>JASAUF010000471.1:17030000-21830000 GCA_030180095.1 Magnolia changhungtana | reverse complement strand
TTGGGACGTATCCAGCCATCGACTTTCTCCTGGATAATGGGTAGGGACCCATATTCGAAGGGAACACTCATGCGAGCGAAGGCACTGTGCGCACCTTCTACGCCCTCATTCAGAATCCACTATCGAAGCCTATCCAGTTTACTATCCCTCTAGGAAGGTAGAAAATTATATTTGGTGTAGATGAGATTGCCTGCATTATGGGAGTCGAAAGATATGTGGTGCACGACAGTGAGAAGAACTTCATGAGTGAGCGAAAGAATAGACTCCATGCACATTTCCTATGTGGCTGACTCGAGCATTAGAGGTGGGGAAATAGCCTCGCTTCATCCAAGATGACGGCCGACTTCTGCCTACTCCACTACATATGCACGTATAGCGTGTATCTTAGGTGGAGTAATCACACCGAATGCACAAGGTTCATAGTAGATTTCTTATATAGAGTCGGGCAGGGAAAGAAAGTACGCTTGCCTACTCTTGTCCTATCCTAAATAATTCGCACTGCACTGTCTACTAGGGAGAGCTCCTCACTACCTTTTGGTTGACTTATTTGCATGATAGCCCGCTACTACTGTTTTCGACTCTATTTGTAAGGATTGCTCGATAGACTCAGGAAGAAGGACGGTACTCGTTGACCTAATCGTTGCCCCACTATACCATTATGACGTTATCCTCGGTATGGATTGGCTCACCGAGATGAAGGCAGAGATCGATTGTGATACCAAAGTGGTGACAACCCGTGCACTTGAGGGCACAGCCTCAGATTAATTTGCCCTACTGCATGAGTTGTTATGCTTCCTTACTAGAGAATTTTGATGGTCCGACACTGGGAGACACACTTATAGTCCAAAATTTCACGGATGTGTTCAGGACGATACCTCGACTACCTCCTCAGCGCGAGATCGATTTTACCATTGACCTTGTGCCTGGTGCGACTCTCATTTCACGACCGACTTATCGCATGCCTCTGTATGAGATGGAGGAACTGAGGAGATAGATCGATGATCTGTTGAATGCAGGCTTCATACAACCGAGTGTATCTCCTTGGGGAGCACCCGTGTTGTTTGTGAAGAAGAATGACGGATCATTGCGATTGCGTATTGATTACTACAGATTGAACCAAGTGACGATGAAGAATAAGTATCCTTTACCCATGATAGATAATTTGTTCGACCAATTGAAGGGGGCACAGTATTTCTCGAAGATAGACTTACAATCAGGGTATCACCAATTGCAGTCAGGTATGAGGACGTGTAGAAGATAGCATTTAGGACTAGCTTTGGCCACTACGAGTTCCTTGTGATGTCATTTGGACTCACAAATGCAACGGCCGTGGTCATGGACCTAATGAACAGGGTGTTTCGCTCATATCTGTATCGATTCATCATTGTATTTATAGATGACATCCTGATATACTCCAAGAGTCGAGAAGATCACAAGTACTTGCGAGCAGTCCTTGATACTCTAAGGAAGAACCAGTTGTTTGCTTAGTATAAGAAGTGTGACTTTTGGAATGAAGAAGTCAAGTTCCTAGGACATGTGGTGTCTAAGGAATGGATAGCGGTGGACCTTGCTAAGGTGACTACAATTTAGGACTGGGAGCAGCCCGGTTCGGTTACTGAAGTGAGGAGCTTCCTTAGCCTGGCAGGCTACTACCGTCGATTTATTAGGGACTTCTCCAAGATAGCCAGACCGTTGTCACAGCTAACTTGGAAGGATCTTAAAATTTCCTAGAATGAGAAGGCAAAAGTAGCTTTTCAGGAACTGAAGGACAAGTTAACATCCGCCCCATTGCTAGTATTGCTAGAGCAAGGGGTTAAGTATACGATATACACCTATGCGTCTCCCATTGGCCTGAGTTATGTTCTAATACATAAGGATAAAGTAATCGCTTATGCCTCGCGACAGTTGAGGAAACACTAGAAAAACTACCCTACGCATGACCTGGAGTTAACGGCTATCATCTTTGCATTAAAGCTCTGGAGACATTACCTCTATGGAGAGGAGTTTGAGCTCTTTCGCGACCACAAGAGCCTCAGATACATATTCACATAGAGAGACTTGAATATGAGGCAGCGATGATAGATGAAAACCTTGAAAGACTTCAAGTTTGAGGTTTCCTACCATCCTGGCAAGGCCAACCTTGTGGCAAACGTGTTGAGCCGTAAGAAGATGATAGCATTTGCGGCTCCGTTGATGATAGACGAGTGGCATATGGTAGAATTTGTGCGAGACTTCGAGCAGAAGCTTACGGTAGAGGAGCCGTTCGAGAGCGTCGCATACGTTCGTGTGCGGCCACTCATTGATGACAAAATTATTGCGGCTCAAAAAGACGATGAGCTATTGACAAAGATGAGAGAGCAGGTGAGCAACAGTGAAGACTTGGAATGGAGAGTTGGTATGGATGGGGGTTTGCGTTATCGCGACTGCCTATGCGTCCCAAATCTTCATGACTTGAGGAAGGAAGTTCTAGAAGCTGCTCACAATTCGAATATGGTGATGCATCCCGGTAGTACGAAGATGTATCCAGATATGAAGTGATCGTACTAGTGGGATAACATGAAGGCCCACATAGTAAATTATGTGTCCCATTGTCTCACGTGCCAGCAGGTCAAGGCCGAGCATCGTCGACCTCCTGGACTGTTTCAACCCATGTCTATAGCTGAATGGAAATGAAATTTCATCTCTATGAATTTCATTTCAGAGTTACTGCAGACAAGAAAGAGACGGGATTTCATTTGGGTGATTGTGGACCGATTGATGAAATCGGCTCATTTCCTCCCAATTAGAGTCTCAAAGTCGGCAGACGATTTGGCTAGGTTGTACATCAAGGAGATAGTGCGTCTGCATGGAGTTCCTATGGAGATCGTGTTGGACCGAGACATGCGATTCACATATATCTTTTGGACTCGTATCCAAGAAGCAATGTGTGTGAAATTGAAGTTTAGTACCGCGTTCTACTCACAGACCGATGGGCAGACAGAACGGGTGAATCAGGTGTTAGAGGATATGTTGCGAGCATGTGTGCTTGATTTCAAAGACAGTTGGGATGACTGTCTTCCTTATGCTGAGTTTACTTATAACAACAGCTTTCGGACGAGTATTGGCATGCCTCTTACAAAGCACTGTATGGGCGTCCATGTAGAGCACCGCATTGCTGGGCAAAAGTTGGTAAGAAGAGTTTGACTGGCCTAGAGTTAGTGCAAGCTACCTCAGAGAAGATCGATATTATCAGTCATCGACTTCTGGCAGCACAGAGCGGAAAGAATAGTTACGCCGATACGAGACAGCGACCGTTAGAGTTCGAGGTTGGGGACCATGTATTCCTGAAAGTTTTTCCAATGAAGGGAGTCCTCGGGTTTGAAAATAAAGGGAAACTCACACCGAGATTCATTGGCCCATTCCAAATACTAGATCGAGTAGGTGTGGTTGCGTACCGCCTTGCTTTGCCCACACCATTCGCAGGCGAGCACAACGTATTTCATATATCAATGCTGAAGAAATACGTTCCTGATCCTTCCTACATTATCAGATGGGAGTAGGTATAGTTGAGTGAAGATGCTACTTATGTATTGCGACTGACATGTATTTTAGACAGGAAGGAGTAGGTGCTGTGCAGTAAGGTTATCCCGCTGGTGAAGGTACTGTGAACACACCACACTGAGGAAGAGACTACTTGGGAAACAGAAGCTGATGTCTGTAAGAACTACCCTCAGATTCTCGAGGAGTACCACGAATTTTTTTTAAGGGGGGTAGATTGTAACGTCTCGGGAAAAATCCGTACAAAGACTCGAGTACCACCTCAGGCAAAAATCACTAAGAACCAAATCCTTTAGAAATTAGACGAAAATTAATTAAGTACTAAACTGAATTAATTAATAGATTAGCTTGAACTACTTTCTATATGAACTGTAAGACCTAAAACCAGTAAAATCGCTAACTCCACAATAACTAAAAACCTAGGATCAATCTTAAAACCCAGTTGCTCTCGGGAGCATTTTGAAACTCCGTATCGGACCTAGACCACACGTCGAAAGTCTAAATACCGCGAAACTATACAATTATGACCGCCTTACTGGGCTTGACAACCATCTCGAGAATCAAGTCTAAATAATATACAGAAATGCACAACTTGAGCCTGGAGCGAAGTGCGTGAGAAACGCAAATATCTTTAGAAAATAAACTCAAATTTAAGTGAATTGGGCTGTTTACTTACAGGCCAAATTTAAGGTTTCAGACCATTAGATCTGACTCAACTATACCCTTGGATCAGGAAAATTTCCCTATACATGTCAGTGTACTTGTGGCCCTGATCAATTGACGATGGCCGTTGAACTGAAACTGATCCTCCACGGTGGATATACAAATACGATCGGATCGAAACTTTAACCTGACGTAGATCCATTGTCAGGAAACTTTCCCTAGACCGTATGCAGGTAATAGACCTCCAGATGAGCTCCATTAGCCCGAAACAGGCGACTCTTGGATGTATCCTAAGTATACCATGGCCCTAGGGCCATTGACATCACTTCTGGGCCTATATAATACCCTAAACCTACCCATCTCTCATTCCATACGAATTTCCTAAAACCCTAGGAGAGAGGAGAGAAAAGAAGAGAAAAGTGTGAGGTGAAGAATGAAAGTCAAGGAGATCGAGGCGATGTTTCTCTCGTGCGACTACACGCACTAGATCGCCGCTTTGCTACGCTACACAATTCGTTTCGATTCCATTTTTGGGGTAAGAAACCCTAACCCTAATCTATTTTAGGTATCCAAGTAGATGAATTGACGAAATAGCTAACCTATTTTGTGATTTAGGTAGCCGTTGTGCCGTAGACGAAGGCATAGTGTTCGAAATGAGTTCGATACGAGTTTACCGACGGAAGGTGCGAACTATAAACATTTAGGTTATGGTTTTCAAGGCTTTCAATGTCAGTAAATGATTTATGACTGACTTGATTGCTATCACATGTGCTTAGATGTGACGTTTTCCGTGTATTACACATATATATGAACTATGTTAAATATAATGCGTTCCATGTGTTTGTTGAAATGTTTGAATGAATATGGAATTATGATTCGTACTATCCATGACTACTGATTGAGAATACATGATTGTTGTATGTCAATTTCTTCATGAAAGGATTTTCCATAATATATGTTATAACTAATTTCTTATATGTATGTTGATTGTGTAGCCTAAGTGTTTGATAAAATGTCTAAATGAGTAATTGGTTATTGAAATAGATTTATTAAAAGTGTTAAGATGAGATCCTCAATTACCTTAGCTATACGAACAGATCTCTTCATGTAAGTTACATTCGTCTACATGATTCATGTATAAAATGCCTATATACGATAACATGTGCACTATGTGTTTGTTAAAATACACAAATGAGATTTATATTTGAATTGGTTGTCACATGCTGTTATGATTATCACATGTGAATATCTATTGCACTTGAGTGAGATTGGGACTACTCCGTAATCCAGGCAATCGGTAACGGTTTCCGGTTGAGTGGCTGAACTAATTCGCCACAACAGATACGTTCGATGAATCCGAGTCTTATGATGATTATCGATAGTGGTTAGGCTACAAGGAGTGCATATGCGCTCCATGTCGATTAATTCAACGTGCGCTCATACCAGTCAAGCTTGTCAAGTAACCTAATTGGCCTAATGTATGTTTACCATGTATGGACGCAACTGCTTGAATCTAAGGTACCACTTACCAATATAAAACCCATTTAAACCTTGGTACCACTATCCGTTAAGACTCATGAGCCGGGTATGGTGGTATGGGATACCATGGTCGAGCTGTCGGCCTACGCTGGCGTGACGAGCCTCCCCGTAGTGACCAGTGAGCAAACCAAACTCGTGAGCCGAATACGGTGCTATGAGACACTGTATTCGAGCTGTCGACCTACGCTAAGGTGACGAGCCTTTCCGTAATGACCTCGAGTATGAATAAGCATACGATCAGGTGACGAGCCTCTCATAGTGACCTCGAGTATGAATTAAGCCTACGCTAAGGTGACGAGCCTCCCGTAGCAACCTATAGTGTGAACTCGCAAATTTGCCTATCGTATGTGATTACCTAGGCTTGACGACCCTAGATGGATCATTGTTTGGGTAAATGATATAAAGGGAGATACATTAGCTTCCCAAACCTACTGTATGAATGGGTCTAATAAAGGATTAGGCTAACACGATCATACACCACATTGCATGTGCCTTTGGCGTAGGAGTTAAGCACACTGAAAGGGTTGCATACGCGATCGTGAGATGATGCCACAGAGGGAGTGCAGGCGAGGGTATGCATCATTAACACATATCATCCTTGCATTAACCATAGTACTAAGGAATGCTTGTTGTATTACTTTATCATTACTGTTTGACTGTATTGATAACATGTTAACCTTTGCCTTATAGCTCCACTGAGTTAATCACTCACTCCCACTCTAGGATAGTGTTTTAAAACACCAACCAAACTTTGTTGTAGTTTCAGGTGATGACGAGGCTTACAAGATGGAGCCTGTCTTTTATGATGACGAGGAGGAGTTCTCCTACATATAACTCTCTGACGGGTCTATGTAGACCTGGAGTTGCGTATTGGGGCTATAGGGATATGGATAGATGACATTACACTTTATCATTTTGTATATTTTGGAATTATACATGAAATTTTTTGACCTGTTAATATGTTCATACTCTGGGGACTTACAACCACGTATATACTTTATATATTTATCACAGTCTTCTGCTTGCGTAATTTAACTGTCTCTGGAGTATGATATGCTGATTTGGTATAATCCCACTCATGTTTAATGCACTAATAAAAACAACATTTAATCATCATTATCTATGTTGCATAAGTGATGCGTTGGAACTCGGGAGTTGAGCTTTTGCTCGACCTCCGATTTTCAGGGCGTTACAATCCCACTCCGTTCAATACACTAATATCTCTGATACCACTTTGTTGGGGGTTGTTATACAAAACCTTAGGATCTAGCCTCCCAAAAACACCAGAATTATGGGATAATAAAGCAATGAAATAAATTAAAGCACAAATCACAAGACACAAGATTTTTACGTGGAAAATCCTCAAAGAGGTAAAAACCATAATACCTAATCCAGAGCAACAATCCACTATGATGTAGAACGTTACAACTGATCACATGCACACACCACTTGGATCAAACCTTCTTCACTCACGTAGGAGCAGATTAACAATAAGAGAATAAAAGAAAAATAAAAAGATCTCACCCATCACGAGGACGTAGAAGCGCTGAGACGTCGACTGCGAATTCTCCCTTCCACAAGCTTCCTTTTTCTCTTTCTCTCTCTCACCTTGGTCGTGAAAACCCTTAAAATACCCTTCTCAATCCCTAGTAAAGCCCTAGGGACCTCTATTTATAGTTTAGGCAACTTACTTCCGCACCTCTTTGAAAATCACCTCAAATTTACGCAGTCCGCACAAAATTCGAAATGAATTTGCGTAACCTCGACTAGTCGAGCAGAGTCCTCAACTGGTCGAGCACTGTTCACTCGACTGGTCGAGCACTATTCACTGAGCTCGCTAGACTTTGAGTCAAGTGACCCTCAACTGGTCGAGCACTGTTCACTCGACCGGTCAAGCAGTCCACTCGACTGGTTGAACAGTGCGGTGAAACACTCTGATTTTCAACCGACTGCACTATCTCTCCTCGGAACTGAGGAGAAAAACCCCATCATTGTGCACTTGACATTGCACCGAAACTGATGGCTAACCCAAAAAACTACAACCATAGGAAACCAGTTGTCATGAACTGGAATTGTTTTGAGCCTGACTAAGACTTTCAGTGTGCACCCCAGCTATCCATATGTGTATGTACTTCCTCAACCGCACAAGTTCATGCATATGCCAACTCTTGTGAGTGAGCATGCTTTCATCCTATACATATGCACACAAGGCAATAAGAGGAAGTTTGACCAAAGACCAAAAAAAAAAAAAAAGACCATTAACCCTACTTTATGCCTCACCATCATTTTTGATAATAGGCTTTGACCTAGTTAAACCTACATAACAAAAGGCGCATGGCCCATTCCAACACTTCCCACTCTCTCTTACATTACTTACGCTCAAATTAGGCCGTACACTAAGTAGGCCTCTCTCTCTCTCTCTCTCTCTCTCTCTCTCTCTCTCTCTCTCACTTGCACCAATGTATGTTATTCACCTCATCTCCCATCTCCCTTTCTACTAATGCATGCACCGATGAAGCCTAGTGACATCTCCGTACATAATTTTCAACTAACTCACCTAACCCAATAGAGTTACTATATTCACAATCCTAAGTTCTAGTTAGTTCTCTGCGTATTTAGAGCTTATAACAAAAGACAAAGAGAGAGAGAGAGAGAGAGAGAGAGAGAGAGAGAGAGAGATATTCCATCAAAGGTCGAAAGTCTATTTTGTTTTCATTTTTATTGTTTATTGTTTTCATTTTTATTGTTTATTGTAAGTTTTGGTTCGATCATAACTTTTGATCCTTTGAGTTTTTTAGAGTCGTGCTCAATGTGAAAAGGGCTTAGAAAAATTAGGAAAATAACATGGTTAGGCCAAATTGGACACTTATTATTTTTGACCGAAAACCATGAAGTATAGTAGAAATTATAACAGTCTATAAATAGTAAATTATAACGGTCTATAAAGAGTAAGTTCACTATTTATAGTAAGTCATGTTTTTAGAGTTTGAATTGAAGTTCGATTCTGAAATAGGTTTGATATCAAAATTCGTTTTTACCATCAATCAATTTAATTTTCAATTTTATTAAAATTTATTTCTTTTTCCTTGCTGATTCAAAGAATCTCTGTAATGAGTCCAGAGAACTTCGTGGATTCAGAGTAACTATTCTATAAGGAAGACAATGTTTTTTTTTTTTTTTTCCTCCTGGTGAGAGAGGAAACATACATAGAACACATATATAGTAACGGCTACCTCTGTACCATTATTTTGTTCGTTGCATTAGAATTTCATTTATTCTCTTCTCCACCGCTATCTTGTTGGTTGCATTAGAATTTTATTTAAATAAATTAAATTTCAATTGGTTATGTTTAGGAGGATTAGTTTAAATTTCAAAATATTTAAATTTTAGTTGCTTTTATTTACTAGAATTAGCCTCATCTGAATATTTAAATTGTTAGGAATAATCTATAAATTTTATAGATTGGGTTGGAAAATCGAAGGAAAATTACGTACTTTTTAAGATTTATCTTATTATTATTATTATTAAATTATACTTATGATCCGTGACTATATTAGGCCCTGAGAAAGATATTCTTAAAGAGTAAAGCTTCGGTTGTGGGGAAAGAGTTCCTAGAAGAGGATATGCCTTTTATCCTTTAAAAAAACATGACATCTAGATAGGAATCAACCCATTATTAATATATATATATATATATATATATATATATATATATATATATATATATATATATATATCATTGAAGGAGCAAATGTTAGGAATTGGATTCCCATGAATTTATTTCCCACGTAATATTCCCAGCAGCCAGACGATTCCTTAACAATCGTCCATTTGCATCGTAAATGCATAGCTAGACTGATTACGGACCAACTGACCCAAGTACCACATAAATAAACGGTCTATACATAGAGCTGATCTCTCTCTCTCTCTCTCTCTCTCTCTCATAGTTGGGCCAGGTCAGGCCTAAGCCTGCTCAACACTAAAGAACCTAGGTTCTTTCTCTCTCTCTCAATCACTTGGGCTTGGTTAGACCCAGTCCTGCTCAGCACTTGAGAACTAAGGCCCAAGCCCAATCCAAACTTGGTCTAGAAAAACAAATCGAAGTGGGAAGCACTTGCGCAAAGAAGTTGATGTAGAGCAGGTTGCAGATGATTTCATGTCCAAGATGGACTAGAAAAGGCCCAATCAGAGACAAAGATTATCTAGACCGTCAAATTGTAAAACAGACTTATCTCGTAAACCAGAACGAGTTATTGGACATACCATATATGATTTTGGGATAGGACGAGCTACTTTAGCCACCCAACCCTGCTATGTCAGGCACCGAATTTTTGAAATACTATTAGATCGACGATTGAATTCCTATTTTAATTTCATTTTTACTATTTATAGTAAGTTTGAATTTGAGTATAACTCTTCATCAATTGGGTTTTAGGAGTTGTGCCCAACATTAAAAGTGCTTAGAATAGTTAGGGGAACACCATGGTTCTACCAAATAGGACACTTACTATTTTTGGCCGAAAACCATGCGCACTAGTAGGAATCATGACCATCTATAAATAGTAAGTTTACTATTTCTAATAAGTCGCGATTTCTAGGAGTTTTAATTGTAGTTTAATCCGGAAACTTCCCCCTAGGGTTCTTAGCCTTATTTAAAGAGTTGTAATCTTGTTTTTCATCATCAATAAAATTATTTCGAATATTTTAGAATTATTTCTATTTTTTTTCGCCGTGGATTCGATGTTTCTTTGTGAGAAGTCTAGAAAAGTTTCGTAAAGGAGTTCAGAGAAGTTCCGTAAATTTGGAACAGTTATCCCTTAAGTAAGATAGTACTCGACCTCACGTCCTTCCCTGTGTCACAAGTGCACATTATCAAAGAATGAAATCTATGATTTACATTCAAGATTGATAATTTCTTAACTAAGGACTGGAATGGTATATTTAAAGGATGACACATGCAAATATAAAGTTGAGTTGGGCCAGTCCGGGCTAAAATGACTTGAGCCCAAGCAAACTGGAAATTGATCGGGCCATCCATGCAATGTGTAAGCCCACCAGTGCATAGGCCCAAGCTTGAAACTCCAAGCCTGGCCCAAAGCCTTCTGGGCCATTACCTGGCCCATTACAGTGACCTGCCCGGCCCATTGTAACCCTTCTCTCTCTCAAAAACAGATTACTGGATTTCAAATAGAAATTTCTCCTCCAGAGCGTAAACCCTAAGCCGTACACAAACATAGCACATCGAGAAGGAAGAAACTCTCTCTGTTTAAACAACTCACTCGACTCGACAGACTGTTGGGCGGAGTTTTCCGAATTTTGGTTTCGTAATTTTCGCAGTCTCTTTGATTTCCGATTCTTCCTAATTTTTATTTTATTTTTTACATTTTCTTTTCCATTACTTTCAGATCCGTTTCACACCAAGTTACCCAATTTTGGATTCAAATGCTGTAATGGAAAATGCTTCTGGGAAAATGCCGGCAGACAGCAGAGGGGTGAAAAGATCGTTGGCGGAATTGGAAGGTAGCCTATCGAAGAGGAATTAGATGATCCTTGATTCAAAGATACGAACAACAGATGCCGATCGTTCAGTGATCCAGAATGTTGGTCTGTTGGGCTTCACTGCCGATGGACCCTGCAGCTAATGCCTTCCAGAGAAGAAGATCCTAATCCTTAATCTTGCATCTGTGATTGTCCCATCGAGAAGATCTGTTGGGCATTTTTCATCATCGGTGGGGCCAAGGAACACCGGTTTCGATCGCTGAAACATGGGTTTCTTTTCTGTAGACTGGAAATCGAATTCGTCTATGTCGTATCACCCACCGATGATCAATTTTCAGCTTTTGATTGGTTAAGGAACATTGGTTTGGATTGCTGAAAGATGGGGTTTTTTGTATAGACTGGAAACACAAATTGCTCTGTATTTATTCAGTCAACCATGATTGATTTTCGGCTTTTGATCATTCGAATTGCTCATGCTTTCAGTTTTCTTCAGCAGGAGCAGTCTCTGAGCGTTGTTCAATCTCAGACTTGAGGGATTTGTGTGAAAAGCTCCAGCACTTCCTTGAGCAGACGAGAAATATTGTTGCGGCCGTCTGCACCATGCTTGAATTGAGGATTTCAAACTTGGGGCGGCTGAATTTTGCCCGCCGGTATTACCTTGAGCGGGCTTCCCGACGGTCATTAGAATTGGCATCGACATTATCTGAGATTCGAACAGAGGTATCTGAGCTGAAAGACTCATTATCCTTTTCAGATTTTGATGTGGGGGCCAAGGAATATTTGTCAATTCTGAAGTCGGTCCTGCGCGTTCTGTCGGCTTTGTTGAAGATCACAGGGTGGCAGTTTTGATGTTCTGAGGAGACATTGTTTTTGGAGGTGGAACAATGCTTGAAACAGGAATTCCAGTTCCAGTATGAGTATACTCTGGTATGTTGGGATAGGAGTAGATTTTTCAACTGATGTGGTGTTGTTGATGTCGCTTTGTAGATAAGTAGCATTGTGTAGATATTGCACTGTGAAAACATATATTGTGTTTTTGTTTCAATTCACAATATCCCTCGTTATTCGTTGGTGTACCAGCTTGATGTTTGCTTCTTCTCATCTGCATGGTGCAGCCCAACTTATGCACAACTCAGATGTCCCATGTATAGTTGTAGATGTGGGATTAGGAAATCTTGATAGAGAAATCACTACACTGCATTGCTTTATATTTCTTGCTAGTTGTTGAAAATCATGTGAAATGACTATATGCTGTTAGAAATTGATAACTCTGGTTCTCTTCTTGTTTCAAGATGGTTTGTAGTTATTAAAAACAATAAGAATTCATTTCAAGCAGATCAATTGCTAGCTAAAATCCTTGATGGTCTACCTATGTTATTAGTGCCCTGCTAAAGGTATAGTTTGGTTGACATGAAGAGGCTTCCGCTTCGCTGAGCACATGGTAATGTGGCCCACATGCCTGATCCAGGCCATTTGTCAATTGTGCCCCATGGTTAGTGTACTTCTGGCGTAAAAATTGGGCTGGTTCACTCATCAGCTCGGTCACAAGTTTTGTTAGAAAAAATAGGCCATTCGAAAATCATGACTAATGCTCACAATGTAACATACATGTGGTCTGCTTGATTGGTGAGCTTGCCTAAGTTTTTTGTTGATGGTGGTCCACACTTGATGAATGGTCTAGATCTCATACATGTGCCACATTTTCACATTTGTGTCAAGGACCATTGTCCATCTCCCTCATGTGAGTCCTGTTCACATCTTGTCTACATTTCTCCATCTCACTCAAATTAATCCCCTTTGAGACAATTTCATGCTGATGTTACTCTCCAAAGGAAGGAAAACTTGTTTTGAATTAATCAAGAAGCGTTATGTGCTTCTTTGCAGGATCCGTTGACCTGATGGATGCTAACATGGATGAAGATTTCTTGAAAATTCTCCCAGGTCAGGAGAGATTCTAGCCAGTCCATCTCGTGTGGTAGTTAAATTCTTTCAAATGATAAGGGACACACCTTATTGTAATAATCCACTTCCATATAGCTCTCCATTACTCCCTTTTCTCTCTGTTATTCTTTACCCTCTGCTAAATTAGCACAATAGTTCATCTTTCTTTTGGACTAACTGCGTGAATGTTGACCGGGCTAAAAGCATGTAAAACATTTTAAACATCGTTGTATGTCCAGTTGAAGTTATTGGGAGCAATTCCTTTTCCTCTGCTAGGATTTTGCAGCTCTAGTTTTATCCTCTCTCTTTGAGTTTGTTTCAAAATTGCAGGAAGATGTATAAAATCATTCATACCTCCCTTTCTGTCTATTCTTCATGATTTCTTTCTTTGGCCAGGAAGACATAATCATGTTCCTCATCTTCACAACCATATAAAAGGTAATTTATCCCGATTCCCAAATCCATCTAGAAACATGCTTGATGACCATCTTCCCAGAGTCTGGAAAATTAGTTAGCCTTGAGTACATTATCTCATGAGATTTTCGTTGAACACAGGATAAGGATAAAACTTAAAAGAGTTCTCTCATTTTGTTTGTATGGTATCCCCACGCCTATATAGTGAGCACAGTGGGGATAAAGAGTTTGCGTAAAAAATAGTCAATGTGTTCAGTGTGTTAGTACATGTGCATGTAGGAGTTTATATGTTTGGGCATGCATGGGAGTGTATTAGTGAAATTGGTTCTGTCATGAGTTGACAAAATTCCATGTAGATTTGCACATTCCTTGATGGAAGGTCTGAAAAGCATAGTGGAGCGGCAGAATTTTTCATACATGAGCCTTGTTACCTGCTTTTCCCAACTCTTGATCTTTTGATTTACCTTTTGTTGCTAGCCTCCATTGAAATCATGTCGAAATATGGTTATGTTCTTTCAGTTTTGTAAGCACCCTATTTTTACGATTTTATGACTGAGCAATTCTTCCTCTGGAAGAAAACTGTTCAATGCTTGCTCACAACTCAGGATGCATGGATCTATTAGAGTTTGATATATCAACCTTGATGGCCTACACAAGGCTCCTATCATCAATCTTTTTGGGTATATCTGAGGTCTTTTATCTTGTCTCTATAGACTAGTCATGCTTCTTATGTTAGGTTTAATATTACTTTCTTGGTCCGCTTCTTGTGGCATTATCAATCTGCCAAGTCGATCACACATTTCATCCACATTGTGCATAGTGGCCATTGTTTTCTAGTTGCCATGATTGCCAAGTCTTCTACCATCTAAAATTTAACTCTTCCCATTGCCATAACCTAACCATGGACCAGTTGGAATGATCTCGATTAGATCTGACCGCTGAGTTGAAATGATTTACTTTGCAAAGGAAAGATCTCACTCAAGGGCATGCTCGTTTCCTTAATTACCTTCGTAATTACTTGTAAAGTTGCAACCATTACCCATAGATGTTGTTTGAGAGCGAGGGAATTCCCCAAGGCTGTGTAGTCAACTGCTGAAGTGATAAAGTCCCTTGATATACATTGATACACCACACGTTGCAATGGTATCAAAGCGGAAGATCCTATGTTCGAATCTCGAGAGCAGCAAATATGCCTCGCTAATATATTATTCTCCCACGGGGGTCAGGAAAAATCAGGTCCGGCACAGGGAGCGGGAAATTAAGCCCGGCCTATTTATGGTGTGAGCGTCCCTCCACCCTTGTCAGTATGTTCCGTGCGGAGTTCCCACCACTACGCAAGTGCGGGGGGGGGGGTGGGTGTGGGTGTTGAAGTGATAAAGTCCCTTGATATACATTGATACACCACACTCTGACATCTTAAGCTTTAGGAGTAAATGGTTGTTTGACATCAACATCCACTACAGCTATATCGGGGAAATCCTCTCAAAAGGTCAGATTCAAGCAGTGGATTTTAGATCCCCCGAATTACAACCGAAGAGACGTTACCTACTACTGTTGTCGTGAGGTGTATGGAGTAACAGAAAATGCATCTGCTTCCTCTATACATGTTTGTCTCTAACCCATTTCTCTTCCAACATATTTGACCAAATTACAAAGAGGACCCCATTTTTAGCAAAGTACTTGACAGGTGTGTGGATGGCCGAGATCCAAAGTGTGAATTCATCCTACATGATGAATATCCATTCATGGGTTCTTGCCAATGCATTCGTGAAGGATCAATGCGAGAGAAGATCCTATCTAAGTCACATGGGAGAAGTCTAGAGCATGTACTTGACCTGGTACCATTACTAGCACAAGATCAAGTGAGCGAAGATGTTGATGCTTTCGCCGAGTATGTTTAAGACTTGCAAGCTCAAATAAAGAAAAAGATTGAGAACAACCATGGGTACCAAGACGCTGCAAATGAACATCAACATGAGAAAATATATAATGAAGGTGACTTAGTTATGGTCTATCTTCGCAAAGAAAGGCTTCCTAGGAGAACTTACAATAAGCTCAAGTCTAAAAAGATTCATCCATGCTGGGTCAAGAGGTAGTTGGATAACAATGCTTATGAAATTGAGTTGCCAGGTGACTTAGATATCTCAGTGACTTTCAATGTGGCGGACTTATTCGAATACCATAGTGAGGCTTTTGATCTTTAAAATGAACCCATTATCAATATGGATAAATAACTCCTAAATAAATAGAAAGAATTAGTTGAACAAGTGTTGTGAATGAAGACAGCTAACAATTGATGGGGCCAATATAGGCAATATTTGGTGAAATGGAAGAACAAGCCCTATTTTGAATGCATATGGATCACATGCGACGAATTGATTTTTTTTTTATTATTAGGGCCTATACTCCTTTTATGAAGTGTCCAACCCGTCACAGTTAAGATCCTTCCAACTCGGGGGAAATTATGCAGACCCATGGCCCAGTTAGCCTTATCTAGGCCCACCGTAAGGCCCAACCCACTTAGGCCCATATAAGTCCACTGTATGACCCAACAAGACATAGGACTATAGCCCACTGTAGGCCCAACATGTGCTGATTTTTAGGCTGATTATTTACAAATTTGGGAGCCTAAATCAAGGACCATAATTTACTATTTTGAGAGATATGGAGGGCTAATTTAAAGATGTGATGAGAGTATAATTGATATGATTGAAGATATCAGTTGGTTTTAGATATATAGTTACTTTTCATGTTTGTTTTTTATTGGGATTTTATATTAAGGAATATTAGATTGGTCATAGTATATTGTGATTGATTCTCTTAGTTGTATAGGAATTAGTCATTTGAATATTTTTCTAAGTGTGGTTTTTCTTTTAGTTTTGTAGGAGAAATATTGAAATCAATAAAAGTTATCTCCCTCTCTACTCCATTGTTCTTCTAAGTATTATTTTTAAATTATTATTATTATTATTATTATTATTATTTTGCAATTTGGGTGTCGAAATCTCATTGACTCGATAACCAGCTTACACTAGTGGGAGATGAGGTGGATGATAGAAAGAGAAGGGGATAGAAGCTTGTGAGAGAGTTGTACCCAAAGAAGCTTACGTAATTTAGATTGACGGTGAGATCCGCCGGCTCCTTGTCATGTGGTTTGGTTCAGGTACGCTCGAGGAGAAATGGGTTATAGATGAACATTTATAGAAAAAACATGTGTATTCTATGTTACTCCATGTACCCAAGACAATGTTAGCAGGTAATGTCTTTTCGATTATAATTAAAGAGATTTGAAATCTGCCACTTGAATATGATCGTACGAGAGATTTTCCACCGACATAGCTACAGTGGATTTTGACTACATGATGCCCTTGGGAATTCCCTCTCTATCAAACAGCATATATGGGTAATGATTTCGTTTTTACAATTAAGTACAAAGGTAATTAGGAAAACAAACATGCTCTATAGGAAAAGCAACCGCTAGAACCAAAATGGAATTTCCACTAGAACATAACAGTTGCAGTGAAATTTTAATGGAGAACGGCTAATAACATTGTCTTTCTTGCAACTAATTGCGGACAAACAAAATCATCATAACATGGTAAGATAAAAGAATAGAGAAACCAAAAAGAAAAGAAAAGAAGAAAAAACTATCAATTCTTCGCATTCAGAAGTTGCCCTAAAATTGCTTTCACCTCTCTTGAGTCCAACTTGAAAGCGACATAATTGCTATTTGAAGCTGAAACACAGAACGAAAGAAATCACAATTCTGATGCTTCTACTCTATTAGACTAATAATTACAACTCAATCAAAGGACATGCAAATACGACCTACATGAATTAATGAAACCAATGCACAATTCCTTGCTCTTTTAGTTGATGAGAACTTCTAAAGATAGAGATGTGAAACCTTCTCTGGCCTGGTTTGAACCCCTGCCTCAGCTACAACCTTCAAATTGATTTGGGCGTTTGTCAAATCTTCTTTTTTCGGGAATTCACATCAATGCACAAAACTCTCTTAGATCTTTCCCTTGATTATGTTTTTGTCTAGAGTTGGATTCTTGCTCTCAAATTTCTGTAACTTATCCTTTACTGTTGCAAATTGGATGTCCCTAGATGAAATTATCAAAGTTGGAATGGTGTCATTTCAATTCACAATGCCAACTCAAACCTATGATTGCAATTCCAAGCATTTCAAGTTGGACATGAAATAATAATAATTGCAAATTCCGGCAATGCTTGGTCTGTGCATGGAGGCCTCTAGCTTAGATCATTGCCTTGAGAACTATGTGATATAAATAATTTATCAGGAAATGGGTTTGCATACCTAAAAGCCCGACTAGTAGGCCACACTGGCCAACCAACGTTTGAACATAAATGGGCTGAGTATCTTGACTGGTTCGCAGGACCCGGCTGGAGAATCTTGTAGGCTGTAGAATAGATTGTCGTCCTTCACTTAATGGGGTGGATTTGGACACTCTTGAGGCCGCCCATTTTTTGACTTCCATTTGTGCCATTCTATTCTCTATTAGAGATATGCTTCTGACCATCTGATAGACTTTCAATTTACTTGATTTTGGGAGTATGATCTGCAGGCTCTTGAGCTGAAACTTAGATCAACTTAATGGACCCTTTGATATTGGCCTTTCCAAATGCTCTTTTGGATAAATAGATCAATCACTATCAATGAAGTAGGAAACTACTCATATCATAACACCTTAAAGTTCGAATTTTGCATACTTCATCTTGACTTTTTGTTTTCGATAACAAGTCTACCAACAATTCCTGTCTATTTGGCTTTGCCATTTGACCATACTTCAACACATGGCGTTCCTTTTATGCAATCACATAAAAACCAATTAAGGCCTGCTAAACCTGATGCTTGGATCGACTTGACAGCCTTTTTTACGTGGTATTTTGATTTGTCCCTTTTAATAAGTAGATCAATCACTACCAATGAAGTAGTGAAGTATTCATATCACAATATATGGCTAAAAATCGGAGGAAACGTTTGATTTTCCATTGCCATATTCCAACGTGCTCATACATCCTACACAATGTGAGTTTACGCAAAATCTACCTGCCCACCCACACCAAATATGCAATGTTTACCTTGTTGATAGGTTAGCATCTCATGCAACATCCAACTGTATTAAGAGCACCCAAGAGATAAGTGAAAAGCACAACAAACACCATAATTTAAAGTTTTAACTCTGGTTTTCGTATAGAAAATTCTGTCGCGAAACCTAAGCCGTGGAAAAGACAAGTCACTGCTCAAAAAATGCCTTACATGAAAATTAGGCTGATCCACTAGTCAGGTGGGGCAGGAATATATGTAGTCTTGTCTACAATTGATTTTGTCAGTGTTGCCCAACTAATTAGCGAATTAGCCTGATTTTTACCACAGGTGATCCTCATGGTGAGGCCTACCTTTTGGATGGTTGGGATGCAATATACAAGTGACACACTTGCGGGAAAGATGTAAGAGTTCACATGCAATGCCTGACATTCATAAATCCACTTATCATTTGCGACATAATGTAGGGCCGGATCTGAGAGGTGTCATGTGGCTCCTTGGAGTTTCTTAACAAGCTCTTCGCTGAACTCCCATAATCTCTTCCCCAACTCACTATCTCTTGCTTGTTCAGAAGGAAGCGATTCGTTGCAGTTCGCATAATATTTTCCAGTCATACCTCTCACATTTGGATGTAGCGCAACATAGCAAGTTGTGGCCGCACCCTGCAATGCAACAGGCTTTATTTTAGTAGGTCTTTGGAGGATATATATCATAGCTATGATAAAATGAAAGAATACAAAATTTCAATGAAGAAGAAGTGATCTTAGAGGGGTGGGCAACCAAAGGTGGGCCCCATGTGATGGACAGTCCACATCAGTGCTTAGACTTCTCTGACTGTCAATCTATCAAGCTACTTATCCAATAATTCCTGACCAAAGGGGAGATCTTTCTCGACAGAGTAGGCCTGGGTACAGTAAGAGAAACATAGATAGGTGATCCTCTGCTGCAAGTGGGCTTTAGGGCTGATGTTTGATGGCTGCTGTTGTGTCCGGTGCTTGCTGTGTGATGCAGTTTTCTATGGCTAGTGCATGATGATATGCGGCTGTTTGCGGTGTAGTAGTGTCGTGTCGGTTTTCAGGTTGTCTCAGGAGAAGTTTCGCTTGGGAAGTCCATGTTTTGCAGTTAGGAGAGGCCGGTTGATTCTTTATTTCCTCAGGGTGTCTATAGCCTTTATTTTTTCTTTTTGTGTTCCCAAATTAGGTAATATGATAGATGAGGCCCGTTGTTTTTTGTGGAGCCCACTTGAAAGTCTGGTCTGTTCATCATCTGTTCATATTCAATGATATAGGGGCATGACCTCTCCTTTTGAGAGAAAAAAAAAAATCATATATAAAAGAAAAGAGCTACACTTATGCAATAATTAGGATCATCTCATCAAAGTGATTTGAAAGGGATAGGCAATCAAAGGTGGACACCACATGATGGACGGTACACATCAAAGCTTAGACCTCTCTAGTATATACAACATTGGCCATCTATTCCAAACCGTTAATCTAATGATTGTTCAATTAAAGTGATTTGAGAGGGTTGAACAACCAAAAGCAGGCCCCACATGATGGATGGTCTACATCAATGCCTCAACCTCTCAAGTATACTAAATAAGGACCTTCCATATCCCAATCACTGATCGAATGGTTATGATCATTTGATGAAAGTGATTTGAGAAGGCTTGGCAATGTAGGGTGGGCTCACATGATGCATAGTCTGTATCAATATGTCCCTTCCATATTGTTTGATCGGATCACTAGGATCTTCTGATCAATGTTATTTGCCAGAGATGGGTACTTAGTGGTGTATAGTAGTGCAAACAAATAGAGGACAATGGAGTGTCTATACATGCCATTCTTTGGACTGCAAACACAAGCTTCAGTTCCGAGTTTGGGTTCAGGCTAGGGTTTTAGTTCTAGGTTAGGGTTCAGATCCAGATCTCATATGAACTATCATCCCATATTGAATGGAGTGTCTATAGATGCCCATCTTTGAAAGAGGTTGTGTGCGACTGAATGACAAAGCGATAGCCACACCACCACCAAAGTCAAGCAGATGAGTGGTTAGGTCTGTTTCTATCAAAATATTTGTGTTAACCAATCTTGCGATAAAGAGGGAAACTGAGTGTTCCCGGAGGGTGACAGGAGTACGGTGATTGTCCCAACACTTTGTAGCACTTTGTAGCCTTATGGAGATTGACACAACTCTCTCATCATGAATGGTATTTGCTTCGAGTGTGTGATTTTGAATTTCTGTGAGTTGGTCAGATGGTGAGTGATCTAAATTGGAAGGGAAAAATCAGATGGTTAATTCTTCGTGGTGCAATTCTTCAGTTATGCTCCATCCTCAGTTGGGCCGACAATTTAGACAGGTTTGTTCTCCAACATTGTCAGGTGTGCAGGTGAAGAGTCAGCTAATTTTAAGTTGTGCATGTCTAACAAAGTCTATCCCTCAAAATCATACTAATATTCAACGAAGAGATGAAATAGCAGATATAGAACAACTCCACTGTGATATCTTACGTACCTGGGATTCTGTCTGTAGAAAAGGCTTCAGCCAACCCAATGGAAAGGCTGCAAGAGTAGATGGTCATATGATCGCTTTCGTAGAAAAAGGAGAAGATAAAGGTGAAATAAAGACATTGAGGAGCATTTTTTAAAGCATGCAATAGAAACCATTGTGATAAGGAAAAAAAAAAAAAACTCTTAGAGGTTTCTATCATTAAGACCACGTCAAAAGTCAATATCTGCAGTGTACAGAGAACTTCTTTAGTTCTATTTTTTACCATTTTAAAAAAAAAAATTATCTTAATAAAATAGTCTCAATAGGACATGTATATTAGCATGATATAGCATATGCATAAAGGATGGCAACAAATTGAGGACCACTAGTGGAAAGGTGAGTTTTCAATTACCCTAAGCTTGCACTAGGAGTTGCATCTTTTTTGGATTGGTTATGCACAAGTTAATAGGGCATTTACATGAAAAGGTCTCGTAGCATATTTGTTTGTAATCAATAAGTAGGTAAAGATAATGTTAGAGCTGTGGATGGATGCTTTAGAATCTAAAGGTTTTAAAATTATTTGGACTAAAGCAGAGTACATGAAATGTATTTTTAGTAGTTATAGAAGTCTAAATGAGAAATTAGTTAAGACTGGGGACTAAGAAGTACCCAAAATGACGCAGGGGAGGACGTGAGGTCGAGCACCGTCTTCCTCAAGAGGATAATTATTCCGAATCCACGGAACTTCTCTGGACTCCTCACAGAGACTTTCTCGAATCCACGAGAAAAGAGAGCAGAAAATAGAAATAAATTCTAAATAAATTCGAAATAGATTAATGAATGAATAAAAACGAGTTCACAACCCTTTAAATAAGGGTACTAAGCAATGGGAAAGAAATCAGAATCAAACTACAACTAGGACTCCTAGAATTCGCGACTTACTATAAATAGTAAACTTACTATTTATAGACTGGCCATGATGTCTACTAGTGCGCAAGGTTTTCGGCCAAAAATAGTAAGTGTCCTATTTGGCTTCACCAAACCGTTCCCCTAATTATTCTAAGCTCTTTTCACGTTGGACGCAACTCCTAAAGCCCGACGGATGAAGAGTTATAAACAAACTAAAACTTACTATTTATAGTAAAAACGAAATTGAAACAGGAAACGACCATCAAATCAGGGTTTCTCAATTCCGAGCAAGCGTCGCAACCCGGCATAGCGGGTTGGTTGGCTAAAGTAGCTCGTTCTACCCCAAAATCATATATTTTTCGTCGGCTAACTCATCCCGGATTGTGAGATACGCCCGATTTAAGGTCTCGATGGTCCGATCACTTCTTTTGCCGACCGGCCTTTTCGATCCATCTTTGCCATGTAATTGTCCGCGACCCGCTCTACATCGCCTCCTCCGCTTCAAAAGAACTCGTCCTCGAGTTATCATTATCTTGTTGGCTCATGATACTCGGTCAGTCCGCGACATTGAAAGTTCGTGAGATCGCCATATCATCCGAAAGATCAACAATATAAGCGTTGTCATTGATCTTTCGGATGATTGGTACCGGTCCAATCTTTTATTCTTCAACTTGTTGTACGTTCGGTCGGAAATCTTTCTTTATGCGCAGATGGACCATTACTTGTCGCCTACCTCGAACACTTTTTGTCGCCGATGCTTGTCCGCGCTTGCTCCTTGTACTTTTCGTTCGAGGCATGTAGCTTGTTCTACCTCCGCATGAATGCCCATGATTTTGTCTCGCCATATGTTCTGGCTGCAATGCTCATGCCCGGGAGCTTGGGCGGAGGGACCAAGTCTAGTGTATGGCGAGGTACTCGTCCGTAGATAACCCGGAACGGAGATTTTCCCCGTTGAGCGGTTCACCATGTTATTGAATGCAAACTCCGCTTGAGACAAGGCCAAATCCCACCGCCGGTTTTTCTCTGAAATACATCGAAGGAGGTTTCCCAATGTGCGATTCACAACCTCGGTTTGACCGTCGGTCAGGGGTGGTACGCGCCGGCTCGAAGGCGTGTATCGAATCGAGTCCACAAAGTCCGCCAAAAGTGGCTTATGAACTTCGTGTCACGGTCTAAGTAATAGTCTTGGGAACCCCGTGTAGTGCACAATTTCTCTCAAGAATAAATTCGCCACGTGTGTTGCATCGAGAGTTTTCTTGCATGGAATAAAGTGCGCCATCTTGGAAAAACGATCTACTACCACGAACACCGAATCCATGCCGCGTTGTGTTCGTGGGAGACCAAGCACAAAGTCCATAGATAAATCCTCCCAAGGGCCGTCGCACCGGTAACGGGTGTAGAGGCCCGTATTATGAGATTGTCCCTTGGAAGTCCGACAAATATAACGGCATGGACCGCCTTTCCCACATCACGTACCAATGCGCCGCAATACTGTTCTTCCACAAGAGCTCGCGTCTTGTCTCGCCCTAGGTGTCCACCGAGGCCACCTCCATGTAGCTCTTGAATTATCTCGTTCCCTTAGCGAACTCTTTGGGATACATAGTCGATTTCCTTAAAAAGGAACCCGTCTTGTATATGTAAGTCACCTGGTGACCTTCCCGACATCTAACCCATGCGTCATGAAGTCATCGTCGTCGGCATATATGTCTTTGGCGATCGAACCCGACAACTTCATTGCTCATAGTGACTAACAAAGCACGGCGACTCAAATACATCGGCTAGGTTCTGTTCCACGACTTATGCTTTAGCACGAATGTGAATTCTCGCAAAAATGAGATCCATCTAAAGCATGCACACGGTTAATGTTAGCTTGACTATTAATAAACTTGAGGGCTTGATGGTCCGTGTAAAGTATGAATTCCCTTTGAATCAAATAATGTCGCGGTGTCGCAAAGTGCACGGACCACCAGCGTACAACTCGATCTCATATGTAGACCACTTCTTGCGTGCATCACTAAGTTTCTCACCGTGTGAGGCTACCGCCTACCTTCTTGAGACAAAACTCCCCCAATCCCAACATATGAGGCATCACATTCGACTTCAAACAGTTTGTCGGTTGGGAAGTACAAGAACCGGGTCGTGGATAATCTGCGCTGATTTCGCAAAGCTCTGTCGGCCGTCGAGTCCACTAAAACGCCCTTTCTTCATGCAATCAGTGATCGGTGACACAATGGTACTAAAGTTTTTCACGAACCGACGATAAAATGTTGCTAGTCCATGGAAACTTCGCACTGTGAATATTTTTGGGAACCGGCCACTCTCGATTGTCTTCACCTTTTCCTCATCCACTCGAATGCCCGTGGGATGTAACCACAAAACCTTAAACAATAGGCTATCAGTCATGAAGCTACACTTTTTTAAATTGAGGTACAGTTTATTTTCAGTGAGCACTTTGAAGGACCTTCTTGAGGTGCTCCATATGGGTGATTTCGTCTTGACTGTATATCAAAATATCATCAAAATAAACCACAACGAACCGCCTAATGAAAGGTTTCAGAACTTGGTTCATCAACCTCATGAATGTGCTAGGTGCATTAGAAAGACCGAAAGGCATGACCATCCATTCGTACAATCCTTCCTTGGTCTTGAAGGTTGTTTTCCACTCATCACCCTACCAGTTCGAATGATGGTAGCCGCTCCTTAAGTCCAATTTAAAGAATATTTTTGCGCTCTCTAGTATATCCAACATATCATCCAACCGTGGTATAGGAAACCCGTATTTTATGGTGATCTTGTTGATGGCCCTACTTGTCGACACACATGCGCCAACTCCCATCTTTCTTTGGAGTTAGCAGAGCTGGCACAAAGACATGGGCTCATGCTTTCTCGAATAAGACCCTTACGGATCGGTTCCTCCACTTGTCCTCCGCAGAATCTCGCACTCATTCGGGCTCATTCGATAGAGGACGATTAGGTAACCGGACCTGGGACAAGGTCGATATGGTGTTGGATATCTCGCATAGGGGGTAACCCATCGGGAAGGTCCTCGGCATTTCTTGGAATTCATGTAACAAGGGCCTTAATCTTTCGGGGATGATGGTAGGCTCGAGTTCTTCCCTTTTACAATTAATGCATAAGTCTCGTCTGTTTCTTTCGATTCTTCCACAAAGTCCCGAATGGTTAGAGAAAATGACCCTCCACTTTAGAAGTTTGTGGTCCCTCTGGATCCATAGGGGCCAATATAGTCTTCCCACCGTCCTTGACGAAGATATATATGTTATCTCGCCCCTTATGAGTGGCGTCACGGTCCGATTGCCGTGGTCGACCGAGTAAGATATGTGACATGCTTCCATGTCAACCACATCGCATACTACTTCATCCTTATAATGTTTGCCAATGGAAAAAGATATGGTGCACCTGTCATTCGATTACCTTTGTTTACCGACCTTCTTGATCCAACCGATTGTATATGGAGAGGGATGACGCTTCTGTTTTCAATTGCAATTTTTTCACCATGACCCCGAGACGATGTTCTCGCTGCTCCCACTGTCAATGATCACGTCACAAACCTTTCGATTCACCGTACACCTAGTGTGGAAGATGTTATGCCGCTGTGGATGCACTTCTTTTCTTGGTGCATATAATAGTCGCCTCACGACGAGCGACTCGCCTTCATCTTGCTGAACCCAATTTGAATCATCTACCTCGTCCTCGGCGATATGCTCCTGTTCTTCAACATCTGGATCTTCATAAGCGTTATCAGCACTACCATCATTAATGGCGAGGTTTGTCACTTTTCGCTGGGGACAAGAATTTGTGACAGTGGCCGGCCGGCCACAACAATAGCAAATGTCGCCTTGGCCGAGCATAAGGGTTCGAATTCTACTTGGACCAAATAGTGGAGACGCCCTTTGGGGTCTAGCTTGCCCGCTTCCCGATCTCGGTTCTCGGACGTAAGAGGTTGAGTGCGTGCTCCTACGGCTCCTTCCCCAGGTTGTGGAGCTCCTCGAGGTGGACCCGCCGCAATCCGCGCAGATAGGATAGGTCCGTGTGTTAGGAGACGTTCAAGTTGCGCTTCGCCCGAGTAGCCAACTTGATCGCATCATTCATCGTCCCGGACGGACCGCATCCGGACCCGATCTTGAATCGCCATACGCAATCCACCGTTGAATCGGGCGACTTGTGCGATTCGGTCTCGACCAAATCGTTACGCGCCGCCAGCAGTAAAATTCTTCTGCGTACTCTCACCGACCGACTACCCTCGTCGACAATTTTGGTATTGTTGGAATAATACCCGATCGTAATCACTAGGGAGAAATCGGGCGCGTAGTAGTCTGCTTCCATCCGCTCCCATGTGCGGATTGGTGCTTTCATCCGCCTTGTTCGTGCGAGTTGCGATTGTTCTACCAAGCCGACGCTCCTCCTTTCAACTTGTAGGCCACAAGCTTGACCTTCTTTGTTTCAGAATGTCCATATAGTCAAAAATCGCTCAACTTCGAAAGCCAATCGAGAAAATCCTCAATATGTAGCCGCCATTGAAGTTAGGAATATCAACCCGTATCTTGAAGTCTCGATCCATTCGATCTACCCGATCGCCGCCTTGCACAGGGGTGTTGGAAGATCACGTCATCGATCTCCTCTTCACTTGGAGCCCCGTCCTCGGCATGACCCTTGAATGCACTTGCAGGTACTATCCTATTACGAGTCTCAAGAATTGGCGGTGGAGGATTACCACCAGAACACGGAGTTGCCCTAGGGTTTCGCCAAGAGATTCGCTATGCATCCATGGAAGCTTCGCGCCCTTGCATGGCTTGTCGATTCTCTTCTTCAAGTTTGGAAAGTTGCCGCATTGTTAAAAGCAAATTTCTGGAGCACCGCCTATGGGATTGTTGCCCGACCCGTCGTTAAAGCCATCGACCCGAGGAGAAACCTCGCTTTGATACCAAACGACGCAGGGAGGACGTGAGGTCGAGCAATGTCTTCCTTAAGAGGATAATTATTCCAATCCACGGAACTTCTCTGGACTCCTCACGAGACTTTCTCGAATCCACGAGAAAAGAGAGCGAGAAAATAGAAATAAATTCTAAATAAATTCAAAATAGATTAATGAATGAATAAAAACGAGTTCACAACCCTTTAAATAAGGGTACTAAGCAATGGGAAAGAAATCGAGAATCAAACTACAACTAGGACTCTAGAATTAAAGCGACTTACTATAAATAGTAAACTTACTATTTATAGGACGTGTGATGTCTACTAGTGCGCAAGGTTTTCGAAAAAATAGTAAGTGTCCTATTTGGCTTCACCAAACCGTTCCCTAATTATTCTAAGCTCTTTTCACGTTGGACGCAACTCCTAAAGCCCGACGGATGAAGAGTTATAAACAAACTAAAACTTACTATTTATAGTAAAAACGAAATTGAAACAGGAAACGACCATCAAATCAGGGGTTTCTCGCAATTCCGAGCGTCAGCAATCCAGGCGAGGGGTTGGTTGGCTAAAGTAGCTCGTTCTACCCCAAAATCATATATTTTTCATCGGCTAACTCATCCCGGATTGTGAGATACGCCTGATTTAAGGTCTGATGGTCCAGATCACTTCTTTTGCCGACCGGGCCTTTTCTGATCCATCTTTGCCATGTAATTGTCCGCGACCCGCTCTACATCACAAAAGTAAGCATTTTAGATCTTTTAGGTCAATAATTTTGGAGAGCAGAGAGATTGAGAACGATGGTTGATGTAGAATCGATGCATTAACTTAAATATTGTGTAAGATCAACTAGCAAAATTAAAGTAATTAACCAAAAACACAAACTTGCTGTTATCATCACAAATATCAAAATCCCAAGAGAAAATCATGCACAATACTAGCCTAGGTTACCAAGCATCGTCATGCAAAATCATTAAATAAAAGAAAATAGAATCTAATGGATGTAGGGACATATAATTAACATAGGATAAGGCCTATTTCAAAGGAGAAGGTATAATACTACCTATGGTGAAATTAGAGTTTTAGAAAAATTGAGAAAACTTGGAATTATGGTTAATGGGTCAAATTGTGTCAATGGGTTAAAGGATTTAGGTATTAAAATAATGACATTAGAGTTTTGTATGGAGGGAATGTAAGGATTTGGCTTAATTGAAAAATGTGAGTTAGGTTTTGGTAATTTGGGAAAATAAGAAAATTAGAAATTTATAGGTTTATGTTTAGGGTTTGGAAAATGGAGAATAGGGTTTTGATGCAAGGGTAAGGGAAAACCAATGGGACAAAAGTATGACTGTGTGGCCAACCCAATGGGTTCACACGTGTGGTTGTACAATCACACGTGCTAGCTTGGTTATTAAAGGTTTGGGTCCTTAAGGTTTGGTTCGGCGATAAATATGTAAAGGATAAGAATTTTAAAAATGGTGATGATTTGGGATGGAGAAGATCGAAGAACTTGAAAAGTATCTCGATGGTTGATGAGGGGATGAAAATGAGAGTGATAGATGGATACATCACACTTCTATTGATAAATATTAGTTTTGCACCAATCTTCCTTCCAAATCATATGAAAGTCATAATCAAATCACATCAAGATGGAAAGAAAAAGAAACGAGCTTTTCCTTCTTTTTTTCTTCCTTTTTTTTTTTTTTTTTCCCTCAAATAACCCAATGAAGAGAGGTCACACCCTCCTATTCCCTTATAGCCCTATCTTATGCAATTTGATGAAAATGACAATAATTTAAAGATAAATCAACTAAAATCACTCATAACGTGTCCAAACATAAATTAATCATAAACTAAATACTAAAAAAAATAGTAAAGTCTAAAAATTGATGAAGACAGTATATGATCAATAGCTCAATCGCGTGATCTATGTGATCCAACGGCCCAATCGTCACGTCCCTCAAATATGACAGACTAAATTAATCTCTAAGCAGCTTCATATGCATCTTCCTAATGTGGAGTCTTTTAGATGCTCGCACATGCATATGGGATCTTCAATATGATCAAAGATATTTGCCTAGCCATAGGAAAGTCGGTGCGACCCGCTTCCTCATCTGATATGTACGCAAAGGTGTACGTGAAGTGATGTCCTTATCAATGTTTCTCATAAAAAATAAAAAAAAAAACTATGTTAATGAAGTTGAGATGTGCTTATGGAGTTTTATGTGATACATACCAATGAGGCTAAAGGGGGAAAATTTTATAGGCTTACTATATGACCAGACCGGCCATGCTTTATAGGACACAATGTTGGCTAGTCAAGGAGAAAAATGTTCATGGAATAAGGATTGTTGATAAGAACATTGAGATGGATGAATGGTGAGAAAAGAAATGATCGAATTAGATATGAATGGGTTTGAGAGATCTTAGGAATAACAATAATAGGTAATAAAATAAGGTAAAGTAGCATTACATGGATTAGCCATATACACTAGAGATCAAGGATTGCACCGGTTAGGAGTGACACAAGGCTATAAAAAGAACAAGGGAAACATCTTTTAAGGACGCTGTTGTAAGTAGTGAGAAAAGACTCGACCTATGATTTAATTGATCATATTGTTCTTGATGAAGTAGAATGATAGAACAGGATTTGTGCAGCTGACTCAATATATTATTTGGAATAAGGCCCAAATGATGATATGTGTTGGCTTTAATGATAATTACATTAGGTATTTTTATAAATATATTTTAAAACCAAACCTAAAGCCATGTTTCGGTGCCAAAGAAGAATGGGTTTTAATTAGGTAGGGTCACACACATGTTAAGACTTGTATAAATGACAAAGGATCATGTCAAGGATGGTCCCTACTCATGTCTAAGTAATAGCTAGGCTATGTGAGTTTGAGGTCATAGGTTCGGGTGCCCATGCCGTGTGTGCGTAAGAAGCAAAAAAAAAAAAAAAAGAAGAAGAGGATGATGTTCATGAATGTGGCCTATTAATTTATCAAGGGAGCTAGTTTCTTGCAATTCTGCCTATGGATAGAAGGGATCTGGCCCACGTGCCACACATTTGCATGTGTGCCCAAATGGTTGTGAGGACCTTTTCTCTGGCATGTCAGTTCTGCCCAACATTTGGGGTGATATATACAACAAACTGGTATTCTAAGATAGCGCAAGAAAAGAAGAAGAAAAGCTCCTTACCCTTAAGAACTGAATACCGACTTATATTAGTGGGAACTATGCCAGGGTGTAGAGAATTGACTGTAACATTACTCCCTTCTTCCTAAGAAACAAAAGAGTGGCAATTTAGACATTTATATAAAAAGAGGAGTTATATGATACTCAGGCAGCTTATGATGAATCACAATTTCAATATCAGATTGGTTGAACAATCCTAACCATTGGTTCATTGACACTGGTTTGTGGAAATGGGACCGTTGATATATATTTTTTTAATTGTCCAATAATGTCCACAAATCTGATAGTCAGATAACCAAATAAGAATAATTTTTGGTTTATGATACATCTACAGCAGGTACTATAATCTGAAGTGTGTAGTACTTATATGCGGAGCATTCAATTTCTAAGCGCCTGCGTATCATCCATCACACTCTGCCTGAGTATCAAAGTACACTCATGTAAAACAGTAGGGTCAGACCAGGAACCCAGCGACCATCTAATCTCACCTGCAGACGCCTAGATAGCTCATTCGCATGCAATACGTTGGCTAGCTTAGATCGAGAGTAGGCATCAAATGGTTTGTATCTGACAAAAGAGGTAGGCAAGACAGGAGTGGAAAATGCAAAGGCTACTCGTGAGAGTGGGGTTGATAATCTTACTTGCAGGCCCACGTACCAGCATGGTATCCATGTGCCAGTTCCATGCCATTCATCATGATGGCTCAACGTTGTCCATGCCTGGCCCAAAGATGAGGTGATTCCAGTCATCAGGTGGGACAAAACTTGTACGTTGAATGTGGACCGTTGAACAGTTCTTTTTCGGTGACCACTATTTTTCACGCACCTGTGGCCTGGTTGATATGCGCAGAGCATAGTTTAAAAATTCCAAAAAACTTGATTCGAGCTGCCTAGATTTCACCGAGACTCAGAAATAATGGATCTGGTCATGACTCGGTTAAAACTCGATAAAATCCCCAACTCAAATCCAAAAAGAAGAAGAAGAAGAAGCAACCTCTGTCAAAACTCGATAAAAGTCGGTACTATGCACTCGAGCTCACGATGAGAGAGAGAGAGAGAGAGAGAGAGAGAGAGATCCACGCAGACCATCATTTAGTCGTGGGATCCAAAAATTAGACCCCTTGATGATTCAGGTGGGCCACATGATCGATAATGGTGTGTGTGTATATATATATATATATATATATATATATATATATATATGGATAAAGGTACTATGCACTCGAGCTCATGATAAGCTCCCATGAGGTCGAGCTGTGTGGGCCCCACTGTGATGCGTGTCGACCATCAACACCGTGCATTTGATGGGTTCCCTTTAAATTATGGGATATCCCAAAAATCAGCCGTATACGGAACTCAGGTGGGCCATACCATCTAAAATCATGTGAAGACATGCCAAAAACATATAAAAGCACTTGGTGGGGCCCACCTGACTTTTGAATGCTGCTGAAACTTGGTCTGAACCCTCATCCAAGTGGGACACACATAATGGATGGGCTGGATTTGCAAACCACATCTCGGTGGGTCCAAAAAATGATTATGAATGTTTTAATAGTGCATGGCCCCTCTCAACTTCTGTATGTGGTGTGGCCCACATAAGTCATGGATTGACTTGATTTTTGAGACCTAAGCCTATGATGGAATGGTGCATTTGACTGATGGGGTAGATGTTTGACACGCATCACGGTGAGGCCCACACGGCTCGACCTCATGGGATGTTCTCATCAACTCGAGCGCATATTACCTTTTTCCTATATATATATATATATATATATATATATATATATATATATATATATGAGAGAGAAGAGAGAGAGAGAGAGAGAGAGAGTAATGATCTCCTGCAAACCATCCCATAGGCTACTTGGCGCGGTCCAATTCCCATTGCAAAACTCTGTTGGGCCCACTGTGAATAGATGTGGTCTATCCGTGCCGTCCATCCGTTTTTCAAGCGCATTTTAACGGTTGAGACCAAAATTGATCATTTTCAATGCTTAAATGGACATAGAACAGAAAACATTGAGAATAATAATTTTCACATTTAAAACCTTTGTAGGGTCTACAGTGATGTTTATTTGTCACCTGATATTGATAAAAGGAAAACACAAATATCAGATTGATCCAAAACTTGTGGACCCTAAGAAAATTTTCAATGGTTGACATTCAATTTACACAGTTTCCTGTGGTGTGGCCCACTTGAGCTTTTGATATACTTCATTTTTGGGTTTAAGCCTTAAAATTATCTATTAAAATGGATGGAATATATAAATCACAGAGGCCCGCATGGAGTTTACTCAAAATGCAATTCCTTCTCCGCAGTAGACCTGGGCGCGGACTTGCTATTAAGGGGTTGAGAAGTGACGTCACCAAAATTTGTGGCCCCACCATGATATATGTTTTGTATCCACGTCGTCTGGATAGATCATTTTAGGGTAATACCCAAAGATCGAGTCACATCCAAAGCTCCAGTGGATCCCACCACAGAAAACAGTAGGGAGAGTGACGCCATCGTTAAAAACTTCTAAAGGCCACAAAAGTTTTTGATCAAGCTTATATTTGTAATTTCCCTTCTCTTTAATGTCTTTGTTAACTTTTGAATAGGTTGGATTTTGAAAAAAAAAAAAACATCATGGTGGGCCTTAGAAAGGTTTTAACGGTGGGCATCAATCTTGCCGCTGTTTTCTATGGTGGGGTCCACTAAAGCTTCAGATCTGTCTCATTCTCTGGCTCATGGCTTAAAATAATATACCCAAATGGATGGACATTGTAGATACAACACATAAATCATAGTAGGGTCCAAAGAACTTGGTGACATCACTTTAGTAGCCAATCTCCTTACTCAACCTGTCAGTATCCCTACTTAATGGTGGCGTCACTCTCCGCATTGTTTTCTGTGGTGGGTCCACTTGACATTACCGTAAAATGATCTCTCCAGATGGATGGACCGCATGGATACAAAACATATATCATGGTGGGGCAACAAAATTTGGTGGCGTCACTTCTCAACCTATTAATAGTTAATCTGCGCCTAGGTCTCCTGCGAGGAAGAAATTGTACTTTACGTAAACTCTGTGGGGCCCACCGTGATTTATATATTCCATCCACTCTTTACATCCATTTTAACATATAATTTTAAGGTTGAAGCCCAAAAATGAATTATATTCAAAGCTCAAGTGGGCCACACCACAAGAAACAATGTGAATTGAATGTCAACCGTTGAAAATTTTCTTGGGGCCTACAAGTTTTGGATTAATCTGATATTTATGTTTCCTTTCATCCATATCTGTGTGATCTTATGAATAAGCCGAATGACAAATAAACTAGTGAGGGTCAAATATTGCATATCAGACCCTAGTTATTACCTGAGTTTACGAATATGATACTGTTTAATGTCCTATTTTAATCGTATTTGTACTGTAAAGTGAATTTACAGGCTTGGACTGAAAAAGGGTGTTAAAAGTATGGATTTAATGCTCAGAATTTACCAAGGCAAATGACAGACTCCAGGGGACCAAGATCAACGGTTTACACTCCAAATATCTGAGAGAATCGAGAAACTGAAGCTCGAGTGGCACGAAAGATACTCAGAGTATAAGATCACAAGTTTTCCACCATCCATTCGGTTTGAAACTTCATATGTGTCCTGAGGACTATAAATGAACTGTACACGTCAAATTTGATCCATGGAATCCCTGTGAAAGTGGCCTAATGGATAAATCAGCCCACAGATCGTCAAAATGGGGCCCACCTGATATCTGAATATACTTCAATTTTGGTTTCAACCTCTTAACTAAGGTGAAAAAATGAATGGTTGGAGCAGATTTCTCATGTACATTAAGATGGGACCCACCTTACATGGTGCGTGTGCACAGTATAAGTGCACCGGATGAACACTGCACCTAAAGGATCGGTCAACGGAAGCTTTGACCGATCCTTTTATGGTTTAAATCCCTGTTTTCTGCCACTGCGAACGCCGAACAGAGGGACCTGCGGTCTCACTTATGGGCCATTATCACGGTTCGGAAGTCCAATCCGAACTGTCAGTTAGAATCCCAGGGTCCACATTACTAGGGTCTACGTGTCGAAACTTCAAGAACATAGCAAGAACAGTGTCCCAACCATTACAACGCAGGATTAACGTTTGTAAGATGGATCATATGGGCCGCATCAACGGACAACTGAAACCATCCCTCTCTACTTAAAAATCTGACGCACATTCAATGAACAGTCTGGATTTCTCAGAAAATCTCCTTCATCGCCCCCACCGTCAGCCAGCGCAATATGTGTTGTCTCTGTTACGCACAGTCCGGAAGAACCAGACATTCTGGAGAGGTGGTGGGCCACCACTATTGATCGGACTAGAGATCCGAACCATCCATCATAAAGGTCATTCTAAAACGTCCCGTGCGACGTTTTCCCTTTTGACAGAAAGTGAGAGAAGAAGGGAGTGCAGGCCTGATGTTTCGATGCGGAATCCTTACGCACGCCCGGTTTCTGTTTTGAGGAGTGCGTAAACATCTCAACTGCGAAACAGAGTCGGTTTTGAAAACCAACTTCCTTGTTACGCACTCCACCGACCCAGCCACCATCAGTAGATGCCTATAAGATGAGAAGAAAGAGAGAGAGCAGGGACCGATTCCTTGGACGTCTGCATAGGGAAAGATAGAGTTTTTTTTTTCTTTTTATTATTTATTATTTTTTATTCTACTTTTGTTTAAGAGAATTTGCCTAATCAAGTCGGACAAAACCTCTTAGCTAGGGTTAAGAGGTGAAGCTTATAGCATGATTAGGATGATTGCTTTACTTTGATTACTGTTTATTGAACTCTCCTGGATTGTAGCTTGATTATTAAGGAATACTTTTAGTTTTTAATGGATTGTTGTGACTCAAATTACAATAGATTTACAATAGCTTTGAGTATATTCTTTTCATTATGAGATTGTGAACTTAGGAGGCCCTGTTGTTCACCATTGTCTCCGGGCATAGTTGGGTGATGGAACCCTTCCTAACTTTCATAATTCTCTTTTGATTGGCTGTAAGATTGGTAAATCGCTGTTGTTTGTCATCGTCTCCTAGGCATGGTTAGGTGACGGGATCACTTCTAAATCTTCACCAATCTTATCTGTTGATGATTAGATCCATGAGAAGTTCAGAGATCTGACAAATCTCTTCTTACCAACTGGATAAGATAGAACTCTAATTCCAGTTATGTCCTTGAATTATGCAAGGTAGCTTTCAAATTATTACAAGTGGATCCTTGGCACCATAGTATTTTCACAAATTTTAGAGTAATACTTTACCATTATTCTCTCAATTTCATTTGATTTAGATTTCATCTTAGTTTAGTTCTAGTTCTAATTAGTTTCAAATTACGTACAGGTTTCAATCCCTATAGATTCGACCTCAGTCTTACCGAGTCTATTACTACATCACAATCCTATACTTGGGGTGTGAACATAAACATCACTGTAGGCCCTATAAAGGTTTCAACGGTGAAAATTATTATTCCCAATGTTTCCTGTTCTATGGTCCACTTGAGCATTGAAAATGATTCAATTTTGGTATCGACCATTAAAATGCGCTTGAAAAACGGATGGACGGCATGGATAGACCACATTCATTCACAGTGGGCCCAACAGAGTTTACTTAGTACGCAATCCGATTTCCTCTTTGCAGTGGGAATTGGATCACACCAAGTAGCTTGTGGGATGGTTCGCAAGAGATCATTACTCTCTCTCTCTCTCTCTACAAACACACACACACACACACAGAGCCAACGGCAAAAGAGGTCGAGGTACCTATCTGGTATTACCACGGAAAGAAAGAAAAATGTGGAGAGGATTAAACCTCATGAAGGTAGTCTAATCCTACTTTGTCTATGGTCCACTTAAGCCCTAGTTGGGCATTTGCTGGCCTCGGTCCCAGTTGGGCGTTTGCTTTAGCTTGGTCGCCTTTTCTGCTACTTCTTTGGCCTGTTGTAGAGGAGCTTCCTTTAGGATGTTGGTTTGGTGGTGCTCTTTCTATTGGAGTTCTTGGAGCAGGTCTGCCGTAGTGCCCTTAGTCCTTGTCAGGGTCTCTCTAGCTTCTTCAGTTTCAGTTTGCTGCTAGGAGAGCCTCCTCTATGGGTAAATTTCTTGTTCTCTCGTCGAGCAGGGCTAGCTTTCCTTCGCTAGTAGGTCCTTCAGTCAGGATTCTTGGCCAACTTCAAAGTATTTTCTTCTCTATTTTGTTGTTTTCTAGTTGCTAGCTAGGTGATATGATAGATGAGGCCTGAAGTTTTTTGTGGGGCCCATCCGAAAGTTTGGTTGTACATCCTCTGTTCATTTAATATATTATAGGGGCATGTCTCCTTTAAAGCAAAAAAAAAAAAAAAATTTAAAAAAAATCCTACTATGTCTGGAAACAACTGGCCCTTAACGGTAAATCATGAAATTTCAAAAATCTTCGATTGCATCAAACTAGTCTCGATGGCATCGAATTTAAACTTCAATGTCATCGAAAATGACACCAATATATCCAACAACCAATTGAGGAAATCCAGAAATTCTTGATGGCATCGAGCAACTATTCAATGACATCAAATAGTCCTCGCTGACATCGACAAACCCTGTTTCTAAATATATTTAAGACATAAAAAATAACAATCTCCATCGTGTCTTTAATCATCAAACGAGTAACTTTTTTTCCTCTTCTCTTATTCCTGCTTCGCATCATAACTCTATTAATGCTTCTCATGCACACATCATCCTCCTTTTACGCATTCGTCAAGCCCAGAGAAGTCGTACAAAACTTAAACTTCTCTATAAGAACCACTTTGGTGAGCATGTCTGCCAGATTCACGCTTTTGTGAATCTTCTCCAGAGTCTCGCATCCTTCCTCAAGTACTTGTCGAATAAAATGGTGACGAACATCATTATGTTTAGTGAGAGTGATAAAATAATTCTTAGCTAGATTAATAGCGCTTTTACTGTCACAATTAACTGGCACGCCTTCTGTTGAAGTCTCAACTGATTTATCATGCTTCTTAACCAAACATCTTCCTTGAATGTGTCTGTTACTATCATATACTTTGCTTCAGTCGTGGAAAGAGCCACCACAGACTGAAGTTTCGACATTCAACTTACTGCTCCACCCGCTAGTACAAACGAGTAATCTGAAGTCGATTTTCTAGAATCCACACTGTCTATGTAATCCGAATCCACATACCCAACTAAATTGGCCTCTGTCTTCTCAAAAGTTAAGACGTAGTCTTTTGTATCTCAAATATATCAAAGTAATCATTTCACTACTTCCCAATGTTGCTTATCGGGGTTTGACATGTGTCTGCTCACAACACCAACTTCTTGTGAATTATTCGGTCTCATACAGCACAAGACATACATTAAATTGCCTAAAACATTCAAATAGGGCACATGAGATATATCCTATTTTTCTTCATTTGATTAAGGACATTGTTATAAGGAAAACTTGAAGTGAGTTGCATGGGGAATGATGACCAACTTTTTCATGTCCATTCTATACTTGATCAACACATTCTTAAAGTATTCTGCATAAGATAACCAAAGACTCCTCTTCCTATCTATATGAATATCTATACTAAGAACCTTCTTTGCGGCCCCTAGATCTTTCATCTCGAATGTCCCTGATAACTAAGTCTTCAGTACATCAATTTCAAACATGTCATGACTAGCAATTAACATATTATCAACATACAATACTAGGATGATGAACTTGTCATTACTCAGTATCTTGTAATAAACACAGTGATCGTATTCACTCATCGTAAATTTCTGACTCAACATGAAAGAATCAAATTTTTTATGTCACTGCCTAGGTGACTATTTTAGGCTTTATAATAAGCTCATTAACCTGCAAACTTTATTCTTTACCCCTTTAATTTTGTAGCCCTTTAGTTATTTCATGTAGATCTACTCTTCCAATTTCCCGTACATGAATGCAGTCTTCACGTCCATCTTTTCCAGCTCGAGATTGTATTGGGTAACCAACACTAACATGAGTCTGACAGATACTTGCTTTACAACCGACACGAATATATCTGTAAAGTCAATTCATTCTCTCTGAGTGTAACCCTTCGCTAACAACCTTGTTTTGTATCTATCATGTTTCCTCTTGAATATCCACTTACACCCGATCGCTTTTCGACCCACTAGAAGCTCTACCAACTCTCATGTGTTGTTCTTGTACAAAGAGTACATCTCATTATCCATTGCCGCCTTCCACTTTTCTACATTAGGCTCATCAAGAACCTCCTAAATAGTAGATGGGTCCCCCCTCATTTGTAATGAGGGCATCTATAATACTAGAGTCATCCATGTATCTTTCCAGTAACCCGCGATCCTGTGGTGGATTTCTTCTAAGTGGCTGCCCCACCTCTTCTTTTACCTTTGTTTGCACATTTGTCTTTACCTGAGTATCACCTATTTCAATCTGAACGTCAACGACCAACCTTTCTGATTCCTTTTGCTCATTCGATCATTCTTGCAGAATATAGAGCTTTCGTCAAATTTAACGTCCCTGTTAATAATGACTTTACGTGTGACTCTGTCATACAGCCTGTATCCCTTCACACCACCACCGTACCAATAAAGATGTACTTTTTAGCTCTTTAGTCCATCTATCTCTCTCAACTGACGGTACATGAAAGTAAGCTTCACAACCAAATATATGCAATCCTGAGTAGTCTATTCTGACCACTCCATACTTCCTTTGAAATCTTGCAATCAATCGTCGTGGAAGGAGACCAATGCACCTAATAGCAGACTGTGTTAACAACCTCAGTCCATAGGTCTTTGCCCAATGCGGCATTACTAATTATGCATCGGGCCCTCTACAGGAGAATCCGATTCATTTGCTCATCCACACTGTTTTGATCGGGTATGTGGCACATCGTGTTGTGCCTAAGGATCTCTTTATCTTTACAATACTCATTAAATTCATTGGAAGTAAATTCACCACCATTATCAATCCTTAAAACTTTAATTTTTCGTCTTGTTTATTTTTTCACCATTGCCTTCAATTGTTTAAAATTGGTGAAAACTTCGAATTTATATTTCATGAAATAAACCCAAACTTTATATGAGTAATCGTCAATGAATATGACAAATTATGATAACCCTTCGACGGAAACCACAGGCGCCGACCTCAATACGTTAAAATGCACATAATTAAATACTCATTTACATACATGTTTTCCAGATTTAAAAGGTAATATAGATTGTTTACCGTATGTACAATGCTTGCATATATTTAAATCAAGACTTTTAAAACTTGGAGTTAAGCATCGGTCAAAAAGTACATTCATGCCCCGCTTGCTCATGTGGATTAGTCGTGCATGCTACATACATGCAGACGTGGAATCCGCTACCGCAACTGCAACTCCACCTGTTGAAGTGCTTCCGATAAACTTATAATGGTTACCATGCCTCCGCGCTCTCATACTACAAGTGCTCCCTTTGAAACTTTATGGACATCATTAAAACTAGTAAACTTACACACTACTGCTTCAAGTGCATCGAGAGAAATCAAACTTTTCTTCATATCAGGAACGTACCTCACCTCAGTCAAGGTACGCTTCATTCCATCAAATATCTTGATGCGCACCGTACCAACAACCATAACATTACAGACATTATTATTGCCCATAAACACTTGTCCACCATCGCATTACCAATAGTCATAACCAATTCCGATGAGGAGTCATATGATATGAAGCCCCTATGTCAAGAATCAACTCATCTTTACGATTATCGTATAAGTGTCTGATCATAGTCACTGACATCACATCACCTCCACTTGTCTCTTCATCAGACGTGGCAGTGTTGGCTTCCCTGGAAGAAGCCTCTGAGTTTTATTTCTTTGCTTTAGGATTTGTACAATCTTTTTTTATTTGCCCTGACATTTCACAATTGCAGTACTTTAACTTACCATTGCCATTGCCCTTGAATTTGGATCTCGATCGAGAAGATCATATATCCTGATTTAAATTCCAACTACTCATAAACAATACATCAGTGAATGGCCCCATGCTATCATTTTTCTTTTTCATTGCCTTTTCCTGAAAGATTGAGATAACGGTATCAACACTAAGGGTTGTGTTACCGGTGCATAAGGTTTCTTTAAAAGACTCATATGAAGCAGGGAGTGAATTCAACAAGATACACGCCTGATATTCTTCATCGACCACTACATCCACATCCAGCAATTTGTAGATTATCTTGTTAAAATCGCTAATGTAGGCTTCAACATCTACTCCCTCTGCCATCTTAAAGTTGAAAAGCTGCAGCTTCAAGTGTAGGCAATTTTCAAGTAACTTCTTCACATAGATGTCTTCTAACTTTGCCCACAAATTTAATGCGGTTTTTTCCCTCAAGACATTATAGAGAACCTCATCTATTAAGCACAATTGGATTGAGGATTTTACTTTCTTAACTAGTTTCTTCCACTCATCATCATCCATATATTTTGGTTGCTCCTTAAGGACCCCATCCAATCCTCACTGAATTAATAAGCTAGTCATCTTGACCTTTCATAATTCAAAATTATTTTTCTCGGAGTATTTCTCAACATCAAACTTAGGATTGACAACCATCGATACATAGTTTCAGATTGAAGCCTGCGCCCAAACGATAGCTCTAAGACCACTTGTTTGGGATCGCGGAAGCACACAGAGATGAATTAAGTGGAGTAATCCAATAACACCAAGCACGCACAACGTAAACACTCTGAATTTAACGTGAAAAAACCCTTTCAGGAAAATACTATGGAAAAAAGTGACAGATAATCATTATGAAAAGTAGAAATTACGAGAGAAAAGAGCTTACCCGATCTGAACAACCTCGAATTAAACCCTTGCTACACCCTTGAAACCCTTTGGACAAATTTTATACCCGAAAACAAATTTTCTCCTAATCCTGTTTACACCCAAATATATAGCATTTGGAAGAATCCCAAACGAAATTGGAAATAAATCCCATAAATTTGCAAATCTACGTAAAACCATTTGATGACATTGACACTTAACTTCAATGTCATCGAAGCTACTTCAAGTCAATGGAAATAACACCAAACTGTCTCGAGGAAAATCACGAAATTCTGAAAATCTTCGATTGCATCAAACTTAAATTTTGATGTCATCGAAAATGACACCAGTATATCCAACAACCAATTAAGGAAATCCATAAATTCTCGATGGTATCAAGCAACTATTCGATGACATCGAACAATCCTTAATGACATTGATAGACCTTATTTTTTAATAGATTTAAGACATCCAAAAGAACAAAAGTCCAGGATGAGGAAAAAAAAAATCATGGAACAACACCCTATTTGGTTATTTTATTAGTAAGCGCCATTTCTTCCTGGTGGTGAAATCGGCCTTGGAACATGCATGAAAAGTAGAGGTGTACACAAGTCGAACTGAGTCGAGCTTGGCACAACTCGACTCGGCTCAGCCACTAGCTGACCCCAGCTCGAATTTGGATCGGCTCGATCCTCGAGCCTGACTGGCTAGCTCAACTCAACTCAGCTCAGTCAGCAGCTCGAGCTAGTTTGAGCCGAGTTCGAGGTAAGATCAAGCTTGTGTGGCATTTTCACAAACACATGGAGTGCACTTTCAATTTCTTACTATATGTAAAATAGCAGTAGCTGTTTACAGGTATTTCATCAAACAACTTGTTTGCAACATCCAAGTGAAGAAAAAAAAGTATTTGTTTCATATACATACCTTCCTTGCCACCAGTCGATACTTTGTTGGGTCATTTCATCAAACACTTGGTGAGCAACATCAATATCGAAGTAGCCAAGTCACCGAACTGGTTGGGGTTCGATCCGAGTCGAGTCGAGCTCGAACAAATTTTTTTGAGCTAAAAAATCAGCTCGACTTGACTCGAACTTAGTTTCAAACTGGGTTAAATCGAGCTTTTTCGAGTTGAGTCGAGAGAGCTAACCGAGCTAACTCCGTTCGTATACAACCCTAATGAAAAGTAAAGAATGGGCTCAAGATCTCAACCCTTGAAATTGGTTTTTACATGTTTAAATTTCAAGACTTTGATGAATGCCAATCCATTCTTGAAAGGGGCCCATGGTTTGTCAGTGGACACTCATTGATGCTAAGAAGGTGGTCTGCCACTCTCTCTCCAAAAGGTAGACTTGGACAGCATCCCTTTGCGGATTAAACTTCATAATCTAAATTTCATGTATAGAACACCACTTATTCTAAGCAAGAGTGCTAGCATGATAGGTAATCCTCTCTTTATAGATAAAGCCACTTCTACGGGACGCGACTCATGTATGCGTAGAAATTGGGGTTCATTTAATTCTCATAGACACTGTCAAAATCAAGTGTAAATGAAAAATCATCGATAAGCCTGCTTAGTATGTGTGGAAACCGACAGCTTGCAAAGAATGTGAAACATTAAATCAGTCATAAAAAGGTTGCCTAAAAAATGAAGCTATAGTTAAGGGGGCTTCTCCCGCAAAGGGGGTTCCCCCTATAAATATGAGTACTTTTAATTCAATTGGAAACTTGACATGTAGGGCCTCTTCATCATCGGGGTAAACTCCCTATAAGATATTTGGGAGTTCCCTTGTTCTCCACCAGACTCCATATTTCATACCATATATCAAATGTTGCTTGATAGCCTTAATAGAAACCTTGGTGGTTGGTGGGTGTCCCTCCTCTCCTTTGTAGATAGGCTGGAGCTAATCAATTCTACTCTTTCTAGCCCCCGTGTCTTTTGGTCACATGCCTTTTTACTTACCAAAACTTGCAATAATATTATTGCTAGGTGTAATTTCAAGGATAATCTTTGGGGCTTTTCATCATTTCATACCATTAGCTGGAGCAGATCTGCAGACCTCAAAATGAGGGTGGTCTTGGCATAACCTCTTTGGAAGTCTCTGCTAAAGCCTAGCTTATCAAACAAATTTGAAAAATCATCCGCAAAGAGGACAACCTTTAGGTCAAACGGGCCCATGAGAAATACATTGGTTCTAAAAGCATATGGAATATTCAAATGCTACCCAATGCCTCGTGGGCCTGGCATGGCATTCTCAGTATTCATGATATCACTAAACCCCACACCAAATTTCTGGTGGGGAATGGGCAATTTATGGATTTTTGGTATTTTGACCCTTTGGGGAATTCTAGTCTATTTCATCGCTTGGGCTTCTTCGTCATTCAAGACCTAAAGTTAGGAACTAACTTCCCAGTTAGTCTCCTAAGCCAAGATACTAAGTGGTAGATTCCCTACCCTAATTCTCATGCCTTGGCGAATCCTTTCCAGGAAATAAAATTATACCAAATTATTCTTGTGCAAGATGAAATCGTCTAGACCTTGTCCCCAAATGATGCTCTTAACTTTTCCTCTACATTGAAAGCCTGCAGATATGCTAACGCAAACTTGCCTTTTAGTGATCTAATATGATTCAATGGTCTTATTCCTAAACACTATTGCATCCAGATGGATTTTCTTGAAAAGCTCAAAGTGGAGGACTTGCTTTCTTCCCTCAGTATTATTGATGATACTGCTTGTGTTTTTTGTCAGCATGATATTGAATCCATTAATCATTTATTTTTCTCATGTAGGTTTATTGGTTGAATATAGAAAAAAAAATGCATTCTAAACTCTTTATCCCCTTTATCCATCATCCTATAATTTTTCAATATGTAGCTTATTTTATGGAAAATGCAAGCGATCTTATTTCTTCTTTTCTTTACAAGCTCTCTTTCATGGCCCTTGTGTGGCACATTTGGAGAGAAAGAAATAACTATATATTTAACAACAAATATTCCCCAAAGGAGACCATACTTAGGAATATCATTTGGGATCTAACATCGGAAGTTTTTTTTTTTTTTTTTCCTTTTTGGGCTCTCTATTGCAACTAATGCTCCCGACGCTATTTCTATTGCCTGGGACTTTTCTACTGTTTACTCCATATCATGGCCTCCTTACTCGTCAAGTAACTCAGTGTCTAGTAGTCTCCTGTTTGTGTTGCGATAGAGTGGGCCTTGGTTCCATCCGGAATCGAGTTGTCTAGTAGTCTCCTGTTTCGTTGGCTCTCGTGTTTACTTCTGGGGTGTTTCCTTCGTTCGGGAGGGGCGTTTTTCTTGGTGCTTTTCTTTGTATATTTTCTTTACGATAGGTGGCTTGTGGGACCACCCGAAGTTCTCAGTGCCTGTTGTTTTTCCCCTTTTTCCCGTGGAATGAAATTCAAAGGTCATTTCTTTAAATTTAAAATAAAAAAAAAAAAAAAAAAGTAACTCAGTGTCTCAGACCTACTCCTAGTTGAACCCTAGCCCGTACTGAGATTTCAACCTCTAGGGTTTGTCTCCTCTGCTGCACTCCTAATGCAACTCCTATTTAAGGAATAGTTTTCGAATATACCATTCAAGGAACGGTGGACAAGTGCTTGCAAACCTTATTCCTTAGTATATCTAACTTTTGTACTAATCAAAATGCAGGGACTAACATCTTCATGCATAATATATCAACAAAGTCTTGTAGCCATTAAAGATTCGTTGTCCTCCACTTGGGATATGCACCTATTTGCTCGGAGGTTGCACTTCTTCGCTACTTCTAGCAGCCATCTCGGGGTTATTTCTGATCACCTACGGTCAGATCTCTCTAGATTGGCCGATATTCATATGCACTTCTCTTGTAAATTTATCACTGAGGTTGAGATAATTGATTTAATGTGACGCATGGCCCAGGCTGTGGCCTTCCTCTTTCCTTAATGTACTTCTTTCCTTGCTTCCCTCTTCTGTTTTTTAGATTCTTTTCTCCTTTCCCTTGCACCCAGGGTGTGGGTACGCTTCTCTTTTCTTTTCTTTTTTTCTCCTTAGGGTTAGGCTTTTCCCTAGGTAAGTAATAAGAGAGTATTACTCGCTCGCTAAAAAAAAAAAAAAAAACGTTTCCTATATACATTGCAAGATCAAAATAACAAGAGGAAAGCATACACAATCACATACTTATTAGAAACGTGAACTCTCTTCTAATAAGTATGTAAGAGCAGGAATGAGGGGTCGTTCCCCTCACCGCAGGAATTTGGGGAGATTTGTTCGCCTCTTTTTCTCCTCTGCTCTGAGATCTGTTGGCCCCTTTTACTCCTCTGCTCTGAGATCGACATCGCAACGTCGGGGCCCGTCTCCTTCATCCCGACCTCTTTCTCTCTCCCGTCCTCCTCTCCCCCAATCGAACTTCAGTCTTTTTGTAGGGAATATAACATTTGATACCTCGAGTAAAGACTTATGGAGTATTTTCAATAGATGTGGGCGTCTTCTCGATGTCTACATCCCTACGAGGCCTGGGACTGGAAAACCCTAGGGATATGGGTTTGTGAGATATGCATACGAGCAAGATGCTATTAATGCGATTGCCATCCTCAATGAAAGAAGGGTAGACGGTCGAATCATCAATGTGAGCTGGGTTAGGCGAAGACAAAAGACGATAGTAACTCCTAATCGCAACCCCTTTCCGGTTGGAGTAGAGCCAGCTCCTGACCGTTTCCATCCGGAATCCGAAAAGGGTAATCACTCTTATTTGGCAACTGCAACCTCTGCAAACTTCAAGAAGAATCCCTCATTACCCTGCCCTTCCTCTCCATCTTCGGTGGCAGATCCTAGGGCTGTCAGGCAAAAACTCCAAACTCTTCAGTTGGGGTTAATATGTAAAGTGGCCCTACCCACCATCTCCACTCTGCAGTTGATTGACACATTGCGGGAATCAGTTTACTCTGCTGATGATATCGACATTTCTAGGTTAAGTCCAGAATCTTTCTTAGTGGTGTTCAAATCTAAACAAGAACTATAAGATTTCCAAAAAGATGCGACTCTTCAGGCACAAATGGGAATAATGGCTACATCCCCCTGGATCGCGAATATGAACACAAGCGATGAAGGATTTTAGCTGAGGTTATTTGGAATTCCCCCACATGCCTGGTTAGAAGCTGTGCTTATTGATCTGGCCAACTATTTCGGTAAGGTGATTCAACTGGATGCCAATGTCCGCCTAGGCATTTTTTCAAGTCTTTGCCAGGATCAAAGTTAAACTGCACCCAGGGGTAGACCTTGGTAGGGTCTTGAGGCTGAAGGTTTTGGGTGAGGAATTCCCTGTATTTGCGGTCTTGGAGCAGATGGAACCTATGCGTGGTCAATTGCTACTCCCTCCTCCTGCTATGAGGATGGGTCGCACGAAGGACTGGGTGAAAAAATCCTTTTTCGGTCCTACCAAGAACACTCAAGCCAGGATTTTAGAAGGTGAAGACCCAGGATCAGTGGTCAAGGAATTTCAACAAGCCTCTGTTCAGCCACAACGACCTGTAACAAGTGGTGGCCAGGTACACACTTCACTTGTTCGTCGAATTGCCCCGCTCAGTGACAGTGCCCAGAAGGAAAAGTTAGATGCTCAGAACTCATACGCTCCCCAGCTACGATTTATGGAGGACACTCGCTACCTCTATCCTTACTCTGAATTGGCTCCGCCCTCCTCAGTTTTCCAATCAGTGATGCCTTTAGCATCTATCTCCCTAGTGCCAAAGACTACCTCGCTCAATACGATTGCAAAAAGTAACAAGTCAGATGGTTTGAGCTGCTCGGAACCTCAGGTTCTTATGCCATTACAGATTGAAGGGTCCTGCTTCGGATCGATTGTCGGAAGACAATCGTATATCGCCGTTCAATATCTCATGGAAACTCCCCTTTATCCAAAAAGAGGCTTCATTGCAGGAGTGCTAGTCCCTCCACTGCTTTAGCAGTAGATGACCTAATAGCCCCCAGCCAGGGGACTCAGCCAGCTAAATCATCTAGTGGAGAACCGATGGAAGACGTTTCTGTTTATGGGGATGCTAGAGAGGACCTCAGATCCCTCCAGGAGGTGGTTGTTCATTGCGACGAATCAAGTTTCAGTGAGACTCCTGACCATTCTCCTCGCAGCGCAGGACTGGAAATTGACCTGTGCCCATATTTTTCTCCTGAGGGCAGACTGGATAGGCAGGGAGCCAAAGCATCTTAGATATTCAGCGGTCACCCTGGTCAGAAAAATAACACAAGTATGAAGCAACTATCAGCAGACCCAAGTCTGGAAGTTAGGAAACCCTACTCAATGAAACGAGCCAAGGTTCTTTACACAAGAGGAGATTGGGAATCTCGGCTCCGTCAATTAAAGAGAAGGGCGGTTAATTCAGGCTGTGTTACTAATGGATAGAGTCTTAGTTTGGAATGTTCACGGCATTGGTAATCGCCGCTCGGTGTTGTCTTCTAAAAGAATCATTCAGAAGTTCAACCCTCTCATTGTGGTTTTGCTTGAACCAATGCTCCCTGAGGATAAGCGAGTGGGGGTTGGTTTATCGCTTGGTTTTCACCAGTCCGTATCCAATGCAGATAGTGGGGGCAAGATCTGGGTCTTTTTTAAATCCCAGATCTCGCCTTCAATTTTTTCTTCTTCTAACCAATCCTTATCCATTGCGTTTTCTATGCAGATCTTCTCTTCGCCGATTACTATCACCTTTGTCTATGCAAGTTGTGACAGGATTTAGCGAAGATCCCTTTGGAGTGAATTGGCTTTGCTTTTAGCTGCCATTCAAAGCCCCTGGTCTGTCTGTGGCGATTTTAACGCGACTATGGCAGCAGATGAAATGCGAAGTAGAAGGCCTTCTGCCAATGCCAGTTCGCGGAGTTTGCGGCAGCTATTGATAGTGCGGCCTTGCAGGATGCAGGATTCACTGGTAATCGCTTCACCTGGAGTAACAATCGCGGCGGGGCTGCTCGAGTGTGAGCCAGATTGGACAAGGTTTTCTGTAATGCGGTCTGGGCTTCTTGCTTTCCTGGATTTCATGTTACTCATCTTCCTCGGATTAATTTAGATCACGCGCCTCTCTTGTTGGAGTGCCCACAGCCTTCAGCTCCTATTGTGAAGCCTTTCAGATTCCTCAACATGTGGATCAGTCATGACACTTTTAACCAAGTGGTAAAATCGGCATGGGAGTCGAATGGGTCTAGCCATCCGATCTACAATGTGTTGATGAAGTTGAAGAGTGTTAAGCTTTCTTTGAAGGAGTGGAATAGAGATATTTTTGGCAACATATTCACCTAGTTGGCTGCTGCAGAACTCGAAGTTGATAATTGTGAACGATTGATGCAAAAGTAGTCGGGTACGCTCCACAGCGTATCGGTCTGCAAGCAAATCTGAACTCTACGATCTCCAACCTCTCCCGTCTTCAACTATGTGAAGAATCCTTCTGGAAACAAAAATCCAGAATTACATGGCTTGAAGCAGGTGACAAAAACACAAAAAAAATTTTTATGCCACCGCTAAGGATAAACAAAGGAAAGATGCTATCCTCAGCATCACACTGGACTCAGGGCAGACGCTGGTAGAGAACACAACTATCAAACAAGCTGCGGTGGATTATTTTCAAGATCTGTTTCAGGCGGATCAATGCATGCTGAGTATTGATTTGCTTGAGGTTATCTAGCCATCCATCTCCTCGACACAGAATGAGCAGCTGATAGCTCCTCCGACTGAGTTGGAGATTCTGCAGGCAGTGCGCTCTATTCCATCTGGCAGTGCAGCTGGTCTGGATGGATTCTCAGCTTCCTTCTACATAGCTTGTTGTAGCATCGTGAGCAAAGATCTGCTAGCTGCCAGCACCTTTCTCTTTTTAAGTGGCCATCTTCCTCGCGCAGTCTCAGCTTCCCTAATATGTCTTGTCCCCAAAACGGCCTCTCCAAAGAGATTCTCAGACTATAGGCCGATTAGTCTTTGCAATTGTCTCTACAAGATTTTCTCTAAAGTAATTTCCACCAGGCTTGGTCAGCTTCTCCCGCTGCTGGTCTCGAAAGAACAAGGGACAATTGTGAAAGGAAGATTAATAGCAGAGAATATTGCAATGGCCCAGGAGCTCCTCAGAGATTTAAACAGAAAGGTGCGGGGTGGAAATATTGTGCTTAAACTAGACATGGAGAAAGCATATGACAGAGTGGATTGGTCTTTTCTGAAACAGGTGTTATCCAGATTCCGCTTCAGTTCCTCGTGGATTGCGCTAGCTGAAAACTGCTGGGCAAATGCTTGGTTTTCCGTGCTAGTGAATGGCGAGGTTACAGGTTTTTTCAAGTCTTCGAGAGGTCTGCGTCAAGGTGATCCGATATCGCCCAGCTTATTTATTATTGCGGCAGAAGTTCTTAGTCGGAGCCTTAAAGCTTTATGTGGCCAAGGTCTCTGTTCTCTGTACAAGCTAAGGTCGGGTTCTCCTATAGTCTCCCATCTGCCCTATGCGGACAACACACTCCTATTTCTCAATGGAGGTCTCGTGTCATTGAGGGTGGTAAAATCTTTCCTGCTTAAATACCAACAAGGCTCAGGTCAAAAAGTTAATTAGCAGAAGTGCTCTTTCCTCCATTCTCCCAAGATGGGTGAAGCTAGGGTGAGAGCTATTGAGGCGGTCCTTGGGATTGCAAGAGCATCAAGGCCGTTTACGTATTTGGGTCTCCCCTTATCCTTGGGCAAGTAGAAGGCAGCCTTATTCCATCTGCTTCTGGACAAGGTGGAAGGGCAGATTAGGGGCTGACAGTCCAGATGTTTATTGCAAGATGGTAGAGTGGTTCTAATTCAACATGTATTGAGTAGCATCCCCATCCATTCTTTAGCGGCTGCTCATATCCCATCTACAGTTCTGAAGGATCTTGAGAAGCGTTTCGCGGCTTTCTTCTGGGGTTGGCACGAAGGTAAGAGTAAATGCCACTGGAAAAGCTGGAAGACTATTGCGTCCCCTAAAGAGGAGGGGGGGTTGGGCATTAGGAAACTCAAGTATATCATGTCTGCTTTTCGTCTAAAGATGGCCTGGGAGATCAAATTTTCATCAGCTAAGAGTCTCTGCGCCTCTATGAAAGAAAATTTCTGCATCAATTCCGGCTACGGAGGATTACGTTCAGTGGTATTTGGGTAGTGGTAATTACAAGTTTTGGCTAGACAATTGGACTGGCCTTGGTCCTCTGCATCTTCTTTCCACTGCACCGGTTCCGGCCCCTCTTCTTCATATGCAAACGGCTCTCGTTCTGGGTAATAACGGCCCTCTTCCACCTTTGGCGTCTTTCAACCTCTTGCCTGAGTGGGTCATTAACTTTATATTTCAGAAAGGTTTTTGTACATCTAAGGGAATGGACTTTCCTATCTGGCCTTTTTCAGCTTCTGGTCAGTTTTCCATGGCCTCGGCGTGGGATAAGTGTCGCTTGCCTATGCCGAACAGGAGTTGGGCTAGGGGGTGTGGCATGGCAAGCTCCCCCCGAGAATCTCCCTGCTGATCTGGAGGGTGTTGTCGAAAGCTATCGTTGTAGATGAGGCGGTCCAATCTCGTGGGGTTAGTATGGCTTCCAAATGTGTCTATTGTAGTGGCAGTGTTGTGCGGGGTCCCTCCTCAGAATCCATCTCTCACCTTTTTCTCAACAGCCACATTGCGAAGGCTGCTTGGTCTTATTTTTCAAGATTTTTTCATGTTTTTGTGCTGGAAACAGAGTCTGTGGAGGTAAGATTGACTCAGTGGTGGGCAACAGCGGTTTCTGGTCCATCAAATTCGGTGTTGCATAGGCTGGCCCCATCCATCATGCTATGGTGTATATGAAAATGCCGGAACGCAGCCCTCTTTGATGGGATTATTCCTTCAGTTGCCTCGGTAATTGCTAGAGGCAAATGGTGGCTCTCATGTATCAATGGCAATCAGAATGAGGTGAATTCAGCAGGTTTGTCATCTCACCCAACAGAAATTATTGATGCTTTAGCTAGGCTGGATTCAGGTGCTCCCTCGCCTGGTATTAGTAGGCCTGAGCATGGGTTCTACTGCCCGCCCTCGGTGGTAAGATGGATAAAACCACAACCAGGTTGGGTGAAACTCAATGTGGACGGATCATCCCTTGAGAATCCTGGATTTTCGGGTGGAGGAGGGGTGTGTAGAGACAATAAAGGGAATTTTATCTTTGCTTTCTCGGTTGGATATGGAGTGGGATCTAATGTTCACGCAGAGCTTAGATCCATTTTTAATGGGATGGAGTTGTGCATCGGTCGAGGATTTAAGTCTGTGGTTGTTGAATCGGACTCGTAACTAGTGGTCAATTTCCTTTCTGGTCTCGCAGATCCATGCTGGAAATGGGGGTACTGGATCTAGAGGATTAACCACATTCGGCGCTATGGTAATTTTAAGGTCCAACATATCTTCAGAGAAGGAAATTCCGTTGCAAATCAGATGGCTCGAGCGGGCAGTTTGGTGTAGGAAAGCATGATCCACTTGCGGCAAAGTAACCTTCCAGACAAGGTGAGAGGTATTGTTTTCTTAGACAAGGTTGGGCTGGGCTCTATCAGGGAAGGTTCTCGAGTCGAGAGAAGCCGCATATAAGTTCCTATTCTTTCTCTTTTGTATAGTGTTTTCATTTTCTCTCCTGTTCTTACGATAGGCATCCCTTGGGTTCTTTTTTCCCGGGGGGCCCACGAATGTAATTGGCCTCTTTGATATATGGAAAGCTCCTAAAAAATAAATAAATAAATAAATCTCTTGTATATGTGGTCGAATGCGATAGACTACAATTATGTGAAGGATCTAGGAGATTCGTAGAAAAGTGCACAACTAACAATCTTAATCTCTTAAGCTTTTAAAGACCACGCAAAGCCACTTCCTCTCCAAGTCTCTAAAATCAACATAGAGCAAAGAGACATTCCAGATTGTTAAGTGGGCCAGACCAAATTTGGGGTGGGTTAAAGTAAATGTGGATGGTTCGGCTACTGGAAATCTAGGTTCGTTAGGGGGAGGCAAGATATGTAGACATTCCTCTGGTAAATTTCTTTTTGCCTTCTCTTCAGCCTATGGAGAAGGAACCAACAATAGGGCTGAACTCCGAGCGTTACATGATACTATGGTTCTCAGTGTGGATTTCGGGTATAAACAGGTGGAATTAGAATCACTCTCAATTTGTGGTGGATGTTTTTAGGGACAAGTCCAATCCTGCGTGGAAGTGGAGGTATTGGTTAAGAAGGATCGAGGGCCTTAAGAGGAAGGGAGTTTTTTCTATTTCCCTCATTCTTAGAGAAGGGAATGGGCCAGCTGATGTTCCGGCCAAAAATGGTGCGTCTAATTAAGGAAATACTCTTTTCAGACACGCGAATGAATTATCTATCTGCATTAGGAGTTTGTACATGTTAGATAAGGTAGGTTTGGGTATGTTAAGAGAGTAGTGAGTGGGCCTCTTGTAGCTAGTTGGATATTGGGCTTGTACATGGATATGATAGGTGGTCTGGGTGATTTTTTACATGCCTAGGGACCGCCCGAATTTTGTAATGCATTCTTCTGAATATATAGAACAAAAAGCTTCGAGCCTTTACCTATATAAATCAAACAACTCTTTGCAACTCAAATATACTTATCTTTCGTCTCTTATGGACACTTATCTTAAAATAATGTAATTTTAGCCTCTTTACTTCTATCCAACACCATGTTGCAACAAGTTCAGATCAATTAACTTAGTTTAGTTTAATTGCAGTAAGTCCACGACCCGATATTAGATCCACTCCAAATCCCAAAGTCCTTAATGATTTCTTGGTCATATCTTGCTAACCCATAACTACGACCGTCTCATGACTAGCATGTTTTTTTTCACGACCATCTCACAATCATTTAGGTCCGAAAGATCATCTAGTCTACTGCTGTCTCATCCATTCAAACTATCGTCAGCCAATTGATTAATCATTATTCATATTAATAAAATCAACATTTTTCTTTTAAATTATTGTTTTACTTTCTTATGTTATTTTTTTTTTTTAAAGACAAACACTACCAAGCTATCACCTTTATGATAAAAGTCCTTGTCTTCAAGGCACAAAGAATCCATCTGAAGGACTAAGGCTTCCCTTCATAAATCATTTTATCTTCTTATTTACCGGTGCTGAGTGATGGGGTTTTTTGCCCTGTGCTCGACCGGGCAATTTGTCGGTAGTGACGTCGTGGGAGTCATGATCGACTCAAAGTCCAGCAGTTCGGACTTTTTTCTCCTGCTCGACCGGTCGTAGGTGACCCACGTAACCTTTGTAGGTAGTCTACGACCAAAGTAGGTGAGCTAAGGTTGGAATTTCCAGGTATTTGTTCCGTTTTTTTAGCTTTTGAGTCCTTTCATGGCCAACCGGGATGCAAGGAGTTTCCCAAAACTATAAAAGGGGTTGCCTAGGGTTTTTTCTAGGTATCACAAAATAGTAAGAGGGTTTCCTAAAGCTTTGCAAGGGATTTGCTAAAGGGTTTAGGGCTATCAAAGGTGAGAGAGAGGGAGAAAAGAGAGAGGAAGCTTATAGAAGGGAGGTTCTGCTCGTGGAGGTTCTTTCTCTTTTGCAATCTACATCTCGGCTTCTATGTCCTCGTGTTTTAGATCTCTCCGTTTTCTCTATTTCTCTTATTGTTCTCTACTCTGCGTGAGTGAAGAAGATTGTAACGTTCTACTTCATAGGGATTGTTGATCATCCCGTGGTTTTTACCTTTTTGAGGTTTTTTCTCTTGTGTGGTGTGTGATTGATGCTTTGATTTATTTCATTGCTTTATTATCCATAATTCTGGTTTGTTTTAGGAGGCTAGATCTAAAGGTTTGTGCAAGACATCCCAACAAAGTGGTATCGAGCTAAGTTCATTGAGCCTAGGATCTTTGAATTATGGAAGGTGGCTCAAGGATGATCACCCTCGAATGGTTCTAACTTGACCATATGGAAGGCTAAGATGGAGGACTTGCTTTATTGTAAGGACCTATTCTCCAATCTCGTGCATACAAAAATCCAAGATATGAAAGAAGATGGGCCGAAAGGCGGTGGGGTTTATTAGACAATGGTTGGATGATTCTCTTCCACCATGTGTCTACGGAAACCTCAAAGCCTAAAAGCTATTACAAGGGTCGATGAGAGGAAGATAAGATATTTCTCGATACTCAAGTTCAAGGATGGTGGTTCTGTGGGAGATTAGCGTATGAATGATTGCAATATAGTGAACTAACTCACCTCTATGAAGATTATGATGAATCTCTTTACTATTGCTTTGCAGCGACACTGTTAGGAGACATTGGTGGTGACCACCGCGCCGAGACGGAAGATATCCATGGAACAGTAACCAGTCTCTTCAATGAGGAGACAAGGAGGAAGTCTCGTGGGTCTCCAAGTCTCTAGAGGAAATCAACAGATAAATCAAGAGACAAAGTCGAGAACGTAAAAGAGGTTGAATCTTTGGAATTGTATTAAGAAGGGCCACTACGTGGTAAGAAAAACGACAAGAAAGGAAAAGGGAAGGAAGATGAATCGATTCCACTTTGGATGGCGACAAATTCTGGGGTGGGTTAAAGTCAAATGTGGATCTTTTCATGCGTTCCTTCACAAGCTACAAGTCGTGACTATGGGAAAGATCTCGGGTTCAAAGATCGTGGGAGTCGTAAGAAGACCGATATGTAGACATATCCTTCGCCTCAACTTGATGTACGGAAAGCTTTCTGATTGGCTATGCCTTCTCTGGAAGCTCATCAAGGGTTCGTTGATCGGAGCCAGAGGAAATAAGCGTAGCACCCTTTACAAAGGCAAGTGTCGGTATATGCAAGGGTGGGTTGAACGGCGGAAGACTCGGCTATTGACATGTGGCACTCTAGAGCATGAGTGAAAAAGGGCTTCACTTACGAGTGTTTCCAGGCGTGGATCTCAAAACTTTTGTCTTAATTGTTTATCGGGGAAACAACATAGAGTTTCATTTTGGGTATTTGGTTTATTCGAATGAGTGGAATTTTTGTTACTTTTATAGATGATGCATCTAGAGGGTTTGAGTTTATGCTTTGAACTCTCAATTTGGTGTATGGATGTTTTTAAGACATCACAATGGTGGTGAATACATTTGGCAACTTTCAATCTTTAACCGAAGTCAGGGTATACGGTGGAAGTAATGGTGTAGGTGAGCGAATGAATCGCATTGTTGAGAGAATCGATGTGTATGTTATCCCATGCGAAGGATCGTTCCGGGAGGGTATTTGATAAACTTAAATGGAAGTACTGAAGGTGTGGGCCCCAGGACAGGATCCATCGGAGTTCTCGTTTGTTTGGATTTCCAAGCTCATTCTTAGAGACAGTGAATGGGCCGGTTATGGGATCCGATAGAAGAAGCTCGTCACTGTGGTTTTCTTTGAAAATGGTGCGTCTCGAAGACATAACCACTTTTCGGAGAGAGGAATGAATTATCTATCCTCATTAGGAGTTTGTGACATGTTAGATAAGGAGGTTCCTTTAGAAGATGGACCGGGGAGCAACCCCCGCTGATCCACCTGTTGAGCCACGTGGTGAGGTTCCGCATGAGTATGCTAACCGATGGGGGAGAGCCGTAAGATTATTCGAGGCCCTAGTGAGCATAAGGGGAGTGGTGGACTATGCTGGAATCTTGTAGCTAGTTGGGTATTGGGCTTGTACATGGATATGATTGGTGGTCTAGGTGATTTTTTACATGCCCAGGGACCGCTCGAATTTTGTCATGCATTCTTCTGAATATATAGAACAAAAAGCTTCGAGCCTTTATCTATATAAATCAAACAACTCTTTTGATTTCTTAGTTACTCAAATATACTTATCTTTCGTCTCTTATGGACACTTATCTTAAAATAATGTAATTTTAGCCTCTCTACTTCTATCCAACACCATGTTGCAACAAGTTCAGATCAATTAACTTAGTTTAGTTTAATTGCAACAAGTTCGTTTAATTTAGATAAATATCCACAACCCGATATTAGATCCCCTCCAAATCCCAAAGTCCTTAATGATTTCTTGGTCATATCTTGCTAACCCATAACTACGACCATCTCATGACTAGCATGTTTTTTTTCATGACCATCTCACAATCATTTAGGTCCGAAAGATCATCTAGTCTACTGCTGTCTCATCCATTCAAACTATCGTCAATAACTTTTTTCTACTTTATTTACTTTTTTATGCCAATTGTACTGAATCATTATTCATATTAATAAAATCAACATTTTTCTTTTAAATTATTGTTTTACTTTCTTATGTTATTTTTTTTTTTTAAAGACAAACACTACCAAGCTATCACCTTTATGATAAAAGTCCTCCGTTTTCTCTCTTCATGAGGAAAAGATCCATCTGAAGGACTAAGGCTTCCCTTCGTAAATCATTTTATCTTCTTGTTTACCGGTGCTGAGTAGTTGGGCCAATATTCACAGATGTGATCCTCATCCAACTATTTCGGCACCTTAGTTTACAAGTTGAACATGACTTTGGCACGCTTGGCATATATACATACTCGGACACACATAAAGGAAATCAGGCCATTCGTTGGACATGTGGCCGTGTATCCTAATTGAATGGCAACAGATTCCATCAGCAAGATATTTGGAGCCACCCCATCTATGGCAGGCCCACCCATATGAATGGTCCATATCACCAAATCTGGATTCCAGCTAGGCAGTAGGGATTAGGATGAAAAGAGAGCAATGCAGATTATCGAATGCGATGGGAAGAGCCGAAATTACTTGGATAGGTTGCAGAAGTTCTCGAATCCGATCCCGAAACCGTTGCGATATCTGTGAGCGAGAGATGAAACATTGACTATTCTACCCTCTATTCCCGTTTCTTTGGCAGTGGCTTTTAGCTTGTCCAGGAGCAGATTAGTTAGTAAGAAATGACCTGCATTTATGAAAAAAATGGGAAAATGAAATCCATCGGAATGGCGCCCACCCATTCAATATTAGATGGTGAAAATCAATCATTGATTCTTTAGCAGATGATCCGAATATAAAAATGGATTATTTTTTATTTTTAATTTTTATTTTTGAAAGAAAAATATGATTCAGTGCTCCAGCCAAGAGATAGGGCTGCCAATCTGTCAGATTAGCCTCCTGGGCCCACCTGCTCCTAAAATAGGTTTTTGCCAAGCTAAATGGATGCTAATTCAGTCTTGGGCTAGAAAAAACATGGTCCATTTAAGTAAATGAATCGGTTTTGGGATGAGCGTAGCTCAACCTGATCTTTTCGTGTAGTTTATCAATGGGTTGCAAGAGAGATCAAACCAGGAGTGAACTAACGCGAGTTAAAGGCTGTAAGAGGCTTGTGGAAGGCCCAAAATGATGTGGGTGGAGTCATAAGAAAAGACCTGATGATGTTTGTTATAACTCTAGTTATGGCCGTTGATTTAGAGAAATGGTAGAACATGAGTCATGTAACCGATCTTCCCATGAGGTGGAGCTCATGGGAACTTCCCATGTGGTCAAGCTGTGTGGGCCCCACCATGATGTATGTTGAACATCAACACCTTGCATTTGATGGGTCCCCTTTAAATTATGGGATATCCCAAAAATCAGCCGTGTACAGAACTCAGGTGGGCTATTCCATCTAAAAACATGTGAAGACATACCTAAAACATATAAAATCACTTGATGGGGCCCACCTGAAATTTGGATGCTCTAACCCCTTATCCAAGTGGGATACACATAATGGATTGGCTGGATTTGTGAACCCCACACACACACACACACACACACACACACATATATATATAGTCATGCTCACACTATATATATATATATATATATATATATATATATATATATATATATATATATATATATATATATATATATATATATATATATATATAGAGTCACTTGCGCACGTGTGCACCTTTGCACAAGTGTCATGAGTGTTTAATCTGGACAGTCCATATGATGTGGAATTCCATAAAACCTCAAGGGACAAATTTTCACCCTGAAACTAAAATTCTGGTCGGCCATAGCAAAGAAAAACGCAAATCAAGGGAGGAAGCTGTTTTCACTTTTCATGGCCCACCAAAGTTTTGGATCAAAGTAAAACTTGGGCCCGAGGAGTTTGATGAGGTGTTGCTTCACATGGATGGTTCAGATTTTGGATCTACATCACATATGATGGGTTCTCAAAAAAGTTCGCACTAGTTCCGTGTGGACTAGTGTGCACGTGAGCACTTCCCTACATGTGTGTGTGTGTGTGAACCTCATGGAACTTCCCATGACGTCAAGCTGTGTGGGCCTCACCATGGTATGTGTCGAATATCAACACCCTGCATTTGATGGGTCCCCTTTAGTTTATGGGATATCTCAAAAATCAGTTGTATATGGAAGTTAGGTAGGCCATTCCATTTAAAACCATGTGAAGACATGCTTAAAACATATAAGAGTATTTGGTGGGGCCTACCTGAGTTTTGGATATGGCTGAAACTTGGTCTGACCCCTCATCCAAGTGAGACACAAACAATGAATTGTCTGAATTTGTGAAACACATCTTGGAGAGTCCAATAAATGATTACGATTGTTTTAATGGGAGGGTAACCCCCCTCAACTGTTGTATGTGGGCCACTCATAGTAGCATTTCCATATATATATATATATATATATATATATATATATATATATATATATATATATATATATATATAAAATTGGTCGCTAATACTTCTAGCCACACGGTAGGAGCCACACGGTAGGATTGTGTTCAGTCAATTTGGGTTGGTCAAGCCCAACTCATGTCAATTAAATGACCTAGGTCGTGTTAGACTTGGGGTCCATGAATATTGAGTACAGCGAAGGGTCGTCCTACAGGTTGCTGGGTCACACAACCAGTATGAGTCATATTGCTTGTTCCGATTGGTGCATGGAGGGCTCAGGATGACCCCTACTCACTGCCAGCCGTAAGTAGAGGTTCAAGATTTCAGTTTACATGTTGGTCCATGATTCAACCGTTGAAAACATTGGATTTATGGTCTTAGTAGTTTCATTTACCAAATAAAATCTTAAATTTTCTAATTGAAGAATTCCACGTTAATTTTTTCCTCAGAGGAGTAAAAAATAACTAATAATAAAAATAAAATAAAAATATATACCAAGGTGATTGGTGGCAAACTGCAACTCAACTCCATCTACAGATAGCTGGAATGGGCATGCCATTATCCCTGCATTGTTTCTGTTGCGACAATGACATTAAAACCATGAGAAGATCTTCATAATGATTGAGAAAAGAAACATTAAAGAGTAATATAAAACTAATTTCTATGGTGTAGCCTCCAAAAATGATGGATTTGTCCATGTTCATCTGGAGGAAAATGCGGAATTCACTTCAATCATCCACAAGGATTGAATGAATGAATGAAAATGTAAAAATGAATGGTTAAAAAATATTGAAAGAAGTAACACTCAACGGGTAAAGAGATCTATCAAACATGCAAGTAGGATTGCTGCTTGTTGAAAAAAAATATGATAAGTCCGGAGACTCGGTTATGGAGTGGATCACTTTTAATAGAATTATCCAAGAATCCGAGCCAATAGTTCGGACCGAGATTGGATAAAGCTTACAGGAGAGACTTAGCTCGAATTTATAACAGACACAAATCCCGACCGAAACTGAAAGAGTCCAGAGCCTTAAGCAAGTATTAGACACATCAAGTTGACTCGGTTAATGAGCCAGCAATGTTTAAGGGAATTTATTAAAGGCCCTAAAAGCTGAAAGTCACTTGACCGACTATGAAACCGACCTATGTGTGGTTGGTTGTAGTGTCGGGTAGCGGATAGAAGAGAAACATTGGTCTTAAACCAATGTGGATTCATCCGACAGTAGATGAACAACTTTCTTTGTAAGCTAGCCGAGATCGCAAATTTTTTAAGGCCGAGCCAAGCAAAGAAGAGATGGTGTAATCTTAAACACCGTCCCGTCCCGAGAATCTTGTAAAAGGATCCCCGACCCCGAAAATCTCGGAATTGGGAAATATTCGTAAACAAGATATTAACTAAATCAAATCTCTCGATAAATCAGGAGGAAATCCCTTTACTCCAGGACCTCTCACTCCTACAAAAGGAGGGCTCTCCAGGATCAAAGGTATGCAAGAAAAAACCCAAAAAGGATTCCTCTTCCTGAGCCCTTACTGACTTAAGCATCGGATCGAGGACCCCAGCCCAAGCCAAGGTCTCCCTTTTCTCCTCCACTGTATTGCAGGTCGAAGTACAGGAAGAGGTTGATCCATATCTTCGCATCAACAGAAGTACAGGGAGAGGTTGATCCAATTTTTTGCATCAACACTGCTTATGCTCAATTTTAATGGTTTTACCCCATTCAAGTGGGCACATCCGTTGAACGGTCCAATCATAGTTCATGAGGTCACATGTACATGCAGGTAGTTTTCTCATATAGATTAATGTCAATGGACAAACTGATAGGGCCACCTCATGGATGTACCCACGCCCAAAATTTGTGAAACTGATATAGTGGACAATTCTCCTGTAAGAATTTTCTTCACTCCGAGCTAATCGATTCAAAAACCAGTGACGGATCAGATGGCCATGAACATCCAATGGTCGTGATTTTGGAAGTGTAGGACCTCTACAACGTTTCTCCCCTGCTGAGGGTATGCTAGAATCAGCCCTTAACCTCAGTAATATTTCATACTGGGTCTAAGAGGGTTGGAGGAGGCAGAGTCTACTTAGGTTGTAGAGAATCCACAAAGGGATTACCATGAGAGATTCAAGAATCACGTGTTATGCCGTCTCGTGTACAAGATCGGGGCCCTTTATTAAGTAGCAACCACCACAAACATGCCGTGGGCCTAAACTCCAGTACATCTGTTCATCAGACGATCCACATGCGTATATTCAATATAGAACATAGTTATATCTTTTTTTTTTTCTTTGTCAAACATGTGTGATCGCTTGCTGAGTGGAACAGCCCAATCTTATGGTTCAGGACAGTCTCACGGAGGACCCCACCCGATGAATAGCCCAGAATCACATCCACTGGCCCAGTTGGCACGTGTGCCAAAAATCACATTCGCATTGAAAACAAAAATTTTCTTCAGGCGAATGGGACACTTACATGAGGATGTTCAGGTGCTTGTTTGAGGAGTTGAAGGAGCGAGCAAAAGACGTGACCGATCTTAAGGAGCTGAGGTCCATCTCCATAATCTCCACCTCGGCATCCGGGTTCTCTTTCAGCAGGTTTTCTTTCACTTGCAAACCACCCTCCATGCTTCTCGCTGGGATTATTACCTTTGCTCCCCTTTTGGCTAACACTCTGGCTGTTTCCTTTCCGAGTCCACTCGTTCCACCTATCACCAAAACGTTCTCAACTCAGCTCATAGTTCTAAAACTCAGTTGAGGGAGTCAACTCGACTTGGCGGATTCCGAAGTGAGACGCTGAGAAACTCGGACTGGGTCTGACTCGACCCCAACTTGAGAAGACTTGTTGAGTCGACTCGACCTCTTGGTCGAATTGAATGAGTCACTCGGTGAGTCACAGTGCAAACAATAATAAAATATCAAGAGGGGAGAGAACGAAATTAAACCCTCGACCTTAATTAGCTGTAGTTAGGGAAGCACTTAACCATTGCATACTCCACCATTTAATTATTTTAAGTTGATCTGGGGTCAGGTATGTGCTAGAATCGGATCCCCTCTAAAGGTGGCAGAAAAGAGACATGTCGTGTGGTTCATGAGTTTTTGTAACACTTGGGTTTATCAAACCCTTGGTAATCTCAATTAGGGTTGACAATGGGTGACTACCCCACCAAGCCCTAGCAGTTAGGGTTGGGCCCCTAAATTGCCCCATAGGTCAGGCTCAGGTTAAAAATCTAAGCGTTGCTGATACAGGCCAGTATTTATAGTATCTAGTTTATAGAGGATTGATATTTTGACAAAGTGCTGTGGCTGATACACAGGCACTTATTATTTATTGAGAAATCACATACCTTGCACACAAATAAATCAAATTTGACTATCCTAATAATGGACTCCGTTTATATATATTATGAAAAAAATTTGCAATATTTGACCAGCTAACTATAAGATTGGTGGGCATTTGTTTGATGGTTAAAATTGAAAAGATCCAACTAGCTAGTTTATTTCAACAAACAAGTGTCCACAAATTAATGGTTAGAATTTGTCAACCAATATGATTTTGGGCATGTGACATAGAGATAGTAGGTCCCACAATTTATTTGGTTTTGTTTGAATCAATTTCTTCAGTGCACATTTTTTGAGTACTTGCATATTAAGCATCACGTGGAATCAAAGTGTAAAATGAACATAATAATATATACACTTATAAAAGGTAAGAAACTTGCGAGCCAACTGCATGGTAATCTTTCCAATGCACGTAGTTCCATTTGGTTTCTATGGATATCATCCTCTAATTTTCACGAGCCAACCTTGATTTGGTTAGGCTCTATCTTAGCTTTGGTTTTGCCCTAGCGTGATTAGTTGGATGTCGAAGTTTTAGTTTACGGTGACACTTTCGACAACAGAAGCGAAATATATGACAGTGACGAAAACATTCAAGAAAGTTGTTAGGTTGAAAAGAATGTTGAATGAGTTGGAGCTTCATCAGGAAATTGTACCTGTATATTATGATAACGAAAGCATGATCAATTTAGTGAAGAACTTAGTTTACCATTTCTGTACTAAACACGTTGATGTTTATTATTATTTTATCTGAAAGATGTTAGAGGAAGGTAGTGTTACTCTTGAGAACATTCACACCATTGAGAATCGGACGGACATGCTTACGAAGGTGGTTCCTACGTATATAGAAGTTCAGGTTTTGCTTAACTTCGTTAGGCTTTGCAAAGAAGGAAGAAATTGGAGTATGCACAAGAAGCAACGATGATCGTGCTATTATGAAGGAGTGCAGAAATGATGATAGTAACTTGGAACAATGGAGGTGAAAGATTAAAGACTTGGTGGAAATTGTTGATAGAGTGCCTTTAATTTGGTACAATGTTATTCAATCGACCGAGGAATTATTGGGTCGATCGAAGCACATTGTGATGCTCCTAGTTGACCGAGATCTATTTGGTTGACTGAAATACTTTGTTATGTCTCAGTGGATCGAGGGTGCGACCGAGCGAAATGCATAAGTGCATGTTTTTGTTTCTAATTTTGTACAGATGTATATAAATAGACTTTTAATTACACAATTAAAGTATAATAAAATGAACTTAGCATGTTTTTAAGGGTTTTTAAGGCAGAAGATACGATTTCTCATATATTAGTTATTTCATCTCTTATATTTTTCTGTTTTTAGTGAATTATTTGTCACTTGGTGCCGTGGTTTTTTCCTATAAAGATTTTTGCACATAAAATTTATATATTTTTTTGTGATTGCTTAAAATCTTTCTTCTTTATTATTATTATTATATAGTGTGATTTTATTTATTTTTTAATTGCTTCCATGCCAAAAAAATCATGTTAGGGCTTATTGAGTTCCCGACACCATCTAGCCCATCAAATCTAGCCTGCAAATCAAATCCTGCTACGTCGTTGCTGTGCTGGGCTAGTACCCAATCTGCATCTCAATGCTCCTTTTCTCTGTTAACTCAAGTTCAGACTCGGAGGAGAAACGTTGCTATTTTTTTTTTTTTACCAAGTTGACCATTTATGCACAGGCCAACAACCGCCGTCTATGTGAGACACACGTAACAAAATTCCAAAGTACTAGAGTGATGAAGCCCACCATATAGAATAATGTAAATTTATTCCTAAGGACACCGAAGAGAATAACCTAAACATATTCCAAAGGACCGCTACTACTATCTGATTGGGTCTGCATACGGATCGCCCAAATGATATTACCCCGCAGATGAAATCTAATAAACAAATACACATTAAAAGATGTTTAATCAATCTAAATTTGAGAATAGAACCATCTAACGTGGATACAACAATTTGGACGGCTTGGATCACACGAAATGCATGCCACATGTACCAACGGCAATGTGCATGAATACAGTTGTTTGTAGTCTGCCAGCCGATCAAGTAATTCCCATTACTCAAATGTTCAAGGTTTATATGGCTAGGATTGTCCCATCCGCTTGGCTTTTAAGGCAGTTAACCGTCAGGAGTAAGTCCGACCAGATAGACGGGCCAGATCATTAGACCATCTAGTCACTTGGGGTACACTCATTATCCCAGTAAGAGACTTGAACATTAACAAAGATCAGATGTCCTCGGTTATAATGCACCCACCCTCCCTTCCTAATCCTGCGACCCAATATGCCAATGATGTCCAAAATTGCGTAGCCGCTCGTCAGGTAGGACATACTACGTGTGTTCATGGCCCACAAACATACGGTTCTCCCGTGCTACATGTGTATCGGATCAGCGGTCAATACTTTTCAGCCGTCCATCATTTTGGTGACACTCGCTTGCCTACCTGCTGACCACCAGCTTGTCCAATTTTGGGCAACCGCTCATAAGAAATGGGACGTGCCTCATGAACAATCCTTGTTCCATTTTCGTTTTACCATTTTGCTGTATTTTTTCTAATTTTAAGTGGATTTTATCCAAAAAATCCTTGAAGCTTGATATTCCCGTCACGTAATTTGACCATTCATATTTATAAAAATGTTTCTCAAAATGTACATATGCAAGATGATTTGCACGTAATATCCACTTTGACCATTAATTAGTTATGTAATCTGATATTAGGCTAGAGCTAAAAAAATATTAGGCTGATCTCCGTTGATTCAGAGATCTAGTTAGCTTTCATTGGGCTCATGAACCAGCACAAAGAACAAACAATGAAGACTTTGGCTCATGCTAGAGACCCTCCTATGCCTAAGTTAGGAACAGGCTCTATTTTCCCATAACAATCTCTAATTCAATTTGGCTGTACCAAAGGAAACAATTGGGATAATGTTGATTTTTATAAGGCCCATTGTAAATATTATAAGACAGAAGCTAAGATCATATCATATCCGATGTAAGACCGGAGCTAAGAGCAGATGAAGAGCCGAAAGCCTCTTTGAATTAGGAACAAGCTTGACTCTTCCTTTTCCACCGACCTTGGCTGCAGTTTCTACTCCTGCTAATAGTTTAGCACATTCTTTGTTGCTACTATGGGGTCCTGAAGCACAAGGAGATTTTACTCGTTGGTGTCAATTAGGCGGTCTGTGGACTTTTGTTGCTCTCCATGGCATTGTTGGAATTGGAAATGTCTTTAGTTCTTTGATCCATTCCATGGTGCGAAATCCATCATTGGGCGGGAGGGTATCGGCTCAAAAGGAAGGGGCCCAAGAAAAAGAGGAGTTCGAAACTTCAAATTCAGTAGCCGTTGAAGAAAGATTGAATTGAAAGAAAGAAAACTTCTTTTTTCTCGAATAATAAGGAAGTTATTGTCAATAGAGGGCGGGTTGTCAACTCTGTTCACCTCCAGGATACTAGTTTAACAGTTACTTTTCGTGTGTATGCACGCGTGTAGGACGAATTTGCGTACTACTAGGCTTTGAAGCCAGCAAGCAACAGCCGCGCATACGTTTTGAAGCTGGCTCACTTACGTTTTTCTACTGAAAAATGGAGTCATCGCGCTCCCGCACACGTATCACTTCCCAATGGTATGTTCCGGGTTCGTTTAGATAATGAAGATCTGATTCTAGGTTATGTTTCGGGGAGGATCCAACAAAGTTTTATATGGATACCACTAGGAGATAGAGTAAAAATCCTCTGACTCTCCTGAGAAAGAAGTGGTGAGGGTAGGGTAGGTGGCAAAGAGGAGTAGGGTATAGGCGGACAATGCATTGGATTAGCTTTCATACTTCGATTCGACGTGAGATACGATCAATCCATCCTCTCTCTCTAGATGTTGCTTCAATCATTGATAGAGAGGAATCACCTCGCCTAGCATTAGACTTTTCAGCCAGCAAGCAACGGCCGCGCATACGTTTTTCAGCGGGGTCCTAGTCTTTATCTAAAGTCAGTAAGGCGCGCTACAGTTTTCCCTATCATGATAAGGGCTCGCTTCGCGAAGCCCACCAATGAATGATAAGCACCTATTTCACTTTATTAACGATGAGATTTATTATCATTTTTCGCCTGCCCCTTGAAAGTCAGAGTAGGTGCGTAAGGCGAAGCCGCAGTGACCAAGGAGAAACAATGACATGACCTAAGCCATTCTCCCAACCAGAAAAAGTTGGGCTTCAGCCCGAAGGCGAAGAAGGGTCCCGAAGGGACGATAGCAAGGACCGGAGGCGCATAGCAGGTCCGATCGGGTGTCGGACTGAATCATCCATAAACCGCATTAGATGAGGAATTGAGTAAGGGCAGACTAAATCATATCATATCCGAGGTAAGACAGGAGCTAAGATCATATCATATCCGAGGTAAGACCGGAGCTAAGAGCAAATAAAGAGCTGAAAGCCTCCTTGAAGGGTTATTTTAGCCAATTGATCTTCTAATATGCTAGTTTCAACGATTCTCGTTCTTTACCTTTCAAATCCACTCCAACTATTAGATTTCATAATAACATTTATGCTTAAGACTCAAGAATCACAAGAATCAGAACAATCCATGAATTAGGTGGTTAAAACAGTAAAAAAATAGCTTGAAGGGTGGTCGTCATTGTGTACACCATTTTTAATAGTATGGTCCACCTAAATCATATACTGGGCTCTTTTTTAATACCTATGTATAAAATTAGGTCACACAAATAATGATCAAATTGAATTTTCAGATACACAACAAATTAAGGTTCACATGGCTTTTTCCAAGTGTAATATCTCTCTGCGCAAGTAAGAGTGCAAAAACCTATTGTAAAGGTAAATTCAACTTTTCGTCGTAAATTCAACTTTTCGTCACGCATCCCCTACCATTAGAAGAATGTTTTAGTAAATATGGATGGTAAAAGCATACTATGAGAATTTCGCATGCTTCAAGGAATATTTGGTAAAAACCCCCCTTCTTTTTATTAATTTAAGATATCCGATTATGCAGTTATCCAACTTTTATTCTACTGGTTTCAAAAATATTTGCATCAGTATACCCTGCCTGTAATCCACCTATATATTTACAGCCACAATAATAATTTAGAGCAACCAGAAAAAGAAAATGAAACGAGAAAAATGTACCCGTGACTATGGCTGTGAGGTTGGTAGCATCTAAGCCATCCGTTACTTGTTCGGCCGTGGACGACGAGCCGAAGCCCGAAGGCCCAGCTCTCCCGAACCAATCCCACAGTAACCCCATTCTCTCTCTCTCTCTCTCTCTCTCTCTCTCTCTCTCTCTCGGCAGTGGAGTTATGGAGTGAGGGTTGCTTTTTAATGGGCTCTCTCTAGAAAGCAGAGTTATGGGAGGGGCTTGCTTGTGATGGGAGGGAAGAAGGTGGAGGAGACAAGTGACATCCACGTCCACTACTCCTGCAATCAATGGACGAAAATGCTTTAAAAATGTCCTTTATCCTGATAGATAAACATGCACTCGTGCCCGTTCTTTCTTGGTCAACACCACAGTCATAATTCGCCCACTTGTTTTTAACTTGTGGTGTCTCTTCCACCATACACGTGTCAACCTAAGCGTCAGTATCATGGCCCCTATGTGGATGGAGAATACATGGAAATTTACACTGATTGAAGAATGTTGACCACCTAGGCTGCTGACCGTTCTAATTTTATAACTGTCTGTTTGATAGTGACCACTTGGAAAGCTAGGATAGTTCTGTAAGTATGAATTTTCGGCTCTGATCTATCCACGATTGATCTTTATATTTGAATGGTCTCGATTGAGGCCTGTGTCGGCCATATATGCGCTGGATTAGATGACCAAGCTTCCAAAGTAGTGGTGAACAAGCACGGTAGTATTTCTTCTTCTTTTCCATATCGGTGTTTCTAAACCCCATACGTTTGTGGACCCAGCACAGCCGCACTCAGAGACATGTACCCGACACGGACGCGGCTTCGGTGGATCCCCATATCCACCGAGGTCGGTGGATCCTCACTGTGGGGCCCACTGTGATGTATGTGCCTTACATCCATGCCATCCATCCGTTTTGACAGCTCATTTTAGGGCTTGATTCGAAAATAGAAGCAAATCCAAACCATAGATGGACCAAACCAAAGTAAACAAGGGTGATGGAATACCCGCCATTAGAAACTTCCTGGGGTCAACTGAATATTTAATTTCTATACAACCTTAAATATCAGCATGATCCAAGACTTTTGTGGGCCACAAGGAGTGTTTAATTGTCAATCAGAGCTATTTTCTGTGGTGTGGTCCACCTGATATATCTATATTCTTCGTTTTTTGTAAATTTATCTAGAATGAATTTTTTAAAAGGATGAACGGCATGGATTTAAGGTACATACATCAAGGTGAGCCCCAAGGGGAGTGATCCGCATACCTGGGGATCCATGGCAGCCGCGCCCGCCCGACACCGCATGCATGTGGGAGATTCAAGTTGTCCCTTACATTACACGGGCTTAATCATTAAATGTCCTGGATCCTGACCCTAATATCAAGCTGGTCCAATAGTACGGTGGGCCACAATGCAAGAGAGTAGATAGAAAAAGTCTTATCTTGATTGATGGAATGAATTCCGCCAGCCCGTAGGCATCTGTAATCAAAGTACATATCTTACCGGTGGTTGGTTGAACTAACTTGACTTTTAGCCTAGGGCATGTAAATGCCAGGACCACCTGATGGACGAGTGAGATCTTGATGACCTAGTCTTCAGACCCAACTATTAAGTTTGTGTATTTCAATACTAGGAAAATAAAATAAAATTCTCCCTAGTGCCTGTTTCTTGAATCCATTGGATTAGTAAAAAAAGCATAAAATCTCCCTTCAGCCTTTTTCGTGAATTCGGATTTTTTGCTTGTCACATACATAAATTTTTTGTTTTCATGCATTGTGATTGGTCCACAACATTACTAACATTATCAGCACTGCTGGATTAGATGCAGTCTTTGATGATGTGGGGCCAATCATATTACAACAAATAGGAATTGCCTGTTTGTAACAAGTTGAGAATCCGGACTCCTGTTTCTTTAGCCTGGACTGGGGGAGAACCCAAACCAGCTGGACGGTTTTTCTTCTTCTTTCAGAGGGTCGTGAGTCCAATCATCCTTACAGGTAGAGCTGACCGTGAGGATCACTTAATGCAAAAAATCAATCCTATTCCATTATCAAATGAGCCATAGGTTGAGCCCACCGTGAGGGTCTAAAGTCCAATCATCCTTATATTTGAGCCCACCGTGAGGATCACTTAATGCAAAAATCAATATTCCTATTCCATTATCAAATGAGCCATAACATAGAAAACCATGCATATGATAAATAGTAAAATACAAATGTACTCTACTTGATCAATGGATAGGGTTGATTTTGATGTAGAGCGGGTCGCGGACAATTACATGGCAAAGATGGATCAGAAAAGGCCCGGTCGGCGACAGAAGTGATTTGGACCATCAGACCTTCAATCAGGTGTATCTCGTAATTCGAGACGAGTTAGCCGATGTAAAATATATGATTTGGGGGTAGAACGAGCTACTTTAGCCAACCAACCCACTATGCCCAGTTGCGACGCTCGAAACCCCTGATTCAACGATCGTTTCCTGTTTCAATTTCGTTTTTATTATAAATAGTAAGTTTGAGTTTAACTATAACTCTTCATCCGTCGGGCTTTAGGAGTTGCGCCCAACGTGAAAAGAGCTTAGAATAATTAAGGGAACGGTTTGGTGAAGCCAAATAGGACACTTACTATTTTTGGCCGAAAACCTTGCGCACTAGTAGACATCACGACCGTCTATAAATAGTAAGTTTACTATTTATAGTAAGTCGCGAATTATAGGAGTTTTAGTTGTAGTTTGATTATGATTTCTTTCCCATTGCTTAGTACCCTTATTTAAAGGGTTGTGAACTCGTTTTTATAGATTCATTAATCTATTTCGAATTTATTAGAATTTATTTCTATTTTCTGCTCTCTTTTCTCGTGGATTCGAGAAAGTCTCTGTGAGGAGTCCAGACAAGTTCCGTGGATTCAGAATAGTTATCCTCTTGAGGAAGACAGTGCTCGACCTCACATCCTCCTCTGCGTCATTTTTTTTTTTTTTTTTTGCATAAAGTGATCCTCATGGTGGGGCCAATCCATTTTGTTGAATGTCCCATGCACTTAGTAAGTTAGAAGTCATCCACAGGGTGGTCCATAACATGTGATTCAACCAATTGAAATTGAGACCTTCACACACACATTCGTGGATGTCCCTAGTAATTTTGTATAAAATCTCAAAAATTTTCCACTGATAAATGTAAATCAATTTGATAGTCAACTAACCGAATGAGTGTAATTTTTCATTTTTGACCGTCCAATAAATGTCCACCAATAAATTTGGTCCTCATTTCAAATTTCTCGGTTATTTTAAATTTCAATTATTTTCAATCTCACTAAATTTTTTTAAATCTCATTTTTTCAAACTTCTCAATTTTTTAAAAAGTCTTAATTTCTCATTCAAAATCTTTTTTTATCAGACCTCTCGTTTCTTTCAAACTTCAAAATTACATTCTTTTTATGAAACTTTTCAATATTTTTTCAAAATACAAAATCTCAATTTCATATTAAAAATCTCAAAATTTTCAATATTAAATTATTTTTCAAATTAATCAATTTTTTTAAACTGCTAAAAAAATTTTAAATATAAAAAATTTCAACATCGCAATTTCTTTTCTTTCCAAAATCTCAAATTTTCTCAAACAATGTTTAAAATTTAAAAAAAAAAAAAAAAAAAACTTTGAACTTTATTTATCAAAATCACAATTTTTTAGACTTCTCAATTTTCTTTTTCAAAACCCTTTTTTTTTTTTTTTAATCAGACTTCTCATTTCTTTCAAACTTTTCAACTTTTTTTTTTCAAAATACAATTTCAATTTTTTTTTATTTTAATATTTTTTTTCTAAATCTCCATTTCTTCTTCAAAATGTCATTTTTTTAAAAACTTTTTTTTTTTTCTTCAAAATCTCATTTTCTATCAAACTTTTTAATATTTTCAAAATCAAATTTTTTTCAAACTTATCAATTTTATTCAAACTTCTCAATTGTTTTTCAACTTTTTAATTTTCTTTTTTCAAAATGTTAAATTTTATTTATTTATTTTTTTGTCAAAATCTCGAGGCTTTTTACAATCTAATTTTCTTTTTTAAATTCAAAATCTCGTAATTATTGTCAGTTTCTTTAACTTCTCAATTTTCCTTTTCAAAATGTCAATTTAATTATTGTCAAAATCTCAATTTTTTTAATCTCACTTTTTTTAAAATTTCCATTTTTTTTTCAAACTACTTCAATATTTTATTTTATTTTTTCAAAATCACGATTTTTTACCAAACTTTTGATTTTTTTCAAAATACAAAATCTCAATTTCTTTTCAAAATCTAAAATTTTTTTTCAATATCTAATTAATTTTCAAAGTTATCAATTTTTTTAAGAAAAGTGCCAGTTTTTATTAAATGTCAATTTTTTTTGTAACATTTCAGTTTTTTCTTTTAAATATAAATTCTTTTCAAAATCTCAATTTTTCTCAAACATTATTACTTTTTTTTCCAACTTTTGAACCTTATTCATTATCACAAAAATTTTAAACTTTTTAAATTATTATTTTTTTCATAATATCACTTCTTCTTTTTTTTCAAAATCATCAACTTTATTCAAACTTCTTAATTTTTTCAAAATCTAGATTTTTATTAAATTACATTTTAAAAAAATATATATCAATTTTTCTCAAACATTGTCAATTGTTTTTTTAAACTTCTCAATTTTCTTTTTCAAAATGTCAGTTATTTATCGAAATCTCGATTTTTAATAAAATACTAAGGATGCATAGTGGGATTTTTCTTGTCATATTGCAAAGCATTTAAATATCAGTTTTAAAGCAAAATAATAATAATAATAATAATAATAATAATAAATAATTCCACTCAATTGATCCAAAAATTAAAATTAAAAATCGATGCATTCAATTTATTGATTAAAAAAAAACTTAGATACAAATAAATATAACTAAGCCACTGAAATTCTATTAAAAATAACTTCTTAAACTACAATAAAGTACAATTTTCACCAAACTCTACAAAAAACAAAAAAATAAAAAATAAAAAATAGAGCATTGGGGCAAAAGTGAATTTACGACAGACCATGATCCGTCTCAAAAGCAAATAAAATCCATCGCTATATGTTTTAAGTTGATCCGTCGCAAATCTCATTTTAGCGACAGACATTTTGTCGCATTGAAAAGATGCGCGCGACGGACATTTCCATTAGCGACAGAAAAAGTCCGTCGTTAAACCAAGCTTTTTTTTTTTTTTGAATGATTTTGGTACAGTGAAAATGTATAATAAATCACAAAACTCAGGTTCATCCAACTATCCCCCTTTAAAAAAAATCTCATATTCAAGATTTGAGAACGCACATTTCGATCACCAACATCACAAAGCAATAAAAATCATCCCATGGTGCACTCCAAATTCATTGTGTATGTTTGCAGTCAAGCCTAACCTTAGGTACTCTTTAGGCATAGGCAAGCTTTGTTATAATCAAATCTTAACTCCGTTACCACTTCTACTTAACTCAAAACTAATCTTGATTTCTTTATGACTTAAACTTAAGCTTCAATTTACTCGTAACTAAAAAGTCTTCCAATAATTCCTCGCTTTAGGTCAGTATCGCAAGTTAATTTATCCTTCTACAATCTCAAGGAAGATTAGCAAAATCAGATTGACGGATCGACTAATTGTCACTCCTGGAATTTGCATTTTCAAACCATGAATCGGAATGAGTTGAAACTTGGAACTTACGCCTCTAACTACCTAATGGATTTCAAAAAGAAAAAAAAAGAATCTGATCAAGATTCATTCATTTTCTTAGGGTTTTTCCTCTATTAATGCAGAAAAATCCCTCTGCCAGCAATAGTTGATATCATTTTCAGCCTACTATTTGGATTTTTGTGATTTGTTCACAATTTTGATTGGCATAAAATTTTGTGGAGTCATCTATGGGTATGTTTGTGACCTCAAAATAAATTACAAAAAATTTTGGACTTGTCTTTGGTCGGTTTAATTAAGGACACTAAATTGGTCTAGATTTCAGCCTAAAAAGAGAAAATTACTGGAAATTGGAAAGCTTCTCTTTTGGCTATTCCCACTTGCTATTGCTTTGGAAAAATATTGTTCCGGACCTAGAAAAAGTACTGGAGGGGTTACATTTCAATTTTTTTCTATAGATTATCTTGGAGTTAAGTTCCATAGGCCCTTGTTTAGCCTATAGTTCGATGTGGTGCGGAAATTATCTCCAACAGTACCTAAGTGTTTGAGTCTAAGTTCAATGGCTAGCCTAATTTTTTTTTCCAAAAAATCTAAAGTTTGAATGTAATTGTCTTTGGAATTTTATAACTGTGGTCCGACTTCGATGCCTAATGTTCATCATGCTACTCTAATGCCATGGGAATTTTACCTAAGTAACAAATTTTCTAGCTTCAAGGTCTTACCCTAAGTTGTGTGAAGCTTATATAAAAGTTCTCAGGCCAAGCTCATCAATTTACCTCATTCTCATGCTTTGATACCAATTTGTAATGCCTCAAAATTCAGCACTCGAGTATAAAGACTCGAATCCTGATTTTGAGAGTTATAAAAATAGTAGTGAGTGCTTCTTCATACATATCAATTCAATAATTTTTTCAATCTCCATGCACACTCGCATGGCATACTGTTAGAGGCCTTGCACAAAACCTTAGGATCTAGCCTCCCAAAACAAACTAAAATTATGGGATAACAAAGCAATAAAATAAATCAAAGCACAAACCACACAACACGAGATTTTTACATGGAAAACCCTTAAAGAGGTAAAAACCATGAGACCTCGTCCAGATCAACAATCCACTATGAAGTAGAAAGTTACAACCATTTTCACTCACGCAGGAGTGGATAAACAATAAAAGAAAAACGGAGAGATCTCATCGATTACGAGGACGTAGAAGCGCTGAGATGTCGAGTGCACAGTAAATCACCTCTACGAGCATAACCTCCCTTCCACAAGCTTCCTCTCTCTCTCTCTCTCTCTCTCTCTCTCTCTCTCTCTCTCACACACACACACACACACACTTTGATAGTTCTAAACCCTTTGGCAAACCCTTGCAAAGCTTTAGAAAACCCTCTTGCATTACCTAGAATAGCCTTAGGTATCCATATTTATAGATTTGGAAACCTCTTTCTGCACCTATGTGAAAAATTGTCTTAAATTTACGCAGTCCGCATAAAATCCGAAATGAATCTGCGTAAGCTCGACTAGTCGAGCAGAGTCCTTGACCGGTCGAGCGGCCCACTCGATCGGTCGAGCACCTCCCTCGACTGGCCGAGCACCTTAAAGAAAAATCATCAGATGGTCGTTGGACTTTGAATCGAGCCTCACTCGACTAGTCGAGCACCACCCAATACGGGTCGATACGGCCAAGGTGAACTACTCTAAATTTTTAAGCCATGTCGCTCCCACCGTAACAAGGAAAACCCCATCAAATCTTCCCTTTTCACTCAAGAATTTGCATTCTTCAAGCTTACATCGGTTTCTACAAACCTCAAACTAATTGAGCAAAGCCTTGGTCATCATGTCTGACCCATTATCATCCGTGTGGACCTTCTCAAGCTGTAACACCTTCTGTTCCAAAGTATCCATGATCTAGTGATACCGAATCTCTATGTGTTTCGACTTAGAGTGCTGACTTGGATTCTTGCTTAAGTGTATAAAACTTTGGCTATTGCAATAGACCACGTGTTACTCCTACTTCAGGCTAAGTTCCTGTAGGAACCTTTTCATTCAAAGAATCTTTTTACATGCATCTGTGACTGCAATGTACTTGACCTCTATTGTCGACAATGCTAAGACCTTCTGTATCTTGCTTTACCAAGAGACCGCTCCCCCTATAAACGTGAACATAAACTCCGATGCAGACTGCTTGGAGTCTATGTCACCTGCCATATCTACATCTGTGTAGCCCTCTAATACAAGTTTTCCATCACCATAGCATAGGCTCGCAGTATCCATTTCACCGCTACCCAATGTTCTTTGTTAGGATTGGCAAGATACCTGCTAACAAACCCAACCGTGTTGAGGGTCAAATATTGCATATCAGACCTTAGTTACTGCTTGGATTTACGAACATAATATTGTTAAAAGGCCGACTTAATCGTGTTTGTGCTGCAGGTGGAAATTAGGAGCTTCGATTGTAAAAAGAGCATTAAAAGTGTGGAATTGAGGCTCGACCACGCAGGCGAGGAGACGAGACTCACGGGGATTGGGATCGACGATTTTACACAAAGCAAAAATCCGCGGAAATCAGCCCAAGCTAGTGGCCTATTCACGAGTCGGTGCAGAATGCAAGATCACAAGGTTTCCCATCCGATCGACACGAGACTTCATACATGGGATAAGGGCCACAAATTAACCGTACAAGCAAAATTTCAGCCCTCGGATCACTATGGAAGTGGGCCAACGACCATAAGGCCTCGAGAATCATGATTCTGGCCCACCTTTCGGATATGCTTCATCTCTGGTCTTCACGGTTTAAATGATATGACAGAATGGGTGGACGGGCTTGATTTCACATATACATCATGGTGGACCCCACAAGGGGGCGTGCGAGTGTATTTTCGCGTGTCTCATGGCACATCCACGATGGATCGGTGGAATCGGCCGGCCACGACCCTATCCGTCTCCCACATGGAAACGCAAGACGGACGGGCTCATCCTTTTAAGTAGTGGGCCCCACCCATTCTTATTTCAATAATCTAAAGCGTCCATTCGATCTAAAGGTGGGCGTGACCCTCATCCCTTTCATTTTTGGGCCACGCATGGTAGCACGCATTTTTACCGTTGAACACAATAGCAACCAAGCATAAGGAAGATCTCATGGTCCACCACGTTGGATTTAAAATCCACCCTTCCCGACCGAAATTCACAAGGGAATACGGTGGGCGGCGTGGATTTCTCAAATCATCAATGAAGTGGGCCCCATCACACATCGGTATTTAGACAACTCCATAAGAATAACCTCTAACGGACGGGTCGTCCATTTTCACTAGCGGACCCACTCATCATCCAAATGGATGATCCAGACTACGTCCATTGCATCCATCCCCGAGGTAGGTGTGACCCTCTCCTAGGTGTCCTTTTAGACCCATGCTCATGTATGTACGTGGATCGTGCTCAAACGCAGAATGAACGGTAGGTTCAAAAGTGTGGTGGGCCACACAAATCAACCTGGTCTCGGCTCGCCCGAACATTTTTCCCCGCATCTAACGGATTGGATTTCAACCACGAAAAACTTGAGTGTGGGCCCCACCCTACGATTCAAGCATAAGCAACACGAGGATAACCACATAAGAAATCATTTTCACTCATGGGTCTCAAACAAAAGATACAATCTCTTCACTTTCCGCCGATCTCATGCCTATAAGAGAGAGAGAGAGAGAACGAGGGGAGGGCATCTCGAATGGGAGCCCGTGGAAGGCTCAAGTTTGAACGTGAAGAGAGAGAGATGAAGAGGAGTAGATTTTTCTTTCTTTTATTTTTATTTTTTTAGTTTCTTTGGTTTAAGAGATCTAGTCCACTTATGTGTGGCTAAACCTCTTAGCTAGGACTAAGAGGTGAAGCATGTAGCGTGACGGGATGAGTCTATGCTTGTGCCCTTTTGTTTAAACTGAATGGATTTTTTATTTAATTAAGGGAATGTTTTCAGTCTTTAATGGTCTGCATGTAAGTCGAAATTACGAAATGGTCTGTGAATGGCTTTGAGCATTTTTTTTCCTCTTTATGTTTATGATGTCGGGAAGCCTGTTGTTCACCATCGTCTCACTGGCATGGTTGGATGTCTGCCCTTCCTAACCTTCATACATTGATTGGTTGGTAATTAGTTTAATTACATTGTTTGCTTTGTCTCTCATGGTTTGGTGATGGAATCCATTCTAATTCATATACCTTTCATCTTTTCAAAACTACATCAAAGGAAGTTCGGTTAATTTCCATGATTCGTGAAACAGGCGTAAGATCTCCCATCTCTACAAGTGGATCCTCTGAATCCCTAGTTTCCTACTTTTAAATTTCACTAGTTTAGATTAATATTTCATCATTATCCCTCAAATCATAATTGGTTTAGATTTCATCTTAGCCTAGTTCTAGATCTAGTTATTTTTTAGATAACGTACAAGTATCAGTCCCTTGGGATTCGACCTCGGTCTTACCGAGTTATTACTACATCACAACCCTATACTTGGGGAGTGAACAAGTTTTTGGCGCCGTTGACCACTGCTACGATTTTCTGAAATTAATTGGATTTAGAGTTAGTTTAAGATTAGGATTTTACTAATTTTAATTTTATTTTTTTTATTTAATTCATAGGACTAACATATTTCCTATTCATTAGGTTGTTAAGATAGAACTTCTAATTTGGTAAACTCTTTCTAATTTTCTAGATTTTCTAACTCTTTATATTTGGTTTACTTGAAACTAACGTGTTTTGTTTTGTTTTGCCCAGAGTTTTTACATAGGAACTTCTACTCTGGTTTCCAAGTAACATCATTCTCACCTCTCTTACGCTTACCTTCCATATTCTTTGTAGGAATTTTATTTTATTCTAGATTAGACTCGAGTTAGGGTTTCACCATGTATATGCACGAGTGGGAATGTCAAGATATCTTTGAGAAGAATAATCTATATTGGGATGATGATTATGATAGAAAGCCACCAATGTCTCAAAAATTTTCCAAACTATCATCGAGAATCGACCAATACAAAGAGCCACCAAGTTAAGAAGTCCTTACGCGATCATATACGGAGAACAATTCCACCCCACGACCGTATACATGAATGTTGGGGTTATCATAACTATGGGAGTGAGAATTACTATCACCCATCTGAGAAAAAGAAAACAATGCGTGATTATATTACGAGTGATAATAAGTATTACCAACCATCAGATTCTCCCACCTATGATCCGTATGACTATAATCAGTGAAAACATCAATGTAGGAAAGATGAACCAACAACCTATTATAATGATTATTCTTTTGGATCCCCTACCTTGAAGATTCAACCAAAATCGATCCATGAGAATTCATTTCAAAGCAACACAGACTCTTCTGCTGACATGAGGAAATTACTAGAAGAGCTTGAGTTACGCCTTGATAGGTTAGAGGAAGCTCGCTCATCCTAACTACAATCCAATCCAGAAATACAATGTGAAGAAAGTGATCCTCACTCGCTTTTGACGAAATCTGGAGTTTGGAATGAGGAGTTGGATTCCATTAATGAGCATACGGTTCAATTCCCCGATGAGTCGATCTCAATGACTGTTCAAAAGAATGGTGGAGATACTTGGGTGTGTTTCAAATACAGTGATGATGACACACTTTCCTTACATGATACACAGGATCTCAATGATGAGGTTGAGGTTAGTTTATTCAAACCTCAACCGAATTTAGAATGTAAGGAAAGTGATCCCATCTCAAGTGTGTAAGTCAGCATTGAATTAGAAGTTTGAGAAGTATCATGAGATTCATGAGAGCTGACCCAAATTCCCTAGAATCAATCTCAAGTATGGTCCAGGTCAATGCTCAAGAAGCACACGAAGTGATCGGTCATATTGAGCTACTCCACTCACCTAATATGCCTGATTTAAAAGTGGAAGATGAGCTCATGAGAACCGACCTTTCCAACTTCTATGAGACATGTTTGGACCACTCTCTTGAATTGAATGATATGATTTGGGAGATGGATGACCTACTTGATACGACTCTAGAATTTGAAACTACCCAGTTGATGCCACCATCTGAATTGTTGAATCTTGACGAGTCCAGCCTCTTCCAAAAGTATCAATGAACAGTCCGCACTTCAATACTTCCAGCTCACGACCCTCTATCCGTCTGTGTCCAGAAATGGAATTTAAGCAAGAGAGTACACCTCCATTTACCTTTAAAGACGATGGATTCCTTGGGCAGATCATCACGAGCTCTAATGTGGAAAATGAGTCACTCTCAGCTGAATGTCCCAACTCTTTGGATGATTGCTTGGCACACTTTGCAGATTCAAATGATCTCATGATAAGAGACATAGTGAATGCCTTGCAAGATGATATCTCGGTAGTCATCAACTGACCGAGAGAACCCTTACTCAAGCCCCTCCTTCCACACATCCCGAATGTTTACCATTAAGGGAGGAGGAGCCGAAAATTGAACCAAAGTCCGATACTTCCATGTGTGTTGAGACGACACCACTTTTGAAAATTTTTCTCAATTTGATCTACATCTAGATTCACCATGGGATACTAACTTAAACTTTTTCTATCGCAGTGAATCGTATATACCAGGATACCTCGGAGGCGACAAATTTTTGATGAGGTACATAAATTTCTCTGGAATGTCATGCTCCAGGGCATCCAAGCCTATTGCAAAAGGGCTTGTGGATGATCCCGTGAGGAACCTTCGAGAAATTTATCACGATGAGGCGAAGAGGAACCTTGTGGCATGACCGTAGTTTTTTCCTCGCTTTCTTAGGACTAGGGTAGTTTTCTTTATGTTGTTTTAGGATAGATGGTAAACTTAGTGCTCCAGGCAACCCAATTTTCTTTTCCATTTATTTCATTTTCCTAGATAGTTCAATGTTTCAAATGGGTATCATTCTGGGCCCCTCACGAGACTACAACTCGTCCACTAGGGGTAACCTAGGGGCCCAAAGGCTTGTTGCATGCGCTAAATGCAATCGAGAGCACCTGCGAAAGTGGTATAGATATGTTTTATTTCTTGTTATTTTTGTGTGGCTTTCTCTCTCGTACTCACCCGCTCTCATGTTGAGATCTCTTGGAAAGTCTCTCACGATTCATCATTCAGTACTATCTTCCCATCACTTCTCTTTTACTTTCGTTGTCCCATGTGCATTCCATAATGGGGTCTTTTACATTGAGGACAATGTAGATTTTAGGTTGGGGTGGGAGATTAGGTTACCTAATCCTTTTCTTCGTCTTGAGCAAAAATTGTGAAAATTTTTTAATTTTTTTTTTTACTTTCTAGTGAATTCAAAGTGATTTTGTGAGATATCCTGGATTTAAATTTCAAGATCGTGATGTTGGAAATTTATAACTCTTGGATTCAAGATTTGGTAGATTTCACAGCTTAAGTTTGAATTATTAATCTATGATTAGAAGTTGTAAACATTGATTGAGTCATGATTTCACATACCACATCTCACTTACACATTGAGGTTTCAGAATATTGAATGATTAACTTGGTAATCACTTGAGCATGAAAGAAACCAAATTTAAAAGATTTGGCCATCAAAGTAAATTAAATAATCTTCACCATAGGTTTGCTCCCTATAGGTGGATTTAATTCCTCATGGATGATATCGAGAAAAATTTAGGTGTACGATCTTCACCATAGGTTTGCTCCCCATAGGTGAGGATTGGACTCTCAAATGACGTCACCTTTAAAAAAAAAAAAAAAAAAAAAAAAAAAAAAAAAAAAAAAAAAAAATCTAAAAAATGAAAGAATGATCTCAAGAGGCAAAAATCTGGTTTAGGTGATGGTTGTTATGAATTTTCCGATTGATTACTAATGATATCATGAAATCGACAATTTGATCTCTTAATGATGTTAAGCTGAGATTTCACTATACACCCATGGAACTCAATGTTTAAAATTATTCTAGTTTATGGATTAATATTTGAACTTGATTATGAAATTCACCGTGTATGAGAGGCCAGGAGAAATTGATGATCACCATTCATGAATCTTAAGATTTCTCATATCTGGATTGTTTTTCAAAATATCACTCGGCTTCATAAGAATTGTTTCGTAATTCTTAACTTAATTTTCGCATAGTTTACTCGGGACTAGCAAAATGCTGGTTGGGGGTTGTGTTGAGGGTCAAATATTGCATATCAGACCCTAGTTACTACTTGGATTTACGAACATAATATTGTTAAAAGGCCGACTTAATCGTGTTTGTGCTGCAGGTGGAAATTAGGAGCTTCGATTGTAAAAGAGCATTAAAAGTGTGGAATTGCGGCTCAGAATTCACAGGAGACATGAGGGACGGACTCCATTGGGATCACGATTTTACACAAAGAAAGATCCCAAATCGAGAACCGAAGCTCAAGTGGCCTAAAAGTCGGATGAATGCAAGATCACAAGGTTTCCCCCATCCGATCGACACGAGACTTCATACATGGGATAAGGGCCACAAATTAACCGTACAAGTAAAATTTCAAGCCCTCGGATCACTATGGAAGTGGGCCAAGACCATATGGCCTCGAATCATGATTCCGGGCCCACCAAGGATATGCTTCATCTCGACGGTTTAAATGATATGACGAAATGGGTGGACGAGAGGGAAACATATACATCATGGTGGACCCCACAAGGGGGCGTGCGAGTGTATAATAACAATGCGGTGCACTCCGGGTGCACCGTTATTGTGGGAATCGGTTAGGGCCGCCGACCCTATCCGTCTCCCACATGGAAAGTGTAGCGAGCATGTGACAGGTGGCTCGTCCGTTTTGAGTAGTGGGCCCCACCCACTTCTTATTTCAATAATCTAAACCGTGCATTCGATCTAAAGGTGGGGCGTGACCCTCATCTAGCTTTCATTTTTGGGCCACGCATGGGAGCACGCATTTTTACTGTTGAACACAATAGCAACGGCTGAAGGAAGATCTCATGGGCCACCACGTTTTGGATTCAAAATCCACCCTTCCCGACCGAAATCCGAGGGGAATATTGGACGGCGTGGATTTCTCAAAATCATCAATGAAGTGGGCCCCATCACACATCTAGGGGCTCGCGCTGCGAATAAAAGGGATTCGGACGGTAGGTCGTCCGTTTTTCACTAAATGACCCACTCATCATCCAAATGGATGATCCGCACACGTCCATGCATCATGAGGTAGGTGTGACCCTCTCCCAGGTGTCCTTTTAGACCCATGCTCATGTATGTACGTGGATCGTGCTCAAACGAGAATGAACCAGGTAGGTTCAAAAGTGTGGTGGGCCACACGAATCAACCGAGTCTCCCACTCGACGGTTTTTTTCCCGCATCTAATAAGCGGATTGGATTTCACGAGAAAAATTGAGTGTGGGCCCACCGATGGTCGCTGACTTTGCAATCGAGGATGTCTCACGAAGAAAATCGGTTTTTCGACTCCAGCTGGGTCTCAAACAAACAGCAGATCTCTTCACCGTCTGCCGATCTCGCTGTCTATAAGAGAGAGAGAGGGAACGTAGGGGAGGGCATCTCGAATGGGAGCAGCCGTGGAGGCTGGAGTTTGGACGTGAAGAGAGAGAGAAGAAGGAGTAGATTTTTCTTTCTTTTATTTTTATTTTTTTAGTTTCTTTGGTTTAAGAGATCTAGTCCACTCATGTGTGGCTAAACCTCTTAGCTAGGACTAAGAGGTGAAGCTTGTAGCGTGACGGGATGAGTCTATACTTGTGCCCTTTTGTTTAAACTGAATGGATTTTTTATTTAATTAAGGGAATGTTTTCAGTCTTTAATGGTCTGTTGTGACTGAAATTACAGTGGGTCTGCAATGGCTTTGAGCATGTTCTTTTCCTCTTTATGTTTATGATGTCGGGACCACGTTGTTCACCATCGTCTCTCAGGCATGGTTGGATGTCGGTACCCTTCCTAACCTTCATACATTGATTGGTTGGTAATTAGTTTAATTCTGTTGTTTGCTTTGTCTCCTGGGCATGGTTTGGTGATGGAATCCATTCTAATTCATATACCTTTCATCTTTTCAAAACTACATCAAAGGAAGTTCAGTTAATTTCCATGATTCGTGAAACAGGCGTAAGATCTCCCTGATCTCTACAAGTGGATCCTCTGAATCCCTAGTTTCCTACTTTTAAATTTCACTAGTTTAGATTAATATTTCATCATTATCCCTCAAATCATAATTGGTTTAGATTTCATCTTAGCCTAGTTCTAGATCTAGTTATTTTTTAGATAACGTACAAGTATCAGTCCCTTGGGATTCGACCTCGGTCTTATCGAGTTATTACTACATCACAACCCTATACTTGGGGAGTGAACAAACCGCATATGTTATGTCTGGGTGCTTACACACCATAACATACACTAAACTTCCTACCACTAATGCGTATGGTATCTTCTGCATCTCATCTACCTCTGTCTTCGTTTTGAGACACTGTTTGTCGCTCAATCTGAAGTAACCATCCAGTGGCGTACTGACCGGCTTCGCTTACATTCATATTGAATCGCTCTAGGACTTTCTTAATATACTGCTCTTGTGACAACTAAAGCTTCTTGCTGCTTTTGTCACGAGTTATCTCCATTTCTAGGATCTGCTTAGCTGGGCCCAAGTCTTTCATCGCGAACGAATCCTGTCAATCTTCTTGATGTCTTTTACCATGATGAGTATGTTATTAACATATAATAGAAGAACTAAGAAATCACCATCTGAGAACATGCGCGTGAGCACACAGTGGTCCGACTTCGTTCTGTCATATCCATGCTTAATCATGAATGAGTCGAACTTCTTATACCATTATCGTAGAGCTTGTTTCAGCCCATACAAGCTCTTCCTCAGCCTACACACCATATACTTTTTGCCCTTGACTTCGAACCCCATCTGGTTAGTGCATGTAGATCTCTTCCAGGTCACCATGGAGAAAGACAGTTTTCACATCTAACTGCTTTATCTCCAGATCCATGCTAGCCGCCAACCCAAGCAACACCTGTATGAATGTTATCTTCACCACTGGTGAGAATATCTCCTCGAAGTCTATACCTTTCCTCTGACCAAACCCTTTCACCATAAGTCTGGCCATGAACCTCGCCTATGAATTGTTCTGCTCAACCTTCTTTCTAAACACTCACTTGTTGCTTAAAGTTTTCTTGCCCTTAGGTAATTTCACCATATCATAGGTGTGGTTCTTATGCAAGGATTTCATTTCCTCTTTCATAGCTTTTAACCACTCCCCCTTATGCTCGTCAGCTAGGGCCTCAGAATAATCTTCTGGCTCTCCCCTATCAGTCAGCATAATGTTCACACCCCAAGTGCAGGGTTGTGATGTACTAATAACTCGGTGAGACTGAGGTCGAATCCACAGGGACTGAAACCTGTACGTAATCTGAAACTAACCAGAATTAGAACTAGGATAAGCTGAAATCTAAATCTGGGGTAAATATGAGAATAATGGTGAAATATGTATCTAAAACTTGATCCACTTGTAGAGATCAGAGAGATCTTACGTCTGTTTCAAGAATTTAACTGGACTTAGATTCCTATCCTCATCCAGTTGAAGGGTGTAATCATCAAACTGAACTTCCTTTGAGATAGTTTTCAATAGATAAAAGGTGTATGAATTAGAATGGATTCCATCACCAAACCATGCCCAGGAGACAAAGTAAACAACAGAATTAAACTAATTACCAACCACTCAATCTTGTCATGAAGGTTAGGAAGGGTACCGACATCCAACCATGCCCAGGAGACGATGGTGAACACAGGGCTTCCTGATGTCAGACACATAAAAAGGCAATGGAAATACTCAAAGCCATCGTAGACCCATTGTAATTTCAGTCACAACAGACCATTAAAAACTAAGAACATTCCATTAATAATCAACTAAAATCAAACTTAGTTCAGCACAAGCAAAGAGTCTCCCATCAAGCTACAGGCTTCACCTCTTAGCCCTAGCTAAGAGGTTCAGCCCAACATGAATGGGCTGGATCCTTTAAACAAAACAAAACATAAAAATAAAAATAAAAATAAAAAAAACAAAACTCCCTGTCTCTCTCTCTACCAATCCACGTCCAAGCAGCCAGCCTCCCAATCATAGATGATTTTTTTCCATACCCTCTCTCCCTCTCCTTTTATAGAGCCTAGAAGGGTGGTCAGTAGTCCGACTCTCTCTGTGATTCCCGTTCGCAGCAGGACCCCACGTACGCAGTAAAGAAGGCTTGCGCATGTCGACACATGCCCAAACCCCAATGGGGCCTACAATTGACGCCAGTGAAGAAATCCACTTTGTCCATTGAGATCAGTACGAAAAACTGGTCGTGAATATACAGTTTTTTTATTGGTTTCGCTATGGCCAACGTACTATTTCATTACACCGTTTATCTTCTATTGGGACGATTGAAAATCTTCCTTCATTACCTTATGAGATTCTGACACCTAGGCCATGGTTATTGGACCTGTAGAATTCTGATGGACGGTCCCGATTAACTGCATCATTGACCATGGTGGCCCACTAGAACGGAACGCAATCTCTATTGCGAAATAGAGGTGCCGCACATCAACGTTGTGATGGCTAGTGACCCACTGGTTGTCGTCAGGAAGGGAATCCACACCGTCCATTGAAATGCCCTCGAAAAACCGTTTGTAAAGGGTTTGTTTGGCTTGGATTAGATGTAGTCCACTGATCTTTCTGCTCCGCCGTTCATCCTGCAGTTTCTTTCAATCCACGTGTATACGTTTGCATGAGTCCAAAATGACACCTAGGTGAGGGTCAAACCTACCCTAGAGATGCACTGGACGGTTCAGATCATCAAAATACATGATGAGTGGGGCTCACAATTCAAAACCGGTGGACGCAGTGCGTCTGCTATTTGAAACAGAGAAGGAGAAGAAGGATTTGCGATCAGCGTGTTTTGACCGATATTTGTTGTATTGGTGCACGTCCAGTGCACTTGTACACCTTGCACACACACACACTGTCCATGTGGGTTCGACAGAGATGTTTGTGAGATCCAATCCATCCATCCATATTCTAACCTCATTTAAGCCGTTTGGGACCAAGTTTGAAGCATATCCAGATATCAGGTGGGCCCAAAATTGATCGTTTAAGGGTTGATTTGTCCGTTGGACTACTTCCACATGGATCCAAGGGTTTAAATTTGAAATGTACAGTTAATTTATAGTCTTTAGGCCATGTATGAAGTTTCAAGCTGAACTGATGGTGGAAACCTAATAATCTTGCATTTTGGACGTCTTTCGGGCCACTTGAACTTCAGTTTCTCAATTTTCTTGGATCTTTGGCGTGTAAATTCGTTGATCTTGGCCCCCTGGAGTCTGTCCCTTGCCTTTGGTGTCATCAGAGCATTAAATCCATGCTTTAAGCACCCTTTTTTACTTCATGCTCGTAAATACACTCTGCATCACATACACAGTTAAATCAAGCTGTTAAACAGTATCATATTCATAAAATCAGGTAATTATTGGAGTCTGATATGCAATATTTGACCCTCAACATACAACCCCCAACCAGCATTTTGCTAGTCCCGAGCAAAGTATGCGAAAAATAAGTTGAGAGTTACAGGACAATCTCTAAAAACTCAAGTGATTTTTGAAAACAATCAAGATACTAGAAGCTAAGATTCATGAATGTTGGGCATTACATTCCTTATACTCAAGCGCTTTGTAGATGTCATAATCAAGTTCAAAGTATTCATCCATCAATTAGAAAAATTCCAAACATTGAGTTTCATGGGTGTGGAGTGTAATCTCGGCTTATCGATCATTAAGATTCAATCCGTTATTTTAGGATATCATTGGTGATTGAATGAGCATTCAGGACAACCAAAACGTGAGCCAGAACTTGCCTTACAGATCAGCTTTTCCTTCTTCCAGTTTTTTAATTTTTTATCAAAAGCAACTCCAAGGAGGGGAATCAAGTCCTCACCTATAGGGAGCAAACCTATGGTGAAGATTATTTGCCTAACACTTTCCAAAGGTATCTGTTTCTTCTTTTTTATTTTTATTTTTTACGTATCATCCATGGGGAATTAAATCTACACCTATAGGGAGTAGACCTGTGGTGAAGACCATTCGCCTAATCCTTTCAATTTCTCAGGTTGGTTCCTTTCAAGTTTAGTGATCACCAAGTTAATCCTTCAATATTGAACTGAAACCTCAATGTATAAACAAGATGTGACATGTGAAATCATGACTCAATCAATGTTTAAAACTTCTAACAATGGATTAACAATTCAAACTTAACTGTGAAATTTAACAGACACTGAATCTAAGAGTCATAAATTACCAACATCACGTATCTTGAAATTCTAGTGCTCTACATGACCATCAAGATCACTTCGAATGTACAAGAAAGTCCAGAAATTTTTTTTTTAAAATTTTCACAATTTTTGCTCAAGACGAAGAAAACACTGATTAGGTAACCTAATCTCCCACCCCCAACCTAAAAGCTACATTGTCCTCAATGTAGAAGATATGAGCATAGAAAGCACATGGGACAACAAAAGTAAATGTAAAGTGATGGGAAGATAGTACCTGGATGATGAATCGTGAGAGACCTTCCAAGAGATTGCAGCATGGAATCCAATTAGCACGAGAGAGAAAGCAAAAACTAACAAAAATAAAATCCTACCTATACCACTTTCGCAGGTGCTCTCGATTGCATTTAGCATATGCAACAAGCCTTTAAACCCCTAGGTTGCCCCTAGTGGACGAGTTGTAGTCTCGTGAGGGTTTGCAGCAATGTTACCCACAAACATTGAATTGACTAATCATGGAATCAAAAGCTGGGTTGCCTCCCAGGAGCGCTAAGTTTAATGTCTTCAGCCAGACAAATAAAGCAAACTATCCTAGTCCTACGAAAGTAGGGAAAAACTACTCGATCATGCCACACAGTTCCTCTTCCGGCCAATATCTGGATAAATTTCTCAGTAGATTTCTCAACAGGATCATCCAAAAGCCCTTTTTGCAATAGGCTTTGATGCCCTGGAGCATGAATGGCCAGAGAGACTTATGTACCTTAGTAAAAATTTGTCGTTGATCCTCCTGAGGTATCCAAAGTATATATGATTCACCTGTGTCAAAAAAAGTTTCGAAGTTAGTATCCCATGGTGAATCAGAGACTACAAGTAGATCAAATTGAGAAAAATTTTCAGGAAGTGGTATAGTCTCAATACATTCTGAAGTATCATACTTCGATTCAATTTTTAGCTCCCCCTCCCTTAATGGTAAATAGTGAGGATTTGGGGAGGGAGGGGCTTCAGAGTAAGGGTTCTCTCGGTCAGTAATGACTACCGAGATGTCGTCTTGCAAGGCATTCACTATGTCTCTTATCATGGGATCGTTTGAATTTGCAAAGTGTGCCAAGCAATCATCCAAAGAGTTGGGACATTCGGCTGAGAGTGACTCATTTTTCACATTGAAGTGTGTGATGATTTGCCCAAGGAATCCATCGTCTTTAAAAGTAACCGTAGGTACGCTCTCTTGCTTCAGCCCTGCACAGACAGATAGAGGGTCAGTAGACGAAATATTGATGTGCGGACTCTGTTCATTAATACTACTCAGAAGAGGCCTGAACTCGTTAAAATTCAACAGTTCCGATAGTGGCCTGAACTCGTTAAAATTCAACAGTTCCGATAGTGGCCTCAACTGAGTGGTTTCAAATTCTAGAGTTGTATTAAGTAACTCGTTTATCTCCTGAATCATATCATCATGTAATTCAAGGGAGTGGTCTAAACATGTCTCACAAGAGATGGAAGGGTTGGTTGTAAGGAGCTTATCCACTTTTAAATCAGATATGTTAGGTGAGTGGAGTAGCTCATTATGACCGCTCACTTCGTGCACTTCTTGATCATTGACCTGGACCAAACTTGAGATTAATTCCCGGGGAACTGGGGATGAACATTCATGATCATTCTCCCAATACGCATCATCATCTAATTCTGTGCAGTGCACACTTGGGATGGGATCGCTTTCCTCACATTCTAAATTTGGTTGAGGTTCGAATAAACTAACCTCTACCTCATCATTGAGATCCTGTGTATCATGTAAGGAAAGTGTGTCATCATCACTGTATTTGAAAGACACCCATGTATCTCCATCATTCTTTTGAACAGTCATTGAGATCGACTCATTGGGGAATTGAACCGTATGCTCATTAATGGAATACAACTCCTCATTCCAAATTCCAGATTTTGTCAAAAGTGAGTGAGGATTACTTTCCTCGCATTGTATTTCTGGATTGGATTGTAGTTAAAATGAATTAGCCTCCGTTATTTCATTAGAAGTAGGGAATCCAAAGGAATAATCAACAGGATCAACGGGTTGCGGTTGGGATGAATTAGTCTCCATTAGCCTATCAAGGCGTGATTCAAGTGCTTCTACTAATTTCCTCATGCCAGTATATAGTCTGTGTAACTCGGATATGACTCCTCTTGGATCATTTCTAGTGAATATTCAAAAGTGGTTGATCCACGAGGGTTCTTACCACGTTGTTTTACTGACTCAACCTTGACATATTTCTATTTCCACTGATCAAAACCATACGGGTCATCTGTCGGGAGTTGATACGTGTCATTATTCCAATAATCACGTACTGTTTTCTTAACTTGTGGAATACAATTATTCTCCCACAGATAATCACCGAAAGACTTCTTAATCGGTGGAGCATCATATTCCGATTGGTTCTCGAAGATATTATCAGAAAAATTTTGAGGCATAGGCTGTTTATCATAAGCTATCTCAACATACTGACGTGCCCACTCATTCATATACATGGTGAAACCCTAACTCTGAATTTAATCCTAAGTAAAATAAAAGAAATGATCCTACAATAGTATGGAAAGTAAGAGAGGGAGAAGTTAGAAGGAAGGTACCAATTAGAAGTTCATATGTTAAAAACCTGCAAAACAAAACAAAACAAGTTAGTTTCTACGAATAGTAAGTCAAAGGTTAGAAATTTTCTAAAAATAAAATCCTAATTCTAAAAATAGAAAAAGTAAAGAAATTAGGAAGATATCACCAAATTAGAAGTTTCTATCTCAGAATCCTACAAAACAGGAAAGTTAGGTTAGTTCCTAAAAATAAAATAAAAAACCTAACCCTAAAGTTAGAAAACCCTAATCTTAATCTAATTCTAAAACCAATTAATTTCAAAATTACGTAGTCAAATCCCTGTCAAGAACGGCGCTAAAACTTGTTCACACCCCAAGTGCAGGGTTGTGATGTAGTAATAAACTCGGTGAGACCGAGGTCGAATCCACAGGGACTGAAACCTGTACGTAATCTGAAACTAACCAGAATTAGAACTAGGATAAGCTGAAATCTAAATCTGGGGTAAATCTGAGAATAATGGTGAAATATGTATCTAAAACTTGTGAGATTTAAAGGTAGGAAACTAGGGATTCAAAGGATCCACTTGTAGAGATCAGAGAGATCTTATGTCTGTTTCAAGAATTTAACTGGACTTAGATTCCTATCCTCATCCAGTTGAAGGGTGTAATCATCAAACTGAACTTCCTTTAAGATAATTTTCAATAGATAAAAGGTGTATGAATTAGAATGGATTCCATCACCAAACCATGCCCAGGAGACAAAGTAAACAACAGAATTAAACTAATTACCAACCAATCAATCATGTCATGAAGGTTAGGAAGGGTACCAACATCCAACCATGCCCAGGAGACGATGGTGAACAACAGGGCTTCCTGACGTCAGACACATAAAAAGGCAATGGAAATACTCAAAGCCATCGTAAACCCATTATAATTTCAGTCACAACAGACCATTAAAAACTAAGAACATTCCATTAATAATCAACTAAAATCAAACTTAGTTCAGCACAAGCAAAGAGTCTCCCATCAAGCTACAGGCTTCACCTCTTAGCCCTAGCTAAGAGGTTCAGCCCAACATGAATGGGCTGGATCCTTTAAACAAAACAAAACATAAAAATAAATAAAAAAAATAAAAATAAACAAAACTCCCTGTCTCTCTCTCTGCCAATCCACGTCCAAGCAGCAAGCCTCCCAATCGTAGATGATTTTTTTCCATACCCTCTCTCCCTCTCCTTTTATAGAGCCTGGAAGGGTGGTCAGTAGTCCGACTCTCTCTGTGATTCCCGTTCGCAGCAGGACCCCACATACGCAGTAAAGAAGGCTTGCGCATGTCAGCCTGAGCTGAACCCTGTGGGGCCCACAATTGACGCTAGTGAAGAAATCCACTCCGTCCATTGAGATCAGCACGAAAAACTGGTCGTGAATATACAGTTTTTTTATTGGTTTTGCTGTGGCCAACGTACTATTTCATTACACCATTTATCTTCTATTGGGATGATTGAAAATCTTCCTTCATTGCCTTATGGGATTCTGACACCTAGGCCATGGTTATTGGACCTGTAGAATTCTGATGGACGGTCCCGATTAACTGCATCATTGACCATGGTGGCCCACTAGAACGAAACGTAACCTCTGTTGTGAAACAGAGGTGCCGCACATCAACGCTGTGATGGCTGGTGACCCATTGGTTGTCGTCAGGAAGGGAATCCACACCGTCCATTGAAATGCCCTCGAAAAACCGTTTGCAAAGGGTTTGTTTGGATTGGATTTGATGTGGTCCACTGATCTTTCTGCTCCGCCGTTCATCCTGCGGTTTCTTTTAATCCATGTGTATACATTTGCATGAGTCCAAAACGACACCTAGGTGAGGGTCAAACCTACCCTAGAGATGCACTGGACGGTTCAGATCATCAAAATACATGATGAGTGGGGCCCACAATTCAAAACCGGTGGATGCAGTACGTCCGTTGTTTGAAACAGAGAAGGAGAAGAAGGATTTACGGTCAGCGTGTTTTGACTAATATTTGCTGTATTGGTGCACGTCCAGTGCACTTGTACACCTTGCACACACACACTGTCCATGTGGGTTCGACGGAGATGTTTGTGAGATCCAATCCATCCATCCATATTCTAACCTCATTTAAGCCATTTGGGACCAAGTTTGAAGCATATCCAGATATCAGGTGGGCCCAGAATTGACCGTTTAAGGGCTAATTTGTCCATTGGGCTACTTCCACATGGATCCAAGGGTTCAAATTTGAAATGTACGGTTAATTTATAGTCTTTAGGCCATGTATGAAGTTTCAAGCTGAACTGATGGTGGAAACCTAGTAATCTTGCATTCTGGACATCTTTCGGGCCACTTGAGCTTCAGTTTCTCGATTTTCTTGGATTTCTGGCGTATAAATTCATCGATCTTGGTCCCCTGGAGTCTGTCCCTTGCCTTTGGTGTCATCAGAGCGTTAAATCCATGCTTTAAGCACCCTTTTTTACTTCATGCTCGTAAATACACTCTGCATCACATACACAGTTAAATCAAGCTGTTAAACAGTATCATATTCATAAAATCAGGCAATTATTGGGGTCTGATATGCAATATTTGACCCTCAACACATAATGTACTCATGCGGCGAGTACCTCTTGGACAGTTGTCTGTCCCTAAATGACCTCCTCACCTATGGCTCAACAGGTGGATCAAGTAGGGGCTGCTCCCCGGGTCCATCTTCTGAAAGAACTCCCTCGTCCTCTGTAACTTGTTACACTTCTCCATCATCAAACACCACGAGTGGAATAATCGGATCCATGTCCTCTAGCTCACCTGAAGTAGGCTGGTTCTTCTCTGGCTTACCAATGTCTTCTATACACTGATCTTAAAAGAAAACCACATCTCTGCTCCTGACGAGCTTTTTCTCGGTCGGATCCCATAATCAGTAACCGAACTTTTCATCACCGTACCCCAAGAACACACGCTACCTGATCTTCATATCGAACTTGGACCTCTCATCCTTTGGTACGTGAATAGATGCCTTGCATCTAAACACTATGAGATGACTATACGATGGATCTTATCTAGTCTACACCTTCTCAGGCACTTCTCCATTCAACGGTGCTGATGGAGACCTGTTTATCAAATACACTACTGTGTGCATTGCTTTTCCCCAGAATGTCTTGGGCAATTTCGCATGGGATAACATGCATCTGATTCTCTCTACAATGGTGCAATTCATTCGCTCAGCCACACCATTATGCTGGGGGGTCTTGGGACCGTCTGTTCATGTCGTATACCCAGGGACTTACAATACTCATGGAAGTCACCAATGTATTCACCACCATTGTCAGTGTAGATGCACTTCAATGATTTACCTATCTCTCTCGACCATAGCATGAAACAATTTAAACACACCAAAGACATCGTACTTGGATTTCAAAGCGTAAACCCAAACCCTCCTAGATGCATAATGTATAAAAGTGACAAAATACAATGCCCCACCCAAGGTTTTTGTCCTCATAGGACCACAAACATTAGAATAAACCAAATTTAATGCATGCACTTTATTAACATGAGAAGCAGTTTTGACAAATGAAACTCTATGTTGTTTCCATGATAAACAATTAATACAGGTTTTGAGAGGTATACCTGTGATGTTTAGAAGGAATCGCTTCCTCGATAGTACTTGAAGCCCTTTTTCACTCATGTGGCTTAAATGCCTGTGCCACATGTCAATAGCTGAATCTTCCACTGCATTCAACCCACCATTGCACATACTGACACTTGCCTTGTAAAGGGTGCAACACTTCTTTCATCTGGCCACGATCAATGAACCCTTGATGAGCTTCCAGCGCCCACCAACAAATCGGCTTTCATAGCCATCATCATCCAACCTTCTCATCGACATCAACCTTGAGAACCAATGTACAACCTACATTGCTCTTCACACAAATATCACCAACCCCTACGATCTTCGATACGCCAAAATTTTCTATCTTCACGGTCCCATAGTCACTTGACTTGTAGCTTATGAAGAAGTCCATACATATGTGGAGTCGCATGAAAAGAGGCTCTCAAGTTAATCACCCAGTCGGTGTCCTGACTCGTAGCCGTGAGACAAACATCATGATCTGCTGAAAGAATAACTACAACATCGCCATCTGAAGCGACCACAGTGGAATCTGATTCATTTTCCTTCTCTTTTCCTTTTCCTTTCTTGTCATTCTTATTCTTACGACATTCATGATTATAGTGGCCCTTCTTGCCATAATTTCAGCATTCAATATCCTTCTTAGTACTTGATGTTTTATTTAAACTAACATGATTTAAATGATATTTAAACTCGCAAGTATACGAATCAGATATAGATATGGTACGTATTACGAGATCGTTCCCACGAGGACTGGTCGTTACAATTCAAATCTATGATTCTCCTTAACTAATCCAACAAATAATGGAGCGAATTACTAAGCACAATTCTATGAAAAATAATTGAAAACAGGGAAGAAAATTCAATCAGAAAGAGAGCACTAGGACTTTTGAATCCACCCCTAATTATCCTAACCCTTGTTTTGTCTATTGATTCACCTTAATATAGATTGATACCACTTATATAGAGAAAGCACAATCTGTGTCCTTAATCGGGCATACAGAATGTCTAATTCCTTTAAGCAATGACATGAATAACATATCCCATGTCCTTGGTCGGGCACATGAAATGTACAGTTCATTAAAGCACCCTGTTTCTTCCTCTATTAGAAACATGTTCTTGATCAGACACAAGCACCTATAATAAGCATCCAAACAACATCCATATATATACTTTGGTCAAGTTCATAGATGGAGAAGTATAGAATTTAAACCAATCAAGCCCACTTAGAGAAAGAAACACACCAATCAAATTAAAGTAAAATCAAAATATAACAAGAGTATTCAAATTAGGGGCTTCATCTCAGCCCTAGCTGAAAGATTAGCAATCCATAAAATTAATTAGGAAAGAAATAAATATGAAAAATAGGAACATCTCCCTTCTTCCTTCCTCTCTCTCTCTCCTTTCTTCTTCTCACTGGATCTGCTATTTTCCTCTGGATCTGGAATTCTCCAATTTTTGAATGCTCTTCCTCACGTTTTGCAACTCTTTTCATAGTTGATGGAGTGGTTGGAGTGGTGAAAATCGGATTTGGGAAGCTGTCGCATGAGCAGCAAAAGCCTTTTCGCAGCCAAGTTCGGGGCCTCGAAACACCATACTTTCCTTGCTCAAATTTCAAAAAAATACCATCCCTTAGGACTTTCTTGGGTCCTCTACATGATGTATGGTTCAGATCTACCATATGATCAAAGATGGTAGCCCACAATCGCCTAAAAAACTAGATTTCGTAATATGTGTGAAACCTTTCGCACCCCTCGCTGTCGTGATCGGTGGGCCCCACAGAAGTAATTTCTGGAAAATCCACCCCGTCCATTAGATTCAGGATAAAATTTCAGTCAAGAATAGGTAGTTTTGAACGTCCATTGACGCGTCCTAGAGAAGAAAACACAAAAAGATCAGATTTGAATAATGCAGGGTAGTCCGTTTTTAGCCTCTGTACCGCACACATGTGCATGCATGGACACAAAATTTCAACATGGTTTTGTAGTGCTCGAGCCACTCTACAAGATGAACGGCTTGGATCGGCTGGATGGGACACTTGTGGGGCTCATACCACCAAGCAAAATGGACAAATGGCGTCCGTCCGTGACGCTTGTCGAAACGGCAACTACTGTTTTTGGAGGGTGACGCGGGTGTTGCTGTTTTGGAAGGTGGTCAGCGCTGCTGGCCAATTTGGTGCATCTCACCACATGTGTACACCATGTACACACATTGTACATATGGGCCTACTGTGATGTTTGTACGAAATTTACACTGTCCATCCTTTTTATCATATTATTTTAGCCGTTAATACCAAAGTTGAGGCAGTTCCAAATATCAGGTGGGCCCCAAATTGGAGATTAATGGGCTGATCTGTCCGTTGGACCACTTCCCGAGATCTTCAATGGCTGAAATTTAATATGTACGGTTAATTTACAGCCCCCATCACATGTATGAAGTTTCAAGTCAATCGGATGGCGAGAACCATGTGATCTTGCATTTTGCACCAATTTCAGGCCTATTTAACGTGAACGGCTTGATTTTCTCGGATCCTGGGCATGTAAATTCTTCAATACTGGTCCTATGGAGTTCATCCCGTGCTCTGGTAATTTCGGAGCGTCAAATCCATACTTTTAACATCATTTTTCAATACACGCTCCTGATTTCATCCTGTAATAAAAACACAATTAAAATATGGCATTAAGCATTATCATGTATGTAAAATCAGGTAATAGTCGGGGTCTGAGATGCAATATTCGACCCTTATCACAACTCATGACCAAAGATTTTGCTAGTCCCGAGCAAAACATGCGAAAAATAATTTCAGAAATAAAAGACAATTCCTGTAAACTCAAGTGACGTGTGAACAAATAATTGAGATGTGAAAATTCTACGATTCATGAATGGTGAGAAGATTTTTCTCCTGAAATCAAGTTTACAGTAAACTTCATAATCAAGTTCAAAATATTAATCCATTAATTAGAACAATTTTAAACATTGAGTTCCATGAGTGTATAGTGTAATCTCGGCTTACAATCATTAAAAGATCCAATTGTCAATTTCATGATATCATTAGTAATTAATGACAATCAAACCTGTAACCAACACTAGCATTTTAGATCATCTTTTCGTTCTATCAGCCTTTGATTTCCTTTATAAACAATGCAAGGAAGGGAATCAAATCGCACCTATAGGGAGCAAACCTATGGTGAAAACTTGTCGCCTAACTCTTTTCTCATGTCAACTATGGAGAATCGAATCTTCATCTATAGGGAGCAAACCTATGGTGAAGATTATGTGACTTACTCTTTCAATTCTTTTTTATAAACTGATGCTAAAAATTTTATTTTTCAGGCTGGTTCCTTTCATGCTTAGTGATTACTAATGTTAATCATTCAATTATCGAACCAGAAAACTTAATGTGTAAGCGAGATGTGATGAAATCATGACTCAATCAATTTTTACAACTTCTAATTATGGATTATCAATTCAAAATTGACTGTGAAATCAAGCAGATGGCCAAATCCAAGAGTCATAAATTACTCACATTCTGTATCTTGTAATTGTAAAATCACAACTATCCTTCAAAATCACTTCAAATTCATAAGAAATTCCAGAAAAAATTTTAAAAATTTTCACAATTTTCACAATTTTGCTCAAGACCAAGAAAATACTGATTAGGTAACCTAATCTCCCACCCCCAACCTAAAATCTACATTGTCCTCAATGTAAAAGAAATAATCATGCGATGCACATGGGACAACGAAAATAAAAGAGGAATGAAGGAAAGATAGTACCTAGACAGAGAGTCAAGAGGCTTCCTCAAAAAAATATCATCGTAAAAGTAGGTCAGCACAAGAGAGAAATTAACAGAAGCAAAAATAACAAAAAGAAAAACAAAAGAAGATCCTACCTATACCACTTTCGTAGGTGCTCTCGATTGCATTTAGTGTATGCAACAAGCCTTTAAACCCCTAGGTTACCCCTAGTGGACGAGTTGTAGTCTCGTGAGGGTTTGCAATAATGTTATCCACAAACATTGAACTAACGAACTAGAAAAATGAAAAGGAATGAAATAAAAAGTAATACAATAAAACAAAAGGCTGGGTTGCCTCCCAGGAGAGCTAAGTTTAATGTCTTCAGCCAGACAAGAACGGACCATGAATTAACTAATCTTTATGACCAGGGTCCGCCAAAGAAATTACCTTAATACCTTGATTAACCAATCCCAGACAAGTGATGTGAGTTCCCATGAACTGTGCTATCTGAAATGAGGTAACTGATACTGTTGTCAAATAGTTGAAGGACTTCTACACGAACGACTTCTTCCATGTTAGGATCACGCTTCCTTTGCATTTCACGCGATATTCCTGCAGCATGATCCATACATTCAGTGGGGCATACTCCCTGTATTTTCGCTATCTTCCGTTCAATTGCTGCCTTATATGCTCTAAGAACATTAAGCAGTCTGCTCTCTTTTGCCTTTTCAGAGTTAGAAACTGTGCTGTTAGAAAGAGTCTCAGAGGGATGAAGAGGTTCCACTTTTACTTTCCATTTTTCAGTCTCCAATATAGGAGTAGAGTCGAGTAGTGCATTGACTTCATGGATGGGACTATCTATGTCAAAATCCATGTCATATTGTGCTAAGCAGGTCTCAAGTGGATCTTCAAAAGATTTACGGAAGGAGTCCTGCACTAGACTCTCGATCATGTCCACTTCAGATATGTCATCCAAATCTGCGGATTGTTGTCCTGCATTAAAGACATTGAGTTTAATATTCATGTTACCAAAGGATAACTTCATAACTCCATTCCGGCAATTTATAATAGCATTAGATGTGGCCAAAAATGGACGACCCAAGATGACTGGGATCTGACTATGAGGATTCTGGACAGGCTGAGTATCTATAACTATGAAATCCACTGGAAAATAAAATTTATCAACCTAGATTAACACATCTTCAATAACACCCCGGGGCACCTTGACAGATCTATCAGCTAGTTGTAATGTTATTTTAGTCGGTTTCAACTCACCAAGTCCTAGCTGCTCATAAACCGAATATGGTAACAAATTGACGCTCGCCCCTAAATCAAGCAATGCCTTCCCGATCTTATGATCTCCTATGCCGCAAGAAATGGTGGGAGCTCCTGGATCCCTAAATTTAGGAGGGGTGTTATGTTGAATCATGGAGCTGAGTCGCTTCACGCAAGGAAGACTTTCTTATGAACATTTTGCTTACGCTTTTGAGTGCATAAATCTTTAAGAAACTTAGCGTAAGCAGGGACTTGGTTGATGGCATCAAGTAATAGAATGTTGACTTGCACTTTTTTAAACACATCCAGGATTTCATCAAAGTTATTTCTTTTCTTCATTGGTGCCAGACGTTGAGGAATGGGTGCTTTGGGCACATAGGGTGGCACATTAGTGGCTCTTTGAGAGTCAGAGAGCTTTTGTACTTTGGATGCATTAGTGTGTCTCTCTGCTTCATCTTGATCTTCTGCTTTGGAATTTGGTTCATCCCGAGGCATCTCTATTCTGTTGTCAATCTGTTTTCCTGACCTAAGGGTAGTGATCGATTTGTCTTGTTCATGATATTGCCCTTGGTTGGAATTAGAGCCAATCTCATATTGTCCCTTTGGATTTGCCACAGGTTGGCTAGGGAACTTGCCCTTCTCTCTCTCACTCAATGTGGCAGCAAGTTGACCCAATTATACTTCCAGCTTGGCAATGGATTGCGCATTTGCATGTAAGCTTTGCTGGTTAGCTAGTAAGGTTTGTTGGGTGTCTTTTTGGAATTGGAGAGAACTCTGCATAAAAAGATTGAGTGTATCCTCAAGAGATGGTTTCCTTGATTGTAGAGGTACTTGTTGGTACTACAGAAACTGCTGAGGTTGCATAGGAGGATTTCCGGATGGTCCTCTTTGCTGTTGTCCTCTTGCCCAAGAAAAATTTGGATGTCTAGCCCACCCTGGGTTGTATGTGTTCGAGTAAGGATCGTTCCCAGGTTTTTGAAAAGTGTTCATTGCATGTACTTGTTCAGAAAGAAGTTCTAGGGATGCTGCACCCGATGGACAAGACTGCGTAGGATGGGCAGGACTAGAACATATGACACATGCCTCGACTTGAGCTGTTTGTGGAGGTCCATTATGCAACATCAGAGCATCAACCTTCTTTGTCAGGCCATCAATCTTGGCATGGAGATCTGGCGTGACTCCTATCTCATATATACCACCTCTCTTTTGTGGTTGGAGACTTCTGTCATCTCTATTTGAATAGTCCCATTGCTGGGAATTTTCACACAAGGTTTCAAAGAAGTTCCATGCTTCAACATCACTTTTGGTCATGAATGACCCTCCACTAGTGGCATCAACCATGCGACGGTTCTGGGGTGTCAGACCGTCATAGAAGTATTGAACTTGTTACCACTTCTCAAAACCATAGTATGGACATTTAAGAAGTAAGTCCTTCCATCTTTCCCAACATTCATGAAAGTGCTCTCCCTCCTTTTGTGTGAAATTAGTGATTTCCCTACGGAGAGCATTAGTTTTGTGAACAGGGAAGAACTTGTTTAAGAACTTCCTAAACAATTGGTCCCATGTAGTGATAGACCCAACTTCTAGAGAATTCAACCATGCTTTCGCCTTATCCTTCAAAGAAAAAGGAAAAAGGTGCAAACGGATCGAATCGTCTGAAAAGTTTTGAAACCTAAAGGTAGAGCAAATGTCTAGGAATTCTTTCATATGATGATATGGGTCCTCCTTGTCTAAACCATAAAAGGAAGGCAACAACTGTATAACCCCAGTCTTGAGTTCAAAGTGTGCTGCCGTGGTGGCGGGCAACACTATGCATGAAGGCGCATTAAATTGGACAGGAGCTGAATAATCTCTAAGAGCTTTAGATCCATTCTCTTCCGCCATTTCAAATAGGATGTTTCTAAATCTTCTACGAAAAGTTCTTTCTATTTTTGGATCAAAAGGTGCTAGTTCTATGTTTAGAGATCTACGTCCTAGCATAAACTATATTATTGCAATGTTATGTTATTGCAATGTAAGAAAGAAAACTAAACTAAGAAGCAACCTAAGAGAAATAAAACTAGAACTAGAAACTATGAGATTCTAAAACAAGTTAAAACTATGTAAATAAGAATGGGAAGAAAGAACCCGGAAAAGGAGTGATTGATGTCAGAAGATTTAAGAAGCTCCTCCTTCACTTAGTAGCTTCCTTCCTGAATTCCTGTAAATAAAAACAAAAACAAATCAAGTTTCCTAAAATAATGATAGAAAAATCCTAAGCAACGGTTAATTTCTAAAAAAGAAAGTTTCTAAAACTAGAAAATAGAAAGTTTCTAAATCCAAAGTTAGAAAATAGAAAATTCCTAAAAATAAAAACCTAATTCTCAAAATAGAAAGTAGAGAAGACTTGAGAATTTAGAAAGATGTTACCGATTTGGAGATCTATGTTAGAATCTAAAAAGAAAACAAAACAAGTTAGTTTCTAAAAGTAAAATCTAAAATTAGAAATTTTCTAAAGAACAAAAAGAAGAGTTAATTTCTAAAAAGGAAAGAAATCCTAGAATTAGAAAGTTACTAAAAATAAAAAGCTAAGTTAGTTTCTAAAAAGAAAAAAAAAATCTAAAACTAAAAAATAGAAAGTTACTTAAAAGAAGAATCCAAATCTAAAAATAGAAAATTCAAAAATTCAAAAAAGAAATTCTAGAATTAGAAAATTTTTAAAAAAGTAAAATCCTAATTCTAAAAATAAAAATTAGAAAAAGTAAAGAATTTAGAAAGGGATTACCAAATTAGAAGTTTATTTCAAGACCCTACAAAACATGAAATAGGTTAATTTCTAAAATAAAGAAAAGAACTCTAAGTTAGTAAAATCCTAAGCTATGAATTATGATAAGAGAGAATCCTAAATTCAATTTGGAACGAAACAGTCCCTGGCAACGGCGCCAAAAACTTGATGTTTTATTTAAACGAACATGATTTAAATGATATTTAAACTCGCAAGTATACGAATCAGATGTAGATATGGTACGTATTACGAGATCGTTCCCACGAGGACTGGTCGTCACAATTCAAATCTATGATTCTCCTTAACTAATCCAACAAATAATGGAGCGAATTACTAAGCACAATTCTATGAAAAATAATTGAAAACAAGGAAGAAAATTCAATCAGAAAGAGAGCACTAGGACTTTTGAATCCACCCCTAATTATCCTAACCCTTGTTTTGTCTGTTGATTCACCTTAATATAGATTGATACCACTTATATAGAGAAAGCACAATCTGTGTCCTTAATCGGGCATACAGAATGTCTAATTCCTTTAAGCAATGCCATGAATAACATATCCCATGTCCGTGGTCTCGTACATGGAATGTATAGTTCATTAAAGCACTGCTTTTTCCTCTATAGGAAACATGTTCTTGATCAGACACAAGCACCTATAATAAGCATCCAAACAACATCCATATATATACTTTGGTCAAGTTCATAGATGGAGAAGTATAGAATTTAAACCAATCAAGCCCACTTAGAGAAAGAAACACACCAATCAAATCAAAGTAAAATCAAAATATAACAAGAGTATTCAAATTAGGGGCTTCATCTCAGCCCTAGCTGAAAGATTAGCAATCCATAAAATTAATTAGGAAAGAAATAAATATGAAAAATAGGAACATCTCCCTTCTTCCTTCCTCTCTCTCTCCTTTCTTCTTCTCACTGGATCTGCTATTTTCCTCTGGATCTGGAATTCTCCAATTTTTGAATGCTCTTCCTCACATTTCGCAACTCTTTTATAGCTGATGGAGTGGCCGGAGTGGTGAAAATCGATTTGGGAAGCTTGCCGCACGCTGCTAGAAAACCTTTTTCACGCCCAAGTTCGGGGCCTCAAACACCATACTTTCCTTTCAAATTCCAAAAATACCGTCCCTTAGGACTTTCTTGGGTCCTCTACATGATGTATGGTTCAGATCTACCATATGATCAAAGATGGTGGCCCACAATCGCCTGAAAAACTGGATTTCGTAATATGTGAGAAACCTTTCGCACCCCTCGCTGTCGTGATCGGTTGGCCCCACAGAAGTATTTTCTGGAAAATCCACCCCGTCCATTGGATTCAGGATGAAATTTCAGTCAAGAATAGGTAGTTTTGAACATCCATTGACGCGTCCTAGAGAAGAAAACACAAAAAGATCAGATTTGAATAATGTAGGGCAGTCCGTTTTTAGCCTCTGTACCGCACACATGTGCATGCATGGACACAAAATTTCAACATGGTTTTGTAGTGCTCGAGCCACTCTACAAGATGAACGGCTTGGATCGGCTGGATGGGACACTTGTGGGGCTCATAGCCAGCCGCAAAAATGGACAGCGTCCGTCCGTGACGCTTGCTGAAACGGCAACTACTGTTTTTGGAGGGTGACGCGGGTGTTGCTGTTTTGGAAGGTGGTCAGCGCTGCTGGCCAATTTGGTGCGTCTCACCACATGTGTACACCATGTACACACATTGTACATATGGGCCTACTGTGATGTTTGTACGAAATTTACACCGTCCATCCTTTTTATCATATTATTTTAGCCATTAATACCAAAGTTGAGGCAGTTCCAAATATCAGGTGGGCCCCAAATTGGAGATTAATGGGCTGATCTGTCCGTTGGACCACTTCCCGAGATCTTCAATGGCTGAAATTTAATATGTACGGTTAATTTACTGCCCCCATCACATGTATGAAGTTTCGAGTCAATCGGATGGCGGGAACCATGTGATCTTGCATTTTACACTAATTTCAAGCCTCTTTAACGTGAATGGCTTGATTTTCTCGGATCCTTGGCATGTAAATTCTTCAATATTGGTCCTATGGAGTTTATCCCGTGCTCTGGTAATTTCAGAGCATCAAATCCATACTTTTAACATCATTTTTCAATACACGCTCCTGATTTCATCCTATAATAAAAACACAATTAAAATATGGCATTAAGTATTATCATGTATGTAAAATCAGGTAATAGTCGGGGTCTGAGATGCAATATTCGACCCTCATCAGTACTCGACTTGCCTCTTGATTTATCTCGGGCCTTCCCGCCCTTCATGTTCTTTCCTCTCCCCCGATCCTGTGTCACAAGGGCCTCTTGTTGAGTAGACCCCTGAGCCTTCCTCCATGTCTCCTCATTGAAGATACAGATAGTTATTTGTTTCATGGATACCTTTCTGTTTGGCACGGAGTTACTTAAAGACACCACTAATGTCTCCAAACTATCAGGCAATGGGTTAAGCAATAACAAAGCCTATAATTCATCATCCAGGACCATTTTCATAGCGGAGAGCTGGTTCACTATATTGCTGACCTCATTCATGTGCTCAGCCACCGAACCACTATCTTTGAACTTGAGATTCACAACTCGTCTTATCAGGAAGATTTAATTACCGGCTGTCTTCCTCTCATACAGCCCTTGCAATTTCAGTCATAGGCTAGCAACTGAGGTCTCCATAGACACATGGTGGAATACGGAATCGTCCAACCATTGTTTAATAAACCCCACCGCCTTCCGGTCCAATTTCTTCTAATCATCATCTGTCATATCCTTTAATTTTGCTGATATGTCTTAAATTGGAGAATACAAGTCCTTGCAATAAAACAAGTCTTTCATCTTAGCCTTCCATATGGTCCAGTTAGAACCATTGAGGCTGATCATCCTTAATGAGTCACCTTTCATAATTCAGAACCGATCCCACTCCGTTTAATGAACTTAGTTCTGATTCTACTTTGTTGGAGGCCTTGCACAAAACCTTAGGATCTAGCCTCCCAAAACGAACTAGAATTATGGGATAATAAAGCAATGAAATAAATCAAAGTACAAACCATACGACACAAGAGATTTTTACGTGGAAAACCCTCAAAGAGGTAAAAACCACGGGACCTCGTCCAGATCAACAATCCACTATGAAGTAGAACGTTACAACCTGCTTTACTCACGCGGGAGTGGATAAATAATAAAAAAAATAAAAGAAAAATGAAGAGATCTCACCGATCACGAGGACATAGAAGCGTTGAGATGTCGAGTGCACAATAGATCACCTCTATGAGCATAACCTCCCTTACACAAGCTTCATCTCTCTCTCTCTCTCTCTCTCTCTCTCTCTCTCTCTCTCTCTCTCTCTCACACACACACACAACACACACACACACACACACACACACACAAACACATACACACACATACCTTTGATAGCCCTAAACCCTTTAGAAAACCCTTGCAAAGCTTTAAAAAACTCTCTTACATTACCTAGAACAGCCCTAGGTACATATATTTATAGATTTAGAAACCCCTTTCCGCACTTATGTGAAAAACCGCCTCAAATTTACGCAGTCGCACAAAATTCGGAACGAATCTGCATAAGCTCGACTGGTCAAGCAGAGTCCTCGAACGGTCGAGCACCTCCCTCGACTGGTCAAGCACCCTGGAGAAACATCATCAGATGGTCGCTGGACTTTAAGTCGAGCACCACCCACAACCGGTCGAGCAGCTAGCTCACTCGATCGGTCGAGTAGCGTGGTGAACTATTTCGAATTTTCAACCTGCTGCACTGTCTCTCCCCTGAACTGAGGAGGAAAACCCCATCACACACGTCACATAAAAATAAAATAAACAAAACTTTAGAATTTAAATAATAAAATCAACTAATTTACCTTTAACTATCGAGTCAAATGCTCATCTAATGGACATTATTACATCAAGTTTTCAACTTAAAAACTAAAGAAGAAATCTACGTCATGTGTCATCTTGTATTTGTCCTCGGGAAGCGCCTCTTATAAATCCTCACCTACAACTATTTATTCCCCAGAATACGGGGTCAACTATAAAGCGGACGAGATACCTCTTACAGTTAGTTCATCACATATAATCCAGTAACAAAAATCTCATAAAAGTATTTTAAGAGAAATACAAGATTTCAAATACTCAAAATTCAAAAGAATACCAAATCAAGTCTTTTAAACATGCATGTAATGCAAGATACGTAGGTATGCATCAACTATCTCAATACGGTTATCAATAGAACATTCAGGGTCATTTTCATTCATTCGGGCCAACATTGTCAACAAAGTTCCTTTGGGCCAGCAAAGTTGGTCCCTTGTACACACCAGGGAACTGATCACCCAACCGGCCATGATCAATGGATATCCATCAAACGCGATAGTAAGTTATATCAGCCACAATCGATGGAGTAGATGATCAATTTCACACACTTGGGCGCTCAACTAGGGAATATTACACATGCTTGGGTGCTTATCCGAAATTCAGAGATACTATTGCACACACATGAGCGCTCACCCTAAAATAATCAATGGGCTTATTACACACATGCGCACTCACCCTAAGATTATTGTTGGGTCTATTGCACACACCAGGGTGCTCACCCAAAGGTAAGAACTGGAGTTCTCAATTCGTGCAATACACGAATCAAATAGATACTCTCTCAAGGTATTTCAACAACAATTCATCAATGTTCAGCCTTATCCAAGGCAACAAAATACCATAAAATCCCCAATAAACGTAAGATTTTCCAGATAGGTAATGTATAGAACAACTTTCCATGTAATTCGCTAAAAAGCACTATAAAACACTTCTTATAGAGAGCGAACTCAAATTCTAGATAAGATAATAAAATTTTCAAAAATGAATCAGAGTAAACACTAGAAAAATAATATGATTCCAAATCATAAATTTAATTTCATACTTCACAAATTGAAAGATAAGGTCTCATAAAATCTAAGAGTTTTAAATCAAATAGAAAACCACGTTCACACGAAAACCACTCTTGGCTTGGAATTGGGTTAATGGTTGCTGATGATGTGGGTTGCTCAATGGACGGTTTGATTCCACAATCGGGTCTTTTCAATGATCGATGACCAGCCATATTTATTGAAAAAGATCGGAGTTTAATGACAGATCTTCAATCTTGGATTATTTCTTCGAATCCATTCTTATGGACGGCCTGGATTGACACATTGGAGCTTGAGAAACCATTGAAATCAAGGTTTATGTAGGTTTGGTTAATGGGTTTGAAACATGAAAGTTTCTGCCGGTTATTGCGTTTTGCTGTAACAATCCGAGAAAATCAAACATTGTGATTACTGTAATCGGTTCTTGTGACGCGGAACACAATTCATCTCTCGACGCTAAGAATGGATTGACGACTGTGTTCGTTCAACAAATGGTTGAGATCCATCTTGTGAAGGGTTCAGATCAGCCGGTTAGGTTTCCAAAGTTGTAATGAGATTTAGTTTCCTCCAATGAAGGAAAGAAAATGAAAACTTGATTGTTTAAACCCGGTTTGCGCATGCTTGCTGGTTGATATAATCTCAGTTTCATGTACGCATGCGTATATAGATACATGCGGATTTTGTGGCTTACAATCGGACGACAAGGATTAAATGATGCTGATCAAATTAATGCACGGTCCAGATCGATCGGAGATAACCTCTCCCGGTTCAGATTGGTTAGAGATTACGCACACAGATTACAACCATGTCCATTTCTAATTGAAGGAAATGGAGAGATAGTCTCTCAAGGTACAAGGTTGTTGTGTGTAGAAGGAAATCGACCATTTCATCTTTGCACGCTGGAGGATTTCGTGTACATGTATGCACATGTGTTGTGCATCTAAATCAAGTGGGAATTGTTAGAAGCTGACCATTGATTGCCTATAGATGGCAACTCTCAGTGGTCCACAAACCAAATGGTTTCAATCTGTTGAAAACTGCACTCCATCAATCATGTTGATTGGATGGTCAAAAGGAGTCAAATTCAACATTTAACGGTCGGATCTTCTTGAAATTCATAAATTGAGTGTGTCACCATATTTTTGGGGTTTTATGATGTAGAGGGACAAGTGATCTTTCAGTTGAATGGTCAGATCATAATTTATTGTGCGGGAGTGTATTATATATGGTATATGTGTGGCTACCCTATTCTCTTCGGTTTTTTGAAACTTAGAAATAATAGGATTTCTATGGGAAAGTTTAAGATTTTCAAAACTAGATCCAAACATGGTCTTATGTTAAAACTGAACGGATAGATTTGTTGGAAATCGTGTGTTGATTGTAACGTTAGTCATTGTGTGATTTTCTAATGGGACATTCAACGGATATGATGTGAAATTCGATAGATGGTGGATCATATTATTTAAGCCCAAAATTAATAATATACGGTTCAATTGGACCAATAAGTCATTGTTTGAAATTTCGTTGCAATAAGGTTCTTAAAAATAAGATTTTTGAGGTTTGATGTAGAGAATATGAACATACACACCATGAAAAACTTAAGACGATCAATGGTATATATGTAACCATTGGAATTAAACTTTAACGATAAGAAATACAATCATGTGTCTAGGATTATAATAGGAGATTCAGATTCATTGATGATCGAGTTTAAAGGCTTAAATCGTGTCCATTTTTTATTTTAAGATAATTTGATAGTCAGTCTTAAAAATCAACTATGAGATTCAAGTTAAAGTGTAGTTGGACAATTAAAATGGCTAGATTGATGGATCTACACATGTATACTTATAAGTGTATGTACTTACATGCATGTGTACATGCAGCAAAATCCCGAGTTATTACAAAAAACACACACTCACACACACACACACATTATATATATATATATATACACACACACACACACACACACACACACACACACACACACACACACTTAGTAATATAGAAATTCTCAAATGGGCAATTGATTGGACTATACTAAAATAAATTCACACACTATGTCAAGTAAAATTTATCATCCAAATAACTCATAATAAGATATGCATAACTTCAATGTTCACATTGCTTAAATCCTCGTAAATATAAATGAAATAAGCTAATGATGTCTACTACATAATAGTAACATACAAGTAACGTTGGGGCATCACATCATAGGCTATAAGAATATCATGTCCTCCTATAAAATAAATCTTCTAGGATAACACACACACACAGATGATTAGTTGATTACTTCGTACATCACAATTTCAAATATAAATATGTAAGAAAAATATAGTGTTTAAAATAACAACCTAAATCTTTAAACAGTAAATTCAAATACTTAAATTCGAAATCCGCATACCTAATCCGTCAACACTAGACCTTAAACCCTAAACCCTATGCCTTACCATAATCCTTAAACTTCTAACCCTAAACCTTAACCCCTAAATCATAATCTTTAAACTCTAAAATTGAATAAACCCATTTCTAATTAATTATTTCAAGTATGAAATAAATAACCTAATGATATCTACTACATACTAATAACATGCAAGCAATATTCGAACATGATACTATAGGCTACAAGAATATCATGTCTCTCTATTAAATGAATCCTCAGATATAACATTTATAAATATATATTATTAGTTGATTACTTCATATATCATCATTTTAAATATAAATATGCAAGTAAAAATAATGTTTAAAAGAATAACCAAAATCTTTAAACCGTAAATCCAAACTCCTAAATCTAAAACCCTAAACCTTAAACCATCAAGACTAGACGTTCAACCCATAAATCTTATGCCTTAAAAAATAAAAAAAGGGAGCTATATATTCAAACAGGGAAGAAATTACAGTATAAATCTTATGCCTTACCATAATCCTTGAACATCTAACTCTAAACCCCTAACCCATAAATCAGATCCTTAAACTCTAAAATTGAACAAAGCTATTTCTAAATTATCACAACTGTAAACGAAATAAGCTAATGATATGTACTACATACAAGTAACGAACAAGCAACATTACGGCACCATACCATAGGCTAGAAGTATATATATATATATATATATATATATATATATATATATATATATATATATATATATATATATATATATAGGAAAAGGTACTATGCGCTCCCATGAGGTCGAGCTGTGTGGGCCCCACCATGATGTGTTTCGAACATCTACCCCATCAGTCAGATGCACCATTCCATCGTGGGTCTAGGTCTTAAAAATCAAGTCAATCCGTGACTTGTGTGAGCCACACCACATATAGAAGTGGAGAGGGGCCGTGTTCCATTAAAACATTCATAACCATTTTTGAGGGCCCACCGAGATGTGGTTTTCAAATCCAGCCCATCCATTATGTGTGTGTGTCCCACTTGAATGAGGGTTCAGACCAAGTTTTAGGCGCATGCAAAACTCAGGTGGGCCCCACCAAGTACTTTTATATGTTTTAATGGTGTCTTCACATAAATTTAGATGGCATGGTCCACCTAAGTTCAGTATACGGCTGATTTTTGGGATATCCCATAATTTAAAGGGGACCCATCAAATGCACGGTGTTGATGGTCGAAACGCATCACGGGGTTCACACAGCTCGACCTCATGGGAGCTTATCATCAGCTCGAGCGCATTGTACTTTTCCCATATATATATATATATATATATATATATATATATATATATATATATATATATATATATATATATAATCGATTACTCCTTATATCCTTATATCAATATTTCAAATATAAATATACACGTAAAATATAAAGTTTAAAACCCAAACCTTAAACCCTAAACACTAATTCCTAATCCTAAATCTTACCCCTACTAAACCCTGAACCCTAAACGCTAAACCAAAAAACCCTAAACTCTAAACCCAACCTAAAACTTTAACCCTAAACCAAAAGTTAAAATCCTAAACTCGATCCCTAAACCTTAAATTCTAAACACTAATCTCTAATCCTAAACTCCAAGCCTTACCCTAAATCCTTCATAAATCTCAAACCATAAACCCTAAATAGTAAACTCTAAGCCCTAAACCTAAAACTATATATACTAAACCCTAAATCCCAAACACTACACCTAAACCCCATACCCTTTGACCTTAAACTGTAACCCTATATCCTTTCACCCTGAACCTCAAACAATATACCATACCACCAAAATAAATTACTTTTTCTACTTAATTTCATCAATATATAAGTAACTTATTTGAGATAAGTTTTAGTTTATGATCAATTATAAGTAGTTATTTTTTTTTAATTATAATTTAAAGTTACTTAATCACTTCAGCTTAGACTATAAATATGGGCCATCTAATGGCCCTTTTTTAGGATTTTTTTTTTTTTTTTTCAAAGCAGATCCATCCACTCATCATATACATGAAGATAAAGGGAATCATAGTTGTCTTTGTTGTTTTTTATTATTATTATTATTTTTTTTTTTTTTTTTTTTAAGGCCAAAAACTAGACCGCATCTTGAGCTCTGAAGGGGGGTTGTTGCTGGTTAATCTTAGGGTCTAAGAAGGATCCTAATTAATCAAGTAGACCCCAACATTGATGAGTCATATTGAACAAATCCTATTAATCAAAGGTTGTAACCGTCTAAACAAATGTGTTGCAATGTGGACCATTGTTTCTGAACAACTTTTGGGTGGATGTTACATATATTTGATTGGTAGGATTCTTGCCATGTGGTACATTCATTGTGTCAAAGATTTAGATGAACAGCCTAGATGCAAGAAAACTTAATTAAATTATTAAATTTTACAATTAAAGTGAGGACAGGAGACCATGTTTACGTTATAGACTTGCATGAAATATGCATACAAAATGAATGGTTGTGATTCCTTTGGATTCCTTAAGAGAGGAATCAAATGCACTATTTGCTCTCATCCAGAATTCCATAAACATGAGAACATGGTTCAGACCACTAATTATGATCTTTCGATCCAGATCGTAGGTTTGATGGGCCTCACTAATTATGGACGATTCACCAAAATTCTCCTAGACTGGAATAAGCACACCTAACGTTTAGTAGCATACAAATAGACACTTAAGGAAAAGAAATGCATGCATTTGGCTAAAAATCTACGAGGGGCCGATCCATGGTTTGGCTTAGTAAATCAATGGTCAGGATATTTGAATAATTGGTCTCGTATGTATGGAATGGGGAGCATCACCATCTAGTGGGTCCACTTGCTTAGTACTTTTTGGACAACTAATTCATAGTACAAAAGGGCTAACGAGCTAGGGTTAGGGCTTACCGAGAGAGAGAGATGGGTTGTGGGCACCTGAGTTGGGACGGAGGGATAGAGGGGGAGAGAGAGGGGTTAGAAGGTTAGGGAAACTCTCTCGCCCAATTTTTTGTAGCCAATTTCAAATATTCGACAACACTTGCTATCAAATAACTACAATCGCATTCAACGCCAAATGCCATTGAATTTTCTCATCATTTTTTGCCCGTTTTCACGTAGTGAACCATTGATGAAAACAACTTCAGAAAAGGATATTCGAAAGATTAGACGAACATTTAGATGATTTCCATCAAATAATTGGGGATTACGAATTAATAAGAAATGCTCAATCAACTGATCTTTGGATTGCTTGTATGTCACACACATCCCAGAAGAGCTATTCAGCATTACGGTAAATTGACATCCCTCAGACGAAAGTTTAGAAATCTATTTTTTTTCATTTCCCAGATTGCTTTTACTGTCATTGATAGCCAGTACAATTGGCATCTTTGTTGTTATTAACGGGTATGAAGTGGAAAACTTATCGAGAAGTTGTTATAGCTAGAGGTTTCTCTGACGAACTTGCAATTATCCATGAAATCAGAGGCCATTGTTAGTTTTTTCTTTACAAATCAGTCCTCATAAGCACATAAGAAAGTATCTGCATGGTATAAGAGACGGATTGACTGTTCCAACCCAACTACATTTTCAAGGAAGTTGATCGGGCGGAGCACTCGCTTACCGGCGGAGGAGGTTGAAGCAGAAGCCGAGGGATAGAATTGAGATGTCAAAGCAAAAGAATGAGATGAAGGACAGTGGGGAAATGGTGAAGAAGGGATCATTTTTGCGTTTGTATATATAGATGAAGGGAGTGTTGTTTCTGCAGTTAATTTAGAGTTAGGAGTGTTGTTTGATGGGCCAGCAGAATGTTTTTGGCCAACATTGAGACCACAGCCTGGCTAATCAGCATTGGGCCTAGAAGTGGGATTGTTAATGCGGTGGGCCAGCAAGATTTCCAGCAGTATTTCCACATCATGGGCTTACAGACTTTGGGCCAGGAAAAGTTCCAGCAGACTAACGGCCTCGATTGGTTGGATTTCTGATAGCATTTGAGTTAAGCCCAAGGGCCAGTGGCCCACCTAGCAGTCCAACGTCTGTGTGCGTTTCAGCTGAAATCAGCCCATGTAGTTGCAGGGACCAGGGAGGTTTGGGGAAGGAAAGCCCGTAAGAGTGGAAGCCCCAGGAGCTACTGGGATGTTGGAGTGGGTCCCAGAGGGAGTGATGGACCTAACGTATATATCAGATGTTGGGTTGCGATCGATGGGTCCTGAAATGGAAAATCGTTAGACGGACCCAGACACATGCCGACCGTTCCTTGAAGAAGGGCTAGCAAAGCCAGACATGAGACAACTTCCTGCAGGCCCAGGAGGGGTGTTTATGGACCCTGAAGAAAGCTCAGTTCGAATAGCTAAAGCACGCCCACTAGCGTAAACAAGCCCAGCTCCAACGGTAGGAAACCTTTCAGTGAGACAGGTCCTTATCTCATTTCCAACGGTCGAAAAAACGACCGATGGAGCCGGGGCGACTGGAGCAGCGTTGGGAGAAGGGTTTTCTGGTGATGATATGGCCAGCATTTACGTACCTCCCGGCAGGAGAACCCTCCCAGAGTCTGGGTTCATGGATGCGTGTGCATGTGTGTGTATGTGCACGTGCGCATTATAACTCTATGTTGATGGTATGCTAATCTTTAAATATATCAGCACCTTTAAAAAAAAATATTTTCATTATCTTGTTTTAATAAGAAAGCTTTTGATAATTTAGATGTAATGTTAGAAATCAAAATTAAGAGATATCCTAATTACATAACACTGACACAATAAAACTATTTAGATCAATTAATCACAGAAGTTGGGTATAAAGATTTTAAACATGTATCTACATCCTTAGATCACAGCATAAATTAATAAAATGTGAAGATGGATTTATATTCAAAATTCATTCGCCTTTTACTTTTGCCTCTAGCAGGTGTATTTCTGCTGTTACGTAAAACCTGCATAGCTTCTTCTCTGTTTATGTGAAACTTTTGTAGTGGGGATTTCAAATTAGATTGGGAATCCTTCTTTCCAATCCTCGTTAAAATTAGGCTTTGTATATAAAGTGGCTGTAGATTGTACTTGTATGCTTCGCATAGTAAAATCCTTTTGATCATCTTCCCTCTTCAACGTGTCACTTTCATGACGAACCACATGAATTCTTATGTTATTCCTACTTTATTTATATACTTAATGTTGTTGCCACATGAATTCTTATGTTATTCCTGCTTTATTTATATACGTAATGTTGTTGCCTAAATCCGGCCAACAGATATGATTAATGTTGAAGTCCGTCCTTGAATGTCCGGTGTTGATGCAAAAATCTGGTTCACCTTCGCTGAGCTCCGAGCACTTACTCCAAGTCCTATAAGCCTGTACAAGAGAAGGACGAAAGAGACCTTGGCTAGAGCAGGGGACCCTCCGATGCCAAAGTCAGGCTAGGAATATGGGTATAAGTAGTGTGGGTAGGTTTCGGGTGAGAGATCTTATGTACATTCCAGTGTAAATGAAACTCTTATTTATAGTGAAGATAGGACAGTGTGTTCTATAATTCCAGGCACAGCTTCAGCCATTACACGAGATGTCAGGGAGTGATGGATGCCGGCAGTTACGTAAGAATTACATCGTGGGCGATTACTCCTGTCGTGTGTTACTGGGAGAGAATCTCGTACCTAACTGATCTGGCTAAGCTGAACTGACCGAGGCTGAGCCAAGTTGACCTGCCAAGGCTGAGCTAACCAGCCAAGGCCGATCAACTAGCCGAGGTCGAGCTAACTTGCCGAGGCCGAGTTGAGCTGCCAAGGCCGGGTAGACCTGTTGAGGTAGAGTTGAACTACTAAGGCTGAGCTGATTTGCCAAGGTTGAGTTGGTTTTGGTCGACATCTCTACCTTAGCCATTGAAGAGCTCATTAGTCATGACTGGCGCTGGCCGACCTCATGTACCGCTGAGATATCCAAGCCAACCTCTTCTCTTTAGTCAATCCATTTTTACCCATAACAGTAAGCTCCTTACTTTCGAGCTTGCGTAGTGGGCTTGAAAATTAAGTTGGTTTTGTTGAGGTCGGACATTTTAGCTGAGTATGAGTGTTGGAGTGAGCTCTTCCTTCTCAGTTGATCATGTCATTTGCTTTTATTGAACATATGGGTTGGCTGCAATGACCCCTTCATGAGGAGCCAAGCAGTTTACTTAGGAGGATTATTTTTTCTTGCACTAAGAGATCCTCATTGTAGATCGTGCGATCCGAGTAGCGTTACCAATTAGTGGTCCGACTTCTTCTTTAAGAGTCGGACGACTGGTGATGACTGTTTTTCCCTTATACTAAGAGAAGTCCTCAGTAGTTCGTGTAGCTCAGATTGTAGAAAAAAAAAAGTTTTCTTCCCGATCTAGGGAAGCTCTTCCATATTAGAATTCGTGGTAGAGGACTTTTTCTCTTTTAGAAAGGGAGGTCACCCTTGTCGAGTAGGTCGGTCAGTCGATGCGCTCTTAGTTGAAGGACCTCCTGAGTCTCCGGGAGTAGTAGACCTTCATGCGTTTAGCATCCTATGGGAAGGATAAGAGCCCTCATGTCTTTTAGTCATTACGTCCCTCAGTATTTGATGTCGAGGTCGGAGTTAGCCAATGAGCCTTATTGTCGAGGTTAGCTGTCGAGGCCGAGCTGACCTAACTGAGGCCGAGCTGAGCCGACCAGGACTGAGTTGAGCTGACCGAGGTCGAGCAAAGCTGTCGAGGCTGAGTGGACCTGTTGAGACCGAGTTGACCTGACCAAGGCCGAGCGACTTAATGAGGCCGAGTTGACCTGATGATGCCGAGCTGTTCTGCCGAGGCCAACCTGAACTGTCGAGGCCGAGCTGACCTAACTGAAGCCGAGCTGACTCGCCGAGGCCGAGTTGTCATGCTGAGGCCGAGCTAACCTGTTAAGGCTGAGCGGGCATGTTGAGGCCAAGCTAAACTGACCAAGGTTGAGCTAACCTGTTAAGACCGAGCTGACCTGATGAGACCAAGCTGACCTGATGAGGCCGAGCTGAACTGTCAAGGCCGAGCTGACCTGGCTGAGGCCAAACTGACCTGCGAAGGCCGAGCTGTCATGCCGAGGCCGAACTAACATGCTGAGGCCAAGCTAACCTGTCAAGGCTGAGCGGGCCTGTTGAGGCCAAGCTGAGCTGTTGAGGCCGAGCTAAGATGATTGAGGTCAAACTGACCTGTGGAGATTAAGTTGCTCTGTTGAGGCCGAGCTGTCATGTCGAGGCCGAACTGACATGCCGAGGCCGAGCTAACTTGTCAAGGCTGAGCGGGCCTGTTGAGATCGAGCTGACTTATTAAGACTGAGCGGGCTTGTTGAGGCCAAGCTGAATTGTCGAGGCTGAGCTGACCTGACTGAGGCCGAGCTGACCTACCGAGGCTGAGCTTCATGCCGAGACTGAACAGACATGCCGAGGCTAAGCAGACCTGTTGAGGCCGAGCTGAGCTGACCTTTTGAGGCTGAACTATCATGCCGAGGTTGAACTGACATGCCGAGGCCGAGCTAACCTGGCTGAGGTCCAGCACTTGTCAAGGCTGAGCGGGCCTGTTGAGGTCGAGTTGACCTGTTGAGGCCGAGCTGATCTGATGAGGCCAAGCTGCACTATCGAGGCCAAGCTGCACTATCGAGGCCAAGCTGAACTGTCGAAACTGAGCTGACCTGACTGAGGTCGAGCTGACCTTACTAAGGCCGAGCTGACCTGCTGAGGCTGAGCTGTCATGCCGAGGCCTAACTGACATGCCGAGGCCGAGCTAACCTGTCAAGGCTGAGCGGGCCTGTTGAGGCCGAGCTGAGTTGACTGAGATCGAACTGACCTGTTGAGGTCGAGCTATTCTGCTGAGGCCGAGATGAGCTGCCGAGGCTGAGCTAACCTGCCGAGGCCAAGCTGAGCTGTCGAGGAATAGCTCTGACTTGGCCGCAACAAATGTTTTAGGAAGAGCTCTGACGTGGCCGCAACAAATGTTTTAGGAAGAGCTCCCACTTAGTTACAGCAAATGCTTCAAGAAGAGCTCTGACCTGGCTGCAGCAGATACTAAAGGAAGAGCTCTGGCTTGGTTGCAGCAAATGACTCAGGAAGAGCTCTAACTTGGCCGTAACAAATGCTTTAGGAAGAGCTCTGACTTGGCCGTATTAAATGCTCCAAAAAGAGCTCTGACATGGCTGTAGAAGATGATTCTAGAAGAGCTCTGGCTTGGCTCCAGCAGATGCTTCAGGAAGAGCTCTGACGTGGCTGCAGCAAATGCTTCAGGAAGAGCTCTCGCTTAACTACAGCAAATCCTCCACGAAGAGAGGAAGAGCTCTAACTTGGCCGAGCTGATCTGTTGAGGCTGAGCTGAGTTGTCGAGGCCGAGCTGAGCTGTCGAGGAAGAGTTCTAACTTAGCCACAACAAATGCTTTAGGAAAAGCTCTGATGTGGCCGCAATAAATCTTTCAGGAAGAGCTCTCGCTTAGCTGCAACAAATGCTTCAGGAAGAGCATTGACCTCGCTGCAGCAGATGCTCCAAGAAGAACTCTTTCTTAACTGTAGTAAATGACTCAGGAAAAGCTCTAACTTGGCTGGAGCAAATGACTTAGGAAGAGCTCTAAGCTGGTTGCAACAAATGCTTTTGGAAGAGCTCTCGCTTGACTGCAGCAATGACTGCTAGAGCTTTCTTCTTTACTTTCAATATTGCGGTTTTTGGGTGGAGCAGGAACGATCTTTTATTCTGTTTCCCACAGACGGTGCCAAAATGTTGATGCAAAAATCTGATTCACCCTCGTCGAGCTCCAAGCACTCACTCTAAGCCCTATAAGCCTGTACAAGAGAAAGACAAATGAGACCCTGACTAAATCGGGGGACCTTCTAATGCCAAAGTTAGGCTATGGATCTGGGTCTAAGTAGTGTGAGTAGGTTTCAGGTGAGAGATCTTGCGTACCTTCCAATGTAGATGAGACTCTTAGTTATAGTGAAGATAGGACATTGCGGTTCGTAATTCCAGTCACAGCTTCAGCCATTACATGAGATGTCAGGGAGTGATGGATGTCAGCAATTACTCAAGAATCACATCGTGGGCGGTTACTCCTTTCGTGTGTTACTGGGGGAGAATCTCGTACCTAATTGATCTGGTCGAGCTGAGCTGACCGAGGCCGAGCTAACTTGTCGAGACCGAGCTAACCTGTAGAGGCTAAACTGAGCTGCCAAGGCCGAGTAGACCTGTTGAGGCGGAGTTGAGCTACCAAGGCCAAGCTGACCTGCCTAGGCCGAACTAGTTTTGGTCGACATCTTTACCTTAGCCATTGAGGAACTCATTAGTCATGACAGGCGCCAGCCGACCTCATGTACCGCTGAGATATCCAAGCCAACCTCTTTTCTTTAGTCAGTCCATTTTTACCCATAACATCCTGCAAGGAATAGGGTGGTGATCAGATAGGGAACCCTCCGATGCATGCCTAAATTAGTTTGGTAGATAATATGTGGATTGATATTTTTTAGCAAACCTTTTCAATTTTAGGAGTGGTATTTATAGGGTCCATTGGGTGATGTTGAGACTTGCGGATCCTTGTGGGATCTGCTAGGTTCGCAGGATGATCCCATCATAATACGAATCTACATCCGAAAGTGTCGTTTGGTCAGTGTGATCTTCAGGTCGGTTATACTAAATCTTTCCTCTCTTAGATTGGGGAGAGATTCTCTCCCATATTTCGGCCATGATTTTGAGCGTGATTGATCTAGTTAGCTCTGGAGGTTGGGAAGATTGTGTCCCCAGCTCCTTGCCTTGCAAATTCAACCAAGTTCGTGGGTACGCTTGGTAAGGTGACTTTCCTCCCACGAAGCCCAATCTGCCCTTTAATATAAAGGGGTCATTTTGGTTCGATGGTCGGCACAACTTAAGGGTCTTTCTCCTTCTTGTCGGTCATGCAGTGGGCCAGTTCAGTTTTAAATACTTAATATTTTTTAAAAAAGAAAACAACAAATCATTAGAAATTCAATTAGTTTTGATCTATTGTTGCCAAAAGCCATTGATTTGCCAAAATAACTAGGAAAAAAAATGGTTGCAAGATGACTAGTTATTAAGAATTGGCAAAGTAGATAAGTGTCAATAGGTTGCATTTGGATGTTGAATTGAATTGGATTTACAATTATTTAATTCAATTGGCTAAAATGACCAAACTGGGGCTAATCCAAATAGGCCCAAATTGAAATTTGGAATGTTAAGGAATCATCTGCAACACCTATTCGTGGGGTCTACTATTTTGTATATGTAAAATCCATTCCGTCCATCGATCGTGCCGTTATTTATACCTATCCTATGTAAGATAAGCCCAATTAAGAGCTTATATGGGCCGGCCATACCAATGAGATCAATGTAAAATTGCTCCCAAGATCGATAAGTTTACATGGTATGTGACCCGCCTGAGTTTTGTTTCTGATGTACGGTGGGTCACGGACAGTTACATGGCCAAGATGGATTGGAAAAGGCCCAGTTGATGACAGAAGTGATCCAGACCATTGGACCTTAAATCCGGTTATTTCGCAAATCTAGCTTGCGCAACCTGGCGTAGCGGGGTTGGTTAGCTAAAGTAGCTCGTTCTACCCCAAAATCATATATTTTACATCTGATAACTCATTCCGGATTGCGAGATACGCCCGATTTAAAGTTCGATGGTCTAGATCACTTCTGTCATCGACCAGGCCCTTTCTGATCCATCTTGGACATGTAACTGTCCGCAACCCACTCTACATCAGTTTCATGCTGATTTTTATATCTCCTCTTCATCACGGTGAATTAAAATGGTACTACTTCCACCATCAATTTCTTCTACAGCGAATTGGGTTTTGCAATTTAGTTCAATTGAGCATCCGAACGTGCCACAACAAACACTATGATGACTAATGATGATTTGGACACGTTGATTCTTAATACTTTGCTTGGGTAATCAGTATCTTAATGAGATATTTTTAGGGATTCCAACCATTGGGTGGTAGGAAAGATATGCTTTTGGTAAGAATTCTCTGTTGGAGTCTGATCATTATCTTTGTTTCTTATCCAATGCTGAGTACGATATTTAAAATTTCATGGGATGCTCCTGCACTCCACCTTATAATACAATTCATAAAGACATAGGATCCTGATGCACTCAATGTTATATTATATAACCTGTCATTTTCTTAACTGCAGCATATTTTACAAAAGCTCATGTCGGGTCACCTTGGTTGATGTCTGTTTTGTGATGCTGGATTTGGTGGTCCATGGATAAAACCTCTAAAATCATGTGCCATAGGTCACCTGAGTTTTGTAATGGGAATATTTTTTGGGGTCAATTCATCCCAATAGGATGCATCTTTTGAATGGATTAGATGGAATATACAAAACTGGTGGGCCCCACATAAAATCTGAAAGGTTTAACTGTGGGCGTCTCGGTCCCAACTGTTCCCAGCCGGAGTTTTTCAGATCATACATATTTTTTAGCATATGGGGCCCACATGATGGATGGACAGATGGTTGTCATTAAAGCATCACCCTGGGCCCCACTCATCAATTTGTACGTTGAACTTATACTACAAATATTTCCATCCCATCGTCTCATCTTAATTTCGTGTTGATCTGGTCCAGATCGAACTGCGATGAAACTTGAGTGGAGCCGAACATGAACAGTCAGCCCTCCCTAGTTGGACACCTATACAACTTATGAGATTTTTGAGCCACCATCTGTGGGAATCTTCAGATCAATGGTCCAGATCAAGTTCCATTACTCAGTTTCATGGTGAGTAGTAACATGAAATGAGTTGGGCTGAGGCTGATGAGGTCAGGTTGGCATTGGTGAGTCGACCTTTTTTAACATATATATTTCATCAATTGGAGGATAAAATGGAGGTAGCCGAAGTGCATCCAAACGCATGTTTCTCTTAAATTGGCAACAAAAACCTCATTTGAGGGTAAAGCCAAACGGGTATTGCAGAGTTGCACCGGTGGAAAAAGAAGCTATCAATTGCATGTAATGCTACTAACAGTGGAAATGGACCAACAGCTCAGTTCAAGGGTCCACAAACCAAGCACAAGTACGCCCCTTGATTACACGAATCTTAAAAACTTGAGGACGCGGCTTCAGGTATCCCTGGAATCTGCTGAGGGGGTGGATCCTGACTGTGGAGTCCACAAGATGTATGTGTCTTATATATCCACACTGTCCATACTTTTTTGTCAGTTCATTTTAGGATTAGAGAAAAGACTGCAGCATATCCAAATCTCAGTTGGACCACACTGCAGAAAACACTTAGTGGTGATTGAACGCCCGCCATTAAAAACTTCCTTTAGCCTGCCATAATGTTTATTTTCCATCCTAACCTGTTGATAAGGTCACACCGACCTGGGTGAAGACAAAAAACAGCTCTCAGCTTCATCCAACACTTTTGTGGCTCAGAGGAAGTTTTTAATGGTCAATCACCATTGTTTTCAATATTTTTTTTTTAATTTTATTTTGTGTGTGTGTGTGTTATACCTTATTTCTGGAAATCAGAAAAAAAAAAAAAAAAAAAAAAAAAAAAAAAAAAAAAAAACAACAACAACAACAACGTGTCCTTAAAGAATATGCGGTTGAGTGGCCAAGATATCCGAACTCCGGCTATGGCAAGTGGTTGAGCGAAGAGAGGAGCATCACTGAGAATCCAAATGTGACACAATGGTCAAGAGGAGAGAGAAAAGTTACCAAAGCACGGTTGAACATCCAGAAGTGGATTGTAGCAAAAAAGCTGAAGTGCTCGAGCATCTAGAAGGGGAAGGTGATCAAGAGACATAGAACTTGACTAACAGAAGTGGAACCATCACAAAAGAAAAACATAACAACTGAAAGATCTAAAGAAAGACTTTTCGACTACTATAACTGTTTCAGTAATGGAAGAAGGATTTGGAACAACAAGCTGTAACAAAACTCTATAAATAGCATAGGAATTCAACAGAGAAAAAAACCAATCCAACAACAACAATAACCAATTAAACCAAATAATTTTATCTTTTATCTCAGCTTATCTTAGAAGTAACAGTAATCAAGTAGAGGTAATTCTTAGCTATAATCTTTAGTCACAATATAAATTTACGCTCATATGCTGGATTTATTTTCTATCCACCATCATGTAGTTCTTTCAAGAGTCACATTCTTGCAGTCACTTTTAGTGACTGATTGTGAGTTTTTTTTTTCCCTTTTATTTGATTGCACTGGTATTCTGAAAGCTCTTTCTCGCAAAAAGCACAAAGTAACACATCTTTGGAGGAAGAACCCTACCCTTTGATTATCACCTTATCATTATAAAATTCTACAAGTGGTTATATAAGCAACCAATCTTCTTAGAATCTGGTTATAATATACGTTCATATTGGACATATTTTCTTATTTCGACGCTTAGGGTCGTAGTTGATCGGTTTGGATTGAATCACTTTATCGATTTTGGGACGCCCAAACACACACTACATGTGACATAAACAAATCGAGCAGCCAACATTTTTGGCACGCTCAATAGGACTACAAACTAATTGGTTGCCATAAAATTCATTGTGCATTGGCCATGCAACAATTTTAGCTAATGCAACAATTTTAGCAAGCGCTAATAAAAATAACATGTTCGGTGGGACCCTGATTAAGGGTATACTTACCGGTGCATTAATCTTATGAAATTATGAGCCGAAGACAGGTTCATCAAGCAATAAAGTTTGCCACCGAATCTCATACCCTTTCCACTAAGCTCGGATAAGGCATCCTCATCTTAGGCTAATCCTCTTAGGATTTTTTCAACCAGAATGCTCAATATGCAACATATCGATGAGCAATCATGAATTCAGGCTGACTAGTCACGAGTTCAAGTTGAAACGCTTAGTAGATGGAAGGCTAGTCATGCCGAAAGTAAGAACCAGATGATGATCATGTTTGTTGAAAGAACACTTATGGTACCTTAGCGACATGCTGATGATATTGGTTCTATTGGAAATTTGATGTTAGTATAGCCAACACCTCAAGTACCTCTTTCACAATGGAATACGCTTCCTCCAATATAGGAAGTACAAAATCTTCCACCACCTGCCGAGTTTCAACGATCAGAACGGGAGGTCAAGAATGTCATTCTTGAAGAATGAAACCAAAATTATACATGGGGGCAACCTTCCCTAGAAATCTACCCTATCATGGAAGACAAAATCAGGTAGGCCTTGAACCACTCTAATGGCCAAATCTAGTCGTTTGAATCGTAACCAAATTATTCAAATGGTATAGGAAGTAGCAAGCCACGTTCTCGACCGTACTATTAACTTGGTTAACCATAAGCCATATTCAGAATGGATTGACAAACATTATCCATTGCTATGCCCAAATTTGTCGTTTCTTGATTAGGAAGGCCGAGTTTGACTAAAATGGATGAACTTAACATTTTTCAATTAAGATGTCCGAATTCGACCAAGATGGTCGAATTTGCTGTTTTTCAATAAAGACGACTAAGTATAATCAAGATGACCAAATTTATTGTTTTTTAATAAAGATGGTTGAGTTCGACCAAGACGGCCAAATTCGATATTTTTCGACCAAGATGTCCAAGTTTGACCAAGACGTCTGAATTCAATGTTTCTCGATTAAGATGGCCAAGTTTGACCAAGACGATCGATTTTGTACTTTGGCAAAGGTGATCGGGTTCGACCAAGATGGTCAAATTTAAAGTTTTTGTCTCGGTTAAGCCAAATCAATAGGGAATCGATATGTGAAAAGATGGTGATAACATTAATTACATCGGCCATTGTATCAACGTCACGTCAGGCTTTTACCCAAAGGCGAAGCAATTGGAGGCAATGTTATACCATATTTCTATTCATTCTTAGAAATCAAGAATGGAAACATGTCATTGTAGGATGTGTGATTGAGCGACCGAGATATCCGAAATCTAGAGGGGGCATGCGATCGAGCGGAGAGAGGAACACAATCAAGAATCCAAATGTGGCATGCCAAAAGGAGAGAGAAACACAGCCGAAGCATGGTCGAGTGTTTAAAAACGGATTGCGACAGAAAAGCCGAAGCACAGTCGAGCAACCAGAAATGGAAAGCCATGGAGAGAAACAGAACCTGACCGACAAAATATGAACAATCACGAAGGAAAATGTAACAATAAAAGAATATAGAGAACCACTTTTTGACTACTCTAACAATTATAGTAATAGAGAAAGATCCGGAAGAACAAGATACAAAATTTTATAAATAGTAGAGGAATCAAATAGGGAAAAAAAAAAAAAAAAAAAAAAAAAAAAAAAAAAAAAACCAATTCAACAACAACAACCAATCAAACCAAACAAATTTATTTTTTATCTCAACTAATCCCAAAAGTAGAGGTAATCAAGTAGTGATATTTCATAGTTATAATCTTTAGTTGTAATTCAAATTTATGCTTATATGCTGAGATTTATTTTCTATCCACCTTCACATGTTTCTTTCAAGAGACACATTCTTACAATCACACCTGGAGATCGAATGTGAGTTTTCATTTTTATTTGATTACCCTGGTATTCTAAAGGTACAAAGTAATCCATTCTTGAAGAAAGAATCTTACCTTCTGATTATTATCTGATCATTATAAAATTCTACAAGTAGCTGAATAAGCAACCAATCTTCTCATAACATAATCATATATGTTAATATTGGACACATTTACTTATCTTAATACTTAGATTGGAAGTTGATCAGTTTTTATATAGAGCCACTTTATCATTTCTACATTATATGTCACTGAAAACAAACCAAACACATAACATTTGAATCTGCTGCAGGTTTGGTTCATGCCTTAAAAGTATCTATTTTGCACTACACGTGACAGAAAACAAACGAAGCAGGGGACCAACTATTAATCTGCTGTAATTTTTGCTCATGCCTTCAAACTATCTGGAAATATAAATGCACGGTGTAGATATGCAACAAATGCATGAAAGTGGCTCTGCAGTCAGGGATCCACCGACCACGGTGGATACGAGGATCCAACGAAGCCGCGTCCTCGACTTGAATGGATTCGACTGTAGTCTACCTCAATATCAGGGAGGACGGTGGGAGTACCATAGCCCTCGAACGTTTGATTCCACAAGGTTAGTAAACGGGAAGCGGATTGCGTACTGAGTACGTAAATTCTGCTTACTGAATAAGTAAATTCCGTGGGGTCCACATAATTTATATATTATATCCACTCCTTCCATCCATTTTACCAGATAATGTTTGGGCTTGAACTCCAAATTTAGGCATATACAAAGCTTAAATAGACCACACAACGGGAAATAGTGTGAATTGAATGTCCACCGTTGAAAAAATCTTGAGGCCCACATAAATTTTGGATCAAGCTTATATTTTGCTTTTCCCTTTAACCCATTTTTTTTTGATCTTTTAAATAGGTTGGATGACAAATAAACATCAATGTGGGGCCTAGAAAGGTTTCAACGGTGGAAATAATTGTTCCCATTGTTTCCGGTGGTATGATCCACTTGAGCTTTGGATATGCTTCAATTTTGGGCACAACACCTTAGATGAGCTGGAAAAACGGATGGATGGCATGGATAAACTACATACATTGAAGGTGGGCCCACCAGAATTTACACATTACAACTGGCTTTTCTCACGGGGCATTTTAGAAGCATGATAGGACCATAACTCACATATCCCAAATCCCAACCGGGCTCAGATAACCACGTAAGCAACGGTCGAATAACAACAAAGTAAAAAAAGAAAAGGTTTTGTGTGACTAATTATCTTTAATCCTTTTTCTCTTGGATTCTATGAGATCTTATTTTATTAATAAATAATACTTAAAAGCGAAAGCTCCAAACTGTAGTAGTTTTGCCACAAAAAGAGTCCAAACGTCTTTCTACTGAAAGTGTTTCTAGTTCTAGATTTAGATGGAGAAGTGCTCTGGTGGGTTCACTGTACGGGAACCTTTCCATGCATCTAACTCCGTTTGTACTCGTTGGCATTTTCATCACCAATCTGGACCGTCCATTAGCTACAATCCCACTTTTCATCCACTTCTGTGAAAAAATCACGTCATTTTGATGGTACTAAACGTCCATGACTCAAACTATTTTCGATGATTGATCTTGTCCATCCATTTTTCGTGCCCCTAACTTCACAGTTTGGATCATCCAACCAGTATGATTTCAGGGCAGATTATGGAGAGTGGAGTGGATCTAATGGACGGCCCAGATAGACGATTTGCATGCCAAAGAATCCCAAATGCAACTAGGTGCATGGAAAGATATATTTCACCTTAGTGCACTAGATCATTTCTGATTAATTTACGTATCTGAGTTAATAAAGCACTCAATTTCTCTATATGTAGTACACATGTATGGAATCTGAATCGCTGGTTTCTTGGACCCCACAATGTGTGGTGCTTAACCACAAGATGATAAATCTCTCTGACTGGATGTCATGTTCATGATAAAAATTCTCTAATTTATGGCTAGAATCAGTTGAGCATAGAAGAGGCCAGCAGATGAACGATCCGGATCTCATGCATGTGTCTATATATGTGTAAAAGAGACAGAGTGCTTTGATATAGCTAACTCAGATAACATGTGCGGTCACTTGAAGCCCTCAAAGGCATGTGATGGGAATCCAAGGCTTTGGCTGGGGCTGAAAAAGATGGTTGCTTTTGAAAGGTGAAGAGGGTTTTTGTCTCTTTGCCTTCGCAATGAAAGAGAGATCCAACGCTAGTAATGTTCGGGTCAGAAGAACAAAGGCGGGCCACCTTCTCCGAATCCTATGTCCTGAAATCACGCCTCTGATAAATACGTACAGAACCAGCATGACTCTTGTCCCCTGGAGAGTCACCACTCCATCAGAATATATTGAAGACTGTCTGCTTTTTTTGTTTTTTGGGGATTCTTTTGTTTTTTTTTTTTTTTTTTAGTACTGTTACAATGTATTTTGTATGTACATGGTAGCATAGTAAAAGTAAACGGCAAAGGTCTGGTCAATGGTAGCTGTTTACTGAGAAATGGTAAGAGCCTAGTTTAGAAACTCCAAAAAAAACTAACTCAACTCAGCCCGAATCAAGTCGACTCGTCGAAATTTCAGGACTTTAGAAAAACTCAACCTCGTCGTGACTCAATCAGTAGTCACGATAACCCTGGCTCGACACACAAAGAACATGACAAAACTATACAAAACTGGTAAGAAAGATAGATATATAAAACTCTACTCGGTTGGGGAAGCTCAACATTATTTATATTTGTAAATATTTAATAATAACTGAGAAACTCAAAAAGGCTGATACCCATGTAGGCCTTCTATCAAACATGTTTACTGCAGTTAAGATTAGAACTATACACGAGTCGAGTTAGCTCGATCAGCTCACTCAATTCAACTCGGAAAAGCTCGACTCGCCTCGGCTCCAAATTGGATTCGGACTGAGTCGAGCTGGTTTTTGGAGCTTGAAAAAATTTCGAGCCGAGTTCGAGCTTGCCTGAGCTCAACTTGACTCATATCGAACCTCAACTCGAACCGACTCGGATCGAATCAACTCGGTGACTCGGTTATTTTGATATGGATATTGCTCGCCGAGTGTTCGATGAAATGACTTAACAAAGTGTTGGTGCGGAAGGAATGGATATGTCGGATGTTTGATTTTGATGTTGCTCGCCTGGGTGTTTGATTTTAATGTTGTGTTTGATGAAATACCTGTGAAATAGTGTTAGTGTTTTACATTTTGTGAGAAATTGCAAATGCATTCTACCTGTTTGAGAAAATGTCGAACAAGCTCAAACGCAGCTCGAACTAGTCCGAGCTGCTGACCGAACCGAGCCGAGCTAGCAAGACAAGCTCGAGGACCGAGTCGAGTCGAGTTCGAGCTAGGGTTAGCTACTGGCCGAGCTGTGCCAAGCTCGACTCGTGTACAACACTAGTTAAGATAGTCATTCACATCATTCAGCAAAATAAAATAGTTATAAATAGAAATCATTCAGTCCATTGCAGACGATGTGTATTAATTTGGTTATCTGCCTACTCCACTCCTAGTTGTCTAACTCTTTCCTAAGGTGTACCCGATTTAACTATTCAAGTGATTTTAAATCAAGTTTACCATAAACTTTTACAACCTACACAAGGTCTACACGTTTTACATTCATCGATGGCCTACATAAGGTCTTAAGGAGTTTGGATCTCAAACTCAATTAGACGCCCTATACAAGGACGACAAACTATGCTCCCGCCGGAGGCCTACACAAGGACTTGGCGAGTTTAGGTGATTAAACTCTAAAACTCAATCCTACATAAGGATCGATTTTTAGAAAAATAAACACAAAGTAACTTTCTTACCTAAAGTAGATGAGCCCCCTTGAAGCACATCTATTGAAAATCTTCCTTAATCACGAAAGCATTTTCAGCTCCCTTAAACCACAACCTTGAAATAGATGTGCCTTTAGTAATGTCGAGGTGTGGATGAAGGGTAGGTGCATCCTAACTCATGATGAGAGATCTTTAAGGATATATAGTGTTAGAATTCCTAAGGACTAGCATTCAATACCCTTTAGCATAAAAGATTTGTCATTAAAGATGAGTGTGTAGCATCTCAATTTCTATGTAGTCAATTACACACACATCTAGACATATACATCTATCTCACGAGGAATATAGTTAAATATTAAACATAATGGATCAATGTAAATAAAACAAATAAATAAATTTTAAGGATGAAATTTTGTTTAAGGGGGGTAGATTGTAACATCCCGAACTTTTTAATACTCGAGTATTGAAAGTTCTCGAGTGTTACCACGAAATTTAACCTAATATGTACATATGTACAGTATCAATCTAGCTATCCTAACCTTACGCTTATTCTCTAATGCGAATCTAACCGTTGGGAATAGTCTCCATTCATAGATCGAGCCATCTGACCGTTGATTTTAGGACAAGACCACCCATCGTGTGGTTTGATATATGTACATTCCCTTAATTAAGTTGGTAAATAGTTCTTTATTTATAATGATTTTTAGATATAAGTTCTTTTGTAAGAATTATTTAAAAATGTGCCTATAACCATATAGAACCATTAGATTTCTCAAAATTCTCATGGTAACAACCCATAATTCAGATTCAAGTGAAACCCTTATCATGGCCCACCTGGGTTTTGAAATTGTATCATCCTTGGTCACATAATCTAGTGGGACCCATAAAATATATTAAACAGTATAGATTCATTAACCATCACCGTGGGCCCCACACATGTGGTGAGTGTACATGTGGAGTGTGTGCACTCGCCACATACTGGACCGGGAAACCCAGTCAAAGCGGGTTTGACCCGCAATACCCAAAGAAGGAAAACTCCTTCCTCCTTTTAAATAACCTCCCGCTGAAATAGACAAACGGACAACGTCCGTTTGGGACGTGTCATGGCCCACCATGATCATCCCTTGGGATGATCCAAACAGTTCATCGCGTCCGAGAGCCACCTCCGTCCCAACCTTAGTTGTTCTCATGCAAAACTGTACATGTGAGCGCACACGACTCCCAGCAAAGGAGGGGTTGTGCGCACAACTCATTTCTGAAACATAAATCCCATTTTCTCACTCTTTCCACACTGGCAATCCGCCTGTGTAGTCTTCTGATCATCCTAACCACCCATTGCAATCCATCTTTGTCCTCCAAACTAGGGTTTTCCTAGCTATGATTCGAATTTTCTCCCTCCGCAAAATGAGACAAGCGTTGAAAAGAAAAACCAACGCAACCATAAGACCTTACGCGTAGAACGTCCAAAGTGAGGGATCTAACTTCGATCTGAACCGTCTAAGATTAAGGAAGAGGACTTCCGACCACATCCACGTCGAGATTGGAGAAAGGAAAAGAGTCCGAAGAGATTGCACCCCCTGATTCCATGAAGACCACTGCAAACCGCAGCAGCTATGATCATGCAGACCACGTTGCAGGGCCACCGTCTGATCGTTCTTGCACTCAAGAATCGGATCACAGCCTTCCATTTGTGGGCCCATCCGAAGACAACCCAATGCCATCTAGATCCGGTCGGTTCTACGAAGAAAAGAAGTGATTTGGAAAGAGGCCGGACGTATACAACAGTTACATTGTTTCACACAAAAGCTGCGCAAAAAAAAGGGGGACTACTAAAGAATCCCTATGTTTTCCTGCCACAAAAACAAAACTACACAAGAGATTTCGCAGAAGAGTCTAGAGACCCTTATGCCTATAAGAGCCTCTCTCATCCAACAATGGGAGAAGAAGAAAACAAGAAAGAGAGAAAGAAAGAAACAGAGGGAGAGAGAGTTGGGTTCCGAGTCGACTCGCTGAGTCTTGGACTGAGTCAGGAACGAGTTGGGCAATCTAGGTCAGTCATCCTGGCAGGTAAGGCACATGTGCAATCCTCCCCTATTCTCATTCTATTATGTCTAAATTTCATTAAGAGTAGAATCCGAAATTTAGTATAGAGATTATCCAACAAGTCAAACTGAGTCGACTCAGAGCATGAATTATTTAGGCCATGAATTTATGAGTTTAGAGGGTTGGCCGATCCTTACTCTGATAGAGTGAAACTATCTCAAATTGTAGCTATAAACCTATCTCCATGGTCTAAAGATTGAACCTATTGCACCCATGTAATCTAACTAGATGTATCATATTATTTGTGCTAGAGTTGGGGTACAGCAGCACAAACCTAGCAATGTTAAAATGTAATTGAATTCAAAGGTGAGGGTTTTTCCTTTAAGCTTACCTTAATTTAAGGTGAGGGCACACCTATCTTATCTTTCTTTGCACTTTGATTTCTTCAAGTCTTCAAGTTTTCAAGTCTTCTTTCTTCATAGGGCTTATCTGGACTTGACATATGTAATTGACAAACTTATACACTTACATAGACTTTATACTAAAGAAATCTAAGTCACATTCCTTCTGATTTATCACTTAAATGAGCATTCCAAGCTCCCTTTGAAAATGAACTTGATCTCCTCCACGTTCTAGAAATTAGACACCAAACTTATAAGTAAATCTTTGTCTAAATTCTCTAGAATGCCCATTTAGGTGAATCCCTACTAAGAATCAACTAAAACCTTTGGTTGTAGGATATTCAACCCAACTCCCAACACTTTGGTCACCTCATTAGAGCATCATAAGAAAGGCAGTTGATCATAAGAGATGAAGCATCCACATCAACGATCATGTGAGCAATTAATAAGATGATTGAAGTACGAGAAAGCATCAATCAATCATACAACGAGGCTCAATCAAATAAGTAAATTGTCAATTATAAAGTCCACACACATTCCTTATGTAGGATTGAGTGTGGAGTTTGTGACCCAAACTCGAATAGATTCATGTGTAAGACCTAGGCTGTTGTGGAGGACCGAATTCACTGGACACAGATGTGTTCATATTAGTCTCCATAAAGAGCCTCCGTCTGGAGTATTCGTAAGGAATTGTATTAGGACCACTAGTGGTTATTGGTTAATCGATAGAAAACTAAGTCTCCGAGGGAGCCACTGACACAGGTGGAAACATGTTCTTCCGACATGAGAGTATACGTGTAAGTTAGTGATTAGTCTAAGAGAAACCATTATAAAGGTTAGAGGTAAACCTGATTTAAAACCTCCGATAGTGAAATATTGGTACACGCGAGGAGAGTGTGTCCGCCGAGAGTGGAGTAGGCAAGTGACCGAACTACTATACATGTTTTTGTTTGGGATTACTATTTGCACAAATTTATATTTATACTTGTGAGCTTAATTTTTGAATTATATGAATGCATAATTAGGTGTATGCTAGGTGTTGAATAGTTAATACATCTCACACTCAAGATCACTATCTTACCTTATATATTAGTTGTTTATATTGTTGCATCTATTGTGGTCTATGTAATTAGTTTCACTTGACTTATAAGCCTAAATGTTATTTTCCTTATTACTTTAAATTGGTAAATTATTTTAATTACGAAAGAATTTTTAAGTGGTCTTATTTACCCTCTCCCTCTAGGACTTGGCCGTAATTCTAAGCTCCACCAAGCTTTTGTATTTCGTGATAGATAGTCAATGTAATTTTAATTGGTATCAGAGTGAGTTGCTCTTCAAAGTCTTAACCATTTAGAGTAAGATCTATCAAGAGCTTTAGAATTATGTCTACCCAGGAGGGGCGTGTTACCGCATGACCACTTTATTTTGATGTGTCTAACTACGCCTATTGGAAGGCTAGGATGAGGGGATTTGTTCACAACCCCAAGTGTAGGGCTGCGATATAGTAATAATCTTGGTGAGACCGAGGTCGAATCCACGGGGACTAATCTCGTGTGTTTTCTGAAAGCAACTAGAACTAGAACTAGAAGAAGATGAAAACTTAAGTCTGGAAGTATAGAGAGTAATTGTAAGTGATTTAATGAAAAACTTAAGAAATTCAAAGGTGGGAAACTAGGGTTTCCAAGGATCCACTTGTAGAGATCAGGGAGATCTATGCTTGATTCAATGACACAATTGAAATCAGAGTCCCATCTTATCCAATTGGAAGATATCTCAGTAAAACTAATTAATCTGAACTTCCTTTTGACCAAATTCTCAATGGATGATAGGTGTGAGAACTGGAAGTGATTCTATCACAAAACCATGCCCATGAGACAAGGCAAACAACATGATTTACCAATCTCACAACCAATCATAAGAGAATCATGAAGATTAGAAGGATTTCATCACCCAACCATGCCCATGGGATGATGGTGAACAACAGAATTTCCTAATTTCACAATCTCAATACATGAAAAGAACATACTCAAAGCTATCGCAGATCTATTGTAATTTAAGTCACAACAAACCATTAAAAACTAAAAGTATTTTTTATAATCAAACTAGAATAAAAAATAGTTCAACTTAAACATGAATCAAAGCAATAAAAAACATCATATCACACTACAAGCTTCACCTCTTAGCCCTAGCTAAGAGGTGTAGCCAACCATAGAAATGATTAAACTAGAATCTCTTAAGAAAAGCATAAAAATAACTAAGAAAATTGAAGAAAAACTTTTGGTGACAGCTTCTCCACGCTTTTACTCCACTCCATAAACCCTGGAAGATGCCTAGGAACATCTTAGGGAGTCTTATTTATAGTTGTAGAATTTCAACTTTTGCACCTAGTTGGAAAACTCTAAAAATCGCCTCAAATTTACGTAATTTTTCAAAATAGGCTTCACTCTGCACAATTTCACAGAATGACCCAGAGTTTTAGAATATGCTTCTTTAGGACACTTTTAAAAATATGTTTGTTTTCAAGAAAATTTCAGGATTCATTTTCCTCACTTCAAATATTTGATTCTCTTCATTCATCACTTGGTTTTCTTGGATCTTTAGCTTATGAATTCTTTAATCTTGGCCTTTTAAGATCCATCCCTTGCCTTGGTGATTCTTGAGCATTAAATTCATGCTTTTAGTACCATTTTCAATCCAAGCTCTTAAATTCACCTTGCAACATTAACATGAGTAAAATAAAACATTAAACATTATCATGTTCATAAAACCAAGTAATAAATGGGGTCCAATATGTAATATTTGACCCTCAACAGGATTCTTGAGATCCGTTAACCTTATACTTTGGGCTATTATTGAACAATAATGAACTATACTCACAGAATAAGTCGTGATTAATAGTAAAATCATTAACACTCATAAAGATCAATCCAAATGGAGTGTTAATGAGAGAACTCGATATACCTGTAATGCAAAAACTCTTAATGCAATTTCCCTCGATGAATTTAAATGCATATATACATGTAAAATAGACAAAGAAGCGTGGGACATGTTAAAAACTATCTACGAGAGAACTAGCACAGTAAAGCAATAGAAGCTTTAACTCTTGACCACATAATTTGAAAATATTAAAATGTAAGAGTCTAAAACTTTCATGGAGTTCTATAGAAGATTAAACGATATTTATAACTCCATGTGAGTTTTAGGAGAAAAGATTCTAGAGGACCGATTATGTAGGAAATTCTTAAATCTCTTCCAAATATGTTTACTCCTAAGATAACCTCAATAGAAGAGTGTAGAAAAATATATAAGATGAAAGTAGAAGAACTTATAGATTTCCTGTAAATATATGAACCACACTTTAAGACTCCATTTAGAAAGAAATACACTATTTTAAAATCTTCACATAAGCACTCACATAGGCAAAAGAAACATAAATCTGAAAATGATAGTGATGATAAGCATGAGAAAGAGGAAATAACTAGAAATTTCAAGAAATTTGTCAAATTGAATAGAAGAAAATTTTATGACAAGAAAGAAAAAAAAATGGTTGAGAAACATATAAGTAAATCTATTAAACAACCTAAAGATGTCCAATGTTACAACTATAAGGGTTATGAATATGTTGCCTCTAAACGCACCAGAAAATCTAGATCCAAAGGAAAAGCTATGGCAACAACATGGGATGATACAGAGGAATCCAAATCCGATTTAGAAGACTCTCATAGTGATGAAGACATTGAACACTTACGTATTCTAATGGCCTCCACCACGGCTTCCTTCCTAGAGACTTAGTAGCTAGACTATAATACCTTGGAAATGGATAAATGACCTTAGTAGGTCTAATAGGGCTTAATAGGTAAATCTTAGTATTTTAACCTCATAAGTGAGCCTTATAAGTAAATATAATCATTTAGGCCACATTTTGTGCTTAATAGTTAAGTCAAGGGACTTTTAGCCTCATTTTCCTTTTAATAGTTTAAGTTTGAAATTGCTTAATTTTAATATCATATATATATATATATATATATATATATGTGTATGTATGTATGTATGTATGTATGTATGTATGTATGTGCTAAATGTTAAGGGTCGAATATTGCATATTAGACCCTAGTTATTGCCTGCTTTTATGGACATGACACTGTTTAATGCCCTATTTTAATCGTGTTTGTGTTGCAAGGTGGATTACGAGCATGGACTGAAAAGGATGCTAAAAGCATGAAATTAACGCTCTAAAATCACCAAGGCATTGGACGGGACTCCATGGGACTAAGATCGAGGATTTACACACCAGAGATCAGAGAAATTCTAGCCACTCACTTCAAACAGGCCTGAAAAATGTCCAGAATGCAAGATCACAGGGTTCCCACCATCTGATCGGCTCGAAACTTCATACATGGTCCAGGGACCATAAATTAACCGTACATATCAAATTTCAGCTACTGTAACCCTGTGGAAGTGGCCCAACGAATAGATCATCCCATGAATATGTGATTTGGGGCCCACCTGAGATCTGAAAATGCTTCAAACTTGGGCTTGACTCATTAAATGAGGTGATAAAATGTATGGATGGAACTGATCTCTCAAAAACATCAACATGGACCACACCTTGCATGGTGTGTGTATAGAGCACAAATACAGTGGAGGTGCGCCGCAACTCAAGTCAGGTCAAACGGACTCTGACTTGAACTCATTTTAAAAACGGAAACTCCCATTACAACCTTTGCGGCCAACCGCCTGGTTCGCAGTTGTGGGCCCCACCCACTGTCCAAAAGGGTAATCCACACTATTAGATTCTCACAGCCTAGCTTACCAAATCCTCACTGACGAAATTTGAAGAAACATAGAGGATGGGGTTCCAACTGTCCAAACATCTAACGGACGACAGAGCTAAAAATCAGGTGGGTCGCATCAAAGGACAACCAAAACCATTCATATTTGACCTAAATTTTGTCTTGCATCCAATGGACGATTCGGATGTATCAAAATATCATTGGAGTGGACCCCACCAGCGTCACAATGCGATCAGCGCACCCCCCTGTTTTGCATCCGAACGCAACCCGCCTTTTGCGGGCTGTGGTGTGATTTTGATGATGATCAGATGGTTGATCTACACCGTCCATCATGTAGACCTACCCAAAACGTCCTCCTTTCAGAAAGTAAGCAAGGGAAGCAGGATTTTTGGGTACTGTTTTGTGGATGATTAAACAGTCCCTGCGGAAGGAGATTTCTGAATCTGGTGTGCGTAAAACATCCAAATGAAGCTTGTAACCGGTCTCTCCATCCCAGCCAACTTTGACTTGTCTATAAAGAAAGCGGGAGAGAGAGGAGAGAGGGCACCTACGGCTGAGAATTCTGGGGGGATTGGCTTGGCTGGGATGTGGAGCAGTAGAGTTTGTTTTTTTCTTTTATTTTTATTTTATTTTATTTTATTTTGAGGGACCTAGCCCATTGATGTCTGGTTGAACCTCTTAGCTAAGGCTAAGAGGTGAAGCTTGTAGCGTGATGAGAGAACTATTTGCTCGTGTTTTTTGTTTATACTGAACTGATGTTGATTTTAGTTTAATTAAGGGAATGTTTTTAGTTATTAATGGTCTGTTGTGACTAAAATTACAATGGGTCTGCGATGGCTTTGAGCATGTTTTTTTCCTTTTTATGTTTATGACGTCAGGAAGCTCTATTGTTCACCATCGTCTCCTGGGCATGGTTGGATGATGGTACCCTTCCTAACCTTCATATCATGTTGATTGGTTGATAATTAGTTTAATTCTGTTGTTTACTTTATCTCTTGGGCATGGTTTGGTGATGGAATCCATTCTAATTCATATACCTTTCATCTCTTGAAAACTATATCAAAGGAAGTTCAGTGTGATTTCCATGGTTACACCCTTCAACTGGATGAGGATGGGACTCTAAGTCCAGTTGAGTTCTTGAAACAGGTATAAGATCTCTCTGATCTCTACAAGTGGATCCTCTGAATCCCTAGCTTCCTTTCCCTGAATTATTTAAGTTTTAGATAATTATTTCATCATTATTCCTTAACTTACACTCGATTTAAATTTCATCTCATTCTAGTTCCAGTTCTATTTAATTTCAGATAACGTACAAGTATCAGTCCCTTGGGATTCAACCTCGATCTTACCGAGCTTATTACTACATCACAACCCTATACTTGGGGAGTGAACACTAAAGCTCTCATTGGTTATGTTACTTGATCATATGCATATCTTTTGAATGACCATTGTTGTAGGGAAAATAAGCCGATCAATGATGAAAGGTTAGGTCGGGACCTTGCACATTCCGCCAGGTTGGACATGACAGCAGGTTCGATCCCCTACTCCAAACCCAAGCAAGAAGTAATATTGAGCTCGGCATCCCGACGCCAGGTCGAAGCACCTACCGACCCACCCAAACACCTGAAAGAGCACTACCTCCATCGATTCCAAGATCTCCAGAGTTCGTTAAGAGCACTCCGTCCTTTGGCTCGACTATGGAGATAGGTCGACATTATGCAAGTCGGCATTACCCAAGTCAGCCTCACCAGAGTCAGCATCACCCAAGTCGGCGTATCCCAAGTTGGGACACTTTAGGTCGGCTTAGCCTGCCTCCCATTAAGGTCCGACCACATCCACTTGAGATCTTAGCTGAAGACCTGAGAAATCCATTGTGATAGAGATCCGTCCGAGGTCTTTGGAGGATATCCACGACACTCTCGGGATTCCAAGATCTTCACCGAGGATCTCGAGAGATTAACCATGCATTCGGGATCCGTATCCCTCTACAATACGCACCTACTAAGTAGGGAGATCTCCTCTACACCACCGCCTCTTCTAAACTATAAATAGAGATACCTCTAATGGTGAGAGGTACACACAATATTTAGCCTTGAACCCTCAATACTCAACACAGATCCCTTTCCTGACTTTGGCATCAGAGGGTCCCTTACACGAGCCAAGGTCTTCCTTGTCCGTTCGTTGTGCAGGTACACGAAGGTCTAAAAGGGGCTAACTAAGTTTTTACATCAATAGTTTGGCGTCGTCTATTGGAAGAGGAGAAAATGAAGGCTTATGATGAAAAAATGGAGCTCAGCAGGGTAGAAGGCCTTCAAAAATCACCGAAAATCACTTAGAAATCGCCTGAGTTCAAGTGATGCAGAAGAGGTGGGCAGGGAGGAACGACAGTGCAAGTAACCCTCACACGATTAAAGCTCCCCCTTTTTATAGCCAACCCAATGGTGCTAGTAATAAACGCCCACACTCAACACATGGCCGAAACGACTCCACGACTCTCCCATACCGACACGTGGAGCGTCCCTACTCGCTGCACGGCTCTGCGACCGATGACAAGCCATGCGGCGACGCCCCACACACCTGACGTCGAAAAGGCACCATAACAACCCATATGACCTCGAGCCATGATACGCCACCTCAAAGGTGTCATACTCTGATGGCAGATACACCCCAATACTCATGCCTGACCGCCTTTTTTTGGTAATTAATGATAGCGTGACTTGACAACACGAACACAACGGTCTAACCTAGCAAAAATCGATCTACTTGTCAAGCTCATTGTGTGAACTCGAAAGTACAGGGGCTTACTGTTGTAGGGAAAATAGGCCGACCAATAATGAAAAGTCAGGTTGAGACCTTACACACTCCATTAGGTTGGACACGACAGCAAGTTCGATCCCCTACTCTAAACCCAAGCAAGAAGTAAGATCGAGCTCGGCATCTCGACACCAGGTCGGAGCACTTACCGACCTGTCCAAACACTTGAAAAAGCAATACCTCCATCGATTCTAAGATCTCCAGAGTTCGTCAAGAGCACTCTGTCCCTTGGCTTGATTAAGGAGATAGGCCGACAATACACAGGTCGATATTACGTAGGTCAGCATTACCCAGGTTAGCCTCAACTAGGTCGGCATCACCCAGGTTGGCCTCACCAGAGTCAGCATCACTCGGTTAACGTATCCCAGGTCGAGACACTTCAAGTCTACTCAGCCTACCTCCCATCAAGGTCCGACCACATCCACTCGAGATCTTTGCCGAAATCCCGAGAAATCCATTGCGAAAGAGATCCGTCCGAGGTCTTTGGAGGATATCTGCGACACGCTTGGGATCCCAAGATCTTTGTCGAGGATCTCAGGAGGTTCACCATGCTTCGGGATTTGAATCCCTCTACAATATGCACCTACTAAGTAGGGAGATCTCCTCTATGCCACCACCTCTCATAAACTATAAATAAAGATACCTCTAATGGTGAGAGGTACGCACAATCTTTAGCCCTGAACCCTCAATACTTAACTAGACACAGATCCCTTTCCTGACTTTGGCATCGAAGGGTCCCCTGCACGAGCCAGGGATTTCGTTGTCCGTTCCTTGTGCAAGTACATGAAGGTCTAAAAGGGGCTAACTAGATTTCTGCATCAACAACTATATATGCATGCTCCATGTTTTAATGTTATATGTACACTATATTCCCTAATCAGTGTATACTTATAGAAAAATGTATAACTGATAAAGCTTTCCATTTTCTGTACTTATTGGTATATTTATGGAATTAACTCTTTATCAAATACTAACAAAAAAGAAGGAGAAAGATCAAGTCTCACCAAAACAAGTTGAATTTTATTTTATAGGTTATGTTTGTTGTTGAAGGGAATTGATGAAGATATGAGGAGTATTTGAGAGGGAGAGTGTAAGAGTTTAATAGGCTTTGTGTGTTCGAGTTATAAATCATTTCTATTTGACATGTAATATGTTTAGTTATTTTGGATTATCATTGGTATGGACCATGACAATATTTAAGTAATTTTTTTGGTCACGTAATTGAAAAGGGGGGAGATTGTCAGCGCCTCAATTTTATTAATAACATAAGCTAGGGTGTTTTGAGTCAGTTGAGCCTTCATAAGAAGGTATTGAAGACTGAAGAATTGAAAATTTAAAATATGAAGGACAAAAACAATAAATAAAGTTTGAGGTGCCTTGGTAAACTTAGCCCTAGACCACTTTAAGAACCAAAACAACCCAACCTTAGATAAATCATCCTGTAGGTAAACATTTGAGTCATCTAAACCAATTCTTAAACACGTAATGAACATGATAAGTTAGGATCCTAAGAGGTACAAAGCTATTGTAAACACGTGTCCCTAAACAACAGTTTTTTAGTGTATCTCAATCCTATAGGTAGGTCGTCGATGGGTTCAATATCGTTGAAGATCTCCTCAATAGAATTGAAAAAATAATATAATAACCAAATTGTAAGTTCCTAAATTTTCTCAATGGAATCATAGACTAGTTCGATCCTATCGAATGCTCGTTAGATCTTATCGATATAGTCGTTAACCAGCCATTTTATAACCGTTGGAAACTTGTTTTTATAAAATGTGTATTTGGTTCTCGGGAAAACTGATGGCTTTTTTGTCCAAATGAAGCCTAGGTATTTTTCCTTTGAATATCTTTCTTCTAGACTTCACACCAAAGAGATATAAGTCATTTTCTTGTGATTTATCACTTGAATGAGCATTCCAAACTCCCTTTAAAGATTAACTTTATCTCCTCCATGTTTTAGATATTAAACATTAAACCTATAGGCAAATCCTTGCTTAAATTCTCTAGAACACCCATCTAGGTGAATCCTTACTGGGAATCAACAAAAATCTTTTGTATGAGATTCAACCCAACTCCTACCACCTTGGTCTCCTCATTAGAGTATCATATGTAAGACAATTAATCGTAGGAACTGAAGCATCGGTATCATGATCATGTGAGAAATTGAGAAGCTGATTGAAGCACGGGCGAGCATCAATCAAGCATCTTAAGTGAGGCACATCAACGTGGTTCAATCCAATAAGTTGTTAAATATAGAGTACATATATTCATTCTTTGTATAAGATTGAGTGTAGAGTTTGTAACCCAAACTCGAATATATAGGTTCATGTGTAGGATTTAGGCTCTTATGTAGCATTGAATTCACCGGACATGGGTGCATATGTGTTAGTTCCCATAGGGAGCCTCCAACAGGAGTGTACATAGGGCCTTGGATTAATATTGCTAGTGGTTGTTGGTTAGCCAATAGAAAACTAATTAAGTCTCCACGAGAGCCACCAACATGTGTGGAAACGTGTTCCTCAGACATGAGATTGTACGTGTATGGTACTAGTTAGTATAGGAGAAACAATTATAAAGGTTAGAGGTGAACCTGATTTAAAACCTCCGATAGAGAAATATCGGTATATTGGAGAAGATTACATCACCAGGAGTGGAGTAGGCAAGTCGCTGAACCACTATACACGCTTGTGTTTAGAATTGTTGCTTGTGATTATTTTTATTTATGTTTATGGGCTTAATTTTTTGAATTTTATGAATACATAATTATATGTATGATAAGTGTTAAATAATTAACACATCTCACACTCAAGATCATTATCTTACCTTAAATATTAGTTGCTTATATTGTTGCATATCTTGCAATCTATATGATTGGATCCACTTGGCAAGGATGCCTAACTGTTATTTGCCTTATTAGTTTAAATTGATAAATCATTTTAATTACACAAAAAAATTAAAGTGGTCCGTCAAGTTTCCACGTGTCGTGGTAGATAGTTCATGCAATTGCAGAGGCCAAACTTGTTAGTAAACAACCCATATTTGATCAAATGTGTGTGATTAGATAGCGCGGGTGTGCTAAAGGCATACTCTACTCAAGTTCAACTGATTGCTAGCAACCATAGGGGCCAAATCAACAATAGGATTAGACCTACAAAGGTTGACTTGTCTTTTCATACACCAATGTTGCAGTGATAAGGTAATTTAAAATGAGAGGGTTAGTTATTCTCAATGGATCCTTTTCCTTGAGCCAAGGACTTTTCTATCACCGGTGATCACTGGCCTATTGTTTCTTAATAATATAGTAATTAGTAGAAGTAATTAAAAACTAATGAGCTAAACACTGATTTTATTGATTTGTAATTGAAGCTCAATATAATCAATGGGGAAATAAAAATTAGCAAAGAAATAAATAGAAAATAAATACTTATGATTGGCTATATGGACAAACAATCTAGGCGAATATTAAGCGGAATGTGACTGAGGTGTGATCTTCCAAGTATGAACTCAGTTGATTGGGGATTCAATGACTGTAGGTCATGAATATTTATAATACTCTTATGTGTACTGCAGTGATAGCGATGAACAACAATGATTTAAGTTATCATAAACTCTGAACGTTTTGTAGTGGGGCTGGACAAAAGTAGAAGAACTAAAACTAAAATAAGATAAGCAATGTTGCGTTGTGTAGAAAGATTGTATTTTACCTGGGCCTCAAGCTCTTTATCATATATTCCTTATACACCTCGAGAGGTTGGAACCCTTGTTGGATTTCTTTGCAGGTCCAGATACAGATACGTGAAGATTTTAAGGTCAAACCATTTTCAGATCCCATTACCATCTCGGCTGTAGAGATCCTTGAATTATGTTACTGCATTAGTCTGGTTAGACTATAGTCCCTCGTTGTATCCTTTGGTTTCCTTCCGTCTTGAGAGGAATCAGCTTCTTGGACATTCGTATTCATTATGTAAAAGCAACAATCATCTATAGGAAGTCTTTCCATTTTAGTAAGATTATGTGAGATAGCCTTTTCCAAATATTTTTGAATTGCGATAAAAAAATTTTATCTCAGGGTATTTATAAACTTGTTAAACACGTACTTCAATCACATGTGTCACTCATGTGAGGACTACGTGTTTCTCGTCGCATTGTCTTACCTGTATATGCATATACAGCTCCGCGTCATTCTACTTTCAGCAAGTAACTTGCCACCGGAGGATATGTGGTGAAGGATATCTTTGAGATGCGAATAAGATTGTCCATCGTTGGTACGTAGTCATGTTGACGCATGGTGGTGTTTTATTATCCACGCCTGAACGCTACAGGACAAGTGTAAACACTTATCAAAGGTACGTGAAAATTAAGAGAACGACCCATATTAAACATAGGTGCTTAGAACACATAACTAGTGGACCTGCCAAAATTTTAGTATGGGGAATCTTCAAGTTTATCCTCACCTGATGAGCGGACCAGATCTCGCTCATTCGTGCAACTATTCAATCATTCCTCCGCAGGAATAGTCATAGCATTTTCTCCTACTTTGCCTGCATTGTGTGTAGAAAGGTGAGGGTGTGGTAACCTGATACATTCTATTTGGTGCGCCACACACACAAGTCACTTAAAGGTCGCTATCTTTGACCGTAAAAGCGAGTGCGTGATCGGCAGGTTCCATCCTTTATGTGGTTTGGTTGTCAGCTGCCGTTGGTATTTAAGTCTTTTGGATTACTTGCTTGAATAATGTGACTTGACTTACGGATTTTTTATCTCCAGGAGTTGGTTTTGGATGCATGCGATAGAAAGTTTCCTTCCAATCCTTCTAGATTTGGAGAAGAAATCATACATGCTTCCTCGTCACAATTAAATTACGAATGCGGATTGTCTTTGTCGAAGACAAGGGGAATCCAGTGACTTTCTTTATTACGAGTGCGGATCGTCTGTGTATAGCGGATTTCTCTCTATCTAAACAAGGAAATCTTTTTAGGCGTCGATATTATGTGGGGCCCTTCCTGACTTATACGTTAGATCCACACCGTCTATCCGTTTTTCCACATAGGTTTAGGGCTTGACCCAAAATCAGGAAGATCCAGAGCTCAAGTTAACCACACGGGATTGAACGCCTGACCTTGAAAACTTCCTAGGGCCCAACATGACGTTTCTTTGCCATCCACCCTAATCATGGGTCACGTATACCTGGATGAAGGGAAAAACACAAATATCAGGTTGATCTGAGCCTTCTTTGGCCCAAAGAAGTTTTCAATGGTGAGCGTACAATTACCACTGTTTCCTGTTTGTGGTACACTTAAGCTTTGGATTTGCCTCGTTTTTATGGTTCATGACATAAAAGGATCTCGAAATATGGATGGACAGTGTGGATCTAACACATACATCATAGAGAGTCCCACATAACTTTCATGCCTCGAAACATTTTTTCTTCCTTCCCAACGAAATTGCTTCGTGTATATCGTAATCTGACGTGGATAGCCAGCGAATACTTTTCGCAATAACGTCTAGCGACGGCAAGCTAAGTGGGGCCCACCGTGATATTTGTAAGAAATCCAACCCGTTCATCAGCTTTGTCAAATAATTTTAGGTGGGCTCAAAAATGAGGCAGATCGAAAATTTAACTGAGCCTCATGACGGGAAACAGTAAAGTTTGAACGTCCACAGTTGAAACATTCGTGGGCCACAGAAGGCTCGGATCATCCTGATATCTGTGTGACCTGATGAACAGCTTGGATTGCGAATAAATGTCATGTTGGTCCTTAGTAAGGTTTCAATGTTAGGCGTTCAATCCCCTTTGCTTTATGTGGAGTGGTCCACTTTAACTCTAGATCTGCCTCGTGTTTTCAGGCTCATGCCTTCTAACGATCTGAAAAACTGGATAGAGGGTATGGATCTAACACATACACCATGGTGGACCCACATCAGATCCGTGCCTCAAAAGATTTCCTTCCTGTTCGATACAGAAAAAACCGGTGTACACCGCATAACATGATGTCAGATGACGTCAGCACCAGTGACGTGGACCTATTATAAAGAAAGTCACGGGATTCCTCGCGCCTTCAACACAGACGGCGTAACTCTGTAGGCTTTTATATACTGAGTAAACTGTGTCGGGCTCATGTGGTTTATCCATGCCGTCCATCCGTTTTTTTCATTTCATTTTATTGGTTGAGCTCAAAATTTAAGCATATCCAAAGTTCAAGTGGACCACACCAAACGAAACAGTGGGAATAATGATTTCCGCCGTTGAAACCTTTCTAAGCCCACAGTAATGTTTATTTGTCATCCAACGTGTTCATAACATCACACAAACATGGATAAAGGGAAAACACAAATATCAGCTAGCTTGATCCAAAACTTCGGTGGCCCCCAAGAAATTTTCAATGGTAGACATTCAATGCACACTCTTTCCTGTAGCGTGGTCTACTTGAAATTTAGATATACTTAATATTTGGACTCTAAGCCTTAAATTATCTAATAAAATGGATAGACGGAGTGGATAAAATACATAAATCATAGTGGCCCCATGGACTTTACTAAAGTGTAGTGAGTTACTCAATACACAGTTAGCTTCTTACCTCAAGCTAGGGCTAGGCATCGGTCCGAGTCAGACCGGATTGGGTCCAACCCGAATTGATCCGAAATGATACTAGTCTGACCCGAACCCGATCCAATCTGGTACCGAGTTTAGGTCGCCTGAATCGGACCGATCCGAAAACTTACTGTATAGATCCAATTCGAGTTCGACTCGGTCAAGAAAACCGAGTCAGATCGGATCGGACATGATTTGGACCGGTAAAAAATTAAAAATATTTTAAAAGTTTTAAAAAATAGTAAAAAATATTTTTTTAAAATAAAAATTACTAAATATATTCGGATCGGATCGGATCGGTCTAAATCGGATCCAATCGGATCAGATCGGATCGAGTCATGTCCAACCCGAACCCAATCCGAAAAGGATTTGGATTTGGATGGAACTACCCGATCCGCACCGATCCTGCACATCGGATCGGTTTGAATCGGGCCGGATCGGGTCGGATCGGACCCAATTTGCCCAGCTCTACCTCAAGCTACAATTTTCCCAATTGCAGAGCCAAGAGTGGACCAATCGATCCATTTGAACCGTCCATTTGATCCAGCTGACTTCTCATGGGCCAGTGAGGAAAATTTGCAGCAAGCTGATGATTGTAATAGTCAGCTCGGTCGGCAATAAAATTTATGCCTAAGATGGATTGTTGAATTTTAGTAAACCATTTCAACCACCCATTTCTTGGGGTCATCATGAATTGTCCATGGTTCTAAACAGTCATTTTGATTAAATGATCCTAACCAACCCATCCATGGATTTGAGACTATGGGTACCAAAAAGGGGCAATTTTTGGATGAAATACATCATCCATTGGTTGTGATTTTGATAGGGTGGCCCAGATTTCCTACAAATAAGTTCCTGCGCAAGGATGCTGAGTGGGTCCACCGAGATTTTTGTAAAAGAATCCACTCCGTCCATCCATTATTTGAGCTAATTTCAGGACATTTGTTGAAAAAATAAGGATCCAAGACTCAAGTGGGTCACACAAGAAAGAAAATTGGGGAAAGAAATGTCTATCGTTGAAATCTTCTTCGGATTCCCCTTGATTTTTATATACCATTCAAACCGTTTATAAGGTCATTCCCACTGGGATGAAGTGAGAAAACAAAAAGTTTGGCCTGATAGAAAACTTTTACAACCTTACGAATGTTTCACTGTTGCTCGCTTAATATACATTGTTTCCTCTCGTGGGGCTCACTTCTATCGATTTTATTGGGAGCCAATTAGCTGAGACCCCAACTCACCTAAGACGGTGCAGCCCTATACGTGGGGCCCACCTTGATGTATGTATTTTGTCTCCATACCATTCATCCATTTTTCTATATCATTTTAGGGCATTATTTCAAAAATAAAGCATGCCAAATTTTCAGCGGACCATACTATAGGAAACAGTGGTGACCATTAATGGGCCACCAAAGTTTTGGATCAAGCTAATATTATTTTTTTCACTTCATCCAGCTTATGTGACCTTATCAACATATTGGATGGAAAACAAAACACTAGGGAAACATTAAGGTGCGACCTAAGAAATTTTTAATGGAAAGGCTTTCAATCACCCCTGTTTCATATGGCATGGTCCACACTACACCAAAACAGCGAAAAAAGGACGGTCCAAAATCGTCTCAAATGACCAAAAAGGACGGTCATGGACCGTTGCATAGGCCGTCAAATTTTGACGTGTCCTCCTACTTAAAGGACGGTTGAAAACCGTCATTCTTATTGACGAAAAAAAGACGATCATAGACCGTCCTAAAAAAGGACAGCCATGGACTGTCCTTTAAAATGACTATTATGGACCGTCTCTTATGAGCCTTCAAAGGACGATCTATGACCGTCCGTTTAAAGGACGGCTACAGACCATCCTTAAAAAGGATTGTGATGGACCATCTCTTATGAGCCTTCAAAGGACGGCCATGGACCGTCCTTAAAAAAGACTATCATGGACCGTCTCGTATGAGCCTTCAAAGGACGGTCATAGACCATCCTTTAAAAGGACTGCTATGGGCCGTCTCTTATGCCCTTAAAGGACATTTTCAAATTTGACCTGTTACAGTATTCTTCCTGATATACACCTGTTGTACAATATATTTCATCACATTCGCATTCACATTCACATCCATCTAAACCCAAACTACATAAATCCATTTAAACATAAACTACATCCATCCAAACACAAACAATCTTATCCATATTACATTCATCCATGCAAAATACATATAAGTTTTAACTTCATAAGTAAAAAAATAAACTTATCCACATTTCATCACATTCACATCCATCTAAACTCAAACTACGTAAATCCATCCAAACATAAACTACATCCATCCAAACACAAACAATCTTATCCACATTACATTCATCCACGCATAATACATATAAATAAGTTTAACTTCATAAATAAAAAACAAAAGGAAAAAAATCAGCAACGATTTTCTCTGTCTTTCATCTAATAAAAAAATATTCAACCATCAAAACATTATAATTCAGAATCATGAAGAATTGCAGAAACTTCATCCAAAAAAGTGGGCACTTTTTAAAAATAAAACTGATCATTAAAATAAAACTAATCGAGCAAATAATGCAAAAAAGTGTTTCAATTAATAGAAACAACAACAAAAATTAAAGCTTTGTAAAAAGGGGCATGTGTTAAAAGGGATACATTCTTGTTTGCTGCCATGTGATTAGGCTACATTATTACAGCAATTGGGTTTGGGTTCGGTATCGGGTTTAGGTTTGGGTTTTCAAGTTTAGGATTAGGTTAGGGAGTTGAGATTAAGATTAGGTGTAGGTTTAAGTTTAGGGATTTGAGAATACATTCAGATTTTAGGTTTAGGTTTAGGTTTTAGGTTATAGGTTTAGGTTTAGGTTTAGGTTTTAAGTTTAGGTTAAGGTTTAGGTTTATGTTAAGGTTTAGGTTTAGAGAATTAAGAATAGGTTAAGGTTTAGGTTTAGGAAATAGGGTTCGGTTCGTGGATCGGGTTTAAATTGGGGTTTTCAAGTTTAGGTTTAAGTTTAGGTTAGGGAGTTGAGATTAGGATTAGGTGTAGGTTTAGGTTTAGGGATTTGAGAATACATTTAGGTTGTAGGTTTAGGTTTAGGTTTTAGGTTATTGTTAAGGTTTAGGTTTTAGGTTTAGGTTAAGGTTAGGTTATAGGTTTAGGTTTAGGTTTAGGTTTTAAGTTTAGATTAAGGTTTAGGTTTAGGTTAAGGTTTAGGTTTAGGGAATTGAGAATAGGTTAATTAAGGTTTAGGTTTAGGAAATAGAGTTCGGGTTTGGGATCGGATTTAGGTTTGGGTTTTCAAGTTTAGGTTTAGGTTTAGGTTAGGGAGTTGAGATTAGGATTAGGTGTAGGTTTAGGTTTAGGGATTTGAGAATACAATTAGGTTTTAGGTTTAGGTTTAGGTTTAGGTTTAGGTTAAGGTTAGGTTATAGGTTACAAGTTTAGGTAAGAGGTTATAGGTTAAGGTTTTAGGTCTAAGCTATATAGGTTTAGGGAATTGAGATTACGTTAAGGTTTAGGTTTAGGAAATCGGGTTCGGGTTCGGGATTGGGTTTAGGTTTGGGTTTTCAAGTTTAGGTTTAGGATTAGGTTAGGGAGTTGAGATTAGGATTAGGTGTAGGTTTAGGTTTAGGGATTTGAGAATACATTTAGGTTTTAGGTTTAGGTTAAGGTTAGGTTATAAGTTATAAGTTTAGGTTATAGGTTATAGGTCATAGGTTTTAGTTTTAAGGTTATTGGTTTAGGTTAAGGTTTTAGGTCTTATAAGCTATAGGTTTAGGGAATTGAGAATGTGTTAAGGTTTAGATTTACGAAATCGGGTTCGGGTTCGGGATCGAGTTTAGGTTTGGGTTTTCAAGTTTAAGTTTAGGTTTAGGCTTAGGAAATCGGGTTCGGGTTCGGGATCGGGTTTAGTTTAGGTTTTCAAGTTTAGGTTTAGGTTTAGGTTAGGGAGTTGAGATTAGGATTAGGGGTATGTTTAGGTTTAGGGATTTAAAAATAGGTTAAGGTTTAGGTTTAAAAATTCGGGTTCGGGTTGGGATTGGGTGTAGGTTTGGGTTTTCAAGTTTAGGTTTAGGTTTAGGTTAGGGAGTTTAGATTAGGATTAGGTGTAGGTTTAAGTTTAAGGATTTGAGAATAGGTTAAGGTTTAGGCTTAGAAATCGGGTTCGGGTTCGGGATCGGGTTTTAGGTTTAGGTTTTCAAGTTTAGGTTTAGGTTTAGGTTAGGGAGTTGAGATTAGGATTAGGTGTAGGTTTAGGTTTAGAGATTTGAGAATACATTTAGGTTTTAGGTCATCGGTTTTGGTTTAGGTTAAGGTTATAGGTTTAGGTTTAGGTTATTTAGGTTTAGCTTTATTATTTAGTTTAGGTTATAAGTATATGTTTAGGGAATGAGAATAGGTTAAGGTTTAGGTTTAGTGGAATTGGGTTCGGGTTCTGGATCGTGTTTAGGTTTGGGTTTTCAAGTTTAGGTTTAGGTTTAGGTTAGTGAGTTGACATTAGGATTAGGTGTAGGTTTAGGTTTAGGGATTTGAGAATACATTTAGGTTTTAGGTCATAGATTTAGGTTTTAGGCTTAGGTTTAGGTTATAAGTGTAGGTTATAGGTTTAGGTTTAGGTTTAGGTTAGGTTATAGGTTAAGGTTTAGGGAATGAGAATAGGTTAAGGTTTAGGATTAGGAAATCGGGTTTGGGTTCTGGGATCGGGTTTAGGTTTGGGTTTTCCAGTTAGGTTTAGGTTTAGGTTGGGAGTTGAGATTAGGATTAAGTGTAGGTTTAGGTTTAGAGATTTGAGAATAGGTTAAGGTTTAGGTTTAGAAGTCGAGTTCGGGTTCCTGGGATCAAGTTTAGGTTTCGGTTTTCAAGTTTAGGTTTAGGTTTAGGTTAGGGAGTTGGGATTAGGATTAGGTGTAGGTTTAGGTTTAGGGATTTGAGAATACATTTAGGTTTTAGGTTATTGGTTAAGGTTTAGGTTTCGTGTTTAGGTTAGTCATAGGTTTAGGTTTTAGGCTTAGGTTTAGGTTTAGGTTATAGGTTTAGGTTTAGGTTATAAGTGTAGGTTATAGGTTTAGTTTAAGTTAGGTTATAGGTTAAGGTTTAGGGAATGAGAATATGTTAAGGTTTAGGTTTAGGAAATCGGGTTCGGGTTCGGGATCGGGTTTAAGTTTGGGTTTTCAAGTTAGGTTTAGGTTTAGGTTAGGGAGTTAAGATTAGGATTAGGTGTAGGTTTAGGTTTAGGGATTTGAAAAATAGGTTAAGGTTTAGGTTTAGGAATTCGGGTTCGGGTTGGGGATTGGGTTTAGGTTTGGGTTTTCAAGTTTAGGTTTAGGTTTAGGTTAGGGAGTTTAGATTAGGATTAGGTGTAGGTTTAGGTTTAGGGATTTGAGAATAGGTTAAGGTTTAGGTTTAAGAAATCGGGTTCGGGTTCTGGATCGGGTTTTAGGTTTGAGTTTTCAAGTTTAGATTTAGGTTTAGGTTAGGGAGTTGAGATTAGGATTAGGTGTAGGTTTAGGTTTAGAGATTTGAGAATACATTTAGGTTTTAGGTCATAGGTTTTGTTTAGGTTAAGGTTATAGGTTTATGTTAAGGTTTAGGTTTTGATTTTGGTTTAGGTTATAAGCTATAAGTTTAGGGAATTGAGAATAGGTTAAGGTTTAGGTTTAGGAATCGGGTTCGCGTTCGAGATAGGGTTTACATTTGGGTTTTCAAGTTTTGGTTTAGGTTTAGGTTTGGGAGTTGAGATTAGGATTAAGTGTAGGTTTAGGTTCAGGGAATTGAGAATACATTTAGATTTTAGGTCATAGGTTAAGGTTTTAGGCTTATGTTTAGGTTATAGGTTTAGGTTTAGGTTATAAGTGTAGATTATAAGTTTGGGTTTAGGTTATAGGTTAAGGCTTAGGGAATTGAGAATAGGTTAAGGTTTAGGAAATCGGGTTCGGGTTCGAGATCGGGTTTAGGTTTGGGTTTTCAAGTTAGGTTTAGTTTTAGGTTAGGGAGTTGAGATTAGGATTAGGTGTAGGTTTAGGTTTAAGGATTTGAGAATAGGTTAAGATTTAGGTTTAGGAAATCGGGTTCTGGTTCTGGATCGGGTTTTAGGTTTGGGTTTTCAAGTTTAGGTTTAGGTTTAGGTTAGGGAGTTTAGATTAAGATTAGGTGTAGGTTTAGGTTTAGGAATTTGAGAATAGGTTAAGGTTTAGGTTTAGGTTTAGGTTATAAGTTATAGGTTTATGGAATTGAGAATAGGTTAAGGTTTAGGTTTAGGAAATCGGGTTCGGGTTCGGATCGGGTTTAGGTTTGGGTTTTCAAGTTTAAGTTTAGGTTTAGGTTAGAGAGTTGAGATTAGGATTAGGTGTAGGTGTAGGTTTAGGGATTTGAGAATATATTTAAGTTTTAGGTTTAGGCTATTGGTTATAGGTTTAGGTTTAGGTTTAGGTTAAGGTTAAGGTTAAGTTTAGGTTTAGGTTATAAGCTATTGGTTTAGGGAATTGAGAATAGGTTAAGGTTTAGGTTTAGGAAATCGTGTTCGGTTCGGATCCGGTTTAGGTTTGGGTTTTCAAGTTTAGGTTTAGGTTTAGCTTAGGGAGTTGAGATTAGGATTAGGTGTAGGTTTAAGTTTAATGATTTGAAAATAGGTTGGTTTAGGTTTAAGAATTCGGGTTCGGGTTCGGGATTAGGTTTATGTTTGGGTTTTCAAGTTTTGGTTTAAGTTTAGGTTAGGGAGTTTAGATAAGGATTAGGTGTAGGTTTAAGTTTAGGGATTTGAGAATAGGTTAAGGTTTAAGTTTAGACATATAAAACATCACTTATGCAACAAAATGAATGATGATTGAATGTTGACTATATTCGAGCATTGAACATGAGTGAGATTAAGCCAAAACAGCATATCATACTCTAGAGACAGTTAAATTGCAAGCGGAAGACTGTGATAGACATATAAAATATAAAAACTGTAGTGAGTCTCCAGAGTGTGATAATGTTACCAGGTTAAATAATTACAAGTACAATTCTAAAATTTACCAAATGTGAGGAAGTGTAATGTCTTCTATCCCGAGTACCATAATCTCGTCAATACATTACCAGGTCTTCATAGACCTGTCAGAGAGTTATGTAGGAGAACTCCTGTAAGACCCGTATCCTAGTCCGTACTGTTCTGAAGGCTTGCGCGATCCTTCCAGTCGAATTTCAGCAATCCTCGACCTAAAGCCAATGTTGCGCATGATCCTAAGATGAGACTTGCATGCCAAAGTCGGCTCGACCCGAAACCTATACCTTGGCGACCGCGCCGTCACCGCGGTTCCAACGCCGTGACTCACGTACCGACCCGATACCCAGGCTAGAAGATGTCGGCCCGCGTTCAGTTCGAGGAAAACGCCCCGCGGTACAAATCCCAAGAGAATGTCTCATCAATCGCATCAAGTGTCAAGTACTCCATCCCATCATGTCAAGTACAAACACCCATCTCCAAGCAACCCCTAAAGTCAACACACACTCTCTCTCCACCCATCAAGTACACCTATCCATCACTCACATCTCTCACCCATCACATCTCTCTCTCTCTCTTTCTCATTTTCTCCCAAACTCCATGAGAGCAACTCACGTACAAGCTCCATGGGAGAGAGTAGTGTGGCCTACCTATCAACCACTCGATCCCACCATCCTAAGCCCATCTCAACCGTTGGAATTGTCCCTTTGGGACTCTATCATGCATTGGCGGAAGAAGGAAGAAGAGATCTCGAGGTGGGTGCTTCTTTCTCTCTCTTTTCCTTTTTTTTTTTTGGTGATGATGTTGATGAGGTGTGTGGCCCATCATGATGAGTTTGATCCACACCGTATGATTGTGGGACCAACCATTGCGGCCCGTCCATTTGAACCGACATGAATGAAGGAAAATACAAATATCATGTTAATCCAAAGCTTTGGTGGGCCACCGCGTGGACCCACCTTGATGAGCGTATGCTGGACACACCATAACGTGTGTTCCACATCCATACGTCCATCCATTTTTGTCCAGGCCACGGCCCACCTGATCCTGACCGTCCAGGCTTAGGCATCCAGCAGCAATGCTGCTGGACTGTATGAAAGGGAAAAGCAAATATCAGCTTGGTTCGTGGGGCCCTGGGCCACCACGTGGACCCCATCTCATGTATATGTTTTATATCCACACCGTCCAGCCTTCTGGACGGTGGAAACCCACCCTAATGTATGTATTTAATCCACGTCGTCCATCCGTGGGATGGGCCACTACGTGGACCCCACTTCACATATGTGGTGTATTCACACCGTCCAACCAGGACGTAGGTCCCACGCAGCGCGCAGCTGCTGCTGCTGCAGCATTGCGTCAGCAAGGCATGTGGGCCTCCACCACGAGCTATATCTTATATCAATACTGTCTATCCATTTTCCGTTGATGTGGACCCACCTCACACGTGTGGGGTGGGGTCCACCCTAATATATGTATCCCTGCCGTCCACCTGTTTTTTTTCAGGAACTGACAGACGTCAGCAAGTCCTGGTGGGCCACGTGTGTGGGACCCACCGTGAGGTATATATTAAAATCCACACCGTCCCTGGTTGTGGATCCCCACCATGAGGTATGTGCTGTGTACATACCGTCCATCAAGGGCCACCGTGATTGATGAGTTTATCTGCACCCACATCGCACATGCATAGCACGTGGGGCCACATTGGTGGCACGTGTGGTCTCACTTGATGAGATCCGCACCGTCCAGACCCTGGACGGTGGGTCCCACGCAGGTCAAGCTGCCGTGTGGCCGCCAGCAGGTTCCCACATGATTAATGTAGTTCATCCCACACCGTACATCTGTTTCATCCACACGGTCCATTGCCCTGATATGGGGCTACCATGTTGATTGTGTTACATCCTCACCGTCCAATCCATGGACGGTGGGACGATGGCATATCACACACCCGTTATATATTATAATATTATATTATATTATATATGTACATATGATATATATCTGCTGCGTATATATATATATATATATCCCTGGACGTTGTGGTTTATTATAATATAATATAATATATGTATATATATTATTATATATATGGTGATATATATATGTATAGCTGGTGGGCCCCACGTGGGACCCACCCTGATGTATTTATTCCATATCCTCACCGTCCATATGCCAGGACGGTGGGACAGAACCCCCGTGATATATGTTACCCACACCATCTATTCAAGTGAGATCCACCCACCTGCAGCAGGGTTCCCTTGACACATGTATTTTATACGCACTATCCATCCATTTCAATGGATGTGTGGGACCCACCCTCACATGCCACGCGTGTGGGGTGGGACCCACCTTGATGTAAGTGTTTTATCCATGTTGCCCTGGAGCGTGGGCCCCACACATGGAAACCACGTAATGAATGCATTTTTATCAACACCGTCCATCTGTTGGCCATCGGACGTCAGCAAGTTTCGTGGGGTCCACATGATTTATGCGGTGCAGTCCACATCATCCACCTGTTGTTTATATTAGGCCCACACCTTGGTGTACATATTCTATATTCACACCGTCCAAGGGCTTACCATCAATGTATGTATTGTATATCTACAGTCCATTGGTGCGGCCCATTTGATGTATGTTGGCCCATTGGTGCGGCCCATTGATGTATGTTGGCCCATTAGTGCAGCCTTTATGATGAGGCCCGATTTGATGTACACGAGACCCATTATGATGTGTATTAGGCCCTTATCATGCGGCCCATTGTGACGTGTATTAGGCCCGATGTGATGTATGTGTGGCCGTTACGTTGCGTATGAATCTCTCCTGTGGGCCACCCCTTAGGAGCAATGTTGGTTTGACGTCCACATTGATGGGCAATGTTGGTTAGATGTTCTCATTGTGACCTTCCCTTAGGCCTTGTTAAGCTCATTCTCTTCATGGGTTAACCCAAATAAGTGGGCCCCATTCGCCGTAGACGGATGACTCTGTGCTATCGGATTTGATATAACCACGGCTGAGTGCCGATCTTTATACTATGGTTGATCGGCTGATTATCTATGGACCCCGCTTTGTTTATCTACTGATTATGGGTGCCGATTATTGAGGCTGACGCCGATTATCGGTGCCGATTATCGACCCTGATTATCGGTGTCGATTATCGATGCCGATTATCGTGACCGACTTGCTGATTCCGATTATTGACTAATTCCAATTGTCGTGGCCGATTTCCAATTAGCGATCAAGGCCGATTATCGTGACCGATTGTCGATTCTGATTGACGTGATCGAATTGCCGATTCTGATTATCTATCGATTCCAATTGTCGTGGCCAATTGTCGATTCCGATTGACGTGATCGATTTGCCGATTTCGATTATTGATTGGTTCCGATTATCATGATCGATTACCAATTCTGATTGACGTGACCGATTTGTCGATTCTGAGTATCGATCGATTCCGATTGTCGTGACCGATTACCGACTCTGATCGGTGACCGATTTGTCGATTCTGACTATCGATTGATTCTGATTGTTGTGACCGATTACCGACTCCGATCGGTGACCGATTTGCCGATTCTGATTGTTGTGACCGATTACCAACTCCGATCGGTGACCGATTTACCAATTTTGATTATCGTGACAGATTACCGACTCCGATCGGTGCCCGAGTTGCCGATTCTGATTATCGATCAATCCCGATTGTCGTGTCTGATTGCCAATTCCGATTAACGTGACTGATTTACCGATTCCGATTGTCGAGGCCGAGTATCGAAGCCGATTCCGATTGTTGAGACTGATTGTATAGGCCGATTATGATTGTCGTGGCCGATTACCGATTATGATTGTCGTGGTCGATTGACCGATTATAGATCGAGGTCAATTATCGTGGCCGATTATCGATTCCGATTGTCGAGACCCAATGTGATGTATAGGCGGCTCGTATTTGAGGCCTGTTGTGATATGAATTTTGCCCGTGTTTAAGGCACAATGTGATGTATGTGAGGCCTATGTGATGAGGCCCATTGTGATGCTTTTAAGGGCCAGGCGATGGAGCCCATTGTGATATATGTTAGGCCCATGTGAGGGGCCCATCGTGACGTATGTTAAACTCTTGAGTGAGGCTCATGGTGTTGTATATTAGGCCCTTGTGTGAGGCCATGGGTCCACTATATGTTAGACTCTATGTGGGTCATTCCTTGGGAGCGATGTTAGTTAAATGCCCACATTGTCGAGGCCGATTGTTGATGCAGATTATTGATACCGATTATGAGTATGTGACAGCATAACATCATGATACATGCCCATACGCATCATCTGCATGTTTGTTATGAGATGTGGTTGATCATTGCATATGTCTTGAGCATGTTGTTATGAGACTCCTTGATAGGAGGAGATTGTCTCACATGAGTACATGGTATGTACAGGATTGATGAATGACTGGATCGTATGACTCATGCATCTTGCATTGTGTGTTGTGATTATTGTACGCCTTAGCGACATTAGGGTCGTAGCCTCCACAGGTATTTCGTAGATGGCCAGATGGGACACCGAAAATCTGTTCTACATGGGGTGCTATACATATCCCTGGGTGAAAGTCCCTAAACCCTCTTGGTTCCAGAAATTGCTCCAACGTCTAGAACGAGTGGATGCATGAGCGCATGAGGGCCGCATACCATTAGGTCGCGTCTCCCACTGTGTCGTGGTCGGTTGAAAGGGGGTACGGCCTTACCTGCCCGAGAGGAGGGGGCAATGCTAGGCTGAGTTGACCAGCTCGAGGAATGGGTCCGCTATCGACGAGCCGGGCTCGATATTGGCAGGCGGATAGTGAGGTCTCTTCCACTCACCTTGTTGCGCGCGATGGGGCGGCAATCTGGTTTGGAGTGTAATAGACCCCGGTGATGATCCCAGAGACGAACTATACTGTTATGTGGACTTATTGAGTAGGAGTTGCATGCTCATTCATTCATTCATTCATTCACTATCCACTCGGGCTGGTGGTGCGCAACTAATTGTTGTGTGCCTTCGTTATGGCATGGATTTCGGTTGGGGCGCGCGACTAACCTGAGATCAGGAGTTTACCACACTGAGTCTGACTATCCAAATTTAGGTATGGGACTGGTTTGGATAGAAGGCCCTTGTGATGGACCCCATAGCCTGCGATATTACGTACTATCATCCCGACTTCACACTCCAGCATGGTCATTCCATTCCCACCGCATAGCGCATTACATCTACTGCATATGGCATTCCGGGTTACTATGTTTATGCGTTTATACGGTCTAGATACGATTGACGGTATTCGTGCACTCATCAGGAATTGCGTACTGCATCGCATCCTTAACATCGATGTGTGGCTCTTTATGACTCCTCATTTGCATAGATGTTCTATAATGCGTATTCTGATATTGATTGACTCATGGACTTGTCTGTATTTTTGCTTACTCTGTTATCGTATGATTTATGACCTTGTTAATAATGTTGTTTACTCGGATAACTCATGCTATTGTCAGTATTTCTGCTTATTTCTGATATTGTATGATTTATGGGCTTGTTAGTATTCCCGCTTACTCTGATTACTCTGATATTGCTTACTTGGCACTTATCTTGTGCACACACTTACACCACCCTCTAAGCTTTCTATAAGCTTATGCACGATAGATGCGTGTAGGTGATGTTAGGTTGCAGTAGTGTTGAGCTTGGAGCATGAGCTTGATTTTCGATTTATGTATTTCCCTTTCAGTATTGTACTCAAATGATTATATTAGTGGATATGCGATGATGATGTTGCCTTTGTGATTTGGGTATTTTTGTGGTTATGTTTTTTTTTGAGTTAAATGTACAAAAAAAAATCCTCCTTATAGGATCCCAGGATCGGAATCTGGCGTATGGACGCTAGGAACCGAGAATGGGGTACTACGGAGGCTGTCGGCACCGGATTTGGCGACCGGGATTCCTGTGAATCCGATTTCCGGGTTTGAGGCGTGACAACTCCTCCTCAACATCATAGTAGTAATCCGGCTCTGCTTCAAAAGCATCGCTATCACCTAAAACTCAACAAATCTGGTTGGTGTTGCAAACACCATCCCGTAACGTGAGAGTGAGTGATCAACTCAGTAAAAAAATAAGGCATAGGTTAACATGTTATCAACTCAGTCAAACAGTAATGATAAAGTAGTACAATCAAACAATTCTAAATACTCTTATTAATGCAAGTATGAAATGACATGATGAATGCCCTTGCCAAACCACCCTCATGCGACACCATCTTACGTTCGCGGATGCATACCTCCCTCAGTGCTCCACATCTATCAGGCATATGCGGTGCGATGATGAGCATGATTACCGAGTAGTTATTAGTCCATTTCAAACAGCAGTATTGGAAAACTAAGGTACCTCCCTCATATCATTCCCAAACATGATCCATTCTAGGGTCGTCAGTCCTAGTTAATCTCATACGACAGTGTGTTTCTAGGTCGCTGTAGAGGCTGCTAGGGCTGTTACATGGAATCGTTGCACCGCTCCCCCATCACCTCTTTAACGATTCATCACTATACAAATACAGGCCTAGCTAATACTCTATACACTGCGGCAAAACTCATCGCCTCACCACAAATTCAGAGTATGCTCGAGGTCACTACAAAGGGCTCGTCACCAATCAGTGTAGGCCGACAACTCCAATATAGTGTCCCATACCACTATAATCGGCTCACGAGTCTGGTTGCTCACTGGTCACTACGGGGAGGCACGTGGCCCCAGCGTAGGCCGACAGCACGACCACGGTATCCCATACCACCATACCCGGCTCATGAGTCTTAGCGGATCGAGGTACCATGGTTAACGGGATTCCACTGGTAAGTTTGATACCCTAGGTTCAAGTAGAAGCATCCAAACATGGTGAACATATATTAGACAAATCGGGTTACGTGACAAGCTCAGCTAGCTCGAGCGCACGATAAGTTGGACGACATGAAGTGCATAAGCACTTCGCGTGGCCAACCACTATCGCCAACCGAAGTATGACTCGGGTTCGTCGAATACATCTCATGTGGCGAATGAATCACAACCATGAGTTCAATCCCGTTACCGATTACCTGGACTATACAATAGTCTCAATCAAATTTAATTGCAGATAGGTAAAACAATAATGGATCAAGATTCAAATCATACAATCAAAGTCTGGTATTATCCGTTTAGGGCCGCCAGGGCTGTTGCACGGAATCGTTACACCACTCCCCCATCACCCATGACAGATCATACAACATAAACATGAATTTAAACATACGCATTACATAAATAAAATCATACAATCAGTTGAGCATGTTAACAAGCATATTATAAAGCATGTTATAAAGCATGTTATGAAGCACTATATAAACGGAATACAAACACATATATTTCATAAGTAAGTGGTTAAAGTGAACAACCCACATAGGGAAAATCATACATGTTTCTAAGGTAGTTGAGAATCCCATCTCAACACCTACCTAAGGCACCATCATCCAAACACTTACTCTCACAAGCATTTTCACAAACCCTTAAGAGTACACTATTACAATATACATAGTGTATACTAGAAAAATATGTATTAGGGCAAGTCCTTTCGCCAAGCGAGTATATTACGCATATATAATACATTTATATAACAAATAATCATAGCAAACACATCTCTAAAATATATATGTATACGGTACTTTCTACAATACAGTATTTCTACATATATAGTGTATATTCGTAAAACATGTATTTGGGCGAATCCTTTCGTCAAATAAGTATTTTATCCATATATCATATATTCATACAACAAATAATCATATCAAACACATTTCTAAAATTTATACGTATACGGTATTTTCTACGAATACCTAAAATATGTAAAATTCCATAATCTACATCTTTAATCGAAACAGAAAATAGAAAGCACTTTGTACATGTGCAATTGCATGCAGATCATGAATCTATCATTATCTGACATTGAAAGCATTGAAAACCATAACCTATACACCTAAAGTCTTCACCTTTTGTCGTAGAATCGTAACGGAGTCGATAGATTTACTAAGGCTTTGTATACGGCGATTCGACAACCTATATGATGAAATAGGTTAGCTATTTCATAACCTACAACTCTTAAAACTCCAAATCAGTTTAGGGTTAGGGTTTCTTACCTAGAAACGTCGCTGAAATCGCCGGGAAAGTGATAAGAATGAGGTGGTTAAGCACCCAAGGTAGCAAGGAAGAAAGGCAGGAAGGATCTCCCACAACTCTCTCACTTTCTCTCTTTTCTCTCTTCTCTCTCCTAGGTTTTCTCTCAAATTCATATGGCTGTGAGAGAGAGGTTTCTAAGGTCCTTATATAACCTAAAATCTCACTAAAATAGACTTAAAGTCAAGATATACTTGAGTTTTGTCTAAAGGGCATCTGTTTCAGCTCAACGGAGCATTTTTAGATCCCCCCTTGAACCAAAGGTCAGACTTAAGCTCACTGACTGTGGATCTAGGTGGGGTTACGTTTTCATTTTGGTCGGATTCCCATATCGCAAATGGCGGACCGGTTTCAGTTCAACGGTCAATGGAACTCGATCGGAGATTCCGAGTACATGGATATGTTTATAAAAAATTTTCTGATCTGAGGGTGTAATTTGGTCTGATTCTGACGGTCAGGTTACTTAATACTGACCCGCAAGTGACAAGTCTCAGATTACTATTCAAGATATTTATTTTGTAAAGAGACATGTGTTTTCACACTCTCTCGCTCCGGACTCAAGCGAACAGCCGTGGGACACTATGTGGATTTAATTTTCGAGATGATTGTCAAGCCCAGCGAGGCAGTCCTAATTCCTAAACTTCGTGTTATTCGAACTTCCGACGTACGGTCCAGATCTGATACGAAGTTTCGAGATGCTCCTGAGAGCAGCCGGGTAATGAGATTGATCCTAGATTTTAGGGTAACCTAGCGTCAATGATTCTACAAGTTTTGGGTCTTGCAGATCGTATTTAAAGCGATTCTAGCGTATTTGGTAGCTAATCTAGTTTTGCACTTAGTTACTTTGTTTCATTTATAAAGGATTTAGTCCTATAAGATTTCTGTCTGAGGTGGTACTTAGTCCTTTGTAGTTTGTATATAAAGTGATCCAAGTTATACTACTTAGCTAGTTTAAGATAATGTCTACGGTGAAAGTACTTAGAAAAATTGAAAGATCAAGGTGGTGAAGGGTGGGATTTGTGAAGGAAATGGGTTCACAAGCGATTTTAGACTGTGGGATTGAGTTCTGACAAGTTAATAAGGCGTTAGGAGTGACCCATTGCTTAAGGACGTCTAATCCCAGGTTGGCAAAAATCCGGGATGTTACAGTTAAGGTTAAGGTTTTAGGTCTTATTAGTTATAGGTTTAGAGAATTGAGAATATGTTAAGGTTTAGGTTTAGGAAATCGGGTTCAGGTTCGGGATCGGGTTTAGGTTTGGTTTTCAAGTTTAGGTTTAGGTTTAGGTTTAGGAAATCGGGTTCGGGTTCGGGATCTGGTTTAGGTTTGGGTTTTCAAGTTTAGATTTAGGTTTAGGTTAGGGATTTGAGATTAGGATTAGGTGTAGGTTTTGGTTTAGGGATTTGAAAATAGGTTAAGGTTTAGGTTTAAGAATTCAGGTTCGGGTTCGGATTGGGTTTAGGTTTGGGTTTTCAAGTTTAGGTTTAGGTTTAGGTTTAGGTTAGGGAGTTTAAATTAAGATTAGGTGTAGGTTTAAGTTTAGGGATTTGAGAATAGGTTATGGTTTAGGTTTAGGAAATCGGGTTCGGGTTCGGGTTTTAGGTTTGGGTTTTCAAGTTTAGGTTTAGGTTTAGGTTAGGGAGTTGAGATTAGGATTAGGTGTAGGTTTAGGTTTAGAGATTTGAGAATACATTTAGGTTTTAGGTCATAGGTTTTGGTTTAGGTTAAGGTTATTGGTTTAGGTTTAGGTTAAGGTTCAGGTTTAGGTTAAGGTTAAGATTTAGGTTTAGGTTATAAGCTATAGGTTTAGGGAATTGAGAATAGGTTAAGGTTTAGGTTTAGAAAATCGGGTTCGGGTTCGGGATCGGGTTTAGGTTTAGGTTTTCAAGTTTAGGTTTAGGTTTAGGTTAGGCGATTGAGATTAGTATTAGTTGTAGGTTTAGGTTTAGGGATTTGAGAATACATTTAGGTTTTAGGTTTAAGTTTAGGTTTTAGGTTATTGGTTAAGGTTTAGGTTTTGGGTTTAGGTTAAGGTTAGGTTATAGGTTATAAGTTTAGGTTATAGGTTATAGGTTAAGGTTTTAAGTCATAGGTTTTGGTTTTAAGGTTATAGGTTTAGGTTAAGATTAAGGTTTTAGGTCTTATAAGTTATAGGTTTAGGGGAATTGAGAATATGTTAAGGTTTATTTTAGGAAATCGGGTTCGAGTTCGAGATCGGGTTTAGGTTTGGGTTTTCAAGTTTAGGTTTAGGTTTAGGTTTAGAAATCGGTACGGTGTTCGGGATCGGGTTTAGGTTTTGGTTTTCAAGTTTAGATTTAGGTTTAGGTTAGGGAGTTGAGATTAGGATTAGGTGTAGGTTTAGGTTTAGGGATTTGAAAAATAGGTTAAGGTTTAGGTTTAATAATTCGGGTTCGGGTTCGGGATTGGGTTTAGGTTTGGGTTTTCAAGTTTAGGTTTAGGTTTTGGTTGGGGAGTTTAGATTAGGGATTAGGTGTAGGTTTAAGTTTAGGGATTTGAGAATAGCATATGATTTAGGTTTAGGAAATCGGGTTCGGGTTCGGGTTTTAGGTTTGGGTTTTCAAGTTTAGGTTTAGGTTTAGGTTAGGGAGTTGAGATTAGGATTAGGTGTAGGTTTAGGTTTAGGGATTTGAGAATACATTTAGGTTTTAGGTCATAGGTTTTGGTTTAGGTTAAGGTTATAGGTTTAGGTTAAGGTTTAGGTTTAGGTTTAGGTTCGGGTTTAGGTTATATGCTATAGGTTTAGGGAATGAGAATAGGTTAAGGTTTAGGTTTAGGGAATCGGGTTTGGGATCGGGTTTAGGTTTAGGTTAGGGAGTTGAGATTAGGATTAGGTGTAGGTTTAGGTTTAGGGATTTAAGAATACATTTAGGTTTTAGGTCACATGTTTAGGTTTTGGCTTATGTTTAGGTTATAAGTTTAGGTTTAGGTTATAAGTGTAGGTTATAGGTTTAGGTTTAGGTTATTAGTCAAGGTTTAGGGAATTGAGAATAGATTAAGGTTTAGGTTTAGGAAATCGGGTTCGGGTTCAGGATCGGTTTTAGGTTTGGGTCTTCAAGTTTTTAAGTTTAGGTTAGGGAGTTGAGATTAGGATTAGGTGTAGGTTTAGGTTTAGGGATTTGAGAATTGGTTAAGGTTTAGGTTTAGGAAATCGGGTTCGGGTTCGGGATTGGGTTTAGGTTTGGGTTTTCAAGTTTAGGTTTAGGTTTAGGTTAGGGAGTTTAGATTAGGATTAGGTGTAGGTTTAGGTTTAGGTTTAGGTTATAATCTATAGGTTTATGGAATTGAGAATAGGTTAAGGTTTAGGTTTACGAAATCGGGTTCGGGTTCGGGATCGGGTTTAGGTTTGGGTTTTCAAGTTTAGGTTTAGGTTTAGGTTAAGGAGTTGAGATTAGGATTAGGATTAGGTGTAGGTGTAGGTTTAGGGATTTGAGAATATATTTAAGTTTTAGGTTTAGGTTATAGGTTATAGGTTCGAGTTTAGGTTAAGGTTAAGGTTAGGTTAAGGTTTAGGTTTAGGTTTAGGTTATAAGCTATAGGTTTAGGGAATTGAGAATCGGTTAAGGTTTAGGTTTAGAAAATTCGGGTTCGGGTTCGGGATCGGGATCGGGTTTAGGTTTGGGTTTTCAAGTTTAGATTTAGGTTTAGGTTAGGGAGTTTAGATTAGGATTAGGTGTAGGTTTAGGTTCCTGGATTTGAAAATAGGTTAAGGTTTAAGTTTAAGAATTCGGTTTAGGTTCGGGATTGGATTAGGTTTAGGTTTGGGTTTTCAAGTTTAGGTTTAGGTTTAGGTTAGGGAGTTTTGATTAGGATTAGGTGTAGGTTTAAGTTTATGGATTTGAGAATAGGTTAAGGTTTGGGTTTAGAAATCGGGTTCGGGTTCGGGATCGGGTTTTAGGTTTGGGTTTTCAAGTTTAGGTTTAGGTTTAGGTTAGGTTAGGGAGTTGAGATTAGGATTAGGTGTAGGTTTAGGTTTAAGGATTTGTGAATACATTTAGGTTTTAGATCATAGGTTTTGGTTTAGGTTAAGGTTATAGGTTTAGGTTAAGGTTTAGGTTTAGGTTTAGGTTTAGGTTATAATATATAGGTTTAGGGAATTGAGAATAGGTTAAGGCTTTAGGTTTAGGTTTAGGTTATTGGGTTCGGGATTAGGTGTAGGTTTAGGTTTAGGGATCGAGAATTTAGGTTTAGTGAAGGTTTAGGTTTTAGGTTTGGATTTGAAAATTAGGTTAAGGTCTAGGTTTAGTAGGTTTAAGGGTTCGGGTTATGGTTTGGTTGGGTTTAGGTTTGGGTTCTCAAGTTTAAGTTTAGGTTTAGGTTAGGTTTAGGAGTTTAGATTAGATTAGGTGTAGGTTTAGGTTTAGGGATTTGAGAATAGTTAAGGTTTTTAGGTTTAAAATTGGGTTCGGGTTTTAGGATCGGGTTTTTAGGTTTGGGTTTTCAAGTTTAGGTTTAGGTTTAGGTTAGGAGTTGAGATTAGGATTAGGTGTAGGTTTAAGTTTAGGTTTAGGGATTTGATAGGTTGGTGAATAGGTTATGGTTTAGGTTTAGGAAATCGGTTCGGGTTTTAGATTAGGGATCGTGTAGTTTAGGTTTAGAGATTTGAGTTTTCAAGTTTAGGTTTAGGTTTAGTTTAGTTAGGTTTAGGTTAGGTTGAGATTAGGATTAGGTGTAGGTTTAGGTTTAGGGATTTGAGAATACATTTAGGTTTTAGGTCATAGGTTTAGGTTTAGGCTTAGGTTTAGGTTATAGGTTTAGGTTTAAGTTATAAGTGTAGGTTATAGGTTGAGGTTTAGGTTATAGGTTAAGGTTTAGGGAATTGAGAATAGGTTAAGGTTTAGGTTTAGGAAATCGGGTTCGGGTTCGGGATCGGGTTTAGGTTTGGGATTTCATGTTAGGTTTAGGTTTAGGTTAGGGAGTTGAGTTTAGGATTAGGTGTAGGTTTAGGTTTAGGGATTTGAAAATAGGTTAAGGTTTAGGTTTAGGAATTCGGTTCGGGTCGGGTTGGGATTGGGTTTAGGTTTGGGTTTTCAAGTTTAGGTTTAGGTTTAGGTTAGGGGTTAGTTTAGATTAGGATTAGGTGTAGGTTTATGTTTAGGGATTTGTAAATAGGTTAAGGTTTAGGTTTAGGAAATCGGGTTCGGGTTTGGGATCGGATTTTAGGTTTGGGTTTTTAAGTTTAGGTTTAGGTTTAGGTTAGGGAGTTGAGATTAGGATTATGTGTAGGTTTAGGTTTAGAGATTTGAGAATACATTTAGGTTTTAGGTCATAAGTTTTGGTTTAGGTTAAGGTTATAGGTTTAGGTTAAGGTTTAGTTTAGTTTTAGGTTTAAGTTATAAGATAAAAGTTTTGAGATTTGAGAATAAGTTTAGATTATAAGTATAGGTTTAGGTTATAAGTATAGGTTTGGGGATTTAAGAATAGGTTTAGGTTAAGGTTATAAGTTTATGTTAAGGTTATATGTATAACTTTTGGGATTTGAGAATAGGTTTATGTTTAGGTTATAGGTTATAAGTTTAGGTAATTGAGAATAGGTTTAGGTTGTAGGTTTAGGGTGTGGTTTAGGTTAAGGGTGTGGTCCCTGCAAATACAGATATAAACACGGCCTGTCCAAATGGTCAGGCCCCTCCAATGCTGTTCATAGGTAATGGACAGCTTCATCATGGTCATAACAGCAGTTCCCACCTTCTTCGGACCCCCGCTCATCCGGATAGGTCCGACGTACATCCAGGTCTGCTCCATTAATTTCGAGCAAATACATAAACACGTACGGCCTATCCAAATGGCCAGGCCCCTCCAATGTTGTCCATAGGAAATGACAGCTTCATGATGGTTATAATAGTAGTTCCCACCTTCTAGGGACCCCCGCTCATCTGGATAGCTTTGACGCACATCCAGGTCTGCTCCATTAATTTCAAGTAAATACATAAACACGGCCTGTTCAAATGGCTAGGTCACTCCAATGTTGTCCATAAGAAATGGACAGCTTCATCATGGTCATAATAGCGGTTTCCACATTCCAGGGACCCCCGCTCAACATCCGAATAACTCTGATACATATCCGGGTAACTAATTATCTAACTTATAAATCACAATTACAAGTCACAACTATAAAATGAAAGTGTCATGGAATTGGTTGTTTCAGGTTGTTTCAGAACATTGTGAGGATTCACATACATATGCAACTATGATGCACTTGTCATGGAATGTGGTTGTTTCAGAACATTCACCTAACTCGACCCATTGAAAATCTAGCAATATATGAGTATGATTTTACTGTAATCAATTCTAGAAATAATTAGCAACCAAACAAGAAAAGAATATGAACTAGCATTATCTCATAAAATGCATTATAAATATAACGATGGAATATATCATGAAGGCAACTAAGTTCAAAACTTAGCTAGTGCCAAATGGACCTTAGTTGAGGGCCACAAATTCCATGTACATTTTTCACTAACTCATCCCCCAAACATATGCCATTCACTTTCCCATTAAAAGTGTGGTTATTCCTTTCTTTCTATATAGACCCCAAAACAGCTACAACCACATAAATCTTAGAGTATTGTTCTAAAAATGAAGTAGATCCCATTGTTAGGTGAACTATACCATAGGAAATAGTGGTGATTGACCACCCTACCATTAAAAACTTCTTAGGCCCATCTTAATGGTTATGTAGTGTTTGTTTGCCATCCAATCTGTTGATAAGGTCACTTAAGCTTGGATGAAGAGAAAACAAATATCAACTTGATCTAAAACTTTCATGACCCATTAATAGTCAATCACCGCTATTTCCTATGATATAGTCCACCTGATAATTGGATCTGCTTCAATTTCAGACAATGCCATAAAATGATTTGGAAAAACGGATGGACAGCGTCCAAACAGATTACATGCATCAAGGTGGCCCCCATTGTAAGGGCCGCACCATCTTGGGTGAGTCCAGGGTCTCACCAAATCTGCTCCCTTTTAAGGCAAGGCCCCAAAATGAAGCAGATCCAAATATCAAGTGGACTACACAGGAAATAGTGGACCACCTCTAAAAGCTTCCTAGGGCCCCACTGTAATGTTTATTTGCCAATCAGTCTGTTGACAAGGTCACCCAAACCTGGATGAAGGGAAAACACAACTTTTGTGGCCCCAAGAAGTTTTCAACGGTGGGCATTCAATCCCTACTGTGTTGTCCAATTGAGATTTCCATCTGCTTCACATGATCCAATTCATGGAGGCTTCACATTTTACAGCAAATATCAATATCTCTGGTCAGTTCTCATGCAGTCCAGGTGAACTGACCATTTGGGAATGAAAGGAATTGATAACCTTACGTTGTTATTAATGTACAACAAGTCATTTCATGTATGAAATATGTGCAGCTAGTCTCATGAGAAAAATAAGAAAACATTAACAGGTTGCATGCAATCAATGTGCAAAATGCAAGAGAAATACAAGTTGACGCTTCTATTAGTTTTGATAAAATCCTAGTAACAACTCTAGAACAAAACCATGGACTAGGAAAACCACCGGAACAAAACCATGGATGGGGGTTAATAATCAGATGGGGGCCACAGGGGTGTATAATCCGTATTATCTGAAGCCTCCATCTAGTGGGCCTGTCATGCTTGGGGAATGGCAATTGGAGAACCCTTTATTCCATGGATCGATTGTTTCTATTTTTTTTCCAGTTAAGCTTTTGACAGTTTCAGGTTTCATCCATTCGTGCCACAGATCAGATTGGTCAGGACCATCTGTTGGTGAGATTTTTGGACCCTGTACCATCCACAGTGGTTCTCATTAGATGGATGGTTCAAATCATCCGATCGCACATTCACGTGGACCCCACCTGGCTTCAAAAGCATAGTGGACTTCACAGCTCTCAGTAGGGCCCACCTTAAACCCTAAATCCCTAAATCCCTAAATCCACAAATCTCTAAATCCCTAAATCCCTAATTCCCAAATCCCAAATCCCTAATTCCCCAAATCCTTAAATCCCCAGAGAGAGAGAATACCACCAAATGACCTTCAACCGCAAGAGAGACCGCAAATCGAGATCTTCAATCACGTGTGTGGGTATTGAGAGAGATTGAGAGAGATTGAGAGAGAGAGAGAGAGAGATACCTCACTGTCGTGAATGACCTTCAACTGTAAGAGAGAACGCAAGAGAGATCTTCAATCACGTGCGTGGGTAGGGCGTTCAGCAACGGACTGCAAGAGAGATCAGAGAGAGGAAGAGAGAGAGAGAAGAGGGAGAGGATGCGAGAGAGATAGAGAGAGGAGAGGGTGGAGAGATCAGAGAGAGAGGAAGAGAGAGATAGAGAGCAAGAGGAGGGAGAGGGTGTGAGAAAGAGAGAGAGTCAGAGAGAGAGACTGTCGCACTTGCGGCTTACATAGGTTGAGTAGCGAGTTGGCTACTGAAGTGACGTCACCAAGTTCTGTGGACCCCACTATGATGTATGTGTTGTATCCACACCGTCCACCATTTTGAGATATTATGTTAGGGCAAGAGCCAAAGAATGAGGTAGATAAAAAGATGCAGTGGACCTCACCACAGAAAACAGTGGGGATAGTGATTCCCACCATTGAAACTATCTTAAGGCCCACCATAATTTTTATTTGAAATTCAACCTGTTCAAAAGTTAAAAAGACATGAAATAAGGTAAAACACAAATATCAGCTTCATCTAAAAGTATCGTGTCCTTTAAAAGTTTTTAATGGTGGGTGTCACTATCCCCACTGTTTTCTGTGTTGAGGTCCAGTGGAGCTTTCGATTTATTTTTGGATATTGGCCTAAAATGATCTCTCCAAATGGATGGAAGGTGTGGATATAAAACATACATCATGGTGGGGCCCAAAAATGAGAGGTATATAAATATCAGGTGGACCACACCACATGAAAACAATAGTGATTGGAAATCCATCATTAAAATCCTTGTAAGGCCCATTGTACTGTTTATTTGGCATCCAATCTGTTTATTTGGTCATACAGACCTAGATGAAGGGGAAAAACAAAAATCATCTCGATCCACAACTTTCCCAATGCTGACTTGACCGGTTACTTTTTAAACACTTAAATTGAGGAATTTGTAAAATAAATATGGGGCCCACCATAATGTGTGTGGCTTATCCACTCCGCCCATTCATTATGCCAAATGAATTTAAGGCATGAGCCCAAAAATTAGGCAATTCCTAAGCTTAAGTGGACCACACCACACGAAATTGTGAGAATCGAATGCCTACCATTAAAAACTTGTTGAGTCCCTTAGAAGTTTTACATCAGGCTTATATTTATATTTTTTTCCTTATCCATATCTATGTGACCCTATGAACGGGTTAGATGGTGAATAAACCTCAATGTGGGCCTAGTGAAAGAATCAACTTTCAACGGTGGACAAATTAAGTCATTGTTTCCTTTCATGTGGGCTAATTGAGCATTAGATATTCCTAATTTTTCCTGTGGTGTGGTCCACTTGAGCTTTGGATATGCTTCCTTTTGTTCTTTAGACCTCAAATTATCTGTTAACAAGGATGAATGGAGTGGATAAAATAAATAAATAACGGTGGACCCCACGGAGTTTACTCCGGTAAGGGTAACGAGTAACTCACCTAAATATAGATGAGAGAATGGTTTCCTTCAAACATTCATAATCATATATTGGGCTTGCCTAAATGTGATTCACATATCCAACCCACTCATTATGTGGGTCCCACTTGGATGAGGGGTCAGACCAAGTTTCAACCACATCCAAAACTCATGTGAGCCCCACCAAGTGCTTTATTATTTTTTAGGATGTCTTCACATAGTCTTAGATTGTATGGCCCACTTGAGTTTCGTATACAGATGATTTTTGAGATATCTCATAACCTAAAGGGGACACATCAAACTCACGGTGTTGATGTTCGACACACATCATGATGGGGCCACACCACATAATATAGTGGCCCATTGTACATGTTTGGTCCATTCACTATATTTTACTGATAAATACTCTCAATTTGACTAGTTACTCGCCTCAATCAGGCTACATATGAGAAAGATATTGGGCATACAAGATTGATCAACAATTTCAGTGAAATTTGATTTAAACATCTGAAGTTATTTACTCTTTAATCTGAACTGATTAGATTGTCCAAAAACAATTAAAGGTTTAATTAGTGGATGTGCCTAACAATTTAGTAATTTTATTTTTCACAGATAAATTTCAATTTCCATTTAAAAATAACATATTCTTTTCAAAAAATATATATTTTTTTTTTACTCTTTTAACAAAATATCATTTTTATTATAAAATATTTCAAAAAGAAATTAAAATACAAATTCTGAATTTTTATTTTCAAAATCTCAAAAATTTTCTCATATTTTAATTCAAAATATCGAGAATTTAAAATACAAATTCTGAATTTTTTAACAATTTTTTCTTTTCTATCTTAAAAATTATAAGATTTTTACCGACAAAATTTTTCCTTAAAACATTCACCTAAATGTAGTAGAGAAGGGTTTCGTTAAAACATTCATAATCATATATTGGGCCTGCCTAAATGTGATTCACATATCCAACCCACTCATTATGTGTGTCCCACTTGGATGAGGGGTCAGACCAAGTTTCAACCGCATCGAAAACTCATGTGGGCCCCACCAAGTGCATGCTTTTATATTTTTTAGGATGTCTTCACATAGTTTCATCACACACTGCCAGAGGATGCTGTTGAAGATAAAATGAAACGAAAGAAAAGAGAGGTGGTTTATGGTATTTAATGCGATAGAATATCTCTTGATCCATCATTTAGTTCTTACTTTTAATCTCAGTCGTCTAATCAATGGTCTGAAAAGATATTGATTGTCTTATGTCTAATTAGTTGCATAGAAAAAAAGTACAGTTTTGGGACAATCCTAACCATCTAATTAATGGGTTGAATCTCCATTTTTACTGATATCCACTCCGTCCATTCATTTTTATAGATCACTTTAGCGGTAATCTAAAAAATGAGACAGATCTAAATCTCGGGTGGACCACACCACAGGAAAATGGTAGTGATTGAATCTTCACCATTAAAACCCTCTTAGGGCCCACTTAATGTTTATTTGATATTCACGCCGTCCATTTATTTTTACAGATCACCACTTTAGGAGTTATTCCTAAAAATGAGGCAGATCTAAATATCAGGTGGACTACACTATGGGAAAACAGTAGTGATTGAATCTCCACCATTAAAACCCTCTCAGGGCCCACCGTAATGTTTATTTGACATCCTTCAGTCATACAGACCTAGATGAAGGCAAATTACCAAAAAAAAAAAAAAACACAAATATCAGCTTGATTAAAACTTTTGTGGTCCTAGTAAGTTTTTAATGATAAGCGTTCAATCAACTCTATATGTGGTCCACTTGAGATTTAAATCTACCTTATTTTTTGGACAAATTCCGTTAATCATATGGAAAAATAGATGGACGGAATGGATGTAATAATAAATCATGGGTAGTGGCGTGGTTACTAGCTAATCCCTTTCCTGATGGAAATTAAATAAAAATAAAAGTGCCCTGATTTGTTCTAGGGTGTTTCGTCACGTAATTGATAAAGGAGGAGATTGAAAGTGCCTTGATTTGTCAATTAGTATGAGTGTTGAGTCGACAAGACCAGTGAGCCCCATAAGAAGATTGTTCAAGCGTCTGCCTTAACACGATGTGTGACCGAACTCGTCAAAGGTAAACCTTAGCCTCACATCCCATGTCTGACGCAGGGATGAACGTGATGAGGATAACTACTCCGAATCCATGGAGCTTCTCTGGACTCCTCACAGAGACTTCTCGAATCCACGAGGAAAGAAAGTAGAAAATAGAAATAAATTCTAAGAAATTTAAAATTGATTAATTGATGACTAAAAACGAGTTCACAACCCTTTAAATAGGGGTACCAAGCAATGGGAAAGAAATCAGAATCAAACTACAACTAAAACTCCTAGAATCCGCGACTTACTATAAATAGTAAACTTACTATTTATAGACGGTCGTGATGTCTACTAGTGCGAAAGGTTTTCGGCCAAAAATAGTAAGTGTCCTATTTGGCTTCACAAAACCGTTCTCCTAATTATTCTAAGCTATTTTCACATTGGGCGCAACTCCTAAAGCCCGACGGATGAAGAGTTATAATCAAACTAAAACTTACTATTTATAGTAAACACAGAATTAAAGCAAGGAAATGACTGTCGATCTAGGAGTTTTTTGCAATTCCGAGCATCGCAACCCAGCATAGCAGGGTTGGTTGGCTAAAGTAGCTTGTTCTACCCCAAAATCATATATTTTATGTCGGCTAACTCATTCTGGATTGCGAGATACGCCTGATCTAAGGTCCGACGGTCTGGATCACTTCTGTCGTCGACCAGGCCTTTTCTGATCCATCTTGGCCATGAAACTGTCCGCGACCTGCTCTACATCAATGTCCCAAAACACCAGGTATATAAAACCCTTAAAAATGGATAGAACATCTTAAGGTTTTTAGTAAGAAAACTAATTTGCCAAATCAAGAAAATCTTTAACTTTTCTGCCTTTGTCGATTTATCGACATGTTGTTCGATGATATCGAACTCTGTAAAAAATATGACTATTTTATATCCGTTAAAACTTTTTGCATATTTAAAGAGAGCTTGCTGTTGAGGGTCAAATATTACATATTAGACCCCATTTATTACCTGGATTTACGGGTATGATACTGTTTAACGGCCGGTTTTAATTGTGTTTTGTTGCAGGATGCAATCAGGAGCTTAAACTGAAATTGGGTATTAAAAGCGTGAAGTTGGCACTCCGATGTCACAAAAGCAGGGGACGGACTCCTGGGGATTGGGATCGACGATTTTACACAGCCAGAGATCTGCGAAAATCGAGAAACTAAAGCTCAAATGGCCCGAAATTGGTCCAGAATGCAAGATCACAGGGTTCCCACCATCCGTTCGGTTCGAAACTTCATACATGTCTTCAGGACCATAAATTAACCGTACACGTCGAATTTTGGCCGTTGGATCTTTGTGGAAACAGCCCAACGGACAGATCAGCCCACAAAACTCTGATTTTGGGCCCACCTGATATCTGGATCTACTTCACTTTTTGTCTCAACGTCTAAAATGATATGATAAAATGGATGGACGGAGCGGATTTCTTACGAACATCATCGTGGGACCTGCACACGCGACGCATGTGCATTGTGCATACGTGCACTGGACGTGCACCGGACCAGCTGGTCCGGTCAAACAAGGCTGACCCGAGTCGTCTTCCACAACAGCGTCTCTGCAAACAGCGTTAACGCTGTCCCGTCGGTTCGGGATAGTGGGCCCCGCTCATCACTTGCCTTTAGTTGCTGCAGAGAAAATAAAGAGTGCTTTTGTGTGTTTAAACCCAGATCATATACCCTAAGCCTTTTCTCTCATGGAAGTTCATCCTCCAATCCATCCTCATCATTGATATTCAATAGAGTGGATTGGCGAATGAACTTCCGCATTCAAGGATCCTGCAGCTACCATCTTAATGACAAATCATTCAAGGATCCTGATACGATAACTTCCAAAACATTAAGTGTATGTGACATTTAGCCGTTCTAACATGTTGGTCCCACCATGAGGATCCCCCAAGTGCATGAGTCATATCTACACATCAAATGTGCCATATTACATAAAATAATGTCTAGAGATAATTGGTAAATAGCGCAATGCGAGTGTGGTCCATTTAATGAGTGGTTATTAAAGAGGTTTTTGAAAGGTAATGATCATGATGGGTACAACCTATTAGATGTGTTGAATTTCATTAACACATGAAAAGTTGGAAGTTACCTCTGGTTGAACATTAACCAATATTCCAACCATTGGACCCCATGCTTGATTCTACAGGGGGCCCATCAAGATGTGTAAGATGATCTACTCTAACCAGTAGATGTCTAATCCCATTTTAAGCCTAGATTGAAAAAATAGTGCCATGTGATTGAAGTAGGCCACTAAAAAAAAAAAAAAAACCAACAATCAGGAGAGAGATGTCCACCCTTGATTTTTATAGAGTCTACCGTGATTATTGTACTGAACCCACTATAACCATTGGATCATGTCATGCTAAAACTTAGCCTTGGGGCTCGAAATTCAGGGCCATTAGTGATTTAGGTGGGAGATGACACTTTTGCTAATTGTGTACTCCTTAATCAAGGATGAGGCTGATTTTTATTTTGTTTTATTTTTTTGAGTCTTGAGCCTAACATGAGATGAACCACATGGTGGTAAGGTGGATTTCACATAAACTCGACAGTGGAGTCCACCCAAGACGGCAACCCATTTTCCTTCTCTACCTCGTATTAATTAATATTAGTTAATCATAATTTAATTTGGTGGTTTGAAGTTAATTTAATGGGTTGGCCTTGAGCGTTTCTCATGTATATGTATGTGTGATAAACAAAGAAAAAAAAAACACGGAAAATCGCCGTCTACCCATATAACAATCACAGTCTGCCCACATAAAAAGAAGAATCTTCGCTTGCTTTGGACTTACATTATCTGCATCTTTACACTGTGATATAATTTCGTTCCAAAAAAGATAAGGTGACATAGATTGATAAGATAGCCAGCTGCTTTTAAATGATATATGGGACAGCCAATCGATCTGAGTGTCTCTTCGTTCCATCCCACCATTGGCGACTCATGATGCAAAATTTGAAGGATTACGAAGGGTCGCTCAAAGATCACACCATTTAATGGTTAGATAACAAAGAAAAGGTTGGCTGAAAAATATTTTGGACGGTTAGAATCATCTAATCGGTGTAGGTTTAAGGATAATCCGGGAACAGAGGGCAAAACAACTTGGAAGGTGTAGATTGCAATACTTTTGTCAGCATGATCTATTTGATTCAACCCTCCTCTTCACTATTCTCCCCCTTTTTAATTACTTGGATACCCTTAGCATCTGTCTCCGTCAATCCTCTTTCTCGTTCTTCTTTGGGAGTGGGACCCACACCCGCAAAGAAAAATGGGAAAGGAAGCTGTTCAAAACGGGCACTGATTTGGTGGATCCCTGACTGTGGGCCCACCTTGATGTATTTTCCTTACATCCACGCTGTCCATCCGTTTTGAAAACTCATTTTAGGGTTGATTCAAATACTGAATCAGATAAAAATCTCAGGTGGGCCACACCATAGGAAACATTGGTGATTGACCATTAAAAACTTCTTGTGGGCCAGAAAAGTGTTGTATCAATGTGATATTTTGGTGGTACCTTTACCCATACCTTTCTAACCTTATTAACAGGTTGGATGGAAAATAAATATTCCGATGAGCCCCCAAGAATATTTTAATGCTGGGTATTCAATCACCACTATTTCGTCTGGTATGGCCCACCTGACATTTGGATCTGCTTCATTTTTGGAATCGGAGAATAAAATGATTTTCCAAAACTGATGGACCGTGTGGATTTAATTCATATACATCAAGGTGGGCCCCAGAATTGGAGATACACCGACCTCGGTGGCCCGAGGGATCCACTGAAGTCGTGCCCGTTCAAAACGATGAAAACCATCGACCTTCCTAGCCATCCATGCAACTATTGGACGCATGTGAGAAGTTTGTAGGGCACATGTCCTTTGAGAGAGAGAGAGAGAGAGAGAGAGAGAGAGAGAGAGAGAGAGAGAGAGAGAGAGAGAGAGAGAGAGAGAGAGAGAGAGAGAGAGAGAGAGAGAGAGAGAGAGAGAGAGAGAGAGAGAGAGCATGGCCCTTCCCAGCCATCCATAATTCAGATATGAACGATCCTAATAAGCTGTGGACAGACCCACATGGCTAAGAGGCCTAGGGATGCATTGTATCATACATCATTTTAATACCCAAGGTAACATCTGACTAGAAAATAGTGCATGCGATGGCCCTTTCAGCATTTGAATTCTTCTAAAAGAAAGTATTAATGGAAGGCCTTGTCATGGGCCCACAAGCACATGTAGATATCCCCGGACAGGCCCTTGCAATGATGCACATGGCCATATTAAGTCCCTCGCGTTCTCTTCCCTGACAAGGGCCCCATGAATGTTTGTGTGGACATTTCGCTATAATGTCATTCTCACACGGGGTGAAAGTGCAATCCAACAAAAGCAGTCAGTCTATACTCAATGGAACTTGTCCTTCGTCTAATTTTTGCCATTTAATATACTAAGCTTTGCTCGGTGCCCACGCCTGTCAATAAAGCTCATTTGCACGCCATGCATGTGCCAACATGGCATGATAGGTCCAATATCATATATATCCATCCATTAGAAGGTAATCACTATAATTGTTGCCCTAGCTGAAGAATGAAGTTGATCCACTGATCAGGTGGGACACAGTTTGTAAAACAGTAGCTCAGCACCATATCTAAGCCATCCACTTGTTTCCAACAATGGGGCTCTGAGTTGGTTTTTGAGAACATGCAGAAAGATTGGACCATTGGATCTTGCACTTATGTGGCACGTGTGGGGGTGTACATGAGTTTTATTGCACAGGTGTGTACTTAACAAAAATCATTTTAACCTTTTAACTTTTTCCTTTGAATTTGACAACTTAGAAGGTTTGATTCATTTGATAGTCATTAATTAGATTTTACAATTTGGATGTTTGGGATATGTCACCAATGCCAGAAGTGAAAAAAGGACCAAGTCTAGTCCATTATTACTAAATAAAAACTAGCATGGAACTATAGCCCTACATTCGTCAACAAAAAGAGTATTTTTTGAAGAGATTTTATGGTGCATGACCCTGCAGCTTTGCATGTTATAAGAGGCTTTGGCGAGTGCGGCTGGTGGGCTTGGTAATCCAATCCGTCGGTTCGTAGAATTCCAATATGGATGGGTGGTGTATACCTTTTTTTATCATCCATAAAAATAACTAATTAGGAAAGGACATGTGTCATTGCACAAAAAACATACAACACGTGTAAGATTTATGAGGATATAAAGAGCATGTGTTGCAAAAGTAACAGCTGGCGCTAGGTGGATAATACATGTCATCCGAAGACAGCGTGGTCTAGCAATAGAAGACGGAACGTGGTTGAGCAAAAAGTGGTGCTGAAGCGGTTACCAGTACAGGTGTCAAAGAAGAGTCTAAAAGGCCAAAATGGTGTTGAAGCGGTTTTTGTAACCGAGGGAAGAAGCATTTAGATTATTGTTTTAAATAAGTCAATAAATAACAAAGGAGCTCGATGAAGCCTGTAACCCTATGGCTTAGTGGTAGACTCATAAGAGTTTCAATACGAGAGATCATGGGTTCAAATACCCATTATGTTATGAGTGCGCGAGCATATGTGGGGTGAGTGTGTGAGTGCGTGTTAAAAAAATGAGCCCAATGAAGTAAAGTGTCTCATACCGAACCAATCAAACAAATTAAATCTATCAAATATCATTTATATTTCTTAGCATAATCTATCTTTTACATTCCTTAGTGTAACCAATAGCGTAATCCTATATTAGGAGCAATAGTAATCTAGTAGATATAATCCTTAGTGGTAATCCAAGTCTAACCTCATTCGTTAGACAATTTCATTATAATACAAATAGTTCTTCTATCAAAAAGGTGCTTTACAATTACTTGATGCAGTTGATTTAAGTGCTCCCTTTTTGTTTGCCTTTATATCTGAAAGTTCTTTTGTACAGAAGGTAAGGTGCAATCCATTTTCAGATGACAAACCCTACCCTACAGTAATCACCTGATCATCTTAAAAATCTTATGAGACTGAATAGGGGACCAATTTTCTCATATTTTAGTCATATATAGTCAAGTCTAATGTATTTGCCTATCTTAGCGCTTGGGTATTGAAAACAGGGATCTTAATCTGTGCTGGAATGGGGGAGTTCAATTGATTGAACTCTAGCCTCAATCAATCAAGCAAATCCTGAATTTCTCAATTATCTCTTTGGATAGTATTGGACATGTTCGGTCGAGTGAACATGGAGGCTTGATCGATCATGATAAATATAAAATAGCATGTTAGCTCTCTAGACACTTTTGAGCATGTTCGATTGATCGAACATAGAGGCTCGATCAATTGAAGGATCGTCAATCAATGATTACATGGATGACACAAGCAGTTTTGCACCTTATGCACGTCCAGTTTTCTCGGACATTGTGGGGCGTTGTACGGCCCAGATAAAGTTCGGATCTTTGATCTGAACCATCCAATAGCTCGGGAAGGGGGTCTTTACCCCAGCCATGGAGATAAATCGGATCGTGGGACGGTTTCTGCCCAAAAATCTGAGCCGAACGCAACTTGGTTTGCATTTTCTCTGCGATAGACTGTTACTTAGGCAAGCCACCGACTCCAACGGGATTTACACGCTGCAACCAACCTTCCTGCCTATAAAAGAAAAAGAAGACAGAGAGAGTGAGGATTCAATCCATCCATTGGACATGGAACGAGTAGCCGTGGAGGTGTGGGGAGCGGGCTGGCAACGAGAGTTTTCTTCCTTTTCCTTTTCCTTTTCCTTTTCCTTTTGATTTTCTTTTAACTTTGATTTTTTTTTTCCTAGCTTCATCATGTCTATGATGGGCTAAACATCTTAGCTAGGGCTAAGAGGTGAAGCTTGTAGCATAATTAGGAAGGTGGCCTTGCTTTGATTCATGGTTATTGAACTCTTATGGATTCTAGCTTGATTATTAAAGAATACTTTTAGTTTTTAATGGTTTATTGTGACTCAAATTACAGTAGATATACAATGGCTTTGAGTATGTTCTTTTCATTATGAGATTGTGAACTTAGGAGACCCAGTTGTTCACCATTATCTCCTGGGCATGGTTGGGTGATGGAACCCTTCCTAACTTTCATAATTCTCTTATGATTGGTTGTCAGATTAGTAAATTGTTGTTGTTTGTCATAGTCTCCTGGGCATGGTTAGGTGACGGGATCACTTCCAAATCTTCACCAATCTTATCTGTTGATGATTAGATCCATGAGAAGTTCAGAAATCTGACAAGTCTCTTCTTACCAACTGGATAAGATAGGACTCTGATTCCATTTGTGTCATTGAATTTTGCAAGGTAACTTCCCATTTGCTACAAGTGTTGGCACCCTAGTTCCCACCTTTATTTTTATTAGTTTTTAATTAATCTATTCACAATTATTCCCTTCCTTTTACCTGATTTAGATTTCATCTTATCCTAGTTTTATTTCGAGTTATTTTCAGATAACGTACAGGTTTCAGTCCTTTGGGATTCGACCTCGGTCTCACCAAGTTTATTACTACATCACAACCCTATACTTGGGGTGTGAACACGAATAGAAGTTGAAGTATTGGAATTGTGGTAGACAGGGACATATGAAGAAGGATTGTTAGAATCGTAAAGTCCAAAAGGATGAGAATTTAAATAATTGTACAGGGAGGCGAATTCAACAAAATCTCGTAAAGGTTTGGATAGTTATGATGTATTATTAGTGTCTAAAATGGGTCACTTCTATTAGGAGTGGATTTTGGACCATGTGCACTCTAACGTGTGGGGGTCATCACTCGTGATTTCTAGAGGAGGATTGTCATTCTTCGTAACATTCATTGACGATTTCTTTAAAAATGTATAGACTTATTTTATGAAGAATAAATTTGACGTGCTTGCCACTTTCAAGTCTTGAAAGGTCATGGTTGAAAAATAATTAGGGAAAAAATTAAAAGTGCTGAGAATTGAAAATGGCAGAGAATTTACTTCGAATGAATTCCATCAATTTTATAAGGATGATAGAATTATGAGGTACAATAAAATCAGGCAAACACTAGATAAGAATGGTATGGCAGAACGTATGAATCGGACTCTTTTAGAGAGGGCTTAAAGTATGTTGAGTAAGGGAGAACGTCGATCAAGCAACCCAAAAAGGTGCATCAATGTGGCTTAATCCGATAAGTAAGGTTGTTAATTTTCGAGTCTGTGTACACTCTCTCCTTGTGTAAGATTGAGTATAAGATTTGAATTGCTAAATTCGACTAGGTTCTTTTATAGGACCTAAATCAAAGTCCTTATATAGGCCACTATACACGAGTATGTACGTGTTAGTCTCTAAGGGAGTATCTATCAAGAGGAAACGTAGGTCATTGGATTAAGACCGATGTTCTTGGTTAGCCAATAGAAAACTAACTCAAGTATTTTGTGGGAGCCTCTAGTGGAAGTGTACACTAGGGTCCTTATATAGGGCTCTAAAGGTTAGTGGCGAACCTGCTTTAAAATCTCTAATGATGAAATTTGGTACACTCATGGGTTGAATGTGTCTGTCGGGAGTAGAGTAGGGAAACCAAACCACTATACATGCTTATGTTTGGGATTGTAGTGTTAAGGGTCAAATATTGCATATTAGACCCCAGTTATTACCTGAAATTATGAACATGATACTGTTTAACGCCCTATTTTAATCATGTTGTGCTGCAAGGTGTATTTATGAATTTGGACTGAAATGGGATGCTAAAAGCATAGAATTAATGCTCAGAAGTCACCAAGGCAAAGAACAGACTCCAGAGGACCAAGATCGACGGATTTGTATGCCAGAGATCCAAAGAAATTGAGAAACTGAAGCTCAAGTAGCCCGAAAGTCAGCCAAAATGGAAGATCACAACCTTTCCACCATCCATTCGGTTAAAAAATTTGTACATGTACTGAGGACCATAAATTAACTGTACATATCGAAATTCAGCCGTTGGATCCTTGTGGAAGTGAACCAACGGTTGAATTAGCCTACAATTCACCAATCTGGGGCCCGCCTGGCATCTGGATATGCTTCAATCTCGTTGTCAACGCTTTAAAGAGGCTGGGGAAAAGGATGAGATGGAGCAGATTTTCCACAAACATCAAGTGGACCCCACATGAGAGTGTGCATGCATTTAGTGCACGCACACGCTAGCTGCACCGGACCAACCAAGATCAGTCAGCGGACGCTGACCGATTCAATCTCGAGTAATCAGCGTCCACACCCTGCAGACGCTGATTCAGGTTATGGGCCCCACCCATTGTCCATATGGACAATCTAAGCCGTCTATTTGTCCCGAGGGTTAGCCAAAACCCACGCCTAAGTGTCCTTTCTCCACCATGCAAGTAGATATGTGAAGATCTCAGCCACATGCAAGATGAACGGTAGCACAGAAGATCATATGGGCCACACCGATTTCATTCCAAAAACATTCCTTCTCAAATGGTTTTTGAGAGCATTCCAATGAACGAAATGGATCCCTCGTCTGATACCAATCACGGGCCCACTATTTGTCACAGCAGCATATGTACGATGCTATATTGCAAAACAGAGCTGCGTATGAACACGGGTGGGCCACCATCGTTGATCAGTTGGAAGATCCAAACCGTCCATTATGTTGCTCGTCCAAAAACGCCCTAAGGGACGATATTTATTTGGAAAGAAAGGAAGGAAAGTGGGGAAGATTTTTGGACTTTCTTGGCTATAGAAAGAGGGACTAGCTGCACACAGCGTGACTTGCACGCTTCTTTGCTGCGTAAAGAAGGTTCGCACCAAGCATCAGCGGAAGATGCAAGTTGTTTCCCACTTCAAAAGGGAATGCGTAACCTCTTACGCACTCCCAACCGCTGCTTGTTGTTGTATATAAGAGAGAGAGAGAGAGAGAGAGAGAGAGAGAGAGAGAGAGAGAGAAAGGAGAGCATTATCGGATCAGGGGCAGTGAACGTGGAGCAGAGAGAGAGTTTAACAGAGAAGTGTTTATTTTTTATTGTTCTTTTCATTATTATCTTCTTTTGATAAATAGCCTAATCATGTCTATTCTAGGCTAAACCTCTTAGCTAAGGCTAAGAGGTGAAGCTTGTAGCATGATGTGAGAATTTTTGCTTGTGCCTTTCATTTAGATTGAATCGATGTTGATTTTGGTTTAATTAAGGGAATGTTTTTAGTTTTTAATGGTCTGTTGTGACTAAAATTACAATGGGTCTGCGATAGCTTTGAGCATGTTCATTTCTTTTTTTATGATTATGACGTCAGGAAGCCCTATTGTTCACCATCGTCTCCTGGGCATAGTCGGATGACGGTACCCTTCCTAACCTTCATAATCCTTTCATTGGTTGGTAATTAGTTTAATTCTGTTGTTTACTTTGTCTCCTGGGCATAGTTTGGTGATGAAATCCATTCTAATTCATATACCTTTCATCTCTTGAAAACTATATCAAAAGACGTTCAGATTTGATTTTCAGGTTATATCTTCCAACTGGATGAAGATGGGACTCTAAGTCCAGTTGAGTTCTTAAAGCAGGCATAAAATCTCCCTGATCTCTACAAGTGGATCCTTTGAATCCCTAGTTTCCTACCTCTAATCTCTCTAAATTTTAGATAAATATTTCATCATTGCTCCTTAAATTTATTTGATTTAAATTTCATCTTAATCTGGTTCTAGTTCTACTTAGTTCCAGACTATGTACAGGTTTCAGTCCCTTGGGATTTGACCTCGGTCTCACTGAGTTTATTACTACATAACAACCCTATACTTGGGGAGTGAACATGTAGCACTTTTTTTTGTTATGCTTATATGATGAATTGATGAATTATATGTATGCATGATTAGATGAATGTTAAGATTATATACGTAGCGCGCGCACACACACACACATACATGTACACTATCATGTTCATAGATTAGTTGCTTGATTTCCAAATCTCTTCTATTTTATATGATTAGACCCACTAATGACTTGAAAGCCTTAGTGTTAAATTGTTTTACTTAGTGTAATTAGCACATTAGTTTAAGTTAAACAATTGTATTTAAATAGGAATAAATTTTAATTGGTCCTAAGCACCCCCTCCCCTTTAGGACATAGCCTTCAATATTGCTTAGCTCCGCCAAGCTTCCACACATAGTCATGGTATCCTATTCCACGAAATTTCAAACAGATGCTGAAATTATGTGGATTGTCTATCACGGCACGCAGAATCTTAGCAAAGCTTAGAATTATAGTTAAATCCTAGAAGGGGGTGAATATGACTACTTCAAAGTTTATATTAATTAACAATAATTAACACTTATGCTTTCAAGCCAAGTGGATCCAATTGCATAGACTAAAAATGATGTAACAAGTTGAGCCACAAGTCTATGTGCGAGATAGCAATCTAGAGTGTGTGTGTACTAACAATAAAAAAAACCTAACATACAATCCATTCAAGCATTCAAATAATTTAACAAATTAAACTCATAAGCATGAACAGAAAGGTGCTTAAATCACAATCGCAAACAAAACTATATAGTGGTTCGGCTACTTACCTACTCCACTCCCATTGGATGCAGTCTCCTTGAGTGTGTGGGATTTCACCATTTCGGAAGTTTTCAATATTTTCACCCCTAACCTTTACAAGTGTAAACTCTCGCCGGAGGCTCCCACAAAGACTTACATACATATACCTCCGTCGAAGGCCTACACAAGGACTTAACAAACATACACTCCCGTTAGAGGCCTACACAATGACACAACATACGTAAACTCCCGTTAGAGGCCTACACAAGGACTTACTCTAGTTTAGGTCACAAACTTTGTACTCAATCTTACAAAAGAAAATAGTATATGGACTCTAAATTGACGACCTTACTTGTCAAATTGAGTCTCGTTCTGCAACTTACTTCAGATGCCTCTTCACTTCTTGAATCAGCTTCTCTTGTTCTCCCCTAAGATTTGAAGTCGATCTTCTTCCACTTCCTTAAATCGGCTACCAACAACGATCTTCTTATGAGATGCAATGTAATGGGAGTTAGGTTGAATCTCTTATAACTAATGGTTTTAGTTAGTTCCTAGTAGAGATTCACCTATAAGGATACTCTAGAGGTAAATGGACATTAGGATTTACCTATGGGATTAATGTCTGCACTCTAGAGTAGGCTTTAGATCATGTTCTTCCTATAATGGAGCTTCGTAATGCTCATTGGAGTGAAGGATCACTAAGAAGATAATATAAATTTATTTGGAAAAGAGTTGAGGAGGTATGGTAGAGCTTAGGATACACTACGATCTATAAAACACCAAAATCCATCATCTTGTCAACCATCTCTGGTTTCTAGATTTATAGAAAAAAGGCTCAAATGGATCTATAACGGCTAGCTTCAATCGATTGACCTCAATATATCAATCGATCAAGGTTTCTATAAAACAAGGCAGAAAAATCACTAGATGAATTAGCGCACATTCGATCGATCAAGCGAAGGGCCTTCGATCAATCGAGACAAATCGAGAATTTGCTCAATTAATTGAGAATCGATCAAACTTGTGTATATGATTTATCTTTCTTTTGCACATGATCTAGCCGACAGATACCTAATGACTCAGACTTTTTCTATATGGATCAAGTCATCTAGAGTACATTGTTTTAGACCTAATAAGGTCTAGGGCTAGGAATACCAAGGTACCCCATGATTTACCTATTGTCTTCACCCATAATACTTCAAGTCTTTGGTCTTCGATGTCTTCTTATGGCGGCTCAATCAACTCAAGATACCCCTACCTTATGTCATTGCTAAAATCGAGGCAGTAACAGAGGTTACCCAAAGAATATAAGAGGAGATTGAACGACGATTGAAGGTAGGATTCCTCAAGCCCAACAAATATGTTGAATAGATCTCCAATGTGGTTTCAATCATTTTTAAAAAATGGTAAGCTTTGAGTATGTATCGATTTTAGAAATTTAAATCAAGTTACGCTTAAAGATGAGTATCTAATAACAATGACCAATTAGTTGATCGACCGAACAACTAGGCATCAGATGGTTTCCTTTATGGACAACCATTCAGGATATCACGAAATAAGCATAGCACTTGATGATGCGTTGAAAACGACATTCAAATGCCCTAGACCTTTGAGGACCTTTTGCTGGGCAATTATGCCATTTGAGCTATGTCATTTGGGTAGTTATGCCATTCAAAGGGCAATGAATGCTATCTTTCAAGACATGACTGGTCACTTCATGGAAGTATACATCGATGATGTGATGGTCAAATTGACCATTATTTTAAAGTATTTTGTCCATTTCTATAAATCATTTGAGTGAATGAAGGTCTGCAAACTGAAAATGAACCCCATTAAGTGTGCTTTTGGGGTCTCAAATGGTAATTTTCTTGGATTCCTTGTGCATTAACGAGGGATTAAGATAGATCAAAATAAGGCATGAGTGATTATAGATGCTCGGCCTTCGAGGAACAAAATGGACTTACAACATTTTCTCGATCAAGTTAACTTTATGTGCAAATTCATTTCTAATTGTGCAGAAAAAACTAACTTCTTTTCTCTGTTGGTGACGTTGAAATAAGGAGATGAGTTCAGAAAGGAAGCAGAACATCAGTTGCCTTTTGATAAAATCAATGAATACTTTATGAAGCCACTGATATTATGCCACTAGTCAAAAGTCAACTGCTTAAGTTGTATGTCGTGACTTTACAAAGTCAATCAAAGCCCTACTAGTGCAAGATAGTGATGATCAGAATGTGTGTGCATTCTACTACCTCAGTCGGACACTATTAAATAGTGAAAGAAAAATTAACACTTGAATGCTATATAGTGTGGAACTTCTCTAGCAATGGGTTCGATCAATCAACAATGCATGCGACTACATAATTAAAAGTTGACTTGTGATTTTTTGTAACGCCTAGAAATCCGAGGATCGAGCAGGAGCCCAACTCCCGAGTTCCAACGCATCACTTATGCAACATAGATAATGATGATTAAATGTTGTCTGTATTAGCACATTAAACATGAATGGGATTACACTAAATCAGCATATCATACTCCAGAGATAATTAAATTACGCAAGCGGAAAACTGTGATAAGTATATAGAGCATATAAGTGGTAAGTCCCCAAAGTATCAACATGTCGCCATGTTAAATAAATTACATGTGTAGTTCCCAAAATTACAAAATGATAAAGTGTAATGTCTGCTAATCCATATCTTGTAGCCCTGGTGACACAACTCCAGGTCTACACAGACCCGCCAGAGAGTTGCAAATAGGAGAACTCCTCGTCGTCGTAGATGTCAGGCTCCACCTCATAGGCCTTGGCATCACCTAAAACTATAACAGAGTCTGGTTGGTGTTTTAAAACACCGTCCCATAGTGGAAGTGAGTGATCAACTAGTGGAGCTATAAGGCAAAGGTTAACATGTTATCAATTCAATCAAGCAGTAATGATGAAGCAATACAACAAACATTCCTAAGTACTCTGATTAATGCAAGGATGATATATATTAATGATGCATGCCCTTGCCTACACTCCCTCTGCGACATCATCTCACGATCGCAGCATGTAACACTCCCGTTGTGCTCAACTCCAACGCCAAAGGCACATGCAATGCGGTGCATGTGCGTGATTAGCCAAGTTCTTAATTAGTCTTATTTATGCAGCAGGTTTGAGAAGTTAAGGTACCTCCCTTTATATCATTTGCCCAAAACAATGATCCATCTAGGGTCGTCAATCCTAGCTAGTCGCATACGATGGACAGTTCTAGGTCACTATGGAGAGGCTTGTCACCTCAATGCAGGCCTAGTTTATACTCGAGGTTACTACGGAAAGGCTTGTCACCTTAACGTAGTTCTAGTGTACTTGAAGTCACTACGAGAAGCTCGTCACTTGCTCATAGGCCAACAACTCGAATATAGTGTCCCATACCACTGTATTCAGCTCACGAGTTTGGGTTGCTCATTGGTCACTATAGGGAGGCTCGTCACCCCAGCGTAGACTGACAGCTCGACCACGATGTCCCATACCACCATGTCCGGCTCATGAGTCTTAGCGAATCATGGTATCAAGGTTAAACGGGCTTTGTATTGGTAAGCGGTACCTTAGATTTATGCAGTTGCGTCCATATATAGTGAACACACATTAGGACAATCGGGTTACTTGACAAGCTCGATTGGTACAAGTGCACGCTAATCTAATCGATATGGAGTGCATATTGGCCTAACCACTGTCGATAGTCACCGTACGACTCGGATTCATCGAACGTGTCCATGTGGCAAAGCTAAGTCAGCCACTCGGTCGGAACCTGTTGCCGATTGCCTGGACTACGTATCAGTCCCAATCATACTCCAACACAATAAGCATTCATATATGGTAGTTAACACAACACTTCACGACCAATTCAAATATAAATCACATTTGAGCATTTTAACAAACACATAGTGCACATATCATCATACATAAGCATTTCATACATGGATTGCTAAGCCTAATGTAAATTACATGGAGAAATCTATTCGAATAGCTAAGGTGATTGAGAATCTTATCTCAACACCTTTAATAAATACATTTCATCAAACAATTACTCATTTAGACATTTTATCAAACACTTATACTACACATTACAACATACATGTAGTATACTAGTTATAACATATATTATGGCAAATCCTTTCACAAAGGAGTTATCACACATACAACGATCACGTATTCTCAATTAATAAGCATGGCAAGCACAAATCATAATTCCATATTCATTCAAACATTTCAACAAACACATAGAATGCATTATATTCAACATAGTTCATATATATGTGTAATACACGAAAAGCATTATATCTAAGCACATATGACAACAATCAAGTCAGTCACAAATCATGACTGACATTGAAAGCCCTGAAAACCATAACCAAAACATTTATAGTTCGCACTTTTCGCCGGTAGACTCATATCAAACTCAGTTTGAATACTACGCCTTTGTTCACGGCAGGACGGCTACCTGAATCACGAAATAGGTTAGCTATTTCGTCGATTCATCTATCTAGATACCTAAAACATATTAGGGTTAGGATTGTTTACCCAAGAACGGAATCGGAATCGCCGGTGAAGCGATACGAGAGAGGCGATTCAACTCGTGGGGTGGTGGGATTGAAGCCCAACAATGATCTCTCACTTTCTCTCTCTTCTCCTCCCTCTTTCCTTCTCTTTTTCCTCTCTTCTCTCACCTAGGGTTTGAAATTCGTATAGAATGAGAGAAGGGTAGGTTTATGTCCTTATATAGGCCCAGAACTGATGAAAATGGCCCCAAGGCCATGGTATACTTAGGTTATAACCAAAGAGTGACTGTTTCAGTCCAACGAAGTTCATCTGGAGGCCCATTTCCTGCATATGGTTTGGAAAAAGTTCTCTGATATTGGATCTAGGTCAGGTTAAGAATTCGGTCTGATCAGATCAGTGGATCGACCGTGGAGGACCTGTTTCAGTTCAACAGTCACCGGTACTCGATCAGGGTCACAAGTGCACTGACATGTGTTGAAAATTTTTTCTGATCCGAGAGTGTAATTGAGTCAGAATCTGACAGTCTGAAACCTTAAATTTGGCCTACAAGCGAACGACCCAATTCACTTAAATCTGAGTTCATTTCCTAAGGATATTCGCGTTTCTCACACACTTCACTCCGGGTTCAAGTTGTGCATTTCTGGATACTATTTGGGCTTGATTTACAAAATGGTCGTCAAGCCCAGTAAGGCAATCATAATCGTATAGCTTCATGGTAATCGAACTTTCGATGCACGGTCCAGGTCCGATACGGAGTTTCAATGCGCTCCCGAGAGCAACTAGGTTTTGAGATTGATCGTAAGTTTTTAAGTAATGTAGCGTTAGCGATTCTACTTGTTTTAGGTCTTGCAGTTCATATAAAAAATAGCTCAAGCTAAGCTGCTTACTAATTCAGTTTAGTACTTAATTTTCGTCTAATTTCTAAAGGATTCGGTCCTTAGTGATTTCTGCCTGAGGTGGTACTCGGGTCTTTCTACGGATTTTTTCGAGACGTTACATTTTTTTAAGCGATGCATAAAATTGCTTGTAAATCTTACACATAGGAGTCCATAAAACATGTTTAGTTATCAAATTAGGGTTTAAAAGGAAGAGATAGAATGATACAAGCTTTTTCAAGCGTCGTTCTTCTGTCGAAACCTCAGTTCTAGTTTGTTTTATGCTTTCTCTTTTTCTTTTCCTTTTAAGATGTTAATTGTTCTTGGCTAATCTCTTAATTAAGGATAAGGGATGAAAATTTTGATAGATATTTGATATTTAATTCATTTTCAATTAAAATTATTTAGTTTTTACATTAAATTTTGAGATAGCATGATACACTTGTACATGCCAGCTTGTCTCCACATATCGCTATGTTGTTGAACTCCACAATTGTACCATGTTGAGTTGCATATCAAACCCCATTTATTACCTGATTTTACCAACATGATAATGCTTAATGGACTATTTTAATCGTGTTTGTGATGTAGGATGTAATTAGGAGCTTGGACTGGAATAGGATGCTAAAAGCATGGAATTAACACTCCGATGTCACCAAGGCTAGGGACGGAATCTAGGGGACCAAGATCGACGGATTTATATGACAAAGATCTGAGGAAACCAAGTCGTTCACGTTAAAGAGGCCCAAAAGTTGTTCAAGATTTGAGATCACAAGGTTTCCACTATCCGATTGGTTCGAAACTACATACATGGCCTGAGGACCATAAATTAACCGTACATGTCAAATTCCAGCCATTGGATCTTCGTGGAAGTGTCCCAATGGACAAATTATCCAATAAACGTCAATCTCTGGCCCACTTGATCTCTGAATATGATTCAAAATTGGGCTCGACCCCTAAAATTAGCTGGAAGAACAAATGGATGGATTAGATTTCTAAAAACATCAAGGTAGGACCCACCTGATGTAAGTGGGGTGCGTAAAGTGCACGCCCATTCGCGGTGCACCGAATCAAATACACAGTCGAACAGCGTTTGACCGAAGAATGCGGGATCCCATTCAAAAACAGCAAATGCTGTGTTTTGCTTGTGCTAACAGGGGATGGTTGTGATCCCTGTAGGCCACCATATGGACCCACTGGTTCAATCCGAGCCATTCATTTGAACCAAATAGAGGAGTCGACCATGATCTAGGTGATTTTGATCTGGAATATGTTGGATAGTAGGCACCAGCTTGTTAAACGATGGAGTCTTCACCACACGATTGATCAGATGGGCCACATCAACGGAATTCCAAAACAGGCCATGTCTGACTGAAATTTCACGACAAAACTGATGGACGGTGTGGATTTCCTCACTAATATCAGTTATGGGACTCACCATCGAAACAATGTTCGGGCGTAGTCCCTGTTTACGCAGTCCACGCGCTCCCGGCCAATCCGGGCTATTTTGCAGGCGTGATTAGGATCGGTTCGCTGATCTGGATCGTCCAAATTTCTCTCAAGGTGGGACCGATCATAACTAAGGCGACTAAATATCTCAGATTTCGCATGTGTGGCCCCGATGTTGACTCCAAACGAAAGTCATTGCTGCGGTATCTGTCGCTGCGTATCACTTTGCGGAAGCCTCCACCGACTGTTGTGTGTAAACAGCTGTTCAGCTCTTCAGCAGCCGACCTCCCATCCAACGTTCTTCATGTTTATAAAAGGAAAGATAAGAGAGAGATTAGGGGGATTCAATCAACCGTTGAGAGAGATATTAGTTTAGGATTTTTGTTTTCTTTTCTTTTTACTGTTTTATTTGAAGTTTGGAGTGTTTTAGCTTCATCATGATTTGCTAAACCTCTTAACTAGGGCTAAGAGGTGAAGCTTGTGGCATGATGGGACTGATTCTATGGCTTGCATTCATACTTTTGAATTGATATTGATTCTGGTTTGGTTATAGGAATACTTCTAGTTTTTAATGGGTTGTTGTGACTGAAATTACAATAAGTCTGCGATAGCTTTGAGTATTTCCTTTTCATTATTTGATTGTGAAGTTTGGAAGCCTTGTTGTTCACCATTGCCCCCTGGACATGGTTGGATGATGGAATCCTTCCTAACATTCATACATCTATCTGATTGGTCGTTAATTAGTTTAATTCTGTTATTTACTTTGTCTCATGGGCATGGTTTTGTGATGGAATCCATTCTGATTTGTATAACTTTCATCTCTTTGAAAACTAGATAGAAGGAAGTTCAGATTGAGTTTTAGTGACATATCTTCCAACTGGATGAAGATGAGACTCGAAGTCCAGTTAAGTTCATGAATCAAGTGTAGATCTCTCTTATCTCTACAAGTGGATCCTCTGAATCCCTAGTTTCCTACCCCTGAATTTCTTAAGTTTTAGATTAGTGTTTCACCATTATTCCTTAAAATCATTTGATTTAGATTGCATCTTAGTCTAGTTCTAGTTCTAGTTATCTTCAGATTACGTACAAGTTTCAGTCCCTGTGGATTTGACCTAGGTCTCAGTCCCTGTGGATTCGACCTCGGTCTCACCAAGTTTATTACTACATAACAACCCTATACTTGGGGAGTGAACAAGTTTTTGGCATCGTTGCCTGGGACTGACAGTTACATTTTTCTGAGATTAACTAGAATTAGGATTAGTTTAAGATTAGTATTCTTTCTAATTTTATGTTAGAAATTTTTCTGTTTGATTTCTAGAAAATAACTTGTTTTCCTATTTTGTAGGATTCTGAGATAGAAACTTCCAACTTAGTAATCTCTTTCTAATTTCTTTATTTTTTTTCTTTTTTTAGGAACTAGTTTATTGTTAGAGATTTTCCTCTATTACTTTTAGAAACTAGGTTAGTAATCTCCTTTTTTAGAAGCTCTTTCTAATTTAGAAACTAACTCTTCTTTCTATTATTTTCTATTTTTAGTAACTTTCTAATTCTAGGATTTTTTTTCCCTTTTTTAGAAATTAGCTTAGCTTTTTATTCCTAAGATTAGAAACTTTCCTTTTTGGTAACTAACTTTCTATTTTTAGAAATTAATTTCTTTTATTTTCTTTTGCAGGATTCTAACATAGGAACTTTTAACCTGGTAACTCCTTTCTAATTATTTCTCTTTTTATTTCTAGATCTCGTATTGTTGTAGGATTTTTTCTTTCTTTCTTTTATTCTTAGGATTGGATTCAGAATTAGGGTTTTACTATGCAAGAGTTGGAACGTATGTATGCTGAGATAGCCAAGAAATCTTGGAAAAGTTTTTTGATGTATGATGAGAATGATGGAAAACAACCTATGCCTTAAATATTTTCTGAAAATTTCTTCAACCAATCAAAACATGATGCTCCACCGATTAAGAAGTCCTTCGGTGATTATCTGCGGGAAAATAATTGCATTACACGAGTTAAGAAAACAGTATGTGATTATTGGAATGATGATGCGTATCAACTCCCAACCTATGACTCGTATGACTATGATCAGTGGAAACATCAACATTAGGAAAATGAACCAACAACATGTTATAATGATTATTCTCTTAAATCCCCTACCTTTGAGATCCAACCGGATTCAATTCAGCATAGCATAGCCTGTCTCGTGGAAATTCAAAAATCGTTGGAAGTGCTTAATTCACACCTTGATAAGATAGAGGAGGCTCGGTCATCCCAACCACAATTCATTCCAGAAATATAACGCGAGGAAAGTGATCCCAACTCGCTTTTGAGGAATTCTGAAATTTGGAATGAAGATTTGAATGATGCTAATGAGCATATGGTCCACTTTCCCGATGAGTCGATCTCGATGACAGTTCAAAGGAGTGGGCAAGAGATGTGGGTATCTTTTAAATACATTGATGATGACACACCTTCCTTACATGACACACAGGCTCTTAATGATGAGGTAGAGGTTAGTTTATTCAAACCTCAACCAAATTTAGGTATAGAATGTGAGGCAAGTGATCCCACCCCAAGTGTGCACTGCACAGAATTAGACGGTGATGCATATTGGGATGATGATCATGAACGTGCAGTCCAAATTCCCCTAAAATCAATCTCAAGTTTGGTCTAGGTCAATAATCAAGACGTACACGAAGTGATCAGTCATAATGAGCTACTCCCCTCACCTGACATGTCTGATTTAAAGGTGGAGGATGAGCACCTTACAACTGACCCTTCTAACTCTTGTGAAACATGTTTAGACCACTCCTCTGAATTGAATGATGATGTGATTCGGAAGAAGGACGAGTTGCTCGCTACGACCTTGGAATTTAAAACCACTTAGTTGAGGCCACCACCATCTGAGTTGTACACGTTTGACAATTCAACGCCTCGATTAAGTAGTTTCAATGAACCAAGTGATCATATCGATGCTTCCCTTATTGATTTTTCAATCTAACTTTGTAGGACTGGAGCAAGAGAGCGTACATCCGTCCACTGTCAAGGATGATGAATTCCTTGGGCAGATCATCACGAGCTCCAATGTGGAAAATAAGTCACACTTAGCTGAACTTCCCAACTCTTGGGATTGCTGGGCACACTTTGCAAATTCAAACGATCCTGTGTCAAAAGACAAAGTGGATGCCTTGCAACACAACATCTCGTTAGTCATCACTGACCGAGAGAACCCTTATTCTGAAGCCCCTTCTTCCCCTGATCCTAAACGTCTACCATTAAAGAAGGAGAAGCTGAAAATTGAACCAAAGTTTGACACTTCAGAATGTGTTGAGGCTACATCACTTCTTGTGAAGTTTTCTAAACTTTATTTACTTGTAGTCTCTGATTCACCATGGGATACTAATGTTGAAACTTCTTCTGTCACAGGTGAATCGTATATACTCTGGATACCTCAAGCAATTCAATGGAAAATTTCTTATGAGGTACATAAGTCTCTCTGGAAAGTCGTGCTCCATGGCACCCAAGCCTATTGTAAAAAGGGTTTTTGGATTATCTTGTTGAGGAACTTACTGAGAAATTTATCCAGATATTGGCCGGAAGAGGAACCTTGCGGCATGATTGAGTAGGTTTTTTTCCTATTTTCACAGGATTAGGATAGTTGCTTTCATGTTTTCACTCTCGTGCTGACCTGCTCTCACACTACGATCTTTTAAAAAATCTCTTTCGATTCCTTCATTCAGGTACTATCTTCCTATCACTTCTCATTTACTTTCGTTGTCCCATGTGCATTACATGCTCATATATCTTTTACATTGAGGACAATATAGATTTTCGATTGGGGATGGAAGATTAGGTTACCTAATCAGTGTTTTCTTGGTCTTAAGCAGAAATTGTGAAATTTTTTAAAATTTTTCTGAAATTTCTTATGAATTCGAAGTGATTTTGACGGTCATCTTGGATTTAGAATTACAAGATAAGTGATGTTGATAATTTATGATTCTCGGATTCAGTTATCTGTTAGATTTCACAGTTAAGTTTGAATTGTTAATCCAGGATTAGAAGTATTAAACATTGATAGAATCATGATTTCACATGTCACATCTAGCTTACACATTGAGGTTTCAGTTCAATATTGAAGGATTGACTTGGTAATCAGTAAGCATGAAAGAAACCAACCTAGGAAATTTGTCCATCCTGTTCAATAAGAAGAATGAAAGAAAAAGAAAGTACTCAGCTACAAGATAGCTGCCTGCGAAAAGGGTTGGGCGAACGAACTTCACCATAGGTTTGCTCCCTATAGGTGTAGATTCGATTCCCCATGGTTGACATTTGGAAAGAGTTAGGCGACTGGTCTTCACCATAGGTTTGCTCCCTATAGGTGAGGATTTGATTCCCTCCTTGGCGTTACTTTTAATGGAAAAATCAAAAGCTAAAAAAAAAAAAAAAAAAAAAAAAAAAAGATAAAGGATGATCTGTGAGGCAAGTTTGGGTTTAGGTTTGGTCATCATGAATTCTCTTGTTGGTTACCAATGACATCATGAAATAAAGAATTGAATCTTAATGCTGACAAGCCGGGACTACACTATACACTCATGGAACTCAATGTTTAGAATTGTTCTAATTAATAGAGTAAATATTTTGAACTTGATTATAAAGTTTACCATACGCTTGAGTCCAGGAGAATGTAATACCCAACATTCATGAATCTTAAACTTCTAAACATCTGGATTGTTTTCAAATATCACTCAGTTTCATAAAAATTAACTTGTAATTCTCAACTTATTTTTCGCATACTTTGCTCAGGACTAGCAAAATGTTGGTTGGGGGTTGTGTTGAGGGTCAAATATTGCATATCAGACCCCATTTATTACCTAATTTTACCAACATGATAATGCTTAATGGACTATTTTAATCGTGTTTGTGATGTAGGGTGTAATTAGGAGCTTGGACTGAAATAGGATGCTAAAAACATGGAATTAACGTTCCGATGTCACCAAGGCTAGGGACGGACTCCAGGGGACCAAGATCGACAGATTTACATGACAGAGATCTGAGGAAATCAAGCTGTTCACATTAAAGAGGCCCAAAAGTTGTCCAAGATTCAAGATCACAGGGTTCCCGTCATCCGATTGGTTCGAAACTACATACATGGCCTGAGGACCATAAATTAACCATACACGTCGAATTCCGACCATTGGATCTTCGTGAAAGTGTCCCAACGGACAGATTATCCCATAAACGTCAATCTCTGGCCCACTTAATCTCTGGATATGATTCAAAATTGGGCTTAACCCCTGAAATTAGCTGCAAGAACGAATGGATGGATTAGATTTCTAAAAACATCAAGGTAGGACCCACCTGATGTGATCGGCGTGCATAAAGTGCACGCCCACTCGCAATACACCGAATCAAATACACAGTCAAACTGCGTTTGACCGAAGAATGCGGGATCCCATTCAAAAACGGCAACTGCCGTGTTTTGCTTGTGCGAACAGGGGATGGCTGTGATCCCTGTGGGCCACCATACGGACCCAGCAGCTCAATCCGAGCCGTTCATTTGAACCAAATGGAGGAGTCGACCATGATCTAGGTGATTTTGATCTGGAATATGTTGAATAGTGGGCACCAGCTTGTTGAACGATGGAGTCTTCACCGCACGATTGATCAGATGGGCCACATCAACGGAATTCCAAAACAGGCCATGTCTAACTGAAATTTCACGACAAAACTGATGGACAGTGTGGATTTCCTCACTAATATCAGTTATGGGACTCACCATCGAAACAACGTTCGGGCGCAGTCCCTATTTACGCAGTCCACGCGCTCCCGGCCGATCCGGGCTATTTTGCAGGCGTGATTAGGATCAGTCCGCTGATCTGGACCGTCCAAATTTCTCTTAAGTTTGGACCGATCATAACTAAGGCGACTGAATGTCTCAGATTTCGCACATGTGGCCGCTATGTTGACTCCAAACGAAAGTCGTTGCTGCGGTATCTATTGCTGCGTATCACTTTGCGGAAGCCTCCACCGACCGTTGTGCGTAAACAACTGTTCAACTCTTCAGCAGTCGACCTCCCATCCAACGTTCTTCATGTTTATAAAAGGAAAGATAAAAGAGAGATTAGGGGGATTCAATCAACGGCTGAGAGATATATTAGTTTAGGATTTTTGTTTTCTTTTCTTTTTACCGTTTTATTTGAAGTTTGGAGTGTTTTAGCTTCATCATGATTTGCTAAACCTCTTAGCTAGGGGTAAGAGGTAAAGCTTGTGGCATGATGGGACTGATTCTATGGCTTGGATTCATACTTTTGAATTGATATTGATTCTGGTTGGATTATAGGAATACTTCTAGTTTTTAATGGGTTGTTGTAACTGAAATTACAATAAGTCTATGATAGCTTTGAGTATTTCTTTTCCATTATTTGATTGTAAAGTTAGGAAGCCTTGTTGTTCACCATTGCCCCCTGGACATGGTTGGATGATGGAATCCTTCCTAACATTCATACATCTATCTGATTGGTTGTTAATTAGTTTAATTCTGTTGTTTACTTTATCTCATGGGCATGGTTTTGTGATAGAATTCATTCTGATTTGTATAACTTTCATCTCTTTGAAAACGAGATCGAAGGAAGTTCAGATTGAGTTTTAGTGACATATCTTCCAACTGGATGAAGATGGGACTCGAAGTCTAGTTGAGTTCATGAATCAAGAGTAGATCTCTCTGATCTCTACAAGTGGATCCTTTGAATCCCTAGTTTCTTACCCTTGAATTTCTTAAGTTTTAGATTAGTGTTTCACCATTATTCCTTAAAATCATTCGATTTAGATTGCATCTTAGTCTAGTTCTAGTTCTAGTTATCTTCAGATTACGTACAGGTTTTAGTCCCTGTGGATTCAACCCCGGTCTCACCAAGTTTATTGATACATCACAACCCTATACTTGGGGAGTGAACATACCATTTTGCCCACTCTTTAATTGATCTCAACCTAGATCGTGAAGCTTTGAAAGCACCTGCAGGATCTGGGAAATCAGATTGAAGTAATATTTTTTCATCTAGACAACCTAAGAAGAACTAATATACCATTGAATTTTCTTGATGAGTAATTTCAGGGTGGAAGGTCACTCCAAGTGAAAGAAATATTCTATTCTTATTGACAGGGATGTCAAAAATGATATCATTTCTGATCACAAGAGAAAATGTGTCTCTCGCATGAGATTTTCTTGATGAAAGGTTGGAAGAGTAGAAGATGAAGAAGCAGTCATGGCGTTGATAGATATTTTAAAGGAATAAGAGGGATAAGAAAGCAAGAGTCATAGAAAATCAAAACTGATTCGAAAATGGATGTATATCGATCAGGAACGTACGCATTAATGAAATGATAATCATGGCTCCTCATATGATTCAACCATTCAAAGAGAATTGATACACGTCAGAATAATAGTGATAGGAAAAGCAAGACCATCATTTGAATTTTCATCTCTGCTGAGCAGAATCAGTGGGGAGCTAATATGTGGAAGGAAAAGCCGATCACATTTATTATATTGAACAACAAACCACTATCGTTGTCACCTTTTTTCCCAAAGGTGAAGCAACTTGGGGGATAATGTTAAACCATATTTTTTACCATTCCTAAAAAAACCAGTTAGTAAAGGACATGTGCCATTGTACGAGTAATATACAACACGCATAAGGTTTACGAGGATATGCAGAGCGTGTGTTACAGAAATAACAGTTGATGCTAGTTGGATAATACATGTCATTTGAAGAAAAAGCATGGTCGAGCAGTGAAAGACAAAATGCGGTTGAGCAAAAAGCAGTCCTAAAGTGGTTTTTAGGACAGATGTCAAAGAAGAGTTTGGAATGCGAAAGTGGTGTTGAAGCAGTTGCTGTAACTAATTAAACGTGAGAAGAAGCATCTAGATAGTTGTTTCAGAGATGTCTATAAATAGAGTTCAATGAAGCAAAGTGTCTCATGTCAACCCAACCAAACAAATCAAATCTATCAATTATCACTTATGTTTCTTAGCATAATATCTTTTATGTTCCAATAGGGTAATCTTACATTAGAAGTACCAGTAAACTAATAGTTATAATCCTTAACAGTATTCTACTCATATTTGGGATGATTTCCACTGTGATACAAGCAATTCTTCTGCCCAAAAGGTACTATGGAATTACTTACTATGGTCAACTGTAAGTGTGTGCTTTTTCTTTATTCTGTTTTTTCTCTTCTTTTCTTTTTTTTTGCTTTTCTTTTGTACTTTGGTAAAGAAGGCAAGGTGCAACTCATTTTTTAAGAACGAACTCTATCCTTCAATAATCATCTGATTATCTTAAGCAATATCTTCTGAGTGATTGAATAAGCAACCGGTCATCTTAGACTTCAGTTATATACCGTCAAGTACGATGAATCAGCCTTGTTGGGTTGGAAACGACCGGCACATAAGCATACCCAAACATATCACACGTGACCGAAAGGCAACATGAGGAACACCGCAAAATCTCCCAAATTAAAAGATCCCTGCAGCCAACATTAGGACATTTGTCGCTGGAATGTAAGCCATTGTTTGTATTCCACTTCAACGGCACCGATTTGCAGCAGCACTCAGAGGAAAGGTTAAGATTGGGTTCAACCCATGACTTATGGTAGCCAAGAGTGTGTGTCAACATTAAAGTCATAGATTCTAGCACCCATGTGGTGTGTGTGAAAAATGAAAAAGAGAAGAAAAAAAGAGAAGTTGAAATTGGCTGTGACCGATGGTTTGATTTTTCTCAAGAGGCTGGTTCCCCGCAGTGTCGTCTAGGCCATCCAACCTGCCCAGTAATAATGGACAGCCATGATGAGGAACAACACCTCAAAAATCAGGTTAATATAATCATCAGAATATCTACGCCGTACAATAAATATTGGACAACCGTCCTAAACAAATAAAAACAGTTCTACGGTTCTACAACCATATGAACAGGTTTTAGCTGTGTAATCGTGAAATCAACGAGCACTAGAATACATTAATGATTCATCTGGTACATCAATCAATCTAGACCCCACAACATGCGGGGTCCACGGTGGATGTACCAAAACTCTCGAACTTAACCTCGTCACTGTCCATTAAATTCAGATTTTCAGCCACTATTCTTAATCTTCCATTGTATAGCTAATAATTGGACGGTTAGGATCATTGGATCAGTGTAATTTTCAGTAGCAAATGAGGCCCACAAATCTTGAATAATTCAAATAGGCACATAGATAAAATCTCCGCCCTCCTTTGGCATGACGCTGTGGCACAGAGAAAGTAGCCACCCTACCTTTTCTTAGAGAAGGAAAGTGATGGGGTATTATGTATTGTAACACAGCTATAAGCGAGCATACGCCTTAAATCTGAAGCGCCCAAATAATGGGACCCACTTCACATGGATTTACCCCAAAATCCAGCCAATTGGTAGATAAGTCCACTCAAATGCATGCCAACGCATTGCCAGAGATACTTCTTGAGTTTAGCCGTTGGATTTCGGTTTCCTTTATTTGATAGGGCTCCCTGGGATGGTCCAAAAACAATCCAGGATTGGATATTTTACCCCTTTGATTTGGCAAAGGTTATAGTCATCGTTCATTTATAAAGCAAAAGAGCCAAATTGTCGAAGGTTTAAAGTTATCCAATTGAGACCTTTACTTGTTGACCACCTTCCAGCATACGTCAGATAAACGGCTTGGATCATTGGAAAATGACCCAAATTCAAAAGCTAAAGTTCCAACGCATCTTACTGCAATTGGGTACGATGCATTTGAGCAAATCTCTTATGTGTCTTAACTTGCTTCCCGAGATTAAAAATGAGTGCATGGACATTCCCAAAATAGAAAACGAGTGGGGATGCAAATCAAACACTCAACTCCCAAGTTGAAAAATTAGTGCAATGTAAACCAAACAGGTTAGGGGTAGATAATAATTCCCAACATGTGTGAAATAGTATCACGCACCACATTCGCAAGCAGAGGCTTCCATCCTTTCATTTGAGATGAAAATACAGGAGAATGAGGAGAATGAAAGCCCCCTGTCAAAATCCCAAACACCAATTTCCTTGCTTAAGATATAAAGGTGGTGGACTGAATGATTAGAAAACCAGCGAAGGATCTTTTCAACTCCCGGCAAGCACTCAAATTAAAGATGTAAAGAAACCCACCTAAAAAGAAGAAGCGGTGTGTAATCATAGGATAGAAGATGCTTTGCTTTATTGTCATGACATGTAAAAAGAAGCAAATATGGAAAGAAATACAAACACCCCAATGTCACAAATTTCAAATCAATCATAGACAGAGACAATCAAATAATATCTTATAATAATATCTCAAAAGACCCAATTCAATCCATGTACACATGAAATTTACAGGACAAAGCAGAGCTCTTGCCCCTTTCTTTCTCAAAGTCCATCTATTCCTCGATGAAAGTCCCACAAACCAACAATACCAATTCACTTAAAATAAGAAAAAACAACCCCAATAAAAAAAGAAAAATAATTAAATAACATTAAATTAAAAAGGAAAGAACTATAGAAGAACAAAAAACCAACTCAATTCCCCCATCTTGGCAGCAGTAGCAGTTCATTCAGATAGCAGATAGAGCTTATAATTTCCATTAGCTTTTATTTCATCTCTCTTGAACTCATATGCACTCAGAGGAGCTTTTGGTTTTGGATCTGTAGAGGAGTTTCTTCTTCTTAGAGGTGGTGTTGTCTATGGTGAGCACCACCTTGCCCGACTCCCCAATCTTGAAGCTGTTCTTCAAGAAGGGCTCATCAGTTGCAGTCATCTTCCTCATCTTCTGCACAATCACCGTGTAACCATCTTCGGTGCTTGGCACAAATTCTGCGCCATAGCTCACATCCCACCCTAGGACTCGAAGCTCCCAAACAAGAAGGCAAGTCTGTAGAACAACCACACAAATCCATGCAAAATCATTCCATTGAAGTCTTTGGATACAGTATAGGAAAGAATATTTGATCTAGACACAAATAATCAGTGGTCAATCATATTAAGAGAAACTACTGTAAATTTATATGACCAGCAGATAACTGAATCATTGAAATTAATAGGGGAAAAGACCCACAGCAAATTCATATCCATCGAAGAATTCAGTAATGATGTAAAGAAAGAAGATTTTCGAGCCATTCGATAAGGGTAAGAAGAAAATTCTGTAATAAGGAGATGATTTAACATATGACAATGGGGAGAAGACTCGCTCCAAAATCATACAGAATTAGGCCATTAAAGTACTGTACAAGGGGGAAAAAAAAAGCCATAATCTTAGATCCAGACATTTAAAATCACCACTTGATCAAGTTAACAAGAAACTATGTAAATTTCTACAATAAATGGATGATTGAAATTAAAAAGTTACAGAAGATACAGATCAATACAGTGCAATACAAGACAAAATCATTGATCCAGACACAACTGATCACCACCTGATTGAGCTATAACTAGAAAACATGTAACATTTCTATGATCAGGAGGTAATTGAATATTTAACAGAGAGAATAAAGACCCACCAATAATTCATTCAAGCAAAATCATGCCATTGAGGTATTAGACAGCATGAAAAGAACAGAATATTTCATTGAGACAAAGCAATCACAATTCAAACAGGTTAATTACAAAAATACTGTAACTTTCAATGATCAAAATACCAAAGGATAATTGAAAGAAAGAAGGTGGCAAAGACCCACCTCAGAAACTGGAATTTCGACTGTGTGTTTGGACGCTGGCTTAATTGTAATCTCAGTAACAGCATCAGTAGTGCTGAAATCTGTGTCATTGTCCTTGCTCAGGCCTCCAAATTGAACAGGGACCTGCTCAGGAGCTATGTATCTATGCAAAACAAACCCAACAAATTAAAAGGGAGATGGAGAAACAGAAACATCCATAACACTTACACAACATCATTAAAAAACCCAAGCAAGATAAGAAATATCTACTAACTTGAAAAGGGTCTCTGTCGATTTCGACGGCCCTGCAAAAACGAACTTGCTCTTGGTCCTTTGAGTCAGGAAAGGGCTGATCATCCGATTGAAAGCCAGATACCACCATGGAACATTGATCATTATCTGAAAAAATCCAATCCAATTCAATCAAATTCAGCACTGTCAATAACAAAAAACAAAAATCTAAAATATAGGAATTTTTGCCAACATCAATTACTAAAACCCACCTGTTTTGCAGCGAACTCAGGGTAATTATCTTGAAGCAATGAAACTGCCTGATTCGTTGCCTGCCTCAGCCCTCTCTTACCAGGCCCTGGCGAATTCTTTAAATCGGTGACCTGAACGAGAGTACAGATGCCGGCCGGGCTGAAATCAAGCTGCCGGACTCCCTTCTCCAAGAACTGGATCCGCCACCGCAGGAATTTCTGCCTTTTCTCCTCGTCCGACAGAGTCTTCTGATACAACTCCTTATTCTGAAATTCCCCGTATACATTATAGCAGACGGCGTGCCCTTCCTTATCGAAGCCGTGCATGAAAACCACCTTCTCCAAATCATTTCCAAGATCTTCTTCAAGGAGGCCGTCGATCCCAAACTCCTTCCGCCAGCGGACTGTGTTCTTGATCATGGCAAAGGCCTCCTTTACCTTGAAATCCCTGGCCCGAAGGAATTTCAGCAGGACGACATCGCTCCGCTCATCGTCGCTCAGAAGCTGAATTCCCCAAATGAAGACCTCCTCTGGCGGCAGCTCGGGAGCTGCTACTTCCGCTGGAGCAGGCTCCGCCGCAGCAGGCTCTGCTTCTTTGGTAGGCGCGTCACATTCCGGCGGCGGTGCAGGAGCGGTGACGGCGACCACGGTCTCTTCGATTGCTTCAACCGTCTTGGCACCGTCATCATCAACGGCAGGGGTAGCAGCAACGGCGGCAGCGACGATGGTTTCTTCCACCACCTCTGTTATGACAGCTTCCGGCTCGGCAACTGCCGCCGGTGGCTTTCCTTCTTCAGCCGAGGCAGGGACGGTTTCAGATTCCGGCTTCGGCGGCTCCTCGGCCGTCGTTGCCGGCTCCGGCTCGACCGCAACAGGCTCTTCCGTAGCAGGTTTTGCTTCTTCGGGTGCCGGAGGATCGGACTTCTCCTCTTCTTTGGGAGGCGGTGGCACGTATGTAAATTCGTGCTTTTTGAGGGCCTGTTGGATAAGCTGCTTGAGCTCTTCGAGGGCTTTCTTTTCCGGGTCTGGGAGATCCGATACCCGATTGCTTTCTTCTTTGAAAGAGACGGATTGCGGGATCGCCTCTTCTTCGATCGCCGCGGGTTTCGTATCAGCCTCGTCTGAAACAGGCGCGGTTTCGGATGTGGGTTTCGGGTCTTCAGGTTCTGGGGTTGGAGCGGGCGGCGGGTCCTTGTCTGTTGGTTTCTCAGGGGCTGGATCTGCCGCCACCACGACCTCTGTGGACGGTGGTGATGGCTGGGCGGCCGGTTGAGCTTCCTCTGCCATTGAAGAGAGAGAGAGAGAGAGAGTTTTGAGGGGTTTAGGAAGAGGGGAGGGATGGTGGTGTAGTTGGAGCGAGGAGTTATATAATCCTCCACCCGAGGATGAGCTTACAGTCCTCGAGTCCTGTGTTTGTACAAGTTGATCTCTTTTGGTTGAGAGATCCAGACCGTTTTTTTACAGCCTCGCAACGAGTGGACCGGGTCTGGGATATGTGCTTGACGAGACAATCCTATTCCTGATTTGGGTGGCAGGTGAATAGATGGTCAAGATTAGAACGGAGCAAAAGGTCCACAATCGATTGAAAGTTACTAGGGTTGAAAAGGCTAGGATCTTGCGTCCCATCATATCAACGGTCTGGATCAAATATTTATGCGCCAACTTGCACGAGCTCAGAGCCAGAGGAGAGAGCCCAGGTCCTGAGGCGGAGGATGGGAGAGACCCCAGTCTGTCAAGTCAGGTAAGCCAGCTCTCCTGCTGCGGTGTGTGGTGGGGCCCACCATTGCTATCTAAAGCCACGCTATCCTGGAGATTGGGCATCTTCGGTGTTGCCGTCGCCGGCCGGCACCGATGGTTAGTAATCGGTCTTGTGGTGGGGCCCACTTGTTCTGGTGTCATTCCCATGCGCCGTGTGGGGGTGGGCCCCACACAGCCACCTCATCTTATTTCCTTTTCCTTCATTTTTCTTGTTCTAAAAATGACGATTGCTTCGCTCGGTTACGCTGTCCGGACCGTGTGCTTAGAAAATGACAACCTATGCCCGCGAGGATAAAGGATCAGAATGATCTCCATGGCCAGTTTTACTCAGCTCCACCACCTTGGGGCCCGCCATTTTTTATTTATAAAATCTACTCCGTCCATCATGTTCTATTCTTAATTTTAGTGTCTAACTCAAAAAATCAGCGAGATCCACCACTCAGATGGGCAGTACCACCCGGGAACAATGGAGATAGATGCCAACCACAGGTTTCTGTGTTGGGCCACATGGTGTTTATCATTCATCAATACCGTTAATCAGGTTTAACTAACCGGAATGAATTGAAAATACGAAAATCATTGGGTCACATCGTGTGAGATTAGATGTTTTAGTAGCAGTTTTACATCGTTACCATTGGTGTGGCCCAGAGTCTTTGATCGGGCTCATCTTTTGCATTTACCGTTCAAATAATGATTCAAACCTGATGGACGGAGCTGATTTACATAGAAATTTTCATATTTGTCTACCGAGCTTGGTGTTTTATGCAGCTGTGTAAAGTAAGTGTTGTAGTTGATTATGATCCTAGGTGGAAAATGACTCCATCCAATGCCAGCTCTTTCTACAAGGGATTTTATTTTATTTTATTTTTCATATGTTTTTTTCCTTGGAGAAGGGGATATACCATATATTGCGTTTGTCACATTCAATGCATACATGGTCCACGTGTACAAAAATCCTGACCGTTCAAACGATGGGCCTTTTTGTGGATGGGGCGCAGGCTTAATGAAATGCGGGCTCTTCAAATTGATCGTTCTATAGGAAATGGTCCATGTACCAGATTAAACTTGAGCAATCGGACGGTTGGGATCATGGGATTTTTTTGGTTTTTGAACGAGGTTGCATCCACAACGTTGCCCTTGATTTGGACAGGTTGGACTGATGTACATGAACGCCTTGTGTACAGTTGAGGAGTTGCAACAATTTAGAAAGTTGCGGCGAATGCGTATTGTAGACAGTTTGAAATTGGAAAATTACAGGATATCGAGCAGCATATGTCGCTTGATACACATGCACTTAGAAATTATACACGTGGCAATAATTAACTAGATTAAACCGACTAAATTGTGAAACTCACTATTGGTGAGTCATAATCTTAAAATCAGATCATTTGTAGGATCTTAGCCTCTGATTCATGAACACTTGTTTGTTGAAATACAACCGTTGGATATTTTTAATCATAACTGTCCAAGAAATATCCACCAATCTGGAAGAAAGATCAAAGCGAAATCTTTTGCGGATGATACATCTAAACTGCGTCATGGGTTGGAAAATTCAATAAATTGCTTGTATGAACGTATGCAACTTTTGACTAATTTAGAGTGACTGTCGTATCAACCATCACACTCCACCAGATTATCAAAGCTTTTTCTCTTTGAAATTTGAATATGTAAAGAGGGAGCCAGCCAGCGAGTGCCACCAGAATTTGTGGCTCCACCACGGGCATGGTTTTAGTCACGGTGATTGCGGGAAATGATTCCGTGGAGCCGACTCGACCGATGTTCCATTCAACGGACTAGATTTCGGTAGTGACCCTTCCACCACCAATGTCGGTGCAGGCCGTGATATGGATCCACCTTGATGTATGTGTTTTATCCTTGCCGTCCATTCATTTTGCCAACTCATTTTAGGGCATTAGCCCAAAAATGAGTCAGATCCAAATCACAGGTAGACCACATCAAAGGAGACAGTAGCGATTGAATGCCTATCCTTAAAAACTTACTAGGGCCAAGATTATTTTTGTGTTTTCTCTTCATCCAGGTCTGTATGACCTTATCATCATGTTAGATGTTAGATAGAAGATAAACATCATAGCAGGCCCTAGGAAAAATTTTTATGGTGGTCATTCAATCACCGTTGTTTCCTGTAGTGTGGCCCACCTGAGATTTGGATCTGCCTCATTTTTGTGATTGTGCCCTAAAATAAATTCCAAAAATGGATGGACGGCATAGATAAAGCACATACATTATGGTTGGGGCCATAACACCGACCAGAGCTGAGATCTCGGTATTGGAGGGGTCACACTTCCGAATCGGAGTCCCCAGGTAACCTACGTCCCCAATCCAGCTGGCTTGGTGGCCACTAATGAAAAATCACATCGATCCAAGCAATGGATGAGTACTGTTATCCATTTATCCCCACTGAATGCCACCATCTTTACTTTGACCAATTACTTCGAGTACAAGACAGCAGCTGTTCATCAAGTAGAGAAAATTTTTTGTCCGACCAGCACGATACTATGAAACACCTGTTTTGTACGGCTCTCGTAACGCCCAGGTTATACGGGCGCAAAAAATCACATGCCCTCATTAATATGACTAGGTTAAGAGACATTAAAGAGATACATAGCTGCAATAACTTATCAGATATCTCAGCCAAGACGGTTTCCGATACATAAATATGGCTACCTAACCTAGTCAAATCGAAGAAATCAAATATGAAACACTAAAAGGGCAAAGTTCAGGTGGTAAAATTGTATTGGTTTGTTAGGGCCAGTAACATTTCATTATAATATGGTTTTTACACTGCCGTCTACCTGTTAGGCAATGCTTACTCGACCAAACAGAATGTTCGGGGACGTAAGAATAGAATCCATCATCTTCTTCTGATTCTCATTCTCCAACACTTTTGAGGATAAAGATGCCGTCAATGACGAGAGTGAACACCATTTATTTATTTGTTTCAAGTCTAGCAGTCTCCCCTTAAGGAAAAGTAGCAAATTTTGGATTGAGCCCTACTACCCTAGTAAGTTCCAGCATTAGTTTTGTTACGATCCGAGCATACCAAAGAATTGTCGCGTCGTTGCCTGAGTGATGAGGAGCTTCGGCACCGGTCCTTACAATTGGATGTTCATCTAGAAACAGCTCTTGATAGTGTGTACAAGGTATTGCTTCATTTTATTAGGATATAATCACTCGGTTCAATCTACGTATTGTTGGATGCGCTGGTGGGTTCACCTATTCCATTTGGTTCATCATTGTCATTTAGTAAACTACTTAGTTTGAATAGCCCCACTAAAGCTGAAGAACTATAAACCCGAGTAGGGGATTAGTTATATGGTAGAAAAAGATCATACTCTTGCTCTCGGCCAAATTTGTTTGAAGATTTCTCTAGAGGAACCGATTCGTCAAGTCAAACCTGCTAACACTTTAGAAGATCGAATAGCTTATGGAATTCCTCTAGAAGAATTAAGAATATCGGGAGAGCAACCTGTTGCCGCGACGACTCCTAGTCCACCAGAAAAGGTTAATGATCCAACCCTGTAGGCACCAGCAACTGCACTCTACACCCCCACCAGAGAAACTCCAGTTAATACTAAGAGTAGGTCCGAGCCTTCGGCTACATCTCCGATGATGAGATATAAAAGACAGAGTTTTTTATCTCCTGTTATCCATTCTCAGACGCAAGCTTATTCTCCTCCTATCGAACATAGCAAACAAAACATCTACCCAGCTCCTACAGAATGAAGAACATATGTAATCAAGACTATTTCATCTTCAAGGGTAAACAAGTTATGACTGAAGATGTAACACCCCGGTTACCGAAACCCAAGTACACTACTCGTTTTCCAAAAATTCAAGTGTTAACCTTTAAGATATCTCAAATTTATAAGAGGGAATCCAAACATACATAACCGAATATTCGAGTGGTTGCCCGTAAACTTATACAAACCAATGTCTAAACTTTTTACAAAACATGACGGTACAAATTAAATACAAATGAAGTTAAGAATGGAGAGTCGCAAGATCATTTGGCTCCTCCTATTTCACATGAAAACCAACATGTGCATGTGCATCATCTGCGTCTCCTGCACACTGAATACGGTTTGATAGCGTCAATAGCTATCCCAGTGAGGTATAACCCCCAAGATTTATCATATCATCAAGATAATTAAGCATAGTTATCAGAAACAGTCCATAATGAATATTTCACAATGATCATTATAGAAATAAGACGGAATTTACCAAATACGAATATATTGAATAAATTCCACAAAGATATTCTTGTTTAAATGCATGAATGCATGCACATGCTCACAGACCTGGGGATGCATATCCAGCTAGCAAAAAGGTTACCCATGGAGAACTAGCCACCCAAAAAAGTACTCAAAGGTACGTCTAAGGAGAACTAGACAGCCGGAAAAGACCATGTAACGAGGACACCCAAGGTAAGTTAACTTCCTAAAAGAGTATTCTATGATATGTCCAAGGAAAACTAGACACCCGAAAAAGTCTATGCGAAAAGAAAAACCTATGGTAGTCAAATGCATGCAACGAAAACTTAGGATCACCAAGTAAAATACTTTATGGTACAACCCATAGTGACCTAAGAAAACTCTACGTCTTGTATCAACCATCCGGTAAAGTTCGTATGCCATGAAGATGCATAATTAGCCCAACCATTATTATTCCAATTTCAAACAACCATTTTAAGGAAGCTCAAAGGTCACTATGGGAGGTTTGTCACCCGGCATAGGCCAACAGCTCAGGCATAGTGTCCCATTCTACCATCCCTGGCTCATGAGACTAACAAATAGGATGTTTAAAGGTAACTGTAACACCCTGTACTTTTTAGTACTTGGGTGTTACCGTATACTCTAAATTAATATAAATTACAAAATCTATAATACCTGAAAATAAAAAATGCTAGAAAAGGTTACAAGGAATAACATATTCCAAACAATTTAACAACTTATATGAAAGTAAAACATAACACATGTAACCCTACAAATAATGTACAAATGATATATACATTAATCTTTGCTTGCTAACATTCGTACAATTTACATGATAATAACCTGTGATATTATAAAATATATAAGTGATAATAGTAATAATAATAATAATAATAATAATAATAATAATAATAATAATAATAATAGTAACATAATAATGAAAATAATAATAATAATAATAGTAATAAGGATAGTAACAAGGGGAAATAAATAATGATATGTATAGTTTATACTAAAAATTAACATTAACGTTAATATCTACTTGTAAGTCATTACAAAAGACATATGAACAGCCTTTGGACCCTTTTAGCCGTTAACGTCCGATTTTGGGGTGATCCGACTGTCGAATTGACGGAGATCCACCAAGACGACCCAAATCAAGTCATGGACCCCACCTAAACTTTAGATTTGATTGGTTTTTTGGCAGAAGATCTGATTAGAGCTCCCGAGGTAGAATTGACGGTTTGGATCATACCATGTAAGCTTGTGGACCCCACCTTAGAACTCGTGTGTACACTAGTGGTGTGCACCAGCGCCGCACCAAGCCAACAAACCCAGTTAAACTAGGTTTGACCCGCAAATTACAAAAGAGGAATGAATTCCTCCTCTCTTTCATTTTTCCTGCCGACACCCGAGCTGCACCTGAGATTTGAAATGTGGCCCACCACATGTGATCAGAAGGCCGATCAAATCCATCCATCTGGTGCAGTCGTGGGTCCCGAGTAGAACACACCTAACTCCATACTTTGGAGCACGCATGCAAGTACACCATCCCTAGTGCAAACAGGCCCTACAAACACCTGTTTTCGAAAATGGAAACTGTTTCATTACTCCACGTTGGTGATCCGTGTGCCCTGGCGTCCGTCCATCCAAGCCATCCATTTAGAAAGATCCTAGCCATCTGTTTTACGCGGTTTAAGGCTCCCTCAATACCGGGGAGAGAAAACCTCAGCCGGTTTTGCATTTACCAACTGTATAAGAGAGCCGTTGTTAGAACGAATCGAATCCTAATCGTTTAATCTTCATCCAATGCCTCTAGATGTGTCTAGGGCGTAATGCCCAGCAAGGAAAATATAAATATGAAGGTGCTCCTTCCCTCTCTTTAGAGGAACCTTAGAAACAAGCCGACGTCACCTTCCAAGCTCGAACCCACTGGTCAAAAAGCGTCCGAGCTCCATTCCATTCCTTCACCTAGCGCCATTTCACCCCTAGAAACCCTCCTATGTTGTCGGATTAAAGGAAAAAAGCTGAGGGAGAGAATCTGTCATTAACGGCGGAACTTCTTCCTCGTTCAAGTGGCACTAAACCAAGTTGATTCAGGTCGAATTCGGTAGTCCAGTGACTCCGCTGGACCTACAGCAGATGAAGGAAAAGAAAGAAAGAAATGGAGAAGAATGAGGCAGATAGAGAGAGAGAGAGATTAGCTCGGTGGCGCGACTACAACTGGTCCGACATGTTGTTGTCCGACCCACCGAGCTGCTGGCTAGTTCCAGACTCTTTTCGGACCTGTTCGGGTTCATATACCTGTTGACCCATGCTCTAAGGTGTTCAAAACTAGGATGGGAATCCAGTAGACGAAGAAAGAATCAGAGAGACAAGAAAAAGGAGATAGCCAGGTGAGAGGGTGAGACGGGCCTGAGTTTTAGGTTGACTCGTTACCGAGTCAGACTACTAACCCATTGGTTGGGTCGAGCTCAGCTGTTGTTGGACCTTTCTAGGTGAGAGGGAAAAAGAAAATTAAGGAGAAGAAGAAAGAGAGAGAATGTAGGGAAGAGTGGTTGTGTTGGGCCGAGTCAACTCAGTTCGAACCGAGTCATCAAGGTGAGTCAACCTTTCTTCCCATTCTAGAGTCATTTCATTGTGTTAATATCATTGTTACACTCTTAGTAATAAGATTGCTAACATTACATATGACTAGCCATTAACAGATAATTTGCGTTAGAACTAGTGATTGTAAATAAAATTACAATGTGTGGATAGTTGAATCTCACTTACCACTCTTAAATATTATCATTAACAATATATCGTAACATTATTATCATAACGACTATTGGGGCCATGTCTGTTAATAATAATTATATATATCGCTAATATCAATGACGATCTTGAGATTATTAATAATGTAGGTATTGTACACCCATTTGAAATTCAATCCAAAAATCTAAACCTAGACCTAAAACCCTATGGTGAAATCCTAGACCTAATTAATCTAAACTCTAGGTCTATACTTTAAAAATAAGTGATGAGACCATAGCACCTATTATCATGACTAGATCCATTATTATGATTATATTATCATTTTCTCCTTATGGGATTATTATAATACTTGTTTATATAATTATTAGTATTAATCGTTATTATATTATCATTAGTAAACATTCTATTATTATTGCTTGAATTATTTAAGGGATTATCAGTAACTATAAATATATTAAATGATGTCAATACGTTTAAATATGAACTTATGGACCGTCGTTATTATATGGATGGAATAATGCCCCTATTCGGAATATTATTTGACCCATTGTACAATAATAATAATGATAATAATATTGATAATAAATTAGTATCCAAATCCCAGGATCTAAGTCTAAGATTAAACCCTAAGATAAAAACCCTAATTCTACACTAAAACCCTAAAAGCTAACCCTAGCTTATAATCTTAAACCCTATGTAGTTATTAGAACTTGGACCTAATTATACAAGTTCATGATTTGTGGTAGGATACATTTCTAAGGGCGCAAGCACTCAGCGACACGAGAAGGTGATTCAAAGTATAAGGTGATGATTCTTCTCCTTGAGTTTTCCATCTTCTCATTAGCTTAAGTTATAGTTTTTATTTAAATTCATAATTGATATTCCCTTTATAATCACATGTGTTAGTTGGTGGAAATTAAATTGTTGTATTACATGCTTTATGATTATCATGCATATTTATTCATGCTTGTGGATTTTCTTTTATGGATTGCTATGGAACTTAAACTGGTACATTAGTGAGAAATTCCCATATATGAATGTACACCCATACTTGGGATGTAACTTGACTAGTTATGATCGTAATGGACATTCGACTTGGTAGTTATTGAGTGGTGGTCTAGATGGATCATTGATGTGGGCCTACCATCCAGGGTTGTTATGCTCAATGGTTTTTAAGGATAGTCTTTATCGTATGGTTTTGATATCGGCCCTATGTGGCATATTTTGATACTCGTCCTATGTGGTTTTGTTTTGGTACTTGCCTTAGATGGGTTCAATGTTTTATACTGTGCAACCATATAATGGTAAGCCCCATATATTGTAATATGATTGGCCACTAGTCAACGGGGTACCATTAAACATCCTAAGGTGGTAGTCTCATGAGTCGGGGATGGTGGTATGGGACCTATGCCAGAGCTGTCGGCCTATGCTGGGTCATGTGCTCCCCGTAGTGACTTTTGAGCTTATCTAAATTAGCCGGTTGCAATTGGACTAATAATGGGCTGACAAATCATACATACATGGCATATTACGATGACTTGGATCACTTTACCCTGCGATTACGCTGATGTTGCGCTTATGACCATTCATTCAATTTATGATGATGACTTGGATCTTCATGCCCATGCGATTACAGTGAGTGTTGCGCTGATGATCAGTCACATCCTTGGGTGACAACCCCAATGCCCATCTAGATGTTTTACCCGAGGCATAAACCGTCTGGATGTTTTCCCGGGTCGATAATTGCATTCATGCATCCATGCATGTAATAAGACTGCATTTACTTTGTTTTAGTTGTCTAGATGTTTTATACTATTTCTTATCTAATGCGGCGGTGTGTGATCTTGAGAAAAATTCACACTGAGTTAACCACTCATCCATCAAATATACAACCATACAGGTAGTACAAGTGGCTTTAGAGATATGCATGTTCAGATTTGATGAGGAGCAGGGTACGATCGCCAAGGATGTATGACCATATTTTCCTAGAGGAGCTGCGTGATCTGGTAGCTTATATTTATATGCTTTCTGCTATTCTTCATGTATTAAATTCTTGTAAATCTTGTACTTGTTAAATTTAGAGACATTGGTTTGTATAAGTCATTATGGGCAGCTTCTTGTATATTTGAATGATAATGAAATTTTTCTTTATGTCAATTTGTCCACACTACGCTCATTTGTTTACTCTGATAAAGGAAAAAAATGTACACTCAAATTTGATCATCCTTTAAGGTTAACACTCGAGTTTTTGGGACACGGGTCATATACTCAGGTCCTGAAGATTCAGGGCGTTACAGTAACCTACTCAACTAGTGGCCAATTATAGTTTTAAAAATAGAACTTACCATTACAAAGTAATATGAAGACGGTTCATTAAAGCCACATAGGGCAAATATTACATCAAGCCGCATAGGGCAAACAATTCATCCTAAGGATGTGATAAAAAAAAAAGATTATCCCAAAAGTCACTTAGGCAACAAACGATCCATAAGATGATAAGTCCACTTCGAATGTTCCATTTAATTTATTAGACAAAGTGGCCACTAGTTCTAGGACCTCCAATCATTCCATCAAGTGATCATGATTAACAAATTAAATCATGTATAATCGATATAGCACATGCATATCTAAAGCATTCATTTCAAATTAGATAAAGATATTCAGATCTAACTGCATATTCAAATATTGAAGTTAAATCCAATTTATCAATCGTCATAAAGAGTCAAAATCAATAAGAGCAATGAATCACATTAAGCAATCAATAAAGTAAATGAACAAAAATGAATGAGCAAGCTAATTATCAAGATGTATAAAAGCTTGAAGGGTGATCCTCACCTTTAATTTAGGTGATTGCCACATGAACACTCCAACACATGAATCCAACTCGAACGGGCTAGATCTATGTTCCACACACCATCTACGATTAAGATCTTTAACCTTGGGCTTTTGTCTCTAATCTACGTTTAAGGTTAGCTGTTTTAGAAATTCTAAAATCTAAGTTGCGCAACGGATGGAAATTTGTAGTAGAGGTTATAATCGATGATGATAGTAACACTAGTTAGTATAACCCTCGAATATAAATTTATAACATCAATTATAATTTTAGACAATGGTAATAAATGATACTAACCACTAACTTCAATGATATTAATAATAAAGGTAATTAATGATGAATTTGATTTGTGAAAAGAATGAAAAACAACTCACCTACGTTGACTCTGTTGAGTCAACACGAATCACCATCACATATTCTTCCTAGTTTCTCCCTTCTTCTTTTCTTCTCATCTTCTCCTTTCTCTTTTCTTCTCTTCTTCTTTTCTCTTCCTTTCTCTTCCTTCTTCTTCTTTCTTTTTCTCTCTGATTAGTCCAGCAGTGGATGTCATACCTGACCTGACTCGACTCGGTGAATTTCAGCCGAGTCAACTTGGCAGTGCTCCCCCCTTTTCTCTCTTTCTTCTTCCTTATTCTTCTTCTTCTTCTTCTTCTTCTTCTTCTTCTTCTTCTTCTTCTTCTTCTCTCTCTCTCTCTCTCTCTCTCTCTCTCTCTCTCTCTCTTTATCTACTGAAAGTTTTCCTTCTTCAGAACTGAAAAACCGAACCCAAACCCTGTCCCGATAAGCCTGGACAAGCTTTACTCAACGTGGATGACTCAATTGTCCAGGTGACTTGCTCAAAGACATGGTCCGAGTCGAAACGCTGAGTCAACTCACCAGATGTACTACACTCCCTACCCCTATCCTTCTTTTATTTCCTCTCTCTCTCCCTCTTGTTTCTTCCTATTTTCTCCTTCTCCCTTAGCTTCTTCCTTTCTGTCTTTCTTCACCTTACGGCCATATGTGGCGTCGGATTCAACCCAATTAAACAACCCAGTGAGTTTGACTAGATCAAAAGGGCTCACAAAACCGAACCGATAGGCACCACTAGTTCCATGGCAGCCAACTCAAACCCATCCTTCAATGCTCTCCTCATCTCCTCTGGAATTCCAACATCATTCAAACTAGAACCGACCCGACCCACAATTCGACTGTAATTCAGATCAGTGAGTCACGAACTCGGCTCGGTGTGGCTTCGAGTGGTGGACTCACCCCCTCTCTCTCTCTCTCTCTCTACCCATACCCTCTTTTGTTCTCCTTTCCTTCTTTCCTTCTTCTTCTGCTTCTACTCTTCTTTCTTTCTTTCTGCTAGAAGAACCTAAGGCACGGCACTCGACTCGATCTTGTAGCGACTCAGACCGAGTCAGCTCAACTTAGTGCGGTGGCATCTCTCTCTCTCTCTTATGCTTTCTATTTTTAGAAAGGGTTGCCCTAAAAGGCAGCCTTAAATAGGCTCTATTAATTTTTTTCTGGAAAATTCGGACGCTAACTAATCCGGGATTAGTTATTCGGTTTAGTCGTTCTATCAAGTGTGTTTAAGTTGGTTGAGTAACATTCTATTCGCATGACAATATTTTGGCATTATAGATGGGTTCTAGGCACCATAGGTCACTAAATGGACGTCTCAGATCAGGAGGTGGGGTCCATTTAAGGTGATGGGTTTCTTAAGCTAAGCAGAGAAGATAATCTAGCCGTTAATGGTGGATTTCAATTTGATGGTTATTCTTTCGATCTGATTTGCATGGATGGTGTGGATAGGTCCTATGATCATGGTGAGGCCCATCATTAGGACAGTTGAGATGAAAATCTCGACGGTTAACGAGATTTCGAGTTGCGGTAGCTTTCTTGCGATATAGAGTTCTCTCACGAGAATTTGTGATCGCCACTCACGAGGCTATAAGAAGCCCTAAAATCGATGCTTGTGATGGACTAGAAAGGTTCTAGAAGCTAGGGAGTGGTTGGGATAGTGCCAGTGCCAGAAAAATGGAAAAGATCCCTTTCGTATACCACCTTTGGCTGCAGAAAGGAAACCCTACAATGGAGGGTTAAGATCATTCTAAGATACACAGATGACTAGGATTGAGAGACAAATCGAATGCCAAATTTCCAGCTCAACCATAAAGATATTTTTTTACTTTCAGAAAATACACGAGTGCAGGTTGGTCTTGCGCCTGATCTCATGCACACTCAAGTGAGCTAGACCATGTGAATCTCTGGGGTTTTGATAAGGTTTGGATGCCCTACTAGATAGACGGATCAGATCTTGTTGAGGAGTCATGAGGGTGGGCCACATCAACTCGAAACAAATGACATCCGTTTAAACGGAAGCCTGGCGGGAAATGCGGGAGAAAAGAGAGTTTTCTCTTTTTCGGGAGTCATCAGGTTAGCCCTTATTGACCGAGCTCCCAGGTCTGGGGCACAGCGAGTGTACACAGAATTTGTGCGCACACCAGTCAAAAGTGGGGTCCATTAAGATTCTTAGTGAAATCCGTTCCGACCATTTGTCTTAAATGGGATTTTCAAGCCATCCCACCAAAGATGAGGTGGTCCGACATTCAGGTGGGCCATACGTCCAAAGTTTTAGCTCCAATTGTAGATTTCTACTAGTCTGATGGTCGGATCATTCCAAAATTGAACATCAACGGTAAAAATCCAAGGGACCACTTTAACTAGAAATCAATGGATGGATTTTGGATTAAATTGCCTAATATACATTTATGATATTAAATATCATTTTTACAATATTTATTATTATTATTATTTTCTCTAAGTTGTTTAGTGGGTTGCATCCCTATCCGCAGCATTTATTCATTCACTCAGCCCCGTATATGGCTTGTATCAAAAAGATTAGATTATCTTAATTTGTAAGTGGGCCATGATACATGATTATCGATATATTTAAATTAACAGTTAGATATGAAATTTTGATATTCTAACTATTGAAATTTAGTGGTGGTTTGTGACTTATCAAAGGATGGTGGATAACGTAGGTTATTTGTATCATCACACAAACATGCTAATCTAGATTATAATAGTAACACCTGAGTACTGAAAAGTACAAGGTATTACAAACTACCCCACTTAAAGGGAATTTCGTCCCCGAAATTCAACGCTTCTACCATAAATGAGAAACGAGCAAATCCATTTTACAACATTTCTAATCATTCATTACTTTCCTTGTGGGGCATAGTTGTGTGTACTAATTATCAAAATTTGGAATTGTTACAGAAGAACTTGCCCAAGAGAAATCTTCTGAAGAAAGAGAAGACGAAAAATCAATTGCGAGTAGCAACTCCTCGGAGGATGATAAAACAGAAGATGAGGGTGAGGTCAATATTGATGAAGATGATATTGTAGCTGAAGATATATTAGTTGCCCAAGAAAACTCACAAGACGTAGCAACTCCAATTGGTGCAGCTAGCAAACACTCCTGTGGAAGAAGAGCTAGCTACTGGATTATGGGGAATTCAACTACTCGTCGGTGGCCAACATTGCCATGATTTTCAGCGTTAATTATTCCCCATTGCCAACATTATGGGGAATAATTACCATGATTTTGAGCTCCAATTATTCCTCGTTGCCTCGTGAAAAGCCAACTATCTCGTTGATCAATATTCTTCTCATCAACCCCCAAATACTTCCAATGATTATGGAGGTTTCTTCGTCGTGGGTGGCAGAGCTTTTTGTATCGACATAAAATGTAGCAAAGGCATTGATATCTCCAAATAAGCCTTTTTCAACTCCATAAAGTGTGGAGGTCGATCAAAACATAACGACCACTTGAGCAATTATGGAAGTAGGTGGAACTGACAATGAACATGCCCTAACAAATGACAACACAATTGTGACTTCCAATATTATGTCCGTGATTGTCCATCCTACTATCCTTTTGTTGGAGCCAGTTGTCGCAACAACTCTTGATGGGGTTTTCTCCCCATGCTCGACCGGTCGTGAACCTTAGATGACCGGTCGAGGGTTGGTGCACGACCAGTCGTGGAGTCGAGCCCTGACTCGACTCAAAGTCCAACGACTTTGGGCTATTTTTCTCCTGGGTGCTCGACCGGTCGAAGGAGGTGTTCGACCGGTCATAGATGGCGCTCGACTGGTCATAGCCTCGTCTCGACCAGTCGTGGTTAGGCAGATTCGTTCCACGATTTTGTACGGATTGTGGATTTTGAGTCCTTTCGCAACAAGGATGCGGAAGGGAGTTTCTTAAACTATAAATAGGAGGTACCTAGGGCTTTCTAGGCACGACAAGGGGGTTTCTTAAAGCTTTACAAGGGATTTGTTAAAGGGTTTAAGGCCATAAAAGGTGTGAGAGAAAGAGAGAAAGAGAGAGAGGAAGCTTGTGGAAGGAAAGTTCTACTCGTAGAGGTGATCTACTGTGCACTTGATATCTCAGTGTTTCTACGTCCTCATAATCAGTTAGATCTCTCCATTTTCTTTTATTCTCTCATTGTTTATCCACTCCTGCGTGAGTGAAGAAGGTTGTAACGTTCTACTTCATAGTGGTTTGTTGATCTGGACGAGGTCCCGTGGTTTTTACCTCTTTGAGGGTTTTCCACATAAAAATCTCTTGTGTGGTGTGTGATTTATGCTTTGATTTATTTCATTATTTTATTATCCATAATTCTGGTTTATTTCGGGAGGCTAGATCCTAAGTTTTGTGCAAGGCCCCCAACAAAGTGGTATCAAATCCGGGTTCATTGAACGGGTAAGATCGGTTTTTTGAATTATGGAAGGTGGCTCATCAAGGATGATCAACCTCAATGGTTCTAACTGGACCATATAGAAGGCTAAGATGGAGGACTTGCTCTATTGCAAGGACCTATATTCTCCAATTTTAGGCATATTAGCAAAATCCAAGGAAATGTCTGATGATGATTGGAAGAAGATGGACCGAATTGCGGTGAGGTTTACTAGACAATGGTTGGATGATTCTGTGTTCCACCATGTGTCTACAAAGACCTCAGCCGCTAGCCAATGGCTGAAATTAGAAGGGTTGTATGAGAGGAAGACAATCAGTAATAAAAATTTTCTGATAAGGCGACTTGTGAATCTCAAGTTCAAGGATGGTGGTTCTGTGGCCGAGCACATGAATGAGGTCAGCAATGCAGTGAACCAACTCTTCTCTATGAAGATGGTCCTGGATGATGAATTGCAGGCTTTGTTATTGCTTCGTTCATTGCCTGAGAGTTGGGAGACATTGGTGGTGTCTCTAAGTAACTCCGTGCCAGACAGAAAGATTTTCATGGAATAGGTTACTAGCTGTCTCTTCAATGAGGAGACAAGGAGGAAGTCTCAAGGGTCCACTTAGCAAGAGGCCCTTGTGACACAGGAATGGGGGAGAGGAAAGAACAGAAAAGGTGGGAAGGCTCGAGATAAATCAAGAGGCAAGTCGAGTAACAGGAAAGATGTTGATTGTTGGAATGTGGCAAGAAGGGTCACTACAAGCATAAATGTCGTGGTAAGAAGAACGACAAGAAAGGAGAAGGAAAGGAGAAGGAAGATGAATCAGATTCCACTGCGGTTGCCTCAGATGGCAACGTTGTAGTTATTCTTTTAGCAGATCACAATGTATGTCTCACGGCTACGAGTTAGGACACCGACTGGGTGATAGACTCGGGAGCTTCTTTTCAGGTGACTACATGTAGAGACTTCTTCACAAGCTACAAGTCAGGTGACTATGGGACCGTGAAGATGGAAAATTATGGCGTACCGAAGATCGTAGGGGCCGGTGATATTTGTGTGAAGAGCGATGTAGGCTGTACATTGATTCTCAGGGATGTGAGGCATATCCCAGACCTTCGCCTCAACTTGATGTCGATGGAAAGGTTGGATGATGATGGCTATGAAAGCCAGTTTGCTGGTGGGCGCTGGAAGCTCATCAAGGGTTCGTTGATCGCAGCCAGAGGAAAGAAGTGTTGCATCCTTTATAAGGCAAGTATCAGTGTGTGCAAGGGCGGGTTGAACGCAGTGCAAGATTCAACTATTAACATGTAGCACAGGCATCTAGGCCACATGAGTGAAAAAGGGCTTCAGCTACTAGCGAAGAAGCGGCTCCTTCCAGACGTGATAGGTACACCTCTCAAAACCTATCTTGATTGTTTATCAGGGAAACAACATAGAGTTTCATTTATTAAATCTGCTTCTCATGTTAATACAGTGCATGCATTAGATTTGATTTATTTTGATGTTTAAGGTCCTATGAGGACAAAAACCTTGGGTGAGGCATTATATTTTGTTACTTTTATAGATGATGCATCTAGGAGGGTTTGGGTTTATGCTTTGAAATTGAAAGGACAAAGTCTTTGGTGTGTTTAAATTGTTTCATGCTATGGTCGAGAGAGAAACAGGTAGATTATGGAAGTGCATCTATACTAACAATGGTGGTGAATACATTGGCAACTTTCATGAGTACTGCAAGTCCCTGGGTATATGGCATGAACAGAGGGTTCTCAAAACCCCCTAGCATAATGGTGTAGCTGAGCGAATGAATCGCAGCATTATTGAGAGAATCAGATGCATGTTATCCCATGCAAAGTTTCCTAAGATGTTCTGGGGAGAAGTAATGCACACAATAATGTATTTAATAAACAAATCTCCATTAGCCCCGTTGAAAGGAAAAGTACCTGAGAAGGTGTGGACTGGACAGGATCCATCATACAGTCATCTCAAGGTGTTTGGATGCAAGGCATCCATTCACGTACCAAAGGACGAGGGGTCTAACCTCGATATGAAGATCATGCAGTGTGTGTTCTTAGGGTATGGTGATGAAAAGTTCGGTTATAGATTGTGGGATCCGACCGAGAAAAAGCTCGTCAAGAGCAGAGATGTAGTTTTCTTTGAAGATAAGCGTATAAAAGACATTGGTAAGCCAGGGAATAATTAGCCTAGTTCAGGTAAGCTAGAGGACATGAATCCAATTATTCCTTCCGTGGTGCCTAATGAAGGAGGAGTACAGCAAGGTGCAGAGGACGATGGAATTCCTTTAGAAGATGGACTAGGGGAGTAACCCCCACTTGATCCACCTGTTGAGCCACAGGTGAGGAGGTCATCTAGGAATAGACAGTCATTCAGGAGGTACTCGCCACATGAGTTCATTATACTGACTGATAGGGGAGAGCCAGAAGATTATTCTGAGGCCCTAGCCGACAAGATAAAGGGGAGTGGTTGAAAGTTATGCAAGAGGAGATGAAATCCTTACATAAGAACTACACATATGATATGGTGAAATTTCTTAAGGGCAAGAAAGCTTTGAGCAACAAGTGGGTATTCAGAAAGAAGGTTGAGTAGAAGAATTCATAGACGAGGTTCAAGGCTAGACTTGTGGTGAAAGGTTTTGGTTAGAGGAAAGGTATAAACTTTGAAGAGATATTGTCACCAATGGTGAAGATGACATCCATACGGGTGTTGCTTGGGTTGGCGGATAACATGGATCTGGAGATAGAGTAGTTAGATATTAAAACTGCATTTCTCCATGGTGACCTGGAAGAAGAGATCTACATGCACCAACCAGAGGGGTTCAAAGTCAAGGGTAAAGAGGATATGGTGTGTAGGCTAAGGAAGAGCTTGTATGGGGTGAAAGAAGCTCTACGGCAATGGTACCAGAAGTTTGACTCATTTATATTAAAGCATGGGTATGACAGAACGGAGTCGAACTACTGTGTGTTCACGCGCAAGTTCTCATATGGTGATTTCTTAGTTCTACTATTATACGTTGATGACATGTTCATCATGGGAAAAGATATCAAGAAGATCAACAGGTTGAAACAGGAGTTGGGCAAGTCATTTGCGATGAAAGACTTGGGCCCAGCTAAACAAATTTTAGGAATAGAGATAACCCGTGACAGAAGCAATAAGAAGCTTTAGCTGTCACAAGAGCAGTATATTGAGAAAGTCCTAGAGCGGTTCAATATGAATGCAGCGAAGCTAGTTAGTACTTCATTGGATGGTCACTTCAGATTGAACGACAGGCAGTGTCCCAAGACGAAGGCAAAGGTGAAAGAGATGTAGAAGATACCCTACGCATCAACTGTAGGAAGTTTGATGTATGCTATGATGTGTACATGCCCAGACATAGCATATGTGGTTAGTGTCATCGGCTGGTATCTTGTCAATCTTGACAAAGAACATTGGGCAGTGGTTAAGTGGATACTGCGGTTGTTCACTCCCCAAGTGCAGGGTTGTGATGTAGTAATAAACTCAGTAAGACAGAGGTCGAATCCACGGGGACTGAAACCTGTACGTAATCTGAAAACTAACTAAAGATAAAACTAGAATGAGATGAAATCTAAATGGATTTGTAATTTGAGGAATGATTGTGAAATTATTATCTAAAACTTAGGATAAATTCAGAGGAGGGACACTAGGGATTCAGAGGATCCACTTACAGAAATCAGGGAGATCTTATACTTGATTTATGAAAATTAAACTGAACTTCATTTGATCTAGTTTCAAAGAGATGAAAGGTGTATGAATTAGAATGGATTCCATGACCAAACCATGCCCAGGAGACAAAGCAAACAATAGAATTAAACTAATTGGCAACCAATCGTTGATGTATGAAGGTTAGGAAGAGTACCGACATCCAACCATGCCCAAGAGACGATGGTGAACAACAGGGCTTCCTGACGTCATAATCATAAAAGGAAAAGGAAATACTCTAAGCCATCGCAGACCCATTGTAATTTTAGTCACAACAGACCATTAAAAACTAAAAATATTCCCATAATAAAATTAAATAAAAATCCATTCAGTCTAAATAAAAGGCACAAGTATAAATCCTCCCATCACGCTACAAGCTTCACCTCTTAGCCCTAGCTAAGAGGTTTAGCCACTCATAATCATGATTAGCTAATCTCTAAAAAAAATTAACATAAAGCAAAAGCAAAAGAAGGGAAAGAAAAACTCTGTTAGGCCAACTGCCCCACTTCCAGCTCTCAGCCGCTGCTCCCAGCCGTCAATCCTGGATCTCCTCTTCACGTCAGATCCTCCTAGCTAATATGCCCCCCTTCTCTCTCTCTCTCTCTGTCTCTCTCTTTTATAACAACAGCAAGGGAAGCCCGTGGAAGGGAGAGTCCGTGCTGGAGTCGTGAAAAGGTGCGGACGGAGGAGAGTTTACACACGTCAGCCTGCGATGAATCCTATGAGGCCTACAATTAACGTAGGTGAAGAAATCCACTCCGTCCATTGGAATCAAGTCGGAAAAACAGTCAGATATGGATGGTTTTGGTGTGGTCCACTAATGCTTTGCTTCCATCGTCCAACCTACGTTTGAACGTCTGGGAAACCATCCTCGCTGTCTTCTGGGAATTTGCCACCTAGGCAATGGTTACAGGTCCCTTTCGAGTCCACTGGACGGTCCAGATTGGACCTTTGAATCGTGATGGTGGCCCACAAGATCCGTCCGCAAGTCCTTTGCGTAAACAGAGCATGCGAAGACGTCCGCTATGATGTTGGTGGAACTTCTCTCGGCGTTTACGAAATCCAGACCGTCCATCTTATTTCTCATGAAAAACCAGTCGGTCATGATCGATTTTGGGTCAGTTTTGTGGTGCCTCTCGGAAGTTTTCTCGGCGCCATCCAAGCTGCGTCGAAACCTTCATGTAAATGTAGCATCCAAGAAAACTGGAAAAACAGCCCAAGGTACGGTGGGTTTCTCCTCCCAGTTCGAATGGACTATTCAGATTGCTGTTACGTATGATGTGTGGGGCCCACTATGTGAAAATGGACAGACAGAGTTCGTCCGCTGTCTGTGTTTGCGAGACGGATCGAGTCAGCGGGCGCTGACCGGTCGTTTAGATCCAGTACACATCGAGTGCAGATGCACATTATGCACACTCATGCATACAAGGGTCCACTTGTGCTGTTTATAAAGAATCCAATCCGACCATCTATTTTGTCACTGCATTTAATGTGTTCAGATAAAATCTGAAGTATATCCAGATTTCAGGTGGGCCCCAAATCGTGATTTTAGGGGCTAATCTAGCCTTTGGGCCACTTCCACATGGATCCAATGGCCAAAATTCGACATGTACAGTTAATTTATGGTCCTCAAGCCACATAAGAAGTTTCGAGCTGAACGGATGGTGAAAACCTTGTGATCTTGCATTCTGTACGTCTTTCAGGCCACTTGAGCTTCAGTTTCTCGTTTTTCTCGGATCTCTGGCGTGTAAATTCTTCAATATCGGTCCTCTGGAGTTCGTCCCTTGCTGTGGTGATCTCAGAGCGTTAAATCCCTGCTTTAAGCACCCTTTCTCAGTCACAGCTCGTAATTACACCATGTATCACAAACGCGATTAAATCGGACCATTAAACAGTATCATGCTCGTAAATCCAGGCAATAAATAGGGTCTAATATGCTATTTTTTATCCTCAACACAACTTCCAACCAGCATTTTGCTAGTCCCGAGCAAAGTATACGAAAAATAAGTTGAGAACTATAAGACAATTTCCATGAACTCGAGTGATTTTTGCAAAATAAACCAAATGCTAGAATTTTAAGATTTACAAATGTTGGGCATTACTCTCTCCTAGACTCAAGCACACGGTAAACTTCATAATCAAGTTCAAAGTATTAATCTATCAATTAGAAAAAATTCTAAACATTGAGTTCCATAGGTGTTTAGTGAAATCTTGGCTTATCGACATTACGATTCAATTCATTATTGAATGATATAATTAGTAACCAACAAGAGTATTCAGGATCCCCAAAACTAAACGTGTCTCACAGATCAACTTTTCATAATACTGGCGTTTGATTTTTCTATTAAAGGTAACGCCAAGAAGGGGAATACAATCCTCACCTATAGGGAGCAAACCTATGGCAAAGACCGTACACCTAAACCTTTTCACATATCATCCATGGAGAATTAAACTTACACCTATAGGGAGCAAACCTATGGTGAAGATTATTCGCCCAACCCTTTCAATTCTTCTTTATAACGATGCTAAAATTTTTCAGGCTGGTTCCTTTCATGCTTAGTGATTACCATTTTAATCGTTCAATATCGAACTGAAACCCTAATGTGTGAGCGAGATGTGTCTTATGTGAAATCATGGCTCAATCAATGTTTAAAACTTCTAATCATGGATTAATAATTCAAACTTAACTGTGAAATCTAATAGACACTGAATCCAAGAGTCATAATTTACCAACATCACGTATCTTGAAATTCTAGTGCTCTACATGACTGTCAAAAATCACTTCGAATTCACAAGAATTTCCAGAAAAATTTTAAAAATTTTCACAATTTTTGCTCACGACTAAGAAAAACACTGATTAGGTTACCTAATCTCCCACCCCCAACCTAAAATCCACATTGTCCTCAATGTAAAAGATATGATCATGCAATGCACATGGGACAACAAAATTGAAAGAGAAGTGATGGAGAGATAGTACTTGGACGAAGGTCTCAAGAGGCTTTCCAAAGATATCTATGTAAGAGCGGGTTAGCATGAGAGAGAAACCAATAAAAATAACAAAAATAACATCCTACCTATACCACTTTTGCAGGTGCTCTCGATTACATTTAGCGTATACAACAAGCCTTTAAACCCCTAGGTTGCCCCTAGTGGACGAGTTGTAGTCTCGTGAGGGTTTGTAGTAATGTTACCCACAAATATTGAACTAACTAAATAGGAAAATGAAATGAATTGAAAAGTTGGGTTGCCTCCCAAGAGCGCTAAGTTTAACGTCTTCAGCCAGACAAATAATGCAGACTACCCTAGTCCTAAGAAAGCGATAAACCTAACTATACCTCCATCAGACTAGGAGATCAGTCCTGGTAAACAGGATCATTCAGAGGCGTGGACATGTCCTCTGAATCAAATTTCTCGACAAATGGTTTTAATCGATGTCCATTTACTTTAAATTCCTTACCATTGTCGGGATGTCTTATCTCAACGGCCCCATGACGATAAGCAGTAACAACAATGTAAGGGCCGGTCCAACGAGATCGAAGCTTACCCGGAAAGAGATGTAATCGAGAATTATACAAAAGGACTTTCTGGCCTGGCGTGAATGATTTTGGTAGAATATGTTGGTCATGAAACACCTTCATCCTGTCCTTGTAAATTCTCGAGTTCTCGTATGCGTCGTTTCGGATTTCTTCAAGTTCATTTAATTGAAGTTTGCGTAGCGAGCCAGCGTTGTTTAGATTGAAATTCAGATTTTTGATCGCCCAGTAGGCTCTATGTTCCAACTCCACAGGCAAGTGGCAAGCCTTCCCATAGACGAGTCTAAAGGGAGACATTCCAATAGGGGTTTTAAAAGCAGTACAATATGCCCATAAGGCATCGGTCAATCGGATTGACCAGTCCTTACGATCAGGGTTAACCGTTTTCTCCAAAATGTGTTTGATCTCCCTATTAGAAATATCAGCTTGCCCACTTGTTTGTGGGTGGTATGGGGTGGTCACCTTATGAGAGATACTGTATTTCTTCATTAAACTCTCGAATGGCCTATTACAAAAGTGTGAACCCCCATCACTAATGATGGCTCGAGGCGTTCCGAATCGGGAAAGGATGTTTTCTTTTAAGAATTTAATGACCGTGCGATGGTCATTAGTTCGACATGGAATCGCTTCGACCCATTAAGTGACATAGTCTACGGCAAGTAAAATATATAAATTCTCAAAAGATTGGGGGAATGGCCCCATAAAATCGATGCCCCAGCAATCAAATGCCTCTATGATAAGAATGGGATTCAAGGGCATCATATTTCGATGGGATAATGCTCCCAATTTCTGACAGCGCTCACAAGCTTTGCAAAACTCATAAGTGTCCCTGAACATAGTAGGCCAATAAAAGCTACACTGCAGAATCTTGGCCGTGGTCTTTTTTGTAGAAAAGTGACCACCACAGGCCTGTGAGTGACAGAAGGAGATAACACTCTGATGCTCATCGTCTGGCACACATCTCCTCAAGATTTGGTCTGGGTAATATTTAAACAAGTATGGATCATCCCAGAAGAAGTTGCGCACCTCGGTGAAAAATTTCTTCTTATCTTCAAGGCAAATCCCAATGTGTCTGTATGGAACCCGTAGCAAGATAATTAGCAATATCAGCGAACCAAGGTGAATGGAAGACTCTGAACAGTTGTTCATCAGGGAACATGTCATTGATATGGGTCGCCTCAAGGGAATCAGAGGTATTAAGGTGAAAAAGGTGATCGGCCATTACGTTCTCTACTCCCTTTTTATCTTTAATTTCTAAATCAAATTCTTGGAGTAGAAGGATCCATCGTATCAAGCGGGGCTTAGAATCATTCTTAGAAAGAAGATACTTCAGTGCTGCATGATCTGTATAGATAATGATCTTGGATCTGATCAAGTAGGACCTAAATTTATCCAAGGTGAACACTACAGCTAAGAGTTCCTTTTCCGTAGTCGAGTAGTTCACTTGGGCAGGATTTAAAGTCTTACTCGCATAATGGATGACGTAGGGCCTCTTATCTTTTCTCTGGCCTAGAACCGCTCCAAGAGCATAATCAGAAGCGTCGCACATAAGCTCAAAAGGAAGGCTCCAGTCGGGTGGCTGCATGATGGGTGCAGTGGTTAACGTGCCTTTAAGCTTGGTGAAAGCTTCTTGGCATTGCTCAGTCCACTCGTATGGAGCATCCTTTTGAAGAAGATTACATAAAGGACGAGAGTGGAGACTAAAGTCCTTTATGAATTGCCTGTAAAATCCTGCGTGTCCTAAGAAGGATCGCACGTCCCTGATGTTCTTGGGTGGAGGTAGGTTAGAGATAAGATCGATTTTTGCCTTATTTACCTCAATTCCCTTGGACGAGATGATATGTCCAAGGACAATCCCCTTATGAACCATAAAATGGCACTTCTCCTAATTAAGTGCCAGATTCTTTTCTTCACATCTTTTCAGCACAAATTTAAGACTTTCCAAGCACTTGCTGAAAGATAAACCATAGACAGAGAAATCGTCCATGAAGGCCTCTAGATATTGCCCCACTATATCAGAAAAGATACTCAACATACATCGCTGAAAGGTGGCAGGGGCATTACATAGTCCAAATGGCATCCTTTGGTAAGCAGAGGTGCCGTAGAGACATGTAAATGTGGTCTTTTCCTAGTCCTCAGGGGCGATTTCAATCTGATTGTAGCCCGAATACCCGTCAAGGAAACAGTAATACTAGCCTTTCCAAGATTTGATCAATGAAGGGCAAAGGAAAGTGATCCTTCCTTGTGACAGTATTCAACTTTCCGTAGTCAATGCACATTCTCCAACCAGTAGTGACTCTAGTCGGCATGAGTTCATTATTAGCATTGGCTACGATGGTGATTCCGGACTTCTTAGGAACCACCTGAGTTGGACTCACCTATTGACTATCTGATATAGGGTATATAATACCCACATCCAATAGTTTCATAACCTCGGCTTTAACTACTTCCTTCATGTTTGGATTTAGTCTACGTTGTGGTTGCCGAGCGGTCTTCGCATTATCCTTAAGATATATGTGGTGAGTACAAATCGAGGGGTTAATTCCCTTGAGGTCCGCTATCGTCCATCCTAGGGCTCCTTTATGCTCAATGAGAGTAGATATGAGCATACTCTCCTGTTCTTTCTCAGAGATCACCACCGGATATGTCTCATCTTGACCTAAATAGGCATATTTCAAATCAGAGGGCAAAGGTTTTAGGTCAAGCTTCGGTGCCTTAAGGTTAGACGGTAGAGGCACTATATCAGTTTGTGGCAATTTTTCAAATTGTGGTCTCCACCGATTAATTTCAAGTACCGGTGCAGTATCAAGCAAGGCACACGTCTCCCTAATCATATCATCATCAGACTCATGGGGGTAGGCCAAGCACGTCTCTAGAGGATCAGAGGATAAGGTAAGGGGTGTCCTATCTTCCACGAAAGTATCGATCATGTTAATGTCATGGACATCGTCATCATCCTCTGAGTTGCTGCCGTTATTAAAAAAAAAAATGTTTGACTCCAATGTCAAATTTCCAAAAGACATCGTCATGACACCATTCCTGCAATTGATGATTGCATTTGACGTGGCAAGGAATGGGCGACCAAGAATGACGGGAATCTGAGTGCTCATGTTATTGATGGGTTCAGTGTCCAGGATGATAAAATCTACAGGGTAGTAAAATCTATCGACTTGGACTAACACATCCTCAATAATCCCTCTTGGTACACGAACAGAACGATCGACAAGTTGTAGTGTGGTTAGGGTGGGTTTTAACTCACCCAACCCTAACTGTTTGTATACCGAGTAGGGAATCAAATTGACGCTCGCTCCTAAGTCAAGAAGTGCGTGATCAATTCAACGGTTCCCGATTACACATGATATGGTTGGGCTACCAAGATCCTTGAATTTCTGCGACACGTCTTGCTTCAGGATGACACTCACTTTCTCAGTCAAGAAAATCTTCTTTTGAATACTCTGCCATCTTTTGGTCGTGCATAGGTCTTTCAGAAATTTTGCATATGAAGGAATCTGTTTTATGACATCAAGTAAAGGAATGTTGACTTTCACTTGTTTCAACACCTCCAGAATATCCTGAGAGTTAGAAAGACGTTTTGGTGCAACCAACCGTTTGGGGAACGGAGCAACTGGCTTCTCTAAAAGTTCCGGTTCTAATTTTTATGGGGCATCACCAGATCCATCATTGTTGCCCTCTTCTGATTCTTGAGGCTTTTCAGGCCTAACCGGAAGGGTTTTATCAATGATCTTCCCACTCCTAAGAGTGGTGATGGATTTAGCGTGCCCCATTTGATTTGAAGAGCTGGGATCATTTATCTCGTATTGCGGTTTAGGATTGGGGAGCAGTTGTGCAGGAAGCATCCCCTTCTCTATAACCGTCATGCGTGAATCCATTTTTTGCATAAAATATCGCATTGTCTAAGCCAGCTCTTGCATGGAATTTTGAACCGGTTCTTCTTAAGGTTTCCCCTAATTTGGATTTTGATTGAAGAAACTTTGAGGGGTAGCAGTTTGTCCATTCCTCCAACTAAATTTTGGATGATTTCTCCAACCAGGATTGTATGTATTAGAGGTAAATCCATTAAAAGGTCTTTGATAGTTATTTACAGCATTAGCTTGCTCATTCAACACTCCTCGAAAAGCAGATATTGTAGGACAATTTTCAGTTGTGTGAATGTTGAAATCACAGATTCCGCAAACAATTTCATTAACCTTATCCTTCTTTCCTTCCATGGCCTCGACTCTTCGTATGAGATTAGTCACTTTAAAATTTACATCATCCTCTTCTTTCAGGAGATATACTCCACCTTTCTCCTTAGATTGAGTTGGCTTAGACGTGGTGTTTGATTTTGGGTAATGGTCCCATGATTGTGCATTTTCGGCAAGTCTATCGAGATAATCCCATACCTCATCGACCTCTTTATTCATGAATTCTCCATTACACATTGTCTCAACCAAATTAGCGCATAGAAGATGTCAGTCCATCATAGAAAAAATTTATAATGCGCCACATTTCAAAACCGTGTTGTGGGCATGAACTGACAAGATCCTTGAACCTTTCCCAACATTGGTAGAATGTTTTATCTTCCTTTTGGGCGAAGTTCATGATTACTTTTCTGAGGATAATCGTTTTATGGTGTGGAAAAAATTTCTTTATGAATTCCCTCTGCATATCATTCCATGTGCCAATGGATCTAGGATGCAGTGAATGTAACCACGTCTTAGCCTTCTCTTTCAAGGAAAAAGGAAAGAGTTTCAGCCTGATTGTATCCTCGGATACATTGGGAAAGTATAAGGTGGCTATAATCTCATCGAACTCTTTCAAATGTAAGTATGGAGTTTCTAATTCAAGCCCATGAAATTTAGGAAGGAGTTGGATAACTCCTGGCTTGATGTCCATCTGTCCTGTGTTTTCAAGAAAAATCATGCATGAGGGCGTGCTCACCCCCGCCAGTTGTAAATAATCCCGTAAAGTACGAGGCGGGGGTGCTTGATGCACCTCATTCTCATCTTGTACTTCCTCATCCATATGTTGAGGTAGTGCTTGAGGTTGATTTGCGGCCATAACCTCAATTAACTCAGGTGAATTCGAGCGGTGTCTAATCCTGCGATGGACAGTCAACCCCTCAACTAATCCTCCTTCAGTCAAGAGACGTCGAGTGTCGTCACGGGCCCACTTAGGCATGAAACACTCACAGCCCTCAATCAAGTCCTAAACCTAATCCTAAGAAAGAAAATAAGAATCTAGAAAGAAAGAGAGGTTTGGAAAGAAATTACCAAATTGGAGTCTCTAAGCTAAAGACCTGCAAAACAAAATAAAATAAGTTAGTTTCTAAATAGAAGAAGTTCCTAAAGCAAACCAAATCTAAAGAGTTAGAAAATCAAGAAAATCAGAAAGAGTTTACCAAATTAGAAGTTCTATCTTAACAACCTACAGAATATGAAATAGGTTAGTTCTATGAATCAAATAGAAAACAAAATTAAAATTAGCAAAATCCTAATCTTAAACTAACTCTAAATCCAATTAATTTTAGAAAATCATAGCCGTCAATCCCCGGCAACGGCGCCAAGAACTTGTTCACTCCCCAAGTGCAGGGTTGTGATGTAGTAATGAACTCGGTAAGACCGAGGTCGAATCCACAGGGACTGAAACCTGTACGTAATCTGAAAACTAACTAGAGATAGAACTAGAATGAGATGAAATCTAAATGGATTTGTAATTTGAGGAATGATTGTGAAATTATTATCTAACACTTAGGAGAAATTCAGAGGAGGGACACTAGGGATTCAGAGGATCCACTTATAGAAATCAGGGAGATCTTATACTTGATTCATGAAAATTAAACTGAACTTCATTTGATCTAGTTTCAAAGAGATGAAAGGTGTATGAATTAGAATGGATTCCATGACCAAACTATGCCCAGGAGACAAAGCAAACAATAGAATTAAACTAATTGGCAACCAATCGTTGATGTATGAAGGTTAGGAAGAGTACCGACATCCAACCATGCCCAAGAGACGATGGTGAACAACAGGGCTTCATGACGCCATAATCATAAAAGGAAAAGGAAATACTCTAAGCCATCGTAGACCCATTGTAATTTTAGTCACAACAGACCATTAAAAACTAAAAATATTCCCATAATAAAATTAAATAAAAATCCATTCAGTCTAAATAAAAGGCACAAGTATAAATCCTCCCATCACGCTACAAGCTTCACCTCTTAGCCCTAGCTAAGAGGTTTAGCCACTCATAATCATGATTAGCTAATCTCTAAAAAAAATTAACATAAAGCAAAAGCAAAAGAAGGGAAAGACAAACTCATAGGCCAATCGCGCCCTTCCACTTTCTCACCATTTGCTCCCACCACCAATCCCGGATCTCCTCTTCACGTCAGATCCTCCCAGCTAATATGCCCCCCTTCTCTCTCTCTCTCTCTCTCTCTCTCTCTCTCTCTCTCTCTCTCTCTCTCTCTCTCTTTTATAAAAACAGCAAGGGAAGCCCGTGGAAGGGAGAGTCCGTGCTGGAGTCGTGAAAAGGTGCGGACGGAGGAGAGTTTATGCACGTCAGCCTGCGATGAATCCTGTGAGGCCTACAATCAACGTCGATGAAGAAATTCACTTCGTCCATTAGAATCACTTCGGAAAAACAGTCAGATATGGATGGTTTTGGTGTGGTCCACTAATGCTTTGCTTCCGTCGTCCAACCTGCGTTTGAATGACTGGGAAACCATCCTTGCTGTCTTCTGGGAATCTGCCACCTAGGCAATGGTTACAGGTCCCTTTAGAGTCTACTGGACGGTCTAGATTGGACCTTTGAATCGTGATGGTGGCCCACAAGATCCATCCGCAAGTCCTCTGCGCAAACAGAGCATGCGAAGACGTCCGCTATGATGTTGGTGGAACTTACTTCTCTCGGCGTTTACGAAATCCAGACCGTCCATCTTATTTCTCATGAAAAACCAGTCGGTCATGATCGATTTTGGGTCGGTTTTGTGGTGACTCTCAGAAGTTTTCTCGGCGCCATCCAAGCTGCGTCGAAACCTTCATGTAAATGTAGCATCCAAGAAAACTGGAAAAATAGCCCAAGGTACGGTCGGTTTCTCCTCCCAGTTCGAATGGACTGTTCAGATTGTTGTTACGTATGATGTGTGGGGCCCACTACGTGAAAATGGATAGACAGCGTTCGTCCGCTATCTCTGTTTGCAAGACGGATCGAGTCAGCGGGCGCTGACCGATCGTTTAGATCCAGTGCACATCGAGTGCAGGTGCACATTATGCACACTCATGCATACAAGGGTCCACTTGTGCTGTTTATAAAGAATCCAATCTGATCATATGTTTTGTCACTGCATTTAACGTGTTCAGATAAAATCTAAAGTATATCCAGATTTCAGGTGGGCCCCAAATCGTGATTTTAGGGGCTGATCTACCTTTGGGCCACTTCCACATGGATCCAATGGCCAAAATTCGGCGTGTACGGTTAATTTATAGTCCTCAGGCTACATAAGAAGTTTCGAGCTGAACGGATGGTGAAAACCTTGTGATCTTGCATTCTGAACATCTTTCAGGCCACTTGAGCTTCAGTTTCTCGGTTTTCTCAGATATCTGGCATGTAAATTCTTCAATATCGGTCCTCTGGAGTTTATCCCTTGCTGTGGTGATCTCAGAGCGTTAAATCCCCTCTTTAAGCACCCTTTCTCAGTCACAGCTCGTAATTACACCCTGTATCACAAACGCGATTAAATCGGACCATTAAACAGTATCATGCTCATAAATCCAGGCAATAAATGGGGTCTAATATGCTATTTTTGACCCTCAACACAGGTATCTAAAAGGCTCATCCAGGTTGAGCTTATATTATGGTGACAAAAAACTTGTGTTAGAGGGCTACACAGATACAGATATGCAGGTGACATAGACTCCACGAAGTCTACATCGGGGTTCGTGTTCACGTTTGTAGGGATAGTGGTTTCTTGGCAGAGCAAGCTATAGAAGGTCATAGCATTGTCGACGACATAAGCCGAGTACATTGCAGTCACAGAGGCATGTAAAGAGAAGCTTTGGATGAAGAGGTTCTTACAGGAACTTAGCTTGAAGTAGGAGGAGCACGTGGTCTATTGCGAAAGTCAGAGTGCTATACACTTGAACAAGAATCCAAGTCAACATTCCAAGTTGAAGCACATAGAGATTCGGTATCACTGGATAAGGGATACTTTGGAACAGAAGGTGTTACAGCTTGAGAAGGTCCACACGAACGATAATGGGTCAGACATGATGACCAAAGTTTTGCTCATGGGCGAGTTTGAAGTTTGTAGAAATCAGGCTGTTTTGAAGAAGGTGAATCCCTCCTGGGTTAAAAAGGGGGAGATTTGATGAGATTTTTTCCCCGTGCTCGACTGGTCGTGAGCCTTACACGACCGGTCGAAGGCTGGTGCACGACTAGTCGTGGAGTTGAGCCCTGACTCGACTCAAAGTCCAGTGACTTTGGGCTATTTTTCTCCAGGGTGCTCGATCGGTCATGGGTGGTGCTCGACCGATCATAGCCTTGTCTCAACCAGTCATGGTTACGCAGATTCGTTCAACGATTTTGTGCGGATTGCAAATTTTGAGTCATTTCGCAACAAGGATATGAAAGGAAGTTTCCTAAACTATAAATAGGAGGTACCTAGGGCTTTCTAGGCATGACAAGAGGGTTTCTTAAAGCTTTACAAGGAATTTACTAAAGGGTTTAGGGCTATTAAAGGTGTGAGAGAAAGAAAGAAAGAGAGAGAGATGAAGCTTGTGGAAGGGAGGTTCTACTCGTAGAGGTGATCTACTATACGCTTGATATCTCAGCACTTCTACACCTTTGTAATCAGTTAGATCTCTCCGTTTTCTTTTATTCTCTCATTGTTTATCCACTCCTGCGTGAGTGAAGAAGGTTGTAACGTTCTACTTAATAGTGGTTTGTTGATCTGGAAGAGGCCCGTGGTTTTTACCTCTTTAAGGGTTTTCCACGTAAAAATCTCTTGTGTGGTGTGTGATTTATGCTTTGATTTATTTCATTATTTTATTATCCATAATTCTGGTTTGTTTCGGGACACTAGATCCTAAGGTTTTGTGCAAGGTCCCTAACAACTCTAACAACTTTAGATTAAAGTATTGTGGCCAAGAAACCTACTTTCAACATTATTCTTGCAGCAGTTATTCCCGAATCATCAAATGCTCTTGTTGTTATTAGACCTTTAACTTCATTTACTCATTCATTCACAATTCCACCAACAAGTATATTTTTTAAAATTTAATATTCCTTCTTTTAGTAGAATTATTTTTCTCTTTCTCATCGTATGTTATGTTTTTTGCTCTTCTTATAGCTGCACCAGTTCTGAGCTTTTCCGCAAGCTCCAATTCAATGACCATCGCATCTGATGTAGTGTCATTAGATAAAGTTTTCCCTTACAAGATCATCCTTGTCAAAAATGCGTTTTTTGCAATTGCTTGCATATTTAAAGATATAGAGCAGTGGCCCCTCCTTGGTGATGCCTTTATGATTTTAGATAATACGGTGAATTTTACCAAGATCATAGTTTTTAGCCTTAATAACTCCTTGTCTCAGTTATGTGACTCTCTTAAGCAATTAGAATCTGCTTAGAGCATTAAAATTACACTGGATGTGAGACCCATATCATAGCCTGTACCGTTCCGCATGCCTTCACGGTCCTTCAGGTCAAATTTCGGCGACCCGCGATCTATTATCGGCATTTGCGTGCGATCCTAAGATCATGAGTTTACCACATTGAGTCTAACTATCCAAATTTAGGTATGGGACTAGTTTGGATAAAAGTCCCTTGTGATGGACCCCATAGCCTGCGATATTATGTTCTATCATCCTGACTTCACACTCCAGCATGGTCATTCTATTCGCAGCGCATATTGCATTACATCCGCGGCATATGGCATTTTGGGTTACTGTGTTTCTGTATTTATATGGTCTAGATACGACTGACGCTATTCGTGAACTCATTAGGAATTACATATTGTATCACATCCTTGACATCTGATATTTGACTCATTATGACCCCTCATTTGCATAGTTATTTTATATTGCGTATTCTGATATTGATTGACTCATGGACTTGTTCGTATTTTCGCTTACTCTGTTATCGTATGATTTATGATCTTATCAGTATTTCTGTTTACTCTGATAATTTTTGCTCTTATCAGTATTTCTACTTACTCTGATAATTCATGATCTTGTCAGTATTTCTGTTTATTCCAATAATGTACGATTTATGGATTACTAGTATTTTCGGTATTGTATGATAATGGCATTGTATTGAATACTTGGCACTTACCTTGTGCATATACTTACACCACCCTCTAAGCTTTCTATAAGCTTATGCATGATAGATGTGTGCAGTTGATGTTAGGTTACAGCAGTGTTGAGCTTGAAGCGTGCAACGGTCTCTGAAGCTTAATTTTTTATTTATATATTTCCCTTTTAGTATTGTACTCAATGATTATATTAGTGGATATGTGATGATGATGTTACCTTTGTGAATTGGGTAATCTTGTGGTTATGCTTATTACGAGTTAAATGTATATTAAAAAAATCCTCCTTGTAGAATCTCAGGATCGAAAATTCAGCGTATGAACGCTAAGAGCTGAGAATGGGGTACTGCGGAGGCTGTCGGCACCGGATTCGGTGATCGGAATTTCTGTAAATTCGATTTCTGGGTTTGGGACATGACAGAAGTTGGTATCAGAGCATAACTTGGGAATACCTGAAGATAACGTCATATATCTGCTGATAGCTACCCTACACTGTATGATTGTTGAGAACTTAAAATGATTAGGTCCACGAGTTTGAATAACTTTAAAAAAAAAAAATTCTGACATAGCTCCCTACCATTGATATTGTGAGGCTACATAGTATTTCAGTTTCGATCGTTTCTAATCCAGGATTCGAGGTTTACTTGGATCATTGTAGTGTTGATGACGCATCTTTGAAGGGTGATGTGAAGATTAAAGAACATTATCCCCATTTATTTATAGATTGATTATGTCTTATATATGTTTAGGTCAATGCTTCCTCTTCCCTCGCTTTGTCCTGCGTAATAGTAAATTTTGAGAATGAAATTTTTATTAGAAAGGAAGAGTTGTGAGACCTGTATCATAGCCCACACCATTCCGCATGCCTTCACAGTCCTCCGGTCGAATTCTGGCGACCCGCGATCCATTATCGGCGTTTGCGCGCGATCCTAAGATCATGAGTTTGCCACATTAAATTTGACTATCCTAATTTAGGTATGGGACTGGGTTTGGATAGAAGTCCCTTGTGATGGACCCCATAGCCTGTGATATTACGTACTATCATCTCGACTTCACACTCCAGCATGGTCATTCCATTCGCACTGCATATTACATTACATTCGCGGCATATGACATTTTGGGTTACTGTGTTTCTGTATTTATAAGGTCTAAATACGGCTGACGTTATTCGTAAACTCATCAAGAATTACATATTGCATCACATCCTTGACATCTGATATTTGACCCATTATGATCCCTCATTTGCATAGTTATTTTATATTGCGTATTCTAATATTGATTGACTCATGGACTTGTCCGTATTTCCGTTTACTCTGTTATCGTATGATTTATGATCTTATCAGTATTTCTGTTTACTTTGATAATTCATGCTCTTGTCAGTATTTCTGCTTACTCTGATTATTCATGATCTTATCAGTATTTTTGTTTATTCCGATAATGTACGATTTATAGATTACTAGTATTTTTTGTATTGTATGATGATGGCATTATATTGAATACTTGGCACTTACCTTGTGTACACACTTCCACCACCCTCTAAGCTTTCTATAAGCTTATGCAAGATAGATGCGTGCAGGTGAGGTTAGGTTGCAGTAGTGTTGAGCTTGGAGCGTGTAGCGGTCTCTGGAGCTTGATTTTTTATTTATGTATTTTCCTTTCAATATTGTACTCAATGATTATATTAGTGGATATGTGATGATGATGTTGCCTTTGTGAATTGGGTAATCTTGTGGTTATACTTATTACGAGTAAATGTACATTAAAAAAAAATTCCTCCTTGTAGGATTTCAGGATCGAAAATCCGGCGTATGAACGCTAGGAGCCGAGAATGGGGTACTACGGAGGCTATCGGCATTAGATTCGGCGATCGGGATTCCTGTGAATCCGATTTTCGGGTTTGGGGCGTGACACTGGAGGCATTGCATCACTAAGAAGAATTGTCACTTCTTAATGATGACATCTAGACGATCTTTACTTATTTTTAGATACTAAAGAGAAGGTGATTCCCTTTAAGAGCAAGCAAAATCTTTTGAGTAAATACTGGCATCAATATCATCTTCTTCCCTTGAGATGTAAATTCTTCCCTTTTCCTTAGACTGAGTTGACTTGGAATGGGTCGGCTTGGCTGAAGTATACTAGGATTGCACATTTTCAACTAACATATCAAAATAGTCTCATGTGTCATTGGGATCCTTATTCATGAACTCCCCATTGCGCATCATCTCTATGAATTAGCGCATGGGTGAAGTCAATCCATCATAAAAAAAAGATTATGACTCATCAAATTTCGTAGCTATGATGGGCAAGCACTTAGAAGATCTTTAAACATCTCTCAACATTAAAAGAAGGTTTCCACCTCTTTTGTGAAAAGTTCGTGATGGCCCTTCTAATCATGTTAGTCTAATGAACCGAGAAGAACTTTTTAATGAACTTTTGTGTCATCTCAATGCATGTCCCAATCGATCTCAACCTTAAAGAGTAAAGCTATGAATTGGTATTCTCCTTCCATGAAAAAAGGGAGCAATTTTAGTCTTAGGGTATCATTCGATAAATTGCTAGTGTAGGGTAGCTACAATTTCATCAAACTCCTCAATATATAGATATGGACTTTCAAAATCAAGTCCATGAAATTTCAAAAGTAGTTAGATCACTCCCGGTTTAAAATCCATGTTTCTTACATTATGTAGAAAAATCATGCAAGAAGGGGTGCTTGTACTAGCTGGTTATAAATAATCATGTAAGGTTCGGGTTGGAGGACCATTGTGCATGTCATTCTAATTTTGTAGTTCTTCGACACGTTGATGAGGTTTATTCTCAGCCATGTTATCGGCCAATTCAAACGATCTCAGGTGTTTTCTAATATGGCGATGGATGAAAAGTCCTTCAACTAGTGCTCATTCACTTAAGAGACGAAAAGTATTGTCACGAACTCACTTGGGCATGAACCACTCAAAACCTAATTCTAAACATAAACCTACTTCTACAAAAATAAAAGATTTCTACAACAATAGGAAATTTTGAAATAAACTAAAGTAATAGGGATCGAAGGTTAGTACTCGATTAATGATTCTAGGTTAGATTCTATGAAATAAATAAACAATGTTAGTGTATGAAATTCTAAGAAAACCCTAATATAGAAACGTAGAGAAAATTAATCCTAATCCTAGATAAATTCTAACCCTATAGTATTTCAAAAAAGCGTAGCCAAAGTCCTCGGCAATGACACCAAAAAGTTTATCTATCCAAAAGGACAACAACCCCAAGTGCAGGCTTGCAATGTAGTTTTAACTCGGTGTGACCAAGATTGAATCACCAAGGACTTATATTTGTGCGTTTCTTAAAACACTTTAAACTAATTAGAACTAAAACTAACAATGAAATGGGATTATAAGAAGTAATGATTGAAAACTGAATAATATAATGAGAAAATAAATAAACACCAAATCACCAAGGTTCAACCTCTAGCTAATCTTAATGTTTAATTCACTTGATTCAATTATATAACTCAACTGGAATTGAAGTCATTTCCTATCCAGTTGGATAATGGAGCAATTAATTCATCATTCACAAACAAAAATAAATTATGAACTTCAATTGATTTGGTTCTCACATAAAACACCAAAGTATTGATCGCATGGAATTCAAAGCATCTATCATGCCCTTAGTCTAAGATAGATCAATGAATTTTATAAATCAATCTTTTGCAAACTAGATAAGCCGTCAATCTTAGCCTTCTTAAGCATACAAAGTGTTCAAAGTGGATAATATATTAAACTAAACTAAAACTAAAACTTTCTTCAAACCAAACTAAAACAATTGTTCAATATTCAAACCAAATAACTTGAATAAAAGTAAACTAGAATGTTAAAAACTACTATAAACTTCACCTCTTAGCCCTAGCTAAGAGATTTAGCCAACCATCATCATGATTGAATTAACCTCTAAGAAAAACATAAAATTAAAAAAAAAAAAAAAAAAAAAAACTTAGAATCGAAAAACTAGAGAGAAAAAATAACTTCGTAAATACTCGACAAGTCCTTACTCTCTCCAAAACCTTAAATTGATACCTAGACATGTTTTAGGAACTCTTATTTATAAGATTTACAAGCCATCTTACGCCCCGCCTCAAGAAAATCACAAACTAACATTAAATTTACGTAGTCGCTTACACTGTTGATGAGTCTTCGATGGCATCGAACTCCCATTGAACACCAGTCGATGGCATCGAAGATCTCCTTGAGGGATCGAGTAGGAATACAAAAAATGTTCGGCAATGGCTTTTCAAAATTCAAAATCTATCGATGGCATCGAATCTCCTTTGATGGCATCGAGTAGAAACATAGTTTTTTTGTCCAACAAGCTTCTAGAATTCCTCGATTTATGCTCGATAGCATCAACTTCCCATTGAAGTCCACTCGATGGCATTGAACTCTCATCGATGGGATCATGTGTCTTTGAACTTCTTCAACTTGCAACTTCACTTTAAATCTTCAATTTTCATCCTTCCTCACTTGGTTTCATTGGATCTTTGGCGCTTGAATTCTTCAATATTGATCTCTACATATCCAACCCTCCATTTGGTCATTCTTCGAACATTAAATCATCGCTTTAATCATCCTTTTAGCTCTCCAAATCACCTCGCATAGTAAAACACATATAATTAGATCAATTAAGCACACTTATGTTTATAAAACCAATGCACAATAAGGGAGAAATATGCAATATTTCACACTTAACAACGGGGTCATAGATCTTTTAACCCTTTCCTACCTCCTAGCCCCATAGCTGAGTAATCCCTTTTCTTGTCTTCCTAATTCAGTTGTGCAATCGCACAACACATCCATATTGTGCGAGTGTGCAACTGATTTTGTATCTCAATATGATTCAAATATTAAGTGAGATGCACCATATAAAACAATGAGCATAATAGTACCCCACTGTTGGAACCTTCACTACCAAAAAAATGGGCAAAGGATACAAACCACCTTAGTTTTTTGCTACAGATATAAACCATAGCTATATTTACTACGGTTTTAATCCGTAGCTAAAAAGGTGACACACCATTAATAATCATCAGTGGTGTAAGGGGCTCTATATGGCCTAAAAAAATATATCTTTTCTATCTAATCCATCCATCTATTTTGAAATATTGTTATAGAGCATGAGACCAAAAATCAGCTAGATTGAAGGGTAAAGTGGACCATACAGTAGGAAACATGGAGATTAAATCTCATGTGCTTCCTATGGTGTGGTCCACTTAGGCCTTTAATCTAAATTATTTTTGGAATGATGAGCTAAAATAATTTATTAAAATTAATGGATGGAATAGATAACACAAATGCATCATGGTGGGCTCCACGGAGCCCCTAAGAGGACCGTCCACGGCCCTTCCCAAATTTGAGCGCGTGGCTCTGTTTTGAGCGGCTGCCCAAATGTCACCCCATTTCTCTCTCTCTCTCTCTCTCTCTCTCTCTCTCTCTCTCTCTCTCTCTCTCTCTCTCTCTCTCTCCATACCCTAACCCATCCTCTCATCCTTTCTTGTTACAGACGACGACCCATAAAAGCTAGCGTGTCGAATCTAGTCTGTCTAAACCCAGCCCTAACTTTCCATCCCCACCGTCCAATATCCCTGCGCCCGATGTTGTCGACGTCTGAGTCACATCCCCACCGATCTGACACACATGGCCAAAAACTCATAACCCTAGAGAAGGAAGAAAATATTCTGCACTTTGATTCTTCTTCTGGTCCATCTTTAATCTCTGTTTTTTCTGCCGTTTTCCCATTTTCGGATCTTGATTTCAGTCCGTCATGAGAGTGGGAGATATGTACGTCCCTCCGCCGCAGGGCTCTGATCGGGGTGCCGTGGGAGCTCCGGACGCTGCGGTGCCGAGGATTTGCCAGGCCTCTAAAGGCAGCAATATATTTTTCCTCAAGGGGAGGTTTATATTTGGACCTGATGCAAGGTCTTTGTTGCTGACCATATTCCTCATTGCTGCACCTGTTGCAATTTTCTACATATTTGTTGCTAGAAAACTAATGGATGATTTTCAGGGATTTTGGTTTGACAGGATCTCAAGTCTGTTGGTCATGGTTGATGTCATGAAGTGATTATACAATTTATTCTGATGTTAGATTTTTCATTTTTGGTATTTGTGTGGCTCTCAAATGCTGCGCATGAACTTGTGATTGTGATCAATTACTTAATCATTTTACCATAAACATCTCTTAAGAACTCATCATTGCATTGTGATTGTTTTTTTATTATTATTTTTAAGGCCTGCAAAGAAGATGAAAACCAAGGTTGGAATCTCAAGTCCTTGAGAAAGATGTTTCCAAAGACAAGCATTGAATTATCTTAGGCAGCTAGTTTATAGTATTAACTTGTTGCTTTGCTGGTAAATCTCGAAACATCACCTTGGTCTAGAGCAGAGGAATTGTAGGATCTTTAACGCGAGGCAATAGAACTAATTTTGCTTTTGAAATCTCTTCAGGGATTAGGAAGCTGCTTATACAAACCAGTCTGAACCTGCTCTACGCTATTACCTTTTTTGAAGATCTTGAATAAAACTAATGTTGTTGAGAGGTGAGATGTGCATTCTGTGGAAGATATAGGGAAACTACTTCTCATGATCTAGTTTTGCCGTTGATATGATTATTTTGTTCCAATGTTTACCCCTTAGTTGATATACTTATTTTGTGCATTCCCATCATGCTTGAATAGTCTAGATCGATGAACCATCTCTATTTCAACAAAATGGGTTTGTTGGGACACCATTCATGTCCTAAATCATAAGGACCCTGTTATCTCTCAATTAATGTCTCATTTGGCCATCCTTTTTACCTTGTCATATCATTTTGTCAAATTGTATTTTATGTTTTTAAGATTTTATAAAATCTTTAATTGTTTCCATCTTGTTTGTAAAAAATTATAACAAGGTTTGACTCTTTGTTCAGGTTCCCAATATACGACTATTGCAGAATATGCACCATCTCAACGTGTTCCAAAACCGTGGGCTAAAAAAGATGGCCGGGAAGGGACCATATTCAAAGGTGATAGTAGTTTATTAAGAAAAGAAGAATACAGAAATAAAGAATGAAGCTGGTGATGAGACATCACCACTTGGGATAAGGACTCCTCTTCCCAAGATGGTTCAAAAACCCCAAAAGGTAGATTGACAAACAATTTACAAGATTTTGCTAAATTGATGAGAATTCCTGTTTCAAATTCCTTTTTTTGAGTCTTGATGATTGGTGAAACATGATTTGTAAAGCTAAGTAGATGTAGTAACATGATTTGTTAGCTATGTTGGTAGTAATAAGGTGACAGCCTATTGTTGAGTCTGTCATTTGTCATTTCATTGCAGTATCCTTTTTTCCGTCCTCTTTATATTTATTTGCATAAAGTTTCATTGAGAAATGCTGTTATGAACCTATGATATACATTTCTAAAATGCACGGTGATTGATTGGGTCTTTTCATCTGGTGGCCTGCCACGTGGATGGGCAATAGCCCACATATTGTAACAGTCAGACAATTCTGTTCAACTCATCATTTCAAGTTTGCCTTCTGAATAAAGACAATATGATCATTCTCAAAGGTATTGTTTTTAACAAGCAAGCATTGATTTTATTAGTTGATATGCTAATGAGATCAAACTTTGATTGATTTGATTTGCCTTCTGAAAACTCCAACCTTGTTTGAAATTCTGGTTGGGTTTGATCGGGTTAGGAATAATCACATTCCCAACTTTTTTTAAAAGGTTGGGAATGCATATAATCTATGCTCCTGTACCATTTCATCATGCTTCCTTTTAAAAAATATATATGAACTGCATTGTATGAATGCATATAATCCATGCTCATGCAAGAGAGAGTAATCGAAGCGTACATTGTTCAATGATTCAGCTGCTGTATCAATATGGTCTGCATCAAACACGCTGAGTTGTTCCAAAACCTAGAGAGAAGAAATTATCAAAATGAGGATGTCCAAAGTAATTTCAAACAGTTATATTTTTGTCTATGTACGAAATTAAGAGGCACGATTATTTCTCAGAATGTCAACGATTTGCTATTCTAAAAAGATAACCCCATTTCCCAAATGTGTGGTGCTGTGTTCCAGCCTTCCAGGTAGAAGCAGGTATACTTGGGATCATCAATTGATACATCCAGTAGCAACAACCTATCTATTCAAGCGCCCAAACTCTTGGATCAAACTAAAATTTTCTGGCAAGAAAAAGAACACCTCTTGCCTCCACCAGACCACTTTGAGGTGAGATAAAAGTCAACTATTTGCAACACAGTCCTGTATTTCTGTCAGGTTATTGGCTGACCGTTGGCATATATACATGCACACACTTACATATAAGAACACTCAAGCATTATGTCTGGAATTATACTATCTTAAGAATCAATTCACCCTCAAAAAGCAGTTCACAGGATGGTTTTAAGGCACGATATACTTCTGGCTTTTGGTGAAAAGTGGTTATGATGTTGCCTACATCTAGCCTGCCAACAAAGCTATAGTTCTACAAATCCCAGGGGTATCTTTCAGTTAGTGTTGAATGCTTGCCCATGATTTAGTGACTGCTTGAATGAAATTAATGTCCTTTTGATAAAGGCAGGTCTTTATCCTTATTCATGATTTCCTGTTCTTTGTTCAGTTCCTCATGCTCCTTCTTAATTTGTCTTACCCTTTTAGCATCTGTTGTTCACAATGTTGGGACACTGTAACTGACTGAAAAAGCATTGCAGATGCCAACAGACTCCAGGAAGCCCACCTCACTAGTCATTCCAATCACCAGCAAGTGTTTACCCTGGCATCAAAATAGAATTGAAATTAATAAATCTTCTATTAACTAGCATAGAACTGGATATTGGTGGCATCAGCAAGGACAAAAATACACAGACTAATACCAAAATAGTTTGTAAAATCAATTGCCAAAATTTCCACCACTACGGCTACGTGCCATCCAAATGGGTTGGATACTTACCTGTAGGAGACCTCACAAAACTAATACCTGTTTGGTTTCAATATAGTTTCCAGGGGACCCATTCCTTTAGAAGAGCAAGCCTTGCAACTTATAGAACTAGTTGAATTTAATAGGCAACAGACTCAGCTGCCTAAATTGACAACGAATGAGAAGCTACAAAACCATAGGGTCTCTCCTGTTCCAGTGCTAGACGCTAACATAGAAGATTCAGGCAAGATCGCCTCTACAATGATTGATCTCAACTTGAGGCCAAACCGGATTCATGGGCAGCCTTCAAATTCACAGGTATGCATGTTATTGGCTTTCAATATGATATGTATATTTTAGTTTTGTTTTTTAGAGGTTGCGAAGCTAAAGTTAACCAATCTGCTAGTTACGCGAAGTTTAGTGTATTTTTGTGTTCATAAGGTGCAGGGGATGAATGCTTTAAGTGATAGTAATCATGAGTGTGCAAGCGTAGTTCCAGTGGGATCTTGTAATCAAGATCTAGAGAAGTAAGCAAGGTAGATTCTATTCTTCTCATTTATGCTAGTTCACTAGTCTTTTTGTTTAACCATTTCTTGGAACGTGGAACTATTTTTGTCATGTGAAACTTGAAGTATTAATCTGATTAGCATTGATTTTGGGATGCTCCAGATATGGAGAATCTTTCCCTGTTTTAGTGGAAGTTCTTGATTCCAGTTTCTGCCTTCATAGGAAAAGCTAAGGTATGAATTTTTGGAGTGCTAAGTACATGTTTTGTCTTCTATCAGTATTTACTTATGATGTAGTGCATCTTGATTTTCCAAAATCAATTGAACTCCATTGCTTAGCACTTACTATCCTTTCTTTGAATGCTTGAGGATGTAATGAGACTTGAAAATCTCAAGCGTTTACAATCCAACAACCGCTTTACATTCCATCACATGTGCCTAGATAGAAAACAACTACAAGATCCAAGCTGTCCATTAGTTGGGCCCTGTTCCTAGTTAAATCTAGCAGTCGAATATCCAGATGGAGGGATATTAAATACCAACTTTGACTGAATTAACAGAATTTTCATTCGAGGCCAATAGTCTATACAGATGGAGGGATATTTTGCATTAATGATGATGATACATATCATTTGTCTAGTGGATCCCAATGTTAATGTTCAACAGATCAGAAATCTACTCTGTTGAACAATCACAGCTATCTGATTGGTGGACTTCCTCGAGTTGCATATGTATATCTCTAGTTACTGCATCATTTCATCTACAATTTGATGTTTACAAATGTTTCTTGTTGCTTGCTTTCTGTAGGTTTATATGTATGTAAATTCTCAGGAAAAAACTTACTCATTCTCAGATTGCATTGTGGAATAGGCATCCATTATTCAAAGAAAGGGTGACATTCCAAGCACTCACACTCTCTCCTTGCTAGCTAAATTGGTGAGTCTTCTTTCCTTCATACTATATGATTCATTGATGAAGTGGCCTGGTCATTTGGACAGGCCCATATTTATATATTATCTCAAAATTAATGAAGTAGATCCGGATGTGCGTCGGAGCTATCCAGATGTTGAACGGCGGTCCTTGGAAGGTGGGAACCACTGTTATAACCATGATAAAGCTGTACATTTCCTATGGACAACATTGGAGGGGCCTGACCATTTGGATAGGCCATGTTTATGTATTTGCTCGAAATTAATGGAGTAGACACGAATGTGCGTCAGAGCTATCCAGATGAGCGGGGGTCCCTGTAAGGTGGGAAACGTTGTTATGACCATGATGAAGCTGTCCATTTCCTATGGACAACATTGGAGGGGCCTAACCATTTGGACAAGCCGTGTTTATGTATTTGCTCGAAATTAATGGAGCAGACCCGAATGTGTGTCGGAGCTATCTGGATGAGCGGGGGTCCGTGGAAGGTGGGAACCGCTGTTATGACCATGATGAAGCTGTCCATTTCCTATGGACATCATTGGAGGGGCCTGGCTACTTGGACAGGTTGTGTTTATATCTGTATTTGCAGGGACCATACGTTTAACCTAAACCACACCATAAACCTATAACCTAAACCTATACTTGTAACCTAAAACTATTCTCAAATACCAAAACCTATAACCTAAACCTAACATTTCCCTAAATCTATAACCTACACTTATAACCTAAACCTAAAACCTAAAACCTAAACCTAAAACCTAAATGTATTCTTAAATCCTTAAACCTAAACCTACACCTAATCCTAATCTCAACTCCCTAACCTAAACTTGAAAACCCAAACCTAAACCCAATCCCGAACACGAACCCGAACCCCGATTTCATAAACTTAAACCTTAACCTATAACCTATACTTATAACCTTAAACTAAACCTATTCTCAAATCCCAAAACCTATACCTATAACCCAAACCTAAACCTGATTTCTTAAACCTAGACTAAAACTTATAACCTAAACCAAAACCAAAACCTATAACTAAAACCAAAACCAAAACCAAAACCTATAACCTAAACCCGAACCCATTCTCAAATCCCAAAACCTATAACCTAAACCTAAACCTAAACCTAAACCTATAACTTAAACCAAAACCTATAACCTAAACCAAAGCCAAAACCTATAATCTAAACCCGAACCCATTCTCAAATCCCAAAACCTATAACCTAAACCCGAACCTTAACATAAACTTATAACCTATAACCTAAACCAAAACCTATAACCTAAACCTAAATCAAAACCTATAACCTAAACCCGAACCCATTCTCAAATCCTATAACATATAACATAAACCCGAACCCGAATCCCTAAACCTTAACCTAAACATATAACCTATAACCTATAACTTTATGAGCTATACCTAAACCTAAACCAAAACCTATAACCTAAACCTAAATCAAAACCTATAACCTAAACCCGAATCCATTCTTAAATCTTATAACTTATAACCTAAACCTAAACCTAAACCTAAACCTAAACCAAAACCTAAACCTAAAACCTAAACTTAAAACCCAAACCTAAACCCGATCTCAAAACCTATAACTCAAACCAAAACCAAAACCAAAACCTATAACCTAAACCCAAACCCATTCTCAAATCCCAAAACCTATAACCTAAACCTAAACCTTAACCTAAACCTATAACCTTTATAACCTAAACTAAAACCTATAACCTAAACTAAAACCAAAACCTATAACCTAAACCCGAACCCATTCTCAAATCCCAAAACCTATAACCTAAACTCGAACCTTAACATAAACCTATAACCTATAACCTAAATCAAAACTTATAACCTAAACCTAAATCAAAACCTATAACTCCGAACCCGAACCCATTCTCAAATCTATGGCTATAACCTAAACCCGAATCCAAACCCGAACCCTGAATCTTAAACCTTAACCTAAACATATAACTTATAACCTATAACCTAAGCCTATACCTAAACCTAAACTAAAACCTATAACCTAAACCTAAATCAAAACCTATAACCTAAACCCGAACCCATTCTCAAATCCTATAACATATAACTTCCTAAATCAAAACCTATAACCTAAACTCCGAACCTATTCTCAAATCCTATAACCTATAACTTAAACCTAAATCAAAACCTATAACCTAAACTCGAACCCATTCTCAAATCCTATATGCTATAACCTAAACCAAAACCTATAACCTAAACCTAAATCAAAACCTATAACCTAAACCCTAATCCATTCTCAAATCCTATAACCTATAACATAAACCCGAACCCAAACCCGAACTCAATCCCTAAACCTTAACCTAAACATATAACCTATAACCTATAACCTAACCCTATACCTAAACCTAAAACAAAACCTATAACCTAAACCTAAATCAAAACCTATAACCTAAACCCGAACCCATTCTCAAATCTCAGAATTTATAACCTATAACTAAACCTAAACCTAAACCTAAACCTAAACTAAAACCTAAACCTAAAACCTAAAACCTAAACTAAAACCTATAACCTAAACCTAAACCAAAACTTATAACCTAAACCCAAACCCGTTCTCAAATCCCAAAACCTATAACCTAAACTTAAACCTTAACATAAACCTATAACCTATAACCTAAACAAAAACCTATAACCTAAACCTATATCAAAACCTATAACCTAAACCCAAACCCATTCTCAAATCCTATAACCTATAACCTAAACTCAAACCCAAACCCGAACCCGAATCCCTAAACCTTAACCTAAACATATAACCTATAACCTATAACCTAAACCTATACCTAAACCTAAACCAAAACCTATAACCTAAACTATCCTAAACCTTAACCTAAACATATAACCTATAACCTATAACCTAAGCCTTATACTTAAACCTAAACCAAAACCTATAACCTAAACCTAAATCAAAACTTATAACACAAACTCGAACCCATTTCTCAAATCCTATAACCTATAACCTAAACCTAAACCTAAACCAAAACCTAAACCTAAAACCTAAACTTGAAAACCCAAACCTAAACCTAATCCCAAAACCAATAACCAAAACCAAAACCAAAACCTATAATCTAAACCAAAACCTATAACCTAAACCTAAACCTAAACCTAAACCAAAACCTAAACCAAAACCTATAACTTAAACCCGAACCCATTCTCAAATCCCAAAACCTATAGCCTAAACGAAAACCTATAACCTATAACCAAACCAAAACCAAAACCTATAACTTAAACACGAACCCATTCTCAAATCTCAAAACCTATAACCTAAACCAACCTTAACATAAACCTATAACCTATAACCTAAACCAAAACTTATAACCTAAACCTAAATCAAAACCTATAACCTAAACTCGCACCCATTCTCAAATCCTATAACCTATAACCTAAACCCAAACCTAAACTCGAACCCGAATCCCTAAACCTTAACCTATAACCCAACATAAACCTATACTTATAACCTAAACCTATTCTCGAATCTCAAAACCTATAACCTAAACCTAAACCGTAACCTAAAACCCAAACTAAACCTATACTTATAACCTAAACCTAAAACCTAAATGTATTCTCAAATCCCTAAACCTAAACCTACACCTACTCCTAATCTCAACTACTTAACCTAAACCTAAACTTGAAAACCCAAACCTAAACCCGAACCCGAACCCGATTTTCTAAACCTAAATCTTAACCTATTCTCAATTCCCTAAAGCTATAACCTATATAACCTATAACCTATAACCTAAACCTACACCTTAACCTAAACCTAAACCTATAACCTTAACCTAAACCTAAACCTATAACCTAAACCAAAACCTATAACCTTAACCTATAACCTAAAACCTAAACCTAAAACTAAACCTAAACTAAAACCTATAACCTTAACCTAAACCTAAAACCTAAATGTATTCTCAAATCTTTAAACCTAAACCTACACCTAATCCTAATCTCAACTCCTTAACCTAAACCTAAACTCGAAAACCCAAACTAAACCCAATCTTAAACCCGAACCCGATTTCCTAAACCTAAACCTTAACCTATTCTCAATTCCTTAAAGGTAAACCCTAAACATATAACCTAAACCTAAACCTAAACCTATAACCTAAACCTAAACCTATAACTTAAATGTATTCTCAAATCCCTAAACCTAAACCTACACTTTTAGGTAGGAGAAGTTTACTTTTTATAGTAAGTCACATATTTTAGTGTGTTTGATCGAAGTTTTGAGTTTAAAAGTTCATCCTAGGTTTGAACACATTACTCATGTTGGATTTTGCCATAGTTTAGAAGATTTGTACGTACATTTTTTATTTATTCATATATAAGTGTTTCTTTTATTTTTTTTGTCTTTCTTCCTTTTGCGATGTGTACAAAGGCATGCTTATTTGATTGTGTCTACAAATGTCGTTTTATACAGGCTGACAATCTAAAGAAGTCATTGGAGGATGAAATTCAATTTCTCAAGGGAAGGGTTTCAGAACTTGAAGGTGATCGTGTCGAAGTCCACAGAAGTTACATCTACAGTTTTAAGGAAAGAAGAAGCTCTATCTTCTGCATTTGCTGAAATTGACCGTCTGAAGAAAAAAATTCTGTAAAAATGTGAGCATTATTGAATGCATATGGAGGGTGTTTACTGTGTTGGAGTGTATTTGTTCCTGTGGACATGAGGGCATGCCTTAGTTGTAATTCTTATGATAGGTTGAGTAAAGTGAAGTATTATTTATTTAGAAATGTGAATGTAGGATGCATTGTATGATTTGATTGCTATTTATGCATCGTTTTTTTTTTCTGATTGCATTTTATGTACTATTTCTATCAGTATTTAGCTTAGATGAGTTATCAATTACAACGGTTCTTGCAATGGAAACAGATCGTATTATTACAATTTTTAAAAATAGCTACGAATATATCCGTAGCTATAACTACAGCTTTTGTCCGTAGCTACTGGTATCTATTGCTACGAAAATTATCCATAGCTATTGGTATCTATTGCTACGAATAATATTGGTAGTTATTGGTGTCTATTGCTACAGATATTATCCATAGCTATTAGTATCTTTTGCTACGAATTATATCTGCAGCTATTGGTATCTTTTGCTACGGATTATATCCGTAGCTATTGGTATCTATTGCTACAGATATAATCCGTAGTTAGACTTTTAGCTACCCCACCTATAGGTGCGGACGTGCTACGGATTATATCCGTAGCAAAAGGGATTTTGCTACGGTTTTGGGTCGTAGCCTATGCCCATTTTTCTTGTAGTGCTTTCTAGGGCTTACCATTATGTTTAGTTGCCCTTTAATTGTTTTGAAACCACCAAATAGTGGGACCCATTGTGATGTTCTTATGTAATTAAACTCAGCCATCAACCCCATTTAGGCACGTATGGGATCCACCTTAATGTATGTATTTTATCCACATTATGGAGCCTTACCTTGATTTGTGTTGCATCCAGCCACCCTATCATGAGGCCTTCTTTGATGTATATGTTGTATCCATGCCACCCTACCGGGGGGCCTATATTTGATGAATGTATTTTATTCCCTCCAATCCATTCCTTGGACTACAAGTGGGGCTTGCTATGCAACTTCCACATCGCGCATGTTTGAGCCCATGTCCTTGATTGTGGGCCACCCTGTTAGGCCTTGCTTGGGGACGTTTGTAGGACTCACTTGATGCCCTTTTAAGGCCTATCATGATCGCTTGTAGACCATACTTATAATACCTCATATATTTCACCATACTCGATCCCAACAAATATGTAGGTGTTATCATTAAAGAACAGTACAAAGTAGATTAGATACTCCTAAGAATCTAATGAATACGTCTGATCACCTAAATCTTGAGCCTAATCATGTGATCTATTAATTGAGGGCAAAGATCTAGGTTGCCCACTGTTAATTAATCAAAATAATCATAGTTTAATAAAGATTAACCTAAAACCGAGTTAACTAATGGATCAGATCTTGATTATCCTATACACATGAATTAAATTGATCTCATTACTCTTATGGCCTCCATATCAAAGGTACAAATTAATCATAGTCAAATCACCATTTTCACTAATCTTATAAAGACCAAACAATAAACTTAAATCTTCCAAATACATCATACATAAAAAAACCTTACATCTCAATTCACCATATAAACGGTCGGATTAACCAAACAAGCATTAGATAGTCCGTTAGGAGGCCATCGACTCCGAATTTATATATAGGGGCCATCGAAGCTCTGAATATATATAGGAAAACAGTCGTCTTAGCAATATTGACAGCCCATATGGATTGGATTATTAAGACCATGTGTTGAATAGTCAACTTAAGCTACAAGTGAGTCCTTAAAATTCGTGAAGAACCTCTGGTAGAAAAAGAAAGTTATCTGGATATTTTCTAAAATGGCATATAACATCATGGTGGGCCCTCAGCCGCACCTTGGATTGGAGGAGGGGATTAAGGGGGTTTAAAATCCCCTCAGCCGCACCTTGGATTGGAGGAGGGGATTAGAGGGGGTTTAAAATCCCTTTGGTTGTTTGGCGGCATAAAGCAACTGGGGATTGCCAATCCAGGGGGTTTTCCAATCCCCTCTTTGAGGGGGTTTGTAATCCACGGTGAGAGCTTGAATTACACCTACAATCATGTCAATAGTTGCAGGTATAAATGTAGGTCACTGTGCACTATCATTCTACTGGGCACATGGCCCACTAACAATGATCAGCACCGTCCAAACATTGTTCATGTAGATCAGCACCGTCCAAATATTGTCCAGCACCGTCCAAACATTGTCCATATTAATCAACGATTAAAAATCGTTGGTTAGTCACTCAGACATGATCTTGTGCTTGCGGTCCATCTGCAACTTGGAATTTCATTATTTTTAGGCAAAGCATATATTTTAGGGGGCTTATCACAACCATAGTGTCAAAAATTATACATCTCACTAATTGGGGATATTAAAGTTGATTTAGTAATTAAATTCAAACCCATGTAAATCTACCATGTATAGGTATTTTTGAATTAAAGTTGATTCAAACTCCAGACCGCCAAACACACCTTGAGGATTGCCAATCCAGGGGGTTTCCAATCCTGGTGGTCGCGAATCCAGGGGTTCCAAATCCACGCTCCCTTCAATTACAAATAAACATTCTAGTGGGGTTCAATGGGGGCCCACATGCTGGATAGAGTTTAGAAAGGTGCGGGCCACCTAGATTTGATCTGCTGCGCTTAGGACCATCTAAAATGAGCTGTCCTATATGGATGGACGATGGATATGGAATGCATCGAACAAGGTGGGTATATATTGGGCCCCACATGCTGGAGGATTGAGCAGCCCACACCACAGGACCTTAAAAAGTTTTAACAGTGGACGTTCATTCCCCACTGATTCATATGACGTGGTCCACCTAAGATTAGGATCTGTTTCATTTAGGGCCCCATGCCCCAGTGGGTGGGTCTCACTGATGCGGTGGGGCCATCCCCAAATTAATGAGCTAAAAGAACAGATGGACGGTGTGGAATTAAAGCATATACATCATGCTGGGCCTCACACCAGGGACAAGTTGTCGTCCCGGCCCTGGGCATATATATTATTATTACTATTTTATTTTTTTTCAAATCAACATGGTGGGTCCCACTCCCAGGTGGTAGAACCCACCCCTTAAGGATTTAGCAAAATGGGTGGACGGCGTTTATCTAACACATACATCAAGGTGGGTTCCAGAGTGGGCCCCAAAATCTGGACGATTTAGATGGAAAATAAATATTACAGTAGGACCTAGGAAGCTTTTTAACGGGAAGCGTTCAATCACTATTGTTTCATGTGGTGGGTTCCACGAAAGACTTAGATCTACTTCAAATTTGGGCTCGTACCCTAAAATGATAAGGCAGGATGGATGAACGGTATGTGTAAACAACATATGCATCCTAGGGGGACAAGGTTACCAATTACACCCTCGTCTACATATGAGGGCCTACCATGATACTGATTGGATAGAATTTTTAAGTGATCATCACTCAACTTTCATCAGTCGACTTTAGAAATTTGATCCTTCATTGGTATAAGAGCTTTTCAAATAAGAGCTATTATAATAAGCTCTTTTAAAAAAAAAAATAATCTCGTTTGGTAAAGTCAGGTTTTCAAAATATATATATATATATACACACACACACGAAATAAGTATTTTTAGTAAAACATTTGAATAAGAACTTTTTCTAAAGATTGTTGATGTCATTTTTAAAGATCATAATAATTTATATTATAAGAGCAATTCAGATAGTTGTTTTGGTGGATATCATCATAGATTAACCATGTCCCAAAAGGAAAAAGAATGGGTGGCTACAACCTTTATTTTTTAAGACATTTGGGCCGTCCATTGTGTCAAACGTTGGATGTGGATCCTCCATCATATGGAGCCCGCCCAGGTTTAATGTGGATCGTCCATCATCGGAGCTAAACCTTCAAAATGGGTCATCCATCATGGAGGCTTGTCTTGGATGTGGACGATTCATCATTAGGGGTTAACCTTTGACTTGGACCATCCATTATGTGGGGACCACCTTGAAATAGGTCATCCGTCATGTGGGGCCCACAATTAATGCTAATTGTCTTTTATGTGGGGCCCTTCAATGTCCACTACTCACCATGTGGAATCCACATTTAATGTGTCCATCGTGTGGGCCCCACCTTTGAAGAGGGTTGTCCATCATGTGGGGCCCACTTTTGATGTCCACCATCCATCGTGTGGGGAGCACCTTCTATGTGGATCAACCATCATGTAGGGCCACTTTAGATATGGGTCGTCCATCATGCAAGGCATTGGATGTGAATCTCTCATTAAGTGGGGTGCATTTAATGTTGACTATCCATCACGAGGGGCCATACTTTGATGTGGGCCATCCATCATCAGTAACCCACTCCGTCCATTACGTCGGCCAGCTTGATGTGGACCATTCATTATGAGGGCCCCCTTCAATATAGATCATTCATCACATGGGCCTACCTTTAATGTCAACTGTCCATCACGTGGGTCCACGCCTTTGATGTCCACTATCCATTATGTGGGTCCCTCCTTTGCCGTTCATCAAGTGGGGCCCACTTAATGTGGATGGTCCATCATTCTGGGCCACACTTTTATGTGCGTCATCCATCATGTGGGGCTCATCTTTGATGTGAACCATGCATTATGTGGGCCCACCTTGATGTGGACCATTCATCATATGGGGGGCACCTTCAATATGGATCGTTCATCATGCGGGCCCACCCTTAATATCCACCATCCATCATGTGGGTCCTGCCTTTGCAATATACCATCCATCATGTGGGGCCCACTTGATGTAGACAGTCCATCATGCAGAGCCACATTTTGATGTGGGTCATTCATCATGTGGGACCCACCTTTGATGTTCACTATCCATCATGTATAGAGTTGGGCATCGAGTCGAGTCGGACTGAGTTAGGGCTAACCCGACTTGACCTGATTTTGAAATAGACCTGACCCGAACTCAACCCGACTCAGTACCAAGTCCAGCATACCTAACTCGATCCAAGTCCAGGTCTGCCCCGGACTAATTTGGACCAAGTCGGGTCGAGTCAGCACCGAGTCAGGTTAGGTGTAGCAGGTATCTGCGGGCTGAAATCATAACTTAAAACCTAAGTGCACCTGTCGGAATTGCAACCTTTTCATTAGCTATACATTATCTTAGATCTAAAACGTCAAATCTGGGTTTTTAAAAATATATTTACAAGTCAGGTTTCGGATTGAGTCGAGTCAGTACCGAGTTGGATTTCAGGTCGAGTCGAGTCGAGTTACTAGGTGACCCGAACTTGACTCGATTTGAGTTCGGATTGGATGAAGTCTACTCGGTTTGGATCGACTCACCCACTCGGTTCAGGTCAAGTCGGATCTTAACGAGTCAGATGAGTCGAATCTGCCAAGTCGAGTTATTCCATGCCTAGCTCTAATCATGTGGGTCCCACCTTTGTGTTAGTGCACTGATTTACGCACCTTGTTTATCAATCACGTGTCTGGGTGTCAAGTAATCGGTTGAGCCCTTGAAAGATGAAGACCGAAGACACAGGAGGATATAAAGCATCAAGGAGCAAAGAACAAGTAAATGAGATACCTTCGTGACCCTAACTTTAGACCTAAAATAACCATAGCCTCTAGATGATCCTAACTTTTATTGTTAAACCTTGTTTGATCATGTAATGGCCCAAATTTTGAGGGTCGTGCAAATGCTTGACTCCCAAGATTTTGAGCATCACTTGTGCTTTGTGGAAGCTAGTTTCTCGGTTACTTCTACATTATATAGTTTTACTAAACAGTGTATCATACTCTGTAATAAACACGATTAAAGCAAAAAATTAAATTGAAATGCATGTAGTATGATTATCAAGATTATAAGTCTAGCTGAGTCCAATATACAATTCTAACATCAATAAAAATGTGGAAATGTGGCGTCTATCTAAGCCCGATGGCTCGACTCTCCCTGTCCTACATCAGCCTATCAGAAAGCTGAAAGTAAGAGAACTCCTCCTTATCCATGCCCAGCTGGTCCAATGCATCAACCTCAGTGGTCCTTATATCTATATCAGCGTCTAGTCGGTGTTTTAAAATACCATCCCAGAGTGGGAGTGAGTGATCAACTCAGTGGTTCCATAAAACATGAGTTACACATGTTATCAAGTTTATCAATACAAGAATGATAAAGCAACGTAAAACAAGCATTTCCTAATTACTCTTCTTAATGCGAATAATGGAGTTTATGAAATGATGCATGCCCTCACCATACAACACTCCCTCAACAAGCGGCTCCAACCACCTGTTTCGTAAATGATAACACTTTCTCATCACACGATAACAATGCCTGTTTCGCCACATTCTAAGCTAGTGCTACCGGTAAATAATTATGTTAGCTGAGTGATTAATTATACCTATTCATTCAGCAGTTTGGGGAAGCTAGAATACCTCCCTTTTAGTCATTGCTCTCAACTGAATTACCTGATGCGGGACGACCACAACGGTCTTATGCCTGTAATCCCTGATCCGTTTGGATTTGTCACTCCTAGCTGAATATATACGAAAGGCAAGTTGTAAAAGTAATGCTCGCGGTCACTACGGGGAGGCTCGTCACCCCAGCGTAGGCCAACAGCACGGACACAGTGTCCCATACCACCATGCCCGACTCACGAGTTTTGTGGATCGCGATAGTAATGGTTAATAGTAGACCTTTTCAATTGGTAAGGGGGGTGTTTCAAATTCAAACAGTTGTGATCATACATAGTGAACATATATATGGTTAGGCGGTTCTTTGGACAATTTTAGTTGATATGGGCGAATACCTGCGTAACCGGCATGGAGTGTGTAAGCACTCTGCGTGGCCCAGCCACTATCGGTCGTCCGTCTTCGACCCAAATCGATCAAACTTGCCTAAGGTGGCCAAACTACTTTTGGTTAACTCATATCCAGGAATTTGCTGACTAATTAGACTACTCTTGTAGTCCTACTTCTTACTCTAATTAAGTCAACAAACATTAAAGATAATTGGATTCACATTCAATCATCGAAATCAATAATTTACTCATTCAGGCATTTTATCGTACACGTAGGTATCACTATCTTAAGATTTATAAATCATAAACTAAATTCAAAACACACATAGGTTATCATGCAAATTCCAAGTTGGCAATCATAAATCATTCATTGAACAGTATAATTAATAAACGACAACCTAAATATTTATGGTCTACACATTTGCAATGATTCGTCCAATTTAGAGCATCCAAGGTTGGAGTTTTAAAGAAAAACATAAATTTCTAATCAAATCAAAGAAATCTTAAGTAAGATTCATAGTGTAAGGTCCGTATCCTAGCCTATACCATTCCCTAGGCTTCTGTGGTCCTCCCGGTCGAATTCCGGCAACCCGCGACCTGTAACCGGCATTTGCACGCGACCTTGAGTCACACGTTGTTAACTTGAGTCGACTCAACCCGAGACTTGTACTCAAACGACCGCGCCATCGCCGCAGTTCCGATGTCGTGTCTCGCGTGCCAAGGCAATACCCATGCCAGGAGATGTGGGCCCGCGTTCAGTTCGAGGAAAACGTCCTGCGTTGCAAAACCAATGAGAATCTCGACCCTAATGTCACCTCAATCAATTAATCAATCCCATCAAGGGTCAAGTACACCCATCACTCAATACATCACTCAACCCATCACAACCCATACTCCTCTTACACAACAACCCTAAAAGTTAACAAAACTCTTACACAACCCATCCCCTCTCTCCCATCCATCACTCCATGCCATCCCTCTCTCTCATTTCTCAAACCCATCAACCAAGTAACCCCAAGCTCCTACGTATGAACCCCCAAGCTCTCATGGAGAAGCTCTAGTGTGGCCCAGTTCCTACCCTCTCATATCCCATCTCAACCATCAAAATTTCATCATCTTCCATTAAAGAAGAAGCCGAGAAGGCAAGGAAGTCAAGGGAGCAAGAAGAAGACGGTGGGTGATCTTTATTTTATTTTTTTGGTGATTTAAGGGCCCACATTTGGTGGGACCCATCTTAATGTATGCAATGTATAGGGAGGGCCCATAGTGGCGGGGTCCCTCCCCTCCTCACGTTCTCTCTCTCTCTACTTCTCTCTCTCTTCTTTTGTATATGATGGCCCACCATGATGTATGCCTTAATCCAGACCGTCCGCACCGTCCAAATGGTTGGACGGTGGGACTTCATTGTGATGTATGTGTTGAGCGTCCACACCGTCCAAGGTCTGGACGTAGGACCCATATGACGCATGTGTTGTATACACACCGACCATACCATATGTGGGGCCCACCTGGCACGTGTTACACATGCAAGTGGTGGGATCCACCGATGTATGGATTTAAATCCACGTCGTTTGTCCAGACGCTGGACTGTTTTAAATATTGTATATAATAATATATATTGTATATCATATGGTGATGGCCCATCTATGTGGGATCCACTGTTGAGGTATGTGTCATATTCAAGCCGTCCACACGTGGGACGTGTAGACCTAGCCATGGTGTACGGGTTTTATCCCACCGTCCAGATCAGTGGGACCACATGGAGTATGTGTATTATACACACCGTCCAGCGTCCAGGGTCTGGACGCTGGACCTCCTTCAAAATAATCAAAATATAATTTTATATTACATAACATTATATATATACATGTGGTGGCCCCACGTGGGAGCCACCTATCTGGAAAGTGGAATGGCTGGTCTATCACCTCACCAGCTATACAGCTGATGTACTGGCGTTAGCCAGTACATCTGATCTGATGATCTAATATCCTGACCGTCCATCCATTTAATTGGTGGGCCACGCGTGTGGACCCCACCATGACGTATGGGTTGTATTTAGGTCGTCCAGCAATGTTGGACGTGGCCCACCTTGAGGTGATACGTTCAACCGTCCACCTGTTTTGCATCCAACCGTCCATCTACACAGCGGGTCTCATGCAGCAGGCAGCTGCTGCTACCCTAGACGCCAGCAAGTTTTATGGGCCCCTGATGTATTTATTGTATCCACATCATCCATCCCTGGACGTGGTCATGGACCCCACCTTTGATGCGGGTGTTTCATCCGTCCATCCATCTAACGGTGGGACACCACCTTAATGTATGTGTTACAGCCGCACCGTCCATCTATTTCTGTACGGGTGGGGCCCACCTTGATGATGAGTAGTATTTGTACCGTCCACATGGGACATGGGCCCCATGTAATGTACATGTTGTATTTACTCCGTCCATCTGTGCTAGGTAGTTTGGACGGTGCTGTGCTGCCCCACGGTGATGTATTTGTTCATCCACACCGTCCAGATGATCTGGATGGTGCTGGACGTGTTTGGACAGTGATGAGGACTCCATCATGATATATGTATTTTATGTCCACGTCGTCCTTCTACTGGTCCCACCTTGATGGATGTGATTTATCCACACCGCCCAGCCATGTGATAGGGCCCACTTGTATTGTACATTTGAGGCCCACTCATTGTATATGAGGCCCATTGGTGCCGCCCATTGATGTAGCCCACTTGATGTTATGAGACCCATTGGTGTGGCCCATTGATGCGGCCCACTTGATGTTATGAGACCCATTGATGCGTCCCATTGATACAGCCCAACTTGATTTGATGAGGCCCATGTGTAGGGTCCACCTATTATATATGTTAAGCTCATGTGGAGGGCCCACCTGTTGTATATTTATGGCCCTTGTTGGTGTGGCCCATTGAGTTGTATTCGAGGCCGATTCTGATTGTCGATTCCGATTCCGATTATCGATGTCGATTATTGAGGCCGATTCCTATTCTAATTGTCGAGGTCGATTGTTGAGGCCGATTCTGATTCCAATTGTCGAGGCCAATTATCAAGGCCGATTTCGATTATCAATTTCGATTCCGATTGTCGAGGCCAATTAGCTAGGCCAATTCTGATTGTCGATTCCTATTTTGATTGTCGAGGCCAATTGTTGAGGCCAATTCCGATTCCGATTGTCGATTACGATTCCGATTGTTGAGACCGGTTCCAAATCCAATTGTCGAGGTCGATTCTGATTATCGAGGCTGATTGTTGAGGTCGATTCCGATTCCGATTGTCGAACCCGGTTATCAAGGGTAAATCAGATTGTCGAGGCCGATTATTAAGGCCGATTTCGATTCCGATTGTCAAGGCCGATTGTTGAGGCCGATTCCAATTTCGATCGTTGAGGTCGATTCCGATTGTCGATACCGATTCCGATTGTCGAGGTCGGTTATTGAGGTTGATTCCAATTCCGATTATCGAGGCCAATTCCGATTGTCAATACTGATTCTAATTGTCGAGGCCAATTTTGATTGTCGATTTCGATTCCGATTGTCGAGGCCGATTGTTGAGGCTGATTCGGATTCTAATTGTCAAGGCTGATTATCGAGGCCAATTTTGATTGTCGATTCCATTTCCGATTGTCAAGGTCGATTCCGATTGTCGAGGCCCAATGAGATGCATATGTAGCCTGTATTTGAGGCCCATTATGATGTGCATTCAGCCCGTGTTTAAGATCCAATGTGATATATATGCGACCAGTATTTGAGGCTCATTGTGATGTACATTCGGCCCGTGTTTGAGGCCCAATGTGATGTATATGCGGCCCGTATTTGAGGCCCATTGTGATTCGGCCCGTGTTTGAGGCTCAATGTGATGTATACGTGGCCCGTATTTGAGGCCCGTTGTGATGTGTATTCAACCTGTTTCTAAGGCCCAATGTGATGTATATGAGGCCTATGTGATGAGGCCCATTATGATGCACTTGAGGGCTAGGTGATGGAGCCCATTGTGATATATGTTAGGCCCATGTGAAAGGCCCATCGTGATGTATATTAAGCTCTTGAGTGAGGCCCATGGTGTTGTATATTTGGCCCTTGTGTGAGGCCATGGGTCCACTATATTTAAGCTCTATGTGGGTCATTCTTTAGGAGCAATGTTGGTTAAATGTCTACATTGTTGAGGTCGATTGTCGATGCCGGTTATTAATACCGATTATGAGTATGTGACAGTATAGCATCATGATACATGCCCATACGCATCATCTACATATTTGTTATGAGATATAATTAACCATTGCATATGCCATAGTGCTGGTTGTTTATGGGCCCTGCTAGGCAGAGTTGCCCCACATGAGCCCGCGGTACACGCAGGTTTGATGCATGACTGGATGGTATGACTCATGCATCTTGCATTTTGTAATATGATCGCCGTACGCCCTAGTGACATTAGGGTCGTAGCCTCCATAGGCATATTGTGGATGGCTAGATGGGACACCAAAAATCTGTTCTACATGGGGTAGTATAAATATCCCTGGGTGAAAGTCTTAGAACCCTCTTGGTTCCAGAGGTTGCTCCAACGTCTAAACCGAGTGGATGCATGAGCACGTGAGGGCCGTATACTGTTAGGCCGCATCTCCCACTGTGTCGTGGTCGGTTGGAAGGGGGTACGACCTTACCTGCCCGAGAGGAGGGGGCAATGTTAGGCTGAGTCTGACTAGCTGGGCCCGATATTGGCAGACAGATAGTGAGGTCTCTTCCACCCACCCTGTTGCTCGCGATGGGGCAATAATCTGGTTTATAGTGTAATAGACCCCGGTGATTCCCCAGAGAGGAACTGTACTGATATGTGGACTTATTGAGCAGGAATTGCATACTCATTCATTCATTCACTCACTATCCACTTGGGCTGGTGGTGCGCAATTATTTGTTATGTGTACCTTCACATGACCAGGATTTCGGTTGGGCGCGTGACTAACCTGAGATCAAGAGTTTACCACACTGAATCTGACTATCCAAATTTAGGAATGGGACTGGTTTGGATAGAAGTCCTTTGTGATGTACCCCGTAGCTTGCGAAACTATGTATTATCATCCCGACCTCACACTCCAGCTTGGTCATTTCATTCGCATCGCATATTGCATCTGCAGGCATATGGCATTTTAGGTTGTTGTATTTTCTGTACTTATATGGCCTAGACGGACTAAGTAGGATTTACATTTTCCATTATACCCTCGGCATCTGATATTTGGCTCTCTACGACTCCTCATTTGCATAGCTGATCTTTATTCCGTACTCTGATATTGTATGAGTCATGGACTTGTCGATATTTTCACTTACTCTGTTGTCGTATGATTCATGATCTTGCTAACATTTCCGACATTGTATAATTATGGCATTGCATTGAATACTCAGCACTTATCTTATACACACGCTTACACCACCCTCTAAACTTTCTATAAGCTTATGCATGATAGATGCATGCAACTGATATTAGGTTGTAGTTGCATTGAGCTTGGAGCGTGCAGCGGTCTTCCGGGGCTTTGATTTTCAACATATGTATTTCCCTTTTAGTATTGTATTCAAATGTTTATATTAGTGGATATATGATGATGATGTTGCCTTTGTGATTTGGGTAAACTTGTGATTATACTTATTACGAGTTAAACGTACATTGGAAAATCCTCCTTTTAGGATCTCAGGATCGGAATCTGGTGTATGGAGCTAAGAGCCGAGAATGGGGTATTACAAAGGCTGTCAGCACCAGATTCGACAATCAAAAATTTTGTGAGCCCGATTTTCGAGTTTGGGGCGTAACAGAAGTTGGAATGAAAACATAACTTGGGAATACCTAAGGATAACATCACATATCTGCTCATAGCTATACTACATTGTATGATTGATGAGAACTTAGAATGGTTAGATCCCCGAGTTTGATTAACTTAGAGATTTTCTGATATAGCTCCCTTCCGTTGAGATTGTGAGGCTGTATAGTATTCCATTTCGATCATTTCCGATCCAGGATCCAAGGTTCAGTGGGATCATCATTGTACTGATGAGGTGTCTTGGGAGAAAGAGGCTGAGATTTGTAGGCATTGGCCCATCTTTTAGGTATTTGATTATGTTGGTATGTTGTGTTCTATTTATATCTATAGTAATACGATATCCCTCCCTTGGTGAGTTCTGTATTGATTGTGTTGTAGTTTAAAATTCGAGGATGAAATTTTTATTAGGAGGGGAGAGCTGTAAGGACCGTATCCTAGCCCGTACTATTCCATAAGCTTCCGCGGTCCTTCCAGTCGAATTCCGGCAACCTGCGACCTGTAACCGACATTTGCATGCAACCCTAAGTCACACGTTGTCAACCCGAGTTGACTCAACCTGAGACTTATACCAAAGCGACCGCGCCGTCGCCGCAGTTCCAATGCCGTATCTCACATGCTAAGGCAATACCCATGCCAGGATATGTGAGCCCGCATTCAGTTTGAGGAAAACGTTGTGCGTTGCAAAACTCAAGAAAATCTTTACCCTAATGCCACTCAATCAATCAATCAATCCCATCAAGAGTCAAGTATAAGTCAAATACACCCATCACTCAATACATCACTTAACCCATCACAACCCATACCCCTCTTACACAACAACCCCAAAAGTCAACAAAACTCTTACACAACCCATCCCTCTCTCCCATTCATCACTCCATCCCATCCCTCTCTCTCCTTATAAACCACTCTCTCTCATTTCTCAAACCCATCTCCTAAGTAACCCCAAGCTCCTATGTTTGAACCTCCCAAGTTCTCCTGGAGAAGCTCTTGTGTGGCCCACTTCCTACCCTCTCATCTCCCATCTCAACCATCAAAATTTCATCATCTTCCATTAAAGAAGAAGACGAGAAGCCAAGGAAGCCAAGGGAGTAAGAAGAAGATGGTGGGTGATCTTTATTATTTTTTGTGATTTAAGGGCCCACATTTGGTGGGACCCATCTTGATGTACGCAATGTATAGAGAGGGCCCATAGTGGCAGGGTCCCTCCCCTCCTCACGTTCTCTCTCTCCCTCTACTTCTCTCTCATCTTTTGTATATGATGGCCCACCATGATGTATGTCTTGATCCACACCGTTTGCACCGTCCAAATGGCTGGACAGTGGGATTTCACTGTGATGTATGTATGTGTTGAGCGTTCACACCGTCCAAGGTCTGGACGTGGGACCCACATGACCCATGTGTTGTATACTATAACACCCCAGGTTTTCAAGGGCCGTGTAGGAACTCGGCTCTCAAATTTCCAGGTGTCCTGGGTGCCCTAATGGGCTTTAAATTTTAATTACATTTGGATGATCTCATAAACAATAGAGAGTTTAGCAAGGCATGCAGCGTAAGTAAATCGTAAAGCAGTATCGAATGTCACTAAATATAAAAGTATCTAAACCACAAATCTCAAGTCATCTAAATGGGGAACTAGTCCCACCCATACATGTCCCAAAGCGATTAGAGCCCTGGCCCATACCTCGTGGTAACCCGAACTCAAACTAAAAGGATCCGCCGAAAGTCTGGAAGCAGGGAAGCTCCTCAACCTCATCCATGCTCACCTCGCTTGGCTCGTCGAGCTCCGCCTCACCTGCATCTAGTAAAAGGTCTGGTTGGTGTTTTAAAACACCGTCCCAGAGTATGAGTGAGTAGCTAACTGAGTGGTTACTGTTAACCTTAAGTTACAACAAACAACAATTATATGATAAATTTAATAAAAGGTATAGATTCACAGATCCCAAACTAGTCTTGTTAACGCATGTGCATGTATTATGATATGATGCATGACCTCGTAACAACACTCCCTTGAGCTACTTCGTCTAATGATCGCGCATGACCAACACTCCCTCATAGCAACTTCAACTGCCGAGTCGCCAAATCCTAACTAATGGGATGTGTGAATATTGTTAGTCGAGTATTTAGTTAATTCCATTCATCTAGTAGATTAAGAAAACTGGTACACCCCACGTATCATTGCCCTCAACTGGTTGCGAAGCCATGACCCCGCGATCCTTGATCTCATCGGGTTCCCCATCCCCGATTTCAAGCACATAGGGAGTGCTGAGAAGAGGGATCACTCACGGTCACTATGGGGAGGCTCATCACCCCAGCGTAGGCCGACAGCTCAAACACAGTGTCCCATTCCACTATGCCCAGCTCTCGAGTCAGTGGATTGGTTTCAAAGGTTATCAATAGGCTTCAGTGGTTGAAGGGTGTTCCAGGTTCCATACAGGCGTGAGCAAACATGGTTAACAAACATGGTTGGTCAATGAGTGAACTAGACCGTGCGAGTTCAAGCAAGTACGTGACGGACAACATCGAGTACAAGCGACCCATATAGTCTAACTACTGTCGCTCATTCACATCTGCCTAAATTCGCTGGTTTAGCCGCAAGATGGTCTTATCAATGGGACGACCCTCTACCACCTCAGTTCCCTAACCAACCCAGGGATTTAACGATGTTCAATAATATGCCAACAATTCAGGATTTGTATTCTAACCCAAGTGAAGTCATACATTCACACATCAAACATAAAAACTTAGATTTTTCTACAATTGTAACTACTAACCAAAATATGAAATTAAATATGTATGTGTATTGTGTGGGGTTAATGAAGAGAACAAGAGCTACACATCATTCATACAATAAGGATTATGTAATCATACATGCAGCAAGAAAGGTTATACTAGGATTGCATATGAGATGAGCATACTATACCAAATCAAGCCTAATCATGTTGAAGAGCAAATAAACAACACTCAATTACGTCATGGAATTTAGTAAAATCATACATGGGATGAACATGTCACACCAAAATCAAACCCAATCGTGTTGAAGAAGAAATAAACAACACTACTTCATTTCATGGAATTTAGGGGGACATATCATGTAGGTACTTGGCTAGGCTCTCTCTAGATTACTCAAGAACTTCATCCTAATATTCATAATTATTAAACTCATAGTAAAATTGGTGCTAGACCACCTAAGGATAATAGTCTGCACCTTGTGACGAACCGCTCGATTCATGGCGCCCGTAGGGTTATGGTGTTAGGAAATCATTGTTGAAATGCGTAAATAAGTATACAAGCTTGTAAGAATTAGAAGGAATTTAACCAAGGCCTAAACCTACAAACATAACTCCATACTTACCTTCAATCGTCGCCGAATAGACACCAATGAAGGACGATGTTGCAATAGAGGAAATGAGAAGGTGAAGGTGCATAAACCATCATGCTTCCAGGTTCCCTCTCTCTCTTTCTCCTCTTTTCTCCTCTTTCTCTCTCTCTCCTTCTCCCTTTCTTTCTTCTAGGGCAAATTCGTATGAGGAGAGGGGGTGCCCAAATGAAGCCCTTTTATAATGTCAGATTTGGAGTAAATAGTCTCAAGGGTTGGGTTTTTACTATACTAGCCCTATGGAAGGGTTTTTTTATCCTCTAGGACCCACTACAAGATGTACATATTGATATACACCATAGAATAGTTAACCCTAATGATGATCTACGTACGGACATGTTCAGCCCGCCATTTGGATGCACCGATCGACAAATATGATTAGAAGTCTATTCAACGGTCACCGATGGTCGATCGGGGCAACAACTATATAGATATGAGCAGAAAAATATCCTTACTCCATGTATGAAGTTTGGTCATAAAACGATGGTACGAAATCCTCAACTTTGCATAAGAGTGGACGACCCAATTCACTTAAGTTTCAGCCTCTTCCTTTAAGGTATTTACACTTCTCATGCACTTGTCCTTTAGCTCAAGTTGAGCAATTCTGGACAGTACCCAGGTCTGACTCCCGCGTTGGACATCAAGTCCAGTAAGATGAACATTATTCTATAGTTTTGAAACTAGTAGCCCAACAACGAGCAGTATAGAACTTGTTCAAAAAATCGGGGCATTTCTGAAATGAATTAGGTATTAAGATTTCTCACGGGCAATGATTAGGGTTTGGATTAACTATGTTCATAGTGTAGCCTATTTATAAGTAGTGAAAGTGGAGATTTGGTCATGTTTACCATAAACCGTTGGTTTTAGGCTAAAAGAGTAACGGGGTTGATTTAGTCTATTAGTCAAGATCCGGATCTTATCTGACTTAGCTTTAGTTAGATCTTTAATTTCGTTATGATTGTCTTGATTAGTTAGTGATGGGTCGGTCAGATTTGGGCCCTACGTGAGTAAATCATGGGGCTAAACTTGATGTTCAAGTGATCGAGCGGATTCGTTGGCTTCTTACGGTTGATTAATCGGACTTGTGCGGTTCTTTACTAGTATCACCCATGTATAAACTAACATTGAGTGTCAATGATCAGTAAGTGATAATATAAGTTAATTACATAAAAAAATTTAAGGATTTTTAGAAATCCAAAATAGAGAAAATCCAGGATGTTACATATACACACCGACCATACCATATGTGGGGCCCACCCTACATATACACACGTGTTGCATGTGCATGTGGTGGGATCCACCGATGTATGGATTTAAATCCACACCATTCGTCCAGATGCTGGACTGTTTTAAATATTATATATAATAATATAATATAATATTATATATAATATATATTGTATATCATATGGTGATGGCCCATCTGTGTGGGACCCACCGTTGAGGTATGTGTTATATCCAAGCCGTCCACAAGTGGGACGTGTGGACCTATAGCCATGGCGTACAGATTTTATCTCACCATCCAGATCAATGGGACCCACATGGAGTATGTGTATTATACACACAGTCCAGCATCCATGGTTTGGACGCTGGACCTCCTTCAAAATAATAAAAATATAATTTTATATTACATAGCATTATATATATATATATATATATATATATACATGTGGTGGGCTCCACGTGGGACCCACCTATCTGGAAAGTGGAATGGCTGGTCTGCCACCTCACCAGCTATACAGCTGATGTAAACTGACAGTTTGATATCCAGATCGTCCGTCCATTTAATTGGTGGGCCACACGTGTGGACCCCACCATGACATATGGGTATTTGGGCCATCCAGTAGTGCTAGACGTGACCTACCTTGATGTGATATGTTCAACCGTCCACCTATTTTGCATCCAACCATCCATCTGGACAGCGTGTCCCATGCAGCAAGCAGCTGCTGCTGCCGTGGACGCCAGCAAGTTTTGTGGGGCCCCTGATGTATTTATTATATCCACATTATCCATCCTTAGACGTGATCGTGGACCCCACCTTTGATGTGCGTGTTTCATCCGTCCATCCATCTAACGGTGGGACACCACCTTAATGTATGTGTTACAGCCGTACCATCCATCTGTTTCTGTACGGGTGGGGCTCACCTTGATGATGAGTAGTATTCGTACCGTCCACATGGGGCGTGGGCCCCATGTAATGTACATGTTATATTTACTTTGTCCATCTGTGGTAGGCAGTTTGGACGATGTTGTGCTGCCCCACAGCGATGTATTTGTTCATCCACACCGTCCAGATGATCTGGACGATGCTGGACGTGTTTGGACGGTGATGAGGACTCCATCATGATATATGTATTTTATGTCCACGTCGTCCTTCTATTGGTCCCACCTTGATGAATGTGATTCATCCACACCGCCTGGCCATGTGATAGGGCCCACCTGTAATGTATATTTGAGGCTTAGTCGTTGTATATGAGGCCAATTAGTGCGGCCCACTTGATGTTATGAGACCCATTGGTGCAGCCCATTGATGCGGCACACTTGATGTTATGAGACCCAATGGTGCCACCCATTAATATGGCCCAACTTGATGTGATGAGCCCATGTGCAAGGCCCACCTGTTATGTATATTAGGCCCATGTGTAGGGCCCTCCTGTTGCGTATTTATGGCCCTTTTTGGCGTGGCCAATTCTGATTCTGATTGTTGATTCCGATTTCGATTGTCGAGGCTGAATGTTGAGGCCGATTCCGATTCCAATTGTATTGAGTTGTATTCGAGGCCGATTCCGATTGTCGAGGCTGAATGTTGAGGCTGATTCTGATTCCGATTGTCGAGGCCAATTCCGATTCCAATTGTCGAGGCCGATTCCGATTTCGATTGTCGAGGCCTATTATCAAGGCCTATTCAAATTGCGATTGTCAAGGCCAATTCCAATTGTCGATTTCGATTCCGATTGTCGAGGCCAATTGTTGAGGCCGGTTTTGATTCCGATTGTCGATTACGATTCCGGTTGTCGAGGCCGATTGTTGAGGCCGATTTCGATTGTCGAGGTAAATTGTTGAGGCCGATTCTGATTTCGATTGATGAGGCCAATTCCGATTGTCGATACTGATTCCGATTGTTGAGGCCGATTCCAATTCCGATTGTCGAGGCCGATTCCGATTGTCGATACTGATTTTAATTATCGAGGCCGATTTCGATTCCAATTGTCAAGGCCGATTCCGATTGTCGATACTGATTCTTATTGTCGAGGCCGATTTCGATTGTCGAGGCCCAATGAGATGCATATGTGGCTGGTATTTGAGGCCCATTGTGATGTGCATTCAGCCCATGTTTGAGGTCCAATGTGATGTATATGCATCTCATATTTGAGGCCTATTGTGATGCGTATTTAGCCTATGTTTGAGGCCCAATGTGGTGTATATGCAGCCCGTATTTGAGGCCCAATGTGATGTATATGTGGCCCATATTTGAGGCCCGTTATGATGTGTATTCAGTTTGTGTTTAAGGCCCAATGTGATGTATATGAGGCCTATGTGATGAGGCCCATTGTGATGCATTTGAGGGCTAGGCGACAGAGCCCAGTGCGATTTATGTTAGGCCCATGTGAAAGACTCATCATGTTGTGTATTAAGCTCTTGAGTGAGGCCCATGGTGTTGTATATTTGGCCCTTGTATGAGGTCATAGGTCCGCTATATGTTAGGCTCTATGTGGGTCATTCCTTGGGGGCAATGTTGGTTAAATGTCCACATTATCAAGGTCGATTATCGATGCCGGTTATTGATACCGATTATGAGTATGTGACAGCATAACATCATGATACATGCCCATACGCATCATATGCATGTTTGTTATGAGATATGATTGACCATTGCATATGTCATAGTATTGGTTGTTTATGGGACTCCCTGATAAGCAGAGTTACCCCACATGAGCCCCCGGTACACGCAGGTTTGATGCATGACTGGATGGTATGACTCATACATCTCGCATTTTGTAATATGACCACCGTACGCCCTAGCGACATTAAGGTTGTAGCCTCTACAGGCATATCGTGGATGGCCAGATGGGACACCGAAAATCTATTCTACATGGGGTGCTATAGATATCCCTAGGTGAAAGTTCTAGAACCCTCTTGGTTCCAGAGGTTACTCCAATGTCTAGACAGAGTGGATGCATGAGCGCATGAGAGCCGTATACCATTAGGCTACGTTCCCACTGTGTCGTGGTCGGTTGGAAGGGGGTATGGCCTTACCTGCCCGAGAGGAGGGGGCAATGCTAGGCCGAGTCTAACCAGCTCAAAGAATGAGTCCGCTATCAATGAGTCGAACCCGATATTGGCAGGCGGATTGTAAAGTCTCATCCACTCACCTTGTTGTGTACGATGGGGCGATAATCTGGTTTGAAGTGTAGTAGACCCCCGTGATTCCCCAGAGAGGAGTTGCACTGATATGTGGACTTATCGAGCTGAAATTGCATACTCATTCATTCATTTATTCACTATCCACTCGGGCTAGTGGTGCACAACTATTCGTTACATGTACCTTCGCATGACCAGGATTTCAGTTGGGCGCGCGACTAACATGAGATCAGGAGTTTACCACATTGAATCTGACTATCCAAATTTAGGTATGGGACTGGTTTGGATAGAAGTCCCTTGTGATAGACCTCGTAGCCTGTGATACTACTTACTATCATCCCGACCTCACACTCCAACTTGGTCATTTCATTCACATCACATATTGCATCCGCAGGCATCTAGCATTTTGAGTTGTTATATTTTCTATACTTATATGGCCTAGACGGACTTAGCAGGATTTACATATTGCATTGTACCCTCAGCATCTGATATTTTGCTCTCTATGACTTCTCATTTGTATAACTGATCTATATTGCATACTCTGATATTGTATGACTCATGGACTTGTCAGTATTTTCGCTTACTCTATTATCATATAATTCATGATCTTGCCAATATTTTTGACATTATATGATAATGGCATTGCATTGAATACTCAGCACTTATCTTGTGCATACACTTACACCACCCTCTAAGCTTTCTATAAGCTTATGTACGATAGATGCTTGCAAATGATGTTAGGTTGCAGCAGCATTGAGCTTGAAGCGTGCAGCAGTCTCCTGGGGATTTGATTTCGACATATGTATTTCCTTTTCAGCATTGTATTCAAATGTTTATATTAGTGGATATGTGATGATGATGTTGCCTTTGTGATTTGGGTAAACTTATGGTTATACTTATTACGAGTTAAATATACATTGGAAAATCCTCCTTGTAGAATCCCAGGGTCAGAATCTGGCATATGGAGTTGGGAGCTGAGAATGGGGTACTACGGAGGCTGTCGCACCTGACTTGGTGATCGAAAATTTTGTGAGCCCGGTTTTCGAGTTTGGGGTGTGACACAGAATTTAACATGAGATAGTTTAAACATAAGGTAGGAATCATTTTTTACCTCCGATCATGTGTAGGGGTGGATTCAACAAAGGAAAATGGTAATAGCTTGGGTTGCTTCAAATGGATTTTGATGCAAGCAAAGACCAAGGACCTCACTCTCGTTCTCTCTACCTTTCTTCCTCCCTTTCTCTCTTTCTCCCCAATTTCTATGATAAATTAGTATGGGGAGAGGGGGTGTGGAATGAATGGGTATTTATAGTGCCAGATGTGGTGCAAATGGCTCTGAGACCTATGTTTTCATTATACTAGCCCTTTGGGAGTTTATTTCTAACATTTGGAGTCCATTATGGGGTGTAATGGTCGATATACACTGCAGCATAGTGTAACGCCCTGAAAATCGAGGGTCGAGTAGCAACTCAACTCCCGAGTTCCAAAACATCACTTATGCAACATATATGCTTATGATTGAATGTTGTTCGTGTTAGTACATTAATCATGAGTGGGATTATACCAAAATAGTAATTCATACTCCAGATCAATTAATATAATGCAAGTGGAAGACTAAAAGATGTATATATATATATACGTGTATGAGCCAAGAGTTCATGATTAGTCTCCAGAGTATGAATATATCACTGAGTCACCATATACATGTAATAATTCAAAAATCAAAATGTCAAAAAAAGAGTTCAACTACAATGATAAACCCTTTAGCCTCGTCGATCCGAACGGCCTAAGCGAAATCGCCGGAGAACTGCATATATGAGAACTCGTCCTGATCGTCATAGTAATCAGGCTCCGTTTTCTAAGTCGCATCGTCATCTGCAACTAAGACAGGGTCTGGTGGGTGTTCAAAACACCGTCCCAAAACGTGGGAGTGAGTGATCAACTCAGTGGAATCATAGAACAAAGATTAACATGTTATCAATTCAGTCAAGCAGTAATGATAAAGCAGGCATATCAAACATTCCTACATACTCTTATTAATGCAAGGATGAATGTATTCATGATACATACCCTCACCTACACTCCCTCGTGCGACACCATCTTAGGGTCGCGGCATGCTTTCTTCCCTCTGTGCTCTTCAACCCGGGGCACATGCAGTGCGATGTTATGAGCGTGATTACCGAGTTATTAGTAGTTCCTTTCATACAGTAGGATTGGAAATCTAAGGTATCTCTCTTATATCATTCCCAAACAAGGATCCATTCTAGGGTCGTCAGTCCTAGTAATTCTCATACGATGTTACGGTTCTAGGTCACTGCAAAGGTCTCGTCACCTGATCAGTGCAGGCCTAGTTTATACTCCAGATGCTACGGAAGGCTCGTCGCCTATATGTAGACTCAGAGTATGCTCGAGGTCACTACAAAAGGCTCGTCACCTGATCAGTGTAGGCCGGCATGTCGAATATAGTGTCTCATACCACGATATTCTGCTCACAAGGCAGTATTGCTCACTGGTCACTACGGGGAGGCTCGTCGCCCCAGCGTAGGCTGACAGCTCGACTACGGTGTTCCATACCACCATATCCCGCTCATGAGTCTTAGCGGATCGAGGAACCAAGGTTAAACAAGATTTCACTAGTGAGTTTGGTACCTTAGGTTCAGGCAATGACGTCCATACATGGTGAACATACATCGGGTCAATCGGGTTATTTGACGAGCTCGACTAGCCCGAGCGCACGACAAGTTGAACGACATGAAGTGCGTAAGCACTCCGCGTGACGTAACCACTGTCGCCAACCGAAGTACGACCCGGATTCGTTAAGCACGTCTCGTGTGGTGAAACAATCTCAACCACCTAATCAGGGTCGATTACCGATTGCCTGGACTATATCATAGTCCCAAACTCATCCAATTTCAGCAAGTAATCATATGAGACAACAAAGCAGTAATGAACAAACAACTCAATTCTTACAATTACATGGGCAGGTCGTGAAGTACAACTCAAACATGATTTCACATACATTCATTCTGTAAATAAAACAGACATCATACTGTAAACATACATGGAGTAAATCATACACATAATTAAGGTAACTGAGAAGCATATCTCAATCCTCATACAAGGTATTCCTTAGTAATAACTAGCTTACTCAGACATTTCTACAATCACTTAGACTACACACATCTTCATACATGTTGTATGTTGGTTATACATGCATTAGGCCAAATCCTTTCACTAGGGAGTTGCCCCGTATACCACACGCATATGCTCAATACGAATAATCATGGCATACACGACTCCAGCTTCCATACTCATTTAATCATTTCCACAAGCACGTGGGATACACACTTTAACATATATAGCATATATTGGACGTGACGTGATTTAGGGCAAGTCCTTTCGCTAGGGAGTTGTCGCATACATAACAAGCATATAGTCACGGCAAATAATCATGTTAGGCACAAATCCAAATTCCATACGTATTCAAACATTTCAATACGTACATAGAATACACTATATTCAACATAACTCATATATAATCGTAAGGCGAAACAAACGACACATTTTGCATGTGAAATAGCACCCACGTTAAGAATAAATCATTAACCGACATTGAAAGCCTTGAAAACCATAATCTATAAGTCTATAGTCCGCACCTTATGCCGTAGAAGCGTAACGAATTCGACAGAGACTCTAAGTCTTTGTCAACGATGGAATAACAACCTATAGCACGAGTTGAGTAAGCTATTTCGCTACTAGCGATAATTGAAACCCTAGAACAGATTAGGGTTAGGTTTTCTTACCTAAGAACGAAGTCAAAATCGTCGGAATAGCGATTTGGTAGTGATGGATAGGCACGTAGAATAGCAGGGATCGAATCTCAGGTGTGACTCCAACTTCTCTCTCACTTTTTCTCTCTTTACTCATTTCTCTCTCCTAAGGTTTTTTCCAAATTCGTATGGGGTGAATGAGAGAGGGTTTAAGGTCCTTATATAGGCCTAAAACTGATGGAAATGGCCTCAGGGCCAAGGTATACTTAGGTTATAGCCAAAAGGCGTCTGTTTTAGCTCAACAGAGCACTTCCGGAGCCCCCCTTGAGCCTAAGGTCGGACTTAAGCTCCCTTATGTTGGATCTAGGTCAAGCTAAGTTTTCAGTCCGATCGGGTTTACAAATCGCCCGTGGCGAACCAGTTTCAGTTCAACGGTCCATGATCACCGATCAGGGCCACAAGTACACTGGCCTGTGTATGAAATTTCCCCTGATCCATAGGTGTATTTAGGTCAGATTCTGACGGTCTAAATCCTTATATTCGGCCCGCAAGCGACAAGTCTCAGATCACTTAATTTAAAATTTTTCTTTCTAAGATATCCACGTTTCTCACACACTTCACTCCGGGCTCAAGCGAATAGCTTCGGGACACTATATGGACTTGATTTCCAAGGTGGTGATCAAGTCCAGCAAGGCGGTCTTAATTTTATAATTTCGTAGTAATCGGACTTTCGACGTGTGGTCCGGATCCGATACGGAGGTTTAATGTGCTCCCGAGAGCAACTGGGTAATGAGATTGATCCTAAATTTTAGGGTAACCTAGCGTCAATGATTCTATAAGTTTTGGGTCTTGCAGATCGTATTTAAAGTGATTCAAGCGGATTTCACAGCTACTCTAGTTTAGCACTTAGTTAGTTTTGTCTAACTCCTAAAAGATTTGATCCTGAGTGATTTCTGCCTGAGGTGGTACTCGGGTCTTTGTAGCTTGTATATTAAGTGATCCAAGCTATTAATGTTTAACTAAATCATGCCCTAATTACAACTGAATACAATCCTAGGGCAGTTCTACATCTAAGGGCATCCATTGCCAAGTTAGGAAAAATCCGGGGTGTTACACATAGTTGGCCCTAATGATGATCTATGTATGAATATGATCGTCTCACTATTTGAATGCGCCAATTAACGGATATGATTAGAAGTCTATTTAACGGTCACCGATGGTCGATCGGGGGTGCGACCATATGGATATGAGCATGGAAATATTATTAATTCATGCCTCGAGTTTGATTGTGATTTAATGGTCGAAAAGCCACGACTTTACGAAAGAGTGGAACATCTGTTTCACTTAAGTTTAAGATTTTAGCCTAGGGGATTCGCACACGCGTTGTAAGCACTTAGCTTCCGACCCAAGTCGAGCCATTCTAGGCACTTTCTTGGTTCGTCACCCGCGATGGGCATTAAGCCCAGTGAGACAGACATTATTCTATAGTTTCGGAACTAGTGGCCCACTAACGAGCAGTCTAGAACTTGTTTGGAAAATCAAGGCATTTCCAAAATGAATTAGGAAGCAAGATTTCTCGTGGGCAATGATTAGGGTTTGGATTAACTATGTTCATAGTGTGACCTATCGCAATTAGTGAAAATGGCAATTCAGTCATAATCACTTTAAACCATTGGTTCATAGGCTAAATGGATAATTGGGTCACTTTAGTTTGTTAATTACGATTCGACCCCTAATTGTCTCGTCTTTGGGTAGATCTTTAATTTAGTTGTGGTCGTCTTGATTAGTTAGTGATAGGTCGGCTAGATTTGGGCCCTATGTGAATAAATCACGAGGCTAAACTCGATACTTAAGTGATCAGGCGGGTCCATTGGCTTTCTACGGTTGATTTATTGAATTTGTGCAATTCTTTACCGGTGCCACCCATGTATAGGCTCACTTCGAGCGTAAAGGGCCAATAAGTGACAATGTGGGATAATTGTATCGAAGATTTTCACGGATTTTTGTAAATTCAAAATATCAAAAATCCAGGATGTTACAGATCATCCCTTAGCCTTAGGAGTCTAATTGGAACGTGATAAATCAAACTATAGGAGGTGCTAAGCTGCTGTGAAATCATATTGCCAAAAATAACTATTTTTGAGTGGATCTTGTTCACACCCCCAGTATAGGGTTGTGATGTAGTAATAATCTTAATAAGACCGAGGTCAAATCCATAGGGACTGAACCTTGTATGTAATCTGAAAGTAACTAGAACTAGAACTAGACGAAGATGTAATCTAAACAAGGAAAAATTTAGGGGAATAATTGTGAATTTAATTAACTAAAACTTGTGAAATTCAAAGGTGGGAAACTAGGGTGCCAAGGATCCACTTGTAGCAATCAGGGAGATCTATGCTTGATTCACAAACACAGTTGGATTCAGAGTCTCATCTTCATCCAGTTGGAGGATATAACCATAAAAATCAACTATGAACTTCCTTTGATCTAGTTATCAATGGATAGGAGATATGAGAATTAGAATTGATTCCATCACAAGGCTATGCCCATGAGACAAAGCAAACAACAGAATTTAACCAATCTGAAGAGTTATGAACTGTAGGAAGGAGTCCATCATCCAACCATGTCCATGAGACGATGGTGAACAATAAGGGTTCCTAAGTTCATAATCTCAATAACGAAAAGAACATGCTCAAAGCTATCGCAGATCCATTGTAATTTAAGTCACAATAAACCATTAAAAACTAAAAGCATTCCTTATAATTAAACTAAAATCAAAGTAATTCAACTTAAACATGAATCTAAATCATAGAAACCACCCCATCACACTACAAGCTTTGCCTCTTAGCCTTAGCTAAGAGGTATAGCCCATCAAAAACATAGTGAGGCTAAAAATCTTAAAAAGCATCAAAACAGAAATAATCTAGAAGGGAAAAAAAAAAAAAAAACTCTTGAGATGGCTGGCCCACGCTCCACGATCTCTCTCATTTGCTCCCACGTCCCAAAGATACCTTCCTACATTCTTCTCCCTCTCTTTTATAGGCCCCAAGGGCAGTTTAGAGGGCTGGAAGTCGGTGGAATCTATTTTCGTAGTTGGTAGTCGCAAAATGCAATAGACCTGCATTTGGATTGAGTTCTTCAGCAATAGACGTCCAAGAAATCAATTTGGACTCCATGGTTGGGGTAAAGACCCCCTTCTGAAGGTTATGAACGGTTTGGATCACCCATCTGACCACAAACAGTGCCCATAACTCCTTGCAACGTCCGAAAAAACTGGACGTGTGTATGGTGTGAACGGACCTGCGCTGACGTGTTCGGTGGGCCCCACAATAATTTTTTCGGCGGAATCCACCCTGTTCATTGGATTCCTGACGAAATTTCAGTCGAAAAGGAGTGGTTTTTGTCGAGTTTTGGTGCGGTCCACTATATCAAATCAACTCGTTGTCCATCTTGCGTTTTTTGGCGATCCACATGTGTACGTGTGCAAGGGACCAAAAGGCCACCATGGCTAGGGTCGTCCCTACCCTAAGGACGTAATGGACAGCTAGGATCATGTTTTTGGATGATGGGTGGGGCCCACTATCAAAACCCAATCGGCTCGAGTGCGTCTGCTGGCCATTTTGAGATTAAAAAAAGAACTATCGGTTAGCGCACACTGAACGATTTTGGTGGTTGCGGTGCTCGACGGGAGTGTGCACACTGTGAACATGCGCGCTCTCAAATGGGGTCCATCATGATGTTTATGAGAGATCCTCTCCGTTCATCCGTTTTAGCACCACATTTAAGGGGTTGAGACTAAAATTGAAGCATATCTGGATATCAGGTGGGCCTCAGATCAGTATTTTAAGGGATGATCTGCCTGTTGGGCCACTTTCACAAGGATCCAATGACTGAAATTCAACGTGTATGGTTAATTTAGGGTCCTCAGGTCAAATATTAAGTTTCGAGCCATAACGGATGGTGGGAACCCTGTGATCTTGCAGTCTGGACGACTCAGGCCCGTTTAACCTAGTCACTTAATTTTTTTGAATATTTGGTGTGTAAATTCTTCAATTTCAGTCCCCTGGGGTCCGTACCTTACCTTGGTGATTTCTGAACATTAAATCTATACTTTTAATACCCTTTTCAATCCAAGCTCTTTAAATTCACCTTGCAACAAAAACACGATTAAAATAGGACGTTAAACATTATCATGTACATAAAATCAGGTAATAATTGGGGTCTAATATGCAATATTTGACCCTCAACAGATCTCGATCTTATCAACCAGCTATCGATAAGACTTGACGGGATCGAAGTCTCACTCGGTGGCATTAAGTGGGAAGTCCAAAATTGTCTAATAACATTTTAGTTTGAAATTCGTATTGCTTAATCTCATCGAAGACCATCTCGATCCTATCGAAGGACCTTCGATCCCATTAAAGGGCCCTTCGATCCAATAGAAATAACCATTAACTAGTCATTTTATAGTTGTTGGAACACAGTTTCTTATAAAATGGCATTCAGTTCTTGAGCATTTAGATAGATTTTTTGTGCAATTAGAGTTAAAGTGATTTTTCACTCATGTCCCTCATCATATGACTTTAAACCTATGAGATTTGATTTATCTTCTTGAGCTTTGCCACTCTAATGAGGATTCCAACCTCCATGTCGAAGATGAACTCAATCTCCACCTTCTCTAGAGATTAAACACTAAGCCTCTTAGTATATCTTTGTATAAATCCTCTAAGAGACTCATTTAGGTAAATCCCTTAGGAAATCAACTATTCATTAGTTGTAGGAGCTTCCACCACCTCTCTTACCTTGGTCACCTCATTAGTACATCACATGTACGATGAACAATCGTAGGAGCTAAAGCATCGGTATCATCAATTGGAGGAGCATAATGGGAGCTAATTGAAGCACGGGAGAGCATTGATCAAGCAACTCAAGTAAGACACATCAACATGACTCAATCTGACAAGTAAGTTTTTAAGTGTGAGTCCATACACTCCTCGTGTAGGATTGAGTATAAGAGTTTGTGGCCCAAACTCAATAGGTTCTTGTGTAGGACCTAAAATCTTTTGTAGGGCCAAATTCATCGACACGGGTGTGTACGTAGTCCAGTGGCACATATGCATACGTGTTACTCTCCATGGGAGCATCCGACGAGATTGAACATAGGTCCTTAGAATAGAACCGCTAGTGGTTGTTAGTTAACTGATAGAAAACTAACTAGAGTCTCTTACAGGAGCCACCGACATGGGTAAAAACATGTGCTGCTGATACAACAGTGTATGTGTAAGTTAGTTGTTAACCTAGGAGAAACCATGTAAAGGTTGTATCAAGTGAACATGATTTAAAACCTCCAATAGTGAATACCAATACACTCAAGGAGAGTGCATTCATCAGGAGTGGAGTAGGGAAATCGTACCAGTATATATACATGTTTATGTTTGCGATTGTGAATGTTTGAAATTCTAATTCATGCTTATGTATTCGATTGGTTAAATTATATGAATGCTTGAATTTAGTTGTATGATAAGCACTTAACTTGTAAGCACATGCAAGCTCATTATCCTTTATAGACTAGTTGCTTAATTGGTATATCTTTATATTTTATATGATTGGACCCACTTTAGATTGGAAGCCTTAGTGTTAATTGATAAATTAGTTTATATTAGGCACGTAATTTTAATTTGGTCCTAGTCACTGCCCTTTGAGACTTAGCTATAATTCTATAGCTCCGTTAAACTTTTGTGTGTCGTATTAGACAATTCATGCAATTTCACTTTGCCATGAACCATCCATCATGTGGGGCCCAACCTTCAATTTAGGTCATTCATCATGTGGGCCTACCTTTGATGTCAACCTTCTATCATGTGGTCCCACCTTCAACATCCACCATCCATCATGTGGGTCCCACCTTTGATGAGGGCCGTCCATCATTGGGGCCACACTTTAATGTGTGGCATCCATCATGTGGGGCCCACATTTGAGGTGATTGTGCACTATGTGAGCTCACCTTAATGTGGACCATTCATCATGTGGAGCCCCACCTTCAATATGGGTTACTGATCATCATGTGAGGCCACCTTAAAGAGATTGTAAAGAGAAGAGATGAGTAGGGGTGTACACGAACTGAGCTAGCTCGGTTAGCTCGCTCGACTCGACTTGAAAAAGCTCGATTCAACTCAGTTCGAAGCTGAGTTCGAGCCGAGTCGAGCTGATGTTTTGAGCTCGAAAATGAGTTCGAGCCGAGTTCGGATCGAATCCAGCTTAAATCAAATGCGGATCGAACCAATTCGGTGACTCGGTTACTTTGATATTGATGTTGCTCACCAAGTGTTTGATGAAATGACTCAACGAAGTGTGGTTGGTGGCAAGGAAGGTATATGTATGAAATAAATACCATTTTTTCTTAGTTTTTATGTTGCTTAGAAGGTGTTTGATAAAATACCTTGAAAACTATTGCTGTTATTTCCCATACAGTGAGATTTTGAAGGTGCAGTCCAGGTGTTTGTGGAAATGCTGCACAGGCAAACTCAACTTGATCTTAGCTCGAACTTGGCTCGAACTAGTCCGAGCTGCTGACCAAATCGAGTTGAGCTAGCCAGTCAAGCTCAAGGACCGAGCCGAGCCGAGTTCGAGCTGAGGTCAGCTAGTGGCCGAGCTGAATTGAGTTGAGGCCAGCTCGACTCAATTCAACTCGATGTACACCCCTAGAGATGAGGGAAAGATGCAAATTACTTAAAAAGTTGAAGGACAAACTTGTTCAAAAATGTCTACCTGCTTAAGTCAAATAAGCTCCAAAAGAAAAAGTGACCTGCTCATCACTTATTTTTTAAGATATTTTTTGCTAGTTTCTAAAAGAATATATGTGCTCTAAAATTAGAGCTTTACTAAATATATATACTATTTCAAAAATAAGAGTTTATATTTTTATTAGATTAAGCAAATAAGCTCTTATTAGAAGAAATGCCAAACGGCCCCTAGTGTGAAACTTTGAGTGTTTGGTCACTTCTTATATACCTCGGTGATCGCTTCTACTCTGATTTCTCTTTTATAATAATTAAGCTGCGATTTTCATTGCCTCCAATCATATATTTTATGAGCACAGTAAACATAGTAGACTCTCATTTTGTGCGAGAGAAGATTACTACAACACATATTGTGTCTTGGGAATGATCAATTAGCTAATGTTCTCACAAAAGCAAAGTCTTCATCTCATTTGTCGATCGGGTGTTGTGTTCAAGCCAGCTTGGAGGAAAGTGATAATAGATATAATGCCTTGTGCCCACTTTTTCTTTTAGGCCCTGGCCCAATCCTTCATTTCTATGAATAAAGATAGGCTGGAGATATTTATTTAAACCCTAATTTCTCCTCCATCACCATCCATTCTTCTTCAAAGGTAATATTGTCAGGTTTCATACTCCTGTGACCCCACTCATTCTCAAGAAATTTAGCATTGTCAATATCAAGTATCTTAGTGTCGTAAAATGGGCAACAAAAGTGATAGACAATGGATATCATAGTATCATATAATATGACAGTCGATGGTCCTAGGTTCTAATTTTCCTTACGAGAGTTTTACACTCTTTCTTTTATTGGACGACCTCACTCACGTATGTATCTGAAATTAAGTTTTCAACTAGTCCACAGCTCAAAGGAGTCTTTGGAATATCCTTACATGGAACTTGATTAAGAATATGAATCACCCATGGGCATTCTAGCAAGATTGAGAGAAAGATCACGTAAGCCCCTCACCATTCCCTTGAGAGTGTGGTTACCATTCTACATCACAATTGTGCTCAAGCGTTTGATCATGCAGTAGGTTTCTACCGGTCTCATCATATCTACTATAATATTCTCTACCATGATTAGATTTAACTATGATTTTCTACTTTTTCTTTGTAGATCTTTAAAAAAAATAAGAACTTTAGCCTCTCACAAATTAGGTATACCCGACTATATTTGAAAAAATCATCCATAAAAGTAATAAAATATCATTGATCATTCATGTAGGAATAGAAATGGTCCGTATATAAATATGAATGATTTCTAAAAGCCATGTACTTTTAGGAGAACCCTTCTTTCTATTCTTGATGAGCCCTTAACATAATTAATACAAATTCCAATATGAAAAGTTCAACTGTCGAAAAGCTACCTTACTTAAGAAATATGTATGCTCTCTTCAAGTATGACTTAGTCACCTTTTCCACAATTTTACAGAAGTTTCATATTCACCAAATTCCGTGTGGCACCAACCACTTGCATACCAGAATAATAATGACTTGACAAAGGATGGATTATGATTTGGTTTATATAGCTCATGAATGAGAGAACTAGTAACACAAATAACATAACCACAGTATAAAGAAAAGCATCCATTCTATAACCATAATAACATCCACCCAACTTAAGAAAAATAAAATAATAAATAATGCCTTATGGGTAGGCACAACAAAGCACCAACCAAACCTAAATTATATCCAGATCTCAACTCTATATGTCCCTATAGCCTTTACCTCACCTTCCACACCACTTCCCATATATATCCTCTTTTCGACATTATGGAATTATTTATAAGTTGTGGCATCAGTCTCTATCCACCAGGAATTTATTAGACCATCAATCGAATTACTCTCAAGATACACTAGCTAAAACCTTGGATAGTTTCGCTTGCCATGGGCCATTATTCTTACAGCTGTAGCACCCGATCGTAGCTTCGACATCCGTTATGTACCCTTGTGAAGTACCAGGTGGTCACCCTGATTGGACCTACCTTTTGCATGGATGTGTTTGAATGTTAGTAAATTCACGAGGCGTCCGAGGACCTATTTACAAGGTATTTCGGAACTACGATATTTGGTTTTGGGTCATGTTTTAATGTCTCAAACCATTCATCTGATTGCCATCAAGTTGAATTTGGGCTATATTTAAAGGAAAAAATAAAACTCTTAGATTGGATATTGCAATTCTTCAATCATTCAACTATTTTTGTTTTACTGTGAATTTTTTTCTTAATCTTATTTTATGAGCAATGGATGAAAAGTTTCTGGTCTTTCGTACTCTTAAAAATACTCGACGTAGCAACCATTAATAATCTCATCAGATGATTCGGATCAATGGTTTGGATAATTGCAAATGACTACTAGTGTGAGGAGAGGGCTTTACATTGTGGTATCCATGAAATAGACAAATGTTTTTACCTTACATTCCATGCGAATCATTCTCAGTGACAGCAACTTGTTACTATTAAAAAAGAGCTTTGGTAAGTTCACATGACTGTGAAAGTCCAGTAATGCACGACGCCACCACTTATGTCAATGTGACAAACAAGAAATATCCAAGCCATCATCAGGTGGACCACACCAGATTGATGTTATTGCCGAAAGATAAAGGTGGTCATTAAGTGTGCCATGATACTAGAAATAAGTTGATAAAAGTGGTCCATTGAGTAGGTGTGCCATGATACTAGAAATAAGTTGATAGCTCTGAATTTTTTTCACAATTGTACATTTGTGCTGTTGATTACGGCCAACCTGAGGAGTGGACCAATCTGATCTTTTGGGTGGGAATCTACGAATCTATATAGTAATACCCTTCTAATGGATGGCTTGGATATTGCGTCTGTTTGCCAGGACCGGCTGGAGGATGTGGTGGCATGTGCATGAGCTAATTTGTACACGCGTGTGAACTTGCAAATCTCTTTTTCTTTTTTTCTTTTTTTCTTTAAAAAAAAATAAATTAAAAAAAATAAAAAAAAAAAAAAAAAGAAGAAGAAGAAGAGAAGGAGAAGAAGATGAGAAGAAGGGGGAGAATAAAAAAGACAAGAGAAAAAGAAAAAGAAAAAAGAGAAAGTAGATAAGAAAAGAAGAGAGGGCAGGAGAGGGAGCTGACGCAGGTCCATGTCCAAAATCACTTTAATTTAGATGGATTAGATTAGATTCATGATATTAAATACCATGAATTTTCCTACTTGGAGTATGCTTGGCAATTATTTCTAGAAATCACGACTTTTGATCTGATGGGCCACCACGTAGATGAATTATTAACTAAAAACTTGGACCGATCAGACGACTTCGACTATTCAATTTTATTTTTAATTTTTGTTGAATGTAAACCACTGTTGTAACTCTGCCCTTTCATCTCACTGATCGGATGACTAATACAATGAAATCCCACTTTGGTTTTTGATGTAGAGTGGATTGCGCACAATTTCATGGCCAAGATGGACCAGAGAAGGCCCGATCATGGGTCGGAAGTGATCTGAATCGTCAGAACCTTAAATCAGACATATCATGCAAACTGGAATGACTTATTCGATCTACCATATATAATTTTGGGTAGGAGAATTTACTTTAGCCAACCAACCACTGTGCCAGGTTTCCCATAACAAATTTATGAAATTCCATTAGATCGTCAGTTGAAAGTCATTTTTATTTCCGTTTTTACTATTTATAGTAAGTTTTAGTTCGATCATAACTTTTGATCCATTCAGTTTTAGGAGTTGTGTGCAACATAAATAGTGCTTAGAAAATTTAGGAGAATAACATGGTTAAGCCAAATAGGACACTTATTATTTTTGGCCAAAAACCATGAGGTCTAGTGGAAATTATGACCGTCTATAAAATAGTAAGTTTACTATTTATAGTAAGTCACGATTTTGGGGAGTTGGAGTTGTAGTTTGATTCTGAAACTTCTTCATAGGTTCATGTCACTATTTAAAGGATTATAAACTCTCTTTTTTTTCATCAATCAATTTATTTCCATTTTATTTAGAATTTATTTTTATTTTTTATCTCTCCTCGTAGATTCGAGGAATCTCCCTGATGAGTCCGGAGAAGCTCTATGGATTCGGAGTAATTATCCCCTTAGGAAGAAGGTGCTCGACCTCATCACGCCCATCCATGCATCAATTTTCAAGCTAGGAGGTGGATTCTTCAACCAATCCATGTAGAAGCTAATTCTATGAGCACTGAGTGTGGGGCTAGTTATTCATGTCCATGGCATCTGACTTGTCCAGTAAAATCCACACACAATGAAAATTACACATCCTCAAAATCAAGCTAATCCAACCATCATGTGGCCACCGTGCAAATTTTAATGTGTTTGGATGGTTGTCCATCAACCTAGAATTTGTTAAAATTAGCTTTAGGTTAGACGCAGATTTGGTGGATCCAGGTAAAGGTGGGCATCGAGTCGAGTTGGATTGAGTTAGGTCCAACTCGACTTGACCTGGTATTGTGAAACCCCTTACTCGAACTTAATCTAACTCAAGACCGAATCCAGCGGGCCTGACTCGATCCGAATCAGATCTTGGCTGGGCTGATCCAAACTGAGTCTGACTCGATCAGAGATATCGAGTCAAATCGAGTTGGCTACGGTTTGGATTGGGTCAAAAGCTTAACTAGATCAGGTCAAGGCCGGCCGCACCATAGAGCAAACCCGGGCCGATCCTGAGTCGACCCGGATGAACCACAGCCAGGCCGATCAATCACAGCGGGCTAGGCCATTCAATTAAAATAAAAATAAAAAATAAATTACCTGTATGTTAATGTCGCAGTGCGGACGGGTGGCCGGATCGGGGCTGCTACCTGTGCGGACAGGTGGCTAGACCTGGGCTGCTGCCTGTGTGGATGGGTGGCCAGACTTGGGCTCCTGTCTGTGCGGACGGGTGGAGGAGAGAGAGAGAGAGAGAGAGAGAGAGAGAGAGAGAGAGAGAGAGAGAGAGAGAGAGAGAGAGAGAGAGAGAGAGGAGGAGAGGAGGAGGAGGAGGAGGAGGAGGAGGAAGAGCTGGACGAAAGGGTGCCTGGGAGGAGGAAGAGGAGGAGGATAAGGAGGAGCCGGATGAAAGCGTGCCGGAGGAGGATGAGGAGGAGCCGGACGGAAGGGTGTTGGAGGAGGAAGAGAAGGATGAGGATAAAGAGGAGCCGGACGAAAGCGTGCCGGAGGAGGATGAGGAGGAGCCGGGCAGAAGTGTGCCGGAGGAGGAAGAGGAGGATGAGGAGGAACCAGACTCCGAGATCAGGTTGGGTGCGACGAATGGCTTCTAGGGTTAGGGACAGGTAGGTTTAGGATTATTTTTTCTTTTGAATATATACTACCCGATTATCGGTCCAAGTCGGGTTTCAGATCAAATTTTGGTTCGAGTCGGGTCGAGTTACTGTGTAACCCGAATTCGACTCAGTCGGAATTTGGATCCGCATGGGTCTACTCGATCCGATTCGAAACCGGCATTTAGTTTAGGTCGAGTTGGATCCACCAAGTCGAGTCGGGTCCTGCTCGGCTCTAGATCCAGGAACCAGTGAGCTCGATGGGTTGTGACTATGGGACCCATTGTTTTTTTATATATATATATATATATATATATATATATATATATATATATATATATATATATATATATATATATATCCACATAATCCATCCGTTTTCAGCTCAGTTGAGGGCATGATCTAAAAAATGAAGCAGATTCAGATGTTAGGTAGACCACACCATAGGAAACACTAGTGATTGAACACCCATCATGAAGAAGTTCCCCAGGGCCACAAAAGTTTTGGGTTAAGTTGATATTTGTGTTTTCTCTCCATCAAAGTATGTGTAACCTTATTACCAGGTTGGATTGCAAGCAGGCGTTACTGCAGACCCTAGAGTGTTTTCAACTGTGGGTATTCAATCACGACTGTTTTCGTGGTGTGGTCGACCTAAGATTTAGATATGCCTCATTTTTGGGCTCATGAAAAAAAATGATTTGAAAAAAAAATAAAAATGGATAGCATAGGAATAAAACAATTACATTCCAACGGCCCCCATAGTCTAAGAACCACCGAAGCCGCAATGTAGATCATTTTATAGTAAATATATACTAATTATCTTGTCAAAGGCACGAATATTGCTAAGCCACAAGCAGGTAAATGAGAGCATTGATTACTTGCTGAACATGGAGTTGTACATGAGCTTAACTGAGTTGATACCCCCAACTCGAGCTTGACTTCCCTTCCTCCTTGAGCTTATTTGGCTAGCTCAGCTCACTAGGTAGATTAAGTCAGCTTGAGCTGAGTTCAACCCAAAGCCAAGCTTAAACTCGGAAAATTTCTGAGCTAAGTTGAGTGGAGCTCGGTCTAGCTCGAACTCAGCTCGAAACTTTTCCAAGCTTAACGCTTGGAGCTGAGTTGAGCCAAGCCAGTTAACCAATCCAACTCAGTTCATGTACAACTCTAGCTACACGTGTATATAGCACATCTGCGTGACACCTCATCCAATTCATTAGGTAGCTAGGGTCAATCATTTAAATGCCTTGTTCAACTCGAAGCATAGATCCGGGTCCACGTCTTCTAGAAAAAGACCCTTCTAATACCCGGACCACATATAACTCCCAATTAGCCCAGGTATCGTTAGTACTGGCCCCGGACGCGCACCTTACCAGTCAACAACCCAACCAACATGGGAGCGGATTAGCTGTTCGTAACACCTTAGTGGGCGTTAATCGAACCATGTGGGCCATCATGATGTATTTGTTGTATATCCATGCTGTCCATCTGTTTTTCCATTTCATTTTAGGATACGATCCAAAATTATAAGAAGGTCCAATTCTCAAGTGAACCATACCAAAAGAAACAGTGATCAATATTCATTAAAAATTATTTATGGGCCACAAAAGTTTTACATCAATTTGAAATTTCTATTTTCCCTTCATCTAGATCTTCTTGACATTATCAAGAGGTTGGATTGAAGATCTACATTAGGAAACCTTAAGATGGGCCCTAATGGTGAGGCACTCAATCACCACTATTTCTATTTTCAATCACCACTGTTTCCTGTGGTGTGGTCCACCTGAGATATGGATCTGCATAATTTTTGGATTCCATCGTAAAATGTGACGTAGAAATATATGGATAGTATGGATTTACAAACATAATCAAGGTAGACTCCATGGTAGGGGTAACACCTAGGCCGCTCCCAACGAGCATATGCCTACCGTTGCTATGTTACATTTTTTTTTTTGTTTTGTTTTTTCTCTTGACGTGGACCATCCGTTATTTTTATGTTATCTGTCTATGTCGTGATACTGATGGATCGGCCTACGTTTGCCACGTCTACGGTGGCTGTATCCATGCGTTTTAGATAGTCACGTTCTGCCTGCTTATCAATGACACTTCTCGTATCTAAGACCGTACAAAAGGAGGGTAGAGCTGTCGACAAGACCCAAAGAACCAACGGCAGTGTGGCTTTGGCCATTTGCTTCGTTGTATTTTCAGAACATAAGGTGGGACCCAAAAATGAATGCTGGCACGTGATTCTCGCATTCGATGCCGGAAAGTAGATAACGCGTTGGGAACTCGGTTTGGGTCATGTAGCACACAGCACCGATGTGGGTACTGTGTGCTACTGAAAAATCTCCGTGGGCACCACCACAATGTATGTATTTTATCCACTCCGTCGTTTAGGGCATGAACCCAAATTTTAAGTAGATCCAAATCTTAGGTGGACAACACAATAGAAAACAATGGTTATTGAACGTCCATCATTAAAAACTTATTAGGGCTAGGAAAGTTTTGAATCAGGCTGATATTTATGTTTAATGTGATATAATCAATAGGTTGGATGGAAAAGAAATATTACCATGGGCCCTAAGAAGTTTTTAATGATAGGCATTCAATCACCACTGTTTGTATATTGTGGTCGACTTGAGATTCAAATTTGCTTTATTTTTTTGCCTAATTCCCAAACTAATCAGTCAAAATGAATAGATAGCGTGGATAAAATACATACATCATCGTGGCCTAGATGGCTTTTCCAATAGCAGAAAATCCTAGGCCCGCGTGGGTGTTGTGTGCTACTTTAGGGCGTGTTTGGTCGGACTGATCCCATGGGATTAGATGGGATGGAATGATTTTTAAGGTAATGATGGTGGTGTCAGTGTTTGTCCGTTGATCCTATGGGTTTGGGATAGCCCATGGGATATCTAGCAAAGTGTTTGGATGGTCATAAATGGATGAGTTTGCATCACCACTACTTCTCATGGTGTGCACTACTTCTCATGGTGTGCCCCACTCACTGCTTTATAGCTGCCTCAAAACAACTTCATGGCTGAATGTAGGCAGGTGAAAATGGAGGGAGTAGATATGTCATTGATATCTTAGTGGACCCTACACAGCGGTGAAAACCTATATCTCGGGATTGGCGAAATCCAGGCATTGTTTACGAGGGTGCGATGGAATGGTTTTTATCCCGCCATCCTAAGCAGAAAAGGAGATGGGATGTAAATAGTATAACCCTTGTAAAACATCCTAATCCCATATTCAGCTCGGCCAAACACGCCCTTAGGCAAGTGCAATCCGAGTCTTCCGTAGACATGATACCATGCCCGAGCACGGAATATCAAATGTTAGCACGCATCTCAACGCCAACTGTCTAAACTGTAAAGCATGGCCCCAATAATGAATTAGACAGAAGCCAAGATAATCATACAGATTCTCCAATCCTAACTACCCAATTTATGGGCTTTTTCTTGCTAGATTTGAACCGTTGAATAATTTGTTTTGGTGAATCTGTCTGTTTAGTCGCTGCTAAGTAGATGGTTAGGTTCCTCTGTTCATTTTGATTTTCGACGTGGGCCTGTACAAGGTGGGACCCCAGATACATCATCAGATTCCGTTGCACGTGTATGATCACAAATGCAGAGTTCACTAGTGGCCTTTTTTGGGGCGCAACTCCCACACATTCCATTAGGGAAGGAGTATGTGAAATCCACTCCGTTCATCAGGTGCGTACCTTAGATGAAAGCCCATGGGTAAAAAATCACAAAGAAACATACTCAGATGGGCCACACCACAGGGAACCATGGGCATGGAACGTCTACTATGTTTGTTTGTCTGGTCACAATGATATATAGCTTTCATCAAACCCGTTCATCAAGCTGACTAACCGGGATGAAGACTTAATTTTACATTTTTATCATTGTGTGGCCCATATGAGTGTTTTCATAGAATGATCTTTTGTATGTACGGTGAAAATAAGGGCTACTTACTATTGTACGGAGTGGATTTCACGTATAGAACATGGTACGCCAAATAGATTGAGTTGCGTGAAACACGTGTTGTAGAAGATTCCGTTCCGTTCATAACGTAGAGGACATCCCTCTGCGTGCCCGCAATACCCTGATTTCCCGCTGACACGCAATGCCTCCGGAAGCAAGGCATTTTCGTGCCTCCTTATCATGAACCTACACGTGGCAAATGTGTAAGATGATCTGAACTAGGAATCCATTGTGCTCTAACCGTTAGTTGTCCACTACCAGATTGGATTATCCTAGCCATCTGATAATTGAAGCAGTTGTGGCATTTTTTTACAGTGTATATTTGGATCCATGGATTTAATGATCATGATTATCCAATGAGTGTGAATTTTCTTTTATGAAGAATTAACTATTTTAAAAATCAAGTGAACGGTCTAGATCTAGTGTAAGTGTAACTTTTTAGGGAAATGATACGGATCCGGAGCACCTCCTAATCCACTCCTTGAGAGGCACCGAATCAAATTTCCTAATTCTAGCGTAGATTCCCGCGACGAGGATTGGTGCTACCCAGCTGTACGTAACTAGGAACGGACAGTGACTACGACGGACCACCATGACGTATGGTTTATCCATGCCGTCCATCCATTTTTAAATATAATTTTATTGTATAACGCAAAAAATGAGACAGCTCCATATCTTAAGTAGATCATAAAGTGGAGATTAAATACTCACCGTTGAAAATTTTTGTGGGCCACAGAAGTATTGGATCAATATGATATTTGTATTTTCCTTCATTTAGGTCTATTTCATCTTATGAACAGTTTGGATGTAAATTAAAAATTACGGTGGACTTTAGGAAGGTTTCAACGGTGAATGTCACTATCACCACTAATTCCTGTGGTGTAGCCCATATGGGCCTTAAATCTGCCTCATTTTTTTCTCCGTACTAAAATGATGTTTCAAAATGGATGGACGGTGTGGATGAAACTAATACATCACGTGGCCCCTCAGAGCTCATGTCCGCTCCTAACTAGGGACGGGCGGGGATACAACAAATCCGCGTTCATCTGACAGACAACCGACGCGATTGACGCACCTAATTAAGGACCGCTAATTGCAAACGCTCGACTGTACTTTTAAAGTGCACTTACCTTACAACTCCACACGACCACACATACGAAAAATCAGAACCGTTCTTCGCACATCCCCAACATTTTAAAACGTATATCTAGAAACTAAATCCTAAAATTCTTAGGAGCATTGACCACTATTTAAAAGTGAAAATGTGTGGCCCACAAATTGATTTTAAGTTCTGTGATCTTAGAGACAGGTAACATATAGAGTAGCGATTACCTGACGAGCGGGTCCGATCTTACAGACGTGTGGTTCGTATTCACGTGTGAGAGAGTGCACACGAACGATTCAATTGAAATTTCCTGCTGATATATTTGCATTTGTGCAGGTAATGATTAGAGCGGTTTAAAGAAAGAGGGGGCGTTGTTTGGAGGTATCGCTGGCGGACGGTTTCCAGCTGTCAGAATCTTATTATTAGAATCCAAATCTAATATTTTTTTTAATTTTTAAATGGCAATTGATGTGCAAATCCTATCTTTTAAGACTTCCATACATATCTTTTTGAATTGGGAATCATAGTAAAAATGTGTACTAATCTATGATTCATTAATTAAGAAATGAGGAAACGTGGACCTAATGTTCGAAATCCGATGAAGACTATTTTTAAGCTAATGGAAACCCACCCAATGAAGGCATTCCTGTCCAAGTCCAGCGATTTCTTGCGGATTGTGGGCCCCACGACAGCAACCATCCGAACGGAAATAGCCAAGGATATTCGCGCATGACAGTTGAAGATGCATCGTACTATCAAATGTTTATACGTGTAAAAGATCTGGACTATTCATCTGGTCGGGCTCGTCATGTGATGTTCCCTGATTAAAAATCTATCTGGTCCACTAATGGGGTGGGCCACGCGAGTATTGTCGATTGGTGCCTTCTATCCATATCATGGCCGTGTATTCCGCATGAGGAGTGGACTGGATGGATTTCTGGGAAAGGGCATGTTCACACTCTCCCCCACCAGATGAATGGTAGGATCTTTCACACACGTACCGCGTCCGCGATTCTCCTATTAGCTGTCTTATCGCGCGAATCGTATCAGCGCGTCTCGTTTGCGTGACGTTTTCAGCAAAAGCGGCTCTAGCCTGCAATGGACACCCCCCTACATTATATAAAATCTTTGGGGAATAGGGATTGAATACTGATCTTCACACGATCACACGTGGTAAGGATGCACCCGTATGAAACATCAGAACCGCTTATAAGACGATCCCAACAATTCAAGGGCCGTTTGGCCACCTGCATTAGGTGGGATTAAGCTCGATGGAATGGAAAAAGTAGCATTAAATGCATGTGTAAGGTATTGTATCTAGATTAGGTGTATCCCATGCTTTCTAAATGGCATGTTTGGAAGACATGGGAGTAACTTCTATATTCTAGGATTAGAGCCAAATCTTATTTGGAAAATATATATATATATATATATATATATATATATATATATATATTTATATATATATTTTTTTATTGTGTCACCATCGAGGTGGGCTCCATCTGGACAATCCGACCCATTCACTAAGTAGGTTAGCTCGAGCAGGTCTTATGGATCGTAACTTTGACTGGTTCGTATGATCAGGGACCCTACAGAGAGCCTTGAAAGGTTTCAACGGTAGGAGTTTGAACACCAATATCAAAAGGTACGGCAAAATCCCACTCATAGCCACAAAGTTTGGACACCAATCTCAAAATAATTTTCATCCTCCACTCCAAATATATCAACCAGATGTATTAGATGGGATTATGAATACCATCCCATCTAATACCACCTAATGCACCTGGCGAAACAGGCCCTAAATGACATGTCTAAAAATTTGACCAGGTATGATTGTCAGGTGGGCCGCATGTATTGTTTCAAACATTGTGATATTGTTTGGCTCACTTGACGATCACACTCAGCTGAGAGTAGATAGCATGGAAATCGAAGGGTGAGGATTATCCACGCCGTGAATGCATGTGGTTTATCCTGCGTTGAGATGCTAGGTGGGACCCACCATGATGTTTCTGAAAAATCCACCCCGTCCATCCGTTTTTCCATATCATTTTAAGGACATGAGACCAAAAATAAAACTCAAGTGAGCCGCACGAGAGGAAACGATGTAGATTCAGTGACCATCCTTTGAATATTCATATGCCCACAAAAGTTTCGTATCAGGCTAAGAGCTATGTGTTTTCACTTCATCCCAATGGGAATGAACTTATAAACGGTTTGGATTGACATATAAACATCAAGGTAGAGCCCGAGAAGATTTCAACAGTAGACAACTCTTTATTCAGTTTTCCATGTGCTATGGCTGCACCCATCCAGGAAGGTGTTGCAAAAGGGCACGGATTGGCCACCCACCTTGACACAGTCCCGGGGCTGGTGGTCGGTGCTCTATGGGCCCTGCCATGATGTATGTGTTTCATCCATTCCGTTCATCCATTTTTAAAGATAATTTTAGAGCTTTATCCTAAAAATAAGAGGGATAAAAATCTTCATGGACCACACTACAGGAAAACAATAGTGATTGGATATCCATCATTTAAATCCTCCCAAGGCCCACTGTACTGTTTATCTGACATCCAATCGGTTGATTAGGTCATAAAGACCCAGAGGAAGGGAAAAAATAAAGATCACCTTGATCCAATACTTTTATGGCCCCCCAAAAGTTTTTAATGGTTGAAGCTCATTCAACACTGTTTCCTGTAATGTGGTCCACTTGAGAGTGTTTTATACCTCATTTTTTGTGTAATGCCATATAATGATCTATAAAAATAAATGGATGGCATGGATGAAACACATACATCATGGTGGGGCCCACATAGCACCGAACACCAGCTATTGGCTGGTGGCACGGGGAGTAGCCAATCCGTTTCCGTTGCAAAAGGCTTCCGCTGGAAATCCGCCGGACGCAGATTGCGTCCTACCCCGTTTCTAGCTACTAACGGTCAATTCCGTGGGGGCCTGTGTATTTGTTTATCCATGCAATTCATTTCTTTTCCCAGATTATTTTTATGAAATTATTACAAAAATAAGCAGATCCAACGTTCAAGTGGACCACACAATAAATGACTCTTGCATTTAATGATTTATGCATTTAATGCAATCCAACGTTATTATTTGGTGTGGTCCACTTGAGCGCTGGATCTGCCTTGTTTTTGTGCGCATACTTTAAAATAATCTTAAAGAATAGATGGATGGCGTGGATAAACAGATACATTACAGCGGGCCCGCTCGCAGAACTGCCCCTTCGGGGATAAGCGACGGTCGGAGTAAGACACGATCCGCGTCCGGCCGGGATGCGGATTTCCTGCTGACTGAGCCACTGCGATGTTTTTTAAAAAATCCACTCCGTCCATCTATGTTTTCAGATCATTTTAAGAGATGAAACTGCTAAAAACAGCTATATAGCTAATGTATTTGCATCAGCAAGTTTTGGGGGTCACATCATGAGGTATGTGTTATGTCCAAACTGTCCATCCATTTTGTGAGCTCGTCCTAAGGCTTGAGCCAAAAAATTGGCAGATCTAAATATCAACTGGACCACACTGCAAAAAACAGTGGGAGATTGAATGTCTACCATTAAAATCCATTCGGGGTCACAGAAGTTTAGGATCAATATGAAATTTTTTTTTTTGCTCTTCATCCATGTATTTTTGACCTTACGAACAGATTGGATGTATTTTTGACCTTACGAACAGATTGGATGGAAAATAAACGTATTGGTGGCCCTACGAAATTTTTTAACAGTGAAAATCATTACCACGCTGCTATTTTTGGTGCGGTCCAATTGAGCTTTCGAAATGATTCATTTTTTGGCTAATAATCTAAAATGATCTCGAAAAATGGATGAACGGTTTGGATATAATAAATACACAATTTTATGGCCCACGTAACTTTGATCTCCTTTGAACCGTTCGTACAACTCGAGCTCGAGGAGCGTCGGCGCTCGTCTTCGCACGACACGTATCTACACCAGCTATATAGCTGAAGTGTAGTACACCAGCCAATCCGCTTCTACTGTAGATGCGTCGTACCCAAAAAGCAAATCATCATAATAACCGTCCAATTCGTGGCTAAAAAATGGACAGTTAAATGAACAGGGTCCATATTTGATGAACTACTAAGAGGATTTAATCGTCCCCAACCAATCTAATTCTAGGGATATACCCCATCTGCAGTGAGGCCCACAACTTAGGAGGTTCGGATCAGTGTACGTGCATGCCACGTGTATGGTGGGGGCAAGCATGCGCGCGTGAGTGGCTATGCTCAACGAGCGTATCAAATAATTGTTCTTCTAGAAACAACGGATGACTTTTTTGACGTACTTGGGAAGCTACCATTGGCTAAAATAGTGGGACTGGAGGTGGATCGACCAACCTGGTACAACAGGTGTTGAAGTGGGTGTCCTGTCAAATCTAGGCAGGAGAATTGTGAATGGCATTTGGATTGGCCTAAATAGAGATTAGTTTGGAATCATGGAATCTTAAAATTTTCAAACCTGAAATTACCCATTATTTGGGTTACCTTTAGCAGCTGAATATGGAATGCCGTGGAGTTTTAAAATTATGTCTAGCAGACTAGATTTTAGTTTAAAGAAGCCTTAAGTAAAGAGAGAGCAATTGTTTTAAAAAAAAATAAAAATAAAAATAGTGTTTTGCATCTTGCACTGTTTGGATGGATTGTGAGCATTGGAAATGAAATGTTATTTTCAATAAAGCAAGGGAATGGAAACACCTTTTTCTCCATTTAGTTTTGTGCAATATTATTTTTTTGAGAAATTTTATATTATTTCTAAATAAGATGTATGGCATAATATAAAAAAATTCCTGTATATTTTTTCTTACTAGTAATTTAAAGTATGAAAATCTTAGTGGTACAATATAGGCCATAAGGAAAAAATATAGTGTCGTAGCTATTGAAAGCCTTGACTACATCATCTTGGGCCCACTTTCAATATATAAGTTGTAAATTTGAAGAAAAAAATATATACAATACTAATAGATCCCATGATAGGATAAGGTCTTTTATGGAAACAATTGAAAAACCTATAAATAAATTACATTAAATGATATATATAATATTAGTGGGCTCAACCATAGATAAGCTTGCATGTGAATCCATCAAGTAGGGCTTACTATCATCTCAAAATCTATAAAATTAAATAAACAATGTTTTCAACCTCATGTATCTTTCACGCACCCTATATATATATATATATATATATATATATATATATATATACACACACACACACACACACGCTCAAGCTCATGATAACGTCCCATGAGGTCAAGCTGTGTGGGCCCTACCGTGATGCTTGTCGACCATCAACACCGTGCATTTGATGGGTCTCCTTTAAATTATGGGATATTCCAAAAATCAGCCGTATACAGAACTCAGGTGGGCCATACCATCTAAAATCACGTGAAGACATGCCAAAAACATATAAAAGCACTTGGTGGCGCCCACTTGAGTTTTGAATGCTGCTGAAACTTCGTCTGAACCCTCATCCACGTGGGACACACATAATGGATGGGCTGGATTTGCAAACTACATCTCGATGGGCCCAAAAAATGATTATGAATGTTTTAATGGTGCATGGCCCCTCTCAACTTCTGTAATGGTGTGGCCCACACAAGTCACGGATTGACTTGATTTTTGAGACATAGGCCCACGATGGAATGGTGCATCTGACTGATGGGGTAGATGTTCGACACACATCACGGTGGGGCCCACACAGCTCGACCTCATGGGACGTTCCCATCAGCTCGAGCGCATAATACATTTTCCCATATATATATATATATATATATATATATATATATATATATATATATATATATATATATATATATATAACCCGTATCTTAGACTGTACTGTTCCGTAGACTCTCGCGATCTTTTCGGTCGAATTCCGGCGCCCCGCGACACGCAAATAGCATTTGTTGCGCGACCCTGAGTCTCACCCTTTCAACTTGAATCGACTTGACCCAAGACTTATACCCTTGTGACTACTATGGGTGTACACAAACCGGGCTAGCCCAGTTAGCTCTCTCGACCTGGCCCAAAAAAGCCCGACTCGGCCTGACCTTAGACCTGAAAGTGAGTTCAGGGCGAGTTTGGATACCTCCCAGTTCGGCCCGACTCGGTCCGAAATCTGATTCGCCCGACCCGTGTATGACTGTATTTAATTTGTATAAAATATTTTATTTTATGTTTTATCAAATGTATGTAAATGTCCTGACTAGTTAGATTTTTTGTGAAGTCTATAATTCAACTATCTAAACCGTTGATCGAGGGCCTTGTAATGGGACGCGGATTACCTGCCAAAGTCCTTCCCATGAATAGGTTCGAAAATGGCCCGAATTCAAGTTCGAAACTGGCCCGAACTCGAAGGTTCGAAACTAGCTCGAACTCAGCCCGAACTCGTGCCGGGCTCGATTCGGGCTGGAGATGTTGGCCCGGTGACCAGGCCCGGTTGGGTTCGGGCCTTGTGTAGCTGTTGAACGGGCCTGGACGGGCTGAGGTCAGTTCGACTCGGCCCGACCCGTGTACACCCCTAGTGATTGCGTCGTCACCGCGGTTTCAACGCAGCGTCTTGCGCGCCGATACGATACCCAGGCCAGGAGTTGTGGGCTTGTATTTATTTCAAGGTAAATACCGCGCGTTGCGAATCCCAAGAGAATCTCTACAATCCATTACATTAATCCATCAATCACAAGTCAAAGTACAACCCATCACTCACCCATACCTCTCTCTATACCAAGTCAAGCAACCCATGCTTAGCCCATTCCTCTCATCCCAAAAGTCAATGAGACGCATACCCTCCATGTCATCTCTCCTTACAACACCACTCCTCTCTCTCTCTCTCTCATTTTTCACTTCATACTAAGCAATCCAAGGGAGGTGACCGTCTAAGCTCCAAGAGAGCCAAGTGTGGCCCACTTTCTACCCCTCTCATCTCTCATCTTAGCCCTTCAATCTCCATCATCTTCCATCAAAGTCGAAGTCTAGGAGCTAAGGAGTCCATGGAGCCTAAAACAAGCGGAATCGGTGGGTGTTTGTAAGATGAGATTGTGATTTTTGTGATGGACCAAGTGAGGCCTACCGATTGATGGTATGGATCCTATTTGGGACCCATCTTGATGTATGTATTGTAATCCTAGAGGGGCCCATAGTGGCGGGGTCCCTCCATCTCATCGTTCTCTCTCTCTCTCTCTCTCTCTCTCTCTCTCTCTCTCTCTCTCTCTCTCTCCCTTTATTTTGATGGTGATGATGATATGTGTGTGGCCTACCTGATGTGACTAAAAATCTGGACTGTCCAAATTTTCTGGACGTCTAGCAAATGAGGTCCATTTGTTGCCCATTTTCGAGTCGATCATGGGCGAAGGAAAAACCACAAATATCGGCTTGATCTAGCAGCTAGTGAGCCGCACCGATGTGGACCCCGCCTTGTTAAATGTGTGTGGTGCATCCACACCGTCCAGATTCGACGGCCAGGTGGGCCAGGAGCTGCTGGATGGCTGTTGTCCAGACCGTCTACCAGGCCTGGACGCTGGAGAACATAAATACCAGCTTGATTCAAAATTCTGGTGGGCCACTATGTGGGACCCACCTTGATGGATGTATTCTAAATCCACACCGTCCATTTGGACAGGTGGTGTGAGGCCATCGTCCATCTGGATGGGTGGTGTGAGGCCACCTTGATGGATGTATTCTAAATCCACACCGTCCGTCCACCGTCCAGGTCTGGACGCTAGACCCTTTCAAATAAATATAATATTATTATATTTTTTATATAGATATATATATATATATATGTGGTGGGCCCCGCGTGGGACCCACCTGCTGAAACGGATTGGCTGGTGCGTCTCACACCAGCTATATGTGTGTGTGTGTGTGGTGGGCCCCACATCGGACCCACTTGCTGAAACGGATTGGCTGGTGAGTCTCACACCAGCTATATAGTTGTTGCATTGACGTCAGCAACTTCTGTGGGACCCACCTGATGTGTGGACTTCACCCACACCATCCGTCAGTTTTCTAAACAGGTGGGGCCCACCTTGCTGATGTGTTTCATCCCAATCGTCCATTTGGACGGTGGGAATTCATCAGCTACATCGCCGCTGTATTGACGTCTACAAGTTCTATGGGTCCGATCACATCCACACCGTCCCTGCACATGGGACGGTGTGACCCACCATGATATGTGTATCTTATTCCCACTGTCCATCTGGACGGTGGGGACCACAGTGATGTATTTGCCTTACCTACACTGTCCAGTTTGCTGGACAGTGGGACCCACCGCTGGTGTATGTGTTACATCCAAACCCTCCATCCACCTTGCGAGCTCGTCTTAAGGCTTGTGACGAAAAATAAGACAGATTCGTCTATCGAGTGGACCACATTGCAAAAGTCAGCGGGGGATTGAACGTCTACCATTGAAACCTTTTTGGGGTCACGGAAGTTTTGGATCAATTTGAAATTTATTTCCTCTTAATTCAAGTCTTTGTGACTGTATGAACAGTTTGGATGGAAAATCAATGTTATGGTGTGGTCCAGATGATCTTTAAATCATCATCTCCGCTGCCTTGGGTAATGTTCTAAAATGATCTCTAAAAGAAATATATGTATGGTGTAGATAGTTCACCTAGAACGGTGGGCCCGACTTGATGTATATGAGGCCCATGTGTCGCGGCCCATTTGATGTATATTTTGATGTATATGAGGCCTACGTATTACGGCTCATTTGATGTATATGAGGCCTATAGATGCAACCCATTTGATGTATATAAGGCCCATGTGTTGTGGCCCATTTGATGTATATGAGGCCCATGTATTGTGGCCCATTTAATGTATATGAGGCCCATGTATTACGGCCTATTATGATATATATGAGGCCCAATGAGATGTATGTGAGGCCCATGAGTGAGGGCCAATGCGATACATGTAAGGCCTTTGTATGAGGCCTAATGCGATGTATATGAGACCCATGTGATGCGCCCCACTTGATGTATATGAGGCCCAGCCATGTGATGCGGCCCATTGTGATGTATTTATGGCCCATTTGGTGAGGCCCATTGTAGTGTATTTATGGCCCATTTGGCGAGGCCCATTGTAGTGTATTCATGGCCCATTTGGTGAGGCCCATTGTGGTGTATTCATGGCCCATTTGGCGAGGCCCATTGTGGTGTATTTGTGGCCCATTTGGAATATGTAGGGCCCACTCCAATGTGATGTATTTACGGCCCATATGTGGGGCCCAATATGATGTATGTGTGACCCATTTGGTGTGGCCCATTGTGATGTATTTGAGGCCCAGGTATAAGGCCATCGTGATGTATTTGAGGCCCATGGGCTATGACCCACTTGATGTATATGAGGCCCATGTGATGCGGCCCATTGTGATATGTGAGGCCCATATGATAAGGCCCAGTGTGATGTATGCGAGACCCATGTGATGAGGCCCATTATGATTATATGAGGCCCTTTCCCCATTGTAAGTTAGATTTTATGGCGGCCATACTCTAGGTGCAATGGTTGTTAAATGTCCACATTACAAACCTCCCTAGAGCCCATTATCAAGCCTATTTCTATCTTCTCTTATTGGGCTACCCAAACCGTTGGGCTCCCTTTGATGATTGTGCCTTACACCATACCTTGTAGAATTACCCGCACCTTGAAGCCCACCTTGTGTATATATTGGGCTCATAGGGAAGTCAAGTTTATTACGTGATAGAGAGGGTAAGGAAGCCCACTTATTGTACTTAGACTCGGCTTTGCTCTCGATGGAGGATATTGTGATGCTCTGTCATTGTGGTCTCATATGGGCCGGTACACGTGGGTAGACGCTGATGTGGGCAGGTGTGATGTGGGCGGGGCTGAAGCCTGGGCAAGCTACCACACTGAGCGAGCTACCAGTAGCTGACAAGCTACTGTACACAAAAGTGAAGGCAGAACTTTGTCCCTACATCGGAAGCATCGTCCGATGTCGCGGTGGTTATAAGTTAAATTCCTTCCTTAACTGTCGTGACGCGTTTTAAATCAATGAGTTTTGGCAAAGCAGTTTATATCACTCATTTCGGTGGTATGGTTCACTTGAGCTTTGTATTTCTTTATTTTTTTATTCTTTTCTGCGTATGCTAAAATAAATTATATGAAAAAAGAAAAATATGAGCCGATATATTCAGGAGAGAAATTCGGCGTATTTTCATAGGAAATGAAGTCGAACAATGAGAAGACCGTCACTGGAATTTCCTGTGCTATAAACACAGACTATCCGCATTATATTCATCCCTGACGCACGGGACCGACGTTGTACACCTTGACCGTCCATCTAATGTCCAAGAAGCATAAATTTTACGTTATCCTTCTCTGCATATATACTGGCTCTACGTGTTTAGAGATTGTGGCCAGGTAATCAATAGTCACGTATTATCCACTCTTTCCCCTTCCAAGACACTCCAGAGAATGACACGTTCATTGATACGTGGCGAACTGCATGAAACGTGTCGGCATGGAACACAGCCAACAACATACAAACGGTGGTCTGCATGCAAAATCAGTTCAAAACGCCATCGAAAATGAAGGAACAGAAACAGTGATTCCAACAACCGTGAAGATGATGAACGTTTTGGCTCTCGGCCTTCTCATATCATCGATAGCAGCAGCAGGCATTTGGTCTCCGAACCCGCAGCAGCAGCACCAACACCACCCGCAGGAGAACGACAACGTCATCCTCAGAGAAGGGCACAGAGTGATAGTGGTGGAGTATGAGATAGAAGGTGTTCAAAAACCCATCTCAGTTTCCTCATCGGAATCATCACCTCTGCCCCAAAATCTCGAAAACCCTCTTGGGTTAGTAGAAGAAGCCAAGGAGAAGTTCAAAGAAGCTGCTTCCGTGCTTACAAATCTTGGCCAAGGAGTTTCGCCGCCCGTCCACAGCTCTAAAGAGAAGATTTGCGATGCCTATGGCGCATGCAAAGAGAGAGTTTCAGGAATCTTTAGCAAGGCTAAAGAGAAGCTCTCTGACGGAATATCGAAAGCTGAAAGTGTTGGGAAAGATGTAGTCCACAGTGGCGAGATTGTCACAGAGAGAGTGAAAGATGCGGCTGGTGATGTAGCCCATGGTAGTGAGGCCATCGTGGAGAAGGCGAAGGATGGAATTGGAAGTGTAGGCGATAGCAGTGAGACCTTTGTGGAGAAAGCAAAATATGCTGGAGAAAACATGGCCGAGAAGTCGAGGAGCTTTGGAGAAGAACTGAAAAGGAACTCCGACGATGTTTCGAAGACGACTCGTGAAGAAGTAAAGGGTAAAGTAAAAGAAGCCCAAGAAATGGCAGAAAATGTGGTTGATGAGGTGAAAAGCAAAGTAAAGGGTAAAGCAAAGGAAGCCCAAGAAATGGCAGAAAATGTGGTTGATGAGGTGAAGAGCGTTGGTGAGAAATCAAAGAGCATGGTCAGTGACACCCTTCATAAGCAGCGCCAGAATCTAACGGATTTAGTTAGACGAGGCCGAAATGCTGCCTATAACGCAGCCGCATATGCGCTCTCAGCTGACTCATTGACGTTGTTGATGAGTGTGGTCCACCTCATTGTGTTTGCGGTTGCGTATGGAGTGTGTGTGTGGGTGACTTTTGTGTCTAGCTATGTGTTGGCAAGGGTGCTGCCTAGGCAGCAATTTGGAGTGGTCCAGAGCAAGATCTACCCTGTTTATTTCAGGATGATGGCATACGGTATTGGAGTATCTCTTCTTTCTTACTTCTTCAGTCGAGGGCGTCATGTTGGGGATGGCCTGGCTAAGATGTTGGAGTGTTACAATCTACTTGTGTCACTTGGGCTTGTTCTTGCAAACATGTTTTATTTGGAGCCTCGAGCAACAAAGGTTCGTTCTTTTCTTTTCTTCCTTTCAGTGATATTGATTTCATCTTATACTATACCCATTCTTCTTTTTAGTGTTATTGATTTCATCTGATACTGGACCCACTTGCACCACTAGAACTGGTTTCCGCAATGATTTTGGTTTGGGCAAGAGAATTATAAGAATCTAAAGAAACCCAATTGCTTGGACATGCAATGGGGCATTGACGCAGGGATGAACATGATGAGGATATATACTCCGAATCCACGGAGCTTCTCTGGACTCCTCATAGAGACTTCTCGAATCCACGAGGAAAGAAAGCAGAAAATAGAAATAAATTCTGATAAATTCGAAACTGATTAATTGATGACTAAAAACGAGTTCACAACCCTTTAAATAGGGGTACCAAGCGCAATGGGAAAGAAATCAGAATCAAACTACAACTAGAACTCCTAGAATCCGCGACTTACTATAAATAGTAAACTTACTATTTATAGACAGTCGTGATGTCTACTAGTGCGCAAGGTTTTCGGCCAAAAATAGTAAGTGTCCTATTTGGCTTCACCAAAACATTCTCCTAATTATTCTAAGCTCTTTTCACGTTGGGCGCAACTCCTAAAGCCCGACGGATGAAGAGTTATAATAATACTAAAACTTACTATTTATAGTAAAAACGAAATTAAAGCAGGGAAACGACTGTCGATCCAGGGGTTTTTCAAAATTCCGGGCGTCGCAACCCTACATAGCTGGGTTGGTTGGCTAAAGTAGCTCGTTCTACCCCAAAATCATATATTTTACGTCAGCTAACTCATTCCGGATTGTGAGATACGCCTGATTTAAGGTCCGACGGTCCGGATCACTTCTGTCGTCGACCGGGCCTTTTCGATCCATCTTGGAAACTCAGCATGACCATGGCGTGCATACGCTGATTCTCTGAGAAACCCAAATTACATCAAACTCTTCCTGCCGCATGTGGGCACTAGTAGAATACCGGTTGCATACAGGTTGGCAGTAGAATTCGATCTAGTCCCTTCTCTAGCAATAGAAATCATCCATTTATCAGACCTAGACCTACAAAACTAAACTCCCAGTAATAACACCTCGATCCATAGCTCAAGTGGTAGACTGAGTGAAAGATACCTCGTTTCAACACTGAGGTCTTGGTATTGATTCCCTAGAGGGGGTGGCTAACAGTGAAGTGTGAATTGACAGTAGGTGTACTAACAAGCCCTACCAAGAATAGAAACAAACCCAATAGAATTAAGAGACCAAACTAATCACAAGACTCTGGAATCCAAGGTGTGTAAATGGAATAATTCATTGTTACCCATATTGGCACAACCCAGCAGGTCAATATGCTGGATGGCCTCAACGGTGGTGTTTGAATTTGAAATCCCCTGATTTATGCATTCAACGGTGGTGTTTGAATTTGAAATCCCCTGATTTATGCAATCAATGGATTTCTTGCAATCAACAGTTTGCAAAAATCTCCTGATTTATGCATTCAACGGTGGTATTTGAATTTGAAATTACCCGATTTATGCAATCAACGGATTTCTTGCAATCAATAGTTTGCAAAAATCCCCTGATTTCATGCACAATCAAATCCCCTGAAAATTCTCATTACTGATTTCTCTTTTTTTGATTCACAACTTTTTTTTTTTTTGATTCACAATTGAGTCATTGTAATTTGAGTTTTAAATACTGCACTTGTATTGCCTATGTGTTCGCGTTTTCATTGAATTAAATTTGAGTTTCATTTTCTCTCAATCAGCTTAGTTTTTCTTTATGGTATCAAAGCGTGGTGAACACTAGGCGCAACCTCACAGCTCTTTTTTTTCTCTTCAACTTCCATCTTATCTTTCGCTCATTTCTTTCACCATGACCACCTTGTCACTCAATGTTGGCAACTTCATCACCCTCCGACTCACCCCAAACAATTACCCCTTGTGGCGTGAGCAAGCATTGGCTCTTGCTGAGAGTCAAGAAATGGTCGGGTATCTCACAAATGAAGATCCCGCTCCAACCAAATACACAAATGCCGAAAATTCAAACACCACTGTTGAGGCCATCCAGCGTATTGTCCTGCTAGGTTGTGCCAATAACGATTCTCATACTGTGCAAACAAAGATTCCATTTTTATGGGTTTGTTTGGGAATCATGTTGAAATGTGGAAATTATGGAATCATATCTCACAACCCCTTTTCTACCGAATTGTGTATATGCTGAATTTGTTAAATCTTTCAAGGTAAATCCTCATGATTCAACACCATCCAAACATGCCAAGATGTCAAAGCAAGTTATTTGGTTTCCATTCACATTGAATTGCACAGGAATCTAGCTTTCCAAACATGTCCTGATCTCAAAAATGGCCCAGGAAGAGAAGGATTTGCTACTTATACTAGCAGCCATAGCAGTCTTCCATTACAATGGTTAAGGGGGAACAGTATTCAGTTCAAAGTTGCTCCAAGGTAGCCTGTGCAACTTCCACAGTAGGCAGAGTCCAGACCAACAATAACACTAATCAGATGATGCAATCACCATCAGATTGGTGGCCATCGCATGGACAGTCTGTTGACACATGTAAATGGATCTGTGTTGTGTGCATTAGCATGGTCACATGGCCCTGTTTTTGCTCCACTTGAGTGAGTCTCCCGCAACTAGGAAAGATCCAGTCATGTGAGAATGGCTGAATTGATGCCGGCTTCTTTGGCCAGCAATGGGTATGAACCTCAACGGCTAGAATCCTATATCTATATAATCAAGTGCATATAGCTAACGTACTTTGGTGTGCAACAAGAGGAGTGATATAAACGAATAAGGAAGTGTTTAAGTTAGAATGCTGCTAACCATTGATTTACATTTAAGCTTAGACTATTTACTGTATTCTCCTGTTTGCCATGTGCAAGCGTGCTGTGCCACCACAGTAGACGCATTGATGCTAACTTATGGTCGGTTATCCAGACTGCTGATCCTATGGGCCCCATCATGGGTAGGGACCACTCAAAAGGGCTCTGGCCAGAATGACCCTTTGATGGGTGGCCTGTAGATTGACTGGAAACAACAAAGCAACAGTCTGAATTCAACAAAGAATATTGAACAGTTAGGTTCTTCTAGTCTGATCTCTTGAGACATCCCAATCCACAGCTTGCTTTGCTAAGATCTACTTCCTTAGAACTGTGGACCACCAAACCATGGCCCCACATGCATACCAGGCCCAGGTAAGGCGGAAAGTCGGGCGGGTTCAACCCGACCAACTGTTGACCGACCTGACATTGGGTTGGGCTTGGGCAGGATGTATTGGGTTAGGTCTTGAGCTTGGGCTATATAAACACAAACCCGATAAAACTTGGGTCGGGCTCGAGTTGCCCAACCCACCCGAACCCGATCAATATATAAGTTGTAAATTATAATTGAGTGCAAATTGTCTGCGTTGAAGGCACAGAAAATTCCATTGCCGTGGGGTCTCATTGGTCCATGCCATTTTCGATGACTCAAGCTGACAATATATGCCGGATTTCTCTCTACCAAATAGATTGCATGCTACACAACACGGCTTTTAAAGGAGTTGTCCTACATTTTAGCTTGTTTGTTCAGTTTTTTGTTTAGAAAAATTGAAGTTCTTTACAATAAATAACTACAAATATAATTAATAAAATCATAGCTAGGTACAAAAAATAAGACCTCTATTGAAATATAATAGACAAATGTAATAATGAAAATATTAGCATGTATCCACCCGACCAACCTTACCAAGCCGGCTTGGGTTGGTCTTGGGTTGGTCTTGGGTTGAGAATTCCCAACCTGAGGTTGGGTTGGGTTAGGGTTGAGGTATAGGAACCTTGGGTTGAGCACCAACCCGACCCAACCTGCCCGATTTTGAGCCCTAGGCCCAAGACCGACTAAACCATCCTGATCAGAAAATTACACCTGATGGTCACTACTGGCTGGACCACACAAGTGTGCCATACAGCGAAATTAGAAGGTATTTTTGCTTTAGCCAGTCTAACCATTCTTTCTTCTTCGCTCCGCAGGTTATGTATGAAAGATTGAAACTGGAGAAGGAAGAAGGAAAAGGTAGGGACATATCTGACATGGTGGTTGAGCCAGTTGTAACGGCTGCTACTACTACCACTACTACAACTGGGTCAGCCGGTAATGTAGGTGTGAATGCCACCATATTCACGGCTACAGCCACAGCCACAACTCCTGGCTGGGCCGCGCAGCAGGAGGTAGTAAAGCTTCGTGCTGTAAAACTAAGTAGGCGATTGAAAAACCTCAACGCCTACTCTTCCTTCCTCAATATCATGACTCTTATGAGTCTCACATGGCACGTCGTCCACCTGGCTAAGTGCTTGCATATGAGCTGCTGATATGGACCCTGTAAATCGGGTATGATAGTTGTGTGCATTTTGTATTATGGATAGTAGGCCTGGTCACAACAAGTTACAATGTCTGGTTAGATGCTTTATAGTGAAGAGGACAGTAGCCTTCAGTGGATGTATATGCCGGACTTGTAAGTGACTTACTGACGTTATGTGAATTTGAAGCTATCACAAAACAGTGGGTGCATGGTATCCTCTAATGGTCCCTTTTTTTTTTTTTTTTTTTGAAAGTTTCTATGGATGGCATCTTATCTCGCATTGTTTATGAGTTATCAAATTGCTTAAGCTACAAATCTCTTGATATCCAGAGAGGCATTGGATACTCCCACTTTTTGAGAAATAAACATAATTTTCTAAAATTAAGAAAGGGGCACTTGTCAAGACGAGATGAAGGATACGTGGCAACATTTCAGCTGCCATAATTAACCGTCGAAGTAAAGAAGAAAAATGAAAAATGAAGACAGACACCCGAAGAAATTAGTTGTGACAGAGATCTATAAATAGTAAGAAATTCAACAAAACAAGTCATCTCATGGCAATCCAATAAACCAATCAATATTTTTATCTTATCTAATTTATTTTTCAATCCAATAAACCAATCAATATTTTATCTTATCAAATTTATTTTTCTTAATTATAGTTTAGCTCTATCCAAGGGGTGGCGGTGATCTTTAGCTGTAATCAAAGTCTACGCTTTTATGTTGTACCGTATTCATTTCCAACACGAATAGTTCTTTCAAAGAGGCTTCCTGCATAGGTTTGTTGTATTGGTATCCATTTTCAAAGAGGCTTCCTGCATAGGTTTGTTGTACTGGTATCCATTTCCAATACGAATGGTTCTTTCAGAAAAGCTTCTTGCAATCGCTTGTTGTGACCAACTGTAAGTGTTTTTTTTTTTCTGTTAGATTGCACCGGTATATTAAAGTTCTTTTGTACATAAGGCAAGTTGCAACCCATCTTGGAAGGACAAACCCCACCCTTCAATAATCACCTAATTATCTTACAACTATTTTGTGAGTGGTTGAATAGGCGATTAATTTTCTAACGTCTCGGTCATATACAATCATCCGACATATCTATCTTTGCATTTAGGGTAAAATTGTTTGATTCAAATCGAACCGCACAATCAGTTCTAACATGCCTGCATGCACCACACGTAACCAAAACCAAATCAAAAGCCAACACTATTATTCCTCACTTTTTTTTCTTTTTCTTTTTTTTTTTTAAAAGTGGACTGATACCACAATTTCAATTCCTCACTTAACACTAAACACTCACATACAGTCTAATCATAACACGCGGCATATATATCATGTATCAAATCTTGCATATAATAAGTCTTTAAGTATCAAATCTTGCATATAATAAGTCTTTAAGCTACTCAGAAATTAGGTCGTATCATTGACATATTCATTGACATCTAAGGGTTAAGTGGTCCACCTCATCGGTCCCATAGCAAGTTTTGTGCACAAGTGTCGTGCCACCACATGGTTCTAGGTGCACTTTCTATGACTTAGGCGGTATGTACAGTGGTTCTTTGAGGTACGTATGGTTCCACTTAATCTTTAAGGCTATATAGTCATGTATATAAGTTAGTATTTCCACGAAAAAAAAAAGTTAGTATTTCCACGCATATATTATCATTCCATCTAACCACACAACATTATCACCACCACATGTCTAATTATCACATACATAGTTCTATCGACAATCCATCGCATTCAACCATCATTTCAAGCGGGCTATGGCCCGGTCTATTACCTCACTTGAATGGCCCGATTGGTGGGTCGTCACATCCTATCCGAGTGGTCGGGTCGCCTACTTAAGCACCACAATCAATCCATTCAAGGGCTCAATCACAATCAATCCACAAGGCCTAAATATGGCCGGACACACGCGTCACATGAAGGCTTACACTTTCACTAACACTTTCACTAAGGATCCCAAACATTGGCCCAATACATCTACCACTAATGGGCTCACAAGGCATTCATACACAGTAGGCTTTAAGGCTCATGCGCCCACCAGTCTAATACCCTTGTGACGTAGGGAAGGACGTGTAGAGGTCGAGCACCGTCTTCCCCAGGGATAACTACTCTGAATCCACAGAGCTTCTTTGGACTCCTTACAGAGATGCCTCGAATCCACGAGGAAAAATTGAAATTAATTCTAGAAAATTCGAAATAACTTTATTCATAATGAAAAACGAGTTTACAACTCTTCAAATAAGGCTACAAACCTTAGAAAGAAGTTTTGGAATCATACTATAACTAAAACTCCTAGAAATCGTGACTTACTATAAATGGTAAACTTATATTATTTATAGACGGTCATGATTCCTACCAGTGTGCACGCTTTTTGGCCAAAATTAGTAAGTATCCTATTTGGCCAAACCATGATATTCCCCTAATTTTTATAAGCACTGTTTCGTGTTGGACTCATCTCTTAAAGCCCAACTTACGAAGAGTTACAATCAAACTAAAACTTACTATAAATAGTAAAAATGAAAATAAAACAGAAATTCGACCATCGATCTGATGGTATTTCACAAATTCAGTGTGCGCAACCCATCATAGCAAGGTTGGGTGGCTAAAGTATCTCATCCTACCACAAAATCATATAAGGTACGTCCGATAGCTCATTCCGATTTGCGAGATACGTCTGTTTTAAGTTCTGACGGTCCAGATCACCTCCATCTCCAATCGGGTCTTTTCTAGTCTATCTTGGCCATGAAATTATCCTCGACACACTCTACATCACTTTGTGAATACATTAGTGGGGTCCACAAAACAGCCTCATACTATCAACAAGGTGGGCCTAACAATCAACCCAAGACATGCCACAAGTCGGGCCCAAACCGTGCCCGCTACAAGGGCCAGTGGAATGGGTGGCGTGGATATACAATTCATACATCAAGGTGGACCTGGAGTTAACCCACGAGCGGGTTATCAACAGCATATACATCAAAGGTGGCCCGCTGCTAAGGATAGCGTGAATGTTGGATATACAATATGTGCATCAAAGGTGGGCTGCTGTCAAGGATAGCACGGGTACACAACACATTCATCAAGGTGGGCCTCTAGGAGGGTTCACGGTGAGCCCCACCACGGACGGTCCACCTACTAAGGTTCTATCACATTTTTGGTATCATGATCTTAGATGAGCTGGGAATTTGGGTGGATGGATGGATCAAACACATCATCAAGGTGGGGTCCATAGTAGGGCCCATTTCTGTAAAGGGCCAGGAAGTTTTCAACAGTGGACCTTCAGTCACCACTGTTTTCTGTGGTGCGGTCCACTTCAGGTTTGGATCTGATGCATTGTTTGGCTCATACCTTACATGAGCTATCAAAATAGATGGACAGTCGAATATACAATACATACATCAAGGTGAGGTCCACAGTGGCCCTACACACCGGACAATTTAGGCAGTCCAGTAGCCCCAAGGAGTTTTTAGTAGTTGACGTTCAGTCAACACTATTTCCTGCAGCGTGATCCACTGGAGCCTTGTATTTGCCACTGATGGTGGTGCCATGCCCTGAAACGAGCTAGCAACAGTGTCAATCTGACACACACATCAGGTAGGCCCCCCAAGGAAGATTTAATTTTGGATCTGCGTCATTTTTTACACCCTAGGGCGGGCCCCACCCGCTCCTAGCAAGTGGATGGACGGCGTAATATACAAACATACAATAAGGTGGGCCTGTGAAGGTTTCAATGGTGGATGGGCCACACCTCCACGTGGTGCAACAGCACGCTGCTATGTTGAGGCATGCATTGTTGCCTGCTGTTCACAGCTGGCCTTCGGTGGGTCCCGCATGGTTTAGATCGGCATGATTTTTATGGGCCCCTTCATCTAGGTATTTGTGATGTTATCAATGAGTTGAATGGCTGTAAACATCACAGTGAGGCCGACGGTCAGTGGGTCCACCAATGCTTTGGATCAGGCTTATATTTGTGTTTTCCTATCATCCGAACCATTGAACAGTCCGGATGGCTTGTAATCTCCATTGTGGGGTCCATCATTAGTGGGTCCCACGTCTACATCGACAAAGAGAGAATCAAAGAAAAATTAAGGAAAAAGAGAATAAGGAGTGCGCTCACTTGATCTATGGCTTGGATTGAAGATGGCCCACCAATCAATCTCTCTCTCCTGGAAAGGGGGAAAATGGCTAAAGGGGTTGTTTTGTAGAGAACTAACCATGGTTAGTTGTAGGAGAGTAATAATGGTTAGGTGGTTATGGTTAGGTTAGGATTAGGAAGGTTAATCATGGTCAAAGAGTTAATCAATGATTAGAAGGGACCGTGGGGGTATGAGTGAGGGATGTCATGGGTATGGAGAGGTATGCAAAGGGAAGAGGAGAGGGAGAGGTATATATGGTCATCATCACAGGGTAGGTGGGGTAGAGATTCTCCATGTGTGTGAGAAATGATTGAGAGGTGATGGATTCTTCATAGTGTAGCGTGCCACCAGGGTGTGTGGGTGCTGCATGGACGGGTGAGTGGTACCTCCGCCATTGCAGTGACAGCCTGTCAATGTAACGGGGTCTTGGAGCTCGATCAGTATATACTGTGCACAGACAACTCATGGCTGTTTGGAAGCATGGGACATCACAAACGCACAAAAAGCAACAGGGAAAAGCAGGGCTTTGAATTGAACTAGAGATGCCAAACGAGATTTCCTTATTGTAAACAATTCGAGCGGCAACGCTTCTGCCGCTAGGAAGGAATCTGCATTTCTTGGCCCACCTACGTATGGTGATATGGTAATATGGTAATGCTAAGCACGAATAAAAAGTGAAGATGCTATCTACTTGCGGCGGCATACGTGCTTAAGCAACACTTGTAAGTGGGTCCCACCCAAAACATGCTCTAGTCAAAACTGTCAGGCTGGCCCAGCCCATTTATCAGGTACGTGACTCACACGTGTATGAGAATGCTGGGACATAAAGCTCTACTTAGGGCTGTACATCGAGCCGAGTCTGAGTTGAGGTGGGTCAAGCTTGGCTTGGATCGTCCATGCTCTCCTCAAGTTCGAGCTAAGCCTCGAGCTTAAAATTGAAGCTTGGCTTGTTTGTCAAACCTTTCAAGTTGAGTTTGAGGCGAGCTAGTGAATCCAGTTGAGGCGAACTTACCTCGAGTCAGGTCGAGTCTGCTCCCAACCCAACCCAACCTACACTTGACTCAACCGAGTAACCCAACCCTCAAATCAAATATTCTAATAATAATAATAATAATAATAATAATAATAATATTATTATTATTATTATTATTATTATTATTATTATTTTATATATATATATGACGGGTTTTTTGACTCATCGTCGACCGGTCGTGAGCCCTGCTCGATCGGTCGAAGGCTGATGATTGACCAGTCGAAGGAGTCGAGTCGTGGCACGACTCAAATCCAGCGACTGTGGACTAGTTTTCTCCGGGGTGCTCGACCAGTCAAAGGATGTGGTCGACCGGTCGTAGACTCGGTTCGACCAATCAAGGTTACGCAGATTCGTTCCACGATTTTGCACAGATTTCGTGTCGCAGGTCCTTTCGCAACTGGGATGTGGAAATGAGTTTCCTAAAACTTTAAATAGGAGTTCTTAAGGCTTTCTAGATATAACAAAAGAGTTTTCTAAAGCTTTACAAGGGATTTGCTAAAGGGTTTAGGGCTATCAAAAGGTGAGAGAGAGAAGAAGCTTATAGAAGGGAGATTCTGCTCGTGGAGGTTATCTACTGTGCAATCTATATCTCAGCGCTTCTATGTCCTCGTAATCGGTTAGATCTCTCCGTTTTTCTTTGTTTCTCTTATTGTTTATCCACTCCTGCGTGAGTGAAGAAGTTTGTAACGTTCTACTTCATAGTAGATTTTTGATCTGGACGATGTCCCGTGGTTTTTACCTCTTTGAGGGTTTTCCACATAAAAATTATCTCTTGTGTGGTATGTGATTGATGCATTGATTGTTTTCATTGCTTTATTATCCATAATTCTAGTTTATTCTGGAGAGCTAGATCCTAAGGTTTTGCAAAAGGTCCCCAACAAAGTGGTATCAGAGCTAAGTTCATTGAATGGGTAGGATCGGTTTTTGAATTATGGAAGGTGGCTCATCAAGGATGATCAGCCTCAATGGTTCTAACTGGACCATATGGAAGGCTAAGATGGAGGACTTGCTTTATTGCAAGGACCTATATTCTCTAATTTTAGGCATATCAGCAAAATTCAAGGATATGACTGATGATGATTAGAAGAAGATGGACCGAAAGGCGGTGGGGTTCATTAGACAATGGTTGGATGATTCCGTGTTCCACCATGTGTCTACAAAAACCTCAGCAGCTAGTCTATGGCTGAAATTACAAGGGTTGTATGAGAGGAAGACAGCCGGTAATAAGATTTTTCTGATAAGGCGACTTGTGAATCTCAAGTTCAAGGATGGTGGTTTTGTGTCCGAGCACATGAATGAGGTCAGCAATATAGTGAACCAACTCACCTTTATGAAGATGGTCCTGGATGATGAATTGCAGGCTTTGTTGTTGCTTAGTTCATTGCCTGACAGTTGGGAGACATTGGTGGTGTCTTTAAGTAACTCCCCGCCAAATGGAAAGATATCCATGGAACAGGTAACCAGTTGTCTCTTCAATGAGGAGACAAGGAGGAAGTCTCAGGGGTCTACTCAGCAAGAGGCTCTTGTGACACAAGAACGGGTGAGAGGAAAGAACAGGAAGGGTGGGAAGGCCCGAGATAAATCAAGAGGCAAGTCGAGTAACAGAAAATATATTGATTGCTGGAATTGTGGCAAGAAGGGCCACTACAAACATGAATGTCGTGGTAAGAAAAATGAAAAGAAAGGAAAATGGAAGGAAGATGAATCAGATTCCACTACGGTCGCTTCAGATGGCGACGTTGTAGTTATTCTTTCTACATATCATGATGTACGTCTCACGGCTACGAGTCAGGACACCGACTGAGTGATAGATTCGGGAGCTTCTTTTCATGCGACTCCACGCGGGGACTTCTTCACAAGTTACAAGTCAGGTGACTATGGGATTGTAAAGATGGAAAATTATGGCATATCAAAAATCGTGGGAGTCGGTGATATTTGTGTGAAGACCGATGTGGGCTGCGCATTGGTTCTCAGGGATGTGAGGCATATCTCAGACCTTCGCCTCAACTTGATGTCGACGGAAAGGTTGGATGATGATGGCTATGAAAGCTAGTTTGCTGGTGGGCGCTGGAAGCTCATAAGGGTTCGTTGATCGTGGCCAGAGGAAATAAGTGTTGCACCCTTTACAAGGTAAGTGTGAGTATGTGCAAGGGTGGGTTGAACACAGCGGAAGATTCAGCTATTGACATGTGGCACAGGCGTCTAGGCCACATGAGTGAAAAAGGGCTTCAACTACTAGCAAGGAAGCGGCTCCTTCCAGACATAACAGGTACACCTCTCAAAACCTGTCTTGATTGTTTATCAGGGAAACAGCATAGAGTTTCATTTGTTAAATCTGTTTCTCATGCTAATAAAGTGCATGCATTAGATTTGGTTTATTCTGATGTTTGTGGTCCTATGAGGACAAAAACCTTGGGTAGGGCATTGTATTTTGTTACTTTTATAGATGATGCATCTAGGAGGGTTTGGGTTTATGCTTTAAAATCCAAGGACGAGGTCTTTGGTGTGTTTAAATTGTTTCATGTTATGGTCGAGAGAGAGACAGGTAGACCATTGAAGGGCATCCACACTGACAATGGTGGTGAATACATTGACAACTTTCATGAGTACTGCAAGTCCCTGGGTATACGACATGAACAGACGATTCCCAAGACCCCCAGAATAATGGCGTAGCTGAGCGAATGAATCACACTATTGTTGAGAGAATCAGATGCATGTTATCCCATGCAAAATTGCCCAAGACGTTTTGGGGAGAAGCAATGCATACGGCGATGTATTTGATAAACAGGTCTCTATCAGCCCCGTTGAATGGAGAAGTACCTGAGAAGGTGTGGGCTAGACGGGATCCATCGTACAGTCATCTCAGGGTGTTTAGATGCAGGACATCCGTTCACGTACCAAAGGACGAGAGATCCAAGCTATGAAGATCAGGCAGTGTGTGTTCTTAGGATACGGTGATGAAAAATTCGGTTATAGATTGTGGGATCCGACCGAGAGGAAGCTCGTCGGAGCAGAGATGTGGTTTTCTTTGAAGATCAGTGTATAAAAGACATTGGTAAGCCAGAGAAGATCCAGCCTAGTTCAGGTGAGCTAGAAGACATGGATCCAGTTACTCCTCCCGTGGTGCCTAATGACGGGGGAGTACAACAAGGTGCAGAGGACGAGGGAGTTCCTTCAGAAGATAGACCAGGGGATCAGCCCCCACTTGATTCACCCGTTGAGCCACAGGTGAGGAGGTCATCTAGGGACAGACAGCCATCCAAAAGGTACTCGCCGCATGAGTACATTATGCTGACTAATGGGGGAGAGTCAGAAGACTATTTTAAGGCCCTAGCCGACAAGCATAAGGGGGAGTGGTTGAAAGCTATGCAAGAGGAGATGAAATCCTTACATAGGAACCACACCTATGATATAGTGAAATTGCCTAAGGGCAAGAAAGCTCTGAGCAACAAATGGGTGTTCAGAAAGAAAATTGAGCAGAAGAATTCACAGACGAGGTTCAAGGCCAGACTTGTGGTGAAAGGGTTTGGTCAAATGAAAGGCATAGACTTCGAGGAGATATTTTCACTAGTGATGAAGATGACATCCATACGGGTGTTGCTTGGGTTGGCGGCTAGCATGGATTTGGCTATAGAGCAGTTAAATGTTAAAACTGTCTTTCTCCATGGTGACCTGGAAGAAGAGATCTACATGCACCAACCACAAGGGTTCGAAGTCAAGGGCAAAGAGCATATGATGTGTAGGCTGAGGAAGAGCTTATATGGGCTGAAACAAGCTCCACGACAATGGTACAAGAAGTTCGATTCGTCAATGCTACAGCATGGGTATGACAGAACGGAGTCGGACCACTGTGCATTCACGCGCAAGTTCTCAGATGGTGATTTCTTAGTTCTGCTCTTATACGTTAATGACATGTTCATCATGGAAAAAGACATCAAGAAGATCGACAGGCTGAAACAGGAGTTGGGCAAGCTTTTTTGCGATGAAAGACTTGGGCCCGGCTAAACAGTTCCTAGGAATGGATATAACCCGTGACGGAAGCAGTAGGAAGATCTGGCTATCACAAGAGCGGTATATTGAGAAAGTCCTAGAGCGGTTCAATATGAATGCAGCGAAGCCGGTCAGTACTCCACTAGATGGTCACTTCAGATTGAGCGACAGGCAGTGTCCCAAGACGAAGGCAGAGGTGGAAGAGATGCAGAAGATACCCTACGCGTCAGCAGTGGGAAGTTTGATGTATGCTATGGTGTGTACACGCCCAGACATAGCATTACGGTTGGTTTTGTCAGCCGGTATCTTGTCAATCCTGGCAAAGAGCATTGGGCAGCGGTGAAATGGATACTGCAGTATCTAAAAGGCTCATCCAGGTTGAGCCTATGCTATGATGACGGTAAACCTGTGTTAGAGGGCTATACAGATGCAAATATGGCAGGCGACATAGACTCTAGGAAGTCTACCTCGGGGTTCATGTTCACGTTTGCAGGGGGAGCGGTTTCCTGGCAGAGCAAGCTACAGAAGGTCGTAGCGTTGTCGACGACAGAGGCCGAGTACATTGCAGTCACAGAGGCATGTAAAGAGATGCTTTGGATGAAGAGGTTCCTACAGGAACTTAGCCTAAAGCAGGAGGAGCACGTGGTCTATTGCGATAGTCAAAGTGCTATACACTTGAGCAAGAATCCAAGTCAGCATTCCAAGTCGAAGCACATAGAGATTCAGCATCACTGGATCAGGGATACTTTGAAACAGAAGGTGTTACAGCTTGAGAAGGTCCACACGGACGATAATGGGTCAGACATGATGACCAAGGCTTTACTCAAGGGCAAGTTTGAGGTTTGTAGAAACCTGGCTGGCTTGAAGAAGGTGGATCCCTCCTGGGTCAAAAAGAGAGAGATTTGATGGGTTTTTTGACCCATCGTCGACCTGTCATGAGCCCTGCTCGACTGGTCGAAGGCTGGTGATCGACCAGTCGAAGGAGTCGAGTCCTGACACGACTCAAACTCCAGCGACTGTGGACTGGTTTTCTCCGGGGTGCTCGACCAGTCGAAGGAGGTACTCGACCGGTCGTAGGTGGCTCTCGATCGGTCGTAGGTGGCTCTCGACCGGTCATAGACTCGGTTCGACCAGTCGAGGTTACGTAGATTCATTCTGCGATTTTGCGTGGATTTCGTGTCGCAAGTCCTTTCGCAACTGGGATGCGGAAAAGAGTTTCCTAAAACTTTAAATAGGAGTTCATAGGGCTTTCTAGGTATGACAAGAGAGTTTCCTAAAGCTTTACAAGGGATTTTCTAAAGGGTTTAGGGCTATCAAAAGGTGAGAGGGAGAGAGAGGAAGCTTATAAAAGGGAGATTCTGCTCGTGGAGGTTATCTACTGTGCAATCTATATCTCAACGCTTCTATATCCTCATAATCGGTTAGATCTTTCCGTTTTTCTTTGTTTCTCTTATTATTTATCCACTCTTGCGTGAGTGAAGAAGTTTATAACGTTCTACTTCATAGTGGATTGTTGATCTAGACGAGGTCCCGTGGTTTTTACTTCTTTAAGGATTTTCCACATAAAAATATCTTGTGTGGTGTGTGATTGATGCATTGATTGTTTTCATTGCTTTATTATCCATAATTCTGGTTTATTCTGGAGAGCTAGATCCTAAGGTTTTGTGCAAGGCCCCCAACAATATATATATATATATATATATATATATATATATATATATATATATATATATATATATATATATATATAAGATAGAGCCATAGAGGGTACCTTGTTGTTTGTGTTGAGAGAAAGAGGAGAGCTCGGGCGAGTGCAAGCCGTATGGCTAAGATAAGTCGAGCGCTGAGAGCTCAGAGAGAGAGAGAGAGAGAGAGAGAGAGAGAGAGAGAGAGAGAGAGGAGCTCAAGTGCGAGGAGTTAAGGAAGGGACAGATGGGTATGGTATGGTTTAAGTTTTAATTTTTAAAATTTTAAATATAATAATATATATAATATAATATAATATAATACAAAATATATTCGAGTCGAACCGAGCCAAGTTCGAGTCAAGTCAAATCAAGCTCTACTATGTTTGAACTTGGCTTGTTTTCAAAACGAGCTGGGTCATATGAAGCTTGGCTCGTCTCGAGTCATCGTTCAAGTCAAGGCAAGTCGAGCTAGATTGAGCCAAGCTGAGCGAGCTTTTCGAGCTAGCTTGGCTCATGTACAGCCCGAACTCTATTATTGGATCAGCGATGGGCCCAGTCCGCACTGTTCAACCGTAGCAGGAGTCAGTCTGATCCTGTGACGAGCCAAAATAGTTCAGCTCAAGTCTCGCCCAAAATGCTTATGTTGGGCCAGAGGGTTTGACACAAACCTTAATGGGCCGAGCTGGGCTAACCGAATGTTGTAGAGTGTCCAAACCCTCCTGATTGACAGACATACCTGAATTTTAAGCCCAGATGAACGCTCGGGCCTGATACTCTAGCCAACCCGGCCCATTGACAACCCTATTTGGGAGAGACTGAAGCGAAAGTGATTTGCACAGGTGTGCCAGATTTGGCCATGTATCTGACCATCTTAAATGCAGCATGGTCTTGTTAAAAAATAACCCATAGCACTGCAATTGTACACTCATAACTTAAGAGGGCGGGATGTCTACAACGAATCCAGTCGAATGAACATTTTCCACATACAAGTTTGGCCCACTTGATGAGTTTCGATCAAGGACTTTCCATGCTTCCCCACCAAATGATGGGCCAGGATCTATCACACGAGCTATTTTGGCACGTCCCACCATTTACTTTACTTTACTTTTCTTTTTCTCTTTCCTGGTGCACGCATTCTTCATTTTGGTCCAAGCCCGTGTTAAGAGGCTCGCACTGATCTGTTTCTAAATGGGTCTAATTATTTGAGTTATATTGGAAGTTATCCACTCAAACCCAAACTGAACCCTGGAAAAGTATCTAAGTACATGTTTTTTTTTTTTTCTTTTCTTTTCTTTTTTTTCCTTAGATTGTAGAAATAATTTGCCTGCCTTTTTAAAACATGGTTACTTATCCATTGCTTGCAATAATCTTAATTGCAAAGATCTTGTGCTTTATTGTTGAGGGAGAATATACCAAATATCACGCTGACTGAATTACCATAATTATTTGATTATACCTATTGAATTTGGATTTTATTTTTAAGCATGAAATGATTGCTACCACTAATGGATATTTTGGACCTTAAATTGTGTGAAAACTTAGATTATAATTTTCATTTCCAACTTGGACACGACCCAAACCCAACTCATGTGATAAATTGGTTGGGTTGGACTGACCCACAAAATTAATGGGTTGATATTTTTCATGGACGTTGCCAAAGAGTAGAGTCCAAAATTATTATGCAATGGTGTGGGAACAAAATTCTTAGGGCTTAATAACAAAGTAGACCCAAGATCTGTCTTAATTAAGTAATTGAGTAGTATTAATAAAATAAAATAAAATAAAATCTTTGGAAAAAGTTATGGATGAAAATGCCCATACTTTTTCTTCTCATTCTTCTTCTTTTTCTTCTTCCTCTTGTTTTTCTGAAAAATAAAAATAAAAAATACATAAATCAGAATTTTTTTTAAAAATACTAGTAATTGTCTTCAATATCCTTCTTCTTTAAAAAAATAAAATTAAAATAAAAAATAAATAAAAACAACTTAACTTCTTCTTCTTCTTTTTTTGAAAATGATAAATAAATCAAAATATATATATATATCATCAATATCTTCTTCTTCTTTTTTAGAAAATAAAAAAATATTGAAAATAAAAATATCTAATAAATAAAGCAACTTAGCTTCTTCTTTTTATTCTCCTCCTTTTCCTCTGTCTTTTTTTCTTTCTTTCTTTTTTTAAAGACAAATAAATTAGAAAATTCACTAATAAATAAACATTATTAATATTCTTAACTTTTTTTTTAAAAAAAAAAAAGAGAAAATGAATAAAAATAAAAATATCAAATAAATAAAGCAATATACCTTTATCTTCTCATTCTTCTTCTTGTTTTTTTTTACTAAGACCTTAACAGTCAATAAACAACTGAGACCCTAATAGTCAACGAAGAACTAAGCCGTTGTCCTTAAGGCCGTGTTTGATTTTCCAATTCACTGGGAAATACCCCTGTAAATGGTAATAATTATTTTCCTCTGTAATTGCTGCACTCTTCCTCATAATTGATTTGACGGCCTACTTTTTCGGTGTAAAAACAGCAAATACTGTAAAATATTTGTGGGTCCCACCATGATGCATATAATATATCCACTTCCATCCATTATGTCAGATAAATTTATGATATAAACCAAAAAAAGAGGCATATCCAACGCTCAAGTGAAACACGCCATAGAAAAATGTGAATCAAATACTTACCGTTAAAAACTTCCTGGGGCCACTGTTTCTTTTGGTATGGGCCAGTTGAGTGTTGGATCTACCTCATTTTTTATCTCATATCTCAAAACGTTATGGTAAAATGGATGGACAGAACAGATATGTCATATACATCAAGATGGGGTCCAAAAATTTAAACTATTTTTGAACCGGTTTCCAAGCCCGAAATTCCCACGAATATTCAAACAGGTGAAACGATAATAATCATCCATTTCCTGGGTATTTACCATTTCCAGGTGAAACGATAAAAATCAAATAGGCCCTAAAGGGCAACTACAAACTATGACCCCAACAATCAACAGAGAATTGAGACCATGTCGGTAACGCCCCGAATTTTCAGGGGCCGGGTAGGAACTTGGCTCCCGAAATCCCGGGTGTGGGTTCCACATTTCAACGCATTTGGGCTCAATGTGAACAAATCATGGGGATAAACTTGATGTTTTAGTGATCGGTTGGGTTCATTGGTTTTCTACTGTTGATCAATCTTATTTGTACGGTTTTTTATCGGTACCAACTGCATATAAGCTCTCCTCGAGCATCAATGGCCTGTAAGTGTGATGTGACTAGTTATTACAAAAAAAATTAAAGGATTTTTGGCAAATTCAAAGTAGCAAAAATCTGGGGTGTTACAATGTCCTTGGGACAACAACCACTTTCAAAGTGAGAACTGAGACCCTTGCAAGGCCAATTGTGAATTACAACTCTAACAGTTAATAGAGAACTGAGACCTTATGCTCCGGACGACAACTACCTTCAAAGTGAGAACTGAGACCTCATCTAGTAGGGTCTTGGTTCCCTATTATCCCATTGGGTATGGTCTTGATTCTCAATTTAAATGTATTTGTTGTCCCATTTATATGGTCTTCGTTCTCTATTGTCCTTATGGGGTAGGGTCGTATTTCACACTTACCCCTTATTAGGGTTGCAGTTCCTAAGAATAATGTCTCAGTTCTCCATTGACTGTTAGGATCACAGTTCATGGTTGCCTTTGTAATGGTCTCGATTCTCACTTTAAAGGTGTCTATTATCCCAAGTCAGTTCTCTTTTGACTCTTAAGATCGTAGTTCATAGTTTCCCCTGCAAGGACAATGTCTCAATTTTTTGTTGACCGTTAGGGTTGTAGTTTATAGTTGCCTTGTAAAGACAATGTCTCAGTTCTCTATTGACGGTTAGGGTCTCAGTTTTCAAAAAAACAAAATGAGGAAGAAGAATGAGAAGATAGAGGTGTAGGCAGTCCGGTTTGCTTTTTATCATGTGTAATGTGCGTAGGCATGCCATAATCGATAAAACGGCTCGATCCTAACCGATCAACTTTGATCTCGAGCGCCAAAATAAGCAGATATGTCAAGTATAAATATATATGACCATATTTTACAAAGATCAGTTACTTACGTAGACACTTGTAAAATTTTATAATGATTAAACGATAATCGAATGGTGGGGTTCTTTTTTCGAAGATGTGTTATTTTGTGCCTTTCATAAGAAAGGACTTTAGAATCTCGTGCAATATTAAAATAAAAAAAAACAAAAAAAAAACTTACAATCGGTCACTAGGAGTGACTGCAAGAATGCGTCTATCAAAAGAATTGCATGATATAGGATAGAGATCAAATACAGTGTAACATTCCGGATTTTTGCCAACCTGGGATTAGACGTCCTTAGGCAATGGGTCGATCCTAATACCTTATTAACTAGTCAGAACTTAATCCCAAAGTCTAAAACTGCTGTTGAACCCACTTTCTTCACAAATCCCACCCTTCACCACCTTGTTCTTTCAATTTTCCTAAGTACTTGCATCCTAGACACTATCTTAAACTAGCTAAGTAGTATAAATTAGATCACTTTATACACAAACTACAAAGGCCTAGGTACCACCTCAGACAGAAATCTTATAGGACTAAATCCTTTAGAAATGAGACAAAGTAACCAAGTGTTAAATTAGATTAGCTACGAAATCCGCTAGAATCGCTTTAAATACGATCTACAAGACCCAAAACTTGTAGAATTATTGACGTTAGGTTACCCTAAAATCTCGGATCAAACTCATTACCCGACTGCTCTCGGGAGCACGTTGAAACTCTGTATCAGATCTGGACCGCACATCGGGAGTCCGAACAATACGAGGTTAAGGGCTTAGGACTACCTCGCTGGGCTTGACAACCATCTCGGAAATCAAACTCAAACAGTGTCCCACGGCTGTTCGCTTGAGTCCGGAGCGAGAGAGTGTGAAAACACATGTTTCTTTACAAAATAAATATCTTGAATAGTAATCCGCATCTCTCGTTTGCGGATCAGTTTTAAGCAACTAGACCGTCAGAATCGGACCAAATTACACCCTCGGATTAGGAGAAATTTCATACACATTTACATGTACTCGGAATCTCCGATCGAGATCCGCTGACCGTTGAACTGAAACTGGTCCGCCACGCGTGATCTGGAATCTCGACCGAAACGAAAACTTAATAGAACGTAGATCCGGTGTCGGTGAGCTTAAGTCCGACCTTTGGCTCAAGGAGGCCCGCCAGAAGTTCTCCGTTGAGCTGAAAAAGTTCCGTTTTAGTTATAATCTAAGTAAACCTTGTCCAGAAGTCTATTTCGGTGAAGTTTTAGTCTATATAAGGACCTTAAACCCTCTCTCATTTCAGCCATACGAATTTGAGATTGAGAAGAGAGAAAAGAGAGAGAAAGTGAGGGAGAAGTGGGAGAATCTCCCTACTATCGTTCCCGGCCACCACACAAGCTACACCACATGTTTCTCATCGCTTTCCCGGCGATACTGACTCCGTTTCTAGGTAAGAAACTCTAACCCTAATCTGTTTTAGGTTTGTATAGGTTGTAGGTTATTAAATAGCTAACCTATTTCGTTCTCTAGGTTGCCAAACTCCCATATACGGAAGCTTAGCGAACCTATTGACTCCGTTACGATTCTACGACAAAAGGTGTGGACTTTAGGTGTATAGGTTATGGTTTTCAACACTTTCAATGTCAGATAATAATAGATTCATGATCTGCATGCAATTGCACATGTACAAAGTACTTTCCGTTTTCTGTTTCGATTAAAGTTGTAGAATATGGAATTTTACATATTCTAGGTATTCGTAGAAAATACCGTATACGTATATTTTTTAAAAATGTGTTTGATATGATTATTTGTTGTATGGATATACGATATATGGATAAAATACTTATTTGGCGAAAGGATTCGCCTAAATACATGTTTTACTAATATACACTATGTATGTAGAAATACTGTATTGTAAAAGTACCATATACATGTATATTTTAGAAATGTGTTTGCCATGATTAATTGTTATATAAATATATTATGTGTACATAAAATACTTGCTTGGCGAAAGGATTCGCCCAAATACATGTTTGTTAACATACTCTATGTATGTTGAAATAGTGTATGTTAAGTGTTTGTGAAAATGCTTGTGTGAGCAAGTGTTTGAATGTTGATGCCTTAGGAGAGTGTTGAGATGGGATTCTCAACTACCCTAGTGACATGTATGATTACCTCCATGAGGTTGTTTACTCAAACCACTTGCAATATATGTGTTTGTATTCCTATTGACGTAGTGCTTTACAACATGCCTTATATCATGCGTTATAACATGCTTTATAATATGTCTACTAGCATGTTTGAATTACTTTGTTTATCATGCTTTACTCCACATGCTATGGATGTGAATTGATTGAGTTTGGGACTATGTCTATAGTCCAGACAATCGGTACCAGATTGGAGATCGTGGTTGAGTTTCATGTAGCCACGTAAGATGTGTTTGACGAACCCGAGTCGTATGTCAGTTGGCGATAGTGGTTAGGCCACGCGAAATGCTTATGCACTTCATGTCGTCTAATTGATTGTGCGCTCGAGCTAGTCAGGCTCTTCATGTAACCCGATTTGTCTAATGTATGTTCACCATGTTTGGTCGCTACTGCTTGAACTTAGGATACCAAACTTACCAGTGAAAACCCTTTTAACCATGGTACCTCGATCCGCTAAGATTCATGAGCCGGGCATGGTGGTATGGGACACCGTGGTCGAGCTGTCGGCCTATGCTGGAGCCACGTGCTTCCCCGTAGTGACCAGTGAGCAACCAGACTCGTGAGTCGATTATGGTGGTATGAGACACTATATTCGTGCTGTCGGCCTACATTGATAAGGTGATGGGGAGAGTGGTGCAATGAATGCGAATGCAACGTACAGCGACCCTTTGTAGTGACCTCGAGCATACTCGAAATCGCGGTGAGCCTTAGAGTTTTGCCGCGTATATAGAGTATGAACTAGGCTGTTTCGTATGTGATGAATCGTTTAAGAGGTGATGGGGAGTGGTGTAACCTTTGTGCGTAGATGTACCGACGGCCTTTGCGGTGACCTAGAAAACACACCATCATCTGATATTAACTAGGACTGACGACCCTAAAATGGATCATGTTTGGGAATGATACAAGGGAGGTACCTTAGTTTCCCAATCCTGTTGTTTGAAATGTACTAATAATAACTCGGTAATCATGCTCATCATGCATTGCATGTGCCTGGAAGATGTGGAGCACTGAGGGAAGAAAGTATGCTGCGAACGTGAGATGGTGTCGCACGAGGGAGGGTGTGGTGAGGGCATACATCATGTCATTCATACTTGCATTAATAAGAGTAGTTAGGAGTGTTTGATTGTCTTTGCTTTATCATTACTTGCTTGGTGAGTCGATAACATGTTAACCTATGCTTTATTGTTCCACCGAGTTAACTACTCACTCCACGTTATGGGACGGTGTTTCGAACACCCACCGACATTGTCCGATTTCGGATGGCGACGCTACTTAGGCGAGCCGACCTTTGCAAAGATTACGATGCTGCGCTTGTATTGATTGTCTTCTCGACGGCTTCCCGTGGCCGTGTCCCGATCGACGGGCTTTCGGATATTGACTAGAGGACCTTACACATTTGGTATATTTTAGGATTGTACTTGTAATTATTTAACCCAGTAATGTTATCACACTCGAGACTCATCATAGTTTATATATTTTATCTATCTATCACGCCTTCCGCTTGCAAATTTAACTGTCTCTCGGAGTATGATATGTTGTTTTGGCTTAATCTCACTCATATTCACTACTCTAATACAGTCAACATTCAAGCATCATTCATTTTGTTGCATAAGTGATGTTCTGGAACTCGAGAGTTGAGTTACTACTCAACCCTCGATTTTCGGGATGTTACATACAGCATATGAGTGTAAACTTGGATTACAACTAAAAACTATAGCTAAGAATTACCGTTACTCTTAAGATAAGCTCAGATAAAAGATAAATTTGTTTAGTTTGATTTTTAGATGATTGGAGATTGGTTGGTTAGCTTTGTAGATTTCTTCTCTTATTTATAAATCTCTGTTGCATGACTTATTCTTTCAAATCCTTCTTCCATTATTGCAATGGTTATAATAGTCGAAAAGCTTTTCTTTATGTCATTCTTTTGTTATGTTTCCCTTTTATGAATGTTCCTTTTATGTTAGCCAAACTTTGTTCCTCTTGGTCGCCTTTTATATCTTGAACTGCTTTGACCACATTTCTTTCTTTGGTCGTTAAACTTTTGGATAACTTGACCACATCATTCCATCAACCATCCATTGACGTGTATAATTGGATTTATATAAGTTATAATTTTGCAAAAAGTGCTCCAAGCATCTTGGAGATCTTTTCATTTACCTCATATATTCTGCAATATCATATATCACTCTCCTATTGGCTTTCCCCATAATGGCAAACAATAGAGTACAACAGAAGGTATGTTGTTTTATTTATTTGATATTTTTATTTTTGTTCTCTTATTATTATTATTATTATTATTTAAGAAGATTTAAGAGTATTTTTTGTTTATTAGTTAAAATTTCAATTTATTTATCCTCTTTTTTTTGTTTTTTCTTTTTTTTCAAAAAAAGGAGGAAGACAAGTGAAAAGAGGAAGTTATTTTTATTTATTTGATAATTTTATTTGCTTACTCTTTTTATTTTCTAAAAAATAAGAAGAATATATTGAAGGTATTTTTTTTTTCTGATTTATTTGTCTTTTTTTTTTTTTCAGAAAAAAAAAAGAAGAAAAAAAGAATAAGATAAATTGTTTTATTTATTTGATATTCTATTTTTATTCTCTTTTTTTTTTTTAAAGAAAAAGAAGATATTGAAGGTAATTACCAATATTTTTATAATTTATTTGTTATTTATTTATTTTTTCAAAAAAATGGAGGAAGAAGAAAAAGAAAAAAATGAGAAGTAGGGGCATTTTTGTAAATGATTTTTTTAAAAAACTATCAAATGTCTATAAAAAAAAGACTTTAAAAGGCTGCTAACTTACTTAATCAAGGCAAACTTTAAGGCCTATTTGGATTCATAAAAAGTATGGTAAATGAAATAATGTTTCTTCTTAAAAAATAAAAATTAAAAAATTAAAAAAAATCAAATAATGTTTCTTCTTAAACTCACTTCCTTTTGTTTAGTAAACCTTTCTGCGTAGGAAATGACGAAAAATACAATTTCTCATTTTTCATCTTTATAGGAAGATAAATGAATATAGCCTTTCACCTCCATCTATAAGAAATACATTTTGTCTATGGTATAAAGAAATGGGTTTTTCAAGATTTAAAGCCCAAATGTACTATTATCCATGTTCAATTGCTTCACATATGTCACATGTGCCAAATGAGACATTGTCCATATTCAATTATGCCCCAAACGTGTCATTATGCTACTTGTACTGCCATCAATTTTATCTTATGCCTCACATGTGTAAAGAGCCCCCAATGTGCTAATGTGCCACTTATGTCACCATCCATCTTCTCTTACTACCTCCGTTAGGGGTGTCAATGGGCTGGCTTGCCAAAATCAAAATTTTAAAACGGACCAACTCAAAACAATTCAAAATCCAAGCCGAAGTCAACCCCAGACTTGACTTGTTGATAGTCCTATACTCCACAAGTGTTATTGTGCCACCTGCACCACCATTCATCTTACTTGTGCCCCCATGCACCAAATGTACCGCACGTGCAAAGCATGTTGAATTTTAAATTATTTTAAAATAAGTTAGTGTTTCAAAATATCCTACGGATGTGTCTTTTCACTGAAAGGTTATATCCTTTCAATTTTTATTTTGAAAAGTTGTGTCTTTTGAAGCCTAAGGGTCACACCACTTGGGTTTAAACCCAATAGTCACAACCCTTTGTGAAAGGGTGTCTTCACAAAGTCTATAAATAGACTTCTGATTTTAAGTTTTCAAATAGATTAGAAAATCGTTTCTCTCTTAAAAATGTGTTCAAGTATTTTCTAGTTCGGGTTAAGACTACAAGTGGTTCGAGCCATTATACGTGAGTGCACCGCCGGGACCGGGTCATAGTCGTTATATCCTTGAGGTCGATTGCTCGAAACCTCGTACTTGGGACGCCGTCTTCAGGGGAGCAAATTCGATTTCAAGTTTGTGACTCACGCCACGCCTCGACTTATACAAATTGATAAGTTTTTTAACTTTCTTATTTTAATTTTATATAATTTAAATAGTTTTTCAAACTCCAATTTCCAACAATCTTAAAATCGAATTTTGGTTTGGAAAACTATTTAAGAATTACGATTGCATCTATTTGGTTGGAATAAGCCAAAATGAAACCATCAACCCGATTTGTGGGCCATAACTCATATAATCTAGAGTTGTCATATCTCACATAATGGTCAAGATCTTATAGATACTTATTATGTAAGTTCTTTGGACCACATGTACAAAAGTGAACGTATGCATCGACTGAGTAGGATATACACTGATCTTAACATCCCTGTACAATAAAGATTAACCTATATAATCTAGAACTCTTATATACCATCTAATAGTTAGGATCTTATACATATTTGGTGTACATATTTTCTGGACCACTTGTGCAAATCATCTAAAATGCTTAAAGTTATGCACTGATGTTATATGCTATTGATTGTTTTTATATTTATGTCATTGACAATGTCAGTCTATCATACACAACAAGATCAAGTCATATGTGGTGCCACACCAAGTAGGTATCCACTAATATTCACCATTTGTGTACAATGAGGATTAATCTGGAATGTATATAAAACTAGGATATCAGGGTGGGACACAAGTATCAAGAACTTTTTCAACCACCATGTATGCATAAATAAAGGAGAGCCACTTTTATAGAGAATCTTTAAAACATAAATGGTGGGAGCCATGTGAACCAATGATGGTTTGTACACATGAACATTATGTTCATCAAGTGCAACACACAAAGAAAAATTCTGACTGATCAAATATCCTCAGCATGCACAACTTTCATGTGAAATTGCATTTGAAAGTTCTTTACAACCTGTAGTTTTTAACTCTTTTAGGACATATTGTGATATACGGTATCATAAATATTGATATGTCTTGTTTATGGTGAGAATTATTAGAAGAATGTTCTGGATAATCATGTTATGATATGGAAGTTGTTGAATATGATTTACAAGATCTTAATCTGTTTGCAATTATCTGCTATTTTGAGCACAACATCTTATGTCAATACTAAGATTCTCCAAAAATTCTATACATGGTATGATCCAACGTTCGAGTCAGGTTGTGGCTAATACATTACATCTCCAATTATGAATTCATTTCAATCTCTAATAATAATTGTAAATGTGGGGGGATCTAATGGCTTCAAGGCCCTAAGATTTTAAAGAGAAAATAAAAGATTTCCTCATTTCTATTTTCATCTCCAAGTTATTATTCTAATGTCTATCCTTTAATTGTGTCTATTGTCGAACTTTTGCATGCACCAAAATTCTTGATGCTTAATATTCGTTACATACATCAAGTGTGTCCTTTGATGTCATGTTATGAGGTCAAAATATCATGTTTGGATCTCTGGTTACTATATAATAAGAAACGGTTCATGTAATATAAAAAAAAAAAAAGGTTTATCAATCGATGGCTGAGATTATTCTCTACTGTCCACCCATAAGAGTCCACTAATAAACCATCCGGATCACCATGCTCTGTCTTTATAATATAATGCTATCTTGATCGAAACTTTTGGTGTTGATTCTTGTCATTCCATCAACCATATTAGGCACAAGGTTTATTAAACTTTTATCTTAAGAATTTTCAAATAAGCGGTCACGATCATCTCTTGGTGGAGATCTTCCCTTTAAAAGCAATATTTACACAATTGTTGTTATAAATCATTCTATTTAATTTAACATAATTTAAGTTATGTTGATGTTAACATGCAGTTGGGTGATGTTAAAATTTTCTTTGTTGATTAATTGAGAAATGCAACACTCTCAAATAGGGAAAGATTCTAAAAGTTCTCATGTTAGGACGATGCATGTGTAAGAGATCCCGACCATCTACCAAGTAGGGCTATAGATAAACAAGTTTTGTCTAAAAGCCAAACATGAACGCTAATAAGAAAGGCATTCTCTTACAAGTATATATGATAAGTGGATTGGCCAAATGAGACAACGCATTGTTTATAATCAAATGCATATATTGCATAGATCGGATCCCTCACACATGTGTGGCAAGTTATATGAAGTTAACACTTATTTATTTGAATAGTTTTCTTTTTGTCACATGATTTCATGCTTATTGGAATTATAATTTTAGATCATTTTTGTCATCTATGGTGCCTCATATGTGTAAATCCATGATCCAAAATATCAATCTTATTATGTCATTTTTCCATCTTTTTTATTATTTAGTGGGTTTTTTTTGGCCTAAATGGAGGGGTATTCATATCGAAAATGACACATGTAGATGATGCATCAATGCTAGTCATTGATGAAGTAAGAAGGAAAAAGGTCAAAAGGTGAATAATAAAAATAAAAATAAAAATACTCTTATGGTTTTCAACTAAGAAAATTGGTTGGAAAGATTCACTAAGTGCATAGTCTGAATTCATCGTTAAAATGACAATTGGATTATAGTTACAAGTCATTTTAGATGTGGCTCATCATTGATTGTTCTATAGAATGATGGTTCTCACATGTCTTGATTGGAATGACATCAATGGATATGAGCAAATCAATAATTAAGTCAATTAAACCATGAGACTAGTTATAACTGGTAGGATCCAATACTTTTTAGGAAAATATTATTTTCATCCAATCATATGCCAATCTAGAATACGTGTTAGATTTAGTCAATTCATATGATAGTTCCTATGAAATCTTCAAACTCAAAATTTGGTTAATAGGTTTATTTAGATATATTAAATCAAATTGACTTTCTGCATTTTTAAACCACTTAATCTATGGAATACAAGTTTTTGAATATTTGAAAATAGATTGACATGAAGGTTTGTTACCTAGAAAGGTATATGATGATGTTATAGATCAATATGCACATGTGTTACATTGGCATCATGTAGGTTTTAGAAACAAGATATCTGGAATCAAACTTTTACATTTATGATCTAATTGGTAGCCAAATAAATGGAGGAAGAAAATTGTTAGAAAAAAGGTGATTGTTGGGTTAATGAGATTTTCAGAATTTTATTCCCATTGTAGTTTTGGACATTTTTGTATTCATATGATTTTCATTTGATGAAATGTTATTTTACCATCAAAAATGTATCTATTAAAATTTAACCTATGGAGCCCATTGTTTAATCCATCGATCAAGATATTTGATAATGAACTTGAACATTTCTCCTCCATATTCAAGGCAAACATCCATTGATTGTATTGAATTCTAATTTAATTGATAAATTGGCAAACTATGTATTAAGGAACATATGATAACATGATAATGTTGCGATATGATTACATGAAATTATATTTTAGTTTCATATGTCTATGCATTTATTCCAGCTTCTTTGTATTGCGTATAAATAAGGTTAATTGAATAAAATTAGTTGAATGGTGGGCTAGTGAAGTTGCTTGAATTATAAGAATCAAAGCTAAGAAAATTGTTTATTAAGAGCTTACAACAACTATCATAATAAAAGTGATGCTCTTTTGTTTAGTCATAATTGTTGACTCTGTGAGGTTAAAATGAGTTCAATGAATTTGGCTTAAGATATGAATAATCAAAGAGGTCATTTTGTCAAAACTTGATTGAGGAGCAAAAGAAGAAATCAAAGATAAATCATTTATGAGTAGCTAGTTGGTGAGGCAATAGTTTGCCAATACGATGATCCCTAGCCTCCGAAAGGATGATTAGCTACAATGGGACTAAGACGGATGGAGGTAAAAGGCATCATAAATCCTTCGACCAAGTGACTATCTAAAAGATTAGTCAATAATACATCGAAGGAATGGGTTTATATGAACCGATTTAAAACCCAACCTATATCGAGTAGAGATCCTATTAGATAGGTTCAATGGGTAAACAACAAGACACGAGGTAGACGATTGCATTGATGTAAATGAGCTCCTTCTATGGTGTACACATATGAGTTTTTAGAACTCTTAATGAATCCATAGCCATATATTTGGTGGTGATATTCATCACTTGATAATTCACCTATATATGGAGGCCGCTTCTATGAGAATCATTATTTCTCTAGTAGCACTCATGAAATCCGTAATGGTGCATGGTATCAATTCGAACCGTTATCTTGTGTGAGTGACATGTACTCGATCACATTAAAAGGAATTAGTTCAAGACTATGGTGTCACCTAATTCCTTTAGACTGTCATGTTTACTCTAATGTCGGTTCAAGTTATGGTGACACCGCACCATTGCACAACTCTTCCATCTTAACTCGAAATGTCAAAAATTTTGAAACATGTGGGGATTGTTGAATTTTAAATTATTTTAAAATAAGTTAGTGTTTCAAAATATCTACGGATGTGTCTTTTCACAAAGGTTATATCCTTTCAATTTTTATTTTGAAAAGTTGTGTCTTTTAAAGCCTAAGGGTCATACCACTTGGGTTTAAACCCAATAGTCACAACCCTTGACTTCACAAAGTCTATAAATATTTTAAGTTTTCAAATAAATTAGAAAATCAGGTTTCAAAAATGTGTTCAAGTATTTTCTAGTTCGGGTTAAGACTACAAGTGGTTCGAGCCCGTGTACCAGTCATCCGGGACCGGGTCATAGTCGTTGTATCCCGATTGCTTGCTGCAAACCTGTCGCACTTGGGACGCCATCCAAGGGGAAGCAAATTCGATTTCAATTTAGTGACTCAAATGTACGCCTTACTGACTTATACAAATTGATAAGTTTTTTAACTTTCTTATTTTAATTTTATATAATTTAAATAGTTTTTCAAACTCCAATTTCCAACAAAGCACACCACATGCACAATATCTACCACACGTGCAATATTCATATTCAATTCTCCACATATGCCATGTGCCAATAATGCCAATGAACACAAGTAGCACCATCTAACCATCATGCGCACATGTCAAATGTGCCAATGACCACTGAGGTGGGTCTGATCCCTGACTGTGAGGATCATAGTGATGTATATGCTTTAAATCTATACCGTCCAACCTTTTTGAAAGCTTATGAAGTACTTAATATACAAAGTATGGAAATGTGTCTATAACTTCCTCACTCATTCGTAACCCCAACCTAGAGTAGCTAGATGGGCAAGTCAAATCAATCCTTATTCATATGTTGATAGACTTTTCTGGTACACCAAATGAGCCACTTCAAATGGGTTCATTGCCCCGCCCATGATACGATTAATCCTGCCTGGGCTAACGTGAGCTTGGTGTATTTTACCAGACCGATTGATAAGCCGGACATTCCCAGCACACCAAGCAAAACTGGCGGTTTGCATCATCCAAAAAACTGAAGCAGATCCAAATCTTTCACGGACCATACCACATGAACAGAGTAGTGATTGAATCCCACCATTAAAAACTTCATGGTGCCACCAGAATGTTTATTTACCATCCAACCCGTTGATAAGGTCACAAAGATCTGGATGAAGACACCACACGAATATCAGCTTGATCCAAAACTTTCGTGGCCCACGAGAAGTTTTTAATGGTTGATTACCACTGTTTCCTGTATTATGGTCCACCTGAGATTTGGATCCACTTCAGTTTTTGGATTATGCCCCAAAATGAGCTTTCAATACATATGGACGGCGTGGATGTAGTCATATACATCACAGTGGGCCCCACAGTCAGGGGTCCCAACCACCCTTGTGGATCCGGGGCCTCACCTAATCTGCTCCGTAAATTCTTATCTTATACTAAATAAGTCGGGTCCAGTGTCCCCGTATCCGACCCGACCCGACCCGATTTAACGCATTTTCGACCCAACGGCGACTCGACTGCCACGTCAAATCTCTCCTCCCGCCATTCGCGTCAGCATTTCTTGCGGGAAGTGAATCTAAGATATTCTCAGAGTCCCCACGAGCTCTTCTCAATATAAATAATGCCATCGAAGTAGTCTATTGGTTTTCTACTGCTTGCATGTGCAGAGTTTCGAAATCAAGGAAGAAGAAACGGGAGAAACGGGAGAAACGGGAGACAGGATTGTATACATATGACAAAAACCGCAGGAATTCCGATGCATTTCGACATGGGTCTGTCTACAATCCCATTAGAAAATGGTAGAAATCCTATATTCTATAATTTTGGAGCACACCCCACGAACCTTCCATGCACCAGTAATGGTCAGCTCAGCTGGTTTCCCATTTCGTTGGATTTTATGGTTTGGGTGTTGGTTCTCCGAATCTGTGGACGGTTTAGAATCTTCAATTTCGAAAAATACGTTTTGGGTTTTGGTTTTTGTGGATTGATTTGACGAGAAGGGGATGGATTTGGGCGAACAGAGGTCTCTGGCTGAGACGCCGACATGGTCGGTTGCGACAGTGACGACGGTTATGGTGGCGGTCTGTTTCGTAGTGGAGAGATCGATTTATTGGTTTGGGAAGGTAAGTGTTCGGGAGGAGAATTGGGGGCGTCGATGAGATCCTGTCCGTTCGTTCTGGTTCTTATATTTGGTTAGTTCGCTGTTTTGTAGTGGTTGAGGAAGACAAGGAGGAGGGCTGTTCTTGCTTCTTTGGAGAAGATCAAAGAAGGTGAGCTCATGATTCTCACCCTCTACGTGCTCGATCAATTGTTTTGATGTTGAAGTATGATCCAATTGCTTGGCCTGAGCTACCAGCATTTTCACTGGGACGAGTGTTTGGTACAGGCGAGGCCTGTCTTTTGATGATCTGGATTGTTCTTCTAGTGGGCCCCACCATGGATGGGGGCAAGACTAAAAACCTCCTCCATCGAGCCATCTGAACCAACACATTTACTTATACTGGCTATATTTCCTCAACAAACACCCATTTCCAGATTGAAATATGGCTAGGTTCATTCAGTGTGGCAAAATTTTCATCATTGCCCATCTGAGGTGGGTCCCACCTGATTTGCGATCTGGATCATGTGAAGGCAGGCTGCAACTGTACGGAACGCTGGCCCTAATGCAAATGCTGCTAATTCTGTTGGAGTCTTGTGTTGTGCTGATATGGGATATTTCTGTTTCCTGAAGAGCTTATGTTGCTGGGCCTTATATCTTTGATGTTGGGCCAATGTGCGAGGTGGATCTCTGAGATTTGTGTCGAATCATCTCTTTTCAGCAGCCAATTCTATCCCTGTTCGGAGGATGATTTCGCCAGCACTAACAATATCTTAGGTACTGGCTCTGACACTTCGAATCGGACGACTATCCCACAAAGACAACCTGGACCATCTCCCCATCATTGTAGTAAGGTGTTTCTTATTCTCTGAATTCCCACTGTTTAGCATTTTAGAGGCTGAATTTGTATTGTGGTTGCATTTGGCCTGGAGGCTGAAGTAGTTTGCACTGCAGGGTCATGAGCCATTCGTTTCGTACGAAAGTCTAAAACAGCTTCACCGCTTCCTGTTTCTTCTTGGAATTACTCATGTCTTGTATAGTTGCATCACGGTTGTTCTCTCAATGATAAAGGTGAAGTCTCCAACCACATGCAAGCATTTGTAGAGCAACTAGCATACAGTTCTCAGCTTGAACCACAGGAAATCCTGTTCGGGCCCGCATTCCCTCCAGGTGGTGCCCACCCTTGAGCAGTCTATATTGTTTATCCCAGCCATCGGATCAGTGGATGCTTTCCTATTGCAAATGGACTGTTGATTATAATCTATTCTTAACCATCCATTTTCAGGCCAAAACAGATTGAAATGCTAGAACTATCTTACATGCATTTTATACAGCATCACCCCAACGGGGTGTGGGTGCCAGATGAGCTGGTGTGGATTGCCAAAAAGGTGAATCCAACTTGTACGGAATGCTGGCACAGGCTAAAATGCCACTAGTTTGTGCTTAACATTATATATTATATTTCCTCTGGTAGGGCTTGTTTCCTCTGCTGACAGCTCCCAGATCGCCAGATCTTCTAGAAGCTGTAATGTTGCTTATGCTTCTTGTGCATGCAGATCTACAGTTGGAGAAAATGGGAAAACCAGGCAAATCCGTTATCTGATGAATATTTACAAGGTGAATTGTTGCTCTTGTGTGCTGAAGTTATAAACTCAAAATCTACCCAACAAATGTTACTATGCCTTATTGTGCTATGTTGAGATGGATAAGTGGCATGTGGGGAAGGATAAAAATAGAAATGAATGTGTTTAAGGGAGTCGGTACTTAGTAGTAGCACCAATAGGTAACAAGATGAGAGAAGTACACTTTGATGGTTTTGCCATGGTCATGGAGAACAATAACTTTGGTTGGGAGTGAGCGGGTTCAAGTCGAAGGCCAAACCATCTAAGTCTAAAAGGGCAAGTGGAAGGCCCAAAAGGGCATGGGTAGAGGTAGTAAGAAGAATTTGATGGCCTATGGTATATAACCGAGGACATGGTCCTTGATAGAGGGGAATGATGGTACAGGATTCATTTAGCTGACCCCAATTAGTTGGGGTAAGGCTCAGACGATGATGATGAAAGTGGTATAATCCCCTATTGGATAAACTTGTATCAATCTACGTACATATAGGGGCTGAAGTTATGAATGATAGGAATATTTGTCACTCCCTCTTCATTAAAATGAATGTTCGTGATTCAATTGACTTGTGCATCTAAAAGCAACATTAAAATCTTATTGGATCTTGGTTATGTTTCATTGTCTATTTTCTAATCTCTAGTCTTCTTAAGCTATCATTATCTTTCCTACATATCCTTATTGCCACTTCCTACCATTTTTTTTAGTGTGAGTACTTGTAATTGCCACTCACAAAATAGTGTTATGTCACAGCTTGAGGTGCTGGTGTGGAGCTGATCTAGTGCCTCTAGGCTTTGGAGGATGGGAGAGTCGTGCTTCCACATCATTTGCTTTACACGAGGCAAACATGGATGAGGTTTGGACTGTTTTTCTGACAGATCCAATAGTGAATGGGCCACTGATCGCATGATCCATAACCCTGTGGGTTACAAAGACAAAGACTTGATGACTTGCAATGGATGGTGAAGAACTTCATTGAATAGATGGTTAGAGTTGTCTGATTGTCTGATGAAGGCATTGACTAATGGCCAATCAATAGTGGAGCCCATGGGTTGAATGGTCTGAAGCTAATGCATGTGTGTCACATGTGCCACAAACTATGGAGGCACAAAAACTCCAATGCATCTGAGCATATTGGATTTGCTTCTTGGGTTAGATTTACATGGTTATTTGCTTGTAAGGGCAGTTGTGTGGTTCTCTTTTCTAGGATTGAACCTCTTTAGTTGGTGTTAATGAACATTAATGTGGCCATACGCCTAGTCTTGGTGTTTGGTATTGTTTATGTGTTTAGTCTTATTTCTTAATGTTAGGGGTACTTTGGGTATGTTTGTTTTTTTATCACTTAAATAGAAGAAGGGACATTTTTACCCTTTTCTCTTCTCTTCTCATTCTCTTCTGTACAACGCTTTTTCTTCCTCTTTTCTTCTTCTTTTCTCTTCTATATCAATCTACATTGTATCAGAGCGTATTTACTTCTGATTTAATCCATCTTCTGCTCTTGTTTGTCACAAACTCTCCTCTTTCTTTTCTTCTTTGTCCCTCCTATCTCTCTTGTGCTGAAAGTTTTTTAAGAAACCTAGAGTTTCTTTTGTTTTTGGTGTGCTGGGCCTGTGTAATGGTCCATGTGTGAGAGGGTGAATGTGGTGTTCGTGATCATCACCTATCTTGTGTTCCTTTGGAACTTGTGGACGTGTGGGTTGATTGTTTTTGTCACATGTGGTGTGCACATCGTGCGAAGCATGCAAGTGTGGTGTTCTCCTATCATGAAAACTCAACCCATATTTGTGTGAGCATTGTGGTATTCATTTTAACCCTTTTCTCTAATGAAGATGAAGAGCGATCCAAAATTTGGATTTATAAATTCATCAGATTTTATAGGGTCCAAATAACCTCTATGAAATTAAATGGAGCGAATTATCTCTAGTGGTCTGAATCTATTCAAGTGTTTTTAACGGCCAAAAGGCAAATCGAAATATTTGACCATGAAGAAGCCAGATGAGAGTGATAGCATCAATGATTGGTGGATTTAGGAGAATACTCAGAGTATGACATGGTTGTGGAATAGTATGGAAATATTTGTAAGTGCTAATGTAATGTTTTTGGATACTATAAGAGGCTTGGGATGCATTGTGAGAGATGTATTCATCTAACAAAACCATCTCTCATAAGTCATATGTACTGGTTGTTTGAAGAGACTTTCTCATTCCAACAAGGAGATAAGTTTCATAGTGAATATTATTCAAAACTAATAGGAATGCGGGAGGAACTAAATGTGTATTGACCTCTCACTAGTGATATGTAGAAGCAATGTCATCAACCTGAGGAGTTTTACGTTGCTAATTCCTATCAAGTTTAAAACCTGAATATAAGCCAACAAGTGCAGCATGAATATGAACCAAGCATATTGAAATCTACTATTATTTTTATGTGGGAAGGTCCCAAGTGGAGAAATTTCTATGCCATTCGTTTGGTCTCAAGATCAACTTGTTAACGTGTTCATCAAGGCTCTCAGTCAGAGTCAATCTACTCACATCTATGCCAAGCTTGGCATCTACGACATCTATGCTTGAGTTTGTAGGGGAGTGTTAGTGAACATGAGTGTGGGTCATATAGGGGTGTACACGGGTCGGGCCGAGTCGAACTGGCCTCAGCCCGTCCAGGCCCGTTCAACAGCCACACAAGGCCTGAACCCAACCGAGCCTGGTCACCGGGCCAACATCTCTAGTCCGAACCGGACCCGGCGCGAGTTCGGGCCGAGTTCGGGCCAGTTTCGAACCTGAGTTCGGGCCAGTTTCGAACCTTACAACAAGTTCATGGGAAGGGCTTTGACAGGTAATCCGCGTCCCATTACAAGGCCCTCGATTAACGGTTTAGATAGTCGAACTATAGACTCCACAAAAAATCTAACTAGTCAGGACATTTACATACATTTGACAAAGCATAAAATAAAACATTTTATATAAATTAAATACGCTAGTTTGGGGGGAGTGTTAGTGAACATATCCGAACTCGTGTGAAAATTGGTCATATAGTCGAGCTTTTTCGGCCGGGTCGATACGGTCCACCTACTAATAAGAGCTTATTTGCTTATTTCTTTTTAAAAAAAGTCTTTTTCTTGAAAATAGATTGTTTGGTAATGGTCTATTTTGCATTTATTAATTTTACACAAAAGAGGTTTTAGCTCTTAGTTATTTAGGGGTGGAGAGTTTACTTTTTTTAAGAGCCTATTTTGCTAAAGCGGGTAGACATTTTTCAACTAATTTTGGGACAAGTTTGTCCCTAAACTTTTCAAGTAATTCCATCTTGCCCCCTTCTCTTTACAATCTCTCACTCTCATAGTTAGGTCGACACGATGAATGACCCATATTGAAGGTGGGGCCCCACATGATGAATGATCCACATCAAGGTGGGCCTGCATAATGGACAGTTCACATCAAAGGTGGGCCCCACATGTGGATGCCCCACATCAAAGTGTGGTCTTGTATGATGGATGATCTACATCAAGTAGGCCCCACCTGATGGATGGTTGACATTGAAGGTGGGCCCACATGATGGAATGTTGACATCAAAGGTGGGCCCACATGATGAACGACCCATATTGAAGGTGGGGCCCCACATGATGATTGGTCCACATAAAGGTGGGCCCACATAATGCATGGTTCACAGCAAAGGTGGGCTCCAAATGATGGATGGCCCAATCAAAGTGTGGCCCCGCATGATGGTCGATCCACATCAAGTGGCTCCCACCTGATGGATGGCCCACATCAAAGTGTGGCCCCACATAATGGCCAATCCACATGAAAGGTCGGCCCCTAATGATGAATGGCCCACATCCAAGGTGGGCCCCGCATGATGGACAACCCACTTCAAGGGTGGGGCCCACACGATGGACACATCAAATGTGGGCTCCATGTGATGGGTGGTGGACATTAAAGGCCCCCACATGAAGGGCAATTAACATTGATGGTGGGTCCCACGTTTTGGATGACCTATATCAAGGTGCGACCACATAATGCATGGTCCGTCTCAAAGGTCGGCCCCTAATGACGAATGGTCTACATCCAAGGTGGGGCCCATATGATGGACGACCATTTCAGAGGTTGGGCCTGCATGATGGACGATCCACACCAAAGGGAAGCTCCACATGATGGACAATCCACATTCAATGAAGGGGTGTGCTTATTTGAGATGGAGTTGTTGCAATTAAAAAAAAATGACAGAATTACCCCTAAAAAAATGGTCTTATTTGAATGTTTTACCTAACATGCTTATTTCAAATAAGAGTTTTTTTCCCCGGTTCTATAAAAGTGATTTTACCAAACAAGCTTATTGTAAAACAAGAGCTAGAACAAAATTTTTTTATTCTCTAGCTCTTATTGGATTAGATTGGGGGGGTGGGGGTGGTGGGGTGTGGAAGGTCTTTTTGACCTTATTCTCTACTCTTCTCGTTCTCTTTTTTACAACAAATTTTCTTATTTTCTCTTCTATATTAGTTTACGGTTGGGATTCAAGGTAACTTCCTTATTTATTTGAGAGTGATTGACTAAAATCATAACAGTTAATCCCTGGTCATCAAGTTCAAAACATCAGGTACACTTCCATGTTGCTTAGGTTTCCTAATCAAAATCAAGCAAGATCCATAGGCTCAGTGTCCAATTCTGATTGCAATCCTTTTACAAAACCCTCCACTAATTTTTAGATAACCTTGGCATGATTCATATTTCTACTTGTTGTCATGCAACCATTTGAATATTTCATCCGTAATTGAACCTACCTTTTCTATTGAGTCGGCTATTTAACTTATGTTATGAAGGAGAGAGAGCAGCACCTTAGAGTTAGGAGGGGATTTCTTGGTGGCTTTTACTTTCACATCCATTACAATCACCATCCACATCTTAATTTTGAATGCCGTTTTGCTGTATTTTCATTTTGTGATTTTGTAGCTGTGGCCTACACAATGAGTTGATCAGCATGATATGTGACTGTGAGCCAAGAAATCTACATGGTAGGGCTCACCTGATTCACCACCAAATTGTTGTATTTCTAAGGGTTGCTAACGCCCAAACATGTGTACAGCCCTGGAAATATAGAGAACGGTGCAATAATTTGGTGGTGAATCAGGAATCTGCATTCTATTTCTGCTGTATATAAGTTCACTCCAGGAAAAGGAATTGTATTGGGCTGTGTTGAAAATTGTTTTGCGGATACAATGCAGGATCACTCTAAGATTGATGCTTCCACTAGTTTCTTTTTAGGACACAATCGGATTACACTGGAAATAGGGTGGAAAGGAAAAGGTTAATCATTATTTCCATGAGCAATATTTTCCCCTGGACTCCAACATCAGAGATCTTGTTTGGATGTGAATTGAAGATCTCATATTTGTGAGACAATGGTCATGTGGTTTCTTGTGCTGCTATGGAAAAGTACAATTATTGCTATGTGGAATCCTCCTCTTTCTTTTTTATCCAAACATCCCAAACTGTAACATCAAAGGAATACCTTCACTGTTTCCTTTCATTTCCCTTGTATTCCATGTATCCAAACATGTCCCTAGAAAAGGTTATGGCATGGATAAGTGAAGGACAACTTTGTTGAGTGTGGACTGTGGAGGGTGATTACAAGTTTGTCTACTTGAAAGTTGTTTACATGGATGATATCTTTACTTATGGATATAATATTTGATACAATCATCTCCATGAGTGTGATTCATGCTTAAACAGAAAGCCATCCATGCTGCTCGCAGCTAATCTTGTCTTTCATCGAAAACCATGAACATCAAAGTAGTTGGCCACATCTAAAGAAAAAGAAAAAAAAATTACTTTACAGTTTACACCCTTTTTAAGAAGAGAAGAACAGCCCCCATCTCTGCTTTTATTGAAGGCAGAGGCAGATATATAGATTCGTTAAATATTTAACTTCAAAACATGAAATAGTAGAGATATATGCTCCAGCTTGACAGGGAGTCATAAAAACATAGAATATCTAGTAAACGTGAAGGAGATTTCCAGTTCATAGGTTTTCTTCGATTAGATCATCATTATCATCATCTTCTTAGCTCCTCCCAACAATTTAGGGTTGGATTCTTAATGGTGGATATGCAAAAGTTTGATGATCGGTTCACGGTTGCCCATCAGACACCTCTTTTGCCCAGGCTTTGGAACTGGCCACGATAGAGGCTCGCTTTTCTTTTATGATATATCTCATTTAGATGCAGGCTTACATCTGTCCCATAGAAATAATATGTTAGGTATTCAGGTCAACAAGAACAGTTTTTCTTTTTGTGCATAACATTAACTCCATGAATTCTTTTATTATTTTCATTATTTTGAATTGATGCATCATTTGTTCATTTTTTTTTTAAAATTAAATGCTATCTTATTTTGACTTTGAGTTATATCATTGAGTCGATACAGCCATACTTCCCTAAAATTTCAATCTAATTTTGTAACGTAAATCTTTTTGTATATTGTTCTTGATTTTATTTGTTTCTTGTAGTAAGGAGGAACATGTTTATGAAGCGGCAGTCGACCTTTGTTTTTCATCATACCTCTCACCCATGGAGCAAGAACAAGATTCTCATTTGGATGGTAATGTGTGGTGCATTATGACTGTAATTGCTTCAAATTGTTGTGGCTATTGAATTCCTGGTTTTTATGGTAGATCATAACATGTAACTTCGTAGTTGGAAACATTGACAGTGATATACTATGCAACACACAAAATAGGAGCCTTTGAAGAGATCATGAGAAGTAATTTATACATGCATCTGTTCTTTCCATATACCAAACACAGATACATACACAAACAGGCATACATATATACATAGATAACCGTATAAAAAAACACATGCACATAGAAAAACAGTGAAATTTGTGAAGTTAGACAATGTACAAAAATTAAACTCTGTTATGAAAGAGCAGATTTTTCCTCTTGTGATGTAGGCAGGCTTGTCACCAGCTACATTCACATAGTTGCATTGACCGGAAGGACCATTCAATACAATGCTACTAGAGCTTATTATTTCTTACTCTTCATAGATATACTAATACCGTATAGATGTATAGATAGAGAGGGATAATAAGAAGAGAAAACTGCATCTAAATACCCTTATGCTTTGGTTGTACTTTAATGACATTTTTTTGCCCAAATGCCAAATAGATGGGTTTCCAAACCTGCTGATCCAGCAACTGATCATGTTGAGTCAACTTGGGCAAGTCCTAGGTCGGTCAGTGGGCTTTTGAACCATGCCTAGAGTAATGTTCCCTAACACAAGTGACTATTTACAATAATTTCAAAAGCAACCCTGGTCATAAAATTTACATTTGGAATTTGAAAAACAGTCATTTTCATTGAAATATGATTTTAAAAATTATTTATAACTCAGTGCCACTGCTGTGAATGTAGAAGTATTGTAGTTCACTAGACTCTAAAATGGTCACTTCAAATAAAAAAGGTCTACTAAAAACTCAAATCGATCATTTTCAAGTTCCTACTTGCCGAATCTAATGATGGGAGACCCAAAAATTTTTGTGCGCCTTCCTGAACCAAAACGGGCTGAAACAATGACTTCCAACTTGTTAGGCTGGTGGAACCTTTAAGTGGTCCAGCTATAACCAGTGTTCGAAGTATCAGTATCGCTACAAGTTTTGCTGGCTAGATACAAAAACAATATCGATATCGCCAATAATATCGTTGATAACCAGAAATGCAAGGAAACATGGGAAAATGGTGGAATTTTCAGCGAAACTTCAGGAGATGTTAAAATGTACATATTTGCATATTTAGAAATAAAAAAAATTGCAAAAAGAAACCATACATAAGAAGTTTCCATTTAATGGGGCCTTTAAAGCTTATGTTGTTGTAAGAAATCAGTCCAACCATCCCATCCAGCCTATTTAACCATCCAACTTTTCATCCAAACATTCATCGATATTGCAAAATATCAACAACATATGATATTTCACCAAGAAATCATCAACAATTGGAAAGGAAATGAAAGATTGTGGTTTCAATATCGCGCATGTTGCGATACCGATAATATCGAGATATTATTAATATTATCAATGACAAATTGAACACTACATTCAACCATGTGCCCATGAAAAGAAAATTGGATTACAAATTCTTCTAATAAACAAAATTCTGATGATATCAATACGTTGGTGATATTGTTGAAATATCGTCGATACATTTATGATAGAAACATTACCTAGAATTTATATAGTAAAGTATATTGGCGATACATTGGCAATACAAGCGACACCTAGAATTTGCATAATTGAAAATATTGATGATTATATTAGCGATATCGATACGTTGGCGATACTTAGCAATACATAATATCTAGAATTTCTGATACTACCAGCGTTATCGGTATCGCTACCAGTGTTATCGGTATCGCTGAGCTAGAGAGAAAGATAATATCGGAGATAATTCGAACACTAGCTATAACTAGGAAGTTTCCAAGTACCAACTCTCTTCTATGTAACTCAAGTAGAATGTTATGATCATTGTGATTTATCCATTGAATGAGAGTGAGAAACTGTTATCCCATTTAACCCCTTGACCTGAAGTCATATAGTTTTACCCAAGTATGTCTAGTCCCCATTGATGGGGACATTACGCGCACACGCACGCCTCCCCTATGCACGTACGTAAGGAGGAGGAGGACCCCTTCGTCGATTTAGATCGATGACGACGTCCAGGGAGGTCCTCCTAGCTAGAGAACTGCGTTTTGGTCCCTTGGAGTGGACCCGATCGTCATATGAATCCCACCATGGGTTCTCGTGATCATGGTCCACTATTCTAAATGATCTAGTACTTTGAGTTTTGGTTATTTTTGTTATTAGGAACATCATGGACAGTTTAGATTGCTTTGATTAGTTGTTAATTGTGGTTACTTCATCTCTAAGTAATAGGCTGCGCACATGACGCGAGTTTTGGGGTATAGGTTTTTGTTATAAATAAGCACCCCTGGTAGGTTGTTTTTCTCATTGATGATTGAATTAAAAAATCCTGCGTTTTTCTGCTCTAAATTCTCTGAGTTGTGAAATCTTAATTAGGTGCGAAACCCTCCCTTCTTCGACGGGCTAGCTACCGTGGTGCGAAGCTACACCCATCTCCCATCACCCCATCCCCTATCTTCCATAATCATCATCTCATACAGCCTTCACGCTTCAAACCCACCCTCTTTTGGCAGCCGATCCATCTTCTTCAGCAGACTCGCAGAATCGGGCTCACAGGGGGCTGAAACTTCGGCGGAGCACGACGCACAGACCAATTGTTGGATCGTCGTGAAACTTGGGGGTTTTGTGGTCCACCCCTGGCCAACCAGGTCCAAGTTGACCTTTTTCTGACTTGTGGGCCCCACACGCATGCGGGACACTACCAGCGCACGCGCGTCAGGCGGGTTTGCTATCCACACGTGCGGAATCGGTTCTAGGTTCTTCCTTTCTTCTCCTTCACTCCTCCCTCACCTAATCTCCCTAACCCTAACCTTAACCCTAGATTGTCCTAAATCCCTATTTCCATACTCTTTAAAACCTTAAAGTTTCCCGAATTGAAATCCGTGAATCCCTTGGATTTAGAAATATTCCTATGCATGTGTGGATGAATCTATTACCCTTTGATCATTATTTGGTCTATAATTTTTAATCAATCCAGTCCTAGCATGTGTAGGCTTGAATTCTTATAGATCCCTTATGTTGAATGCTTGACTTTATGTGGGATGTGGAGTTTTTGTGAGTGTTTCTAATTTAGTATGATCTTAAGCCTGAATTTTTACATATCATGTTTAATTTCCATGTCCTGCATCACCCATAGATTGAGACTTTCCACAAGTATACTAAAGTTCAAAATAGTGTTTTAAATAGCGAATAGCGTATAGCGTAGCATTCACCCCTATGAAGCGTGAGGTATAGGCTACATAGTGCGTAGAGTACTTATAGATTTTTAATCAAGGTTGCGCTTGGTTGCATCAACTTAGACTGATCAATAATAAAATTTAACAACATTTTATGATATTTGGTGCAACCAAATGCAACCTAAAGTAATAGTAAGGGGTAATGATTAAGTATAAAAGTGAAGAAAGAGCAACAAAATTGATTTAAAACTGTTTCTTAGATTATTTACTAAAAGCATTGAAAAGATTAACTAATTTTCATTGAAATGTAACAAATCATTAAAAACATTAATTGATTTTAATGTTATAGTGAAATCTTTTTTTTTGAAAGATATGTTATAGTGAAAAATAACTTGTAATGTGAGCTATGTAGCATGTTGCGTAGTCTATGTAGCATGTAACGTATGTAAATTAATCATGCAGCGTAGGCTACACACAACTTAAGCTATTTTCATGAGCTATGTAGCGTTAAGGCTATGCTATGCTATGTAGTGTAAGCTACACACTACATAACGACCGTTACCGTTATCGTTATTGCACACCTTGCTGGCTAACACCTCACATAGTCATTTGATACTTGGGAAATAATTTAAAGCCTTTGTGGACCACAATTTCCTACAATATCGTGCGGTATGTGTCAATTTGCCTTGGCCACAAACCCTTTTGCTTATTACCTCTCAACCAAAGAATCATGCATTACCAAACCCACTTAAGCTTAATGCGGCATAACACATTACTGGAGAAACTCGAACAGTTGCACATCTGGAAATCTACAATCAATAAGATCTGTCCTTTCCACACCACCCAATCTTCAGCTTGTAAATTCTCATCATCATTTACTCTTTTTGACTGGAGTTGTTATATATATATATATATATATATATATATTGCTGTTCTTCAATATTTCTTTTTACTAGTTTATGATAGGCTACTTTCAAGTAGATGTCACAAATCAGCGATGCTATCATCATGGTTATTGTTCTTGATTTAATACTCACATTTGTTGATTGTAGTGCAGCTTTGTTTTGTTCGCCAACTCAAGAGCTCCATAGAAAAGTCAGATTACATGGCCCTTCGTTTGGGTTTCATCACTGTAAGTATCTACTTAATCATCAAATAGGTTGTCCATTTCACGTGGTTCTTCAATGTATTGGCACCAATGATATCTATCCATATCATGTGTTTTTATTTATTATTTATTTTAAAGGCAATATACGTATTTTTATATATTATATTGGGTCCTATTTAAGCCATTCTTGCATGTAATCCTTAGAGAGCCAAACGTACTTCTAATTTTTGTTGGAAATATTCAATTTTCATTCATGAAAGTGTGAAGGAGAGATTTTGTAGGATAGCTATGTGACCAGCCATGCTTTATGCTATAAAATGGTGGGCTGCCAAGGAAAACATGTTCATAGATTGAGTTTAGCTGAAATGAGGATGTTGAGATGGATGAGTGGCAAGATGAGGAAGGATAGAATTAGAAAGGAATGCATTTGAGGGAAATTAGGAGTAAACTTCAATGGTTTGGCCATGTGCAATTGAGACCAAGAGTTGCAAAAGTTAGGAGTGATTTGGTTCAAGTTGGAGGCTTTGAAAGCACAAGGGGAAGGCTCAGATCGTGTGTGGAGGTAGCAAGAAAAGATTTGATAACCTATGCTTTAACAGAGGACATGGTCCTTAATAGAGTAGAATGACAAAACATGACTCATATAGTTGACCACAATTGGTTGGGATAAAGATGATATGTTTCATGAAAGTGTGAAATTCAAAGAGAAATGATGAAGGTAGATGTGGAAATCTTGCAACTAATGGGATGTCATATTTTCCTTTTGTTTTTTCCTTCACTATTCCCATTGTTTAGCATTGTATTTTATCCTTACATGCCAACCTTACACATAGAATGCGTACAAGATGGTAGCTATTCTTCTTCTTCTTCTTTTTTAAGTCCTTTCTTTTTTATTCCTTGATCGAAGCTATTCATTGGGTGCTTGAAAAAACCAAACCTTTTTTAATTTGAGAATATGGACCCTTGGCCAGCTTTATTTTAACCATCCATTTTATTTTTTTTCTCTGAATTTCATAGTTAGGATTGTTCGAATAGCTTGATTTTGAACCTATTGACACAGTGGTGTGTCCTACCTGATAAGGGGCTTGGATATTTTAGGTGTATGTGTGTGTGGGCCTGTGACTAGGCCCACAGATACATACACCTGAGCCTTGTATATTATGGGCCTTAGTCTTAGCCTTTTTCCTTCTATATCTTTATTTGTATGCTTTTGTTATTTGTCCCTTGTCATTCTTTATTTATTTTTCCCTCCTATTAAGGGCGTATATGTAATTACACTCTTATTGTTATAAATAACGTAAGGTTGGATGTCCCGGTCCTATGTGCTTCTTTTCTCTCTCAAATTCTCTCCTCCTTTAACATAGTATCAGAGCCTAGCCTACGTTCTCCCAGGGCTCTTTCTTCTTCTTTCCTTCTTCCTTCTTCTTCCTCTTCTTCTCTTTCCTCTTAACTATATGAGTTTTATTCTTTTAATCGTTCTCAACAAGTTGTGTTTCCCTTCATTCCCTACCTAATCTTCGATGGTTCCCTTCCCTTCCTAATCTTCTTTTATTTCTTTCCTCTTTTCTTCATTTTTTTTATAATCTTTCTTAACTAGTGATGTTTCTTTTTATTCACTTCCTGGTTCCCTTCCCTTCCTAATCTTTTCTTCTTATCCCTTCACCTTTCTCTTTTCTTCTTCGTTCTTTGTTTTGAGAGTCGTGAGGCCTTTTCTTTATTAAGTCGTTTTGATTTGTGAGGAGAGGGTGGCTCGCGGTTGGATTTTTTTTTTTTTTTTTCCTTTTTTTAGGGTTTTGAATAATGTGTTGCTAGATTTGATACCTCTTTGATTTGAAGTTGAAGCCCTTGCTCTTTTTTTTTTTGCTATCCAGTTGAAGACGTTGCTAGAAATTCTTATTATATTACTTTTCTAAAGAATTTTTCTAGGGGATTCGTTGTTTTTTGCTGAATGGTTGGAGGTATTGTTAGACGTTCAAAGTTAGCAACTTTTTTGAATTTGTTTTTATGCATATTTTCAACATTCGGTTTGTTGTAGTAAGAGTTTGTTGGCTATTGTTGTTTGGGCTTCTTTTCTTATTTATTCGTCTAGTCATAAGATCCCTCCTCATATCCTTGGTTCTCTCACTATTTTTTGAGATCTTATATGGCCTCTTTGTCAACTTCTGAGGCAATTGATCCTGTTAACTCCAAGATGTACCTGTGGATTGTTCATTATGAAAATCTTGGTTTACAGATTACCATAGATAAACTTAAGTTCAACAATTACCTTTAATGGCCGAAAGCCAGTGAGATGTTTTTTGGATGAAAACAAAAAGGTTGGCGTATATAGATGGTAGTATAACAAAACCTCAACTATCTGCTCCTTCATATGGAGACTAGAAATTAGATAACTTTCTTGTCATGTCGTAGCTTTTGAATTCTGTGGAGCTAAAAATTAGCGAAGGTCTTTTTTTGTTATCTACTGCGTGTGAGATTTGCAGATTGCCCATGAACTATATGTAAATCAAAATAATACAACTTGTATTTATAATATTTATATGGAGATTGGAAATCTAAGACAAGGTGCGCGATCAGTGTCTGACTATTATGCTAAAGATGTCTGGCCTATGGTAGGAATTATCCTTTTTGGACGATCTTCAATTCGTGTGTTGTACAAATGTAGAGGCATATTGTGACTATCGGGATTAAACCCATGGGCGTTTTTTAGGCTTCTCTTGTGCTTTTGGCGGTCTTTATAAAAGGGGTTGTGGTTTGACTCTGGAATATGATATGTTTGACTTGGAGTCGCCATTTGCTAGTTATCTCAGAATTCCACAATCGGCTAGACCCTACCGAATCTTTAGGAATTAGAGAATCCAAGGACTTCCTGCTTTATAATGAACTCCTGATCTGCAACCTAAGATTTTGAGAAAGGGACCTCAGTGATGGAGAAGGAAGGTGTTAGGCACTTTCTTTGCCTGCATGTGAGTGCAGTCTCTACTTTGTGGGATTAATGGGGTTTTAAGGGATTAAGTAATCTAGTGTTATTTTGCGTACGAATGCTAAAAGGGGAAGGGATTATTACTAGATATTCACAAACAATCACTCTGTAACTGCCAGAGCCTAACTTGGAGATAGAAGTGGGGGAACACAATGGCAATCCTGCAACGGTTGGTATCCAAGGACTTAAAAAATGAGAATAATGAACCTAGTCTCTACTAGTCAGCCATGGACAAGTACTCTGTAACTGCTAGAGCTCAACTTAGAGATAGAAGTGGGGAACATAATGGCGATCTCGCAGCAACCGATATCTAAGAAGAACTAAAAGAAAGAGAAAATGGACTAGTTAATCTCGGGTTTTAGGTGTGGTAGGATCTAGGAACCCGACAAGCCTCATAGCATATGCCTGAGAATGTCTAGAGAAGCATGGGGGTTGGGAAGGATGCAATACAATGAGAATGATGACCGCTAGCTCGGCTTGTGGCTTGATGGCGATGAGAGTCACAAGGATGAAGAATTCTGGCGCTCTTAATTCAAAAAGGTGATTGGATTTCTTGACCCCTACTCTACTCCTTAGCTTGAAATGGGTGTGGCTATGGGTTGAGACGGCTTGGGCATGTGGGGTGGATGCCCTGGGTTGGAATATGCTCTCCCCCCTCTCTCTCTCCTTAGTAAAGGGGTGGAATGGAGGAATGGCTCTCCCTTAGGGCCTGTTTGATTTTTCACGTAAAAGGTAATTACCTGGTAAATGGGTAATACTTACTTACCCAGGTAATTACCGCATCGTTTCTTATGCCGACGTTGACGGCTTAACTTTTCGGCACTAGAACCGAGGATGGCTGCCAAATGAATGTAGGGCCCACTATGATGTACGTGATGTATCGACACCGTTCATCCTATATTTCAGCCTTATTTAGGTCATGAACCCAAAAATGAGGCGGATCCAAAGCTCCAGTGGACCACACCACAGGAAACAGTGGAAATTGGATACTTATCGTATAAAAATTTATGTAGCCCTCAGAAGTTTTGGATGAAGCTGATATTTGTGTTTACCCCTTATCAATGTTTTTATGACTTCATGAACAAGTTAGATGACAAATAAACATGAATGTGGGCCCAATAAACAAAATAACTTTCAATGGCAGACGTTTAAGGCCATTGTTTCCTATGGTATGGGCCACTTAAACATTGCATCTGTCTCAATTTTGGACTCAGATCTTAAAATCTTATGATAAAACAGATGGACGGTGTGGATATGTCATGCATATCACAGTGAGGTCCACAAATTTAAGTCAGCTTTTTTGACCAATTTTCAAGACGAAAATACATTTGAAATTTCAAACGGAGTAAAAAGGTAATAATGACCTTTTTCAAGGGTATTTCTCTGATACACAAAAATCAAACAGGCCCTTAAGGGGTATGGATGGCTTATAGGAAATGAAGGAGAGACCCCCTGTCATACCCTGGCCTTGGAAACTTGAGTTTGCTCTACTCAGTTGCCAAGTAGAGGGTGTGACCCGATTAGAGGGAATTATCATAACACACAACCATTATAATCATCACATATATTAAAATGCAATGTAATCATCATGCATCCAAACGTGATTATTAAGCATTCACTGGTTGATATCTAGCCCAAATTCATATATCATTATTTAAAGCACTAAACATAAAACAAAAAATTCTTTATTCTTGTGACCACTCTCCAAGAGCACGTGTTTTGAAGTCGTCACTCCACTCATGGAGACGCTAGCTCCTTTACCTGTCCTAGATAGTTTTCCATTCAACGGAATGAGCTAATAACTCAATCAGTAGTTATACGCATGATTCACAACATAGGCATGATACAAGTGCATATACATGGACCATATTATGCCATACTACCATATAAATATTTTATTTAGTATATCACCAGGGCTATAGATGCGCACATCGTCTAGCCTGCTGTAACGTCCCGAAAAAATCCGTACAAAGACCCGAGTACCGCCTCAAGCAGAAATCACTCAGGACGAAATCCTTTAGAAATTAGACGAGGATTAACTAAGTGCTAAATTAGATTAGCTGTGAAATTAGCTTGAACCACTTTAAATATGATCTGCAAGACCCAAAACGTGCAGAATCATTGACGCTACTATACCTTGAAATCTAGAATCAATCTTTAAACCCGGTTGCTCTCGGGAGCACCTTGAAACTCTGTATCGGACTTGGACCGTAAGTCGAAAGTCCGATGACCGCGAAATTATACGAATATGACCGCTTTACTGGGCTTGACAACCATTTCGGAAATCAAGTCCTAACAGTGTCCAGAAACGCACAACTTGAGCCCGGAGCGAAGTGTATGAGAATCGCGAATACCTTTAGAAAACGAACTCAAATTTGAGTGATTTGGGCCATTCGCTTGCGGGCCAATTCTAAGGTTTCAGACCGTCAGAATCTGACCCAAATACACCCTTGGATCAGGGAAAATTTCATACACAGGTCCATGTACTCGTGGCCCTGATCAAGTGGCGGTGACCGTTGAACTGAAACTGGTCCGCCACGGTCGATCTGTAAATCCGATCGGACCGAAAATGTAACTCGACCTAGATCCAATGCCGGGGAGCTTAAGTCCGACCGCACGCAGAAAATGGGCCTCCAGAAGTGCTCTGTTGGATCAGAATAGATGCCTTTTGGCTATAACCTAAGTATACCTTGGCCCTGGGGCCATTCCCATCAGTTTTGGGCCTATATAAGGGCCTTAGACCCTCTCTCTCTCATTCCATACGAATTCGCAACCCTAGGAGAGAAGAGAGCAAAGAGAGAAGGAAAGAGAGAGAAAGTAGGAGAGAGTTCCTGGGATTCGATCCCATCGCTCTACGGGCTTAGCTACCATTTTTGCATCGCTATTCTGGCGATTCCGACTCCGTTTGTAGGTAAGAAAACCTAATCCTAATCTGTTTTAGGGTTTTCAATAGTATAAGTGATGAAATAGCTAACCTATTTCATGCTATAGGTGACCGTTGTGCCATAGACAAAGGCTTTATGTTTAAACTGAGTTCGTTACGAGTCTACCGGCGAAAGGTGCGGACTATATACGTTTAGGTTATGGTTTTCAAGACTTTCAATGTTGATTAATGATTTATTACTGACATGGGTGCCATTTCACATGCAAAACGTGATGTTTGTTTCGCTTTACGAATACGTATGAACTATGTCAAGTATAGCATATTCTATATATTTGTTGAAATAATTGAATACGTATGGTTTTTGGATTCGTGGTTGCCATGATTATTCGTCGTGAATATATGGCCGTTATGCGTGTGACAACTCCTTGGTGAAAGGAATTGTCCTAATTCCTGTTATCGCCAACATACGTTACGTATGTTATAGTGTGTAGTCTAAGTGTTTGTTGAAATGACTGAATGAGTATGGAATTTGGATTTGTGCTTGCCATGATTATTAACGATGAATATATGCTTGTTGAGTACATGGCAACTCTTTTGTAAAAGAGCTTGCCAGGATATATGTTATATCTAGTCTAATCTGTGTATGTTGAAATGTGTAGCCTATGTATTTGATAAAATGTCTCAATGAGGAAATACCTGTTGAAATGCATGTAATGAGGGTGTTGAGATAGGATTCTCATTTCCCTTAACTATGGTTATAGTTTCCTTTATGTATCCTATATTATTACCATGTGCTTTATGGTTGAATGCCTATGTATGCTAATATGTACACTATGTGTTTGTTGAAATGCTCAAATGAAACTTACATTTAAGTTGGTTGCTACATGCTGTTTTGGACTAACACATGTATTCCTATCTTATTTGAAGTGTGTTTGTGGCTACGACGTAGTCCAGGCTATCGGTAACGGATCCTGATTTGGTGGCTGAGGTCGTTTCGCCACACAGGACGTGTTCGATGAATCCGAGCTGTACTTTGGTTGTCGACAGTGGTTAGGCCACACGGAGTGCTTACATACTTCATGTCGATCAACTCGAGGTGCGTTCATACCAGTCGAGCTCGTCAAGTAACCCGATTGGCCCGATGTATGTTCACCATGTATGGACGCTACTGCTTGAACCTAAGGTACCAAACTCACCAGTGAAAACCCCGTTAACCTTGGTACCTCGATCCGCTAAGACTCATGAGTCGGGCATGGTGGTATGGAACACCGTGGTCGAGCTGTCGGCCTACGCTGGGGCGACGAGCCTCCTCATAGTGACTAGTGAGCAGCCCAGACTTGTGAGCCGAATATGGTGGTATGGGACACTGTATTCGAGTTGTTGGTCTCCATTGGCGCAGCTTGGCTGTGGTCCCCAGTCGGGTCGATGACGCCTTCGAAAATAGACTGCCAGTTGGTAGGGCATTGGTGGAGTGAGCTCGAGTATGAAATAGGCCTACCCCGGTGCAGCCTGGTTGTGGTCCCTAGTCGGGTCGGTGACGAGCCTTCGAAAATAGACTGCCAGTTGGTAGGGCATTTGTAACATCCCGAAAATCGGGGGTCGAGCATAAACTCAACTCCCGAGTTCCAGAACATCACTTATGCAACAAAATAAATGATGATTGAATGTTGACTGTATTCGTGCATTGAACATGAGTGAGATTAAGCCAAAACAGCACATCATACTCCAGAGACAGTTAAATTGCAAGCGGAAGACTGTGATAGACATATAAAATATATAAACCATGGTGAGTCTCCAGAGTGTGATGATGTTACTAGGTTAATTAATTACAAGTACAATTCTAAAATATACCTACTGTGAGGAAGTGTAATGTCTTCTATCCCAAGTACCATAGCCCGTCAATACAATACCAGGTCTTCATAGACCTGCCAGAGAAATACAGATAGGAGAACTCCTCATCATCATAGAAGCAGTCCGGCTCTGCTTCATAAGCATCGCCATCACCTGAAACTCAACAAATCTGGTTGGTGTGTACAACACCGTCCCGTAATGTGGGAGTGAGTGATGAACTCAGTGGAACAGTAAAGCATAGGTTAATATGTTATCAATTCAGTCAAGAAGTAATGATAAAGCAGTAAAATCAAACACTCCTAACTACTCTTATTAATGCAAGTATGAATGCAGTCATGATGTATGCCCTCACCACACCCTCCCTCGTGCGACACCATCTCACGTTCGCGGCATGCTTTCATCCCTCAGTGCTCCACATCTTCCAGGCACATGCAATGCATGATGAACATGATTACCGACTTTTTAATTAGTCCATTTCAAACAGCAGGATTGGGAAACTAAGGTACCTCCCTTGTATCATTCCCAAACATGATCCATTCTAGGGTCGTTAGTCCTAGTTAATATCAGACGATGGTGTGTTTTCTAGGTCACTGCAAAGGCTGCCAGGGCTGACGCACAAAGGTTACACCACTCCCCCATCACCTCTTAAACGATTCATCACTATACAGAAATAGGCCTAGTTCATACTCTATATACCGCGACAAAACTCTAAAGCTCACCGCGATTTCAGAGTATGCTCGAGGTCACTCCACTAACGTCCTACCAATTGGCAGTCTATTTTCGAAGCCCGACCAGTCCACTTATTGACAATGGGACTCGGATGCAACCCGACTGGGGACCACAGCCAGGCTACGCCAGTGTAGGCCGACAGCTCGAATATAGTGTCACATACCACTATAATCGGCTCACGAGTTTGGTTGTCAAGCCTAGCGAGGCAGTCTTAAGTCCTTAACCTCGTATTATTCGGACTCCCGATGTGCGGTCCAGATCTGATACGGAGTTTCAACGTGCTCCTGAGAGCAGTCGGGTAATGAGTTTGATCCTAAGTTTTAGGGTAACCTAGCGTCAATGATTCTATAAGTTTTGGGTCTTGCAGATCGTATTTAAAGCGATTCAAACGGATTTCGTAGCTAATCTAGTTTAGCACTTAGTTACTTTGTCTCATTTCTAAAGGATTTAATCCTAAGTGATTTCTGGTCGAGGTGGTACTCAGGCCTTTGTAGTTTGTATATAAGGTGATCCAAGTTATAATACTTAACTAGTTTAAGATAGTGTCTAGGGTGAAAGTACTTAGGAAAATTGAAAGAGCAAGGCGGTGAACGGTTGGATTTGTGAAGGAAATGGGTTCAGAAACGATTTTAGACTGTGGGATTCAGTTCTGACAAGTTAATAAGGTGTTAGGATCGACCCATTGCCTAAGGACGTCTAATCCCAGGTTGGCAAAAATCCGGGCTGTTACAATCTACCCCCCTTAAAACAAAATTTCGTCCCCGAAATTGGCTAAGGGCAATAAGTACGGATGCTATTATTTTATTTGCCTAAGGCTTATTGATTTCAAGTCTCTATGCGCAGTAGGGTGTATCTTGTGCATACTAGTCTGGTACATTTTAGGCTACCCCCCTTAAAAATTTATTTCTTTATCTATTTCTTGTACCCTGATGGTTTGCTACAATTCATGTCTTTACTTATCTGGAGTCTTGACTTCGATTCCCAACAATTTAAAGTAGGATAGATGTTTTCAATGTTTGACCAACACGGAGAGACGGTTATAGTGGGCATGATCCCGATACATTGATCATCTACCGGGCCAGGGTAAAAAGCTCATCGTATCCCTTCCGAATCCTGGTGGATCCTGACCATCTGCTCGTCAGCAGAGAGTCCATTGGCAGTTACCCAGGATTGAGAATTGGGTCAAGCCGCGAATGTTTCGTAGTTGTATATTTCAGTAACTCCGTAGTCCGATCACTCTAGAAACGTAGGGAATGTCCATCATTGAAAGGCTCAAATTATCTATTTCTAAGGTTGCCCTTTAGGTCTTAGTTTAAGTTTAAGAGAGTCCTCGTTATTATCTATGTCCAAGGAAAGGTGAGTCAATCTTACTAGATCATCCAAAAACGGTTTCTCCTAGTGGAACTTGCTAGGGCTCCTATTATGTTCGTATTCAACGAGTACAGTTTCAATCCTAGGCCAGTGGGGTAGGGTCCACCACGCTTCCGCTGCGCCACCTAGATCAAAGAGGTGTATTAGCCGACCTAACTAGATGGGGCTCATAATATTCTACCCCCTTAAAAACTTAATTTCCTAAGGCTCAAGGATCTATGTCTCGCTCCGTACGTCAGAACGAGGTGAAATATTAAACCTATCTTTGGTATGAAATGGGAAGTGGTCTATCAATACGTTGGTCTCCCTCTCATCGACGACGTGTGTTATAGCATTGGTACCTATGGTTATAGAAAGGAGCTAAGATGCCTAATTCCACCAAAGGAGGACCCTTGCCACGGTCCCGACTTACTTCTTTAATCATATCTAGTTGAATACTGTAAGATAATTTGCACACTCTTAGTACATGAAGAATCTAAACAAATAGGTTAATGGACAGCCTATCCTTCTAAGTCCATAGGCACAATACGCATGGCAGAATGGTCTGTGGTTCGAGACCTAATCCCTAACTCTTTTTGTTGCCCATTTGAGAAAGACAAAGTATCCCTATTGGCTATAGGTTCTTACACTTCTTAAAGATGAAGATATAAACTTTTAGTTGCAAGTGGTCGGGCCAACATGGAAGGAATGTTGTGTAGTGGGTCCGAGTCGGATACATGGATCTTCTGCCTAGCTAGGACAGAAAATCGTTGTATCAGTTCTTAATCCTAGTTGATCCCGACCTTCTGCTTGATCAGAGCATAGGGTTCATTGGTCACTACCAGGATTGAGAATTCGATTCAAACCGCGAATACCTCGCTTATATGTAGTTTCTTTGCTCCGTGTTCCCGATTGTACTAAGTCCGTGAGAAGGCAATTCTAAGGGTTGTATTGATTTGACCTATCATTAAATCCAATGGATATATAAGTTTTCTATAAGCGTGAATAGTTTCTATGTCATACAACCTTCCTAAGAGTTATTAGAGGAGCCGGTGAGTACCAAGGGAATTCAACGAAGGAGCGGGGTCTCGCTCCAACCTACTTAAGCCGACTAACTAAGTCTATCATGCAATTTCCTTAGCATAATTAATTAGTCTTTTACTTTCCTTAGCCTAACCAGTAGTCTAGTCTTAATTTAGGAGTAGTGGTAATCCACAAGTCGTAATTCAAAGTCTATGTTTATACACTAGATGATTTTATACCCTTTCTACTATAAGAAATTATTTTATCACTTAGGATCAAAGTTGTCTAATTGGAATTGAGTTGCCCGAACTTAAATTTAACTACGCTCTAGCAATACACACATGCTCCTACCAGCTAAGAGGGTCCTAAGGTTCATATTATAAATTTGTTGAATTCCCTATACAGTCAGGTCTGTCGAAATCTGGGAGCACTGCTTTAGGTCCAAAACTCTAAAGGCCCATTTGTTAAACAACCATTTACTCTAAAAGCTATCAGAGTGTGGTGGGCTAATGTATATCGAGGGACTTTATCACTTCAACACTATTTGGTCAGTGGTCTTAAGTGGTATTAAATGGGACTGTATTGCTAATCTCACTTGGGGATTGGGAATGGCATGTTTGGTAGAGGGTGGGAGGGGATTAAAATTAATGGTATAGGCTTTGGAAAATGAGCCTAGTGTTGGAAAAGTGTGAGATGGGATTTCCAAATCCCAGGATAATGAAGTTCTAAGTGTTATTTGAAAGGACATCTCGGAATTTACTTTTAATTGCGTACATTTTAAACATGGTGTCGGAAAACGTGGGATACACCAATCTAGGAACCATACCCTACACGTACATTTATTGTTACTTATACAATTCTATCCACCTAATCTCACTTAATGTAGTTGATCGAACGGGCCCCAAATGTCCCATCATTTGGAGGTTGTGAAGGCTATGGAAAAGTGAAGAAAAGGGGAGAACAAGGGCTGATTTCTCTGGTTCCCCACGGACTTGAGCCTCAACAGAGATTGTAAAGGCCCCCAAAGAACAGGGATTTGTAAAGGAAAATGGAGAGATGGGTTGGGTAGAGAGGTTACACGTTTTGGAGCCACGAACGGAAGGTGTAATGACTCAAATGCGAGAAAACGGAGAGGGTAGGGAGGTAGGGATTGTTATAACTGATGGAGATGGATGGATTGTAGTCGAAATTTGAAGATTGAGTGATTGGAAGGGAGAGTTGAGAGAGAGACAGCAACTTGGAGGGCTTGGAGGGGCGTTTGATAGAGAGGGGGGCAAAACGACATGAAAAAGGGGTCCCCCCACAAAATCGCACGCACCACACGTGTATAGAGGTCGGGCCGACCATGACCAGGCCCGGCCCAACATGAGTGGGCCCACCTGACCGCGGTTCCACCGCGGTCCGCTTTAGTCGGCGTGCTGCCGCCGCAGGTGAGTGATGTTCCCCAACCTCCCAAGGTGCCAAATGTACCCTGGGTCTACTTGGTTCCCCTCCGGATCGACACGTGTGGCCCCCGACTCCGCTTCGAGTCGTTTCGGATCAAATCGGACGTATCTTGCAATCTGGAATGAGTTATCTGACGTATAATATATGATTTTGGGGTAGAACGAGCTAATGAAGCCAACCAACCCAGCTACGCAGGGTTACGCAGCCCGGAATTGCGAAAAAAACTTGGATCAATGGTCGTTTTCCTGTTTCAATTTCGTTTTACTAAAATTAGTCGTTTTAGTTTGATTACTCTTTATCCGTTGGGCTATAGGAGTTGCGCTCAATGCGAAAAGAGCTTAGAATAATTAGGAGAACGGTTCGGTGAAGCCAAATAGGACACTTGCTATTTTTGGCCGGAAACTTTGCGCACTAGTAGACATCACCACCTTATGGTAAGTCGCGAATTCTAGGAGTTTTAGTTGTAGTTTGTTTCTGATTTCTTTCCCATTGCTTGGTATCCCTATTTAAAGGGTTGTGAACTCATTTTTAGTCATTCATTAATCAATTTTGAATGTATTAGAATTTATTTCTAGTTTCTGCTTTCTTTCCTCATGGATTCGAGAAGTCTCTGTGAGGAGTCCAGAGAAGCTCCGAGGATTCGGAGTAGTTATCATCATCACGCTTATCCCGTATACTACCGATTTTCAACAGTTGGGGTGAGGTGGATTGTAATATAGAATCATTAATAGACAGCCTAGGAATGTTTTAAGGTCGACCCGTGCGACCATGGTTGAATACAGACTCGATTTCGACGTTCGTTTTCAGTGAACCTCGCCAATTGGAGAAATCGGGATACCTATGACTGTTTCTACGTTCCGTCGCTCCCTCTTAAGTCAGAGTGTGTCAGTGTGCGTCGTGTGACCATAACCCAGGTCCGGTTTAATCCAAATCATGCTCTGATACCATCTATAACATCCCAAAAATCGGTGGTCGAGTATAAACTCAACTCCCGAGTTCCAGAACATCACTTATGCAACAAAATGAATGATGATTGAATGTTGCTGTATTCGTGCATTGAACATGAGTGAGATTAAGCCAAAACAGCATATCATACTCCAGAGACAGTTAAGTTGCAAGCGGAAGACTGTGATAGACATATAAAGTATATAAACCATGGTGAGTCTCCAGAGTGTGATGATGTTACCAGGTTAATTAATTACAAGTACAATTCTAAAATATACCTACTGTGAGGAAGTGTAATGTCTTCTATCCCAAGTACCATAGCCCCGTCAATACAATACCAGGTCTTCATAGACCTGCCAGAGAAATACAAATAGGAGAACTCATCATCATAGAAGCAGTCCGGCTCTGCTTCATAAGCATCGCCATCACCTGAAACTCAACAAATCTGGTTGGTGTGTACAACACCGTCCCGTAACGTGGGAGTGAGTGATGAACTCAGTGGAACAATAAAGCATAGGTTAACATGTTATCAATTCAGTCAAGAAGTAATGATAAAGCAGTAAAATCAAACACTCCTAACTACTCTTATTAATGCAAGTATTAAAGCCAGTCATGATGTATGCCCTCACCACACCCTCCCTCGTGCGACACCATCTTACGTTCGCGGCATGCTTTCATCCCTCAGTTCTCCACATCTTCCAGGCACATGCAATGCATGATGAACATGATTACCGAGTTTTTAATTAGTCCATTTCAAACCGCAGGATTGGGAAACTAAGGTACCTCCTCAGTATCATTTCCAAACATGATCCATTTTAGGGTAGGTCGCTCATAGTTAATATCAGACGATGGTGTGTTTTCTAGGTCACTATAAAGGCTGCCAGGGCTGTTACGCACAAAGGTTACACCACTCCCCCATTACCTCTTAAACGATTCATCACTATACAGAAACAAGCCTAGTTCATACTCTATATACCGCGGCAAAACTCTAAGGCTCACCGCGATTTCAGAGTATGCTCGAGGTCACTCCACTAACGTCCTACCAACTGTCTATTTTTCGGCCCGACCGGTCCACTTATTGACAATGGGACTCGGATGCAACCCGACTGGGGACCACAGCCAGGCTACGCCAGTGTAGGCCGACAGCTCAAATATAGTGTCCCATACCACCATAATCAGCTTACGAGTTTGGTTGTCAAGCCCAACGAGGCGGTCCTAAGTCCTTAACCTCGTATTATTCGGACTCCCGATGTGCGGTCTAGATCTGATACGGAGTTTCAACGTGCTCTCGAGAGCAGTCGGGTAATGAGTTTGATCCTAGGTTTTAGGTTAACCTAGCGTCAATGATTCTACAAGTTTTGGGTCTTGCAGATCGTATTTAAAGCGATTCAAACGGATTTCGTAGCTAATCTAGTTTAACACTTAGTTACTTTGTCTCATTTCTAAAGGATTTAATCCTAAGTGATTTAAATCGAGGTGGTACTCATGCCTTTGTAGTTTATATATAAGGTGATCCAAGTTATAATACTTAACTAGTTTAAGATAGTGTCTAGGGTGAAAGTACTTAGGAAAATTGAAAGAGCAAGGTGGTGAAGGGTTGGATTTGTGAAGGAAATGGGTTCAGAAACGATTTTAGACTATGGGATTCAGTTCTGACAAGTTAATAAGGTGTTAGGATCGACCCATTACCTAAGGACGTCTAATCCCAGGTTGGCAAAAATCCGGGCTGTTACAGCATTAGTGGTAGTGACCTGAACTTGCCTATCGTATGTGATTAACTAGGATTGACGACCCTAGATGGATCATTGTTTGGGTTAATGATATAAAGGGCGGTACCTTAGCTTCCCAATCTTGCTGTATGAAAAGGACTTATAAGAACTTGGTAAGCACGCTCATGCACCGCATTGCATGTGCCGTTTGGCGTTGGGTAGAGCACTGAGGAAGTGACTGACATGCGCGACTGTTAGATGAAGATCGCAAAGGGAGTGCAGGCGAGGGCATGCATCATTTATACATACCATTCCTGCATTAAGCAGAGTACTTAGGGATGTTTGATTGTATTATTTTATCATTACTACTTGACTGAATTGATAACATGTTAACCTTTGCTTTATGGTTCCACTGAGTTGATCACTCACTCTCATGTTACGGGACGGTGTTGTATACACCAACCAGACCCTGTCTTAGTTGCAGGTGGAGGCGATGCCTACGAGGTAGAGCCGGACTATGAGGATGACAAGGTGGCATTCTCTTTCATTTAGTTTTCTGGCAGGTTCATATGAGTCGTGGCCTGATCGACGGGGACTTCTGGGATGTTGACTAGATGCCCTTACACTTGCTATTTTGTCTTTTGAAACACACATGTATATTCATTTTTGGTCCATTTTGGGAAATATACATGTATTATTTAACCCGGTAACACGTTCACACTCTGGAGACTTAAAACAGTTTATATACTTTATATATCTATCACAGTTCTTCCGCTTGCTTAATTTAACTGTCTCTGGAGTATGATATGTTGTTTTGGTTTAATCTCATCCATGTTTAATGTGCTAATACAGACAACATTTAATCATTATTATCTATGTTGCATAAGTGATGTGTTGGAACTCGGGAATTAAGTTCCTGCTCGACCCCCGATTTTCAGGGCGTTACAAGTTGGTATCAAAGCATGATTTGGATTAAATTGGACTTGGGTTATAAGTAACACGACGTACTCTGACGCACTCTGATTTAGGAAAGGGGCGATGAAACTTAGAGACCACATTAGGATCCCAAGGTTTCGTCGACAGGCAAGACCGAACATAGTAATTTAGTCCATAATGTATCTTCGATCACATGAATCGACCTAGGTCGCCTCTAGGCCGTCAGTCGACGGGTTTGAGTCGTTAGTTGACAAATTCCAAACCTGAAATGGATCCAAATGGCGCGAATACGGGCACGCACTCAATCCTAAAGTCTAGAATTCCTTTTTAACCCCTTTCCTTCAAAATCTCACATTTCACCACCTTATTCTTCAACTTCTTCTAAATACTTTCATATTAGACACTAATCCTAAAGTTTAAACGATGAAGAACAATACTTAAACTAAAATTTACTATAAATAGTAACTTTATACATAAAATGGATTTTTTTACCCTTAACCTTATGAAATCTCACAAAATAAATTGGTTATTTGGATAGATCAGCTTCTTCTACCCCAAAATCATATATGGCATGTCACGTAACTAATTCCGGATTTAAAGATATGCCCGTTTCAAATATCGGGTGGCGAAACCACCACCAGATAGGGCTGTGGACCGCAGCGCCACCCCGCCGAGCGCGGCGGTACCACGCCAACCGCGGTTGACCGCGCCCAGGCTCGTCCGAGCCTATCGGACCACAGCAGGCCGGGCGGCCCGTTTTCTACAATTTTACTGCACGTTTCGTTCGACTTCGGAAAATCATATCTCCCTCGTTATAACTCCGATTTAGGTGATTCAAAAGCCAAATTGAAGCTTGATAAGTTTAGTTTCATATAAAAATGAGTGAAAAAGATAATAAAAATTTTAATTTTAATTTGTATGGGTTGTCGTGGCAATTATCCAAAACTTATTCGTTTGGATAGCTACTGTTTTTATAATTTTTAGAATTTTTCTACAACATGAAATTTAGTGAAAATTGAGAGAGATGAAGTAGACTTGATGAAGAACTACTAGAAAAATAATTAGAATAATATACTAACTAAAAGTGCCTGATCAAGGCATAAAACCACTCTAGGACCTTGGGAAGGAGGATTATATAAGCCACTCTTAGATTTCAAAAAAAAAATCTGGTAGTATAGGAACTCCCATACATTGATAACGTGAACCCTAGGACCTCCTTAGCTGGTATGAGTATATGTGTAGTGCTCGAGCGTAGTTAAATTCAAATTAGGGCAATAAACAGTTAGGAATTAGGTTTCGAATCACAGGCCATTCTGGCATACCTATTGTGCATATGGACTTAGAAAGATAGTCTATCTACGTTCGCCCTGCTACAGATAGTCCAGACTACGCATTCTGTTAGGAATGATGTCTCACTTCCATTTGGCTGACCCGTATGCAAGATTGCTCAAGAGTTCGCCTACAGACTCAATATGGATGACCTTGCGCTGATCCATTTCATTAGCGACACTACTCTCAACAACATGAATATTGGACCACGACAACGTCAAGCCCGACTTGATGAGAGTGAGGATGAGACAGAGAGTGAAGAGGAAGAGAATGATGAAGAAGGCGGAAATGAAATACAGGGAGAAAGCGAGGAAGAGGAAGAACAGGAAGAGGAGGAAGAGGAGGCCCAAGACACTGATGAGGGCTCTCCTCCTGCTATACATGAGCGCGATAGTAATCGGTCTGCTTTAGAAGCCTGTTTGGCTCAGATTGAGGAGGGCCAGGTTACCCTGCGACAGGAGGTCAGTGAGACTCGGGCCAAGCTTGAAGAAAGCCAGGGCCTTCATGAAACAGAAATTCAAGAAGGTGTCTCGTACCTTGAAGGCTCTCCTGTGCTGCATGCAGGACAAGGGTGCCCCTCCTCCATCACCAGATTCGGACGACGAGTCATATGTGTAGTCGTCTCTTAGATTGCCTTGTTGCTAGTCTTCATTTGTACTAGCCTTGACAGGCTTGGTTGGTTGTTGGTGTGTTTTAGTGTTTAAAGCTTGTTTAGGTTAGCTCATGTACATCTTCTGTCATGATCCATGTAAGGCTACATCCCATGTATTGCGATGATTTTGGTTAAACGAAATACATGAAACTCCTTTGTTTATGGAATGTGTAGAATGCTTGACAAGTTGAGTAATGCTATGCTAAATCTTACACGTGTTGCACCCTATGTTGTATATAGGGAATGCCTTCGAAAATCCCTTGGAGTGTGACTCGTCTCGCGCTTGACGGATTGATTGACGGGGCATCTCCCCTGAACGGTAGCCATACGGACCCTAGCTTGGGCTCGGACTTTTGGATGATGCCGGATTCACAACCGGCCACTAGCCCCACCAATGGGCCAACACCTTTTGCACCACCTGTTCTCGAACAGAACCGTGTGTCCACTTCGACGCCACATATACCTCAGTCGGCTCCTCCTCCTGATAGGTTGGAATAGATGATGCTCTTGATGCAACAAGAGAGGCGCCACAAAGCTGCAGAATGCAGCAATGAAGAATGCTTTTTCGCCACCATAGCAGGGGCCATTGCCTAGAATATGAGTGTGATTCTGCCTGCATCACCTACGCACCCTGCTGGGAACATGTATACCAGTGGACTTTTTGAGGGCTTTCAACGTTTTCGTCCTCCCACTTTTGCGGGTACTCACAGAGCCGAGGAGGCTGATTACTGGCTAGATCGCATCTCTAAGATGTTGAAGCCGCTACAATGCACTGAGCCAGAACAAGTTGAGCTAGTTACTCATATGTTCGAGAAGGAGGCTAGTTTATGGTGGGACTGCATCCTACGAATAGTTCCCGCAGGACACGTGTGGACTTGGGATGCATTTGAGACACGCTTCCATAGAAAGTACTTCCCCCTCACTTACCGTGACGAAAAGGAGGGTGAGTTTTTTCGCCTCCGACAGGGAGGGATGACTATGTAAGAATATGAGAACAAATTTTCGGAACTAGCCAAATAAGCTCCTTTGATCCTTGCAGATGAGCTGACGAAAATGAGGCATTTTTCAGATGGTCTGCGGCCTGAAATCTGCGCTAAGATGTGTTGCGCTAGTATTTTCGACTATGCTGAGCTAGTCAACATGTCTCTACAAGCAGAACAAGATGGAGACAAGGATTCTCGGACACGTATACCAATGGGCCCGGGGCCTCGGCCTGAATTACAGCACTGACCAGTCCTAAGTAAGAGGCCACATGTAGACTCGCCTCCTAGGCCCATTGCTTCACCAACCCGGCAGAGGCAAACAAAGCGTTGGTGTACATACTGCAACAAAGGGGGACACGCTGACCCCTTCTATTTCACTAAGATGAAAGACAACGGTGTCACGCCATCTCGGAAGATCGACCGTTAGCCACCACGTGGTATAACGACTCCACCCCTATGATCTGCACCACTAGCGCAGCCACATTACCGACCACCTGTACCTCAGAATAGGCTGCCTCAACGACCTATGGCAGTGCAACCAAACCATCCTTAACAAGCCCATGTGCATGCACTTGCAACTGAAGCACCTGAGTCAACAACTACAGCACCTTTAACCTTTGAGGTTGCTGCCCACATTCAAGGTACACCTGTATTCCTATTGGTAGACACCGAGTCTATTAAACCAAGTCATATGAAAGAATAGGCCTAACAAAAGAGTACTATACACATTATGTGTAATACTCCGTAGGCTCATGTTAGAGGCGGACTACAGTAAAATACTATAAGTTTTTTATTCCCTTGTGAACTCAAGGTTCATACCGTGTCGAGGAGATGTCCCTCTCCTTTCCTTTCCCGCGGCCTTATGTTGCTAACATTCCAAACTTTTGAAATATTTTGAAACTTTCGACTCTTCCTTCCCTCTAGAAGTTAATGAAACCGAAGTGTAAATCTGCCCATAAGTCCCTAGCCATATGATCGAAATGGTGATATACAAATATACTTTTAGGAGATTGAAAACCCCTCTAGTATAACCTTTTGACTATGAGCACCATAAAAGAACTTATTATCCACCAAGTTAAACATAGGTTAAACAAGAACTCTCGTTGAACAAGACTCAAGGGAACAACCTTATAAACATGAGGCTTGAACCTCCTAGCAAATTATAATACTCCTAAATACTTAGGATGATTAGATTTCGGAATTTCAGAACCATATCCCTATGAGACATTCGCGGCTTAACTCAATTCTCAATCCTGGGTGATTACCAAAGGACTCACTGGTTTGCAGAAGACCAGGATCCATCAGGATTAGGAAGGGATATAACGAGTTATCTGCCCTGGTCAGGCGGGCAATCAACATATCGGGTTTGAGCCTACCACAACTGATTTTCCGTATTAGCCCAATCATAAAGGGTAGAACATACCACCCTTAGGTAAACTGATTTGGACATTTGTTTTCAAACCTCAAAGGTAGAAACTTTTAAGGGGGGTAGACTAATATGGGCTAGGCTGATGTAGTTATTATATACCCTAACACTATGTAAACCTTTACATATTACCCTTAGGCAATTTCGGAGACGAAATTGTTCTTTAAGGGGGGTAGATTGTAACGTCCCGAAAAAATCCGTACAAAGACCCGAGTACCACCTCAGGCAGAAATCACTCAGGACCAAATCCTTTAGAAATTAGACGAGGATTAACTAAGTGCTAAACTAGATTAGCTGTGAAATTAGCTTGAACCACTTTAAATATGATCTGCAAGACCCAAAACGTGCAGAATCATTGACGCTACTTTACCCTGAAATCTAGAATCAATCTCTAAACCTGGTTGCTCTCGGGAGCACCTTGAAACTCCGATCGGACCTGGACCGCACGCCGAAAGTCCGATGACCGCGAAACTATGCGAATATGACCGCTTTACTGGGCTTGACAACTATTTTGGAAATCAAGTCCTAACAGTGTCCAGAAACGCACAACTTGAGCCCGGAGTGAAGTGTGTGAGAAACGCGAATACCTTTAGAAAATGAACTCATATTTGAGTGATTTGGGCCGTTCGCTTGCGAGCCAATTCTAAGGTTTCAGACCGTCAGAATTTGACCCAAATACACCCTTGGATCAGGGAAAATTTCATACACAGGTCCATGCACTCGTGGCCCTAATCAAGTGGCGGTGACCATTGAACTGAAACTGGTCCGCCACGGTCGATCTGTAAATCCGATCGGACCAAAAATGTAACTCGACCTAGATCCAATGCCGGAGAGCTTAAGTCCGACCGCACGCAGAAAAGAGGCCTCTAGAAGTGCTCCGTTGGATCGGAACAGATGCCTTTTGGCTATAACCTAAGTATACCTTGGCCCTGGGGCCATTCCCATCAGTTTTGGGCCTATATAAGGGCCTTAGACCCTCTCTCTCTCATTCCATACGAATTTGCAACCCTAGGAGAGAGAAGAGAGCAAAGAGAGAAGGAATGAGAGAATGTGGGAGAGAGTTCCTAGGATTCAATCCCATCGCTCCACGGGCTTAGCTACCATTTTTGCATCGTTATTCCGGCTATTCCGACTTCGTTCGTAGGTAAGAAACCTAACCCTAATCTGTTTTAGGGTTTCCAATAGTGTAAGTGATGAAATAGCTAACCTATTTCATGCTATAGGTGACCATTGTAGCGTAGACAAAGGCTTTGTGTTTAAACCGAGTTCGTTATGAGTCTACCGGTGAAAGGTGCGGACTATATATGTTTAGGTTATGGTTTTCAAGACTTTCAATGTCGATTAATGATTTATTACTGACGTGGGTGCCATTTCACATGCAAAACGTGATGTTTGTTTCGCTTTACGAATACGTATGAACTATGTCAAGTATAGCGTATTCTATGTATTTGTTGAAATAATTGAATACGTATGGTTTTTGGATTCGTGGTTGCCATGATTATTCATCGTGAATATATGGCCATTATGCATGTGATAACTCCTTGGTGAAAGGAATTGTCCTAATTCCTGTTATTGCCAACATACGTTACGTATGTTATAGTGTGTAGTCTAAGTGTTTGTTGAAATGACTGAATGAGTATGGAGTTTGGATTTGTGCTTGCCATGATTATTAACGATGAATATATGCTTGTTGAGTACATGGCAACTCTTTTGTAAAAGAGCTTGCCAGGATATATGTTATATCTAGTCTAATCTGTGTATGTTGAAATGTGTAGCCTACATGTTTGATAAAATGCCTCAATGAGGAAATACTTGTTGAAATGCATGTAATGAGGGTGTTGAGATAGGATTCTCATTTCCCTTAACTTTGGTTATAGTTTCCTTTATGTATCCTATATTATTACTATGTGCTTTATGGTTGAATGCCTATGTATGCTAATATGTATACTACGTGTTTGTTGAAATGCTCAAATGAAACTTATATTTAAGTTGGTTGCTACATGCTGTTTTGGACTAGCATATATGTATTCCTATTTTATTTGAAGTGTGTTTGGGGCTACGACGTAGTCCAGGCAATCGGTAACAGATCCTGATTTGATGGCTGAGGTCGTTTCGCCACACAGGACGTGTTCAATGAATCTGAGCCGTACTTTGGTTGTCGACAGTGGTTAGGTCACACGGAGTGCTTACGCACTTCATGTCGATCAACTCGAGGTGCGTTCGTACCAGTCGAGCTCGTCAAGTAACCTGATTGACCCGATGTATGTTCACCATGTATGGACGCTACTGCTTGAACCTAAGGTACCAAACTCACCAGTGAAAACCCCATTAACCTTGATACCTCAATCTGCTAAGACTCATGAGTCGGGCATGGTGGTATGGGACACCGTGGTCGAGCTGTCGGCATACGTTGGGGCGACGAGCCTCCCCGTAGTGACCAGTGAGCAACCCAGACTCGTGAGCCGAATACGGTGGTATGAGACACTATATTCGAGTTGTTGGCCTCCATTGGCGCAGCCTGGCTGTGGTCCCCAGTCGGGTAGGTGACGAGTCTTCAAAAATAGACTGTCAGTTGGTAGGGCGTTGGTGGAGTGACCTCGAGTATGAAATAGGCCTACCCCGATGCAGCCTGGTTTTGATCCCCAGTCGGGTCCGTGACGAGCCTTCGAAAATAGACTGCCAGTTGGTAGGGCATTGGTGGTAGTGACCTGAACTTGCCTATTGTATGTGATTAACTAGGATTGACGACCCTAGATGGATCATTGTTTGGGTTAATGATATAAAGGGCGGTACCTTAGCTTCCCAATCCTGCTGTATGAAAAGGACTAATAAGAACTTGGTAAGCACGCTCATGCACCGCATTGCATGTGCCATTTGGCGTTGGGTAGAGCACTGAGGAAGTGACTGACATGCGCAACCGTTAGATGAAGATCGCAGAGGGAGTGCAGGCGAGGGCATGCATCATTTATACATATCATTCCTGCATTAATCAGAGTACTTAGGGATGTTTGATTGTATTGTTTTATCATTACTGCTTAATTGAATTGATAACATGTTAACCTTTGCTTTATGGTTCCACTGAGTTGATCACTCACTCCCACGTTACGGGACGATGTTGTACACACCAACTAGACCCTGTCTTAGTTGCAGGTGGAGACGATGCCTACGAGGCGGAGCTGGATTATGAGGATGACGAAGAGGCATTCTCTTTTATTTAGTTTTCAGGCGGGTTCATGTGAGCCATGGCCTGATCGACGGGGACTTTTGGGATGTTGACTAGATGCCCTTACACTTGCTATTTTGTCTTTTTGAAACACACATGTATATTCATTTTTGGTCCATTTTGGGAAGTATACATGTATATATTTAACCTGGTAACATGTTCACACTCTGGAGACTTACAACAGTTTATATACTTTATACATCTATCACAGTTCTTCCGTTAGCGTAATTTAACTGTCTCTGGAGTATGATATGCTGTTTTGGTTTAATCTCATCCATGTTTAATGTGCTAATACAGACAACATTTAATCATCATTATCTATGTTGCATAAGTGATGCGTTGGAACTCGGGAGTTGAGCTCCTGCTCGACCCCCGATTTTCAGGGCGTTACACCTGCCAACACCCATCCGACCTAGATCATTAATTTTCTTGATATTTCACGATTTTGTATCTAACGATCCAGATTGATCTCTGAGCATACAATTTGGTCAGGTGGATATTGTTTTCCTCAAGTTTAATTCTTTAATTGGATGATTAGACCTTTTATCAATGGCTAGATTTGACCAAATCATTGATTTAACAGTCCAGGTCATTATTTTGATCTTTCTTTAATTTCTATAATCCAGATCCAAGATCGGCTTAGGGATCGTGGTTAACATACAATAATCAAGATTTATGGGTTCGTAGATCAATATTCAACCTTAGGGGACAAGATCCACCATTCAAGAAAGGGTATGTTGTGGGGCCCACTTAAGGATGCCTTTCAAGTTGGCCTGGCCCGACTCTATACTACTTTATTAGCATTGGATCTTTCATCTTAAATGATATTAAAACTCATCTTTAGATTAAATCTTCTATTAGGCTTCTAAAATCAAGATCTTAAGGCAGGGTCCACCTAGATCAATTTTTTCCATACATGGGCCCCACCCAATTATGTATGATTAGTCTAATTTGTGTATCATTGCCTTCTTAATTGTGGATTCTAAAATTTATTCTCAAACTAACTAATTGGATTAAGATCATGTGGTGGGGTTTGCCTTGATTGATCATGACCACTCACTGCAAGGCCCATTTGCATGCTTCTCGTTCAAATACAATATCAAATCTAGAGTTTGGATCTCTTCATCACTATATCACTACATCAAGATATCTCTTGATCTTGTGGTGGGCCACCATCTTATAGTATTAGCAAAGGCATGAGAATTGCCTATAATCATGGTCATGTTCATTAGGATGGATCTTAATTTACATTTTCCCTTTTCTTCAATGTGGGGCCCACTACACTCTCAAAGATTGATCTACACCATTGATCTATATTCACACGAAGTGATCTGCCATGATCTAGAGATGATCTAAAAGATAACATGTGTGTTAGAGTGAAAGCCACCCTAGATCATGGTGGATCTAAAATAAATCATCAACATATTCTTATTTCAATATACATGATCCAATCTAGTTTCTAATCCAAGATAGTGCGATGGGGCCCACTTTCATGATCAAGGATCTAGTTGGGTCCCACTACACATCTAAGAGATGGATTTACAATATTCTAAATCATTTCAAAAAGAAAATTTACACCAACCAAATGCCTTCTTTCTAATACCGCTAGAAATCTTACACCAACCATTCATATACATTTAAGAGAGTGTACATCTATTTTCTCCCTACGGCCACACGTGCAAGCCCATAGGCTGAAAGTAATAAAAGAAAATTAAAAACTTGATTTCCCCTTGCTTCCCCCATCTTTGTTCCCCATCCCTAACTCTACATTAAACCCTAGATCCCAAATTTCTAAAAACGCTAATTCATCGAGCGATCGGTTGATCGTTCGATCGATCCTTGATCAATCTTGATCGATTAGGCTCGGGCAATTGATCAGGGTCAAAACTGTCTAGTAAGTTTTTTAGGTAAATCTGAATTTTGGCCGATCGATTGATGGTCCTCGTTGATCGATCGAGGACAGAGCAAAATCGTCCAACAAGCTTTTTTGATATATGTTGGACCTAGCTGATCAATTGACAGCTTGGTCGATCGATCGACAGTGCTGATTTCTGCTCGTTTTTTTTACCGTTGGAACTTGTTTCCTTTATAAAGGGCATTCATGCATTGGGTACTTTGATGAGTTTTTGGCACAATAAAAGCTTAGGAGATTCCCTACTCATATCCCACATTCCTAGCCTCTAAATTCATGAGATCTAAGTCATCTTCCTTGTGATTCATGACTTGGAAGAGGATTCCAACCTCAATGAAGGAGATGAACTTGATCTCCACCTTGTTCTAGAGATTAGACTTGAACCCATAATAAAATTTGTGTCTAAATTCTATAGAACACCCATCTAGGTGAATCCCCTACGAATTACGACATTCTCATGTGTTGTAGGAGATTCACCCAACCTCCCATCACCTTGGTTACCTTAATGGAGCATCGCATGCAAAGCGTTTGATCTTGGAGTTGAAGTATTGACAAGCATTGGCATCAACGACCGAGGGAGCAAAAGGGGAGCTTATTGAAGCACGAGAGAGCATCGATCAAGCAACCTGAAAGGCATGTCAAAGAGGCTCGATTCGACAAGTATCAAGTAGTGAGTCCATACTTTCTTTCCTTGTGTAGGATTGAGGTTAAGAGTTTGTAAGCCAAGCTTGATAGGTTCTTGTGCAGGGCTGAATTCACCGCACATGGGTGCATATGTGTCAGTCTCCGTGGGAGCCTCTGGCGGGAGTAAACGTAAGTCCTTGGACCAAGATTGAGGTTGTTGGTTAGCCTATAGAAAACCAACTAAAGTCTCTTGTGGGAGTCTGTAGCAAGAGTGTACGCTAGGTTCTTGTGTAGGACTGCAGTTCTTGTGTAGGGTTTTGAAGGTTAGAGGTAAACCTAATTTAAAACCTCCGATAGTGAATACCGGTACACTTAGGGAGAGTGCATCCACCGGAAGTGGAGTAGGGAAACCGAACCACTATACATGCTTGTGTTTGGGATTGTCATTTGAACACTTTACTAATTATGCTTATGTGATTGATTAGTGAATTATATATATGCATGATTAGATGAATGTTAGAATTTGAATAGTTAGCACATCCCACACACATGTAGACTGTCGTTTATAGATTAGTTGCTTGATTGGCATATCTATTGTAGCCTATGTGATTGGACCCTCCATTGGCTTGGAAGCCTTAGTGTTAATTGCCTTGCTCAGTTTAAATTGGCATATTAGTTTAAGTAATTGTGTTAAAAGGCATAAATTTATTTTGTCCTAATCACCTCCCCTCTAGGACCTAGCCAATCATTCCTTAGCTCCGCTAAGCTTCCGCGTGCCATGGTAGACTATTCCATATAATTTCACACATAACCTCGAGGTGTCATGAGCCATAGTGCGATATTCTGCCTTCGCAAAAGAACAAGCGACAACTCTCTGGTTCTTGCTTTTCCAAAAGAGAAGATTACCTCCCACAAACATGCAATGGCTAGTCATTGACTTTCGATCATCAAAAGACCTTACCCATTCTGGATCACAAAACCTCTAAACTAGAAGATGGCCATGATTGGCATACAAAAGACCCTTGCTCGGGTAGCCTTCATGTAGAAAAGGAGTATGTAGACTTCTTCTAGGTGGTGAGGACACAGGGATTGCATAAACTAACTCATAATACTCACGGCATATGCAATGTCCAGCCTAGTTATTCTCAAGTAAATTAACTTTCCCATTAACTATTGATCAGTGTTTCAAATAGCGCCCGTAGCGTACGCTACGTAACATAGCGTAGCATGGCCGTAGCACTACGTAGCGTTCCAAATAGCGTAAATCCCCTGTAGGGTACGCTACAGGGGTCGTAGCGTACGCTACAGCTACGCAGTGCATAATGTCCGTAGCGTAAGCTACAATGTATTTTTTTACTAGTTTATTTTTTTCACATTTTCTTTATTTTTAATGTTGAGGAATGTGACACTTATATTATACTTGATACTTTAACCTATGGGATTTTTATTTCTTTTCATAATTGTGACTTGTGGTTTCAATTAGACATTATTAATTAAAGTGGTTTGCTTAGAAAGTTATTGATGTGATAATTATTTGATTTGGCTTATATATGTGGATTGGCTTTTGATAAATGATAACTAATAACTTTTTTGAACATGCTTAGAATTGATAAAATGAATCATCTTTTAGGCATTTTTATAATTTTTTTCCTTTTTTTTTCACTATTTATTATATTTATCCTACTTTTAAATTAAAAAAATAGAAGTATCGTGTAGCTTACGCTACACGCTACGTATTTACGCTACACGCTATAGAGGGCTAAGCGCTACGCATCACGCTACCGCTATTTAAAACACTGCTATTGATACATATGGGGATCACTATGAGCCTCTAACACCTTGATATGAAGATGATGATTCACCTTTATAGTAGTCTCTACAGGATGAGTGCCCAATATCCCAGTTTCTTAAAGAAGATCTAGTGCATATTTCCTGTGAGAACACGGGAATCGGGGTACAATATCCAAGTGTGCAATGGTTGAACTCTAAATCATCATTTGGAAGAATCTCACATGGAGTTCAATGATAGAAATCCATTCCTTCCAGGTTAAATACAAGAACTTTTATACACTTGATGATGGTATCTTTGTAATGATAAGGAATTAAATTGAACAAGAAGGTGATCAAGCATGTTGACTCCACATTTCACAGGTTTCTTTATGATCATTACGTAAGTCTTGTGTTGAAACGTTCAACAGTTTACCATTCTTATTCGTTCGCAAGTTTAATTGTTCTTTGCATGTTCTCTTGTTTTGGTTAGCTTAGAAGACAAATATATATATATATGTAGAATTTGATGTTTCCATGAAACTTTAAAACCTATGATGCATCTTCACATGAACCAGATACATTACCACTCCCATTTCATATTGGACTGACCATGGTTCAAAATGTCAGTCAATAAAAGCATGGTTAATTGTAGAAAAATTTCTTGGACAGGCTATTTGGGTCTTTTTTTTTTGTTGTTGAAAGTTAGGTTGTCCAGTCATCATGAGCTGGAGCAGGCTATCTGGGCCATTCCATCCTGGACTAGCTATTTTGTAACTGTTTGTCAAGTACCCTAAAATAAGGAAGGAATATCTAACATGTGGCGCATGTGCACGTTGACATCTTGGCATAGTGGTTCATGTGTGGCACTATAAAATGTAAAGTGGATATATGGCACATACCAAACTCTTAAAGATGTATGGTGGCACTTGTGGCATAATTGTGGCTCTTGGATTGAGGATGTATGGTGGCACTTGTGGCATAATTGTGGCTCTTGGATTGAGGATGTATGGTGGCACTTGTGGCATAATTGTGGCTCTTGGATTGATGATGTATGGTGGCACATGAAGGGCACTTGAAGGTTGAATGTGGTATATTTGTAGTGCTTGATGATGGATGGTGGTACTTGTGGCACATTGACAACTCTAGGCATGGGTACCATAACCAGACAACTGGATAGTTTGGCACGTACCATAACTAGGATTTGCAAGCCCGAGGTATTTATAGGGACAACAAGTCCTTTCCAATGGTTAAAAAATGGGATTTAAGTTGTTTTTGCTTTTCTTGGGCTGTGTGGAATAGCACCAAAGAAACCATAAACAAGTTGTCTGTCCAGGAGTAATCTTTTGTTTCTACCATAAAAAGCCCAAACAATCATTTTTGTTTAGCCTTCTTTATGTTTTTTTTTTTTTTTTTCCCTTGAAGTTCCATGTACATTCACTTGTCATTCTAATATTGTATGCAGAATCACAAATTGCCACTTTCTTACAATTTCCATAAATATATGGTGCGCAGCATGGAGGATGAGTTCCATAAAATAGTGGGCATCAGGTTTGCTCCTAACCTTGAGATTCAACCTTTCATATTAACTTTTAATGTATTTTCAACTGCATCATAATAGTTAAGTTCAAAATTAATATCAAGAAAGATGTGGGCTATTTTAGATTTAGACTGGAATGCAACAACCTTTTTTCCTCTCCTCCAAACATTCTCTTTTCTTCTCTCTCCTCTTCTTCTTCTTTTCTTTCTACCTTTCTCTAATATTTATTTCTTCTTTCTACTGTCTTCACTTGCTATAAGTCATGATAGATGTAAGAAATCTTGTTATGGGAACATCATACCTATAACCCATGACAATAGGAATGGTGCTAGCTGTTAAGATCTCAAGGAATTCTTTAATTTGTGATTGATCTTTTGTTGGGCTTTTGTAGTAGGCTTTGTATACTAAAAACTATCATCTTTCAGTTCCATTCACGTTACTTCAACTTGATTCTTTGTTTATCATTTATACTGTGAAAACGAGAAACACTAACTCACTAAACATGATTCTATCTTCAGTATTTTGATGTTACTTGTTGCAATTCGTCTTTTATTGCAACAGCCTATGTACAGTGTCTTCTGAGAACACGAGTCATCTCTGGCCTTTCCTTCTTTAGCGATTTTTGAGAATGCATCCTTTAGTAGGACAGCTACACTGCAAGGTTTTGAGCTAAAACTTGGTCTTCATTTATTATTTGCAGCTGGCCACTTTGGATCTATGCCATATTGTGTATTTTTGTAAACGTTCATGGTAAGTTTTTCCTATCACTAGCAAAACTTTTAGAGCATGCAATTCTCTATATCAATTTGGGTGTTTGATTTCTTGGAGAACCCCTCTCCTTCCAATTTCAGGACTAAATGTCTACTTTTGGCTTTCTTTCATCCCTGCCATTGTAAGTATCTCACCACTAGTCCTTTTAACGGAACCAGTGAGATCTTTCTTCCTTCATTCACTTGTATTTTTATCTAGTATTTTCTACGTTTTCTGAATTTATATCAAAGCTGGTCATGTTGGTGGGAACAAAGCTTCAACATGTCGTTGCCCAGTTAGCTCTTGAAATTGTGGAAGCAACAGGTCCATTTGCAGGGAGTCAATTAAAGCCTCGTGATGATCTCTTTTGGTTTAGAAAACCAGAACTTCTGTTGTGGTTGATACAATTTATCTCCTTTCAGGTGATGATATTATAATCCTTACATCTCATTTCAGAACTGTTCACTCATGCTCGTGTAATTCAATTCAACTCATTTTCCTTGTGCGTACAGAATGCGTTTGAAATGGCGACATTTATCTGGGCATTGGTAAGACAATAATCTTCCATTAGATTCATAGTTTCACACACTCACCCACACATACAATACAATACACACACACACACACACACACACACACCCGCGCTGCTCCAATATTTCCACCATCTCTAGGAAATTGTTAACTTACATAGTTATGAGAAACTAATTTTTGGCTTCAATAAGTATCATATTGAATATTGTCATTTTCGTAATATATTTGAACGCTCATATGCCATAACTTCTATGATTTTTTTCCCATATAATGTGCAGTTTTGTATGAATATACACGCATCGAATAGATCATGTGCTATTTCATTTTGAATAAAGAATATAACATGACATCACAAATATGCATGCACACACATTTTTATATTTTTCTTACAAATGGATATGTGCATCTACACAAATATGTGCTCATTAAGGTTTTGAAAATCAGGTTCTGTAGGTTGTATTAGTCGGGCCCAAAATGATACAATACAGGGAGTACTAGACTGTATTGGACCCATGCCCACCTCTCTCTTTTTTTTTCTCTCTTTTTTTCTAGAAAAGTGCCAAAATATCGGTACCTTTGCGACCGCAGCGACGAGGCGGTTGATGTGGCAGGAGTCTCAGGGTGTCGAGGTTCCAGTCACTCGGGTGCGCACAGCCAGTCCGGGGCCCCCCAGGGGCATCGGATATCGTGCTTACACGTGGGGTAAGGGTACGGAAGGGATGGGGTATTACATGTAAACTGCAATGCATCCCTAGAAAGTTCTTGTCAAAGACACAAAAGCATAGTTAAATGTTCCATTCAATTAACATGGATGTAGAAACAACTTGAGTACACTCAGGGCATGTTTGGGTGGCTGCAATGCACTGTGATGTGGTGCATTGTGCAATAATTACAAATTACAAGACATATCTCCTGGTATTGTGATAATTTGGCTGAGAATTCCTATGTTTGGATAGGCATGGTAGTAGTGCAATGATTACAAATCACAATACCTACCTCCTAATTAAGATGGTAATTCAACAGGAAACATACACTCCCATGTTTGGATAGGAGATTTCTATTGCAATGTATTGTATATTTGTAATGATTACAAATTCCAATTCCTTTCTCCTATTACATATGCATTTGACCATTGAATTACATGTCGGAATACTAGTTTTAAACAAACACTATAAAAATGTAATGATGGTTATTTACAATGCACCACATCCAATTACCACTATCCAACCACCAATTACACTATAAAAATGTAATTGGTGGTTATTTACAACCACCAATTACCACTATCCAAACACGCCCTTAGGTGCAAGAGCATGGAACTGGAGGTTGGTAAAATGTTGGAGGCATGTAGGCTCAGCAAGTTGGACCAATAGAGAGATTTTGAAGCAGGAGAAACACAGTTGGCAAACAGTTCCTATATAAAAGAAAACATCATATATATCTAGATAGTAGTTGTATTATATTATACAGCTATTTAACTAATAATTGATAAAGAATTAGAACAAGAATTTAGGACAAGAGAGGGTGATAAGGGACATGATTTGTTCTTGAAGATGGAAGACTTTCTCCATTAATAACTTTTAGATATTGTCAACATAGACAATTGAAACTAGTTATGAGGTTTCATGATCAAGTTGATAGGTTTTGTTGGTCCAAAATTGACGATCCATTTGGAGAAAGGCTTATGAGGAAAAGGCAAACTAGGAAGGACTTGGAAGAAAACCATCTTTGTCGAAAATCAACCAAACCAAAATACGTTGAAGCACATTATATTGAATAGATATAGATTGGAGTGCATGTTGGATCAAACTTCAAAGGTTGTAGTGAAAAACTTTATGAACTTGGGTTTACAAAGGCAGTGTTGGCTTGTGAGTGCCATGAATCTTCCATCACCATTTAATCTTGTGAACACCTTTGTCATGATGTGCAAAAGCATTAACCTTCTTATGATCGCCGAATTGTTCCATTTTCTTTACCAGAACTTTTAAGATCACAACATGCCAGTGTAGAATAATTCTCAGCAAGCATTGGTCAAGTCATTGTTGGATTATTTTCTTCAATGTATATAAGAAGTGCACTCGTTGCACTAGAAGTATTTTCATTAGAATTTTGACTTTTAGAAACCCAAACTTCAAGGGATGCCACAATACACATATTTGTATATTAAGGAATAAGAAATTTTGTAGAAGAGATGCATTCATAATAAATTTCCATTTAATGGGGGCCTAGAAGTGTGTACTTTCGTAAGAAATAAGTGCAATAGTAACCAAAATGAGTTCATTTCATACCAGTCATTGGAACACAATAATCGCTTAAATTTATTTCTAAATCAAAGAAAAGTCATCCATCCATCCATCCATCCATGCATGCATGCATACATCCATACATGTTTATCCATCCATCCATCCATACATACATTAATACATCCATCTATCCATCCATGCATACATATACTAATACATCAATCCATGCATGCATATACACATACATGATCCATCCATCCATCCAGCCATCCATGCATTCATGCAAACATGCCCGACCTAACACTAGGGGTGGCAATGGGTTGGGTTGCTAAACCAAGCTAGCCCTATGCCTGACCTAACACTCAAGACCCAAGTCCTAAGCCTAAGCCCGAAAACCTTGGTTGCACCCTACCCGGCTTGACCCAAAATTTTTGATACAATCCTTATTTCCCACTTGAATGTTATTAATCCATTTGTTGATTACGAGGGCCACAAATGCACAAAGAATAGGCATTTTTGAGGAATGAAACCAATGGTCTACATTCAAGATGCATGGGTTGCCCAATCTATGATTGAAATGACATATTTGTAGTATATAACACATGTACATATGAAGTTGGCTCAGGTAGGGTCAGCCATGCCAAGTTGGGCTAAAATGACTTGAGACCAAACTCGACCAGAAAATTGATCGGGCCATTCACGTAAGGCCTAAATCCGACCCAAAGCAAGGTCAAGCTCGTTGGGTCGTGTGGGCTACCCAGACCATTGACACCCTTAGAAATAATTCCACAAGAAAAGGCATGTCCATTGATGATAGGATGGTTTTTCTATTTGAAAGGGTGTATGTAATACAGGGGCATTTTCACACCGGGCTCGAGTGTGGTAGCCCGTGGGATGCGGGGACATACTTGGGGTGGGTGACCCATGTGATTTGGAGACCACGGGGGAGGTCTCATGTTCGACTCCTCAGCGGGCGTGATTAATGCAGGGGCATTTCACATCGGGCTCGAGTGGGGTAACCTGTAGGATGCAGGGACACACTCGGGGTGGGTAGCCCATGTGATTTGGGGCCCACGAACCCACGAGGGGGGTTCGACCGAGGTCCTAACCCATGAGATGTGGGGCCTAGGCTATGAGATAAAAGGATTAATTTACCATACTCTAACAGTTCGAGCTTTTAGAGCAAGTGGTTAATTGTCCTGCATCAAATTTGGTATCAAAGCTTAGGTTTTTTTTTTTTTTTTTTTTAAAGGAGAATGCATTGCATGGTTAGGGTTTAGTTTAATTACATCCATTATGCATCAAGTTTCCTCAAATAGGGCTGTTTAGGACCCATAATTCACAATATGGGTTGCTGAATTTTCTGTTGTCAGAAAATCCTCAAATTTCATGGCTGAATTTTCTGTTAACAAATTATTTGGGCAGTTATATTGCTAGAATTTTAGTAGCGTTGTGTAGTTTTCCTCATATAGTCCTATAGGATCATTTAGTCTCATTTAGACGCGTATAGTTGTATTAGAGGGTCTTCGAGTTGAGTGAGCGGTTGTATGCTCACACGTACTGGTCGTGGTAAAGGTGATGGATCTGCACGTGGTCGATGTGAGTAAACCTGCAACGGACGAGGAAGAGTACTTGAGGCAAAAGGAATTTTAAGAAAGGTGGTTAAACCAGGAGAGTTTGGAGTTGGCGGAGGGAGGAAGAGATGAATGGAAGGCAATGTGTTCAAGAAAAACAACATTTCGTGAAACCCAAACACGATGAGAAACAGGATTATAACATCGAAAACCTTTCTGAGTTTCCCCATATCCCAAGTACATACATTTGACCGATTTTGGAGATAGTTTGTTACGTTCACGTGAAGCCAGGTGAACATAACAGATACAACCAAAAACACGAAATGTGGAATATGCAGGAGGTAAGCCAGTGAGAACAAAGTAGGGAGATTTACTGTTCAGAACTTTGGTTGGCATCCGGTTGATCAAGTAGGCTGAATGTAACATTGCTTCCGCCTAGAAAGAACGAGGAACACTCATAGCTGTCATCAGGGTGTTGGCAGTTTCAACAATATGACGATTTTTCCGTTCCGCCACCCCGTTCTGTTGTGGAGTATCACAACAGGTGGTCTGATGAATAATCCCATGACCTTGAAGAAATGTACGAAATTCGGTTGAGATATATTCCCCCCCTGAGTCGGAGCGGAGAGTTTGAACAGGAACCCGAAATTGAGTTTCCACCATAGAGTGAAATAACTTGAATTTTTCAAAAACCTGTGACTTTGATTGCAGAAAGTAAATCCAAGTGTAACATGTGAAATCATCAATGAATATAATATAGTATCGTAACCCAGAGAGAGACATAATTGGTGATGGACCCCAGACATCCGTATGCACAAGTTCAAACATAGAAGATGATTTTGTAGTACTCAGAGAAAATGGAAAACACTTACTTTTTGAAAGACAACAGGAAGAACAAGAATAATCCAAATCATTTTTATTAAGAGAAATATTCTCTAACATGCCAGAAGAAATCAACTGAAGTAACCGATCAAAATGTGGATGGCCCAAGCGAAAGTGCCATAGTTTCCACAATTTATTTGCTGAAGTAATATCTGATGAAGATGGACAAAAGAAACAACGAGTCGGAGTGACAGATGGATCAAAGTCCAGCACGTACAAACGACCATGCCGCCTACCCATCCCAAGTACCTTCCCCGTTGCCAGATCCTGCACAAAACAACAGTTGGGAAGAAATATGACTAAGCAGTTATTGGATGTGAGTTGACCAACTGAAATTAAATTGGAAGAAAGGTTAGGGACATGAAACACATCACGAAGGGTGAACTGGCGATGAGCAGAAGGAGAGAAAGTCAATGATCCAACAGACTAAATAGGTAGTCTAGTGCCATCCGCAGTGGAAATAGCGATTGCCTGGTGTAGGGACGAATGTCACGAAGATGGGATACAGCACCGGTTATATGATTGGAAGCACCCGAATCGAAGAACCATGTAGAAGATGGAGATATACCTGACATACCGGCTGCAGAAAGGGCCTGAACGATTTGTTGGAGCATCGCAGGAGTCAACGGAGATGAAAAACCTTCAGTAGAAACTGTCGATGGAGAATCACTAACAGAAGGCTCGGAAGAAATAGTGGCAGTAGTAGCAGAAAGAGTACGACCACGGCCACGACCACGACCACCACGTCCACGGCCGAAAGAAGATGCATAGGCACGTGTACGGCAGTCCTGAATACCATGATCAGCCCGTCGACAATACGCGCACCATTCTTTGCATTGAGCGACAACATGACCCACCTTGTTGTAGCCGCGACAAGTTGAAGGAGTGGAACCACGTGTTGGTGTAGTGGTAGACACAGCAAGCACTATATCAGATGATCCCGGAGTTGAGGAAGGGAGAGAGAGAACTTTCAGTCGTTGTTCCTCAGCCAATAAATCATTAATAACCGAATTCAATGAAGGAAGAGGGCTACGGTTCAAGAGAGCAGCCCGACAATGCTCAAATTCCGGACGCAGCTTCAGAAGAAATTGTCGTACTTGCGTATTCTCGCGCATGACAGTTTAGAATCTTTTTGAAAAAGTCTGCCTTTCTTCATTGACAATTGCCCATTATATAGGTAGATTACAAGCTATTTAGGGAAGAAATACAAGTGATCTTTCATTTCTACCATATATACATCTATCTAAATATACTTGTCATGACTAATATATCCTAATTAAGGAAGGAATAAATCAGTATAACTCGCCATATCAATCAAAGTTGTAGATATTAACAGTAATCTATTGTAGATATTAGTCAGAATCTGTTGTAGATATTAGTGTAGTTATTAGTCAGAATCAGAATCAGTAATCTGTCAGAATTTGTAAATCAGTAAATCAGAAAGTCAAATCAGAATCAGAATCAGAAAAGCTAAATCAGAATCAGAAAGTCAGTAAATCTGCTGTGTAGATTGATATTTCCTTTGACATCCCCCCTCAAATTGATGCTGGTAAATCGACAAGCATCAATTTGCTAACGAGAAAATGATGGCGCTGACGTGGCATGGATTTTGTGAAGATATCGGCGATCTGCAAAGTTGTGGAGATATGTGGAAGAGTGATGACTTGATGATCATAGGCTTCCCTGATTGAGTGACAGTCAACCTCGATGTGCTTGGTGCGTTCGTGATAGACTGGGTTTGCGGCAATTTGGATGGCACTAGTGTTGTCAGCATGGAGTGGAGTAGGATGTACGGGAATGAAACTGAGCTCTGTGAGGAGACCACGCAGCCAAATGATCTCGAGCATGCTGCAGACATGGCTCGGTACTCGGCCTCAATAGATGATTTGGAGACGTGGTCCTGCTTCTTGCATTTCCAAGAGATAAGGGCATCACCAAGAAACATACACCAGCCGGTAGTAGATTTCCTGGTGTCTGGGCAGCCAGCCCAGTCAGCGTCACTATAGGCTTGTAGCTGAAGTGAAGAACCGGAAGGGAAGAATAAGCCACGAGTAGGTGTCCCAAGAATGTAGCGAATTATGCGGCGGACTGCTGATAGATGGAGATGCCTCGGTGCTTGCATGAATTTGCTGACGGTATGAACAGCATAAGAGATGTCTGGTCGGGTAATGGTTAGATAGATAAGACTACCAACCAACTTCCGATAGGTAGTAGGATCCTCAAGAAGCTCCCCTTCGTCACGTCGATATTTCACATTAAGTTCCATGGGGGTGTCAATCGAAGTAGTGTTGGTGAGACCGGCTAGCTGAACCAGATCTTGACTATACTTGTGCTGATGCAAGAGGAGACCGTGCGGCTGATGATGCACCTCTAAACCCAAGAAATAGGTGAGTCCAAGATCTTTCATGTGAAATGTAGAATTCAACAAAGTCTGAACCACAGAGATTGCCTCCAAGTCAGAGCCAGTGATGACGATATCGTCCACATAAACAAGGAGGACGACGATACCTGTGGATGTCCTTTGTAGAAAAAGAGAGGAGTCATACTGACTTTGAGTGAAAGAAAAACTAAGCAAAGTGGATCGAAACTTCTCAAACCATACTCTTGGTGCCTGCTTCAAACCATACAAAGAACATTTCAGTTTGCAAACATCATTAGGTGAGGAAGTGGGCATACCAGAGTGAAGTTTCAAGTAAACGTCTTCCTTGAGATCACCGTGGAGAAATGCGTTCTTAACATCCATTTGATGTAAGGGCCAGGATTGGGATGCAAAGAAGAGTGAGTATAGTTCGGACAGTGGTCATTTTGGCGACCGGTGCAAAGGTCTCATCATAGTCGAGACCATATTCTTGTTTGTTGCCAAGTGCCACTAACCGAGCTTTGTAACGATCTATGGACCCATCGGAATTAAGCTTGATAGAAAACACGAACTTACTGCCAAGGGGTTTCACGGAGGAGGGACATGGAACAACATCCCAGGTTTGGTTTTCTTCAAGTGCGAGAAGTTCGGTTTCAATTGCTTTTCGCCAACACTCATGCTCCATTGCCTGTTTATAAGATGAAGGAAGAGAAATAGATGACAAAGTGGCTGTGAAGGATGAAGGAGAAGAGAAACCAAACCTATCTGGGGGTCTACGAACCCGAGTACTGAGTCGGAGAGAGGGAGGTGCAGGTGCTGAAACAGGAGCAGCAGTCGGGGAAGAAGCTTGAGGGGGCTCAGGAGGTGCTGAAGGTTGGTGGGAAGTGGCGGTGGAGCGTCGTCGATACACTAGGAGAGGTTTAGAAGGGATTGGATCTGCAAGAGAGTTAGGAAACATAGGCAAAACAGAAAATGAAGGAGAAACATGATCCTGATGGGTAGAAAAGAAATATTGATTTTCGAAAAAAATCACATTTCTAGAAACTCGAATGCGACACAGATTTGGATCATAGCAAAGAAAACCTTTCTGCTGTACTGAATATCCTAGAAAAGCACATTTAATTGACTGAGCCGTAAGTTTTGTGCGTTCATGTGCAGGAAGATGAACATAACAGACACAACCAAAGGTACGAAGGTTAGAATAAGTTGGAGGGTGACCAAATAACCTGGTGAAAGGTGAGTCATGGTTCAATGTGGGAGAAGGCAATTTGTTAATGAGATGGACAGCAGTGGAAAGAGCTTCACACCAAAATCGAGAGGGCGTGGAAGATTCTAACAGAAGAGTGCGAACCACATCAAGAAGGTGACGGTTCTTCCTTTCAGCCACTCCATTTTGTTGAGGTGTCGAAGGGCAAGACCGTTGAGAGATGATGCCATGATTCTGTAGGAAGTCCTGAAACAAATGAGACATATACTCACCCGCATTGTCAGAACGAAGGATTTTGACATGGGTCGAAAATTGTGTCTGAATATATGCATGAAAAATCTTAAAAACAGAAAATACTTCGTCTTTGGAATGAAGGAAATAAATCCATGTGAAACGACTATAGTCGTCAATAAAAGTGACAAAGTATTTGTAATTAGCATGCGAAGTGACTGGTGCCATACCCCACACATCACTATGTATCAGATCGAAAGGTTTGACAACATGCGGTGTGTGAAAAGGAAAGGGTAGAGTTTTACTTTTGCCAAGTCTGCAAGAATTGCAATCAAACTGAACAACACTAAGAGATGGTGTTTCATTATTCCCAAGAAAACCAGATTTCAATAAAGCATGAAGTACATTAGAGTTTGGATGTCCGAGACGTTTATGCCACGCTCGGTAATCAACATGAGCAGAATTACAAGCGACAAAAGGCAAAGAAAAAGAAGACAAAGGAAATTGAAGAGGAAAAAGACGTCCCACTTTAGGCCCCCTCGCGATCATCCGCCCTGACTGTTGATCCTGCACAACACAACCAGATTTAAAAACTCTACTTTACAATCATTATCAACTAACGACCCGACACACAAGATTGGTGGTAAGACCGGGAGATACGAAGACATCGGTGAGAGAGGAAACATCACCAAGGGCGTGATAGGTAAATGATTGCCATCAATGATATGAATTTTGAGATTTCCAAAATATTTGTTTACATTGGTAAGAGAAGCAGCATTGTTTGTCATATGATGGGAAGCCCCGGAATCAAAGTACCAAGGAGATGATGTAGTGAAGGGTTTACCTGAGAGTCCTAAAGCTGAAAATGCAGAAATGATCATTTGTTGAATCATGTCAGGGGTCACGGGTTGGACTGAAACGGGAGCAGGAGCAGGAGCACTTTGTGTTGTATTCACCAAACTACCCGCACTAGAAGAGCCAACTGAGACAGTATATGCTGTCTCCAATTTCTTGGGGGGTCGAGTTGGGCATTCCTTGATGATATGGCCATCCTTTTTGCAATAGTTGCAGAATTTTCGGGGACAGTTTGCAGCATAATGACCAAATCCCTTGCAACAGAAGCACTGAACAGTGCTCATATCCCTGCTTCGTGGCCTGCCTTGTGCTGCATAGGCTACAGGAACAGATGTAGATCGTCGTTGTTCCATGGTGGTTTGAGTGAGAAGGCATTGTTCCTCGTGAAGAAGATCATTTAGGCATGTATCCAAGGAGGGGACAGATTCTCGGTTCATAAGATTGGATCTGGTGCCTTCAAATTCAGACCTTGGTTTCATTAGAAATTGATCCCTCTAAGTAGTTTCATGGACAGATTGAACAAAACTAAGACCTTCGGATGGTAAGTCAGCATAAACTATATCAGTGTATTCAGCCCAAAGATTAGTGAATCTAGAGTAAAAATCAGAGATAGAAAGACTATCCTGTTGGAGAGTGGTCAATTCATGTTCAAGCTGGAAACGACGAGCAAGTGTTTTGTTGATTTGTAGACCTTCTTCGTATATCCACATCCGAGCAGCGATCGAGAAGATCGAAGGTTCAAGATGATGTTGGGTTCAACGGATCCCAAAATCCATGCCATAACTTGTGCGTCCTTGACTTCCCACTTGGCGTCTCGGTCTTTGTCTTTGTCTTTGTCAAGAGGCCGGGTTCTTGCCATCAACATGTCCCCACGACTCCTTACCTTTGACGAAAATCCCGAAATGAAACGCCCAAGCAGTAGTTCTTGCCATTGAAACGAATCAAAGAAACATCGACTTATCGGAAGACATGAGGTCAACGAACTAGAACAAGAATAACCGAGACTAAAGAAACTTGAGAGCACGAGACAAATGGAAATTTAGAGCTATAGCTCGATACCATGACAGATTTAGAGTCTTTTTGAAAAAGTCCGCCTTTCTTCATTGACAATTGCCCATTATATAGGTAGATTACAAGCTATTTAGGGAAGAAATACAAGCGATCTTTAGCCCTACCATATATACATTTATCTAAATATATTTGTAGCTAATATATCCTAATTAAGGAAGGAATAAATCTATATAACGCCATATCATCAAAGTTGTAGATATTAGTCAGAATCTTTGTAGATATTAGTAGAATCAACGTAGATATTAGCAGAATTCATTGTAGATATTAGTCAGAGATATTAGTCAGAATCAAATCTGAAAGTCAGTAAATCAGAAATCAGAATCAGAAAAAGTAATCAGTAAATCAGTAAATCAGAAAGCTAAATCAGAATCAGAAAGTCAGAATCATGCTGTGTAGATTGATATTTCCTTTGACAGCGCATAGATTGGAATATCTTAAAATCATGAGGAAAGGTTGGATCCATCATAGCCATTTCTGTCCAAATAGTGACAATTTTGGAGTAAAATGATTGTATACTATCATCACCTTGAGTAAGGTTAACGAGATCCTGTTCTAGGCGGTATAACCGGGCCGCATTACTTTGTTGATAAATTGTCTGGAGATGCTCCCACATTGCCTTAGCAGTGCGATGAGGGGTGAGGCCAATAACAATGGACCGATCGACCGAATCGAGGATCCAGGTAATAATCTGTCCATTGTTCATGTCCCAGTCAGCTAATTTGTCGGCATCTGTGGAAGTGGGGATTGGAGTAGATCCATTAATGAGTCCCCACAAACCACGACCCTTGAGGAAGTTCTGAAAATGGATGGCCCATAGAGAATAGTTGGTACCATCAAAACTACAACGTGGGGCCTCTGTACGTGATGAGTTCTTATCCATTGATCTGAAGTAATGTAAAGTACTCACAGAGATGCAATAGAAGGCGTTGGATGTACCGTACAGCAGGAGATACCCAAGCAATTGTAGTTTCCCGATCTGGTGTAATAACAACAGCAACAGCAAGAGTAGCAGATCTGGAGCAACAACAACAGTAGCAGATCTGGAGCAACAGCAACAGCAACGGGTTCGAACAGAAATAAGATTCGGACAGGCAGATCTGGAACAGGATGGAAAAAAATAGCAACAACAACAGTAGCAAATCTGGTTCAGACGAGCAGGGACGAGCAGATCTGGACCAACAATAGATCTGAAATAGCAGATCTGGAGCAGGGACGAGCAGGGATGAGTAGATCTGAAGCAGAGGGGCGCCGGACGAGCAGATCTGAAGCAGAGACGAGCAGATCTGAAGCAGAGAGGCACGGGACGAGCAGATCTGGAACAGAGATTAGCAGATCTGAAGCAGAGGAGGCACCGGACGACGCAGGAGGGGCGGCCAGACGACGCAAGGTGGTTGGACGACGCAGCAGGGGCGGCCGGACGACGCAGGGACGGTCGGATGCAGCAGGAATGGGGGCTGACGCAGCAGGGATGGTGACAGGATGATGTAGGAGCAGTTTCGGATCAAGATGGCTCTGATACCATGAAAGCCAAGAGGAGCAGAAGCTTTTCTGTATTTGAGACAACCCAAAAGGGTTGAATATATAGAGATTACAGTCATGTATATAAGGAAAAATAATAAAACCAAAATCCTCTACGAACTATACAAGGTATATAAGCTATACAAGGAATGGGAGCCTGTCTAACAAGCTAAACATGGAGCAATTGCAAGAGTCAATGAACAACATAACCCGACAGTTTGAGTCTTTGGGTAGGCGCTTGGAACAACGTATTGACCAACGCTTGGATCAACTTAATGTGTGTGTTATCCAATTAGAGACCTCCACCCAGGCAAATCTCGCCATTGGGGAATATGCCCAATCTCAGGCAGGTGGTAAGGAGGATAGATAAGAGAATGGGGGTGGGCCAAAGGAATGGTCATGGGTGCGCACCCGTGCACCCACCTCGCGAGGGGCATCATAATCATTATGACCCAGATGTTCAACTCCTCAAGGGAGCTAAGAGTAGAGGCATCCACGTTTAATGGCCACTTGAACCCTAAAGCTTTTCTAGATTGATTGGCGGATATGGACCACTATTTTGAGTGGTACGACATGTCGGATGCTCGTCGAGTCCGATTTGCCAACATGAAGCTTGTGGGCCAAGCAAAGAGATTTTGGGTTACTGTGGAGCGTAAGAAAGAAAGGTTTGAGGGAGCCCCCATAGAAATGAAAGAAACTCTAAAAGAGGAGTACCTCCCTTTCTCTTATCACTTGGGGTTGGTTGAAGATTGGTAGTCTCTTCGACAAGGTTACATGAGTGTGGCTGAATATATTGAGAAGTTCGAATAATACTTGATCGGGTGTGAAGTTGAAGAGGATCCCTTACTCACTCTTGCTCGATTTAAGATGGGCCTCCGTTTTGACATTATGAGAGAGTTGCTCGCCAAGGACATAGTCACTCTTGAACAAATGTATCAAGTAGTGTTGGAGGTCGAGTAATACCTCAAAGCATCTATGGGAAGACGGTTTGAGTTTCGTGATTCTGGTGTTAAGGCCAACCTTTCTGGGGCTAAGCCTGGCATTGGATACCAATACAAGCCTTTCAATAGTTCGTACTCTAGGCCCAAGGATGATAAGGGTAAAGGAGTTGTCAGGTCTAGCTCGCACAAAAGTGATATGATTAGGTATTTTAGATGTCAGGGGTTTGGTCAGTTTGCCCACCAGTGTGGCACAAAAGAGGGCACCAAGGTGTTCCTTATTGATGGTCAAGTAGAAGTAGTGCCCTCAGAAAGTGATTGTGAGAAGGAAGAATATGAGCCAACAGAAACCCCTAGTGATGAGGAAGAGGGAGCGCAAGAGTCCGCGACCCTTGTGCGTTGCGCCTTTGCACAAGCAAAGAATACCGATAATTGACGCCGCAACACGATCTTCTATACTTACGCAAAATGTGGTGATAAGAGCTGCAAGATGATCGTGGATAGTGGTAGTTGTGCCAATATGGCATCAACTGGTACTGTGAGCCGTTTGGGCTTGAAGCTTGAAGTCCATCCTCAAACCTATAGAGTGTCTTGGGTTGATGAAACTTCAATTTCAATCTCGCACCGTTGTCTTGTTCATATTCAGTTTGGATCATATAAAGACACTTTGGTGTGATGTTGTTCCTATGGATGTTGGCCATATTATTTTGGGTAGGCCTTGGCTCTTTTACAGGGATGTCACCATATTTGGTTGTTCGAATGTGTGTACATTCTGGTTTGAGGGCAAGAAAGTCAAGCTAAATCCACTTCCACCCAAGAACACGACTGGAAAGGAGTCCACCACAGAGTGGTGTGAGCGGCTCAAAAGAATTGAAAGAATCAAAGTCCAAGTCTAAGCCTTTCCATATTCTAAATGCCAAAGACTTTAAGCGAGAGACTGAGTCGGACTCGATGGTGTACATCCTTGTGGCTAGGGAGAGGCACCAGAGGCTAGTGTAAAGTTACCCACTGAGGCCATTCTGATAGTGGATGAGTTTCGTGATGTCTTTCCTGATGATCTACCAGATGAACTTCCCCCCTATGAGGGATATACAGCACGCCATTGATTTAGTCCCTGGGCCGACTCTACCAAACATTCCTCATTACAGAATGAACCCAAAGGAGCATGCAGAGTCGAAGAGACAGATTGATGAGCTCCTAGAAAGGGGTTTTATTTGAGAAAGCATGAGCCTGTGTGCATGCCCGCCCTTCTTACACCTAAGAAGGATGGCACATGGAGGATGTGTGTTGATAGTAGGGCCATCAACAAAATCACAGTCAAGTATCGGTTTCCCATACCGCGTCTTGATGACATGTTGGATATGATGGCCAACGCTACTATCTTCTTGAAAATTGACCTCAAAAGTGGTTATCACCAAATCCGTGTACGCCCTGGTGATGAGTGGAAGACGGTCTTCAAGACGAAGGATGGGCTATACGAGTGGCTAGTCATGCCTTTTGGGCTGACTAATGTGCTAAGTACCTTCATATGTGTGATGACCCAAGTGTTAAGGCCCTTCATGGGGAAGTTCCTGGTTGTCTACTTTGATGATATCCTGATTTATAGCATGACCAAAGAACAACACCTCAACCATTTGAGGCAGGTTTGTGGGATAGCCGAAAAATTGTACGCCAACCTAAAGAAGTGTGCGTTTATATCTAGCAGTGTTATCTTCTTAGGTTTTGAGGTAGCTTTCACTGCTTGGCCACCTTCTATAGACGGTTCGTTCGAGGCTTTAGTTCCATTATGGCTCCATCACGGATTGCATAAAAAAGGAGAGTTTCAATGGACGACGGTAGCCTCAAAGGCCTTCAAGGAGATAAAGGTCAAGATGACGAAACTCCAGTCACGCGACTTTCGGATTTTTCGAAAGTTTTTTAAGTCGCCTGCGACGCATCAGGAGTCGGCATAGAAGTACTTAGTCAGGAAGGGCACCATGTCATCTTCTTTAGTGAGAAACTGAATGAGGCAAAACAGAAATACTCCACCTATGACAAAGAGTTCTATGCGGTAGTGCAATCGTTGCGCCACTGGCGTCATTATCTATTGCCGCAAGAATTCTTCTTCTCAGATCACGTAGCCTTGAGATATCTGAACTCTCAGAAGAAATTAAACCCTAGGCACGCCAAGTGGGTCCAGTTCCTGCAAGAGTATACTTTTGTGCTTAAGCACAAGGCCAGTGTAGAGAATAAGCCTGGCGACGCGTTAAGTCGTCGAGTCGTGTTACTCAATTTCATGAGTGTCAAAGTCACAGGGCTACAATGTGTCAAAGAAGATTATTCTGAGTGGCCGGATTTTGGAGTTGTGTATGCATCGTTGTTAGAGAGTCCGTCAAGAGCTAGCAGTGATTATTTGATATTGGATGAATATTTGTTTAGGAATGACCGTTTGTGCCTACCTCGCACTTCCTTCCGTGATTTTCTTGTTTGGAAGTTACATTCAGGAGGGGTCACGGCTCATTTGGTCGAGACAAGACCATTGCCCTAGATTCTATTGGCCAAGTCTCAAGCGAGAAGTGACCAAAATTATAGGGCAGTGTCATACTTGTCAACTGGCAAAGCAGAAAAAACAGAATATGGGGCTATACACACCTTTGCCAGTTCCATTCGCCCATTGGCAGGACATCAGTATGGACTTCGTGCTTGGGCTCCCCAAGACTATTTGGAAACACGATTCCATATTTGTTGTCGTGGACAGTTTTTCTAAAATGGTCTACTTCATTCCTTGTTCGAAGACCTCTAACACATCTTATGTTGCCAAGTTATTCTTTAGTGAGGTTGTCAAGCTTCATGGGTTACCCAAAAGAATAGTGTTTGACCGTGATGTGCGATTCATGAGTTATTTTTGGAAGACACTATGGCATATGATGAGTACTAGACTCTAATTTTCTTCTGCCTACCACCCTCAGACCGATGGTTAGACTGAGGTGGTCAATAGGAGCCTAGGAAATTTGCTCAAGTGTTTAGTGGGGAAGTACACCAGGACGTGGGACACTGCACTACCTATCGCTAAGTTTGCATTTAATAGTTCTGTCAATAGATCACAGGTTTAAGTCCTTTTGAAGTCGTAACTGGTTATAAACCTAGGAAGCCTATTGATCTTGTCCCTATGTCCCTGTCCCATAGGCCATCAAAGTCTACAAAGTCCTTTGCACATCACATTCATTCATTGTATCAAGAAATCAGGCGAAAGATCAATACTAATAATGAATATTACAAAATTTCTGCAGACCAACATAAACGATTCAAGGAATTCAATGTAAGGGACTCTGTGATGGTCCGCATCAAGCCAAAGTGGTACCCTTAGGGAGCCGTTCGTAAATTACACACGCATAGTGCTTGACCATTCAAAATTATAAAATGAAACAGTCTCAATGCGTATGTGGTAGATCTTCCACTTTCCATGGGAATTAGTTTCACATTCAACGTGGATGTTCTAGTTGCATTTTAGGGGACCACTGATACATTGTCCAGCCTTTCACCTAACCATCCTGATTCTCCAGACCTTTCCCTTGATCTATGGCCCCTTCCTGACCCATCTTCCTAGCTTCTACCTCCCATACCTACCATTCCCATACCCAGAGAGAAGATAGAGAATATTCTGGACCATCAGATACTATCGACGTCGGACGGCGGCTTTTAAAAGTTCCTGGTCAAGTGGAAGTTACGCCCAGCTTCAGACAGTACGTGGTTCACTGAGGAGGAGCTTCAGAGGCTTGATCTTGACATCTTGGAGCGGTTAAGGAGTTTTGTTTCGTCAGTGGCGAAACCTTCACATCCGGGGAGAGTTAATGGGGACATTATGCGCATGCGCACGCCCCCCACCCTATGCATGTACTGAAGAAGGAGGAGGGTCCCACTATCGATCTGGATTGACGACGGCGTTTATGGAAGACATCTTAGTTAAGGGGTTGTGCTATGGAGCATTGGAGTGGACCCGATCATCATATGGATTCTACCATTAGATCTTATGATCATGGCCCGCTATCCTAGATGATCTAGGATTTTGAGTTTTGGCTATTATTGTTATTAGAAACATCATGAACGGTTTTGATTGCGTAAATTAGTTATTATTTTAGTTACTTCATCTCTAAGTATTAGTGTGCGCGTATGGCGCAAGGATAAAATTGGCTTTTGGGGTTTAGGGTTTCTTATAAATAGGCAACCCCATGTAGGTATTTTTCAATGAAGTTTCATGAATAAAAATTCTGCGTTTTTTCTTCTTCTTTATCTCTCTGATTTGAAGAATCTAATTGGGTGCAAAAACCCCTTCCTCAAAGGGCTAATTACCGTGGTGCGAAGCCATAACCATCCCAAATCATCCTCACTTCCTACACCCCACATCCATGATCTTCCACAGCCCTCCCATCTTCAAATTCACCCTTTCTTGTACCCAAGTTCTCCCCCACAGCAGATTTTCAGATTCTGGCCCATCAGAGGGGCTGAAACTTCGGCGGAGCACCACGCACAAACTAGGCAGCGGATCGTGACAAAATTTGGTATAGAAGTGGGCCTCCCCTGGCCAATCCTACCCTAGGAATCGTTTTCCGATTTTGTGGGCCCCACACATGCGAACAAGCAATCACGCATGTGCGCCTAGGCCTGGTTACTGTCCATGCACATGGATCACCTCAGGTTCCATCTTTCCTCAATTTCTCTCCTCTCTTGCCTTAAATCCAAGGCCTTAACCCTAGATAATCTCAAATCTCAAGTATTTCCAAATTTGCAAACCCTAGATTTCCCCCGAATTGAAACATGGTGAATCTCTTGAATTCCGGAACAATCCTTTGCAAGAATGGATGAATCTTACCCTCCTTTGGGCATTGTTTGGTTTATAATTTTATTTGATCCAGCCCTAAACTTGTGTAGGCTTGGATCCCCGTAGATTCCCCTTGTTGAATGTTTGATCGTATGTGGGACTTGGAATTTTGCAATTGTTAAAAATTGATATGATCTAAAGCTTGAAATCTTACATGTCATATTTAATTTCATGTCTTGCATCAAATTTGATTAATGCAAGAGCATTTCACACCATGCTCGAGTGGGATAGCTTGTGGAATGCGGGGACACACTCAAGGTGGGTGGCCCATGTGATTTGGGGCCCACGTGCCCACGAGAGGGGTTCGGCCGAGGTCCTAACCCATGAGATGTGGGCCTAGGCTATGAGATAAATGGATTAAGTCGCCATACTCTAATAGTTCGAGCTTTTAGAGCAAGTGGTTAATTGTCCTGCATCAAATTGGTATCAGAGTGGGAGGTCTCGTATTCGACACTCCTCACCGGGGGTGATTAATGCAGGGGCATTTTCACACTGGGCTCGAGTGGGGTCGCCCGTGGGATGCGGGGACACACTCGGGGTGGATGCAGTGTTCGAATTATCTTCGATATTATGTTTATCTCCAGCTCAGCGATACCAATAACACCGGTAGTATCAGAAATTTCAAATATTAACGATGTATTGCTAAGTATCGCCAACGTATTGATATCACTAATGTAATCGTCAATATTTTCAATTATGTAAATTCTAGGTGTCGCTTGTATTGCCAATGCATCAATATTGCCAATGTATCGCCAATATTTTTGACTATGTAAATTCTAGGTAATACTTATATCATAAGTGTAAAGACGATATTTCAATAATATCTCCAACGTATTGATATCATCAGAATTTTGTTTATTAGAAGAATTTGTATTCCAATTTTCTTTTCATGGGCACATGGTTGTATGTAGTGTTCAATTTGTCATTGATAATATTAATAATATCTCGATATTATCGATATTGCAACATGCGCGATATTGAAACCACAATCTTTCATTTCCTTTCCAATTGTTGATGATTTCTTGGTGAAATATCATGTGTTGTTGATATTTTGCAATGTCAATGGATGATTGGATGAAAGCTTGGATGGTTAAATAGGCTGGATGAGATGGTTAAATTGATTTCTTACAGCAACATATGCTTTAAAGGCCCCGTTAAATGGAAACTTGTTATGTATGCTTTCTTTTTACAATTTTTTTATTTCTAAATATGCAAATATGTACATTTTAACATCTCCTAAAGTTTCGCTAAAATTCCACCGTTTTCCCATGTTTCCTCGCATTTTTGGTTATCAACGATATTATTGGCGATATTGATATTGTTTTTGTATCCCTGGCCAGTGAAACTTGTAGCGATACCGATACTTCGAACACTGGGTGCGTGACCCATGTGATTTGGGGGGAGGTCTCCTGTTCGAGACTCTTCACCGGCGGTGATTAATGCAGGGGCATTTTACACCGGGCTCGAGTGGGGTAGCTCGTGGGATGTGGGGACACACTCGGGATGGACGGCCCATGTGATTTGGGGCCCACGAGCCCAAGAGGAGGGTTCAGCCAAGGTCCTAACCTATGAGATGTGGGGCCTGGGTTATGAGATAAAGGGATTAATTTGTTATACTCTAACAGTTCGAGCTTTTAGAGCAAGTCGTTAATTGTCCTGCATCAGTATCAAGGTATCCCAAATCGGTTACGTATCGGCCGTAACGGCCAATACGTAACGGTAACGGTGGGACCCGTTACGTGATACGGGGTCGAAACGGCCGTTACAAAAGTCTGTGACTGTAACGGCCGTTACGGGGCCGTTACGGGCCATAACGGCTGTTACAGACCCGTAACGGCTGTTACGGGCCTTGAAAAAAAAAAAAAAACAAAAAACGAAAAACGAAAAAAAAAAACTCACCTTTTTTGCTTTCTTTTCTTCTTCTTCTTCTTCTTCTTCTTCTTCTTCATCATGGCAGATGCTTTCTGCCAGTGCCGTAATTCCTTCTTCCTCCTCCTCTTCTTCTTCTCAGCTTCTTCCTCTTCTTCTTCTTCTTCTTCTTCTTCCTTCTCTCTCTCTCTCTCTCTCTCTCTCTCTCTCTCTCTCTCTCTCTCTCTTTTTCTTTTCTCTTCTTTCCCTCTTTTTTCTTTTCGATTTCCCTCTCTCACTTTTTTTTTTTTTTATTTTATTTGCAGCGGTAGTTGTTGTAGGTACGTGTCACGCTAAGACGAGCGCTGACACTCCTCGAGCTGCGAGTTGTACGAACGGTTCAAAAAAGATCAAAGTTATATGGGCTCCACAGTGATGTATTTATTACATCTACATCGTTCATCTATTTTCAGAGATCATTTTAGAGCACCACCCAAAAAATGAATTATATCCCGAGATCATCTGAACCACACCAAAAATAACAGTGGTGATAATGATTTTTACGGTTAAACAATTCGTAGGGCGCACGCAGTAACGTTTATTTTCCATCCAATCCGATCAAACTCAAGTGGGCCCCACCATGATGTATATATTTTATCCATGTCGTCCATCCATTTTGCCACCTCATTTTAGGCCAGGATCCAAAAAATTAGTAATATCCAAATCTCAGGTGGACCACACCATAGGAAATAGTGGTTATAGAATGCTCACCATTAAAAATTTCTTAAGGTCCACTGTAGTGTTTATTTTCAATCTAAACTATTAATTGGGTCACACTGACATGGATGAAGGGAAAACACACATGTCAGTTGATCTAAAACTTTTCTAGCCCCCAATAAAATTTTAATGGTGAACGTTTAATTATTATTGTTTCTTATGGTGCAATTCACCTGAGCTTTGGATGTGCCTCATTTTTGGGCTCATGCCCTAAAATTATTTGGCAAAATGGATGGACGGTGTGGATATAACACATTCATCACGGATGGGGCTCAAAAAACTTTGACACGTGTGCTTCACTTCACAATCCAAGTCCCGCCTAATTCAAGCCTTAAAAAATTGTACACGAGACATATATTAACTTAAAATTTAGAAATTAAATTATGGACTGCAATTGCTAATTCACAATGCCAAAATCAAATTGTTTGAATAGTTTTAATTATTAATTTGTGGATTTTTATTTTTTAAAATAGGGCCTTTGATTTATTTTTTTATGATTCACTATCCAATAAATGTCCACCAATTTATAAGAGGGATAATGACAATAAATGGCATGAATTTGAAGCTGATTTGGAGTATAGATTGGTCCTCCAAGTCGGCCCCAAATTGGCAATGCCATCTACCTGAATTTAATTTCATTTTTTTAAAGAACTATTGGGAGAAATGATATCAAGTTGTTAAGTATATAAATTACATATTTAGAAAATTAAATATATGAATTTTGTAGTCAAATTCAAGTTACCTAGTTAAAAAATTAATCAGACAGTCTGATAAAACTTCTCACCAAAGAGTGGATCGTTACACCACCATAAACATATTTAAATTTATAAATGAATGCATATTTGGAATGCTTAGAATATTCCGGATTTAATCCATATTTTTTCATATTTTTTTGGCAAAAAAAAAAATTGCGCCGTTACAGGCCGTTACACCCCCGTATCGCCATTACGCCCCCGTATCCGTATCGGTTTCGGAGGACACCATTACACCAACCGATACCGATACGGGACACCTTGATCAGTATGTATGTCTTGAACAAGCAAATGAGTCACTACGGAAAAGGCACCATGTCAACACAGGATCTATATTTCATGGATATTTTAGCCCAAGAAAAGAGATCTCTTCACCACTTGGAGGTGCAAATCTTCGATTTGAATTTTGGATGTAACTTCATTACATCTTGATGGCAGTCCCCCCCCCCCCCCAAGCCAAGATTTGAACCCACAAATATGTCAGTTTCATATAAAAATTCCTTCTTTCCTCCATTGTGTACTACATTTTCAACAATCCTCCAAATATGTTGATATTGAAAGGAAGAAACCGGAATAGCAAAGTGCGAACAGTCTAACTATTTGATCTTCAATCAGAAAGAGAAACTCCAATATCCACTTCTATACATGTCTTTTCCCTCAGAGGGTAGTAATGATATTCAACATTCTACTACTGCTAGATCTACAACCATGCTCTGTATTTACTTGTCCTCAACATACAGTTATTTCTTTCTTTCCTTTAAATTAACGTATTTCTTTTATATATGATTTGGAACAAAATAATATAGTCTAAATCATCTTACATTCAAGAGAAATGGTGTAGAAACCATGTCTTCCTTGGTTGCTCACATGTTATATATTTTTATGAAGACATTTGGCAAGTTTTTATATTTCTTCCAGTTTGATTCCAACTTGAACTATAATCATTTGTTTCTTTGTCCAGTGGCGTATAGAGGTGCAATCATGTTTCATGAAGAACCATTTAATGGTTTCCATTCGTTTGGTTTCTGGGTATGTCTCATTTGCAAGAGATTTCCATTTTATGTTCATGCATGATGCATTCATATATATGTGACAATGCAAATGTAGCGAAAAGAACAAGAAGTGATATCACAGTCTATTCATTCCAACCCACTTCAGTAACAGAATAATACAAAAAGATTGCTTGAAGTTATTTGAAAGTTGCATGTGTTAGTGTGCATCAGCCTATTGGGGACCTTCAAGTATTTTTCCCCATTTTGTTTTTGGTTCACTCAATTTCTAATATCAAAAGTATTTTAGATTTTTAGTTGGTCTTACAAGTGTATGTTTATCTATTTCATCATAACAGGAAGTTATTTACAAATACATCTAAGTCAACATGGTATTGTTTACAAACATAATGGGAGCGCCTTGGAATGATTCATCAACTCTTTTAATGTAGTCCATATTTCCTTTTGTGGGTTGTTCCACATATGAAGTCAGAACTTGGGTGAAGAATCCTCACCCATGTTAACAAGATCATTATTGATGGAATCAAGAAGAGGCAATAAGAAGCCAGCCGGTAGATTTTATCTTCATTCCTATCTGGAGAAATAGTTACCACTTCAAGCATTCCGGTATGTCATTGAAGCTATTAACACATTCATTTGAAGGAAAAGGGGCCAAAGCAGATCCCTGCTTGGTAGTTGTATATCCAGTGATTACATTCCACTACCAACGCTTTCTTCATAAAGAGGAAAATTTTCATTGGTGAATACAGATAATAGTCATAGTAAGCGTGAAGCGAAGTAACAACATAGTTGGGTATGGAGCAGGGAGGAACCTGTTTCAAGATATTAGCTAACAATAAAGCGTGATTCTAAGCAAGATTAACACTTAGCTGAAAGAATCGTGCACCTAATTTGCCAGTAAAATATATGAAAATCGGTATGTGAATACACATGATATAAGCACATGTACGAGGGAGTGGCAACTAAAGTGACAACCACTAGTGGAGAGTTGAGTGAGTTTTCAATGTAGTAGATCTACACCAAGGGTTGGTGTTGAGTCTATATCTTTTTGCATTGGTTATGGATGAACTAACTAGGCATTTGTAGGAAAAATATTCCATGGCATGCACATGACACAATTTTGATTTGCGAGACAATGGTGGAGGTAAATGCAGAGCTAAAACTATGAGAGATACTTTAGAATCTAAATGTATTAAAATTATACTGACAAAGACAGTGCATGGAATGCAATTTTCATAGTGAGAGGATTGGAAATGAGGAATTAGTTAAGATTGATGGCCAAGTACCCCAAAATGACCATTTCCAATATCTTAGGTTGGTAACTCATGAGAATGGAGATGTTGAGACGGATGTTGCTCATGGAATTGGAGTTCTGTTGATGGAGGGCAAACGTGCCTCTAGTTTTATGTGATGACTTCATACCAATCAAACTAAAAGTGAGATTTTATAAGACAACTATTAGAGAAGCCATGCTTTATGGTACAGAATGTTGGGTACTCAAGAAATAACACATTCATAGAATAAGTCCAGCTGAAATGAGGATGTTGAGATTGATTACTGGCAAGACAAGGAAAGATAGAATTAGAAATAAATGCATTCAATGGAACTTCGTAGTAGCCCTAGTAGATAAGAGGATGAGGAAAAATAGTCTTAGATGGTTTGGCCATGTGTATTGGAGACCAAGAGTTACAACATTAGGAGTGAGTTGGTTCAAGTTGAAGGCTATAAAAGGGTGGTGGGAAGGCCCAAAAGGATGTGAGTGGAGGTGGTAAGAAATGATTTGATGATCTTAGAACCCAATAAGTAGAAGTTTAAGGATATGATCCTTAATAGACCAGAATGGTAAAACATGATTTGTGTAGCCGACTCCAATTAGTTGGGATAAAGCTTGGATGAAGATGATATATCACGATCGTCACTCATGCCTCTAATCCAAGCCTTACCCCCAATTAATCCGCTTCGGCTGTTCATGATGGAACAATGAGAGCACAAAACTCCCATCGGCGCAATCTAATAGACTATTACATATGTCGATTACAATCAAGCACTATCTAATAGTCTAATACATAGGTTTATCACAACGAACGAGTTGAAGATGACACACACACACACACGTGTGTGTGTGTGTGTGTACATACTACATCTCCATCTTCGATCCCTAGTGAGGGCATCGTGACAAAAATACTTACCTAAAAGAGCAACCAAGAGCCCTCAAGTTTCTTGACATGAGACCATGAGGGAGATTTAGATTGAAACAGAGAGCAACCAAGAGAGAATATGAGAGCAATTGAGATCCCGAGGTCAAGAGATCATAGAGGAGACTCGTAGAGGAGAAGAGGCAATCAAAGAGACGTTGGAGGAGTCAATCCAAAGGGGAAAGAGAAGTTTTGAGACTCAAGACCTCTTGGGCATTTTGGTGAGGGTCACCATCTCGAAGTTCTTGGAGGTCAACTCCTCAGCAGGCCCTAATAGAGAAAGTTCTTGGAGGTTGACTCCTCAACAAGACCACATCACTCTTGCATCTCGACTTCTTCCCCTCCCAGAAGACCTCCCGAGGGGGGGGGGGGGGGGTTCTCGAAGGAGGTCTAGGAGTAGTTTCATTGATGAAAGAGCCAGGAAAGTGATTCCCCAAGCAAGGGTTATGGTTTTAGAGCTCCCGCTCAGCCTTGGAATGGTCATCATGGTATCCTTGGTAAGGCCCCCCCCTATCAATTCCCCGGGAGGACGATGGTTGGAAACTTTTTTCTTTGCGCTTTCCCCTTATCCTGCCAAGCCTCCCATCTAAGCAACCCCACTTCTCCACATTGTTCCTTGCCAACTTCCCACCTAAGTAGGATGAATACAATTTTTTTCAGTGTTTAGTAAAGATGGGGCCATCCTAAAGTGTAAAGGTGATGCAGGGACATGTGATGGCTTAACCATATACACATGCATAATTAGGTTGGAGAGATTCAATAATAAAATGAGGCAACTAATTGTTATCAATCAAGTTGATTAAGCAAATCTTAACACAGAGATGAAATCATTCCGTCAAGATCATGCCCCGTAGCATAGAATCACGCAAACAGTAAAAATGGAGGACCTAGGGATATCCCAAATCTAGCATAAGCCAGTCCACAATCAAGTTGAGATTCGATTCTCCTGACTAGCCATCCCTCTTTTCCGTTCAAACCAAAAGGGAAATCCAGAGAGGAACGAAAGAAATGAAGAAGAGAGATGTGTTCGAGATGACAGGGAGTACGAATTTTAGGGCATTAAAGAAAAGAAGACGTTGGTTCTTACCTTTTCTTGCATCTCGAAGATCTGGAAAGAAGGAAATCTAAAAACCGGGTGGAATCGTCAACACCCAAGGGTCAATCCTAAAACCCTAATCTCTTTGATAAAAGAGGAAGGAAACATACGAATTCCTATTCATTCAATAATAATAAAATAAGGTTTCTCATAGTGTATATATATAAGCTATGAAAAAAGTAAAAGTGCACTAAAGTCCCTGAAAACAAGGAAAACAAAAAGATGAAAAAAGTAAAAAAATGCACTAAAGCCCCTGAAAATAAGGAAAAGAACAAAAAAAAAATGCCTAAAACTAAAAACACTCGCACAACAAGGTGTGAAATTCGTCACATAGGCCTATGGTCAAGGTGCAGTCATGTCGCTCCTGCACTCATAGCACGTTAGAAAATGGGTCCGATGAACCTGACGTCCATTCACATCAACTCCTCCACTCCGGTACTCTGTCGGCAACGCCTTCTCCTCGGGTATACTCTAAAGGGTGCACCATTGATGTCCACATCGAAAGGCTCCTCCATTAGCCATAGTTTCACCTTTGTTTGAATGGACTTTGAGAATTCGGTAGCCCGAGCCAGAGCCATATCCCTCCACTAGTCAGGCTTTAACGGTTCGAGGATTTCTATTCAAAAGGCTTGTTCAATCCGAACTCAATCACCCAAGGCCCAATGAGGAAAGATGAGGAGCTCACTGCTAAAGGTATCCCACAATGTCCTATTGTTGGAAATGAGGCTTCTAGTGGTAGTCTTTGGACCCATGGTCGCTCCTTCAAAGACTTCGTGGAAGGGGCCACCACTAACAATCCCCCCCCCAAAAAAAAAAAAAAAAAATTTGTTGGATTACTAGCATCTCGGGTCCTAAGGTTTCTATGGACCGATCTCTCGTTGATGAGTCAGTGGAGGTGTTTCAATGGAGTTTGGTTGTCACTTGTCGAAAAGGGGTTTCCTTGGTTGATATCTCAGCCTAGCTAGTGGATAGTTGCAATCTCCAAGTTGGTTGCTTCGCCCTCAAGCCCTTGGTCGTAAATGGGCGGACTTCTCCATTCTCAGCAACGTCAGCAATGTCAACCTTTACTACCTCTTCCAAGGCATATTAGTCGAGCTCTAGAACAAAGACTTCATGTTGACCTTACGATCCTGCATCGACGAGGTCCTCCTATTTGATAAGGCAACAGAATCTAGGTGGGAGCTCCGTTTTGCTCTCATCCTTATTAGGAAAAAAAAATCTTTTCCTCACTCCCTCCAAGATTCTTGTTTCAGTTGGATCTGATCGTTTCGATATCTTGTTATGGTTAGAGATACCGAGAGGGTGATTCTGGTGGTATCTGCTATTGAAATGATAAAATCCCTTGATATACATTGATACACCACACTCTGACAGCTTGAGCTTTTGGAGTAAATGGTTGTTTGACATGGTATCAAAGCGGAAGATCCTATGTTCGAATCTTGAGAGCAGCAAATATGCCTCGCTAATATATTATTCTCCCACGGGGGGTCAGGAAAATCATGTCTGGCCCAGGGACCGAGAAATTAAGCCCGACCTATTTATGGTGTGAGTGTCCCTCCACCCTCGTCAGTATGTTCCCGTGCGGAGTTCTCACCCCGCACGTGCGGGGGGGGTGTTGAAGTGATAAAATCCCTTGATATACATTGATACACCACACTCTGACAGCTTGAGCTTTTGAAGTAAATGGTTGTTTAACATTTGCAGTTCAGAAGGCCAGAAACTTGTTACAATGTCATTCCTTGTTGGTGCAGAGCTCTACAAGGCACCGATTCTAGCTCGAGTGGTTAGTAGCAGACATGTGCCCCCCTTGTGTCCCATCTTAACCCTCTGTCTCCCACATGTCTCTCTTGTGTCCCACCTTAATCAACCATCCCACTCTCGTGCCCTACCAGCGCCCTACCCCATCCAACCATCCTCTTATGGCCCACCTCTTCCATCAACATGGCTCGTCTATGGACCTACCCATCCAACCATCCTCTTGTGGCCCACCTCTTCCATCCACATGGCCCACTCCTTGTTGATTAGGCGCCACATCCCCACTGCCTTTCCCCTATCGAGACTAATGAAGCCAACACTAACTTGTCTTGTTAGAGAGATTTTAGCACATGTGCCACTCGGATTAGTGAGAGATCTCTCCATGAGAGGTGGTGAACCAAGATATGTAGTTAGTCCTTTTGGATCTCTCTCCTAGCAAAAGTGTACCCCGATGTTGTCACCTCCTCCGTCTGACGACGAGGGCAATATTTATGACCGATGCCTTAAGCAGCCCTCCATTCTCTATGCATACACGTGGTCGATTGGTTAGGTTCGATTTATTTGATCGAGGCCCTCTCTCTTTATGACTCTAGTGGCGAATCATGCGATGGCATCGACAAGGGCTCTGAACCATCAACACATAACACCTCTTCTGAAACGCTCCACCTAAGAACACAATATTGTCCGCTTTGCCCAGAGGGCTCACGGCTTTGTTCTCGGGGTTGCCCCCAAAACGCGTTGTATCCTTAAGGTGCGAACCCCACATATAACCACCACCACTTCCTATGACTCTTCTGATGTGGAACAAGTTCAACCCCCACTGCATACACAGTAGCCTGCCAACCACTGGTAGCTTGCCCAGGCCCTTAGGCCCCGCCCACATTAGCATCTGCCCATGTGTGCCGACTCACATGTGCAACAGTGACGGGGTGTCACACTATCCCCCACCGAGGGCAGAGCCATCCTCGATTCTGATACCATATGAAACGCCCCACCCAAGGACACAATATTGTCCGCTTTGCCCAGAGGGCTCCGGCTTTGTTCTCGAGGTTGCCCCCAAAACGCGTTGTATCCTTAAGGTGCGAACTCCACATATAACCACCATAACTTCCTACGACTCTTCCAATGTGGGACAAGTTCAACCCCCATTGCGTACACAGTAGCCTGTCAGCATAGTAGCCTGCCAACCACTGGTAGCTCGCCCAAGCCCTTAGGCCCCGCCCACATTAGCGTCCGCCCACATGTGCCTGCCCACTTGTGCAACATGTAACCAGACGGATTTGTAGAATATTTTTCTGTATTTCAGACAACCCTAAAGGGTTGAATATATAGAGATTTACAACTACTATACAAGGTAAGATCATAAATACAAAATTACAAAATCTTCTATACAAGAATATGGGTACATCAAGGAATGTGGGTCTGTCTAACATCCCCCTCAAACTAATGCTTGTCATCAACAAGTAATAGTTTGCTAACTAGAAATGAGTGGCGTCGAAGTGAGGACTTCGTGAGAATGTCGGCAAAGGCCGATCATGGGATGCGACATGTGGTAGCGATATGATTCGAGATCCCAGAACTTCTCGCGGATGAAGTGACAATCAACTTCAATATGTTTTGTCCGTTCATGAAAAAGCTGGATTTGAGGCAATCTGAATGGCACTCGGATTATCTACATGGAGTGGAGTAGGATCTTTGCGGATGAACGCCCAAGTCGAAAAAGTCCACGTAACCGGATAATCTCACTACAAGTCTTGACATTGCTCTATGCAGCTTATGCTTGATTTGGAAACGGTGACACATTCTTACATTTCCAAGAGATGAGAGAAGTGCAGAAAAACACAAGTGGCCATGGTAGACCTACGTGTGAGAGTGCAACCTGACCCGGTCGACATCGAATAAGCACGAAGGTCCGGAGGAGCCGTGGAGGAAAAGAATAGAGATCGATCCGAGTTCCACGTAGATCTGGTAAGATGCGCAATCTTTGCGTCATATGAAGGGTTCGAGGAGCGAAAACAAATTGGCTCACAACTTGGACCGCGTAGGCAATATCGAGACGAGTCATTGTTAAGTAAACCAAACTCCCAACCAAACGACGGTATAAGGTGGGATCGCGAGGAGCGAACCATCGTCACGACCCATATTGAACGTTAAGTTCCAAGGGAGTCTGAACTGTCTTCTGATCCGTTAAGGAGGCCAAGGCGAGAAGATCCTTGGTGTATTTATGCTGGCTGACCAAGATTCCACGTATAGAACGCGAAAATTCAAGTCCAAGGAAGTATGTCAGATTGCCCAGGTCCTTCATCTTGAAGGAAGACTGCAGAACTTCCTTTAAAGCCGAGATGCCAGTATCATCGCTACCAGTCAGAAGTAGGTCATCAACATATACGAGAACAATGACGATTCCATGCTCAGAGGTGCGCAAGAATAATGATGGATCATGACCACTTTGAGTAAAGCCGACTCCTAGTAACTATATCATGAAAACGTTGGAACCATGCCCGAGGGCTTGTTTGAGACCGTATAGGGCTTTCTTTAGGCGACAGACTTTATTGGCGGGATTAAAGATCCGGGAGGAGGTTTCAAATAAAACATTTCTTGGAGGTCTCCATGAAGAAAAGCATTTTTCACGTCCATCGAGTGAGGGGCCAAGAGCGAAAGCCGATAATCTTGCCGGAAGAGTGCGAACAGTTTTCATCTTGGCCACGGGAGCGAATGTCTCATCATAATCAAATTCCGTATTCTGTTTGTATCCACGAGCGACAAGCCGAGCTTTATATCGATCCAATGAGCCGTCGGACTTGAGCTTCACGAGAATAAATCCATTTACTTGCCACCCAATTGGTGGTCGGAGGTCGAGTAACAATGTCCCACGTATGGTTATCATCCAATCTTGCAAGTTCTTACGCCATAGCCTTCTTCCAACAATCATAATTGGTGCTGATGATATGAAGTAGGAATAGATACGATATCCGGGGTAGTATTCATGGCGGACATAGAGTATATCAATGCGATCGGGTATCGATGTTCACGAGTGGAATGACTTACCAAGATAGGATCTGGATCGGTTCTGTGCACGATGGGGAGAGTAGTAGGTGATGGATCGTACGTGGTCGTCTTGAATAAACTGCAATGGACAAGAAGGTGGACTCGATGCAACCGGAATATCGGGAAAAATAGTAAGACCGGGAGAGTCGATGTGGGCGAAGGAGAACCGATGAATGGAAGGCAATATGCTCAAGAAAAATAACATGTCGTGACACCCGTATACCACGACGAGAGACCGGGTCATGTGAAAAAACCCTACGAGTTTCTCCAAATCCCAAATACATACATTTTACTTGATTTTGGGGAAAGTTTGTTACGTTCACGTGCTTTGCCGGATGAACATAACATACACAACCAAAAACACGAAATGTGGAATATGTAGAAGAGAACCGGTGAGAACAAAGTAGGAGATTTACTATTCAACTTGTGGTTGGCAACCGATTAATTAAGTAGGTCCGAATGCATCATAGCTTCCGCCCGGAAGGAACGAGGAACACTCATAGGTTGTCATTAAGGTATTGGCGGTTTCAACAATATGACGATTTTTGCGTTGCCTACCCCATTCTTCGTTGTGGAGTATCGAGCGGGTGGTCACTACGATGAGTGATCCCATGACCCTTGTGGAGTATCGGAGCGAGGTGGTGGTCGATGAGTGATCCCATGACCACGAAGATATGTCTAGAAAATTGGTGGAGAGATACTCTCCCCACTTCGAAAGCGGAGAGTTTGGATTTTTACTTGAAATTGTGTGTCCACCATAGAATGAAATATTTTGAATTTTTCAAACACTGTGACTTAGAGTGCAAAAAAAGTAAATCCAGTGTAACGAGTGAAATCATCAATGAATATAACATAATATCGTAGTCCGAGAGAGAGACATAATTGGGGAAGGGCCCCGGACATCCGTATGCACAAGTTCAAACATAGATGATGATTTTGTAGTACTTAACGGGAAGGGAATACACTTACTTTTTGAAAGACAACAAGAAGAACAAGAATAATCCAAACCACTTTTATTAAGAGAAATATTCCCTAACATGCCAGAAGAAAAAAGCTGAATCAAACGATCTGAATGTAGATGACCCAGGCGAAAGTGCCAGAGTTTCCACATTTTATTTGCCGAACAAATATCCGAGGAAGAGGGAGAGAAGAAACAACGAGCTGGAGTAACTGATGAGTGAAAGTCCAGCACGTACAAACATCCCTGCCGCCTACCCTTCCCAAGTACCTTCCCCGTTGCCAGATCCTGCACAAAACACCAATTTGGGAGAAATATGACTAGGCAGTTATTGGATGTAAGTTGACCAACTGAAATTAAATTTGAGGAGAGTTTAGGGACATGAAAAACATCACGAAGGGTAAACTGACGATGGTCGAAGGAGGAGAAAGTTAAGGAACCAACAGTGAATTGGTAGTTTAGTTCCATCTGCAGTGAGAGATAGCCGATTGCCGGTGTAGGGACGAATATTGCGAAGATGGGATACATCACCGGTCATATGATTTGAAGCACCGGGAATCGAAGAACCATGGTGAAGATGCGGTTATACGACATACCAAACGCGAAAAGGGCACGCACGATCTGTTGGAGCATCGCGAGTTAAAGGTGAAGAAAGACCTTCAACAGAACCAGTGGATGCAGTATCACTAACAGAAGGCTCGGAAGAAGTAGGCACAGATGTAACGAAAAGAGCACGACCACGGCCACGACCTCGACCACCACGTCCACGGCCGAATGAGGATGCGTAGGCACGTGAACAGCGATCCCGAAGACCATGACTGTCCTTCGACAATCGCGCACCAATCTTTACAGCGAGCGACAACATGTCCCACTTTGTTCGGCACGCGACAAGTTAAAGGAGTGGAACCACGGTTTGGTGCGAGAGTGGATACTGATAAGTGCCGGTCGGATGGTCCCGAGATGACTCTGAGAGAGGACTTGCGGTCGTTGTTCCTCGGCTAATAAATCATTAATAACCGAATTCATTGAAGGAGTTGGGCTACGATTCGGGAGAGCACCTGTGATGCTCAAATTAGGGCGCAGTTCATAAGAAATCGTCAACTTGCGCACTCTCGCGCATTGTGTGGAATATTTTAAAGTCATTTGGGAAGTCGGGATCCATCATAGCCATCTCTGTCCAAATTGTAACCATTGTAGAGTAAAAGATTGAATACTTTTGTCACCCTGAGTAAGGTGAACCAGATCTTGTTCCGAGGCGGTATAACCTAGCCGCATTACTCTGTTGATATATTGTCTGAGATGCTCCCACATAGCCTTAGCGGTCGATGTGGCGTGAGAGCCAACCGGCTGACTATTGATCGATCGACGAATCAAGAATCCAGGTAATAATCCGTCCATTTTTCATTTCCCAATCAGCCATTTTGTCAACATCGGTGGAGGCGGGAACGAGCAGTCCATTAATTAGTCCCCACAAACCACGACCCTTGAGAAAACTTTGAAAGTGGATGGCCCATAGATTATAGTTGGTGCCATCGAAACTACATCGTGGGGCCTCTGTACGGGAGTCTTTATCCATAGATAGGGAAAGATATAAACTACACCAAAAAAGATGGTACCTTGCAGTAGGAGAGTTGGTTGCGGAAATAGAACCGCATAGATCAAAACAAAGAAATCAAAAAGGGTTTATATTGCCACCAACAGATCAAAATCATGTCAAAGAAACAAAGACATTGGATCGAATGAAAAAAAGAAGGAGCGCGGCGGGGAGCCGATCGGATCGAACAACAACAAAGAATAGGGGCATGCGAAATCAAGCAAAGGATGAGCGCGAAGAAGAATGTGTGAAACGGATCGGATGTGCGCGGGCGTGCAACAACAACAACGGTTGTGTAAGCGGCAAAGGGCGCAGTGCGAGTGGGGCGTGCGCAAATGAGGGGTCGAATACCAAGGGCGTGCGCAACGGTGAGGGCGTCGCAACAAGAATGTCTTAGACGCGATAGGTGCGATCGCGATGATGCGACGAGGGATCGGATCTGGCAGCGGCGGGCCGGATCTCGATGAGCGGGGCGAGATTGATGACCGGATCTGGAGATGGTATTTGGACGAGTGTGCACGCTGATGGAGTCCGATGGAGATGATGGCGGGTTGCAGAAAAGATGACAGAGCCACCGGAATCAATGGAGGAGGCTGCCGGGAATCGTGGACTGCCGGAGGGACCGCCGGAAATCGATGAGGGACCACCGGACTCGTCGGTTCAGAAACTTGGCTTTGATACCATGTAACCAGACGGATTTGTAGAATATTTTTCTGTATTTCAGACAACCCTAAAGGGTTGAATATATAGAGATTTACAACTACTATACAAGGTAAGATCATAAATACAAAATTACAAAATCTTCTATACAAGGAATATGGGCTGTCAAGGAATGTGGGCTGTCTAACACAACAGTGACGGGGCGTCACATCTTCATTGCCTGTTGAGATGTGTGGCTCTGACGATTAATGCTCAACCTCCTGTCCCTATGTCAGTGACTTGCCAGCGTGGCCTACTAAGAGAGAGACCTCTACACACAACTGCCTTGAGCCGCCTGCCTCTAACAATGATGTCAATCCCAACTCCTTTCCTTCGGGAAGTTGCCTCTCTCTTGGACGTGTGGCGAAGCATTTAATTCTCCTTTATCAGTTTCGGGTATTCACATTGAGCCCCATGGTTTGTTTAAAGGATTTGGAATCCATCAACCACTTGTTCATCCACTGTTCATTTTCTTCTTGGATTTGGTCGGCCATTTTGGATCGTTTGCACACTCCTTGGGTGATATAGTGCTCTATTCTCAACCTTCTCTTCGTTTGGCATAGCGCTAGTGGAGGATGGTCCTAAAAGCTCATTGGCAACTCTTCATCCTAGCTGTCTTTTGGGCTATCTAGAAGGGGAGGAACTTCCGGACCTTCTAAGATACATCCTCCTCTGCTAAGGTGTTGATTTTGATCTTGAGAGAAGTAGAGGATTGGTCTTCTTGCCTCCCGACCTCGAATCACCATGTCTTTTCCCCCTTAGTGTCTGTTTTTGGGGTCTTGCTCCCTAGTTCAAGTTGTGTTGCTTTCTTTTTTTGCCTTGTTTATATAGTGGCTTTTCTTTGTTTTCCTTAGTTGTTCCTCTTTCTTTTCTTTTGTTCTTGTTGTTTCCTTTATTTTATTTAATAAAATTTTCTTATATCTTTCAAATATGTGTGCGTGTATACCATAGGTTACAATCCACCCAATGATAACTTCCAACTTTTCATGTGTGTGCGACATCTAACTTGCCCAATTGGTTTTCCCCATCATGAGCATCACCTTGTGCAAAAATAGGCCACAAACACTCATCGAGTGCACCACACTTGTATTTTACTATTTATCAATGGCTAACAATTGTTTTCCGGTGTGCCCCCCCCCCCCCTCGATGGGTAAATAGGGCCTATTTTTTCACTAGGTAATCATCATAATGGGACCAACCTATTGGAAGGGTTGGATTTCACATGCACATAACAGGTTGCAAGTCAACCACTGGGTGAATGTAACATGTGGTGTAACGTGTGGTCCAACCAGTTGGACTTGAGACCCTCTCTCTTTCTCTCTTTGAGTGTGTGTAGACACACACACATAACCTATGTAATGTAAATTGATTATACATAATAAAACATGACACAAAAAATTGTTAATTGTACAACTCAGGTACTTTATTTATTGTGCATGTATGACAATCTCCAGCATGTCCTAGTATTGCTTTGAAAAACTTAATGGATGTTATCTTATCTTGACCAAAGAACGGGAAACTTTTCCAAGATGTCTATAAAGGTTAAAGATCTATTGCCAAATGGAGTGTGATAAGGTTTATTTGGTCTTTACAATGAACTAATCACCAATTTTAAATACATGATTCTACTACAATTATATGAAAATTTGAAATGGATTTTATTTTGTTCCAGTGGACAAATATTAAGAAATTGGCGATTTGTTGTGTTTCTACAGTTTCATAATGATAAGATATCTTCTATCTTGTATTGAATGGATGATTTTCTTTGAAGTAAGATTGATGTTGAGGGAAGCAATACAAAGAAATGGCTTATTCAACTTATTAAAATCGTTATAAGGACTTCATGATAAATATCAACAAGGATGGGTGGTGAATTTCTTGAAGTGATAATAAGGCTAAGGGTGCCAATGGGTTGGGCAAGCCCATTAGGTATTCAAGCCTTACAAACTGCCTCTTGGGCTCAGGCTAGACTCCTAGAGGTGTCAAGTAGGTCCAATTAGTTATTGGGTCGGGTTCAGTCAAACTCAGTGGTCTGCCAATTTCAGTCAACTAAAGGCATTGCGTAATGGTATCACCCAGGTATCAGCTTTATAATGGCCATTAGGAGGGTGAATCTCAAAAGTTATTGCTAAAATTCTAAAAACTAAGAGGATCCCAAATGTGTGTGCTTTTTCTGGTTTTGGATATGTATTTGATAGTTTAATGGGCCATTCTTTGGTGAGAATGTCTGTAGGGCAATGTCGGCTTGACTTGTTGAAAGTTGGCCAAATAGGCCCTAATAAAAAATAAATCAAGCATGATTTGATGGTTTATGGCCCATTACATGTAAATGCAACAAAAGAAAAATGAAAATAAAATTAAAATAAAAAGTTATAGTTTACTACTTTCGATATTTCCCAAAATGGTCCACTTTGCTTCGATTCATTGACTTCTACTCAAATTTTGTGTTTTGATTCTCAAAATAGTTCTAGATCTAGTTTAAAAGTAGTTTTTAAGCTTCCTTTATAGTTGAAATGAAGAAAGAAGTGGAAAAACGAGAGAATATTGAAAATAAAAAAAAATTCAAAATGGGCCCTTTATGGCCGTATCGGCTTGTAACAGCTATATTGGCTCTGTAAATGTGCCATTATGGCCATATTGGCCCGTATCACAATAATAGGGTACATTTCCTTTACGTACCCAATGTTCGAAGTATGGTATCGCTACAAGTTTCATTGGCCGGGGACATAGAAACAATATTGATATCATTGATAACAGGAAATGTGGGAAAACATTGGGGAAACATGGGGGAAAGAGTTGAATTTTTCAGTGAAACTTTGGGAGATGCTAAAATACATATATTTGTATATATAAGAATAAAAAATTTGCAAAAGGAATGCATACATAATCAGTTTCTATTTAATGAGGGCCTAAAAGAATGTGTTGTCGCAAGTAATCAGTTCATCCATCGCATCTATCCTTCCAACCTTCCATCCAAACATCCATCAATATTTCAGAATATCGACAACTCATCATATTTCACCAAGAAATCGTTGACAACTGGAAAGGAAATGATAGATTGTGGTCTCGATATCGCCCGTGTTGCGATAACAATAATATCGCGATATTATGGATATTATTATCGACAATTTGAATACTACATACAACCATGTTCCCATATATATATATATATATATATATATATATATATATATATATATATATCAAAATGGATTTTTTTAAATAAACAGATTTTTTGGCGATATCAATACATTGGTGATATTATCGAAATATCATTGATACATTGACAATACAAGTAGCACCTAGAATTTACATAGTAAAAAATATTAGTGATGTCTAGCCTATATAGTAATGGTGCGCTCACGTTTTTCAGAAGCTTTAAGAGATAGGGGTGAAACGCTTTAGTGTCTGTCCCTATTAGTTTCCCTATAAGGCAGTAATCGAGCGAAGTAATTAGTTATTAACGACTTTAATAGCAGTTCTTAGTCCTATGGTACTGCAACGATTAGTACAGATTCATCCTTCGAATTCTGAAAGTGCATTAAGGCTAGTGGAGCGAAGGGCACCTTAGGAAAGGGGCCTTTGATTAGTAGGGGTGCAACGACTTTGATTGGCAAAAGCAGCTTTAGTAGGACTTTCCCGTGACTTAGTATGATTTTGGTCGAGGAGGAAATTTCGAAAGTCTTTCAGGACTGGGACATTCGCCTCAGGCGAATCGTAAAAGAATTCATCTCTTGCGAGTTCATGGGTTGCTTCCTCTAGGTCTCATTCAAAGACTATATCCTACCCATGTTCAAAGGCTGGACTATCGTCATGTAGGACCACGCGCGTGACATAGATAAAGCAACCAACATTTCATTGGGGGCTGGCTGCTCTAAATCAATAGGTAGTGGGAGAGGAAGGCGAAAGCAGCTAGGAAGGCAAGGAAGAAGGAAGGTCGGACTAAATTTGAGTCGGTCAGGCAAGGCAGGTTTTAGTATAGATAGTCATAAGCTTTTGAAGCAAGCTGAAAAATGTATGCGCACGCACTACGTGGGATTGGATCATATCAACGGTCCAAACATCCCTCTATCCATCGATAGGAGTGAAAAGGCAAGACTGACTTCCGTCCATCCTTAAAGAAAGCTTCCGAGTCGTCAGAGGAAGATAAATCCTTTAGTGGCCAAAACCTTTGACCCTTCTTTCTATAAAATGGGGGTGCCTGGGGCACCTCATCTTGTCATTGAGTCATTGTTCATTCCGGTTAGGCTGAAGTGTTTGGCGTCTCCTTCTCCACACCTGCTCACGCTTCGCTAACTTATCTCGTGGGCAATGATCTTCTTAAGATCGATCTGTCTTGAAGTGGTCAAGGGAGTATATATTATAGCAATCATGCTTGCAGTATAAATGAAAGGAGTGGAATGAAGTGTCGCTTCGGGATTCGTGATATCAATATGTTGGTAATAATTAGCGATACATGGCTGATACCTGGAATTTCCGATACTACCAGTGTTATTGGCATCACCAAGTTGGAGATACGTATAATATTGAGGATACTCCAAACAAAGTATGTACCAGCTGATACGTAACTGTTTTTTAATACCATGGTCAATTTGGACAAGGCTTGTGCCACGATGATGATAATGTTTGTTTTTGTGTGTGTGTGTGTGTGTGTGTGTGTGTTGTGCATGTATGCATGTATGTGTTTCATTCAATTAATATAAATGTAGAAATTACTTATATAGGCATGACGAACTTTTAATTAGGTTGAAGCTAATTTTGGGTTTGGGTTAGGGTTGGACCATTTTCTGTAGATTGGCTTGGGGTGACCCAGCCTGTTGACATGCCTATCATGAGCTTCTTACATCCTTGTTGATGAATGCAGGATACTGATTCAGTTTTGGTGCAGCTATAGCACAGTGCCTCTCAACGTCATCGTTACACAGGTCTGCTTAAATTTCAACTGTCAAGTTATCTTAACAAAATAAAATAAAATAAATCAAGTTCCAGTATGTCTTTCCAAATTGCAATGTCCAGTAGACTTCACAAAAATGCTCCTATAAAAAGCGATCATGATTAAAAAGTATAATTCAAAATGAAAAATGAGATACTAATCACTTCTCTTGGTAGTGGCACCTTAAAAGTTTCTGATATTTTTCTATGAACTTACTTTTACATTGAAAAGAATCAATTGAAAGTAGATAGAATTGATTCATCTCGAAAAAATTATATCAAGTGAATTTAAACAACATGGAACTTGAATTATCATTCCTTCCCCAGAACTTCAATTCGGATGCGTACAAGAAACCAAAAGTGATACTACCTGTGTGAAACATGCACTGAATATTTTCCTTGTTGGGGGTTCACAATCAGGATGGGATTATTTGGAATGACAATTCACACAGTTACCTAGTCGGAAACTGCAACAAGCAAACCAAACTATAGATTTGAATAAGATGTTTGGAACCAATGGTGTAATCATTGAACCTTTCCATCTTTTATGGTTAGGCCACCATATTCATCTTCCCTTTTGCTTCTCTGATGTCTTGTTTGTAGTTTAACATGCCATCACATGAAATCATGGTGATTCAGTAATCCTAGCCATCCACTTGGTATCATTTTTTTTTTCTGTTGAATGTGGAATATTGCTCATTTTCATGGTCCAACCATTTTTAGTTGTCCATCCTCTGACCACTTATGCAATGGCAAAGATGGTTAAATCGCTGAAAATGTCTAGCTGTGACTTCTAGACATGATGACCTACCAGATGAACAGTTCCTATTTCAGTAGAATGTGCCGTGTGTTAGTACAGATGTACTGATTCTTGCGAGCGTCACTATGAAAGCACTGGCTGTTTTACTCATCGACTCTTGACATTTACCTTAACACAAATCATCATAAAGTTCAGGTCTTGTTGGTTTACAATAAAACAGATGCACAACCTTGGTTTTAATGAATCCTATCAGCCGTTGGACCTGATTTGCATTTTACTATGGAAACTCTTGGTAGGATGAATTGATAAAAACAAAACATGCATTTTCTTTTAACTAAAAAGCGAATACTTTTATGAGGAAGTGCACAGTGTACATTCAAGCATTTTCTCGGGATTATAAACTGTACATGTGGTGCCGGCCCTTTTGTTGATCTAAATTATGTTGAGAGATCCATTGTAGATGGGAGATAGCCAACAGATCTGCCTAATTGGAGGATCCTAACCATCCAGTTGGACACCAATTAGACGTGGACACACTGGTTCAAATTGTCCATTTCCATCAGATGGATCATCTGATACTGAGTCACTAGGGATGCCCCAGTCCATGATTTGGCTTATCAGATCAACAGATTAGGTTACCAAAGGTGGGCCCCACCTTACCATCTCTGGGTCAAACAAAAAACGCCATCTCTTTCAATTGATCTTCGCATAATACCTCAGTTCATAATACTAATCCATCCTGATGACCACAGATGGGATCCAAGTTCAAGAAAGCTTTGATTGCTGAGAGTGTCAGAGACTCACTTCATAGTTGGTGCAAAAGAGTAAAAGACAAATCCAAGTGTGATGGAACCACGAGATCAGTCTGTTCACTCAAATCAACAATAGATGAGAGAGATGAAATAATTACGGTTGTATCAGGCACTTTGTCTCGGTGCTCTTCCATAGCCACACACAGATCATTCTCACTGAAGCAGCTTGATGAAGTTCATATAGAACCACAGGCAGTATATGAGATATCAGATCAGCCCGAACACAATGGGTCTTTGCAGCATCCATACATGACATCTAGTTCATCCCAATAAAGATTGTCGCATGAGTCAGACTTGCCCGCAGACAGTGAAAATGATGCAACCAATGAAGAAGATTGGTAAGTACAGTTGCATCTTCTCCATTGATTTGATAACACAAAATGTTAAGACTTGGAGGTTATCAAGTTCGAAAGAGAACATAGACACTATCATTTGAGGCATAATTGTTGTAGATCAGTGAGCTATTCAGCATTAACCATTTTAGGGGGTTTTGATATCATGCAGTATCAAAACATTTGGTGGTTTGATTGGGAGCGCAATAGTTTGCTTGTTGGGATCAGTCTCTTAGTTCCATGTTCTGATGTTGATGCAGGATTAACCTGTTATCAGTTTCATTTTGGTGGATTTATATAATACTCAACCTATATGTCCTAGATGGGAAGATCCTAATATTTTGATCATTGGCCTTTTTTCATAAATGCGAACTGTTATTTTCCTTCTTCTTCTTCTTCCTTCTTTTTTTTTTTTTTTTTTTTTTTTTTTTTTTCTGAGTTGTCTTTGCATAACCACCACCACCACTACCATTATCATCTACAATTAATTGTGATCAGCTAGATGAATCCTATTCCTCCATTCCACTCTATCAAGGGCCATGACTTCAAATACACCATGGGTCATGAGTCTTTCTAATGCAGGGGCATTTTCACACCGGGCTCGAGTGGGGTCGCTTGTGGGATGCAGGGGCACACTCGGGGTGGGTGCGGCCTACGGAGGAGGTATCAGACTCCTCACCGGGGGTGATTAATGCGCGTTTCACACCAGGCTCGAGTGGGGTAGCCCGTGAGATGCGGGGACACACTCGGGGTGGGTGGCCCATGTGATTTGGGGCCCACGTAGGGGGTTCGGCCCGAGGTCCTAACCCATGCGATGTGGGGCCTGGGCTATGAGATAAAAGGATTAATTCGCCATACTCCAGCAAGTGGTTAATTGTCTGCATCAAATTGGTATCAGCGGGAGGTCTCGGGTTCGAGGCGCTCACCTGGGGTGATTAATGCAGGGCATTTTCACACCGGCTCGAGTGGGGTCGCTTGTGGGATGCAGGGGCACACTCGGGGTGGTGCGGCCTATGGAGGAGGTATCGTGTTCGAGACTCCTCACCGGGGGTGATTAATGCGCATTTCACACCAGGCTCGAGTGGGGTAGCCCGTGAGATGCGGGGACACACTCGGGTGGGTGGCCCATGTGATTTGGGGCCCACGTTTCGGCCCGAGGTCCTAACCCATGCGATGTGGGGCTTGGGCTATGAGATAAAAGGATTAATTCGCCATACTCTAACAGTTCGAGCTTTTAGAGCAAGTGGTTAATTGTCCTGCATCACTTTCTGATGCAAGACAATTAACCATTTGGTCTAAAAGCTTGAACTGATAGAGCATGGTGAATTAATCCATTTATCTCATAGCCCATGCCCCACATTGCATGGGTTAGGACATCAGCCGACCCCCTCGTGGGACCCACTTCATATGGGTTCTGCTTCACATGATCCACTTCACACGAGCCACCACCTCACATGGGCTGCCCACCCCGAGTGTGCCCCCGCATTCCACAGGTAATTCTACTCAAGCCCGGTGTGAAAATGCCTCTACATTACTTTTCTTACTACCTCCACCCTTCCCCTCTCGGGCCTTTCCCTTGAATCCATACTGTACATTATGAGCTATCTTTGTTTGTAGCCCACAATTCTGGGTATTGCCCATGCATTCAGGACCTGTTCAATTGACAATCTGGATCACTAAACCATTGTTCTAGCTTGTGCAGAATTGCGAGCATCCAATTGATGTTCTGGATTCACCTTCTTTGGATAACAACACATGCATCAGCATCACAGCAGACCCCTTAAGATGCTACGGCAGGCCCAAGGAAGGTTAAATGGTGGGCGTCAAATCAACACTAGTTAAACATAGTGTGGTCCACTTGGCCCTCAGATCAGGCCCATTTTTTGCTCAAAATTGAGCTGTCTAAACAGATGGACGGCAAGGATATACAATGTTACGTCAAGGTGGGCCTCCACAGTGGGGTCCACCCGCTAGACGGGGTGGATACAAAATGCATGAATCATTAGGTCCCAACAGCGTAGAGAACCACGCTGCCACAAGGCGGCATGCTGAAGCACTTTGTTTTGGTCAGCGTGCGTCCCCAATTTGCTGAGAACTCATCGTACGTGAATTCATGTATCTTGTAGCCGAATGCTTAGCTGCGCACTAACTGGTGCAAACTGTTTTGAATGCTTGGCTGCGCACTAACTGGTGCACCTGCCTCTCTCTACCTTCGTCTCTCTTCTGCAAATCTCTTCCCCTTTTCTCTCCATGCCTTCCTCGCTCCACAGTCCACCGCAAGTGCCATACTCTCCAGTCTGACTTGATGCAAGCAACTTGTACAATTTGTGTGTGCCTGCGTATCAAGCATCATGCGCTGCCAGAGTATCAAATCTCCCCATAAACCCTGAAACCGAGAGAGAGAGAGAGAGAGAGAGAGAGAGAGAGAGGCCATCGCAAGAAGGAAATGGAAGACATCGAAGACGTGGTTGCAGGTGGCCCTCCACCCGGGCTTCGCCTGCCCTTGACTGGCGTCGGTATGAAGCCGAAGAAGCCCAAGGCCCGTAAAATCCAAGGCCCCCCTCTTCTCACTCCTTCCCATGAAATCCCAGGGACACAGGTTCCTCTTCTTCCCACTCTCTGTCTGTCTGTCTGTCCGTTGAATGCCAAGGACTTTCACGATCATCTCCTTCTGCCCCACCATGTGAGGATTCACACCATTCATCTAGAAAATCCCACCATAGGTGTTCCAAATGCCAAAAACCTCACTCATTGGAGATATGACCGTCCATACAAAAAACAGCGGTTCAGGAGAAAAGCAGTTGCTAACTCACCTCTTCCGGATGTTGGATTGGTGGGAATCTTCTTCTACATTAACAATCTGGATCGCCATTTTGTTGGGCAGAAGGGGGCGAGCCTTCTGAGCATTCCTCATGTCTGTTTATCTGTGTTTATACCAGTTAGGTTGCTAAAAAAGCTATTTTCTGCTGTTGTAGACCATATACATGAAGACTTTTGGGTGCTCGCACAACCAGGCAAGCTTTCATCTCATTTATCTTCCTTGCATTGTTAATCTACATTTATTGATGAATCTCCGTGTTGAGAATAGAGTTATTTGCTTTACAAAGTATTACTGATTTCTGTGAACAATAGTGGCGCTTTCATGGAGATCAACGTTTACTAACATTTTTGGGGGGAGAACATTTATGGTGAATTGAAAATTTCAAGTGAGTTTGCCAGAAAAGTTGTAGTTCAAGCCCGCAGGTCAAATGTAAACAGGGTGCGTTTGAACATTGACGTCTTAGGGTTCGAGCCCAGCTTTTCTATAAAAAAGAGAGATTTTGATACTCTGGAAGAGTGTGATGGATGATACGCTAGCACTTAGAAACTAGTTAGAAATTGAATGCATTGCATAAAAGAAAGCCAAATTAAACTGTCCAAGTACGGCTCCCAATTTAGATGTATCATGAACTGGAATTTCTTTTATTTGATTGTCTGACTACCCAGTTGGTGGGCATTTTTTGGACAGTTAAATATGAAAAATATTCAATGGTCCTATTTCAACAAGTGTTCATGAATCAGAGGGTAGGATTGTTCAACCTATCTTATTTTGGGAATGTTACTCAGTGACTGTGGGTTCCAGAATTTAGTTGGTTTAACTTGAGTTAATATGTGCCACATGTACAATATCTCAGTGCTTGAGTATCAAGCATCATATGCTACCTGAGTATCATATAAATCCCCTAAGAAAAGGAGAATTGAGTGCACTCCCTAATGTGACACATACATTCATGCTTCTCTAACAATGGTGTTTTTAGCAGCACAATTCAGTGTTCCCTAAATGTATCTAAACGACAATTTAGGGGGTTGAATCTGCATTGGCAACATTCTGAGGAAGTTGTAATTTCATTTTAGCTCATGAGTAATTATTTTAAAGAATTATATGGTACTTTGGTAGAGTATGCTGGATCATGTTTATGCACATGCTCATTGTAACGTATTAACTCATGGTATACATATAGACAATCTAGACAGTCCAAACTACAGGATCCACCATTGATGGCGTTAATTTGAGATAATGCAAGATATAAGATGAATGGCATAGCTCTTCATTGTGATGGTATTGCATATGTACCAAATGGAAAGGGGATCCAGCCTGTATCTCAACTGCTAACAGAGTATGTTTCAACATTGAGGTCACTGTCCAAAGGTAGCTGCCACATGATGTCCAATTTATTTAGCTGATCAAAAGAGGCATCAGATTGGACTACGGGGCGCACAAATCCAATCTAATGTCCATATGGCTAACTGATTGGACTGTGGGGCTGACAAGCCCTGTCAATGGGCTTTGTTGCTATTTTATACAAACTGTAGGAGTATTTTGGGTGACACATACAAACCCTAGAGCTTCCATATGGTTGTATACACATGGCATTTTTGTTAATACCTGGACTCTTTCATCTGCTTTCCATGTTTAGATTATTTCCTTGGGCCAATCTGAATTAAATATCACTACTAATGTATTTATAAAGAAAAAAAGACTTAACTATGGCTACTCATATGTGGACCACTGGAATCTGGTATGGGAGATGGAATAAAATTTTGAGGTATTTTTCTTGAAGATTAGTCTTTCTTCTTGGTGATTTCCAGATTTAAAAAGAGGCTATTGGGTTCTCACACAGTCCATTCTTGGGCTTAAAACATAGTTTTGCAGCATCTCATGGTATGTAGCCATCTCTCCAGCAGTTATGTTCAATTCTCCAATTTGCTACATCCAACTCTAGGCCGTTTAGGGCTTTAAAATTGACTAGCCCAGTCATAAAATAAGACCAGTATGGTGTTTTGGTCTTTTCTGGAGAGAGTAAGGTAGAGATAGATTGGGAGAGAGGTTGAGGGAGGGAAGGAGGGAGGGAGTTAAAAACTAATTGCAGGGGTAAAATTGTCCATGATTATTCGTGTTATGTGACTCTCATTGCTTTTCTCTGCCATGCCTCCCTCTCTATTCTAATGTTTGGAAGTTGAGGGTTTGTTTAGGAAGAAACAAAGGTGTCTTTGGTGTGAGCTATGTGGGTCTGGGTGGGTCAAGCTCGAGTTGTCTAACATGGATTAAGTCTGGCGCGGGCTTACTATCACAAGGTTGTCGAGGACCCATGTAACACTCAATCTAGTGCCTCTTAAGGCCGGGTCGGGCCCATCGCAGCCCGAACAATGCGCATTGTTACACCTACTTCTTGTGTCTGCAAGAGATGAGAGACCATCCCAAAAATACACAGGATCCAATTGATGAATGTTGGTTAGAAGGATCATCGAGCGAATTGGCATTTGCACAAGTCCTCAATAGTAGGGATGATGAAGAGGAAAAATCCTCAATAAAGAATACTGCAAACATATTTGATAATACAATCAACATCTCCAAATGAAATAATTGAGGTGTAGAGATGAAAGGGATAAGCATGTGAACTGTGTAATGTCAGGCTAAGACCATTAAATAAATCAGTTTCATGCCAGCTCTCATGATGCATTGGATCTGGAAGTTGCTTTCCATTCGTTGGACAAAGGTTAACAATTAACTCAAGGGGAGTATAAGGCATCTTTACATCAGAAAGATGGACACTTACTACTAAAATCACCGGCTTACATTGAGACTGTAAATAGCCCCATTGAAGAGTTGGCAATCAATATGCCAGGAAATACTTGAGATGACATAACTCCATCTTGAAAAGATGGTTAGGGATGTGCTTTATCAATGTAATGACAAACAAATAATCCATTATGAGGATCATATCATTGATATAAAAGAATAAAATGTCTAGGGCCTCTAGGCCTCCATAAGACAGAAACAAGCATAACAAAGACATGCTCACCGCATACAAATTTTGCCTGAACCACCAGCAAAATTAAATTTCCCCAACCATGCTTAGCACATGGATCTTGTTTAAGACCATACTAAGCCTCACAAAGTCAATGGACAAGATGCAAAGAATCCAAAAGTCTACGGAAAGATTAAAACAATTGTGTTCTTCATAATAAGCTAAAGGTGAACCACAAGCAACGTCGCCTCATTCCTTTCGAGCCTTACATTTTTCTCTGCTGTATTCATTACATGCCTAATCAAAATTGCCAGTATTTGGGTGTCAAGTATTAAATACTGCATCTTTTGTTTTTCTTTGCATCACTTATATTAGTCCTTTTTTTTTTTTTAAGGCAACAGGAATTCATTAAGAAAGCAAGAAAAAACTTACAGAGTAGGGCTGCTGAGGTAGCAAGCCGAGAAAAAAACAAGAAAACTACAAACCTAAAAACAGGAAATTAAAGTCATTAAGACCCAAAACATAGGAAACCCATTCGATCAACAGAAACTTGGCAAAAGAGCCCACTTTCTGAGTAGAGTGGTGGACATTGTTGAAACAACGATCATTTCTTTCCTTCTAGACAGCCCACCAAATAGCAAGGATAGCCACCTTCCAGATACAGGTTTTAGATTTGCCCAGATTAAACCCATGCCAGTAAGCCAGTGTAGAGGGAGCGGAGCTAGGAAGACACCCACTAACGCTAAAACAGTAAAAGAAGTCGCTCCAGATTTGGGAGATGAAAGGGCAATGGACTAAAAGTTGGTCCACTGATTCCTCGTTTCTCATGCAGCAGAGACAGATGTTGGGCAGCTGCATACCTCTCTTTCGCAAGTTGTCAACCGTAAGGATACGGTTTTTAACCACCATCCAGGCAAAGCAGATAAACTTAGGAGGAGCAGAATACTTCCAAATAAAAGGGAAGGCCTGAGGTAGCAGGGTATGGGAGGGGTCCAGAGAGGAGTATTGAGATTTGACCGACAAGATCCCTGATTTTTCTTTTTTCTAGATGATGGAATCCGAAGCAGCACTTATATTAGTGAAGTTATCATTTGCAAAAGAAATATCAAATTGTAGCGTGCCTTTTACCATTTTATTTGCCTCGACGATTTCATTCCCATGCTTGCTGATTCCATGGATGATAACCAAATAATGGCTTTATACTTTTGTTTGTCATAAACAAATCACCAATTAGTTCTATTTGATTCAATCTTTTTTCTTTTTTGAAAGATGACAATGTCATTGGCAAAGACATAACACGTAATAAACCAACAGGACTGACCTTTCTCTAACGTTGGTGTCCCGACCTTTTCTGCCCTTGCAAGAGCTAAATTCCTTGTTTGCTCTCGGACTATGGCATCAGGCTTCTTTACCTCTCATAGTTCTGGGATTAGTTCCCATGGTTGGTGTTTTGTGCTTTACTTGAGTGCTGTAATGACCTTTGGGTCCTTTTCTTTTCAATAAAGCTTCAATTACTGATAAAAGAAATAGGGGACCAAGGTGCAGAGTGATCCTCTCCACTCACATGCAGGCCAAGACAAAGATGCAACACAAGAAATTTTTTTTTTTTTTTAAAGGATGCAAAAGGCACAAAACAAGAGAATAGGGAACTCAGGTAAGAAAAAATATAAAGGGACACAAAAGGCCAATAAGAGAATAGGGACTTGGAAGCATTTAAGGGCCGTTTGGCATCTCTACAAATAAGAGCTTATTTGCTTATTTCTATTTTATTTTTTTTTAGAGTCTTTTTGTGAAAATAGATTGTTTGGTAAGTGTCTAATTATGAATTTTATTTATTTATTTTTATTTTTTTGAAATTAGTAAATATGCTCATTTTTTCCCTAAGCCATGGATGGACAGATCACTTTTTTTTTCTTTCTTTTTTAAGAGCTTATTTGGCTTAAGCATGTTAAGGTTTAGGGCTTTAATCATTTTTAAAATTCCAAAAATACCCTCATATATCCTATTTGCGTTCTCTCTCTCTCTCTCTCTCTCTCTCTCTCTCTCTCTCTCTCTCTCTCCCTGCCCTCCCACCTGCGCTGTTGGTGCCAAGTACCAATTCTCTTCCCTCTCTCTTATAGATATGAAACTTTCTTGGGTGTTGGGCCGTGATGGGTTGACTCACAAGGCCCGAGGCATCTATGCTATAGGTGCTGGGCTGTGACAGGTTGACTCTTAAGGCCCAGGGTATCTATGGTATAGGTGCATCTGATGAATGTCTTGAGTATTAACCCCATGTGGCTATTCAAATGGACAGTTGCAATGGAATCAGTCCACTGTCCAAATCCAATGGGGGCAAAATCAGAAGGTTAGAATCATCAAACAATCGTGATTGCTTCACTCCATGACACTAATTTGATTGTTTGATCATGGCCCACACAAAATGGACCAATAAGAAATTGCCTTTTTTTCTAATGACTAGGTCAGGCACACAATACTCGTGGATTTGGAAGCTATATTCGTAATTCCTGTTAGCAAATGAAAATCTTCTTTAAGATCTCAAATCAATCAGGTCACAAGGTTTTGAAGGATGCTACCAACTCCATTTAGTTATCAAAAAAGAGTGAAAAAGGTATATGTTTGCATCAACATATTGGATATGTTTGTACACTGTAGACTTTCACGGACTTTGAATTCTTGGGATATAGCTGGGTTTTTGCAGGAGCTCTTTTCATTTTTCTTCTTGATCAGTGACTGTGAACCGTGATTTCATTGAGTGGTTGGACTAGGGGGCTGGTCACTGCTGGGTCATGACTGAGGCCTGTCTATTCGTTGGGCCTAAAAGTCAGGGCAAGATGGGCTTTAATTGGGCTGGATTCAGGTCGGCTTGAGGTCAACCTGGATCAGACCCAATAATTAATTGGAAGGGCCTGGGCTTGAGCGTATCTACATTAGTAGGTGCATCATGCATGTATCTACATGGTGCCACAAGACCATCATGTATGTTGCAGGGGACTAACCAACTTCAGTTTGGCATCAAAGGGTGTTCCACATGGCCTTCATTTTGAAGATGGGCCTATATGATGAATGACCCATATTGAAGGCGGGCCACACATGATAGATGGTCCACATCAAAGGTGGGATCCCCATCATGGATGGTTGACATTGAAGGTGGGCCCACATGATGAATGAGCCATATTGAAGGTGGGCCCTAGGTTCCTCCTTTACCCATTCCTCTTGATTGGATGATTAGCTAGGAAAAAAAGGAAACTCCACCTCGATCATAATGGAGTTGTAATTTTAAAAATGACATCAACTACCCCTAAAAAAGCTCTTATTTGCATGTTTTTACCAAACGTGCTTATTTCAAATAAGAGCTTTTTCTGGTTGTGAAAAAGTGATTTTACCAAACGAGCTTATTGTAAAACAAGAGCTAGAACAAAAAGTCTTATTAGGGTAGCTCTTATTGGATTTAGATAAGAGATGCCAAACGAACCCTAGAAGTTCTAACTTGACTCCCAAAATCCCCATCCCACTCCCCAAAGATCTGCCACTGAGCATATTCAGAATTCCTACCTCGACAATGCATGCCTAATGATCATAAGCATGATACCTCTTTTTAAGGTACCACCCAATGTGCATTTTCCCCTAAATGTTCTACAGTTCCTCTCTTTCAACAATCCCCATATAACCCCAGAAAATACCATATTCTATAAAGCTCATTTCGGCCATCGAACAGTCCACATCACCTTTCCAAGTGCAAGTCACTGGTGGACCCATTGAAAGACTGACAGACCCCAAAATGAGCAAGAAAGAACCCATTGAAAGAATGATAGACCCCAAAATGAGCAAGAAAGAAAGCTCTCTCTCTCTCTCTCTCTCTCTCTCTCTCTCTCTCTCTCTCTCTCTCTCTCTCTCTCTCTCTCTCATAATGCAATGAATGGACAAGTGACCTACTTATCATTTCCCCAAGCAAGAGCTTTGACTCTTGGTGGCACTGGAGCCTTCCAAACCATGGCATAGGGGGGAGAGATACAGTCAAGCACTATCTACTTCGAAAGTAAACATTTGGCTGAGAAATTTCCACTTGATGACTATTTCCACACTTTTAGTTGGCCTCTGTAACATCAATAAACACATCTCTCGACATGCTTAAAAGATTCATCAACAGAGATGCTTCCTCATCCTGTGAGTTTTCAGCTTGATATTTCATACCAGACCACCCCCAAACATCTCAATATGATCTTGAATTTTTTTCATCTTTCTCAGCCGCAAGCATGAAAGCATGGTAACAGTTATCCACCGGAAAATTGTATAACCAATTATACTTCCAAAAGTGAATTCTATTTCCCTTGCCCACAAAAAGGCAAATTCCCTTGTTAAATTCCATGCCCCCTCTTTTCACAATGTTCCTGTTTATGGGGATTCTACCCAACCTTGTTAATAGCCTTGTGCAGCTGGGACCCATCTGATCTAACATAAATGCCTGGAAACCCTCCCATCCCCCAGGATACACCATATTTTCCCAAAGCCCGTTTGGCCCTTCCCCTAACCTCCACTTCCATTTGCTTAAAAGAGGCCAATCTCTCTTCCTAACTTCACCAGTCCAAAGGTCTTTGCACCTCCTTTCAATTCGTAATATGGAATTTGTCATCAATCACACCTTCCCATAAAATTTTGTGAAAATGTTTTCATCTTCTTCCTCAACAACAACACTGTTGATTTCATAATTTTTGAAGTCATGGGAGCAATTTTCATAATTTTGAAAATTGAGAGCTTTTTACTCAAAATTTTGAAGGGCTAATGAATGAAACCTGAAGCAAACAATGAGACTCCATGAACTTCTAGAACTAGGATCAGTTTTAGCCATTGAAAAAACATAACAGAGAAGTGGTGTTATATATCATCACTCAATGAAGCGGGATATGGCTTTTGAAAGGAATGATTGGCAAAGCAGGACTCATGAACTGACCCCATATATCTGGCAAGGCTAAAGCTGTGATAAGTATCACCAAATAAATAGTAAAAGAAAGTGAAGGGACTCTACTAAGGAAACTCTTTCAGTGAAGCAGCATCTTTGGTTGCAAGTTGCACTCTGTCCATAACCCTGCCAACTTTGGATGTGGTTTGGTCAACATCATACACTGATTCGTGTCATCAAAGTGAGCCTGTCAGTTAAAACTCGAATATCTACCCGCCCGTTGAAACTTGAATATCTACCCATCATGGCATGGTCAAGTTCTAGTTCTGTTAAATAGTCCAATGTCATTGCATGTGCATGCGTGCATGATGCTGCCTTCGGTTAACCAGTTATGTGCTTGACATTTATTGCATATCATGATAGAATGTGTAATTGTTCATTCCTTGTAACTGGTTTTACTTGAAATTTGTTATGTCATAATGGGTTGTCATTCCCCTGTTGCGCCTTTGCTTTACAGAGTGACAGTGAATATATGGCTGGTCAGCTTTCAGCATTTGGATACACAATGAGTGATAATCCGGAGGAGGCAGACCTTTGGCTAATTAATACGTATTGATGCTCTTTACTTTTCCTTTTTCCCTTTTATCTTTCATTTGTGCTGCTGAATAAGCTTCTCTGCTTCGAATTGTTTGCATAGTGTTTACAACAAAGGTTGGGTTTCTTTTGCAAATTGAAATAAGTTGTGGTTCACGGTTTGTATGTCTGATTCCCGATTGACAAAATGAGATGCAATGTCAATTTTTATTTTTATTTTTCCCTCCAGATTGTTACCACACGTGGCACGTGTTCGATTATCCGAACCAAGTATCCTGTGGGATCTGCTGTTGACTGGCCCCTAACCAAAATTTTCTGACTGGACTATCTTAAGTGTGCCATAAATGGGCCTTTCTTCAATGGGAGCCACTGCTGATATGCTACCAATTAGAGGGCTAGGATCATCTAGACATTGTGATGTTTGGACCACGGCCCATTCACAATCTGAAATACAAAAGATGTTTTCGATCTCATCCATGCATGCCGCACATCCAGACATGACATGGAGGTAGAAACTGCTTGTGTATGAGGCAAAAAAAAAAAAAAAAAAAAAAAAAACTTTGGGAGGCATAAACATGCCATGTGTGTGCATGACATGAAATGACATGGAGCCAGAAGAATGCCATGTGGGCAGTGGAAAACTACTTGTGGACTTAGAAATGGTCTGTGCGTACATCTGTGTGCGCGTGTATGCTTGTGTTTCTGTGCGTGTGTGCATGGATGAGCGTGGCTGTGTACCTGTGCATATTTGAGGCACAAAAATTCTCATTTATGTGTGCTTGTGTGAAGGTATAATCCTTCAATTGCTTTTGCTTTCCCCCTCCTCTTTATACATTGTTGGATCTGAAGGTATAAACTGCATTTGCATGACTACTACTGTGGTAAAAACCTACCCCCCTCCAACCCTTCGTACTACCATCACCCCCCTCACCTTCCGCACCCCCTCAACTATTGCCCCCCACTTCATTCCCCCACCAACCTCTCACGTGTAGTCCTCGAAAGTGGTCCTACTTGTCTCCCACCTCCTCATCTAATCTGTATCCCATTGCTCCCGTAACAACTCACCAATAACGCCTATAATTGAAATCCTCACTCTTCCACCTCCTCTACCTCCTTAAAGTCCCACATTTGTTGTGGTAGCTCCTCCCTAAACTCCCACTCACCTTCAGCATGGTCATCTCTGATCTTCGCCCCTTTTCTCAACACCTCCTTCATCTTCACTCTCATTTCCTTTGGAACCCTTGGGCAGTCAACAACATTCCGATGGCCCCTTGCTAAGTGTTCCTTCAAACGTGACACTTTGCTCTTCAATACGTTCCTACAATAGTTGCACTTGGATTCGTGTCGATTGTTGGGAAATGGGGTATCGTGCTGCCAACCAATGTTGGGCTGCCTACCTTTTCCACACACTTCTATCCACAAAACAACATTAAGCAAATAAGATGTTAGCACATTCACATGTACTAAATACATAAATATTAGGATTAAATAACCATTGATTAATATATTTTTAAAAAATAATCTTTTAATTGAAGAAATATTGCTTTTTAAAAATTTTTAAAACTTTCGTCAATCTGTTAATTAGCCTCCAACCACTCTAACACAATTTTTTTCACACTTTATTTCAAGTTAAATGGGTGAAATGGGGAAAATTTTGGATTTCCCTCAAATTTTTTTTTTTCCAAATTCGAGAATAACCGTTGATTAATTTAGAATTTATGAAAACACTTGAAAATTAAGGCTAAATAACCCAAGGAATTCTATAACGATAATGGTGGCCATAACAGTCACCACCGTTACCATTACGATTACGACCCTTGTATTGTTTTTTTTTTTTGGGAAGAAAACATGTATTGATCATGTAATGGACCATTTTATCAGTCATTTTTTTTCCTGTAACAGATAACGATTGCACTGTTACCCTTACATAATTGCTGTTCGGCACACCATGAAATAATCACTAATCAATTTGGAATTAAAAAATAATTTTAATTTTTATATTTTTTTAATTAAAAAAATATTTGTTGTTCAAAAAATTCAAAAACTTCTGTCAATCTATAGATCAGCCTTCAACCACTCTAGTCTATTGTGACTTTTCACACTCCAATTGTAATTTAAATGGCAAAATTGGGAAATTTTGGATTCTCTCTTAATTTTATAAATCGGAGGTTGAAATCCACGATTGAGCATGCAAAGTCATGGATTCTCATCTTTGTTCTACCGATTCCAACTGATTTATTGCACAAAAAAGAAAAGAAAAGAATAAATTGAAAAGTCTCACCATTTGCAATTTGGGCCCACTCACTCATTGATCTTGGTTTCCGCACCAAAATCCCTGTATTTTCATCATTGTTCTACTGATTTACAAAAAAAAAAAAAAGATTAAAAAAAAAAAAACTCATCGTTTGCAATTCGGTCCTACCGTTCTCCGATCTCAATTTCTGTGCCCAAATTCTCGTTTCTCCAAAAAAAATAGAAGATGGTTGGTTGAAATCAGCTTAGGAAATGGAATGGATTACAAGCAAAAGATTTGAGGAAAAATGTGATCTTTGAGGATTTTTGGAGATTCATTCCTTTTTCGAAAATACCAATAGGGATTGACGACTAGAATTGTTGACAATACTATCGATGATATTGTCCATACAGGGGAGATTATAATTGTGATATATTGATATATCGAATTGTATCACTGTATCATTGATGGGAAGCTATATATTGCGATATATTGTGCAATACTTTGAAGTCTAGTGACTTCCGGGCTATTCCGTTCTGGCCCACCTCGACAACAATAGTATTGGACGATATATTAGGTGATATGATCAATATTGCGAACACTGGTGTCAACAACCAAATAGAATTTAGACTTTCCTTGGGAGACTATGGGCATGTTTGTTTGTTTTCCCCAAAAACAAAGGTCCTGACTTTTTCCCAAAAAATGTGTTTAAGTTGTATCCCTTTCATTGCTTTTTTATTTCCCAACGGGCAAAGGCCCATTTTCCTAGCTTTTCTTGGGGATTATTTCAACAAAAAGGTGGGGAAATAGTTCCTAGGATAAGCTGGGAAATTTTACAAAACAATAGCACCCAATCCTTTCATCTATGCCTCTCTCACACCACTCCAGTGTAGTTGTCTTGTCTCTACTATCCAAGTTTAAAGTGCACCCCGGTCCCCACATGATATACGGTCTTAAAAAGTGTTAGATCTTTTCTAATATAATAAACATGGGTTTTTCATTTTCCATCCATTTATTGGGTGGTTAGGATCACTAGATTAAATTGATTTTCGGGACGGATGAGCAATCAAAGATGGGCCCAATTTTGTATAATGATTAGGTCTTTTTTTTTTTTGTTTATAACATAAACTTCCATGTCCTAATAGTTAATCTGGTGGTTAGGATCATGATATTAGAGTGATTTCGGGAGATAGTGGCAATCAAAGGTGGGCCTTGCATCATGGACTATTAAGATCAAGGAGCAAGCCTTAGTATAATCAGTATGGTCAATTTATTTTCATGGCCACTAGTTGGTTAAATCGTCAAATGAAAATCAATTTTGAGAGGCATGCACAATCAAATGTGGATTCCACACTAATATAATCAATATGAACCGTCCGTCTTCTTAGCAATTGATCAAATGGTTGAGAATCATCCAATCAAATTGCTTTTAGAGAGAGATGGGAAATCAAAGGTGGGACGCATGAGGTTATATTAAAAGCTCAAAATATGCAGCTACACCCACTGTAAAAATTGGCAATCAACCAAAAATTTCTCCCAAAAGCTTTAACACCAATTTTAGGGGTCAAAGAATAGTTTGATAGACATCATTCTTTTAATATTATTATTTTTAAAAATCAATAACAAAGTGAACTTCTGTTAAAAACAACTCAAGAGCTGCAAAGTAAAATGAGAAACGAATTCATTAAGGCAATATACAAGTCCTCTATACAAAGAGGAACCCTATGCACCCCTTTGCTAGAGAGCAATTTCATTTGATTTCTTGTTGATCTGGATGAAGAGAATCTCCCCAAGGCGCTAAAGAGTGGGAATTGCTTGAGTATAAAGGCAAGATTCCATGGGTAGGTCAAGGCTCAAGCAATTGCATTGTGAGTAGAGCTGTACACGAGTCGAGCAGAGCCGAGTATCGCCCTACTCATACTCAGCTCTTAATGCCCAAGTCCTACTCGTACTCGGCTCTGCTCGGCCATCGAGCATGGAATCCCTGCTCGTGCTCTACTCGCCCGAGTACGAGCAGAAATCGAGTCCAGTCGAGTCCGAGTATTCGAGGCGAGTTCGAGTCCAAGTCTGAATTTGAGCCCAATTAACATATATTATCAATTTTAACATATATTAGCTAATAGCTATATTAACATATATTAACATATTTCTATATTAACAATTTCTGACATATATTAACATATTAACATATATTAACAATTTCTGACCTATATTAGCAATATTAATATATGATATTGATATCAATTTCTAACATATATTAACAATTTATACAAAAATAATAATAATAATAATAAATCAACACCACACAATATTCCAAAAAAAAATAATAATCAATTTCTGACATATATTAACAATTTATTAAAAAAAAAAAAAAAAAATCAACACCACATATTACCGGGCGAGCTGGGCAGGAACGACCGGCACCGTGCGTGCAAGGCAGGGATGACGGACGAGTGGCAGGGATGAGCTGCGGCACCGGACAGGGGCACCGGGCAGGCCGCAGGGACGAGTGGCAGGGTCTAGCACCACCGGACAAGGGACAAGGGAGTGAGAGAGAGAGAGAGGGGGAAGAAGAGGGACGGGCGCTGGCCGCTGGATGAGGGAGGGGAGAGAGAGAGAGAGAGAGAGAGAGAGAGAGATTTTTTCGAACGGGGGAGAATAGGGTTTTGGCGGGCTGCTTGAAAGTTGAAAACGACTGGAGAGGGTAGGGTTTATTTTTTCAGGCGGGTTATATATACGGGTACACGAGTCGAGTACCGCCCAGCTCGTACTCTTCTCGAAATCAAAATGAGTCTTAAAAAACTGACCGTACTCGGCTCTAACTCATGACGAGTCGAGTCGAGTTGAGTAATTCCAAGTCGAGTCGAGCGAGTAACCGAGCATACTCTGCTCGTGTACAGCTCTAATTGTGAGAATCTCCTTGGACAATCAACAGCCCCTCAAACAAGTTCACAAACTCCACACCAGCTTCATTAGCCGGAAATTCAGCTTGATTTGATGCACTCAGTCCCACTGTACTGAGAAAGAGTCTCACAACAGCCAACACCTAACTCATCTTTTAGGACCTTTCCTACTTTGCATGTCCTGGGATTCCCATTCGAGCTCCTGTAGATGTCAAGCTTCCACCAAATTGTAAGGTGAAGGGGAACCACCAATCTCTTTTACCCACCAATTGAATATGGCTAGATTGGAGATTGTTGAAATTCTTCTATTCCTTACCCTCCAGATTCCCCACATGATTGCAAGCGGTTGCAATCTCCACAAAAACTTTCACATAGGATTGAAGGACTTGTCGAGTCACCCTCCTATCAAGTAGGATAATGCGCTTGAAAATTCTGACTGAATCTTTCATGCCACAATACAATGAGTAAAGAGGTGGTCCATTGACTCCTTGACCCATAATGCATCTATTCACATGGGCCACTTCTGGTTTTTAGGGATTTTCTAGGGCGAGAATCTTATCTGTTGTGGCTATCCAACAGCAGGCTTTAACACAAGGAAGAACACTCAAACCCTAAACTCTAGCCCATGGGGGCCTGTACGAGTGCCCATGGCACATAACTTCATGGAAAGACTTAACTGAGACAGTGCCTCTAACCGATCAAGCTTGTATTCTCTCATCTTTGACATACAGAAAAAGAGTTACAATCAAGAAGAGCTGGCAAATTAGTCAATATAACAATCATGCAGTGCTGCAAGTTTCTTGAATTGTAGGGATCACAAAGCATTATTAATAACCACTTCATAGAATAGACTTGCTTTATGAGTGAGTTTACGTTGGCTATGGAGCGAGGTCTTGGAAACCTACTGGCCATGATTTCATCAGCAAGCCATAAGTCTTCCCATAAGTCGGACGCTTTCACTGTCCCTCCCATTGAATCTAATGCCTTTTTGGCAGATGTTGCTAACTACGTTTTCTGGATTGCCGAACTTTGAAATTTCCTTCCAAACAAAAGATCCATTCCCCCTGGTCACCATTTTCGGTTGTTGACCTCTCTCTTTTTCACCATATTTAGGCACCACCAGTCTTCTCCACAAGAGCTCTTGTTCATTGCCAAATCGCCACCACCATTTGGCCAACAAAGCTCTTTTCTTGTTATAATCCTTCTAATACCAAGACCATCTTTGAGTTTTTGTACATCATTTAGTTTATTTTTTTCCGTTTTTGTTTTTGTTTTTGTTTTGTTTTTGAAGTATGGTTTCTGTACATCTTCACACTTCATTAAATGAATGTTATGGTGCTCTCCATATATTTCCCACAGGAAGTCTCTTAGAATTATTTTGAGAATTTTGCTACGTTAGCTGGAATATTGAAGGGGGGACAGATCTGTAGGAAGACTGGATAATGTGAATTTAATGAGAATTATATGTTATCCCAGGAAATATAAGATTTCTTCCACAAAGCTAGTTTTCTCTTGAAATGTTGAGTCACTGGATCCAACATAGAACTCAACCTCGGACTATCTCCATTAGGGAGTCTAAGATATTTCATCTGGAAAGGGGTTCAATACAACCCAGGAAAGATGCATATGTTGCTGCTTCTGTTAGATCCATTCTCACTCCTGCCACTGTGCCTTAGATTAATTTGAATACCCGATGAAGCTTCAAAAATCCTTAGGATGGTCTTTATACAATCAACTTGTTGCGAGGAAGCTTCTCAGACTAAGATTACGATGTGGGACTGCCTGGGGATCCAACTGTCAAGCAATTAAGGAGGCCTGGAATAAAAGCCTTAATAATAATTTTTCTTTTAGATCTTCGGCAATAATAGAGAGCAAAAATGCTGATTATGGGTCTCCTTGCCTTAGCGTCTCAAACTCTTGAAAAAGCCTTTTGGTAATCCATTAATCAAAATGGAAATGTGAGCACAAGAGATGTATGTCTTGATCCATATCCTCCACTTGCTGCCAAAAGCCCAAAACCCATCCTTTCCATAACGTATAGAGAAAATCACTGATCTACTCGTTTGTAAGCTTTTTCATTGACATCTTTGCATATAATGCCTGAATCTTTACTTCTCATTCTAAAACCAATACCAGTGTTAGCAATGAAGCTTCCATCCGGAATTTGCCTAACTGATGTGAAGGCCCCTTGGAAATGTGAGATAATGATTTCCACAACATGAGTCTACTAGCTACCACCTCAGAAATAATCTTGTACAAGCTACTCGCTAAGCTTATTGGTTGTTTATCTGGTACCTCAGAAGCTACTTCTGTGGGAAAATTGGCAATAAGTGGCTTGTGGAGTTTGCACTTTGCACCTGTACAAAGCAACCTTTCTCATAAAATTTGCACCTTTATGAAAGCAACCTCTCTCATAAACAGAGCATTCTTATCAGAGAATTGTCTGATAAACCACTTAGTAAATGTAAAAAATTAATAAATAAATAAAAAGGAAAAAGAAAGAAAGAAAGAAAGAAGGAAAAACAAATAAAGTGTAGATTCTTGGGTTTTCCAGTTTGTGATTTTGTTCTGATTTTTTATTTGCATTTTTCGTTCCAAAAAATCATGCCGATACGGTCCAATATGCCTTTGAACTTTTTTTTTTATAACTTTTTTCTTTAAGTAAAACCTTGAAAGACTATCTCCTCTGCTGAGTACCCAATTTATTTGTACAAGAGAAAACATCGAGTCTGAGTGGAGTTAGGATCTTTTATTTCTTGACTATAACCATCTTGTAGCGTCTGGGTATTGATACCTCTTATTTGACCCAGATGCACTGTGAAATCTCCTAGCCAATCTGCCATGGAGACTCTAATATCAAAATGTAAAAGTGCCAGAAAGCCACTGGTTGTGGCTGGGTGTGTTCCTCAAGGAAGTAGAGATTTGAAGGAGCTTGAAGGGGTTAGTATAATTGGTGTGCAACAAATAGACCGCGTTGTTGAAGTGGTGGAAGAGACTTTGAAAGGTCACGAGGTGCGGCTTTTGAATCGCAAGACATTGCCAGCGCTTGACCTTCCAAAGGTACAAATTAGAATTCTGTCCATCAAACATTTTAATTTAAGAGCTATTGTCAGTCACCAATATTGTACAGATTCACGTTTTTAACCTGCAGTTGTGTAGATTTGTTGTTCTCTTCATTTCTGGTTGTGCAAATGTGATAGAATTTTGTTTAACTTAAATTCTTTAACAGGTGAGGAAGAATAAATTTATTGAGATTCTTCCAATTAATGTTGGTTGTTTAGGTGCTTGCACTTACTGCAAGACAAAGCATGCCCGGGGGCATCTGGGGAGCTACACAGTAAACACTCTTGTAGGTATCTGTTATGCTGATGTATAGTAACTGGTTTTATTCCTATTTTGAAAAAAAAAAAAAAACAGAGCATAGAAATTTGTTTGTGTTATGTAACTGCAATTTCAATGTTAAAAATGTGGTGTGCAGGTTGAACGTGTAAGAACTGTTATATCTGAAGGAGTCAAGGAGATATGGTTAAGCAGTGAAGATACCGGAGCTTATGGTAAGTTTATGATGATTTCTGTAGCTGCTGCTATGTTTCGGCCACTTGCACCAGCACTTATGTCGATTTTCAGGAATTGTAGTTTTTCTAAAGCCTCTTATGTAAATTTATGATGATTTCTGTAGCTGCTGCTATGTTTTGGGCACTTGCACCAGCACTTATGTTGATTTTCAGGAATTGTAGTTTTTCTAAAGGCTCTTATGTAAATTTATGATAATTTCTGTAGCTGCTGCTATGTTTTAGCCACTTGCACCAGCAAAGGTATTCCGTAACAGTAAAAGTGGCCGTAACAGCCACCATCGTTACCCTTTTGATACGGGCTGTAACAGCAGTTACTGGTGTCGTTACAACCTTTATGGGTGGTGTAACGGGCCATTACGGGTCATTTTTCTGTAACGGCTGTTATGACTTTTACAACCCCATAACGAGTAACGGTTGCCACCATTACATTTACAAAACGGCTTCACCATGGCACCAACACTTGTGTTGATTTTGAGGAATTATAGTTTTTCTAATGGCTCTTTTGGGCAAAAAAAAACTTTAAAGAAAAGATAGGATAAAGAGGTTTGTTCAGCTTCAGATGCCTCTTTTCATGCGTCTTTACACTCATATCACCTACCAACCTGGCAATATATGTGGGACATCTGAGGCTTTGAGCCATGCATTAGGCAGGACTCGTGGTGCAAGTGACTTCGCATGAAACCACTCCAACACACCCACTGTACAAAAGCAGTGGTCAGCTTGAAAAACTTGCCTACCACTCCACATTGAATGGACACATGCCGCCTCCCCCAGATGAGTGGACAATGCTGAATTTGTCTTCCAGGTCATCTGCATGGTGACTCCCACCTTACGCGACAGCTCAGGTGTCTTCCAGTTGGCAGGTGTGGCGGGTTTAAAGGTGCATGTTGGGCTAGCAAACCTCAGAATGATTAGCGACACATAGTAAACATCATATGTTTTCATTTTCTGGAAATGTTGAACCTTATTTAAACAGAACTTCAGATATTTCCCAGGTTGATGGGTCCCAGATGAGGCCTATGTGTGTCATGTAAATGGTAGGAATAGCCTTAAAAAAATGTTCTAACACTAGCTTCCATGGCATAGACAGTTCACTGTTTGGCATGTAAATAGGGAAGACATTACATCCATTCGTTGATTTGGGATAAACACACCTGCCATTTTTTTTGAGTGATAAGGCATTTCTCGTTTTAGGTTTTGAAAAGCTTGGGCTTGCCTATGCTAATCATCTTAAGGAGGAGGAAATCAAGTAGAGGCAACGGTCCCGAGCCACTTGGCTCAAAGAGGGGATAGGAATACAAAGGTTTTCCATAGTTTTTATGAGTGCCTGTGCCAGGTGCAACAAAATCTCTACTGTAGTGGTGGGTGGGAAAATATTCAAGGAAAGGGAGAAGGTCTGTAATGTGATTATCGGATTTTATGAAGAATTGCTATTGGATGAGTGTTGGTTAAGACCTTCGTTGGATAGCCTACATTTCAATGTGATGTATCAGGTGGTTGCAGACTCCCTAGAAATGTCCTCTGGAGAGGAAGTTAAAAAAGTTATGGATGATTTGGAGGGAGATAAAAGCGCCCGGGCCGGATGGGTTCCCTTTAGCCATTTTCCAAACACTTTGGGAGACCATTAAAAGGGATGTGCTGGATTTTATGAATGAATTCAACTCTAGGGGAAGATTATCTGAGGAATTAGGGGCCCCATTTATTGCCTTAATCCAAAAGATTTCTGGTGCTGAAAACCTCAAAGACTATCGTCCCATAAGTCTGATTGGAAGCATCTATAAGATTCTTGCTAAGGTGCTAGCCACAAGGTTCGAAGGAGCGCCTCAAGGGATCATATTTAAGAACCAATGAGCATTTATAGATGGAAGACAGATCATTGACAGTGTGCTCATTGCACATGAGTGTATCGACACCGGATTCAAGCAGAAAGTGGGAGTAGTTTGCAAACTGGACTTAGAAAGGCGTATGATCACGTTCAGTGGGACTTTTTAGACTACATGTTGGGGAGAATTGGCTGCGGAATGAAATGGAGGGTGTGGATCCAGGAATGCACGAGGTCATCCAAGTTCTCTGTCCTAGTAAATGGCTCGCCCAAAGGTTTTTTCCCTGGTTTGTGTGGATTGAGACAAGATGATCCACCATCCCTTCTCCTCTTTGTGGTGGTAGTCGAGGCTTTGAGCAAAATGTTGGAGTGTTGTCTACAAATTGGCATTTTTAGAGGCTCTCTGTTAGTAAGTCTAGTCCCCCGGTGTCTCATCTTCAATTCACAGATGACACGCTACTGCTTTGCGACGTTAATGCTCAAATGGTGGAGAACTTGAGTTATGTGTTTTGAAGCAGTATTGGGGTTGAAGGTGAATATATCCAAGAGTGTTATGCCTAAGGTTCGTGTGGCTAACGAGGAGCTTGTGTCTCTAGCTGAGGTGGTTGGTTGCAAAGCGGATGAATTCCCAACTACGTACCTTGGTTTGCCTCTTTGTGTGGGCAAACCGGCTAAACATTTATGGGATGTGGTTATAAAAAGGGTGGAAAGAATGCTTGCCAAGTGGAGAGGTAAATACTTATGTTTGGGGGGCCGTATAACAACGATTAAAAAGTCAACTTTGGTACTAGGTCATTCCCAAAATGATAACATAGGTGTTCACAAATCAAAGAGTGTGGGGTGTAAGTAGTGCGCCCATATGATTAGTTTGACAAATATTGGATCTTATTAATAATGTTTCATTATTCATAAAAATCCTGATTTATTTCCTTAAAAAGGAAATGAAATTTTATTAAAATAAAGGGAGCCAACCTGAGGAGAGCTGAAATACAAATTCTTAAGCACCTTCCAAAGCAAGAAAAGGGTAGATGACAAGAGATCATTTATCCACAAACAACATTGAAGCCCTCCAGTTACCTGCAAAAGCTTTTATTTCCTTGTTTAAGGGCAACAAGAAGTAATAAAATTAGCATGTAAGCAATGTCCAGGTTTTTCATATTTCACACTAATTTTTTTGGGTGATATCAATGCTCTGTTGTGAAAAATTGCTTGCCTTTGATAATATTGCAGGTCGTGATATTGGAGTTAATCTTCCAATTTTATTGAATGCTATCATTGCGGAACTTCCCCCTGATAGAAGTACAATGCTTCGTGTTGGCATGACTAATCCTCCTTTCATTCTTGAGCACTTGAAAGAGATCGCCAAAGTTTTATGCCACCCCTGTGTATATTCATTTCTTCATGTGCCAGTCCAGTCCGGGAGTGACTCTGTTTTGAGCGTAAGTGGGAAAAGATTGTTGATCAGATATTTTTTTATTAAATTTTGGTGGTACCTTTGATGAATGATCAATATATTACTTCTGTCAGTTACTATCTTTTCTGATCATTCAAATTGTAGATGTAGGTTGAAGGGTTTTTTTTTTCATAGCAGTTTCAGTCTATGGAGGTCAATGATTCCAGTTTTATATGGACTCCTGAGTGAATATTTGTTGGATCTATTTCAGGCAATGAATCGAGAATACACTGTAAGTGAGTTCAGAACTGTGGTAGATACTTTGAATCAACTTGTACCTGAAATGCAGATTGCAACTGATATGATTTGTGGATTCCCTGGTATGTTACCACAGATTTAGTATAAATTTTATATTATCTCAAAATAAATGGTAATGACATTCACCCCTTTTAGCCGCCTCGTTGAAGTTCGACTATTGGCTACGTGCATGTATGGATTTTTTTTCCCACTTCTAATAAAAATCTAGACACTATTATGCGTGTAAAGAAATGCTTTAGAAGGAAATAAAGGCTTAACGTTTTCAAACCTTTGTTTTTTTCGGAATTCTCTGAAAGCACACTTTTTGCATGTATATCCTAGAGTTGTTTGAGAAAATGTTAGTCTTTATGCTTCTCAGGTGAAACGGATGACGATTTTGCTCAAACTATCAGTCTTATCAAGGAGTACAAGTTCCCTCATGTTCATATTTCACAGTTTTATCCTAGACCAGGTATGTTATTCAAATGAGTTCTATTTACCCATATAGTTTCTGTCAGTTTAATGAGGCACTTTTTAAAATAAAATCGAACTGGTTCTGATCCGTGGAATTTTCTACCAATCCATCCCAGTTCTTCTAAAATGGGAAATGTTAGTTTGCAAATTCATTTCTTCTTAATGTAGGCATCACAGCATGCAAATTCATTTAATCTTTCTGCATGTTTTAGGCAATTGTACACCATTTATATTGAAGATGTATTTTTTTGCAACTCACTTGATATCGACCAAATCTTGCAATTACACTCCTGGGAATATTCCATTGGAAAATGTACTCAAAATTCTCTCCTTGTCCATTGCTTTAAACTCCAAAGACAAGCAAGTAGATGGTGTTAAGAACTAATAAAATCTGGCATAGCCCATTGGGGACGGGGGTAAACTTAAGAAGTTATCAGTGAGGTAAAAATAATAAATAAATAAAAAGAAAAGAAAAGAAAAGAAAAAAGACAATGCTAGAAATAAGAAAACTGGATTAGTCACTTGGGGCAAACTTGAAAAGTTATCAGCTAAGTTCCATGAACAGGTACTTTTCATGATCTCTCCGATCACTTTCGTTCAATGAAATGATGCCTGTCAGCAACCCATCTAGTTCCATAAGGAGCTTGCAACGACAAATACTGCTATTGCTTTCTTCTTTCTTTCTTTTTTGGTGTAAGATGATAAATTTTCTTAGAAACAGCCAAAGAGAAACTCTAGGGTTAAATAAAACCACAAGGGCTAAGCTGACAAGGTCAGAGAAGACCCAAGAAGGGCCTTAAAACATGAAACCAGCCCAGAACATCAAACTTAGCCCTCCAAAAGACTTCTAACACCGTTGCTTTCATTTTATTCATCAAAATGGGGAAAAAGAAAAAGAAAAAAAAAAAAAAGAAAAAAAATGAAGAAGAAAAACAATGGACAACACTTTCCACTTACATGTGGAAGCCACATCGATGATACAATGCCCATGGCACATTCATCTGGAACTTGGTCGAACATGTGTGCTACACTGTTTTTCTGTGGAATGTGTTTATCATTATTTGAAAGAACGCATAATTACATGGTCTATGTTACTGTGTTAATTAACTCATGCCCTATAAAATGGTAGAGAAGGTAAAAGATGCTACTTGTTTCTTTTTACATGTGGTTGGGAATCATTTTCAGTCTGCTTGGACATCCAGGAACGCCCGCTGCGAGGATGAAAAAAGTTCCAAGCACAGAGGTGAAGAAGCGTAGTCGTGAATTGACTTCTATTTTCGAATCATTCACACCATATCAAGGAATGGAAGGTCAGATAGAGAGGATATGGATAACTGAAATTGCCACTGATGGCATTCACTTGGTAAGACCGGCACTTTATTCTTTTTCCTTGTGTATGTTTGTCAGGTGGGTTGGTGGGGCTGGGTAGTGGGAGGTGACTATGGTTAAAGGCAGACTGGCCCAGACTGTCCTTGTAGTATCAATCCCAGCACCATGGCCTTCCATCACAACAATCTTCTTATTCAATATGGCTTAGAACAAATGTCTATGATTGCACCCATCACGTTCATTTGTAACTTCATTTTTGTTGAGTTGCTGATGCTTGCCATTCTGCCTCACAATATGATGATCTAGGCTGTTCATCTAGAAGGTTCCACCATAGATGGTTTACAAGGCAAAAACCTTATTGATCAGAGATCCTTACAGTTTATACAATGGTGACTTGGAAACAGTGGTCCAGATGCTAACAGATGTGTGGATGATGAGGATCCCTAATCAACCATTTTATTTTATTTCATTTTCAAATGGGCCATCTATACTGAAGACAATCTAGATGAACAGGCTGCAAAAGGGACAATCAGAGCAGCATGAGCAAGCATCTAATGTGTGAGCCTCAAATATCACTTTCCGCTACCCTTATACAGACAAAGGGTTTTCTAATAGGAGTTATTTGATGTATACTGCTAGAGTATGATGATCTGTACAGCCCACTTGAGAAAAACTTTGATACTCTGGTAGAATGCGATGGATCTTACGTGGCACTTAGAAATTACTTAGAATTGCATATGTGGGTGGGCTACAATTGATTCATATTAAACCATACCGTCCAAGTCATGTTCCCAGCTTAGATGTACCATGAACCAAAATTACATTTATGTTGTTATTTTATTCTCATGTGGAAATTTATTGGATGGTTAAAAATGAAAATATCAAATGGCCCTATTTCCGCAAACATGTCCACGAATTGAAGGTTTGTTCAACCAATTTAATATTGGGAATGTTACCTAGTGACAGTGGGTTCCACAGTTTTATCTGTTTTAACTTGAGTGACCTAGCATGTCATATACGGGCATATCAATTGTCATATACAGGTATTTGTTTGTCTACGCATCATAAATGTACTTCAATCTCAACTTCGGCCTCCACTGTAGATGGGGAATGGCCTCAACTCAGATTGGACTATCTAAACCTCTGATGAAGACATAATTTAGACTATTGACCATTTTCTTTTGAGCTCATCACCAATTAGACAGTTTGAATCATCTTTTGCCCCTTTCTGATCATGGCCCACCTTCAGTGGGGCCCATAAATTGGATACACGTGTGCTATGTGATTTTCATACTCTGCTGCAGCATCAAGCCCTCGTTCTGGGGACTTATTTCAATTCTTTACCCCATCAAGTTTTCAGCTATTTCGTTGACTTGAACTGCATCTTGAAGTTTCTCTAATTGGGTACTTCCATGATGACCCAAGGTGGGCCACACCAAGGGATATGTGCAGGTGCTTGTTATTGCTCCAGAAAACATGCTAGGCACCTCAACAGACGTCAAGATAACTTCTGTGGGGAGATGGTCAGTGTTTGGTGAAGTGATTGAAACTCCCAACCAAATGAAAGAAGTTTCTCAACAAATGCGGACTCCCAAAGAATGCCATCCATGCTCTGATTCAGATGTGAATTGTGTATGCTCAAGAGAGCCGGAACCCTGCGCATGTGATGTACAGAGCTGTGGAGGAAAAAGCTGTGAAAATGGTTGTTGCAAAACTCCTGATGTTTTTGCAGTGGTGGGAAGTGCTAATATCATGGATAATATGCCTATAAAAGATCGAAATGGCAGAAAGCTCATTGGGTCATTAGGATCACTGATACTGAGGAAAGGAAAGATAAACAGAACGGAGGAGAAGTTGGAGGTGGGCCATTCCTTGGAATCCAAAGAGAAGCAAGGGAACGTAGGCAAGGTTAAGTTGAGTGTTGTCGATTGGGCTCTGTTAGGTGGAATGATTGCTAGTTTATTGACAATAATGGTTCTCCTGTTTCTTTCCAAATGAAAAAAATAAAAAACGACTGTATACATAATTTCTGGCAACAATACATTTGTATTAATTTTTTAGGTGGGCCACCACGGTAGTTCTTTTAGTTATTTATCAACGATGTAAACCATAAGCTGGAAGTTGGACTTAAGAAGCTTCGAGTCTATACTTTTTTTTTTTTTTTTTAAACTTCATCTGTAGCTCAATAATGCAGATGCCACTGCTTCCATGATATATAGGGGTGGCAATGAGCCAGGCCGTGTGGACCGGCTCTGTAGGGCTGGGTTTGAGCGGGGGCCAATTATGAATGGCCCAGCTCCACCCGTTAGCCTGTCTAGATGGATGATTTGAAGACACTTGTGAGGGTTCCATTCAAGCATTACATGCCATTTAAAGGCACGTTTTGGATATCAGGTCATGTTTCTATCATCAAAACCATTTATATGAGGGGATATTACGAGAAAAATTATTGACTCGGACTATTTCAAACCTTTGAGCAGTCACAATTATCCTTATATGGCCGGCCCTGGCCCATCCCAGCCATATAGGGCCAATGCCAAGCTGGAGTCCTTAAGCTCGATTAGCGCCAGGGCTTACAGGACTAGGGCCTGGCCAGGGCCCCTTAGGCAGTCCCACAGTGACTGAATGATACGACAGTTAAAATTATGAATGGGCTTGCTGAGTCTTTTCCAACACTAAGTGAGCTTAGTAATCAGGCCTACCTGGCTACTAGCCTTGCCTGGTCAGCCAGCTAACCAAGTTTCCAGCTCGTTGATGTTAATTTAGTTGGGTCAGCTAGGGCAGGCTGTCTTGTTTGGCCATTAGGCATTTTCAAACCTGGGGCTATCTTGATTAGTTTTCAGGCCTGAAAAATTCATTCCCGCGCCCAGCCAATGCAAACAGGTCTGTGCTCAAGCAGCCCAAATTCACCATCCCTAGAAATTGACTTCATGGTTTGGGAAGCACATCAGGTTCAGCCAGTTTGATGATCTGAATATTTAAGGTAGCTTGCCTGGAATTTGAATAAATTGGTTTTATTGTTTGGAACCAATCTGGTTGTTAAATGGTCTTGTCCAAAACTGATTGGTACGGCTGGCCCAGGCCCAATCCATCGTGCACCACGTGTACTTGTGATTGAGACTAGTGAATTGGTGGGCCACCCTTGAACCAAATGAAAAGAAAATGGTGTCTCTCTGACTCTGGAAGCCAAAAATCCAAAGATTGTCCTGATAAATCCCGTTATTGCAATTTCCTGGCGTGGGAATTTCACAGGAAATTTTCAAATTTTTATGTTTTTCTTGCCTCACTGAGAAAAAGTAATTAAAAACGATTTATTATAAATTAATAAATGGTTTTAAATTTTAGAAAATATAGGTATAAAATTATTTATTTTAACTCTCAAATAAATGTTGCATTAAAAATCGTCATAATTCCGGGATAGAATCATGAAAAACTAAAATCTGGATTTCGAAATTTTGTGATAATAACCCGAGATTTACAATCTTGGGAATCATTCCTGCACCGTCTTGGGAACCTCTTTCACTCTCACTTAAGGGGAGCATAAAAACCTTGGAATGAATAGCACAACGCCAATCAATGTTGAGTAGTTTAGTGAAGACATCTCTTTTGATGTGGTGGGCCTGTCTTCATCAAACACTTGGGGTAAGATTCGATTCCGTCAGGAGAGTGATACAGGCTAGTTGGGATTAGTGAGCCGGGTGTAAGCTAATCCCTCATTTTCCCAACAAAGAATTATTCGATTTTAAGGGGAGCCGTTTAAATACTCTGAAAATGTACACTCTTGACACTCAGAAATATATCTGCAATATTTAACTCAAACTAAATCAGCTAAACTATGGATACCACTAGGGCTGTACACGAACGGGGCTAGCCCGGTTAACTCGCTCGACTCGGCCCGAAAAAGCTCAACTCGGCCTCACTCGGAACTGAGTTCGGTCCGGGATAGGCCATTTTCTTTAGCTCGAAACTGAGTTCGGGCCGAGTTCGAACAGGTCCCAGTTCAGCCCGACTCAATCTGAAACGACTCGACTCAACGCTCGAAATATATAGACACACACACACACACACACACACACACACACACACACACACACACACACACACACACACACACTAAATCCTTTCCCTAACCATTTGAGATAGAGAAGTGAGAACGCCACCTCTCTCTCTCTAAACCCTAAACCCTAAAACTCTCTCTCTCTCTCTCTCTCTCTCTCTCTCTCTCTCTCTCTCTCTCTCTCTCTCTCTCGGGATAGTTCACCGCTCATCTTTGAAGTGACAGTGACTCATCCACCTCACAGGTGTCATAGATTTACAGCAATCCAGGCCGTCCAAATCATGGGTCCCTTTGTAGATGGAGCAGTCCGAAGCCCAAACTCACGCCCGATTGCTTGACCGGGCCGAGTTTGGCCGGACATGTTAACTGGTAACCGGGTTCGGCCGGGTTTGATCGGGTGGCCAGGCGGGCCAGGCCGGGTTGAGCCCAGTTCGATTCAGTTCGGCCCGATGTACACCCCTAGATACCACTGTCCTAAAATCAGATTGGTTGAACAATTTTAACCACTTATTTAGAGATTTTTTTTTTTTTTTCCTTTGCACTCACACCGGTGGTTTTTCACCACAAAGGGTACTCGAACCCATGACCTTAAGTCAAAACTCTTGTGAGTCTACCACTGAGGCATGAGTAACGACCCGACTTATTCCTGTTATAATAGGACCCTAGAATATATTCCATTTTGCACCATCCAATAAATGCCCAACAATATGATTGTCAGAGGACCAAATGAATCCTATTTTTAACTTTTAGGTTCATGATACATCTAAACTGGATATCGTAATTTGGACAGCTTACTTCCAATTACTTGTATTCCATTTATGCAATTTCTAAATAATTCCTACATGCCTGTGTATAGAGCTGGGCATTGAGTCGAGTCGGATCGAGCTAGGGCTGACCCGACTCGATCCGGTTTTGAAATAGACCTGACCCGAACTCGACTTGGCTCAGTACCGAGTCCAGCATGCCTGAACCAATCCAAGTCCAGGTCTGGCCTGGACTAATTCGGACCAAGTCTGACCCGGTCAAAAGTATCGAGTCAGTTCGAGTTAGCACTGATTCGAATAGAGAGATGAGAGAGAGTTGTGGGTGGCTGCCGAGCTTGGAAGAGGGGAATGGAGAGAGAGAGAGAGAGAGAGAGAGAGAGAGAGAGAGAGAGAGAGAGAGAGAGAGAGAGAGAGGAGTGTGGTGATGGTGGTGGGTGGTTGTTGGGCTTGTAAGAGCAGGAGGATGAGGGAGGGAGAGAGAGTTTGGGATCTGGTTGGGATCGAGGTCGGGTGCGGCGTATAGGGTTAGAGATACTTAGAAATTAAGGTTTTTTTATATTATATATATACCTGAATTCAAGTCGAGTCTAAACGTATCGAGTTTCGGGTCGAGTTATTGGATAACTCGAACTCAACTCGGTTTGAGTTCGGATTGAGCGAAGCCTACTCGGTTCAGGTTGAGTCGGGTCTGAACGAGTCAGGCGAGTCGAGTTGTCCCATGCCTAACTCTACTTGTGTATCATCCAACCCACTTTCCTAAAGTATCTTAGCTTACACAATGGGACTCAGGAGTAAAGTAAGTTTTCTAAATCCACATGTGAGTGGAGCATATACATCCACACATGGGTACATGTATCACAATGTGAAACCTGTGTAAGATCCAAGCCTTCCATTATGTGAGCTATACTCTTGAAACGCTAAGAATGAATTAGAAAGCTCTTAGATACCCCTTATTCCCGATTAGACCCATATATATAGCCTCTAGGTGAATCATAATTGAAATAGGAAACAAATCTCACACTTACGCAACTCTTGCACAACTCTGCGCGATCATTCGATGTCGCTTCGATGGCATTAAACCTCTTCGATGACATGGAAGTAAACACCAAAACGTTTCAACGACTAAACATATATTTTCTATATTTTTCTGATGTGACTTCAATGTCATTGATGATTCTTCGATTGCATCGAACCCCTTTCGATGGCATCAAGCAGGACACATAAAGTGTCTAACAACCAATCATGAGATTTCTGGATTTTTCCGATGGCATCGAGCAGCTGTTGATGGCATTGAACAACACTCGATGGCATCGAACGGTCTATCAATGGCATCGACAAACCCTATTCCTTTTTCCTAAATTTGCCTTACTTCATACCTCGAATATTGTTTCTCGTGCATCCTCCGTCTTCCATTTATGCCTTCGCCAAGCCCAGAGAAGCTGCACAGAACTTGAACTTCTCTGAGGGAACCACCTCTGTAACCATGTCCGCTGGATTCACGCTCATGTGAATATTCTCCAGAGCCACGCTTCTTTCTTCAAGTACCTGTCAAATAAAATGGTGTCGAACATCAACGTGTTTAATACGTGAGTGATAAACAAAATTTTTAGCCAAATTGATTGCACTTTCGTTGTTACAATTAATCGGCATTGGCCTCCTACTGAAGCTCCAACAGATTTATGAACCCCCTTAACCAAACACATTCCTTAAATGCCTTTATCACTGCCATACACTCAACTTCAGTTGTGGAAGGAGCCACCATAGATTGAAGCTTCGACATCCAATTGATTGTTCAACCTATTAGCATAAACGAGTAACTAGAAGTCGACTTTCTTTTATCCACACTGCTTGCGTAATTAGAATACACATACCTTATTAACTTGGCCCCCGATTTCTCAAAAAATAAAACATAGTCCTGCATACCTCGAATGTATCGAAGTAGCCATTTCACTGTTTCTCAGTGTTGCTTTCTGGGGTAAGACATATATGCTAACAACACCAACTGCATGTAAAATATCTGGTTTCGTATAGACTATGGCATACATCAAACTGTTAACCACATTCGAATAAGGTACATGAGACATCTCATGCTTTTATTCATCAGTTTTAAGACATTATTCAGAAGAAAGTTTAAAATGAGCCGCGTAAGGAACGTTGACCTACTTTGTCATGTCCATCTCATACTTCACTAATACCTTCTCAAGGTATTCCTTCTGAGATAACTAAAACCTACTCTTTTTCTCATCTCTATGCATATTAACACTGAGAACCCTCTTTACAGCCTCCATATCTTTCATCTCGAATGTCCCTTATAGTTAAGTCTTTAGTAAGTCGATCTCAGACACGTTGTGATTGGTGATAAGCATGTCATCAACATACAATACCATAATGATGAATTTTTCATCATTCAATGTCTTTTAATAAACACAATGATCATATTCACTCATAGTAAACTTCAGACTCACCATGAAAGAATCAAACTTTTTGTACAACTGCCTAGATGACTATTTTAGACCTTATAACAACCTCTTCAACCTATAAACATTATTCTTTGCCCATTTTATTTTGAAGTCTTCTGGTCGCTTCATGTAAATCTGCTCTTCCAATTCCTTATATAAGAAAGAAGTCTTCACATTCATTTGTTCTAGCTCGAGATCATATTGGGCAAACAACGCTAACACGAATCTGATAGATACTTGCTTCACAACCAGCGTGAATATCTCAGTGAATTCGACACCTTCTCTCTGAGTGTAACCCTTCGCTACCAACATTTCCTTGTACCTATCATGTTTCTTCTTGAAGATCCACTTGCACCCGATCGCTTTACGACCAACGGGTAGCTCCACCAGCTCTCACGTCTCGTTCTTATACAAGGAGTTCATCTCATTATCCACCGTTGCTTTTCACTTTTCAACATCAGGCTCATTAATAGCCTCCTAAAGAGTAAACAGATCCCCCTCATCTGTAATGAGGGCGTATGCAACATTTGAATCATCCCCGTATCTTGCCGATAACCTACAATCCCTCGGTGGATGCCTTCTCACATGTGGTTGCTCCACCTTCTCCTATACCTCCATCTGTGTATCAATATCAGCCCGAGTGTCATCTGTGTCTACCTGAATATCACAACCAACTTTTCTGGTTCCTCATGTTCATCCTTACAGAACAAGGATCCTTCATTGAATTTGATATTATGGCTAATGATAATTTTCCATGTGACAGTGTCATACAACATATACCCCTTCACACCACCACCATAACTAACAAAGATGTACTTTTTGACTCTTTGGTTTAGCTTATTTCTCTCAACTGACGGTACATAAGAGTAAGCTTCACAACCAAACACACGCAATCCCGAGTAGTCTACTTGATGACCACTTCATACTTCCTCTGAAATTTTACAATCAATGGTCATAGAGGGGGACCGAATCACAAAGTAACAAGCCACATTAACAGCCTCGGTCCACAATTCCTTACACAACCCAACATTACTAATCATGCATCGGGCCCTCTCTAAGAGAGTTTGATTCATCCGCTCAGCCACAACATTCTTCTTTGTTGTATGACACACTATGTTGTGCTTCACGATCCTTTTATTCTTACAGTATTGATTAAATTCAACTGAAGTAAATTCTCCACCATCATCTATCCTTAAAACCTTCACCTTTTTCCCTAATTGTTTTTCAATCATCGCCTTCCACTGGTTGAAGTTGGTGAAAACATCAGATTTATTTTTCATAAAATAAACCCACACTTTCCTAGAGTAGTCGTCAATGAATGTGACGAACCATGACAACCCTCCGGCGCCGACTCCCATACATCAGAATACACATAATCAAGAACGTTATTACATACATGTTTTTCAGTTTTAAAAGATAACATTGAATTTTTACCATATATACAATGCTCGTATATACTTGAATCAAAACTTTTAAAAATTGGAATTAAACAATGGTCAAAAAGTACATTCATGCTCGGCTCACTCAGGTGGCCCAGATGTGCATGTCACATACGTGCAGACTTGGAATCCGTTATAGACGTTGCAGCTCCACCAGATGAAGTCCTCCCGATCAACCTATAAAGGTTCCCGTTCCTCTGTGCCTTCATGACAACTAGTGTCATCTTTGAAACTTTAAGGACACGATCAAAACTGATGAATCTGCACCCAAATACCTTGAATATTCAAAGAGATATCAAACTCTTCCTCATATCAGGAACGTATCTCCCCTCGGTCAAGGTATGCTCCATGTCATCAAGCATCTTGATGCACACCAATCCAACAACCATCACATTACATGCATGGATATTGCCCATAAATACATGGACACCATCGTACTCTCTGTAGATGGTGAACTAACTCCGATGAGAAGTCATGTGATATGAGGCTTCAGTATCCAAAATTCACTCGTCCTTACATTCATTGTATAAGTATCCAACCATGGACACTGACAACGCATCACTTCCACTCGTACCTTCATCAAACTTGGCAGTGTTGGCTTCCCTAGAAGAAACCTTTGAGTCTCTTACCTTAGGATTTATATAATCATTCTTCATGTGCCCTGACATCTCACAGTTCCAGCACTTCAACTTTTCTTTGCCCTTGCCCTTGGATTTGAATCTCGATCGAGAAGATCCACTGTCCTGCTCAGAATTTCGTCCTCTCGCAATCAGTGCACCAATAAAGGTGCCCACATCACTGCTTTTCTTTTTCATCGCCTTTCTATGAAGAGCTGAGATAATGGTATCGACGCTACGGGTCGATCACCAGTGCACAATGAGTCCTTGAATGACTCATACGAAGTCATGAGAGAATTCAATAGGATGCATGCATGATCCTCATCTTTCATCGTTTCCTCCACATCCAATAATTTACAAATCATCTTGTTAAAACTACTAATATGGAGCCTCGACATCACCTCCCTCTACCAACTTCTGATTGAACAACTGAAGCTTCAAGTACAGGCGATTCTTTAGAGATTTCTTCGTGTAGATGTCTTCTAATTTCACTCATGTACTTGCTGCAGTTTTCTCTCTCATGACATTGTAGAGGACCTCATCTGTTAAGCACAATTAGATAGGGGTTTTCATTTTCTTATCCATCTTGTTCCATTCTTCTTCTGTCATAGATTCCGGCCGCTTCTCAAGGAGTGCATCATTCAACCCTTGCTGAACTAGGAGACCGATCATCTTGACCTTACAAAGTTAAAAATTATTTTTCCCAAAATGTTTCTTGACATCAAACTTAGGATTAAACCATTGATACTATACTTTCAGATTCAATCTGCGCCCCAACGTTAAACTCTGATACCACTTGTTGGAGGACCGCGGAAGCACACAAAGATGAATCAAACAAAGTATTCTAATAACACAATCAAGCGCAATCACAAATATTCTGAATTTAACGTGGAAAAACCCTTGCAGGAAAAAAATCACAGCACCAAGCGACAGTAATGCACTATGAAAGTAGAAAATTACAAGACAGATATTATCTGATTCGAACAAGCCTCAAATCAACCAAACTATACCCTTGAAACCCTAAGAATGACTTAGAAAGCTCTTAGATATACCTTTGATGGCCTTCGATAGCATCGAACAGCCTTCAATGGCATCAAACCTCTTCGATGACATCGAACTAAACACCAAAACGTTCCAGCGACTAAACATGTATTTTCCGAATTTTTTCGATGACACTTCTATATCATCGACGGCTCTTCGATGGCATTGAGTAGGACACCTAAAGTATCCAGCAACCAATCATAAGATTTTCGAATTTTTTTCGATGGCATCGACTAACCCTGTCATTGAAAATTTTGAGACCAACAATTTTGACATACAACGACATGTCAAGATAAATTCATCATCATCATCTAAACCTTGTTCCAACCAGTTAGCGTGAGGTACACCAAACTTGTTTGGCCATTCCATTGTGAGAGGGCATGTCTTTTTGTACTACATCCACAGGCCTTCTGCTTTTCTTTTTGGGACGCGGTTTGTCTAGTGACCCCAACACCAGGGAGCCTTAAACAAAAAATGTTGATGCCCAGGGAGCCTTAAACATCAAAGGCATTGATTGTCTTTTTTTTTTTTACTTTTTTTTTTTAAAGACAAAGGTGTCCCCACCTCTTTTAGCCTTAAACATCAAAGGCATTGATTGTCTTTTCTTTTTTTCTTTTTGTTTTTTAAAAGACAAAGGTGTCCCCACCTCTTTTTTGAAGTGAGACTAATCCTTACAGATACACGCAATCACCAACAACCATGTGTACCGGTAAAGCCAAAGAGGAGAATTGAACCCTCACATATAGGGAGCAAACCTATGGTGAAGACCATTCGCGCAAACCTTGCTGGGTCTATTGTCATTTTCTTTTTCCCTTGAATCCACTATTTTCTTCTAACCATCGTAGTTCAATCATGATTGGAAGATGACCCAGATTGAAAGGTCAAAAGCCCAAAGGAATCCTATTGTAATAGGACGGAACGTACTCTAGCAGAAGTTGTTATTCAACTACAACGTGGATGCCATATTATAAGGGACGTTATTAAGAGACATCGGGTGCTATATTATCATGTCATTTTTACAGCTTTTTAAACCTAGCCCATACTTTGATGTCAGTTCATACAAGTGGTACAAGTGTTTCATTGCTCAGTTGGCTGGTTGGTTGCACGTGATTTGTGGCCTACAAATAGACAGGAGAAAAAAAAAAAGAAGAAAACTATCGGTACTCGAAACTTGAAAGGGCCCATCAGACCAACAGTCTGGATTACTGAACCACAGGCCCCACATGTACAATGGAAACCCTGGCCTATTTGCAAATAGGCGGATAAGAAAAGGAACAAAAAAAAAAAAAAAAAAAAGGTCCACATTGAGACAAGGCAAGAAACGGATCCATATGATCTTCCAATGTGGGCGTGTTTTTTCTGGAAATTGTACATCAAATCCTCAACTTATAAATTACAAAAACGGGGAAGAAATCCCTTCACATTTCTTAGAAGGGATGACGGTATGCATGCATGGCCAATGCAGAATAAGGACAGGTACATTACAGTATATTCTCAAGAATCTCATGATTTTAACAAAAAACAAATAACCAATAAAAGTAAAACAAACACGTAGTACACATCTATCAAATAGCCAAGAGATGAAACGAAGATAAAAATTAATAAACAGAAAAAAGAAAGAGAGAAGATGAAAGACTGCCTGCCAAAGCAAAGGTGATGTAAACACATTAAAAGTGGAATCAAATATGCTTTTCTAGATATAACACTATCTCTGCACTAGATAGGAAGGCTTTCACTTACAGCCAAAAAATGCAAAGCCTCCAAAATCCAAAAAGATACACAGCCACCTGAAAACCCTGTTTACTTCTGTATGTGTCAGGTACATCAGGTGACCAGCTCTTCTGACACACTTGTATGCATCAAATGAATCAGGCATTCAAGTTCTCTCAGTGTTTTGCCTGAGTCCTAACTTCACTAGTCACATTTGATGTTTCTGTATATCCTCCTTACAAACAGAGTAGAGCCCAAATAACCCACAGCTCCTGAACATATTCCCAGAAAACATAAATCAGTGCAAGATCAAAAGCAGTGGTAGCGCACATATTTGAAAAACCCACATCTGGAGCCTACCAGAACCAAAACGATAAAAGATAACCTTGGCATAATCAATATGAAGATATAAGTATACAGAGAAGTGCTACCGCAAAAGATTGAAGATGGAATTTGTGGCAAACATGCCAGCATAGCACATGTGAGATGGATGCCATTCATCAGGTGCGACCCACCATGAGCATGTCATGCCTCAATAATCAGGTCAATCAACACATTAGACTGACAACAATGGACCATTAAAAAAACAATGACCAAAGGTACATATTCAACATATATGTGCTCCATCTGATGAGTAGAACTTCTGATTTTTAGGGCCAGGACATGTTCACAGTGGCCCCATCTGATGGGTTGCCAAGACCCCTCGTACTGCCGCATTAGCAGGCAGGCATGCATGTGCCGCCAATCACATATTTAATCCTTGCACAAAGTGAAGCGCCTCAGCACATATCATTTCAAGAGGAAAATCGTCATATTTTGAGAGTTGACTTCCGACAAAAATGAACAGAAGAACAACTCACCGCAGAGAATTCCTAAACCAAGACAAAACATCAATGTATAGCCAAAATAGAAGCTGGTCTGGAAGAAGCCCGACATCTTGGTCTTCACATGGTAATAATAGATGGAATAAAGGTATACATAGACAGCTGTGGATGCCGCTGAGAAGAATGAAGTCCATTGCCAATGATAGTTCTCAGCATTGAGCAAGAAATATGTTCCCACGATAGTAACACAGATGGTGACAATTACGAGAATCAGGAAAACCAGTAACATAAAACCATAGACATAGTACACCTGCATAAGGAAGAACGACAAAGATGAGTAGCATCAGGTAACAATGTTTCATGCAGCACACGCTGCATACTGGCATGCCTATTATTAAAGCTAGAAATACTAATGCATTTCATATGAGAGATTGCAGAGGCAATGAGCAGCACAGGTGCCCAAATAGCACCTTTGTACCGGATATGGGCCACTCGTTAGGTGGGCCACACATGTATGCTGAATATTGACTGTTTTAATTTTTTCTTTAACCATCCTTTTCTTCATCCATGTGTGGTGAATCTGACGAGTGGACAAACCTGACTTCCAGGCCAGGACCATTCCTGGTGAGTCCCACTTGATGAATGGTCAGGATCTCAAACACAAGAACCATGTCTGAATCTCTTCAGTCTCTTTGTGCGAATTGCCTTCAGTCTTGTATTAAATATGATTGAACAGATTTTTACTTGGGTCCTTTCAGAACCCGCTTTTGTACCATTCAAAGAAAAAAAGCGCCAAGGAAAAAGGAGAGAGGATAATGACTACCTTGTAATTCCACAAGGATGTGAACATAAAATACATTTCAATGAATATGCTGCCGAATGGAAGCAGCCCTCCCATCAGTGAGATGACAGAAGGTGTGAGATACCATTTCTTCTCAGGGATCGGACGAGGAATGGTCTTCACACGGCAGGGATTGTTTGGAGAACCACTCCAGTTTCTGCCGACGACCGTACCAAGAAGTGCCAGAGGAAAAGAAATGAATGCCCAAATGACAAATACAACAACCATTGTCCCAAAAGGAATAGCAGCTAGAGATCCGTAGAATATGGCAACTGTGTTTAGTATGAATCCAATTCCAAAGCACATAAATGGGAAAAGGGATGCTGTGAGGACCATTGACTTTATCCAGTTTTTACCTGAAAAGATGCAATATAAGGCTTAAGAAAATGCATGAGCAATGTTCTTACAAAACAGACTGACCACTCAACCAGTCGGGTCACCCATCTTGATGATCAGTATACACCAGGTTTGATTGAACCAAAACTAATCGGGTAGGGGGAAAAAGACTTTGAAATTAAGGAAGACTAATTGAAGAGAAGCAACAAAAAATGCTAAAAAATTCTAGAAAACAGGCAAGGATAAAAGCAAAAATCAGGCTTCTCATTTAGGTTTAAATTAAAATTTTGGTTAACCCATTTCAGCGTACTTTTGGAAGTAGGTTAAAATGATCTATGATAGACAACCTTCAAAAGAGCTTCATGATTATCCCCAATGTCTACACCTTATGCATGAAAATGGCCGAGTCAATAGACCACATGTTTATTAATTGCCCCTTCACCTTCCAGTTGTGGGAATATTTTCTCACTTTATTCAACATTCCATGGGTTATGCCGAGCAATATTGGTGATCTTTTGACGAATCTGGTCCTTCTCGCTTCATTCAACATTCAAAGAGAAAGGCTCGCTGGTCCTTTCGACGAATCTGGTCTCGACATGAGGCGAGGCAGAGGCAGATTTTCTGAAGGCCTATCGTCTTATCCCCAGCACATGTCTCAGCTACGGCTTGTACGGAGATCGACCTTATGCCCGCACACTTCATAAGTAATGGCAAGTGCAACCCGATATCTATATCTGTTCGAAACTTCAGTCATTCCACGATTTTTCAAGCAGCGATCAGTCCATGGCTCCAGAGAAGCGAGATCTAAGGGATGAGTTCTGGTTGGAATTGGATAGTGTTAGACAGAAATGGAGTTACCAGTGGTGCATAGGTGGGGATTTTAATGTGATTTGATTTGCACATGAGAAGTCTACAGGTGGTTGGGTCAACAACAGCATGAGGAGGTTTTTGGATTGGGAGGGCAGACACGATCTGGTGGACCTTCCGTTACTGGGTGCTAAATATACCTGGTCAAACAGTCCACACAACGCTATTTTGTTGAGGCTTGCCAAGGACCATATTTGACCATCACCCGATTGTTTTGGAAGTGCCTTCGGATAATTGGGGTCCCAAACCTTTCAAGTTTGAATTGGCATGGGTCAAAATCAAGGGTTTCAAGGACTATCAAGCAGATTGGTGGAGCTCAATAGCTGATGAAGGATATACGGGATTTTGTTTATGCAGAAAACTTTCGTTGAAAGAAAAGTTAAGGAGATGGAAAAAAGATATTCTAGGGCTCGTGAGGCTGAATTTGATGAAATGGCTTTTGAAATCTAGGGAGTTAGATATTTGGGAGGAATCAGGCATTATTTCAAAGGAAGATCGGGAGAAAAGGGTTGCTTTGCTAGCCAAGTAGGCCGCCTGGTCTAAGGAAGAGGGAATCAAGGGGAGACAATGATCAAGAGCAGTGTGGCTCAAAGCAGGAGATAAAAATACTCGCTTTTTTCATAGTATCACGAGCGGCCGAGCCGGAGCAACCCTATTAGCTCTCTAATGGTGGATGGGTAGAGGACTATGGTCAAAGACAAGATTTTTGATGCTATAGTCTCCTTTTATAAAAATCTTCTATCTAGTGATAATTGGAATAGGCCGCATCTCTATTATCTCCCTTTCCAGAGACTATCAAAAGAGGAGGCTGCCTCCCTCAAGGTCCAATGCACAGTTGAAGAGGTGAAAGCTGCTATTGATTCGCTTGGCAACAATAAAACCCTAAACCCTTAAAAAAAAAACAAAAAAATCTTCTAGCATTTGGTGGAAAAGGATGCGATGAACTTTATTGCAGAATTTTTTTAGTGCAGTAAGCTGTCAGTTGAAATTGGGCCTCCTTCATAGCCCTCACCCCCAACTCAAAGGAGCAGAACAGTTGAAATATTTCAGCCCTATAAATCTATTAGGGTGTCCCTACAAGATCCAAGTCATTTTTGCAAATCAAGGAGCTTTTGCTATGGGAGAAGACAGACTCTGGATGCTCTTATCAATCACGAATGCATCAACTCGTGACTCAGACAGAAGAAGAGTGGTTTGGTTTGCAAGCTCGATCACCGCAAAGCTTATGATCACGTTGAATGGGATTTCTTAGATTACATGCTAGATAAGATGGGGTGTGGCCAGAAGTGTAGGAACTGGGTGTGCTCGTGCATTCAATTGGCCTCTTTTTCCATTTTGGTTAACGGTTTGCTAACAAGGTGATCCCCTCTCTCCATATCTTTTCGTTGTGGTTGGTGATGCGTTCAGTAGGATGCTAGCAAGGGGAGAGGAGCAAGGTATCGTCAGTGGCTTCCAAGTTGCTGATAGCGGACCTAAATTTAGTTATCTACAGTATGTGGATGATACAATTATGTTTTGTAATGCATATGAGATTGCGGTGGACAATCTGCGCAAAATTATTGTTTGCTTAGAAGCAGTTTTTGGGCTTAAGGTTAATGTGGCTAAAAGCGAAATGTTGGGAATACATGTCTTTGATCAAGACTTGGTGACATTCACGAACGTGCTTGGATGCAAGATAGGTTCTTTACCTACAATGTACCTTATGTTGCCCCTATGTTTAGGGAAGCCTGCTATCCATCTATGGGACAAGGTGATAGAAAGAATTGAAAGAAAGATAGCTAGTTGGAAATGCAGATACATGTCTTTGGGAGGGAGGCCGACTCTAATCAATTCGGCATTTTTTAACATGCCATTGTGCTTCATGTCTCTTTTTAAATGCCCTTGTTCACTTCTAATGAAATAGGGATCTCTATTCTAGGTTAATTAATTTGTTTAATCATATAAGTAAAGAGGCAGTGTATTTGCTTATGGGCTGACACCAAACCCTTGCGTTCAGGGACACTAGGACCTTTGCTTTATGTAGCTTATTTTCCTTTTCAATAGAATTTCCGTTATCATAATGAATCATGCTTTTCAGATAATTCTAAGCAAGCTTCACAAATTTATTTGTGGGTCCCATGGTCTTTATTCTCAATCTCAATAGTCGTGTTGTTCACTTGATAGGTTGACTCGATCACACAATCATTAAGACACTTTTAACCAAATCAAATTATTAGTAACATGGGAATATCAAAACAATACAGCAGAAAAAAAAATAACTAAAATAAAATTGCTACAAATACTTGAGTTATCTGGAGAAACTTCATAGAAAACGTTTTAACACATTTTAAACAAATTATACACTTGTTATGTTTTTAGTATATACAACAACTCCTGAATGAACAAAATGTGCTTCTCTTTAAATATGGAACTTCATTGATTAGCTACTTAATGTGAAATCTTAATGAATGAGTTTTTGCAAGTTTCTCATTCTTTTGTGGGACTTCCAATGAAATAAAAGTCATGCTTTGTTAAGAATCACGTTCTCTCATTTCACATGTCTATATTTGTGTAGTTTTGAGATTTATTTTCCACAGTATGTTTGAAATGAAATACCATTTTAATAGTTATTGCTTTTTCCATAGTTCTGATAAATCCCATTGCTCCAAAACAATCTACTCAAGCTTGGGCTCGTTATACATATACGACATTTAGTGTATCGGAACTGGCGCAGAGATAAGGCAGTGAGAGCTAGGAAGAGGATGAGGCAACTTGACATTAAAATCCTACTTGCTAAAGTAAAGACTGGTAAAGTCTATCAAAAACTTCCCTGATTCTGGTAAGTGAAACATGGGAAACTAAAACACAAACCTATGCAAGGTAAAGATACATATTATGTATATATGTACAATAAATTCAGGTGAGGGAGCAAGCATCTATTGAAAATGTTAGCAAGTACAAATAGCTAGGAAGCAGCAGTCCAAGTATGAAGTGCAATTCAAAACAGAAGCAGCATGTAGGTGGAAGGTTTGTACAACTAAGGTTGCGAACCTGCAATAAACTGCTATTACTAATTCCAATCACTGGGTAGGACCAGCCAGCCACTCTGATCTTGTTTCACTAACATTGGCTGAGAGATAACATTGGACATGAAGGAAAAATTATAATCTTTATGACTGACACATAGCACAATTATTTCTAAGTGAAATCAAGTACATACCCACATTTCAAAAGTTCCAGAGTATTAACATGAACCAACAAGGAAATAAGACCAGTTTGAAATCCATACCGCCATTGCGGGAGTAAAGTCCACCACTAACATAACCCGAAATAAATGATGTAAGAGCATAACAGATGATGAAAGTTGTGACAATTGCTCCTCGTCTGAGAAAACATAATAGATAATAATTAGAAGAAACTAATACAACAAAATGAAGAAGAGAACTAAAAAAGCAGCTGTGCATACAAGAGAAACACATTTGAAAGTGCTATGCATAATCACAAGCAACTTGAGACCAGGTAAAGCAAGGGGCTATGGAATAGTAGTAGATTGAAGAAGGGGCAAGTATTAGAGGAAAGATGACCTATACATGGCAATCTCCGAATTCATATCCATCCACAAGGAGAAAGGAAAAATCACAAATTGATCAAGCAAAAGAGTTGCCATGTCTTCAAAAGCGAAGTTGCAAACATGAAACAAAAGCCATAACATCCATAGAAATAAAAGCAACACTTCATTTACTTAAGTCAATGTCTTCCCTTACTTAGGGTTCATTTACTTAGAATATAGGCAAATTTGATAATTAGTCCAAGATCTAGCTGATGATCAGCTAATCTGGTCCATGATTCTTAGACGCAAGCCATAGATGGCCCATTTTATAACAATATACACATTTTTCCACATTCCTAATCGCACATCAAAGGTATAATCCATTTTTGGGGACAATCTTTCTTTTTTTTTTTTTTTCAAAAGTAACGAGAGAATTCATTAGAAAGAGGAAAAACAACACGGCCGGCAGCTGCTGAGATAGCAGAAGCCGACATTACAGCCCAAGAAGAAGAAAATTAAAATCCTTAAGCGAAGATACATTAGCTGCCCACTCAATAATCAAAGATTTGGCCCTTGAACCCACTACAAAGGAAGAGGACTGAGAGTTGTTGAAACATCTGTCATTCCTCTCTTTCCAAATTGCCCACCAACTCGCCAGGATAGCCATTTTCCACACCTTAGATCTAGCTTTGCCTAACTTGAATCCATGCCAATATGCCAGCAAAGACGAGGCGGAGGCCGGGACGCACCCACTGATACCGAACCGAGAAAAGAAATCCTGCCGAATTTGAGAGGCAAAGGGGCAATGGACAAAGAGGTGATCCACTGATTCTTCGCTAGCCATACAGCATAGACAGATGTTAACAAGCTGCATCCCTTTCTTCTTGAGATTGTCGATAGTGAGAATCCGGTTTTTAGCCGCTAACCATCCAAAACAAAGGAACTTGGGAGGCACGGGGTACTTCCAGATAAAAGGGTTGGCGGCAGAAGAATGGGGAGGTGGGGGCGCGAGAGTTTCATAGAGAGATTTGACAGAGAAACGTGAAGATTTGTCTCTTTTCCACAGAAGTTTGTCTGGCTCGGATTGGATCGGGGAGACCTTGGATAACTGGTCAAGCAATGTAGCGTATTCATCAGCTTCCCAATCATGAAGGCTTCTGAAGCATCTGATATCCCAAACTATTCCGGAGATGGATTGAGAGTATAAGTCAGCGACGGCGTTGTCTTTGTTAACAACAAGGTGTTGAATGGAGGGGAATCGAACCTTGAGCTTGCTATCTCCCAACCAGGGGTCATCCCAGAATCTGATTGTCGTCCCGCTCCCTAGGTGGAAGGCTGAGTTTTGGACCACAGAGGATTTTGCCCACAAAATTCCCTTCCAGATACGAGAAGCTCTGTAAGAAGTGGAGTCCTTGGTCCACCACCCTCCATGAGACGTGCCATATTTGTTTTTAATAATTAAGTTCCACAACGCTAACGACTCGGTGCCCAGTCTCCAAGTCCATTTGCCCAATAGGGCCTTGTTCATGACCTTCAAATTTTTAACACTAGCTCCTCCATCCTGAAAATGCCTGCAGACATCTTGCCAGTCCAGCAGATGAAACTTATGTTGATTATCTTTGCCGCACCACATAAAATTTCTTCTCAGATTGTCGATGCGGGTTAGGACGGCGGGAGGGCAGACGAGGAGAGACATGTAATAGGTAGGGATATTGGATAACGCGGCTTTGATAAGTGTGAGCCTCCCTCCCATTGAAAGATATCTGCATTTCCATCTGGCTAACGTCTTCTGAACTTTGTCGACGACCTTGTCCCACATCGAGATCGGCGGGAGCCCGATAGTAAGCGGCAAACCGACAAACAGCGTCGGAAAGGAGGCGGGCGAGCAGCCGAAAATACCTGCATACCGATGCAGGTCCACCTCCGGGACGTTGACCCCAAAAATCTTGGATTTGGCCATATTAATTCTGAGACCAGAGACTGCCTCGAAACACCTCAGAGTAGTGAGCAGATTGTAAATGGCGTCAGAGTCAGCTTCAATCATAATTAACGAGTCGTTAGCGAACTGAATATGTGAAATCGGAGTAGGTAGGCCTGGCATCGAAATGCCCCGGAAAAGCTGAGAGTTTTGACCTGATTGCAGCAACTGAGATAAGGCTTCTACCACCAGAAGAAACAAAAGGGGAGAGAGGGGGTCACCCTGCCGAATGTTGGGGGCCTTGCACAAAACCTTAGGATCTAGCCCTCCAGAACAAACCAGAATTATGGATAAAGCAATGAAATAAATCAAAGCATCAATCACACACCACACAAGAGATTTTTACGTGGAAAACCCTCAAAGAGGTAAAAACCACGGGACCTCGTCCAGATCAACAATCCACTATGAAGTAGAACGTTACTGATCTTCTTCACTCACGCGAGAGTGGATAAACAATAAGAGAAATAGAGAAAACGGAGAGATCTAACCGATTACGAGGACATAGAAGCGGCGAGATGTAGATTGCAAAGTAGAGAACCTCCACGAGCAAAACCTCCCTTCATAAGCTTCCTCTCTCTCACCTTTGATAGCCCTAAACCCTTTAGCAAATCCTTGCAAAGCTTTAGGAAACCTCTTGCTATTTTTGTGATACCTAGAAAAACCCTAGGCAACCCCTTTTATAGTTTTGGGAAACTCCTTTCCGCATCCCGGTTGCGAAAGGACTCAAATCCATGATTTCGCGCAAAAAATCGCGGAACAATCTGCGTAACCTACGACTAGTCTGGCTCTCCTACGGCCAGGTCGTAGACCACCTACGACCGGGTCGTAGCTCTCCTACGACGACCGGTCCTAGCTACAAGAAAAACGACACGAACTCATTGGACTTTGAGTCGTGCCAGGGCTCAAACCTACGACCGGTCGAGCACCTCCCACGACCGGTCGAAGACGGGGAAAAAACCCCATCAAATCTCTCCCTTTTTGACCCGGGAGGGATCCACCTTCTTCAAGCCAGCCAGGTTTCTACAAACCTCGAACTTGCCCTTGAGCAAAGCCTTGGTCATCATGTCTGACCCATTATCGTCCGTGTGGACCTTCTCAAGCTGTAACACCTTTTGTTCCAAAGTATCCCTGATCCAGTGATACCGAATCTCTATGTGCTTCGACTTGGAATGCTGACTTGGATTCTTGCTCAAGTGTATAGCACTCTGACTATCGCAATAGACCACGTGCTCCTCCTGCTTGTGCTAAGTTCCTGTAGGAACCTTTTCATCCAAAGCATCTCTTTACATGCTTCATGATCGCATGTATTCGGCCTCTGTCGTCGACAATGCTACGACCTTCTCGTAGCTTGCTCGCAAGAAACCGCTCCCCGCAAACGTGAACATGAACCCCGATGTAGACTTCCAGAATCTATGTCACCCGCCATATCTGCATCTCTGTGTAGCCCTCTAACACGGGTTTACTGTCACCATAGCATAGGCTCAACTGGATGAGCCTCTTAGATACCGTAGTATCCATTTTACCGCCGCCTAATGTTCTTTGCCGGATTGGCAAGTGCCGGCGACAACACCAACCGCATATGCTATGTGCGGGCGTGTACACACCATAAGATACATCAAACTTCCTACGGTGACGACGCGTAGGGTATCTTCTGCATCTCTTCCACCTCCGCCTTCGTCTTGGGACACCGCCCGTCGCTCAATCTGAAGTGACCATCTAGTGGATCTTGACCGACTTCGTGCATTCATATTGAACCGCTCTAGACTTTCTCAATATACCGCTCTTGTGATAGCCAAAGCTTCCTGCCGCTACTCTCACACGGGTTATCTCCATTCCTAAGATCTGTCTGCCGGGCCCAAGTCTTTCATCGCAAAAGACTTGCCCAACTCCCGTTTCAGCCTGTCAATCTTCTTGATGTCTTTTCCCATGATGAGCATGTCATCAACGTATAATAGCAGAACTAAGAAATCACCATCTGAGAACTTACGCGTGAACACACAGTGGTCCGACTCCGTTCTGTCATACCCATGCTGTAACATGAACGAATCGAACTTCTTGTACCATTGCCGTGGAGCTTGTTTCAGCCGTACAAGCTCTTCCTCAGCTTACACATATGCTCCTTGCCCTTGACTTCGAACCCCTCTGGTTGGTGCATGTAGATCTCTTCTTCCAGTCACCATGGAGAAAGGCGGTTTAACATCTAACCGCTCTATCTCCCGGATCCATGCTAGCCGCCAACCCAAGCAACACCCGTATGGATGTCATCTTCACCACTGGTGAGAATATCTCCTCGAAGTCTATGCCTTTCCTCTGACCAAAGCCTTTAACCACAAGTCTGGCCTTGAACCTCATCTGTGAATTCTTCTGCTCAATCTTCTTTCTGAACACCCACTTGTTGCTCGAGCTTTCTTGCCCTTAGCGGTTCACCATATCATAGGTATGGTTCTTATGCGAGGATTCCATCTCCTCTTGCATAGCTTTCAACCACTCCTCCTTATGCTCGTCGGCTAGGGCCTCGAATAATCTTCGGCTCTCCCCATCGGTTAGCATAATGTACTCATGCGGCGAGTACCTCTTGGACGGATGTCCGTCCCTAGATGACCTCCTCACCCGTGGGCTCAACAGTGGATCAAGTGGGGCTCTCCCCCGGTCCATCTTCTCAAGGAACTCCCTCGTCCTCGCACCTTCTTTGTACTCCCCGTCATCGCACCACGGGAGGAGTAATCGGATCCATGTCCTCTAGCTCACCCGAACTAGGCCGGTTCTTCTCAGCTTACCAATGTCTTCGATACACCGATCTTCAAAGAAAACCACATCTCTCGCTCCCGACGAGCTTCTTCTCGGTCGGATCCCATAACCTCGTAACCGAATTTTTCATCACCGTACCCTAAGAACACACACCGCCCGATCTTCATATCGAGCTTGGACCTCTCGTCCTTTGGTACGTGAACGGATGTCCCGCATCCAAACACCCGAGATGACTGTACGATGGATCCCGTCCGGTCCACACCTTCTCGGGTACTTCTCCATTCAACGGGCCGATGGAGACTGTTTATCAAATACACCGTGCGCGCTTCTCCCCGAACGTCTTGGGCAACTTCGCATGGGATAACATGCATCTGATTCTCTCAACAATGGTGCGATTCATTCGCTCGGCACTACACCATTATCTTTGGGGTCTTGGGAACAGTCTGTTCATGCCGTATACCCCAGGACTTGCGGTACTTGTGAAAGTCGCCAATGTATTCACCACCATTGTCGGTGCGGATGCACTTCAATGATCTACTGTCTCTCTCTCGACCATAGCATGAAACAACTTAAACACACCAAAGACCTCGTCCTTGGATTTCAAAGCATAAACCCAAACCCTCCTAGATGCATCATCTATAAAAGTGACAAAATACAATGCCCCACCCAAGGTTTTGTCCTCATAGGACCACAAACATCGAATAAACCAAATCTAATGCATGCACTTTATTAACATGAGAAGCGGTTTAATAAATGAAACTCTATCTTTGTTTCCGATAAACAATCAAGATAGGTTTTGAGAGGCATACATCACGTCTGGAAGGAGGCTTCTTCGCTAGTAGTAAGTGAAGCCTTTTTCACTCATGTGGCCTAGACGCTGCACATGCCACATGTCAATAGCCGAATCTTCCGCTTGCGTTCAACCCACCCTTGCACATACTGACGACACTTGCCTTGTACAAGGTGCAACACTTCTTTCCTCTAGCCACAATCAACGAACCCTTGATGAGCTTCCATCGCCCACCGAAAGAAACCGCTTTCATAGCCATCATCATCCAACCTTCCGTCGACATCAAGTTGAGGCGAAGGTGCGGGATATGCCTCCACATCCCGAGAACCAATGTGCGACCCACATCGGTCTTCACACAAATATCACCGACTCCCACGATCTTTGATACGCCCGAATTTCCCATCTTCACGGTCCATAGTCACGACTTGTAGCTTGTGAAGGAGTCCCCGTGTGGGTCGCATGAAAAAGAAGCTCCCGAGTCTATCACCCAGTCGGTGCCCTGACTCGTAGCCGTGAGACATACATCGTGATCTGTAGAAAGAATAACTACCATGTCGCCATCTGAAGCGACCGCAGTGGAATCAGATTCTTCTTCCTTCCCTTTTACTTTCTTGTCGTTTTTCTTACCACGACATTCATGCTTGTAGTGGCCCTTCTTGCCACAATTCCAGCATTCAACCTCTTTTCTGTTACTCGACTTGCCTCTTGATTTATCTCGGGCCTTCCCGCCCTTCCTGTTCTTTCCTCTCCCCGTTCTGTGTCACAAGGGGCCTCTTCTTCGAGTAGACCCATGAGACTTTCTCCTTGTCTCTTCATTGAAGAGACAACTGGTTACCTGTTCCATGGATATCTTTCCGTCTGGCGCGGAGTTACTTAGAGACACCACCAATGTCTCCCAACTGTCAGGCAATGAACTAAGCAATAGTAAAGCCTGCAATTCATCATCCAGGACCATCTTCATAGAGGTGAGTTGGTTCACTATATTGCTGACCTCATTCATATGCTCGGCCACAGAACCACCATCCTTGAACTTGAGATTTACAAGTCGCCTTATCAGAAATATTTTATTACCGGCTGTCTTCCTCTCATACAGCCCTTGTAATTTCAGCCATAGGCTTGCGGCTGAGGTTTCTGTAGACACATGGTGAAACACGGAATCATCCAACCATTGTCTGATAAACCCCACCGCCTTTCGGTCCATCTTCTTCCAATCATCATCAGTCATATCCTTGGATTTTGCTTGATATGCATGAGATTGGAGAATATGGTCCTTGCGATAAAGCAAGTCCTCCATCTTAGCCTTCCATATGGTCCAGTTAGAACCATTGAGGCGATCATCCTTGAGCCACCTTCCATAATTCAAACCGATCCTACCCGTTCAATGAACTTAGCTCGATACCACTTTGTTGGGGCCTTGCACAAAACCTTAGATCTAGCCCTCCGTAACACAACCGAGAATTATGGATAAAGCAATGAAATAAATCAAAGCATCAATCACACACCACACAAGAGATTTTTACGTGGAAAACCCTCAAAGAGGTAAAAACCACGGGACCTCGTCCAGATCAACAATCCACTATGAAGTAGAACGTTACAATCTTCTTCACTCACGCAGGAGTGGATAAACAATAAGAGAAATAGAGAAAACGGAGAGATCTAACCGATTACGAGGACATAGAAGCGCTGAGATGTAGATTGCAAAGTAGAGAACCTCCACGAGCAGAACCTCCCTTCTATAAGCTTCCTCTCTCTCTTTCTCCCTCTCTCTCTCACCTTTGATAGCCCTAAACCCTTTAGCAAATCCCTTGCAAAGCTTTAGGAAACCCTCTTGCTATTTTTGTGATACCTAGAAAAACCCTAGGCAACCCCTTTTATAGTTTTGGGAAACTCCTTTCCGCATCCCAGTTGCGAAAGGACTCAAATCCGCAGTTTCGCGCAAAATCGCGGAACAATCTGCGTAACCTACGACTAGTCCTGGCTCTCCTACGACTGGTCGTAGACCACCTACGACCGGTTGTAGCTCTCCTACGACCAGTCCTAGCTACAGTAAAAAACAGCACGAACTCGCTGGACTTTGAGTCGTGCCAGGGCTCGAACCTACGACCGGTCGAGCACCTCCCACGACCGGTCGAAGACGGGGAAAAAACCCCATCACCGAAGACCCCTAGAACTGTGGAAGAAACCTTTGGGAGTTCCATTGAGAAGGACAGAGAAGTGTGACGATTCAACACAGGCCCTCATCCACATTCTCCATTTAAGACCGAAACCCGTTCGGAGAAGCATGTAGTGCAAAAATTTCCAGTCGACGTGGTCGTAAGCCTTCTCAATATCAAGTTTGCAAAACAGACTTTTCGTTCCAGTGGAATGGCAGGTGTGCAGAACTTCGTTGGCTAACAGAGCCCCATCGATGATCTGTCTTCCTCGAATGAAAGCGTTTTGATACTTGGAAATGAGGTTGTCCATCACCAATGAAAGTCTGGATGATAGGATCTTCGCCAGACTTTTATAGGGACCGCCGATCAGAAGCCTGAACTGGGAGAACGATGTTGCGCCTGCTGTTTTAGGGATAAGGGCGATGAAGGAGGCACCTAATCCCTTAGAAAACTTGCCTCTGGCGTGGAATTCAGATAGGAAGTTCATGACATCAGATTTAATGATGTCCCAGAAGTGTTGAAAGAATGACATGGGGAAACCATCAGGCCCGGGAGATTTATCGCCTTCCATGGCAGCAAGAGCTGCTTTGGCTTCTTCTTCCGAGAACAGATTTTCAAGAGAGAGAGCTTCGGAGTCGAGAAGAGAGGGGAAAGGGGTCCCATCCAGAAGAGGTCTTGACCAACCTTCAGCGGAAAGGAGGGAAGAGAAATGGTCGACCACAAGCTTGGAGATTTCTACCCTGTCATCAATCTGCCTATCGTCGACCATGATACTGTGGATGGCCTTTGCCCGGGCTTTCATGTTTGCTAATCTATGAAAGAATTTCGTGTTTTTGTCTCCTTCAGATATCCACCTCGCGCGCGACTTGTTCTTCCAAGTAACTTCATCCTCAATGGCTCTGGAAGATAAGGATTGAATGATTTGAATGCGTTTGGCAAGGACGTCTGTAGGAGGAGAATCTCCCTCAACACTGGCATCAATCTGTTGCAACTCGGAGAATAAACTTTCAGTTTCAAGATCTCTCTTACTTAGAACTTCTGTCTTCCAGACTTTGATTTTCTCCTTAAGAAGTCTCAATTTGGAGAGGAGGATATGACCAGCGAACCCAGCAACCTGAAACGAGTCCCACCATTCCGCAATCAACTGGTTGAACCCGGTGATGTTGACCCAAGCCGAGTTAAATTTGAAAGGCTTTGGGCCCCAATCAGCATCAACAATCGAGAGGAGAATAGGGTAGTGGTCGGAAGTCGACCTAGGCAGAGCAAATTGAGAGACGGAGGGGAATTCCTCTAACCAGTCTGAAGAGAGGAGGAAGCGGTCCAGTCTGGACTAAGTCTGATGTTTTCTGCCGTCGGACCAGGTGAATCGGGCTCCATTCAGAGGGAGATCCACGAGCTCCTGTTCCTGAATCCAATCGGAAAAGGCTAGCATAGCCGGAGTAGTGTTCCTCTTCCTAGAGTGTTCGTCAGCAAAACGAACGACATTGAAATCACCCACGTAGCAGCACGGGCCTGAAAAGGACTGTCTAACAGCAGTCAATTCTTCCCAAAAGATTGGCCTTAATGGGTCATCGTTATGGCCATAAACTGAAATAATAGCATAACGGGACTGAGAGGACTTATCTTGAAGAATAACCGCTTTGAAGAAGGAACCAGTGAAGGATGCTTGTAAGTCCCACTTGGACGATTTCCAGGCAATGAGGATGCCTCCCGAAGCCCCCTTAGAATCTAAGGAAACGAACTGAGCATCCGTTGGATCCCATATGGTGGATAATAACGCAGCAGTGAAGGAGGGAACTTTGGTTTCCTGGAGGCAGATGATGTCCGGCTTTTTTCTCCTGATAGAACATTTAATAAGGCTCCGCTTCTGCTTGGAGCCGACCCCCCTAACATTCCAAGAGAGAATAATCATTGGGGAACTGATCTGCCCCGAGTACCCTTTCTACCACGACGAACTGAGGATGTGGGCGACAAAGCTGGAGAAGATTGGAGACGTAGGAGCTCTCTGTTGCTAACAGAACGGGAGACCAGTTTAGCGGGATGCTTAGCCGGGGGCAAAGGCCTGCCCCTATTCTCAATGAACTGAAAGAGGCCTGTGTAGTCCTCCGGACGGTTCCCAAAGGAGAGGCCCAGCGCATGGCTCACACAACCCACTGCATCACGGATCCACTTTTTATCATGAATTTCTTCGTAGATTGCCTCTCTGTTATTGCCTGCCCCGCGAACGGCTGTGATGTCTCTGCCATGCTGAGAAGGGAACTCTGAACGAATCTGAAGAGGTTCCGCCATTATCACGTCCCCTGGGATTTCATCCTGAAATAGGGTGATGGGTCCAAGGTCCGCCCAGTCGCGACTGTTGGAGTGCGAGTGAAACGGGGTTGAAGGAAGGGAAGAATCGTTGATAGAATCAGATAGCACGTCATCAGAGATATCAGCACAGGAGATATCGCCGGGGTGGATAAAAGGTGTGGGAGGGTTGAGGGGCGGAAGCTCTGGGAAGCCCTCGGAATTAGAAATATCGGTTTGGATGGGGTGTGAAATAAGGACGGGTCTGGGGTTAGAGTGGCTGGGGTCGGGTAAGTTGAGGGGACCCTGCTTTCGTGGAGAGAACCGGATACGGGTCACAAAGGGACCCGCTTCGACAGACCCGAAATCCATGAGAGATGTGAGGGTAGGAACTGACATTTGAGCTTCCACGTGGCCTGAGCTGCTACCGTCGCTAAGGCGTTCGGACGACACGTGTCGCGATCTCCTGTGAGAGGAGGAGGCGTCATGAAAGTTACGCGATATTAGGTTGGAAGGAGGGCCACGTGTCTCAACAATAGCTGTGCGAATCGATGGAAGATCGTCTGCGGTAGATTCGGTCTGACGATCTCGGACGCGTGTCGCGTACTCGGTAAGAAGCAGGGTGCTATTGTCAGCAGGAGTACTTTCGACTGAGCGACGAGACATCGAAATCGAAGAGGGGCTGCCACGTCTCCTGTGATTGGACTTGGCGCCGCCCTGAACGACGATTGCTGCAGACGAACTGATGTCCGTCAGTACCGGTGGTCCGCGAGAGCATGGGGCCCGAGCTTCTTCTTCTCTCGGGTTTGCCCGCTTGTGCACTGGCTCCATGTCCGCCAGCTCCCGAGAGCTCCAAACATCACCCCATCTCGGATGAAACATACTAGGAATTTCCTTCTGGACCGGAAGAGATATGACCCTATTGGCAACGTGAACAGAAATGTGAGACGGGAGCACAGAAGCTTTCTCTCTTCTGACTCTCGCCCTGATAACGCCCACTTCAGCTCCCCTCTGAGTTTTAGTATCAACTTCAAGGAGGAATCCTAGGGTAGACGCAGCTTTAATAAAAAATTCATCGTACCAACACTCCAAGGGAACGTCCCAAATGAGAACCCAAACATTCTCCTTGCCGAAGACCGAGAACTCCTCCCATGGGATGATATTCTTAACCGGGCCAGAGGCATGTAAGTGGCCAGCCATAGTAAGCATATCAGGGTTTAACCCTAGACAGACTTTCACCCACAGGGTGTTGTAGCCCAATGGCTTGAAGTCTGAATTCCCATATTGAAAACCAGTACAGTCTTTAATCCATGATCTAACTGCCGGAATTGATGCTCCATCGTTAAGATCCAACTGATATGACCATTGGGACGATCTTTCTTTTAGAATGGTGAGATGTTAAGATCCAACTGATATGACCATTAATTTTCCTAATATATCACAATTTTGGATCCAATGATCCAGATCAATCTTTGATCAGGTGGTTTGGTTCGGTGGATCTTACTTTTTTTTTTTTTTTTTTTTACTGTAACGGGATTATATTAAAGATAAAAAAGAAAGAACAGAGAAAAGGATCTGCTGAGATAGCAAAAGAAAGAAAAAGCCTACAAGCCTAGAAACAAAAGGTTAATACTCCTTAAGGCCGATAACATTAATCACCCATTCTATAATCATCTTTTTTGCTCTAGACCCCACTACTTGAACCGAGGCCTGGATGTCATTGAAGCATCTATTGTTTCTTTCCTCCCAAACTGCCCATCATATGGCCAGAATTGTCATTCTCGAAATCCTTAATTGGGTGATTAGATCTTTGATCAACGGTTGAATTGGACCAGATCATAAAATTAACGGTCCGAATCATCATTTTGATCTTTTTCCTAATTTCTACGATTCATATCCAAGATTGGCCTAGGGATTAAGATTTGACCAGATTGCTAAAATTAACCATTTGATCTCATGATCCACCTAATGACCACCATTCACATTGTTCCCTATTACATTATCTTTAAGATGATATAATTTCCATAATTTAATTACAAGTACAACTCCATATCTAAGGCCAATCATGCAAATAGATGATTCCAATACTCTTGTTATGGTTAGATCTAATAATTCATGTGGTTAGATCTCCTTTTATACGTGGAAATGTGGTTTATCATGTGCACATCCATGGCCCATCATCATGAAAGTCATATATCTCATCCATCATGCATTTTTTACCACTTGGAGCATTTTTTTTCCCTAGTACCTTGCATCATGAGCATCGAAATGATACCTTCTGATCATGTTAGATCAAGCAAATGTGGTGTACACGTGTGGCATGCATACACGTGAAAAAAGGAGTACGCTTTCTGAATGCACCTTCATGCACATGGAATGGTCAAGATCTGTATCTTTCTAACCACTCATCGTTTGACCTTGTAACAAATTTTAGAATAAAGCTATCAACTTGAGTAGTTCGGTGGACAACTTGGATCTTGCGATCCGTGCATGTGGGACCCACATCACTGTAGCATGATGATGGAATATGTATGTTACCTAGAGCACACCTCACCCTAAATCTCTCTCTCGTAATCAAATCTCAATCCTAGGCCAATCTTGGATCCGAACAATAGAAATTAGGGAAAAGATAAAAAAGATGATATGGACAGTTAAATTTATGACCTGGTCTAATTCAACCGTTAATTAAAGGTCTAATCACCCAATTAAGGGATTTTATTTAAGGAAAGTAAGATCCACCCGACTAGACCACTTGATCCGAGATCGATCTGGACCATTAGATCCAAAATTGTGATATATCAAGAAAATTAACGATCAGATCGGAAGTATCTTAATATCTGAATGGTGTCGGTATCGGTTGGCGTAACGGTGCCCTCCGAAACCGATACGAATACGGGGGTGTAACGGCCCGTAACAACGCAATTTTTTTTGTCAAAAATTTTTTTTAAAAATATGGATTAAATCCAGAATATTCTAAGCATTCCAAATATGCATTCATTTATAAATTGGAACATGTTTATGGTGGTGTAACGGTCCACTCTTTGGTGAGAAGTTGTATCGGACTGTCTGATGAATTTATGAACCAGATAACTTGAATTTGACTACAAAATTCATATATTTAATTTTCTACATATTTAATTTATATACTTAATAACTTGATATCATTTCTCTCAATAGTTCTTTAAAAAAAATGAAATTAAATTCAAGTAGATGGCGTTGCCAATTTGGGGCCGACTTAGAGGACCAATCTATACACCAAATCAGCCTCAAATTCATGCAATTTATTGTCATTATCCCACTTATGAATTGGTGGACATTTATTGGATAGTAAATCATGAAAAAAAAAAAAATCAAAAGGCCCTATTTTAAAAAAATAAAAGTCCACAAATTACAATTAAAACTATTAAACAATTTAATTTTGGCATGTGAGTTAGCAATTGCAGTCCATAATTTAATTGCTAAATTTTAAGTTAATATATGTCTTGTGTACAATTTTTTAAGGCTCGAATTAGGCGGGACTCGAATTGTGAAGTGTAACACACTTGTCAAAATTTTTTGGGCCCCACCCATGATGAATGTGTTATATCCACACCGTCCATCCATTTTGTCAAATAATTTTAGGGCATGAGCCCAAAAATGAGGCACATCCAAAGCTCAAGTGGACTGCACCATAAGAAACAACAATAATTAAACGTTCACCATTAAAATTTTATTGGGGGATATAAAAGTTTTAGATCAAGCTGACATGTGTGTTTTCTCTTCATCCACGCCAGTGTGACCCAATTAATAGGTTAGATTGAAAATAAACATTATAGTGGACCTTAAGAAATTTTTAATGGTGAGAGTTCTATAACCACTGTTTCCTATGGTGTGGTCCACCTGAGATTTGGATATTATTAATTTTTCAGATCCTGACTTAAAATGATGTGGCAAAATGGATGGATGACATGGATAAAATATATATATCATGGTGGGGCCCACTCGAGTTTGATCAGATCAGATTGGATGGAAAATAAACGTTACCATGGGCCCTGCGAATCGTTTAACAGTGAAAATATTATCTCCACTGCTATTTTTGGTGTGGTCCAGATGATCTTTGGATATAATTCATTTTTTGGGTAGTGCTCTAAAATGATCTCTGAAAATAGATGAACGGTGTAGATGTAATAAATACATCACTGTGGAGCCCATATAACTTTGATCTCTTTGAACCGTTCGTACAACTCGGAGCTCGAGGAGTGTCAGCGCTCGTCTTCGCGTGACACGTACCTACAGCTAGCGGTGCGCGGTACGCTGGAAAAAAAAAAAGCGAGAGAGGGAAACCGAAAAGAAAAATGAGGGAAAGAGGGAAAAGAAAGAGAGAGAGAGAGAGAGAGAGAGAGAGAGAGAGAGAGGAGGAGGAGGAGGAGGAGGAGGAGGAGGAGAAGAAGGTTACCGCAGCTGCCTGAGAAGAAGAAGAAGAAGAAGGTTACCGCAGCTGCCTGAGAAGAAGAAGAAGAAGAAGAAGAAGAAGTAGGAAAAGAGGTACATTTTTCTTTTTCTTTTTTTTTTTTCAAGGCTCGTAACAGCCATTACGGGTCAGTAACGGCCGTTACGACCGTAACGGGCCTGTATCGGCCGATATTGGCACAAAAAACGATAACGGCCGATACAACCCCGAAACGCGTATCGGCCCTTACCGTTACCATTACGTATCGGCCGATACGGCCGATACGTAACTGTTTTGGCACACCTTGCACCATTCTAAAAGAAAGATCTTGACGCCAGAAAAGGATTATACATTTGATATACGGTTAGGATTGTGGAAAAATGTATATATTGTTATAAAATGTGTCATCTACGGCTTAGATCTAAGAATTATGGACCGGATTAGCCAATCATCGGATAGATCTTGGACTAATTACCAATTTTGCCTTTATTGTGAGTAAATGAACCCTAAGGGAAGACATTGACTTAATGTTTGAAATCTAGTCATGACAAAATAAAAAATAAATCCAAAGAACATAAACCAGAATCTAGCCGTCAGAAAATCGAGGAGATGATCAAGAAGCCTAAGTGGACAAGTGAAGAATAGACACTTTGGGTAAGTAGTCACTTGCATGGATGGATCTTTCCCGTATGCATTACATATCATTTCATGCGTACATTTGCTGATCTGTGATAACTTGATTAACATTTGCTAAGTATGCAACTGCCATATATTGTGATGATTATATGAATGATAATTAATCATTCTGAGAATTTCGGATAACTCGAGGATTGAGTCATCCCTTAAATTCTCAGGTAGAGTTCCCAATGGAACCCAATTTGGTACCAATAGGGCGCCCTCCTTAGACCACGGTCAAGGTTAGGGAAGGAGTTTGGCCAGCTCCAAAGTGGGGCTACTCATTGCCAAACTACTCAGTTACACACTATACGTGAGAAACCCTAAGTCAACTTGTTCGCAAGATGTGAGTACACTCCTACGAGCGATGGATTTGTGTAGGTCTCAGTCGGATGGGTGTAAGCAAGCCAGACGTTGTGCGTAGCCATGACCCTGGTAGTTCATTGGATAAACTATTATATGATAGTTGGCATATTAAAATATTTGTTTATGCACTCTATATGATGATTATGTTGTGAATCATGCGTACGATTATTTGTTGGGCTATTAGCTCATTCTGTTGATTGGAAAACCATCCAGGAAAAGGAAAATGGGCTGATTCTTCGTGAGTGGAGTAATGATTTTGAGAAATGCAATCCAGAAGATCTGTCGAAGAATCATTTTGTTTAAAGTTATTATTTTTATTGTATTTGAACATGGGTTGGATATCAGCCATTTGGATGCTTGATAGTTTCTTGTGGATGATGATTATTATAGTTTGGTATATTTTGGAATTATTATATTGAATGAGTGTATACGTTTGTCTTCCCATCGAGTTAACCCTCGACTCAGCAACTAAGTCGAGCGAACTCAGGTTTCCGAAGCTGGGTTGTCACAAACCCAATTTGAATTTGGCCTACCCCAAATGGATTTCAACATAACTTTGTCAATGTTTTGGAGTTTCATTTCTTGAAGCAAAACAATTGTCTACCTTCGATTTCTTACAGATCTTCTTTACTTGAGTCATCTTCAACTTGCAGCCCAACCCCTAACGTTCCAAGAGAGGATTAACATTGATCACCAGCTCTTCCCGATCTCAACCTCTTGTTGCCGCTACCCTTACTCAAGGAGTCGTAATTGATGGAGCACTGCACGCTCAATAATGCTCTCCACCCCCTCGGAGACTTTCTCGCCTTCAGTAATTTTTCTTCATGAATCCTTTGGGCCCTTTTTCTTCTAACAAATTGAAATAAGTCATATACATCTTCCTCTCTGGCCCCGATAGACTTGCCGATCATTCCACTAACTCTGTCAAGGACGTCCTAAGACCATCGGATTCATGCTCGAGAAATATTTAGGTTACCCTCCAAGACACTTTCCTGGATTGTAATTTTTGTGGCTTGGTTTATCAATTTAGTCTCCCGCAACGCTTTCGAGGCACATAACAGAGTAACCACCAATGACTCTTGAAGCAAATCTTCCTCTGTATCCACAACTTCTAGAGGTAGAACCCCATCTGCTACATTCGTAGCTTCTGCGTTTGAGACTTCTTCCTCGAGTGCTTCCAACATGTCATCGAGTATGGAGTCATCATCTAAAGCTAATCGGTCCTCCCAACGTTCTACCCTAGAGTCTTCAACAACCAGCTGGGAAGTGGAAATCCAAGCAAGGGGGATAGAATCATTAGAGGAGAGTACACAAATTCTGGCCCGAAAACCTTCTCTCGCCTCTGTAGATAACCCATGGTCGAAAGGTTGTGGAATAAGCATGGGGTATTTCACACGTGGGAAGCAGCTCCTGCGGAGGATTTTGATCACGTGTCGGAGAAAATATGTTATTCCCATCAATCCCAAATTAATCTAAAATTTTAGATGCGCATTCTACATGAAAATGTCCATCTATAGTTCAAATTTCACATTTATTAAATCCATATATTGTAAGATCTAGAGAGTCAAACTTGCTGCTCTTGATTTTCAAGCTTTCAATAGAAAAGTGATTCCAATCAATCCAACCATCAAATTTGGATAAAATTTTCATACATATTATAAAGAAATACTAATAATGGCATATAAAAATAGATGCGCATTTTGTGAGTATTGTAAATCATGTTTTATGGTCCATATTCTATAAACAGTTGGTAAAAGCATAATTCCAACTAATCCCACCATCATATTGGGCTGAAATTTTAAACACATATTCTATACACGTTATTAAAGCTACATTTAGGATGTGGAATCTACAAGATCTTGGCAATCAAAGTTGAGAATTGAGATATTTTTCTTGAACATAAATTTAAAATGGTTGTAACATGATCAAAACATTGAATGAAAACCTTTAAAACCATTCTCATCAATCATGAATCTTGATATATAGGATACCAATATGTAACATATTCAAACCATATACAAAAACACCAAAACACATTATACCAATATGTAACATATTCAAACCATATACAAAAACACCGAAACACATGTTAGATATCAATAAAAATAAATAAATAAATAAAAGAGGATTTTTTACATAAGTTTCAAGCAAAAACAAACCTTTGGGTATCCCATGATGCTAGCACCTTTTTTTGTCCCACATAGAAAGACTACAAGAAAAAGTTGAACTTTATAATGGTCCATCTTCTTCTTAGCCTTGTGAATATACTTACACTATGTTCTAACCTATATGCACGCACAAGCCTACCTCGATCGCAAAACCAATTAACCAGGCATGTCCACACAATACTCACACGTAGGGGGGGTAAATCCCAGCCCCAACGGGCTAAGATTGATCATTTCCTTGAGTCTAGAAAAGGCTTATTTTTGCCAAACCTAATGGAGAACAATTAGTGCTAGCTCTTTTTCTCTTCTCATGAACCAGCTGGCCTAGGGTTTCTACTCGTGTAACAAGAAAGCTTTCTTAGAGCATAAAACTCGGTGGAGCTACCTAAACTACTCTTCCATACTGATACACTTACAGCCTATTGCCACCTAGCTTTCTTTGGCATAGAGGGATCTCTCTAGGGCAATCTTAACAAGTTTCTTCATCGACAAATAACACCCATAATATACTTGCCACCTAAATAAGATCCTTGACCAAGTCGAACCCGTCCAAAGTTTGGACGTTTCCTCATATACATCGGATATGGATGTACACAACCGCCCTATCTGAACAACCTCAAGGCCCATTTTTCCTAGAGCCCACCGTATTCCATAGCCATGATTGACATCCATGGTGGAGCCTGGGTGGATGTCAAACGCACATCATGGTGGACCCCGTATAGCATTGTAACTTAGCATTCAATTTATTGTATCTAATTATTCCTCCTACATGCAGACACGCATACACACAAAACATCATGTTTACAGCTACAACAGAGTTATCATTATGTTGAAGCAAGATCAAGACGAATTCGGATATTTTGCATTGAAAGTTCCTAAGAGTATTAGCACTCCTTTGGGCAGCTATCTCCAATCCCTTTTCACAAGTGTAGCATCTGCTAATGAAACAGAACAAGGCTTAGCTCATCGAAGCTATCCTTGGCCCCTTAATGGCATTTTCAATTCCCATGACCATGCACCATGAGTTAAGGATTATCTACATCCACGGAACCATATGCACAAGATAATCAAGGTTGTTAATTAATTTACCTAATTTCCATTATTAGTCTCCGAGTTTAACATACTAACATGACATGTATCTAGAACGCTTCTTAATGGTCTTTCGTTTCATTATCTGTTTAAAGGACCAACGAGTTAGATGTGCCCTCTCAAAAAAGAAATCAAGAACGTGTTCTTCTTGAAGATGGTGTCAAGGCTCTTGGGCAAGATTGTTTAGTTGAGGCTTTCATCAAGGATGTTGGGATGTGTTGAAAAATGATCTATTGCAGTTTTCAAAGAATTCTATGGATGAGGCAAACTTTAACATGAGACTCGACAAAACTTCTATTACCCTCATTTTCCAAAAAAAGATGAGTTATTGGATTTTGGACCAATAAGCCTAGAGGGGAGCAAGTATAAGATTATTACAGAAGTTCTTCCTAATAGACTGAAGTAGGTGGTGGGTCTGACTGTGTACCCTTTCCAAGGGCCCTTCATTCAGAAGTGTTAAATACTAGAAGGGATCCTTATCGCTAAGGAGTGTTTTGACTCTTGGGAAATAAGTGGAATTGTGGGATCCAATGCACCACATTAGATATGGAGAAAACCTACAACATGTCAAGTGGTGAATGAAAAAAATGCTGAAATGTATTGGAGCAGAATAAATTGATTGACCCCTCTCCAATTTGCAGATGATATGATCATTTTTTGCAATGTTGACATGAATCAAATCCAGCTCATCAAATTCATCCTTTGGAGTTTTGAAGATGCCTCCAGCCAACAGCTCAATTTAAGAAAGCGTTGGACGGCCGGGGTGGAAGCAACACTTTGGTTGATAGTCTCAAAGTAGTTCTGGGATGCAAAGATGTCTCTCTTCATGTGTCTCATCACAGACTGCCCCTTTGTGCTAATCTTTAGTTCCTTCACATGGGACCCAGTCGTTGAAAGGTTTGAGAAAAAGGAAACAGCTTGGAAAAGATCAAATTTATCTCTGAGAGGGTGAATTTGCTCTCACTAAGGCAACTCCAACAAAACTCCCAATCCACATTTCTCCCTCTTCAAGATAGTTAGCCACCTGTCTTCAAAAGATTCAGCGCAATCTTCTTTGGGAAGGAGGAAGAGATGGACATTCAGCAGCTGAAAGCAGAAAACGGGGATGAGATTAGATTAGCAGCATTCAAGAAAATTGGGCCCTTTCATTCAAATGGTGATGGCATTTTAGCGATGAGCAGGAACAATTGCTTACTCCTGTACAGGAGCCAAGATTATTGCCTTCAGCCTACAAGTTGATTGAGCGCTCAAGTAACTAAAGACTCCGTCACAACACCCAAGACCAGTGTTTTAAATAGCTATGCTATGTAGCGTGTAGCTTACGCTAGCCTTAACGCTACATAGCTCATGAAAAGAGCTTAAGCAAGGTATTCAAAATCGGTTATATAATGGTAACGGCCATTATGTAACAGTAACGGTCATAACCGTTACACGTTACAGGGTCAAAACAGCCGTAACGGTCCCATAACGGTCCACTAACAGTCCGTAACAGCCCCATAACGGACCGTAACAGTCCACTAACAGTCTGTAACAGCCCCATAACGAACTGTAACGGTCCTGTAACAGTCTTTTCAAAAAATAAAAACGGCCGTAATGGCCCATATCATAATGGTAACGGTGCTGGCCGTTACGGCCACCGTTACCGTTTTGGAACACCTTGAGCTTAAGTCACATATAGCCTACACAACATGATAATTTGCATACGCTACACGCTACATAGACCACACTACACGCTATGTAGCTCACATTACAAGTCATTTTTCACTACAACATTAAAATCAATTAATGTTTTCAATGATTGGTTGCATTTTTCTATTTTCAATATAAAAAAATAATAATTAATCTTTTCAATGCTTGTAGTAAAATAATATAAGTAACAATATTAAATCGGTTTCGTTGCTCTTCCTTTACCTTTATACTTACTCATTGCTATTTCCTATTACTTTAGGTTGTTTTTTTGTTGCACCAAATATCATGAATTTTTGTTAAATATCATTATTAATCAATCTAATTTGATGCAGAATATCATGAATTGTTACAACCAAGTGCAACCTTGATTAAAAATTTAGTAGTGCAGCGTAACATGCTATGTAGGTTACGCCTCACGCGTCAAGGGGGTAAACAATACACTACACGCCATTCACTATTTAAAACAGTGCCCAAAACATGCTTCAAGTTCGACTTGAGCTCAAGCATTATGTCCACATCAAATTTTGAAGACCTCGTTTATGGCATGCCCAACAAGTAATAAAAGAAGACAATTATAGTGCAATTACATTGTAAGAATTTATTCCAAAGACATTTTTGTAATAGATGGAAGTCAAGAGTAAAATGTTATGAATCTGCATCTTATGAAACTTAACACAACAAAATGAACAAATTCAGCATTGTCATGTCATGATGGACATGATGCATGAATTTAACATAGCTAGACACAGGCTAATAATTAAAATGAATATAACCAAATTCATTGCACAAAAAGCATAATCATATTCATAGCAAAGAAAAGTTTGATGAATAACCACCAATCAACATTATCATCAAAGCCTCGTCCCAACTAACTGGGGACAGCTACATGAATCCTGCTATGCCATTCAAATAACCAACAATCAACGAAATGGTATATATTTCTCAAACTGCGAATATAATAAAAACTCAGATGGTTCACATACCCAATGTACAACATCCCAATCATAGCCAATAAGATGACGAGGAGAACAATCAACGAAATGGTATATATTTCTCAAACTGGGAATATAATAAAAATTCAGATAGTTCACATACCCAATGTACAACATCCCAATGATAGCCAACAAGATGACGAGGAGAACAAGCATCGCAAGCTGAGCACCTGTACCAACCACTGCTGAAAGTACAACCAAGTTGCGAGGAGGCCGAAATACATCCCCGTGGACAAGCTTCCATCCAGACTCCTCACTCACATCTCTTTCCTGAATATGAAACAAACACATGAACATAAAGATATGAAAGGTTCAAAGAATCACATGACCTTAGGGCTACTCGCTTGTATGCAATGTTGTCAAAATCATTATCTTATTGCAAATCATAATAGGGGTTGAATCGCATCAAATCACAAATCATGTCGTAAATCATAAGAATCGTTTGAAGCATCCCCAATATCATCGAAATATCCGCGATATTATTTGTATCTCTAGCTCGGCATTATCGATAACATTGGTAGCGATACTAATAACACTAGCAGTATAAAAAATTCCACATATCGACGATTTATCATTAAGTATCACCAATGTACCGATCTCCCAAATGTATTGCCAATATTTTCGACTGTGTAAATTCAAGTGTCTCTTGTATCGCCAATATTTTCAACTTTGTAAATTCTAGGCGTCTCTTGTATCACTAATATTTTCGACTTCGTAAATTCCAGGTGTCTCTTGTATCGCTAATATTTTTGACTTCGTAAATTCCAGATGCCTCTTGTATCACCAATATTTTCGACTTTGTAAATTCCAGGTATCAGCAATATTTCGATAATATCGCCAATGTATCAATATCACCAAAAATCTGTTTATTAAAAAATGTTCATTCCAAAAAATTTTTATGGCCGCATTGTTTGTTTGTTTCTTTGTTTTTACGCACGCACACACACTCACGCCTTAGTGGAATTTCACCACCTACGGGTACTCGAACCCTTGACCCGGTGTTGAAACTCCTGAGAGTCTACCACCTGAGCAAGAGTTTATGGCCGCATTGTTGTATGATGAAATGCATGTTTGTATGTGTGTATATGTATGCACGCATGGATGGATGGATGGTTGAATGGTTGGATGGATGGATGTGTGTGTGTGTGTGTGCACGCATGGATGGATGAATGGATCATGCATGTGTGTTTGTATGTATATACATGCATGGTTGGATAGATGGATGGATCCGCCATTTTCCCCATTTTTCCCTGTGTCAACAATACATGCTTTTAGGCAGGAAACTTATTATTTGATTCCTAATATGAAAATATGTCTTTTTCACTATTATTTGATTCTTAAATATGCAAATATGTATTTTAGCATCTCCTGAAGTTTCACTGAAAATTTCCACCATTTTCCCAACGTTTCCCCACATTTCTGGGAATCAGCATTAACAACATTGTTTTTGTATCCCCGGCCGGCAAAACTTGTAGCAAAATCGATACTTTGAACGCTAATCATAAGATTTTTTTTATAATTTTCTTAAAATTTTGAAACAAAAAAAAAATGAAAATATAAACAAATCAGAAAAAGAAAAGAAAAAAAAAAAAAAAAAAAAAAACCTCATCACTCATCCTTTTACCATCAAATGCACCAAGTAATACCATGTCATGATAGTGATAAAGGATTCTTATCTTTCCGTTTTCTTTTTCTCGTCTTTCAAGAAATTTTCCTTTAAAAACATACAAAGATCTTTCAATAATTCATGCTCTTGTTACCTCTGTTGAATGCAGTATCACGTTCCAAATGCAACATTTGATTTTGTAGACCGACCAAAAAAAAAGATATTTGATTTATAACCATCATTCCACAATACATATAAATCAACATGATCATAACCATTTATAAAACCATTCGAAATAAGTCATACATCAATTTGGTGTTTCAACCGGTTAAGAAGTAAGAAATCATTAAAAAGGCTTCATGATTTAATGTTAAGAAATCAATAAAAAGGCTTCATGATTTGATGTTGAAGAGAATATATATTATTTAATCTCTTATAAAGAACAAAATATAATAATTTACCTTTTCTAAATGATTCTTGAAGCCCCCAGCAATTTAAAAATAAAAATGAAAGCCAAGTGAAGCATAAAATAGAAGAGAACGAGTATAATTTGAATTGTAAATCATAGGATTCAAATCATAGAATTGTAATATTCACATAGAAAGGGATTCAAGGTAGTATTAAAATCATTTTCCCTAAGATTCGACTCAAATCGTATATCGTAAATCGAAATCATAGGATTTTAACAACATTGCTTGTATGCAATAATTACAAGGAGATTCAAGATGGAATAAACTTAAATCCACAAACTTTGGGCTCATTTGGCATCTCTACTCTAATCTAATAAGAGCTACTCTAATAAGCTCTTTTTGTTCAAGCTCTTGTTTTAAACAAGCTCATTTGGTAAAATCATGTTTTTTTTTTTTTTGTTTTTTTTCGTTTTAAAAAGTTGTTATTGGAAATAAGCACGTTTGGTAAAACGTTCAACTATGAGCTTTTTTAAGGAGTAGTTAATGTCATTTTTAAAGATTACAATAACTCCATTATAAAAGCAATCCAAACGATTGTTTGGGTGGGTCTCACCATAGATTGATTGCACCACCACATGGAAAAAGAATAGATGGCTACAATCTTCATGTTTAAGACATTTGGGTCGTCCATTATGTCGAACATTGGATGTGGATTGTCCATCAAATGGAGCCCACCTTTGATGTGGATCATCCATCCTTGGATGGTCCACATTTGATGTGTCAATCACGTGGGCCCCACCTTCGAAATGAGTTGTCCGTGTGGGGCCCACTTTTGATGTCCACCACCCATCATGTGGGGCGCACCTATGGATCATCCATCATGTTGGAACACTTTGAATATGGGTCGTCCAGCATGTGTGGACCATCCATTGGGTGGGGCCCACTTGATGTGGACCATCCATCACGAGAGGCCACACTTTGATGTGAGCCATCCATCATGTGAGGCCCACTCCGTCCATTATGTGGGCCACCTTGATGTGGACCATTCATCATGTGGGCCTACCTTTGATGTCAACCACCCATCCAGTGGGCCCACCTTGAATGACAATCATCCATCATGGGGGACCGACCTTTGATGTGGACCATCCATCAAGTGGGGCCCACTTAACATGGATGGTCCATGGTGGGCCACACTTTAATGTGGGTCATCCATAATGTGGGGCCCACCTTTGATGTGAATCGTGCATTATGTGGGCCCACCTTCATGTGGACCATTCATCATGTGGGGGGCACCTTCAATATGGGCCGTTCATCATGCGGGCCCACATTTGATGTCCACCGTCCATCATGTGGGTCCCACCTTTGTTGTGGACCATCCATCATGTGAGGCCCACTTGATGTGGACAGTCCATGCGAGGCCACATTTTAATGTGGGCAATCCATCATGTGAATCCCACCTTTGTTGTGGACCATCCATCATGTGGGGCCTAACCTTCAATAAGGGTCGTTCATCATGTGGGCCCACCTTCGATGTCAACCTTCCATCATGTGGTCCCGCCTTCAATATCCACCATCCATCATGTGGGTCCCACCTTTGATGTGAAGCGTCCATTGGGTTGGGCTGCTTGATGTGGAACGTCCATCATGTGGGTCCCACCTTTGATGTGGAGAGTTCATTGGGTGGGGCCGCTTGATGTGGATCGTCCATCTTGTGGGGCCACACTTTGATGTGGGGCATCTATCGTGTGGGGCCCACCTTTGATGTGACTATGCATTATGTGGGTCCACTTTAATGTCGACCATTCATCATGTGGAGCCCCGCCTTCAATATGTGTCATTCATCATGTGGGCCCACCTTAGAGAGATTATAAAGAGAAGAGAAAAGAGCAAGATAGGAATTACTTAAAAAGTTTAAGGACAAACTTGTCCAAAAATATCCACCTGCTTAAGCCAAATAAGCTCTTAAAGAAAAAGTGACCTCCCCAACACTTATTTTTTAAGAGCTTTTTTGCTAGCTTCTAAAAAAATAAGTGGTAAAATTAGAGCATTAGCAAACAGTCTATTTTCAAAATGAGTGCTTATTTTTTTAGAATAAGCAAATAAGCTCTTATTAGTAGAGATGCGAAACAACGTCTTCCAAGAGAGGAAAATAAAAAAATAAAAAATAAAAAAAGATGAAAGTTCAAGCACACAAAGTTGAGAGAGTGTCACCAGAGTCTCTAGATCATCATCTTCGTGAGCATATTTTGCGTAGTCATTTCTAAGAGTCCGCATCAATATCATTGCTACCAAGCCAGTAAGGAAGATAACCATCATGAAAGAATTGAAAATGGAGAACCAGTGAATCTGCACAGATCCAAACAGTTTTTTACATTTTTAATAAGTTGCCTTCCTTGCCCCAAATTACAGGTACAAATTACATAAAATAAAGGAAGAAAATTGAAGCACAGAAAACCATAACATCCAATGAAAAATAAGTATGTCTTTAAAACTGTGAACTTCAATAGTGGCATCTTAACAAGCTCCTCAACAGTTTTCATATTGGTACAACAGCATATACCTATACCATAATGAAATTGATAACATAACATAGCAAGCTGAATTTCCAATACCCACATGACACCTGTTATGCCAGTCATCAGGGAAGTCAGACGCTTGCGAGAAAGGAAAAGGGAGAGAATTACCTGGTGCTCAAAAAAAGGGTGGTCCAAGTAAACATCAAAGCGTCGTGCAAAAGTTATATTTGTTGGAGCCCATTTGACAGAATATGTCAGGTCAACTGTTTTCCCAACTTCCAGAGGCTTAGGGCTGTCTTGAGTCAGATTGACGTGAATAATCTGCGAGGAGTGAAACCTTATGTCAAACCCAAAATGAGCTCATGATAAACTACTATTAACAACCCCTAGGGACCATTGGTTAGAAGCCACAGACCTGATCTCCATTGTACCTAACAATGATAGTATTGTGAGTGAAAAGTAAATGCTTGTTTTCATTGCTTTTATCAGGATGTCGATCACCAACATAACCTGATCTCCCACAGACATGTAGCAGATTAAACACAAGCATAAAGAATCGGATAGAACACTAGAAGCACTCAAAAAAAAAAAAAAAAAAAAAAAAAAAAAGGAGAGAAGAAGAAGAAGAAGAGACATTGACAAAACATTGATCCATACATACCCCACATAGGCAAGTCATCTGCAACATGTAATCAGCATATCCGGAAATGGAGAGGAGAAGAAATGCACAGAATAGCAGAGTAAGAACTCTTAGAAAAAAAAAAAAAAATTTAGGGAAACAGAAACCACATCATTCAGTAAAATATAAAACATGAAAGCAAAAAGATTAGCACATGCTCAACTCCTATAGAATGTAGGAATCAGATGAAAAAAGTCTGACAGGAAAGCAAGAACATAATAAATAGCGTACCCATGAAGAACTCAAACGAATATGTATTGTCAATGGCATCCCTGAACTGCTGCACCTTTGAGGAGTCCAATTCGAGTCGACAAATAGGGATCCGATCAACATTTTCTGTCAAGATAAGTTGTCAAATGAAAATAGAAATCAGAGTCATCTTGGATGTTGCATTTGATCAACTTGAAGTCATAGTCGATCATACCCAATGGACAAAAACTGAAAAGGTGAAAAAGATAACAAGGATTACATACTCCGAAATTTAATTTCAATCTGGCTGTCGATAAGTTCATTTCCACTCAAAACTTCACCAAGTCCACCCCATTTGTGAGCCGGGTTGCTGGATGAATGGCAGAATGGAAGACTGTAATAGTTATATGTTTCCTGAGGATTGTTGTAAGGGCCGACCTTGTTCACCCAGAGGGTAACAGGGTCACCTGATTGATACTGCAAGAAGAAACCATGAAAACTGTTAGTTAAAGCCAAAGTAATCATAAAACAGCTTAATCATCCAAATATTGGAAAGAAGAAAATAGTACACCAAGATTTGAATAGAGAAGTATGGCAACAAGACATTTAGGCATGGTTGCAAATATCTGTGTCATATCGGCTGATGCAGCTGCATCATATTCTTACTCGACAAGGGTAGAATGGCCCACTCCGACATTCAGTAGGCATATCAGCCCATTCCGACCTATGTCAACCAATAAGGGCCTTATCAGAACCAATTTGCCCCTGCATATCCCACCCACCACAACCTCTAAGAGCCTAAGAGGCATTTTTTTTTTTCCCCCCACTTTTCGTCATATTTTTCATGTATTTTTTTAGTTCAATCCTACATTAAGGGTGGCAATGGGCTATGCAGCCTAGCAGGCCCGGTCCTCTAGGGCCAAGGCTTGGGCTCCTAAACTCAACCCAAGGGCTAGGCCTCAGCATGAAATCTGGGACCAATGCTCGGGCCTGACCGGGGCCATTCACCCTGGTCCAATCATCAAGTGGGTCACCATTATTTTTCTTTTCTTTTTTTCTTCTTGTCACATTTTTCATGCATTTGTTTTAGTTCAAGCAAACATTAGGGGTGACAATGGACCAGGTGGCCTGATCCTGTAGGGCCAAGGTTTGGGCTCCAAAGCTTGGCCCAAGGACCGGGCCCAAGTTTGAAATCTTGTCCCAATGCCTAGGCCTGTTTGCCAAGTCCAATTATCAAGCAGGCCACCTAATACCAAAAAAAAAAAATGGACGGTTTAAAGACACTCATGACTTGTAAGTGATTTCCATTCGATGTACATATGTAGTTTAAAGAACTCTAAGATCCAGAGTCATATTTCAATTATCAAAACCATTTATATGATGGGATCATCATGGATGGAAGGGATACTCCCAATAATTTCTTCGATTGGACTATTTCAAAACTTTGATCATTTCAATCTTTACGTTATAAGCCCATCCTTGGCATGGCCTCGCCCTTGGGTCCTACGCATTTTTAGCCCAACCCAAGGCTAGGCTATGGCTAACCCTAGCACAGCCTGTTTCCACCAATAGCATAGATGAAGGCTAGGATCTTATCTTTTACAAGATTTATGCCTATTTTGGAGATTAAATCAAAATATTTGAGAGTGATTTGATGAATTGAATGGGAGGAACTCATTTGATAATCATGAAAATATATCAATTAGAATAATGTGAATTAAGCAAATAAATTGCGATTTTTACTCAGTAAAATTAGCACATATTGTATGCTTCTAGAAAGTTGCCCTTTGGACCCTCCCACCCTCCCGGTCATGATCTTCAATTGAGTTGGGATAATAAGCAAATAATTAATAATAACATAATATTGTTTACCATGTTGCACTAATGATATTTGTGATTGAATCATAGATATTTTACTTCAGGAGGCGTTGTGGTGATTAACTCATTGATTGTAATTAACCTATGTAATAGACTATTAGATAGCGCTTCAGCTAGGGATGGTTTTCGGTTGTGAAAGTGGAAGCTTTCTGACAACACATTTGGGGTTATCATTATGTATCAGAAAACCGATGAAGTTCTTGTGGGACAAGGTAATTGAACAAGTGGAAAGGAAGCTTTCGTCTTGGAATCGCCAATATTTATCCTTCGGAGGTCGCTTGTTACTCCTCAAAGCAGCCCCTTGTCTAACTTGCCGGTATACTTCATGCCTCTCTTTAAGTGTCCTAAAAAGTGGTTTTCGATAGGATTGATAAAATGAGAGGAGATTTTTTTATGGAAAGGAAATGAAGAGAAGCAGAAATTTCATTTACTTAATTGGAAAGAAGTTTGTAAACCGGTTAGTGAAGGTGGGTCTGGTTTAAACAATTTAAGTACTATGAATGTGGCACTCCTTGGTAAGTGGCGTTGGAGATTTGGAGCTAAAGAACCTAAATTATAGAGGGAAATTCTGGTTTCCAAGTATGGTATTCAAGTAGGGGGCTGGAGCATTAAGTCTTCTTCTCTTTATCTAGCTTCGTATGGGCGGTCATCCGAATCTTTATTCAGACAAGATATTTCTTTTTCGTTAGGTAGGGGGAACCGAATTCGTTTTTGGTTGGTGCAGGGACCGCCCATTAAGTGAAGATCGATCTATTTTGGTGGAGCAGTGCATCTCTTTATCTACTAGAGCTGTTGTATGGACTCCTCAGTGCAGAAAAAAATTTATCGGAAGAAGAGGTTGAGGATATCACCGCTTTGTTGGACCGCTTGAAGCTTTATGTCCCGTCAAGCCAAGAATTAGACACAATGGTGTGGAAGGTGCATAGTTCGGGTGTATTCTCGGTTAGCTCTTTTTACAAAATGATATCCAAGCCGATTACCTCTTCTGCTTTTCCATTTCTCCATTGGTATTATTGAGCTCCCCCGAGGGTTGCAGCCTTTCTTTGGTTGGTAGGTAGAAAAAAGGGTGCCGACTATTGATAGTTTGCAAAGGAGAGGAATGGTTATTCCAAACCAGTGTTTCAAATAGCACTCGTAGCGTAGCGGTAGCGTACGCTACGTAGCGTAGCGTGGCCGTAGCGTCCCAAATAGCGTAAATCCCCTGTAGCGTACGCTACAGGGGTCGTAGCGTAAGCTACAGCTATGTAGCGTGTAGCATCTGTAGCGTAAGCTACAATGTATTTTTTTATTATTTTATTTTTTTATTATTTTTTTCACATTTTCTTTGTTTTTAATGTTAAGGAATGTGACACTTATATTATACTTGATACTTTTAACCTATGGGATTTTTATTTCTTTTCATAATTGTGACTTGTGGTTTCAATTAGACATTATTAATTAAAGTGGTTTGCTTAGAAAGTTGTTGATGTGATAATTATTTGATTTGGCTTATATATGTGGATTAGCTTTTGATAACTAATAACTTTTTTGAACATGCTTAGAATTGATAAAATGAATCATCTTTTAGGCATTTTTATAATTTTTTCCCTTTTTTTTCACTATTTATTATATTTATCTTACTTTTAAATTAAAAAATATAAGTATCATGTAGCTTACGCTACACACTACGTATTTACGCTACACGCTATAGAGGGCTGAGCGCTATGCATCAAGCTACTGCTATTTAAAATACTGTTCCAAACATGTGTTTGATGTGTTCTAGGGAAGCAGAGACTATAGATCATCTATTCATCCATTGTCCTCTTGCGAGAGAAGTTTGGGATCATTTTCTCTCCATTTTCTAGCTTTGTTGGGTCATGCAAGAGTCGATTGACCAGCTGCTTTGGGCTTTGCAAGGAGGAGGTGCTGGGAAAGAGTAAAAAGTTGTTTGGAGGCTGATCGCATTGGGTATTTTCTGGTTTTCGTGGAAGGATAGAAATAGTGCGCGGTTTCAAGATAAGAAGCCTTTACTTGAAAGAATTATTTTTCTGGTTTATTTCTTCAGTTTCGGAGTTGGCGCCATATGTGCAAGATGCTTGACGCAAGGATGGACATGATGAGGTCGATCACCGTCTTCCTCAAGGGGATAATTACTCCGAATCCACGGAGGTTCTCTGGACTCCTCACAGAGATTCCTCGAATCCACGAGAGAAAATAGAAAATAAAAATAAATTCTAATAAATTTGAAAATAGATTGATTGATGATAAAAACAAATTTACAATCCTTTAAATAGTGATACTAAAACTAGGAAGATGTTTCAAAATCAAACTCCCTGAAAAATGTGACTTACTATAAATAGTAAACTTACTATTTATAGACGATCATGATTTCTACTAGACTTCATGGTTTTCGGCCAAAAATAGTAAGTGTCTAATTTGGCCTAACCACGTTATTCTCCTTATTTTTCTAAGCTCTTTTCATGTTGGCCACAACTCCCAAAGCTTAAAGGATCAAGAGTTATGATCGAACTAAAACGTACTATAAATAGTAAAAACGAAATTAAAATAGACTTTCGACCGTCAATCTGATGAAATCTTGCAAATTTGGCGTGGGCAACCCGGTGTAGCGGGGTTGGGTGGCTAAAGTAGCTTCTCCTATCCCAAAATCATATATGGTACGTCGAATAACTCATTCCTATTTGCGAGATATGCTTGTTTTAGGGTTGTGACAGTCCTAATCACTTCCGCCTACGATCGGGCCTTCTCTGGTCCATCTTGGACATGAAAGTGTCAGCGACCCACTCTACATCAATGCTAGATCTGCAGATTTGTCTTTTCTGTTCTAGTTTTTTGGTTGCTTTGTATTCTTTTCCGCTTTTGCGGTTTTCTTAATAAATGTTTTGTTGCCTCTCAAAAAAAAAAAAAAAAAAAAAAAAGTCACATATATGGAAGGATGATAAAATTTTCGCCAATTGCAGAATCCCACTTGTGATGCTAAAATAGAACCCACAAGCAAAAAGCTGTCAGAATTCAAGTCAGTTTCTAAGATGTCAGCATTGCATTATCGCAATCAAACACAGCAATCCAATCAACACCGTGTACGTATACCCCGGAATGACTTCAATAGCTCTCAAGCAAGCTTCATCCAGCATGTTGCCCACAAAAACTAAATAAACTTATTTTTAAGTAGACATGCAAAAGGGTTGTGCCACTCCCAGTAACCATACCACACAAACTCCTCTATATTTTTACAAGTCAATGGAACATCAATTAAAGAGGTCACCTATCCTGTGCACATTGCTACTTATCATGTTCTCCTCCAAAACATTGAAAAGTAACACATGGTCCAATCAATGATCCAGACCATCAGAGGACCCCACTGTGGAGGCCACTGTACAAAACTTTGAATGAACTACACAATCTCAGTTTACTAATCGATGGACCTTTTCCCATCAAATGCAGACCATCGGAAATGTTCTTTACCACCATCCAATTATGTTGTTGATTAGGACAGTTAAGACCGTCCATTCGGTACCACAGTCAAGTCCACTGGATAAATGGTACAGACCAATTTTCATCGAAGCACATGATAACTACCCATGCCTATTGCACAGATTAGAATTCAATCGCATTGAACCACAGCTAAAATTCAAAAGAAGAAGAGGAAGAAAATGCCAGCAAAAGCACTCCAACAATCCAAAAGATAAAACAACAACAAACAAGCACAGAGCATTCCCGATTTCTAAGAAATACCGAAAAATCTTCTACTGATAACTACTGAGAAAGTGAAACGAAATGAAAATATACAAAAGAAGAAACGGATCTGAAAGGAATTATATATGAAAAACTCAAATTCCTTCTTGCAGTAAAGGATCTAAAACGACGTTTACAAACATCCCTAACCAGATATAACTAACCCTAGCCATGACTCTCCGGAAAAGACCTCACTGAAGCCAAAGATCGAACAGAAGCTATGCAATCCCTAGAATTTCTACCAGACGATTCTCTAGATCTGATCGAAACTGAAATCAATTGCGAGCAGAAGATTTAAAGCCTATCTGATAGCGATTGAGCCAGCTAAGGTTAAAGACCGAAGCTGATCCCTTGAAATAGAGAGATGGGTAGAGTTTGAGAACGTACCTTGTGATCAGATTCGAGAGCGGAGGAAGGAGCGGCGGAGATGAAGAGGAAAATAAGGAGGAAGACGAGAGAGAAGGATCGGACGGTGGAGAGCATCGCTGTGGATGACGTGGCGTCCGATCTGCCGTTGTAGAGGAGTCTTGCGAATGGAAAGAAGGACCTCGAGGGAGGGAGATCCTGGTTTATCTCCAATCGGATGCTTTATGTCATCCTCGACCCAAGGATTTGGGGTGTACTTGGATTTCTAAGTTTAAGGAAGTGGGGCCCATGGTTCAATGATCCAGACTGTTCATCTGTTTGGTCCCACCATAGATGGCCCATATACCTAAAATCCACTTGATGGGAGAGTTTATAAGAATTTCAGCTTGCGGCCTGTTAATAGCCAGTTGAGAAAGCCATGACCGTCAACCTTCAATTGAAACAGGGCAAAAGAGTGGCTAAGATCTTCTAATCTGGGAGATTCCGGGGCAGGTGAGGACTAACAAAACAACGGTCTGGATCAGTGAATCATGGCCCAGTTTCTGCAAAGCTTAAAAACCTTAATGCAATGCCGACGTCCTTGAAACGCTCCGCTCCTGTTGGCGAGTTGACGTTCGGGGTGGCGTCCTCTAGAATCAGCATTTCCTTGAAACGTTGGTCTTTCGGTCTTTCGGGCTTTCAGGCCGGACCTACATCCTACTGGGCTTAGGCCGAGTATCAGGCCCGAGGTCCAGACTCTTGCTTTAAATGGAGCCCGTTTATACACAGAGGTGCGAAAGTGCAAAAGCCCGTGAGGCTGGCCAGCCCATTAGAGTTTCTCTCTGGCACCAGAAACTCCAACCTCTAATCTCCTCATGCGGGGGCATGTGAGGCCGATGGCTCATGTAAGGCAGAATCCATGAAATTAAGGCCTACAAGGGGGCAGAACCCATAGATTTGGAAGCTAGGATGAGGTTTCAGCCTAAGACCTAACCCATGAATTTATAGCTTGAATTATGAGATAAATGAATTAATTCGACATATTTTATCAACTTAAGCTTTTAGAGCAGATGGTTACTTGTCATGCATCAAGTAACGTATTCAAAACTCCTTACCAAAAACGATTGTCTATGAGGGTTCGACCGAGAACTTAATCCATGAATTTGAAACCTGGGCTATGAAATAAAGAAATCCCGTATTTCATACTTATTATGAAAATACAATGAGACCAGCCTGGGCTCTTTGGGCTGCCACACCCTGCAACTTGGACCCATGGAGCCTGATTGTGTATTTTACTTCAACCTGGTCTACAGGATTACAGGAAAACCAAATCCCATGTTTGGCCCATTAACCCACGGGCCTAAATGTCAAAGCCCAGCGTGACTCATCTTGCCAGCCCACTATGACAACTCAAATAATCTGCATCCCTGAACGTGACCGCATCATGTGGGACCTTACAGGCAATTACTGACTTGATGGTGAGCTGATGAGAGAGTCCTCAGACGTAGCTTTCCTTGCTCAAAATGACGTAGCTTCCGATCGTTGAATAGTCATGTGCAATTCCACATGGCAGGTATGCATGGTAATTAGGATAGCTGGTCAGGTGTGTCACATTGTGGAGAGCTACAAGCGAAACAATATCCTCGATTAGTTGGCTTTAGCAATTTAGTAGCTGTGAGTATTGATTTTTAGTTTGGATTGTTGCTTTACTTGGTGTTAATGGTTTTCCTTCCTTGGCCATTATTGGACGGCTATGCAACTTGTTTGGCACGAATTGAAATCCAAATCATAATTACCGTGGAATTTATTTGAATTGGAATCTTGAGTTGTGTTTGGTAGTCTCTAATTAAAGTGCATTAGAATTTTATTATATATTCTTAAGAACGTGAATTTGATTAAAACAATCAGCTTTACACTTCAGGTATAAAGTGTGCACCCTTGAACCTGAATTATGGTTTATAAATTGTACATTAATTGCACATGAATCCACTTATCATGTCGTTATTAAGAGGTATAATTTATATGTATTATACATCATCGCCACATTAACATTTATATATTCAATTATTTTCACTTCTTTTATTAACACTCCTTTTATAACATTTACATTCATAAAATAAATTATCAAAACCGATATAAGTTCATCCATTTGGGAATTTATTGAACTAAAATAATCAATCATAACTAGCAAGGTTATACTATGAACAATTCCCAATTTAATCCCTATAACAATGTATATCAAGAATAGAAACTAAACATCTTAATAAAGTAGCAACATTAATGCATCGACCATCTAATGCAGTGATCATGTCCTCTGCCAAATATGGCCATTGACCTTGAGCATCATCCACCAACCCAACCTTGTTTGTCGGCACTTAACTCAAATTTCATGTCTCATTTGTGTATGTACTGTTGTCAATCCACAACATTAACTGGTGAGGCTAGTGAGTGAACCCAGCATAGTTCATACATAACACAATATAAAATAATACAATCATACCGAAATGGTGTGTATGCAGTATAAGCATGAATGCAGAGATGTCATGAGATGCATGTCAAGTAGGATGATCGTCCACTTGCTTAGTGTAAATATCCATTAACCTAAAAAATATACCCAACAGACATCCATCGTAGGTAGGCACGAGCAATCTATATCCGCCAGACATTTACCTAGGTAAGCATGGGTAATCATACATTTACTAGTAAGTAGGCTTCCACTAACATGAGCATCTGGTAATGAATCTACCAGGCATAACCATCCAAGGAGATTCCCAAGTAACTTAACGCACGATGTGTGCACACATTCATAAATATGCTCAATGTTTATGCATCAACATGTATAGTCAATTATATACATCTTTATTGGATCCTTACTCTTGCTCCGGTGGTAGACTCTAAGGAGTTTCAACACTCGGTCAAGGCTTCAAGTATCCATATGTGGTGAAATCCCACTAAGGCGTGAGTGTGTGTGTGTGTGTGCGCGCCGTGCACATCTCTATCTAGGAGGAACATTGGGATTCACTCACCTATTCATGGTAAGGCCAAATCCATTTGAATAGTGGGACGCTTTAGAATCTAGAATCTAAATCCCTAAAAGAATAGTTCATGATTTAATTAAACTATCTCACAAACTGGGGGTCCACCTTTGATCAAAGAAAGGTGACCCAATATAAATCCTTAAGTTTAAATTTGAAAAATACAGGGTCTGTCGATCAATGCATTAGATTAATCGAGCTAGCTCGAGGGCCTTCAATCGGTCGATTGATGGAAAAATTGAATTTTTTAGTTTAAGTCTCCAAACACTTTTACCACCCTTCGATCGATCGAACCATGCTCGCTGATTGATCGAAACTGGCCTAATTAAATCAATTTGTTCGTTGGAAAGTTTTGGTCACTCTCAATTGGAACCCTCGGTTGATCGAGATCGTTCGAGGAGACCCCTGATCAATCGAAACTCAACACAATTTCAGGCTTTAGTCTCTTGACAAAATGTGACATGTTCGACCAATCAAACACTTCGGTCGATCGAAATGGATAGGTTCTATTATACAATATAATTTTCTAGAATTTTTAAGATTTTTCTTCTATTGGGTCTAACCCATCCAATGGTTTTTTTCTTCATAGTCGAATTTGGAAAACTAGAGGATCGCTCAGATCTGAATATTTGGTATCTACAACTGGTAGTTAAAAAACTATTTTTTGACAAAACTATGGTTATCTATATAATTCTGCAAATTTGATGTGGGAAATCTATTCGTCAATTCAATTAAGATTTAAGGTTCTAACACAATTTGACTTTAAGAACTATAGATTCGGATTTTTTTAAACTGAGATAATTGGAAATTTCATAGTTGATCATCCTTACTATAGAAACTCATTCAAAAATTGATCTCTATCATTCAAAACTCGCCCATAGATCGGAACAATGATCATAGGGTTAATCTGTTTCGCTTATTATTTAGATTTGGGCTTGTTAGATAAATTTTCAAGATTAAACAACAAGGAAGTAGATTAAGGTTTCTCGTTCGCTAGACTTCTCTCCCTTTACTCTTTTGGATTTTTTGGAGGAATTTCTTATAGATCTTCCTTTTAAATAGAGGAAAAGCCTTGAATCTAGAAGATTCCATCGGGATTTTATAAATTTTGCCAAAAAATTATAATTCCTAAAGTGTGGGAAATCAATCCATTAATCTATCCCTCTACCAAGAATGCTTTTACTAACTAGGCTAAGTGCTTGTTTTGTTACTAAATAAAAATTAAGTTATTAATTTATTTAATTAGGGTCTCATGTGGGTCACGAAAATCAGGGTCATTACATTTAATGCCCCAAGTTAGTGTACATATGTGACATTTGACATAACGATTACAATAAGCCCATTGAAATATATAATTTAGTAAAATATGAGGAAATTATGAGACCTAAGTGGGCAACAAAAGTAGGCCCAATAATTTTGAAATGTTGAAGTAATGCCTCTATCTTCAAAAGTGGGCTCCCACCATTACACCCCATAACTTTAAGATCAGGTTAATTTAATCACGAGGTGGGCCACAAATATTTATTGTATATGGGCTTCTTGTAATCTTTTGTTTTTCTTTTTTATTCTTCTAACCATGGATTGGTATAGTCAACTCCAATTAGTTGGGATAAGGTTATAATTATGATGATTTTCTGACCATTCATTTTCAATAATTCACGTGTGGCCTACAAACATAGCATGGATTCATGTCAAATATATCTTATTGTATGTGATGGAGAACTAATTTTTATAGTTTCCACTCTCATGCTCTTGATCAAATGGTTAAGATCTTCTAAGCAAAGCTGATTTCTTGTTACAAACAATCCATAGCAGGGCCCATACTGCATCATATCAAATTGTTTTTAGTAGAGTTTGGCCCATAGTGTGTCATATCATATTTGGTCTCATTTAGGCCCACGAGGTATACATTAGAGCAATATTTTCCTTTTTTAAACAATAGCCCCAAGGTACAAGTCATGAAGTAGCCCCCTCACAATTCAAATGCAAGCCCGCTTGCTCAAAGAATATATAACACAAATAGAAATTATCTAAATAAAATAAAGCCAAAGAACTCATCATGTGGGACACAACATTTAGACCCTCTATGAAAAAATCAGCCCATTCCAAACCTTAGGTGGGTCACACATCATGCAAAACAAACGAATGACCACAAAAAATTATTTTTACAGTCAGTAACACATCATGTAAAACAAACATATGGCCATAGAAAATTGAGTAAGAATAACGCACAAAACTATCCAAGTCGACTTGACACTGAATCGGTTACTCAAAATGTCCAAAAGTTTGTAAAAGGGGGATATGGATTCTTTAAAAAATCTCTACCATTATAAGGAATAACACAACACAACTGAGAGTAAGATATTGAGAGATAGATATAGAGAGAGAGAGAGAGAGAGTTGACTCGATTTGAGTCAAATTGAGTAACGGTTTGGGTTGTTCTGAAACCTCGCTGGATGGATCAAAAAGGAAAAAGAGATAGAAGGTGAAAGAAAGGTAGAGGAGTAAGAGGAAGGAAGGAAAAGAGAAAGAGAAGAACCAAGTTGATCGCTGAGTCAACTCAGCGAGTTAACCTGCCAAGTTTCATTCGAGTCAAGTGGGGTTCAGATTAAGCCATGTGTATTATTGCTGGAAACACCCCTGGTGTGCAACCAGAAGCCTATTGGAGTTGTGGAATGTTGAGTTTTGTGTCGTGTTGTACCATTTTGTAACTAAATCATACTGAATCATGTTGAAGTCGAGTTGACTCGATGTCGATTTCGAGTTCAACCTTGTTGGAATCCTTAGCGAGGAAGCTGCCTGATTGAATCATCTGACATTAAGAACACATTAAATTGCTTCTAATGAATTAAGACTCGAAGACTTCGAAAATTGGTATATGAAATTCTGATTCCAGAATCCCGACACCATCAGAACTGTGTAGAATCTTTGGATGCACAAATTTAACTGTACAAAATTGATTTGACACCTTTAGAAAGCCATTGATTTTACCTGATTACCCTGATCTTATATTAAATCATGTGATTTATAAATCGTAGGCCACAATCTAAGCAAATCATCACTGATCAAACTAAGTAATTGAATCAGAATGGAGATTCACTGAAGAACCTACTTAACCAATAGATTAGATCTTGATTTCCCTAAGTGAACCGTCCCGATTCAATTAAATGCCCCTAGATAGTAAAATAAATGTACCTTGTAAGTTACATCTCATGCTTGACAATGTACGTTATAAACCTACTACCTAGATTTACAAAATTTTATTCCTGAAAACACCTTAAATGTGACCGAAATGCCCAAATAAGTTTTAGACCATTCATTGATGGTTTGACGATCGCAAAACTATAGGAACATGTTCGCCTTAGTGGGATTGATCTTCTACATATTTTCGATGTTCAAGATAGTACTCCAGATCGAGTAACTTAGATCAGGACCCATGAGTGTGAGTTGTGTGAGCCGCCTTAGTTTTTCAAGAAAACCTATATATAGGAAATTCATTTGGGTTTTAGGTTTAGAATTAAGAAATTTGGGATTTTCTTAAGGTTTTTCTTAAGTTTTTTGTTGGAATTCATCAATTTTATCATCGTTTCTCCAATCCAATCGTAGCTTATTAGTAATCAAAGGTGAGTCTATGTCATGCGCTCGATTTGGGAAACCAAAATCATGTTTTCTTTGTTCTAATTGACTTTTATTAAATTTTATGTAGGATTTTAGGGTTTTCTCGAGATTATAGATCTTAATCGTTATTAGTGCGTGGAATCAGATCCTAAGGTGAGAACTATTTTCTTAAGTTAGCTTTTATCAGCTTATGATGGTTTTAATTGATGAATTTTATGTTTTGATTGAAATTATATGTATTCAAATTCTAGAATTATTATGTGGTTATAATTTATATGTTATATGTGTTAGGTTGATGACACGTTTCTTGAGTTGTATGTAATTAGTATTCATTTAGACATGATTTTGTGTATATGTGAAATTGGGTGTTTAGCACACCAAGTGTTTGGTTAAATGCCTAAGTAAGAATTTTATTTGAATATTGTTAATTTATGCTTATGAACATAATTGGAATATTAAGAATTCATGTTACTTTGGATTAGTATTTGAAAGTAGTTGAAATTGTGGACCGCCTTCATTAGGTTTGGATGTCATAAACTTGTTTGATCGATTAAGATAGAAAACGATTGACCGACTTTAGTTTTTGGGCTACTTGTAGTCTACTTTACATCCAAAGTTGGTCTAGTCGATGTTCACTTAATTCACCAAAATAGTCCAATTCAGGGATAATCATCATTCTGTGAATGTTGCCGAACATCCTTTGGAATCCAGGGTACCATAATTACCATTAATATATAGTCACTATTCTTAGCCTTCTGTAACTATGATTCAACAAGCTACTCGTTACAACTCATAGGCTAGGCATGGTGGTATAGGATATTGTGTTCGTGTTGTCTTTAATTTGTATAGGTGGGTGAACCTTGCGGTGAGTCTTGAGCACCGATGGGGGTAACGAGCCACCATCATTGATTGGGTGATGACCCAAAATTGTATTGATTTGAAAATAGTGTGCTCGCGGTAGTGACCCTCTTGGTTGACATGTAAATTCTTGGATTCAAATAAATCCATGAGTTATGCCATCTTAAGGTGATCACGTAAATCATCAGCAATTCTATTTTCATTTATGATGATATTGGACACCGGGTGACGAACCCTGAATGAATTAAGGACCCCTAGTGCCAAGCTATGTGGTTCTTGTGTACTTGAATTTTGATACAATTGTGGTAATCTAGCTTCTCCAATACTACTTCTTGAACACAAATTAATAAAGGCGTAGAAATCATGCATTCATGTACATGGGTGTATCTGATGCTTGGCTGTTTGATGAGAACCCCGTCGGATAACTCAACCCCTACTATAGTGTGAAAGACTAGAGGGCCCTACGTCGTAGTAGGCGAGAGAGCCCCAGGTTAAGAGTTTTTGAAACTTACATGCATTAATCAAGTAGTTTGGAAACTTGTTTGCTATTTTGTGCTTCATTACCTGAACTTGACTATGTTGATATTACGTATAACTTTGGGAATAGTAACATCGAGTTAGTTATTCACTCCCACCTGAGATGGTGTTTTAAAATACCAACTAAATCTCATGTATGATTGATAACTAAAAAGTAAGAATAACTTGGTAGGCCTCTACTTCAGAGTTACCGTTGGAACACTTTCAGACTTGCACACATGTTAGACATGCACTTTGAGACCCCAACTAAGTGAATTTAGATAGTTCTTTATGAATGACCGAATAAATGTTATCGCGAATATTGGTAACACCCTATACTTTCATAGTTATATATACTGTTTAGTTTAATTTTTCATTGATGATTTGATGTCATTAGATTTAGACATTAAACTGTATTTCTACATGCATTAGTGACACTTAGGAATTTGGGAATCGTGGATGTACCCGACCCTTGAGTTTCGGGGCATTACAACACTATGTGTGGAGAGGAAGTCACACCCTCGGGCTCTCTGCCCCTACTGGCAAATGTAACATCTTCAGCATGGTCAGCCACAGGAGAGGCCTGCACCACTCCATTTTCCATAGTAGGGGAAGATGATATATCTCCTTCTACAATAGACGTCGAGGTCAGGGAAACCTGCTCAACAAGTGCTGGAGTGGTCTCGCCAATAGGCATGGCCGGCGTCGATTCCCTGTACTTATCTACACTAAGGACCAACGAGATCTCATTCATAGAAGCATGGGGCCTAGTCTCAATTAAGGTAACGACTACCCAATGATCAGAGTAAGGAGTCAACTCGAATGTCTCGAAAATCGATGACCCCCCCCCCCCCCCCCCCCAATCAACTATCAACCATGGGGATGCCAATTGACCATGCGGTCCAGTGGCCATGTTCTTCCATTAAATTTCGCCTTGTACGTGGTCCACGTTTTGTCTCCTCAACAACAGGAGATATCTGCGGGACAGATGGAGTAGTACCTAGCCAAATTCATTGACATAAAGTCCTCATCACGAGCAAGCAACGGTCGTTGCGTGCTAAAGCCTTGACTTTATAGTATAAATAATCATAAGCTTTTGAAGCAAGCTTCAAAACGTATACACACGCTAAGGTCTTCCTCTTCTTTATTCTCCGCAATTGATATTTTAAGAGAAAAGATGGGGTAATATAAAGAGGCATAGTATTTTAGAAAAAGCGAAACAAGACAAAAGCCCAACATGATAATTAGCTTTGAAATGAGCAAGAGTAATTGGGCTTGTGAATGGCCGGATGACTGGAACATATGGTTGAGCAGCAGGGGCTTTGACGGCCATTCTCTCTCAGATCATAACCCCATTTAAAGGACGATTGACCACATTCAACCCCTTTCTAATAGAGGACTCGGCCATCAACAGCTTTTTCTTATCAATACCCCCACATGGAGTGCCTTTCGCTTGACCGGTCTAATCCCTATCGGATGACCGCTTGGAGTAGTTGGGTTGTGCGAAGCTTGGGAAGCATCAGCAGGGCCACCAAGAGATGAACATGTTGTTGTTACAAAAAAATCGAGCTACAAAAACTCCTTAAGAAGTGGATCTTACCCCAGCAGCAGGGACCACAGTGCCAACGATAGCCCCATGACTAGCCAAAACGATAGTTTTCCATGGGTTGAAGATTTTGGGGCTTAACAAGAAAAATGTGCATTAAGTTGGCCACTTAGAAAAGTAAATACTGAGTCAGGCACAACAAACAAGCGAAGCGATATGGAAGTTGGAAAGACCAGCTTGTTGGAAGTTCCTTTAAATTCCTCCTGAATCAAATGTAGTTCATCCTAATGGTGGAGAATCTCCCTTAAAAGTGATTGTACATTTATCGAGGCATAGGAAGGCAAAAGAGGAATAGCTTGGACTAAACCAAATTGGTACTCATGTAAAGCAGCCAGATATAACTCAACACTAGTCTTAACATTGAGGTTGTAGACTGGAAATACCCCATTGTTTAGGAGATCTCAGAAAATCAGAAAGTTATCCCACAATTAGTGCAACATCTCTAAGGTGACAGAATTGAAAGGACCATGTTGAATGCACCTAAACTAACTTGCATTGTTGAGTCATTTCGAAGAAGGGAAAGAAGTACTTGTCCTAGAGTTTCTTCATATTAATGAAAAAGAATTGTAGGTGATTTTGGAACAGTCATTCTTTTATCCAATAGTAGGTCAATCGGTGATATCCATAAGTGAGAGACCGATGAGGCATTTCTTTAGAAATGGTGAAGGTGCCATAACTGAAGGAGCCACAAGGGACCCCCACAATGATGAAGGTTCCTGGACACCAAGCTGTGGAGAGTGCAGTAAAGGTGGGAAATGACAAAAGAAGCAAAGGCCAAATGATGGCCGATAGCCAATGACTTAGCTAAATCGTTGTATTCCTTGGTCATTTGGCCGGCTAGGACAAAGAAAATGAAGCAACACAATCACATCAGTAAAAAAGCACAATTCTCCTGATGTGACACGAGGCCTTGTCTCATTTCCTCTTATAGTAGGTAGTATACGTGATGTTAGCCCACTGGTTATGGAAGGAAGGAGAGGACCTTGAACTTGATGGTTCGACATACTCACCTAAGGTAGGAAGGCCTACGAGCACACTAACATTAAGAACGGTAAGGCTCATGAACCCTCGTGGAAAATGGAAGCAATTCGTAAAAAAGCTCTAAAAGCAAACAACTGTTACAAGCAAGGTAGGATGCATGGCCATCTCCATTTTAAAAAACTAGATACAGTTGCAAAATCCCAACGATTCTCTAATGGTCGCCAAATACAAACTCGACACGATTTAGCCAAATGATGCAGTCCGGAGTAGGGCAAGGCCATAATTGATGATAGGAACTAACAGGATTCCATCGAGACTATTTTAGCAAAGGGCTCACAAAAGAAGTCTCTCTTGGAGGTACAAAGGTAAGAAGGAGAGAAGAGAAGAAAAATTCATAGTTTGAGCAGGGGAGAAGATTGGACTGAGAAGATATTGATCCAGTTGGCTGACCTCACAGCGAGTAAGGGTGTCCGGAAGGACAAAGTCGGCTAGCTGCTCGATAATATTAATAAGATTGATTAACTCAGGGGTTGGAACATCCATGACAGCTGACTCAGACTTAGGTTGAGAATTTCTAAAAGTAGAAGTCATAAAGTAAGATGAATGGAGAAGAAAGAATGAAGTTAGTTGAAGGAGAGAAAAGTAAAGAAATGATTGAGATAGAAACGTAACCATATAAAAGCAAAATAAAACATTGGGCTCCACATCTGCAATAAAAAGTTGGCAATCATGCTAAGAGAATTCTGACACTCACATTAACTTACACAACGATCAAGCGCAAACCTCATGCTGCCACACATCACACGTCAGAACGACCATCGAAACCCAAACATCAAACGTCCCATCGCATCTCTTGATACAAAGGACTGGGGGGGGGGGCATTGTTTACACCCATACTTTCAGCGCCTTAACGTGGATTGATGGAAAGCTGCCATGTGTTAACACTACAGGTTTGGTACTCACAAAAATCATAGTCACACTCGAAGATATGTTAAATGGATATTCCTTTAACGATACACATTCTGTTATTAATGTGATGGCACGGACCCTTACTCATACATTTAAGGGAGCGAATTGCCGCATGCCACGGGGCCACTATTAAACGAGCCAATTAATGAGGCAGCATGCCTAGCATGTCTATAAAAGACTCACCAAGAGAACGTATCCTATCACATATATGGTGATGATACACTTGAGGAGGTCATCTCTAACAGTCATTCCAAAATGGGAGATCTTCTTAGAGACATTTGGAGAGTTTGTGATATTCAAGAAAGTTTTGAATATCTAAGATCTTTTCCACATCCAAGGAAATCCTTCTATGGTTTGGACCTGTAACACCCCTGGTTTTCAGGGGCCGTGTAGGAACTCGGCTCCTGAATTTTCAAGTGCCACGGGTGCCCTAATGGGCTTCAGATTTTAATTACATTTGGATGTTCTTATAAACAATGGAAAGTTTAGCAAGATATGAAGCATAAGTAAGTCATAAAGCAGTATCAAGTGCCACTAAATATAAAAATATTCAAACCACAAATCCAAAATTATCTAAATAGGGAACTAGTCCCACTCATACATGACCCAAAGTGATTAGAGCCCTGACCCATACCCCGCGGTAGCCCGAACTCAGACTAAAAGGATCCGCCGAAAGTATGGAAGTAGGGAAGCTCCTCTTCCTCATCCATGATCACCTCACTCAGCTCATCGAGTTCCATCTCACCTGCATCTAATGACGTGTCTGATCGGTATTTTAAAACACCGTCCCAGAGTGGGAATGAGTAGCTAACTCAGTGGGTGTCATTAGCAATAAGTTACATCAAATAACAATTCCATGATGAATTTAATGAAAAACATAAATTCATAAACCACTAACTAGTCTTTATTAATGCGTATGCATGAGTTATGTATGATGCATGACCTCACACACAACACTCCCTTGAGCGACTTCATCTCACAGTCGCGCATGACCAATACTCCCTCATTGCAACCTCAACTGCAAAGTCATCAAATCCTAGCTAATGCATTATATGAATAATGTTAATCGAGTATTTAATTAATTCCGTTCATCTAGCAGGTTGAAGAAACTGGTACATCCCGACGATATCAATGCCCTCATCCATTTGGGATGCCAGGACCCCTCAACGTGCGAGGCTAAGACCCCACGATCCTTGATCTCATCGGAGTCCCCACCCTCGATTACAAGCACGTGGGGAGTGATGGGAAGTGAGATCGCTCGCAGTCACTACAGGAAGGCTTGTCACCCCAGTGTAAGCCGACAGCTCAGACACAGTATCCCATTCCATCATGCCCGGCTCATGAGACTGTGGATCAGTTTCCAGCTGTTGTCAGGAGGTGTCAGTGGGAGAGGAGTGTTCCAGGTTCCAAACAGGCGTGAGAAAATATGGTTAACAAGCATGGTTGGTCAGTCGGTGAACTAGACTACCTAAGTTCAGGCGAGCACGTAACGCACGACATCGGGTGCAAGCAACTCATGTAGTCCCACTACTGTCGCCCATTCGTGTCCGTCCAAATCAGTCAGTCTGGTCACAGGGCGGTCCAACCAACGGGTCCACCCTCATAATTCTCAATTCTTGACCAACCCAGAGAATGGGTTGTATTTAATATCACTTCTAAGCGGCTAAGGATTCATCTTCAAGTACAGATGGAATTATGCATACAATACATTAATCATAAAATTTCAAGATATTAAGATGAATGCAACTACTCTTAATAGTATAAGTTAATTGTGTGTGCGTGTGGTATCGAATTTCCTAAGAGACAAAGGATAACACATCACTCATAGTACAAAATCCAACAAGAAATAAGGCAATCATACATGTTACAGAGAAGATCAAACAAAAATCGGAGGTGAAATGAACACGCAACACCAATTTCATGCCCAAACGAATTAAAGACAAATCAAACATCAATTTATCATCGCATGCATGTTGGGTAGACCTAGCATTGGTTCTTAGCTAGATTTTCTCTAAATTACTTATGCACATCAATCTGACATCCACAATCATTATATTTATCGTAAAATTGGTACTTGGCCACCTAAGGATAATGGTCCGCACCTATAGGTCGCCGAGGGCTTACAGAATCATCCTAGGGGTGTTGGACTCGCGGGAGGGTTTGTCGAGGTCCTGAGTTAAATGCACCCGCATGTTAAAATACATGCAAGGGCCTAGCTTACAAAATGTATATATGGAGAAGAATGATGATTACCTAGGAATCTTGCTCTTGTGGTGGTGGATGCAAGGTTCCTATGGTTAGGAATTTTAGGAAAAATCACAAATTCCTATACAAACACAAAAAACTATATGAGATTCATGTAATCCATTTTAGAAAAAACCTAGGTTAGGAAGTATGTTTGTTTCTTACCTCCAAATCGCAAACGGGGTGGATTCGGAGGAGGAAAGTGATCAATGCTAGGGCTTTGTGTTCACTCCCCAAGTGCAGGGTTGTGATGTAGTAATAAACTCGGTAAGACCGAAGTCGAATCCCAAGGGACTGAAACTTGTACGTACTCTAAAATTAAGTAGAATTAGAACTAGACTAAGATGGATTCTAAATCAAATAGATTGTGGAATAATTGTGAAATTATTTCCTAAAACTTAAGAGAAATTCAGAGGAGGGACACTAGGGTGCCAAGGATCCACTTGTAGAGATCAGAGAGAACTACACTTGATTCATGAAAATTAAACTGAACTTCATTTGATCTAGTTTCAAAGAGATGAAAGGTGTATAAATTAGAATGGATTCCATCACCAAACCATGCCCAAGAGACAAAGCAAATAATAGAATTAAACTAATTGGCAACCAATCATTGATGTATGAAGGTTAGGAAGAGTACCGACATCCAACCATGCCCAAGAGACGATGGTGAACAACAGGGCTTCCTGACGCCATAATCATAAAAGGAAAAGGAAATACTCTAAGCCATCGCAGACCCATTGTAATTTTAGTCACAATAGACCATTAAAAATTAAAAATATTCCCATAATAAAATTAAATAAAAATCCATTCAGTCTAAATAAAAGGCACAAGTATAAATCCTCCCATCACGATACAAGCTTCACCTCTTAGCCCTAGCTAAGAGGTTTAGCCACACATATACATGGTGGACTCGAATCTCTTAGAAAAATAAATCAGAAGCAAAAAGAAAAAATACAAACTCTACTCCCTTTCTTTCTCTCTCTTTACCCACGTTCCAGCTGAACTCCTCGCCTCCACGGCTGCCCAAAAAAGTGAATCCCGTGAGCTCTCTCTCTCCTTCCTTTTATATGCAGCCAGGAGATTGGATGGTTTGCTGGAGTCCTCTTTGGAGACTGCCTGTGAAGGCTTTTACGCAGCCCGGAAACAGTGGCAGTGTCGTTTTTAGAAGCTGCTGCGAAAGCTTTTACGCAGCTGTGATGTCAGCATTCTAACACCCACTTCCCTTGCTTTCTCTCCCAAAGATCAACGTCCCTTACAAGGATTTTGGCTGGCCTACACGATGGACGGTCCAGATCGTCCCTATAATGATCATCGTGATCGTACAACGTCCGCAGAATCCGGGCAACGGTCGGACACGGAAACAGGGCTCGCGCACTGATCTCTGGGGGGCCCATAAACGTTGACGATTGAGAAATCCACACCGTTAATTCGACTTGTGGCGAAAATCTGGTCAGAGATGGATGGTTTTGGATCAGATCTGAGGAGGCCTGCGACGTATTTCTTGCTGCCGTCTATTAGATGTAGTGGGATCTGTTTCATGCGTACACGTGCATGGGTCTGGAAAACCACCGTTTGTACGGTCGGTTTTACGTTATGAGATGAATGGACGGTCCAGATGGACCACATGATGAGTGATGGTGGGCCGGAGGCTAAATCGGTGCGGACGCTGTGGAAACGGAAACAGAAGTTTCCTTTTTCGCATGAAACTCGTCGAGTCAGCAAACGCTAACCGGTTTGTTTCCTATGGTGCACAACGAGTGCACTATTTCGGTGCACTCCACTTTAAAAAGTGGGTCCCACCATGATGTATATGTGTGATCTTCTCCGTCCATCCGTTTTATCACCTCAATTAAGGGGTTGAGGCCAACTTTAAAGGATATCCATATATCAGGTGAGCCCCAAATCAGGATTCTAAGGGCTGATTTGTCAGTTTAGCCACTTCCACAAGGATTCAGGAGCTGAAATTTGACGTGTACGGTTCATTTATGGTCTTCAGGCCATGTATGGGGTTTCAAGCCAAACGGATATTCGAAACCTTATGATCTTGCATTCTAGAAGTTTTTCAAGCCTATTTGAAGTGAGTGGCTGGAATTTCTCTGATCTCTACTGTGTGAATCCTCGATCTTGGTCCCATGGAGTCCCATCCAATGTCTTGGTGATGCCAGAGCATTAAATCCATGCCTTTAGCATCATTTTCAGTCCATGCTCGTCAATTCACCTTGCAACACAACCACAAGTAAAATATGGCATTTAATAGTGTCATGCTCATAAATCCAGGTAATAACTGGGGTCTGATATGCAATATTTGACCCTCAACACTTTGATTGAAGGAAATTGATGAAAGGAAGCACTAAAGCTTCCCCACCCTACTCTCACTCTTCTGCTCTTCTTCTTTCTCCTTCTCTTTTTCTCTTTCTCTCCCTTTGAGGATGTAAATTCGTATGGAGAGATGGGGTGACTAAATGAGGCCCTTATATAGTGTCAGATTTGGTGTAAATGGCCTCAAGGGTTAGGTTTTTACTATACTAGCCCTATGGGAGGATTTTTCTAACCTCTAGGGCCCATTATGGGGTAAACATGTCGATATACACCGTAAGATAGTTAGCCCTAATGATGATCTACGTATGGATATAATCGGCCCGCCATTTGGATGTGTCAATCAACTGATATGATTAGAAATCTGTTTAACGGTCACCGATGGTCGATCGGGGACGCGACTATACGAATATGAGCAGGAAAATATTATTAATCGGTACTCCAATTTTGGTTGTGGATTGACGATCCAAAAGCTACAACTTCACGAAAGAGTGGAATGTCTATTTCACTTAAGTTTCAGATTTCAGCCTGGGGGATTCGCACGTTGCAAACACTTAGCTTTCAGCCCAAGTTGAGCCGTTTTAAACACTACCCAGGTCTGACTCCCGCAATGGACGTCGAGCCCAATAAGACGGGCATTATTCTATAGTTTTGGAACCAGTGGCCCACTAACGAGCGGTCTAGAGCTTGTTCGAAAAATTGAGGCATTTATACAATAAATTAGGTATTGAGATTTCTCGTGGGCAATGATTAGGGTTTAGATTAACTATGTTTATAGGGTGACCTATTTATAACTAGTGAAAGTGGAGATTTGGTCATGATTACTTTAAACCGTCGGTTTTAGGCTAAAAGAGTGACGGAGTTTATTTGGTCCATTAATCAAAATCCGAACCTTATCTAACTCGGCTTCGAGTAGATCTTTTAATTTAGTTACGATTGTCTTGATTAATCAGTGTTAGGTCGATTAGATTTAGGCTCTATGTGAGTAAATCATGTGGCTAAATTCGGTGTTTAAGTGATCGAACAGATTTGTTGGCTTCCTACAATTGATTAATCGGACTTGTGCGGTTCTTTAATGGTACCACCCGTGTATAAACTAACACTGGGTGCTAATGGTCAGTAAATGATAATATAAGTTAATTACATTAAAAAAATTAAGGATTTTTAGAAATCCAAAACAGTGAAAATCCAGGACGTTACAGGACCCAAATCAGTAAAGAATGGACATAAGCCAAATCGGGTCCTAAGCCGTACATTAATCGGAATTAAGAGAATGAGAGAACTCAACGAAAGATCTTATCTGTCCCATCCGGTAACAGATCAGTATCAGGTGGATCCGGTTCGTTCAACACCATGATCAAAAGACATAGAGAGACCATCTAAATGCATAGCCATGATCGATTTGAGGTCTGGGATCAATGAAATAAGATTCTTCTAATTGACCTCGAATTCGATTGGTGGGTGATGAAGATCTCCCATTAAGAGATTAGCTACAAAAAGAAGATCCAAGAAATCAACAGTTTCGAATTTATCTGGAATCCTTCATATTCGAAATGCATATCATAAAGGATGAGAATTTAGGATCAACAAGAAAACCCAATTAAGATTTAGCCGCCTCAACAAGCTATAAAAGGAGCACACGAAGAAGAGATCAAGGCCCCACGCCAAATACATCTATATTCTTTTTAATTTATCTTTTTTTAATCGTCTTTTATCTTAGCATGGCCTAGTGTAACTTTAACATAGATCACAATTGTCCAACGTCCACCACTATAGTATTATAGGATTAGATTAAATGTCCACAACCCTAAGTTGTTGGATAATAATCAATTGAGTTTTTACTTAGACGATCACATGTATTCGGTCACATCCTGCTAACCATTCGCGTCGATCATATGCTCTAATAGATGGGTCAAGTATTTATCTCTTGATTGCTTATTTCTCTAGATTCCTTTCAATACTTTGTTAATTATAATGGGCCACATATTCAATCAATGAAAGCGACATTGTCTATCGATTTTTATCTATTTGTTCATCCTCATTCTTTAAGAAGTATATTGTGATTGTACTGGTGAAAGAACAAGCTTTTTAAACACAAGGTAAAAAAGAATGCATTCAGAAGTGTAACATCCCGAAAAATCGAGGGTCGAGCATAAACTCAACTCTCGAGTTTCAGAACATCACTTATGCAACATAGATAGTGATGATTAAATGTTGTCTATGTTAGTACAGTAAACATGAGTGAGATTCTACCAAAACAGTAATTCATACTCCAGATCCATGTATAAAACGTAAGCGGAAGACTAAAAGTTATATATAGATATATATATGAAACAAAACATTCTCGATCTCCAGAGTATGAACACTAACTGAGTCACCGTAGATATATATGTTGGTTCTGAATCAAAATGTCAAATTAGTACAACTGAAATTATCAACCCTATAGCCCCGTAGCACTTGATAGCCTATGCGAAGCTTCCAGCGAACTGTATGTAGGAGAACTCCTGATCGTCATAGAAGTCGGGCTCAGTCTCCTGTGCTCCAGTGATACCTGCATCTGATACAGGGTCTAGTGGGTGTTTTAAAACACCGTCCCGTAACGTAGGAGTGAGTAGCTAACTCAGTGGAACAATAAAGCATAGGTTAACATGTTATCAATTCAGTCAAGCAGTAATGATAAAGCAGTACAATCAAACAATTCTAACTACTCTTATTTAATGCAAGTATGAAATGACATGATATATGCCCTCACCACACCCTCCCTCGTGCGACACCATCTTACGTTCGCGGCATACTTTCATCCCTCAGTGCTCCACATCTTCCAGGCACATGCAATGTATGATGAACATGATTACCGAGTTGTTATTAGTCCATTTCAAACAGCAGGATTGGGAAACTAAGGTACCTCCCTTGTATCATTCCCAAACATGATCCATTCTAGGGTCGTCAGTCCTAGTTAATCTCATACGATGGTGTGTTTCTAGGTCACTGCAAAGGCTGTCAGGGCTGTTACGCACAAAGGTTACACCACTCCTCCATCACCTCTTTAACGATTCATCATTATACAGAAACAGGCCTAGTTCATACTCCATACACCGCGGCAAAACTCTAAGGCACACCGCGATTTCAGAGTATAATCAAGGTCATTCCACTAACGTCCTACCAACTGGCAGTCTATTTTCGAAGCCCGACAAGTCCACTTATTGACAATGGGACCCGGATGCAACTCGACTGGGGACCACAGTCAGGCTACGTCAGTGTAGGCCGACAGCGCGAATATAGTGTCCCATACCACCATAATCGGCTCACAAGTCTGGTTACTCACTGGTCACTATAGGGAAGCACGTGGCCCCAGCGTAGGCCGACAGCTCAACCACGGTGTCCCATACCACGATGCCCGGCTCATGAGTCTTAACGGATCGAAGTACCATGGTTAACAGGATTCCACTGGTAAGTTTGGTACCCTAGGTTCAAGTAGTAACGTCCAAACATGGTGAACATACATTAGACACATCGGGTTACTTGACGAGCCTGACTAGCTCGAGCGCACGATCAGCTGAACGACATGAAATGCATGAGCACTTCGCGTGGCTTAACCACTGTCGCCAACTGACGTACGACTCGGGTTCGTCAAACACATCTTACGTGGTGACATGAATGTCAACCACGATTTCAAGTCTGGTACCGATTGTCTGGACTATAGACATAGTCTCAAACTCAATCAATCCTTATTCATAGCATGTGGAGTAAAGCATAATAAACAAAGTAATTCAAGCATGTTAGTAAGCATGTCATAAAGTATGTTATAAAGCACTACATAAATAGGAATACAAACACATATATTGCACAAGTAAGCGGTTTAAGTAAACAATCTCATGGAGGAAATCATACATGTCTCTAAGGTAGTTGAGAATCTCATCTCAACACCCTCCTAAGGCATCAACATCCAAACACTTACTCACACAAGCATTTTCACAAACACTTAACATACTCTATTTCAACATACTTAGTGTATGTTAGCAAACATGTATTAGGGCGAGTCCTTTCGCCAAGCAAGTATTTTACGCATATATAATATATTTATACAAAAAATAATCATGGCAAACACATCTCTAAAATATATATGTATACGGTACTTTCTACAATACAGTATTTCTACATACATAATGTATATTAGTAAAACATGTATTTGGGCGAATCCTTTCGCCAAATAAGTATTTTATCCATATATCGTATATTCATACAACAAATAATCATGTCAAACACATTTCCAAAATTTATATGTATACGGTATTTTCTACGGATACCTAGAATATGTAAAATTCCATAATCTACATCTTTAATCGAAACATAAAACAGAAAGCACTTTGTACATGTGCAATTGCATGCAGATCATAAATCTATCATTATCTGACATTGAAAGCGTTGAAAACAATAACCTATACACCTAAAGTCCGCACCTTTTTCCGTAGAATCGTAACGAATACGATAGGTTTGCTAAGCTTCCGTATACGGCAGTTTGGCAACCTATAGAATGAAATAGGTTAGCTATTTCATAACTTATAACTATCAACACCCCAAATCAGATTAGGGTTAGGGTTTCTTACCTAGAAACGGAGCTGGAATCGCCAGGAAAGCGATTAGAACAGGGTGGTTATGCTTGCATATCGGCAGGGAAACATGGCAGGGAGATTCTCCCACATCTTCCACACTTTCTCTCTCTTTTCTCTCTCTCTAGGGTTTCTCTCAAATTCGTGTGGTAGAGAGAGAGAGAGTTCTAAGGTCCTTATATAACCTAAAAAGTCACCGAAATAGACTTCAGGTCAAGGTATACTTAGGTTATAACCAAAGTGAGGTTGTTTCAGCTCAACGGAGGACTTCTGGTGGCCCCTTTTCTGTTGCGGTCGGACTTAAGCTCACAGACATTGGATCTACGTGGAGTTAAGTTTTCGTTTCAGTCGGATTCTCAGATCACGCGTGGCGGACCAGTTTCAGTTCAACGGTCAGTGGATCTCGATCGGAGATTCCGAGTATATAGATATGTTTATGAAATTTTTTCTGATCCGTGGGTATAATTTGGCCTTATTCTGACGGTTAGGTTGCTTAATACTGACCCACAAGCAACAAGTCTCAGATTACTATTCAAGATATTTATTTTGGAAAGAAAACAAGTGTTCTCACACTCTCTCGCTCTGGACTCAAGCGAATAGCCATGGGACACTGGCTGGATTTGATTTCCGAGATAGTTGTCAAGCCCAGCAAGACAGTCCTAATTTCTTAACCTCGTATTATTCGGACTCCCGATGTGCGGTCCAGATCTGATACGGAGTTTCAACGTGCTCCCGAGAGCAGTCGGGTAATGAGTTTGATCCGAGATTTTAGGGTAACCAGCATCAATGATTCTACAAGTTTTGAGTTTTGCAGATCGTATTTAAAGCGATTCTAGCGGATTTCGTAACTAATCTAGTTTTGCACTTAGTTACTTTGTCTCATTTCTAAAGGATTTAGTCCTATAAGATTTCTGTCTGAGGTGGTACTTAGTCCTTTGTAGTTTGTATATAAAGTGATCCACGTTATACTACTTAGCTAGTTTAATATAGTGTCTAGGGTGAAAGTACTTAGAAAAATTGGAAGAACAAGGTGGTGAAGGGTGGGATTTGTGAAGGAAATGGGTTCAAAAGCGGTTTTAGACTTTGGGATTGCGTTCTGATAAGTTAATAAGGTGTTCGGATCAACCCATTGCCTAAAGACGTCTAATTCCAGGTTGGAAAAAATCTGGGCTGTTACAAGAAGGGCTAACCCCTACCCTTTCACAAGTTATCTGATCGTTGATCATAACTGGTGGTTAAGAGGATAGTTGGATGCTGAGTCCAATCTCTAATAAGTCTGACTCAATGTGGGGAGCGCCAACATTCAATCAAACATTGAGTTGAGTAGACTCTGACATGCCTGCATATCATAATCACACACAAAATCTGAATAAATGCTCTCAATCACATGTGTGACCTTGTGTTTGATTGAATGTCCAGCAACACATTTCTTCTCTTTCTTTTGTATTTTTTGTATGATTGTTTTGCTGCTTTTGCTTCTCTCTCAATAATGTGGGATGGGTTCTCACAAGTTTCGGTATGTGCTAATTATGAACAAGCTCCTAGGAGAAAAATTACCAAGTTTGGATGATGTGGGATGGGTCCTCACAAGTTCCGGTATGTGCTAATTATGAACAAGCTCCTAGGAGAACAATTACTAAGTTTGGACTATCCACGCACGAATGAATGGTTCCATCTGTTTGGAAACTCTCCAAAATGAGTAATTTTTTTTTAAACTTCCGAGTTAGTAAATTACTTTCTTTTTAACTTAAGTTGGCAAGTGCTATTCTAAGAGTAACTCATGAATGTTGTCGTATCTCCAATTCTCCATAAGTTTTCCTTTTATTTTTGTTTTTGTTTTTTTTTTTTTTTAAAATGGCAAAGGAAGCCCCACAAGATGGACGGTCTACATCCAAGGTGGGGCGTACACTATGCATATTAAAGGAGGCCTCACATGATGGACGGTCCACATTGAAGGTGGGGCCTACACAATGGACTGTCTACATTGAACGTGGGTCCCACGTGATAGATGACTCATGTAATGGGCCTCAAATAATTGATGGTCCACATCAAAAGTCAGCCCCTAATGATGAAGGGGCCACATCCAAGGTGAGCCCTTCTTAATGGACAACCCACACTAAAGGTGATGGACTGTCCACATCAAAAGTGGGCTCCACGTGATGGGTGGTGGATATTGAAGGTGGGCCTCACTTTATGGACAATCCACATCAAAGGTCGGTCGATAATGAATGGCCCACATCCAAGGTGGGCCCCACATGATGTACGGTCCACATCAAAGCTAGGCTCCATGTGATGGGTGGTGGATATTGAAGGTGGGCCTTACATGTAGAATGAGCCACATCAAGTGAGCCCCATATAATGGACGGTCCACATCAAAGGTTGGCCCCTAATGATGAATGACCCACATCCAAGGCGTGCTCCGCATGATGGATGGCCCACGCAATTGACAATCCATATCAAAGGTGGGTTCCACATGATGGGCACTAACACTGATGGTGGGCCCCATATGATGGATGATTTTATTAAGGTGGGCCCCACACAAGGACATTTTATATAGAAGGTTGGCCTCTAATGATGAATGACTCACATCCAATGTGGGCTCCGCATAATATAATGGACGCCTACTTTGAAGTTGGGCTTCGCATGTTGGATGGTCCACATTAAAAGTGGGCCCCCATGACAGACAAATCACATACACTGTTCGACGTGATGGATGACCCACATCTAAGGTGGCCTCATACGATGGATAGCCCAAATTGAATGTGGGCCTTATAAGGTGGATGGTCTACATTAAAAGTTAGCCCCACACAATGGATGGTTCACATTGAAGAAAGGGCCAAGGTGGGCCTAACATAATGAACGGTTCACATCAAAAGTCAATCCAATAATAGAATATAAATATTAGGAGTGGACCAAACAAAAAGGAAGATTAAGTACTCATGCGATATTGAAAAAGAAACAAACTTTTCCACTTTAATATAAATACATTGTTTACAAAACAAACTTACCAGCTGATTAAATAGAAGCCAAGATAAGTAGTGGAGGTATAAATTGCTTATGAAAACCATCCAAACGCGCCGCAAGTAAGAAAAGATCCATTAATTAGATGGTTAAAATCATCTAACCATTGATCATCAAACACGTGTGCTGTGTGCCATGTGTGGTCCAGAAAATGGAGGAACGAAAACTTTGTGCATCCACGGACGGCGTAGATGTATATACAGGTGGGGTCCACCGCTTAGATGGTAGGATTGTTTGTTCCGCAAACCTTGGCTTAGAAAAACTCATTGGAATTGGACGGTCTGATTACATCAGGTCGCTATCCTTAGAGCTTTATGAAAAGGTAAAGCCACCAAATTTGTGGAGGAAGGTCCACTCAAGCTCATTTGGACCAGTTTCATGAAAGGGACACCCAATACAAAAGACAAGGGAATAAATTGCACATGTACCGAAACTGTGTTGAAGTATACAACTTTCATTCGAACTAGTGGGGCCCATCTTTCACTAGAACAAACTGTTCATTTTATGGGCCTCAAGTTGGACGGTCCTCACACTAAAAATAGAATTGGATTGGAAGATATAGCAATAGGATATTAGATTTTTCTTTTTCAGTTGAATATCAACCATTGATTTACTTTCTTTCTTACTGAACGGTTGAGATTTCTTTGTCTCAGAAGTGTTGGTATTTGGACCATCCATTTAGGCCCCATCATATCAATGGTTTGGATCACTGAAACATAGGCTTCACCTCTACATACTCTAAGCTGAAAAGATGTTGCACATACATTCATCCTACCATTATATTATGAGTCCTCAAGTTTACAACTATTCACGATAAATTACAACGTACTGATGTAATCCAAGCGTCTTGATGTGTTCTCATGGTTCAGAGATCCAGACCATTGATCTGATGGGCCATGCTCAAATAAATTCGTAGTGTGTTAGGACCTTACATGGGTCTCCCAACCTAGAAAAGATTCGAAGAATTTGATATCTATGTAGAGCCAATAATATCAACGGTTCAAATCATGCAAAGAATGAGCCCGTAAGTACAGACCAGATTTAGACCGTTGGATCCACTTATTCTCGGCCATTTCAATCTCTTTAAGCCTTCTTTTGAATCCTGGGATACATTTCTGACTGAGGATCACAGCATATGTTGGCCCAATGGGACCATCATGCTGAGGTGGTCCATCTATGAATAGAAGCTGTTCATTTTTTGGATTCTATATTATGTGGGCCGTCGTTGAACAGTTGAGTTAATGTGTCCATGTATTTATAATATTAAAAAGAAGATTTTCAGTGGATCACATTCAACCTCAGAAATGGAGGATTGAGATCATCAGTGAAATGTGATTGTTAGATCATTACTAAATTATTCTAGCACCCAAAAAGATTGACGGTTCCAATCACCGGACCACACAGTAGAAATTGAATTCCTACCATTAAAAGTTTTTGGGCTACACGAAAGTTTTAAATCAAGTTGCTATTTGTGTTTTCCCTTATCCAGGTTGGCCTAGTAAGTTTTTAATGGTTGGGATTAACCCACTGTTTCCTGCTGGTGTGGTCCACCTGAGATTTGTATCAGCTTCATTTTTTGGACCATGCTCTCAGATGAACTAGAAAAACAGTCGGACGGTGTAGATATATGACACATATATCAAGGTGGGCTCCACGGTCAGGGCTGCACCCACCTGAATGGTCAAATGATTTTGAGTTTCTTCTAAGATGGTCAAAGAACTTTTATTTTTTATTTTTTTAATAAGCTATCATCCAAAATCACACCTCAATGATGATACTGGCCTTTGATTTTTAACCTGAATGTGAGCTAACATTTTTTTAAAAAAAATTAAATGTTATGGTTTAGAATTATAAAGATAATGATGGTTAGTCCCATCCAATCAACTTAATTTACTAACAGTGGCCTGTACAGGATAGCCGTCCAGAGCATACATGCTTATCACCATCTCAACATTTGGGCCCCGGTGAGAGGAATGATGAGGTGGTTGTAATGTTGCTGAATGCCAATAACTTTTCCGGTCATGGTGTAATTATCACTTAAATAAATATGAGCCAACCAAATAGAGACCTGATCACCCCCAACCAGATTATAGGCTTAACTTCACCTGCAACCTATGTTCACCTGCATTTTATCCCAGAAAATATCAAGTCATAAAAATAAGGGATTTTCATTTAAAATTTTTTAAAAAAAACAAAAAAAAAAACCCTCCAAAAATCTTGATTTTATGAATAAAGGACTTAAATGGCTTTAGCAAATTACAACAGTATTGTAATGCAAAAGTTCCAACATTTTGGTTTTATAGTGTTACCTAATAGGGTGGTTAATTTGGGTCGAATGATCATTACAAGTTCACAATACATTTGTAGTACAAATTTTCTATTCAAACACATCAATCATTGTATTTTTTTTCCGCTAATTTGACATTTTAGTGATGTGAAAAAAATCTTTCATTGCATTTTATTTTCAATTCAAAAAGCAGAAACTTCCAGTAAAATTACCTGTTACCAATAGATATTGTAATTTGTAATCATTGCTTACAATTTTACTATTAATTTCACCCGTAATTCAGTCTCCAAACCACCCAAGGAGTATCATATAACTCTATAAATACAAAAAAAATCCATGTGATCCAATTAAAGGTAGGTTTACTTCTAACAGCCTATTTCTTTAAGTCGAGCATTGCAAGGCCATGTGTTCTACATAACCAACCCTTGCATGATGTAGAACGTGTCGCGATCGTTCTATATGGTTAGGCCAAGATGGATCGTTTGACCATAACTTTTGATCAGGGTATCATTATGGGGCGCATGACCTATCAATCTTGAAATGGGTCATCCGAGGTGAACTGACCCATGAGGTGGTCGCATCTGTCCGTTTCATCGAAATTTCACAAAAACAATTTTTACTATTTTTAGTAATTCCAAATTTTTTAATATTTTTAGAGTATTAGATTTTCTTTCCTTTTAAAATAACTTTTAGTTATACTTTTGGAACTCTTCTAAAGAAAGTTTATTTCTGCAATTTTATTTTTTAAAACTAGGCCTTAAAAGAGTTTTATTAGAATTATTATTTTTATTAGAGTTAAATTTTGCTATTTTTTGGTAATTACGAATTTTAATTTTTTTTCTTTATTAATGGTGTAAGGAGACGCATTAGAGGATTATCAATTATTCATTAATCTATTTTCTATTTATTTAGAATTTATTTCTATTTTTCAGCTTCGTGAGGAGTCAGAATTCTAATAGTTATCCTCTTGAGGAAGATGGTGCTCGACCTGTCGGTTTGGTATCAGGTTTCTCCTGGATCGATGGCTTCTAACGACGGGTCGGGACATAATCAATCCCTGACAGGCGGTTCGGGGGTACATTTACCTTCCAGGCAACTTTGAAGTAATGTTAGAGAATCGACAAGTCATGCAAGTGGTTTGAAGCTTCATCGACCGCATAATGCGGATCTCTTGGTGGAAAACCTAAAACAACTCCATGTTTATATGATCCACCACCAATTTCAGCTTTGGATTTAATTGTAATTATACTTGATCGTAATATCAATGAACCATGGATGATTCAAGAATTTAAGATGAAAATCGATTTCTTCTAGTTTTAATTAACTTACTTCAAAGACTTCCTATTTTACTTGAAGTCGAACGTTTCTTCGACTACATTAACATCGTAGAAGAAAAGAAAGTTAAACTCGTGGCCTACAAGTTGACGAGCAGAGTTTCAGATTGGTGGGAACAACTTCAACTCGAGCGGATGAGACAGATGAAGGCGTCAATCCGCACATGGTCGCGGATGAAGAAGTTATTGTGCATGCGATTCTCCTCGAGATTACGATTAGGTATTATTTCAACAAAACCAAAATTATTATCAAGATAGTGATCAAGAAAAGGTTATGCAGAAAAAATCCTATTATTGGTCCGCGAGAAACAACTTTATCAAAACGGAGTTGCAACAGACCACAGGATTCATCAGTGGCGAACATGTGACCTCTATAGGAATGGAGAACCAACCCAAGACTTCTAAAGTGGAGGGACAATATCTCATCACTGAACAGGCCTTTGTTAAACAATATGAAGAAACTATATATCCATTAGTTGAAAAGAAAAAATATGTGGAGCAAGTGAATATCTTGAGGATTTGGAACCAAGATCGCCAAGAGGGTTGTGCTATGAACTCTCTAATAAATTACCTCCCATACGAGATATACAAAATCACGCATCCCGTCTCGGGGGCAAGTCTGCTAATTGCCCATATTATCGGAAAAATATGAGATCTTAAAGAAATGATGTGAAGGAACTAATCGATATTAGTCAAGTCAAGGAAAGCATGAGTACATGTATTTGTGTAATTCAAGAGCTTAATGCCAAGTACATAAAAAGAGCTAATGAACATCGACGTCGGAAGTTATCTCAGACTCATGTGTCAAGTCTCTTGCATAACTCGAGGACGAGTTTTTTTTCAAGTGGAGAGTCGATGTAGAACGTGTCACGATACGTTCTAAAGCATGGTTGGGCGAAAAGAAGATGGATCGTAAATTGACCATAACTTTTGATCCGATATCGTTATGGCACAACCTATCAATCTTTCTTGAAACGGGCCATCCGAAACCGACCCACAAGGTGGGTCGCATCTCTCGTCGTTCATCGAAAGCACGCGCTTTCTATTTAAAAACGAATTTTTAGAAAAATTTTACTATTTTTAGTAATTCTAAATTTTTAATATTTTTAGAGTTTTAGATTTTCTTTCCTTTTTAAATAACTTTTAGTTATCTTAAACTCTTCTTACAGAAAGTTTATTTAATTTTATTTTTAAAAATGCCTGTAAGAGTTTTATTAGAATTAGGATTTTTATTAGAGTTAAATTTTGCTATTTTTGGTAATTACGAATTTTAATTTTTTTTTCTTTATTAATGGTGTAAGGAGACATTAGAGGATTATCAATTATTCATTAATCTATTTCGAATTTATTTAAATTTATTTCTATTTTTACTTCTCTTTTCTCGTGGATTCGAGAAGTCTCTGTGAGGAGTCCAGAGAAGTTCCGTGGATTCGGAATAGTTATCCTCTTGAGGAAGACGGTGCTCGACCTCACGTCCTCCCCAGTGTCATTGCTCCACATAACATGATTATGATCATACACAATCTAAGCCATTATTAGGTAGGCAACAAGTGAAATTGGTGGGTATTGAGAGGTATATATATTTTCTATTATACAACACACCTAATGATTGGATCAGCCTTATTTTTAGGACATAATTACCTCGGTAGGGTACGCATTCCAAATATTGAATGTTATACACACACCACGTGAGCTTGACAATGCTCAACCCCACTCTAAAAATGTATACCAAAGGAATATTGTTCATTGCTAATTTAAAGGATTCTTTTTCTTAAAATTATATATATTTTTTTAATAAAATCCCTCAAAATCAATGACTTTCTACTGGTTGTAAGTCATTTTGGGGTGCACATTCTAGATATATTGGATGTCATCTGCACCCCACACCATGTGAGCCCTGCAATGCCCCTCACTGATCTAGAAAATAGACCAAGGTATTTTGGTCCTTTCACCTAGTTAAAAGATCATTTTTTTAATTCAAAGTGGCCAAGGCTCCTTTTTCTTTTTAAATAAAATTATCAATTTTTTTTTTCTTATAACAAATCTCCAGGAGCGGCTCAAAGGGGTAGGCAGGTGAGGCAATCGCCTAAAGGCTCCTAATTATGAAGGCCCTATATTATAGCAAAATTAAAATTTCTTAATTATGAAGGTCCTATATTATAGCAAATAGCAAAATTAAAATTAAGATGAAGAAAAAAAACCTAAATTTTTTGAAATAAAACTTAGTTTAGAAATTAGTTTAGAAATTTGAAATTGAAAATAAAAAACAAATCCTAAAAACTGGCACTATCAATAATAATAGTCTAACTCTATCGTTTCTTTTCAAAATAATAACATCATTCCCAATAAATTCTTCTCCTAAAACCTAAGACCACAACTACCTACTTTATTGTTAATTAAGTTCTCAAAAAATTAAATTATAATGTCATTTTTCTAAATTAAATTCTAACTTCATTTTTCTAACAATTTGGATTTATTTTCAAAATTATGAACAATTATGTCTCAAGATAGATTAAACGGTTTAGCAATTTTATCTATCGAAACTAATTTATTGGGTAAACTTGAATATAAAAGTTTAATTAGTAATTTTGCATCTAAAAAGGCAAGAAACAAATTTATGGTTTAATTTTGAATTTATTATTAATTTTTTTATTTTTTAAACTAAAAAACTTCATTTTTATGACTTGCCTAAAGCCCCCAAAAATGTTCAGCCGCCCCTGCAAATCTCTAGAAATAAATATAGACAAACAAGTTGAAGTGAGTGGTTATCATTTATAAATCCAGAGTGCAATGACGGCGCCACTGTATAAAAAGTATTTGAAGGTTGAATGTGACACGCCAAACATTAACACATGTGACATATATCATATGAAAGAATAATTCAAACGCAACAACAATATCTTAAGTTATCTATGAACTATATACGCTGCTCAATTGTTAAACTTGGACAACTTATCGTTATTTCTTTCTATCCACTCTGCCTCATAGGCACGTGACCCGCTAAAAGTAGGACAATTTTTGTGCCATGTCGTCTCATTGTCAACTCACTGCATCTGATGACCGGTCTCATGTCCTGGGAGCACGACGGAACATCGAATTGGATGGGACCTTGACTGTGGGTCCTACCTCGATGTGTGCATTGTATATTCACGCCATCCATCCATGCCCTAAAATAAGCCGTCAAAATGGATGGATTGCGCGAATATACAATGCCTACAAAGTGAGCCACAAAGTCAGGGTCTCACCCACATCGATCGCTGGCTCGAGGTGCATTGTATATCCACGCCATTCAAGTAGTGTACAAATAGCCCCACCCCTTCAATGTAGGGAGGGGCTATTTGAACACCACTTAAATCAAACAGGGTGAACAATGCGCCCATGACGGCAGTGTGGGGACAGCGTGTCCTGATGAAAAAGGATTCCTTGCTGGTTAGAGATGTAAGCGTGAAGACAAAAGAGGAGGCTACTTTTAAAAAATTTAAAATAAAAATAAAAATAAAAAGAGCCAATTGCCAAAAGAAGAACAGCACAAGATCCAAATCTCCTGCACTTTATGATAATTCACCACCATTCCAACACGGTGGTGACTCTTCAACCGTACACTTGGCACAGTTGTACGGAAATAAGACCATCAAAACCTCTGAACCACTTGTGGAAGGAGCATATGCCAAAGTTCACACTGAGGGGCGATACTAACCATCAGATTTTTCCCTTGGAAATATGGACCACTCACCATCGCAATAATTGAATGGTTAGTATTGCTTCATTAGAGTACCCCATAATTTAGATGGTCAGGATAGCAGTGCATGAGTGGCAAGCGTGAGGAAGAAGAGCTAGCCAGCACCATTTTAAAAATGTTGGTGAACGGTGATAGCAGCCTCTCTCAAATATTAAAAACAAAAAGGAGCACCATCCGGTTTGGAATTCTTCGTACATGATCTAAGTCAGCTAAATCTACTTTTCAGCTTCGTTTAAAATAATAATAATAACTATTAGTTCGTAATCCATATATCTTAGTTATGAGGCTTCATGTATCTTCACGTGATATACGTGTAAGAGATCCAAACCGTTCATATATTAGGACCTTCCTTGGATTGGGTATATATTCCAAAAAGACATCCCTTATGCCTTTGGGAACTAGAATTGACGGTTGGAAAAGGTCTAACCAACGGTCAATATTCAACGAGAAAATGAATTCAAATCAGTGGCTAAGATCATTTGATCAATGTGAGTTTTAGCGTTTAGCCCAGCAGCCTACACCTACTGTTCAACAAGTAGGGAAATCTAACAAAGAACTTGGATATTTGACGTAGGGATCAGGTGATCCAGGCCGTTCATCTCGTGGGACACAACAAGGATAGAAAAGAGACTGATAAATCACACCAAATTGATGGTGGTCTGAAGGAGCAATGGTCCACATTCAATGATGAAAAGGTCCATGATCATCTGATTGATGGGGTTTCCCATCAGTGCCCATACGAAGCCCATCTGATAAATGGTCCAGATTACCCAACTAAAGATGGAGGAATCATCATCATATGCAGCCATTGCTCGTGACTTTCACAAACAATACAACCAACTTCACGTGCTCACTTATCACACGTGTAGACATCCATGTGATGCAAAAGGTGGGCCACTGAATGAAGAATTCAGGCACTTTCAACAGACAGCTGTCAGCATCTCTGTTTCAAATCGCCGGTTGTTTCAGTAGAATCTAATCCGCTTATCATGAGGCCCACCTTATGAAAGACCAAGACGTCCCACACACGTGACACGTACGGACCAGCGTGCCTGAGTGCGCGCGTGTGAGTGAGAGAGAGAGAGAGAGAGAGGGAGGGAGAGAGAGGGAGGGAGGGAGAGAGGGTAACTCTCCCTATTACATCAAAACCCAAGAATTTATATCCAAACGAGAGAGCTCAAAATACAATCTAGCTTTTGGATGTGGTCAGCAGAAGCTAAAACCCTCGACTAATCTCAGCCGTTGGGTTTGGGTGGGTCCCTAATCGTTAATACAAGGAAGAAAGAGCCTTGTCAAAGATGGACTTCCTTTTCTTACCATTTTCCTTTTTTTTTTTTTTTTCTAAAACAGCTACTCCTATTCAAATCTTTTTCTCTACCTAAGACCCAAAAATAAAATGGAAAAAAGAAAAAAGAAATATTTATTTAATTTATTATATTTAAAATTAGACGGTGATGGGCGGTGCATCTTTCTTGCCGAGGGTGTTCTTGTTATTGTGCATCCACACCTTCAGCACGTGCCGCTTCACACCTACCTCCATGCAGAACTGCTGTAGCGCCACGTCATCATGCTTCTGTATCCTCCATCCCAGCTTCTCCGCAAACGCGAGCATCTTCTCCTTCTGCTCCTGCGTGAACTTGGTCCTGAACCGCTTCCTCGTCGTTCCCTGCCCTTCCCTGTCTTCAGGCGTTTCCGACCGTCGATTCTGCTGCTGCGGCCGTAGATCTACGACTGGCAACATCGGATGCGGCTGCAGGTGTGGCAGCGGCATCTTCTTATCCCACGCATTATAAAGCACCATCGGATGGTGGTGATGGTGGTGATGATGAGGGTGCAGGAAGTGCTGATCTGCGTAGCCGGGAACCTCCTTGCGGTGGAAGTTACGGTGACATCCGCACGCGGCGCACTTTAGCGGCTCCTCCTCACCGGGCATGAATTCCCCGCATCCGTCGTTGGCGTGACCCCCCATAGAAGCGGCGTGGTTCCTCAGGCATTCGCGATACCGGATCTTACCCGGTCCGTTCTTCTCGACCGGGTTCAACTCGCCCTCAGCTCGGGCGCTGCTGCTGATGTGACCGTACGGCACCACGCTTAAATCCATTTCCCCTCTCGCTTTTTCTAAAATCCAACCCCCTCTCAAAGCGCTGCGCTAAAACCAAAATCTCATTTTCTTTTTTCCCGCTTTTATGGCTTTCTCCTTCCACCTACAAAATGAGAAATATTAGGGATGTGGAAATGAAACTTTGGGCTTTCTTGTAATAATTAAAAGAAACAAGGGTTATCTTAAATGAGTCAATTGTCCATTCAGTAAAAAAGACAAGTGCACCATGGTTGCACTTGAAACTGTACACATTGAATGCGTAACTACGTATCGGACGATAAAATTCATAACGCTCGTACCGTCATCTTACCATGTACTAATGTATCGGTTTGTACGTCCATACACTGTGTTGGAACGGAAAGAATCTCGATATGATAGTAGAGATGCATCGTGGTGGCGATACGATACGCGATACGTTTGAAACGATATTTTGTACCTTCACGTAACGAGGTGGGACCAACTACGGATGATCGTAGCCATCTGAACTTTGTTGAACGAATCTAAGCCGTTGTTTTTCTTTCCGCGGTGGATTATTTGTAGATGAAAGTGGGGATTGGTACCCGAATAATGTCATGCAGTCTTCTTCACAAGTGGGAACGGTTTTGCGGATCCGATTATCCATCCGATGGGTCCAATCACTGGACTCGGATAGCCTGTGCCCGAAGTTCCTGTTGTCGGAAGCTAAAGCGGGGCATACAGAGATGCCCATGAGAAATCGACTCCGTTCATCTACAGTGGATCAAGAGGCAAAAAGTCAGGTAGATCCAAGGATCACGTGGGCCACACGACAGGAAACAGGAGTTTTGGATTGGATGTATTTGTGCGTACGGTTAACCTTATAAGGTTTTACTCAGCCCTTGACCCAGTGTTGAAACTTTTAGGGCCTGTTTGGCCAGGCAGATCCCACGGTATTAGGAGGGATGGGATCGGCAACATCCTGGGATAGGCATGACACGCCAAACAGATCCGGTGAACTTGTCCTGAGACATGGGCAATCCCATGAATCTTAAGACAATTCACTGACATCACCATCATTACCTTAAAATTGATCCTATCCCTTGGTTGGATGGATTGGAAGGTAAAATCCATGCAGGGGGTGGCAAACAGGCCCAGCGAACTTGTCCCGGGATATAAGCAATCCCATGAATCTTAAGATAATCCACTGACACCACCATCATTACCTTAAAATTGATCCCATCCCTCCTAATACTATGGGATCTGCCCGGCCAAACAGGCCCTTAATGGCTAGTTTGGACGGCCGATCCCTTAGGATATTGTATTACGGTGGATGGTAGGTAATGATGGCTCCATCAGTGGATTGCTGGGGATCCCTATATCTAGGGAATTTACCATCGAGTATGTTTGGCCCGCCTGGCCAATCTCGGGATTAAGCCCGGCCAATCCCTTCCTATCCGTTCACCCAAACATGTTCCATGCAAAATAGATGGGATTAGGAGGGGGATTGGGTGGATTTCAAAATAATGATGGTAATGCCAGTGGATTGCTCCAATTCAAGCCGAAGTTCAACGTGCCTGTTTGGTACGCACGGCCAATCCCGGGATTGCTCCTTCCAATCCCTTCCAATACAATCTAATCCCATCCCGTCTGCCCGGCCAAACAGGCATTAATAGTCTACCAAACGGAGCAAGAGTAAGGACCCCTTATGATCGGTTTGGACGGCATATAAGCATCATCGAAGGACATTTCTATCCTCACTGTTTGGTGTTGTCTGGCCCACATGAGTTTTGGAGTACTTTCCAATTATGATTTTGAGACAAGTAACGGACGGAGTGAATTCGGGCATCTGTGGACCCCACATAGCTTCCGACCACAGGAACTTCCTGTAACCGGGGGCACAGGCAATTCGCGTCCTCCCTGTGGAAGCGGATTAGGTGAGACCCCGACCCTGACTGTGGGGCTTACAGTGATGCATGTGCCTTAAATCCACACCGTCCAACCATTTCTAAAGCTCATTTTAGAGTGTGATCCAAAAATGAAGCATGCCCAGATCTTATGTGGACCATACCATAGGAAACAGCCGTGATTGAATCCTTACCATTAAAAACTTCATGGATTCTAGGGGAATGCTTATTTGCCATCCAACCTGGTCATAAGGTCACAAAGACCTATGTGAAGAGACCACACACAAATATCATCTTGATCCAAAGTTTTTGTGGCCACTAAATTTTTTATGGTCAATTACAATTACAACTGTTTCCTATACTATTATGCTCCATCTGAGATTTGGATCATGCAACAAAATGAGTTTTCAATACAGATGGACGGCGTGGATGTAGTCACACACATCAGAGTGGCCCCCACATCCCAATGGATAAATGCTGACCATGGTACCCAAGATCTTCCGTATCGAAGCTTGGTAGCCTTTCGCTCTCGGTCCATTAATTGCAAGATGCTTCACAATTCTCATTTTGAATGGCCAAGATCAAGCTGAAGAAGAATGGTGGCTTTGGGGTTCGTGGTGTATACCATTAGCATAAGTAACGACCTTTCTTTTTGGTGGGCCATCAGTTTATGAGGAGTTGAGGAGCATGATTCACAAAGCTCCTGAGGTGTACACTACCATCCCCGCCATTTCTTACCGCTAATTCGGACACGGCGTGAACCGGCTTTAAAGCAAGGCAGAGAACATCACGTGTCTGGCAACACGTGGCTCTCTGTAGTTGATTGTCCTTCACCCTGCAGCGATTTAGCGGGATTAGCCACATCGCCACTTGGCGTTTCGATTAGACTAATCGAGCAAGTGTCACATACGTGTCAGCACTTCATTGGTGGATGATATCTTCCCACCGCGCTCGTGAAAGGTCCATGTCTCATTATCAGGTTCCCCGGGCCCCACCACGTGGTCGGCAGGTCGCGGGGTTTCCAGCCGTTGGATTCGTGGATCTCACGGCTGAGAATCAGCTGCCTCTGCTGACGCGATCCCGGTATGGGTGTCGCGTGAGCCAATCTCCTACTGCAGCTTCTCACACGTCACGCTTTTCACGCCATGCTTGTGGGGCCCATCTCAGATTCCCGCAGCGCCGTGCAGTCTCTTTAATGACGCTGCTCGATAATGCTACTGACTCAAATAATCCCCTGCTTTTATTTGATACTCCTGTAGAACGTATGGATGATACGCATATACTTCGAAATTACTCAGACATTGCATACTTGGCATCTAGTTAATTCAAATTTAACCGTTCAGTGTTTGGATTACCAGTTCAAGGTTTAAAATGGACAAAAAATTAGGTTTTTTTTTGTCTGATTATCAGATTGATAGAGATTTATCCAACGGTTAAAATGTAAAATATCCAACGGCCTTTATTTCCGCGAATAAATTTCTACAAATGAACGTTTACGATTCTTTAAAAAAATCTGATTTTTCTGATGGTATCTTACCGACAGTGGCTGAAACAATTTTTTTTTGGTCTGATTTGATTTATCTGACACGAGAGTCATTTCTAGGTGTTGCGTATCAAGCCTCATGTGTAGCCAGAGTTAAAATAAACCCCGCTTCATTTTACGCAGAATGCAAAGTGCAAAGTGCAAAGTGCAATGGCACACGGGAGGTAACAAGAACCACGTGTGGAAGATCCACTACGCTTATCAATCTAACCCCACTGGATAGATACAAATTCTTAGAAATCAGACTAATAAAATGATTGCTGGGATTAAACATGCAGAAAAGGAACGTACGGTTAAGGAAAAAACTACGAATTACTCCAAATTCTATATGCTTGTGTGGTCCACCTAATTGTTAAATCAACCTCATTTTTAATACATAGCATGGAGACAGTGAGGACCGCCGAATGAATGGCTCCGATCTTTCACCCGTGTTTTTATATTCCACCTGTGAGGTGAGTGCACTTGTGATGGTGCACTGGTTTACAAAATAAAAATAAAATAAAATAATACTCTGGAACAGTGTGATGGATGATACCCAGGCATGCAGAGCTCACTTAATTCAAGTCAAAGTCCGGATCATGATCCCAGCTCACATGTACCTGATTGAATGTTCAGGGCATGTTTTGCCAGGTGCATTAGGTGAATTAGATAGAGATGAGATGGTATTCATGTCCATCTAATACATCAGGTTGACATGCTTGGAACGGAGGATGAAAATCATTTTGAGATTGATGTCCAAACAATTTGGTTAGGATTTTGCCATCCCTGGTTGATTCTTCGAATCCCACTTTCACAGGTTGTAATGGAAAATTTGATGTGTATGTTTCATCCCAGTTGTTCATCCAATTTTCTATTCTGCTTTATTTTTAAAACTCAAAAATGAAGTTTATCTTCATCCTAGGTGGGCCATAGATACCAGAAAACTCCTACCTCACACTTGCATGCATAAAATTTTATAGTAGGTTTCTACTAATGGGATTCACACCATCCACCTCTTTAATTAGGTTATTTCAAATACTGGAACAAAAAATCAACCTGATCCAACCATCAATGGACCACAATATAGGTGACAGTGGGTTGGTAAGATTCACTCATGTCACCACTCGCGGAGGTGGGGTAGGGGTGTCCACTCGTGACCCCGCCTTAATGTACATGATATATCCACATTGTACACCGGTTTCTCTATATCATTTTAGGCTAGGGGCCAAAAAATGAGGCAGATTCAAGTTTTAAGTTGCCACACATAGGGAAATGAACTCTACTATTGAAACCTTTCAAGGCTCTCTGTGGATCCCTGATCATTTAACCCAGTCAAAATTAGGATCCATAAGACCCGCTCAAGTTGACCTACTTAGTGAATGGATCGGATTGTCCAAATGGAGCTCACCTCGATGGTGACACAAAAAAACATATAGAAAAGATTTATACATTTACAATCCCATGATTTATAGACAGGATTTGGCTTCAATCCTTTTAGATAAAAGTTACTCCCGTATCGTCCGTACATGTTATTAAAAAACATGGGATACACCCAATCTAAAGATAATACCTTATACACGCATTTAATACTACTTTTTCAATTCCATCCAACTTAATCCCACCTAAAGCAGGTGGCCAAATGGTCCCTAGATCATTTGATTATCTAGGTAACGGATACAAGAACATTGGATGAACGGTTAAAAATGAAATATACCCAACGTCATTTTACAATGAGTGTTGATGATATAATCAAAGGTTCGAATGTTGAAGTAATTTCATTTTTGGAGGTTCTACGATTTAATTGATTCGCGTTTAGCAAATGCGTGCAGCGTTCACAATTTTGGGTGCCTACGTATCAAGATCAGCCCCGCCAGAGTATCAAATAAGTTCCCTTCCCTTTATACGGATTTTACGGCGTGGATTTCACGCTGAATATCTGACCACACAAATGAAGCTATTTATAGGTTTTTAGTTGGATTTTCATTTATTTAAATGATCCAACAGAAAATGGAGGCTGCACGCCCAATGATTCGACACTCCGCGGATCGTGGCTGATGGGGCCCACACGGGAATTGGTTCCAATGCGATGACGTCAGGAGCAGTTTTCAAGCTTTGAAAGTCGAGCCCCTAAATAATAGCCATAAGTACGACATTTAATACATTATATATCGTTTTATTATTTATCATGGGAAAAGACGGTGTGTACAGGGTACTGCACACGTGGGTTTGTTGTACACCATCAATCTCCTCCGTCCATGAATGCTGAGCGGAAATCTCAACGCTTGTTCTAGAATTGGATGCGGCCCATAATCAAAATCCTGCTTTGGAAGCGTTGGTAGCCCCGCCAACCACTGACGGACGGTTGGAGAATGGACTCGAATGCGGTGGTGATCCCTCTAGGACCGAGAGACGCTTCTATGGGCCCCACAATGATGTATGTGTTTTATCCGTGCCATCCATCCCATTTTCCAGCTCATCTTAAAGTATGATCCAAAACATGAGGCGTATCCAAATTTCAGGTGGACCACACCATAAGAAAAAGTGGTGACTGAACGCCCAACATTAGAAGCTTCCCAAGGCCTGCAGTAATGTTTATTTGCCATCCAACCCGTTGATTAGATAATAGAGATATGAATGAGGCAAAAAATACAAATATGAGCTTGATCCAAAACTTTCATGGCCCCCGAGAAGATTTTAATGGTGGGCGTTCACTCACCATTGTTTTCTATTGTGTGATCAACATGAGATTTTGATGCACTTCATTTTTGGGATAATGCCATAAACTAAGTTGAAAAAATGGATGGACGGAATGGATTAAACAAATACATCATTTTGGGGCCTACAGCACCGACCAGTACCGACCTCGGTAGTAGAGGGGTCACTACCGAATCCGACTCCTTGGGGAATGATGTACACGGAGGCTCGGTGCGTACTGGGTACACAGAACCACACCATGAAAATTACATAAAGAAATACTGAGGTGACATTAGGATGAGAGATTAAGAAGGTCACTCGCAGCGCACGTGCGGAAGAGGGACTCGTATAAAGATCGGTGCAGGTCTTTACATGGGGCCCACCCTAAGAATGCTCTGACCTGAAAATCAAGACACTTCACTCGTTAAACAGCCCCTGCATTGACCAACGATGATATTTTTATAGCCGTTGATTTTCCCCAACGAAGTGTGACCTTACCAATTAGTGGACCCCATGAATTATTACGGTGGACACTTCATGATCGATGTCTCGGATCTTACACGCGTTTGCTACATCAGAACATATACCTGCAACTCTTGAATATATCCTGCGCGCGAATCGCTTTTTTCCCAGTTTTAAAATTGGGACGGGCGTTAGGAGACAAAAGAAAAGCAGTGGAGAGAAGGTTGTGGTGGGGCCCAAGAAGCGCATGCGGCCTCCCGAAAGGGGAAGGAGAGGATTCCATCTATCCATCCTCGTATCTGGCTTTTCGTGCCTTTACTTGCTTTTTTTTCTTTTTCTTTGTTTTGTGGTTTTCCAATTTCACTTTTCGGGTGCTATAGTTGAAACAATCGCTGAGGCATCTTGGCTACCAAAAGTTTGATGAAATTCCTCATCCATTTTCAAACCATGGACTTCACCTTTTGATGGGCATAGCCCGAATCTCAATTCCGAGTGGACGATCGCAACCGTTCCATCTACCGTGGGCCCGCTATGAAGTTTGGGGAATGAGACATGTGGAGGTAAATTACGAGTTATGGTAGCCTGAGATTAGATTGGTCGTGCCCATGAAAATTAAAGATCATCTCCTCATGATTTCTTTTATAGATATTATGAAGAGAGTTGGAGGTTTTTCAAGGACTTTGTTATCTTATGACATGTTTATAAGGGAAATGGTTCTACGCGGTCGACCTCATGGGAAGGTCGAGCTGTGTGGGCCCACAGTAATGCTTGTCTAACATCTACCCCATCAGTAAGATGCAGTATTCCATGATAGGCCCGTGTCTTAAACCATAACTTTGGTGGGCCACACCACATATAACAATTGAGAGGGGTTATCCTCCCATTAAAACATTCATAATTATTTTTTGGGCTCATCTAGATGTGGTTCACAAATCGAGCTCATCCATTATGCGTGTTCCACTTCTATGAGGGGTTAGACCAAATTTTAGACATATCCAAATACAGGTGAGCTCCACCAAGTGCTTCTATATGTTTTAGGCATGTCTTCTTATGATTTTATATGGTATGGCCCACCTGAGTTTTTTATATGGCTGATTTTTGGGATGTCCCATAGTATAAAGGGGATCCATCAAATGCACAGTGTTGATGTTTGAAAAAAATTATGGTGGGCACCACACAAGTCGACCTCATGGGAAGTTCCCATAAGGTCGACCGCATAGAACTATTTCCCTAGGTATAATGACAAGTGTTTATGATTGGTGAAAAGTAGTGATTCGATTATCATATTTAAGGACTTTGTTTAATACTAATCTATGGATCTTAGGATATGATTCTCTTGGATGTCTCATTGCTAGTCAGAGCCGTTGATATAATAAGGGCGCTTTGTCTTGGAAAGGGAATTTTTTTTTTTAGACCCAGGGCCGGACCTTTTTGTGCAATGCAAGTATGCATGGTATCCTAAATGCTGAAGGGGCTTCAACATTCCATCATTCTTTCGTGACACACTTTGTTGGATCATTGTTTATGTATAGTAAGCATAACCTAGCTCTATATTCTTATGCTTCTTTAATAAGTTTATAAAATGATATTTTGTAACTGTCATCATCTCACTCATCATGACTCTTTGTGGATATGGTTTGTGATTAGTTTAGATGTTGCGCTTGGTTCGTTTTTTGAGGAGTGTGGGATATATTTCATGGTTTATGTTGTTGTTGCTGCTGTGATTGTCCTCATTGAGGGTGAATTATGTGACTTGAATAAAGGTGACAAGGTTTTTAACTTTGGAGGAGGGGCAGGGCATTTTAAATACTCGATAAGGCCGGTTGTACCTTATTTTTGGCCATTTCTAGAATAGTCAATTAGAAAATGAAGTATGTTGTCCCAAAAATGGGATATAACATATGGAAAGATATTTGAAAATATTTGGAGCGATTTTTATAGAAGCACAGCTGGCACTGAGCTTGATGGTATACAATCATCTAATGACAAGGCATGACCGAGAAGCTTAAAGGACAGAAATCGCTCGATAGAAGAGGAATAATTAAAATAATATAAAGAGGTGTAGCTGGAAGAATCTAAAAGACTGATGTGACAACAATTCAACTGCCGTAACCATTAAAGAACAGAAACAGATGCAGAGTACGTACATAACAGAAAAACTTATAAATAAAAAGAGAAATCAGTAGAACAAATCATCCCGTATCAACCAAACCAATCAATATATCTTTTTTAAAAAATAATAATAATAATAAAAATCGTAGCTTTAGTTGTATCTTACGAGTAGCAATAATCTTTAGATGTGATTTGAGTCTACACTCATAGGCTGGACTATTTTCGTTTTAGTAGAAACAGTTCTTTATTTGGGAAGGCTCTTTGCAATCCTGTCCCACAGTCGTTTGTGAGTATTCTTTTTTCTGTGTAATTGTTTCTAATTGTCTAGTATACCAAAAGCACTTTCATACGGAAGGCAAAGTGCAACCCATCTTCAGAGGAAGAACCCTATCATCTGATAATCATCTGATCTCATCCTCTTTGTTGGGGGCCTTGCACAAAACCTTAGGATCTAGCCTCCTGAAACAAACCAGAATTATGGAATAATAATGGAATGAACTAAATCAAAACATAAACCACACCACACCAGGGATTTTTACGTGAAAAACCCTCAAAGAGGAAAAAAACCACCGGACCTCGTCCAGATCAATAATCCACTATAAAGCAGAACGTTACAACCGATTACAAGTACACACCGCTTGGATCAAACCTTCTTCGCTCACGCAGGAGTGGATAAACAATAAGAGAAACAAAGAAGACGGAGAGATCTCACTGATTACGAGGACGTGGAAGTGCTGAGATATGGTAGATCACCTCTACGAGCATAGCCTCCCTTTCACAAGCTTCCTCTCTCTCCTCTCTCTCTCTCTCACCTTTGATAACCCTAAGCAAAGCTTTACGAAACCCTAGAATACCCTAGAATACACTCCAATCCCGTATACACTCCTTTATATAAGAATAGAAAGAGGTAAAATCTAAATAGGAAACAAAATCCGTAAAATTTGCATTTCCGCAATCGCATCTACGAAACTCTTCGATGATATCGAAGGTTTCTCGATGACAGCTTCGATATCATTGACGGTCCTTCGATGATATCGAAACAGGACCAAAACTGTCTAACGACCAGGGGTGAAAATTTCAACAATTATCGATGTCATCAAAAGTCTCTTGATAACAGCTTCGATATCATCGACGGTCTATCGTTGATATCGACAGGACCAAAAAACTGTCCGGCGACCAGTAGTAAAAAATCCTGCAATTATCGATGATATCGAAATTGGTTAGATTTCATTGAACCCAATAATGAGGAGAAGAATCCCCATCAAATCTCCCCCTTTTTGACTCAAGAGGAATCCACCTTCTTCAAGCCAGTCCGGTTTCTACAAACCTCAAACTTGCCCTTGAGCAAAGCCTTGGTCATCATGTTTGACCCATTATCGTCCGTGTGGACATTCTCAAGCTGTAACACATTCTGTTCCAAAGTATCTCTGATATAATGATACCGAATCTCTATGTGCTTCGACTTGGAATGCTGACTTGGATTCTTACTCAAGTGTATAGCACTTTAGCTATCACAATAGACCACGTGCTGCTCCTGTTTCAGGTTAAATTCCTGTAGGAACCTCTTCATCCAAAGCATCTCTTTACATGCCTCTATGACTGCAATGTACTCGGCCTCTGTCATCGACAATGCTACGACATTCTGTAGCTTGCTTTGCCAAGAAACCGCTCCCTCTGCAAACGTGAACATGAACCTCGATGTAGACTTCCTGGAGTCTATGTCACCTGCCATATCTGCATCTGTATAGCCCTCTAACACAGGTTTCTCGTCACCATAGCATAGGCTCAACCTGGATGAGCCTCTTAGATACCGCAATATTCACTTTACCATATCACAAGTGTGGTTCTTATACAAGGATCTCATCTTCTCTTGCATAGCTTTCAACCACTCCCCATTCTGCTCGTTAACTAGGGCCTTAGAATAAACTTCTGACTCTCCCCCATCAGTGAGCGTAATGTACTAATATGGCAAGTACCTCTTGGATGTCTGTCTGTCCCTAACTGACCTCCTTACCTGTGGCTCAACAGGTGGATCAAGTGGGGGCTACTCCCCTGATCCATCTTCTGAAGGAACTCTTTTGTCCTCTACACCTTGCTGTACTCTCCATCATCAGGCACCACGAAAGGAATAATCGGATCCATGTCCTCTAGCTCACCTGAACTAGGTTGGTTCTTCTTTGGCTTACCAATGTCTTCTATATACTGATCTTCAAAGAAAACCATATCTTTGCTCCTGACGAGCTTCCTCTCGGTCGGATCCCACAATCTGTAATCGAATTTTTCATCACCATACCCCAAGAACACACACTGCCTGATCTTCATATCGAGCTTGAACCTCTCGTCCTTTGGTACGTGAACGGATGCCTTGCATCCAAACACCCTGAGATGACTGTACGATGGATCTTGTCCAGTCCACACCTTCTTAGGTACTTCTCCATTCAACGGGGCTGATGGAGACCTGTTTATCAAATACACCGTCGCGTGCATTGCTTCTCCCAAGAATGTCTTGGGCAATTTTGCATGGGATAACATGCATCTGATTCTCTCAACAATGGTGTGATTCATTCGCTCAACCACACCATTATGCTGGGGGGTCTTGGGAACCGTATTTTTATGGCGTATACCCAGGGACTTACAATACTCATAAAAGTCGCCAATGTATTCACCACCATTGTCAGTACGGATGTACCTCAATGATCTACCTGTCTCTCTCTCGACCATAGCATGAAACAATTTAAACACACTAAAGACCTTGTCCTTGGATTTCAAAGAATAAACCCAAACCCTCCTAGATGCATCATCTATAAAAGTGACAAAATATAATGCCCCACCCAAGGTTTTTGTCCTCATAAGACCATAAACATCAAAATAAATCAAATCTAATGCATGCACTTTATTAACATGAGAAGCATATTTAATAAATGAAACTCTATGTTGTTTCCCTGATAAACAATCAATATAGGTTTTGAGAGGTGTACCTGTCACGTCTTGAAGGAGCTGCTTCATCGCTAGTAGCTGAAGCCCCTTTTCACTCATATGGCCTAGACGTCTGTGCCACATATCAATAGCTGAATCTTTCATTACGTTTAACCTACCCTTACACATACTGACACTTGTCTTGTACAAGGTGCAACACTTTTTTCCTCTGACCATGATCAACAAACTCTTGATGAGCTTCCATCGCCCACCAGCAAATCGGCTTTCATAGCCATCATCATCCAACCTTCCTATCGACATCGAGTTGAGGCGAAGGTCTAGGATATGTCTCACATCCCTGAAAACTAATGTGCAGCTCACATCGGTCTTCACACAAATATCATCGACTTCCACGATCTTCGATACACCAGAATTTTTCATCTTCATAGTCCCATAGTCACCTGACTTGTAGCTTGTGAAAAAGTCCCTTCGTGGAGTCGCATGAAACGAGGCTCCCGAGTCTATTACCTAGTCGGTGTCCTGACTCGTAGCCGTGAGACATATATCGTGATCTGCTGAAAAAATAACTATAATGTCGTCATCTGAGGCGACCGCAATGAAATCTGATTAATCTTCCTTTCCTTTTCCTTTCTTGTTGTTTTTAGCCTTACGACATTCATGCTTATAGTGGCCCTTCTTGCCACAATTCCAGCATTCAACATCTTTTTCGTTACTCGACTTGCCTCTTGATTAATCTCTGGCCTTCCCACCCTTCCCGTTCTTTCCTTTCCCCTGTTCCTGTGTCACAAGGGCCTCTTGCTGAGTAAACCCCTGAGACTTCCTCATTGTCTCCTCATTGAAGAGACAGCTAGTAACTTGTTCCATGGATATCTTTCTGTCTAGCGCGGAGTTATTTAGAAACACCACCAATGTCTCCCAACTGTCAGGCAATGATCTAAACAATAACAAAGCCTGCAATTCATCATCCAGGACCATCTTCATAGAAAAGAATTGATTCACTATATTGCTGACCTCATTCATGTGCTCGGCCACAAAGCACCGTCCTTGAACTTGAGATTCACAAGTCGCCTTATTATAAAAATTTTATTATCAGTTGTCTTCCTCTCATACGGCCCTTCTAATTTTAGCCATAGGCTAGCGGCTGAGGTCTCTGTAGACACATGGTGGAACACAGAATTAACCAACCATTGTCTAATAAACCCCACTGTCTTTCGGTCCATCTTCTTCCAATCATCATCAGACATATCATTGGATTTTGCTGATATGCCTAAAATTGGAGAATATAGGTCCTTGCAATAAAGCAAGTCCTCCATGTTAACCTTCTATATGGTCCAGTTAGAACCATTGAGGCTGATCATCCTTGATGGCCACCTTACATAATTCAAAATCGATCCTACCCGTTCAATAAACTTAGCTTTGATACCACTTTGTTGGGAGCCTTGCACAAAACCTTAGGATCTAGCCTCCCGAAACAAACCAGAATTATGGAATAATAATGCAATGAACTAAATCAAAACATAAACTACACCACACCAGAGATTTTTACGTGGAAAACCCTCAAAGAGGAAAAAAACCACGGGACCTCGTCCAGATCAACAATCCACTATAAAGCAGAACATTATAACTGATCACAAGCACACACCGCTTGGATCAAACCTTCTTCAATCACGCAGGAGTGGATAAACAATAAGAGAAACAAAGAAGACGGAGATATCTCACCGATTACGAGGACGTGAAAGCGCTGAGATATGGTAGATCACCTCTACGAGCATAACCTCCCTTCCACAAGCTTCTTCTCTCTTTTTTTTTTCTCTCTCACCTTTGATAACCCTAAGCAAACCCTGGAATACACGCCAATCCCGTATATACCTCTTTATATAAGAATAAAAAGAGGTAGAATCTAAATAGGAAACAAAATCCACAAAATCTGCGTTTCTGTAATCGCATTTGTGGAACTCTTCGATGATATCGAAGGTCTCTTGATGACAGCTTCGATATCATCGACGGTCCTTCGATGATATCGAAACAGGACCAAAACTGTCTAGCTATTAGGGGTGAAAATTTCGACAATTATCGATGTCATCGAAAGTCTCTCGATGACAGCTTCGATATCATCGAAGGTCTGTCAATGATATTAACAGGACCAAAAAACTGTCCAGCGACCAGCAGTGAAAAATTCTGCAATTATCGATGATATCGAAACTAGCTCGATTTCATCGAACCTAGCAATGAGGAGAAAAATCCCCATCAATCCTCTGATAATCGTTTGATCATTCTCGTAACAATCTTGTACGAGTAGTTGAATAGGTGACTAATATTCTCAGGTCTCAGTCATATACGATCGCATTTGACGTATCTACATATCTTGGTAATTAAGGTCAAAGTTGTTCAGTTTGAATCAAGCCACACAATCAGTTTTGGCACGCCCACACATCACACGTGACTAAAAACAAAACAAGAGACAACAATTAATGGGAGTAAAAATTGCTAAGTTGTCATAAATATTTACTGTGCTCTGGTACAATATCAACTGAAGAGGTCGTAACACTTCTGACACTACTGAACTACCTGCATAAGAAGAGGAAATGCAGGTGCAGCCAGTGCCTGAGATATTACCAAACCCGACACTCAATCATTCAAATCAGAACATGGCATCTCCATCTCAGACTGATCCTCTTGAGATAATGTCGATCGGGCTACACAATATGCAAATGGGGATTCAACATATTGCAGAACAGTCATGAGTTCAGGTCGAGTATTTTTGAATTCTGGCTGAAACTTTTAACAGGTGGATGACTAATCAAACCGAGAGCTTGAATTGGATGATGACTGTTTTTGCTGAAAGAGCATCTGTTGTGCCTCAATAATTTTTGCCTCAACCAACTATTAATGCTAGTTCATTAAGAAATTTGGTACAAGCACTGCCAGTACCAAAAGCACCACCGGTACCTGTATTACAACACGCATCCTCCTCTGGTACAGGAAGTGCACAATATTCCTCAACCTGCTGAGGTCAAACAACCTAAATGGGAGAATATGAATTTTATTCCGAGGTCACGAACCAGGGAATGCCTATGGTGTAACCTTTTCCTAGAAATATTCCTCATAATGTGGAATAATACCCTGTAGGTCATAACCCACATCTAATGGTAAACCATTACCAAAATTTTCAAGTGGTCTAGGAGGTGGTAGGTCAAATTCTGACCGAACTACCACTTCTATTTATTATAAACAAGGTCCTAAATGGATTGACCAGCAATATCCATTGTCGAGAAATTATCGACATGATTTTACACTATTCACAGGTGGCACTTGTCAATCGACCATAGAACACATATGTTAATTTAACATGCAGTTTGGCGAACTGGCCAATAATGATTATCACAAATTACAATTGTTTGGCCATTCCTTAACAACAATAACTTTCACTTGATACTCTAGTTTGTTGCAAAATTCTGTTTAGAATTGACAAGAAATGAAAGAGAAGTTTCACGCCCAGTTCTTTTATAGGGACATAAATTTCTATGGTTGACCTTGCATGTTTTCAATAGTCGCCAGGAGAATCGGTCGAAAACTATATTACTTAGTTTAAAATAACCAAAACCAATACAAAGTAGTCACGACCGATATTGGATTTGTACAACTGGTCTGAGACAGTTTGGAATTCAATCTCAGTAAAAAAGTTTATCGGAATGGAGTTTGCTGATCTTTATAATTTAACTAGAAAAATATCTTGATACGAAACTCTTCTTCAAGAAGGAACGAGTGAGAAGAATTCATCGGCTAGGACATACTGAAGTAGTAACGAAACAACCATTTGTCTATTCAGTGTTGGTTAAAATAGAAGCGATTGCGCCGGTAGCTTAAAAGACATACATTTGATATTACCTAGGCAAATGAAATCTTTGATATAATGTTGGTTAGGAAGTTCATGAAAATTTCCACTAATCATAAGATACCGATGGTCAAAGAATTGAAAAAGATCGAATATTGCAAATGACATAAAACTCGGTTTCATTCTACTAACAAGTGCGTTGTTTTCAAGAACATTATCCAGGACAAATCAACTAGGGATTGTTAAAATTTCCTCAAAAGAAAAAAGAGGCAAAGAGAGTTGCTTTCTTTAATTTAAATTAATTTATAAATTAAAATTTGAATGGAAGACAAGTGATTATGATGCGAGAAGAGGTATGCAACAACTCACCTTATTGAGTCAGGCTCAAAACTAACTTGACTCGGCCTGACTCAACATGGCTTCTGCCGACTGGGTGTAATTCAACGTAAGCTCGCTCCTACAGAGCTTTTCTCTCGAACTCGCTAGATCCACGGCCTCCCTGGCAAGGATACTAGGATTGCCGAACCGTAATTGAATTGACCCCGAACTAGACCTGACTCGATCTTCGGCTATGCAGGTTGATTCGCCGACTTGATTCAGCGAAAACAATGTGATTCCTCACTTTTTTTTTTTTGTTTTTTCTCTCGATTTCTCCCACGTTTGATTGCTGTTTGATGTGCCATTCAATTCTTACATTGAAGGAGAGTTTTATAACATTTAGAAGGCTTCTGGAATCCATGTTGCATAAGAGAAGCGTCGGTTGACGCTCCGCAACTCACAAAGGCTTCTTACGTTAGGTTACGTCTAGTTTTCGTCTAGTTTTCTATCTCTGAACACGAGGTATATCTTGTTTAAAACTGGTAATCACACGACTATCAAGTGGGCCACTTCATGGTTAATTTGGATTTTAGATCGAGGGATGTAAAAACCTCTATAGTGGTGCCGTTAGATTCGAGAAGATGACGGTCTTTAATGGTGTTTTTCTACACACGGTATATTGCGGCATTCCATCACTTTTAGACGACGGTCTTTATTGGTGTTTTTCTACACAGGGTATAATTTGCGTTTTTCATTCGCAGATCACATATTAGACCTAGGGTTTCTGATTCTCTCTCTCTCAGAGATTCAGTGAAAGCTAAAAATCCCCAACTGAAGAAAAAAAGAAATGGGTCAGATCCAATACTCTGAGAAATACATTGATGATACCTACGAATACATGTCCGTACACGGCACATGCCTCTTTCATTAACCTTTCTTTTTCCAAAATTTGGATAAATCTCAATAATTTTTAATTAATTCTGTCGAATTATTATTATTATTATTTTTTATTAGGAATGTCGTTCTTCCGCTGTAGGTTGTGAAACTGCTGTCGAAGAATCGGCTCCTCTCTGAGGTAAATTTCGAAGCAATTAGGGTTTCGAACTTTCAATATGCACCTTTTCTTTCTTTCCTTGAGCTGTGGTTGGGTGTCCAACAGAGCTGTGGTTAGGTGTCCAACAGAGCCGTGGTTGGGTCCACTATGCAATCCATCGGCAAAAATGGTCATTGGTAAATGGTAAGTAATGATGTGTTTTCTGCGTAGAAATGTCGTTGATGGGTTGGCAGCAGTACTGTGAACTTGGACTGGTCTTTCTGTCGACTGTAGCTTTTCATGGTTGGTGTTGTTTTGGCATTTAAATGTGGTTGTGATGATTCTAGTGAATAGGATTTGTGGAGATTTAGGCGTTTTCTTTGTATCATGAGAACCTTTATGTTAAATGTAGAAAGCAAATATCAGCCCAATAGGAAGCTCAGATGGTCCATGCCAATTGGAACAATTTAAGATTGCTACTAAAACCTGAGTCCATGCGGTGTGGATCACCTTAGTTTTGATCAGGCTGGTCTTTTGTGTCTTCTATTCATCTTGGTGAGTTACACCTAATGATCAGGCTGGTCTTTTGTGTCTTCTATTCATCTTGGTGAGTTACACCTAATGAATTGGTATGACGAAAGATACTATGCTGGCCTCACACATAGGGCTGTACACGAGCCAAGCTAGCTCGAACAGCTCGCTCGGCTTGGCTTGATTTAGCTCGACTTGACTCGACTCGAACGATGAATCAAGGCGAGCCAAGCTTTATATGACCCGGCTCGTTTTGAAAACAAGCCAAGTTCAAACATAGTGGGGTTTGACTCGAACTCGACTTGGCTCGAAGCTCGAGCTCGGCTCGACTTGAATATATTATTATTATTATTATTATATATTAATGTATATTATATTATATTTAAAAAATAAAAAAAAATAAAACATAAACCCTATCGTACCCGTCCGTCTCTCTTATACCATTTCCTTTCCTTACCTAACCCGCCATACTCGAGCTCCCCCCCCTCTCTCTCTCTCTCCACTCGGTCACTGCTTTGAGCTTGACTCAACGTCTACCCGGCTTGTCTCACCATATAGCCCACACTCACTTCAGCTCTCCTCTCTCTCTCTCTCTCTCTCTCTCTCTCTCTCTCTCTCTCTCTCTCTCAATCAACAACAAAGTACCATCTATGGTTTTATCTAATATTATATATATATATGTGTGTGTGTGTGTGTGTGTGTATTATTAATTAAATATTTGATTTGGGGGTTGGATCGGTTGGGTCGGGTTGCTGGGTTAAGTCAGGTGCGGGTCGTAGGTTGGGTCAGGTTGGGAGCAAGCTCGACTTGACTCGAGGTAAGCTCGCCTCGACTCGCTCCATTAGCTCGCCTCGAGCTCGACTCGAAAGTTTTGGCAAACAAGCCAAGCTTCAGTAGTAAGCTCGAGGCCGAGCTCGAGCTCGAGAAGAGCACGGACAAGCCAAGCCAAGCTTGGCCCACCTCGACTCGACTCGACTCAGCTCGATGCACAGCCCTACTCACACACAAACCTATAGTTGGCATCCCATCCCCATGGTTTCGTATGGCGTGGCTCACTTGAGATGTGGATTTGGCTGAATTTCTGTCCTGAGGGCCTAAAATTGAGAAGAGCGCCTAATGGACAGTGGATTTTTGCATATATTACAAGATGGGTGTTATTTGAGTTGAGAGAAATTCAGTCACAATCACAAGCTGGTTGAGGAGTTAAATGATAGTCAGGCAGTTTATTCTGTTGATCCACATGCACAAAGAAATTATCTCTGTGGCTGAGGCCAACAAAACTGTGGAACCCACTGTTGCTTGGTCACAACCCAAAAATCAGATTGTTTGAATGATCGTAACCTCAGATTAGTGGACACTTGTTTGTTGAAATAAGACCATTGGATAGTTTTCATGTGGTGTTGTCCACCTGAGAATAGGAATGGATGGATGAAGGATTCTATTTGCATCTGGTGCTCCAGGATCCAGCTAGAAGATATGCTGATTCTGCTGGTCTGCATCAACAGCGTCAGGTACTCTGGCATTGTTTAATCTTATATAGAAGCATCTTGCTTACAGCCTGTCTTTTATTGAGGATCATCCGCCGTGTCTTTAGATAAATGAACAGTTTTGCATATGCTCTATCTAGCATGGGTGCAGATTCTTCCCTCTGTTACGTGCCATACATTACAAGACTACTTACTATATTAATTGTTATGATTAACTGTACATTTTATTGATGGATTTAGCTGTTGTTTTTGGCTTGATTTACCCTGGTCTATCTTGGCTCTTGATTTAGTTCTTGTGCTGAACTTTAAAATATGGGAGTGAGCTATATAGCTCAAGGTTACTGATATTTAGCTTTCTTCAAGCACCAATGATGTTTTTCCTTTTTACTGAAAAAAATAATCTAGAGAGTGTGTTTTAGCTTGTGCATCTGCCTTCTTTTTAAATGAACCATTTATTCCACTATGCATATAAAAGAAAAGATCCCTCAGTTCTGTATTTGATTGCGGTGGAACAAATGAACTACAGAATGGTCTGGATAATCCAAGTACCAATTTCCTTTCCACGGTGCAATTGGAAAAACTCAGTAGATTTTTATTTGTTGCAAGTCATGTAGCACTAAATCAATTGGTTTAAATTGAATCTTGTGTCCGTAAGATTCAGAAACAGAAAACTAAGAAAAGTTGAATTCTGAGTTGCAAGGTGCATCTGCTGAAGAACCTGTTAAGGTGACTGTGGTCATGGATATGAAATCATGGCTATAATTAGGAAAATAATCCCTGCAAGATCCAAGGCGCACTTCTTGCTTAATCTTTTCCCTAAATAACCTAATTCTAATTTCTACATTATAATGGTTTGCCAGTTAGGTATAATCAGGATTTTCATGTTGATTTTTTTTTTTTTTTTCACGAATGCTTACTTCAGTTTTCACTTCATTGACATTTCTCTGTTTTCCCCATTTGGTTTAGCCTCGTGCTATTCCATATCCTGGAGTGCTCTTTTTTTTTTTTTTTTTTTTTAGTTTGGGATTTTCTAAGTCAGAAATTCCGAATATGAATATTTCTCAGCCTTATTATTAGCTTTTCTTTTTCTCCTTTTTCTTTATTGTCACCCTCCATGATATGATGGATATATAGGTCAATGATGGAGGGTATTTGGGTTAGTTGGCATCCACATAACCTATCTGGACCATCCATTAGGTGGAGTCTGAAACTAATTGCATTGAAGATCAGTGTACGAGATTGAAAGTTTGAATCCCTCTAGTCTCATACCATGCTTGCTACCCATTTTACATCTCTAGTTGGATCAATGCTTAGCTACTTAATGAAAGTCTGATACAAAAGACACTTTGGACCATGTTTTGTGGCCCAAGGAATGTGGATATGCAGCTGTTATCACGGAAATTCTGTCAGCTCCCTCATCACAGTACATGTGGCAAATGGTGGTGATCAGGGTTGTTGATTTGATGGCCACCATGTAAATGGGCCATAAGCCCTATTGCAAGTCATAATTTTCTAGTTGAATGTGGATTGTTTCTTTTGCATCCCAATATAGGATAGCTACCACAGACCAATCCCCTTTCCTGTTGGGATATGGTCTTACCCATGTCATGGCCCATCAGATCAACATTCCCAATCATCACATGTAGCTACATAGAACTTCTATGACGAGCTGCATTTTATCATTCCTGATTTCTTGTACCTTTTTTTTTTCTAACTGGTAATCTTGCTTCCTAGGAGGAGGAAACCAAGTAAAAAGATGCCAAGGCAAGCACCTAGTGTTTCCTCATCTGCATGTTGGATTGGTGCACAAAACCGACTGTTGAGTGCTGACTGTATTTGTTCATTTGCAGGAACCCAATTTACTCCTGGATGAGCCTACCAATCACCTTGATCTAGATACAATTGAGTGGCTTGAGGGTTACGTTAACAAGCAAGATGTTCCTATGGTCAAATAACAGAGCTTTCCTTGATAAGCTGTGTACAAAATTGTGGAAACAGATATGGGAGTATCAAGGACATGATGGGAATTATTCTGAATATGTATTAGCAAAAGCGGCATGGGTAGAAGCTCAAAATGCAGCATGGGAGAAGCAGCAGAACCAAATTGAGTAGACGAAAGACATAATAAACAGGTTAGGTAATGTAGCCGATGCTGGCCGTGCGTCCAGTGCAGAAAACGTGTGTTTAGATCTGCTTCTCCCCATGTACCATCCCTCCATAATAGTTTAGGAACTAGAACTGTTATGGATTATTCTTTTCACCTTAAGGCTGCATTAGGCCAAGGCCATGGGAAATGAAATTTGTGATATTTGTATTTCTACTTTCTGTTGAATTCCAAAAGTCATGAAACAAGCTCTAAGAGCTCTTTCTTTGCAATACAACACAGAGTCCCAATTTGGGAAGAATTTTATAAGAGATGAAATTCCAAAATCAAATACTACTTTTTCATGGTAAGTTACAAGATCCTCAGTAAGTTAAATGAGGCGTTCATCAATACAAAGCTTGGAAGAATAAAAAATTCTGGAAGTGGACTGCGGAAGGAGAAGCTTGGAACAATAAAAAATTCTGGAAGTGGACTGCGGAAGGAGATTTTTCATTCAAGTCTTTCTTTCCAAGTTATTTGCTCTTTAGATGGGGGTTCCCATCCTTGTGCCAACATATGGGGGTCATATCATTCCTACTGGGCTTTAAGCATTCACTTGGGTGGCAAATAACCAATTAAATCCTTGCTTTCAGGAACGAAAAAAGACAGATTTCTCCCGTTTTGGTGCTTTCTGATGATGAGATGGACCCATATTTTCCTTCATTGCAAGATGGCTAGGGCCATCGAGGATTGGGTTGTTTGGGATGAGTTGGACCCCTAATGCATCACTCAGGGAGCTGTGACTTGTGCTCAGTTTGCCCAATCCAAGCTAGGGGGAACATACCAAGATTCTATTTTGAGGGAGTGATGAACAGGTCACTCACTATTGATCACTCTTTGCTCCTTTTGTAATGCATTTCTGTTTTTGGATGAAAATTTTCCCATACAGAAAAGGAAATCCAAATCACAAATTATTTTTCTCTACTCTTATTCTCTACTCTTAATGCAGCCTAAGTTTCAACATCCTTGTTTTATTTCATATACTAAGATCTAGACGCCTGCCTTTTTTTTCTCTTGTGCGACAACATTGAACAATAATATTTTCCAACCACCAGTGAAGGCCCTATTAGGCCTTCCTAACATTTTTCAGCATCTATAGTCACTTAAAAGTTATCACTTAGGCGAGCATATACCTGTTAGATGAGATGATTTTCATTAAATTTACCTTTGTGTCAAAGTATTTATCTTTTATAATTCATATTTTTATGTCATGGTTGGTTGTTCTGTTTGCATCTTCAGCTATTTTCAGGTTTTGACCCTTTCAATACAATTCTAGGTGTAACTTGCAAGCATTTCATAGCTTTAAACAAACCATTTTAACAGTCTCTGGGATGCTTTTGTTATGACAGAAGCTGGAAAAACTTCAAGATGAGGACCAAGTTGAGAAGCAATTTCAATGGAAACAAATAAAGGTCAGGTTTCCTGCGCATGGAACAAGTGGAAGATCTGTAGTAATGATTAAGAATCTAGAATTTGGATATGATGACAAGGTGTGTAATTTTGTTATGTGATACAAATTTATTTTAAGTACTATGGCATTTCATTTTATGATTTGGGCCTTTAGTGTTGAATCATCATCTAACTTGCACATCCATGCACCAAGTACTTTTTGATAAAGCAAACCTTACTATTGAGAGGGGAGAAAATTTCCGTCATTGGCCCAAATGGATGTGGGAAGAGTACTTTGCTTAAGTTGATTATGGATCTTAAGACACCAATTGGAGGTAAAATTTTGATTGGGGACCACAATGTCCTGCCAAACTGTTTTAAGCAAAACCAGGTATGGTCATGTTTGCAAGAGTGCACCTCTTTTGTTGTTATAGTGAATAGTAGGATGCTTCTGAGTCATGTTTTACATGTCTGAATTTTCTCATGACTAGAAAAGTTTTCATCCTTGCATCGAATTAAACACATCATACATGTATAGTCTAGAAGGGATGCATGCATCTATCTAGAAGTAAACACATCATACATGTATAGTCTAGAAGGGATGCATGCATCTATATCTAGCAATCAAAAGGCACGTGGTTAATATCAATTGTCTTGCCTTCCAAACACTCTGCATTCGAATTTAACAAATGCTGATATTCTTGCTACACATGCTCGTCCAAAACATTAATCCATGGTTGAATATTTGTTACGAATCTCCCATTTGTTATTTACTTGAGAGGTCATATGTAAGAGATTCCACCTTCCTCCCATCACCTTGGTCACCTCATCAGAGCATTGTACGCAGTGTATTTATTTGTGGAGCTGAACCATCGGCATCAACAAATATGGGAGCAATTAAGAAGCTGATTTAAGTACAGGAGAGCGTTGAAAAAGCATCTCAAGATGGCGCATCAACGGGACTTAATCTGACAAGTAAGGTTGTCAATTTTGGACTCCATACACCATTTCCTTGTGTATGATTAAGTGTGAGAGTTTATGACCCAAACTCGAATAAGTTCGTATGTAGGACCTACTCTCTTGTATAGGACCTAGGATCTTGTGTATATTTGAATTCATCAGACATGGGTGTGTACGAGTTAGTCTTTATAGGGAGCATCCGATGGGAGTGTACGTAATGCATTGGATTAGGGCTGCTAGTGGTTGTTGGTTAGTTGATAGAAACCAACTAATGTCTCTTATGAGAGCAACCGACATAGTTGGAAATATTTTCCTCTAACATGGGAGTATATATGCATAAAGTCCTTTTGAAGGCCTTCGATGAGAGTGTACGCTTGAAAAGGTTAGGGTAAATCTATTGAAAACTCCTAAGATAGTGAATACCGATACACTCAAGGAAAGTGCATTCGCCCAGAGTGGAGTAGGGAAACCAAACCACTATATATGCTTCTATGTGTGATTATTATTTAAGCAAAATTCTATTCATACACGTGTTTGATTAGTTAAATCATATAGATGCTTGAATTGGATTGAATGCTAGACACTTAACTTGTAAGCACACACAAACTCATTATTTCTAAAAAACTAGTTGCTTAATTGTTACAATTATTGTAGTCTATTTGATTGGACCCACTTGGCTTAGAAGCCTAATTGTTAATTTTTTTATTAGTTTTAATTGGTAAATTATATTAATTAGGCAAATAATTTTGAAGTGGTCTTATTCACTTCCCTTCCAGGACTTAGCCGTAATTCTAAGCCCCACCAAGCTTCCGGACGTGACGTGGTAGACAATCTACGCAATTTTAGGAATCAAAGAGATTGAGGTTGTGGTCGAGACTTCGCGGGATGGAATCTAAGAGATTGGGGCTATGGTTGTGACTCGGCTGGATTGTATTTGGTTGAGTGTCTGGGTGTAGGACTCCTACACTTGTGAGCTGGAGTGGTGTGAATGGAAGATGATGGCCTTCCTGTCGGCCTTTCCGTTTCCTCTTACGTTCTTAGGTGGCGTGGCTGCTTTATTCTCATGGAGAGACTCGTATCATAGTCCCGGCTTTTCTATCCTTTCTTGTACCTCAATCACTTTGGTAGTGTCTTGGCACTCGAGTCGGTAGTTCTCGATTTGGCCTTTAGTAGGAGAAAAGGTGGGGCTAAGTTTGAGAGAACAGGCCATTGACACATGGTCTACTGCCTAGAATAGAAAGCTTTGAGATGGATTATCTTTCTTTAGAGCCCATACATCAATGACCGAAATGCTAGGCTCTCTTGGAAAGACTGACTCGATGGGAAGGACTTGCTCATGATTTGCTAGGATGGACAATACATTGTTGTCGAAGATGTATTCGACTCTTTGATGCAAGGTAGAAGGGACGAAGCCTACCTTGTATATCCATGGTCTGCCAAGGAGAACGTTGAATGATAATGGGATGTCTAACACTTGTAAAGAGATGGTAGATGTGTCTAGACCGATCTGCAGTTCTAGGTTGATTCTCACTAAGCCTGCCTTCAGGTGTTCTCAAAGGCTTTGACATTCATGTCGCTTGGTTTGAAAGTGGATGGTTCAAGTCTCAAGTACGTGGTAGCCCAAAGTGGGCAAACATTGAGACTTGAACCATTGTCAATTAGGATGAGCAGGGTGCTACAGTTCCTATAGGCAATGGTTATGTTCAGGCAACACCCACGGTCAACCTTCTAGTGGCAACTCGTCATCAGAAAAGGTGATGGCTTGTGGGGGTGAGGAGTTGCCCCATTATGTGTGACCATTTCAGGTAGGGCATCCCAAGAGATGTGCTTTGTTGAGTGTTTAGACAAAAATCTCTCGATGCATCTAGGATGTGCAGAGAAGTTCTCACAAGATATTTGAGCAAGAATGATTTTGAGTTAGGTTGCCTCATCAAAAGTGGTCTCAGCTTTAAAAGCCATACCTGTGAAAGGTCCTCTAGTATATCTCTCCAGTTGCACCATCCGTTCAGATTCATGTTTCCCACTTCCGTGCACTCTGGGTAGTGCCACATGATTGCTTTGTTACTATAGACCGATACCGCCCTTCCTTGAAGAACCAAAGGAGGTTGTGGCGACGCTTGGTGATCTGGTTGTGGCATTGGGCTTGCCCCTAACAAGACAAGAGGCTGTTGCGGGTGATTGAATTGGACTGGACTTATCGGAGTTGACTCGTGTGGCATGTTAAATGGGGAGAGATGTCCTCCTTGCAATGTGACTGTAGGAGGGTTGATGTAAGATGGTGGATCTGGTGCTCTTCTCATGAGCACCGCTAGTTTTAGTTCCAAGAAGGACGTTGATTGTAGCCTGAATCGATGGAAAAGTTGGGCGGATCTAGTGCTCTTTCCATGAGCACCACTGGTTGTTGGTCCCACAATGGACCTTGATTGTGATCTGAATTAAAAGAGATGGGAGGATCTGGTGCTCTTCCCATTAGCAACAGTGGCAGTTGATCTTAAGATGGACCGTGATTGTGATATGGATTGAAAGAGATGGGTGGGTGTGGTGCTCTTCCCATGAGAACCAATGGTTGCTGGTCCCAAGATGGACCCTAATTGTAACCTAGATTTATTGTGAATGGGGTGGATTTAGTGCTCTCTCCATGAGCACCAATGGCTATTGGTCCCATTGTTGCTGAATGGACGTTAATTGATAGACAGGATTAAGAACTCTCTCTTGACCCGGGAAGATAATAAAGTAGTTGATTGTGGACTTGTCATTCTAAGGCATCGAAATCCAACAGAAACTTGAAACATAAATTTCTAAACATTTCTCTTCAAATAACACACATGCTAAAATCCTCTTTTAGGTCTTTCACAAATTGAATGTAGCAGTTCAATGATACTGTCCTATTCTCATAGTCCAAGTAGGTTGTAACATGCTGGATTTTTTGCTAACTCAGGGTTCCAACAAAAAATCCTTGGAAATTTTTTGCCTAGAAATATTTTATTAAATTCTGTTTCTAGAACGAGATTACAAGGTTTTAAATATTAAAATGCAACCCTACTTAAGAGTGTTAATGCTAATAAACTAAAACTTTCCTAAAATAGTAAAACTCACTAAAAATAGAAAGTCCTGACCTAATCACGCAGGATGATTCCTGACATGATAAGAAACAAATATTAAAAAGACACTAAATACTAAAACTCTAAGATGAAAAGATACGTCTAATAAAAAACTTACTAAAAATAATAAATGTTTTAGAAAATAATAATTTTGAATAGAAATGAGTCATCTTCTTGCAAATCAGAGTGACAAGACATGCTTATAGGTGTCAATTGGCCTCAAATGGTCTATTCCAGTAGGAATTCATATGCTGTGCGTCCCGTCACTCATTTCAGTTTGAAAGTTATAGTTGATTCACGAGAATTTTGAGGGTTTTGAAAACAATAGTACATGGTTGACCCTAAAATGAACAACATCCCATAGTTGACCGTGGAGGGGTATGGTAGACCGTGCAACACTGAACAACAGGTTGCGGTCGAGTATGGGGTTTCACAATTGACCGTGCCACATTTTGGGGGTTTTGGACAATGACCCATGGTCGATCGTGGAGGAGCACAGTCGACAGTGCCTGGCCCGAATTGTGTTACACGTGGGGCCCTTTAAATAGCCTTTAGAGCTTCATTTTCTCATTTCATTCCTCTCCTAAAGGCCCATTTTCTTCCCCAAACAAAACTCTAGCCTCTTAGAAACTCCAAATCTTCCCAAACCTTTTGATTTCTTCTATCCTTTTTGAAATCCCTAAACCCTGACACCAAAACGGTAGCTTTCCACTCCTTTGGTTCTTCGTGATGTGTGATTCTAGCATGCTCTTATGGTGAAGAAAATGAATGATCCATGTCGATTCTAGGTCAAATCTATCTTCCTTTCTCTAAGTAAGAGGTTCCTAACCCTTTGTTGGGGATTTTCCAAATTTCTTTGTGTCTTGAAGTTGTTCGAGTTGGAAACCCTTTCCATTTCTTAGAAAAATAAAAAACTCTAACATTAGGGTTTTGTGCCTACTAGGTCTTGGACCTCCATTTGTCAGTTTGATGCGGTCCATGCTCTTGTGGGAGTTGTAATTGAACGTGGGTCTATTAGGGTTTCAGTTGTATGTTGATTTCGGGCACCGATACGTTGAATCAAGTTGAGGAATCGTTCTAATCGAGTTGGGTAAGCCCCAATCCATTGTCTAACGTTTAATTAGGATTAAATCTAAGTAATTAACGATAAATTTGTACTTTAATTTAGGTTTGGAGCGTTTTCTCCAAAATTTTGACACTATGGCCGCATCCTAGTCGAGGGCTTTCGACTCTAAGATGAAGATCTACATTCAAGCTTCTTCCTATCAATTTTGATAATTGAATGTTTCTATATGTGTAATGCTAAAATTGCTTCATTATCATAATTCTTATGTTGTTTGTGTTTCAGTGATAGCATGTTTTTTTTTTTTTAAATTTATTTATTAATATTTTTAAAATCCAGAAAGAACTATATATTGATATGGACAAGTATACAACAATGATTAGGGAGGGCCCAACTAAGAAGCAGGCCACTCCTATCATATGAGAGGAGCAAAAACAGAAAAAAAAGAAACAGGGAAGCAGAATATTCAAAAGAACATGGAACTGCGCCCAACTGCTGGAAAGGAGGAAGCAAAACATGAAGACCCGGGCTGGAAGAGGTCTCCCAAGGGAGTAGCAAAGGATCGAAGCCAGGAAGAAGAAAAAGGCGAAGGAATGATATAACATGTTCGATGAAATGCATGAATGACATAAAATTCTATTATTTGAATTCTTTTATGCTGCTTATTAAGCTACATTTGTAGGAATTGATTTAAATTGTTGATCAAGGATTGGTACATATATCCAAATGGCTTACCATGGTGTGGTATTACATTGCTTTATATTTGAAATCATGTACTAGATGATATGTATCATTATTATTGTGGATTAAGCTCTGATCAATATTCGAGTAAGTGGGCGGCCTGCCTTTGGCTGGCCCTTACGAGCTGGTTAGGTCGACCGTAGTGAAACACAGAAGACCATCAATAGTTAGAAGTACATGGGTTGTTTACACCCAATGCCAGTTTCACCAGAGTTTATTGTGATTGATTTGATCAATCTAATGCAGAGCTTATCATTCATGTGTTTGATTGTTGTTTAACACCTTATTAAATATTGGATATCACAATTTCCATCGAAATGAAGTCTTAATTATAACCATTAGTATAATTGGATCCTATAAATCTCATGGGCTGGGTATAGTGGTATGGGACACCATGTCCGAGCTGTCGGCCTATGCTGGGTGATAAGCCTCCCATAGTGACCATTGAGCGTTATCTCATTAGTTAAGCATAGTAGTATATAACACCGTGTCCAAGCTGTTAGCCTACACTAGGTGACGATCCCCCGTAGTGACCAGTGAACATTAATTGAGGTGACATGACTTGTACATTGGATGCTTGTGGTTGTGTCTCTCTTGGTCAACATGTAAATATTTTGATTTGATTAGTGGTGCACATTTTCGATTTGTGTGATTTGCTAGGTGTAGCATATCGTTTGTCGTGTACATAATTCTTCCAATTCATGTGTTATGCTGTCTCGAGGGTTCATGTAAAGCCATGACACATCCATCCTCTTATTGAATTTGGATGACAACCCTTATTATGTGGATTCAATATCTTGGGCTCCCTATACCTTTAAAATTGATTATTTCAATTGATATTGGGATATGAACCCTAAATTGGATTAAGAGACATTGGAGACGAGTCGTGATGATCCGTAAGGAGCCACATGATCCAGTTCAATTGACTTGTGATATAATTGTAGTATTCTAGCTTTGTCAATATGCTGATTGAACTTGGATAAATAATTTTTTTTTGGCTAAAACATGCATATCATGACATTTATTGGTAATATCAATGACAAGCCATATTACATTAGGACATTTTGTGGTTGATATTGGTGATGAGACATTGTGGTTTGGTTATTATTCTCGGGACATGCATACACATATCATGACATACATGCATTTAATTAACCAAATTTAGAAAATTGTCTGCTATGTTATGCTTTCATTCATATGATTTAGGTATGACATGCTTAGTATCTGTGCATTAGAGACAACATGCTTAAGAACAATATATGTATGTTAACCTGTTTATAACTAAAGTATCATGATAAAAATTTGCAGATCTTTCTTCACTATGTTGGCGTCTGACGCCTTCCATTTAATATATATAGATGACTCAGGAATAAAACGTGATGATGGTGCGCTTGGGGCACTGTAATAGATCTTTAGCTCATTTCAATCTTTTTGGTGGTTTTATATCTTTTATATGTTGAATATATATTGTGGCCTGTATAGCCCTCACATGGGCGGACACTACTTTTGGAGTTGTACATTTTAGATCTTGAACTCATATTCCTAGGTTTAGTTATCCATATTTAACTTTTAATGTTGTTGATTTAAAGCTACTCTAATTATTAATCATGGTTGAATATTAACCGGTCTATGTGGACACGTGGAGACTTGCCCACGTGCAATTTTAGTAAGTTCACACTTGAGAACTTAGGATTGGAGTTTCCATACTCAGGTGTCGAATTTTGGAGTATGACACATGTACTAGGCCTTTTCAATTTTTCCGAATTTGCACTGCATGATAGAGAAAGTATTAACATCTTAAAAAAAAAAAAAATAACATAGAAAAATAAAAGTAATTAAAATAGTAAGGGTTGTGGTTGGCAAGTGGTAAGGGACATGGTTGACATGTAATAAGGTTAATTGTTAACATGTAGTAAGGGTCGAGGTTGACATATGTTAAAGGGTTGAGGTTGACAAGTAGTAAGGGTCATAGTTGTCATGTAGTGAGAGTCATGTTGTTCAATCGGTATTCAATAAAAACAATACAACAAAGACTACAATCTATCTCCTTGTGTTCAACATGACAACTTAGACCCTTGGTCATAACTTCAAACTTGTACAACCATCCCTTCTCACCGTAACAGGAAAAAACAAAAGTCTATATATAACCATCTATTTTCCCCATATGCAAATCAGATGGGATCCACAAGCAAACAAACAAAAAACTGGTAAAATTGTCATTTTTACAAAGTGTAGTTGTCGGAGAGTAAAAACGGTGGTTCTTTTAACCATAGTAAATAATAGAGGGTTGTACACCAAAGAAACTATTACTTGAGAATGGGGCATTGGAAAATTAGTAACCGGAGTGTGGTAGTGGGTCCCACAAAGTAAGGTTCGAAGGAAGATTAGTCTTTAACAATTGCTAAAAATTCCAAATAGGTCTTATCACCAACTTTAGCCTTACTTGTTATGGGTGAATCTAAATCGAACTGCTTCGAGGTTAAGATAGTAGCATCAAGGGGCAAAGCCTCGGATTGGTTGTGTCCGACCCGAGGCAATACCAAAGGCTCCTGTAGAGCTACGACACTGACTTGAGATCAAGTGGTCGAGCGTCTGACTAGTGGGGCCTCGGAAGAATGGCGGTATGTCCGAGCCGACCTGCATTAAGCCCTTTTGCGAGGGTCCACACGTCAACTCAGAATGCGGAAGGGGTCATCACATACTCGCCCAGCGGACCTCCGACATGATCCTCCTTGCCTTGCGCGATGATGAGCAGCTCACTTGCGTGCTCGGATCGCCAAGCAAGATCCGAGCTGCGAGGTCAGTTCGGATGAGAGCTTAGTCAACGATGACGTTTATGGAATAAATCCAATAAAGCATGACCGGTGTAATGCCTAGTGCATGATCTCTGGATAACCGGCAACGATCGCGCACGCGTAGCTCTACCATGGTGGCGACGAACACACCGAGATTATCGGACACGCTCAGCAGGACCCTAAGGTATAAATGGGAATCAATTCTACAAGAATGGGTATGCAACATCTAGCACCCTCACTCTACACTACTTAGACCTGGTTTCCTTAGCTTGACTTAGGCATCAGAGGGTCCCCTACTTGAGCCAGGGTCTCCTTTTCCCTCTTTGTTCAGGTCCAGGGTTCGCTCCGAGCACTCAGGGCTCGGCGGAGGGTGATCCAGATTTTGACATCAACATTTTGGTGCCGTCTGTGGGAACGATACAAAAAGACTAGAGAGCTTTACCATGGCCAGGGGAAAGAAGAAAGCACTTCCTATAGTAGCCGCGAAACCTGAGCTAAGTGGACAATGTCACTTGTCCTCGCTTCTGCATACCGAGTCGGCTTTGATCGGGTCGTCTCAACGGACCTGGAGCCGAGGAAGTAAATACCGGGCCCTGCAGAACGAAGTACAGATGTTGAGGGACGAGATCAATCGAATGAAGGAACAATAACAAGTGCCTCCCAACCAAGAAGAGGTAGCCCCAGTGGTAGAGGAGCTGTTCCTCGTAAGTTCTCGAGCCAGGACGTCCCAGAACCAGTTTACTCAGGCCCTGGATCCTACGCGACATGTTGAACCGACCTATATCTCTGCAACCTCGGCGTTAGCCTTGACTGACATTCGCCATGAACTGGAGAGGAGGAGAAAGGGAAAAATGCCCGAAGCCGAAGTTCCTCAAGAAACCATGGTAGAGAACCGGAACCCGTGGGAAGCTCATCTTGACGAGCTTCGAAGTCAGATCAAGACCTTGCAGAGGAACCAGCAAACCCTTGCCTTGATTGCGGTGGAAGCGATGATGGAAGAAATTGAGCCTCCCTTCACTGGCAACGTGATGAGTGCAGAAATGCCTCAGAGGTTCAGGATGCCTCCCATCGCTCAATATTCCCGGTCGGGCGACCCGACGGAGAATGTAGAATCTTATTGTTCATGGATGCAGATTCAATCCGCCTCAGATGCAATGATATGCCGAGCCTTCTCAATAACCCTTACTAGGGCTGTGAGGAACTAGTATCGATAGCTCAGGCTGAGGTCGATCAGCACCTTCGCCGAGCTCAGCAGGTTGTTTTTAACTTAGTTCATCGTCGGCAAAAAGAATCGAAAGTCATCTACCCACTTGCTGACTCTCAAGCAGAATAGCAGAGAGTCGTTGAAAGACTATATCTCTCGCTTCAACAAGAAAGCTCTGCAGGTGGACCACTACTCGGACAAGATGACATTGTCCGCAATGATCAGTTAGCTCAAGGAGGGCAGATTCCTATTCTCGATTGGGAAGAACCCACCTTTAACTCTTAGCGAGCTTATCAGCCTGCGCAGAAGTACACTAATGTTGAGGAGTTCTTTAGCTCATGCAAGAGTAACCTGAGCTCTGAGTCCTTGTCTAAGGGCAAGAGGCGGAGGGATAAAGCGCTGCAGCATGTGGACAAGAGAAGATCAGACGACAGTGCCTCTCGGGACAGGAGGCTGAGCCGGAAGCTTGAGAGGAAATTTAGCTTGTACACTCCTCTCAATACATCTGCGGAGCATATCCTGCTAGACATCCGAGACTAGAGGCTACTACATTGGCCAAGTTGCATGAAGACAGATGCCAGTCGGTGTGACAAATGCAAGTACTGCCTCTTCTATCGCGACCACGGTCACAATACCAGCGACTGCGTCGACATGAAAGATGAAATCGAGACCCTCATCTGCAAGGGTCATCTACGTCAATATACGAAGGAAGAAAGATTGGTTGAGAAAGACGACCAGCCCCGTAGAGCCACGGAGGAAGCCACAGAGATTCATATGATTTATGGTGGTCCGTCCGGAGGCGAAGATTCAAACCGGGCTTGTAAAGCCCACTCTAGGAGCACCGATCCTGAGCACCACATCTACTCCGCCAAAAGGCTGAGGAAAGAGCTCCGAGTAAGCCCCTGTAGTCTTACGTTTACGGAGGACGACGTGTGAAGCATCCAACACCCACACGACGATGCCTTAGTGGTTGCAATGACAATAGCCAATCACAAGGTTTACCGTATCCTAGTCGACACGGGGAGCTCGACCGATATAGTATACTCTGAGGCATTCAACAAGATTGGGATAGACAGGTCGCGCCTCCGACCCGCGAAGACCCCATTGCATGGATTTGCTTGAGATAAGGTAATCTCTAAGGGCGTTATTTCCCTCCCAGTTATAGCGGGAGAAGGGCGGAATCAGGTGACTCTATTGGTAGATTTTCTGGTGGTGAATGTGCCATCATTGCAATGGGTCGGCTGTCCCTTAACACGATGAGGGCAATCGTATCCACTTACCATCTGATGATGAAGTTTCCGGCCGAAGGAAGGGTCAGATATGTCCGACGAGACCAATGCGAGGCACGTAGGTGCTACTTGGCGGCAGTGAGAAAGGGCACAGCAAAGCAGGTGATGTAGAGTGGGTCGCGGACAATTACATGGCAAAGATGGATCAGAAAAGGCCCGGTCGGCGACAGAAGTGATCTGGACCATCACACATTAAATCAGGCGTATCTCACAATCCGGGATGAGTTACCCGACGAAAAATATATGATTCTGGGGTAGAACGAGCTACTTTAGCCAACCAACCCAGCTACGCCGGGTTACGACGCTCGGAATTGCGAGAAACCCCTGATTTGATGGTCGTTTCCCTGTTTCAATTTCGTTTTTACTATAAATAGTAAGTTTTAGTTTGCTTATAACTCTTCATCCGTCGGGCTTGAGGAGTTGCGCCCAACGTGAAAAGAGCTTAGGATAATTAGGAGAACGGGTTGGTGAAGCCAAATAGGACACTTACTATTTTTGGCCGAAAACCTTGCGCACTAGTAGACATTACGACCGTCTATAAATAGTAAGTTTACTATTTATAGTAAGTCGCGAATTCTAGGAGTCCTAGTTGTAGTTTGATTCTGATTTCTTTCCTATTGCTTAGTACCCTTATTTAAAGGGTTGTGAACTCGTTTTTATTCATTCATTAATCTATTTCGAATTTATTTAGAATTTATTTCTATTTTCTGCTCTCTTTTCTCGTGGATTCGAGAAAGTCTCTGTGAGGAGTCCAGAGAAGTTCCGTGGATTCGGAATAATTATCCTCTTGAGGAAGACGGTGCTCGACCTCACGTCCTCCCCTGCGTCAGCAGGTCCTCACAATAAATGTGCTCAACCCCAGAGACGACCCTGCGGAGGACTCCACTGAAGAACTTGTGACTGTCCTGCTCGAGGAAGCCGATCCAAGCAGGACTTGCACCGGGATATGCCCGGCATCCTTCCAAATAATATGGTTCATAAGCTGAATGTGGACCCAGAGCACAAGCTGGTAAAACAGAAGAGGAGGGCGTTCGAGCCCGAGAGATACGCGACCATAACCGACGAGGTGTCGAAGATCCTTTGAGTCGGGTTCATTGAGGAAGTTCATTACCCGGACTGGATCGCTAATGTGGTCCTCGTGAAGAAAGCCAATGGGAAGTGGCAGGTTCGTGGACTACTCGGACTTGAACAAAGCCTGCCCTAAGGACAACTTCCCTTTACCTTGGATCGACCAGCTAGTTGACAGCACAACCGGGCATGAGCTGCTTACCTTTTTGGATGCATACTCCAGGTACAATCAGATCGTGATGCACCTCCCAGACAGGAAGAAGACGACCTTTATCATGGACAAGGGACTCTATTATTACCGGGTCATGCCCTTTGGCCTGAAGAATGCTGGGGCGACATATCAGAGGTTGGTGAACTAGATGTTTGCCTGACAAATTAGCTAAACCATGGAGGTTTATGTCGACGATATACTCGTCAAAAGTATCAAAGCCTCTGACCACATTGCAGATCAAGCTAAACCCGACCAAGTGTGCCTTTGGCGTCGGCTCGGGTAAGTTCCTCGGTTTCCAGGTCAACCAAAGAGGTATCGAGGCTAATCCTGACAAGATTAAAGCCCTGCTCGACATGAGCTCGCCTCGGACGATGAAGGAAATCCAGTGTCTCACCGGAAGACTCGCAGCGCTCGGACGGTTTATATCCAAAGCGACCGACAAATGTCTTCCATTCTTCCAGCAGCTGAAAGGTCACAAGAAAGCAGAATGGACCTCTGAATGCGAGTAAGCTTTTTAGTAGCTGAAGCAGTACTTGAGGTTGCCACCTCTGCTGTCCAAGCTTGAGGAGGGTGAGCCCCAATTTCTCCACCTGACGGTGTTGGCCTCGGCTGTCAGCTCGGTGCTCATTCGCGAGGTGGAAGGCAAGCAACACCTTGTCTATTATACCAGCAAGGCAATAGTCCCAGCTTGAGATTAGATACCTGAGCATGGAGAAGCTAGCCCTTAGTCTGGTTATCTCTGCTCGGAGGCTGCGCCCATACTTTTAGGCGCACTCCATCATCATCCTCACAGACTCTCCTCTTCGATAAGTCCTCCAGAAGCCAGAAGTATCTGGGCGGCTTACCAAGTGGGCGATATAACTCAGAGAGTTCGACATTAAGTATTGGCTAAGGACAACAATCAAGGGTCAAGCCGTGGCCGACTTCATAGTTGAGTTTACCACTCCAAGTGGTGAGATCGGAGATGCAAGTTCGGAGACCGCCCCTGTGGTTTCTCCGACTCTTCCTCTCCTTAAGGGCGCAGAGTCAAAGGGGGGAAATAGTAGATGGACCCTTTTCGTGGATGGGTCATCCAACTCAAAATGAGCCAGGGCTGGGATCGTCCTAGTCGCACCCGACTCAACCACCATCTAGTATGCAATTAGGCTCAGCTTTAAGGCTTCCAACAACGAAGCAGAGTACAAAGCTCTACTGTCCGGACTCAAAATATCCACTAGTTTGGGAGTTCGGCTCCTCAGTGTCCGGTGTGACTCTCAGCTCGTCGTGAACCACATATCAACAGAGTACGAGGCCAAGGAGGCAAGGATGATAACTTACCTAGCCAAGGCCCGAAAGCTGACAGAAAAGTTTAAAGATTGCATCATCAATCAGATCCCGAGGGCTGAAAACTCTTGGGCCGATGCCTTAGCTAAGCTGGCTTCGGCTATTGAAGGGAAGATCCCAAAGATTGTGCTCGTGAAATTTTTAGATAGCCCAAGCATCGATCGAGCTGACCGGGCCGACAAGGAAATGGTCAATCCAGTGTAAGTCTCTCCGAGCTGGATGACTTCGATCATCAAGTACCTCACCACTGGTGAGGCTCCCCATGACAGGTTGGAGGCTCGACGTCTGAAGGTTAGAGCAGCAAGGTACGTGATTCTGGACGACACACTGTATAAGAGCGGGTACTCTCAGCCATACCTTAGATATCTCCGACTCGACGAAGCGGACTATGTGATCTGAGAAACCTACGAAGGAATTTGTTGAAATCATTCCGGGAGCCATGCCTTGGCACATAAGATACTTCGTCAAGGGTACTTCTGGCCGACGATCCGAGAAGACTCTAAGAACTTTGTCCAGAGGTGTGATAAGTGTCAAAGATTTGCTGTCGTGTCGAGCGACGTATGGCCGTTCGTCCAGTGGGGGATCGACATCATTGGCCCTCTACCTCTTGGAAAGGGCAAACCAAGTTCGCAATTATGGCAGTTGAATACTTTACTAAATGGGCCAAAGCCGAGCTAGTAGCGAAAATTACTGAGCAGAAGGTGATAGATTTCATCTGGAAGAACATCATCTACCGGTTTAGAATCCCCCACACCATTGTGTTTGACAACGGGAGACAGTTTGATAATGACAGGTTTTGAAGCATGTGCCTGGGGCTTGGCATTGCCAACGCGTACTCATCGCCTCTCCATCCATAGTCAAATGGACAGGTGAAAGTTATAAATAAGGTCATCAAGCATCATCTCAAGATGAAGCTAGAGAAAGCTAAGGGCAGCTAGGCTGATGAGCTCCCGTTCGTTCTCTGGGCCAACAGGACCACAACTCAATCGTCTACTAGGAAAACCCCATTTTCATTGTCTTACGGCTCGGAGGCTATCGTCCCCATTGAGATATGACTCCCCACTGCGCGAGTGAGGAGCCATCAAGAAAAGTAGAATGCTAACCAGATCACTACAAGCCTGGATCTACTAGAAGAACTATAAGATACCGTCAAACTTCGAGTCGCGGGTCGACATCAACAAGTTGCTTGGTTCTACAATTCCTGAGTCAAGATGAGACAGTTTCGGCCAGGAGACCTAGTCCTTCGACGTGTCTTCCAGAATACTACAGAGCCTGGAGTAATGTTGAGGGTCAAATATTGCATATTGGACCCCACTTTTTACTTGGTTTTATTATCATGATAATGTTTAATGTTCTATTTTAATCATGTTTGTGTTGCAAGGTGAATTCAAGAGCTTAGATTGAAAAAGATGTTAAAAACATCGATTTAATGCTCAAGAATTACCAAGATCAAGAATGAAGAATGCACACTCCAAAGATCTAAGAAATCAAGTGAAGAATGAAGAAAAGCAGAGTTTTGAAGTGAAATTACATAATCCTCGACCAGTCTTGCCTCCGGCTCGACTAGTCCTGCGTAAGCTCGACTAGTCCTGGACTCTACTCGACCAGTTGTAGCTCGACCGATCGAGGGTGCTCGACTTGAACTCCAGCGTGTAAAACAACTAAAAATCCGTTCTGCTCGACCAGTCGAGGGTGTTCTATGACTGATGGAGAGTGGCCCATGATCGGTCAAGGACGTCCCTCGACCAGTCGTTACGTAGATGTTGCATGGACTACGTAAATTTGAGGCAGTTTCTGAATTTTTCCACATGGTGTGAAAGTGCAAGGCCTAAAACTATAAATAGGGTCCTTAAGGCATCCCTAGGCATCATATAGGGTTTGAGGAGTGGAACAAAAGCGTGGAGAAGTCGTCGCCAAGAGTTTTTTTTCATTTTCCTTAGTAGTTTTTATGCTTTTCTTAAGAGATTCTAGTTCAATCATGTCTATGGTTGACTAAACCTCTAAGCTAGGGTTAAGAGGTGAAGCTTGTAGCGTGATGAGATGTTTCTATTGCTTTGATTCATGTTATTATTGAACTCTCTTTGATTTTAGTTGATTATAAGGAATACTTTCAGTTTTTAATGGTTTGTTGTGACTCAAATTACAATGGATCTGCGATAGCTTCGAGTATGCTCTTTTCATGTATTGATACTGTGAAATTAGGAAATTGTGTTGTTCACTATCGTCCCTTAGGCATGGTTGGATGATGGAATCCTCCCTAACTTTCACAAATCTCTCAGATTGGTAAATCCTGTTATTTGTCTTGTCTCCTGGGCATGGTTTTGTGACGGAATCACTTCCAGTTCTCACACCTCTCATCCACTGAGAACTAGGTCGAAGGAAGTTCGGATTTGATTTTACTGAGATATCTTCCAATTGGATAGGATGGGACTCCAATTCCAATCGTGTGACTTGAATCAAGCATATATCTCCTTGATCTCTACAAGTGGATCCTTGAAAACCCTACTTTCTCACCTTTGAATTTCTAAGTTTTTCATTACATTTCTTACAATTACTCTCAAATATTTCAGGTTTAGGTTTTCATCTTTTTCTAGTCCTTCTTATAGTTGCTTTCAGCAAACACACGAGATTAGTCCCTGTGGATTCGACCTCGGTCTCGCCGAGATTATTTCTACATCGCAGCCCTATACTTGGGGTTGTGAACAAGTAGGGTCCCTTGGCCTGAACTGGGAGGGACCCTATCGGTGGTTAGCTCGGCTAAACTAGGATCCTATCGTCTAGAAGATTTGGAGGGATGTCTATTGCCTCACCCCTAGAATGCTGAGCATTTGAAAATCTACTACCCCTGAAGGGGAGAGCCATGTACGAGTTGAATCCACATGACATTTCAACTATTAATGAAAAATCGTCTATTTTCTACTTTAAAATATCTACAAAGTGATCGCCTCACCATTTGAGTATGCGACGAAGGATCATTTCTCATGTGCAGAAGTGAGATCCTTTGACGAGCTAACCCCTTAAAGAAGGGGTTGGCTCGTCATTCGACAATAGCCTCACCATCCGAGTATGCTATAAAAGGTCATTCCTTACATGTAGGAATGGAGTCGTCGGTTCCTCATTCGACAACATAATAAACTCAATAAAATCATCATTCAACCATATACGTATAAAAGAGCAAATCATCATCCAAAAACCATCATCTAAAAATATCCAGTAAAGTCGACTATGAAGAGAAGGAAATTAAAAGTTACTCAGCAGGAGGGTTATGGTTGAGAGGTTGAGAGGTAGGAAGAGCCTCGGGGTTGAGATTCTGGCCAGGGGTATCACCCTCGGCTGGCCTCTCCTTAGCGTCTTCAACGGCGAGGGCATCGGTATAACTCTTGGACGGCCTCAATGCAAGCATTGTAGACGCAATAGTAAAACCTGTTGGCCTTAGCGGTCCTTTTCGCTGAAGACTTAAACTCTTCGATAGCGACAACAATCATCGGGTCGATTGAAGCCTCGAATTCAGCGTGCGTTGAACCGCCTTCGCCTTTTCGACCGCAGCCTCAACTCCTCCGCGTCATCGACTTTGACCTGCTTCCACTCAGTCACTAGCCAAGCATTATCCCTCTCAACCGAGCTGAGGCGAGCTTTGACCTCCACAAGCTCGGACGAATATCGTTGCAACGAGCTTGGAGCTTGGTGGCATCCCCCTTATACAGCAACACTCTTAACTTCTCCTTGGACAGCAAGCACTTAAGCTCCTCCCGTTCCTCCCGGAGCATTCTGACTTCACCTCGGAGAGCTGCTATCTCTGCATCCTTTTTGGTTATCTCCCTCAATCTCTCGCGAGTTGACAGGAGCATCGGTACTGCCCGAATCGAGACGAGAGTATGAGCTAGGAGCAATCCAAAAACAAATGAGGAAAAATCTTCATACGAGAGTTACCTTGTAAAAGACTGAGGCGATGTCATTTACAAAAGACTCATGCTGCTTAGTGAGGAGGTCGACGATTTCTTCTTTGTGGGCATGTTTCGCCACCCAGTTGACCAGACTAGACATATGATAGCCTGGAGGTAATCTCGATCCTCTAGCCTCAGGAAGAGGAGCAGACCCTGCTGCCTCCTCAATACCACTGGCAGCCGAGGCCTGAGCCTTGCCCATCGTAGCACCTCCATCCCTGGGAGGGGAGAGCATTCCTTTAGTAACTCAGGTGACTTCCTCGTGCTCTGAAGAAAATGGGATTGCGATACAGGGTTGTTGAGAGGTTGGTGGGGGCATTTCAGAAACTAGGGGGGCGATGACAGGTTGGAGGGTCAAGGTCTGAGCGATCTCGGCTCCATACGTGGTTGCAATACCAACCCCTATGACGCCAGTCAGAGTAGTTGTGACCGAAGCAGTAGCAATAGAAATTAGAGTTGCAGTGGCAAAAGCCTAGCCTCGGGAAGTTTCCTGCCTCTTCCGAGCAGTTATCTTCACTCAGGGTTTAGCTTGCAACGTGTCTTTGAGGGGTGTGGGCTTCCTCTTCCTAGATCCGAAAGCTTCGGCCATACCTATACAAGCAATAAAAAATTAGAAGATTTCTAAGTCCAGGGGACTTCGGTACAAAGAGAATGCACTGACTTAGAGCAAAAGGAAGCGGCTTGAGTTTGCAGAGTCCAGATTGATGTAGATTTTTCGAAGTGATCATGTAATGCTAGTCTTGCTCTGGCAATTTGATTTTTGTGAAGAGAGGAGATTTGGGGGGCACCTCTTCGATAATCTATAAAAAGGGGTAAGATCAATTAGAATGAGTCAGGCTAAAAAGAGATCGCAGAAGGAATAAGCATCACTCGGGATCTGACCTGAAGTTGCAAATTGGGTGGGAACTCGGATTCGCAGGTTCCTAAGCTCGGCCGTGGGTGCTTCCCATTCACCCGAGGCCTAAAACCATTTGTTCTTCTAATCCTTATTAGAAGAAAAAAGTCGGAGAATGAGGCCTGAACCCTAATTGGCCCGGGTAGCAAAATAGTACTAGCATGATTCGTTATGATCGTGCTTGGCTTGATAAAGCGTCAGGAACTCGTTGGGCGTCATCTCTTGGTTTCTGGCTTGGTGTCAGATCATGTATGATGACATCAAAATTCTCCAGGCATTGGGGACAAGTTGACCCAGGGCTAACTTCAGGCGTGCAGTCAAGGCTTGGATAAAGGGATGCAACGGAAGCTGAAGCCCGCACTGCAAAGCGCAAATGAAGATGGTGACATCACCCTTGACAGGGTCTCTATGGGCGTCGTGGGGAGCAGGTGCACGTATTTGGACGGAGTTGGGGATTTAAAATTCCTTTCGGACCCAGTCCATTTGGGACTCAATGAGCACTGAGCCCCCAAGGACGAGTTTTGAAGCTCGGCTACATAAAGGTCCAGCGGCAGCGCTTCCCACCGGATATCTAGGTAGTCTCTTCGTCCCCTTCGGATGAGCACAGGACTTTGATTCTCTGACCCTTATGGGTGGAGGGTAGAGAGGCACCGCTTCTATGGGGCCCTCAGAAGCCTCTTGCTTGGAATCCAAGCTCTCTTGCCCGGAGTCGCCCTCATCTATGTATCCTTCTCGGATTTCGTTGAAATCGCTTGACATTGCGGACAATGGGCAATGAAAAGTACAAAATCTAAAGAAAGTCGGAAAGAGGAGGAACTTACCGAAAATTGCCTTCCCAACCCACCGGAAATCGCCTGCTCAGCTCACCGGAAATCGCTTACTCAGGTGAACTCTTGCTGCAAGCGCCTTCGCAGAGAATGTGAAGTATGCCCCAGGGAAGGGTATGAGAGCTTATATAGCTTGAAGGCGCTCTTAGTAATCATGATAGACAGCTGTCTCCAAAGCTAAAGCGAATCGGTTCCGAGCCTAATGGCATACGTGGTGACTCGTGATACGCCTGACCTGACATCCTCCGAACCATGTGCTGTCAATATTTAATGCGCCGACGCCCTTTCGCCTTTCGAGATTCACGCGGCGTCGTCCGATCCACTCAGCCAAAATGTCTCAACGCCTATGGTCACATGTATGACGCCCATGGGCTCTAGTATATGAAACAGCTGCCGCCGTACAGTGCATGGGGTCTCAATGAACATCATTGTGACGCTTCGATCAAGCTTATCATCACGAGGGATAGTTCGTTGTTGAGGGTCAAATATTGCATATTAGACCCCAGTTATTGTCTGGATTTACGAACATGGTACTGTTTAATGGCCCGATTTAATCGTGTTTGTGATAAAAGGTGGATTTATGGGCGTGGACTGAAAAGGATGCTAAAAGCACGGATTTAATGCTCAGAGTTCACCAAGGCAAGGGACAGACCCCAGGGGACCAAGACCGACGGATTTATATGCCAGAGATCCGAGAAAATCGAGAAACTGAAGCTCAAGTAGCCCGAAAGATGTCCAGAATGCAATATCACAGGGTTTCCACCATCCGTTCAGCTCGAAACTCCATATATGGCCTGAGGACCATAAATGAACTGTACACGTCAAATTTGAACCATCGGATCCATATAGAAGTGGCCCAACGGACAGATCATCCCCTTAAATCCTTATGTGGGGCCCACCTGATCTTTGGATACACTTCAATTTTGGACTCAACACCTTAAATGAGGCGATAAAACGGATGGATGGCATAGATTTCTCATGTACATCACAATAGGCCTCACCGGCAGCTGCAAGAACATCGAGCACATGTATACTGGATGTGCACCGGACTGCTTGAGCCGGTCAAACTCGGTTCGACCGAATCTTCTTCACAAAAACGGGAGTCTGTTTTCTTCTCAACAGCATCCGCACAGATGACAGTTGGGATTCACTGTGGCCCAACATCAGGGTCAACGTGGATGATCTGGACCGTCCATTCGAAGTGGATGAGCTAAAAATCAAGACCTAGGTGGAAATTTTCCAAGAAGCAGCATGTAGCAGATTTCAACTGTTCAAACATAAGTTGGACGACAAAATGGAAAAAGCAAGTGGGCCACGTCAGCAGCACTCTAAAATCGACTATATTAAAACGGTTTTTCGAGCTGCAACGAGTAGACGTAGTGGATTTCTTGTACATCAGCGATCATGGGCCCCACCATCGTCACAACGTAACAATTAGGCATACCCCTGTTCTCACATGTCTGTGAGTTTTGGAATCCTGTGGGCCACTACCTTTGTTTGGTGGGCAAATCCAAACCGTCCAGATGGAAGCCCAGTCAGAGCAGATCCCATGCAACAAAGAAAAATAGAGGTTGAGACGTTTCGCATCTCAAAACCACGTAACAAACGCAAACTGTTGACTTGTTACTCGCACGCAAGTCGGTTTCCAGTTCTGCGTAAAAAGTTGTGTAAAGAGGAGTGCGTAACTCCTTCTCACCACTCAGGCCATCTGACCGACCTTCCTATCTCTATAAAAGAAAGAAAAGAGAAGGGAGAGAGGCATCCAATTTTGGGCTGGACGTGGAGCAGAGAGAGGAAGAGAGTAATATTTAATATTTTTTACAATTTTTTTTTTATTTTTTATTTTTTATTTTAAAGATGTTTAGCCCAATCATGTCTATTATAGGCTAAACCTCTTAGCTAGGGCTAAGAGGTGAAGCTTGTAGCATGATGGGAGACTTTTTGCTTGTGCCTTATTGTTTAGACTGAATTGATCTTGATACTAGTTTAATTAAGGGAATGTTTTTAATTTTTAATGGTCTGTTGTGATTAAAATTACAATGGGTCTGCGATAGCTTTGAGCATGTTCCTTTCCTTTTTTCTGATTATGACGTCAGGAAACCCTGTTGTTCACCATCGTCTCTTGGGCATGGTTGGATGACGGTACCCTTCCTAGCCTTCATACATTGTTGATTGGTTGGTAATTAGTTTAATTCTGCTATTTACTTTGTCTCCTGGGAATGATTTGGTGATGGAATCCATTCTAATTCATACACCTTTCATCTCTTGAAAACTATATCAAGGAAAGTTCAGCTCGATTTTCATGGTTACACCATTCAACTAGATGAAGATGAGACTTTGAGTCTAGTTGAGTTTTTGAAGCAGGCATAAGATCTCCCTGATCTTTGCAAGTGGATCCTCTAAATCCCTAGTTTCTTACCTCTGATTTCTATAAGTTTTAGATAATTATTTCACCGTTATTTCCTAAATTTCATTCGATTTATATTTCATCTTAGTCTAGTTCTACTTACTTTCAGATAACGTACAACTATCAGTCCCTTGGGATTCGACCTCGGTCTCACCGAGTTTATTATTACATCACAACCTTATACTTGGGGAGTGAACATTCGTCTCCCCAAACCTCGGTTTGTTTCCTTGAGTCTGTTACTCTCCAGGTCCGAGCTCGGACTTAGATAGTACGGGGCTTCTGTTATAGGTGAATCTGAATCGAGTTGATAGTAGCATCAAGGGGCAAAGCCTCGGATTGGTTGTGTCCGACCCGAGGCGATACCAAAGGCTCTTGTAGAGCTACAACACCGACCTGAGATTAAGTGGTTGAGCGTCTGACTAGTAGGGCCTCAGAAAAATGGAGGTACGTTCGAGCTGACCCGCATTAAGCCCTTATGCGAGGGTCCACACGTCAACTCAGAATGCATAAGGGGTTATCACACACTTGCCCAGTGCACCTCCGACTTGATCCTCCTTACCTTGTGCGATGATGAGCAACTCACTCGCGGGTTCTAATCGCCAAGCAAGATCCAAGCCGTGAGGTCGGTTCGGATGAGAGCTTGGTCAACGATGTCGTTTATGGAATAAATCTAGTAACGCACGACCGGTGTAATGCCTAGTGCATGAGATCCGGATAATTGCTAACGAACGCACACGCGTAGCTCTCGCGTGGTGGTGACGACCGCGCCGAGATTATCGGACATGCTCAGCAGGACCTTAAGGTATAAATAGGAATTATTTCTACAAGAATGGGTACGCAACATCTAGCACCCTCACTCTACACTACTTAGACCCGGTTTTCCTAGCCTGACTTAGGCATCAGAGGGTGCCCTGCTTGAGCCAGGGTCTCCTTTTGTCTCCTCTTTATGCAGGTCGAGGGTTTACTCCGAGCACTCAGGGCTCGGCGGAGGGTGATCTAGATTTTGACATCAACACTACTATATGGTCTTCAAACATTGTTTGTAGGCCCATTGTAGGGTATGTGTCAAATCCACTCCATTCATTGGATTCAGAATTGAATTTAAAGGCGTGGGCCTATGAATGAAGCACATCCACGGAAAAAGTTAGATCACACCACATAAAAGAGTTGGAATTGAACAACCATCATTATAGGTTGTTGTGTACCACAGAAAGTTCAAATCAAGTTGAAATTAGTGTTTTCTTGTTGAAATTATTGGCCGCAGAAAATGAACAAACTGGATCTCCTTTAAAATGGCACAATTATACGACCGCAACTTATACATTGAGATTGGAGCCTGTATTTTTTCATGCAGTCAATCTCACACAAGCGCTAGCACATGCATGGGCAAAAATTCAAAAAGCTACTGTAAGACTTGAAAAAAATATACGTTTGAAAAAGAGTATACACGTGCATATGTACATTAGAAAAATAGTAGACACGTGCAACGGATATAGCCGGTTTGGTAAACATCCTTTTATAAACCATTCTACGAAACTCACGTACGGAGAAATCGAAACCGTTAATGATGAGTAACGTACAAAAGCAAGCATAATGATGTTATTTAATTAATTTACTCGTTAGGATCAAGGACAAAGATACCACTATTTGGTCTTTTCTCGCACAAGAACGGCTAATCACTCCACACGTGCCAGGAACATTTTGGGGGCGGATGTAGATTACTCGTTCAGTGGGGCCCTCAGCTCTATAGTAAAACACAAGGGAATGATAGATAGGCTAAACAGGCCTGCTGGAACCGATGGACCCAACCAATTTTAACGGGTCCGGGTAGTTTCGTTTTCCAATATGTTAAGCAATCAGGTCGGTTTTATGTATCTCCTTTTAGAGCCATTTAGGCCCTGTTTGGAAACTGGATTAGAAGGGATTAGGTGGGATTGTATTCAAAAAAACATCATTATCACCCATGTCAGGGATTGTCCCCTGATTCCATGGGATTAGATTAATGCTCTGCTTTGTTGGTAATACGGTGGTACATTGAATGGATATACCCACCATCATTTGAAATTACCAGAATAACACATATGTATCATATCTAAACCGTTCATTTGTTTTGTAACCTCATTTTATGGTAGGGGCCGAAAAATGAGGTAGATACAAAACTTATGTGGCCCCAAAGAAGTTTTCAACGGTAAGTATTCAATCCCCATTGCTTTCAGTGGTGGGTCCACTTGAGCTTTAGAATTACCTGATTTTTGGTCCATGCTCTAAAATAATCTCAAAAAATGGGTGGACGGTGTGGATATAGCCCACACATCAGGGTGGGACCTACACAACTTGCTAGCATTGAGTGAAATTGGCACGGACCTAATGTAATTCCATCCGATCGAATTCCAAGCTTTGCCAAACATGGAGTGGAATTGGCACGGAACCAGATGAATCCAATCCCACCTAATCCCTTCTAATCCTGTTGCCCAAACAGGGCCTTAAAGATTGGGTGACATTCGGTTTTGGATCTAGTCCATATCACACACATACACTATATCTTAATGGCTAGCAAGAAAATAATTAAGGTTTTATGTGAGCATGCATCAAAGTGGCACACGTGTGTAATCCAATCCATCAATCAGGTGGGTCCGGACATGTAAATACTCGTTATCTTCTTGAACCTAACTTGAAACCTATATCACAGACTGACCCGATGGGATCCGTGTCTGGGTCTTCAACAACTATACGGGGACTCGAAAAGACCAGACCCCAGCAAGACAACCTAAGTACATGTAATTAGCACCAGAAGCATTGACAGCCCTACATGGACGGTTACAAGCAGTTTAAGAAATCTTGTGATAATTGTAAACACTTCTCTTTTGATTTAAATTATTTCAAGTATATTTCCCAAGGATTAGAAGAATCAATATTACATTGCCAAAATACTCTTTCTTGTGGGGTTTGGTTTTCCCACGTGGGTAAATAGTATTCAACCCATGAGTCGTCGCTACTGTGTAGATGTGACGCCTTATCAAAAACGAGGAAAAGAAGAAAAAAAACATCATTCGAGGAGCCACCCACGTTAAAGGCAAAGGACAACTACCTAAGACCTGCCAGAGTCATGTGAGGGACCACTTGATAGTTGGAACAGCCTATTTTTTACAAGATTGTCCCACCATATATGGAACTGAACAGGTTGGAAGATGGATATACACATGTTACCGTAGGTCACACCTTCTTTTTTTTTTTTTTATTTTATCTTGTTAGTACACCCACTGTCAGATCACACTTCACTGTTGGGCTGTTAGCCACCCCTACAAGGGAATCGATGCTAAGACCTTAGTGTTGAAACGAGGCATCTTTCACGCAGTCTACCACTTGAGCTATGGCTCTGGGAGTTCCGTAGACCTGACAACTAATTTCATGAGAGGGTAAAATCAGAGCTGTACATGAGCCAATTGAGTTGAGTTGGCCCAGCTCGGCTCGGCTTGGCTCGGGCAAAAAGCTACTCCAGCTCAAACTCGGCTAGCTTGGTCCTCAAGCCCAATTTACCAGCTCAGCTTAGCTCGGTAAATAGTTCAAGCTAAGTTCAAGCACGATCTTTCGAGTATATATATAAAAATTCGCTGTCAACATTGAGTCAAAACATCGCCTGTTCATTTATTTCTATGGTGTAGCCCAGAGAATGAACGGACTGTTCTTATTTTCATCAAACCCAATTTTTTGGTCTGTTCCACATTTTGAACGGATCAGATTTCTACATGTATAATAAACTATCCGTAAAAAAAGGCGTTGAACCTAAAAGCTCACTGATAACGTTGTATGTTAACATTTCGCGAGTTGTATTTGATACTCTGGCGGCGTATAACCCTTAATAGGCAGGAAATTTTACACCTGTCATACATTAACTCAATCAAAACCGACTAAATTGTGGAACCCACTATGGGTAAGTCATAATCACAAAATTAGCTTAGTTGAGCAATATTAACCTTTGATTAGGAGACACTTGTTTGTTTAAATTGGACCGTTGGATGTATTCTTCGATTTCAAAAAATATCCACGAACCGATTGTCTAATCAAACAAATAACCGTAAGCTGTGGTTGAGGGATCTTCGTACACCTATAGTGGGACCCACAATTTGGAGAGTTTAATGGGGAATGGATCACTGAGAGAGGGGAGGAACATGCAATTAATAATCATAACCACTAGCTATTTGACGTTTTTAGCCACAGGATGCCAATAGCATTGAGCCATTGACAATCGTCCTGAGACTGATGATATGTGTTTATAATTATTATCGGTAGAATTTATCACTAGAGGTGCGCACATGGTTTACATGACAAAAGCCTGGTGCGAATTTTTGAAGGGCATGAAACATGCCATGCGGGACCAACCCGATGTACTCGCCAAATTATCCATCACACAACCTCTCTAGCTAGATAATGAAAGCCAACATAAAGGATCTTCCCAGTCATTATATAAGTACGAAAAGGCTTCATGTAAAAGCTCGAACAGCTTCCCATTAGTTCATACACGAGAGAGAGAGAGAGAGAGAGAGAGAGAGAGAGAGAGAGAGCAGCCATGGTTACTCAAAGCAAGACACTCATCTTTGGTGCAACTGGGTATCTTGGAAAATACATGGTGAAGGCAAGCTTGTCCATGGGTCATCCTACGTACATCTATGTGCGGCCGACTACCAGTGCCACTAACTCTTCTAGGCGACAGTTGCTCGAGGATTTCGAATCCATGGGAGTGAAGGTTTTTCAGGTAATGTCTTCTCTTGATTTCTTGTGATCCAATCCGTTGATTTGATGGGACACCTCTACACAGAAAATCTCTTTATTGGAGCATTATACCCATGTATTTCTTCATGAATCAAATTAAATACCAGAATAGTTCTTTTGGAGAAAAAGAAAATGATCAAAGTACCCTATTATATTGGTTTTCTTTTAATAAAGTTAAAAAATTTTGGGCCCATGCACATGATACGTGTATGTCAAACATATGCACCCAACAATAATAATCATACGGACCAAAATTTTTCTAATTGAATCACCACATGTGATGCTCATGGATTAATTTTGATGTTTTTAATTGTGAATGTTACCTTTTTTTAAAAAATAAAATAAAATTAATGGTGTGGCCCACCTTAAGATTAATTAAATTTTTAATTCTTTTGAACATCATGGTAGATTATATTAATTGGATGGTTTGGATATCATAAAAATATTACGTGAGCTCTAAAATTCTCCACTTTACCATTTTTAAAAAAAGAAAACCATGACAGTGAGCATTATGGTAATTTCACTGCTCGAAAAAGTTCCTCAACATTTCGATCCGTAAAATAATTATTTCGTAAAATCCTAATTTGTGAGCAATTTTGAAGTAAAATTTTTTAACCTTATAGATGAATAACATATAGACACTTGTATGTAGTGCTGTACATGAGTCAAGCTAGCTCGAAAAGCTCGCTTGACTCGGCTCGATTCAGTTCGGATTGACTCGGCTTGAAAGGCCGACTCAAGGTGAGTCAAGCTTATTTACTAAAGCTCGAGTTGAGTTCAAGCCAAGTTCAACCATGGTGTATTTCAACTCGACTCGACTCGAAGCTCGAGCTCGAGCTCGACTCGGCTCGAGTAATATATTTTAATAATATATATTACATATATTATATTAATATTAAATACATATATATAATATATATATATATATTTAAGTTAAAAAAAAGAAGTTAAAACTTAAAAGTTTTTACTAAAAAACTCTACCCGACCCTACCCATCCCCATTCCCTCTTTTTCTTTCCCTTGCCCTACTGGGGTAAACTCGACTCAAACCACTAGCTCGACTCGAACTTGACTCGAAAGCTTTGGCAAACAAGCTAAGCTTCAATGTTGAGCTCAAGGGCGAGCTCGAGCTCGAGCTCGAACTCGAGTATAGCATGGATAAGTCAAGTTGAACTTGGGCCACCTCGACTCGACTCGGTCCGATGTACAGCCCTACTTTTATGCATATGTATAATGAATCTAGATCCTTTGCTTGCCACAAATTCAGGAGAATTTTGTTTTCCTTCATCGTAATTGATCCACATCATCATTGACGTTGTCATCACTGTTGCATTAAATATAGTGTGTGATAATTTAGCCCGATAAGGATGGCAATAAACAGGATTCTCCTGCTTGTGGCAAGCAGAGGATCTGGATTCAGGTATAATATATAGACACTCAATATGTATTTTTGAGTTGCAATAGTTGTTGAGATTTTTATTGCAATAGTTGTTGAGATTTTTTTCCATATAATTGACATTTAAAAGGCTATTGATAAAAAAAAAACAACCACTTCTAAAATATTTAAAGTAATCCACTTAAGTTTTCAACCATTAGATATCTCCATTCTTGGCGTCATATATTGTAATGATTATATATGGTTTTAGAATTGTATTTTCTAATAGGCCAGAATGCCCTTTCATTTAAAATGTAACTACTTGATCACCATCTAAGGCTATAACGAATTGAATGAATTGACGTTGGACTTCTCACTAACATCAAGATGGGCCCCATTGTGTATGGCTATGGAGTTATTACTCCAAACACTTTGTCGTTGCCTAGATTTTCTTGGGAATACTTTGAATCTGATACTTGATTATGCAAATCAGGTTTTGTAATTTTTCTGATTTACTTTCTTGAGCTTACAATTTTTGCACAAATGACTCTTTTTATTTTTATTTTTTCGCAATTCTAACACTTACCTGTTTTTTTCCATTTCAACTTAGATTTGGTTAGATCTCTCCCATCTTTTAATCATCATAACATCACCAGCAAATTCCCCCATGTGTTTATCAACGAGACTCTTTAGTAAGTAATGTAGACATGTCTAATTTAATATTGTGATCTGTACTGTTGCTGATATTCATAATCAAACCATCACATGAATCTGATAATAAATATATTAGAAGTGCACTTCATCATCAATTTTTACATCTGCCACCATCAATATGCTAATTAAGGTGTAAAACTTATTAAAGTGTTCTTGTAAAGAGGATCATTCATTCATCTTCATGTTGTACAGTTGTAGTCAGAGAAATATCTTATTCGACATCGATTATTATTATTATTTTTTCAAATAGGTTTCACAATTTGTCTTGCAAACTTTTGTTGGGGGCCTTACGCAAAACCTTAGGATCTAGCCCTCCAGAACAAACCAGAATTATGGATAGTAAAGCAATGAAAACAATCAATGCATCAATCACACACTACATAAGAGATTTTTTCGTGGAAAATCCTCAAAGATGTAAAAACCACGAGACCTCGTCTAGATCAATAATCCACTATGAAGTAGAACGTTACAACCTTCTTCACTCATGCAGGAGTGGATAAAAAATAAGAGAAATAGAGAAAAAGGAGAGATCAAACCGATTACGAGGAAATAGAAGCGCTGAGATATAGATTGCACAGTAGATAACCTCCACGAGCAGAACCTCCCTTCTATAAGCTTCTTCTCTCTCTTTTTCTCTCTCTCTCTCTCTCTCACCTTTGATAGCCCTAAATCCTTTAGCAAATCCCTTGTAAAGCTTTAGAAAACCCTTTTGTTATACCTAGAAAATCCTAGGCAACTCCTTTTATAGTTTTGAGAAACTCCTTTCCGCATCCCAGTTGCAAAAGGACTCAAATCCGCAGTTTCGTGCAAAATCGCAGAATAAATTGCGTAACCTTCGACTAGTCGAGCCGAGTCTTCGACTGGTCGTAGGACCCCTTCGATCAGTCGAGCCATCCCTTCGACCAGTCGTAGCTACAGTAAAAAACAACAAAAAAACTCGCCGGACTTTGAGTTGTGTCACGACTCGAACCTTCGACTGATCGACCACCAGCCTTCGACCGGTCGAGTAGGGCTCACGATCGGTCGGAGATGGGTCAAAAAAACCCATCAAATCTCTCCCTTTTTGACTCAGGAGGGATATACCTTCTTCAAGCCAGCCAGGTTTCTACAAACCTCAAACTTGTCCTTGAGCAAAGCCTTGGTCATCATGTCTGACCCATTATCGTCCGTGTGCACCTTCTCAAGCTGTAACACCTTTTATTCTAAAGTATCCCTGATCCAGTGATATCGAATCTCTATGTGCTTTGACTTAGAATGCTGACTTAGATTCTTACTCAAGTGTATAACACTCTAATTATCGCAATAGACCATGTGCTCCTCCTGCTTTAGGATAAGTTCCTGTAGGAACCTCTTCATCCAAAGCATCTCTTTACATGCCTCTGTAACTGCAATGTACTCGGCCTCTGTCGTCGACAAGCTCTGCCAAGAAACCGCTCCCCTTGCAAACGTGAACATGAACCCGATGTAGACTTCTTGGAGTCTATGTCGCCTACCATATCTGCATCTGTGTAGCCCTCTAACACAGGTTTACCGTCACCATAGCATAGGCTCAACCTGGATGAGCCTCTTAGATACCATAGTATCTATTTCACCGCTGCCCAATGCTCTTTGTCAGGATTGACAAGATATCGGCTGACAACACCAACCGCATATGCTATGTCTGGGCGTATACACACCATAGCATACATCAAACTTCCTACTGCTGACGCGTAGGGTATCTTCTGTATCTCTTCCACCTCTGTCTTTGTCTTGGGACACTGCCTGTCGCTCAATCTGAAGTGACCATCTAGTGGAGTACTGACCGGTTTCGCTGCATTCATATTGAACTGCTCTAGGACTTTCTTAATATACCGCTCTTGTGATAGCCAGAGCTTCTTGCTGCTTCTATCATGGGTTATCTCCATTCTTTCATCGCAAAAGACTTGCCCAACTCCTGTTTCAACCTGTCGATCTTCTTGATGTCTTTTCCCATGATGAGCATGTCATCAACGTATTAGAGTATAACTGAGAAATCACCATCTGAGAACTTGCGCGTAAACACACAGTGGTTCGACTTCGTTCTGTCATACCCATGTTTCAACATAAACAAGTCGAACTTCTTGTACCATTGCCGTGGAGCCTGTTTCAGCCCATACAAGCTCTTCCTCAGCCTACACACCATATGCTCCTTGCTCTTGACTTCGAACCCCTCTGGTTGGTGCATGTAGATCTCTTCTTCCAGGTCACCATGGAGAAAGGCAGTTTTAACATCTAACTACTCTATCTCCAGATCCATGCTAGCCGCCAACACAAGCAACACCCGTATGGATGTCATCTTCACCAATGGTGAGAATATCTCCTCGAAGTCTATGCCTTTCCTCTGACCAAGCCCTTTTACAACAAGTCTGGCCTTGAACCTCGTCTGTGAATTCTTCTGCTCAATCTTCTTTCTGAACACTCACTTGTTACTCAAAGCTTTCTTACCCTTATGCAATTTTACCATATCATAGGTGTGATTCTTATACAAGGATTCCATCTCCTCTTGCATAGCTTTCAACCACTCTCCCTTATGCTCGTCGGCTAGGGCCTCAGAATAATTTTCTGGCTTTCCCCCATCAGTTAGTATAATGTACTCATGTGGCGAGTACCTCTTGGACGGCTGTCTGTCCCTAGATGACCTCCTCACCTGTGACTCAATAGGTGGATTAAGTGGGGGCTGCTCTCCTGGTCCATCTTCTGAAGGAACTCCCTCTTCCTCTACACCTTGCTGTATTCCCCCGTCATCAGGCACCACGGGAGGAATAACCGGATCCATGTCCTCTAGCTCACATGAACTAAGCTGGTTCTTCTTTGGCTTACCAATGTCTTATATACACTGATCTTCAAAGAAAACCACATCTCTGCTCTTGCCGAGCTTCCTCTCGGTCAAATCCCACAATCTATAACTGAACTTTTCATCACCGTACCCTACGAATACACATTGCCTGATCTTCATATCGAGCTTGGACCTCTCGTCCTTTGGTACGTGAATGGATGCCCTGCAATCAAACACCCTGAGATGACTGTACGATGGATCTTATCCAGTCTACATCTTCTTAGGTACTTCTCCATTCAATGGGGCTGATGGAGACCTGTTTATCAAATACACCGCCATGTGCATTGCTACTCCCCAGAACGTCTTGGACAATTTCGCATGGGATAACATACATCTGATTCTCTCAACAATGGTGCGATTCATTCGCTCAACTACACCATTATGCTGGGGGGTCTTGGGAACCATCTGTTCATGCCGTATTCCCAGGGACTTGCAGTACTCATGAAAGTCTCCAATGTATTCACCACCATTGTTAGTGTGGATGCACTTCAATGATCTACCTGTCTCTCTCTCAACCATAGCATGAAACAATTTAAAGACACCAAAGACCTTGTCCTTGGATTTCAAAGCATAAACTCAAACCCTCCTAGATGCATCATCTATAAATGTAACAAAATACAATGCCCCACCCAAGGTTTTTGTCCTCATAGGATCACAAACATCAGAATAAACCAAATCTAATGCATGCACTTTATTAACATGAGAAGCAGTTTTAACAAATGAAACTTTATGCTGTTTCCCTGATAAACAATCAAGACAGGTTTTGAGAGGTGTACCTGTCACGTCTGGAATGAGCCGCTTCTCTGCTAGTACCTGAAGCCCTTTTTCACTCATGTGGCCTAGACGCCTGTGCCACATGTCAATAGCTGAATCTTCCGCTGCGTTCAACTCACCCTTGCACATACTGACACTTGCCTTGTACAGGGTGCAACACTTCTTCCCTCTGGCCACGATCAACGAACTCTTGATGAGCTTCCATCGCTCACCAGCAAATTGGCTTTCATAGCCATCATCATCCAGCCTTCCCGTCGACATCAAGTTGAGGCGAACGTCTAGGATATGCCTCATATCCCTGAGAACTAATGTGCAGCCCACATCAGTTTTCACACAAATATCACTGACTCCTATGATTTTTGATACGCCAGAATTTTCCATCTTCACAGTCCTATAGTCATCTGACTTGTAGCTTGTGAATGAGTCCCTGTGTGGAGTCGCATGAAAAGAAGCTCTCGAGTCAACTACCCAGTTGGTGTCCTGACTCGTAGCTGTGAGACATACATCGTGATCTGTAGAAAGAATAACTACAACGTCGCCATCTGTAGCGACCGCAGTGGAATCTGATTCATCTTCCTTCTTTTTTCCTTTCTTGTTGTTTTTATTACCACGACATTTATGCTTGTAGTGGCCCTTCTTGCCACAATTCCAGCATTCAACATCTTTTCTGTTACTCAACTTACCTCTTGATTTATCTCTGGCCTTCCCACCCTTCCTGTTCTTTCCTCTCCCTCGTTCCTGTGTCCTTCTTGCTGAGTAGACCCCTGAGACTTCCTCCTTGTCTCTTCATTGAAGAGATAGCTACTCACCTGTTCCATAGATATCTTTCTGTCTGGTGCGGAGTTACTTAGAGACACCACCAATGTCTCCTAACTGTCAGACAATGAACTAAGCAATAGTAAAGCCTGCAATTCATCATCCAGGACCATCTTCATAGAGGTGAGTTGGTTTACTATATTGCTGACCTCATTCATATGCTCGGCCATAAAACCACCATCTTTGAATTTGAGATTCACAAGTTACCTTATCAAAAAAATCTTATTACCGGTTGTCTTCATCTCATACAGCCTTTGTAATTTCAGCCATAGGCTAGCGGCTGAGGTTTCCGTGGACACATGGTGGAACACAGAATCATCCAACCATTGTCTAATAAACCCCACCGCCTTTTGGTCCATCTTCTTCCAATCATATCAGTCATATCCTTGGATTTTGCTGATATGCCTAAAATTGGAGAATATAGGTCCTTGCAATAAAGCAAGTCCTCCATCTTAGCTTTCCATATGGTCCAGTTAGAACCATTGAGGCTGATCATCCTTGATGAGCCACCTTCCATAATTCCAAATCGATCCTACCCATTCAATGAACTTAGCTCTGATACCACTTTGTTGGGTGCCTTGCACAAAACCTTAAGATCTAGCCCTCCAGAACAAACCAGAATTATGGATAGTAAAACAATGAAAATAATCAATGCATCAATCACACACCACACAAGAGATTTTTACGTGGAAAACCCTCAAAGAGGTAAAAACCACGGGACCTCGTTCAGATCAACAATCCACTATGAAGTAGAACGGTACAACCTTCTTCACTCACGCAGGAGTGGATAAACAATAAGAGAAATAGAGAAAACGGAGAGATCTAACCAATTACGAGGACATAAAAGCGCTGAGATATAGATTGCACAGTAGATAACCTCCACGAGCAGAACCTCCCTTCTATAAGTTTCCTCTCTCTCTCTCTCTCTCTCACCTTTGATAGCGCTAAACCCTTTAGCAAATCCCTTGTAAAGCTTTAGAAAACCCTCTTGTTATACCTAGAAAATCCTAGGCAACCCCTTTTATAGTTTTGGGAAACTCCTTTCCGCATCCTAGTTGCGAAAGGATTCAAATCCGTAGTTTCGCCCAAAATCGTGGAACAAACTGCGTAACCTTTGACTAGTCGAGCCGAGTCTTCGACTGGTCGTAGGACCCCTTCGACCAGTCGAGCCATCCCTTCGACCAGTCGTAGCTACAGTAAAAAACAGCAAAAAAACTCGCTGGACTTTGAGTCGTGTCACGACTCGAACCTTCAACTGGTCGACCTCCAGCCTTCGACCGGTCGAGCAGGGCTCACGACCAGTCGAAGATGGGTAAAAAAAACCCATCAACCTTTTGTAGTGGTTTAATTAGTCATGTTGAACAAAACTGAATCATCCTTGGGGAAAAAAAGATTTGCTATGTCTAATTGATTTTTCTCCTTAAATACCTCATCTTTTAATTCTAAGGATTCTTTTCTTTTCCTTAAATTGTATCGCACATTATTCTTTCGCCAAAATCATATTACTTTCATTTTCCAGAACGCATAATTAGATTAATTGAATTTTAGCACCTCGAATCTGTTAGAACTCGATCCAATCTTTTGAAACATAATTACAAAACAAACGGCAATGCTGAGCTTGCGTTAAAAAGGTTTATCAATGTTTGGCTATGATATCAATTGTTGTGGAAAAAAAAACACTTGTACGTTATCAATGTACCCGAGACCAACATACAAAAGAAAATGACCAAACAAAAAGTCAAAATGGTTAAATTAAAATAAGAGACAATAGACATAATGATTTACATGATTCGACAATATGCTTACTCCATAGGATAGCAAAGTAGAACTTTCTTCTTCTTTGGAAACAAAAGAAATAAAAATACAAGATTTATATCTCTTCCACCCTTATAAAAAATCTCACTGTAAGAAATACTTGGAACATAAGAATACACATACCAAAATCTTAAGAAAAATAGACTTCAGCTATATGCACACTAAGTACGATAGCTAGGAGGGATGTTTCCTTTTAATTAAGAGATATAACCTACTACCATAACATATAACTCAGGGAGACTGGGTCACCGATACCGTGGAGTGGATCATTGGAGATAAAAAACCGTGGGTGGCAAAAAAAACGCGGGTTGATGAAAAAGTACTCTGCGTGGCTCACGCATTGGACATAGACAGCTACCAGCCTATTGACTTGTTAGCTAAAGAAGGGCGTTCGAAGGTAGAAGGTTTCATTCATATGTCATCTAGAAAGCTACCCAGGATGATGACGGATAATGTATTTGTGGACTGGTTTTGTGTTGGAAATTTTAGAATACCACGAGATACGGTTCCTTGAAAGATACAAGATTTTTGTGTCTTTTTTTTCTTCTCAGGGTTGCGTGGTGGCTTTTCCTTCATGTGTGATTTTTTCTTATCAATATATTACAGGTGATGTGCTTCTCACCTTTTGTAAAAAAGGTTGGCAAGTGATAGATGGTTAAAATCAATATTTGGACATGTTAATATAATCAATATGGACCATGCATTCTCTAATCATTTTCTAATATAATAAGTATGAATCATCCATTTATAAGCCACTGATTGGATGATTGGGATCATCTTATCAAAGGGATCATGGGTGATCAAAGGTGGTGGCACATAATAAATGACCTAGATTAATAAATTTTTTTTTATTGTAATTAATATGGATTATTCATTTCTTCAAGTCATTGATAAGATGAATTTTGACAAGAATAGCCTGTAAAGGGGGATGCACTTTGAATGGTCAGTAACAACGGGCCAATCTTTTCTAGTATAATCAAGATGGGATAGCCAATAACAATGAGCCAATCTTTTCTAGTATAATCAACGTGAATGGTAAATTTTGACTGCTATTGATTAGATGGTTAGGATCATTGGGTCAAAGTCATTTTTGGGAGGGTTGCTACAGCAATAAGACCATGATAGATAATCCTAATAAATAATCAGACTTTTTAGTAAAATCAATATGTACTTTTCATCTTCCAAATCAGTGATGAGATGGTTAGGATCTTCCAATCAAAGTGTTTTGTGACAAAGGAGAGCTATCAGAGGAGCTGCGAATATGATGGATGGTCCAGATCAATGATCAAATCATTTCTAGTATAATTAGTATGATAATCTATTTTCCAACCCATTGATTATATTGTTAAAATTATCATTGAATTGATTTTTGACAGGGATGGACCATCAAAGGTGGGGATACAAAGATGTACAAAGTTGTCCATACCCCAGCCCGTTCGTAGCCACCAACGGGCATATCTATGTGGGGGCCCACCATGATTTATCTCTTTATCCCCACATTCCATCCCTTTTCTTAGATCATTTTAAGGTATGATCCCAAAAACGAGGTCGATCTAATGCTCAAGCTTATTATTTGGTGTGGTCCACTTAAGTGTTGGATTTGCCTCATTTTTTGAATCATACTTTAAAATGATTTTAGAAAAAAGATGAACAGTGTGGATAAACAGATACATCACATTGGGCCCCACACAGATTTATCCGTCCGTAGCTAGAGACCAATGGGTGGGAAGCAATCCGCCTTAGAAATTGAGCAATGTTACAACGTTTGTTAGATTAAAAATTAGGTTGAAATAGATTTCATGGTAGTAGCGTAAAGAAACATGACAAAATGTACTTCATGGAAAAGACATTGAAATAGCAAACAAGGTAGTTGGGTTCAGTATCATAACTTGGTGAATGGGCCTACATGAGAATCAAATTGTAAAAATGAGTTGAAACACGTTGATGTGATATTATTAGGAATATAGCCATCAGTAGGGAGTTTGGGGCCCACCGTGATGTACCATTCATCTATTTCTCAAGCTCGTTTTAAGACAGAGTCCAAAAAAGCAACGGATTAAAATCTGGGGTGAACCACACCACAGGAAATGGCAGTGATTGATTAATGCCCACAATTAAAACTATTCCATGATGCCCAGAATGTTTATTTAGCATCCAACCTGTTGATAAGGTTAAAAAGAAAGGGTCTTGATGAAGGTGCCACACAAATATCCGCTCGATGTAAAACTTGTGGCCTGCAATAACTTTATAACGGTCAATCACCACTTTGCTGTGTGTGGTCCACCTGGGATTTAGATCTGCTATAGTTTTGGATTTGTACTTTAAAATGAGCTGTCAAAACAGATGAAAGGAGTGGATATAAGACTAATACATCACGGTGAGCCCTAGGTACAGTCAGGGATCCACACAAGCCCGTAGGCATCCTTTCCAACTTCTCACTGCATGTTACCCCAGCTAGGAATGTGCTGTTTGCAGCTAGGTGTGTACATCGGGCCGAACTGAGTCAAACTGGGCTCAACCCGGCCTAGCTCGGTCACCAGCCAAACCCACCCTGAACCCGGCCCCAACATGTCCAACCCGAACTCGGCTCGGTTAGCAATAGGGCGAGTTTGGGCCAGTTTCGGACCTTACAACAAGTTCATGGAAAGGGCTTTGGCAGGTAATCCGTGTCCCATTATAAGGCCTTCGATCAACGGTTTAGATAGTTGAACTATAGACTCCACAAAAAATCTAACTAGTCAGGATATTATAATTCCTTTTTGTATTTGGGTGAATCTAGGCTGTTCAAATTATACGTTTCATTGTGAACAATGCATAACTTGAAACATGTCAAACTATCCAGGCTATCCAATCAACGGCTATCAAATGAATGGTTAAAATGTATATGTAAACGGCTGAGTCGGGTCGGGTTGGGCCGAGTCGGGCCAGGTCGAGTCGGGTTTCGGATTGAGTCGGGCCGAATTGGGACCGGTTCGAACTTAGCCCGAACTTAGTTTCGAGTTGAAGAAAATGGCCCGTCCTAGACCAAACTCAGTTCCGGGTCGGGCTGAGTCGAGCTTTTTCGGGTTGAGTCGAGTGAGTTAACGGCCAGCTTGGAGGCTGCCTAGCTCAAACTTGGCTCAATTGGATCCTCAAGTCTTATTGGGCATCTCGGCTCGGCTTGGGATATATAGATGGATCCAAATTCAAGCTGAGTTTGAGTTTGAGCCCACGAGTTCAGTTCAAGTCTTGATTTTATAGTTTTTAATATATATAATATATATTATATTATAAATAATATATAATTTACTTAAATGTATAAACATATAAATATATACAAAATACTTATAATAAGTAAATTTGATTCGAGTGGAATCATTCCAACTGAGCTAAGTTCGAGTTAAGTTGCAATTCGAGTTCGGACTCATCTCCAAATTTTTTTGAGTTCAAAAAATCGGCCCGTCTCAATTCTAACCCAATTTTGAGCCGAGTGAGCTTTTCCGAGTTGAATTGAGTGAGTTAACCGAGCTAATTCAGTTCATGTTCTGCACTGTTTGCATGGACGGGAATTGCTTATGACTCTTCCACATAAAGTTCCAGTGGTCAAAAGCTATGTGGGGCCTACGGGGATGCCCTTGAGAAATCCACTCCGTTGATCAGTTTTATTAGGACAAAAATACAAAATTAGGCATATCCCAAACTCAGGTGGACTGCCCTGCACCCCAGCAAACGGTGAGAATGGAAATGTCCACCGTTGAAACCTTCGTGGAGGCCACCATATGCTTACATACCACCCAAAACTTTCCTAAGATTATTACTATTGCGATAAACTATAGGCATAAATATCACTCAAATCCAAAACTTCTGTAGCCCCACAAAGTTTTCAATGATGGGCATTAAATCTCAACATGTGGTGTGTTTCACTTGAGTTTTAGATCTACCTGATTTTTTAACTCCTTTCCTATTATGAGCTTGATCAACTAATGGACGGAATGAATTTCTTACTATAATCTTTGTGGGTCCCACATAGCTTCTGACAGCATAGGAGCTCCTGGGACACCAGATGGTGATCAAACGAGGAACTAGCTAGTTTCTAGTTTGATGAGTTGGAAGGTGTAACCTTTGTGATCTAGTTTCTTCAACCATCCAAAGGAATTTGGGTTGTACTTTGATCTGATCCATTGGATCAGCAATGACTGTCAATTAGCTACGTTGGCAGGTGTTCCTTTGATATAGGCATGCATGGCCACTTGGTTGGACAATGATAATTGCCCCACCATTGGTGGGACCGACCGTTGAAGACACGTCTGGTACACCAGGATCATAGATGGCAATTCTTTCATCATTCCACCATATATAACTTCGCCCCTTGAATAGCCCAATGGTGGGCCCCACAGAAATTAATGACAGCGGAGGATGATTGGATCCTTTTATACTGTCTAAGATGTGATGGTTGATAGCCAAACACATCTACATGAAATGACCATTCCCTCTTTTTTACTGAAAAAGAACGAACAGGTGAGTGACTCGATTTAATTAGTTGCCTCGACGAGTCTCTTCGTGTTGACATGGTGCAAGTGTTAATTTGAGTCTCCTCATGACTTGCTCAAAATCTCATTGAGACAATTTGAGTGGGTGGAGCTTTGAGTCGAGCCAACAAAGGGGCGTTTTGGATCATAAATTACTTAAGAATTAAGATTAGCTACTGAAGTCATTAAGTAACTTTAAGGGCCTGTTTGGATACTACCAACTAAATAGCTTTTTAAAACTAATGTAAGTTAATGAGTTACTTTTTTTAAATAGGTTAGTTTAGTTATTAAATTTAAGTGAGTTGCTTTTTCCAGAAAAAAATTATTTATTTTTATTAGTTGTTTTTTATTATTGCCTTTCAACTTCTAAAAGTAACTTGCATCCTTCGTCTCCGTGTGTGATACAACAACTTAAGATATTATTTAAGGGAATGCGCTCTTTTTTTTTTTTTTTTTTTGTGTGGCTATAAACCCTTCAAAGTTCATAAGATTGGAAAATCATCTAATGAATGGGTGGATGATCTAGTGGGTCCCACATGATGGATGATCCACATCAAAGGTCTACCCCTAATGAAGAATGACCCAAATTCAAGGCAACCTCCAAATGATGGGCTGCCCACATTGAAGGTGTGACCCATGTGAGGGCAAACTACATCTAAGGTGGGCGCCACATAATGGGCAATTAATAATGGTGGGCCCCACATGATGGATGACCTACATAGGAGGTGGGCCTCACATGATGGGCAATCTGCATCAAAGGTCGGCCTAATGATGAGTGGCTCATATCCAAGGCGGTCCCGCATGATGGACGACTCACATTAGAGGTAGGTCCACATGATGGACGGTCTACATCAAAGGTGGGCTCAAAATGATGGGTAGTTGATATTGAAGATGGGCCTCACATGATGGACAATAATATTGATGGTCGGCGCCACATGATGAGTAATAACATGGATGGTGGGCCCACATGATGGATGGCTAACATCAAAGGTGGGTCCTACCTAATGAATTGTGTATATTAAAGATTAGTCCCTAATGATGAATGGCCAACAACAAAGGTGGACCCTGCATGATGAATGGCCCACATCAAAGGTGGGGCTTATGCAATGAATGATTCACATCAAAGGTAGGCCCCACATGATGGTAGGGTGAATGTGAGGGGACCAAACAAACTTTCTAAATAATTACTTGTGATGTTGGAAACTAAATATACTTTTCTGCTTTTTGGGTGATAAATTTGTTGTTTACAAAATATGTTTATTTACTAATTAAGTAGAAACCAAAATAAGATAATATAAGTAATTTATCTAAAGTAACTTACGATCCAAATACCCCCTAGATAAAAAACTACTTAAAATTGATCATAAACCAAACTACTTATCTCAAATAAGGTACTTATTTACTATTATAAGTAGAAGAAAGTAACTTATATGGTGGTATCCAAACAGCCCCCAAGTAATAGAACTGTGGTCTTGACCATCCAACCCATAGAATAAAAACATGAACAGTTAAAATCAAGCAGATATAACAAAGTAGGATTATCTTCGCCTTGAAGAATCCATAAAATAGTCTTACCAGGATTCTTTTTAAATTTCAAAGCAGCACTTCAGATAAACGATGTTAACCATAAGGTATGGCTTATCAACCTTGTGCTTTTCTCTTTGTATTGCTTTCGGTTAGTAATAATAAAATCTTTAGTTAGTAATAACAAAGTTTCTTTCTTGCTTTCCAAAACAGAAAAAAAAGAAAAAAAAAAAAGAAAAGAAAAAGAAAAAAAAAGAAAGGACAGGTACTCATTGAAAAAGGCCAACATTCAAATGTTAAGATCATCAGATCGGTTTGCTTTTCTGACCATAGCCTCTGCTCAGTTTTATGGACTGAATAGACAGTTCAGGCACATGTGAGTGGTACATGTGTCAGTTTGAAGCTTTGGAGCCATTGCTAATGTGACATTAGTATTTTCCTCTATGGATGAGAAAACACATGAAAGGATTTCAAATTAATTTCACGTTGGATTATGACATAGTTTAAAAATACAAAACTCAGACTTAAGAGTCTAGTTGAGTCAATTCAACTCAAATACTCCGTTGAGTTCCTTGAAAAGTTATACTAGTTTTTCTGAGTTTTTTCAGTATTATTAAATATTTGCAACTATAAAAATTATACCTATAATGTCAAGCAGTGCTTAGTCGAGTAGATTTTTGTCAAGTTCTGCTCAGATGTTTTTAAACTTTGGTTAGGAAGAAGCATTAGGCTTAAAATGGAGGTGAATGTTGCTGTATTTCTATATTAATTTTTTTATTTAATTTAAAGGTGCATTTGGTTGCACCAACTATCATGAAATCTCACAATATTTTGCACTAAACTGGACTAATTAATCATAAAATTTCATTATATTTGGTGCAACCAAACGCACCCTTTATCTTATATATATATATATATATATATATATATATATATATATATATATATATATATATATATGGGAGATGGTCACCTGCGCACCTTTTCACGTGAGCACCAATGAGCACCTTTGCACACGTGTCATGTGCACAAAATCTGAACGGTCCAAGTGATGCCGCACCGCTTGAAATACCATAGGCCCAATTTTCAGCCTGATACAAAACTCTGGTGGGCCATGGCAAAAGGAAACAGTTTCCTCCCTTGATTTGCATTTCTCTTTGCTATGGCTCACCAGAGTCATGGATCAGGCTGAAAATTGTGCCTATAGCATTTCAAGGGGTGCAGCATCACTTGGACCGTTCAGATTTTGTGCACATGACACGTGTGCAAAGGTGCTCATTGGTGCTCACGTGAAAAGGTGCGCAGGTGACCATCTCCCTATATATATATATATATATATATATATATATATATATATATATTATATTATATTATTTGCTGAAACTAATTGTTTGGTGTGATAGGGCGAATTGCATGAGCACGATAAGCTTGTGTCTGTAATTCAACAAGTTGACGTGGTGATCTCTACGCTCCCAGTTCCTCAATACCTTGAGCAACTCAAAATCATCGATGCCATCAAAGATGCTGGGACCATCGAGGTAATTCATTTTAACGTTTTGGGAGCCACACCGTGCACCTCTACACGCACAGCAACACTCGTACCACTTACAGGTGTGGAAACATCCAAACTTCACCGTTTTGCTGATCGGGTATAAAATTAGGCCGGCCCACTACTATTGTTGGCCACAAATGTATCTTGAGTGTTGACTTTAACAATTTTCTTTTTTATTATTTTTTTTAAATGTTAGTTGTTTCATAAAATTGTGGCCGGCCGAGTTGTTGATGTAGGATGTGGCACCAATACATTCCTAGTATGGTTGGACAAAAGTAAGCCAAATGAAAGTAGAAGTAATAAGACATATTTGGGCCCAATTCTACGTAGGGGTGTACACGGGTCGGGCCGAGTCAAACTGGGCTCAAACTGGCCAAGCCCGTTCAGCAGCCGCACCAGGCCTGAACCCGGCCCGGCCCGGTCACCTGGCCAACATCTCCAGCCCGAACCTGGCCCGGCAGCAATCGGGCGAGTTCGGGCCAGTTTCGAACCTTCGAGTTAAAGCCTATTGTCTAAAGACTTGATGACTTATGATTTAATTGAAGTTATGGCCTTTGATAGAGTAGAGCGGCGGGAAAGAATTCATGTAGCCGAACCCAAGTCATTGGGATAAGGCTTAGATATGATGAGTTCAGCCCATTGTATTCCTGTTTAGGAGAGTTTGGTTTGAATTTTGAAATGGTCTGAATTTTGGGGTTCCATTTTCTTGATGGGTACATCTTCTAATAGATTGGATGGTAGATACAAAACATGATGGTCCCCACACACAATCAGAAAGGTTTTAGTGATGGTCCTTCCCATCCCAAATGCTCCTATGTTTGGCCCATCAGATTTTAGATTCACAAAAAAATAAAAATAAAAATAAAAATCTTAATTTCTAGTTGGGACCATTATCTGAAGGATGAAGAATGCTAATACATGCCATATCACAAAAATGGAGATCAAACCATGTTAGCCATCCAATTAGTGGCCTGCAAAGGAATGGTCAGAGCAACAATCCACCTTCAACCAATAAAACTAAACAATTTGTTGGCCTAAAGACATCTAAGTGGTGGCCCACCTCATCAACAGTCCTTATCATGATTCATGACTCATGATTGCCACATTTACTGTGAGGAGGGAGCTACATAGAAGTTTCATGATGCAAGCTACATTGCATAAAACATTTCTCATGCTGGATTTCTATGTGCACTATGTCATGGAACTGTTCAAGAGAAAACCACATGCATACAGTTAATACCATGCCATCTCATGGATTTGTTCTTTTAATAGATGAAAATCAAATAAATGGTTATGATTTTGTCAAATATATTATGAGGAGGGATTTGCATAGATCTCTAAGGATGAGATCTGCATGTTAGCATTTGCGATGACCTCTGGATAATCTCTATGGCAGATAAATAAAAAGATTTAAGAAAAAAGGGAAAAAGATAAATCATTCATTAATTGGACTTCACCTTGGATTGGTACTCTGGTGGTTGCACGGACGGACAAGCAGAGAGACGGACGACCTCTGGTGGTTGTACGGACGGACGAGCAGAGAGAAGCAGACGACCCCTAATGGTTGCACGGACGGACGAGCAGAGAGAGGCGGACGACCTCTGGTGGTTGCACGGACGGATGAGCAGAGAGAGGTGGACAATCTCTGCTGGTCGGACAAGAGAGAGAGGGTCGCTGGTCGGACGAGAGAGAGAGATAGATTAGAGAGAGAGAGAGAGAGAGAGAGAGAGAGAGAGAGAGAGAGAGAGAGAGAGAGAGAGAGAGAGAGATTTGGTGGGGTCAGGCAGGGAGGGAGCGAGCAGGGGAGGAGAGGGTTTGGTGGGGACGGTGGGGTCGGACGTTTTCAACAAAAGGGAAAAGTGAAAAGGGATAGGTTTTTTTTTTTTTTTTTTTTTTTTTTTTTTAAACAGGTATATATACCTAAAGGCGAGTCGGGTTGGGTCGAGTCGGGTTTCGGAGCGAGTTGGGCCGAACTGGGGCATATCTGAATTTCTTGACCTGAACTCAGTTTCAGGCTGAGAAAATTGGCCCGTCCTGACCCGAACTCAGTTCCGGGTCAGGCCGAGTCAAGGCTTTTCGGGCCGAGTGGAGCGAGCTAACCGGGCTAGCCTGGTTTGTGTACAACCTTAATTCTATGTGAGGCATGATGTAATTGGGTCTCAGATGCATCCAGTTCAAAAGAATTTATTCCGGATAGGGAGAAATTGTCGTTTGAAGTGTGAATCATAATTTTTGATATGGGTATCATTACGGAATTCACGACCTATTAATCTTTATCGTAACAGGCCATTTGGGGTCAACCGACCCACAAAGTGGGCCGCGTCTATTCATTTCGTGAGAAAACACACGCTAGCTTCTAGTTCAAAAATGAAATTTTAGAAAAAAAAATATTATTTTTAGTAATTCTAATTTTTGTTGTATTTTTAGAGTTTTATTTATTTAGAAGTTTCTACTTTTGTTTAATAATGAGTTTTAGAAAAAATTTACTTAGTTACAATCTTTAATTAGAAGTTCACTATTTTAATAATTCTATTTTCAATAAACTAGACTTTAGATGAGTTTTACTAATTTGGGTAACTTCTATTTGCATTAGAATTTTGCTATTTTTAGTAATTATGAATTAAGATTTTATTTTTTCTTTTGTAGTTGTGTAATTGAAAAATCATGGACATTACACATTATTAATTAGTATAATTCCGATATATATTTTTTTCTTATGGATTCAAGAATAACTTTGTGGATTTAAGGTTTTGCACACTTGAGGTAGACGATGATATTCCTCATCACACCATTCCCTGCGTCAGTCAGTTGGTATCCGAGAGAGGCTTTCCTTAGTTCGATGGTATCTAATGATGATGCGGGCAAAAATCCTATGGACAATGATTCGAAGAATAATTATATTGAGGCATCATTTTTAGCTTTCCAATGGGTGACTGATTTGCTTGCTATGCAAGGACTGCAGGCAGCGATCGATCGTTTGACGAAAGCTTTAAGAAAACCTTGTGTTCATAATAATGAGGAATATGAGATTGGCGATGTTGCTTGCGATCATCATGTTTGTGGTGTGATACAAGTGATGAATCACAGGCCACCACTCGATAATGGTGAATCGCAGGTCACCACTCTGATATCGAGGAAGTTTATTGTAAATGGCAAATGAGGAGATAGATATATAGCAATATAATATATTTCGAACAAGGTGCACTGTGAGCCAAAGGGTTTATGATATGATCATAGATGGTAGGAGGAACAGTAATTTAATGTTAAATATTATGGTGCAAAAGCTGCAACTAAAGCAAAAAAAGCACTCCTTTCCATACGTGATTAGATCAAATAAGGGAGTCAATGAAACAAAGGTAATTGAATGATGTCGTATACCCTTTTCCATACTATAAAGATGAAGTAATTTGTGACGTCATCGATATAAAAGCTTGTTACATGTTACTTTGTCGATCATAGCAGCATCACGTTGATGTTACGTGTATAGGTCGGGAGAATATTTTTATTTTTGTTAAAGATGGTAAAAATATTATCCTTGCCCATATGAGAACAAAGAACTAATCAAAGACTTTTAAAGTAGAGGGATGGGCTCCAATAAATGTACGAGATTTTTTCAAAGAATTTGATGAGACGAGAGAGATCAATGCATCAGTTGAAAAAAAAAGATGTAGAACCCATAAATATCATAAAAATTATCAAAGAATCTAAGGATAGAGGAGAGATCAATGCATTAGTTGAAACTGGAAAAGAAGTAGGGGTCGCAAATATTCTAGAGAAATTGAAACTAATATTGAAGGAATTCAAGGCAATCATGCCCGATAAACTTCTCAATAGGTTACCTCTCATGCAGGATATACAACACCACATTAATATTATCCTAGGGGCAAGTTTGCCTAATTGCCTTTATTATCATATGAATTTGAAAGCATACGAGATCTTACATGGATGAGTGAAAGAACTGATATCTATAAGGGTCTAATGGAGGAGAGCATGAGTTTATGTACTGTGCTAGCCCTATTGACACCCAAAAAATTACAAAAGTCTAATGCCATAGTAGATAATGATAAACATTGGTACCAAAAGGTATTTGAAATGGGTGATAATGTACTAGTTCACCTGTGCAAGGAGATGTTTTCGATAGAACATGACAGACTTTTATAAGTATCATGAGCCAAGTCCATTGATAACTCAAGGACACGTTCTTTTCAAGTGCAGGGGACTGATGAAGGACATGACACAAATATATTCCTAATATGATTGGATCAAAAGAAAGAAAGTAGAAGTAATTCGTCAGATCCGATCCCAGCCCTACATAGGGTATACTGTAACTAGGCCCAAAGTGCATTTGGTTCGAAGAAATTCACTGCAGATGGTGAAAATTGTCATTTGAAGTGTGAATCATAAATCGGCCATAAGTTTTGATCTGTGTATACTTATGAAACGCATGACCTATAAATCTTTACCATAACTGGCCATTTGGGGTTAGCCGACCCACATAGTGGGTTACTTCTGTATAATTCGTGAGAAAACAAGCTTCCAGTTTAAAAATAGAATTTTAGTAATTCCAATTTTTGTTGAATTTTTAGAGTTTTATTTATTTAGAAGTTTCTTCTTTCACTTAATAATGAGTGTTAGACTCTACTTAGTAATAGTCTTTAATTAGGAGTTTGCTATTTTAAATACTTTTTATTTTTGACAAATTATACTTTTGATGAATTTTACTATTTTGGGCAACTTCTATTAGGATTAGAATTTTGCTATTTTTAGTAATTATGGATTTTTTTAATTTTTTTTTTAATTTTTTGAATACTGATGTACTTGAGAAATCATGGACATTTTTTTTTTTGTTAGCTTGTTAGTGCACACCACATTGTTAGTACCCCCACTGTTAGCCACACCCTACTTACAAATCATGGACATTACACATTATTGATTAATAAATTTTAGAATTTTTTTTTCTTGGGAATTTATAGTTTTGCACACTTGAGGTAGACAGTGATCTTCCTTATCACACCCTTCCCTACGTTAGATGTATACGGTGAACATGCATAATGCATGGCTTTCAAAAAAAAAAAAAAAAACCATAATGTATGGCGTAAATGTTCCTAACGAGTGAAACTGGGACTAGCAGATTTATTATTAGCTTATGTCGGAAACATAAATCTACATGTGACAGTAATATTTAAGAGATTTGGATCGCTGATTGTTGGGTGTACACTTGCTGCTGATTGTAGGAATTCGTAGGATTTCAAATGGGTTGGCATGAAAAAAAAAGAAGAAGAAAAAAAAGAAAAGAAAAGAAAAAGAAAAAGTTCAACGATGGGCAAAGCGATGGGTATTTTGACCCGTCTTCGACCAGTCATGAGCCCTGCTCGACCGGTCGTAGGCTGGTGTTCGACCAGTCGTGGGTTCGAGTCGTGGCACGACTCAAAGTCCAGCGAGTTCGGACTATTTTTCTTCGCAGTCTACAACCGGTCGTAGGTGAGCTATGACCAGTCGTAGGAGGTTAAGACCAGTCCTAGAATTCCAAGACTAGTTGTAGGTTATGCAGTTTGTTCCGCGATTTTGTGCGAAACTACGGATTTGAGTCCTTCGCAACCAGGATGCGAAAGGGAAGTTTCCTAAACTATAAAAGGGGTTGCCTAGGGTTTTCTAGGGATTACAAGAGAATGCAAGAGGGTTTCTTAAAGATTTACAAGGGATTTGCTAAAGGGTTTAGGGCTATCAAAAGGTAAGAGAGAGAGAGAGAGGAAGAGAGAGAGAGGAAGCTTATAGAAGGGAGGTTTTGCTCATGGAGGTTATCTACTGTGCAATCTATATCTCAGCGCTTCTATATCCTCGTAATCGGTTAGATCTCTCCGTTTTCTCTATTTCTCTTATTGGTTATCCACTCCTGCGTGAGTGAAGAAGGTTGTAACGTTTTGCTTTATAGTGGATTGTTGATCTGGACGAGGTCTCGTGATTTTTTTTTACCTCTTTGAGGGTTTTCCACGTAAAAATCTCTTGTGTGGTGTGTAATTGATGCATTGATTGTTTTCATTGCTTTATTATCCATAATTCTGGTTTGTTCTGGAGGACTATATCCTAAGGTTTTGTGCAAGGCCCCCAACACGAAGATGATCATTTGATCTGTGTATTCTTACGCTCTTCCATGGTATAGCCCAACAACTCAATGAACAAATCTCATGCATGTATGCCATGCTTACTAAGATCAATTGCTTGATAACTTAATATTTGAATTTGGAACATGATATTTCTCGTACAAGTCTCTCACTAAAAAAAAATAAAAATAAATATTACTATTAATAAATATAAAATAAAAAATCACTCATTTGTTTTCTTACAGAGGTTCATTCCATCGGAGTATGGCAACGAAGTCGATAGGGTTTCTGCACTACCTCCCTTCCAGGCAGTTCTTGATATGAAGAAAAGGATCAGAAGGGCCACCGAAGCCGCAGGAATCCCACATACTTTTGTTTCTGGAAATTCCTTCGCCGCATACTTCGTAGATTACTTCTTGCATCCACATGAGGAAGGAGATGAAGTTTTGGTCTATGGAAGTGGTGAAGCAAAAGGTATTCGAAACTTGAAATTACCAAAACTTTCCTTTTTAATTTAAGAATTATATTTTTAACAAAATCTACTTGTTTTTGGAAAATATTTCCCAAATCAAAGAGTTGGGTTGGATGAATATTTGTAGCATGCCAGTACCTATTGGTAAATTCCCAATTCCCAAGTAGGTTTTGGACGTTCAGTTAAAGAGTAGGTATGTTTGGCATTATTATTATTATTATTTTTAAGAAAAAAGAAAAAAAAAAAAAACATTTCAATTTTCCCTACCACTTCGACTAAAGGGCGCGTTTGGTAATAAATTCAGATTAGAAAATAAGTAGAAAATGATTTTCTTACTAATCTTCATTTGAGGAAGTATGTCGTAAAAGTAATGGTATCTGAATGGAAATACTGCAAAAATATTCTAGGCTTGCTTTTGGTATCATGGGTTTTGTATCCTTCCACATACATCCATATTCACAAATATACGTAACAAAATAATCACCCAATTGAAAGATTTATCAATTTGGAATCTTGTACATTTGGGACCGTGATTGAATACGAGCCTTTAATTCCTTTTTAGGGGAAAAAAACCTTTGTTTGAGATAAGATTCAAGAACTAAAGTAGCAATAGATATTTAAATACAGTGGAGTTAGAAAGATCATAGGTGCAATGATGACTTCCATCTTTCTCATGTCCAGGGAGGAGTGCCTCTACCACTCTTTCTATTAGAGACACGACAACCCCTAACATAACTTGTCCAATACGGAAGCAACCTCAGACAGAATTACACAACACAATAGGGAAAGAAAAATTCAAACAAGCATATATAACACATAAATTTAACATGAAAAAAATTCCTTTTGAAGAAAAAACCATGGCACAAAGTAATTAGCAATCAACTATAATCAGAAATTTAAAAGAGATGGAACAACTTACAGATGAAAAACTGTAGCTTCTCTATAAAAAATATTTAAAAATGTGCTAAGTTCCCTTCATTCTACCTTAGAGATTCACCCTAATGCTGTATTAACCTGATTTATATAATCCCTATATAGAATTAGAAACAAAAAACTCCCACTTACGCATTATGCTCGATCACACCTTTAATCGATTGAGATATCAATAAAGTCTCTCGGTCAACTAAAACAGATCTCATCTCAGTTAACCAAAACATCATAGCATGCTTTGGTTGACCAAACAATCTCTTGGTCAACCGAATAATACCACACCAGATTAAAGGCATTCTATGGACACTTTCATGTTACATTCTGCCCTACCTATGATGAAATATTAGGTTTCCTCCACAAGCGCGTGTATGGTGGACACACTTATGGAGGTATGGGTGGGGACATTATTCCCCGGGATCAAACTCATTCCCAAGGCATGGAAGTAGGAAACCGGATTTTCATCGTACGAGCGTGAACGCGCTCGTGGTCATAGGAGCTGGGGATGCCCGTCCTGCCTGCACGGGCAAGAGATGGTAGTGCATCTCCATGAGTATGGATGCGCTTGGGGAAATAGGAGCATGGTTAAGTTTTGAGAGGGGTAGCAGCCACACCACAACCTTAGCATGCATATAGTCAATAACGAGATGGTGGCACGGACAGCAACGAGGAATGTTCTGAGTCATAATGAGGACGCTCTCATCAATGAGGGGGAAGTCATCTACAATGCGAGGGACGTGCTTAACAATGTAGAACGTCCATACTGTGGGTCCCATCTTTAATTTCCTTTTCCTCCCAAGAATCACTTTGATCTGGGAATCCTAATTTACCAATCAGCTGGCAACAAAATCAACAGTCTTAAATCTTTACATCAGGAAGTTTTATTCATGGATCTAGCCACCATCTTGTATGCCCACCTATATATTTACGGTAACAATGTAGAGAGAGAGAAATAATTTCCAGATGAATTGGTCTAAAAAAAAATACGAAAGTTTGCTAACCAAACAGCTATTTGACGGAGAATCAATTCTTTCCAAGGAAAGTGAATGAGAGAAGGATTCTTGGGTGAAACCAAACGCACCTGTTGTAAAGTGTGTCGCGGACAGTTTTATGGCTAAGATGGATCAGAAAAGGCCTGGTCAACGACAGAAGTGATCCAGACCATCAGACTTTAAATCGGACGTATCTCGCAATTCAAAATGAGTCATCGGACATCAAATATATGATTTTGGGGTAGGATGAGATACTTTAGCCACCCAACCTTGCTGTGCCGGGTTGCGCCAACCGGATTTGCAAAATACCATCAAATCCACTGTTGTTTCCTTATTTTAATTCTGTTTTACTATAAATGGTAAGTTTTAGTTATTTTAATTCCGTTTTTACTAAAAATAGTAAGTTTTAGTTTGATTATAACTCTTCATCCGTAGGGCTTTAGGAGTTGCGCCCAACATGAAAAGTGCTTATAATAATTAGGAGAACAACGTGGTGAAACCATATAAGACACTATTTTTTTTTCGAGAACCTTGCGCACTAGTAGACATCACGATCGTCTATTAATAGTAAGTTTTCTATTTATAGTAAGTTGCGAATTCTAGGAGTTTTAGTTGTAGTTTGATTCTGAAATCTCTCCCATTGCTTAGTATCCCTATTTAAAGGGTTTTCATTCATCAATCAAATTACTAATTTTATAGAATTTATTTCTATTTTTCTTGCTTTTTCCTCGTGGATTCAGAGTCCAACTCCGTGGATTTGGAGTAGTTATCCTTGGTGATCGACCTCATCACGTTCATCCCTGCGTCACACCCCAAACCCCGTTCCATTGAAATGGAAAATAAGCTTTCAGGTTATCATTCATAGGTCTTTAATCTTGAAATAAAAGATCTCACATGGTTAATCATCTCCATCGTTAACAATCTTGGAAGAGGTTCTTTGTCAACTCAGGATCAGGAGCATCTGTTGTTGTATAGGGGCTCATATTATGAGATGGCCTAATGATGGGAATCATCCATGTTCTACATGCAATGCTGTATGGAACCTTTTTGAATGGATAGAGCATGTCAAACAACTTCTTGATCTAAAAGCTCAGCCTGTCAAAGGATGGCTCGAGCTCTTAGAGAAAGTGGTTGTTTAACATGGTATCAAAACAAAAATTCATGTGTTCCAATCCTAAAAGTAGTAAATATGCCTCGGTAATATATTTTCTACCTCCATGTACATATGCAAAAAGTCGTATATTCTTCACCTCCATGGAATGATACTCCTCAATGATTGATGTCTAATAAAACCAACAAAATGTCATGTCCAGCGGTGCTGAATTTTGAGAAAGATGTGGCTACTTACACTATCATGGCTGCAAACGATCCAAGGACATGCAATCGTTTGATCATCTATAGGCCTCCAGGAAATATCATCTCTATGCAAGATTTGATCTCTTCATGGGAGAAGAAGACTGGAAGAACTTTCAAGAAGACTTACATCCCTGAGGAAGAAGCGGTGAAGCTCAGTGAGAGTAAGAACATAAAAACTGTTTCTCATTTCTGTGGAGTCTTAGATTATTGTTCTATGTAGAATTGTTTTGGCAGAGATAATTGAAGTGACGACTCAATGCCCACATCTCAACATGGTATGCATGTGCAAGCATTATCTAGAATGTTCATTGTGTGTGGCCCACCAAAAGATTGGCCGGCCAGCTCACCAGGTGGGCCACATAATTATGAGATAATGCTCAAGGAAATGTTGGTTGATGGATTTATATTAAATCTACACGTCTGGCCACCTGATGGGTTACCTGAATCTCGCACATGTGCACCATGTTGGCCCATTGGTTGTGAGTGGTACGTTTCTTCAATCTCTCATTGCACGGATTATGTGTGGCCCCCACCTCACCCAAGACGGTGAGGCCCTCGTGGGGCCCACCTTGATGTATGTATTCTATATCCACACCATCCATACATGCATATGTTTTGCAGGATCATTTTAAGGCATGAGCCCAAAAATGAGATAGATCCAAATCTCAGGTGGACCACACCATCGGAAATAGCAACGATTGACCATTAAATACTTCTTGCCAGCCACAAAAGTTTTTTTTTTTTTTTTAATATATATATATATATATATATATATATATATATATATATATATATATATATATATATATATATATATATATATATATATATATATATATTGATCAAGCTGATATTTGTTTGTTTGTTTTTTTTTTTTTTTCCAACCTTATCAACTGGTTAGATGGCAAATAAGAATTACCAAAACATAATGATGGGTCCACCTGACATTTGGATATCTATTTCGTTTTTGAGCTCATGCCCTAAAAACGGATGGACAATGTATATACAGGATAAATATATCCAGGTGGGCCCCACGGTAAGGGTAGCATCTTCTTGGATTAGGCTGGGGCGCACCCAATCCGCTCGGTTCCAAGACTAGACCAACTGATGGCCCATTTTTGTCGTTTTTAAGTTATGGTGTCTCATTGGCCTGTGGCATTCATGAACATAAATATGGGCCATGGACCAAACAAACTGGACCGTCTAATTTCATTCATTGAATTCATACCGTGACAAGACCTATTGGAAATTAATGTGATTTCCGGGCTACACTTCTGCCATGTATTCAATGATTTGAGCAATATAGATTGGCATGAATGTATGACATGCACATGTGTGTTGGATAAGACGACCCAACTTACCAAAGTCATGCTATCACCACAGTTTAATATTTTTAACATTTTTTTTTTTTTTTTGGTTAGCTTATTAGTACACCCACTGTCAGTTCACACTTCACTGTTAGCCACCCCGCTTAGGAATTGATACCAAGACCTCAGGATAATATTTTTAACATTCAATAACATATTTCTATCCATGATTGGCAGCTTTACCGCATCCTCACAACATTCCAGTGGCCATCCTTCACAGCATTTTCATCAAGGGCGATCAAATGAGCTTTGAGCTGGAAGAAAACGACTTGGAAGCTTCCAACTTATATTCAGAATATAAATACACTTCCATTGATCAATTCCTTAATCTTTGCGTCGTGGATCCACCCAAAACTCAGCGTGCTGCATTTGCATGACCTCGCTCTTCAATATCATATGATCTGAGCCTGATGATATGTATGCTATCTTCCATTTTGTAGTCTTTATAAGTGAACCACATGGTTAAGTGATGTACGATTCTGGTCAGATGGGCTCTATCAATAAGTCGACAATATGGTTTTCGCTACAAGCCCAACTTATCTATGTAAAAGATTAAAAATAAAATAAAATGTCCGGCCTTTTTCTCATTGGTGTGTTAGGGTTGTCCTATTGAAATTATTTTTGGGCCATGGTCCATCCACAGTATTTTTAGTCCAATCAACCAATTGCGTGGATCACTAAACCGTGGGCTCTAGTTATACGAACTAAAAATCGGAGGAGCCATGTATGTCCACAAGTTGAGGATCATATATATGGTGACTCGTTTTTCACAAGAAGTTTCTTCATCAGCAAACGCTGAGGCATGCCACGTGGCCAAGCCAGGGGGATTGGCTACTCCCCTGCCACCAGCCAATGGCTGGTGGTTGGTGCTCTGTGGGCCCCAAAATTATGTATGTGTTTCATCCATGCCGTCCATCTATTTTCTAGATCATTTTATGGCATGTAACTAACAATGAGAAATAACCCATTCTCAAGTGGACCACATTATTGGAAACACATACATAATTTTGAATGATAATGGGAAGTCTAACACCTGGAAAGAGATGGTAGATGTGTCTAGACCGATCTGCAGTTCTAGGTCGATTCTCACTAAGCCTGCCTTTAGGTGTTATCAAAGGCTTTGACATTCATGTCACTTGGTTTGAAAGTGGATGGTTCAAGTCTCAAGTACGTGGTAGCCCAAAGTGGGTGAACGTTGACACTTGAACCATGGTCAATTAGGATGAGCAGGATGCTATAGTCCTTAATTATAGGCAATGGTTATGCTCAGGCAACACCCATGGTCACGGCCTTTGGGTGGCAACTCGTCATCAGAAAAGGTGATGACTTGTGGGGTGAGGAGTTGCCCTATTATGTGTGACCATTTCAGGTAGGGCATCCCAAGAGATGTGCTTTGTTGAGTGTTTAGACAAAAATCTCTCGATGCGTCTAGGATGTGTAGAGAAGTTCTCACAAGATATTTGAGCAAGAATGATTTTGAGTTAAGTTGCCTCATCAAAAGTGGTCTCAGCTTTAAAAACCATACCTGTGAAAGGTACTCTGGTATATCTCTTCAGTTGCACCATCCGTTTAGATTCATGTTTCCCATTTCCGTGCACTATGGGTAGTGCCACATGTTGCTTTGTTACTATAGACCGATACCGCCCTTCCTTGAAGAAGCAAAGGAGGTTGTGTCGATGCTTGGTGATCTGGTTGTGGCATTGGGCTTGCCCCTAACAAGACAAGAGGCTATTGCAGGTGATGGAATTGGACTGGACTTATCGGAGCTGACTCGTGTGGCATTTTGAATGGGGAGAAATGTCCTCCTTACAATGTGACTGTTAGAGGGTTGATGTAAGATGGTGGATCTGGTGCTCTTCTCATGAGCACCACTAGTTTTAGTTCCAAGATGGACCTTGATTGTAGCCTAAATCAATGGAAAAGTTGGGCCGATCTCGTGCTCTTTCCATGAGCACCATTGGTTGTTGGTCCCATGATGGACCCTGATTGTGATCCGAATTAAAAGAGATGGGAGGATCTGGTGCTCTTTCCATGAGCAACAATGGCAGTTGATCTTAAGATGGACCCTAATTGTGATATGGATTGAAAGAGATGGGTGGGTTTGGTGCTCTTCCCAAGAGAACCAGTGGTTGCTGGTACCAAGATGGACCCTAATTGTAACCTACATTTATTGTGAATGGGGTGGATTTGGTGCTCTCTCCATGAGCACCAATGGCTATTGGTCCCACTGTTGCTGAATGGATGTTAATTGATAGACATGATTAGGAACTCTCTCTTGACTCGGGAAGATAATGAAGTAGTTGATTGTGGACTTAACATTCGAAGACATTGAAATCCAACAGAAACTTGAAACATAAATTTCTAAACATATCTCTTCGAATAACGCACATGCTAAAATCCTCTTTTAGGTCTTTCACAAATTGAATGTGGCAGTTCGATGATACTGTCATATTCTCATAGTCCAAGTAGGTTGTAACGTGCCAGATTTTTTGCTAACTCAGGGTTCCAACAAAAAATCCTTGAAATTTTTTTTGCTAGAAATATTTTATTAAATTATGTTTCTCGAACGAGATTACATGGTTTTAAATATTAAAATGCAACCCTACTTAAGAATCCTAATGCTAATAAACTAAAACTTTCCTAAAATAGTAAAACTCACTAAAAATAGAAAGTCCTGACCTAATCACGAAGGATGATTCTTGACATGATAAGAAACAAATATTAAAAATACACTAAATACTAAAACTCTAAGATGAAAAGATATGTCTAATAAAAAACTTACTAAAAATAATAAATGTTTTAGAAAACAAGAATTCTGAATAGAAATGATCATTTTCTTGCAAATTGTAGCGACATGACATACTCATAGGTGTCAATTGGCCTTAAATGGTCTATTCCAGTAGGAATTCATATGCTGTGTATCTCGTCACTCATTTCAGATTGAAAGTTATAGTGATTCACGAGAATTTTGACAGTTTAAAAAACAATAGTAAATGGTTGACCCTAAAATGAACAACATCCCATAGTTGACCGTGGAGGGGTATGGTAGACCGTGCAACACTGAATAACAGGTTGCGGTCGACTGTGGGGGTTCACAATCGACTGTGCCACATTTTAGGGGTTTTGGACAATGACCTATGGTCAATTGTGGAGGAGCGTAGGAGACAGTGCCTGGCCCGAATTGTGTTACACGTGGGGCCCTTTAAATAGCATTTAGGGCTTCATTTTCTCATTTCATTCCTCTCCTAATTAAAGACCCATTTTCTTCCCCAAACAAAACTCTAGCCTCTTAGAAACTCCAAATCTTCCCAAACCTTTTGATTTCTTCTGCCCTTTTTGAAATCCCTAAACCCTGACACCAAACGGTAGCTTTCCACTCATTTGGTTCTTCCTGATTCGTGATTCTAGTATTAGTGGCTCTTATGGTGAAGAAAACGAGTGATCCACGTCGATTCTTGGTCGAATCTATCTTCCTTTCTTTAAGTAAGAGGTTCCTAACCCTTTGTTGGGAATTTCTCAAATTTCTTTGTGTCTTGAAGTTGTTAGGGTTGGAAACCCTTTCCATTTCTTAGAAAAATAAAAAATTCTAACATTAGGGTTTTGTGCCTACTAGGTCTTGGACCTCCATTTGTCAGTTTGATGCGGTCCATGCTCTTGTGGGAGTTGTAATTGAATGTGACTCTATTAGGGATTCAGTTGTATGTTGATTTCGAGCACCAATTCGTTGAATCAAGTTGAGGAATTGTAATAGCCCGGATTTTTTTCAACCTGGAATTAGACGTCCTTAGGTAATGGGTCGCTCCTAACACCCTATTAACCTCTCAGAACTCAATCCCACGGTCTAAAATCGCTTCTGAACCCATTTCCTTCACAAATCCAACCTTTCACCACCTTGTTTTTTCAATTTTCCTAAGTACTTTCACCCTAGACACTATCTTAAACTAGTTAAGTGTTATAACTTGGATCACCTTATATACAAACTACAAAGGCCTGAGTACCACCTCGACCAGAAATCACTTAGGATTAAATCCTTTAGAAATGAGACAAAGTAACTAAGTGCTAAACTAGATTAGCTACGAAATCCGTTTGAATCACTTTAAATACGATCTGCAAGACCCAAAACTTGTAGAATCATTGACGCTAGGTTACCCTAAAATCTAGGATCAATCTCATTACCCGGCTGCTCTCGGGAGCATCTCGAAACTCCTTATCAGTTCTAGATTGCACATCGGGAGTCCGAATAATTCGAGGTTAAGGACTTAGGACCGCCTCGCTGGGCTTGACAACCATCTCGAAAATCAAATCCAGACAGTGTCCCACGGCTGTTTGCTTGAGTCCGGAGTGAGAGAGTGTGAGAACACTTGTTTCTTTACAAAATAAATATCTTGAATAGTAATCTGAGACTCGTTGCTTGCGGATCAGTATTAAGCAACCAGACCGTCAGAATCTGACCAAATTACACTCTCGGATCAGGAAAAATTTCATACACATTTACATGTACTCGGAATCTCCGATCGAGACCCACTGACCGTCAAACTGAAACTGCTCTGCCACGCGTGATCTGGAAATCCGACTGAAATGAAAACTTAACTAAACGTAGATCCAGTTTTAGTGAGCTTAAGTCCGACCTTTGGCTCAAGGAGGCTCGCCAGAAGTGCTCCGTTGAACTGAAACAGAGTCGTTTTGGTTATAACCTAAGTATACCTTGTCCACAAGTCTATTTCGGTGAGTTTTTAGGCTATATAAGGACCTTAAACTCTCTCTCATTTCGGCCATCCGAATTTGAGAAAAACCCTAGGAAAAGAGAGAGAAAGTGAGAGAGAAGTGGGGGATTCTTCCCTGCCGTATCCAAGCTCAACCGCTCCATTCTCATCGCTTTCTCAGCGATTCCAGCTCCGTTTCTAGGTAAGAAACTGTTCACTCCCCAAGTATAGGGTTGTGATGTAGTAATAAACTCGGTAAGACCGAGGTCGAATCCCAAGGGACTGGAACTTGTACGTTATCTGAAACTAAGTAGAAATAGAACTAGAATGAGATGAAATCTAAATCGATTGTAATTTGAGGAATAATGATGAGATATTAATCTAAAACTTAGGAAAAATCAGAGAAGGGAAACTAGGGATTCAGAGGATCCACTTGTAGAGATCAGGGAGATCTTATGCCGGTATTACAAATCAGGAAAATTAACTGAACTGCCATTGATGTAGATTTCAAGAGATGAGAGGTATATGAATTAGAATGGATTCCATCACCAAACCATGCCCAGGAGACAAAGCAAACAACAGAATTAATCTAATTACCAACCAATCAACATGCCATGAAAATCAGGAGAGGGTACTGACATCCGACCATGCCCAGGAGACGATGGTGAACAACAGGGCTTCCTGATGTCATAAATATAAAAAGAAAAAGAACATGCTCAAAGCCATCACAGACCCATTGTAATTTCAGTCACAACAGACCATTAAAGATTGAAAACATTCCTTTAATAAAAACCCAAATCAACATCAAATTCAGTCTAAACAAAGGCACAAGCAAAGAGGCCTCCCATCACGCTACAAGCTTCACCTCGTGGCCCTAGCCAAGAGGTTTAGCCACACATGAATGGGCTAGCTCTTAAACAAATATAAAAAAAAATAATAAATAAAAAAAATAAAAGAAAAGCAAACAAACCCTTCCTTCTCTCCCTGTCTTTCTCTCTCCTTCCAGCCGTACTCCCAGGCCTCCAGTCGATTTCTCCCTTGCTGCCGTCGGTCCCTGACTCTCTTGCTTTTCTTCTCTTTTATAGAAGATGAAGAAACCGACGCTGAAGTAGGTGAGAGAATCCTCCGTAGCTTCTCTCGCACGTAAACGTAAATTGGATAACGCTGATTCTCGGTGGGACCCATTCTTGTTGCCGAAGGAGAAATCCACACCGTCCATCGAAATACTCTCGAGATTCCAGTTAGAATGGTGTATTTTTAGTCGTCCGTTGATATATCCCACGGAGTTTTTTCATTCACCGTCCATCTTACCTTCGAACGGACGAAATGAAGATCTCCATTGTCTTCGGAGATTCCGCCACCTAGGAGTAGGTTATGGCTGCCCCACAGAGCGAATGGACGGTCCAGATTGTTGATATGGACAAGTAGTGGGCCCCACTGAGAGGACCCGCAACCTCTGCTGCGAACAGAGCTCGCGGACGCTGGTGCTGTGATGTTGGTGGCCCCCTTTCAATGACTTTTTGATAAATCCAATCCATCCATCAGCTTCAGGACGAAAAATCGTCTAGGAAGGACAAGATTTGTTTGATTTAAGTGTGGCCCACTTGATCGTTTATTCCGCCGTCCATCCGCTGTTTGACGGTGGAGATTCTCTGATCACTTGCATGGAAGAAAAAGAACACCTAGGTGAGATTAACACCACCCTTATGCACAAAATGAACGGTCCAGATAGGTGATTTGGGTGATAGGTGGGGCCCACAAGCGAAACCCAATCCGGACAGGAAAACGCTGTTTGCGTTCTTCCTGATTTGAGAAGGAGAGTCGGTCAGCAACGCTGACCGACTTCGGATCTTTTAGGTGCACGCCCGGTGTACTCTCGCTCCGTGCACATGCACTGCATGTAGGGGTCCCACGGAGATGCTATGAGAAGTCTGTTCCGTCCATCCGTATTGTTATTTCATTTAGCGCGTTGACACTAATTTTGAAGCATATCCAACCAGCAGGTGGGCCCAAAATCAGAGTTTTGTGGGCTGATCTGTCCGTTGGGCTGTTTCCACAAGGATCCAACGGCCAAAATTCGACGTGTACGGTTAATTTATGGTCCTGAAGCCATGTATGAAGTTTCAAACCGAACGGATGGTGGAAACCTTGTGATCTTGCATTCTGGACCAATTTCAGGCTACTTGAGCTTCAGTTTCTCGATTTTCTCGGGTCTCGGGCTGTGTAAAATCGTCAATCTTGGTCCCATGGAGTCCGTACCTTGCTCTGGTGAATTCTGAGTGTCAAATCCATACTTTTAGTGTCAGTTTCCAGTCAATGCTCCTGATTGCATCCTGCAACAAAACACAATTAAAATACTCTGTTAAACATTATTGTGTATGTAAAATATGGCAGTAACTAGGGTCTGATATGCAATATTTGACCCTCAACACAACCCCCAACCAGCATTTTGCTAGTCCCGAGCAAAATATGTGAAAATTAAGTTGAGAATTACGAGATAATTCTTGTGAAGTCGAGTGATATTTTGAAAAACAATCCAGATATGAGAAATCTTAAGATCTATGAATGTTGATTATCAATTTCTCCTGGCCTCTCATGCACGGTGAATTTCATAATCAAGTTCAAATATTAATCCATAAACTAGAATAATTCTAAACATTGAGTTCCATGGTTGTATAGTGAAATCTCGGCTTACCATCATTAAGAGATTCAATTCTTTTTTTCAGGATTTCGTTGGTAATCAACAAGAGAATTCATGATAACCAAAACTTACCTCACAGATCATTCTTTCATTTTTCTAGTTTTTTTTTTTTTTTTTTTTTTTTATTTATTTATTTTTAACTTCAAGATGGGAATCAAATTTTCACTTATAGGGAGCAAACCTATGGTGAAAATAGTCGCCCAGCTCTGTCTAACTGTTAATCATAGAAAATCAAATCCACACCTATAGGGAGCAAACCCATGGTGTAATTCTCTTTTTATACCCTGATGGCCAAATCTTTTAGGCTGGTTTCTTTTATGCTCAGTGATTACCAAGTTAATCATTCAATATCACTGAAATCTCAATGTGTAAGCGATATGTGACATGTGAAATCATGACTCAATCAATGTTTACAACTTCTAATCATGGATTAACAATTCAAACTTAACTGTGAAATCTACAAATAACTGAATCCAAAAGTCATGAATTACCAACATTACGTATCTTAAAATTCTAAATCCAGGATATCTGTCAACATCACTTTGAATTCACTAGAAAGTCCAGAAAAAAATTTAAAAATTTTCACAAATTTTGCTCAAGACTTAGAAAAACACTGATTAGGTAACCTAATCTCCCACCCCCAACCTAAAATCTACATTGTCCTCAATGTAAAAGATATAAACATGCAATGCACATGGGACAACGAAAGTAAACGAGAAGTGATGGGAAGATAGTACCTGAATGATGAATCATGAGAGACTTTCCAAGAGATCTCAACATGAGAGCGGGTGAGTACGAGAGAGAAAGCCACACAAAAATAACAAGAAATAAAACCTATCTATACCACTTTCGCAGGTGCTCTCGATTGCATTTAGCGCATGCAACAAGCCTTTAAACCCCTAGGTTACCCCTAGTGGACGAGTTGTAGTCTCGTGAGGGTTTGCAGTAATGTTACCCACAAACATTGAACTATCTAGGAAAATGAAATAAATGGAAAAGAAAAGCTGGGTTGCCTCCCAGGAGCGCTAAGTTTAACGTCTTCAGCCAGACAACTACAGCAACTACCCTAGTCCTAAGAAAGCGATAAACCTACCTATACCTCCATCAGACTAGGAGATCAGTCCTGGTAGACAGGATCAGTCAGAGGCATGGACATGTCCTCTGAATCAAATTTCTCGACAAATGACTTTAAGCGATGTCCATTTACTTTAAATTCCTTGCCATTGTCGGGATCTCTTATCTCGACGGCCCCATGAGGATATGCAGTAATAACAATGTAAGGGCCGTTCCAATGAGATCGAAGCTTACCCGGAAAGAGATGTAATCGAGAATTATACAAAAGGACTTTCTGACTTGGCGTGAATGATTTTCGTAGAATATGTTGGTCATGAAACGCCTTCATCCTGTCCTTGTAAATTCTCGAGTTCTCGTATGCGTCGTTCCGGATTTCTTCAAGTTCATTTAATTGAAGTTTGCGTAGCGAGCCTACAGTTGTTCGATTGAAATTTAAATTTTTGATTGCCCAAGAGGGCTCTATGTTCCAACTCTACAGTAAGTGGCAAGCCTTCCCATAGACGAGTCTAAAGGGAGACATTCCAATAGGGGTTTTAAAGCAAGATGGTGACGCCCATAAGGCATCGGTCAATCGAATTGACCAATCCTTACTGTCGGGTTAACCGTTTTCTCCAAAATGTGTTTGATCTCCCTATTAGAAATCTCAGCTTGCCCACTTGTCTGTGGGTGGTATGGGGTGCTCACCTTATGAGAGATACCGTATTTCTTCATTAAACTCTCGAATGGCCTATTACAAAAGTGTGAGCCCCCATCACTAATGATGACTCGAGGCGTTCCAAATCGGGAAAGGATGTTTTCTTTTAGGAATTTAATGACCGTACATGGTCATTATTCGACACTAATCGCTTCGACCCATTTAGTGACATAGTCTACGACAAAGATGCAACATATATAAATTCCCAAAAGATTGGGGGAATGGTCCCATGAAATCGATGCCCCAAAGAATCAAATGCCTCTATGATAAGAATGGGATTCAAGGGCATCATATTTCGACGGGACAATGCTCCCATTTCGACAACGCTCACAAGCTTTGCAAAACTCATGAGTGTCCCCGAACATAGTGGGCCAATAGAAGCCACACTGCAGAATCTTGGCCGTGGTTTTTTTGCGAGAAAAGTGACCACCACAGCTCAGAATGACGAAGGAGATGACACTCGATGCTCATCGTCCGGCACACATCTCCTCAAGATTTGGTCCGGGCAATATTTAAACAAGTATGGATCATCCCGGAAGAATTTATTTCTCGGTGAAGAATTTCTTCTTATCTTCTGCAATCCAATGTGTCGGTATGGAACCCGTAGCAAGATAATTAGCAATATCAATGAACCAAGGTGAATGGGAGACTCGAACAGTTGTTCATCGTGAACATGTCATTGATATGGGTCGCCTCAAGGGAATCGAGAGTATTAAGGCGAGAAAGGTGATCGGCCACTACGTTCTCTACTCCTTTTATCTTTAATTTCTAAATCAAATTCTTGGAGTAGAAGGATCCATCGTATCAAGCGGGGCTTCGAATCATTCTTAGAAAGAAGATACTTCAGCGCCGCATGATCTGTATAGATAATGATCTTGGATCCGATTAGGTAAGACCTAAATTTGTCCAAGGCGAACACTACGGCTAAGAGTTCTTTTTCCGTAGTCGAGTAGTTCACTTGGGCAGGATTTAAAGTCCTACTCGCGTAATGGATGACGCAGGGCCTCTTATCTTTTCTCTGGCCTAGAACCGCTCCAAGAGCATAATCAGAGGCGTCGGACATAAGCTCAAAAGGAAGGCTCCAGTCGGGTGGCTGCATGATAGGTGCAGTGGTTAACATGCCTTTAAGCTTGGTGAAAGCTTCCTGGCATGGCTCAGTCCACTCGTATGGAACATCCTTTTGAAGAAGATTACATAAAGGACGAGAGAGGAGACTAAAGTCCTTTATGAATCGCCTGTAAAATCCTGCGTGTCCTAAGAAGGATCGCACGTCTCTGATGTTCTTGGGTGGAGGTAGGTTAGAGATAAGATCGATTTTTGCCTTATCTACCTCAATTCCCTTGGACAAGATGATATGTCCAAGGACAATCCCCTTGTGAACCATGAAATGGCACTTCTCCCAATTAAGTACCAAATTCTTTTCTTCACATCTTTTCAGCACACATTTAAGACTTTCCAGGCACTTGCTGAAAGATGAACCATAGACAGAGAAATCGTCCATGAAGACCTCAAGATATTGCCCCACCATATCAGAAAAGATACTCAACATACATCGCTGAAAGGTGGCAGGGGCATTACATAATCCAAATGGCATCCTTCGATAAGCAAAGGTGCCATAGGGACATGTAAATGTGGTCTTTTCCTGGTCTTCAGGGGCAATTTCAATCTGATTGTAACCCGAATACCCGTCAAGAAAACAGTAATAGGAATGACCAGCTAGCCTTTCCAAGATTTGATCGATGAAGGGCAGAGGAAAGTGATCCTTTCTTGTGACGGTATTCAACTTTCTGTAGTCAATGCACATTCTCCAACCAGTAGTGACTCTGGTTGGCACGAGTTCATTATTAGCATTGGCTACGATGGTGATTCCGGACTTCTTAGGTACCACCTGAGTTGGACTCACCCATTGACTATCAGATATAGGGTATATGATACCCACATCCAATAGTTTAAGAACCTCGGCCTTAACCACTTCCTTCATGTTTGAATTTAGTCTACGTTGTGGTTGCCGAGCAGTCTTTGCATTTTCCTCAAGATATATGTGGTGAGTACAAATCGAGGGATCGATTCCTTTGAGGTCCGCTATCGTCCATCCTAGGGCTCCTTTATGCTCAATGAGAGTAGATATGAGCATACTCTCCTGTTCTTTCTCCAGTGGGCGAGATCACCACCGGGTATGTCTCATCTTGACCTAAATAGGCATATTTCAAATCGAGGGCAAAGGTTTTAGGTCAAGCTTCTGCCTTGAGGTTAGACGGTAGAGGCACTACATCGCCAGTGGTAATTCTTCAAATTATGGCCTCCACCTTAACTTCAAGTACCGTGCAGTATCAAGCAAGGCACACGTCTCCCTAATCATATCATCATCAAACTCATGGGAGTGGGCCAAGCACGTCTCTAGAGGATCAGAGGATAAGGTAAGGGGTGTCCTATCTTCCACAAAAGTATCGATCATGTTAATGTCGTGGACATCGTCATCATCCTCAAAGTTCTTTGCTTATTGAAAAAGATGTTTGACTCCAATGTCAAATTTCCAAAAGACATAGTCATGACACCATTCCTGCAATTGATGATTGCATTTGATGTGGCAAGGAATGGGCGACCAAGAATGACGGGAATCTGAGTGCTCATGTTGTTGATGGGTTCGGTGTCCAAGATGATAAAATCTACAGGATAGTAAAATCTATCGACTTGGACTAACACATCCTCAATAATCCCTCTTGGTACACGAACAGTTCGATCGGCAAGTTGTAGTGTGGTTAGGGTAGGTTTTAGCTCACCCAAACCTAACTGTTTGTATACCGAGTAGGGAATTAGATTGACGCTCGCTCCTAAGTCAAGAAGTGCATGATCAATTCGATGGTTCCTGATTACACATGATATGGTTGGGCTACCGGGATCCTTGAATTTCTGCGGCACGTCTTGCTTCAGGATGGCACTCACTTTCTCAGTCAAGAAGATCTTCTTTTGAATACTCTGCCGTCTTTTGGTCGTGCACAAGTCTTTCAGAAATTTTGTATATAGAGGAACCTGTTTTACGACATCAAGTAGAGGAATGTTGACTTTCACTTGTTTCAACACCTCTAGAATATCCTGAGAGTTAGAAAGACGTTTTGGTGCAACCAACCGTTGGGGGAACGGAGCAACTGGCTTCTCTAGAAGTTCCGGTTCTAAATTTTGTGGGACATCACGAGATCCATCATTATTGTCCTCTTCTGGTTCTTGAGGCTTTTCGGGCCTAATCGGAAGGGTTTTATCAATGATCTTCCCACTCCTAAGAGTGGTGATGGATTTAGCGTGTCCCATTTGATTTGAAGAGTCTGGGATCATTTATCTCGTATTGCGGTTTAGGATTGGGGAGCGGTTGTGCGAGGCAGAAGCATCCCCTTTTCTATAACCGTCATACGTGAATCTATTTTCTCGCATAAAGTCTGTAAGTCCACGCACTGCCTGAGTCAGCTCTTGTATGGGATTTTGAACCGGTTCTTCTTGAGGTTTCCCCTGATTTGGATTTTGATTGAAGAAACTTTGAGGGGTAGCAGTTTGTCCATTCCTCCAACTAAAATTTGGATGATTTCTCCACCCAGGATTGTATGTATTGGAGGTAGATCCATTGAAAGGTCTTTGATAGTTATTTACGGCATTGGCTTGCTCATTCAACACTCCTCGAAAGGCAGATATGGTAGGACAATTTTCAGTTGTGTGAATGTTGCAATCACAGATGCCGCAAACAATTTCATTAACCTTCTCCTTCTTTCCTTCCATGGCCTCGACTCTTCGAGTGAGATTAGTCACTTTAAAATTTACATCGTCCTCTTCTTTCAGGAGATATACTCCACCTTTCTCCTTAGATTGAGTTGGCCTAGGCGTGGTGTTTGATTTTGGGTAATGGTCCCATGATTGTGCATTCTCGGCAAGTCTATCGAGGTAATCCCATACCTCGTCGACCTCTTTATTCATGAATTCACCATTACACATTGTCTCGACCATTGGCGCATGGAAGATGTCACCCATCATAGAAAAAATTTGTAATGCGCCACATTTCAAAACCGTGTTGTGGGCATGAACTGACAAGATCCTTGAACCTTTCCCAACATTGGTAGAATGTTTCATCTTCCTTTTGGGCGAAGTTTATGATTGCCTTTCTGAGGGTAATTGTTTTATGGTGTGGGAAAAATTTCTTTATGAATTCCCTCTGCAAATCATTCCATGTGCCAATGGATCTAGGACGCAGTGAATGTAACCACGTCTTAGCCTTCTCTTTCAAGGAAAAAGGAAAGAGTTTCAGCCTGATTGTATCCTCGGATACATTGGGAAAGTATAAGGTGGCTATAATCTCATCGAACTCTTTCAAATGTAAGTATGGACTTTCTGATTCAAGCCCATGGAATTTAGGAAGGAGTTGGATAACTCCTGGCTTGATGTCCATATGTCCTGTGTTTTCGGAAAAATCATGCATGAGGGCGTGCTCACCCCCGCCGGTTGTAAATAATCTCGTAAGGTACGAGGCGGGGGTGCTTGAAGCACCTCATTCTCATCATGTACTTCCTCGTCCATCTGTTGAGGTAGTGCTTGAGGTTGATTTTCAGCCATAACCTCAATTAACTCAGGGGAATTCGAGCGGTGTCTAATCCTGCGATGGACAACAACCCCTCAACTAACCCTCCTTCAGTCAAGAGACGTCGAGTGTCGTCACGGGCCCACTTGGGCATGAAACACTCGCAGCCCTCAGTCAAATTCTAAATCTAATCCTAAGAAAGAAAATGAAAATCTAGAAAGAAAGATAGGGTTGGGAGGAAGTTACCAAATTGGAGTCCCTAAGCTAAAGACCTGCAAAATAAAACAAAATAAGTTAGTTCAAAATAGAAGAAATTTCTAGAGTAAATCAAATCTAAAGAGTTAGGAAATCTAGCAAATCAGAAAGAGTTTACCAAATTAGGAGTTCTATCTTAACAACCTACAGAATAAGAAATATGTTAGTTCTATGAAAAATAGAAAACAAAATTAAAAATTTAAAATTAGTAAAATCCTAATCTTAAACTAACTCTAAAACTAATTAATTTCAGAAAATCGTAGCGTGGTCCCAACAAGAACGGCGCTAAAAACTTGTTCACTCCCCAAGTATAGGGTTGTGATGTAGTAATAAACTCGGTAAGACCGAGGTCGAATCCCAAGGGACTGGAACTTGTACGTTATCTGAAACTAAGTAGAAATAGAACTAGAATGAGATGAAATCTAAATCGATTGTAATTTGAGGAATAATGATGAGATATTAATCTAAAACTTAGGAAAAATCGAGAAGAAGAAACTAGGGATTCAGAGGATCCACTTGTAGAGATCGGGGAGATCTTATGCTCAGATTACAAATCAGGAAAATTAATCGAATCGCCATTGATGTAGATTTCAAGAGATGAGAGGTATATGAATTAGAATGGATTTCATCACCAAACCATGCCCAGGAGACAAAGCAAACAACAGAATTAATCTAATTACCAACCAATCAACATGCCATGAAAATCAGGAGAGGGTACTGACATCCGACCATGCCCAGGAGACGATGGTGAACAACAGGGCTTCCTGATGTCATAAACATAAAAAGAAAAAGAACATGCTCAAAGCCATCACAGACCCATTGTAATTTCAGTCACAACAGACCATTAAAGATTGAAAACATTCCTTTAATAAAAACCCAAATCAACATCAAATTCAGTCTAAACAAAGGCACAAGCAAAGAGGCCTCCCATCACGCTACAAGCTTCACCTCTTGGCCCTAGCCAAGAGGTTTAGCCACACATGAATGGGCTAGCTCTTAAACAAATATAAAAAAAAATAATAAATAAAAAAATAAAAGAAAAGCAAACAAACCCTTCCTTCTCTCCCTGTCTTTCTCTCTCCTTCCAGCCGTAGTCCCAGGCCTCCAGTCGATTTCTCCCTTGCTGCCGTCGGTCCCTGAGTCTCTTGCTTTTCTTCTCTTTTATAGAAGATGAAGAAACCGACGCTGAAGTAGGTGAGAGAATCCTCCATAGCTTCTCTCGCAGCGACAGAAACGTAAATTGGATAACGCTGATTCTCGGTGGGACCCATTCTTGTTGCCGAAGGAGAAATCCACACCGTCCATCGAAATACTCTCGAGATTCCAGTTAGAATGGTGTATTTTTAGTCGTCCGTTGATATATCCCACTTAGTTTTTTCATTCACCGTCCATCTTACCTTCGAACGGACGAAATGAAGATCTCCATTGTCTTCGGAGATTCCGCCACCTAGGAGTAGGTTATGGCTGCCCCACGGAGCGAATGGACGGTCCAGATTGTTGATATGGACAAGTAGTGGGCCCCACTGAGAGGACCCGCAACCTCTGCTGCGAACAGAGCTCGCGGACGCTGGTGCTGTGATGTTGGTGGCCCCCTTTCAATGACTTTTTGATAAATCCAATCCGTCCATCAGCTTCAGGACGAAAAACCGTCCAGGAAGGACAAGATTTGTTTGATTTAAGTGTGGCCCACTTGATCGTTTATTCCGCCGTCCATCCGCTGTTTGACGGTGGAGATTCTCTGATCACTTGCATGGAAGAAAAAGAACACCTAGGTGAGATTAACACCACCCCTATGCACAAAATGAACGGTCCAGATAGGTGATTTGGGTGATAGGTGGGGCCCACAAGCGAAACCCAATCCGGACAGGAAAACGCTGTTTGCGTTCTTCCTGATTTGAGAAGGAGAGTCGGTCGCAACGCTGACCGACTTCGGATCTTTTAGGTGCACGCCCGGTGTACTCTCGCTCCGTGAACATGCACTGCATGTAGGGGTCTCACGGAGATGCTATGAGAAGTCTGTTCCGTCCATCCGTATTGTTATTTCATTTAGCGCGTTGACACCAATTCTGAAGCATATCCAACCAGCATGTGGGCCCAAAATCAGAGTTTTGTGGGCTGATCTGTCCGTTGGGCTGTTTCCACAAGGATCCAACGGCCAAAATTCGACGTGTACGGTTAATTTATGGTCCTGAAGCCATGTATGAAGTTTCAAACCGAACGGATGGTAGAAACCTTGTGATCTTGCATTCTGGACCAATTTCAGGCTACTTGAGCTTCAGTTTCTCGATTTTCTCGGGTCTTGGGCTGTGTAAAATCGTCAATCTTGGTCCCATGGAGTCCGTACCTTGCTCTGGTGAATTCTGAGTGTCAAATCCATACTTTTAGTGTCAGTTTCCAGTCAACGCTCCTGATTGCATCCTGCAACAAAACACAATTAAAATACTCTGTTAAACATTATTGTGTATGTAAAATATGGCAGTAACTAGGGTCTGATATGCAATATTTGACCCTCAACAGAAACCCTAACCCTAAACTGATTTAGGGTTTTGATAGTTGTAGGTTATGAAATAGCTAACCTATTTCATTCTGTAGGTTGCCAAACTGCCGAATACGGAAGCTTAGCAAACCTATCGACTCCATTACGATTCTACGACACAAAGTGCGGACTTTAGGTGTATAAGTTACGGTTTTCAATGCTTTCAATGTCAGATAATGATAGATTCATGATCTGCATGCAATTGCACATGTACAAAGTGCTTCTGTTTCCTGTTTCGATAAAAGATGTAGATTATGGACTTTTACATATTCTAGGTATTCGTAGAAAATACCATATACGTATAAATTTTGGAAATGTATTTAACATAATTAATTGTTGTATGAATATATGATATATGGATAAAATACTTATTTGGCGAAAGGATTCGCCCAAATACATGTTTCACTAATATACACTATGTATGTAGAAATACTGTATTGTAGAAAATACCGTATACGTATAAATTTTAGAAATGTGTTTGACATGATTATTTGTTGTATGAATATACGGTATAAGGATAAAGTACTTATTTGGCGAAAGGATTCGCCCAAATACATGCTTTACTAATATACACTATGTTTGTTGAAATACTGTATTGTAGAAAGTACCGTATACATGTATATTTTAGAGATGTGTTTGCCATGATTATTTGTTGTATAAATATACTATATATGCTTAAAATATATGCTTGGCGAAAGGACTCGCCCTAATACATGTTTGTTAACATACACTAAGTATATATGTTGAAATAGTGTATATTAAGTGTTTGTGAAAATGCTTGTGTGAGTAAGTGTTTGGATGTTGATGCCTTAGGAGGGTGTTGAGATGGGATTCTCAACTACCTTAGAGACATGTATGATTACCTCCATGAAGTTGTTTGCTTAAACCGCTTACTTTGCAATATATGTGTTTGTATTCCTATTGATGTAGTACTTTACAACATGCTTTATAACATACTTTATAATATGCCTTATAACATGCCTACTAACATGCTTGAATTACTTTGTTCATCATGCTTTACTCCACATGCTATGAATAAGGTTTGATTGTGTTTAGGGCTATGAATATAGTCCAGACAATCGGTACCAGAAATGAATTCGTGGTTGTGATTCATTTGCCACGTGAGATGTGTTCAACGAACTTGAGTCGTACTTCGGTTGGCGATAGTGGTTGGCCACGCGAAGTGCTTATGCACTTCATGTCGTTCAACTTGTTGTGCGCTCGAGCTAGCCGAGCTCGTCAAGTAACTCGATCTGTCTAATGTATGTTCACCATGTTTGGACGCTACTGCTTGAACCTAGGGTACCAAACTTACCAGTGAAATCCCTTTTAACCATGGTACCTCGATCCGCTAAGACTTATGAGCCGGGCATGGTGGTATGGGGCACCGTGGTCGAGCTGTCGACCACGTGGTCCCATACCACCGTGGTCGAGTTATCGGCACCGTGGTCGAGCTGTCGACACCGTGGTCGAGCTGGGGCCACGTGCCTCCCCGTAGTGACCAGTGAGCAACCAGACTCGTAAGCCGATTATGGTGGTATGGGACACTATATTCGTGCTGTTGGCCTACATTGATAAGGTGATGGGGGAGTGGTGCAACGAATGCGAGCAACAGCCCTGACAGCCCTTTGTAGTGACCTCGAGCATACTCTGAAATCGCGGTGAGCCTTAGAGTTTTGCCGCGGTATTTAGAGTATGAACTAGGCCTGTTTCTGCATAGTGATGAATCGTTTAAGAGGTGATGGGGGAGTGGTGTAACGTTTGTGCGTAACAGCCCTGACAGCTTTTGCAGTGACCTAGAAAACACACCATCGTCTGAGATTAACTAGGACTGACGACCCTATAATGGATCATGTTTGGGAATGATACAAGGGAGGTACCTTAGTTTCCCAATCCCGCTGTTTGAAATGGACTAATAAATACTCGGTAATCATGCTCATCATGTATTGCATGTGCCTGGAAGATGTGGAGCACTGAGGGATGAAAGCATGCCGCGAACGTGAGATGGTGTCGCACGAGGGAGGGTGTGGTGAGGGCATACATCATGCCAGCATTCATACTTGCATTAATAAGAGTAGTTAGGAGTGTTGATTTTACTGCTTTATCATTACTGCTTGACTGAGTTGATAACATGTTAACCTATGCTTTACTGTTCCACTGAGTTGATCACTCACTCCCACGTTACGGGACGGTTTATACACACCAACCAGATTTGTTGAGTTTCAGGTGATGGCGATGCTTATGAAGCAGAGCCGGACTACTTCTATGATGATGAGGAGGAGTTCTCCTATCTGTATCTCTCTGGCAGGTCTATGAAGACCTGGTATTGTATTGACGGGGCTATGGTACTTGGTATTGAAGACATTACACTTCCTCACATTAGGTATATTTAGAATTGTACTGTAATTATTTAACCTGGTAACTTTATCACACTCTGGAGACTCACCACAGTTTTTATATGTTATTTATCTATCACAGTCTTCCGCCTGCAATTTAATTGTCTCTGGAGTATGATATGCTGTTTTGGCTTAATCTCACTCATGTTCAATGCACAAATACAGTCAACGTTCAATCATCATTCATTTTGTTGCATAAGTGATGTTCTGGAACTTGGGAGTTGAGTTTATGCTCGACCCCCTGATTTTCGAGATGTTACAGAATCGTTCTAATCGAGTTAGGTAAGCCCCAATCCATTGTCTAACGTTTAATTAGGATTAAATCCAAGTAATTAACAATAAAATTGTACTTTAATTTAGGTTTGGAGTGTTTTCTCCAAAATTTTGACACTATGGGCGCATCCTAGTCGAGGTCTTTCGACTCTAAGATGAAGATTTACATTCAAGCTTCTTCCTATCAATTTTGATAATTGAATGTTTCTGTATGTGTAATGGTAAAATTGCTTTATTATCATAATTCTTATGTTGTTTGTGTTTCAGTGATAATATGTTCGATGAAATGCATGAATGATATAAAATTCTGTTATTTGAATCCTTTTATGGTGCTTGTTAAGCTACATTTATAGGAATTGATTTAAATTGTTAATCAAGGGTTGGTACATATATCTAAGTGGCTTACCATGGTGTGGTATTACACTGTTTTATGCTTGAAATTATGTACTAGATGATATGTATCATTATTATTGTGGATTAAGCTTTGATCGATATTCGAGTAAGTGGCGGCCTGCCTTTGGTTGACCATTACAAGCTGGTTAGGTCAACCAAAGTGAAATACAGATGATCATCAATAGTTGGAAGTACATGGGTTGTTTACACCTAGTGCCAGTTTCACCCAAGTTTCCTGTGATTGATTGGATCAGTCTAATGCGGAGCTTATCATTCATGTGTTTGATTGTTGTATAACATCTTATTAAATATCGTATACCACAATTTCCGTCGAATTGAAGTCTGAATTATAATAATTAGTGTAATTGGATCCTATAAATCTCATGGGTTAGGTATAGTGGTATGGGACACCATATCCGAGCTGTCGATCTATGCTGGGTGACAAGCCTCCCATAGTGACCATTGAGCATTATCTCATTAGTTAAGCATGGTAGTATAGGATACCGTGTCTGAGCTGTCAGCCTACACTAGGTGACGACCCCCCGTAGTGACCAGTGAACATTAATCGAGGTGACGTGCCTTGTACATTGGATGCTTGTGGTTGTGTCTCTTTTGGTCGACATGTAAATATTTTGATTTGGTTAGTGGTGCACATTTTCGATGTGTGTGATTTGCTAGGTGTGGTATTTCATTTGTCGTGTACGTAATTCTTTCAATTCATGTGTGATGCTGTCTCGATGGTTCACGTAAAGCCATGACACATCCATCCTCTTATTGAATTTGGGTGACAACCCTTATCATGTGGATTTGATATCTTAGGCTACCTATACCTTTGAAATTGATTATTTCAATTGATATTGGAATATGAACCCTAAATTGGATTAGAGACATTGGAGATGAGCCGTGATGATCTATAAGGAGTCACATGATCCGGTTCAATTGACTTGTGATATAATTGTAATATTCTAGCTTCGTCAATATGTTGATTGAACTTGGATAAATAATTTTTTTTTTGTCTAAAACATGCATATCATGACATTTATTGGTAATATCAATGACAAGCCATATTACATTAGGATAAATATTTTGTGGTTGATATTGGTGGTAAGACATTGCGGTTTGGTTATTATTATCGGGACATGCATACGTATATCATGACATACATGCATTTAATTAACCAAATTTAGAAAATTGTCCGCTATGTTATGCTTTCATTCATATGATTTAGGTATGACATGTTCAGTATATGTGCGTTAGAGACAACATGCTTAAGAACAATATACGTATTTTTTTTTTTTTTCAAAAAGATTTCATCATTTCAAAAAATCCAGCCTATACATCTGAGGACCCCCTTACATACGTATGTTAACCTATTTATAACTAAAATATCATGATAAAATTTTGTAGATATTTCTTCACTATGTTGGCATCTGACGCCTTCCATTTAATATATACAGATGACTCAGGAGTAAAACGTGATGATGGTGTGCTTGGGGCGCCCTAATAGATCTTTAGCTCATTTCATTATTTTTGGTAATTGTATATCTTGTATATGTTGAATATATATTGTGGCTTGTATAGTCCTCACATGGGCTGATACTATTTTTGGAGTTGTACATTTTAGATCTTAAACCCATATTCCTAGGTTTAGTTATCCATGTTTAACTTTTAATGTTGTTGATTTAAAGCTACTCTGATTATTAATCATGGTTGAATATTAACCAGTCTACATGGATACGTGGGGACTTGCCCACGTGCGGTTTTACTAAGTTCACATTTGAGAACTTGGGATTGGAGTCTCCATACTTAGGTGTCAAGTTTTGGAGTGTAACACATGTACTAGACCTTTTCAATTTTTTCAAATTTGCATTGCATGACAAAGAAATTGTTAACATCTTAAAAAAAAAAAATGATTAGCATAGAAAAATAAAAGTAATTAAAATAGTAATGTTGTGGTTGACAAGTGGTAAGGGTCATGGTTAACAAATAATGAGGTTAATTGTTAACATGTAGTAAGAGTCGAGGTTGACATATGCTAAGGGTTAAGGTTGACAACTAATCATAATTGTTATGTAGTGAGAGTTGTGTTGATCAAGAAGTATTCAATCAAAATAATACAAACAAAGGCTACAATTTGTCCCCTTGTGTTCAACATGATAACTTAGACCCTTCGTCATAACTTAAAACTTGTACAACCATCCCTTCTCACCTTAACAGGAAAAAAATAAAAGTCTATATACAACCATCTAATTCCCCCATATGCAAATCAGATGGGATCCACAAGCAAACAAACAAAAAATTGGTAAAACTGTCATTTTTACAAAGTGCAGTTGTTGGAGAGTAAAACGGTGGTTCTTTTAACCAAAGTAAATGATAGAGGGTTGTACGCTGAAGAAACTATTACTAGAGAATGGGGCATTGGAAAATTAGTAACCGGAGTGTGGTAGTGGGTCCCACAAAGGAAGGTTCAACGGAAGAATAGTCTTTAAAAATTGCTAAAAATTCCAAATAGCTCCTATCACCAACTTTGGCTCTACCATATGGTTTTCTGACATGGTCTGCAGGCCCGCTGTAGGGTACGTGTCAAGTCCACTCCATTCATCGGATTCATAATTGAATTTAAAGGCGTGGCCCTATGAATGAAGCACATCCACGGAAAAAGTTAGATCACACCACATAAAAGAGTTGGAATTGAACAACCATCATTATAGGTTGTTGTGTACCCAAAAAGTTTAAATCAAGTTGAAATTAGTGTTTTCTAGTTGAAATTATTAGCCACAGAAAATGGACAACTGGATCTCCTTAGAAAACGAACAAACTGGATCTCCTTTAAAATGGGCCCAATTATACGACCGCAACTTGTACATTTAGATTGGAGCCTGTGTATTTTTTCCTGCAGCCAATCTCATACAAGCACTAGCACATGCATGGGCAAAAATTCAAAAAGCTATCATAAGACTTGAAAAAATATACGTTTGAAAAAGAGCAAACACGTGCATATACATTTGAATAATAGTAAACACGTGCAACGGATATAGCCGGTTTGGTAAGCATATCCCTTTTATAAACTATTCTACCAAACTTACCTGCGGAGAAATCGAAATCGAAACCGTTAATGATGAGTAACGTACAAAAGCAAGCATAATGATGTTATTTAATTAATTAACTCGTTAGGATCAAGGACAAAAATACCACTATTTGGTCTTTTTTTCGCACACGAACGGCTAATCACTCCACACGTGCCAGGAACATTTTGGGGTGGATGTAGATTACTCGTTCAGTGGGGCCCTCAGCTCTATAGTAAAACAGTAATTACACACAAGGGCATGATAGATAGGCTAACCAGACCTGCTGGAACCGATGGGCCCGACCAATTTTAACGGGTCCGGGTAGTTCCATTTACCAACCTGTTGTGCAATCAGGTCGGTTTTAGGTATCTCCTTTTGGAACCATTTAAACATTGGATGATATTCGGTTTTGGGTCTAGTCCATATCACGCATACACTTATATGTTAATTACTAGCAAGAAAGTAAGGGTTTTATGTGACAGGAGAAAGAGCATGTCAATGCTGTTTACATGTATCAAAGTGGCACACGTGTGTAATCCAATCCATCAATCAGGTGGGTCAGGACATGTAAATACTCTTTATCTTCTCGAACCTAACTTGAAACTTAGATCCAAAGACCGACCCGATCAGATCTGGGTCTGGGTCTTCCACAACTATATCAGGACTCGAAAAGACCGGACCTGGCAAGAAACAACCTAAGTACATGACGATAGCACCAGAACCATTGACAGCCCTACATGGACGGTTACAAGAAGTTTAAGGAATCTTGTGATAATTGTAAACACCTCTCCTTTGATTTAAATTATTTCAAGTATATTTACGGAGGAGGATTAGAGGAAATCTATATTACATTGCCAAAGTACTCTTTCCCCCACGTTGGCAAATACCATTCAACCCATGAGTGGTCGCTACACCATAGACGCCTAAAAAACAACAGAAGAAAAGAACGAAAAAACCGTCATTCGAGCAGCCACCCCTGAGAGAAATGGACAACCGCCTAAGACCTTTCAGAGTCACGTGATGGACCAGTACTTGATGATTGGACTAGCCTATTTTTTACAAGATTGTCCCACCGTATATGGAACTGAACAGGTTGGAAGATGGATATACACATGCTACCATAGGCCACACGTTGACAACTAATTACATCTAAGAGAGGGTAAAATTAGAGCTGTACATGAGCCAATTGAGTTGAGCTTGGCCCAGCTCAGCTGGGCTTGGCTCGGCCAACAGACTACTCTAGTTCAAAATCGGCTTAGCTCGGTCCTCAAGCCCCCTTTACCAGCTTGGCTCAGCTCGGTCAATAGTTTGAGCTAAGTCGAAGCTGAGTTTGAATTTAGATTTTATATATATATATATATATATATATATATATATATATATATATATATATATATATATATATATACAATGCGCTCTAGCTGACATTAAGCTCCCATGAGGTCGAGCTGTGTGGGTCCCACTGTGATGCGTGTCGACTATCAACATCGTGCATTTGATGGGTCCCCTTTAAATTATGGGATATCCCAAAAATCAGCCGTATACGGAACTCAGGTGGGCCATACCATCTAAAATTATGTGAAGCACCATTAAAACATATAAAAGCACTTGGTGGGGCCCACTTGAGTTTTGCATGCGCCTGAAACTTGGTCTGAACCCTCATTCAAGTGGGACACATATAATGGATGGGCTGGATTTGCAAACCACATCTCGGTGGGCCCTCAAAAATGGTTATGAATGTTTTAATGGTGCACGGCCCCTCTCCACTTCTGTATGTGGTGTGGCCTACACAAGTCACGGATTGACTTGATTTTTGAGACATAAGCCCACGATGGAATGGTGCATCTGACTGATGGGGTAGATGTTCGAAACGCATCACGGTGGGGCCCATACAGCTTGACCTCATGCGACCGACTCGGGAGGTCGAGCGCATAGTACCTTTTCCTATATATATATATATATATATATATATATATATATATATATATATATATATATGAAAAGGTACTATGCGCTCGACCTCACGATAAGCTCCATGAGGTCGAGCTATGTCGGCCCAACCGTGATGCGTGTCGACTACCAACACCGTGTATTTGATGCGTGTCGACCATCAACACTAGCCATTTGACGTATTTAGCCACAAGATGCCAATAGCATTCACAATCATCCTCAGACTGAGGATATATGTGTTTATAATTATTATCGGTAGAAATTACCACTCAAGGTGCGCACATGGTTTACATGACAACAGCCTGGTGTGAATTTTCAAGGCCATGAAACATGCCATGCGGAGCCCACCCGATGTACTTGCGAATTTATCCATCACACAACCTCTCTAGCTAGATAATGAAAGCCAACATAAAGGATCTTCCCAGTCATTATATAAGGCTTCATAGAAAAGCTTGAACAGTGCGCTTCCCATTAGTTCATACAAAAGAGAGAGAGAGAGAGAGAGAGAGAGAGAGAGAGAGAGAGAGAGAGAGAGAGAGAGAGAGAGAGAGTAAGAGTAGCCATGGTTACTCAAAGCAAGACACTCATCTTTGGTGCAACTGGGTATCTTGGGAAATACATGGTGAAGGCAAGCTTGTCCATGGGTCATCCTACGTACATCTATTTGCGGCCGACTACCAGTGCCACTAACTCTTCTAGGCTACAGTTGCTCAAGGATTTCGAATCCATGGGAGTGAAGGTTTTTCAGGTAATGTCTTCTCTTGATTTCTTGTGATCTAAACCGTTGATTTGATGGGACACCTTTACACAGAAAATCTCTCTATTGGAGTATTTCTTCATGAACCAAAATACCAGAATAGTTCTTTTGGAGAAAAGGAAAATGATCGAAGTACCCTATTATATTGGTTTTCTTTTAATAAAGTTAAAAAATTTTGGGCCCATGCACATGATATGTGCATGTCAAACATTTGCACCCAACATATGGACCAAATTTTTTTCTAATTGAATCACTACATGTGACGCACATGCATTTTGATGTTTTTAAGTGGTGTATGTTACTTTTATTATTATTATTATTATTATTATTATTATTATTATTATTATTATTATTATTTTTAATGGTGTGGCTCACCTTAAGATTAAATAAAATTTTTATTCTTTTGAACATCATGATAGATTATATTAATTGGATGGCTTGGATATCATAAAAATATTACGTGAGCTCTCAGATTCTCCACTTCACCATTTTTTTAAAAAAGAAAACCATGACAGTGAGCATTATGGTAATTTCACTGCTCAAAAAAGTTCCTCAACATTTCAGTCCGTAATATAATTATGTCATTAAATCCTAATTTGTGAGGAATTTTGAAGTAAATTTTTTAACCTTACTTATGAATAACATATAGACACTTGTACACATATGTATAATGAATCTAGATCATTTGCTTGCCACAAATTCAGGAGAATCCTGTTTTCCTGCTTCGTAATTAATCCACATCATCATTGACGTTGTCATCACTGTTGTATTAATTATAGTGTGTGATAATTTGGCCCCATAAGGATTGCAATAAACAGGATTCTCCTGCTTGTGGCAAGTAGAGGATCTGGCTTCATATATAATATATAGACACTCCATATGTATTTTTGAGTCGCAATAGTTGTTGAGATTTTTTCCCATATAATTGACATTTAAAAGGCTATTGATTAAAAAAAAAAAAAACAACCACATCTAAAATATTTAAAGTAATCCACTTAAGTTTTCAACCATTAGATATCCCCATGCTTCACGTCATATATTGTAATGATTATATATGGTTTTAGAATTGTATTTTCTAACAGGCCAGAATGCCCATTTAAAATGTAACTGCTCTATCACCATCTAAGGCTATAAGGAATTGAATGAATTGACGTTGAACTTCTCACTAACATAAAGGTGGGCCCCATTGTGTATGGCTATGGAGTTATTACTCCAAATACTTTGTCATTGCCTAAATTTTCTTGGGAATACTTTGAATCTGATACTTGATTATGCGAATTAGGTTTTGTAATTTTTCTAATTTACTTTCTTGAGCTTATAATTTTTGCACAAATGACTCTTCTTTTCGCAATTCTAACACTTACCTGTTTTGTGCCATTTCGACTTAGATTTGGTCAGATCTCTCCCACCATTACCTTTCTCAGTATATTTTCTTTTAATCGTTATAACATCACTAGCAAATTCCCCCATGTGTTTATCAGCAAGACTCTTCAGTAAGTAAGGTGGGCACTGATTTCATAGTCTGAGCTATAACTGATTTCATTGTGTGAGCTATACCGTTGTTGATATTCATAATCAAACCATCACACGAATATGATAACAAATATACTAGAAGTGCACTTCATCATCAATTTTTACATCTACCATCGTCAATATGCTAATTAAGGTGTAAAACCTATTAAAGTGTTCTTATAAAGAGGACCATTCATTCATCTTCATGTTGTACAGTTGTCATCGGAGAAATATCTTGTTCAACATCGATTATTATTATTATTATTTTCAAATAGGTTTCACAATTTGTCTTGCAAACCTTTTGCAATGGTTTAATTAGTCACGATGAGCAAAACTGAATCATCCATGGGAAAAAAAAGATCTACTATGTCTAATTGATTTTTCTCCTCAAAATACATCATCTTTCAATTCTAAGGATTCTTTTCTTTTCCTTAAATTGTATTTGCATATTATTCTTTCACCAAAATCACATTCACCTCCAGTTTTCAGAAGGCGTAATTAGATTAATTGAATTTTGGCACCTCGAATATGTTAGAACTCGATCCAACCTTTTGAAACATAATTACAAAACAAGCGCCAACGCTGATCTTGTGTTAAAAAGGTTTATCAATGTTTGACTATAATATCAATTGTTGTGGAAAAAAAAATACACATACATTATCAACGTAGGTGAGATCAACACATAAAAGAAAAGAACCAAACAAAAAGTCAAAATGGTTAAATTAAAATAAGAGATAATAGACATAATGTTTTACATGATTCGACAATATGCTTATTGCATAAGATAGCAATATAGAACTTTCTTCTTTATTGGAAACAAAAGAAACAAAAATACAAGATTTATATCTCTTCCACCCTTATAAAAAATCTCACAAAAATAGACTTCAGCAATATGCACACTAAGTACGAGAGGAGGGATGTCTCCTTTTAAGAGAGGTAACCTACTACCATAACATATAACTCAAGGAGACCTGGGTCACCTGGATCCAGGAGGAGGAGATTCCGTGGAATGGATCATTTGGAGAGACAAAATAACGTGGGTTACAAGCCAAAAAAAAAACGTTGGTTGATGAAAAAGTCCTCTACGTGGCTCACGCATTCATCCAACCATTGGACAGAGACAGCGACCAGGCAATTGACTGGTTGGCAAAAGAAGGGCATTCGAAGGTACAAGGGTCTCCTTCATGTCCTCTAGAAAGCTACCCAGGATAATAACGTATAATGTATTTGTGGACTGGCTTTGTGTTGGAAATTTTAGAATACCACGAGATATGGTTCCTTGAAAGATAAAAGATTTTTATGTCTTTTTTTTCTTCTCAGGGCTACCTGGTGGCTTTTCCTTCATGTGTGATTTTTTCTTATCAATATATTACAGGTGATGTGATTCTCACCTTATGTAAAAAAAGGTTGGCAAGTGCTAGATGGTTAAAATCAATATTTGGACATGTTGGTATAATCAATATGGACCGTGCATTCTCCCATCATTTTATCAGATGGTTTGGATTATTTAATCAAAATAATGTTTGACACGACCGTGTCATCAAAGGAGAATGCACATGATGGATGATCCTCACCAACAAATCCAACCTTTTCTAATATAATAAGTATGAATCATCCATTTATAAGCCACTAATTGGATGATTGGGATCATCTTATCAAAGGGATCATGGGTGATCAGAGGTGGTGGCACATAATAAATGACCTAGATTAATAAAAAAATATTTTATTATAATCAATATGGATTATTCATTTCTTCAAGTCATTGATAAGATGATTTGGGATCATCCAATTAAAGTGAATTTTGACAAGAATAGCCTGTAAAGGGAGATGCACTTAGAATGGTCAATAACAACGAGCCAATCTTTTCTAGTATAATCAAGATGGGATAGTCAATAACAATGAGCCAATCTTTTCTAAGTATAATCAACATGAATGGTAAATTCTGATTGCTATTGATTAGATGGTTAGGATCATTGGGTCAAAGTCATTTTTGGAGGGCTGCGAGCGCGACTAAAGACTATGATAGATAATCCTAATAAATAATCAGACTTTTTAGTAAAATCAATATGTACCATTCATCTTCCAAATCATTGATGAGATGGTTAGGATCTTACAATCAAAGTGTTGTGTGACAAACGAGAGCTATAAAAGGAGCTGCAAACATGATGGATGGTCCAGATTAATGTTCAAATCATTTCTAGTATCATTAGTATGATAATCTATTTTCCAATCCATTGATTATATTGTTACAATTATCATTGAATTGATTTTTGACAGGGATGGACCATCAAAGGTGGGATACAATGATGTACAAAGTTGTCCATACCCCAGCCTGTTTGTAGCCACCGACAGGCAGATCTATGTGGGGTCCACCATGATTTATCTCTTTATTCATGCCGTTCATCCCTTTTCTTAGATCATTTCAAGGTATGACCCAAAAAATGAGGCAATCCAATGCTGAAGTTTATTATTTGGTGTGGTCCACTTGAGTGTTGGATTTGTATCATTTTTGGGATCATACCTTAAAAATGATCTTGGAAAAGAGATCGATGAACTATATGGATAAACATATACATCACAGTGGGCCCCACACAGATCTACCCCTTCGTAGCTAGAGATCGACAGGTTGGATGCAATTTGCCTCAGAAATTGAGCAATGTTGCAACGTTTGTTGGATTCAAAAGTAGGTTGAAATAGATTTCATGGTCGTCATGGTGGAAAGAAACATGAAAAAAAAATGTATTTCACAGGAAAAAACAGTACTGAAATAACAAACAACTTAGTTGGGTTCAGTTTCCATAACTCCGCGAATGGGTCTACACAGGAAAACAAAATTGTGAAAAATGTGTGGAAACACATCGATGTGATATTATTAGGAATATATATAACCGAGATTGGCGCCCACGATGATGTACCATTCATCCATTTCTCAAGCTAAGTTTTGGTCACGAGTCCAAAAAAGCAACAGATAAAAATCTCAGGTGAATCACACCACAGGAAATAATACCATTAAAAACTATTCTGGGATAACCAGAATATGTTTATTTAGCATATCCAACCTGTTGATAAGGTTAAAAAGAAAGGGTCTTGATGAAGGGACCATATAAATGTCCGCTTAATGTAAAACTTGTGGCCTGCAATAACTTTTTAACGGTCAATCACCACTTTGCTGTGTGTGGTCCACCTGGGATTTAGATCTGCTATAGTTTTGGGTTTGTACCTTAAAAGCTGTCAAAACAGACGGAAGGCGTGCATATAAGACAAATACACCATGGGGCCCACGCATCCTTTCCAACTTCTCACGGCAGGTTAGAAGGTTACCTGGCCACGCCAAGCTAGCAAGGTGCTATTTGCAGGTAGAACTGTACAGGAGTCGAACCTAGTTGAGCTTGGCTTAGCTCAGGGTCGGTCAGCTCGGGCCGAGCTCGAGTTCGAACTTAGGAGTTGAGTTCAAGTTTAGGTTCTATAGTTTTTAATATACTAGTATATAATATATATTATAATATAAATACTATATAATATATTATAATATATAATTTATTTAAATATATAAATATATACAAATTATTTAGATTAAGTGAACGCAATCTAAATTGAATTGATTCGAACCGAGTCAAGTTCCAAACCGAGTTGAGTCGAGTTCAGTCTAGCTTGGACTGGCTTGAAATTTTTTTGAACTAAAAATATCAGCTTGACTCGGCTTGAACTCAATTTCTAGCCTTTCGAGTTAAGTCGAGTCGAGCTTTTTCGAGTTGAGTTGAGTGAGTTAACCGAACCATCTAAGTTCGCATACAGCTCTACTTGTAGGGACGTAAATTGCCCATCACTCCACAATAGAAAAGGGAAAATTCCAGTGGTCAAAAGCTATGTGGGCCTACAGGGATGCCCTTGAGAAATCCACTACATCGATCAGTTTTCTTAGGGCAGAAATCTAAAATTAGGCCTATCCAAAACTCAGGTGAGCCGCATTGCACGACAGCAAACGGTGAGAATGGAAATGTCCACCGTTGAAACCTTCCTAGAGGCAACCATGATGCCTATATACCATCTAAAACCTTCATAAGGTTATTACTATTAGGATAAACTATAGGCATAAATATTACTTTGATCCAAAACTTCTGTATCCCTGCAAAGTTTCCAATGGTGGGCATTCAATCCCAACTGCTTCATGTGGTGTGGTTCACTTGAGTTTTAGATTTGCCTGATTTTTGAACTCCTTTCCTATCATGAGCTAGAGAAACTAATGGACAGAATAAATTTCTTATCTTCATCTTTGTCGGCCCCACAGCTTTTGACAGCATAGGAGCTTCTGGGACACCAGATGGTGATCAAACGAGGAACTAGTTTCTAGTTTGATGAGTTGGAAGACACTGCAGTGACAGTGTAACCTTTCTGATCTAGATTCTTCAACCATCCAAACACCATAATCTTACCAACGAATTTGGACCTTACTTTGATCTGATCCATTGGATCAACAATGACTATCAATTAGCTATGTTGGCAGTGTTGGGGATTGGGCCGTGGAATCACACAGAGATGAATCTAGGATAGAAATCTAAGAGTACCAAGTAAACACAAGAGAACACAAAGATTTAACGTGGAAAACCCTTTCGGAAAAAAACTACGGCACAAAGCAACAGATCTCCACTATGAAAGCATAAATTACAAAGAGAAAGGACTTACTCGATTTGAACAACCTCAAATCTCACTCTTACCACACCCCTTTGAAACCCTAAAACCCCTTCTAGAAACCCTTTGGAATACTTTAAGAAGCCTTAGAATATCTTGGAATGGCCCTATAGGGACTCCTATTTATAGTTGGGAAATCTCACCTTTCGCACCGACTTGAAATAGTTTGGAAACTGCCTCAAATTTACGCAGTCCGCGCACAATCTGCGTAATCTCCGACTAGTCGAACCAGATCTCGAGTTAGTCGAAGGGAACAATCTGTGTAACCTCCGACTAGTCGAACCAGAGCTTGGGCTAGTCGAAGGGCACTTCGTCTAGTCGAACCTATCCTTCGACTGGTCAAATTTCTTTGAAGTTCCAAAATACATTGTTTGTGGACTTTCACCCGAACTTTCTCGGGCTAGTTGAATTTCCTTAGATTTAAGACATCTTCTAACAACAATCTCCATCATGTCTTCAATCTTCAAGTGTGTAGTTTTTTGACCTCTTCTCTTATCTTTGCATCACATCATAGCTTTAATCAATGCTTCTCGTGCACATTCCGTCTTCCTTTTACGCCATCGCCAAGCCTAGAGAAGTTGCACGAAACTTGAACTTTTCTGTAAGAACGACCTTGGTGAGCATGTCTGCCGAATTCATGGTGGTGTAAATCTTCTCTAGTGTTACGCCTCCTTCCTCAAGCACCTGTCGGATAAAGTGGTAACGAACATCAATGTATTTAGTACGAGAGTGATAAATAAATTTTTTAGCCAAATTTATCGCGCTTTCGCTATCATAATTAACCGGCACGATTTCCTGCTAAAGCCCCAATGATTTATCATGCCTCTTAACTAAATACCTTTCTTAAACGCTTCTGTCATTGCCATATATTCTGCTTCGGTCGTGGAAAGAGCCACTATGGGCTGAAGCTTTGACATCCAACTAATTGCTCCACCTGTTAGTACAAATGAGTAACCTGAAGTTGACTCTTTGGAATCCACACTGCCTGCATAATCTAAATCCATATACACTACTAACTTTGTTCCTGTTTTTTAAAAAGTTAAGACGTAGTCTTTTGTACCTCGAATGTATTAAAGTAACCATTTCACTGCCTCCTAATGTTACTTGCCAGGGTATTTACGCACAACACCGATTGTCTGTAAAATAACCGGTCTAATACAGACCATGGCATGCACTGCCAAACGTATTCGAATAAGGCCTATGATACATATCATGCTTTTCCTCATCTGTTTTCGGACATTGTCCTGAGAAAAGTTTAAAGTGAGCCACACAGGGAACGCTCACTGGCTTTGCCTGGTCCATCGCATACTTGATTAATACCTACTCAAGGTATTATGCCTGAGATAATCAAAGCCTGCTCTTCTTCCAGTCTCTATGAATGTCAATGCCGAGAACCATCTTTGCAGCCCCCAGATCCTTCATTTCGAATGTCCTTTTAACTGAGTCTTCAATACGTTGATTTCAGACATATTATGACTGGCAATCAATATATCATCAACATACAATTACAGGATGATGAACGTGCCATCACTCATCGTCTTGCAATAAACACAGTGATCGTATTCGCTCCTAGAAAATTTTTGACTCACCATGAATGAATCAAATTTTATACCACTGCCTGGGCAATGGGTCGTTCAACGACCTCCTGCAAACATTGTTCTCTACCCCTTTAACTTCGAAGCCCTTTGGTTGCTTTATGTAGATCAATACTTCCAATTTTCTATGCAGAAGTGCAGTCTCCACATCCATCTGTTCTAGCTTGAGATCGCATTGGGCAACCAGCGCCAATACGAATCTAATAGACACCTACCATATCGTCGGCGTAAATGTCTCTGAGAAGTCGATCCATTCTCTCTGAGCATGACCCTTTGCTACCAGCCTTGCTCTATGTCTATGCTGTACCTTTTTGAAGATACACTTACATTCAATCACTTTCCGACCCACTGGAAGCACCAGCGGCTCCCATGTGTCGATGTGGTACAACGAGTCCATCACATCGTCCATAGTCACCTTCTAGCACTAGGCTCACCTAGAGCCATCTGAATAGTAGACGGATCCCTTTTGTTTGCAACGAGAGCATATACGATATTAGAGTCGTCCATGTACCTCACCAGTAACCTGCGATTATGCGGTGTGATTCTTCGTACAGGTGGCTGCTCCACCCGCTCCTTATCTCTGTTCGTGCGTCTCAGCCTTCATCCCCTGCTTGCTCATGTGGCCATACCCAACATGCCACAAACGTGTAAAGATGGAATCTGTTACAGCCACTGCAGCTCCACCTGTTGAAGTGCTCCTGATCAACCTGTAAATGTTACCGTGTCGTTGCGCTTTCATGATTATGAGTGCCCCCTTAGATACTTTAAGGGCACCATCAAATCCAGTGTACTTACATCCTATTGCCTTAAGTGCACCGAGAGAAATCAGACTCTTCTTCATATCAGGAACGTGCTTGACATCCGTCAAGGTACGCTCCATCCCATCAAATATCTTGATGCGCATCATACCAACAACACTACATCACAGGCAATGTCATTGCCCATAAACACTTGTCCACTATCGCGCCTTTTGTAGCTGGTGAACCTACTCCGATGAGGAGTCATGTGAAAAAATGCCGCTGTGTCTAGAATCCACTTGTCCCTACGATCATCGTATAAGTGTCCGATCATAGACACAGACAAAACATCACCTTCACATGTTTCTTCATTAGATGTGACAACAATATTGACCTCCCTGGAAGAAGCCTCTGAATTTTTTTTCTTCACTTTAGGGTTTGTACCTCGCTTAGTATTTCTTTCCCTTGTAAACATTGCATCAGAAGATGACCCCAAGCCACCATTCATCTTTCTCATGACCTTCCTTTGAAGGGTCGAGATAACGGTGTCCACACTTAGGGTTTTATTTCCAGTGTACAATGAGTCCCTGAATGACTCATACGAAGGCGGTAGAGTATTCAATAATATGCATGCCTGATCTTCATCTTTGATCACTTCTTCCATGTCCAACAATTTGCAAATTAGTTTATTAAAATTACTTATGTGGGCTTCCACATCTCTACCATCCGGCAATCTAAAGGTGAACAATTGTAGTTTCAAGTGTAGGTGATTCTTAGTGAAATTTTTAGCATAAATATCCTCTAACTTCGCCCATAAACCAGCTACAATTTTCTCCCTCAAAACATTATAAATGACCTTATCCGTAAGACATAAACGGATCAAAGATAATGCCTTCTTATCAAGAGTATTCCATTAATCATCAGTCATAGTAGACTTTTTCTCTTCAAGAGCATCATCCTCACCTTACTTGGTTAAGGAACTGATCATCTTGATCTTCCATAACTCAAAGTTATTTTTCCATGAGTACATCTTAATATCATACCTAGTGCTTCCCAATTATGCTAATCCTGTAGATTTAAATTTTTGTCTCAACGATTGCTTTGATACCACTTGTTAGGGATTGGGCTGCAGAATCACACAGAGATGAATCTAGGATAGCAATCCAAGAGCACCAAACAAACACAGGAGAACACAAAGATTTAATGTGGAAAACCCTTTCGGGAAATTAAAACTATGGCACAAAGCGATAGATCTTCACTATGAAAGCATAAATTACAAAAAGAAAGGACTTACCTGATTCGAACAACCTCGAATCTCACCCTTGTTACACCCCTTTGAAATCCTAAAACCCTTTTTAAAAACCCTTTGGAATACTTTAAAAAGCCTTAGAATATCTTGGAATAGCCCCAGGACTCCTATTTATAGTTGGGAAATCCCAGCTTTCGCGTCGACTTGCAATAATTCAGAAACTGCCTCAAATTTATGCATGCAGTCCACGCACAATCTGTGTAATCTCCGACTAGTTGAACTAGAGCTCGGGCTAGTCGAAGGGCACAATCTACGTAACTTCCGACTAGTCGAACCAGAGCTCGGACTAGTTGAAGGGCACTTCGGCTGGTCGAATTTCTCAGAAATTCTAAAATAAATTGTTGCTAGACTTTTACCCGAACTTTCTCAAGCTAGTCGAATTTCCTCAGATTTAAGGCATCTGCTAACAACAGGCAGGTCTCCCTTTGATCGGCATGCCCACTTGGTTGAGGACAATGATGATTGCCCAACCATTGGTGGGACCCACCATTGAAGACACGTCTGATACACCAGGATCATAGATGGCAATTCTTTCATCATTCCAACAGAACTTGGCCCCTTGAATGGCCCAACGGTGGCCCCCACATAAATTGACAGCGGAGGATGATTGGATCCAAATGCTGCTGCATCAATATTGCAAGTGAGAACCTTTTATATATGCTGTGTATAGAGTGTGATGGTTGATAGCCAAACACGTCTGCTTAAAATTACCATTCCCTCTTTTTACTGAAAAAGAACAAACATGTGAGTGACTCGATTTAAATCATCCTAACCATATTGACCCTCTCAATTTAATTAGTTGCCTCAATAAGTCTCTTCACGTCGACACGGAGCAATTGTTAAATTGAGCCTCCTCATGACTTTCTCAAATTAAATATCATTGATATAAGTTTTTTTTCATTGATATAAGTTGACTGATCTGTGGTTGAGTCGAGCCAACAAAGGGGCGTTTGGATCATAAATTACTTAAGATTAGCTGCTGAAGTGATTAAGTAACTTTCAAGGGCCCCTTTAGATACTACCATATATATATATATATATATATATATATATATATATATATATATATATATATTAAAAAAAACTTATGTAAGTTAATAAGTTAATTTGGTTATTAAATTTAAATAAATAACTTTTTCAGAAAAAGTAATTTAATTATTTTTATCAGTTTATTTTTTATTTTTTTTATTTTTATTTTTATTTTTATTTTTATTTTTATTGATTTTCAACTTCTAAAAGTAACTTATTTCTTTCATTTTAGCTTGTGATACAACAACTTAAGAAATTATTTAAGGGAATACACTCTTCGTGACCACCCTTCTAAGTTCATAATATTGGAAAATCATCTAATGAATAGGTGGATGATCTAGTGGGCCCCACATGGTGGACGATTTACATCAAAAGTCCACACCTAATGAAGAATGGCCTAAATTCAAGGCAGCCCCCAAATGATGGGCAACCCACATCAAAGGTGGGCAACTAATAATGGTGGGCCCTACATGATGGACGACCTACATTGGAGGTGGGCCCCACATGATGGACAATCCAAATCAAAGGTCAGCCTAATGATGAGTGGTCCATATCTAAGGCGGGTCCTACATGATGGATGGCTCACATCGGAGGTGGGCCCACATGATGGATGATCCACATCAAGGGTGGGCTCCACATGATGGGCAGTTGATTTTGAAGATAGGCCCCACATGATGGACAATAATATTGATGGTCGGCCTCATATGATAGACAATACATTGATGGTGGGCTCACATGATAGATGACTAACATCAAAGGTGGGCCTTACCTAATGAACTATGTAGATTAAAGGTCAACCCCTAATGTTGAATGGCCGACAATCAAGGTGGGCCCTGTATGGTGGATGACCCACATCAAAGGTGAGGCCCACACAATAAATGATTCACGTCAAAGGTTAGCCCTACATGATGGTAAGGTGGATGTGAGGGGGATCAAACAAACTTTCGGGATAGTTATTTATGATGTTGGAAACCAAATATACTTTTCTACTTTTTGGATGATAAATTTATTATTCACCAAATATACTTATCTGCTAATTAAAAAGAAAGTAAGATAAGCTACTTATGACATAAGTAGCTTGTCTAAGGTAACTTACAAATCCAAATCCCCCCTAAAAAAAAAGCTACTTATAATTGATCATAAACCAAACTTATATCAAATAAGTTACTTATCTACTGCTGTAAGTAGAAAAAAAGTAACTTATTTGGTGGTATCCATATAGGCCCCAAGTAACAGAACTGTGGTCTTGACCATCCAACCTGTAGAATAAAAACATGAACATTTAAAATCAAGCTGCAGAAATAACAAAATAGGAATATCTTCGCCTCAAAGAATTTATAAAATAAGCCTAACAGGATTCTTTTTAAATTTCAAAGCAGCACTTTAGATAAAACAATGTTAACCATAGGGTATGGCTTATCAACCTTGTGCTTTTCTCTTTGAATTTCTTTGGGATCTTGTACTCGGTTAGTATAATAACAAAATCTTTGGTTAGTAATAAGAAGGTTTCTTTCGTGCTTAAAAAAAAAAAGAAGAAGAAAGGGACAGGTAATCATTGAATAAAGGCCAGCATTCAAATGCTTTTCTGACCGTAGCCTCTTGATGCAAGGAAGAACGTGATGTGGTCGTTCTTCCTTGAGGACAAGTAGGATTCCTCATAGAGTTTTCTCGAATCCACAGGAGATAAAATAGAAATAATTTCTAATAAAGTTGAAAATAAATTAATTAATGATTAAAAATGAAATTACAATCCTTTAAATAATTAACTCAAACCGAGGGGTAGTTTTAGACTCAAACTCCCTAAAAAAACATGACTTACTATAAATAGTAAACTTACTATTTTATAGACAGTCATTATTCCTACTAGACTTCATGGTTTTCGGCCAAAAATAGTGAGTGTCTAATTTGGCCTAACCACGTTATTCTCTTATTTTTTCTAAACTCCTTTCATGTTGGCCATGACTCCTATAACTGAAGGATAAAAAATTATGATCGAAAGTAAAAACGAAAATAAAATGGACTTTTGATGGTTGATCTGATGGAATCTCATGAATCCAGCATGGGCAACCCCGAGTACCGTGTTGGTTGGGTAAAGTAACTTCACCTTTGCTTAGTCATATGGACTGAATGGACAGTTCCATCTTTGCCATTAAACACTGTCCGCAACCTGCTCAACATCACCTTTGCTCAGTCATATGGACTGAATAGACAGTTCAGGCAAATGTGCGTGGTACATGTGTCAATTTGAAGCTTTGGAACCATTGCTAATGTGACATTAGTATTTTCCTATATGCATGAGAAAACATATCAGAGGGTTTCAAATTAATTTCACGTTGGATTATGATATAGTTTAAAAATACAAAACTCACTTGGAGCCTAGCGGAGTCAATTCAACTTAAATACTCCGTTGAGTTCCTTGAAAAGTAATACGAGTTTTTCTGAGTTTTTTCAGTACTATTAAATATTTGCAAGTATAAAAATTATATCTATAATGTCAAACAGTGCTGAGTCGAGTAGATTTTTGTCAAGTTCTGCCCAGATGTTTTAAAACTTTGGTTAGGAAGAAGCATTAGGCTTAAAATGGAGGTGAATGTTGCTGTATTTCTCCATTGATTTCTCTATTTAATTTAAAGGTGCATTTGGTTGCACCAAATATCATGAAATCTCACAATATTTTGCACTAAATTGGACTAATTAATCATAAAATTTCGTGATATTTGGGGCAACCAAACGCACCCTTAATCTTATAAAATTTTTGGTTATTTGCTGAAACTAATTGTTTGGTGTGTTAGGGCGAATTGCATGAGCACGATAAACTTGTATCTGTAATTCAACAAGTAGACGTGGTGATCTCTACGCTCCCAGTTCCTCAATACCTTGAGCAACTCAAAATCATCGATGCCATCAAAGATGCTGGGACCATCGAGGTAAATCATTTTTACGTTTTGGTAGCCCCACCGTGCACCTCTCTACACGCAGCAGCACACGTACCACTAACAGTTGTGGAAACATCTAATGGAAAATGTGACAGTAATGTTTAAGAGACCAGCAGAATATTTAATATTAGCTTCTGTCGTAAACATAAATATACATGTGACAGTAATATTTAAGAGATCTGGATCGCTCATTGTTGGGTGTACTTGGATGGGTGTACACTTGCTGTTGATTGTAGGAATTCGTAGATTTCAAATGGGTCGGCGGGAAAAAAAAAGAGTCTGACGATGGGCAAAGATGATCATTTGATCTGTGTACTTTCACGTATGGCCCTTCCATGGTATAGCCCAACAAATCAATGAACAAATCTCATGCATATATGCCAAGCTTTACTAAGATGAATTGCTTGATAACTTAATATTTGAATTTGGAACATGATACTTCTCCTACAAGTCTCCCACTCAAAAATAAATAAATAAATAAATATTACTACTAATAAATAAAAATAAAAAATCTCTCATTTGTTTTCTTACAGAGGTTCATTCCATCGGAGTATGGCAACGAAGTCGATAGGGTTTCTGTACTCCCTCCCTTCCAGGCAGTTCTTGATATAAAGAAAAGGATCAGAAGGGCCACCGAAGCTGCAGGAATCCCACATACTTTTGTTTCTGGAAATTCCTTCGCCGCATACTTTGTAGATTACTTCTTGCATCCACATGAGGGAGGAGATGAAGTTTTGGTCTATGGAAGTGGTGAAGCAAAAGGTACTCAAAACTTGAAATTACCAAAACTTTCCTTTTAATTTAAGAAATATATTTTAAACAAAATCTACTTGTTTTTGGAAAATATTTTCCAAATCAAGAGGTGGGTTGGATGAATATTTGTAGCATGCTAGTACCTATAGGTAAATTCCCAACTCCCAAGTAGGTTTTGGACATTAAATTAAAGAGTAGGTATGTTTGGCATTTATTATTATTATTTTTTTAAAGAAAAAAGAAAAAAGAAAAAAAAAAACATTTCAATTTTCCCTTCCACTTAGACTAAAGGGTGCGTTTGGTAATAAATTCAGATTAGAAAATGAAGTAGAGAATGAATTTCTTACTAATCTTCATTTGAGGAAGTATATATGTCGTAAAAGTAATGGTATGTATATATCTGAATGCAAATACTGCAGAAATATTCTAGGCTTGCTTTTGGTATCATGGGTTTTGTATCCTTGCACAAACATCCATATTCACAAGTAGACATAACGAAAGAATCACCCAATTGAAAGAGATTGATCAATTTGGAATCTTGTACATTTGGGACCGTGATTGAGTACGAGCCTTTAATTCCTTTTTAGGGGAAAAAAACCTTTGATAATTTTGAGATAAGATTTCAGAACTAAAGTACAATAAATATTTAAATACAGGGGAGTTAGAAAGATCATAGATGCAATGACGACTTCCATCTTTCTCCTGTCCAGGGAGGAGTGCCTCTGCCACTCTTTCTATTGGGGACACCACAACCCCTAACACAACTTGTCCAACACAGAAGCAACCTGCTCATGGAATCACGAAATATGATAGGGAAAGAAAAATTCAAGTAAGCATAGAGAACACATGATTTTAACGTGAAAAAATTCTTTTAGGAAAAAACCATGGCACCAAGCGATAAGCAATCAACTGTAATCTAAAAATTAAAAGAGATGGAACAACTTACAGACAAAAAACCGTAGCTTCTCCATAAAAAAAATCCTTAAAAATGTGCTAAGCTCCTTTCATTTTACTTTGGAGATTCACCCTAAACCCGTATTAACCCGATTTATATAATCCCTATATAGAGTTAGAAACAAAAAACTCTCACTTCGCATTCCGCTCAGTTGCACCTTCAGTTGACCGAGACATCAATAAAGTCTCTCGGTCAACTAAAACAGATCATAGTGGACTGAAAACATCATAGTATGCTCTGGTCAACCAAACAATCTCTCGGTCGACCGAATAGTACCACACCAGACTAAAAGCACTCTATGAACACTTTCATGTTACATTCTGCCCTACCTATGATGAAATATTAGGTTTCCTCCACTAGTGCGTGCATGGCGTGGAGGTATGGGTGGGAACATTATTCTGCGGGATCAAACACATTCCCAAGGCATGGGAGTAGGGGATGCCCCTCCTGCTTGCACGGGCAAGAGATGGCAGTGCATCTCAATGAGTATGGATGTGCTCGGGGAAAAAGGAGCCGGAGATACCCTCTCTCGAGCGCGGTTAAGTTCTGAGAGGGGTAGCTGCCACACCACATCCTTAGCATGCATATGGTCAACACACGGAGATGGTCCACGGACAATAACGAGGTATGTTCTGAGTCACAATGAGGACGCTCTCATCAATGAGGGGGACGTCCTCTACAATGCGTGGGACGTGCTTAACAATGTAGAACGTCCATACTGTGGGTCCCATCTTTAATTTCCTTTTCCTCCCAAGAATCACTTTGATCTGACAATCCTAATTTACCAATCAGCTGCCAACAAAATCAACAGTCTTAATCTTTACATCAAGAAGTTTTATTCATGGATCTAGCCACCATCTTCTATGCCCTCCTATATATTAATTATGGTAACAGTGTAGAGAGAGAGAGAGAGAGAGAGAGAGAGAGAGAGAGAGAGAGAGAGAGAGAGAGAGAGAGAGATGTATTGTTCTAAACAAAAATATGAAAGTTTGCTTACCAAACAGCTATTTGACGGAGAATCAATTCTTTCCAGGGAAAGTGAATGAGAGAAGGATTCTTGGGTGATACCAAACGCACCCCAAACCTCGTTCCATTGAAATGGAAAATAAGCTTTCAGGTTATCATTCATAGGTCTTTGATCTTGAAATAAAAGATCTCACGTGGTTAATCATCTCCATCGTTAACAATCTTGGAAGAGGTCGTTTATCAACTCAGGATCAGCAGCATCTGTTTTTCTATATAGGGGCTCACATTATGAGATGGCCTAATGATGGGAACTATCCATGTTCAACATGCAATGCTGTACGGAACCTTGTTGAATGGATAGAGCAAGTCAAACAACCATTTGATCTAAAAGCTAGACCTGTCAGAGGATGGCTAGAGCTTTTAGAGAAAGTGATTGTTTGACAGGATATCAAAGTGAAAGGTCCTGTATTAATTAGAATCCCAAAAACAGTAAATATGCCTCGGTAACATATTCTCTACCTCCATGTAAATATGCCAAAGGTCATATATTCTTCACCTCCATGGAATGATACTCCTCAATGTTTGATGTCTAACAAAAACCAACAAAATTTCTTGTCCAGCGGTGCTGAATTTTGAGAAAGATGTGGCCACTTACACTATCATGGCTGCGAACGATCCAAGGACATGCAATCGTTTGAGCATCTATAGGCCTCCGGGAAACATCATCTCTATGCAAGATTTGATCTCTTCATGGGAGAAGAAGACTGGAAGAACTTTCAAGAAGACTTACATCCCTGAGGAAGAAGCGGTGAAGCTCAGTGAGAGTAAGAACATAAAAACTGTTTCTCATTTCTGTACAGTCTTAGATTATTGTAGAGCTGTTTTGGCAGAGATTGAAGTGACGACTCAATGCCCACATCTCAACATGGTATGCATGTGCAAGCATTATCTAGACTGTTCATTTTCTGTGGCCCACCAAAAGATTGGCCGGCCAGCTCACCAGGTGGGCCACATAATTATGAGATAATGCTTAAGGAAAAGTTGGTTGATGGATTTATACTAAATCTACACGTTTGGCCACCTGTTGGGTCACCTGAATCTCGCACATGTGCACCATGTTGGCCCATTGGTTGTGAATGGTACACCTCTTCAATCTCTCATTGCACGGATCCCGGTGGAAAAAAAAGGGTTTCCGAGAGGGAAACGGATTAATTGGCTATCCCCCTGCCACCAGCGCGGTGGCTGATGGTAGGTGCTCTGTGGGCCCCACCATGATGTATGTGTTTCATCCATGCCGTTCGTCCATTTTTAAAGATCATTTTATGGCATTTGCCCAAAAATGAGAGGGATATAAACCTCAGGTGGACCACACCATAAGAAAATAAATAGTGATTGGATATCCACCATTAAAATTCTCCTAAGGCCCACTGTACTGTTTATTTGACATCCAATCTGTTGATTGGATCATACAGACCCAGATGAAGGGGAAAAACAAAGATCACCTGTACTGTTTATTTGACATCCAATCTGTTGATTGGATCATACAGACCCAGAAAAACAAAGATCACCTTGATCTAAAACTTTCATAGCCCCCAAAAAGTTTGGAATGGTCGATGTTCATTCAACAGTGTTTCCTGTAACATGGTCCACTTGAGATTGGGATATACCTCATTTTTGGTCTCCTACCATAAAATTATATAGAAAAATATATGGACAACTGAATGAAGCACATACATCATGGTGGGGCACCACATAGACCGACCACCAGCCATTGGCTGGTGGGGGGAGGAACCAATCCGTTTCCTTCCAAGTGGGGGAGTGGATTGAGTGCGGCTCCCACCTCACCCAAGACAGTGAGGCCTTTGTGGGGCCCACCTTGATGTATGTAGTCTATATCCATACCATCCATACATGTATATGTTTTGCAGGATCATTTCAAGGCATGAACCCAAAAATGACTTGGATTCAAAATTTGGGAGGACCATACTATAGGAAATAATGACCATTGACAATTAATTGCTTCTCCCGGGGCACGTAATTTTTGTATCAAGCTGATATTTGCCTTTTCCTGACCTTACCCACTGGTTGAATGGCAAATAAGAATTACCTTTAATGGCGTGGCATTCAATTACCACTGCTTCCTATGTTATGGTCCACCTGACATTTGGATTTCTATTTTAGTTTTGGTCTCATGTCCTAAAATAATCTGGCAGCATGGACATTAATTGGATAAATATATCCAGGTGGGCCCCATGGTAAGCGCTGCATTGTCTTGGGTGAGGCTAAGTCCGCACCTAATCCACTTCATTATGAGGCTAGACCAACCGATGGCCCATTTTCGTCATTTTTAAGTTATGGTTTCTCATTCGCCCTGTGTTACTGTTCTCAGGCCTCCTTGCTAGATGCCACCTCCATGTCCTGCTCATGTCATTCGTCCTTCTGTCATTTTGCAGCTGAATCACATATGATTCAGTCTCTGCTTGTTCCTGTCTTACAACTGGAAGTCTCTGTACATCTTCTTAGGAGGGGGTAAATGATGGGTGAGGCATCGTCATTTTTGTGATGCCCGCCTGAAATACATGTAAATCCCTGTTCTGTCTAAATGAAAGCTCTATGAGTTTTTTTTTTTTTAAAAAAAAAAAAAAAAAAAAAAAAAAAAAAAAAAAAAAATAGGCCATGGACCAAACAAACTGGACCATCTAATTTGATTTATTGAATTCATACTGTACGTGACATGATCTTCTATTGGAAATTAATGTGATTTCCGGGCTACACTTCTGCCATGTATTCAATGATTTGAGCAATATAGATTGGCATGAATGTATGAAACATGTATGGTGGATAAGGCAACACAACTTACCAAAGTCATGCTATCACCTCAGTTTATAATATTTTTAACATTCAATAACGTATTTCTATCCATGCTTGGCAGCTTTACCGCATCCTCACAACATTCCAGTGGCCATCCTTCACAGCATTTTCATCAAGGGCGATCAACTGAGCTTTGAGCTGGAACAAAACGATTTGGAAGCTTCCAACTTGTATTCAGAATATAAATACACTTCCATTGATCAATACCTTAATCTTTGCGTCGTGGATCCCCCCAAAACTCAGCGTGCTGCATTTGCATGACCTCGCTCTTCAACATCATATGATCTGAGCCTGATGATATTCATACTATCTTCTATTTTCTAGTCTTTATAAGTGGACCACATGGTTCAGTGATGTACGATGCTGGTCAGATGGGCTCCATCAATAAGTCTACAATATGGTCTTCGCTTCAAGCCCAACTTATCTATGTAAAAGATTAAAAATAAAATAAAATGTCTGGCCTTTTTCTCATTGGTGTGTTAGTGTTGTCCTATTGAAATTATTTTTTGGGCCATGGTCCATCCACAGTATTTCTAGTCCAATCAACCAATTGCGTGGACCACTAAACCGTGGGCTCCATTTATACGAACTAAAAATTGGAGGAACCATGTATGCCCTCAAGTTGAGGATCATATATATGGTGACTCGTTTTTCACAAGAAGTTTCTTCATCAGCAAACGCTGAGGCATGCCACGTGGCCAAGCCAGGGGGATTGGCTACTCCCCCGGCCACCAGCCGATGGCTGGTGGTCAGTGCTCTGTGGGTCCTACCATGATGTATGTGCTTCATCCATGCCGTCCATCTAGTTTTCTAGATCATTTTAATGAGACCAAACAGGAGATATATACCACTAATCTTAAGTGGACCACATTACAGGAAAGAGTGTTAAATGAACGTTGACCATTAAAAACTTTTTAGGCGCCATAAAAGTTTTGGATCAAGCTGATATTTGTTTTTTCCCTTCATCTAGGGCTGTATGACCTAACCAACAGATTGGATGTCAAATAAACAGTACAGTGGGCCTTAGGAGGATTTTAATGGTGGATATCCAATCACTATTGTTTTCCAGTGGTGTGGTCCATCTGAGATTTATATCCCTCTCGGTTTTGGGACCATGCCATAAAATGATCTTTAAAAATGGATGAATGGCATGGATGAAGCAAATACATCATGTTAGGGCCCACAGAGCACCGACCATCAGCCACCGGGCTAGTGGCAGGTTGAGTAGCCAATCCGTTTCCCTATCTTTGGTGTTAACAGAGTCAAATCAAGTCACATGTCATGGCCGCGGAATGTAAAGGCCAATCTGTCACAATGATCCAGCCAAACGGGACCAGATCGCCATCTAACGCCCAAATCTGGAAAGGATCCCAAGCAGGCCGACGCGGTTTGGCTAGTGACGCTGCCACAGGTGTCTAGTTGTCATTGCTATGTGGGCCCCACCATGATGTATGTGTTTTATCCATGCTGTCCATCCATTTTGAAAGATAATTTTAAAGCTTAGATTCCAAAAATGAAGTAGATCTAAATCTCAGTTGGACCACACCATGGAAAACAGTAGTAATTGAATGTCCACCATTAAAAATCTCTTAGGGCCCACTGTAATGGTTATTTGATGTATAACTTGTGGATTAGGTCATATAGACTTGGATGAAGGAAAAAAAAAAAAAAAAACATCAGCTTGATCCAAAACATTTGTGGCCCAATAAGTTTTTAATGGTGGGCGTTCAATCAACACTGCGGTCCAGTTGAGATTTGGATGAGCCTCATTTTTATGTACATACCATAAAATGATCGGTGGACGCCCGGCATGGATGAAACAAATACATCATTGTGGGGCTCATAAAGCACCGACCACTAGCCATTGGCTAGTGGCAGGGTCATAGCCAATCCATTTCCAAGTTTGAACCATCCCCAATGTGAGTGAGCCGGACCACACCAACGGTTAAAGATCAATATGCTAGATGGGACCCATTGGAAGATGCGACCAATGCAGACTGTCCCTGATTGGGCATACTTCTAAACAGTCACCCATCAGTACGGTTGGATCTGATTAGAACTAGAAATTCATGGTGGCCCCATCACATTGAGGCCGCTAATCAAGCAATTTTCAGGAAAACGGGCCCAGTTGATCAGACCAATCATATCCCTTATAGAGCTCAATTGTTCCGTGAAGTCTTATCAAGATGATGAATGGGCCCGCTCATCCCATGTTGAGGATTTGGGTCATCATATATGGGCCCGATCAAGATTATTAATGGCCTCGATCATCAACTACGAACCCGATTGACCCGATTGATGGTAGGTCAACAAAGGGAAGGAAGCAAGGCCCACTGCAAGATCATCTGCAAACGTACGCGCATTCTTAATTTCATTCAACAGGTGGGTCTATCCGTCTTGTGTTACTTGAATCCATCAGTTTTCCTAACATCTCAGGCATATGTTCCAAAGGAGGCGGATTGCGACCTACCCTGCTAATCTCTAGGCAGTTCTATAGGTGGACCTACTGTGATTTATCTGTTTATCTACGCCATCCATTCCTTTTCTCATATCATTTTAAGGTATGAGTACAAAAATAAGGTAGATCCAGCGCTCAAGTGAACCACACCATAGATGACTCTTTTATTTAATGCAACTAAGCTTATTATTTGGTGTGCCTCATTTGAGCGTTGGATCTACCCCTTTTTTTTTTTTTTTTTTTTTTTTTTTGCACATACTTTAAAATGATACGAGAAAATGGATAGACAATGTAGATCACAAAAATAAGGTAGATTTTTTGTTGTACTCTTACCTGTGTAAGTGCTCATTATGGCCTTTTATAGGCAAACCAATCTCAGTTTTGGATGGAGTTCCAATTGCTATCAAGGATGAGATAGATTGCATGCCCTATCCAACTACAGGTGATCTCATTTTTGAGTCAAGTTTTAAAACTATGTTTTTAAATATTTTGGGGCTTTTATGAGGCATGGCATCAAGTTTGAGCTAGTTGACTATGGAGGCTATTGTTTCTTTTGGAACTTAGAAATTGGTGGTGAACTATCATTGTAGTATAGTCTGGCTCATTCATCAGGTTGGCCCCACCTTGTAGGCAAGCTTTCCTAAAAAAGGATAGTAGAGAAATGCAATGGCTACTCTTGAAATTAGGATGTTGAATCCTACTCTTCCTATACATGCCAACACTTTGTGCTATTCATCAGGTTGGCCCCACCTAACCTTTTTTTAATACCTTGATTGAAACTGTGTGCTATTTGAAAATTTGCTGTGTGGATCTTATCCTTTCTCAAATGACTGCAATTTTCATATTTTTAACTAAGACTGATGGCCATCCTATCCAATCTGATTTTATCTGCACCCTACATGAAAACATGTTGTTTTTTAGTTCATGTATTTTGATGGTTCCTGATGCCATGATGTAATGAGACTAATTTTAGTTCATGCAAACACATCCATCTAGTGTGCCTCTTATCCTTTCTGTTGAAGCTCGACCAGCAACTCCTCCTCCACTCTCCTTCTTACTTTGGTACTCTCTCTCTCTCTCTCTCTCTCTCTCTCTCTCTCTCTCTCTCTCTATATATATATATATATATATATATATATATATCTGTTTATTAATTTTTCTTTCACCCATGGAGGATTTGGGGGTTTGTGGATCTTAGGAATTGGGGAGTTGTGGATTTTAGAAATTGGGGAATTGGGGATTTTAGGAATTGGAGGATATCGGGGACTTTCATATTGAAGGAATTTGGTGAAATTAGGGATTCATGATTTTCAGCTACCAAAATCTATTGTGGAATCTTGATTTAATGTGATTTGTTTCCTGAAAATAAATTCTTTACAGGTTGTCAAATGATCCCTTAGGGGTCGATTAGATGCCTGTAGGTTTGGATCTTCAGAGGTTGCTCAGGTGGCAGATCCTCAGGCTAAAGTCTATGCAATTCCTAAGGTGCTTGGATTCCCCTTTCCTCTCATATAGTAAGGAGTTGTTTGAATAACCATATTGTGGGAAGAACGAATATGATGTTTTTATCAATGTGCTGGAAGGGATGGGTAGATTCAAATAACCTCTCAGCTCTCTGATCATCTTCTCAAGAAATCAATGGGCTGTGGCAAGCCTGATGCAATTGATAGTGGAGGTATTACAGGATCCCGCACATCAGCGAATGTTTGGTTTGCTGAATTGCAGGATTTTGTGAGTGGGGCCATGGTTCAGTGGTCCAGGTCATTGATCTGATGGTCCCCAACATTATTACAATTTTTATTTTCATTTTCTTGATATCTTCAATTCTTCAGGGATGTTTTGTTTTCTCATTCTTGCAATAACCACTGAAATGAGCCTGACATGTCGCATGTGCCGTCTTAAACACTGAAATGAGGCTTTTCATTTGATTATTATATGTGCCACAATCTCCGTCAATTTACAGAAATTCAAGGGCTGCGTACTATTTTTTTTGTCTTTGCCATGTAGTTCCACCCACAATCTGCAGACATTTTTGATTGGTCAAGTGGAATTAATATTAATATAAAGAAAGAAAGGAAGATAACAAGTCTGTTTGGATCAACCCCAGAATGAGAACGTTGGGAAATGACTACATTTTCTTAGGTAGAGGCATTTGGAGCACTCCGAAAAATGTGGATGTTGGGATGCACTAAGCACTCACTGTCTGCAGAAAACTTAAAACTTTGTGTAGCGTGTTTTGAATCTCTCTGCAATGAATTTATTTGTAGAAGTTTTCTAGCTCCGCATGCATCTCCACCCAGCTGCAAATGCTGACCTAGTACGTGCGTAGGACATTCAATCTGTGTATGAGGTGTAGGACTAACTTCGCAGGATCATTTTGGCCAAAAACTCAGGTTGTTCAACTCTCAGGTGGGCCACACATGTACAAAAACAGTGAATGGTAAAAAAAAAACTTGCAAGTTCTTTAGGGTGCCCTATATTTTTATTATTTGTGCAACATGTTGATAGTTGAGCGTGTTGATGTTTTGGCCAGGTCATCTATAAGATGGGTCCCACCTGATACATGGCTTGGATCCCATCCACGTTCTAGGTGGCTCCTTGTGGAGGTGTGTGTGTGTGGAGGATTGCATGCACAGTTCGATTTTTTAGTGCAGCATTTGGAACTTCAAGTACCCCAAATTGATTTTTGGTTGAATCTGTTGATTGGGTGACTTTGTTTTGGACTGAACAGGCGTCAGGGGAGCACAAAAAGTTAAACTGATGAGTGAAGCTGAGATGGGCGGGTTAATACTTTTCTGTCCACAAGAGTATTTTGTTTGTTTCCAGTTCTAATTGAAACAAGAAAAATGTAATTGGTGTAAATTCATTTCCCTAAACTGATGACAGAGATACTTGCTAATGTACAACATAGCTTTGTAAGTAATGTGAAAAAAATGCACTTAATCAACATCATGGCTTTTTTGGTAGTCATGGCGAATATCGGTAAGCATGGAAAGCTGGTAATTCCATCATATATAAAACAAACCGTTCAAGAACTGCCATCTAAATTCATTTCTTCTTGATGCTTTTTTTTTTTTTTTTTTTGAATAGTTCAAGGGAGTTTTCTGTCAAGATGTGAGAAATTCTTTGTTACAATATTCTCATCAGACTGTCTTTTCTATGTTTGGTAGATAATTTCTGTCGAGTACTAAGAAACATTGTTTTCAAGGAGTCTTGTGCATTTATTACATGTTGTTATTCTAACTTTACAAAGGTTACGAATCTTCACTTGGTGTTGACCAAGAACTGTACATCCCCATGGAGAAGAACTGGCTAAATATTCCATTAGATTCAACATTGAATTGTTGCATTGCTTTCTTTTTTAAAAAAAGTCTTTCAATGTGTCACTTGTCCTTATCTATAAATTGACATTTTGAGATCTTTCAAGCGTCACTTTTGGATCTGATCATCATTTGTATCTTGTTTGGTCACCTATTGCTGATTGATGACTGTAGATCGTTAGTAGCATAGTAGCACAAAATATCGAAGGTTCCCTGGCTTTTATATCATTATGATTTATGAGAGTGACAACATTAGACTGCATTGGTCAATTATTTGAAACATTTCTTCTAGATATAGTGGTTGTTTATGTAATTGGAAATCGATTCATGGTATCAACACAAAAGCTAGTAAGACAGAATTGTAGAGGCTTCTGACCAGATAATTGAATCTTGCGACTGACAACTGCATCACACTGCCTTCAGGTTTCACTTTAATAAGAGTTGCCTTGTTATTCAGTGGTCTGGAGACAACCCAAACAGCTTGGCAGGTGATTAATCGTTTCTTATTCATTACTTCTACCGATACTCGGTTGTTGGTTCACATATCTTTCTTCTTTTAAAGTTATGTATGCTGTTGTGGTTTTGTCACTTTCAGTGTTTGCAATTGGACTCCAATGCTGCTTCTCTCAAGTACTCAATTGCTTAAATAACCATGTTGGGATGCACTCACTGTCTGCAGACAGGTAGAGGCATGTGGACTGGATATGTTGTTTATATGGTGCTAACAGAAATTATGTGTCAGAGATTAAGATCTCTAATACATAATTACTGCTAAGTAAAATGAGATGAACTCATTTTTAGGCATCTATCAAACAGGGTCTAAGCTTGTCCAACATAGCCCATCCACGCCAAACACAACTAAATGATGGTCTGAAACTAGTTCCAATAACAACAAGTGCAAAGTAGCGCAGTCTCCAACATGGTTAATGTTTATCTCCAACAAGCACAAAGCTTTTGCAATTACAAGTGGTGTTTATTTATGTTTTGAGCAGGTTGCAAGATGCACAAAAATAATAAACCTGAATTCTGAGGAAGCAAAGTATGTAATAAATGTTAAGCAAATTGCCAAGGTATATTTTCTATGCGATGTTTTGTTATTTCAGGTTGGTATAACTTAAGAATCTTGGCACATTTTGATGGACCTAATTCTTTCTGTACCCATTGTTGTTGGTTTGGGCGATAAAGTTTCACCAACAAATATTGACGAAGGCATGCGTGTCAGGTGAGTTCAATTTTCCACTCTATATATAATTTCCATTATTTATTTCTTTGACTTTCTTTCCTTTTTTTTTTTTTTTTTTTTTTTTGGGAAATGGCTTTTCAATGTCTTGTGTAGTTTATGTTTGGATGGATTTATTTACGTACTTTAGAGTTAAATGGATGTGAATGTGAATATGATAAAATATATTACATAACAGGTGTATATCAAGAAATATATTGTAACAGCTGTATATCAGGTGTATATCAAGAATTTGTGTGGGAAAAAAAAAACCAAAAACTTTTACCTACGACAATTTTCGCAGGAAAATGTCTTGTCAAGGTTTTTACCTACGAAAATTTTCGTAGGTAAAAGTCCCATCCATGTTTTTACCTACAAAAATATTCGTAGCTAAACGTTTTGTAAGTATTTTTCCCTACGGTATCTAAGTATTGTTATCTACGAATATATTTGTGGGTAAAAGTCTTGTAAATACCTTTTAGCTATGAAACTATTGGTAGGTAAAAAATGTTTTCAATATTTTTAGTTACGAAGATATTCGTAGGCAAAAAGTCTTTTAAATATTTTTAGCTACAAAATTGTTGGTAGGCAAAAAGTGTTTTAAATATTTTTAGCTACGAAATTGTTAGTAGGTAAAAAGTCTTGCAAATATTTTTAGCTACGAAAATGTTGGTAGCTAAGTAAATATTTTTACCTACTTTTACCAATGGAAATTAGCGTTGGTAAAATGTTTTGCCTACGAAAAATTTTGTTGGCAAAAGTCTTACCTTTGCCCACGAAATTTTTTTTCGTGGGTAAAAGGTATTTCTGACGGACTTGTAGCGAGAAATTTGCCAACGAAAATTTTCGCGGGTAAACGTTTTTGCCTACGAAAATAAGACTTTTGCCTACGAAAAGTTTCGTTGGTAAAAGTGGATTTTCTTGTAGTGGATTTCTAGTTATCCTTGAGGAAGATTGTGACGGACCTCATCACGTTCATCCCTGCGTCACACCCCAATCCTCACTCCATTGAAATGGAAAATAAGCTTTCGGGTTATCATTCATAGGTCTTTAATCTTGAAATAAAAGATCTCACGCGGTTAATCATCTCCATCGTTAACAATCTTCGTAGAGGTTCTTTATCAACTCAGGATCAGGAGCATCTGTTGTTCTATAGGGGCTCACATTATGAGATGGCCTAATGATGGGAATCATCCATGTTCTACATGAAATGCTGTATGGAACCTTCTTGAATGGATAGAGCATGTCAAACAACCACTTGATCTAAAAGCTCAGCCTGTCAAAGGATGGCTCGAGCTCTTAGAGAAAGTGGTTGTCTAACATGGTATCAAAACAAAAATTCATGTGTTCCAATCCTAAAAGTAGTAAATATGCCTCAGTAATATATTTTCTACCTCCATGTAAATATGCCAAAGGACATAAATTCTTCACCTCCATGGAATGATACTCCTCAATGTTTGATGTCTAACAAAAACCAACAAAATGTCTTGTCCAGCGGTGCTGAATTTTGAGAAAGATGTGGCCACTTACACTATCATGGCTGCGAACGATCCAAGGACATGCAATCGTTTGATCATCTATAGGCCTCCAGGAAACATCATCTCTATGCAAGATTTGATCTCTTCATGGGAGAAGAAGACTGGAAGAACTTTCAAGAAGACTTACATCCCTGAGGAAGAAGCGGTGAAGCTCAGTGAGAGTAAGAACATAAAAACTGTTTCTCATTTCTGTAGAGGCTTAGATTATTGTTCTATGTAGAATTGTTTTGGCAGAGATAATTGAAATGACGACTCAATGCCCACATCTCAACATGGTATGCATGTGCAAGCATTATCTAGACTATTCATTGTGTGTGGCCCACCAAAAGATTGGCGGGCCAGCTCACCAGGTGGGCCACATAATTATGAGATAATGCTGAAGGAAATGTTGGTTGATGGATGTATATTAAATCCACACGTCTGGCCACCTGAATCTCGGACATGTGCACCATGTTGGCTTTTTTTTTTTTTTTTTTGGGGTTAGCTTGTTAGTACACACCCATATCAGTACACACACTCCATGTTAGCCGCCCCCACTAGGGACCTCAAAGTGTTGAAACGAGGTGTTTCCACTCAGTCTGCCAATTGAGCTATGGATCTGGGTGTATATATGTGCACCATGTTGGCTCATTGGCTGCGAATGGTACGTTTCTTCAATCTCTCGTTGCATGGATCCCGGTGGAAAAAAAAGGTTTCCGAGGCGGGGAGCGGATTATGTGTGGCCCCCACCTCACCCAAGACAGTGAGGCCCTCGTGGGGCCACCTTGATGTATGTATTCTATATCCACACCATCCATACATGCATATGTTTTGCAAAATTATTTTAAGGCATGAGCCCAAAAATGAGATAGATCCAAATCTCAGGTGGACCACACCATCAGAAATAGCAAGTATTGACCATTAAATACTTCTTGCTGGCGACAAAAGTTTATATATATATATATATATATATATTTTTTTTTTTTTCCAACCTTATCAACTGGTTGGATGGCAAATAAGAATTAGCAAAACGTAATGGTGGGTCCTAGGAAGTTTTTAATGGTGACACATTAATTACCACTGTTTCCTATAATATAGTATGGTCCACCTGACATTTGGATATCTATTTCGTTTTTGAACTCATGCCCTAAAAACGGATGGACAATGTGTATACAGGATAAATATATATATATATATATATATATATATATATATATATATATATATATATATATCCAGGTGGGCCCCACGGTAAGGGTATGACGCAGGGATGAATGTGATGAGAATAACTACTCCTAATCCACGGAGCTTCTCTGGACTCCTCACAGAGACTTCTCGAATCCACGAGGAAATAGAAAATAGAAATAAATTCTAAGAAATTCAAAATTGATTAATTGATGACTAAAAATGAGTTCACAACCCTTTATATAGGGGTACCAAGCAATGAGAAAGAAATCAGAATCAAACTACAACTAAAACTCTTAGAATCCACGACTTACTATAAATAGTAAACTTACTATTTATAGACGGTTGTGATGTCTACTAGTGCACAAGGTTTTCGGCCAAAAATGGTAAGTGTCCTATTTGGCTTCACTAAACCGTTCTCCTAATTATTCTAAGCTCTTTTTACGTTGGGCGCAACTCCTAAAGCCCGACGGATGAAGAGTTATAATCAAACTAAAACTTACTATTTATAGTAAAAATGAAATAAAAACAGGGAAACGACTGTCGATCCAAGGGTTTTTCATAATTTCGGGCTGCGCAACCCGGCATAGCAGGGCTGGTTAGCTAAAGTAGCTCGTTCTACTCCAAAATCATATATTTTACGTCAGGTAACTCATTCCAGATTGCGAGATACGCCCGATCTAAGGTCTGACCGTCCGGATCACTTCTGTCGTCGACCGGGCCTTTTCTAATCCATCTTGGCCAGGAAACTGTCTGCGACCTGCTCTACATCAGGGTAGCATCTTCTTGGATGAGGCTGGGGCGCACCTAATCCGCTTGGTTCCAATACTAGACCAACTGATGGCCCATTTTTGTCGTTTTTAAGTTATGGTGTCTCATTAGCCTGTGGCATTCATGAACATAAATATGGGCCATTGACCAAACAAACTGGACCGTCTAATTTCATTCATTGAATTCATACTGTGACAAGACCTTCTATTGGAAATTAATGTGATTAATTCCGGGCTACACTTCTGCCATGTATTCAATGATTTGAGCAATATAGATTGGCATGAATGTATGACATGCACGTGTGGTGGATAAGACGACACAACTTACCAAAGTCATGCTATCACCACAGTTTAATATTTTTAACATTTTTTTTTTTTGGTTAGCTTGTTAGTACACCCACTGTCAGTTCACACTTCACTGTTAGCCACCCGCTTAGGCATTGATACCAAGACCTCAGGGTCATATTTTTAACATTAATTCAATAACATATTTCTATCCATGATTGGCAGCTTTACCGCATCCTCACAACATTCCAGTGGCCATCCTTCACAGCATTTTCATCAAGGGCGATCAACTGAGCTTTGAGCTGGAAGAAAACGACTTGGAAGCTTCCAACTTATATTCAGAATATAAATACACTTCCATTGATCAATTCCTTAATCTTTGCGTCGTGGATCCCCCCAAAACTCAGCGTGCTGCATTTGCATGACCTCGCTCTTCGATATCATATGATCTGAGCCTGATGATATGTATACTATCTTCTATTTTGTAGTCTTTATAAGTGAACCACATGGTTAAGTGATGTACGATTCTGGTCAGATGGGCTCTATCAATAAGTCGATCGGCAATATGGTTTTCGCTACAAGCCCAACTTATCTATGTAAAAGATTAAAAATAAAATAAAATGTCCGGCCTTTTTCTCATTGGTGTGTTAGGGTTGTCCTATTGAAATTATTTTTTGGGCCATGGTCCATCCACAGTATTTTTAGTCCAATCAACCAATTGCGTGGACCACTAAACCGTGGGCTCTAGTTATACGAACTAAAAATCGGAGTAGCCATGTATGTCCTCAAGTTGAGGATCACATATATGGTGACTCGTTTTTCACAAGAAGTTTCTTCATCAGCAAACGCTGAGGCATGCCACGTGGCCAAGCCAGGGGGATTGGCTACTCCCCTGCCACCAGCCAATGGCTGGTGGTTGGTGCTCTGTGGGACCCAAAATTAATTATGTATGTGTTTCATCGATGCCGTCCATCTATTTTCTAGATCATTTTATGGCATGTAACTAACAATGAGAAATATCCCATTCTCAAGTAGACCACATTACTGGAAACACATACATAATTTTGAATGATAATGGGAAGTCTAACACCTGGAAAGAGATGGTAGATGTGTCTAGACCGATCTGCAGTTCTGGGTCGATTCTCGCTAAGCCTGCCTTTAGGTGTTATCAAAGGCTTTGACATTCATGTCACTTGGTTTGAAAGTGGATGGTTCAAGTCTTAAGTACGTGGTAGCCCAAAGTGGGCAAACGTTGACACTTGAACCATTGTCAATTAGGATGAGCAGGATGCTATAGTCCTTAATTATAGGCAATGGTTATGTTCAGGCGACACTCATGGTCACGGCTTTCTGGTGGCTACTCGTCATTAGAAAAGGTGATGGCTTATGGGGCGAGGAGTTGCCCTATTATGTGTGACCATTTCAGGTAGGGCATCCCAAGAGATGTGCTTTGTTGAGTGTTTAGACAAAAATCTCTCGATGCGTCTAGGATGTGTAGAGAAGTTCTCACAAGATATTTGAGCAAGAATGATTTTGAGTTAAGTTGCCTCATCAAAAGTGGTCTCATCTTTAAAAGCCATACCTGTGAAAGGTACTCTGGTATATCTCTCCAGTTGCACCATCCGTTCAGATTCATGTTTCCCATTTCCGCGCACTATGGGTAGTGCCACATGTTGCTTTGTTACTATAGACCGATACCGCCCTTCCTTGAAGAAGTAAAGGAGGTTGTGGTGACGCTTGGTGATCTAGTTGTGGCATTGGGCTTGCCCCTAACAAGATAAGAGGCTATTGCAGGTGATGGAATTGGACTGGACTTATTGGAGCTGACTCGTGTGGCATGTTGAATGGGGAGAAATGTCCTCCTTACAATGTGACTGTTGGAGGGTTGATGTAAGATGGTGGATCTGGTGCTCTTCTCATGAGCACCACTAGTTTTAGTTCCAAGATGGACCTTGATTGTAGCCTAAATCGATGGAAAAGTTGGGCGGATCTCGTGATCTTTCCATGAGCACCACTGGTTGTTGGTCCATGATGGACCCTGATTGTGATCCGAATTAAAAGAGATGGGAGGATCTGGTGCTCCTCCCATGAGCAACAATGGCAGTTGATCTTAAGATGGACCCTGATTGTGATATGGATTGAAAGAGATGGGTGGGTGTGGTGCTCTTCCCAAGAGAACCAGTGGTTGCTGGTCCCAAGATGGACCCTAATGTAACCTACATTTATTGTGAATTGGGTGGATTTGGTCCTCTCTCCATGAGCACCAATGGCTATTGGTCCCACTGTTGCTGAATGGACGTTAATTGATAGACATGATTAGGAACTCTCTCTTGACTCGAGAAGATAATGAAGTAGTTGATTGTGGACTTGACATTCTAAGACATTGAAATCCAATAGAAACTTGAAACATAAATTTCTAAACATATCTCTTCAAATAACACACATGCTAAAATCCTCTTTTAGGTCTTTCACAAATCGAATGTAGTAGTTCGATGATATTGTCCTATTCTCATAGTCCAAGTAGGTTGTAACGTGCCAGATTTTTTGCTAACTCAGGGTTCCAACAAAAAATCCTTGGAATTTTTTTTGCTAGAAATATTTTATTAAATTATGTTTCTCGAACGAGATTACATGGTTTTAAATATTAAAATGCAACCCTACTTAAGAATCCTAATGCTAATAAACTAAAACTTTCCTAAAATAGTAAAACTCACTAAAAATAGAAAGTCCTGACCTAATCACACAGGATGATTCCTGACATGATAAGAAACAAATATTAAAATACACTAAATACTAAAACTCTAAGATGAAAAGATATGTCCAATAAAAAGCTTACTAAAAATAATAAATGTTTTAGAAAACAAGAATTCTGAATAGAAATGATCATTTTCTTGCAACATGCTCATAGGTGTCAATTGGCCTTAAATGGTCTATTCCAGTAGGAATTCATATGTTGTGCATCTCGTCACTCATTTCAGATTGAAAGTTATAGCTGATTCACGAGAATTTTGACGGTTTTGAAAACAATAGTACATGGTTGACCCTAAAATGAACAACATCCCATAGTAGACCGTGGAGGGGTATGGTAGACCGTGCAACACTGAATAACAGGTTGCAGTCGACTGTGGGGGTTCACAATCGACTATGCCACATTTTGGGGGTTTGGGACAATGACCTATGGTCAATTGTGGAGGAGCGTAGGAGACAGTGCCTAGCCCGAATTGTGTTACACGTGGGGCCCTTTAAATAGCCTTTAGAGCTTCATTTTCTCATTTCATTACTCTCCTAAACACCCATTTTCTTCCCCAAACAAAACTCTAGCCTCTTAGAAACTCCAAATCTTCCCAAACCTTTTGATTTCTTCTGCCCTTTTTGAAATCCCTAAACCCTGACACCAAACGGTAGCTTTCCACTCATTTGGTTCTTCCTGATTCGTGATTCTAGTATTGGTGGCTCTTATGGTGAAGAAAACGAGCGATCCACATAGATTCTAGGTCGAATCTATCTTCCTTTCTCTAAGTAAGAGGTTCCTAACCCTTTGTTGGGGATTTTTCGAATTTCTTTGTGTCTTGAAGATGTTAGGGTTGGAAACCCTTTCCATTTCTTAGAAAAATAAAAAATTGTAACATTAGGGTTTTGTGCCTACTAGGTCTTGGACCTCCATTTGTCAGTTTGATGCGGTCTATGCTCTTGTGGGAGTTGTAATTGAATGTGGCTCTATTAGGGTTTCAGTTGTATGTTGATTTCGGGCACCGATTCGTTGAATCAAGTTGAGGAATCGTTCTAATCGAGTTAGGTAAGCCCCAATCCATTGTCTAACGTTTAATTAAGATTAAATCTAAGTAATTAACAATAAAATTGTACTTTAATTTAGGTTTGGAGTGTTTTCTCCAAAATTTTGACACTATGGGCGCATCTTAGTCGAGGGCTTTCGACTCTAAGATGAAGATCTACATTCAAGCTTCTTCCTATCAATTTTGATAATTGAATGTTTCTGTATGTGTAATGGTAAAATTGCTTTATTATCATAATTCTTATGTTGTTTGTGTTTTAGTGATAACATATTCGATGAAATGCATGAATGATATAAAATTCTGTTATTTGAATCCTTTTATGGTGCTTGTTAAGCTACATTTATAAGAATTGATTTAAATTGTTAATCAAGGGTTGGTACATATATCTAAGTGGCTTACCATGGTGTGGTATTACACTGTTTTTTTGCTTGAAATTATGTACTAGATGATATGTATCATTATTATTGTGGATTAAGCTTTGATCAATATTCGAGTAAGTGACGGCCTGCCTTTGGTTGGCCATTACAAGATGCTTAGGTTGACCGAAGCGAAATACAGACGATCGTCAATAGTTGGAAGTACATGGGTTGTTTACACCCAATGCCAGTTTCACTCGAGTTTCTTGTGATTGATTGGATCAGTCTAATGCGGAGCTTATCATTCATGTGTTTGATTGTTGTATAACACCTTATTAAATATCGGATACCACAATTTCCATCGAATTGAAGTCTGAATTATAACAATTAGTGTAATTGGATCCTATAAATCTCATGGGTTGAGTATAGTGGTATGGGACACCAAATCCGAGCTGTCGATCTATGCTGGGTGACAAGCCTCCCATAGTGGCCATTGAGCATTATCTCATTAGTTAAGCATAGTAGTATAGGATACCGTGTCTGAGCTGTTAGTCTACACTAGGTGACGACCCCCCGTAGTGACCAGTGAACATTAATTGAGGTGACATGCCTTGTACATTAGATGTTTGTGGTTGTGTCTCTCTTGGTCGACATATAAATATTTTGATTTGGTTAGTGGTGCACATTTTCGATGTGTGTGATTTGCTAGGTGTGGTATTTCATTTGTTGTGTGCGTAATTCTTCCAATTTATGTGTTATGCTGTCTCAATGGTTCACGTAAAGCCATGACACATCCATCCTCTTATTGAATTTGGGTGACAACCCTTGCCATGTGGATTTGATATCTTAGGTTGCCTATACCTTTGAAATTGATTATTTCAATTGATATTGGGATATGAACCCTAAATTGGATTAGAGACATTGGAGATGAGCCGTGATGATCAATAAGGAGCCACATGATCCAGTTCAATTAACTTGTGATATAATTGTAGTATTCTAGCTTCGTCAATATGCTGATTGAACTTGGATAAATAATTTTTTTTATCTAAAACATGCATATCATGACATTTATTGGTAATATCAATGACAAGCCATATTACATTAGGATAAATATTTTGTGGTTGATATTGGTGGTAAGACATTGTGGTTTGGTTATTATTATCGGGAAATGCATACGTATACCATGACATACATGCATTTAATTAACCAAATTTAGAAAATTGTCTGCTATGTTATGCTTTCATTCATATGATTTAGGTATGTCATGACATGCTTAGTATATGTGTGTTAGAGACAACATGCTTAAGAACAATATACGTATGTTAACCTATTTATAACTAAAGTATCATGATAAAATTTTGTAGATATTTCTGTTGGGATGCCTTGCACAAACCTTAGGATCTAGCCTCCCGAAACAAACCAGAATTATGGATAATAAAGCAATGAAATAAATCAAAGCATCAATCACACACCACACAAGAGATTTTTACGTGGAAAACCCTCAAAGAGGTAAAAACCACGGGACCTCGTCCAGATCAACAATCCACTATGAAGTAGAACGTTATAATCTTCTTCACTCACGCAGGAGTGGATAAACAATAAGAGAAATAGAGAAAACGGAGAGATCTAACCGATTACGAGGACATAGAAGCGCTGAGATGTAGATTGCAAAGTAGAGAACCTCCACGAGCAGAACCTCCCTTCTATAAGCTTCCTCTCTCTCTTTCTCCCTCTCTCTCACCTTTGATAGTCCTAAACCCTTTAGCAAATACCTTGTAAAGCTTTAGGAAACCCTCTTGCTATTTTCTGTGATACCTAGAAAAACCCTAGGCAACCCCTTTTATAGTTTTGGGAAACTCCTTTCCGCATCCCAGTTGCTAAAGGACTCAAATCCGCAGTTTCGCGCAAAATCGCGGAACAAACTGCGTAACCTACGATTAGTCCTGAAAATTTCATGACTGGTTTTAGCCTCCTACGACTGGTCGTAGCTCACCTACGACTGGTCGTCGACCACCTACGACCGGTCGTGGGTCACCTACGACCGGTCGAGAACCCCGGAGAAAAATAGTCCGAACTCGCTGGACTTTGAGTCGAGTCGACTCAAATCCCACGACTGGTCGTACCAGCCCTCGACCGGTTGAGCAGGGCTCACTACTGGTCGAGCACGGGGCAAAAAACCCCATCAAATCTCCCCCTTTTTGACTCGGGAGGGATCCACCTTCTTTAAGCCAGCCAGGTTTCTACAAACCTCGAACTTGCCTTTGAGCAAAGCCTTGGTCATCATGTCTGACCCATTATCGTCCATGTGGACCTTCTCAAGCTGTAACACCTTTTGTTCCAAAGTATCCCCTCGATCCAAGGTGATACCGAATCTCTATGTGCTTCGACTTGGAATGCTGACTTGGATTCTTGCTCAAGTGTATAGCACTCTGACTATCGCAATAGACCACGTGCTCCTCCTGCTTCAGGCTAAGTTCCTGTAGGAACCTCTTCATCCAAAGCATCTCTTTACATGCTTCTGTGACTACAATGTATTCGGCCTCTGTCGTCGACAATGCTACGACCTTCTGTAGCTTGCTCTGCCAAGAAACCGCTCCCCCTACAAACGTGAACATGAACCCTGATGTAGACTTCCTGAAGTCTATGTCACCTGCCATATCTGCATCTGTGTAGCCCTCTAACACAGTTTTTCCGTCACCCTAGCATAGGCTCAACATGGATGAGCCTCTTAGATACCGTAGTATCTATTTCACCGCTGCCCAATGTTCTTTGCCAGGATTGGCAAGATACCGGCTGACTACACTAACCGCATATGCTATGTCTGGGCGTGTACACACCATAGCATACATCAAACTTCCTACAGCTGACGCGTAGGGTATTTTCTGCATCTCTTCCACCTCTGCCTTCGTCTTGGGACACTGTCTGTCGCTCAATCTGAAGTGACCATCTAGTGGAGTATTGACCGGCCACTGCATTCATATTGAACCGCTCTGGACTTTCTCAATATACCGCTCTTGTGACGACCAAAGTTTCCTCGCCGCTTCATCACGGCTTATCTCCATTCCTAGGATCTGTTCTAGCCGGGCCCAAGTCTTTCATCGCAAAAGACTTGCCCAACTCTTTCTTTCCTGTCAATCTTCTTGATGTCTTTTTCCATGATGAGCATGTCATCAACATATAACAACAGAACTAAGAAATCACCATCTGAGAACTTGCACGTGAACACACAGTGGTCCGACTCCGTTCTATCATACCCATGTTTCAACATAAACGAGTCCGTGGAGCTTGTTTTAGCCCATACAAGCTCTTCCTCAGCCTACACACCATATGCTCCTTGCCCTTGACTTCGAACCCCTCTGGTTGGTGCATGTAGATCTCTTCTTCCAGGTCACCATGGAGAAAGGCAGTTTTAACATCTAACTGCTCTATCTCCAGATCCATGCTAGCCGCCAACTCAAGCAACACCCGTATGGATGTCATCTTCACCACTGGTGAGAATATCTCCTCGAAGTCTATGCCTTTTCTCTGACCAAACCCTTTCACCACAAGTCTGGCCTTGAACCTCGTCTGTGAATTCTTCTGCTCAACCTTCTTTCTGAACACCCACTTGTTACTCAGAGCTTTCTTGCCCTTAGGCAATTTCACCATGTCATAGGTGTGGTTCTTATGTAAGGATTCCATCTCCTCTTGCATAGCTTTCAACCACTCCTCCTTATGCTCGTCGGCTAGGGCTTCAGAATAATCTTCTGGCTCTCCCCCATCGGTTAGCATAATGTACTCATGTGGCGAGTACCTCTTGGACGACTGTCTATCCCTAGATGACCTCCTCACCTGTGGCTCAACAGGTGGATCAAGTGGGGTCTGCTCCCCTGGTCCATCTTCTGAAGGAACTCCCTCGTCCTCTGCGCACTTCTTTGTACTCCCCGTCATCGCACCACGGGAGGAGTAATCGGATCCATGTCCTCTAACTCACCAACCAGGGCCGGTTCTTCTCTCGCTTACCAATGTCTTCGATACACTGATCTTCAAAGAAAACCACATCTCTGCTCCTGACGAGCTTCTTCTCGGTCGGATCCCATAACCTGTAACCGAATTTTTCATCACCGTACCCTAAGAACACACACTGCCTGATCTTCATATCGAGCTTGGACCTCTCGTCCTTTGGTACGTGAACGGATGCCCTGCATCTAAACACCCTGAGATGACTGTACGATGGATCATGTCCAGTCCACACCTTCTCAGGCACTTCTCCATTCAACTAAGGCTGATGGAGACATATTTATCAAATACACTGCCGTGCGCATTGCTTCTCCCCAGAACGTCTTGGGCAACTTCGCATGGGATAACATGCATCTGATTCTCTCAACAATGGTGCGATTCATTCGCTCAGCTACACCATTATGCTGGGGGGTCTTGGGAACCGTCTGTTCATGCCGTATACCTTGGGACTTGTAGTACTCGTGAAAGTCGCCAATGTATTCACCACCATTGTCAGTGCGGATGCACTTCAATGGTCTACCTGTCTCTCTCTCGACCATAGCATGAAACAATTTAAACACACCAAAGACCTCGTCCTTGATTTCAAAGCATAAACCCAAACCCTCCTAGATGCATCACCTATAAAAGTAACAAAATACAATGCCCCACCCAAGGTTTTTGTCCTCATAGGACCACAAACATCAGAATAAACCAAATCTAATGCATGCACTTTATTAACATGAGAAGCGTTTTAACAAATGAAACTCTATCTTGTTTCCCGATAAACAATCAAGACAGTTTTAAGAGGCATACTGTCACGTTTGGAAGGAGTCGCTTCTTCGCTAGTAGTCCCGAAGCCCTTTTTCACTCATGTGGCCTAGACGCTGTGCCACATGTCAATGGCCGAATCTTCCGTCAAGTTCAATCCACCCTTGCACATACCGACACTTGCCTTGTACAGGGTGCAACACTTCTTTCCTCTAGCCACGATCAATGAACCCTTGATGAGCTTCCATCGCCCACCCAAGAAACCGCTTTCATAGCCATCATCATCCAAATTTTCCCGTCGACATCAAGTTGAGGCGAAGGTCCGGGATATGCCTCACATCCCTGAGAACCAATGTGCAGCCCACATCGGTCTTCACACAAATATCACCGACTCTCACGATCTTTGATACGCTAGAATTTCCCATCTTCACAGTCCCATAGTCACCTGACTTGTAGCTTGTGAAGGAGTCCCTGTGTGGACTCGCATGAAAAGAAGCTCCCGAGTCTATCACCCAGTCGATGCCCTGACTCGTAGCCGTGAGACATACATCGTGATCTGTAGAAAGAATAACTACCATGTCGCCATCTGAAGCGACCGTAGTGGAATCTGATTCATCTTCCTTCCCTTTTCCTTTCTTGTCGTTTTTCTTACCACGACATTCATGCTTGTAGTGGCCCTTCTTGCCACAGTTCCAGCATTTAACCTCTTTTTTGTTACTCGACTTGCCTCTTGATTTATCTCAGGCCTTCCCGCCCTTCCTGTTCTTTCCTCTCCCCCGTTCCTGCGTCACAAGAGCCTCTTGCTGAGTAAACCCCTGAGACTTCCTCCTTGTCTCCTCATTGAAGAGACAACTGGTTACCTGTTCCATGGATATCTTTCCGTCTGGCGCGGAGTTACTTAGAGACACCACCAATGTCTCCCAACTGTCAGGCAATGAACTAAGCAATAGTAAAGCCTGCAATTCATCATCCAGGACCATCTTCATAGAGGTGAGTTGGTTCACTATATTCTTGACCTCATTCATGTGCTCGGCCACGAACCACCATCTTTGAACTTGAGATTCACAAGTCGCCTTATCGAAATATCTTATTACCTACTTTGTCTTCCTCTCATACAAATTGTAATTTCACCATAAGCTTAATGGGTGAGGTTTCTGTAGACACATGGTGAAACACTAATCATCCAACCATTGTCGATAAACACCACCGCCTTTCTATTCCATCTTCTTCCAATCATCATCAGTCATATCCTTGGATTTTGCTGATATGCCTGAGATTGGAGAATATAGGTCCTTGCAATAAAGCAAGTCATCCATTTTAGCCTTCCATATGGTCCAGTTAGAACCATTGAGGCTGATCATCCTTGAGCCACCTTCCATAATTCAAACCGATCCTACCCGTTCAATGAACTTAGCTTTAATACCACTTTGTTGGGATGCCTTGCACAAACCTTAGGATCTAGCCTCCCGAAACAAACCAGAATTATGGATAATAAAGCAATGAAATAAATCAAAGCATCAATCACACACCACACAAGAGATTTTTACGTGGAAAACCCTCAAAGAGGTAAAAACCACGGGACCTCGTCCAGATCAACAATCCACTATGAAGTAGAACGTTACAATCTTCTTCACTCACGCAGGAGTGGATAAACAATAAGAGAAATAGAGAAAACGGAGAGATCTAACCGAATACGAGGACATTGAAGCGGCCGAGATGTAGATTGCAAAGTAGAGAACCTCCACGAGCATAACCTCCCTTCTATAAGCTTCCTCTCTCTTTTCTCCATCTCTCTCACCTTTGATAGTCCTAAACCCTTTAGCAAATACCTTGTAAAGCTTTAGGAAACCCTCTTGCTATTTTTCTGTGATACCTAGAAAACCCTAGGCAACCCCTTTTATAGTTTTGGGAAACTCCTTTCCGCATCCCGATTCGAAAGGACTCAAATCATGCTTTCGCGCAAAATCGCGGAACAAATCACAGCAATACCACGACTAGTCTCCGAAATTCCAGGGCCGGGTCTTAACCTCTACGACCGGGTCGTAGCTCACTTACGACTGGTCGTAGACCACCTACGACCGGTTGAGAACCTCGGAGAAAAATAGTCCGAACTCGCTGGACTTTGAGTCGAGCTACGACTCGACTCCCACGACTGGTCGTACCAGCCCTCGACCGGTCGAGCAGGGCTCACGACTGGTCGAACACGGGGCAAAAAACCCCATCAATTTCTTCACTATGTTGGCGTCTGACGCCTTCCATTTAATATATACAAATGACTCAGGAATAAAACGTGATGATGGTGTGCTTGGGGTGTCCTAATAGATCTTTAGCTCATTTCATTCTTTTGGTAATTGTATATCTTGTATATGTTGAATATATATTGTGGCTTGTATAGTCCTCACATGGGTTGACAGTATTTTTGGAGTTGTACATTTTAGATCTTAAACCCATATTCCTAGGTTTAGTTATCCATGTTTAACTTTTAATGTTGTTGATTTAAAGCTACTCTAATTATTAATCATGGTTGAATATTAACCGGTCTACATGGACACGTGGGGACTTGACCACGTGCGGTTTTACTAAGTTCACATTTGAGAACTCGGGATTGGAGTCTCCATACTTAGGTGTCGAATTTTGGAGTAACACATGTACCAGACCTTTTCAATTTTTTCAAATTTGCACTTCATGATAGAGAAAGTGTTAACATCTAATAAAAAAATAAAATTGATTAGCATAGAAAAATAAAAGTAATTAAAATAGTAAGGGTTGTGGTTAACAAGTGGCAAGGGTCATGGTTAACATATAATAAGGTTAATTGTTAACATGTAGTAAGAGTCGAGGTTGACATATGCTAAGGGTTGAGGTTGACAAGTAGTCATAATTGTCATGTAGTGAGAGTCGTGTTGATCAAGAAGTATTCAATCAAAATAATACAAACAAAGGCTACAATTTATCCCCTTGTGTTCAACATGACAACTTAGACCCTCCGTCATAACTTCAAACTTATACAACCATCCCTTCTCACCTTAACAGGACAAACAAAAATCTATATACAAGCATCTAATTCCCCCATATGCAAATCAGATGGGATCCACAAGCAAACAAACAAAAAATTGGTAAAACTGTCATTTTTACAAAGTGTAGTTGTTGGAGAGTAAAAATGGTGGTTCTTTTAACCAAAGTAAATGATAGAGGGTTGTACATGAAGAAACTATTACTAGAGAATGGGGCATTGGAAAATTAGTAACCGGAGTGTGGTAGTGGGTCCCACAAAGGAAGGTTCGAAGTAAGAATAGTCTTTAAAAATTGCTAAAAATTCCAAATAGGTCCTATCACCAACTTTGGCTCTACTATATGGTCTTCAGACATTGCGCTGTAGGGTACGTGTCAAATCCACTCCATTCATTGGATTCAGAATTGAATTTAAAGGCGTGGCCCTATTAAGGAAGCACATCCGCAGAAAAAGTTAGAACACACCACATAAAAGAGTTGGAATTGAACCACCATCCTTATAGGTTGTTGTGTACCACAAAAAGTTCAAATCAAGTTGAAATTATTGGCCACAGAAAATGAACAAACTGGATCTCCTTTAAAATGGGCCCAATTATACGACCGCAACTTATACATTTAGATTGGAGCCTGTGTATTTTTTCCTGAAGCCAATCTCATACAAGCGCTAGCACATGCATGGGCAAAAATTCAAAAAGCTATCATAAGACTTGAAAAATTATACGTTTGAAAAAGAGTAAACACGTGCATATACATTTGAATAATAGTAAACTGGTGCAACGGATATAGCCGGTTTGGTAAACATATCCCTTTTATAAACTATTCTACCAAACTTACCTGCGGAGAAATCGAAATCGAAACCGTTAATGATGAGTAACGTACAAAAGCAAGCATAATGATGTTATTTAATTAATTAACTCGTTAGGATCAAGGACAAAAATACCACTATTTGGTCTTTTTCGCACACGAACGGCTAATCACTCCACATGTGCCAGGAACATTTTGGGGTGGATGTAGATTACTCGTTCAGTGGGGCCCTCAGCTCTATAGTAAAACAGTAATTACACACAAGGGCATGATAGATAGGCTAACCAGACCTGCTGGAACCGATGGGCCCGACCAATTTTAACGGGTCCGGGTAGTTCCATTTGCCAACCTGTTGTGCAATCAGGTCGGTTTTAGGTATCTCCTTTTGGACCCATTTAAACATTGGATGATATTCGGTTTTGGGTCTAGTCCATATCACGCATACACTTATATGTTAATTACTAGCAAGAAAGTAAGGTTTTTATGTTACAGGAGAAAGAGCATGTCAATGCTGTTTACATGTATCAAAGTGGCACACGTGTGTAATCCAATCCATCAATCAGGTGGGTCTGGACATGTAAATACTCTTTATCTTCTCGAACCTAACTTGAAACTTAGATCCAAAGACCGACCCGATCGGATCTGGGTCTGGGTCTTCCACAACTATATCAGGACTCGAAAAGACCGGACCTGGCAAGATACAACCTAAGTACATGACGATAGCACCAGAACCATTGACAGCCCTACATGGACGGTTACAAGAAGTTTAAGGAATCTTGTGATAATTGTAAACACCTCTCCTTTGATTTAAATTATTTCAAGTATATTTACGGAGGAGGATTAGAGGAAATCTATATTACATTGCCAAAGTACTCTTTCCCCCACGTTGGCAAATACCATTCAACCCATGAGTGGTCGCTACACCATAGACGCCTAAAAAACAACAGAAGAAAAGAACAAAAAAACCGTCATTCGAGCAGCCACCCCTGAGAGACAATGGACAACCGCCTAAGACCTTTCAGAGTCACGTGATGGACCAGTACTTGATGATTGGACTAGCCTATTTTTTACAAGATTGTCCCACCGTATATGGAACTGAACAGGTTGGAAGATGGATATACACATGCTACCATACGCCACACGTTGACAACTAATTACATCTAAGAGAGGGTAAAATTAGAGCTGTACATGAGCTAATTGAGATGAGCTTGGCCTCGGCCAACAGACTACTCCAGCTCAAATCGGCTTAGCTCGGTCCTCAAGCCCCGTTAACCAGCTTGGCTCAGCTCGGTCAATAGTTTGAGCTAAGTTGAAGCTGAGTTTGAATTTAGATTTTATAGTGTATATATATATATATATATATATATATATATATATATATATATATATATATATATATATAGGGAAAAGGCACTATACGCTCGACCATATTGTACCTTCCATAAGGTCGAGTGTTTGCGGCACGTTATTGGTTCGGATGGTGAAAATTTTAAACAAATGAGGAGATTTTATAAGGAATTTAGAGAAACAAAACCGGTGAAACAGGTTATGAGGAGATTTTATAGGGAATTTGAAGAAACAAATGAGGAGATTTTCTGCAAAAACCTTGCGCCCGCTGTTGAACCCTTCATAAGGCCCACTACGATGTTTATCTAAGATCCAACTTATTCATAAGTTAAGACATGTATGAAAGAATGGAAAACACAAATTTCAGCTTGATCAAAAACTTTCGTGCCCCTTAGAAAATTTTAATGGTGGGCATCACTTTATGCACTGTTTTCTGTAGTGGGTATATTCCAGCTTTGGATCTGACTCATTCTTTGTCTCATGCCTTAAATTGATATCTTTGAGTGAATGGACAGTATGGATATAACACATACATCATGGTGGGCCTGGTGATGTAACCTGTCGTAGCTAATTTGCGTTTAGCTAGCGTTGCAGTCCATTGCAACTTTTAATAGGACGTTAATTGCGTAGTCCAAACAGGCAGGGCTCTACGGGACCCACTGTGATGTAAGTGTTTTATCCATGCCATTAAAAGATTTTCTCATATTGTTTTAAGTTATTATCCTAAAAATGAGGCAGGTGCATAGCTCCAGTGGACCATAATAAAGGAGGTTGTACTGATAATGACACTCACTGTTGAAACCTTTCTAAGTGCCAGCATTATGTTGTTTTACCATCCAACCTATTCATAAGGTCATGTAGACGTGGATGAATTGAAAACACAAATATCAACTTAGATCCAAAAATTCTCTAGCTCACAAGAAGTTTTTAATGGTGGACGTTCAATCCCCACCTTGTAGTCTACTTAAGCCTTTCACTTGCTTCATTTTTTTGTTCATATATTAAAATGATTTGAGAAAATCTCTGAACGGAGTAGATAAAACACTTACATCACGTTGGGCCCCACCGATCCCCTGCCCAGATGGAGTAGGACATGAGTTCCCAAAGGAAGTGGATGCAGGCGGATTAGATGCTGAGAGGTGGACGCGGATTGCGTCCTACCCTTACTCGTCTCTAACCCCAAACAGGAAGTTCTTTAGGCGGGCCCACTGTGATGTATTCGTTTATCCAAACCGTTCATCCCTTTTCTAGGATCATATTAACGCATTAACACAAAAATGAGGTAGATCCAACGCTCAAGTGAACCACACCAAATAATAAGCTTGGTTGCATTAAATGCACAAAACATTAAAGGCTAGTTGCATTAAATGCAAGAGTCTTATGTTGTGTGGTCCATTTGAGCGTTTGATCTGCCTCATTTTTATATTAATATATTAGAATGATCTTAGAAAAGAGTTGAACGGCTTGGATAAACGGATACATCACGGTGGGCCCGCCTATAGAATTGCCCGCTGGGGACCAGAGACGGGCGGGGGCGGGGTAGGACGCAATCCGCGTCCCTGACAGGTTGAGTAGTAAGTCGTCTACTGAAGTTACGTCACCAAGTTCTGTGGGCCCCACTATGATGTATGTGTTGTATCCACACCGTCCATCCATTTTAAGATATAATTTTAGGGCATGAGACAAAGAATGAGGAAGATAAAAATCTGTGGTGGACCCCACTACAAAAAATAGTGGGGAGAGTTATTCCCACCGTTGATACTATCCCAAGGCCACCATAATGTTTATTTGAAATCAAACCTGTTCAAAAGTTAAAGAAGACATGAAATAAGAGAAAACACAAATATCGGCTTGATCTAAAACTTTCCTGGCATTTAGAAGTTTTTAATGGTGAGCGTCGTTGAACCCACTCTTTTCTATGCTGGGGTCCACTGGAGCTTTGGATTTAACTCATTCTTTGAATATTGCCCTAAAATGATCTCTTCAAATGGATGGAAGGTGTGGATACAAAATATACACCATGGTGGGGCCTACAGTAACATCACTTCAGCAGCGTGTCTCGCTACTCAACCTGTCATGGCTAATCCGCAGAAATCGGATTGCGTACTGAGTTACTCAGGTACGCTTTTATCGTACTGACCAAGTGTGAATGTATGTGGTTTATTCGCACCGTCCATCCATTTTTCCTGTTAATTTTAGGGGTTGATCCCAAAATTACAGTAAATACAAAGCTCAAGTAGACCATGCCACATGAAACAGCGTGGAATAATGATTTCCACCATTGAAACCTTCCTAGGGCCCACATTAATGTTTATTTGCCATCCAACCTGTTAATAATATCAAAAAGATATGGATGAAGATAACACACAAACATCAGCTTGATCCAAAACTTCTATGGCCTCCAAGAATTTTTCAATGGTAGAGGTTTAATCACACTATTTACTATGGTGTGGTCCACTTGAGCTTTGTATATGCTTTCTTTTTGTTTTCAAGACCTAAACTTATCTGTTAACACAGATGAACGGAGTGGATAAACTAAATAAATAATGGTGGACCCACAAAGTTTATTTAGTACCCTAATGGTACTGAGTTATTCATTACGCAATCCGCTTTGAATCCGCGATTGCACTTGTAGCGGATAGAATCAGTGGGAATTGAACTTCTATGGTTGAGAAATTTTCGGCGTGTTAGGGTTGCACTATTTTCCGTCACGGACAACCACAGTGTTTGTGAGAAATCCATCACATCCATCAAATTTTGGAGATCATTTTAGGCCACGAGGACAAAAATGAGCTAGATCCAAGACTTAAGTGAGCAACACTAAAGGAAAAGGTCGGTAGAGAAATTTCTACCATTGAAATTTTCCTAGGTCAAAAGTGATGTTTCAATTGCATCCATACCGTTCATAACAATATTCCTACTGAGATGAACTGAAAACAAAAATATTATCCTAATTAAAAACTTCTATTGCCCCATGAATATATCAACTGTGAACGTTCAATCCTCATGTTTTAGGCCCACTTGAGTCTTGGATCCAACTCATTTTTGGCATATTATCCTAAAATGATATGGAAAAATGAATGGATAGGGTGGATTTCTCAAAATAAATAAATAAATAAAGACTACGGTAGGCTCACATAAGTTTCTAGTGCAAGGTTTTTGGCATAAAATAAGCGTGAGAGAGATAAAGGTGGAGGGATATTTTAATAACCGGTTACACCAGTTCTGTTTATCCAATTTCCCTGTAAAATTTCTCGATTTGTTTAAAATTTTCACCATCCGACGAATCACGTGATGCCAGCACTCGACCTTATGGAAGGTATAATACGGTCGAGCGTATAGAACCTTTTCCCATATATATATATATATATATATATATATGGGAAAAGGTACAATATATATATATATATATATATATATATATATATATATATGGGAAAAGGTACAATGCGCTCGAGCTGACGATAAGCTCTCGTGAGGTCGAGCTGTGTGGGCCCCACCGTGATGCGTGTCGACCATCAACACCGTGCATTTGATGGTTCCCCTTTAAATTATGGGATATCCCAAAAATCAGCCGTATATGGAACTTAGGTGGGCCATACCATCTAAAATTATGTGAAGCACTGTTAAAACATATAAAAGCACTTGGTGGGGCCCACTTGAGTTTTGCATGCGCCTGAAACTTGGTCTGAACCCTCATTCAAGTGGGACACATATAATGGATGGGCTGGATTTGCAAACCACATCTCGGTGGGCCCTAAAAAATGGTTATAAATGTTTTAATGGTGCACGGCCCCTCTCCACTTCTGTATGTGGTGTGGCCCACACAAGTCACGGATTGACTTGATTTTTGAGATCTAGGCCCACAATGGAATGGTACATCTGACTGATGGGGTAGATGTTCGAAATGCATCACGGTGGGGCCCATACAGCTCGACCTCATGGGACGGATTCGCGTAGAGCGCATAGTACCTTTTCCCATATATATATATATATATATATATATGGGAAAAGGTACTATGCACTCGACCTCACAATAAGCTCCCATGAGGTCGAGCTGTGTGGGCCCCACCGTGATGCGTGTTGACCATCAACACCGTGTATTTGATGCGTGTCGTCCTTCAACACTAGCTATTGACGTTTTTAGCCACAAGATGCCAATAGCATTCACAATCATCCTCAGACTGAGGATATATGTGTTTATAATTATTATCGATCGGTAGAATTTATCACTCAAGATGCGCACATGGTTTACATGACAAAAGCCTGGTGCGAATTTTCAAGGCCATGAAACATGCCATGCGGGGCCCACCCAATGTACTCGCCAAATTATCCATCACGCAACCTCTCTAGCTAGATCAATTAAGCCAACATAAAGGATCTTCCCAGTCATTCCCATTAGTTCATACACGAGAGAGAGAGAGAGAGAGAGAGAGAGAGAGAGAGAGTAGCCATGGTTACTCAAAGCAAGACACTCATCTTTGGTGCAACTGGGTATCTTGGAAAATACATGGTGAAGGCAAGCTTGTCCATGGGTCATCCTACGTACATCTATGTGCGGCCGACTACCAGTGCCACTAACTCTTCCAGGCTACAGTTGCTCGAGGATTTCAAATCCATGGGAGTGAAGGTTTTTCAGGTAATGTCTTCTCTTGATTTCTTGTGATCTAAACCGTTAATTTGATGGGACACCTTTACACAGAAAATCTCTCTATTGGAGTATTTCTTCATGAACCAAAATACCAGAATAGTTCTTTTGGAGAAAAGGATGATCAAAGTACCCTATTATATTGGTTTTCTTTTAATAAAGTTAAAAATTTTTGGGCCCATGCACATGATATGTGCATGTCAAACATTTGCACCTAACATATGGACCAAATTTTTTTCTAATTGAATCACTACATGTGACACACATGCATTTTGATGTTTTTAAGTGGTGTATGTTACTTTTATTATTATTATTATTATTAAATTTTTTTTAATGGTGTGGCTCACCTTAAGATTAAATAAAAATTTTATTCTTTTGAACATCATGATAGATTATATTAATTGGATCGCATGGATATCATAAAAATATTACGTGAGCTCTCAGAGTCTCCACTTCACCATTTTTTTAAAAAAGAAAACCATGACAGTGAGCATTATGGTAATTTCACTGCTCAAAAAAGTTCCTCAACATTTCAGTCCGTAAAATAATTATTTCATAAAATCCTAATTTGTGAGGAATTTTGAAGTAAATTTTTTAACCTTATTTATGAATAACATATAGACACTTGTACACATATCTATAATGAATCTAGATCATTTGCTTGCCACAAATTCAGGAGAATCCTGTTTTCCTGCTTCGTAATTAATCCACATCATCATTGACGTTGTCATCACTGTTGCATTAATTATAGTGTGTGATAATTTGGCCCTATAAGGATTGCAATAAACAGGATTCTCCTGCTTGTGGCAAGCAGAGGATCTGGCTTCATATATAATATATAGATACTCAATATGTATTTTTGAGTTGCAATAGTTGTTGAGATTTTTTCCCATATAATTGACATTTAAAAGGCTATTGATTAAAAAAAAAAAAAAAAACCACATCTAAAATATTTAAAGTAATCCACTTAAGTTTTCAACCATTAGATATCTCCATGCTTGGCGTCATATATTGTAATGATTATATATGGTTTTAGAATTGTATTTTCTAACAGGCCAGAATGCCCATTTAAAATGTAACTACTCTATCACCATCTAAGGCTATAAGGAATTGAATGAATTGACATTGAACTTCTCACTAACATAAAGGTGGGCCCCATTGTGTATGGCTATGGAGTTATTACTCCAAATACTTTGTCATTGCCTAAATTTTCTTGGGAATACTTTGAATCTGATACTTGATTAATCGAATTAGGTTTTGTAAATTTTCTAATTTACTTTCTTGAGCCTATAATTTTTGCACAAATGACTCTTCTTTTCGCAATTCTAACACTTACCTGTTTTGTGCCATTTCGACTTAGATTTGGTTAGATCTCTCCCACCATTACCTTTCTCAGTATATTTTCTTTTAATCGTTATAACATCACTAGCAAATTCCCCCATGTGTTTATCAACAAGACTCTTCAGTAAGTAAGGTGGGCATGACTGATTTCATAGTGTGAGCTATAACTGATTTCATAGTGTGAGCTATACCGTTGTTGATATTCATAATCAAACCATCACACGAATATGATAACAAATATATTAGAAGTGCGCTTCATCGTCAATTTTTACATCTACCACCATCAATATGCTAATTAAGGTGTAAAACCTATTAAAGTGTTCTTATAAAGAGGACCATTCATTCATCTTCTTGTTGTATAGTTGTCATCGGAGAAATATCTTGTTCAACATCGATTATTATTATTATTATTTTCAAATAGGTTTCACAATTTGTCTTGCAAACCTTTTGCAGTGGTTTAATTAGTCACGATGAACAAAACTGAATCATCCATGGGAAAAAAAAGATCTACTATATCTAATTGATTTTTCTCCTCAAAATACCTCATCTTTCAATTCTAAGGATTCTTTTCTTTTCCTTAAATTGTATTTGCATATTATTCTTTCACCAAAATCACATTCACCTCCAGTTTTCAGAAGGCGTAATTAGATTAATTGAATCTCGGCACCTCGAATATGTTAGAACTCGATCCAACGTTTTGAAACATAATTACAAAACAAGCGCCAACGCTGATCTTGTGTTAAAAAGGTTTATCAATGTTTGACTATAATATCAATTGTTGTGGAAAAAAAAATACACATACATTATCAACGTAGGTGAGATCAACACATAAAAGAAAAGAACCAAACAAAAAGTCAAAATGGTTAAATTAAAATAAGAGATAATAGACATAATGTTTGACTATAATTACAAAACATAATGTTTGAAACATAATTACAAAACAAGCGCCAACGCTGATCTTGTGTTAAAAAGGTTTATCAATGTTTGACTATAATATCAATTGTTGTGGAAAAAAAAATACACATACATTATCAACGTAGGTGAGATCAACACATAAAAGAAAAGAACCAAACAAAAAGTCAAAATGGTTAAATTAAAATAAGAGATAATAGACATAATGTTTTACATAATTCGACAATATGCTTATTGCATAAGATAGCAATATAGAACTTTCTTCTTTATTGGAAACAAAAGAAACAAAAATACAAGATTTATATCTCTTCCACCCTTATAAAAAATCTCACAAAAATAGACTTCAGCAATATGCACACTAAGTACGAGAGGAGGGATGTCTCCTTTTAAGAGAGGTAACCTACTACCATAACATATAACTCAAGGAGACCTGGGTCACCTGGATCCAGGAGGAGGAGATTCCGTGGAATGGATCATTTGGAGAGACAAAATAACGTGAGTTACAAGCCAAAAAAAATAAACGTTGGTTGATGAAAAAGTCCTCTACGTGGCTCACGCATTCATCCAACCATTGGACAGAGACAGCGACCAGGCAATTGACTGGTTGGCAAAAGAAGGGCATTCGAAGGTACAAGGGTCTCCTTCATGTCCTCTAGAAAGCTACCCAGGATAATAACGTATAATGTATTTGTGGACTGGCTTTGTGTTGGAAATTTTAGAATACCACGAGATATGGTTCCTTGAAAGATAAAAGATTTTTATGTCTTTTTTTTCTTCTCAGGGCTACGTGGTGGCTTTTCCTTCATGTATGATTTTTTCTTATCAATATATTACAGGTGATGTGATTCTCACCTTATGTAAAAACAGGTTGGCAAGTGCTAGATGGTTAAAATCAATATTTGGACATGTTGGTATAATCAATATGGACCGTGCATTCTCCCATCATTTTATCAGATGGTTTGGATTATTTAATCAAAATAATGTTTGACACGACCGTGTCATCAAAGGAGGATGCACATGATGGATGATCCTCACCAACAAATCCAACCTTTTCTAATATAATAAGTATGAATCATCCATTTATAAGCCACTAATTGGATGATTGGGATCATCTTATCAAAGGGATCATGGGTGATCAGAGGTGGTGGCACATAATAAATGACCTAGATTAATAAAAAAGTATTTTATTATAATCAATATGGATTATTCATTTCTTCAAGTCATTGATAAGATGATTTGGGATCATCCAATTAAAGTGAATTTTGACAAGAATAGCCTGTAAAGGGAGATGCACTTAGAATGGTCAATAACAACGAGCCAATCTTTTCTAGTATAATCAAGATGGGATAGTCAATAACAATGAGCCAATCTTTTCTAAGTATAATCAACATGAATGGTAAATTCTGATTGCTATTGATTAGATGGTTAGGATCATTGGGTCAAAGTCATTTTTGGATGGCTGCGAGCGCGACTAAAGACTATGATAGATAATCCTAATAAATAATCAGACTTTTTAGTAAAATCAATATGTACCATTCATCTTCCAAATCATTGATGAGATGGTTAGGATCTTACAATCAAAGTGTTGTGTGACAAACGAGAGCTATAAAAGGAGCTGCAAACATGATGGATGGTCCAGATTAATGTTCAAATCATTTCTAGTATCATTAGTATGATAATCTATTTTCCAATCCATTGATTATATTGTTACAATTATCATTGAATTGATTTTTGACAGGGATGGACCATCAAAGGTGGGATACAATGATGTACAAAGTTGTCCATACCCCAGCCTGTTTGTAGCCACCGACAGGCAGATCTATGTGGGGTCCACCATGATTTATCTCTTTATTCATGCCGTTCATCCCTTTTCTTAGATCATTTCAAGGTATGACCCAAAAAATGAGGCAATCCAATGCTGAAGTTTATTATTTGGTGTGGTCCACTTGAGTGTTGGATTTGCATCATTTTTGGGATCATACCTTAAAAATGATCTTGGAAAAGAGATCGATGAACTATATGGATAAACATATACATCACAGTGGGCCCCACACAGATCTACCCCTTCGTAGCTAGAGATCGACAGGTTGGATGCAATTTGCCTCAGAAATTGAGCAATGTTGCAACGTTTGTTGGATTCAAAAGTAGGTTGAAATAGATTTCATGGTCGTCATGGTGGAAAGAAACATGAAAAAAAAATGTATTTCACAGGAAAAAACAGTACTGAAATAACAGACAACTTAGTTGGGTTCAGTTTCCATAACTCCGCGAATGGGTCTACACAGGAAAACAAAATTGTGAAAAATGTGTGGAAACACATCGATGTGATATTATTAGGAATATATATAACCGAGATTGGCGCCCACGATGATGTACCATTCATCCATTTCTCAAGCTAAGTTTTGGTCACGAGTCCAAAAAAGCAACAGATAAAAATCTCAGGTGAATCACACCACAGGAAATAATACCATTAAAAACTATTCTGGGATAACCAGAATATGTTTATTTAGCATATCCAACCTGTTGATAAGGTTAAAAAGAAAGGGTCTTGATGAAGGGACCATATAAATGTCCGCTTAATGTAAAACTTGTGGCCTGCAATAACTTTTTAACGGTCAATCACCACTTTGCTGTGTGTGGTCCACCTGGGATTTAGATCTGCTATAGTTTTGGGTTTGTACCTTAAAAGCTGTCAAAACAGATGGAAGGCGTGCATATAAGACAAATACACCATGGGGCCCACGCATCCTTTCCAACTTCTCACGGCAGGTTAGAAGGTTACCTAGCCACGCCAAGCTAGCAAGGTGCTGTTTGCAGGTAGAACTGTACAGGAGTCGAACCTAGTTGAGCTTGGCTTAGCTCAGGGTCGGTCAGCTCGGGCCGAGCTCGAGTTCGAACTTAGGAGTTGAGTTCAAGTTTAGGTTCTATAGTTTTTAATATACTAGTATATAATATATATTATAATATAAATACTATATAATATATTATAATATATAATTTATTTAAATATATAAATATATACAAAATATTTAGATTAAGTGAACGCAATCTAAATTGAATTGATTCGAACCGAGTCAAGTTCCAAACCGAGTTGAGTCGAGTTCAGTCTAGCTTGGACTGGCTTGAAATTTTTTTGAACTAAAAATATCAGCTTGACTCGGCTTGAACTCAATTTCTAGCCTTTCGAGTTAAGTCGAGTCGAGCTTTTTCGAGTTGAGTTGAGTGAGTTAACCGAACCATCTAAGTTCGCATACAGCTCTACTTGTAGGGACGCAAATTGCCCATCACTCCACAATAGAAAAGGGAAAATTCCAGTGGTCAAAAGCTAAGTGGGCCTACAGGGAAAATTCCAGTGGTCAAAAGCTATGTGGGCCTACAGGGATGCCCTTGAGAAATCCACTACATCGATCAGTTTTCTTAGGGCAGAAATCTAAAATTAGGCCTATCCAAAGCTCAGGTGAGCCGCATTGCACGACAGCAAACGGTGAGAATGGAAATGTCCACCGTTGAAACCTTCCTAGAGGCAACCATGATGCCTATATACCATCTAAAACCTTCATAAGGTTATTACTATTAGGATAAACTATAGGCATAAATATTACTTTGATCCAAAACTTCTGTATCCCTGCAAAGTTTCCAATGGTGGGCATTCAATCCCAACTGCTTCATGTGGTGTGGTTCACTTGAGTTTTAGATTTGCCTGATTTTTGAACTCCTTTCCTATCATGAGCTAGAGAAACTAATGGACGGAATAAATTTCTTATCTTCATCTTTGTCAGCCCCACAGCTTCTGACAGCATAGGAGCTTCTGGGACACCAGATGGTGATCAAATGAGGAACTAGTTTCTAGTTTGATGAGTTGGAAGACACTGCAGTGACAGTGTAACCTTTCTGATCTAGATTCTTCAACCATCCAAACACCATAATCTTACCAACGAATTTGGGCCGTACTTTGATCTGATCTATTGGATCAACAATGACTATCAATTAACTACGTTGGCAGTGTTGGGGATTGGGCCGTGGAATCACACAGAGATGAATCTAGGATAGAAATCTAAGAGTACCAAGTAAACACAAGAGAACACAAAGATTTAACGTGGAAAACCCTTTTGGAAAAAAACTACGGCACAAAGCGACAGATCTCCACTATGAAAGCATAAATTACAAAGAGAAAGGACTTACTCGATTTAAACAACCTCGAATCTCACTCTTGCCACACCCCTTTGAAACCCTAAAACCCCTTCTAGAAATCCTTTGGAATACTTTAAGAAGCCTTAGAATATCTTGGAATGGCCCTATAGGGACTCCTATTTATAGTTGGGAAATCTCACCTTTTGCACCGACTTGAAATAGTTTGGAAACTGCCTCAAATTTACGCAGTCCGCGCACAATCTGCGTAATCTCCGACTAGTCGAACCAGATCTCGAGTTAGTCGAAGGGTACAATCTGTGTAACCTCCGACTAGTCGAACCAGAGCTTGGGCTAGTCGAAGGGTACTTCGTCTAGTCGAACCTATCCTTCGACTGGTCAAATTTCTTGGAAGTTCCAAAATACATTGTTTGTGGACTTTCACCCGAACTTTCTCGGGCTAGTTGAATTTCCTTAGATTTAAGACATCTTCTAACAACAATCTCCATCATGTCTTCAATCTTCAAGTGTGTAGTTTCTTGACCTCTTCTCTTATCTTTGCATCACATCATAGCTTTAATCAATGCTTCTCGTGCACATTCCGTCTTCCTTTTACACCATCGCCAAGCCTAGAGAAGTTGCACGAAACTTGAACTTTTTTGTAAGAACGACCTTGGTGAGCATGTCTGCCGGATTCATGGTGGTGTAAATCTTCTCTAGTGTTACGCCTCCTTCCTCAAGCACCTGTCGGATAAAGTGGTAACGAACATCAATGTATTTAGTACGAGAGTGATAAATAAAATTTTTAGCCAAATTTATAGCGCTTTCGCTATCATAATTAACCGGCACGATTTTCTACTAAAGCCCCAATGATTTATCATGCCTCTTAACTAAACACCTTTCTTAAACGCTTCTGTCACTGCCATATATTCTGCTTCGGTCGTAGAAAGAGCCACTATGGGTTGAAGCTTTGACATCCAACTAATTGCTCCACCTGTTAGTACAAATGAGTAACCCGAAGTTGACTTTTTGGAATCCACACTGCCTGCGTAATCTAAATCCATATACACTACTAACTTTGTTCCTGTTTTCTAAAAAGTTAAGACGTAGTCTTTTGTACCTCGAATGTATTAAAGTAACCATTTCACTGCCTCCTAATGTTACTTGCCAGGGTATTTACTCACAACACCGATTGCCTGTAAAATAACCGGTCTAATACAGACCATGGCATGCACTGCCAAACGTATTCGAATAAGGCCTATGATACATATCATGCTTTTCCTCATCTATTTTCGGACATTGTCCTGAGAAAAGTTTGAAGTGAGCCACGTAGGGAACGCTCACTGGCTTTGCCTGGTCCATCGCATACTTGATTAATACCTACTCAAGGTATTATGCCTGAGATAATCAAAGCCTGCTCTTCTTCCAGTCTCTATGAATGTCAATGCCGAGAACCATCTTTGCAGCCCCCAGATCCTTCATTTCGAATGTCCTTTTAACTGAGTCTTCAATACGTTGATTTCAGGCATATCATGACTGGCAATCAATATATCATCAACATACAATTACAGGATGATGAACGTGCCATCACTCAGCGTCTTGCAATAGACACAGTGATCGTATTCGCTCCTAGAAAAATTTTGACTCACTATGAATGAATCAAATTTTATACCACTGCCTAGGCAATGGGTCGTTCAACGACCTCCTGCAAACATTGTTCTCTGCCCCTTTAACTTCGAAGCCCTTTGGTTACTTTATGTAGATCAACACTTACAATTTTCTATGCAGAAGTGCAGTCTCCACATCCATCTGTTGTAGCTTAAGATCGCATTGGGCAACCAACGCCAATACGAATCTAATAGACACCTGCCATATCGTCGGCGTAAATTTCTCTGAGAAGTCGATCCATTCTCTCTGAGCATGACCCTTTGCTACCAGCCTTGCTCTATGTCTATGCTGTATCTTTTTGAAGATACACTTACATTCAATCGCTTTCCGACCCACTGGAAGCACCATCAGCTCCCATGTGTCGATGTGGTACAACGAGTCCATCACATTGTCCATAGTCATCTTCTAGTACTAGGCTCACCTAGAGCCATCTGAATGGTAGACGGATCCCTTTTGTTTGCAACGAGAGCATATACGATATTAGAGTCGTCCATGTACCTCACCAGTAACCTGCGATTATGCGGTGTGATTCTTCATACAGGTGGCTGCTCCACCCGCTCCTTATCTCTGTTCGTGCGTCTCAGCCTTCATCCCCTGCTTGCTCATGTGGCCATACCCAACATGCCACAAACGTGTAAAGATGGAATCTGTTATAGCCACTGCAGCTCCACCTGTTGAAGTGCTCCCGATCAACCTGTAAATGTTACCGTGTCGTTGCGCTTTTATGATTATGAGTGCCCCCTTAGATACTTTAAGGGCACCATCAAATCCAATGTACTTACATCCTATTGCCTTAAGTGCACCGAGAGAAATCAGACTCTTCTTCATATCAGGAACGTGCTTGACATCAGTCAAGGTACGCTCCATCCCATCAAATATCTTGATGCGCATCATACCAACAACACTACATCACAGGCAATGTCATTGCCCATAAACACTTGTCCACTATCGCGCCTTTTGTAGCTGGTGAACCTACTCCGATGAGGAGTCATGTGAAAACATGCCCCTGTGTCTAGAATCCACTTGTCCCTACGATCATCGTATAAGTGTCCGATCATAGACACAGACAAAACATCACCTTCACATGTTTCTTCATTAGATGTGACAACAATATTGACCTCCCTGGAAGAAGCCTCTGAATTTTTTTTCTTCACTTTAGGGTTTGTACCTCGCTTAGTATTTCTTTCCCTTGTAAACATTGCATCAGAAGATGACCCCAAGCCACCATTCATCTTTCTCATGACCTTCCTTTGAAGGGTCGAGATAACGGTGTCCACACTTAGGGTTTTATTTCCAGTGTACAATGAGTCATTGAATGACTCATACGAAGGTGGTAGAGTATTCAATAATATGCATCCCTGATCTTCATCTTTGATCACTTCTTCCATGTCCAACAATTTGCAAATTAGTTTATTAAAATTACTGATGTGGGCTTCCACATCTCTACCATCTGGCAATCTAAAGGTGAACAATTGTAGTTTCAAGTGTAGGTGATTCTTAGTGAAAATTTTAGCATAAATATTCTCTAACTTTGCCCATAAACCAGCTGCAATTTTCTCCCTCAAAACATTATAAATGACCTTATCCGTAAGACATAAACGGATCAAAGATAATGCCTTCTTATCAAGAGTATTCCATTAATCATCAGTCATAGTAGACTTTTTCTCTTCAAGAGCATCATCCTCACCTTGCTTGGTTAAGGAACTGATCATCTTGATCTTCCATAACTCAAAGTTATTTTTCCATGAGTACTTCTTAATATCATACCTAGTGCTTTCCAATTATGCTAATCCTGTAGATTTAAATTTTTGTCCCAACGATTGCTCTGATACCACTTGTTAGGGATTGGGCTGCAGAATCACACAGAGATGAATCTAGGATAGCAATCCAAGAGCACCAAACAAACACAGGAGAACACAAAGATTTAATGTGGAAAACCCTTTCGGGAAATTAAAAACCATGGCACAAAGCGATAGATCTTCACTATAAAAGCATAAATTACAAAAAGAAAGGACTTACCTGATTCGAACAACCTCGAATCTCACCCTTGTTACACCCCTTTGAAATCCTAAAACCCTTTTTAAAAACCCTTTGGAATACTTTAAAAAGCCTTAGAATATCTTGGAATAGCCCCAGGACTCCTATTTATAGTTGGGAAATCCCAGCTTTCGCGTCGACTTGCAATAATCCAGAAACTGCCTCAAATTTATGCATGCAGTCCACGCACAATCTGTGTAATCTTCGACTAGTTGAACTAGAGCTCGGGCTAGTCGAAGGGCACAATCTACGTAACTTCCGACTAGTCGAACCAGAGCTCGGACTAGTCGAAGGGCACTTCGGCTGGTCGAATTTCTCGGAAATTCTAAAATAAATTGTTGCTAGACTTTTACCCGAACTTTCTCAAGCTAGTCGAATTTCCTCAGATTTAAGGCATCTGCTAACAACAGGCAGGTCTCCCTTTGATCGGCATGCCCACTTGGTTGAGGACAATGATGATTGCCCAACCATTGGTGGGACCCACCATTGAAGACACGTCTGATACACCAGGATCATAGATGGCAATTCTTTCATCATTCCAACAGAACTTGGCCCCTTGAATGGCCCAACGGTGGCCCCCACATAAATTGACAGCGGAGGATGATTGGATCCAAATGCTGCTGCATCAATATTGCAAGTGAGAACCTTTTATATATGCTGTGTATAGAGTGTGATGGTTGATAGCCAAACACGTCTGCTTAAAATTACCATTCCCTCTTTTTACTGAAAAAGAACAAACATGTGAGTGACTCGATTTAAATCATCCTAACCATATTGACCCTCTCAATTTAATTAGTTGCCTCAATAAGTCTCTTCACGTCGACACGGAGCAATTGTTAAATTGAGCCTCCTCATGACTTTCTCAAATTAAATCTCATTGATATAAGTTTTTTTTCATTGATATAAGTTGACTGATCTGTGGTTGAGTCGAGCCAACAAAGGGGCGTTTGGATCATAAATTACTTAAGATTAGCTGCTGAAGTGATTAAGTAACTTTCAAGGGCCCCTTTAGATACTACCATATATATATATATATATATATATATATATATATATATATATATATATATATATATATATATATATATTAAAAAAAACTTATGTAAGTTAATAAGTTAATTTGGTTATTAAATTTAAATAAATAACTTTTTCAGAAAAAGTAATTTAATTATTTTTATCAGTTTTTAATTTTTTTTAATTTTTTTCTTTTTTTATTGATTTTCAACTTCTAAAAGTAACTTATTTCTTTCATTTTAGCTTGTGATACAACAACTTAAGAAATTATTTAAGGGAATACACTCTTCGTGACCACCCTTCTAAGTTCATAATATTGGAAAATCATCTAATGAATAGGTGGATGATCTAGTGGGCCCCACATGGTGGACGATTTACATCAAAAGTCCACACCTAATGAAGAATGGCCCAAATTCAAGGCAGCCCCCAAATGATGGGCAACCCACATCAAAGGTGGGCAACTAATAATGGTGGGCCCTACATGATGGATGACCTACATTGGAGGTGGGCCCCACATGATGGACAATCCAAATCAAAGGTCAGCCTCATGATGAGTGGTCCATATATAAGGCAGGTCCTACATGATGGACGGCTCACATCGGAGGTGGGCCCACATGATGGATGATCCACATCAAGGGTGGGCTCCACATGATGGGCAGTTGATTTTGAAGATAGGCCCCACATGATGGACAATAATATTGATGGTCGGCCTCATATGATAGACAATACATTGATGGTGGGCTCACATGATAGATGACTAACATCAAAGGTGGGCCCTACCTAATGAACTATGTAGATTAAAGGTCAACCCCTAATGATGAATGGCCGACAATCAAGGTGGGCCCTGTATGATGGATGACCCACATCAAAGGTGAGGCCCACACAATAAATGATCCACGTCAAAGGTTAGCCCTACATGATGGTAAGGTGGATGTGAGGGGGATCAAACAAACTTTCGGGATAGTTATTTATGATGTTGGAAACCAAATATACTTTTCTACTTTTTGGATGATAAATTTATTATTCACCAAATATACTTATCTGCTAATTAAAAAGAAAGTAAGATAAGCTACTTATGACATAAGTAGCTTGTCTAAGGTAACTTACAAATCCAAATCCGCCCTAAAAAAAAAGCAACTTATAATTGATCATAAACCAAACTTATATCAAATAAGTTACTTATCTACTGCTGTAAGTAGAAAAAAAGTAACTTATTTGGTGGTATCCATATAGGCCCCAAGTTACAGAACTGTGGTCTTGACCATCCAACCTGTAGAATAAAAACATGAACATTTAAAATCAAGCTGCAGAAATAACAAAATAGGAATATCTTCGCCTCAAAGAATTTATAAAATAGGCCTAACAGGATTCTTTTTAAATTTCAAAGCAGCACTTTAGATAAAACAATGTTAACCATAGGGTATGGCTTATCAACCTTGTGCTTTTCTCTTTGAATTTCTTTGGGATCTTGTACTCGGTTAGTATAATAACAAAATCTTTGGTTAGTAATAAGAAGGTTTCTTTCGTGCTTAAAAAAAAAAAAGAAGAAAGGGACAGGTAATCATTGAATAAAGGCCAGCATTCAAATGCTTTTCTGACCGTAGCCTCTTGATGCAAGGAAGAACGTGATGTGGTCGTTCTTCCTTGAGGACAAGTAGGATTTCTCATAGAGTTTTCTCGAATCCACGGGAGATAAAATAGAAATAATTTCTAATAAAGTTGAAAATAAATTAATTAATGATTAAAAATGAAATTACAATCCTTTAAATAATTAACTCAAACCGAGGGGTAGTTTTAGACTCAAACTCCCTAAAAAAACATGACTTACTATAAATAGTAAACTTACTATTTTATAGACAGTCATTATTCCTACTAGACTTCATGGTTTTCGGCCAAAAATAGTGAGTGTCTAATTTGGCCTAACCACGTTATTCTCTTATTTTTTCTAAACTCCTTTCATGTTGGCCATGACTCCTATAACTGAAGGATAAAAAATTATGATCGAAAGTAAAAACGAAAATAAAATGGACTTTTGATGGTTGATCTGATGGAATCTCATGAATCCAGCATGGGCAACCCTGAGTACCGTGTTGGTTGGGTAAAGTAACTTCACCTTTGCTTAGTCATATGGACTGAATGGACAGTTCCATCTATGCCATGAAACACTGTCCGCAACCTGCTCAACATCACCTTTGCTCAGTCATATGGACTGAATAGACAGTTCAGGCAAATGTGCGTGGTACATGTGTCAATTTGAAGCTTTGGAACCATTGCTAATGTGACATTAGTATTTTCCTATATGCATGAGAAAACATATCAGAGGGTTTCAAATTAATTTCACGTTGGATTATGATATAGTTTAAAAATACAAAACTCACTTGGAGCCTAGCGGAGTCAATTCAACTTAAATACTCCGTTGAGTTCCTTGAAAAGTAATACGAGTTTTTCTGAGTTTTTTCAGTACTATTAAATATTTGCAAGTATAAAAATTATATCTATAATGTCAAACAGTGCTGAGTCGAGTAGATTTTTGTCAAGTTCTGCCCAGATGTTTTAAAACTTTGGTTAGGAAGAAGCATTAGGCTTAAAATGGAGGTGAATGTTGCTGTATTTCTCCATTGATTTCTCTATTTAATTTAAAGGTGCATTTGGTTGCACCAAATATCATGAAATCTCACAATATTTTGCACTAAATTGGACTAATTAATCATAAAATTTCGTGATATTTGGGGCAACCAAACGCACCCTTAATCTTATAAAATTTTTGGTTATTTGCTGAAACTAATTGTTTGGTGTGTTAGGGCGAATTGCATGAGCACGATAAACTTGTATCTGTAATTCAACAAGTGGACGTGGTGATCTCTACGCTCCCAGTTCCTCAATACCTTGAGCAACTCAAAATCATCGATGCCATCAAAGATGCTGGGACCATCGAGGTAAATCATTTTTACGTTTTGGTAGCCCCACCGTGCACCTCTACACGCAGCAGCACACGTACCACTAACAGTTGTGGAAACATCCAATGGAAAATGTGACAGTAATGTTTAAGAGACCAGCAGAATATTTAATATTAGCTTCTGTCGTAAACAGAAATATACATGTGACAGTAATATTTAAGAGATCTGGATCGCTCATTGTTGGGTGTACTTGGATGGGTGTACACTTGCTGTTGATTGTAGGAATTCGTAGATTTCAAATGGGTTGGCGGGAAAAAAAAAGAGTCTGACGATGGGCAAAGATGATCATTTGATCTGTGTACTTTCACGTATGGCCCTTCCATGGTATAGCCCAACAAATCAATGAACAAATCTCATGCATATATGCCAAGCTTTACTAAGATGAATTGGTTGATAACTTAATATTTGAATTTGGAACATGATACTTCTCCTACAAGTCTCCCACTCAAAAATAAATAAATAAATAAATATTACTACTAATAAATAAAAATAAAAAATCTCTCATTTGTTTTCTTACAGAGGTTCATTCCATCGGAGTATGGCAACGAAGTCGATAGGGTTTCTGTACTCCCTCCCTTCCAGGCAGTTCTTGATATAAAGAAAAGGATCAGAAGGGCCACCGAAGCTGCAGGAATCCCACATACTTTTGTTTCTGGAAATTCCTTCGCCGCATACTTTGTAGATTACTTCTTGCATCCACATGAGGGAGGAGATGAAGTTTTGGTCTATGGAAGTGGTGAAGCAAAAGGTACTCAAAACTTGAAATTACCAATTAAAACTTTCCTTTTAATTTAAGAAATATATTTTAAACAAAATCTACTTGTTTTTGGAAAATATTTTCCAAATCAAGAGGTGGGTTGGATGAATATTTGTAGCATGCTAGTACCTATAGGTAAATTCCCAACTCCCAAGTAGGTTTTGGACATTAAATTAAAGAGTAGGTATGTTTGGCATTTATTATTATTATTTTTTAAAGAAAAAAGAAAAAAGAAAAAAGAAAAAAAAAACATTTCAATTTTCCCTTCCACTTAGACTAAAGGGTGCGTTTGGTAATAAATTCAGATTAGAAAATAAAGTAGAGAATGAATTTCTTACTAATCTTCATTTGAGGAAGTATATATGTCGTAAAAGTAATGGTATGTATCTGAATGCAAATACTGCAGAAATATTCTAGGCTTGCTTTTGGTATCATGGGTTTTGTATCCTTGCACAAACATCCATATTCACAAATAGACATAACGAAAGAATCACCCAATTGAAAGAGATTGATCAATTTGGAATCTTGTACATTTGGGACCGTGATTGAGTACGAGCCTTTAATTCCTTTTTAGGGGAAAAAAACCTTTGATAATTTTGAGATAAGATTTAAGAACTAAAGTACAATAAATATTTAAATACAGGGGAGTTAGAAAGATCATAGATGCAATGACGACTTCCATCTTTCTCCTGTCCAGGGAGGAGTGCCTCTGCCACTCTTTCTATTGGGGACACCACAACCCCTAACACAACTTGTCCAACACAGAAGCAACCTGCTCATGGAATCACGCAATACGATAGGGAAAGAAAAATTCAAGTAAGCATAGAGAACACATGATTTTAACGTGAAAAAATTCTTTTAAGAAAAAATCATGGCACCAAGCAATAAGCAATCAACTGTAATCTAAAAATTAAAAGAGATGGAACAACTTACAGACAAAAAACCGTAGCTTCTCCATAAAAAAAATCTTTAAAAATGTGCTAAGCTTCTTTCATTTTACTTTGGAGATTCACCCTAAACCCGTATTAACCCGATTTATATAATCCCTATATAGAATTAGAAACAAAAAACTCTCACTTCGCATTCCGCTCAGTCGCACCTTCAGTTGACCGAGACATCAATAAAGTCTCTCGGTCAACTAAAACAGATCATAGTGGACTGAAAACATCATAGTATGCCCTGGTCGACCAAACAATCTCTTGGTCGACCGAATAGTACCACACCAGACTAAAAGCACTCTATGAACACTTTCATGTTACATTCTGCCCTACCTATGATGAAATATTAGGTTTCCTCCACTAGTGCGTGCATGGCGGACACACTTATGGAGGTATGGGTGGGGACATTATTCTGCAGGATCAAACACATTCCCAAGGCATGGGAGTAGGGGATGCCCCTCCTGCTTGCACGGGCAAGAGATGGCAGTGCATCTCAATGAGTATGGATGTGCTCGGGGAAAAAGGAGCCGGAGATACCCTCTCTCGAGCGCGGTTAAGTTCTAAGAGAGGTAGCTGCCACACCACATCCTTAGCATGCATATGGTCAACACACGGAGATGGTCCACGGACAATAACGAGGTATGTTCTGAGTCACAATGAGGACGCTCTCATCAATGAGGGGGACGTCCTCTACAATGCGTGGGACGTGCTTAACAATGTAGAACGCCCATACTGTGGGTCCCATCTTTAATTTCCTTTTCCTCCCAAGAGTCACTTTGATCTGACAATCCTAATTTACCAATCAGCTGGCAACAAAATCAACAGTCTTAATCTTTACATCAAGAAGTTTTATTCATGGATCTAGCCACCATCTTCTATGCCCTCCTTATATTAATTATGGTAACAGTGTAGAGAGAGAGAGAGAGAGAGAGAGAGAGAGAGAGAGAGAGAGAGAGAGAGATAAATTTCCAGATGTATTGTTCTAAACAAAAATATAAAAGTTTGCTTACCAAACAGCTATTTGACGGAGAATCAATTCTTTCCAGGGAAAGTGAATGAGAGAAGGATTCTTGGGTGATACCAAACGCACCCCAAACCTCGTTCCATTGAAATGGAAAATAAGCTTTCAAGTTATCATTCATAGGTCTTTGATCTTGAAATAAAAGATCTCACGTGGTTAATCATCTCCATCGTTAACAATCTTGGAAGAGGTCGTTTATCAACTCAGGATCAGCAGCATCTGTTTTTCTATATAGGGGCTCACATTATGAGATGGCCTAATGATGGGAACTATCCATGTTCAACATGCAATGCTGTATGGAACCTTGTTGAATGGATAGAGCATGTCAAACAACCATTTGACCTAAAAGCTAGACCTGTCAGAGGATGGCTAGAGCTCTTAGAGAAAGTGATTGTTTGACAGGATATCAAAGTGAAAGGTCCTGTATTAATTAGAATCCCAAAAACAGTAAATATGCCTCGGTAACATATTCTCTACCTCCATGTAAATATGCCAAAGGTCATATATTCTTCACCTCCATGGAATGATACTCCTCAATGTTTGATGTCTAACAAAAACCAACAAAATGTCTTGTCCAGCGGTGCTGAATTTTGAGAAAGATGTGGCCACTTACACTATCATGGCTGCGAACGATCCAAGGACATGCAATCGTTTGATCATCTATAGGCCTCCAGGAAACATCATCTCTATGCAAGATTTGATCTCTTCATGGGAGAAGAAGACTGGAAGAACTTTCAAGAAGACTTACATCCCTGAGGAAGAAGCGGTGAAGCTCAGTGAGAGTAAGAACATAAAAACTGTTTCTCATTTCTGTACAGTCTTAGATTATTGTTCTATGTAAAATTGTTTTGGCAGAGATAATTGAAGTGACGACTCAATGCCCACATCTCAACATGGTATGCATGTGCAAGCATTATCTAGACTGTTCATTTTGTGTAGCCCACCAAAAGATTGGCTGGCCAGCTCACCAGATGGGCCACATAATAATGAGATAATGCTTAAGGAAAGTTGGTTGATGGATTTATCTTAAATCCACGCGTTTGGCCACCTGTTGGATCACCTGAATCTCGCACATGTGCACCAGGTTGGCCCATTGGTTGTGAATGGTACACCTCTTCAATCTCTCATTGCACGGATCCCAGTGGGAAAAAAGGGTTTCCGAGAGGGAAACGGATTAATTGGCTATCCCCCTGCCACCAGCGCGGTGGCTGATGGTCGGTGCTCTGTGGGCCCCACCATGATGTATGTGTTTCATCCATGCCGTTCATCCATTTTTAAAGATCATTTTATGATACAATTCTAAAAATGAGGGGATATAAATCTCAGGTGGACCACACCATAAGAAAATAAATAGTGATTGGATATCCACCATTAGAATCCTCCTAAGGCCCACTGTACTGTTTATTTGACATCCAATCTGTTGATTGGATCATACAGACCCAGATGAAGGGGGAAAACAAAGATCACCTGGATCTAAAACTTTCATGGCCCCCAAAAAGTTTGAAATGGTTGATGTTCATTCAACAGTGTTTCCTGTAACATGGTCCACTTGAGATTGGGATATACCTCATTTTTGGTCTCCTACCATAAAATTATATAGAAAAATATGTGGACAACTGAATGAAGCACATACATCATAGTGGGGCACCACATAGACCGACCACCAGCCATTGGCTGGTGGCCGCAGGGGGAGTAACCAATCTGTTTCCTTCCAAGTGGGGGAGTGGATTGAGTGCGGCCCCCACCTCACCCAAGACAGTGAGGCCTTTGTGGGGCCCACCTTGATGTATGTATTCTATATCCATACCATCCATACATGTATATGTTTTGCAGGATCATTTTAAGGCATGAACCCAAAAATGACTTAGATTCAAAATTTGGGAGGACCATGCTATAGGAAATAATGACCATTGGCAATTAAATGCTTCTCCTGGGGTACAAAAGTTTTGTATCAAGCTGATATTTGCTTTTTCCTGACCTTACCAACTGGTTGAATTATGGCAAATAAGAATTAGCTTTAATGGCGAGGCATTCAATTACCACTGCTTCCTATGTTATGGTCCACCTGACATTTGGATTTCTATTTTAGTTTTGGTCTCATGTCCTAAAATAATCTGGCAGCGTGGACATTAATTGGATAAATATATCCAGGTGGGCCCCATGGTAAGCGCTGCATTGTACTTCATTCCGAGGCTAGACCAACCGATGGCCCATTTTCGTCATTTTTAAGTTATGGTGTCTCATTCGCCTGTGGCATTCATGAACATAAATATAGGCCATGGACCAAACAAACTGGACCATCTAATTTCATTTATTGAATTCATACTGTACGTGACATGATCTTCTATTGGAAATTAATGTGATTTCCGGGCTACACTTCTGCCATGTATTCAATGATTTGAGCAATATAGATTGGCATGAATGTATGAAACATGTATGGTGGATAAGGCAACACAACTTACCAAAGTCATGCTATCACCTCAGTTGATAATATTTTTAACATTCAATAACGTATTTCTATCCATGCTTGGCAGCTTTACCGCATCCTCACAACATTCCAGTGGCCATCCTTCACAGCATTTTCATCAAGGGCGATCAACTGAGCTTTGAGCTGGAAGAAAACGATTTGGAAGCTTCCAACTTGTATTCAGAATATAAATACACTTCCATTGATCAATACCTTAATCTTTGCGTCGTGGATCCCCCCAAAACTCAGCGTGCTGCATTTGCATGACCTGGCTCTTCAACATCATATGATCTGAGCCTGATGATATTTATACTATCTTCTATTTTGTAGTCTCTATAAGTGGACCACATGGTTCAATGATGTACGATGCTGGTCAGATGGGCTCCATCAATAAGTCGACAATATGGTCTTCGCTACAAGCCCAACTTATCTATGTAAAAGATTAAAAATAAAATAAAATGTCTGGCCTTTTTCTCATTGGTGTGTTAGTGTTGTCCTATTGAAATTATTTTTTGGGCCATGGTCCATCCACTGTATTTCTAGTCCAATCAACCAATTGCGTGGACCACTAAACCGTGGGCTCCATTTATACGAACTAAAAATTGGAGGAACCATGTATGTCCTAAGTTGAGGATCATATATATGGTGACCCGTTTTTCACAAGAAGTTTCTTCATCAGCAAACGCTGAGGCATGCCACGTGGCCAAGCCAGGGGGATTGGCTACTCCCCCTGCCATCAGCCGATGGCTGGTGGTCGGTGCTCTGTGGGTCCTACCATGATGTATGTGCTTCATCCATGCCGTCCATCTAGTTTTCTAGATCATTTTAGGGTATGAGACCAAACAGGAGGTATATACCACCAATCTTAAGTGGACCACATTACAGGAAATAGTGTTAAATGAACGTTGACCATTAAAAACTTTTTAGGCGCCATAAAAGTTTTGGATCAAGCTGATATTTGTTTTTTCCCTTCATCTAGGGCTGTATGACCTAACCAACAGATTGGATGTCAAATAAACAGTACAGTGGGCCTTAGGAGGATTTTAATGGTGGATATCCAATCACTATTGTTTTCCTGTGGTGTGGTCCATCTGAGATTTATATCCCTCTCAGTTTTGGGACCATGCCATAAAATGATCTTTAAAAATGGATGAATGGCATGGATGAAACAAATACATCATGTTAGGGCCCACAGATAACCGACCATCAGCCACCGGGCTAGTGGCAGGTTGAGTAGCCAATCCGTTTCCCTATCTTTGGTGTTAACAGAGTCAAATCAAGTCACATGTCATGGCCGCGGAAAGTAAAGGCCAATCTGTCACAATGATCCAGCCAAACGGGACCAGATCGCCATCTAACGCCCAAATCTGGAAAAGATCCCAAGCAGGCCGACGCGGTTTGGCTAGTGACGCTGCCACAGGTGTCTAGTTGTCGTTGCTATGTGGGCCCCACCATGATGTATGTGTTTTATCCATGCTGTCCATCCATTTTGAAAGATAATTTTAAAGCTTAGATTCCAAAAATGAAGTAGATCTAAATCTCAGTTGGACCACACCATGGAAAACAGTAGTAATTGAATGTCCACCATTAAAAACCTCTTAGGGCCCACTGTAATGGTTATTTGATGTATAACTTGTTGATTAGGTCATATAGACTTGGATGAAGGAAAAAAAAAAAAAAAAAAAAACATCAGCTTGATCCAAAACATTTGTGGCCCAATAAGTTTTTAATGGTGGGCGTTCAATCAACACTGCGGTCCAGTTGAGATTTGGATGAGCCTCATTTTTATGTACATACCATAAAATGATCGGTGGACGCCCGGCATGGATGAAACAAATACATCATTGTGGGGCCCATAAAGCACCGACCACTAGCCATTGGCTAGTGGCAGGGTCATAGCCAATCCATTTCCAAGTATGAACCATCCCCAATGTGAGTGAGCCGGACCACACCAACGGTTAAAGATCAATATGCTAGATGGGACCCATTGGATGACCAATGCAGACTGTCCCTGATTGTGCATACTTCTAAACAGTCACCCATCAGTACGGTTGGATCTGATTAGAACTAGAAATTCATGGTCGCCCCATCACATTGAGGCCGGCTAATCAAGCAATTTTCAGGAAAACGGGCCCAGTTGATCAGACCAATCACATCCCTTATAGAGCTCAATTGTTCCGTGAAGTCTTATCAAGATGATGAATGGGCCCGCTCATCCCATGTTGAGGATTTGGGTCATCATATATCGGCCCGATCAAGATTATTAATGGTCTCGATCATCAACTACGAACCCGATTGACCCGATCGATGGTTGGTCAACAAAGGGAATGAAGCAAGGCCCACTGCAAGATCATCTGCAAACGTACGCGCATTCTTAATTTCATTCAACAGGTGGGTCTATCCGTCTTGTGTTACTTGAATCCATCAGTTTTCCTAACATCTCAGGCATATGTTCCAAAGGAGGCGGATTGCGACCTACCCTGCTAATCTTTAGGCAGTTCTATAGGTGGGCCTACTGTGATTTATCTGTTTATCTATGCCGTCCATTCCTTTTCTCATATCATTTTAAGGTATGAGTACAAAAATAAGGTAGATCCAACGCTCAAGTGAACCACACCATAGATGACTCTTTTATTTAATGCAACTAAGCTTATTATTTGGTGTGCCTCATTTGAGCGTTGGATCTGCCTAATTTATTATTATTATTTTTTTTTTACATATGCTTTAAAATGATACGAGAAAATGGATAGGCAATGTGGATAAACAGATAGATCACAATTGGCCATTTGTGGCTAGAGCTAGACGGGTAGGACACAATCCGTTCCAAAAACCAATCAATAGCTCAGGTGGACCACATCAAAGGGAACAATGGAGATATTAGGAAGGGTGACGCTTATCACAGAGACTTCCACATGTGATGTGAGACAATCGAATCTTGAGTCAGTATGATTTTTGAAATGTACGGTGAAGATGAGAAGATTCACCGTATGCACGGTTTAGACTCTAGATGACCATCACAGGTGGGCCACACGAAGTAAAAGTGCACAATGTAAAGACATGATTCAAACATGTAAAGCTATCCAACTTGCAAATGGAAATAGTAAAGACAGATAGTGGAAAATGACATTTCTAATGTAGCCTTGTGGGAATCACGTCTCAGTAAGAAAATGTTCGCATGCAACAGGTTGGAAAGCCACTTGCTTATACATATCCAAGCCTATACCAATGACAGCAACGGCAATAATGATATACGGAATGGCGAGAATCAGGATAGTCCATTATCCATCATCATCCATTAGGTAGGCTACACCACTGAAATCAATGTCAGCCACTGATATAAATCAAAACATGTGTGTGGCCTACTTTGACTTAAAATTTCCAATTTTGGCCCTAAGTGGTATTCATGGTATGATCACTAGCTTTCATGGATCAGATGTTTCATCCAAGTGACAAGCTAGCAGGAAAAATAAAAATAAAAATAAAATAGGTTTAGATTTGGGTACAATGTTGCATGTGAGTGCATGAGGTAAAATTTTGTTGGAATGGTTTTCAATAACAATAAATTTTCATTAGAGAAAATGACCACTGTAGACAAAGCCTTTTACCCAGCGGTTTCTATGAAAGACTACAAACTTTAGTTACCAATCTAGATTAGCACGTGCGGACAGCGACTTTGAGGACGAAACTACCCCTCCTTTTTACTGCCGTGACAGCAACATTGAGGACGAAACTACCCCTAATTTTTACTGCGTTGCTTTTCCTCTCCCTCCCTTCCCTCGTTCCATTTTCGAAAAACGTATGACGAAAACCACAGTACTACATCTCTGTTTGCTTGGATCCCACCACGATCTAGCCGATCCCACCCTCTCTATTCAAGAAATTTTATCTCGTTTTGTCTTGAAAATGGTCCCTCCACGTAAAAAAGTACGCACTACATGTATAATGTAGTACATTTACCTAAACGGTGTAAATTTTTTGTGGGCCATTGAACCGCTAGATGAAGCTCGAATCTTGGTTTTCGGTTCATCCATGCAAAAATCATCCAATGAACATAATGGATTACAAGTAAAACATCATTGTGCGGCATAACAAGGTTTCTACGGTGGAACCACTGTTTCCTGTGCTTTAATTCACTTGATATTTCGATATGCCACTATTTTGGGCTAAAACCCTTACTTTAGATGGAAAAACGGATGAACGTTGTGGATAGTTCACATACATTCAAGGTGGGCCGAACTCAGTTTTTGTAATTTTTATAAAAAAAAATTATTATAATTTTTTTTTTTTTAAATTGGGTTAGCTTGTTAGTACACACCCATGTCAGTACACACACTCCATGTTAGCCACCCCTGTTGAATTCCTACATTACCTCGCTCAATTTCCTATGTTCCCTCGCTCAATTTCTAGCTTCCCTCGCTCAATTCCTACGTTGCCTCGCTCAATTTCTACCTTCCCTCGCTTAATTTCTAGGTTATCTCACTCAACTCATAGGTTGCCCTCGCTCAATTCCTACGTTGCCTCGCTCAATTTCCTACGTTGCCTCGCTCAATTTCTAAGTTCCTTCGCTCAATTTCTACCTTCCCTCGCTCAATTCCTACGTTGCCTCGCTCAATTTCGAGCTTCCCTCGCTCAATTTCTACCTTCCCTCGCTCAATTCCTACGTTGCCTCGCTCAATTTCTACCTTCCTCGCTCAACCAAGGTTGCCTCGCTCAATTTCTACCTTCCCTCGCTCAATTTCGAGCTTCCCTCGCTCAATTTCTAGGTTGCCTCGCTCAATTTCTACCTTCCCTCGCTCAATTTCTAGCCTCCCTCGCTCAATTTCTACCTTCCCTCACTCAATTTCTACCTTCTCTCGCTTAACTCCTAGGTTGCCTCGCTCAATTTCTAGCTTCCCTCGCTCAATTTCTACCTTCCCTCGCTCAATTTCTAGGTTGCCTCGCTCAATTTCTACATTCCCTCGCTCAATTTTTACCTTCCCTCGCTCAATTCCTACGTTGCCTCGCTCAATTTCGAGCTTCCCTCGCTCAATTTCTAGGTTGCCTCGCTCAATTTCGAGCTTCCCTCGCTCAATTTCTATCTTCCCTCACTCAATTTCTAGGTTGCCTTGCTCAATTTCTACCTTCCCTCGCTCAATTTCTAGCTTCCCTCGCTCAATTTCGAGGCTCCCTCGCTCAATTTCGAGCTTCCCTCGCTCAATTCCTACGTTGCCTCGCTCAATTCCTACCTTCCCTCGCTCAATTTCTACCTTCCCTCGCTCAATTCCTAGCCTCCCTCGCTCAATTTCTACCTTCCGTCGCTTAATTTCTAGGTTGCCTCGCTCAATTACTACCTTCCCTCGCTTAATTTCTAGCTTCCCTCGCTCAATTTCTAGCTTCCCTCGCTCAATTCCTAACCTCCCTCGCTCAATTTCTACCTTCCCTCGCTCAATTTTGAGCTTCCCTCGCTCAATTTCTACCTTCCCTCGCTCAATTTCTAGGTTGCCTCGCTCATTTTCTACCTTCCCTCGCTCAATTTCTAGGTTGCCTCGCTCAATTTCTACCTTCCCTCGCTCAATTTCTAGGTTGCCTCGCTCAATTTTTACCTTCCCTCGCTCAATTTCGATCTTCCCTCGCTCAATTTTTACCTTCCCTCGCTCAATTTCTACTTTCCCTTGCTCAATTTCTAGCCTCCCTCGCTCAATTTCTACTTTCCCTCGCTCAATTTCTACCTTCCCTCGCTTAACTCCTAGGTTGCCTCGCTCAATTTCTACCTTCCCTCGCTCAATTTCGAGCTTCCCTCGCTCAATTTCTAGGTTGCCTCGCTCAATTTCTACCTTCCCTCGCTCAATTTCTAGCTTCCCTCGCTCAATTTCTAGGTTGCCTCGCTCAATTTCTACCTTCCCTCGCTCAATTTCTACCTTCCCTCGCTCAATTTCTAGGTTGCCTCGCTCAATTTCTACCTTCCCTCGCTCAATTTCTAGGTTGCCTCTCTCATTTTCTACCTTCCCTCGCTCCATTTCTAGGTTCCCTCGCTCAATTTCTACCTTCCATCGCTCAATTTCTAGGTTCCCTCGCTCAATTTCTAGCTTCCCTCGCTCAATTTCTAGGTTGCCTCGCTCAATTTCTACCTTCCCTTGCTCAATTTTGAGCTTCCCTCGCTCAATTTCTAGCTTCCCTCGCTCAATTTCTAGGTTGCTTCGCTCAATTTCTAGCTTCTCTCGCTCAATTTCTAGGTTGCCTCGCTCAATTTCTACCTTCCCTCGCTCAATTTCAAGCTTCCCTCGCTCAATTTCTACCTTCCCTCGCTCAATTTCTAGGTTGCCTCTCTCATTTTCTACCTTCCCTCGCTCAATTTCTACCTTCCCTCGCTCAATTTCGATCTTCCCTCGCTCAATTTCTACCTTCCCTCACTCAATTTCGAGCTTCCCTCGCTCAATTTCTACCTTCCCTCGCTCAATTTCGAGCTTCCCTCGCTCAATTTCTACCTTCCCTCGCTCAATTTTTACCTTCCCTCGCTCAATTTCTACTTTCCCTCGCTTAATTTCTACCTTCCCTCGCTTAACTCCTAGGTTGCCTCGCTCAATTTCTACCTTCCCTCGCTCAATTTCGAGCTTCCCTTGCTCAATTTCTAGGTTGCCTCGCTCAATTTCTACCTTCCCTCGCTCAATTTCTAGGTTGCCTCTCTCATTTTCTACCTTCCCTCTCTCAATTTCGAGCTTCCCTCGCTCAATTTCTACCTTCCCTCGCTCAATTTCTAGGTTGCCTCTCTCATTTTCTACCTTCCCTCGCTCAATTTCTAGGTTGCCTCTCTCATTTTCTACCTTCCCTCGCTCAATTTCTAGGTTCCCTCGCTCAATTTCGATCTTCCCTCGCTCAATTTCGAGCTTCCCTCGCTCAATTTCTACCTTCCCTCGCTCAATTTCGAGCTTCCCTCGCTTAATTTCTAGGGTTCCCTCGCTCATTGTCTCAGTTCCGTCGCTGAATTTCTTGGTTGGCTCACTTAATTTATAGGTTTTCCGCTCAATTTTTTAGGTTGCCTAGCCTGGTATGTACGTTGCCTTGCTAAATTTAATGTTTGCCTTCACGAAGCACTCATTTTGTAATTTGTCTCCCTCAATTTTTAGTTTGCTTGGCTCGATTTCAATTATGTTTAATTTTTTGCGTTATGATTCTTTAAGTAGTGAAATTTGCTTTTAATATATTTTCAATTACATGTTTGTAGGTGGCGATTCTTGTTCCCAATTCCCAAACCCATCCTCTAAGTGTTCATTGAGATGGTGGTTCGACATGGTGAAGGGTGGATTAGAGAAGCATGATACTCGGCTAAGCCTATTCAAGCAATCCCCATTTTCGTTCTTATTGCACCTCTCATCCTTTCGATTTATAGGGGCTTTATTTCACCTTCTTCTTATAAGATATAAAGGTGATCTTATATTTGAGATACGGGGGACACGGTTGCAATTCACCGAGATAGACTTCGCCCTCATAACAGGGTTTAAGACTGGGGAGCTTACAATACCAGAAAAGCGTCCCATCAGTAGTACATTAATGGACAAATACTTCAGAGAATATCCAGTTTATAAGAAGCATTTATTAGATGTGTTTAATAAATTAGTTGATACCAATAAGCACGAGGATGTCGTGAAGGTTGCTCTACTTATGTGTGTAGAGTATTTTGTTAGGGGAACCGAATCGAAAACTATGTGTAACATAGATTATATGTACCTAGCAGACTCCATAGAGGATTTTTATAGCTATCCTTGGGGTAGTTTGGCCTACAATACAATGTTGCAAGGGGTCGCAGCTGCTGTGATGGCATCAGGTGCGGTTCGCTACAATGTATATGGTTGCGTGTTTCCTCTGCAGGTAAAAATTCTTTATTTATTCTACATGATTATATTCAATTGTGGATTTTTATCCTCATACAATTTCTTTAAAATAGATATGGGCTGTAGAGAGATTACCGGCCCTGCGAGAGTGTGTTATTTCATTTGTTCCCTCGCAAATTCCACGCTTCATTCAATATCGAGGCTGGAAGGGTTGGAGGTACAACAAAATAAATGCAATTTTTGAGAGTGAAGCTGTAAGTATATGTATTTCTTCGCCGTTCACTTTGCTTGATTTGACACTTACACTCCGTATATTAACATCAATCTGGGTTCTTTTGCAGATTATCTTAATAAAGAACTTGGAACCCACCTTACGAGAATGGGAAACGGACGCCGTACGCTTGCTCCGTGATAGTTTTCAGGTGAGATATCATGAGCGTTTAGTTAAAATGAAATGTTGTTTAATTCACCATTAAAAGTTTTTCGACTCTTATATGTGCATTGATACATTTTGTAGGTCATCGAAACCCAGGAATTGAGCGATGAGGGTAACGAGAATGATGACGAGGGTGAGGGGAGATCAGCGGAAAGTGATGAAAAAGGCGTACAGGGAGAGAGATCAGGGCGGAATATCGTGAAACCTTCTCTTTTGATGGATGAATTTAGGGTTGGGATAGATGAGTTGAAGAAGGAGAGAGAGGAGTTGAAAAAGGAGAGGGACGACCTGAGGAAAGAGAAGGAAGAGTTGAGAAAGAGAGAAGAGAGGCTCGATGAGAGGGAGGCGCTGTTGAAAGAGAAAGAATTGTTGAAGATGGAGAGAGTAGATCTGAACGAGAGAGCGCAATTGAAGAAAGAGAAGGAATTATTTTTCACCATGAACGAGGAGTTGAATAGGCGGATGTGTGAGTTGTTGAGAGAAACTGAAAACTTAGCGAAAGAGAGGGAGGCCTTGAAGAAGGAGAAGGAATATTTCTATATACAGAGAGGACAGTCTATGAGGGATGAGGACGGGGAGTTGAAGAAGAAAGTGGAAGTTGAGCATATGGAAGAAAAAGAACAAGGAAATGTAGATATGGAGGTGCAATCGTATGGTATGGCGGAGCGTAATCTATTTGATGAAGCACCCGTTTCTCCAGCTGTTTATGTAAGGAGAACTAAAAGGGTACTTAAGCCATCCTATTATTTGGTTTCTCCATTCTTGTCCCTGTCTTCGATCAATACAACCCCGAACGTAGTGAGGCGACCTGAGGAAGCAATAAACTTTCCTACATCTCCGATACCATTTCATTTACGATAGATCCATTCAGGATGCTATCGACGGATGAACTCAATGAGGTAGAAAACTACTATGAAGCAAATACGGATACAGGAGAGGCTTCATGGTTCAAGTCTATATGGGTAGATGACGCGTGGGTTGATAGCATAGTAAGCATTCGTATGAGAGTGTCTATATACATTGACTTTGATATAGTTATATTTTTTAATCAATTATTGCTGAATCATATTATCTTGTGGAGTAGGCTATTGACAAATATGTTGACTTCCTAGAGGAAAGGCAGGCTGATTGTGCAATTGCATATCCCCAAGATTGCAAGTTCTGTCCCACCTATTTTATGGTAAATATTTTCTTGGGAGTATCGCTAACCAGTTTTTTTTAATTAATTTGTGTTTTTCTACTTGTATTGATCTTTGATTACGTTTGTTACAGCAATGCCTTAAAACTAGTATGCCGACTCTAAGGCGTGATCGGGACTCAAGTCTGCTTCGAACGTGCAAAGTTGGTAGGCATGATGAACAATGTCATCGCAATTGCCAAGCAGCGGGGTAAATCACACGCCAAGGAGATTTGGAATAGTGAACGGGTAATTTATTCATCACATAACATAAAAAATGTCGTAATGTGTTCTTTGAACATGTTTTTTAACCGATAGCCTACTTCTTAAACATGGACAAGTTTATGTACCACAACCATGATAGTCATATTGGTTCTTGATGGTCCTATATCCAAGACAACGGAGATCATTATTATCGATAGCTTAGTGTCAAATGCTCTCCTAAAGTATAAGCACACGATCAATTTGATGACGGAGGCACTCCTCGATTCTTTTCTATGCCACCGAGACGCCACCGCGCTTGAAGGGAAGACTTGGACAATTAAATCCATGAAATCATGTCAAGCAATGCAATGGTTTTGATCAGGCATATTTGTAATGAAATTCATCGATATATCAGTGTAAATGGTCGCACCTTGGAGGGAACAGGACATGCAAAAATTTACTATACATTGGAGGAAGTCGATAGCGTATGATTGTTTGTCTAGTAACTTGTAAATGATACTTGTTGTAGGCATGAGATGAAAAGGATAATTTTGTGGAATGTTGTATTATATATAGTGTTGTATGTACCCCGCACAATTTGTACTTCCGGAAATTTTATTATGAACTAAATTTCAAAACGTGTAAATGTTTCCGTCACTCAATTTTTAGGTTGCCTCGCTGAATTTCTAGCTTCCCTCGCTCGTTTCCCAAATACAAAGAGCATTGCATCCATGTAAGTCAATGATTAATAAGAAGTTGTTGTTGTATAGGGAAGGAAAGAGGGAATGAGGAAAGAAAAGTAGATTAGAAAGGGAAGGAAGGGAACCATTACTTGTTGAGAAAGCTTCGAAGAATAAAAGCTATTTTTGAAGAATATTAAAAGCCCATTGCTTTTGGAATGTTCGAGTGACTTAGATTACAGGAATACATATTTCTGTTGTGGCACTCCATCGTTGCAGTCCACCATCCCAAATAAACTTCAAAATATTCGACAAATTTTAGATTTACGAATGATCAAAGGCTGCTTGATATTCAAACTGATGTGAATTTCTATATCCATTGTGCGGGCAAGATTAGCCACTCACTCCGAAAATGATAGGAGCTGCTTGTGATCTGTCAGAAATTGCAAGTTGGAGAATTAAAACCGAACAAACCACCTTAATAATTACTGTAAATTTTTCATTGTATTGTGGATTGAATAGGATATTAATTAACAAGCTTTTTGTTGGATTCTCTAAATGACTTTTCTCCATGTAAAAAAAATAATACGGAATAATACAAATAACAAAAAAGTTATTAGACTACGGATCTAGCTACGGTTATAATCCGTAGTCAAAGGAAGACATATAGACTGATTTCGATATATCGACTAATTGTCGATATATCGAAACTGCTTCAAAGCGTCGAATGGCGAAAACCGCTTTCAATGCAATTATCGATATATCGACTAATTATCGATATATCGAAGAAGAGTACGTGTCGATATATCGACAAGTTGTCGATATATCTAAAATGGGCTGAATCTGTCCAGTGGCGAATTCCAATTTTAATAGAAATTATCGATATATCGACAATTAGTCGATATATCGAAGGGTTACAACATCGATGTTATCAAATATTACTCGATGACAGAGTGGTCAAGTTGCCGATAGGATCGAATACTAATCGATGTTATCGAAATAAGTCAAGATACGAACACTTCGATATATCGACTACTTAGCGATATATCGAAAATGGTCAGAATCTGTCCAGCGCGAATCCTCTGTTAAAAGGAATTATCGATATATCGACTATTTGACGATGTATCGAAGGAGTAAAGTTGTCGATATATCGACTAATTGGAGATATATCGAAACAGCTCTGAAACTCTCCAGTGACAAACTCCTCTTTTAAAATCACTTCACGATATATCGACGAAACTTCGATATATCGAATTTAGAAGATGTCGATATATCGAGTAAGTGACGATATATCGAAAATGCTCCGAACCTGTCCAGTGACGAGGTCTCTTTTTAACTGAATTATCGATATATCGACACTTTGTCGATATATCGAAGCAGATAATGTGTAGATATATCGACTAATTGTAGATATATCGAAATTGGTCTGAAACTGTCCAGAGATGCAGTCCTCTTTTAAATGCAATTATCGATATATCGACAAGGTTTCGATATATCGAAGGAGAATAGATGATTTGAAAAGAGAAGTTCCCTGTGTCCGACCGTTGGTTGTGTTCGATATATCGATTAACAGTCGATATATCGAAATGTTGGATGTATTTAAGCTGCGGCGCGACGATTCCATTTCATTCCTTCACTTTTCTTCTTCCTCTGCACGGCAGCCTCTCCAAGAAGTCGTTAGCGGTGAAGGACGACCATCTTCCAGAGCTTATTAAGGTTGGTACTTCACATCATTCAAAACCCTAGAATTTTCGCCCCTTTTCCTTATGTTGTTCATCCCTATTTGCCATCCACTTCTTCAATCTCCTTGATTTCCCATTCTTTTATAAGGATATTCTCTTCAAGTTTTCATCTACATGGGAAAAGAGCGGAGTAAATCGATTCATCAGGGAGAATCATCCAACCCTAGGCCAAAACGTGTTAAAAAAGTTGCCCATAGGAAGAATGCTCAGCCAGCAACCCAAAATGTCTCTCCACCACCTACAAACATTCCGCCACCCGAACTTCTAATCCCTAATGTGCCACCGCCTCCTGAGGATCAATATCAAAAGTTTAGGGGAAGGAAGATGAACTATGAAAGACAAGTTGATAAGTCTTGTCTAGCTCCATATGGGATTGTACCAATGCTCGAGGCCATTGACTGGTCTCGTATGCTTGACTTTGGTGGAGTGACACGGAATGAACAAGTATACGTGTTTTAGCTTCATCATCATTCCCCCGTATCTGACCCCCCGGCCATAGATGTCACCATTGGCCAAACCACAACTCACATCACTCCTCCCATTATCAGTCAGTTAATTAGAATTTCATGTAAATCTCAAGGCTTTGCAGACTACGACCTCAGCGAACTTGAAGTTCGTGAAAAAATTACAAGACATTTATGCAATGGCGAAGACATTCCTTGGTACAGGGGTAACTCTCTGCAAGCAAAGCACATGTCTGCACAATTCCGCATACTTCATGCAATTTTTTGCACAAACGTCTATCCCAGGAGCACCAACAGGTCTGATCTTACCCCATTCATGTTGGGGATTCTCTATGCCATCAGCCAAAAAGTGAAACTGTGTCTACCTACTCTCATGTTGCATCAGCTGGCCGTGGCAATCCAAGCCTCTAGAGATGTGTGCCTTCCATTCCCTCATCTTATCTGTCTATTGTCTCGACATGTGGGATTGCTTCCCACCACTGACCGTCCCCGACAGCCGAGCAAATTTACGATAATAAACATAAAAAAATGAAATTGGTTGACACACCAGGTTCCTCGTCTGCTCCAGTTGATAATATGGCCGAAACTGAGGCTGAAGGAGCTGAGACCGATGCGATGGACACCGAGGCAGCAGCCACTGGAGATGAGCGGCCCCAACACAGTGACCCGACGTTCTCACCAGTCCCACATACTCATCGTCATGCTGGCCACCGAGACCGTCGCACATCGATTATATACCGTCTTCGCCAGCAAGATGAACAACTTCGCCAGCACGATCAACGATTGTCACAGATCGAGAAGATCGTAGTTGCGACAAAAGAAGCTGTCGAGCGAGTGGAGAAGACGCTACATGACCTGACGTCGATGATCACATGCAGACGAGATGACACCGTGCCACATGGGGCCGGTCCTGGGGCTTAGCCTGATGTTTTTTTTGGTACTTGTAAATTTTTGGATGTTGTATGCCCGTAAAGGGCTTCTTGTTCTTTTCTTTTGGATGACGATTATACTACTCAAACTTGGGGTAGTAATTTTGATTTCCCATGGTGAATCAATGAATGAATGGTGAAAATTTTGGTTTTCAACTGTTTGATAATTTTGTGATAATTCTAGGATTGTGGATAGGAGGATGGAGAAATGTTGGGGACTTGGCAAAACAAATGGTTTTACAAAGTTCTGGTCATTAGAAATTGCCCTTAGAAATGACATCATTTATAGTGTTGATATAAATGATTTTGACGTTCCCGAGGCTGTTATTGAAGATATAAAGAAGAAGATTCAAGACATATTACCTTTGCTGCTTCACTTGAGATCAACTTACAATGATTTTGTAGAGTTGCAAGTGGAAAGCTACCTGAAAACTATTAAATTTCCCATCATGACTCGTATTCTAAAATGTTTCACACTTAGAGATGTCGTTGTCCGTTATGATGGCACAGTGAGAAACCTCCGCAGCCATTCTACAATTCAATTTGAGTATGGACAGGTGGGTGTAGAGGTTGCTACTGCAGTATCAAAACCGCATATAAAGCAGTTCTTGACTCTTTTAGAGCAACAACTCTTCATGGGAATCGATGAAGGAAATACTTTTGTGCAAAGTTAACTTCAAGAACGATATTATTGATCGTAGAGTTATTCTATGTTTGAATGAGTGCTTCTGCGAGAAAATGCATTGCAAGGAGAATGCAGTATATTTATTTCAGAATCCTTTGGAAAATCACTTTAAATCCTGTTGCTTTCGACTTCCCCATTGAATACCAAAGGCATCGACAAATACGTGAAAGATCAGAAGCAGATACAGGCCTTGTCGGCCACATTCACTTGATAAGATGCGCTGAAAGGACTCGACCAGAGCATGGATGAGATCCTGCACTCTTGTCACGCTTTTTCACCTTTTTTTAAGAAGTTTTATTTGTCTTACTGCGAATGTTGCACACTTCAGCAAGTATCATTTCCCTTCACTTCACGGTCATTTCGCGGTGATTTCCATTTAATGCCGAGTTTGAGCTCAAGCTTTCAAGCTGAGCATTTTCTGTTTACTTTTCAGACACACACACACACACATAACTTGAGCTGAGCCGAACCACGTCAAGTTTAGGCTGAGCTTTGAGCGATTCTTGAAACTAAACTCCCTAGTCTCTATTTATGCTAACCTTAAGGGTGCTATATACTTCCATACCATTTGAACACAGAGTCCATTTATCTGGTTAAACTCTGCTAACAGATCTTCACTGACTTCAGGTGTGGATATATTGGCCCGCGTCACTGATTTTCTTTTTGTGTGATTCTTCCAAAGATAATTGTTGTTGTGAGCAATCTCTTTCTCATCCAGTTTATGTAAATAATCTGTGTATTACTGGTCTTCTCCTCTTATGTCATTTGTGTCTTCTTGGCTATGGACTATGATAAGAACAGTATTATCGCATCAATTGATGGTCCGTTTTGCACCAAGATATTCTGACCCCCGAGACATGTCATATATGATTTTGGGGTAGCAGAAATGGAAGAAGTGGGACCGCGAAATCCATCGAAATCACCGTGAATCAACACGGAATAGGCGGGAATCGTCATGCTATGCATGGAAATGAGGGTTCCATGAAGCGATTGGACCGCGAAATGCGCGGAACTGACCGTGAAGTGAAGACGCGGGACCGCGAAATGCATAACACAGAATATCACGCATTTCGCGGTCCCGCGTCTTCACTCCACGGTCATTTCGCAGTGATTTCCCTTTAATGCCGAGTTTGATGCTCTATCTTATCTTGCAGAATGGTATATGCAAGATTATGCAAGTAGCTAGAACTGTTAGCCACTGAAAATATTCACCTTATGTTCATTCCATTTTAGTTTTAATTTTTGTAAATAAATTTGACAAAAGAAGGTCAATTTTAGGCAGGTAGTTGGTCATAGAAATTTGACAAAATATGAATGTCATTTGTTAATTCTCCAACCTGAGTTTTATGCTCAGGTGCTGCTGGAACTTGGTTTTACACACTTCATTGTGAACACGCTCCTTATGCTTGTGTCGACGACTCAGACCATCCGCCAATATTGTTGGATGCAGTACTACATGTAGTTGTTGAGGAACATGTTGATCGAGGGAACCTAGAAATAGAGAGAGGCAACTTAGAAATCGAGTGAGTGAACCTAGTAATTGAGCGAGGGAACCGAGAAATTGAGCAAAGGAACCTAAAAATTCAGCAAGGGAACCTGGGAATTGAGTGAGGGAACCGAAGAATTGAGCAAGGCAACCTACAAATTGAGCGAGGGAACCAATAAATTAAGCGAGGGAACTTAGAAAATGAGGGAGGAAACTTAGGAATTATGTGAGGGAACGTAAAAAATTCAGCGAGGAAACCTAGGAATAGAGCGAGGCAACCTATAAATTGAGCGAGGGAACCGAGGAATTGAGCGAGGCAAAGTAGAAATTACGTGAGGTAGCATAAGAAATTCAGTACAACAAACTGAAAATTTGAGAGACAACTTGGAAATTGAGCAAGACAACCAAAAGATTATTGCATGAGAGGAAATATATTACAACATATATCATACAAAACACTAAATAAATTACAAAGTATGCTATACATCAAGTATAGGAAACTTGCACGTCCGGCGATTATGCCCAGTTTGTTTGCACCGACCGCACTTTAATGTTTTCGATTCTTCTCCACGCGAGGGAATTCTTAACTTCTTTGGTCTTCCAGATGGCCTCTTCGTCCCGGGGTTTAATTTTTGCACAATACTCCTTGAAGCCTTCTCAGAATCTCCCATTCGCTCATGTCACGTATTGGGTACACTGATTCGTTATATGTGCTCAAGTAATTTTGCGCTGTGTAGAATGGGGAGCAATACGAGTAATGAGGAAGATTGTAGTTTATACAAGCGGACAGGACATGCATACAAGGGTAACCCTTCATGTCAAACTCACGACATGTACATGAAAGCGAGTTGAGCTTGACTGTATCATTATAATCTCCCACGACATAGTACTCATCTCGAGAAATCGGATGGCAGCGAACATATCGCGCCTTCTGTATAAGATCTTTCAACTGTTGCTCCGCCCATGGTGTCAACGGACCTACAAATGAGGCTGCAGATTCTCTTCTCTTGTAAAACAATTCCTGTATCTTACATCTTACAGCCTCTATCAATTTAGTAACAGGATATTTCCGTGCTTCCTTGAAGAGGGCGTTAACACACTCAGATATGTTCGTGGTGACCAAGTTGAATCTTTTACCTGGAAAGTGCGAAGATGCCCACCTTTCATAGCCGATTTCTGTCAGCCATGCATGTACTGGGGGGTTGGCCATTTCAATATCATGCATTAATTTTTCAAATTCAGCCCTCCCGCAAGTCTTAACTGCCCGCCAGTAGTATATCTCCAATGACTTGTCTTTAAAGGTGTCCACCAAGTTTCTATAAATATGGTACGCACAGTACCCATGAATTGCATGTGGGAATACTTGGGGAACCTCTTTCAGTAAACCTTTATGTCGATCGGAAATAATCACAAGACCCTCTAGATACCCTAACGCATCGTTAAGGTAGGTAAGGAACCAATTCCAACTCATGCTGTTCTCCGATTCTCCGATACTAAAAGCAATTGGAAATATATGATTGTCCCCATCTAAGGCCGTGGCGATGAATAGAACACCCTTGTATTTACCCTTCAAGTGTGTCCCGTCAATGGCTAATACCCTCCTCATAGAATTCTGAAAACTTCGAACGCATTGTCCGAGCGCTACAAAACACCTCTCAAACCTCAAAGTCTCTTGGTTAACAAGCACGGCAGTCACCGTCCCTGGATTGACCATCCTCAACTCATGCAAATACATGGGGAGTTGATTGTAAGAGTCTTCGTAAGACCCCATCACCTGATTAATTGCAAGCTCCCTCGCTTTCCATGCCTTCCTATAACTGATAACAATATTATATTTCTCTTGCATAACGAAGATAACATCACGTGGCCTCAAACCTAGCCGTTGCTCAATGCGGCTAACAACCAAATCACACGCTAACTTACTGCTTGCTTGTCGGTGATCACTCTTCATCCACGACATGCCGCACGTGTGTTCCGACGTATACCTCCGTATCTTAAATATCCCGATCATTCACCCGAGTTGCGCAAACCCTCCAGTCGCATTTATCTTCTAAGCACACCACGCTAAATCTGCTAGAACTTGAGTACAGTACCTTATACTGAAATTTATTGCGAATTGCAAATTGGTTTAGAACATACTGACATCGACTCTTGTCCTTAAATGTTTGATCAATGACTATATCGATCGGTTCAAGCAACGAATCAGATATTCCAAAGAGTGCCGCATTGGTGAATGCGGATCATCAAATGGCACGGAACTTGACGAGTGATGAAGTTTCCACTTTCAGCAAGGTCTGAAGCGGAATGTTGCTTACACGTATGGCACTTGGGTGGTGGATGATGATGGCAGATCTGCTCTTATTGCTAAAGGCGGTGGCATGTACTCATAAGTGAGGTTAAGGTCACGTGCCCAGCTGACTTGGCTACTCACAAAGTTTGATGTTTGAGGCGGCTCGGGCAGTTGATCGTTGCTCACTACCACTTGTAATGGAGATGCCTTATATTCAAATTCTACACCATGCTCCTCAGGAAAACTGTCTATGTGTGTTGTCCTATTAATGTGTTGCATTGTCTCGATGACTAAGGGAATGAATTTATCCGAATGCTCCAACTGTGTAGCCAGGAACTCTTGCACGTCATCGTCGTCTGCGATTACGGTTGAAGGGATTGATTCATTTGTGCAAGGATACATTACTTTCATCCTAATATCACAATCTATTGGTTGTCTCTTAATAATCCTGTAAATTCTAGACAGAAGCTCCTCATACGTAGTCTCGACACGTAGCGAAAAAGTTTTCGTTTCCCCACCAATGTACGAGTATCGCTTGTTTTCATATTCAATCTCCCGCCATAACGTGATGATTCTCGTAGACATTATCTGAAAACCAATACAATGACATTATATTAGTGAATCATTAAGCAATGGAAGCTTGCCATAAGACAAAACTCGATTAAATAATAGAGGACCGAGTTCTCACGTTCCATAATAGATGAGGATGGTACAGAGCTTAAGGAAATAAAGAGTAAGCAATGCGTTAAATTTTTAAATAAACAATAAGAGCTTACATGGATTACAGATTCAGAGATACAAATGATTTCATGTGGTGCTTGTTAAATTCAGCGACGCTATCTATCATGGAATATCCATATAGTTTTCTATTTTAACAAGACAATTCTATGATGGCCTAGTACACTTTAAAAAAATATATACGAACCTAACATTTCTACATGAGGATTTGGGTTTAAAATATGTTAAACTTACATCAATTTTCAAAGCTAGTCTCAACAAGCAGAGTTAGGGTTGAAATTTCACCTAAAATTTCACTATTGAATATTTCTAATTGTTGGAACATACAAGAGATGTTGTTTTTGATCAACGAGATGTATTTGGCGATTCAAATTACAAAATCCTAGTCTCAATATGCTCCATTTAGAGCTAAAATTTATTTCTCAAACCTTTATAAATTCGCTTCTACTTAGTACTAATTGCCAAAAGTTATGTGAAATATCATCTCTAACTAATGAGATTTCTTAGTGAATTTTCATTTTTAATTCCTAGTGCGGGTTTTAAGTTTAGGGGGTGCTTAAATTTGATCTAATGTACAATATAATGGGTAAGGAACTGCTTACAATGCAAAAACTCGTTTCACTACTGTCTACTGAGTGTCTTCACAATGTCATTTCAACTAAGGAAAATTATGGGATAATTCAAATCCTCAGTTGCTAAAAAGTTCATTGGAGGTCAAGCTCAAAGAACATTCTAGTTTAATCTAATACACATCATACCAGTTTATTTGTTCTCCCATAATTCCAAAGTTCATTGGAGGTCAAGCAATCACAAATGTACCATAAGGGGATACAAGGCTAACTTCTCTACACATGGTTAATCCATATAGAATTAGACTAATAGGAATTTAAGCATTATATCATACATTAATACTAAATATCAAGTACTTGATAATTTGAGCGAGCTTCGGATAAAATGGAATAAACCTCAAGTAAAATTAACCGCAGCAAACATGAAAATGATTAAGGCAAACATCTGATTCAACAAGGCGGAGTAGAAATTGAGCAAGGGAAACATGAAATCGAGCGAGGGAAGTTCGAATTTGAACAAAGGAAAACAAATAATCAAGCGAGGAAGCATGAAAATTCAGTGACGCAACCTATAAATTGAACGAGGCAAATTAGTAAGTCAAAGAACGCAACCTAGAAATTGAATGAGATAAACTAGAAATTCAATGAGGAAAAGCCAAAGTTTAGCGAGACAGGCTAGAAATTGGGCGAGGCAAACTAGAAATTGAACGAGGGAAAAATGAAATCGATCGAGGGAACTTCAAATCTGAGCGGCACATAAGAAATAATTGAGCGAGGGAAGCGTGGAAATTTACCAACGCAACCTATAAATTGAACGAGGCAAACTAGAAATTCAGCAAGAGAAGAGGGAAAATTGAGCGAGGTAAAGTATATATTGAGCGAGACAAACTGACAATTGAGCGAGGAAAGCTGAAATTGAGCATGGTAAACTGAAAATTGAGCATGGCAAACTAGAAATTTAGCAACGCAAACATGAAATTGAGTGAGACAATAATGAAATTCATCAAGGCAAACATGAAATTTATTAATGCAGACATTAAATTGAGTGAGCCTAAAGTAAGATTGAGCTGGGCAAACATTAAATTGAGCAATCCTACCATGAAATTGAGTTGGGTGAACATTGAATTGAGCGATCCTAGCATGAAATTGACTTGGGAAAACATTGAATTGAGCGAGCTTGGCATAAAATCGAGCTCGGCAAACATTAAATTAAGCGAGCCTAGCATGAAATTGAGCTGGCCAAACATTGAATTGAGAGACCCTAGCTTGAAACTAAGTTGGGCAAACATTGAATTGAGCGAGCCTAGCATGACATTGACTAGGGCAAACATTGAATTGAGCGAGCCTAACATGACATTGACTAGGGCAAACATTGAATTGAGCAAGCCTAGCATGAAATTGAGTGAGCCCTAAAATGAAATTGAGTGAGCTTCAAATGGAATTGAACGATTTTCACATTAATTTGAACGATCAACGCATAAAATTGACTAAGCCTAACAAATGAACTTGTAAGAGCCTGGCATGAAATTCACAGAACTTCGTATAAAATTCGACGAGTAGTTGATCAATTGTCATCGACTTCCGCTCGTCTCAATTTCCGTGAGTTCTTCTTCAAATTCAAGTGTGCAGTGGCTAAGTTTAACCAAGCACCTTTGCTGAATTACAAGCTAAATTTCCACAGGTACTTAGTTAAACGTTGTCCAATACTACAAACGAATATATCTATAAACCACGCTATGGTTTTTTTTTTTTTTTTAAATATCTGTACCTCCAGGAACCGTACCCTCGCTCAATGCAAGTTGAGGACGGGTGCTTTCAAGTGAGGGATTAATTTAAACCTTTTCGAAGATTGGAGGTGCAACCACTTTGGAGGATTCCACGTCACCTCGCCAAGATGGAAAATGCCAAGTGTAGAATGATAATATGGAGATGATAAAGTTTGAAATTTAGGAAGAAAAATGATAAGAAAAATGGCCTGCGTCGGTTTTTCTCGTTGCAATGGAACGCAGGGATGTGTCCTGAAAAAAAACGCATCTGTTTTCTGTCAAAGGGAGAGGAAAAGGGAAAACCGATTGGCTACTCCCCCACCAGCCAATGGTTGATGTTCGATGGTCTGTGGGACCCACCATGATGTATGTGTTTCATCCATGCCGTCCATCTATTTTTATAGATCATTTTATGATAATACCCAAAAAATGCGTATATAACAATCTCAAGTGGACCACATTATAGGAAAGAGTGTTGAATGAATGTCGACTATTAAAAAAATTTTGAGGGCCATAAAAGTATTGGATCAAGTTGATCTTTTTTTTCGCTTCATCTGGGTCTTTATGGCCTAATCAACAGATTGGATGTCATATAAACAGTACGTTGGGCCTCAGGAGGATCTAAATGATGGATATCCAATCACTATTATTTTCTTGTGGTGTGGTCGACCTAAGATTTAAATCCCTTTTATTTCTATGTTGAACCCCTAAAATGATCTTTAAAAATGGATGAACGGAATGGATGAAACACATACATCATGGTGGGGCCGACAGACCACCGAACACCAGCCACGGGACCGTTGTCAGGGGGAGGAGCCAATCCGTTGTAAAAAGGAGGGGCAGTTTCGTCCAAAGAGTCGCTGTCCGCACGTGCTCGTCTAAATTGGTAACTAAAGTTTGTATTCTTTCATAGAAACCGCTGGGTAAAAGGCTTTGTCTACAGTGGTCATTTTCTCTTTTCATTATTAAAACACTGGTGTACTATAAAGGTGGGGAGCGGATTGGCTGGTGTACCACACACCACGGACCTGACTGGTGTGTTGTGCGAAAACTAGCACTGATGCTCCTCAAGCTCCCGGCCATATGAACGGCTCAAAGGAGATTAAAGTTACATGGCCCCACAACGATGTATTGATTATATCCACACTTATATGAGCCTCACAATGATGTATTTATTATATCGACACCATTCATCCATTTGGAAATATCATTTTAGAGAATGATCCTAAAAATGAGTTATTTCTAAAGCTCAAGTAGGATCACACCACAAATGGCAGTGGGGGAATACGATTCTCACCATTAAAACAGTCGTAGGGCTATCATACTGTTTATTTTCTATCTAATCTGTTCATAAGGTAACGTAGATATTAATGAAGAGGAAAAAATCAAATATCATATTGATCTAAAACTTTGGGAAGCCAAACCTCTGCCAAGCACATTTTTACACAAAAGAGCCCAACCCTTTTTTTTTTTTTTTTTTTTTTTTTTTTTTAAGAAATTTTCTTTTTAGAATACTGTTTCTCCTTCTCCTGGAGAACTCTCTCCTTCCACACGAATCTGGCATGCATCAGTCCGCACGCCCAAATTATGGACAGGGCACACTTCTAAAAATCACACCGATCGAGCAATCTTAGCCATCTAATCGATGGCTATCATAATGGATTGATAGAAATAAAATACTGAGTCGTTCAAATTCCATGGGCATGTTCAGATGGTAAATATCCGAACCAGTTTGTACTCTTTAGATGCAGATTGAGTAGTGAAGCCCGACGAGGTTTGGCTAGTGACGCTACCAGTAGCCATGCTGGTGCTCTGTGACTCCACCATGATGTATGTGTTTTATCCAAGCCATCCATCAAATTTTCAAAATTATTTTAGGGCTTGATATAAAAAATGTAGCAGAAATAAATCTCAAGTGGACCGTACAATAGGAAATCAGTAATGATTAAATGTCCTTATTAAAAACCTCCTAAGGTCCCAGTGTAATGTTTATTTGACATCTAACCTGTTGATTAGGTTATACAACATGGTCTAAGGAAAAAAAGAAAAAGAAAAAGAAAATACAAATATCAACTTTGTCAAAATCTTTTATGCCCCCGTGAAGTTTTTTATGGTGGGCGTTCTCAACACTATTTCTTGTGATGTAGTCCGTGTGAGATTTGGATCTGCGTCATTATTGGCCTCATTACATAAAATAATTTGGAAAAATGGATGGATGGAATGATGATATACATACATCATGGTACTGGGGCGCACATAGGGGCAGCATCAGTAGCCAATCTACGTCTAGCGAAGCCCACACCACCCAACCGCTGGTGAAATGACAATGGTATTGACGCAAGGAAGGACTTGAGGTCAACCACCGTCAGGTTCCTCACAAAGAAACCTGGAATCCATGGCAAAAAGAAAATAGAAATAATTCTAAAATATTTGAAATATATTTATTGATGATGAAAGGAATGTTTACAACTCTTTAAATAAGGCTACGAATCTTAGGGAGAACTTTCAGAATTATACTATAACTAGAACTCTTAGAAATTGTGACATTTTTTTTTTTTTTTAAAGAAGTTTTTCATTGCATTCAAAAGCGAGCATTACATCATTTATAGTAATTCGGGCTTCCGAGAAGAGAAATAAGGACTGGATGGAAGCCTATCATAAGAGGCTATAATCAGAAAAATAAATCTGCCGCCTGAACAATCGAAGACACAGGCTAGACACCTGCCGAAATAGGGGAAGCTGTCTTTGTTGTGATTAGAAATCGTGACTTACTATAAATAATAAACTTATTATTTATAGACGATCATGATTTCTACTAGACCTCATAATTTTTGGCTAAAATAGTAAGTGTCTTATTTTACTCAACCATGATATACTCCTAATTATTCTAAGAACTTTTCATGTTGGGCGCAACTCACTCCTAAAGCCCAATAGATGATGAATTATACTTAAACTAAAACTTACTATAAATAGTAAAAATGAAATTAAAACAAGAATTCAACCATTGATCTGATGGTATTTTGAAAATTAAGCATGCACAACCTAGCATATTGAGGTTGGGCGGCTAAATTAGGTCATCCTACCCCAAATTCATATATGGTACATCCGATAGCTCATTCCCATTTGCTTAATACATTTGTTTTAAGTTCTGATGGTCCGGATCATTTCTGTTGTCAACCTAGCCTTTTCTCATCTATCTTAGCCATGAAGGTGTCCACGACCTGCTCTACATCAGGTCTGTAGGTGGTACGCGCTCTCATAGTATAGCTGAGTATATACTGTAGTCAAAACTTTTAAAAGAGGCTGCGGGGGCTAAGGAATAAGATTGGCTGGTGTACCACAATTCAGCGATATGGTTAGTGTGTTGACTTCACCAAGTTTCGTGGGTCCCATCATGAGCTATGTGTGTTGTCTAATGCCTAAAAAAAAAACAACGACTATTTCATTTCACAAGAGAATTTATAAACATTTAGGAGGGTCCCGACAAAAAGGGCGGACCGCACCCATCATATAACTCAATCTGCACATAAGCTGTCCAAGAAAAGGAAAGGGGAAAAAAAAAAGGAAACAAAAGGAGCCCCAGCTACGAAATTCGAATGTTCCCAATGCCCAAATTATCAGTAATGAGGTTTCCAGGCACTTGTCTCGGAAGGGATGCTCGGGAGTCATACAATCTGTTAGGGTAGCCTTCTTAGCCATTCTGGCTAAGGCATCAACTACTGAATTACCTTCTTGATGAGTGTGGCATCAACTACCGAATTACCATTTTGGCTAAGGCATCAAATACCGGATTGCCACAAAAGCTGAATCTCTCCCAACTTGCATCAAATTTGCCAAGGGCTTGAACAAAGAGGATCCTTAATTGATTTAACTATGGTCATTGAGTCCGTTTCCACGATTATGTTAGAAAGTCCCAAGTTGTAGCATATCTTTATGCCATCTAACATGGCTTGGGCCTCGGTAATAGTGTTAGTCGAATGCCCATAGCTTATGTGGAAAACAAAAATCAGGTTGCCATGATGATCCCGACAGACTCTTCCTCCGTTTGATCCCGGGTTACCCCTCGAGGAGCCGTCCACGTTCAATTTCAACCAGCCCTGAGGTGGCTTTAGCCAGTTGATAATGGTGAATTTTCGTACTGGGTGGGGCTGAGCTTTTTTTTATCCTGAGGGTTGTGAGAGTGATGGAGTCCGACAATGAGTTTCTGTCTGGCGCCGAAATGGTGTAGCCGAGTTCATTCAACCAACGGGTAACCTTGAAGATGATCTGATTAGCTGACATTGCAAAACCTTCAAATTGGGCTTGGTTTCGGCTGATCCATATTTCCCAGATAACAATGGTTGAACCCAAAAAATAAGACAAATCAAAAAATCAAGTGGACCACACTGCAAAAAGCTGTGGGGGATTGAACGTCTACCATTGAAACCCTCTTGGGGTCATAGAAGTTTTGGATCGATATGATTTTTGTTTTTCGTCTTCATCCAAGTCTACGTGACCTTATGGTGGGCCTAAGAATGTTTTAACGGTGAGATTCATTGTCCCACTGCTATTTCTGGTATGGTCCACTTAAGCTCTGGATATGAATAATTTTTGGTATCATGCTCTAAAATGATCTCACAAAATGGATGAACCGTTTGGATATAATAAATACATCATTTTGGAGCCCACGTAACTTTGATCTCCTTTCAACCGTTCATACAACTGGGAGCTCGAAGAGCTGCAACGCTCGTCTTCGCACGACACGTACCCACACCAGCCATATTCCTGGTGTGTTGTACACCAGCCAATCCGCTTCCCGGGCCAGTATGACAGAGTATCCATATTCAGTTTACACTTGGGAGGAAAACTTTTAAAAGAGGCTGCAAGCTCACATATGGGTGGCCAATTAAAACTTGCCAACTCAGTTCACCACCACTGAGGTAGTGTACTACCCAATCTGCGTCCATACCTTTTAGGCTTCTACTCCATCCAGATATGCCACGTGTATGGTTGAAGAAACCCTGAACTATCCTAGAGAAAGAAAGCTACTTTTGTATATATACATATACTTCTCTATCCCTCTCTCAAAATTTGCAGATAAAAACTCTTCTATCCATGCATTGCACGCCCACTTCTCTAGTTTTCAATATAATTGGTGGGCCTCTCTTTAATAATGGCATAAAAATCACCAGCGGCTCCGATCACGTGGGAAAAGTTCTTTTATGTTAACTATTAGTGATAGCCAACCAAACGGCGGATCCCACGAGCTGGGGGCATTAAAATACGGCTAGGTGACAGTCCACATCCTACAAGTAGTCGTCGTTCTTCCTTTCCCTCCTTGAAACATCTATCCCCCTAGAAGAGAAAGAACAAGGTAAGGGCCATGGCCACTCAAAGCAAGATCCTGATCATTGGAGCAACTGGGTATATTGGAAAATACATTTTGAAGGCAAGCCTCTCGATGGGCCATCCTACATATGTTTATTCACGCCCCACTACCGACCCTTCCAGGTTAGAGTTATTACAGGAACTCGAGTCCATGGGAGTGAAGGTTTTTCACGAGGTACATGTGTTTTCTGATCTTAATCTTCAACTTAGAAAAACGAAAGAGGAATATTTAAAATGTTCAGTTGGCCTTTTAGGCTTCGCCTCATGGTGATTTGACCGCATCATACAGTGAGTGGGCACTGAGGTCTGGGGAGTGAGACACCCCAACAATTATCACCATCCCATCATGTGGACTATATTTCTAGGTACACGTTAAACTGTCCAAATCATCTGAATATCTTGTACAATATAGTGTGAGCAGTCCACTTCTATGATAGTTGACCACCATTTACAAAGGGAAAATTACAATTAAGCATCAATAGCTTATTTTTATTTTTATTCAGAGCTATAAAAAATCTTTTACAACACTTGTTTAACCAAAGCACGTGGAACAGGCAAGATCTTTGGGGTCAACATGTGGTACACGGGAATTTACTTTATTCGTCAGGTGATAACTTTTATATTACGGTAAAAAGAAATCATGTAGTCCACAGCCTTACTTTACATGCTCCATTTGATGGGGATTTTTCTCCTCATTGTTGGTATTGATGAAATCGAACTGGTTTTGATATCATCGATAATTGCAGAGTTTTTCACTACTGGTTGCTGGACAGTTTTTTTGTCCTGTCGATATGATCGAGAGACTTTTAGATGATATCGAGGCTGTCATCGAGAGTGGCTCGATGACATCAATAATTGTTGGAATTTCCACTCCTGGTCGCTGGACAGTTTTTATCCCGTTTCGATATCATCGAGAGACCTTTAGATGATATCGAAGCTGTTATCGAGAGACCTTCGATATCATCGACGAGTTTCGTAGATGCGATTGTGGAATCGCAGATTTTGCAGATTTTATTTCTTATTTGGATTCTACCTCTTTCTATTCTTATATAAAAGGGTGTATGCGGGATTGGGGTATATTTCAGGGCATTTTAAGTTTCCTAAAGGTTTTCTAAGAGTGCTTAGGGCTATCAAAAAGGTGAGAGAGAGAGAGAGAGAGAGAAAGAGAGAGAGGAAGCTTGTAGAAGGGAGATTCTGTTCGTAGAGGTGATCTATTTCATAGTCCACGTCTCAGCGCTTCTACGTCCTCGTGATTGGTAAGATCTCTCCATTTTTCTCTTGTTCTCTTATTGTTCATCCACTCCTGCGTGAGTGAAGAAGGTTTGATCCAAGCGGTGTGTGCTTGTGATTGGTTGTAACGTTCTGCTTTATAGTGGATTGTTGATCTAGACGAGGTCCTGTGGTTTTTACCTCTTTGAGGGTTTTCCACGTAAAAATTCCTGGCGTGATGTGGTTTATGTTTTGATTTAGTTCATTGCATTATTATTCCATAATTTTGGTTTGTTTCGGGAGGCTAGATCCTAAGGTTTTGTGCAAGGCCCCCAACAAAGTGGTATCAGAGCTAAGTTCAATGAACGGGTAGGATCGGTTTGAATTATGGAAGGTGGCTCCTCAAGGATGATCAGCCTTAATGGTTCTAACTGGACGATATGGAAGGCTAAGATGGAGGACTTGCTTTATTGCAAGGACCTATATTCTCCAATTTTAGGCATATCAGCAAAATCCAAGGATATGATTGATGATGATTGGAAGAAGATGGACCGAAAGGCGGTGGAGTTTATTAGACAATGGTTGGATGATTCTGTGTTTCACCATGTGTCTACAGAAACCTCAGCCGCTAGCCTATGACTAAAATTACAAGGGTCGTATGAGAGGAAGACAGCCGGTAATAAAAAAATTTTGATAAGGCGACTTGTGAATCTCAAGTTCAAAGATGGTGGTTTTGTGGCCGAGCACATGAATAAGGTCAATAATATAGTGAGCCAACTCTCCTCTATGAAGATGGTTCTGGATGATGAATTGTAGGCTTTACTATTGCTTAGTTCATTACCTGACAGTTGGGAGACATTGGTGGTGTCTCTAAGTAACTCTGCGCCAGACGGAAAAATATCCATGGAACAGGTTACTAGCTGTCTCTTCAATGAGGAGACAAGGAGGAAGTCTTAGAGATCTACTCAGCAAGAGGCTCTTGTGACACAGGAACGTGGGAGAGGGAAGAACAAGAAGGGCAGGAAGGCCCGAAATAAATCAAGAGACAAGTCGAGTAACAGAAAAGATGTTGATTGTTGGAATTATGGCAAGAAGGGCCACTACAAGCATGAATGTCGTGGTAAGAAAAACGACAAGAAAGGAAAATGGAAGGAAGATGAATCAGATTCCACTGCGGTCGCTTTAGATGATGACGTTATAGTTATTGTTTCTGTAGATCATGATGTATGTTTCACGGCTACAAGTTAGGACACCGATTGGATGATTGACTCGGGAGCTTCATTTCATGTGACTCCACGTAGGGACTTCTTCACAAGCTATTAGTCTGGTGACTATGAGACTGTGAAGATGGAAAATTCTGACGTATCGAAGATCGTGGGAGTCGGTAATATTTGTGTGAAGACCGATATGGGTTGCACATTGGTTCTCAGGGATGTGAGACATATCCTAGACCTTCACCTCAACTTGATGTCGACGGGAAGGTTGGATGACGATGGCTATGAAAATCGGTTTGCTGGTGGGCACTGGAAGCTCATCAAGGGTTCGTTGATCACAGCTAGAGGAAAGAAGTGTTGCACTCTTTACAAGGCAAGTGTTAGTATATGCAAGGGTGGGTTGAATGCAGCAGAAGATTCAACTATTGACATGTGGCACAGGCGTATAGGTCACATGAGTGAAAAAGGGCTTCAGCTACTAGCAAGGAAGCGACTCCTTCCAGACGTGACAGGTATACCTCTCAAAACCTGTCTTGATTGTTTATCAGGGAAACAGCATAGAGTTTCATTTGTTAAATCTGCTTCTTATGTTAATGGAGTGCATGCATTAGATTTGGCTTATTCTGATGTTTGTGGTCCTATGAGGACAAAAACCTTGGGTGGGGCATTGTATTTTGTTACTTTTATAGATGATGCATCTAGGAGGGTTTGGGTTTATGCTATGAAATCCAAGGATGAGGTCTTTAGTGTATTTAAATTATTTCATGCTATGGTCGAGAGAGAGACAGGTAGATCATTAAAGTGCATCCGCACTGATAATGGTGGTGAATACATTGACGACTTTCATGAGTACTGAAGTCCCTGGGTATACGGCATGAACAGACGGTTCCCAAGACCCCCCAGTATAATGGTGTAGCTGAACGAATGAATCGCACCATTGTTGAGAGAATCAGATGTATGTTATCCCATGTGAAATTGCCCAAGACGTTCTGGGGAGAAGCAATGCACACGGCGGTGTATTTGATGAACATGTCTCCATCAGCCCCGTTGAATGGAGAAGTACCTGAGAAAGTGTGGACTGGACATGATTCATCGTACAGTCATCTCAGGGTGTTTGGATGCAAGACATCCATTCACGTACCAAAGGACGAGAGGTCCAAGCTTTATATGAAGATCAGGCAATGCGTGTTTTTAGGGTACAATGATGAAAAATTTAGTTACAGATTGTGGGATCCGATTGAGAGGAAGCTCGTCAAGAGCAGAGATATGGTTTTCTTTGAAGATCAGTGTATAGAAAACATTGGTAAGCCAAAGAAGAACCAGCCTAGTTCAGGTGAGCAAGAGGACATGGATCCGGTTACTCCTCCTGTGGTGCCTGATGACGGGAGAGTACAATAAGGTGCAGAGGACGAGGGAGTTCCTTCAGAAGATGGACCAGAGGAGCAGCCCCCACTTGATCCACCTGTTGAGCCATAAGTGAGGAGGTCATCTAGGGACAAACAACCGTCCAAAAGGTACTCGCCATATGAGTACATTATGCTAACTGATGGGGGAGAGCCAGAAAATTATTCCGAGGCCCTAGCCGAAAAGCATAAGGGGAAGTGGTTAAAAGCTATGCAAGAGGAGATGAAATTCTTGCATAAGAACTACACCTATGACATAGTGAAACTACCTAAGGGCAAGAAAGCTTTGAGCAACAAGTGGATGTTCAGAAAGAAGGTTGAACAGAAGAATTCATAGACGAGGTTCAAGGCCAGACTTGTAGTGAAAGGGTTTGGTCAGAGGAAAGGCATAGACTTCGAAGAGATATTCTCACCAGTAGTGAAGATAACATCCATAAGGGTATTACTTGGGTTGGCGGCTAGCATGGATCTGGAGATAGAGTAGTTAGATGTTAAAATTACCTTTCTCCATGGTAACCTGGAAGAAGAGATGTACATGTACTAACCAGAGGGGTTCGAAGTCAAGGCCAAAGAGCATATGGGTGTAGGCTGAGGAAGAGCTTGTATGGACTGAAACAAGCTCCACGGCAATGGTATAAGAAGTTTGACTCGTTTATGTTGAAGCATGGATATGACAGAACGGAGTCGGACCACTGTGTTCACGCGCAAGTTCTCAAATGGTGATTTCTTAGTTCTACTATTATATGTTGATGGCATGCTCATCATGGGAAAAGACATCAAGAAAATCGACAGGCTGAAACAGGAGTTGGGGAAGTCTTTTGCAATAGAAGATTTGGGTCCGGCTAAATAGATCCTAGGAATGGAGATAACCTGCACTACAAGAAAAGTCACTTTTACCAACGAAAATTTTCATAGGCAAAAGTCTTATTTTTGTAGGAAAAACGTTTTACCTGTGAAAATTTTCATTGGTAAATTCCTCGCTAAAAGTCCGAGGGGAACACGTTTTACCCACGAAAATTTTTTTTCGTTCGCAAAGGTAAGATTTTTGCCGACGAAATATTTCATAGGCAAAACATTTTACCAACGCTAATTTTCGTTGGTAAAAATATTGATAAAACTTTTCACCTACGAATACCTTTATAGGTAAAAATATTTACAAAACTTTTTAGCTACCAACAGTTTCGTAGCTAAAAATATTTAAAGACTTTTTACCTATGAATATTTTCGTAGCTAAAAATATTTAAAAACACTTTTTACCTACCAACAATTTCGTAGCTAAAAATACTTACAAAACTTTTACCTACGAATATTTTCATAGGTAAAAGTATTTACAAAACATATGCCTACGAATATTTTAATAGCTAAACACTTTTACAATACCTACACCTACGAAATATTCGTAGGTAAAAATATTTACAAAACTTTTAACTACAAATATTATCGTAGCTAAAAATATTTACAAAACTTTTAACTACGAATATTGTCGTAGCTAAAGGTATAAACGTGGATGAGACTTTTACCTACGAAAAATTTCGTAGGTAAAAAACTTTGCTGATACTTTTACCTACGAAAAGTTGCGTTGGTAAAAGTGTCTTTTTTTTTTTTTTGCAAAATTCCTGATATACACCTGTTACAATATATTTCATCATATTCTTCCTGATATACACCTGTTATATAATATATTTCATCATATTCACATTCATTTACGCTAATGAGCTCAGCTTGTAGGAACTAAGATATTACACAACATCCTCGGGTTGCAAATCATACAATTCATCTGTTCCCGACACAGGCTAACAAGTGATGAGACTTCATGACCTACCTGTACCAGCTGCGCCCATGCTTGGTATATTTCCACGTCCCCTACCACCGCCAAAACCACCACCACCAAAGCGAGCACCGCCTCGGCCGCCTCCACGTCGGCCTCCAAATCAGCCACCACTATCTCTGCCACCTCTACCACCGCCGCTCCTGCCACCACCTTCACGGTTGTCACTTCTTGGCTCAAGCCGTAGTCCCAAAGTTCCGATCCGTTAAGTTCCAAGGCCTTGGAGAAACTATCACCATCTGTGAAATCTAGGTAAGCCGACCTGCAAACAAAGGTGAGGCAAAAGTCACCTAACAAGCAACAACCAAACAAATATGGAAAATCCCCAAATTATTTGCTCAAAAAAAAAGATTAAAAGAATATGAACAGGTATGTCAAAAGTGGCAATATTGAAAGAAATGGCATCTTCCCATTCAACACAACAGCAGTACACATGGGGCCAATCAGCACATTTCTTGGGCTGGCTTCTACAGAGCACACAACTGCACTTAGCATACATCTATACACATTAGCAAAACAAATCGCAGGAGCCTTTTTTTTTGAAAGGTGTAATAAAATACAATAGCTTTTCTCAAAAGATGTCAGAACAAAATCACGAGCATACCTACGCACATTTGACATTTAGCAAAACAATTAGCTTTTTCACAAGACCTCTTGTCACAAATAGCTTGGTCTAATTAAAATACCATCATCCTGAATGGCTTGGTCTAATTAAAATACGATGCAACATGTATGTATCTTGGAGCTGAACAAGCTACAAACATACTGTTGAATAGTTTGAAAAAGAAAAGAAAAGATATGAAAACCATCATCCTAAATAAAACCATAGTGAAGGTAAAGGACATTTTGTTAGCAATATAAAGATGGAAATGGGTATGGAGCTTCAAAAAATTCTGTTGATTCTCCCTTGCTAATGGAAAATCAGTAACCTGCATTACCAGAAAAACATGAAAGAACACCACCAAGAAATCCCTTTTAGAAAGAAGAAGAAAACACATGCACGCATGCAACTAGCTCAAGCAAGTAGTTAGTATATGATAGACCATTCCTTTCATCTACAACATAAGTTGGTCACCCCATTGTTGCTTCAGCTTAGTTAAAAGGTTTTGTTCATGGTCAACATTCATGCTCCTGTCAAACAACAAAAGATAGTCCAGAAACCTTCCTTGACTAAGGAAATCATTTACTATAATCTAAATCATTGAAAAGTCTTTCAGGAGGGACAACCTTTTGCATTAATTTGACAGTTAAAAAGTTTAAACGTTCAGATTTCACAATTCTCCGCTTATTCTTTAGTAATTCATATGCCTGAAATAGATTTAGCAAACCATATTATCTTTGATTTTTTTACCTTCATTACAGTTTCTTCCTTCCACATATCAAATCCCTTGAAGAAAGACCTTGAAGAAGTACCTAATACATACATTAAAAAAAAAAAAATCAATGTACAAATAAGCCCAATTCAAATTAATGAAAGCCAAAATAAAAATAAAAAGTCAACGAATTGTCAACCTGAAACATATTCGAACAGCCTTGGGTCAGCTTTGATGGAAATAAGGCCCAACCTATTGGCTAGGACTTCATCTAGGACCACGATGTGTTGTCTACACCAACCATTCAATGCAACAAAAAACAACTGAGCCAACCATCTCAAAAGATGGTTATAAACAAAAAGGAAAAGTCATATGTTATACAACTGCTTTTCTCTGTAAACATCAGCAGGTTCGTTCCCATGTATGTCCTATACAACTGCTTTTCTCTGCACATATTGAATACAATTAGTAAGATTTACACTTTAAAAAAGGACAATGAGAACCTAATTACCCTCTCATTCAACTCGACTTGGCAAGATTTTGAGCTGCGTCTCTTCAAAACTCGTTGGAGATTAACTCTTTAAAAAAACTTGCTGGAGATACTGTCTTGATCCGGACTCAACAAGACTAGAAACATGAAAAGAGTTCTCGCAGGAATCCATTTCTAAGTTAAATCTTCAATTACACTACATCAATTAAGTTTACTAACAAGTAAACAGGCACTTCACCTTTACTATGTGTGCTTTCCAACAAAGCAAAATGGGATGAGATGTCAATTGACCTTTCAACCAATCATGAAAAACAATTTCCCTGGACCCTTTCACAACCACACCTTGTCTTGGGAAAAACTTGAATCAGGGATGAAAGGTTCACATTCTTATATCAATGACATGGATCATTTATATAAACCAAGATCACTGAAACATAAATACTCTTAACTAAAATGAGATGAACTAATTTTAATTTACATTGTAGGTGGATTGTTAATGACAACAATGATGGATATGCATGGCAACATCACATTTGCTGATTGAAATGGAACAATTCAGTCAAACCCATTTCTTAAAATTGTTTCATAAGAGAAGTACAACATTTGGAAAAACCAATTTCCTTAGCATTAGGAAGAAAGGGGATCTGTAAAACCAGATTAGGCCGGTTGGTAGTAAGATAGAAAAGCTCGATCACATTTGCTTATCTCACTTAGCACCTAAGGTTGGGAACTGACCTGGATCTTCAATGGAAAAAAACTAATTTTTCTATCTCAGAAATTGCACAGAACTGTATAATCATGAAGAACATAAAAACATCCTATACTCTAGGATGCATAGATGGACTTTGTCAACATGTACCATGAGGACCCCTTAAGAAACTGCCACCGCTAATTATGCACAAACCACAATGAGGCTGTGTTTTGATGCACTCCAAATCACTGGTTATTCATATATGTTGGCAACAAGAACAACCATCAACTCGCCTAGCATTTCGAATGGAGTAAGAAACTAGAATCACATTATATGGGATATGGTGTCTCTGCCTTCTTTGTGCAAAATAATATCCAAAGTGTTTCATCCTACCCAAAACAGAAAGGTATTAATATTGCAGAAAAGCATCCCATTCCACCTTTCTAAGAATATCCAAAATCCAAGTACGGTTCTACCCAATTACGAAGTTTAGGAACAACCAAATATGTTGGTTTCTCATTCTTATATCACTATTCTTTCCAAAAAATTGTATAAAGCTGTAATAAACACCCCAAGTACGTAAAGTTCTTATTATAATATACACCCCAAGCACCCATTTCCCAATAACTGGCATTGATACCGCAGAAGCTACAATCATACCCACATTCAGTTTTTTTTTTTCCTTTTTCTTTTTTGCCTTTAATACCCTCTAGGTAGTTTAATTTTAGGCAGATGTGCCATTTCTGAGTGCCAGTGTATCATCCATCACACCCTGCCAAAGTATCAAATCATATACATTAGCATGGGGCCCACATAAAATTTCTTGTGACATCCAACCCATACAAAGGGCACACCCCACCACGAAAACACGATGCCACAAAATTCAGGCCAATCCTATCATCCATAGTGAATTCAACTGCCTCAACCTCGACTTGCACAGTGCGGCCCACCAGATGATTGGATTGGACTGAGTTATTCAGGCGCGTCCCTGAATAAAATTACAGAGAGTGAGAGATTTACCGATATCACAAGTTGCAAGGAAGACTTCCTAATTGTGCACTTTGAAACAATGCACTCCATAAGAAATCGAATAAATGAAAACTTGTACATGGTATAAACTATCATGAACTAAAATAAAGCAGTGGAGACCAATCTATTTCTATCACTGTGAATGCCCTGTGTTGAGCCTACAACACTTTGGAAATAGTATCGAACAGTTTCGATCAACTAACCTGATATACAGATTGCATCAGATAACCCTAAAATCCAGCTCTTCGCTCGATCTCCTCTTTCTCATGACAGCTTTGCAGTTTGATGGTACCCCTGTTTTATTTGTCTTGAAAGTTGCGGTTGTTGATTTACTTTCTAAATCTGTTTTCAAGAATCCACCACTTGTGCAATTATTCATAGTAAAGTAATTCATCAACAAAATAGAAATACATAAATGCAAAAACTGTGATGATGCACTCATTCCATCCAAATGGGGCAAGTGATAATCCACACTATAAATCCAATGAATCTCAGTGTGGATGGAAGATGCCCTCTGATAGAGAGGTTCCTGATCTTTCGATCAATGTCCCTGGAGTAAATGGTTAAGGAAAAAAATTACAGCAATAGTCTGTAAAAATGCCAAAGAGTGGATGGTTAGGAACTTCCACTTAGTTCAGGTTCCAATAAAATGAGAACTTGTGAGATTGTTGACAAATTACAAATGCAAATCAGATTTTATCCTAGAAATGAAATCACCATTTTCTGTTCCCCTTTTATTCTTCCAGGTGTGGGGATTGATTGGAGATCGACTGAAGCACCTAGAGAGATGGGGAATTGACCATCAAATATGGTACTTCTTGCTTCTAATTTTATTTCAACCCTTGGGCTACTTTAGTATACAAGCTGCATCCATGTTATACCAGTGCCTTATCCATGCCATATCTAGTGAAAATAGAACCTGAATTTCGAAATCCACTCAGGTACTTGTATTGAGATTTTACAATACAAGCAATGAGAATATTAGGAAGCTAATAAGCATGTAAGTACTGAGTGTACATAGAATGGAAAACTAAACCAACGGCTACACTATGTTCACAAAACACTAGCTTTAAAAAAACCTCCACTTTAACATAGAGAGTTCTATTAAAACATGGAAATGACAGCTTTAAAAGAAGACTCCGAAAGAGTACCTGAATGACAGCAACACCACCAGAGAGTATTGCTATTCTTTCATTAAGCTTCTCTTTCATAATCCTGTTCAGCATCCTGCAAAAACGGAAAATATATATGCCACTAAGGATGCCATTTGAGGTAGTATTCGTCTTGCGTTATTACTAGCTACTCCATTGCCTACATGTTTGATAATACCCTGTGTGTATCTCCATTGCACTCCTAAAGCACAATAATCCAAATGATTCAAGTCTACAAAGAGTAGATTATGCATTTTTTACAGAAACAAAGAAGTAATTGAGCATGAACCTGTATAATGTCAGCTGGAACATAAGTTTCTGTCCGTATAATCACAAGGCAGTTAACAGGCCAACACGTATGCCATCATAGTACTAATTTCACTTAAGACATAGGTTTCCCACACCGCTCCCAAATCCATATCGAAACATGTCAAATGCAATTCTTCTCATGCATAGAAGAATAAATGTAACGTGTTTATTAATGGATCAAAAATGTGGAAGGCAAAGAGATAAAAGCAATGGAAGGGTCAAAGGGAAGAAAAATATAAGACAATCATCCATCCTCCCAACTTGCAGAAGTTCAAAGTAAAATATGTAGAATAAGAAGGTTAGGTAAATGCAATTCTCCTCAAAACACAATTTATTGGTCATGCAAACTTTCTTAGGGAAAACAAAAACATGATTCACAAAGATAACCCAATCAAAGATAATGCTTAGAAAACATCATGAAACACCAAAAATATTAATGCCATGTAAAATTGTAAATTTAAACTATAAGAAACATTCCTTAAAGTGAAGCAGGCAAAGATGTATACTTATAAAAAGTTTCCATCTAAAAGGCATTTCCTGTTAGAAGACAACCTAGAAAGAGAAAAAAAATAATGTCAAAATATCCACATGATGCAAGCAATCAGTAAGATGTTCCTCCAACTCAGCTCCCTCCAATTCCTTGAGCTCTGCCTCCAGTTCATTCTAACATGGTGAAAAGATTATATTCAGAATCTCCAACTAGAAAAAGTAAATGGACAAATGAAGATTTATGCGAGGATGAACGTTGTGGCAAAACCATTGCCCAATCCATATGATTTTGTCCGTGAACAATACGGTTGTATCATCCACATCACCGGATAAGGGTGATATGGCCCATTTCTATTGGTGACATATACGGCCCACCAAAACCAATTTTCAATCGTCCACATTTTGATATAAAGACTTGATAAAATTATAATCATTGTTCTCTTTGTTTAGTAAAAGAATATAACTAACATGATTATTATTTTTTTTTTCAGGTATGGACATTGGATTTTTCAAATATCTAGCTCAATGCCAAGCATTCAAACTTCAAAATGGCCGTTTGAATAAAATCAATCTGAAAAAAATGAGAAAGATTATGACTAGGATATTACATGGATGAGAAATTTGTACACAAGTGTGGGGTGTGCTGTTGGTGCTGCTACAAGGTTACACACATGTCAAAACACATGTTTTTTTTAGATGTTTATATGTAATTCCAACCTAGAAAAAGATGTGAGCTCCATGCATGGTTTTTTTTTTTTTTTTTTTTTTTTTTCAAATTGAATAGATTAGCCCATTTTGTAGGGAAAACTCTTGAGCATGGTTTAAAACTAAGACTATCTGCTGAAACTCGATTAGTTGTCTCGGACTTGGTTGGATTCGACGCAATGCAATTTGTTACCATGATTGCTCTCTTGAGACTTGGGCTAGTCCTGACTTGGCTAGGTCGCTAAGTCTTTTAGGGCATGTTTAGTCAGTGGAATTAAATGGTATTGAATTGTATTAGATGGGGTTAACATCATTATTGCACAATGATTGGATGTCTGGAGATACCATGGTATTTTAGCCATTCAATCCTATGTTTGGGATAAAATTCTTGTCATAGGAAAAAACATTGGATCAAGTCAAATCCAGTTTGGTGGAGCATGGAATTGTAATCAACGAACCAAATTCACAATGAATGTCGTTCACTTGTACACATATATAACTAGAATGTCACATATGAATGGACAACAACAACATGGATAAACACATGCATCAATGTGGGGCCCACATATGTAGTAGATTTCAAAATTCATGAAAATCCCACATGGGACCAAATGCAATTTCATCCCACCTAATCCTGATCTTTCGAATTCCCATCCTCACCAAATGCTTAATGGAATTTGCATGAGACCAAATGCAATTCTATCCCACCTAGTCTCATCTAATACCCTACGCCAAACACCCCCTTAACCATGCATTTGCATACTCGCAGGTGCATCAGGTGTGCCCCATCATGAAGATGGCCGTATGTAAAAATCAGGCTGGTACACTCATTAGGTGGGCCACTGCAAGTTTGCGACTGAAAATAGTGGGTAGTTTGGGATTCCTGAAAATAGTGGGCCACTTTAAAAGGGTCTACAGGCAACATGCTTCACCTTAAGCGGAATCAGGGATTCCTTGCAAATCTGAATCTGGGAAAACTAAGAATCTCCAAATGCATATTTATTTGGAAGGGCAATTTTGGAAGAAGACAAAGGGCAATTTCGTAATTAAATAAGAACAATGATAAGAAGGGGTGGGTGGGTACCTGGTGGATAGGAGAGAGGGGATAAGGAGATAAAAGCAGCCACGAGAGGAGGAGCCAAGCACTGGAGGTATCTCCTTTTACTCTGCACTTGGGAATGTGGGCTTTCTTCCTTCATAACATTTCCACACTAAAAATAAAAAAATAAAAATCATTTTTCATTCTCATGAGGAAGAGAGCACTGGCATGTTACTGGTACCGTGCTATTGTGGGGTCCACATGTTGTGTTGATGAAATCCAACCGTCCAATGGGTTTGCCCCCCAACACATTTTGTTCACCAAGATCAAGAATCTGGCCCATCCAATTATTAGGTGGGCCACATCAGAGAAAATCAATAGGTACGCCCCAACATGATGATGGAAGGACTCAAATATCAGACCAATGAAATTATCATGCGGGGCCCACCACTTGAATTTGGAGGATTTTAGGCGATGTAACAATGATTTCTATGGTGGGGGCCACCTGATGGTTGGATCGCCTGATTTTTTTTGGGCGTCCAACCATCATGGTGGGGCGCACTTCTTGGACAGGTTGGATGTCGCGTACATGCCTTGTGGGACCCACAATAGAACGGTCCATCAATGGTACCATGTGAAAGGAACGGCAGGCTACCTTTGGTGACAAGAAATGGGGAGCATTGGGAGCACAACTCACACGGAGAGACTGCATTTCTTTGCTCTTTCTGCGTAGCTTTCGTTGCAGCTGCTCCGGTTCTTAGTGCATCAACAGTCTCCGTCGTAGCTTTTGTAGGGAGGAGAAACAAAAGAGATGGAGCAGACATCGGGAGGGAGAGAGAGGATTAGGGAGTGGAGAGATTAGGGAACGGAGAGAGAGAGAGAGAGAGAGAGAGAGAGAGAGAGAGAGAAATAACCCCCTTTTTGGGCATGGCTCTGTTTTGAGCGCGCGCCCAAATTTGGGAGACGGATTGGCTACTGATGGTGGGTACATCTGTGGGCCCACCATGATGTATGTGTTTCATCCATTCCATTCATCTATTTTTAGACATCATTTTAGGGCTTTATACAAAAAATAATAAGTATATAAATCTCAGGTGGACCACACCATAGGAAATCAATAATGATTGGATATCCACTATTAAAATCCTCCTAAGGCCCACTGTACTGTTTATTTGAAATCTAATATATTGATTAGGTCATAAAGACTCGGATGAAGGGAAATAATAAATATCAGCTTGATCCAAAACTTTTATAGCCCCCGAAACGTTTTTAATGGTCAACGTTCATCAAACACTTTTTCCTATAATTTACAAAATCAGACAAAACCCCAATTCAGGTCCACATTCAAATCTGTAAGTCCTAGAATCCCCAAATCTCTAAATGAGGGTCTACATCGAATCATGACTATCATATTTCCTACTATAATTAGCAGCTAAGGTTCAGCTTGAGTGATTAAGATATCCACCAGTTATATGTAATCAAGAGGAACTATTTGATCCTTGTCTTGATGATAATATACATAAGCTGCCACTGGTCTGGTGGGTAGTGGTCCATGCTCTGTGGGCCCCACCATGTTGTATGTGCTTTATTCACACCATCATTTTAAGGGTTAATCTAAAAAAGAAGTCATATCGAAGCCATAAGCAGAGTGGAGACCACCGTCCATCCATAATACGTGTCAAACATCTACCCCATCAGTCAGATGCACCATTCCATGTTAAAAATCAAGTCAATCTGTGACTTGTGTGGGCCACACCACATACAAAAGTTGAGAGGGGTTACCCTCCATTTAAAATCCTTTCAATTATTTTTTGGGCCCACCGAGATGTGGTCCACAAATCCAGCCTATCCATTATGTGTGTGCCACTTGGATGAGGGGTCATACCAAGTTTCAGACGCATCCAAATTTCAGGTGGGGCCCACCAAGTGCTTTTATATGTTTTAGGCATGTCTTCACATGATTTTAGATGGTATGGCCCACCGAAGTTCCGTATACGGATGATTTTTTGGATATCCCATAATTTAAAGGGGACCCATCAAATGCATGGTGTTGATGTTTGACACACGTCATGGTGTGGCCCACACAGCTTGACCTCATGGGGACGGCATGGATTAAACACAAAGGTCAAGTTGTGTAGGCCCCACCATGACATGTGTCAAACATCAACACTGTGCATTTGATGGGCCCCCTTTAAATTATTGGATATCCCAAAAATTAGCCGTATACGGAACTTATGTGGGCCATACCATCTAAAATCATGTGAAGAAATGCCTAAAACATATAAAAGCACTTGGTGGGGCCTACTTGAAATTTTTATGCATTTGAAACTTGATCCGACTCCTCATCCAAGTGGGACACATATAATGGACGGGCTAGATTTGTAAACCACATCTCAGTGGGCCTAACAAATGATTATGAATATTTTAATGGAGAGTAACCCCTCTCAACTTTTGTATGTGGTGTGGCCCAAAAAAGTCATAGATTGACTTGATTTTTAAGCCCTAGGCCTACCATGGAATGGTCTGAGTGATGGGATAGATGTGGGCCCACTTTGATTTATATATTGTATATCCATATGATCCATTTGTTTTGCCAACTCATCGTATGATATGAGCCCAAAAATGAATCATAATCAAATATTACGTGGACCACACCACATGAAAATAATAGTGATTGGTTATCCATCATTAAAATCATCGTAAGGTCAACTGTACTGTATTATTATTATTTTTTTTTACATGGAGATTATAATTCTTCGAGATAGACAATGTTCAACAAGTTCAACTACCGCTACAACAAGGGCAAATACTTCATAACCATGAAGAATGAATAAATCTTTCTATTTTTATTTATTTATTTATTATAGGAATAGGATTCTTTAAAATTTCACAAACAAAGGGAGAAATTTGAATTATAAAAGAGATTTCAACATCAAAGTTGGGGGTAAAAAAAAAGAAAAGAAATGTGATACCCAAACACCCAAATCCAGATGGGCAAAAAATCATCAAATCCCAAAACAAAAAGATATAAATGAAGAGAAAACATAAACATCAGCTTGATCCAAAACTTCTATGAATGTTATTTTTAATGGTGGACGTTCAGTCCCTACTTTGTAGTCCACTTAAGCTTTTGACCTGCCCCATTTTTTAGTTAATATCTTAAAATGATCTGAGAAAAGTGTTGAACGGTATAGAGAAAGTCAATCCATGAATTAGGTGGGCCAAGAGCTTAAAAATAAAGTCAATCTATGACTTGGGTGGGCCACACCACATAATATAATGGAGAGGGGTTTCCTTACAACATTTATAATCATATATTGGGTTTGCCTAAATGTGATTCACATATCCAATCCACTCATTATGTGTGTCCCACTTGGATGAGGAGTCAGACCAATTTTTCACGCATCCAAAACTCATGTGGGTCCCACCAAGTGCTTTTAAATTTTTTAGGATGTGTTCACATAGTTTTAGATGGTATGGCCCACTTGAGTTTCGTATACAAATTATTTTTAAGATATCTCATAACTTAAAGGGGACACATCAAATCCACGGTGTTGATGTTCGACACACATTATGATGGGGCCCACAAAACTTACTAACATTAATTCTTAGGTTCTCACGAGGTCAGTAAGTTGGGTCATAATTTTGACTAAAATATTTGGCCCATTTTATATGTCTGGTCCATTCACTCTATTTTACTGATCAATACCCTCAATTTGACTAGTTACTCGCCTCAATCAAGCTACATATGAGAAAAGATATTGGGTATACCAAGATTGATCAACAATTTCAATGAAATTTGATTTAAACATTTGAAGTTAAGATTGTCCAAAAATGGTTAAATGTTGTTCATAATATCAAAAATATATTAATGAATAGAAAACACAAACATCAGCTTAATCCAAAACTTCTATGGCCTCCAAGAAATTTTAAATGGTATAGGTTCAATCACACACATTTCCTGTGGTGTGGTCCACTTGAGCTTTGGATATACTTCCTTTTTGTTCTTTAGACCTCAAATTATCTGTTAACATGGATGAATGGAGTGGATAAAGTAAATAAATAACGGTGGACCCCACAGGGTTTACTCTAGTAAAGGTAACGAGTAACTCAAATGTAGTGGAGAAAGGTTTCCTTACAACATTTGTAATCATATATTGGGTCTACCTAAATGTGATTCACATATCCAACCCACTCATTATGTGTGTCCCACTTGGATGAGGGGTCAAACCAAGTTTCAACCGCATCCAAAACTCATGTGGGACCCCACCAAGTGCTTTTATATTTTTTTAGGATGTCTTCACATAGTTTTAAATGGTATGGCCCACTTGAGTTTCATTTACTGATGATTTTTGAGATATCTCATAACCTAAAGGGGACACATCAATTCCACGGTGTTGATGTTCGACATACATCATGACGGTGCGAACATTTGCAAAAATTCAAAAGACCCTTCAGATATGAATATTTTCGTAGGTAAATATGGGTTTTACCTACGAAATTATAATTCGTAGGAAAAAGTAAGCTTTTGGACCCTTTAGCTACGAATATTTTTGTAGGTAAAGACAGGTTTTACCTACGAAATTAGAATTCGTAGGTAAAAGTAAGGTTTTTTATTATTGAAATTCAAAAGACCCTTTAGCTACGAATAATTTCGTAGGTAAAGATGAGTTTTACCTACAAAGTTAGAATTCGTAGGTAAAAAAAAATTCAAAACACCCCTACGAATAAATTCATAGGTAAAGATGGGTTTTACCTACTCAAATTCATAGGAAAAAGTAAGGTTTTCGAACTTAACAGACCCTTTAGCTACGAATATTTTTGTAGGAAAAGATGGGTTCTACCTACGAATTTAGAATTCGTAGGTAAAAGTAAGGTTTTCGATTTTAGAAATTCAAAAGACCCTTCAGCTACGAATAATTTCGTAGGTAAAGATGGATTTTTACCAACAAACCTAAAATTCGTAGGTAAAAGCAAGGTTAGGTTTTGGATTCTCTATATTTTTGAAAACTTTGACAGACCCTTCAGCTACAAATAATTTCATAGGTAAAGATGGGTTTTACCTACAATCCTATAATTCGTAGGTAAAAGCAAGGTTTTGGATTTGAAAATTTTTTAAAATTTAGCAGACCCTTTAGCTACGAATATTTTCGTAGGGAAAGATAGGTTTTACCTACGAAATTAGAATTCGTAGGTAAAAGTAAGGTTTTCGCTATTAGAAATTCAAAAGACCCTTTGGCTACAAATAATTTCGTAGGTAAAGATGGGTTTTTTAAATGTTCAAAATATCCTTTAGCTACAAATATTTTTGTAGGTAAATATGGGTTTTCCCTATGAAATTAAATTTTGTAGGTAAAAGAAAGGTTTTGGATTTTCTATACCCTTCAGCTACGAATAATTTCGTAGGTAAAGATGGGTTTTACCTACGAACCTATAATTCGTAGGTAAAAGCAAGGTTTTAGATTTGAAAATTTTTAAAAATTTAACAGACCCTTTAGCTACGAATAGTTTCGTAGGGAAAGATAGGTTTTAACTACAAAATTTTATTTTGTAGGTAAAAGGAAGGTTTTGGATTTTCTATTTTTTTGAAAAATTTCACAAAATTTAAAAGACCCTTTAGCTACGAATATTATCGTAGGTAAATATGGGTTTTACCTACGAAATTTAATTTCGTAGGTAAAAGTAAAGTTTTCGATTTTTGTTTTGTAGAAAAATACAAAAGACCCTATAGCTACGAATACTTTTGTAGGTAAAGATGGGTTTCAGGTAAAAATAAAATTTCAATTCAAAACACCCTTTGCCTACGAAAATTTTCATAGGTAAAGATGGCTTTTACCTACGAAATTAAATTTCGTTGGTAAAAGTATGCTTTTACCTACGAAAATAATTTTCGTCGGTAAAAGTCATCTTTACCTACTAAAAATATTTTCGTAGGTAAAAGTTTCGTAGGTAAAAACTATATTTCTTGTAGTGCTGTAACAGAAGTAGCAGGAAGCTTTGGCTGTCATAAGATTGGTATATTGAGAAAGTCCTAAAGCGGTTCAATATGAATGCAGCGAAGCCGATTAGTACTCCACTGGATGGTCACTTCAGATTGAGCGACAGGCAGTGTCCCAAGACGAAGGCAGAAGTGGATAAGATGTAGAAGATACCTTACGCGTCAGCTGTAGGAAGTTCGATGTATGCTATGGTGTGTACACGCCCAGACATAGCATATGCGGTTGATGTTGTTAGCCGTTATCTTGCCAATCCTGGCAAAGAGCATTGGGTAGCGGTAAAATGGATACTGCGGTATCTAAGAGGCTCATCTAGGTTGAGCCTATGTTATGGTGACAAAAAACCTGTGTTAGAGGGCTACACAGATGCAGATATGGTAGGTGACATAGACTCTAGGAAGTCTACATTGGGGTTCATGTTCACGTTTGTAGGGAGAGCGGTTTAAAGACGGATTTAAAGACGGTTCTGGACCGTCTCTAAAATTGCTTGGTTTAAAGACGCTTTAGAGACGGTCGTAAACCGTCTCTAAACTTTTAGACGGCCCTTGACCGTCCTTAATATTGTCTTAAAATTTTGAACGTCCATAAATCATTTAAGACGGTCAAAAACCGTCGTTAATTGAGGATAAAAGACGGCCATTGACCGTCTGGAATAAGAGACGGTCTCTGACCGTCTTATGTGCAGCCAATTGAGACGGTCAAGGACCGTCCTTATTAGAGACGGTCATTGGCCGTCTCTTTCTGGCAATCTGAGACTGTCAAGGACCGTCTCAATTAGAGACGGTCATTAGCCGTCTTTAGCCGTCTTTTCTTATTATGTAAAGACTGTTAAAAAATAGTCTGCATTAGAGACGGTCCTCAACTGTCTCCATTTGAGACTGTCAAAGACCGTCTCTATTAGAGACGGTCCTTAGCCGTCTTATAGTGGCCATTTGAGACTGTCAAAGACCGTCTGCATTAGAGACGGTCGTAAACTGTCTCTATTGCTCGAGTACCAATTTCAAAACAAAAAAATTTATGAATTTCAAAAAAAAAAAAAAAGTTTAAAAGCTTGAAAAATAATTAACAATGTTTAAGAAAAAAATTTAGATTTTGAAAAAAAAAATGTAATTTTATAAAAATCTAGATTTTGAAAAAAAAATTAAGAACTTTGAATAATGTTGATAATTTTGAAAAAAAAGAAGATTTCGATAAAAAAATGATATTTTGAAAAAGAAAATTTATGAAATTAAACAAAATTATGAAAAAATTGACAAATTGTAAAAAAAATATACATTTTTTAAAAAAGAAAAATAGATTTTGTATTTTGACAAGAAAAATTAAAAAGTTATATAACAAGATTTCGATAAAAAATGATATTTTGAAAAAGAAAATTTATAAAATTAAAGAAAATTGTGAAAAATTGACAAATTGTAAAAAAAATATTTTTAAAAAAAAAGAAAAATAGATTTTGTATTTTGACAAGAAAAATTAAAAAGTTATATAACAAGATTTCGATAAAAAAAATCATATTTTGGAAAAGAAAATTTAAAAAATTAAACAAATTTGTGAAAAAATTGATAAATTGTAAAAATATATATATTTTTAAAAAAAGAAAACTAGATTTTGTATTTTGACAAGAAAAATTGAAATGTTATATAACAAAAGTGAGATTTTGAAAAAGAAAATTTAAAAAATGAAACAAAATTATGAAAAAAATTGACAAATTGTAAAAAAAAAATATATTTTTTAAAAAAGAAAGCTAGATTTTGTATTTTGACAAGAAAAATTGAGAAGTTAGATAACAAAAGTGAGATTTGGATGATTTGTTGTATATCCTTGCCACTCCTATGTTTCTCTAACCCATTTTTGGGGCGGGTATAAAAAATTATGTAGATTTAAATCTTAAGTGGACCACACCACTGGAAAGAATGATAATATAGTACCTTACAATTAAAAATTATAAAGAACCCATGGTAAGGTTTTAGTAATGTTTATTTGCAATCCAACCTGTTGATAATGTAAAGAAGATCTAGATGAAGGTAAACTACAAAGATCAAATTGATCCAAAACTTTTGTGGCCTTCAAAAGGTTTTTAATAGTTATTCATCATTGTTTTGATTGGTATGGCCCACCTGAGATTATTGAGTTCTTATGACTTAAAATCACATCCCAAAATATGATAGAAAAATATATAGACGATGTCGATATACATAAAATATATTAAGGTGGGCCCTATATGGTTAGAGTAACACCCATGAAGGAGTTACCTAAATAGTGAAATGGTACTATAAGGTCACCTCATGGGAACTTCCCATAAGGTTAATTTGTGTGCGCCCCACCATGATGTGTGTAGAACATCAACACCATGCATTTGATGTCCCCTTTAAGTCCAAAAATTAGTCGTATATGAAACTTAGGTGGACCATAGCATTTAAAACTATGTGAAGACATCCCTAAAACATATAAAAGCATTTGGTGGGGCCCACATGAATTTTGGATGTGTATGAAACTTGGTCGAACTCCTCATCTAAGTGGGACACGTAATGAATGGGCTGGATCTATGAAGCACATCTAGGTGGGCCCAATAAATGATTATGAATGTTTTAATGGGAGGGTAACCCTCTCAATTATAGTATGTGGTGTGGCCCACCCAAGTCATGGATCGACTTTATTTTTAAGCTTTAAAACATACCTCCCCATAGAATCTTATTAGAGACTGACGATGCTTAAGGGGCTCCATGGGGCCCATTTCAATATATTTGTTTTATCTAAGCCGTCCATAAATTTTGAAATATTATTTCAATGCATGAGCTCAAAAAGTAGAAAATATTAAAAGTCTAAGTGGACCACACCATAAGAAATAATGAAAAATAAATTTATAACACTAGTATGTGGTGTGGTCCACCTACAGCTTCGATTTGAATCATTTCTTGGATCAACCCTAAAAATGAGCCGTTAAAATTAATGGGCAGAGTGGATAATTAACATACATAATGGTAAGCCCCACAAGTCCAAAAATAATGAAAATTCGGGATCAACCCACACTGTCCATCCATTTTTCGAGATCATTTTAGAGAACTATCTAAAAAATTATTCATATCCAAATATTAATTAAATGAACCACACCACAAATAAGGAGAACAAATTGGCTACTCCCCCTGACACCATCCAATGGCTTATGGTTGGTGCTATATGGGCCCCACCATGATGTATGTGTTTAATCCATGCTGTCCATCTATTTTGATTTAAAAAAATAATATTTTGAAAAAAAAATATAAAAAATTAAACAAAATTGTGAAAAAATTGACAAATTGTAAAAAAATATATTTTTTAAAAAAGAAAATTAGATTTTGTATTTTGACAAGAAAAATTAAAAAGTTATATTACAAGATTTCGATAAAAAAAAATGATATTTTGAAAAAGAAAATTTTAAAAATTAAACAAAATTGTGAAAATTTTGACAAATTGAAAAAAAAAATTATTTTTTTGAAAAAGAAAACTAGATTTTGTATTTTGACAAGAAAATTTGAAAAGTTATAGATAACAAAAGTGAGATTTAAAAAATGATATTTTAAAAAAGAAATTTTAAGAAATTAAAAAAATTGTGAAAAAATTGACAAATTGTAAAAAAATATATATATTTTAAAAAAGAAAACTAGATTTTGTATTTTGACAAGAAAAATTGAAAAGTTAGATAACAAAAGTGAGATTTAAAAAAAATGATATTTTGAAAAAGAAAATTTTAAAAATTTTAAAAAAATTGTGAAAAAATTGACAAATTGTAAAAAAATATATTTTTTAAAAAAGAAAACTAGATTTTGTATTTTGTCAAGAAAAAATTGAAAAGTTAGAAAATAAAAGTGAGATTTCGATTTTTAAAAAATGATATTTTGAAAAATAAAATTTTAAAAATTAAACAAAATTGTGAAAAAATTGTCAAATTGTAAAAAAAATATATTTTTAAAAAAAGAAAACTAGATTTTGTATTTTGACAAGAAAAATTGGAAAGTACTTAAATAACAAAAGTTAGATTTTGATGATGTATTATATATCCTTGCCGCCTATACGTTTCTCCAACCCATTTTTGGGCGGGGTATAAAAAATTGTGTAGATTTAAATCTTAAGTGGATCACACCATTGGAAAGAATGATAGTATAGTACCTCGCCATTAAAAATTATAAAGAGCCCATCGTAAGGTTTTAGTAACGTTTATCATAATCCAACTTGTTGATAATGTAAAGAAGATCTAGATGAAGGTAAACTACAAAGATCAAATTGATCCAAAACTTTTGTGGCCTTCAAAAGGCTTTTAATGGTTATTCATCATATTATTTTGATTGGTATGGCCCACCTAAGATTATTTAGTTCTTATGATTTGAAATCACATCCTAAAATATGATGAAAAAATATATGGACGATGTCGATATACATAAAATTTATCAAGGTGGGCCCTACACGGTTAGAGTAACACCCATGAAGGAGTTACCTAAAATAATGAAATGGTACTATAAGGTCACCTCATGGGAACTTCCCATGAGGTTAATCTGTGTGCGCCCCACCATGATGTGTGTACAACATCAACACCATACATTTGATGTGTCCCCTTTAAGTCTAAAAATCAGTCATATACGAAACTTAGGTGGGCCATAGCATCTAAAACTATGTGTGACCCACCCAAGTCATGGATTGACTTTATTTTTAAGCTCGTGGCCTACCATGGAATGGTGTATCTGATGTTTGTGTTTTCTATTCATTCATATATTTTTGATATTATGAACAACCTTTAACTGTTTTTGGACAATCTGATCAGTCCATATTGAAGAGTGAATAACTTCAGATGTTTAAATCAAAATTCACTTAAATTGTTGATCAATCTTGTTTGCCCAATATCTTTTTCATATGTAATATGATCGAGGTTAGTAACTAGTCAAATTGAGGGTAATGATCAGTAAAATAAAGTGAATGGACCAGACATGTAAAATGAGTCAAATATTCTAGTCAAAATTGTGACCCAACTTATTGACACCCTGAAACTCTAAGAATTAATGTAAGTTTTGTAGGGCCCATCATGATGTGTGTCTAGCATCAACACTGTGCATTTAATAGAAGTTTTGGATTAAGCCGATGTTTGTGTTTTCCCTTCATTCATATCTTTTTGATATTATGAACATGTTGGATGACAAACATTACTGTGGGCCCACCATAATGTATGGCCCTATGACCATTTTTTTAAAAAAACTTTTGAACCAATTGGATTTCAAATAAACATTACGATGGGCCTTAGGATAGTTTCAATGGTGGGAATCACCATCCCGTTGTTTTTTATGGTAGGGTCTACTACATATTTTTATTTGTCTCATTCTTTGGCTCGTGATTTAAAATGATATCTCAAAATGGATGGACGGTGTAGATTTAACAAATATATAAGTTTTTATATTTTTTAAATATTATATATATGGAAAAGGTTCTATTCGTCGAGCTCATGGGAACTCCCCATGAGGTCGAGCTGTGTGGGCTCCATCATGATGTGTCAAAAATCAACACCATGCATTTGATGAGTCCTCTTTAAATTATGGGATATCTCAAAAATCAGCCGTATACAGAACTCCGGTGGGCCATACCATCTAAAATCATGTGAAGACATGCCTAAAACATATAAAGCACTTGGTGGGGCCCCACCTGAAATTTGGATGCATCTAAAACTTGGTATGACCCTACATCCAAGTGGCACACACATAATAGATGGGCTAGATTTGTGAACCACATCTCTGTGGGCCCAAAAAATAATTATGAATGTTTTAATGGAAGGTAACCCCTCTCGACTTTTGTGTTCGGTGGTCTGTAGGCCCCACCATGATGTATGTGTTTCATCCATGCCGTCCATCTATTTTTATAGATCATTTTATGATATTACAAAAAAATGAGTTATATCCCAATCTCAAATGGACCAAATTACAGGAAAAAGTGTTGAATGAATGTCGACCATTAAAAACTTTTTAGGAGCCATAAAAGTATTAGATCAAGCTGATCTTTGTTTTTTCCCTTCATCTCTGGGCCTTGATGACCGAATCAAAGATTGGATGTCAGATAAACAGTACAGTGGGCCTTAGGAGGATTTAAATGATGGATATCCAATCACAATTGTTTTCCTGTGGTGTGGTCCACCTAAGATTTATATCCCTTTTATTTTTAAAACTACATTTTAAAATTATATTTAAAAATGGATGAACGGATCGGATGAAACACATACATCATGGTGGGGCCCACAGCCCACCGAACACCAGCCACGGGGCTGGTGTCAGCGGGAGTACCCGATCCGTTCTACTACGCCAAAACCCTACTACCCCGCGCCCTCTCCCACAACTCCAAAATTTCGCCCGCCCGCCCGCCCGTCCCTCCGAAAACCCCAACCCTCTCTCCCTCTCTCTCAACCTCACTCTCCGTCTCTCACTCCCGCGCACCCTCTCTCTCTCTCTCTCTCTCTCTCTCTCTCTCTCGGTCCCTCTCTCTCTCTGTCTCTCTCTCTCTGTCTCTCGGTGCTCTCTCTCTCGCACATCCTCTCTCTGTCTCTCTCGGTGGACCGTGATCGGGGCTCCAACATAAACAGGTATCTCTCTCTCTCTCTCTCTCTCAATCTCTCTCTCTCTCTCTCAATCTCTGTCAATCTCAATACCGATTGAAATGATTTGGGGATTTAGGGATTTGGGGATTTGGGGATTTGGGGATTTAGGGATTTGGGGATTTAGGGATTTGGGGATTTGGGAATTTACGAATTTGGGGATTTGGGGATTTACGGATTTGGGGATTTGGGGATTTCTATCTCCACTGTTTCAAGCGGTCCACCTTGATGTATGCTGGAAATTGTCAGTTAAGATTTGGCTCATGCTATAGTGGATATGCAATGATCTAAGCTGGAAAAATGGTTATGCATGATGATTGCCATGCTTAGAGGAAAGTAGGGAAGGAACGTTGGATGTATGGAAATTATGCTGGAAATTATGTGGATATGCAATCACCCATCATGGTTATGCATGATGATTGCCATTTTTCCAGCTCAGTTCATATATGCAATCATCCACAAGTCTTTCCAGTTTTAAGTTCTTAATTTGTATAGGTTCTAAAGAATTCACACTCTGAAGTCTGAATATGGTTATGCATGATAATTTTCATGAGCAATTTTTGATATCCATAACATATAATTTTCATGAGCAGTTTTTAGTATCCATGGCGTATATATTATCTGTGAAATGGTCATGATGTCGGCCATGTACTTACATATGCTTTTGTGTGTGTGTGTGTGTGTGTGTGTGTGTGTGTTGGATGTTTCTTTCTTTTTCTTTTTCTTTTTTTTTTTTTTTTTTCAGGATGCTGCTGGGTATCGAGATGAACTACAGGCTGTGGCACCACACTCACTCCTCAAATGTTCAAGCGACGCTACGACCCTGGTATGATATGATGTGTGAACCTAAGCATCAATTTGGTTTTTATAAATAACACAGTAATAGCTGATTGATATGCATAGTTTATGTACAAATATTTGTTGGTGAATTAGGGAGCATTTGGATGTACCACCCGATTATGGCTGGTGGGACTTCTGAGGTGTTCTTAATGTACTTGGTGTTTGGTTTTTAAAAATATGTATAACCTATGCCATCAATTTGGCTTATACAAATAACATGTGTTCTCTAGCCAGTTGATGTGCCTAGTTTACTCACAAACTTTTACTGGTGAATAAAGGAGCGTTTGGGTGTACTGTCAAATCATGGTTGATGGGACTTTTGAGATGTGCTTAATGCACTTGGTGTTTGAGGTGGCGCAAAAAAGGCCACATGCATTAAGCATACTAGTGTTAAATCCCATTTTCTCCCCCCCAAATCAACCATGGTCTGATGCTAGTGTGTCATGCTTGGTCTTGGGAAGCGTAACACCCAAACTGCACTCGACTTGGATGCATTTATCATTTAACCTTATCAACCTAGTCTTTAGCTTCTCTTTAGTTTGACGATTCTTATATTTGGCCCCTTCTTTCTTTTTCTGATATGAATTTAGAGAATGATGAATATGTAAGGATTGCCAGGTTGTTTCAGGAGAGTCTAATGCATGACATAGATTAATGGTTATGGATGTTTATATCAACAGATGGAAGAAAGGGAGTTAAATTAATAGGTGCTCAAAAAATAGGTGTTCAAAAACTAAGTGGTGGAATTTAAAAGGAGATGACAATGTTGTTTAAAGATAAATGGATGGAAGAAAGAAAATTGAGCTGGAAAAACTGGAAAAATTGTCATCTCCTTTTAAATTGAGATGACAATCATGCATAATCATGCATAACATTTTTCATTAAGCTGGAAAAACTGGAAAAATTGTCAGCTACAAACAAACAGGTCCATTATATGAATTGAGCTGGAAAAATGGATGGACATTGTGGATATAAATTAGATACATCATGATGGGATTGGGGTCTTTTGGCTCATGCTATAGACTTATCTGGAAAATTGGATGGACATTGTGAATATAAATTAGATACATCATGATGGAATTGGGGTCTTTTGGCCCATGCTATAAACTTAGCTGGAAAAATGGATGGACGTGTGCAATATGCAAGTAACTAATTCCTCAACCAAGCCATGGATGGAAATGAGTGAGTTATGACTGATTTACAAATGGTTGTTACTTGTTAGGGATGTTTCACTATCAATTATTTTATTAAAATAGATGGCTATAATTAGAATTAATGAATGAGTAGGATTAGTTCTTTTTCATTGGAAAAGGTGTGAGGGATTTTCCTAGGAGTGCAACAATCCTTTGCTCAAAGTGATCCTTCTAGATTGAGGAGAGATTCCAAATCCATCCTTTTTTTCTTCTTTTCTCTTTCCATCCCCAATTCTTCAACCAACAAATCACTCTTCATTTTACAGCTTTTAGACATCTGTCCTGCATCCTTCCTGACCTGTCTAATGTGCATGTGGCATGCATGCAGATCAATCCAACAATCCTAACAAATAAATTGTTAGAAAGAAAAAAGGACAATGGTGCAAATTCAAAATGTAAAAGAAATGTTTTAGATTGTCTAATCAGTACAATTTCTGAGATATATGCTCCATCCACAAACAAATTGGAGTCTCTGACAATCTGGATTGACATGCATGTATACCACATGTATGCTGGATGTGTCACCACCACCCACTTGATACAGTTGTGGAAATGCAAAGCAAAGTCTTAACCATCTCTTTAGCACAATGAAGTGCCTTCACCAAATTGGCTACGCCTCAAGGATAAAACATTGAGGTCAAGGGTTTAGACTTCAGGCTAATCTATCAAAAACATTTTCTAGCACATTAATCCAAATCTCTAGAAAGGGGTTAATAATTCAATGCTGATAAAGAAGAATGCAGATGTGAAGAAGTAGAAAGATCTGTGAAGGTACGCTTTTCAATGGTTTGTGACTATAGACATGGCCCTCATTTTCCACCATTTCCTGAATGGTGGTAATTTATCCACCATACATATGGCATAAATGTATGTCAACCCAGACTGTCGAAATCATTGACCTGGTTGTGGATGGAGTACATTCAAGCCACATTGAAAACAGGTGACATGAAGAATCCAATTTGCAATCATCAAACATAGCACTATGAAGAAAATGGTCAGTGGTCTAAATTCACTTTGCTCATTCCTATATTTGCTGTAAAAATAGGAATTGAGTGTTTAGATACTCCACTTCTATCGACATAACCAAATGGCAAACTAGGCTGAGAAAGAACTATATTAAACTTCTAAGACAGCCAATCATAATTCATGAACAGTATTTGATAGTCCGGTAAAGTGTGACTGAAGATGTTCTCCTCACACTGTTGATGCATGACTGATGACCTGCTTTACGTATTACCAAACAAGTATTTTGCAATATCAGTATTCACATCAAAATTCCAGAAACTTTCTGTGTATTAAAATACAGAAAATGCTTGTGCAACAAATCCTTGAACAACTATGTAGCATGTAGCTTACGCTATGTAGTGTAGCTTAGCCTTATCGCCACGTAGCTCATGAAAATAGCTTGAGTTGTGTAGCCTACGCAACATGATAATTTGCATATGCTATTCGCTACAAAGACTAGGCTACATGCTATGTAGCTTACATTACAAATTATTTTTCACTACATTAAAATCAATAAATGTTTTCAATGATTTATTACATTTTTCTATTTTCAATCATAATTAGTTAATCTTTTCAATGCTTTTAGTAAAATAATACAAGTAACTAATTCATGGCTTGGTTTTATTTTCAATTCTCCTTGGCAATATGCAAGTAACTAATTCCTCAACCATCTCATGGCCAACATCAATTTGAGTCAGCATAAACCTTTGGATCCTCTTTTTGAAAGGTATATTCACTCTAATCCAACTCCCAAGCCCGCAAATAAATTCAGCCCACAAATGTATTTCTTGCAATATTTTAAAATCTGAATGATATTTGTTACATTGCTGACAGTAACATTGTTTTCTAACATGCATGTATAAAACAAATTATTTGTTCCAAACAGGACATTTATGATAAAACAAATTATTTGTTCCAAACAGGACATTTATCAAAGGAGCACTATCAGGTGATATTTACGATTTTCATTATAAATAGATTAAGAGCCAATGATAATTATAAGTAAACTTGTAGCAAAAAATATAGAATTTGATTTTTTTCAAAACATGGAAAGACTAATCAGTCCTACTTGTAACTTCAGCCACTGCTTCAAATGGAGGGACTGCACAAAGGTTTGGTTAGGGAGATTACTGATGGTGAACTAGCAGCTGCAACAAATATGAGAGCTACAAAGGTGAAAAGAAACATAAGGCGGTCGGTAAGATAAGATAGATTGACAGTACTTGTTTCAAATTTCTTGGATGGATGATGAATGTATTTGGGAATGTAAATGAAAATAAAAAACTTATAATATATATATATATGTTATCAATGGAGGATACCTTGTTTAGGGGGACATGAAATTCTTGTAGCTTATGGTATGGTGCCCCATATTGTTTGTATGTTACTAGTATGTAGTAGATAATACTAGGTTCAATAGTAGATAATACTAGAAAATCCCTAAACTTAAACCTACACCTAATCCTAATCTACTCCTTAACCCGAATCCAAACCTAAACCTATACTTATAACCTAAAACTATTCTCAAATCTCAAAACCTATAACCTAAACCTGAATCCAAACCCGAACCCGAATTCCTAAACCTTAACCTAAACATATAACCTAAGCCTATACCTAAACCTAAAACCTAAAGCTAAAGTTAAACCTATAACTTAAACCTAAACTCAAATACCTAAACCTTAACCTAAACCTACAACCTAAACTTAAACTTATAACCTTAACCCTAAACCTACACCTAAACCTACACCTACTCCTAATCTCAACTCCCTAACCTAAACCTAAACCTAAACTTGAAAACCCAAAATTGAACCCGAACTCGAACCCGATCCCGATTTCCTAAACCTAAACTTAAGACCTTAACCTAAACCTATTTTCAAATCCCAAAACCTATAACCTAAACCTAAACCTATAACCTATAACCTAAACCAAAACCTATAACCAAAACCAAAACCTATAACCTAAACCCGAACCCATTCTCAAATCCCATAACCTATAACCTAAACCTAAATCAAAACCTATAACCTAAACCAAAACCAAAACCAAACCCAAACCCAAACCCAAACCCGAACCTGAATTCCTAAACCTTAAGTTAAACATATAACCTATAACCTATAACCTAAGCCTATACCTAAACCTAAAACCTAAAGCTAAAGTTAAACCTATAACTTAAACTTAAACTCAAATCCCTAAACCTTAACCTAAACCTACAACCTAAACTTAAACTTATAACCTTAACCCTTAACCTACACCTAAACCTACACCTAATCCTAATCTCAACTCCCTAACCTAAACCTAAACCTAAACTTGAAAACCCAAAACTAAACCCGAACTTGAACCCGATCCCGATTTCCTAAACCTAAACTTAAGACTTTAACCTAAACCTATTCTCAAATCCCAAAACCTCAGTAACCTAAACCTAAACCTAAACCTATAACCTATAACCTAAACCAAAACCTATAACCAAAACCAAAACCTATAACCTAAACCCGAACCCATTCTCAAATCCCATAACCTATAACCTAAACCTAAATCAAAACCTATAACCAAACCCAAACCCGAACCCGAATTCCTAAACCTTAAGTTAAACATATAACCTATAACCTATAACCTAAGCCTATACCTAAACCTAAAACCTAAAGCTAAAGTCAAACCTATAACTTAAACCTAAACTCAAATCCCTAAACCTTAACCTAAACCTACAACCTAAACTTAAACTTATAACCTTAACCCTAAACCTACACCTAATCCTAATCTCAACTCCCTAACCTAAACCTAAACCTAAACTTGAAAACCCAAACCTATACCCAATCCCGAACCCGAACCCGAATTCCTAAACCTAAACCTTAACCTATTTTCAAATCCCTAAACCTAAACCTATACCTAATTCTAATCTCAACTCCCTAACCTAAACCTAAACCTAAACTTGAAAACCCAAACCTAAAACCCGATCCCGAACCCGAACCTGATTTCCTAAACCAAAACCTTAACCTATTCTCAAATCCCTAAACTTAAACCTACACCTAATCCTAATCTAAACTCCCTAACCTAAACCTAAACCTAAACTTGAAAACCCAAACCTAAACTCGATCCCGAACCCGAACCCGAACTTGAACCCGATTCCCTAAACCTAAACCTTAACCTATTCTCAATTCCCTAAACCTATAGCTTATAACCTAAACCTAAACCTAAACCTAAACCTTAACCTTAACCTATAACCTTAACCTAAACCAAAACTTATAACCTAAAACCTAAATGTATTCTCAAATCTCTAAACCTAAACCTACACCTAATCCTAATCTCAACTCCCTAACCTAAACCTAAACTTGAAAACCCAAACCTAAAACCCGATCCCGAACCCGAACCCGATTTTCTAAACCTAAACCTTAACCTATTCTCAAATCCCTAAACTTAAACCTACACCTAATCCTAATCTAAACTCCCTAACCTAAACCTAAACCTAAAATTGAAAACCGTAACCTAAACCCAATCCCGAACCCAAACCCGAATTCCTAAACCTAAACCTTAACCTATTTTCAAATCCCTAAACCTAAACCTACACCTAATCCTAATCTCGACTCCCTAACCTAAACCTGAACCTAAACTTGAAAACCCAAACCTAAACCCGATCCCGATCCCGAACCCGAACCCGAACCCGATTTCCTAAACCTAAACCTTAACATATTCTCAATTCCCTAAACCTATAGCTTGTAAGACCTTAAAACCTTAACCTTAACCTCAACCTCAACCTATAACCTTAAAACCAAAACCTATGTCCTAAAACCTAAACTTATAACCTATAAACTAACCTTAACCTAAACCTAAAACCTAAACCTTAACCAATACCTAAAACCTAAATGTATTCTCAAATCCCTAAACCTAAACCTACACCTAATCCTAATCTCAACTCCCTAACCTAAACCTAAACCCGATCCCGAACCCGATTTCCTAAACCTAAACCTTAACCTATTCTCAATTCCATAAACCTATAGCTTATAACCTAAACCTAAACCTTAACCTAAACCAAAACTTATGATCTAAAACCTAAATGTATTCTCAAATCTCTAAACCTAAACCTACACCTAATCCTAATCTCAACTCCCTAACCTAAACCTAAACCTAAACTTGAAAACCCAAACCTAAAACCTGATCTCGAACCCGATTTCCTAAACTTAAACCTTAACCTATTCTCAAATCCCTAAACTTAAACCTACACCTAATCCTAATCTAAACTCCCTAACCTAAACCTAAACCTAAACTTGAAAACCCAAACCTAAACCTAATCCCGAACCCGAAAACGAATTCCTAAACCTAAACCTTAACATATTCTCAATTCCCTAAACCTATAGCTTATAAGACCTTAAAGCTTTAACCTTAACCTAAGCCTATAACCTTAAAACCAAAACCTATGCCCTAAAACCTAAACTTATAACGTATAACCTAACCTTAACCTAAACCTTAACCAATACCTAAAACCTAAAAATAAACCTAAAACCTAAATGTATTCTCAAATCCCTAAACCTAAACTTACACCTAATCCTAATCTCAACTCTCTAACCTAAACCTAAACCCGATCTTGAACCCGAACCCGATTTCCTAAACCTAAACCTTAACCTATTCTCACCCCTAAACCTATAGCTTATAACCTAAGCCTAAACCTTAACCTAAACTTATAACCTTAACCTAAACCAAAACTTATGATCTAAAACCTAAATGTATTCTCAAATCTCTAAACCTAAACCTACATCTAATCCTAATCTCAACTCCCTAACCTAAACCTAAACCTAAACTTGAAAACCCAAACCTAAAACCCGATCCCGAACCCGAACCCGATTTCCTAAACCTAAACCTTAACCTATTCTCAAATCCCTAAACTTAAACCTACACCTAATCCTAATCTAAACTCCCTAACCTAAACCTAAACTTGAAAACCCAAACCTAAACCCAATCCCGAACCCGAATTCCTAAACCTAAACCTACATCTAATCCTAATCTCGACTCCCTAACCTAAACCCGAACCTAAACTTGAAAACCCAAACCTAAACTCCGATCCCGAACTCGAACCCGATTTCCTAAACCTAAACCTTAACATATTCTCAATTCCCTAAACCTATAGCTTATAAGACCTTAAAGCTTTAACCTTAACCTAAGCCTATAACCTTAAAACCAAAACCTATGCCCTAAAACCTAAACTTATAACGTATAACCTAACCTTAACCTAAACCTTAACCAATACCTAAAACCTAAAAATAAACCTAAAACCTAAATGTATTCTCAAATCCCTAAACCTAAACTTACACCTAATCCTAATCTCAACTCCCTAACCTAAACCTAAACCCGATCTTGAACCCGAACCCGATTTCCTAAACCTAAACCTTAACCTATTCTCAATTCCCTAAACCTATAGCTTATAACCTAAGCCTAAACCTTAACCTAAACTTATAACCTTAACCTAAACCAAAACTTATGATCTAAAACCTAAATGTATTCTCAAATCTCTAAACCTAAACCTACATCTAATCCTAATCTCAACTCCCTAACCTAAACCTAAACCTAAACTTGAAAACCCAAACCTAAAACCCGATCCCGAACCCGAACCTGATTTCCTAAACCTAAACCTTAACCTATTCTCAAATCCCTAAACTTAAACCTACACCTAATCCTAATCTAAACTCCCTAACCTAAACCTAAACTTGAAAACCCAAACCTAAACCCAATCCCGAACCCGAATTCCTAAACCTAAACCTACATCTAATCCTAATCTCGACTCCCTAACCTAAACTCGAACCTAAACTTGAAAACCCAAACCTAAACTCGATCCTGAACTCGAACCCGATTTCCTAAACCTAAACCTTAACATATTCTCAATTCCCTAAACCTATAGCTTATAAGACCTTAAAACCTTAACCTTAACCTAAACCTATAACCTTAAAACCAAAACCTATGTCCTAAAACCTAAACTTATAACCTATAACCTAACCTTAACCTAAACCTAAAACCTAAACCTTAACCAATACCTAAAACCTAAAAATAAACCTAAAACCTAAATGTATTCTCAAATCCCTAAACCTAAACCTACACCTAATCCTAATCTCAACTCCCTAACCTAAACCTAAACCCGAACCCGAACCCGATTTCCTAAACCTAAACCTTAACCTATTCTCAATTCCCTAAACCTATAGCTTATAACCTAAACCTATAACCTTGACCTAAACCAAAACTTATGACCTAAAACCTAAATGTATTCTCAAATCTCTAAACCTAAACCTACACCTAATCCTAATCTCAACTCCCTAACCTAAACCTAAACCTAAACTTGAAAACCCAAACCTAAAACCCGATCCCGAATCCGAACCCGATTTCCTAAACCTAAACCTTAACCTATTCTCAAATCCCTAAACTTAAACCTACACCTAATCTAATCCAAACTCCCTAACCTAAACCTAAACCTAAACTTGAAAACCCAAACCTAAACCCAATCCCGAACCCAAACCCGAATTCCTAAACCTAAACCTTAACCTATTTTCAAATCCCTAAACCTAAACCTACACCTAATCCTAATCTCGACTCCCTAACCTAAACCTGAACCTTTTTTTTTCCGTTTTTTTTTTTACTTGTGAAGTTCAACTTTATATGTATTACGCGTGGATGAATAATGTATTGTGGATAAGATTGTTTGTGTTTGGATGGATGTAGTTTATGTTTGGATGGATTTACGTAGTTTGGGTTTAGATGGATGTGAATGTGATGAAACAGGTGTATATCAGTCCTATTTGGATGAAACAGGTGTATATCAGTCCTGTTTGGATGAAACAGGTGTATATCAGTCCTGTTTGGATGAAACAGGTGAATGTGAATGAAATAGGTGTATGTCAGTCCTGTTTGGATGAAACAGGTGTATATCAGTCCTGTTTGAATAAAACAGGTGTATGTGAATGAAACAGGTGTATATCAGTCCTGTTTGGATGAAACAGGTGAATGTGAATGAAACAGGTGTATATCATCTGTTTGGATGAAACAGTGAATGTGAATGAAATAGGTGTATATCAGTCCTGTTTGGATGAAACAGGTGTATATCAGGTGTATGTCAGTCCTGTTTGGATGAAACAGGTGTATATCAGTCCTGTTTGGATGAAACAGGTGTATGTGAATGAAACAGGTGTATATCAGTCCTGTTTGGATGAAACAGGTGAATGTGAATGAAACAGGTGTATATCAGTCCTGTTTGGATGAAACAGGTGAACGTGAATGTGATGAAACAGTTTGGATTTACGTATGTGAATGAAACAGGTGTATATCAGTCCTGTTTGGATGAAATAGGTGAATGTGAATGAAATAGGTGTATAATAGTCTTGTTTAGATGAAACAGGTGAATGTGAATGTGATGAAATAGTTTGGATTTACGTAGTTTGTATAACAGGTGTATATCATGAAGAATACTGTAACAGGTCAAATTTGAAAATGTCCTTTTAAGGGTCATAAGAGACGGCCTATAGCAGTCCTTTTAAAGGACGGTCCATGACCGTCCTTTGAAGGCTCATAAGAGGGTCTATAATAATAATTTTCAAGGACGGTTTATGACCGTCCGTTTAAAGGACGGTCCATGGCCGTCCTTTGAAGGCTCATAAGAGACGGTCCATGACAGTCCTTTTTAAGGACGGTCCATAACAGTCCTTTTAAAGGACGGTCTATGGCCGTCCTTTTTAGGATCATAAGAGGACGGTCTATGACAGTCTTTTTTTCGTCAATAAGAATGACGGTTTTCAACCGTCCTTTAAAAAATAAGACACGTCAAAATTTGACGGCCTATGCGACGGTCCATGACCGTCCTTTTTGGTCATTTGAGACGGTTTTGGGCCGTCCTTTTTTCGCTGTTTTGGCGTAGTGAGACCATTCCTTTCATCTACAACATAAGTTGGTCACCCCATTGTTGCTTCAGCTTAGTTAAAAGGTTTTGTTCATGGTCAACATTCATGCTCCTGTCAAACAACAAAAGATAGTCCAGAAACCTTCCTTGACTAAGGAAATCATTTACTATAATCTAAATCATTGAAAAGTCTTTCAGGAGGGACAACCTTTTGCATTAATTTGACAGTTAAAAAGTTTAAACGTTCAGATTTCACAATTCTCCGCTTATTCTTTAGTAATTCATATGCATGAAATAGATTTAGCAAACCATATTATCTTTGATTTTTTTACCTTCATTACAGTTTCTTCCTTCCACATATCAAATCCCTTGAAGAAAGACCTTGAAGAAGTACCTAATACATACATTAAAAAAAAAAAAAAATCAATGTACAAATAAGCCCAATTCAAATTAATGAAAGCCAAAATAAAAATAAAAAGTCAACGAATTGTCAACCTTGAAACATATTCGAACAACCTTGGGTCAGCTTTGATGGAAATAAGGCCCAACCTATTGGCTAGGACTTCATCTAGGACCACGATGTGTTGTCTACACCAACCATTCAATGCAACAAAAAACAACTGAGCCAACCATCTCAAAAGATGGTTATAAACAAAAAGGAAAAGTCATATGTTATACAACTGCTTTTCTCTGTAAACATCAGCAGGTTCGTTCCCATGTATGTCCTATACAACTGCTTTTCTCTGCACATATTGAATACAATTAGTAAGATTTACACTTTAAAAAGGACAATGAGAACCTAATTACCCTCTCATTCAACTCGACTTGGCAAGATTTTGAGCTGCGTCTCTTCAAAACTCGTTGGAGATTAACTCTTTAAAAAAACTTGCTTTGGAGATATCTTGTCTTGATCCGGACTCAACAAGACTAGAAACATGAAAAGAGTTCTCGCAGGAATCCATTTCTAAGTTAAATCTTCAATTACACTACATCAATTAAGTTTACTAACAAGTAAACAGGCACTTCACCTTTACTATGTGTGCTTTCCAACAAAGCAAAATGGGATGAGATGTCAATTGACCTTTCAACCAATCATGAAAAACAATTTCCCTGGACCCTTTCACAACCACACCTTGTCTTGGGAAAAACTTGAATCAGGGATGAAAGGTTCACATTCTTATATCAATGACATGGATCATTTATATAAACCAAGATCACTGAAACATAAATACTCTTAACTAAAATGAGATGAACTAATTTTAATTTACATTGTAGGTGGATTGTTAATGACAACAATGATGGATATGCATGGCAACATCACATTTGCTTGATTGAAATGGAACAATTCAGTCAAACCCATTTCTTAAAATTGTTTCATAAGAGAAGTACAACATTTGGAAAAACCAATTTCCTTAGCATTAGGAAGAAAGGGGATCTGTAAAACCAGATTAGGCCGGTTGGTAGTAAGATAGAAAAGCTCGATCACATTTGCTTATCTCACTTAGCACCTAAGGTTGGGAACTGACTTGGATCTTCAATGGAAAAAAACTAATTTTTCTATCTCAGAAATTGCACAGAACTATATAATCATGAAGAACATAAAAACATCCTATACTCTAGGATATATAGACGGACTTTGTCAACATGTACCATGAGGACCCCTTAAGAAACTGCCACTGCTAATTATGCACAAACCACAATGAGGCTTGTGTTTTGATGCACTCCAAATCACTGGTTATTCATATATGTTGGCAACAAGAACAACCATCAACTCGCCTAGCATTTCGAATGGAGTAAGAAACTAGAATCACATTATATGGGATATGGTGTCTCTGCCTTCTTTGTGCAAAATAATATCCAAAGTGTTTCATCCTACCCAAAACAGAAAGGTATTAATATTGCAGAAAAGCATCCCATTCCACCTTTCTAAGAATATCCAAAATCCAAGTACGGTTCTACCCAATTACGAAGTTTAGGAACAACCAAATATGTTGGTTTCTCATTCTTATATCACTATTCTTTCCAAAAAATTGTATAAAGTCAGTAATAAACACCCCAAGTACGTAAAGTTCTTATTATAATATACACCCCAAGCACCCATTTCCCAATAACTGGCATTGATACCGCAGAAGCTACAATCATACCCACATTCAGTTTTTTTTTTTTTTTCCTTTTTCTTTTTTGCCTTTAATACCCTCTAGGTAGTTTAATTTTAGGCAGATGTGCCATTTCTGAGTGCCAGTGTATCATCCATCACACCCTGCCAAAGTATCAAATCATATACATTAGCATGGGGCCCACATAAAATTTCTTGTGACATCCAACCCATACAAAGGGCACACCCCACCACGAAAACACGATGCCACAAAATTCAGGCCAATCCTATCATCCATAGTGAATTCAACTGCCTCAACCTCGACTTGCACAGTGCGGCCCACCAGATGATTGGATTGGACTGAGTTATTCAAGCGCGTCCCGAATAAAATTACAGAGAGTGAGAGATTTACCGATATCACAAGTTGCAAGGAAGACTTCCTAATTGTGCACTTTGAAACAATGCACTCCATAAGAAATCGAATAAATGAAAACTTGTACATGGTATAAACTATCATGAACTAAAATAAAGCGATGGAGACCAATCTATTTCTATCACTGTGAATGCCCTGTGTTGAGCCTACAACACTTTGGAAATAGTATCGAACGCTTTCGATCAACTAACTTTGATATCTGATTGCATCAGATAACCCTAAAATCCAGCTCTTCGCTCGATCTCCTCTTTCTCATGACAGCTTTGCAGTTTGATGGTACCCCTGTTTTATTTGTCTTGAAAGTTGCGGTTGTTGATTTACTTTCTAAATCTGTTTTCAAGAATCCACCACTTGTGCAATTATTCATAGTAAAGTAATTCATCAACAAAATAGAAATACATAAATGCAAAAACTGTGATGATGCACTCATTCCATCCAAATGGGGCAAGTGATAATCCACACTATAAATCCAATGAATCTCGGTGTGGATGGAAGATGCCCTCTCGATAGAGAGGTTCTGATCTTTCGATCAATGTCCCTGGAGTAAATGGTTAAGGAAAAAATTACAGCAATAGTCTGTAAAAATGCCAAAGAGTGGATGGTTAGGAACTTCCACTTAGTTCAGTTCCAATAAAATGAGAACTTGTGAGATTGTTGACAAATTACAAATGCAAATCAGATTTTATCCTAGAAATGAAATCACCATTTTCTTTCCCCTTTTATTCTTCCAGTGTGGGGATTGATTGGAGATCGACTGAAGCACCTAGAGAGATGGGGAATTGACCATCAAATATGGTACTTCTTGCTTCTAATTTTATTTCAACCCTTGGGCTACTTTAGTATACAAGCTGCATCCATGTTATACCAAGTGCCTTATCCATGCCATATCTAGTGAAAATAGAACCTGAATTTCGAAATCCACTCAGGTACTTGTATTGAGATTTTACAATACAAGCAATGAGAATATTAGGAAGCTAATAAGCATGTAAGTACTTGAGTGTACATAGAATGGAAAACTAAACCAACGGCTACACTATGTTCACAAAACACTAGCTTTAAAAAAACCTCCACTTTAACATAGAGAGTTCTATTAAAACATGGAAATGACAGCTTTAAAAGAAGACTCCGAAAGAGTACCTGAATGACAGCAACACCACCAGAGAGTATTGCTATTCTTTCATTAAGCTTCTCTTTCATAATCCTGTTCAGCATCCTGCAAAAACGGAAAATATATATGCCACTAAGGATGCCATTTGAGGTAGTATTCGTCTTGCGTTATTACTAGCTACTCCATTGCCTACATGTTTGATAATACCCTGTGTATCTCCATTGCACTCCTAAAGCACAATAATCCAAATGATTCAAGTCTACAAAGAGTAGATTATGCATTTTTTACAAAACAAAGAAGTAATTGAGCATGAACTGTATAATGTCAAATTTGGAACATAAGTTTCTGTCCGTATAATCACAAGGCGATTAACAAGCCAACACGTATGCCATCATAGTACTAATTTCACTTAAGACATAGGTTTCCCACACCAGCTCCCAAATCCATATCGAAACATGTCAAATGCAATTCTTCTCATGCATAGAAGAATAAATGTAACGTGTTTATTAATGGATCAAAAATGTGGAAGGCAAAGAGATAAAAGCAATGGAAGGGTCAAAGGGAAGAAAAATATAAGACAATCATCCATCCTCCCAACTTGCAGAAGTTCAAAGTAAAATATGTAGAATAAGAAGGTTAGGTAAATGCAATTCTCCTCAAAACACAATTTATTGGTCATGCAAACTTTCTTAGGGAAAACAAAAACATGATTCACAAAGATAACCCAATCAAAGATAATGCTTAGAAAACATCATGAAACACCAAAAATATTAATGCCATGTAAAATTGTAAATTTAAACTATAAGAAACATTCCTTAAAGTGAAGCAGGCAAAGATGTATACTTATAAAAAGTTTCCATCTAAAAGGCATTTCCTGTTAGAAGACAACCTAGAAAGAGAAAAAAAATAATGTCAAAATATCCACATGATGCAAGCAATCAGTAAGATGTTCCTCCAACTCAGCTCCCTCCAATTCCTTGAGCTCTGCCTCCAGTTCATTCTAACATGGTGAAAAGATTATATTCAGAATCTCCAACTAGAAAAAGTAAATGGACAAATGAAGATTTATGCGAGGATGAACGTTGTGGCAAAACCATTGCCCAATCCATATGATTTTGTCCGTGAACAATACGGTTGTATCATCCACATCACCGGATAAGGGTGATATGGCCCATTTCTATTGGTGACATATACGGCCCACCAAAACCAATTTTCAATCGTCCACATTTTGATATAAAGACTTGATAAAATTATAATCATTGTTCTCTTTGTTTAGTAAAAGAATATAACTAACATGATTATTATTTTTTTTTTCAGGTATGGACATTGGATTTTTCAAATATCTAGCTCAATGCCAAGCATTCAAACTTCAAAATGGCCGTTTGAATAAAATCAATCTGAAAAAAATGAGAAAGATTATGACTAGGATATTACATGGATGAGAAATTTGTACACAAGTGTGGGGTGTGCTGTTGGTGCTGCTACAAGGTTACACACATGTCAAAACACATGTTTTTTTTAGATGTTTATATGTAATTCCAACCTAGAAAAAGATGTGAGCTCCATGCATGGTTTTTTTTTTTTTTTTTTTTTCAAATTGAATAGATTAGCCCATTTTGTAGGGAAAACTCTTGAGCATGGTTTAAAACTAAGACTATCTGCTGAAACTCGATTAGTTGTCTCGGACTTGGTTGGATTCGACGCAATGCAATTTGTTACCATGATTGCTCTCTTGAGACCTGGGCTAGTCCTGACTTGGCTAGGTCGCTAAGTCTTTTAGGGCATGTTTAGTCAGTGGAATTAAATGGTATTGAATTGTATTAGATGGGGTTAACATCATTATTGCACAATGATTGGATGTCTGGAGATACCATGGTATTTTAGCCATTCAATCCTATGTTTGGGATAAAATTCTTGTCATAGGAAAAAACATTGGATCAAGTCAAATCCAGTTTGGTGGAGCATGGAATTGTAATCAACGAACCAAATTCACAATGAATGTCGTTCACTTGTACACATATATAACTAGAATGTCACATATGAATGGACAACAACAACATGGATAAACACATGCATCAATGTGGGGCCCACATATGTAGTAGATTTCAAAATTCATGAAAATCCCACATGGGACCAAATGCAATTTCATCCCACCTAATCCTGATCTTTCGAATTCCCATCCTCACCAAATGCTTAATGGAATTTGCATGAGACCAAATGCAATTCTATCCCACCTAGTCTCATCTAATACCCTACGCCAAACACCCCCTTAACCATGCATTTGCATACTCGCAGGTGCATCAGGTGTGCCCCATCATGAAGATGGCCGTATGTAAAAATCAGGCTGGTACACTCATTAGGTGGGCCACTGCAAGTTTGCGACTGAAAATAGTGGGTAGTTTGGGATTCCTGAAAATAGTGGGCCACTTTAAAAAGGGTCTACAGGCAACATGCTTCACCTTAAGCGGAATCAGGGATTCCTTGCAAATCTGAATCTGGGAAAACTAAGAATCTCCAAATGCATATTTATTTGGAAGGGCAATTTTGGAAGAAGACAAAGGGCAATTTCGTAATTAAATAAGAACAATGATAAGAAGGGGTGGGTGGGTACCTGGTGGATAGGAGAGAGGGGATAAGGAGATAAAAGCAGCCACGAGAGGAGGAGCCAAGCACTGGAGGTATCTCCTTTTACTCTGCACTTGGGAATGTGGGCTTTCTTCCTTCATAACATTTCCACACTAAAAAATAAAAAATAAAAATCATTTTTCATTCTCATGAGGAAGAGAGCACTGGCATGTTACTGGTACCGTGCTATTGTGGGGTCCACATGTTGTGTTGATGAAATCCAACCGTCCAATGGGTTTGCCCCCCAACACATTTTGTTCACCAAGATCAAGAATCTGGCCCATCCAATTATTAGGTGGGCCACATCAGAGAAAATCAATAGGTACGCCCCAACATGATGATGGAAGGACTCAAATATCAGACCAATGAAATTATCATGCGGGGCCCACCACTTGAATTTGGAGGATTTTAGGCGATGTAACAATGATTTCTATGGTGGGGGCCACCTGATGGTTGGATAGCCTGATTTTTTTTGGGCGTCCAACCATCATGGTGGGGCGCACTTCTTGGACAGGTTGGATGTCGCGTACATGCCTTGTGGGACCCACAATAGAACGGTCCATCAATGGTACCATGCGAAAGGAACGGCAGGCTACCTTTGGTGACAAGAAATGGGGAGCATTGGGAGCACAACTCACACGGAGAGACTGCATTTCTTTGCTCTTTCTGCGTAGCTTTCGTTGCAGCTGCTCCGGTTCTTAGTGCATCAACAGTCTCCGTCGTAGCTTTTGTAGGGAGGAGAAACAAAAGAGATGGAGCAGACATCGGGAGGGAGAGAGAGGATTAGGGAGTGGAGAGATTAGGGAACGGAGAGAGAGAGAGAGAGAGAGAGAGAGAGAGAGAGAGAGAGAGAGAGAGAGAGAGAGAGAAACCCCCTTTTGGGCATGGCTCTGTTTTGAGCGCGCGCCCAAATTTGGGAGACGGATTGGCTACTGATGGTGGGTACATCTGTGGGCCCACCATGATGTATGTGTTTCATCCATTCCATTCATCTATTTTTAGACATCATTTTAGGGCTTTATACAAAAAATAATAAGTATATAAATCTCAGGTGGACCACACCATAGGAAATCAATAATGATTGGATATCCACTATTAAAATCCTCCTAAGGCCCACTGTATTGTTTATTTGAAATCTAATATATTGATTAGGTCATAAAGACTCGGATGAAGGAAATAATAAATATCAGCTTGATCCAAAACTTTTATAGCCCCAAACGTTTTTAATGGTCAACGTTCATCAAACACTTTTTCCTATAATTTACAAAATCAGACAAAACCCCAATTCAGGTCCACATTCAAATCTGTAAGTCCTAGAATCCCCAAATCTCTAAATGAGGGTCTACATCGAATCATGACTATCATATTTCCTACTATAATTAGCAGCTAAGGTTCAGCTTGAGTGATTAAGATATCCACCAGTTATATGTAATCAAGAGGAACTATTTGATCCTTGTCTTGATGATAATATACATAAGCTGCCACTGGTCTGGTGGGTAGTGGTCCATGCTCTGTGGGCCCCACCATGTTGTATGTGCTTTATTCACACCATCATTTTAAGGGTTAATCTAAAAAAGAAGTCATATCGAAGCCATAAGCAGAGTGGAGACCACCGTCCATCCATAATACGTGTCAAACATCTACCCCATCAGTCAGATGCACCATTCCATGTTAAAAATCAAGTCAATCTGTGACTTGTGTGGGCCACACCACATACAAAAGTTGAGAGGGGTTACCCTCCATTTAAACTCCTTTCAATTATTTTTTGGGCCCACCGAGATGTGGTCCACAAATCCAGCCTATCCATTATGTGTGTGCCACTTGGATGAGGGGTCATACCAAGTTTCAGACGCATCCAAATTTCAGGTGGGGCCCACCAAGTGCTTTTATATGTTTTAGGCATGTCTTCACATGATTTTAGATGGTATGGCCCACCGAAGTTCCGTATACGGATGATTTTTTGGATATCCCATAATTTAAAGGGGACCCATCAAATGCATGGTGTTGATGTTTGACACACGTCATGGTGTGGCCCACACAGCTTGACCTCATGGGGACGGCATGGATTAAACACAAAGGTCAAGTTGTGTAGGCCCCACCATGACATGTGTCAAACATCAACACTGTGCATTTGATGGGCCCCCTTTAAATTATTGGATATCCCAAAAATTAGCCGTATACGGAACTTATGTGGGCCATACCATCTAAAATCATGTGAAGAAATGCCTAAAACATATAAAAGCACTTGGTGGGGCCTACTTGAAATTTTTATGCATTTGAAACTTGATCCGACTCCTCATCCAAGTGGGACACATATAATGGACGGGCTAGATTTGTAAACCACATCTCAGTGGGCCTAACAAATGATTATGAATATTTTAATGGAGAGTAACCCCTCTCAACTTTTGTATGTGGTGTGGCCCAAAAAAGTCATAGATTGACTTGATTTTTAAGCCCTAGGCCTACCATGGAATGGTCTGAGTGATGGGATAGATGTGGGCCCACTTTGATTTATATATTGTATATCCATATGATCCATTTGTTTTGCCAACTCATCGTATGATATGAGCCCAAAAATGAATCATAATCAAATATTACGTGGACCACACCACATGAAAATAATAGTGATTGGTTATCCATCATTAAAATCATCGTAAGGTCAACTGTACTGTATTATTATTATTTTTTTTTACATGGAGATTATAATTCTTCGAGATAGACAATGTTCAACAAGTTCAACTACCGCTACAACAAGGGCAAATACTTCATAACCATGAAGAATGAATAAATCTTTCTATTTTTATTTATTTATTTATTATAGGAATAGGATTCTTTAAAATTTCACAAACAAAGGGAGAAATTTGAATTATAAAAGAGATTTCAACATCAAAGTTGGGGGTAAAAAAAAAGAAAAGAAATGTGATACCCAAACACCCAAATCCAGATGGGCAAAAAATCATCAAATCCCAAAACAAAAAGATATAAATGAAGAGAAAACATAAACATCAGCTTGATCCAAAACTTCTATGAATGTTATTTTTAATGGTGGACGTTCAGTCCCTACTTTGTAGTCCACTTAAGCTTTTGACCTGCCCCATTTTTTAGTTAATATCTTAAAATGATCTGAGAAAAGTGTTGAACGGTATAGAGAAAGTCAATCCATGAATTAGGTGGGCCAAGAGCTTAAAAATAAAGTCAATCTATGACTTGGGTGGGCCACACCACATAATATAATGGAGAGGGGTTTCCTTACAACATTTATAATCATATATTGGGTTTGCCTAAATGTGATTCACATATCCAATCCACTCATTATGTGTGTCCCACTTGGATGAGGAGTCAGACCAATTTTCTGCCGCATCCAAAACTCATGTGGGTCCCACCAAGTGCTTTTAAATTTTTTAGGATGTGTTCACATAGTTTTAGATGGTATGGCCCACTTGAGTTTCGTATACAAATTATTTTTAAGATATCTCATAACTTAAAGGGGACACATCAAATCCACGGTGTTGATGTTCGACACACATTATGATGGGGCCCACAAAACTTACTAACATTAATTCTTAGGTTCTCACGAGGTCAGTAAGTTGGGTCATAATTTTGACTAAAATATTTGGCCCATTTTATATGTCTGGTCCATTCACTCTATTTTACTGATCAATACCCTCAATTTGACTAGTTACTCGCCTCAATCAAGCTACATATGAGAAAAGATATTGGGTATACCAAGATTGATCAACAATTTCAATGAAATTTGATTTAAACATTTGAAGTTAAGATTGTCCAAAAATGGTTAAATGTTGTTCATAATATCAAAAATATATTAATGAATAGAAAACACAAACATCAGCTTAATCCAAAACTTCTATGGCCTCCAAGAAATTTTAAATGGTATAGGTTCAATCACACACATTTCCTGTGGTGTGGTCCACTTGAGCTTTGGATATACTTCCTTTTTGTTCTTTAGACCTCAAATTATCTGTTAACATGGATGAATGGAGTGGATAAAGTAAATAAATAACGGTGGACCCCACAGGGTTTACTCTAGTAAAGGTAACGAGTAACTCAAATGTAGTGGAGAAAGGTTTCCTTACAACATTTGTAATCATATATTGGGTCTACCTAAATGTGATTCACATATCCAACCCACTCATTATGTGTGTCCCACTTGGATGAGGGGTCAAACCAAGTTTCAACCGCATCCAAAACTCATGTGGGACCCCACCAAGTGCTTTTATATTTTTTTAGGATGTCTTCACATAGTTTTAAATGGTATGGCCCACTTGAGTTTCATTTACTGATGATTTTTGAGATATCTCATAACCTAAAGGGGACACATCAATTCCACGGTGTTGATGTTCGACAGACATCATGACGGTGCGAACATTTGCAAAAATTCAAAAGACCCTTCAGATATGAATATTTTCGTAGGTAAATATGGGTTTTACCTACGAAATTATAATTCGTAGGAAAAAGTAAGCTTTTGGACCCTTTAGCTACGAATATTTTTGTAGGTAAAGACAGGTTTTACCTACGAAATTAGAATTCGTAGGTAAAAGTAAGGTTTTTTATTATTGAAATTCAAAAGACCCTTTAGCTACGAATAATTTCGTAGGTAAAGATGAGTTTTACCTACAAAGTTAGAATTCGTAGGTAAAAAAAAATTCAAAACACCCCTACGAATAAATTCATAGGTAAAGATGGGTTTTACCTACTCAAATTCATAGGAAAAAGTAAGGTTTTCGAACTTAACAGACCCTTTAGCTACGAATATTTTTGTAGGAAAAGATGGGTTCTACCTACGAATTTAGAATTCGTAGGTAAAAGTAAGGTTTTCGATTTTAGAAATTCAAAAGACCCTTCAGCTACGAATAATTTCGTAGGTAAAGATGGATTTTTACCAACAAACCTAAAATTCGTAGGTAAAAGCAAGGTTAGGTTTTGGATTCTCTATATTTTTGAAAACTTTGACAGACCCTTCAGCTACAAATAATTTCATAGGTAAAGATGGGTTTTACCTACAATCCTATAATTCGTAGGTAAAAGCAAGGTTTTGGATTTGAAAATTTTTAAAATTTAGCAGACCCTTTAGCTACGAATATTTTCGTAGGGAAAGATAGGTTTTACCTACGAAATTAGAATTCGTAGGTAAAAGTAAGGTTTTCGCTATTAGAAATTCAAAAGACCCTTTGGCTACAAATAATTTCGTAGGTAAAGATGGGTTTTTTAAATGTTCAAAATATCCTTTAGCTACAAATATTTTTGTAGGTAAATATGGGTTTTCCCTATGAAATTAAATTTTGTAGGTAAAAGAAAGGTTTTGGATTTTCTATACCCTTCAGCTACGAATAATTTCGTAGGTAAAGATGGGTTTTACCTACGAACCTATAATTCGTAGGTAAAAGCAAGGTTTTGGATTTGAAAATTTTTTAAAATTTAGCAGACCCTTTAGCTACGAATAGTTTCGTAGGGAAAGATAGGTTTTACCTACAAAATTTTATTTTGTAGGTAAAAGGAAGGTTTTGGATTTTCTATTTTTTTGAAAAATTTCACAAAATTTAAAAGACCCTTTAGCTACGAATATTATCGTAGGTAAATATGGGTTTTACCTACGAAATTTAATTTCGTAGGTAAAAGTAAAGTTTTCGATTTTTGTTTTGTAGAAAAATACAAAAGACCCTATAGCTACGAATACTTTTGTAGGTAAAGATGGGTTTCAAGTAAAAATAAAATTTCAATTCAAAACACCCTTTGCCTACGAAAATTTTCATAGGTAAAGATGGCTTTTACCTACGAAATTAAATTTCGTTGGTAAAAGTATGCTTTTACCTACGAAAATAATTTTCGTCGGTAAAAGTCATCTTTACCTACTAAAAATATTTTCGTAGGTAAAAGTTTTGTAGGTAAAAACTATATTTCTTGTAGTGCTGTAACAGAAGTAGCAGGAAGCTTTGGCTGTCACAAGATTGGTATATTGAGAAAGTCCTAAAGCGGTTCAATATGAATGCAGCGAAGCCGATTAGTACTCCACTGGATGGTCACTTCAGATTGAGCGACAGGCAGTGTCCCAAGACGAAGGCAGAAGTGGATAAGATGTAGAAGATACCTTACGCGTCAGCTGTAGGAAGTTCGATGTATGCTATGGTGTGTACACGCCCAGACATAGCATATGCGGTTGATGTTGTTAGCCGTTATCTTGCCAATCCTGGCAAAGAGCATTGGGTAGCGGTAAAATGGATACTGCGGTATCTAAGAGGCTCATCTAGGTTGAGCCTATGTTATGGTGACAAAAAACCTGTGTTAGAGGGCTACACAGATGCAGATATGGTAGGTGACATAGACTCTAGGAAGTCTACATTGGGGTTCATGTTCACGTTTGTAGGGAGAGCGGTTTCTTGGCAGAGCAAGCTACAGAAGGTCGTAGCATTGTCGACGACAGATGCTGCATATATTACAGTCACAGAGGCATGTAAAGAGATGCTTTGGATGAAGAGGTTCCTACAGGAACTTAGCCTGAAGCGGGAGGAGCACGTGGTCTATTATGATAGTCAGAGTGCTATACACTTGAGCAAGAATCCAAGTTAGCATTCCAAGTCAAAGCACATAGAGATTCAATATCATTGGATCAAGGATACTTTGGATCAGAAGGTGTTACAGCTTGAGAAGGTCCACAGAACGATAATGGGTCAGACATGATGACTAAGGCTTTGCTCAAGGGCAAGTTTGAGGTTTGTTAAAAACAGGCTAGCTTGAAGAAGGTGAACTCCTCCTGAGTCGAAAAGGGGGAGATTTGATGGAGATTTTTCTCCTCATTGTTGGTATCGATGAAATCGAACAGGTTTCGATATCATCGATAATTGCAGAATTTTTCACTGCTAGTTGTTGGACAGGTTTTTTGTCCTGTTAATATGATCGAGAGACTTTTAGATGATATCGAGGCTGCCATCGAGAGTGGCTCGATGACATCGATAATTGTTGGAATTTCCACCCCCGGTCGCTGGACAGTTTTTGTCCCGTCTCGATATCATCGAGAGACCTTCAGATGATATCGAAGCTATTATCGAGAGACCTTCAATATTATCGACGAGTTTCACAGTTGCGGTTGCAAAAACGCAGATTTTGTGAATTTTGTTTCCTATTTGAATTCTACCTCTTTCTATTCTTATATAAAGGGGTGTATGCAGGATTGGGGTGTATTCCAGGGCATTCTAAGTTTTCTAAAGGTTTTCTAGGAGGGCTTAAGGCTACAAAAAGGTGTGAGAGAGAGAGAAAGAGAGGAGGAAGCTTGTAGAAGGGAGATTCTGCTCATAGAGGTGATCTACTTCACAGTCCACGTCTCAGCGCTTCTACGTCCTCGTGATTGGTGAGATCTCTCCATTTTTCTCTTGTTCTCTTATTGTTCATCCACTCCTGCATGAGTGAAGAAGGTTTGATCCAAGCGGTGTGTGCTTGTGATCTGTTGTAATGTTCTACTTATAGTGGATTATTGATCTGGACGAGGTCCCGTGGTTTTTACCTCTTTGAGGGTTTTCCACGTAAAAATCCCTGGTCTGATGTGGTTTATGTTTTGATTTAGTTCATTGCATTATTATTCCATAATTCTGGTTTGTTTCGGGAGGCTAGATCCTAGGGTTTTGTGCAAGGCCCCCAACACCATTGACATCCTCAGGACTAAAGAGGAGTTTGATGAACAAGAACCATTTTTCAACCCGATAAAAGGCTAAGATGGGCGACATCCATGGAAACGAACATCTAATTCATCTGTTGTTGCCCGCCTGAGTTTTGAACCAGGCTAATTTTTGTATGTTCCAGTAATCTTGGTGAGATAAATGGGTTTGATGAAATACAGATATCATCATGGCTACACACACAAACCTATGGTTGTCATTCCTTCCCCATTGTTTTTTGTGATATGTCCTAATGAATGGATCAAAAAGCACATGGGCCCTAGTTGCAACGAAAAGTGTTGGATTCTAAGTCTTTATCCTGGCAAAGAACTCATATATTAAATTGAGGTCTTCCCTCGAAGAAATGGGGAAATAGAGGAGAAGTTTCCAACTAAATCCCCCACAAAACCTTTTATAAACACAAGGTGCAACACTGAGCCTTGGGTTCATTATATTTTACATGCCACATCTACTTGGCCCATAAGGGGAGACTTTATGGGCCCGTTCGGATACCACCAAATAAGATATATATATATATATATATATATATATATATATATATATATATATATATATATATATATATATATATATATATATATATATATATTCTATTTACAGCGGTAGATAAATGACTTATTTCAGATAAGTTTGGTTTAGGATTAGTTTTTACTTTAAAGTATTTAATCACTTCAGTTATTATTTTATTATTTTTAGTTTTTCTACTTTTTATGAGTTGCTGAAGAGGGGAATCAAGAGGGACTAAAGAGAGGAGAAGCTGATAAGTATGATGTTTACCAATCATACTTATTTTCATAAGTAGAAACTAAGATAAGCTACTTGTGGCATAAGTAGGCTTATCTTAAACAACTTATGATCCAAACGTCCCCTATATGTAAGCCCCTAGGGCAATATCAACATTGTCCACAACTTGGGTGGGCCATACCACATGGAACAAAAAGGATGGTTGCTAAACATGCATTTGTATGTGGTGCCCATCATAGTCTATTTTAATCCTAAAATTCTAAATTTTTACACAGTTTGTAATGATTTACATGAAAATTTGGAAATTTATATACTTTGATACTTTAAAGTTCAAATCACGTTTGATAGATAGATCATGGCCAATAATTGATCGTCACATGATCAATTTCAAGGGACGACCAATAATGATATTGATCCGATCAGTCATATATTAATTTATTACAATTCCTAATGATCACAATATTTATTGGTCAATGCAGCCCACTAGATGGTCAAATCAATCATTAAATTTGGATGCCTTCGTCATCTGATGTTCGGATTTTGATAGTCGGTCCAGATCTAGTTACATCTCAACCATACAATGATTCAATATAATAAATCAACACATGATTTGTTGTTTACTATTATCTCAGATTGATGCAACCCATTCAATGGTTCGCTCGGTTTGGAATTTAGGGATTAATTAATTTTATTCTTAAGAATTTGCTGAACATTGATGATTTAATCACGTATCTTAGATTAGGTCATACAATTTTTTGCGCCAAGTTGTAGCTTGTGTAGAGAATTATATATTTCCCAATTTATAATCAATACATTAATACTTGAATTATCCGATTAATTTGAATCGTTCAATACTATTATCAAATAGAATTACTCTACCCTATTCATAGCTAAAAGGAAACCATGGATCTCTATTAATCAATGTGGCCCATCAAGTGCTTGAATGATTTCAAATCCTTAAGATTATCGTAATACATTTACTCCGGCAAAATTAATGGACCACATGAATTACTTCATCTATATCTAGGTTATAAGAAATAATTTTCTACAAAGAAAGCCTAATGCCGTTGCACAAAAATTATAATAAGTATATGATTTAAGACCCATGGTGGATGTGTAGCTAATTCAAGCCATTCATCATCTATTAGAATAGGCTCAATTTACCATAAATAGTATAAAGTAAGGGATACGATTACCAATTTAATAAGCTTATGTCAAAGATATTCTCCTCTCTCCATCTCTCTTTTGCATAGAACCTCTCTCATTTTTTCTTTCATTGTTTCTTTTAGATAGGATAGGACTCTCTTTCAAGAAAGAGAGTTAGTTCAATTAAGAAAAATATGTGGAGAGATAAGATAAAATAACGGAATTAGGAGAGATGGGAGATGAGGAGAGATACAGATCTCTCTCTCAAATTTCAATATATATATATATATATATATATATATATATATATATATATATATATATATATATATATATATATATATATATGGAAATGGTTCTATGCGGTCGAGCTCATGGGAACTTCCCATGAGGTCGAGCTATGTGGGCCCCACCGTGATGCATGTCAAACATCAACCCCATCAGTCAGATGCACCATTCTATGATGAGCCTTGGGCTTAAAAATCAAGTCAATTGATGACTTTTGTGGGCCACACCACGTACAAAAGTTGAGAGGGGTTACCCTCCCATTAAAACATTCATAATCATTTGTTAATTAAGCCCACAGAGGTGTGGTTCACAAATCCAGCCCATCCATTATGTGTGTCCTACTTGAATGAGGGGTCAGACTAAGTTTTAGATGCATCCAAATTTTAAGTGGGCCCCACCAAGTGCTTTTCTATGTTTTAGGCATGTCTTCACATGATTTTAGATGGTATGGCCCACCTAAGTTATGCATATGCTGATTTTCAGGATATCCCATCATGTAAAGGGGACCCATCAAATACACAGTGTTGATGTTCGACACGCATAACGGTGGGGCCCACATAGCTGGACCTCATGGGAAGTTCCCATGAGCTTGACCGCATAGAACCATTTCCCATATATATATAAAACTAGTTGGACCGTCCAGCTAGTTCTAATTAATTATGCTAATTAATGTGGAAAGAGAAATTGGACTTTGTTTGGCGTTAGCTTTCAAAATGATCATTGGCTTGAGTGAGACCTTTTGTGCTGTTAATGTAAAATTCACCCCGACCATCACGTGTGTCACATGATGTTAGACTTATGGATTGAAGATAAATCCCATTGGTAGTTTAGATGGAGCACACAATTGAAACATAATGCTAAAAAAGCTCACCCTCCAAAATGATTGTTTGATGGCCTACTTGAATCACGTATGGATATGATTTTTAAGTTCCACAACTAGCCTTTACTTTCACATCTAATGGTTGGAGTGGATTTCACATGCTCATGATTAGAGTCTTGTAAAAATCAAAGGTGGATGTCTCTCCCTCAAATATTCCATTGGTGTGGCTCACCTAAATTACAAATCTACATTATATTTTCTCTCTAGATCTACAACAAGATTGCACATCTAATGGTCGGAGTGGATCTTACTTACATTATAGGGGGGCCATATCAAAAATCGTGGTAAGCTCTCTCCTACCGTTGAACTTCTTCTATTCCCCAAGAGAAAAGGTGCCAATTCCCAAAAAAGTGGGAGTATATTGGCTGCAGCCTGTACACATGCGGTTATGTGTATCCCTCATCCAGGGCCTACCTTGATAAACTTATTGTATATCCATTCTCTACATCTATAATTTTAGCTTATATTAACACAGGATTCGAAAAACTAAATAGATACATGTTTCAGGTAGACCACACCATAGAAATAGTGGTGATTGGCCATTAAAACCTTTTTGTGGGCCAAAAGTTTTGGATTAAGCTGAAATTTATTTTTATTTTTATTTTCCTTCGTCAAGGGTCTATGTGACATTATCAATAAGTTAGGTGGAAAGTAAAAAAATTACATTGGGTCCTAGGAAAATTTAATGGTAAAAGTTCAATTTTCACTATTTTCTATTTGGTGTGGACCACTCGAGATTTATAATTGGTTTGTTTTTTGGATCTATGTTGTAAAATGAGCTGAAAAAACCAATGGACTAAGTGGATATACAATATTATATATATATATATATATATATATATATATATGAAGGTGGGCGACATGGTAAGGGACAAACTGTGTTGCATAAGCAATGAACTGCACCTAATTCACTTTCTCTTTTTTTCTCGCAAGGAAGCTAGAAGAAGCTTAACGGTGGAAGAGGAATGTCTAACCTTATTTTTATTAGGCCCTCTACAATGTCTTGATGTACATGTGAGATCCATGACCATTAGATGTGTGATCTTATTCTACGACTAGAGACAAAATATCAGGCTAACTTTTGATTTTGGTAGGACACACCAATAGAATATTAGAGGGAGAGACATCTACCTTTGATATTTACAGTACCCACAATCATGAGTTAGGCATAGGTGAGCATTCCTCACACACACACACACACACACACACACACACAAATATATATTAAAAAATACATGGATGTTACAATATTTATCAGCGACTTTCCTGCGATTGGTCCCACATCAAGCAAGAACATCTAGAAGCATGTTGATGGTCTACATTGCTAATTTGCTTTTGGCTTGCTTGGACCATTAAACATAACAACGAACATTTTCACAAGGTGTGCTGCCATCTCATGCACCTTGAGATTAAATTTCAGCCCATGCAGATCCCACATTATGCTTGTGGACCCACAATGCAACTATATATCCAAATCCTGTCAGGAAACTTGTAACCTACTTTTGGAGCGATCAAATCCCACGGAAATGACATGAATTGGTCTTGCTTCAGTGCTTATGAGCAAGTTACAGCTGTTGTAGCGAAAAGCTATTAAAAATTAAGCTACATAAATAGGCAAAAGACCTGAAAAATATGTTTTTCATAGTTTTTACCTCTTTTCTTAGTAGTTAGCTTTAATTTGATTAGTTAAGAGATTTAAAGATTATTACTCATTAGTTAAGCGTTATTAACTGTTTATTTAAACTATTCGTTGTTGTGAATAAAAAGGACTATCATATGCAGGTAACCTATTATTGATTGATTTCATAAAATTTCATTTTCATTCATCTTTGTGAAACGAACAGATAGGGCTTTATATCCCTTAGATTTTAGGCTCTTGGGTTTTCTATCGATGAGTGGCTCACAAGATAACCATCTCACTTTTTATTAATGTGATCTTTTGCTCAGTTACTCACCAAATCATTGTATCATTTATCAATCCTCAATCACCATCATTGATCTTCTCATCATGGTTGAAATTGGTGCTTGTTGTTTTGAACAATACGATCGAACTGCCTTCATCTTGTGATTTCTTTGCATATAGATTAGTTTACAAAATGGTGTGGCCCAACTAGGCTAGTTTTGGCATAAACATAGCAAGTAGCCCCATAAAAGAAGTAAACCTTTCCTTGCACTAAGCTTATTGCACAACATCATGCGTCGGGCCCACATCTACTCTCCACTAGGTGTGCCCCTTCATCTTTCTAGGGTATCTCAAAAAATCTATCCGATCCAAAACACGGATGGGCCACCCCACAGGGAACATTGGGAGAGGAGGCCGAATATTAAAAACCATCGAGAATGTATGTAGAGCCCACTGTGTTATGTATATGCCATCCAATCCATTTACGAGATGCACCCTACAGGATGAATGCACATTTTAAAAATCTAGCATTCATACAGGTGGTCCACACGTGATTATGGTTTTTAGGCATAATTTTATAGGCCCACCCAAACGGCCTGATTTCGGTGATGCAGACTGAAACTGAAGAGGTACACTTGATGGGTGGAGTGTAGGATACACACACCAAAGTGGGACCAATACACAACGTTGTGGAATAAGCTTATTCTACAAGCACCGTAGAGAAACTGGACTAACTGATCATATGTGCCAAGTGTTAAGAGAAGTCTTTAATATGAAGTTTTTGAGGTCGTTCGACCGGTCGTGGGACAGCCACGATTGGTCGTGGGAGGCGCTCGACCAGTCGTAGGTTCGAGTCCTGACACGACTCAAAGTACAGCGACATTGTGTTGTTTTTCTCCGATGTCTACGACCAGTCTTAGGTGAGTTACGACCAGTCGTAGGAGGGCTATGACTAGTCGTAGGTTACGTAGATTCGTTTCCGAATCCGATGTGGACTGCGGATTTTGGTGTTGCCTTTCGCAAGGGTGCGAAAGGGAAGTTTCCTAAACTATAAATAGGGGTACTTAGGGTTATTCTAAGGTATGCTAGGGCTTCCTAAAGGTATTCTAAAGAGTTCTATGGTTATCAAAGGGTGTAGCAAGGGTGAGATTCGAGGTTGTTCGAGTCGGGTAAGTCCTCTCTCTTTGTAATTGATGCTTTCATAGTGGAATTCTGTCGCTTCGTGCCGTGGTTTTTTCCCAAAAGGGTTTTCCACGTTAAATTTGTGTATTCTCTTGTATGCTTGGTGCCATTGGATTGCTATCCTAGATCTAGATCTATGTGATTCCGCAGGCCAAAAACCCCAACAAGTGGTATCAGAGCCAAAGTTCGGTTGGGGCACAGATCTGAACTGAGGGACTAGTAATAATGGCGAGCATCAGGTATGAGATTGAGAAGTACTCAGGGAAAAATAATTTTGAGTTATGGAAGATCAAGATGATGAGTTCCTTAATCAAGTAAGGCGAAGATGGTGCTCTTGAGGAGCGAAAGTCTACTATGATTGATGGTGATTGGAATACTCTTGATAAGAAGGCTTTATCATCGATCTGTTTATGTCTCACGGATGAGGTTCTCTACAACGTCATGAGGGAGAAAACTGCGGCTAAGTTATGGGCGAAGTTAGAGGATGTTTATGCGAAGAAATCCTTTGAAAATTGCTTGCACTTGAAGTGGCAGTGGTATAACTTGAAGATGGCAGAGGGTGGAGATCTGGAGGCTCATATTAGCAACTTTAATAAATTCGTTTGCAAATTGCTGGATATGGAGGAAGTGATAAAAGATGAAGAATAAGCATGTATGTTGCTGAATTCTCTCCAGACGTCTTTTGAGGCATTCAAGGACACTATGTGCAGCACGAACAAAACCTTGAGTGTTGATACCGTTATCTCGGCTCTTCAAGGGAAGGCTATGAGGCAACTAAACAGCGACATGGGGACATCTTCTGATGCACTGTTTACAATGGGTAGGAATTCTGAATAAGGTACAGGTTCTTTAAGTTCTAGATTCAAAACCAAGGGCAAGGGCAAAGGAAAGGTAAAGTGCTGGAATTGTGGGAAGGAATGACATGTGAAGAAGGATTGTGGAAATCCTAAATCGAAAAGAGAAGATTTTGAGGCTTCATGCAGGGAGGCCAACGCTGCCACGTCAGATGGATGTGATTGTGATGTTTTATCTGTGTCTTCGCTCAAACGGTCATACGATGATCGTAAGGACGAGTGGATGCTAGACACAGGGGCATCTTTTCACATGACTCCTCATCGGAGTTAGTTCACCAGCTACGGGGAGTGCAATGGTGGATAGGTATTTATGGGAAATGGCATTGCTTGTAATGTTATAGCTGTTAGTTCGATGCGCATTAGGATATTTGATGGGGTGGAGCGTACCTTGACTGATGTCAGGCACGTTCCTGATTTGAATCGGAATCTGATTTCTCTTGGTGTGCTTGAGGCAAAAGGATGCAAGTACACATATATTGATGGTGCTCTTAAGGTATCTAAGGGGGCACGGGTAATCATGAAAGCGCAACGACTCAGTAACTTGTACAAGTTGATCGGAAGCACTTCAAAAGGTGGAGCCACGGTGGATGTAGCAGATCCCACCTCTACACGTGTGTGACATGTTGGACATGGCCACATGAGCGGGCAGGGCAAGAAGGCTGAGACATGTAGACAGGGATACAGAGCAGGTGGAGTAGCCACCTGTGAGAAGAATCACACGGCATGATCGTAGGATGTCGGCGAGGTACATGGACGACTCCAATATCGCAAGAGATTCATCTTCTATTCAGATGGCTCTAGGTGAGCCTGGTGTTGAAAAGTGGAAGGTGACTATGGGTGATGTGATGGATTCGTTGTACCAGACCGACATATGGGAGCGGGTGGAGCTTCCAGTGGGCCGAAAAATGGTTGGATGCATGTGGATCTTCAGGAGGATACAGCATAAATACAGGGTGATGTTGGTAGTGAAGGGTTATGCTTAGAGAGAAGGGATCGGCTTCTCAGAGGTATTCACGCCGACGGTATAGCAGGTGTCTATTAGATCCGTGATTGGCACCGGTTGGCCAAAGTGATCTTGAGCTGGAAGGATGGATGTGGAGTCTGCACTTCTGCAAGGGAAAGTGAAGAACAGACTTACATGAAGCAACCAGAGCAGTTTGAAGTTAAAGGGGCTGAGAAAAAGACTTTGTAGGAGGTTGTGGTTCGACCTGTCGCCTAGGCAGTTGTTTGATTCCTTCATGGTGAGTCAGGAATTGATGACATGTGAATTGTCAATTATGACATGTCTGAAATCAGTGTACTGAAGACTCGGTTAAGTGGGACGTTCAGGATGAATGATCGGGGGGGCTGCAAGGATGGTTCTCGGCATTGAGACTGAAGGAGGAGTAGGCTTTGGTAATGACAGGAGGAATACCTTGTGTGTAGGTATTGATCAAGTATGTGATGGGCCAAGTAAAGCTGGAGAGCGTTCCTTACGCATCTCTCCTCGAGTTTTCCTCAGGACATGTCCCAAAACAGATGAGGAAAAACAAGATATCTCATGAGCCTTATTCAAATGCGGTTGGCAGTGTATGTCATGGTCTGGATTAGACCAGTTATTTCATAGGTTATCAGTGTTGTGAGCAAGTACCCCGGCAAACAATATTGAGTAGCGGTGAGATGGTAAGAAGACTACGTCTTTCTTTCTTTTGAGTAGACAGGAGCATAGGTGGTTGGGCATGTGGATTTAGATCCGGTAGACATGATCAATAAGAATGTTCCTGCAGAGAAGTTCAAGTTTTGTGTAACTTCTCTGAGCTTGGTGATGGTAGAAAAGAAGGACGGAGTGTACATGAGAAGCTATGATGTAATGCAGAGATAAGAGAAGAGATCAAGGAGTTACACGGTTGAAGATTGAAGACTTGGTGGAGATTATTAAGAGAAGTCTTTAATCTGAAATTTTTGAGGTCGTTCGACCGGTTGTGGGATAGCCACGACTGGTCGTGGGAGGCGCTCAACCAGTCGTAGGTTCGAGTCCTGGTACAACTCAAAGTACAATGACATTATGCTGTTTTTCTCCGAGGTCTACGACTAGTCGTAGGTGAGCTACGACCAGTCATAGTATGACCAGTCGTATGAGAGCTATGACTACTCGTAGGTTACACAGATTCGTTTCCGAATCCGATGTGGACTGTGGATTTTGGTGTCGCCTTTCCAAAGGGTGCGAAAGGGAAGTTTCCTAAACTATAAATAGGGGTCCCTAAGGTTATTCTAGGGTATGCTAAGGCTTCATAAAGGTATTCTAAAGAGTTCTATGATTATCAAAGGGTGTAGCAAGGGTGAGATTCGAGGTTGTTCGAATCGGGTAAGTCCTCTCTCTTTGTAATTGATGCTTTCATGGTGGAATTCTGTCGCTTTGTGCCGTAGTTTTTTCCCGAAAGGGTTTTTCACGTTAAATTTGTGTATTCTCTTGTATGTTTGGTGCCATTGGATTGCTATCCTAGATCTAGAACTGTGTGATTCCGCAGGCCAAAAATCCCAACACCAAGAGCACAATTTTCAGGTTAAGAGGAATTCAAATAATGACTTACACCTGTATGGAAACTGTTCAAAGGTGCATTTGGTTTCACCGAATATCATGAGATTTCACGATATTTTCAATGATTATATAGTCTAATTTGGTGCATGGTATCCTGAACTTTAGTGATATTTTCTGTAGCCAAACGCACCCTAGAAGAAATACCTTTAAGTTATATCTACCATTCGATGTTGACATACCCATATGTATGTTATTTAGTTTTTCCATCATATTTTTTCTAAGAACTTTTTGTTCATCCGTTTTTATCTGGAATAGGGATATTTGGATGAGCACGATAAGCTCGTCTCCGTGATTCAACAAGAAGATATCGTGATCTCTGCGCTTGCGATTCCTCAGCATGAAGAACAACTTAAAATCATAGATGCCATCAAGGAGGCTGGTAACATTAAGGTAACTCATGATGTCTAGAGAGCTACATGGGCAAACAATGAGATTTTTAAGAGGCAACACCTATGAATATGTCACATGTTGGCAATATCACGCCCAGTCATTAAATCATGAACCCCCCACTCTTAACTTGACTCTTGCTGTTACATCTTTCGCCTGTGTACAGATCATCTAATGAGTGGACTGGCCTGACTTTTGGAACTAGGCACATGAAACTATAGGCAACGGGCTTTGATTTTGTTGCCCTGTGCAATGTTGGCACATTTGTTGTGGATTACCTATTATGGCAAGGTTGGGTCGACCCATGGATCACTTGGCCCAATAATGCAGGAGTATTTTCACATTGGGCTTGAGCGGGGTTGCTTATGGGATGCAGGGGCACACTTGGGGTGGGCGGCCTGTGTGAGGCGGGTCTCACCCATATGAAGTGAATGGCTCATGTGAGGTGGTACCCATGTGATGTGAGGCCCACGAGGGGGGGTTGGCTGAAGTCCTAACCCATGGGATGTAGGGCCTAGGCTATGAGATAAAGTGATTGATTCACCATGCTCTATCAGTTCGAGTTTTTAGAGCAAGTGGCTAATTGTCCTGCATCACCTAACCTGCTTCTTAGCTGGGTTTGGGCTATATTTAGTTCAGGCTCAAGGCTAGAAAATGAGCCCATTTGTATAAATGGATTGAGCTTGGGTCAATGGGCTAGGCCAGATGACCTAAACTGGCTGACCATAACCCAAAACGAACATCTATGGTATAATTTTGACCCTAGACTATAATTGGATGTTTTGGTGTAACACTTCTACTACAAGTATTGCTTACAGTGGATTGTGGTTCAGGTTAGGACTAGGTTAGAATTAATCAAGAGGAAATCAAGAAAGAACTGTGATTATTTTTTCTATTCATAATGGGGAAGTAGCCTTCGAACTGCAATCACATATCTTCCATGTCCAACTTGAAAGAAACATAATCCCATTTTGGAATATGCTAAGGAAATTACACTTTTTTAAACTAATAATTCATCTGTTAAGTGCATCCAAATGCACTGTAAATTTCTCACTACGTTTATCACTTAAACTAAAATATTTCCCTCTCTTTTCTTTTTTGCCTGACTATTGCCTGATAGAGGTTTGTCCCATCGGAATTTGGTTGTGAAACCGATCGAGCATCTGCGCTCCCTCCCTTCCAAGCTGTCCTCGATAAACGGAAGAAGGTGCGACGAGCCACTGAATCATCTGGGAAGCAAAAGAGATGAAGAGATGAAGTTCTTGTCTACTGCACTGGCGAAGCAAAAGGTATTTACAAACATTCCCAATGAGAAATGCCAAGGTGATCAAGGCAAACATGTATAGAAAAGGAAATCAAGCACAAATAATGCAATATCCAGCCTGTATATTAGGTGGGGTCCACTGGAATATGCCATTGGCACAAAACTAAAGCAAGTCAAGTCACCAAGCTCACCATGAATGTACATTGTTTTGTGTCAATGGCACAAAACTAATCGCCTTGATACTTTCCCAACAGCTAATGAACATTTCCAAGAGTAACATTCTCATTACAATCTTGAAAATAGAAAATAATGGCCTTTATATTCTATTTTTACTAATGATTGTACAAACAGACTCAGTGGTGCTGAATTTTGAGGAAGATGTTGCCGCCTACACTATCATGGCCGTTAATGATCCAAGGTGCCACAATCATATTGTCAACTGCAAGCCCGCACAAAACATCGTTAGTCAGCTGGATTTGATCTCACTTTGGGAGAAAAAGACCGGAAGGACTTTGAAGAGGAATAACATGTCTGAAGAAGAAGCTGTGGCCCTTTCAAAGAGTAAGAATTTTAGAACAGCTCTATCTCATCTACAATTCTCTTTTTAGTTAGCGGAAAAAGCAGACTGAACCATCTACCTTCCTAAGGAGTCATTTGGATGCCTGTAACTTTAAAGTTAGAAACAAGTTACACCTGAAAGTTAGTTTGAGGTTGAGTTATTTACAGGCAAGTGAAATCGTTTCTTTTACTCAGGATTTCAAATGCACCAAAATGTTGGAAGTGACTTACAGCTTGAAACTCACTTCTAGGCGAAAGTTTCTATCCAAACACCATCTGTAAGTTACCTGTAAACCCTTTACCACTAAGAAAACTTACAGTCATCAAGAATACTTCTCAGGAATAGATATGGGTTCCTGAATAGGAATGCTCCTATGCTTGCCACAAGCTCCATAGCATTTCTGTTTGCCACATATGGTAAGTCTCACGCGATGAAGTCTGTTTGAAAGGTGGAAGCATAAACATTAAAATTCTAAGAATCAGATTTAAACCCATAGATTTTCTTGCGAGTATATGTTACCAAGTTTCTAAAAACAAGAAAAATGGATGGTTGAGATTATAAGTCCACTAGCTTGCAATGATTCATTGTTGTTCCTTCTTTGATGAAGAAAGTTTCTGTTTGTTCTATCACCAATAAAAGGGATGATCTCAGAGTCCTCTTCTTGCAAAACTATAGGACTGGTAGAGAGAAGAAATCCAAAACTGTTCTCTCAATGGACCACAGTGATGATAGAACCAGAGAGGGAAGGGATCAGATCTCTCTTCTCCCTCTTCTTTTCTCTCTATTTTCTCTCTCTTTTCCTCTCTCGCCTCAATGGAAAATTCAAGGAAGGAGGGGCATGTGACTGTAATGTTTTTTCCCCATGGTGATAAGATCATATATAGGAGGAAATTGGGGCTTCACTTGAGGAGCAATGTATGGTGGTCTTAGCACCCTGGACTTTGGTATGCTCTACATATAAAATGTCCATAAACGTTAATTCGTCTATCTCATGCATCCAAATGGATCCACAGTCATCAATTGTCAGTGGCATCTACTCTTGCCTAAAAATCCCATGCAAGTAGAAGAGGTGGTGTTTGGAGTTATGCCTAGATAACTGTTGCCTAAAAATCCCATGCAAGTAGAAGAGGTGGTGTGTGGATTTATGCCTAGAAAACCAATATAAGTCTTACCCATTGGTAATATGGATGAGATATTGCCCCAGGGATAAACGTGATGAGGTCGATCACCGTCTTCCTCAGTGATAACTACTCCGAATCCACGGAACTTCTCTGCACTCCTCACAGAGATTCCTCAAATCCATGAGGGAAAATAGGAATATAGAAATGAATTCTAATAAATTCGAAAATAGATGGATTGATGATAAAAACGAAATTACAAACCTTTAAATAATAATATCAAACTTAGGAAGAAGTTTCATAATCAAACTCCAACTCAAACTCCCTAAAAACGTGGCTTACTATAAATAGTAAACTAACTATTCATAGACAGTCATGATTTCTACTCTTTCATGGTTTTCGGCCAAAAATATTAAGTGTCCAATTTGGCCTAACCACGTTATTCTCCTCATTTTAAAATCCTTTTTTGATATTGGGCACGACTCCTAAAGCTCGAAGGATCAAGAGTTATGATCGAATTAAAAATTACAATAAATAGAAAAAACGAAATTGAAGTAACAGTCCGCCTCTAGGTGCTTGGTTTTTTCATGGAAAACTTGGTTGTTGGCTATGTGTGTCATTGTCTGATTATCGCAATGAAGAACCATTAATGCTCCATAAAAATAAAAATAAAAATAAATCAGAGTTAGTGCAATAATGATTTTATCCAAACAAGCTCACATGCAGCATGACCCATAGCTCTCTATTCTACCTCAGCACTTCACCTAGCCAATGCATTTTGCTTTTCTTCTCTCTTTTTGAGTCACCAACTTTCCCCCCATAAATATACATAACCTGGAGGTGGATCGTCTATTCGTCAATGAGCCTGCCTAGCTGTGTTAATGAAGGATTCAACTGGAAGATGTCCTTTAGGTCGGTAAATAATCCCTTATCCTAGTGCTCCCTTTAAGTATCTTAGAATATGAACTACGGCCTCCCAATGTTGAGTCATTGGTTGGTGCACAAACCTATTCACCATTTCAATTGCAGATGAGATGTCTATTTGAGTATCAGTGAGGTATATGAGCCCATTAACCATCCTTCGGTATTTTCCTGAGTCCTCATATATACAGCTCGCCTTGATGATCAAATAATTTATTATTTGGTCCTATCGGGGTGTCACATGGGTTACAACCTAGTATTTTATTTTAAAGATCTAACATGTACATCTTTTGAGAGAGCATTTTTAGAATACGATCAAGCAACTTCGATTCATAGGAAATATCACAAAGTTTTAAGATCCTTAGTTCAAAACTTTTCTTATACGTGACACTTTATCTTGGTGATTTCTTCCTTTCACAGCCTATGAAAATGATATAGTCTATATAAAAAATCAGAGCTACACCCACGACATGTACAGAGGTCAATGTAGTGGTCTAGGCAAGGTAGGCGAGTGTTGGGCGTGGGTAGATAAGATTCATAACTTAATCGGAAGTTTAAACATTGAGGAATTCAAAGCGCCAATAGCCGCAGAAGTCAAAATGTTGTCGCACCCTTCATCGGCTCTCTTCACCACATTCGTACCCATCAGCTTTGGGCACAATGGTCCCACTATAAATACTGAGACACTTGATTATTTTATTGTTCAATCATTTCTGTATTTTTTTTTTTGTGGTCATTATTATTATTATTATTATTATTATTATTATTATTATTAATATTATAACCAGTCACTAACGACTTCATTAATCAAAGTTATCTTTCCAAAAAAAAAAGTCACTAACAACTTCATTCTATTTACATACTAATAAGCCAATTTAATTATATAAGATCTGATTATCTTTCCATGACTTACATAATCAATACATGATACATGGATTCTATATCTTACACACGTCAAATTGTAGGTCCAACCACCTTTAAAAATAAAAAAATAAATAAAATAAATAAAATAAAAGATTATATTTCTTTCTCTTTTTAAATGTAAATTTCTACTTTCAGGGTTAGATCATGAAAGTTTTAGTTACCAGGTAACTGAAACACCTCGACGGACCTTTCGACCTTCCATACAGTGATCTTGTTTATTGATGGTTGATGATTAAGAACATGTTAAATGGAATGTCCTTCATGAAAAATTTTCACGTATAAAATGGGGTTGGCTTGAGAAGGTATGAGAAAGCATACTTATGTTGGGGTTGCAGAAGGTATCCTATGTTGACTGTAAATATCTAAGCAACTTAAAAAGCACTTAATATTTGCATATGTGGGGCACTCAAGTTCATGACATAAGTTGTTCATTTGTTCACTACAAAAATGATCCAAGTTTTTCATCTATTTCCCCATGCATTGAATTTGTTTACCCAAAATCGCATAGATGGAATAATCATATCCAGCTATTAGTTAATTTCCACAGATCACAATTAAATGATTAAGAAAACATCTAACTAATAATTAAGTTTTACAGTCGACGCCAGTGGTTATTTGATCGGTATGATTTTTGGGGCATGGCCCACTGTAGCTAGATGCCAACTTATATAAATGGTGCAAACTCATTTAATCATTTACATGACCAAGGTCAATTGCTTTATCAGTAGATGTTAGTGTTTAGCTTAGATCCCTATTCTTAAATCTCATGGTTACTTATTTTTGGTGTGCATTTTGAACATTTGAATTCAAAAGATAAGTATTTTCTACCAACTAGCTGCATTTGTTCTTCAACTTTCACAGCTCTACCTCACCCTGAAAATGTACAGATCTCTATCCTTCATGATTTCTTCATCAAGGGTGATATGACGAACTTTGAACTGGAAGGATACTTCTTAGAGGCTTCTGAGTTATACCCAAATTATAATTACACTTCCGTTAATTGTCTCCTTGATATTTTCACCGTTGATCCACCAAAAATAAAGTATACGGCATTATAATTAACTTGTTCTGGGATTCCCCTACCACACACCAACTTACGGTTAGAGATGTTTTCACATGATTTCATGTGCCTGCACAAGGATTCCCTCGCACGGCCAACTTGGGTAGCAGATGATTTCTACAAAATGTCATGTGTGGCCATGTGCACATGTGCTTATAGTTTTGCTTGCATAGTTCTTGTTCTGGATTTAAGTACTTCAATATTTCTGTGTAAACAAACAAGACCAAGTGATTTTATATGGTGCGATCCGTGTGAAATGGTTATGTAATGTGTTTAACCATGAAAATATTCATGCTTTTATATAGTGCCTTAATGAGAATTGTAGCTCCAAGCATATTTATTTTATGAATTTTCAATAGCCTGTTACATGTATAAATAAACCACACATGTGCTACCTTGCCCTATATGTGGAACATTTGAGCCGTGCATAAGGTAGACCATTCCATAAGGATGATAAGGTGTGAAAATCGGTTTAGTCAACTCATAACTAGCAACTAACGAGCCGAAATAGTGGACAAAGTTGGAGAGTCTGTGTATTACATTCTATAACATTTTGATTGGCTCAATGAGACCATTTCACTATCAGACCACATCTTACTAGTATAAGCCTAGTGATTTGTCTACCACAAATAACAACTGTCATTCAAAATTATTACTCTTATGGAATTTAATGTTATTAGTTTACCCTACTACAAGAGGCTGGAGATCCAAGGATGAGAACTTTCTACAGTACTAGTGTGAAAAAAAAAAAAAAAAACTATGTGAGGCCACTGTGATGCCTCCGTTACCTCCACTCCATCCATCGTTTGTGCCAGCTTAGGAGGTTGTTAGCCCAAAAATCAGGCTAACCCAAAACTCAGGTGGGTGATACTACAAGAAATAATGGGGATGTGGACAAACACCACTAAAACTTTCATGCAACCCTCCATCATGTTTATATTTCATCCAACCCATCCATAGTATGAGTCCAACAATAATATATAATGATAAAAAGTATTACCCTCATTTAAAACATTGGTGGGCTTAAAAAAAAGGTTATAATCCTAGGCATCACCATCTGTGTTGTTTCTTGTGGTGTGGTCAACTTGATTTTTTTTTTTTTTTTTTAATGTTAAATTTTTAGGCTCACCTTCTAACATGAGCTAGTATGATTAATGGATATAGTTGATATCGCATTGACAACACAATGGGCCGCACATGGGCCTTCTGCGCCTGAACCCAACCCAAAGTCTATATATGTGCTACTGGTTATCTCTTCCAAGTTTACCAAATAAGAAAGAAATTATAAGACAGCCAAAGTGTATATATTGGCTTCCATCTCTTATGTGCTTTGTAATAAAGTGCGGGACTTGATCGAGGCTAGGCCATGGACTTACGTCTATGTTGTAGGGTTTCTTTGGTGCCCAAGTTGATGCTCATGCCCAAGTCAATGAAAGGCAACTGTATCGTATGAAACTCGAGGAAGGGGCATTGGTCAATGAGCACATCTTGAGGATGCTTGAACTAGCCAATGAACTAGAAATAATTAGGGTGCCAAAGCAAAGAAAACAACAAAAGGGTTTGGACATCGTCCTGATAAGAAAAGCAAAGAGAAGGGTGAGGGCCTGTATGAGAAGGAGTGTCAGCATTGTGGGAAGCTAGGCATTTTAAAGCGCTATGACAATGGCACTTTTGAGTATTTCCATCTCCCGTGGGTATTGCGGAAAATTTGGGCGAACAACTCTTACTCATCGGTTAGCCATAGTCTCGACAAGCTTTACCAGTCTTGATCGTTTTATATCACAGCTCCCGAAAGGGCTTCTTTTCCTTAAGCCTGATGGATTTCTTTTCGAGTTTGCAGTTTGGTATTTCTAGATAGTCTTGTTACCGTGTACATTAATCTATTTCTTCGGCGGATAATACACCTTCCTCGAGTGTTTCCGTGTACATTCATCTATTTCTTCGGCGTAACAACTTCCTGGCATCACTCGCACAATTGGCTTTCCTCAAGGTCTTTGTCGTTGGCCTTTGTCAAGGTAGTACAAACAAAAGGCTTGTTGAAGCTTATTTATGTGAATACTAATTCATATTTTGCATCCCAATAAAAAGTCCCAAGTGACGAATTTTTTCATTGGTTTTCTTCACGCAAAAGACATTCATATCTAGTCACCCTATCAGACATGTATCAAACCTTTGAAGTTCATTCCTTCGAATTTCTTTCAAAGTTCAATGTCTAAACTTCGCATAACTAGTTAAACAAATTGCACTTTTGGGAGGAATACCCGACATTTGTTCTTTGCTTTTTTAATCGAGCTATGTATCTATCTACCGATTTGTCGGGCAATTGTCTCAGGCATGATAGATTGGCTAAAGAAAATTTAATTAAGCTTGGTTCGAAAAAACTGAGCATGAAACATTTTTTCCTATCTTGATAGCTTTGAACCGAATTAGGTGGAAAATTAATATATCATGAAAACGCAGTGTCAGTCCATGAATTTGTGAACCACTTCAGCTTTACATATTCATTGGTCAAGAATTCACCGCATTGCACAGTAAAACGGCCAATGCATTCCATGGAAAATTAGCCTATATCTCAAGAAAAAAGTGTAAATTTTAGAATTTTACACCCTCTCGGCACCTTGGCAAGCTAGTTGACCCAATCTGGATATGGCTCATAGTAAACAGGTCAATTGGTACAACAACCATGACGTTGGTTAAGTACCTCATTTATCAGGTTAACCAATTCATCCTGACCCAACTACATGGGCAAAATTGCCACCCTAGGGTTATGGGGACTTAAATTAACCATCTGAGGAGGTTGCACACCTTGGGTATGTTACACCATTAGGACCTACCCCCCAAGTGTTTCGTTGTTTGGCATGAATTATGCCCTAATGGGTATACTATGGTTCAGAGATCATTATCATTTTGACCGCTTGGTCAACTATTTCATCCGTTCCTTCTCATGCTTACCGCATGTTTCAAGTTACTAGACTTGGATTTGGCCAAACATTATGTAACATCCCAAATTTTCGCAACTCGAGTACATACTCGTGCCCGAGAATTCCGGGCGTTAATAATGTATAAATTGAATACTTTAAAAATCGCACCATATTTCTTTTCTCATTTCATTTAGATCACATCCAATTACATTCATGAAGACAACCATTCATGAGAATAAAATCAACTGTATTTATTATTTTATTTAAGTAAAAGAATTTAACAAATTATCAAATGCCCTCTCAATGGGAGCTTATTACATTATCAAGTTTGTAGTGGAAATATAAAACTATTTTCTTATTCATTCAGTATAATCTTCCATAGGGAGATGGTCCTCTAGGTGTTCAATTTGTACATCACCTGCATCATCTGTACGATTGAAGAGGGTCAATGCCCTACTTATAGTGATGGTTATCCTTTAAGATTAACAATAATTTAATATATTCATAAAAGTAATGTAAGAGTTCTGATACGTCACATACTCCACCACAACGAGAGGTATCAGTATAAGCAATCAATCTACATGAATGCATGCCTGACAAAGTGTGTGCGGCTCATTATACATGGTGATCATCACAATATGAAATATAATTCATAAAAAATCTGACCCACCCCGCATCCCATAACTACGAAGATTTGCTTGCATGTCCAACATTAACGTGAATTTATGCAAACATCTCAAGGCGACACAACAACACAATTGGGGGATTTATGTAACATGATGTGTTTATGTAGCGACTATTTACGACATCCAATACCGAAAAGTGATGTAACACGCATGACGTTTACTTACATCGATTGTGCATCACGCCAACCAACTTACAGAATTAGGTGCCAACCAAAAGGACCGCTACCCATAATGCATTATGTCCACGATAAATATTTGAATCAGTAGTTGTGATACCTCTAACACATCACTTATACCGGTAGACGGATAAATTGAATCATAAGAGTTTTGGAATTTCAAGACACATGCTCAAGCCTTAAAGGGAAGTAGCATAGGCTAAAATAATAAAGGAGAAGAGTAGCAATAAGCCAACTCAACAAAAAAGAAGAGTAACAATGACTAACTCAACAAAAGAGGAGAGTAGTAATGGCTAACTCAATAAAAAAGAAGAGTAGCAAGGGCTAACTCAACAAAAAAGAAGAGTAGCAAGGGCTAACTCAACAAAATTGGTAAAGGTAAGGGCAAGGCTTGTATCCATCGCCCTACATAAATTAATAAAGATCACGCGTAATTAACATCGTACCATAATTTTCAAATGATAAATAATTGTTGGTGGTAAATTAAACAATTGTAAAGAGGGAATCATAATAACATGAAAGCATGTAAAAGGCAAGATAAATCATATTAACTTTAATCAAAGTAAGCTTTAAAGGAATCCCTCACCTTAGCCTTAAATTTAAACCCTGAGTAGATATCCATATAGGAAAGCTTCTACATGAATCACGACATCGCTTGAGCAAGAGGAAGACACCATACATATGGAGAAGGAAGAGGGCGTCTAGGCTTCTCTTTCTCTTTCTCTCTCTCTCTCTCTCTCTCTCTCTCTCTCTCTCTCTCTCTCTTTCTCTTTGGGCATGTGAGTGGAGAGGGGAACGCACACCCTTTTTAAAAGGAGTGAGCGTGTAACACCCCAAACTTTTCAATTCCCGAGTATTGAAAGTTCTTAGTGTTATTATGAAATTTAATTTATTATGTACATGTGTACGATACCAATCTAGCTATCATAACCTTACATCTATTCTCCAACACGAATCCGACCATTGGGAATAATCTCTATTTATAGATTAAGCCATATGACTGTTAATTTTGAGATAGGATCATCATATACCCAAGTATTCTCACTTGTCCATCATAACTGACCATTTAGTCAACTATTCACCATAGGTAAAGATATCTAACTGTCCACTCTGGGTTTGGACTACCTGATTATAGTAAACTAACTACTTGATCTCTGCATCTGCTTGTACACATATCAAATTGAGATTCTGATCCATTCATCTTGTTCACCACCTATGAATATGTTTAACCCACCATCAAAACTACAATCTAAGAAACTTATACATGCAAATAAGTCACTTGAATCTAACGGTATACATGTTCTACCTCTTAATCACTCTAAAAACCTACTTGTGATCATCCAGTTACAAAACTAACTGTACACCCATTTACATAGATGATCAGAGTACTAACCATCAAGTTTTTCTACTTTTAACATGTCATCTGACCATTCATTATGTTGATTGATATATGTACATTCTCTTAATTAATTTGGTGAATAATTCTTTATTAATAATGATTTAGATATAGATTCTTTTATAAGAATTACTTAAAAACGTGCCTACAACCATGTAAAACTATTAGATTTCTCAAAACTCTCATATCAGCAATAATGACGAAAATGTCATTAACCTAAACCCCTGAATTCTATATCACATGGTTTCCATGATCTGTTTGATGTGAAATTTTATACCATACCTATGTATAATAAATTAACCATATATATCAAATGCAACCCTTAGATCATTATAAAAGTGACCCAATTGACAAATCAGCCCCTTAACCGTTGATTTTAATGTCCATCGAGTGAAGAAACCTCGTGGGTAGTCGTAGTAGGATATTTTTCTTTATATGAACGACTTGGATTACCCATCATATAGACCAAGTTTGAAATATAAAGACCCCACTTTAGTATACTTTTTCTTAGGGACGAAGTTATCCTATCAAAGCCTACCAACTCCTTATAAATCTAGATCTTTTGATTTAACTAATTCCTTTCATCCATCGTAACTCAAATTTGGACCACAGTTTTTTCTTATATGACTACGAGGTTATACAAAATTTAGGCCCTGATCTATGATCCTACACCGTTGAAAGTTGAAGCCAGTTCCTTTCTTTTGGTACAAAAGGTGAAATTTTTTGATCAACCACCAAATTTTGTCCCGTTTGCCTATCCTGACTACACATTTTTCCTAAAATTGGGCCATGATTATTAAGTGTGAAATGTTAATTGAGATCAAGTTCGTTTTGGCACCCATTAAAAGAATTTTCAACATAGGCCAATTTAAATTTCAAATCAGCAAGAAAATCATATACCCTATCTCCATTCGATGACCCTGACACAATGTATGAATTAGATTTACGAAAATGTCATTAACCTATGCCTTAAACTCTAAATCACATGGTTCTACTGAACCGTTTCATGCGAAGCTTAATTTATACCAAGCACAATTATCATAAATTAACCGTACATATCAAATCTCAACCATTGAATAAGCAAGATTAATAGCCAAACAAGACGTACACTCGAGATGGCCCTCCTAAACGTAGATCAGATCTACTCTTAGAACCTGAAAGTCACGCATACATCAAGGAAATAAATAGACGGAGCAGATCGAAGGAGAACATGTCAACCTCTACCATACCGGGACTGCATGTACACAGAAGGGTGTACAGCCGCGGAACACCGTACAACAGAACCGATCAAATAAAGTTTGATCGAAAATCACGAAGGAGAAGTCCATCTCCTTCACACCTTCACGCCGTCCCGCCATCTCTGTTTCAAAAACAAGATGCTCGGTCGAATCTATCGTGGGCCACCACCACGACAAATGAGAGATCATAACCGTCCAGAGAGCTTCATCACGACGTCTGATCAAGGCCAGCCCTACACATGACACAATCAGGGCCGCATGCTACTCCCAGCGACCATATCAATCCCAGCAATCCTACGGCGACGTGAACCAAAACCAATAAAATCCAAACTTCTTGCATATCAAACTAAACACCCTCCAAAGAGGAGCTCCTAGACCCAGTTCGGATAAAGAAAGAAGGTGGAAGAACGACACCTCTGTTCCACCGTTTTCCACGTTGCACCACACCGTACGGAGAGAAAAATCCACTTCATAACAGGACCGGAAACCCTGCATCAACCATCGATTCGATGGGCCATGATGCGTTGGATGGAGACATTAAACCATCCGGAGAACCATCAGCAAAAGAAGGTGGGCCGGACTTTAATCCGCATAAAAATAGTTATTATATTCACTCACCAAACGGCCATCTATATTATAAATGGGAAGAAGGTTCCACCATTAAGAAATCTGGGACGTCCAGATGATGGCCAATACACGATCCAACCTCCAATCATATTAGAAAGAAGAAAGAAACTCTAAAGAAGAGTGTAGCAAAAGTAACGCCGAGTGCGTTCGCAACACCCTGTTCCTACACAAACAACAGCGTAAGGCCTACGCAGGAAGGATCTAGATCATCTAGCTTGTATAAAATCCCCCACATCCGACGTTGGAAGATAGATAGATAGAGAGAGAGAGAGAGAGAGAGAGAGAGAGAGAGAGAGAGAGAGAGAGAGAAACGTAAGAGGAAGAGAGAAAGAGAGGAGGAGATGTACGCATTGGTCGGTAACTCACCGAGTCACCAAACAAAGTCTAATTCGAGTCACGCTCACACAGCACCACTGAGGTGAGTTGCCCCATTTTGTTTCTTCTCTTATAAATTTCAGTAGGTGTTGGGTTCCAATTCCCAGTGTTAATTTGGAAGAACAAACGTTTATAGCTTCTCAAGTTGAGTTGAATTAAAGCTACTCAACAGAAACAAGGTAAGTTTTTAATTCATATAATGTTCGATCAAAGTCCTCTTAACTTAATTGTAGCTAAGTTTAAACCTAAACCTAAATCTACACCTATAGCTTTGATCCTAATCACACAATTCATATAATAGGATTATCTAACCGTAAGAGTCGCATTAATTGTGCTAGAATTTGGGTACAACAACGCAAATTTAGTAAAGTGCCAACGAATTCAGAAAGGTGAGGGTTTTATTCCTTTAAGCTTACAGTAGTTTAAGTTGATATGCTTTATCGTGCCTTTTACATACTATGTTTTCATGTTATTAAGATTTCCTCTCTATGATTTTTTAATTTACCATCAACACTTATTTACCCTTTTAGGAATCATAATTCAGTTTACATTCTCTATCAATGCAAGTGATATATTAAAGGTATCACAACTAGTTAATCAAATGTTTATCGTGGACGGAATGCATTATAGGTAGCGGCCCTCTTGTCGGCATGTAATTCCATGAGTTAATTAACATGGTGCATAATCGATGTAAGTAAATCGTCATGCGTATTACATCACTTCTTAGGATTGGATGTCGCAAATAGTCACTCCGTGAATACATCGTGTTATGTGAATCCCTCAATCGTGTAGTTGTGTTACCTTGAGATGCTCACATAAATTCACATTAACGTTGGACGCGCCGACGAATATCCATAGTGTGAGAATGCGGGTCGAGTCGAATATTATAAACTATTTTTCACATTGTGACGGTGATCACTACATATGATGAGCCGCACACACTTTGTTAGACATACATTCATGTAGATTGTTTGCGCATACTTATATCTCTCGTAATAGTGGAGTACGTAACATATAAGAACACTTACATTACTTCTATGAATTTCTTGAAATATTGTTAATATTAAAGGATAACCATCACTATAAGTACGGCGTTGACCCACTCCAACCGTACAGATGATGCAGGTTGTCATGCCCCAAATTCGAAAAATGGGCTCACAAATTTTCGATCGCCGAATCCAGTGCCGACAGCCTCCGTAGTACCCCATTCTCGGCTCCCAACGCCCATATGCCAGATTTCGATCCTGGGATCCTACAAGGAGGATTTTCAGTATGAATTTTTTTTTTTTTGTAATGGAGCATAACCACAAGCATAACTAAGTCACAAAACAACATCACCACATATCCACTATATCAAAAACTTTTAAGTACAATGTGGAAAGGGAAATATAGGGTGATAAAAAAAACTCCAAAATGATCAGATACGCGCTCCTGCCTCAGCGCTGCTGCTGTCCAACGACACCTGCATGCAACGGTCATGCATAAGCTTACAAAAGCTTAGAGGGTGGTGTAAGTGTGTCCACAAGGCGAGTGTCAAGTATACAATATCAAAGTAATGTAGAAATATGCGGTAAGTCCATGAATGCTATCAGCTGTACGAAAGCTATGTAATGCAAGCCATGAATGCTATCGGCCATACCAAGGCCATGTAATGTGAAGCCTATGTAGCCAGATATCATATGCGAGATGCAAAGCAAGCATGCTAGTCCTCAACAAGTACATATATCAGTACAGTTCCTCTATGGATATCACCAGGGTCTAATACACCTCACACTGACTGCATCCTCCCTAGCTGCACAGTCAAGTAAGTGGAAGAGACCTCATTATCCACCTGACCAGTAGTCTGCCAACACCTATCCGGCTCATCGATAGCGGACTCATTTGCGAGCTGGTCAAACTTGGCCTAGCTTATAGCTCTCTCACTTAAGCGTATAAGGCCACACCCCTTTCCAACCGACCACAACATAGTGGGAGATGAAGCTCACTGGTATTCGGCACTCGGGCACTCGTGTATTCACTCGGTCTATATGTCGGAGCATCCCCTGGTACTAAAAAGGTTCTGAAATTTTCACCCAAGGACATCCTAAGTGCCCACAATGTTAGAGCCAATATTTTCGGTATCCGATACGACCATCCACGATGTGCCTGTAGAGGTCAAGGTGCTGATGTCGCTAAAGCGTGCAGTGATCACGACACATAATACGAAATGCATGAGTCACACCATCAGTCATGTAGCAATCTTGCGCGTACCACGTGCTCATGTTGGGCACTCCGTCTCATATGGAGTCCCGTAAATATCTCAGCCCAATGACTTATACTATGATCAAACATTCCTCGTATCAAGCATACATATGATGCGTATGAGCATGAATCATGGAGTTATACTAAGCATGTTATAAAGTGATGAATTATCAGCAAGTATGAGCCTATTGATGAGCCCTAAGGGGAGTTACAATGCGGGCATTTAACCAACATTGTACTTATAATGTGGACGTCAAACCAACATTGCTCCCAAGGCACGGCCCGCCATAAAATATCATTACATAAACCATGGAAAATCACACATTGCAATGGACCTATATATGTCTCTTTGGGCCTTGACCCATAGTCCTTAGATACATCAAATGGGCCACCTCATATGGGCCTTATATACATCAAGTGGGCCGCATCAATGGGCCTTATGTACATTGCAATGGGCCATATCCCATGGGCCTTTGAAAACATCACAATGGGCCTCGTAACATGGGTCTCATATATATCAAAGTGGGCCTCGACAACGGACCACGAATACATCGAACGGGCTTAATCACATGGGCCTTACGTACATCAAGGCGGGCCTCAACAATGGGCCACAAAGACATGAGATGGGCCCACATTACATGGGCCTTATGTATGTCAAATGGGCCACAACAATGGGCCACACCCGAATACAAGTGGTGATAATGATTTCCACCATTAAAATTCCTAAGGCCCACCATAACATGTATTTCCCATCCAACCTGTTCCTAAGTTAATATAGGGATAGATGAAGTGGAACGAATATCAGCTTAAATAAGAAACTACTACGGCTCCTTAGAAATTTGAACGGTGGACCTCATTGTCCACTAGTTAAAATGGTGGGGTCCACTTGAACCTTAGATCTAACTTATTTTTAGTCTCAAGCCTTAAAACGAGCTCTCAAATGGTTGAACAACTTGGATGCAACACATGCATCATGGTGGGTCCCACATGAAGGCCCACCATAACATCTATTATATACAATATAATATAATATATATATATACACACACACACGCATGCACACACACGCACACCCCCCATCCCCTGGACGGTGGGGATAGAACAAATACATCACTGTGGGCTTCACGTGGGGCCCACCCTGATGCCTATATGCCTTCCAATCCGTACATAAGGTCACACGGACCTGGACGCTAAAGAAAAACAAATTTCAGTTTGATCCAAAATGCTTGGACGCCTAAAAGGGGTCCCAACGGTGGACGTCCAATCAACACTGTTTCCTGTGGTGTGGGCCACCCGAGTCTTGGATGTGGCTGACCTTTGGAGGAGGCCCACTTCATGAAGGGGCCCACCCAATGAACGGGTTGGATGACAAATATACATCATGGTGGGGCCCACAGATGGAGCCGTGGGTCCCTCGCTTGCTGTGGCGCCCGCCCCACGCGGCGGCGCTGCCTCTGCGCTCGGCAAGCGCCGGCGGCGTCTGCGCCATGTATTTTTTTTTTTTTTTTTTTTGAAAACCTATTTTCTGAGGTTTTTCATGTGTGGGGCCGGCATCAGAAGCGTCTGCCCCGCCCAATGGGTCCTATACTCCATAAATAATCCATCAAGCCCAATATTGGGCATCTTTCGGACTGTAGAAAAATTTAAGTACATTTAAACGGTGAAAATCATTGTTTTCTAAGGTATGGCCTGCCTGAAAGTTGGATCAGCCTCATTTTTCAGGTCAACGCCTAAAATGAGTGGGTAAATAGGATAGATGGCGTGGATTGAATACATACATCAAGGTGGGGCTTATACAAGTGGCCCACCCCAAAATGTCTTAAACCAAGCTCATATTTGTGTTTTCCATTCAATGTCCAGCGTCCCTGGACACTGGATGGTTGGGTATTCCAGGTGGGCTGCCCACGTGGGCCACCAAATGATGAGTGGGGTGGATACAATGCTTATAAAGTGAGCCCCACCTATAGATGACTTGGATCCAATACATGCTTCATGGTGGGGGTCCATCCAAGTGGGCTACATGGCCATATCATCACACACAAAATAAATAAATAAATAAATAAGAGAGGGAGAGAGAAAGAGAGGAAGAGAGTGGGACACGGGTGATGGAGGGCTCTGCCACTATGAGTCCTCCCTTGCAAGCATTCATACATCAAGCGGGTCCCTTTACATATGGGCCCACCGATCAAAATCAACGGTGGGGATCCTTTCTCCACCGAAATAGAAGGTCTAGATGACCCCTTTTTAAGCTAGAAAATAAACATCATGATGGGGTCCATGGAGAATGGCCCCACATCATGGAATGATAATAAAATCAAGGTGGGCCATCGGCCACATCTAGGGTCCCAAGTGAGATCCATACCATCAATTGGTAGGCCTCACTTGGCCCATCATCAAAACATGAACAATCTATCTTAATAAGCACCCACCATCGATCTTCTTGGTCCGTTAGAAAGTCGATCTCCTTGTGATTCACTTTGATTAAGGGAGATGAGGTTTGAATGGCTAGGATGAAGGTTAAAGGGATGGAAAAGGTGGGCCACCAAAATCACTCTTCTCTCCATGGGAAGGCTTAGACGTGAGCCTCTTCTCTTGCTTGGGAAAAAGTGATGAGAAATGAGGGAGAGAGAGAGAGAGAGTTGTAAAGAGAGAGAGAGAGAGAGAGTGTGTGTAGCTTAGGTAGGCCATGATTACTTGTAAGAGAGGGTGGCTTGCAATAAATGCTTGTAAGAAGGGCTAGGGGTAGGGTGGCTAGTCATAAGTGCTTGTAAGAAGGGCTAGGGGTAGGTAAGTTGGCTATAGCTAAGGTAGGGTGGCTATAGCTAGGGTAATGTCATCCATCACCCTCATAATTACCTAGGGATTTGTGCCACATGGAATGGGTGGGTTCCGTAATATGCGATCCACGATCATTATAATGTATGGTTTACATCTTAGGATCTAAGCGTCAGATTGGCACATGAGATGCTGCGTTGGAATCGCGGCGATGGCGCGGTTGCTAAGATACAACTATTGGGTTAAGCCGACTCAAATATATAGGATATGACTTAGGATCGTGAGCAAACGTCGATTATTGGTCGCAGGTTGTAGAAATTCGATGGGAAGGATAGCGGAGTCGACGGAACATTACGGACTAGGATACGAGTCTTACACAGGTGATGCACAAATCGAAAGCCTAGAGGACCATCTCCCTATGAAAGATTATGCTGAAAGAATACGAATATATTTTTACGAATTAGTTTTATACTTCCACTGCAAACTCGATCAATATAATAAGCTCCTATTGAGATGACACTTGATTATTTACTGAATTCTTTTATTCTGATGAAATAATCAATACAGTCAATTTTATTCTCGTGAATGTTACCTTCATGAATGTATCTGGATGTGATCTAAATGAAAAAAATGTGATTTTTAAAGCATCCAATTTATACATTATTAACACCCAGTTTTCTCGGGCATAAGTATAAATGCTGGTCGTGAAAATTTGAGATGTTACATTTATTCTCCTGAATGGTTACCATCGCGAATGTAACTTGATGTGATTTATAATTTATTTTTTTTTTAAAAAAAAACAAGGTGCTATTTTGAAGCATCCAATTTTTACATTATTAACATCCGAAATTCTTAAGTATAAGTATGTACTCGAGCCACGAAAATTCAGGATGTTACAGGGCGTGTGAGAGGGGTGTCTTTCACATCCCACTTGGATTGAATTTCTTTAATTTTTCCTTTTCTAACAATGTTTCTTTAAATCTAATTCATCCATTGTGTTAGGGTCGTTGAATAGAGCTAAGGTATATGATTTTCTTGGTGATCCGAAATTTAAATTGGCCTATCTTAAAAATTCTCCTAACTAGTGTCAAAATGAACTTAATTTCAATTAACGGTCCATAATTAATGATCAGAGCCTAATTTTAAAGAAAATGTATAATCAGGATAGGCAAATGGTTAGACAAAATTTGGTTGTTGATCGATGGTGGAAAAAGCTTAAATCTAAAATTTCACATTTTGTACCAAAAGGAAGGAACTGACTTCAACTTTCAATAGTTTAGGATCATAGATCGGGACCTAAATTTTGTATCCATAGCCATATGAGACCAAAGTGTGATTCAAATTTGAGATACGATGAACGAAAGTATGTAGTTAAATCGAAAGATCCAGATTTATAAGGAATTGTTAGGCCTTGATAGTATAACTTCGCACCTAAGGAAAAGCCTATTAAAGTAGAGTCTTCATATTTTACACTTGGTCTATATTATGAGCAATTCAAGTCGTTCATATGAAGAAAAATATCCTACACTACTACCCATGAGGTTTCTTCACTCGATGGACAATAAAATCAACGGTTAAGGGGCTAATTTGTCAATTGGGTCACTTTTACAATGATCTAATGGTTGAAATTTAACATGTATGGTTGATTTATGATACATAGTCATTGTAGAAAATTTCACATCAAATGGATCGTGGGAACCATGTGATCTAAAATTCAGTGGTCTAAGTTAATGACATTTTTATAATTATTGCTGATATGAGAGTTTTGAGAAATCTAATGGTTCTATATGGTTGTAGGCACATTTTTAAGTAATTCTTACAAAAGAACCTATATTTAAATCATTATGAATAAAGAATTAGTGACCAAATTAATTAAAGGAATGTACATATATCAACCAACATAATGGATGGTTAGATGACATGTTAAGAATAGAAAAACTTGATGGTTAGTACTCTGATCATGTATTTAAATAGGTGTACGGTTATTTTTGTAACCGGATGATCACAAGTGAGTTTTTGGAGTGATCAAGAAGCAGAATATGTATACAGTTAGATTCAAGTGACTTGTTCACATGTGTAAGTTTCTCATATTATAGTTTTGATGGTGGGTTAAGTATATTCATTGGTGGTGAATAAGATGAATGAATCAAAATCTCAATTTGATATGTGTATAAGTGGATGCTAAGATTAAGTAACTAGTTTACTATGATCAGGTGGTCCAAACTCAGAGTGAACAATCAGATATCTTTACCTAGCGGTGAATAGTTGACTGAACGGTTAGTTATGATGGACAAGTGAGAATACTTAAGTATATAATGATCCTATCTTAAAATCAACGGTCAGATGGCATGATTTATGAATGGAGATTATTTCCAATGGTCAAATTCATGTTGAAGAATGGATGTAAAGTTAGGATAGCTAGATTAGTATCGTACACATGTACATAATAAGTTAAATTTCATGATAACACTCGAGAACTTTCAATACTCAGGTATTGAAAAGTTTACGGTGTTACACATTACATAGACGTATATTTGGTGGTTCTAAAAGAATGTTGCTGAACTAAGGTACTTCATTGTTATATTGACGGAAATAAGGAAACCTATCATTAATGAACATTAAAAGGCTATTAAAGGCATCATCCTAAGCTCTTGCTTGCTCAGCCTACACCCTCCCTTGTTTTATCAATTGCTGCATGTAACAACGCAAATTTTTGTAACCCAAGTACATACTCGTGCCTAAGAATTCTGAGTGTTAGTGAAATAAATGAATGGATACTATATAATTGCACCTTATTCTTTCATATCACATTAATAAAAGTACCCATTTACAAGAATAAAACCAACCATATTATAAATATTATTCCATTTAAACATAAAAGTTCAACTACAGGTGGGAGATTATTATAAATATCTAAATTTGTAGCATAAAATGTAAATAAAGCTAAAATAAAATAAAAGCATCAACAACATAATCTCACGTCATTCGTAGTCTTTTATATGGAGATCATGTATCGCTTAATATCATTAACCTGTGTATCACCCGCATCATCTTTATGCTTGGAGAGGGTCAACACCCTACTCATAGTAATGATTATCATTCAAAATAAACACAATTCAAATAATTCCTCAAAGTAAAACAATATAAAAGGTCCCGATACTTTCCGTACTCCACCACTACGAATGATGGCGATATTCACAACCAATCTATATGAATGCATACCTAGCATAGTGTGTGTGGCTCATCATACATATTGACCACTACATTATGGAAAATAATTTATAAAAAATTCAGCTCGTTCCACATCTCATAGCTACAAAGATTAATCAGTGTGTCCAACACTATCATAGATTTACGTAAACACCTCGAGATGGCATAACTCATGAATTGGAAGAATTATGTTACACAATTTATTCATAGAGTGACTATTTGTGACATCCAATCCTACTAAAGTGATGTAATATGCACTCGCGGATTACTTACATCGATGTGTGCACCACTAGCCAAATCTAAGGATTTACACATCGACCAAGAGAGTTGCTACCAAAAGTGCATTACGTCTATGATAAATACATACAAGTCATTAGTTATGAGACCTTCAACACATCACTTGCATCAATAGAAAAACAAGTCAAACTATGAGAGTTTTGAAGTTCCAAGACACATACCCAAGCCCTAAAATAAGAGAGGTAGTATAAAACTATCCTAATAAAGGAGAAAAGTAATAATAAACTAACTCAATAAAGATAAGAGTAGCAATATGCTAACTCAATGAAAATAAGGGGAGATGAGCAAAAGCCATCTCATACAGAGTAGAAACACGCGACCCTTTCAAAATTGGCGAAGGGCAAGGCTTTTATCCATCACTCCTCATGAATTTATGAAAATCGAATATGATTAAAATTATATCTTAACCATAATTCTCACATGGATAAGTAATCCATAACGGTCCATCACTTAATCGTATGAAAATTGTTGATGTTGAGATCTTGTCGTCCTTGCTAGACCGTCACGTACCTATAACCCCAAGCGACAATGGGGGCCCTGGTTGTAGCTGGGACACTCAGGGTGATAGCGCATACCTGTATCCGTAGGTTGAGTTCTTATTTATAATCTCTCAGTAACTCTTACGTATATGGCAATGCCTCCACTATGCAGATACATATCACGGAAGGGATCTTCTCCCAAATATGTCGTGATTATCTGGGTGGGATCCTTGGCAAAAATATTGGGGAGGTAACACTTTCCATATACGAAGGGGATCTCCTAGTGGTCGGTATCCGAGGAGGTCGAGGTTAATAGTTGAGGCCGACCTCTAAGTCACTGGTCGAGGTCTTTCTGACCGAGGTTCGAATCTTGAGGTCGGGAACCTCAGTGGTCGTCTCTTGAGGTCGGCTCTTATATATAGTTGCTCTTTCATTGAGATAGTGGGATACTAGCTAGGTGGCCAAGGTCACCACCCGAGGTTAATGCTCGAATTGGTAGCGGGGGTTGTGCTCGACATCAGTGGTCGAGCTCGTTCATGACTTCTAATCTGAGTTATTGGCCTTGTGTCACTTTCATCTAATTGTTTGGTCAGTCTAGTTTTACCCATAATAGTAGCCCCCTACTTTCGAGTACCTTCTAAGAGCTCAGGAAGTAAATGGACTTGGACCGGCATCCAGAGCATAAGGTTTTATGTAAAGGAAGACGGGAGGTCGACTTGAGTAGTGCCGCCAGTCATTATGGCGAAAGAGATGAAAGGTAGCTAATGTTGGAATCGATGAGAATTCAGTGATGATATCGACGGGTTGTATGAGGAGACATGCATGGAGCGGCGCCTCTTCATCTCTCTAAGAGTAGCAAGATGACACATGCCCCTGCCTCGATAGTCTAGTCTGTCTGTGAACTAGTGGCAGCCATGTGGACGGAGGCGTGCATTGTGGCTCCTCTTCGGATTGCAGCATTAAATTCAAGCAATCAATGCTACAGCAGAAGAGGCTATAAATAGGTGAGGAGGATGCCCTACCCCCTTTAGTCGATCCATTTGCTCTATTTTCTCTCCTTACTGTCAGACTCAAGCGATTTCCAGTAAGTCGGAATCCCCTCACTTTTTCTGCTTCTCTAGCCAGTCTCATCTTCCCCAGTCCTCCTTCATTTTCATTTTCTTTTCACATTCTTGCCTAATTAAGGATTCGGATAGTTCCGACAAAGCGTCTGTGTTTGGGGCATTTCACGGGGAGTCCATCCCAGAAAGTGTAGACTCTCGGTTGGGCTCACCCTCAGGCGTACTGTCTCAAGTGACGGAAGGCTAGGAGGAAGTAGTAACATCTGCCCCGACAAGGTCTATGGCTCATCTACCGTGGGGCCGTCTCTAGACGTCGGCCTCTTTGGGTTGAGGTTGTAGGATACCGATCTAGTCCAGATCAGGTCGGAGTACCACCCCGAGTCTATGGCACTTTAAGATCTTAAACTAGGGGAAGTCATAGGTCAGCCTCGTAGGGGGAGGTGGCCATTTATGTCATGGCCCTTTAGTGCAGACTTTGGCTTCCTTTCCACCCTATTGTATGAGAGGTCGCCTACTGTATGAGGCAGGCTCTAGACCAGTAGATCCCGAATGCCTGGAGGGCCATTTTCGGGACCTTTATCCTATGACATCAGCTCGAGCATGTCGAGCTATCCGCATATGAGTTCTTATACTTGTACAAAGCGAAGGCCAGCCCTAGTCATCAGGGTTGGTACTATTTCTCTACTCGGGTGAACAAGTTTAAGACCGGTATCCTAGCCCGTACTGTTATGTAGGCCTCCGCAGTCCTACCGGTAGAATTTTGGCCACCCGCGAAATGTTATCAGCAATTACGCGTGATCCTGAGTCGTGTCCCGTATATCAGAGTCGGCTCGACTAGAAACTTGTACCCTAGTGACCGCACCGTGGCCGCGGTTCTGAGACTGCGTCTCACACTCTGAGGTGATACTCGGGCCAGGAGATGTGGGCCCACGTTTAGTTTGAGGAAAATGTCGCGCGTTGCCAATACGGAGAGAATCTCTACGACACATCACATCAATTCATCAATCAAATGTCAAGTACAACACTCATCCCCAAGTACAACCACCCTCTCCAATGTTAACTCTCTCTTACAACCAAGTACACATCCATTACCCATCACCCATCTCTCACCCATCACACCCCATCACTCACCCATCCCTCTCTCTCTTATTTTTCCCAATCAACCCAATGTCCATGGCTTCCAAGGAGAGAAGAGCAAGTGTGGCCCACCTTCCTACCTCCCATCTCCACCATCTAAGCTTCATCTGGACCATTGAAATGCCTTCCATGGGGCTCTAGGACGTATCGGTGGAAGAAGAAGTCCAAGAAGAAGGCCATTAGGTGGGTGTTCTTACCACTAGATCTTGATTTTGATTTTTGATGTAGGGCCCACATGATTTGGGGCCCATCTTGATGTGTACATTGTATGATAAAGAGGAGCTCATAGTGGCGGAGCTCCTCTCCACCACACGTTCTCTCTCTCTCTCTCTCTCTCTCTCTCTCTCTCTCTCTCTCTCTCTCTTTCTCCCCTGTTGATGGCCCCCAGATGCATGTTTTTTATCCTGGTTGTCCCTAGATGTTAATATAATATTATAATATATATATATATATATATATATTTGTATATATATGAAACATATAATATATATGTATTCATGTATATATCTGGTGGGCCCCACGTGGGACCCACCCACAGTGAAACGGATTGGCTGGTCTACCGCACACCAATTATATAGTTGTTGTGTGCAGCGTGTGGGTTTGATCCACACCGCTTATCTGTGCGGCCCACCTTAATGATGTATGTATTTTACCTGCACCGTCCAGCTGGGACAGTGTTAACTCACCCGATGTATGACTTCCATCCATGCCATTTTGTCCATGTGCATGGGACCCACCTTGATGTGTTGTAAATCCACACCGTCCAGACCTTTGGACGGTGGGCTGGTCACGAGGTATGTGTTATATCTAAATCGTCCATCCACTAAATGAGGCAGATCTATCAGGTGGACCACACTGCATAAAATAGTGGAGAGTTGAACGCCTACCAATGAAACCCCTTACGGATTCCAGAAGTTCTGGATCAATATGATATTTGCTATTTATCTTGATCCAGGTCTCTGTGATCATATGATCAGATTGGATGGAAAATAAACGTTATGGTGGGCTTGTGAACTGTTTAAATGGCAGAATCATTATCTCCACTACTATTTGTGGTGCGGTCTAGATGATATTTTGATGAACCCATCTTGATGTATATGAGGCCCGTTGTCCCGACCCCTCTTGATGTGTATTAGGCCCATGAGATGTATAATAGGACCGTGTGAGTAGCCCGATGTGATGTATATGTGGCCCTTGAGTGAGGCCCATTGTGACGTATATTTGACTCATGTGATGCGGCCCATAGTGATGTATTTTCAGCCCATTGAGTTATATATGTGGCCCTTGAGTGAGGCCCACTGTGACGTGTATTTAACTCATGTGATGCAGCCCATAGTGATGTATTTTCGGCCCATATGTGTAGCCCATTGAGTTGTATATGTGGCCCTAGAATGAGGCCCATGTGCAGGGCCCACCTGTTGTGTATATAAGGCCCATGAGTGAGGCCCATCATGATGTATATGTGGCCCATTAGTGCGGCCCATTGATGCAACCCACTTGATGTGTATGAGGCCCATTAGTAAGGCCCATGCGATGCTGCCCACTTAATGTGTATATGGCCCTTTTGTGAGGTCACAAGCCCACTATATGTTTGGCTCTATGTGGGCCACCCCTTGGGAGAAATGAGGGTTAAATGTCCACATTATAACCTTCCCTTAGGCCGATTATTGAGGTCGATTACAATTGTCAATGCTGATTATCAAGGCTGATTCTAATTGTCGAAGCTGATTCCAATTATCGAAGCCAATTCCGATTGTTGAGGCCGATTCCGATTGTCGAGGCCGATTCCGATTGTCGATACCGATTATCGGTGCCAATTGTCGATACCGATTATGAGTATGTGACAGTATAGCATCATGATACATGCCCATACGCATCATCTGCATGTTTGTTATGAGATGTGGTTGACCATTGCATATATCATTGGGCAGGTTGTTATGAGAATCCCTGATAGGCGTAGATTGTCTCACATGAGCGTACGGTATGTGTAAGATTAATGCATGAGCGCAGGATTGATGCATGACTAGATTGTATGACTCATGCATCTTGCATTATGTGTTATAATTACTATACGCCCTAGTGACATTAGGATCGTAGCCTCCACAGTCATGTCATGAACAGCAGATGGGACACCGAAAATTTATTAATAGCATCGGGTCGCCATAGATGGCCCTAGGTAAAAATCCCTAAACTCTCTTAGTACTAGAGGACACTCCAGCATCGAGAGTGGGTGGAAAATAAGAGTGCCCGGATGCCAAATACCAGTAGGCGGTACTCCCACTGATCGTGGTCGGTTAAAAGGGGTTGTGGCCTTACCCGTCCAAGGGTAGAAGGCATAGCTAGGTTGAGTTTGACCAGCTTGTAAATGGGTTCGCTATCGACATATTGGGTAGATATTAGCTGATTACTGGTCAGGCGGATAGTGAGGTCTCTTCCACTTGCATGGTTGCACGTCCAGTGGACGGCAATTGCATGCAGAGTGTACTAGACCCCGGTGATGATCTCAAAGATGTACAACACTAATATATGGACTTATTGAGCAGGAGTTACATACTCATTCATTCATTCATTCACTATCTACTCGGGTTGGTGGTGTGTAACTATTTATTACGTGTACCTTCGTAATGGCCAGGATTTCGGTTGGGGCGCACGACTAACTTGAGATCAGGAGTTTACCACATTTAGTCTGACTATCCAAATTTAGGTGTTAGACTGGTTTGGATAGAAGTCCCTTGTGATGGACCCCGTAGCCTGCGATACTACGTACTATCATCCCGACTTCACACTCCAGTTTGGTCATTCTATTCGCATCGCATATTGCATTGTATCCTTGTCATCTAATATTTGGCTCTTTATGACTCCTCATTTACATAGTTGATCTATATTGCGTACTCTGATATTGTATGACTTATGGACTTGTTAGTATTTCCATTTATTCCGATATTGTATGATTTATGGCATTGTATTGCATACTTGACATTTACCTTGTGCACACACTTTTACCACCCTCTAAGCTTTTTATAAGCTTATGCATGATAGATGCGTGTAGGTGACATTAGGTCGCAGCAGCATTGAGCACGGAATGTGCAACGGTCTTCTGGAGCTTTGATTTTCGATATATGTATTTCCCTTTCAGCATTGTATTCAAATATTTATATTAGTGGATATGTGATGATGTTGTTGTCTTTGTGATTTGGGTAAACTTGTGATTATGCTTCTTATGAGACAAACGTACATTGAAAAATTCTCCTTGTACGATCCCAGGATCGGAATCTGGTGTATGGGCGGTGAGAGCCGAGAATGGGGTACTACGGAGGCTGCCAGCACCAGATTCGGCAATCAAGAATTTTTGTGAGCCTGATTTCCAGGTTTGGGGCGTGACAGAAGTTGGTATCAGACCATAACTTGGGAATACCTGATGATAACATCACATATCTGCTGATAGCTACCCTACACTCTATGATTATTAATAACTTAGAATTGTTAGATCCCCGAGTTCAGATAACTTGGAGATTTTCTGGTATAGCTCCCTACCATTGAGATTGTGAGGCTGCATAGTATTTCAGTCATTTCTGATCAGGATCTAAGGTTCAGTGGGATCATCATAGTGCTAATGAGGCGTCTTGGGAGCAAGAGACTGAGATTCGTCTACGTTATCCCCATCCCTTTGATGTTTGATTGTATATGGTGGTTCTGATTATATCGATAGTGGAATGATTTCCCTTCCTTTGTGAACTCTATCTAGTTGCGTGATAGTGTAAATTTCAAGGATGAAATTTTTATTAGGAGAGGAGAGCTGTAAGACCCGTATCCTAGCCCGTACCGTTCCGTAGGCTTCCGTGGTCCTCCCGGCAACCCGCGATCTGTTATTAGCATTTACGCGCGAGTCTATGGCACTTTAAGCTCTTAAACTAGGGGAAGTCATAGGTCAGCCTCGCGAGGGGAGGTGGCCATTTATGTCGTGGCCCTTTAGTGCGGACTTTGGCTTCCTTTCCACCCTTTTGTATGAGAGGTCACCTACTTTATGAGGCAGGCTCTAGACCAGCGGATCCCTAATGCCTAGAGGGCCATTTTCAGGACCTTTATCCTATGGCATCAGCTCGAGCATGTCGAGCTATCCGCATATGAGTTCTTATACTTGTACAAAGCGAAGGCTAGCCTTAGTCATCAGGGTTGGTACTATTTCTCTGCTTGGGCGAACAAGTGTAAGACCCGTATCCTAGCCTGTACCGTTATGTAGGCCTCCGCGGTACTGCCGGTAGAATTTCGGCCACCCGCAATCTGTTATCAGCAATTATGCGCGATCCTAAGTTGTATCCCGTATATCAAAGTCGGCTCGACTCGAAACTTGTACCCTAGTGACCACGACGTCGCCGCAGTTCCGACGCCACGTCTCGCTTGCCAAAGCGATACCCGGGCCAGGAGATGTGGGCCAGCGTTCAGTTCGAGAAAAAAAAACAGGCGTTGCTAATACCGAGGGAATCTCTATGACACATCACATCAATCCATCAATCAAATGTTAAGTACAACACCCATCCCCAGATACAACCACCCTCCTCAAAGTCAACTCTCTTACAACTAAGTACACATCCATCACCCATCACTCATCTCTCACCCATCACTCACTCATCCCTCTCTCTCTTACAACCTCTCTCTCTCTCATTTTTCCCAAGCAACCCAACGTCCATGGCTTCCAAGGAGAGAAGAGCTAGTGTGACCCACCTTCCTACCTCCCATCTCCACCATCCAAGCTTCATCTTGACCATTAAAATGTCTTCCATGGGGCTCTAGGACGTATCGGTGGAAGAAGAAGTCCAAGAAGAAGGCCATTAGGTGGGTGTTCTTACCACTAGATCTTATTTTAATTTTTGATGTAGGGCCCACATGACTTGGGGCCCATCTTGATGTGTACATTGTATGATAGAGAGGAGCTCATAGTGGCAGAGCTCCTCTCCACCACACGTTCTCTCTCTCTCTCTCTCTCTCTCTCTCTCTCTCTCTCTCTCTCTCTCTCTCTCTCTCTCTCTCTCTCTCTCTCTCTCTCTCTCTCTCCCCCCCCTCGATGGCCCCCATGATGCATGTATTTTATCCTAGCCGTCCACCAAGTGGGCCAGCTTGCTAACTGTCCAACCATGCGACGTCCAGCAGCAGACACTGTTGGACTGTATGAATGGAAGACATAAATATCATCTTGATCCGATCAAGTGGGCCATGTACACGTGGACCCATCTTGATGCGTTTCTCCATGCCGTCCGATCATGGAAGGGCCCCGCCTTACTGGCCATCCAAACAGCCCACCTGCCTGTCCGTTTGGACAGGCCTATGTGTAGGGAAATACAAACATCAGCTTAATTTAAAATTTTGGTGGGCCACACTGATGTGAACCCCACCCAATGTATGTGTTTTGTCCTTGCCATCCTGATGTGCAGGATGGTGGGACCCACCTGAGGCATGTATTTCATCCATGCCATACAAGCTATCCATCCTTGCTGGACGATTTCTGGACGGTGCTGTGGATTGCACCATGTTGTAAGTTTTTCATCCACACCGTCCACAATGTTTGGACGGTGTTGTGGGGCCCTGCAATGATGTATGTGTTGATCTACACTGTCCATCCAAGGGGCCCCACGTGTCTTTTATCCAGGTCGCCCATCCAGGGCTGGGCGCTGGATCAGATTTTAATATAATATTATAATATATATATATATATATATATATATATATATATATTCATGTATATATCTAGTGGGCCCCACGTGGGACCCACCCACCGTGAAACGTATTGGCTGGTCTACCGCACACCAGCTATATAGCTACTGTGTGCAGCGTGTGGGTTTGATCCACACCTCCTGTCTGTGCAGCCCACCTTAATGATGTATGTATTTTACTTGCACCATCCAGCTGGGACGGTGTTGACTCACCTGATGTATGACTTCCATCCACACCATTCCGTCCATGTGCATGGGACCCACCTTGATGTGTTGTAAATTCACACCATCCAAACCTCTGGATGGTGGGCTAGTCACGAGGTATGTGTTATATCTAAACCACCCATCCACTAAATGAGGCAGATCTATCAGGTGGACCACACTATAGAAAATAGTGGAGAGTTGAACACCTACCATTGAAACCCCTTACGGGTTCCAGAAGTTCTGGATCAATATGATATTTGTTATTCCTCTTGATCCAGGCCTTTGTGATCGTATGATCAGATTGGATGAAAAATAAACGTAATGGTGGGCCTGTGAACTGTTTAAACAGCGAAATCATTATCTCCACTACTATTTGTGGTGTGGTCTAGATGATATTTCGATGGGCCCATCTTGATGTATATGAGGCCCATTGTCCCGACCCCTCTTGATGTGTATTAGGCCCATGAGATGTGGCCCATTATGATGTATAATAGGACTGTGTGAGCAGCCTGATTTGATGTATACGTGGCCCTTGAATGAGGTCCACTGTGACGTGTATTTGACCCATGTGATGCGGCCAATAGTGATGTATTTTTGGCCCATATGTGCCACCCATTAAGTTGTATAAGTGGCCCTAGAATGAGGCCCATGTGATGTGTTTATGGCCCATGTACAGGGCCCGCCTGTTGTGTATATAAGGCCCATGAGTGAGGCCCATAGTGATGTATATGCAACCCATTAGTGTGACCCATTGATGCAACCCACTTAATGTGTATGAGGCCCATTAGTGAGGCCCATGCGATGCGGCCCACTTGATGTGTATATGGCCCTTTTGTGAGGCCACGAGCCCACTATACGTTCGGCACTATGTGGGCCACCCCTTGGGAGCAATGATGGTTAAATGTCCACATTGTGAGCTTCCCTTAGGCCGATTTCGATTGTTGAGGCCGATTTCGATTATCAAGGTCATTTCTAATTGTCGAGTTTGATTACTATTGTCGAGGCCGATTTTGATTATCGAGACCGATTCTGATTGTTGAGGCCGATTGTCGACGCTGATTCCGATTATCGAGGCCGATTAGGATTATCGAGGCCGATTGTATAGGCTGATTATCAAGGCCGATTATCCATATTGATTATCGGTGCCGATTGTCGATACCAATTATGAGTACGTGATAGTTAGCATCATGATACATGCCCATATGCATCATCTGTATGTTTGTTATGAGATGTGGTTGACTATTGCATATGTCATTGGGTAGGTTATTATGAGACTCCCTGATAGGCAGAGATTGTCTCACATGAGCGCATGGTATACGCAAGATTGATGTATGACTGGATTGTATGACTCATGTATCTTGCATTGTGTTACGCCCTAGTGACATCAGGGTCGTAGTATCTACATTCATGCGTGGATGGCCAGATGGTACACCGAAAATCTGTTACTAGCATCGGCCCGTCATAGATGGCCCTAGGTGAAAATTTCTAAACCCTCTTAGTAGCAGAGGATGCTCCAACATCGAGACCGAGTGGAAAATTAGTGTGCCCGAATGCCGAATACCAATAGGCGACGCTTCCACTGATCATAATCAGTTGGAAGAGGGTGTGGTCTTAACCGCCCAAGGGTAGGGGGCATAGCTAGGTTGAGTTTGACTAGCTCGTAAATGGGTCCACTATCAATATGCCGGATAGATATTGGCTGACTACTGGCCAGGCGGATAGTGAGGTCTCTTTCACTTACATGGTTGCGCGTCCAGTGGGCGGCGATTACATGTAAAGTGTACTAGACCCCGATGATGATCCCGAAGATGTACAACATTGATATATAGACTTATTGAGCAGGAGTTGCATACTCATTCATTCATTCATTCACTATCCACTCAGGCTAATGGTGTGCAACTATTTATTACATGTACCTTCACAATGACCAGAATTTTGGTTGAGGTGCGCGACTAACCTATGATCAGGAGTTTACCACATTGAGTCTAACTATCCAAATTTAGGTGTGAGACTGGTTTGGATAGAAGTCCCTTGTGATGGACCACATAGCTTGCGATACTACGTACTATCATTCTGACTTCGCATTCCAGTATAGTCATTCCATTCGCACCGCATATTGCATTGCATCCTAGGCATCTGATATTTGGCTCTTTATGACTCCTCATTTACATAGCTGATCTGTATTGTATACTCTGATATTGTATAACTCATGGACTTGTCAATATTTCTGTTTATTCCGATATTGTATGATTTATAGCATTGTATTGCATACTTGACACTTACCTTATGCACACACTTTCACCACCCTCTAAGCTTTCTATAAACTTATGCACGATAGATGCATACAGGTGGTGTTAGGTCGCAGCAGCGTTGAGCATGGAGCATGCAACTGTCTTCTGGAGTTTTGATTTTTGATATATGTATTTCCCTTTCAACATTGTATTTAAATATTTATATTAGTGGGTATGTGATGATGTTGTTGTCTTTATGATTTAGGTAAACTTGTAGTTATGTTTCTTATGAGACAAATGTACGTTGAAAAATCCTCCTTGTAGGATCCTAGGATCGGAATATGGCGTATGGGCACTGGGGCCGAGAATGGGGTACTATGGAACCTGTCGGCACTGAATTCGGCAATTAAGAATTTTTGTGAGCCTAATTTTCGGGTTTGGGGCATGACAACAAGGGTCAGGCCCTCATCACCAACAACTTGTCCTCCAACAAGGGCTAGAAGGACAAGTGGTTCTTTGCATTAAGAGAGTGGGAGGCCCCAGCAGTTGAGGTGGGCAAACTGCACTCCCGGATCCCCACTAAATTCACATTCCCAGGTCAAAAGTTACCGAGCTGCAAACCTATATTTTTATTTGTTATTTTGTAGCTCTGCTTACTGACTTTAGTTGTGCCTCTTTGCAGCTCTTCCTCAGCAATAGCCCACCGTCTCTTAGCTATAACTTCAGCAAGTTAATCGCGCAAAGGAGCAGAGCGCTACTAAGAAGAATTGGAGGAGGCTTATCACTCCTTAATCTCTGTACCAATCTGGCTTGTCTTTGGTTGAGCCGACAGGTACATTGTAGCTGGTCAAATTTTCTTTAAGATTTTGTGTTCGGATGTCAATTCTTCATGTCTGACTTTGTTGTCTTCTTTTGTAGAAATGGTTGACAGTTCTCGCCCTTCGAAGAAGATCAAACGTCCCTCTATAGTCAAGCTGGAGTGGCCAAAGAGGATGATTAAGAAGATTGCAGCCCCTCCTCTAGTTCATCGAGGGGAGTCCTTTAAGGTTGCGAAGGACAGACCTAAGCCCATCTCCGGGAGGCTTATTGTCGAGTAGTCGACTTCGGCGGCTGTAAGCGGGGTAGCTCAGGAAGCTTCCCCATGCGAGGTCCTTCCTCCTAGTCCAGCGGCTATGGAGGTTGTAGATCTGGAGCCGCCCCAGCTCGGGATGAGGCTCGTCCTGCTGAAGGGGTTGTGGTTGCTCACGACCAGCAGCAGGAAGTGAGTGGTGCCTCAAGCATCAATTTACCGAGCCCAGCGTCAGTGGGTCGGGGTCCCTCCTCGTCAGTGAGCATATAGGCCTCCTAGCTCAGTGGGGGATTCAACATGTGTCTGAGGAGGATGTCTCGGGGTTGTTGGCGCTCCACCTGATGACCATCTTAGGAGAGTTGGCTCCCTCCTTTCTCAAAGTAGGTCTTCATCCTCTTAGAGTAGTCGTTCTTTTGGTCTTCTGTCTCTCTTATGTACTTATTTTTGTTCTTATTTCTAATTTCAGACTGCTCATGCGCTCGTAGCTGCACGCCAAGCATTTTGAGAGGTGGGATCAGCCTCGAGGAGATAAGGACAGACCTCTAGGCCAAGATTTTCGAGCTTAAAGCCTTCACAGTTGCTAGGGATGTGGCCGTAGCTCAAGTTGAGGCTCTTCGAGAGGTCCTGCGAATTCTTGGGGAGGAGCGAGTAGCTCTCGGGGCCCAGCTAGCTGAAGCACAGTGGGAGAGTGTCGCGTTGTGGACCGAGTCGGAGGGCCGAAATCGCGCATGTCCATCTTTAAGGTCGTGCGGGCCGAGGTAAAGTCTAAATCCGCGAGGGTGGAGGTCGAGTTAGCTGAGGTGGTGGCTAGGTTAGCAGAGGTCAAGGCACCCATCCTGACGGTGCATGCAGCAGTAGTGGAGACATATAAGGCCATTAGAGAATGGGTTGAGGAGCTGGAGGAGTACTTTGGCCTCAGCTATGGACAGTGCAGTAGCATGTTAAGCATAAGTATCTAGAGCTTGACCTGGACTACTTGGTTGAAGAATATCCTGAAGACCCTGCACCTACTGTAGCCGAGACCGAGCAGCCCACCAAGGAATCTACCGCTACCGAAGTCAAGCAACCTCCTAGGGATTAGACCAAACCTCCCTCCTCCTATACTTGTAAAACTTTTTTTTCACTTTATAATAGTTTTTTCTCGATCAATGAAAATATACATTTTTGCAATGATTGCCCATGAATGTTGGTTGTATAACCGTCTTGAGTTTGTAGAATTAGTAGGTTGAGTAAGATAGAACTGATAAGTAGAGCAATGTAGGCCATGATAAGCCAATCTTTTAGTGGTAGGTCATGCTCGATAGAATTGATAGGCTGACCACTTAGTAGTATTCATAGTAAGAAAGAAATTCTACTATGGTCAATCATATAGCTCGAATAGTCGAGATAATAATATTTTAAAAGGAATTCCCTTCCCCTGACTTGGAGAAGTTCCTTTATTGTAGAATTCAGTAGTAAAGAAAACAATAGTAGTATCACGAGCTCCTTTTTCCTTTAAAATGGGAGGTCACTCTTTAGTTGGCCGAGCAATCATCAAGTCGATTAACATGGTCGGGATACTTGTAAAACTTTCGAACCTTTTTTAAGGAATAATATATTTTCAAGTGCTTGGTATTCCATGGATGAGGCAATGACTGACCATCCATATCCTCAAGTCGATATACGCCCAGCCGTGTCGTGCCCGTCACTTTGTAGGGTCCTTCCCAACTCAGCCCCAATGTCTTAGAGCCTAGCTCTTTAGTGTTCTGGAAGGTTTCACGAAGGACTAAGTACCCTACTGAAAATTTACGCACCTTGACTATTGAGTTGTAATACTAGGTGGCCCGCTATTGATAGGCGAAAATTTTCTACTGTGCTCTTTCCCTTGCTTCCTTGAGGAGATCTAGACTCAGGGTCATCTGCTCAGCATTTTGGATTTCGTCAAAGGATTCAACGCGCGTGGTCCAAAGTCCTACTTTGACTAGTATCATGTTATCAGTGCCAAAGGCTAGGAAGAATGGAGCTTCCCCAGTTGAAGTTCGGGCAGTTGTTCGTTATGCCAAGAGGACATGTGCTAGCTCCTCGGCCTAAGCCCCTTTAGACTTCTTGAGCTTGGTTTTGAGATGTTTTTTATGATCTTATTAACTGCCTTTACTTGTCCATTGGCCTGGGGATGTCGAGGTGATGAGTAGGAGTTGCGGATACTAAGTCTTTCACATAGTCCTCAGAAGCGCGCATTATTGAATTATTTGTCGTTGTCAGTAACAATCGTGTACGGGATGTCGTACCTACAGATGATGTTTTTCCAAATAAAGTTTGTGATCTTTTGTTCTGTAATCTTGGCCAGGGGCTTAGCCTTGGCCCACTTGGTGAAGTGGTTGACAGCTACAACAACGTACTTGGTTTGACCTTTACCCATTGGTAGGGCACATATGACGTCGATTCCCCACTGGGCAAATGGCCAAGGGCCGATCATAGGGGTCAATTGTTTAGACAGTTGACACTGTATCGCGGTGAATCATTGACATTTATCGCAATTCCTTGCATATTGCATGTCATCCTCATGGATGGTGAGCTAATAGTACCCCTGTTAAATCGCTTTGTAGGCCAGTGCTTTCCCACCCGAGTGGTTGCCGTAGACACCTTCATGGATTTCCCATGGAACATATTCAGTCTCGTCGAGTCAAAGACACCTAAGGTATGGTAGGAAAAATCCCCTCTTATATAGGACATCCCTTATCATGGTGTACTGAGCTGCCCTGTTTCGTATTCTTCGTGTTTCGAGATTGTCATCGGGCAATTCATTCCTTTGAAGGTAGCTTATGATCGAGTCCATCCAGCTTGGCGTCGAGATGATAGGAAATGCTTCCTTCGGCTCAAATAAGAACTCAATCGGGACTGTTTTGGCGAAGTCATCATCGACCACTGCGACCAGTTTTGCTAGAGTATCTACTCGGGGGGATCAAGGTGACTTCACACTTTCTGAACTTGCTGATAAACTCTTTCAACTTCTAGAGTTAGGCGATCATTTTCTCCCCTTTGGCCTGGTACTCATCAGCAACTTGCATGACGATGAGTTGGGAATCACTGTGAATGTTCAGGACTTGGGCTCTCATGGTCTCTGCTAGTCTAAGTCTAGCGAGGAGTGCTTCATACTTTGCCTCGTTGTTGGAAGTCGGGAACCCAAACCTCAAGGTGTACCGTATATAGGTCTGGTCAGGTACAACAAGAATTATTCCTGCTCCACTACCTTTTAAACACGAAGGGTCCACTCTTGTAGGTCGGTTTCCTTCTCATCTTCACGGGGCTCGGCACTGGTGAACTCAGCAATGAAGTCTACTACTGCCTACCCCTGGATAGCAGCTCGAGGTTGGTATTCGATATCAAACTTGTCGAGCTCAATTGCCCACTTCATTAGGCTTCCTGACATCTCGGGTTTTTGGAGCACCTGATGGAGGGGCTGATTGGTTGGGACCACAATGGTGTGGGCCTAGAAGTAGGGACAGAGACGTCGTGGTGACATGATCAGGGCTAGCACGAGCTTCTTGATATTAGGGTATGTGGTTTTGGTTTGGGCCAGTGCCTTGCTATTATAATATACAGGAAGTTGCTTGCCTCCGACCTCTCATACCAAGGCTGAGCTAACCATTGCGGCTGAGACATCCAGATAGAGCAGTAGTGGTTCTCCCTACTCGGGCTTGTAAAGTAATGGGGATGATCCCAGGTACTGCTTGAGTTGTTGGAAGGCATGTTTGCAGTCATCATCCCATGTCAGCTTTATCTTGCACTTCAGTTGCTGGAAGAATGGCAGACACTTATCTATAACTCTGGAAATGAACTTGTTGAGGGCCGCGACTCTGCCCATGAGGGACTAAATTTTCTTTATAGTTTTAGGCGAGTTCATGTTCAACAGTACCTGGATCTTACCAAGATTTGCTTCAATTCCCCTCTGGTTGACCAAGAAGCTGAGGAATTTACCCGAGCTTACCCCGAAGGAACATTTGTTCGAGTTTAGCTTCATTTGGTACTTCTTTAGGATGATAAATATTTCTTTAAGGTCGGCCATATGATCTAATACCCTTATGCTCTTGACTAGCATGTCATCGACATAGATCTCCATAGAGTATCTGATTTGCTTGGCGAACATCTTATTGACGAGACGCTGATACGTTGCTCTAGCATTCTTCAACCCGAAAGGCATGGCCTTGTAGCAGTAGAGCCATTTTTTGGTGATGAAAGTCATCTTTTGCTTGTCTTATGTATGCATGATGATCTGGTTATATCCTGAGTAGGCTTCCATGAAGCTGAGGAGCTCGTTTCCGGCCGCATTGTTGACCAGTTGGTTGATCATGGGGAAGGGGATGCTATCTTTCGAGCACGCTTTATTTAAGTCCATGTAATCTACACATAATCGCCACTTTCCACTTAATTTCTTCACTGGCACGACATTCGTTATCTAGTCGGGATAGTAGATCTCTTCAATGAACCCAATCTCGACAAGCTTGCTGACCTCTTCACTAATGATAGCGTATCGCCTTGGTTCGAGTGTTCATCACTTTCGTCTCATAGGTCGGTTGTTGGGATCGACGTTTATTCTGTGGACCATTACCTTTGGGTTGATTCCGGCCATATCCTGGTGGGACCATGCAAAAACATCGACGTGTCACTTTAGTAGGCTAATAATCTCCCCTCTCTAACCTATCTCCCCTCGTTGACCCGGGGCTAGTAGCGAGCTAACCTGAATCGTACAAGTCGGGTCAGTCTCATAGAGGGGACAACCACCAGGTCTTCCACAGGAGACCCTCTTTCAATTAATTCTTCTCGGGGTCGAGAGAGGTAATAGTCATTGTCTGTCGATGCACTTTTTCCTTGAGCACCGTCGAGGAGCATTGTTGGGTTTCATGCTAATCACCTCTGACCTAACCAACACAGTGCTCATTTGGGAATTTCATCGCAAGGTGGTAAGTAGATATCGTTGCCCTCATGATATTGAGGGATGGTCATCCCAATATTATGTTGTAAACGAAGGGGCCATCAACCACAAGAAAGTCTATCATCACTATGGTCCGGTTGTGACCATCTCCTGTAGTCACGAGTAGTAGTATACTTCATTTGAATGTGATTCTCTCCCCTACGAATTCGAGCAAGGGAATACGGATAAGATGTAGTGTGGACCTCCTGATTTCCATTTTGTCAAAAGAGTGACCAAGAGGATGTCGGTCGAGCTGCCGATGTCCACTAGTATACGGTGCACCTTGTGGTTAGACATTGTCATGGTCACCACTAAGGCATTGTCGTGTGAAGGTCAAGTTGTAGGTGCTTAGTCTTTGTTCATTTGTGACCTTACTGGTGAGGTGCACGTGGTGCTCTGTGCTGCTATTTCTTATGCTTTGGGTGTGAGCCCTGTAGGCTCTGTTCGAGTCCCCGCCTACTGCGGGTCCTTCGAATATCGTGCAGATTTCTCCTATCGCTTCATTGTTGTGTCTGTCACTTTGTTGCCTGTCCCGTTTATCAGGTCACTCATCCATCCTCTTGTTGACACACTCCCTTAAGTACCTGCCCTAGATGAGGGACTCGATCTCTTCCTTAAGATCGAAACATTTGGTGGTAGTGGGGTCGTGGTCACGGTGAAAGTGGCAGTACTTCCACTTGTCTCTCTTATCGGCATCGGCTTTCATCCTGCTTAGCCACTTCAGGATCCTTTTATCGCAAACTTCTATAAGAAGTTGCTCAAGAGTTACATTTAGAAGTGTTTAAGAACGGAACCTGTTCTCTTGACACCGATTAGAACGTTGATCTTTGCTTGGACCGTCATCCTTTCTCTTCTTGTTGTTGAATGTAGGTGACTCCCTTTCCTCCTTACATTTTATGTCCTTAGCCCAGCTACATGTACTCCGCGTAGTTTTCTACGAGCTGAAGAGCTCTTCTACATTAGAGTACTTTTGGGCTCAATTAATAAGGTTAGCCAAAGTAGTCGGGGGGTTTTGCCACTTGAGAAGAGAAACTTCCCTTCTCATAAACCGAATATCATGGCGGTTAGAGTTAGAGTTGTTGTAAGACTCGTATCCTAGTCGGTACTGTTCCGTCAACTCCCGTGATCCCCCCGGTCGAATTCCGGTGACTTGCGACCGATAATCGATGTTTGTGCTTGACCCTAAGTCGTATCCCTTAGATCTGAGTCGGTTCAATCCAAAACTTGTACCATTACGACTACACAGTCGTCGTGGTTTCGACGCCGCATCTTGCATACCGATCTGATACCCTGGCCGAGAGATGTGAACCAGCGTTCAATTTGAGGAAAACATCGCGCGTTGCAAATCCCAAGAGAATCTCTGCAACATGTCACATCCATTAATCAATCAATCCCATTAAGGGTCAAGTACACCATCACCTCATACCCATCCACAAGCAACCCATAAGTCAAAAGTTTCTTAAACACCCCATACCCTTCTTACATCATCTACCCTAAAGTCAACAAAGTCTTTACACACCCATCCCTCTCTCCCATCCATCACTCCATCACTCATCTCTCACATCTCCTTACAACCCTCTCTCTCCCTCATTTCTCAAGCAACAAATCCCAAGCAAGAGAGGTGCACACGTCCAAGCTCTTCCATGTGAGAGAAAAGTGATTTTTGGTGGCCCACTTTCTTATCCTTTTAACCTTCATCCTAGCCATTCAAACCTCATCTCCCTCCATCAAAGTGAAGCACGAGGAGATCAGCTTTCCAACGGACCAAGAAGATCGACGGTGGGTGCTTTATAGGATAGGTTTTTTATGTTTTGACAATGGGCCAAGTGAGGCCTACCGATTGATGGTATGATCTCACTTTGGACCTTAAGTGTGGCCGATGGCCCACCTTGATTCTCATGATCATTCCATGATGGGGCCATTCTCCATGGACCCCATCATGATGTTTACTTTCCTATCTTGAATAGAGGCCATCTGGACCGTCTATTTTAGTGGAGAAGAAATCTCCACCGTTGGATTTTGATTTAATGGGCCCACATGTATTGGGACCCAATTGATGTATGATTGATTGCAAGGGAGGGCCCATAGTGTCGGGGTGCCTCCATCACGTGTGTCCCACTCTCTTTCTCTCTCTCTCTCCCTCTTTTTCATTTTCTTTTCATGTGATGATGATGTGGTTGTGTGGCCCATCAGGATGGACCCCACCATGAGGCATGACTTTTATCCAAGCCATCTATAAGTGGGGCCCACTTTATATGTGTTGTACCTACACCATCCATCATGTGGTGGCCCGCCTGAGCAGGGCCCACCTCACTTACGTGTGTACCCAACCCATCCAGCGTCCAAGGACGCTGAACGTGAACCGGGAAAAAAAAAACAAATATTAACTTGTTTCAAACCTATGGGGTGTCCCACTCATATAGGCCCCACTTTGATGTATGTCTTCCATCCACGCCGTCTATTTTAGGCGTTGAGCCGAAAAATGAAGTTGATTCGAATTTCTGGTGGGCCATAGCATAGCAAATGGTGGTTTTCACCATTAAAAATCCACCTGACTTTTCTATACCCCAAAACATATTGAATATTAGGCTGGTTTGGCTTATCTTGAGCTATAGGAAGCAATGGCAGGGTTGGATTCTCCCTATGCGAGCCCCACACTCGAAAAACCTCATAAAATAGGTTTTCAATATATATATATATATATATATATAGTTTTGAATTTAATATGATATTTATTTTACTCTTCATCTAGGTCTACGTGACCTTATCATCAGGTTGGATGGAAAACAAATGTTATGGTGAGCCCCACGTGGGACCCACAATGATATATGTGTTTTATTCCCACCATCCAAGTAGACGGTGGAACCCTTAATGATGTATGTGTTTTATTCACACTGTCCAATGATAGTGAGACCCACCGTGATGCATCCAAACCTTCCAACCATTTTAAAGCTCATTTTTATGGCATGAGCTAAAGAACGAGGCATATCTAAAGTTCAAGTGGACCCCACCATTTTAAGTAGTGGTCAATGACACGCACCGTTCAAAAATCTCTAACAGCCATAGTAGCTTCCTATTAAGTTGATATTTGCTTCCCACTTCATTTATCACTATGTTAATTTATGAATAGGTTGGATGGGAAACATATTTTATGGTGGGCCTTAGGAATTTTAAATGGTGGAAATCATTATCACCACTTATCTTGTGTATGGCCCATTTGATATGCATGGGGCCCAATTGGTGTGGCCCATTTAATATATATGGCCATGTGATTAGGCCCATCTTGATGTAATTGTGGCCCGTTGTTAAGGCCCACCTTAATATGGATGTAAGGCCCATGTACATAAGGCTCATTGGTGTGGCCCATTGATGTGGCCCACTTGATTTATATAAGGCCTATATGATGTGGCCCATTTGATGTATCTAAGGCCCATGGGTCAAGGCCCAATGAGAGGTATACAGGTCCATTGCAATGTATGATTTCACCGTAGTTTATTTACCGATGTTTATGGCAGGCTATGCCTTAGGAACAATGTTGGTTTGACGTCCACATTGTTAGTTAATGTTGGTTAAATGTCCGCATTATGAATCTCCCTAGGGCCCACTGATAGGCCCATACTGGTTGATAATTCATCACTTTATAACATGCTTAGTATAACTCCATGATTCATACCCATACGCATCATATGTATGCTTGATATGAGTAGTGACTGATCATAGCATATGCCATTGGGCAGACCATTTACGGGACTCGTTATGAGACAGAGTGTCCCACATTATCGCGTTGTACACGCAGGATTGCTGCATGACTGTACAATGTGACTCATGCATCTCACATATATGTGACTTGATCACTGCACGCACTAGCCACATCAGGGTCGTGGCCTTCACAGGCACATCGTGGATGGTCGTATCGGATACTGAAAATATTGGCTCTAGCATTGTGAGCACTTAGGATGTCCTTAGGTGAAAGTCCCAGAACCTTTTTGGTACCAGGAGATGCTCCAATGTCTAGACTGAGTGGATACACAAGCGCTCGAGTGCCAAATACCAGTAGGTCGCGTCTCCCACTGTGTCGTGGTTGGTTGGAAGGGGGTGTGGCCTTATCTGCCCGAGTGAGGGGGCTATAAGCTAGGCTGAGTTTGACCAGCTCGCAAATGAGTCCACTATCGTCGAGCCAGGTAGGTATTGGCAGACTACTGGTCAGGCGGATAGTGTGGTCTCTTCCACTTGCTTGGTTGTGCAGCTAGGGAGGAGGCAGTCAGTGCGAAGTGTATTAAACCCCGGTGATATCCCAGAGAGGAACTATACTGATACGTATACTTGATGAGTACTGGTATACTTGCTTTGCATCTCGCATATGACATTTGGCTACATAGACCTCGCATTGCATGACCTTGGTATGGCCAAAAGCATTCATGCCTTACATCATATAGCTTTGGTACAGCTGCTAGCATTTATGGACTTACCGCATATTTTTGCATTACTCTGATATTGTACATTTGACACTTGTCTTGCGCACACACTTACACTACTCTTTAAGCTTTTGTAAGCTTATGCACGATCGTTGCGTGCAGGTGTCGTTGGATCGCAGCAACGTTGAGGTAGGAGCACGCATCAGACTATTTTGGAGGTTTTTTATCACCCTGTATTTCTCTTTCCGCATTGTACTTAAAGGTTTTTAATATAGTGGATATGTGGTGATATTGTTTCTGTGATTTGGTTATGATTGTGGTTATGCTCCATTACAAAAAAAAAAATCATACTAAAAATCCTCCTTATAGGATTCTAGGATCGGAATCTGGCATATGATGTCGGGAGCCGAGAATGAGGCACTACGGAGGCTGTCGGCGCCGGATTCAGCGATCGGGAATTTTGTGAGACGGTTTTTCGAGTTTGGGGCATGACAGCTGTACATAAGCAGCCTAAGCTCAGTAACTCACTCGACTTCGCTAAAAAAAGCTCGACTCGACTCGGATCGAAACGTTGTTCGAACCGAGTTGAGCCATATTTTGGGTGCTCGGAACATTTCGAGTCAAGTCCGAGCTGGACGTAGCTCGACTCGACTTTAAGTTAGTATATAAAGGATTTTTAAAAAACCCTACCCAGTACACCCAAACCAACAACCCTACCTGTTCTCCCTCCCTCTCGCCCAAATCACCTCATTTCTCCCTCCAAATCGCCCAAATCGGCCGTCCGTCCGGCTACATTTCCTTCTTCCAGCGACTGTTCGGTTACATTTCTTTCTTCCAGCGCTTGTCCGGATGAGCATTTCCTTCTTCTAGCATCTGTCCAGACGAGCTTCGCCCAATAGTCTTCACCCGACGATATTCCCTCTTCCAACGTCTGTCCGAATGAGCTTCTCTTCGAAAGTGAGTCCTATCCTCCACTCTCTCCATTTTTTTCTGACCGTCCAAATAGCAAAACTCATCTGACCAATGACCACTGGTCGAGCTCGAACTCAACCAAGCTGAGCACGAGCCATTGTTCCGAGCTCGAAGGCCGGGCACGAGCTGGGCAAAGCTCAGCTCGGCTCGACTCACCGACACCTCTAGTCAAAGCTATCTAGTCGGAGTATCCGTCTACCTGGACTGCTTCCTCATTGAAGCAGATAAAGTAGTCTTTCAATAGCTCGTCCTCCCTTTGGGTAGCGGTAAGGAGATGGGTTATTGGCTTCCTTCTATCCTTCCCACCGATAAGCAGCGTGATAAAGGTATTGATGAGCTAGGTGAATGAGCTGATTGACTTCGGCTTCAGCTGCCTGTACCACTTTCATGCTGCTCCTAATAAGGTCGGGGAGAATGCTCAGCACATTACCAGACTTGAAGCTGAAGGATTCCAAATGCTCAGCTGGATCTCCGACTCTAGAGTATGGAGTAATCTGAGACATCCAGAGTCTTGGCGGAAGTTGAGATCTCATGGTGACGTCGGTAAACAGTGGTTCTGTTTCCTTCAACATATCCTCAACCGATGTCGGAACCTGAGCATGATACGCTTATTAAATGTCACTGAGTTGTCCACGGACCTCCTTAAGCTCAGTCTCCCATGGGACCTCATTCTCTACTATCACCACGGAAGTTTTGCCGCGCTTTCGTTCCTCTAGCATATTGCTTAGGTCAGAGTCAGCGAGCATGGCGATTCCCATGCTGTGCGTGGGGGCATAGCTATGTTGGTCTGGTCGTTGCTTGATAATGTATGAGTCGCCAAGTGCTTGAGGGGGTCGAGACAGTTTGGTTGTCGCGCTTGCTCCCGCTCCATGGTTGAGAGGCAGATTCTTCCTCTCCGCTATTTGCATTATGCGGTTTATATTGTTGGTTAAGGCCTCGACCTAATTTTTCAAGGAGACGAGCCGACCTCTCTAATTGCGAGACCTATGTGCTCCCATTGCAGGGGAGATTCGGTATGATGTTGTGAGGGTGGATCCTGGGGATCTGCAAACTACTCTTTTGGTACGTGGGTTTGTGTAGCAATGGAGGCTAAGGCATTCTTCCTTTCCTTTTGCCATTGTAGGGTGAATCAAGGTGCGTCAAGTGAGTTCGCAATGACTTTACTATCATTTTCCACAGACGGCGCCAAACTATTGATGCTAAGATCTGGTTGTCCCTGCTAGACCATCACATACCTGCAAAACCAAGTAACAATGGGGGCCCTGGTTGTAGCTGGTGACCCTCCGATACCTAAGTTAGAATAAGCACGCTCTGGGTCTAGTCGAGTCAGCGTGATAATGCATACCGGTATCCTTATGTTGAGTTCTTATTTACAATTTCTTGGTACCTCTTACGTATGTGACAATGCCTCCACTAAGTAGATACGTATCACAGAAGGGATCTTCTCCCAAATATGTCATGATTATCTGGGAAGGATCCTCGGCAAAAATCTTGGGGAGGTAACACTTTCCGTATATGAAGGGGATCTTCAAGTGGTCGGTATCCAAGGAGGTTGAGATTCATAGTTAAGGCCAACCTCTAAGTCACTGGTCGAGGTCTTTCCGATCGAAGTTCGAATCTTGAGGTTGGGACCCTCGGTGGTCGACTCTCGAGGTCAACTCTTATAGTTGCTCTTTGGTTGAGACAGTGGGATGCCAGCTAGGCGGCCAAGGTCACCACCCGAGGTTGACACTCAAATTGTTGGTGGGGGTTGTGCTCAACATTAGTGGTTGAGCTCGTTCACGACTTCTCATCTGAGCTAATGGCCTTGTGTCACTTCCATCTAATTGTTTGGCTAGTCCAGTTTTACCAATATATAAGAGAAATCATAGTAAAATGAAAGTATACAAAATTAGACAACACATGTACTAATCAACTCAAATCAGTGTAACCTTAAAGGAATCCCTCACCTCTGACACTATATAGGGAAAAGGTACTACTATGCGCTCGAGCTCACGATAAGCTCCCACGAGGTTGAGCTGTGTGGGCCCCACCGTGATGCGTGTCGACCATCAACACCGTGCATTTGATGGGTCCCCTTTAAATTATGGGATATCCCAAAAATTAGCCGTATACGGAACTCAGGTGGGCCATACCATCTAAAATCATGTGAAGACATGCCAAAAACATATAAAAGCACTTGGTGGGGCCCACTTGAAATTTGCGTGCGTCTGAAACTTGGTCTGAACCCTCATCCAAGTGGGACACACATAATGGATGGGCTGGATTTGCAAACCACATCTCGATGGGCCCAAAAAATTATTATGAATGTTTTAATGGTGCACGGCCCCTCTCAACTTTTGTATATGGTGTGGCCCACACAAGTAACGTATTGACTTGATTTTTGAGACCTAGGCCCACGATGGAATGGTGCGTCTGACTGATGGGGTAGATGTTCGAAACGCATCACGATGGGGCCCACACAGCCCAACCTCATGGGGCATTCCCATCAACTCGAGTGCATAGTACCTTTTCCCGTGTGTGTGTGTGTGTAAGAGGGATCCTTACTCTTGCTCGAGTGGTAGACTTTCAGGAGTTTCAACACCCGGTCAAGGGTTTGAGTATCCATTGGTGGTGAAATCCCACTATGGCGTGAGTGTGTGGGGTGTGTGTGCATGTTATATATATATATATATATATATATATATATATATATATATATATATATATGTGTGTGTGTGTGTGTGTGTGTGTGTGTGTGTGTGGGAAAAGGTACTATGCACTCGAGCTGATGAGAACGTCCCATGAGGTCGAGCTGTGTGGGCCCCACCGTGATGCATTTCGAACATCTACCCCATCAGTTAGATGCACCATTCCATCGTGGGCCTAGGTCTCAAAAATCAAGTCAATCCGTGACTTGTGTGGGCCACACCACATGCAGAAGTTGAGAGGGGCCGTGCACCATTAAAACATTCATAATCATTTTTTGGGCCCACCGAGATGTGGTTTGCAAATCCAACCCATCCATTATGTGTGTCCCACTTGGATGAGGGTTCAGACCAAGTTTCACAGCAGCATTCAAAACTCAGGTGGGCCCCACCAAGTGCTTTTATATGTTTTTGGCATGTCTTCACATGTTTTTAGATGATATGGCCCACCTGAGTTCCGTATACGGCTGATTTTTGGGATATCCCATAATTTAAAGGGGACCATCAAATGCACAGTGTTGATGGTTGACACGCATCACGGTGGGGCCCACACAGCTCGACCTCACGGGAGCTTATCGTGAGCTCGAGCGCATAGTACCTTTTCCCTATATATATATGGGAAAAGGTACAATGAGCTTGAGCGCACGCGTTCGTCCCATGAGGTCGAGCTGTGTGGGCCCCACCGTGATGCGTTTCGAACATCTACCCCATCAGTCAGATGCACCATTCCATCGTGGGCCTAGGTCTCAAAAATCAAGTCAATCTGTGGCTTGTGTGGGCCACACCACATACAGAAGTGCAGAGGGGCCGTGCACCATTAAAACATTCATAACCATTTTTGAGGGCCCACCGAGATGTGGTTTGCAAATCCAGCCCATCCATTATGTGTGTACCACTTGAACGAGGGTTCAGAGCAAGTTTCAGGCACATGCAAAACTCAGGTGGGCCCCACCAAGTGCTTTTATATGTTTTAACGGTGTCTTCACATAATTTTAGATGGTATGGCCCACCTGAGTTCCGTATACGGCTGATTTTTGGGATATCCCATAATTTAAAGGGGAGCCATCAAATGCACGGTGTTGATGGTAGAAACACATCACGGTGGGGCCCACACAGCTCGACCTCATGGGAGCTTATAGTACGCTAGAGCTCATTGTACCTTTTCCATATATATATATATAGAGAGAGAGAGAGAGAGAGAGAGAGAGAGACCTCTACTATCAACCATCAAGGAAGAAGAGAGAGAGAGAGAGTGAAAATTCAGAGGAGAAAGAAAAAGAGAAGAAATTTCGATAGAAAGAGAGAGCTCGGGCGCTGTCTCATAGAGTCACCGAGTGTTAGAGGCGGTGTGCGTGAAGAGCAACGTCGTTTGATCGTGATGTTACACGATATGGATGCAAGTCATGCACGACTAAAGATGTTCAGATGGGCCATCTGATGTGTGGATTTGATCTATGAATGGAGCAACTTCAGCGATTGACGGTCAACGATTTAATGAAGAAGATGGTCACCGCTTTAATGGTGGATTTTGTTCCAATCCATCTTTCTTGGAGACAATCGATGTGGATGGTTCAGATAGGTCCACCGGGGCTTGTAGACAAAAAATCGAATGCTAAGATGTGTTTGTTCCACCGGGGGTTGTAGACAAAAAAATAAAAATCGAAGGCTGAGATGTGTTTGTCTAATAGGTTCTGCAAAAGAGTGCCGTGGCGTTTACATCGCACGTGATGCAAACAGCACAAATTTCTGTTTTTAATTTCGATTATTCTTGAATAGTTGGATTGAAATTAGGATCCTAAGACTTCTGTAATCTTGATTGGATGATCTGGATTTATTTCTTAATGATTTTCACCAGCGTACACAGTTTTCGCTCATTGATCTAGAACCCTACATGACTATTCATCATGTTCCAATTAGTGATAACATTGCATCTTGAGGCCAATCAAGTATGCATATTTGGGTCCTGTTACGACTCAATCTAATAGGGTCTTGAAGAATGAAACAGATACATAACCCAAGTTAAAATCGTATTGCCACAATCAGGTCCAAGTTGTGCCCTAGGCCTGACCCATATGAGCACTCAACCTAAAAAAAGGAGACATAACCCCCATCCACCATCAAATTCACCCTACCAAAATTGAAAAAACTATGACAAAGGCACCAAATGCCCTTTTTACTCCAAGACGATAATAACCAATGTAAAGCAATGCAACCCAGCAAAGATACCCCAAAAGCAACTAAAAAACAAAAAGAATGCAAAGCATAGGCTAGAACACCATCCAAATCCAAATGAAAACGAAAGCAAGGAAACGAAAGTGGAGCAGAGATTCTTTAAAGTCATGTAAGAGTGCATGTAGCTATACCATTTCTCTCTCTACTCCTTGCATACACAAAAGACACTCATACTCCACCAGACCACGACCATCCATGCACATGCAAACACCCAATGAACACGTGTCTTACCATAAATCAGTTTTAGCCGTCCATTCTATGACGGCGAATCTGTGTGACTTTTGGTGAGGTACCTGTCCAGGCGTACTGTAACTGTACGCATGCTTCGACGGGTCATGCTCACCTGCTATACGACACGGCCAACAGCACTGTGATAGTCGACTGCCAGCAAAGCTTGCATGTACGACAAATCAGACTGTCCAAATCGTAGTGTGATCGACTATAAGCAACCCCAACCATCCAATATGGGGACCCAAAAAAAAACACTAAGTATTCCAAATACAACAGTTGAAGAGGAGGGTTAAAGTTGTTGGATTAGTGATTATAGTCTATGCACCGTACATATATCTCACATGTGGAGTGGATGACACAAAACAAAGGCACCTTAGCCCAAAAAAAAAAAAAAAATCCGTGAAGTGGGCCACCAACACCTACGGTAGTGGACCTTACAAAACATCCTCGGTGGACAAGAATCCCTTCTTTTCTTCATCCTCATTATCAATACCCCCACCCATCTCCCCATTACCATCAATCATGCCCATCTCCACTTGGGTTAGGTTCTTAGCACGGTTGGCCTGCACCGTCCAATCCGTTCTCAACAACACTACAAACATGACTAGGATCACGCAGGCGATCTGGGCCGAGAGGAGACCGTACCACAGGCCTGGAAAGCCCACCTTGAGCCAAAAGGCAAGCCAGACGGCCACGGGCGTGCCCACACCATAGAAGGAGGCGAGGTTGATCTGGGCGCCGATGGTGGGCCGTGCCGTGCCACGGAGGACACCACAGCCAGTGGTCTGGGGGCAGTTGCCGAGCTCGCAAAAACCCAGGATAGGGAGGACCGCAGCGGCTAGCGACACGACCGAAGAGTCTTGAGTGAAAAGACCAGCCCATCGCTCTCTGAGCACTGACGTCCACGCCACGTTAAAGATTCCAAGCAGAAAAGCGCATCCCAATGCCACCATCGCTGCCAGCTTCGCCCTCTCTGGCTGGCCCGCTCCCAGCTCGTACCCCACCTGACCATCCCATCACCATACACATTCCCATCCATCAAAATCTATATATTAGAAAAAAAAAAAAAAAAAAAAACCTGTAATTAAAACTACCGTGGGCCACACATGGTTTTAGGTAGGACTGTTACTTTAACATGGTGAGGCCCACCTGAGTTTTGGAACTCTGTGATGTTTGAGGCAAGTCTACTGCAGGTATATAATTTCTAAGTGTGCCTGTGTATCACACTCTGCCAGAGTATCAAAATTATTCACTATAGAAGAATATGGAGAAACGATAATTCCACTCACCTCATAAGTGATACAGCTAATGTTTGTGTGGGACCGGACAACTTGGGTTGTGACTCTGACTGTAAAAGATTCAGTGCATCTAAAATGTAGGCAAACATGATCACTAGGTGGGCCACACGTGTTCGAGGAATGTTAACTTAGAACATGTGAACTCTTCTCCAACAGCCCATTTCATACCAAATACATGAGCCACACTTAATGGGTGGAACTCCTCATTGTGCCTTAAATCACACCATCCAACAATTTTAAAAGCTCATTTTAGGGCATGATGCTAGAAATGAAGCTGACTTAAATCTTAGCTGGACCACACCAAAGGAAAGTTTTTGATTGAATCCCCACTATTAAAAACTTCATGGATTCCACGGGAATGTTTATTCGTCATCCCATCCAACCTACTGATAAGGCCACAAACACTGGGATGAAGAGAGCACACAAATATCATGTTGATCCAGAGCTTTTGCGGCCCGCAAGAAGCTTTTAACAGTCAATCACCACACTTTTATGTACTATAGTCCATCCGAGATTAATTTTTTGGTTCATGCCCTAAAATGAGTTTTTAATACGGATGGACCGAATACGTCTCAATAGGATGGGGGGCTGCACAAAACTTCCGTAAGGATACCTGTATTATAGCATGGAAGCAGATGGCCTGGCAACTGAATCAAGGACATGTTATGTGACCCAACCTAACAGGATTTGATGAGCCTCCATCAAATCCTATCCCAAATAAGAGTCCTCTGCTTGTTGAGAGTATTGCTTGTTGCAAGGTGACTAGGCCACTACATTTAATGCAACAGTGCTGACATGGACCAAAAATTTCTGTTTGGGGGTAAGGAGAGGATCAAAGAGAGAGATAGGGATTGGGTAAAGCAGCAATTAGATTTCTTTTATCTTTACCAGGATTTGATTAAATGTCAGGTCATTGTATGTGAGGACGGAGAGCATGTTTGAAAGATGCTGTTATCTTTTACTTTGACTTGCTGGCGAATCATATCCCTGAGCATCACACAACATCAGGGCAAATGGAACTCAGTCAAGGGCAGTACTCAATAGAGCCAGAATAATGGCTTGCTATTATTTCAAATAATGGTGACAACTCATCTACCAAGCACACCAAATAGATAAACTGTAATCCAGACCGTCCATGATGTTGGCCCAACCGTGGATATAGCACAACCTCAAAAGCCAAATGGTTGAATGAAATAAATTATCCAAATTTCTACCGCTGAATTTAGACCCATGATACTTTCATTTCAACCCTCCATTTGATGTCCCAGAGGTTTGCGTGGGGACGTTATTTTCACTGACGATGACAGGACGATTTCTTGCGAGTAGAACAACCCCATCCATCAGGGACCCCACGGTATCTTATCAGGCCGATTCAACGCTCAAGTGGCCTATAAATCATACAAATTTCGTGTGGGATCCACCTCGGTGTGCATACGGCACCTTATCCATTCATCTCGCGCACCGCATGATAATGAATAGATTCTCATGATGAAAAGCTAGAATTTTCAAGACTGAAATAAGAAACATCGGGCCTGTTGGATTTCCTAATTACAGATGTAATTCCAGGTAAATGGGTAATAATTATTTTTCCAAGGTGATTTGACCGTCACCTTTCACTCCTCACGTCACCCTATGAAAAACTAAAAAGTTAAATTGTGGGCCCACCTTGATGTTTCTACATTATCCACACCGTCCATCCCTTTAGCCAACTCATTTTAGGGAATAAGCCAAAAAAAGATACAGATCCAAAAATCAAGTGGACCACAATACTGGAAACAATGGGAATTGAACTCATACCATTAAAAGCTTCTTGAAGACCCTGGAAGTTTTGGATCAAACTGGCCTTATCCAACAAATAATCATCACTGTGGGCCTTAGGGAGAAAACAATTTTCAACCATTGAAGTTTTAATAATCCATGTTTCCTAAGTTGTGGTCCACGTGAGCTTTTTATTTTACCCATTTTTGGGCTCATGCCTTAAAATGTTTTTTTTTTTAAGGATGGATGGTGTGGATAACTCATATATATCATGGTGGGCCCACATATTTAAATCAGTAATAAAAACGTTTGTATGGACCGATTTTTGAAACATAAGCGGTAAGTAAGCAATAATTCCGTGTATTTGGAAATTAAAAATCAAACAGCCCCCAAATGATTTTAAGGGCCTTTTTTTAACAAACGCTCTCACACCACGGTAGCACCCGAATCCATGACCTTGTATTGAAAATCTTGTGAGTCTACACCATAGGCACGGGTAAGTATCATTTAGGCCGGTTTGATTTTTCAAATTCACTGTAAATGTCATGTAAATACCTACTTATTACATTTTACAATTTCACCCGGCTGGAAATATGCAGGTACTTCTGCTTGGGAAAACAGTCTAAAAGATTAACTTAAATTTATGGCTCAACCATGATGTATATGACGTATCCGTGCTGTGCATCTGCTTTAGCATGGCATTTTGAGGCATGAGCATGCCTCAAAATGAGGCAGATCCAACGAAGTAGCCCACGCCAGAGTAAACAGCAAGAAGTTTTTAACAATTTCCTTTTTTCTGTGGTGTGGTCCACCTGAACTTTAGTTGGCACAACGGATGGATGGTGTAGATAATCCATATACATCACGGTGGGCCCACAAATATTTGGCAGCATCCTCGATTTTTACGTCGAGAAAAGTAAGAAATAATTATTACGTGCAATTACGTTTACTTTGGAAAACCAAACAGGCAAGGTTTTTAAGTATTCCATGGTGTAACCCGTATTTTATCAGTCGCACGTGTCTCCCAACATGTGCAGCCATGAACCTCGATGTATGTATTGTATATTAACTGTCCATTCATTTCTCCAGCTCATTTCAAGGTACGAGCTAAAAAAAAAAAAAACATTGAATCAGATCCAATTACTAGGTAGACCACACCTTGCGAAATACCGGTAATTGACCACTAAAACTTTTCGTAGACTGTAAAAGTTTCGTATAAAGCTGATATTTGTTTTTTCGCTTCATCTAGCTTTGTGTTACCTTACTAACTGGACGGCAAATAAACATTAGAAAATCACCACTATTTTCTATGGTATGGTCCACCTGAGATTTGGATGTAGGGTGTGGATATAATATACATACATCAAGGTGGGCCCCAGGGTTAGGGCTGCTCCCCTCCACAAGTTGAGCTAACTCTAGTCCATTTGATATCCACCAATCCAATGGTTTGAATTGCTCAATCACCTTGATTCTTTTAGCTAAGCTCCATCTACAGTGAGCCCCACAATCTAAACGGTCTGGATAGCCGTATGTACGTGCTGCACGTAAGAAAAGGGAAAAAGAAAAACAGAGGATTACCCACCCTCGTGGAAACGCAAGCCGCCAACGCCATGGGAACTGTATACATCATGCTAGTCGTCTGTATCAAGATGGCAGTAGCAGCGACGGCCAGCTTGGGATTGGGCAAGTACCCCGCCATGACGGTCACGATCTCGTACCACCACCACTCTAAGCAAATCCCACAACAGCTAGGTATGGCAAGCTCCATCAACGGCCATAGCTTGCGAACAGCATCCATAGACCATCCCTTCCACGTGAGCTCACACACGCCCGACCAGTACAGATACCCAACCAAGAACAAGGCCATGTTGAGGTTAGTCAGCACCGCTGAAATCGCCACGCCAGGAACGCCGAGCCCAAGCACAAACACCATGACTACATTCAAAGGCACGTGAATAACCACAGCCAATGCCGAGCAATACATCATCGGTTTTGTCACGCCCTGCGATCGAAGATACACTCTCAACGGCTGCAAGAAGGCGTTTGTGATCAGATCGGGGAGGGAATATAAGCAGTAGGTAGCGGCGACGGCAGTGATTTCACGATCTTGGCCCATGGAAACCATTATCTTCTCCAGATTTATCCACAGGAGGCCGATGGGCACGCTCGACATCAGGAGGATTACGATCGTGCGTTGGAAGGATATTGAGATCAGGTCCCAGTTCTTGGACCCGAAGGCCTGGCTGCAGACGGGTTCGAGACCGGCAGCAAGGCCGAAAAGGACCGAGTAGCCGGTTATGTTGGTGAAGCCGATGGAAAGGGCCCCACCAGCGAGCTCTAAGCTTCCGAGCCTGCCTAGGCAGAGGACGGAGACTACGGCTCGGACATATACGAGGAAATTCATAGCGGTGATCGGCAGAGCCATGCTCCAGAGATCCTTCAGCTCCTCTACAACCTGAAAACAGAGGAAATGGAATACACCAAGATGAGATTTTCATGCGGTGATCATGACCATTGGTGAGGTGGACCATCGCCCAGAATTCTTTATCAACTTTTCACTTGAAAATGGACCGTAACAGTACTGCTATTCTGACACCCGAGGATAAACTGCAGGTACTCGGGTGGAATAAATGTGAGTTTTTATTGATTTTACCTGAGCCGGGGAAGGGTGTGGTCGCATTGAATCGGGTTCTTTGTCCGCCATGGATGCAAGAAAGAGAAGAAAAGACTCGAAAGAGAGAAGCAGGTGCGATTTGAAGAGATCTTCTGAGAGGCTTTATAGGGAGAGAAGAAGACCCTCCGTCACTTTCAACGACCTGGCTCGAGTATATCTTTTGAGATTTTCTTGAAATAAATGCGAAGTTGTTAAACGGCGGTTTTAAATCAAGAAAATGAAAAGAGGAGAGAGAGGAAGAACGAAGGGTTTAGCGTTTCCAAAGCGAGAAAAAGGGGTTTAAGAGAAAGGAGGAATTATTTTTTTTCATGGTACGTGGACTACCAGATTACTTGCTGAAGTGTACACAAGCAAGCGAACTCACACGTGGATTCGAGGCTCACATACGTCGAGTCAGTAGGCTTTTGCGTGAAGCCCGGCCGGACCTAATCGGTTCCCGTTCCAAATGGCCTTGCGTGAGTATTGTTTTCCATATCCCTCAAACTACTATATGATCCTTTAGACCAATAAATGCCTGAACCCTACTGGAGTGTCGTGCGACTATAGACGGCGGGCGTTTCTTTTAAGCCGTTTGCACGTGCGTAGTTGGTGCGTAGGGTCATGCCGCACGTGCTTAGCCAACTACCACCGTGGCTGGTCAGGTTACGTGGCTCTTCATGCGGCGCTGGAGCAGACGTTTATTTTAAAAATGGACGCGGATTTCCTGCGCCCTTTGTAGGAAGTTCCTGCGCCGGATGCTGGGTGGGGCCCACCGTGATGTTTGTGAGAAATTCATCCTGTCCATCCGTTTTTCGAGCTCATTTTAGGGCATTCTACCAAAAATGATATGGATCCAAAATTTAAGTGAGTCACACGAGAGGAAAAATTGGAAAAAGAAATGCCTACCATTGAAACCTTCCTGGTTCTACCTTCATGTTTTCATGCCATCCAAACCGTTTACAAGGTCAATCCCACTTGAATGAAGTGAAAACACAAAACTAATAGCCTGGTACAAATCTTCTACAGCCATAAGATTGTTTCAACGGTGCTCCCTGAATCCCCACTTTTTCCTCTCGTGTGGCCTACTCCACCACATTTTTTTGTCTCATTTCTTTAAAATGATCTAAAAAACGGATGGAGGAGATAGATTTCTCACAAATATCTAAGGGCCCGTTTGGCCGGACCGATCCCACGGTGTTAGGAGGGATGGGATTGCGATATCCCAGGGATATGCATGAATATAAGCAATCCCATGGATCTTAAAACAATCCACTACCTCACCATCGTTACCTTAAAATTGATTCCATCCCTTGGTTGGACGGGTTGGAAGGTAAAATCCAGGATATGCTAGGCGTGCCAAACAGACCAGTGAACTTGGCCGGGATCCCATGGATCTTAAACCAATCCATTGACACCACCATCCTTATCTTAAAATCCATCCCATCCCTCCTAATCCCATGGGATTCGCCCGGCCAAACTTAGGGCCAAACAGGCCCTAAGTAACCCACTCAGCATCCTTGCAAATGAACTTAATGGGCTCTACAGGAAATCTGCATACTTCAAAAAGCTACTCTTTGGAAAATCCATCCGTTTTTTAAGCTCATTTTAATGGTTGAGAACAAAATTTAATCATTTCCAAAGCTCACATGGGTCATACAATAGGAAATAGTAGGAATAATAATTTCCACCTTTGAAACCTTTCTAGGGTCCATAGTATACTTATCTGTCATCTAACTCGCTCATAAGATTACACAGACATTGGATGAAGGGAAAACACAAATATCAGATTGATCCAAAACTTCTGTGGATCCATGAATTTTTTAGTTGTAGATGTTGAATTCACATTATTTCCTGTAGTGTGGCCCACTTGAGCTTTGGATATGCTTCATTTTTGGGCTTAATCACTCAAGTTATTTGTTAAGATGGATGTAATAACAAGATAAAATACATAAATCACCGTAGGCTTTTAACATGAGAAATCTCTGCCATTGAAAACAACCGAAACAAACCCATCTATATTGTTATGGGTAAATCCAAACCGAGCAGCATCAGGTTAACTTCGGCGTCGATGAAGAAAGCCTCGGATGGGTAATGTCCGAGCCGAGGAAAACATTCGCCTCGTAGGTTCTGGTAGAACTATACGCCGACCCAATCTTCTCGTCATCTCGTGAGTACAATCTCGGAGTACTAGCAATACGTCCGAGCAGATCCGTTCTTCATCCTTGACTGTACCTAATCCTTCCTACTCAGCGTATGAGAGATGTGGTAAGTTGACGGGACTTGGAGAATATGGAATGGATCAACTTTACTAACACGACCCGGACTTACTAGGCGCCGAGCCCTGAGCTCGGGTCGACGAGTAAGATCTGAGCCATGAGATCAGCTCGGTTGGGAATCAAGTCAGCAATGACATTAATACCCTAGTAACGCATGACTAGAGTTATGCCCAACACACACGATCTCTGGGTAACTGTCAACTATCGCGTCCGCGTAATCCTTGCGTGATTGCTATGACTGTGCCGAGATTGTCGGACACGTTCACTACGACCGTCAGGTATAAATACAGGTCATTTTTACGGTAGAAGGTACGCGATCTCTGGCACCCTCACCACTACTTTACTCTACTTACACCCAGTTCCTTAGCCTGACTTAGGCATCAGAGGGTCCCCTGCTTGAGTCAGGGTCTCTTTTGTCTGTTCCTTTGTGCAAAACGAGGGTTCGCTCCTAGCATTGAAGGCTCGGCGGAGGGTGGTACAGATTTTTGCATCAACATATATGATCAAAAGTTATTCACCTCGAGCTTCCTTAGCATAATCCTAACCATCCACGGAAAGTAGATCATAAGATTTGTTAAGATCAATAAATCGCCATTAGAACATACTCCCTCTCAAACCTAAAAAGCCCAACACTCACCTTGTAAATCAGAAAAAGAAAACGTTTTGAAGATCTGAATCGTCTAGCATAGTGAAGCCTCTTGAACTACTAGTTGAGTTTGATCACCCTCATGCAACTAGGACTCTTGAGGGTATGTAATATCTTAGAAAAAATGGCATAATTTTTTTTCATGAAAATTTTTTTATTTTTGAAACTTGCTATTTCGAGAACTTGCTTAATATGGCTTACCTACTTTAACTAAACTAAAGATTTGTGAAAGGTGGTCTCAACTATAAAAGCATGAAATTGATCATTCTTGGCATGAAATTAGTGATTTTAATATTGTTATCTACTATCATGTGATCATGTGGGCCACCAAACTTGTGATCTTTGAAAAATCATTACTTATCCATCCTTAGATCTATTTAAAGAATCATGAATATATGAGAGATCTATAGTTTAATTACTTGCTTAAAGTAGATCTAAGAATTTATTGTCTATGTTATACGTTGGACCATTCATGTGGCCTCCTTGATGAATGTGTAAGTGGGCACTCTAAGTAGTAGCTATTTGTTCCCACCATGCCATATTTTATTTAAGTATTTAATTTGCTGATCTATTAACATAAAACCCATAATTGGTTGCTTGGCAAGGGACTAGATAGGAAATTAAAGGTCTTGTAACGAGTCTTAGCTATTGCACTTTTTCTTTTATTTTCTACTTTAATTCATGATATTTACATTACTATTTTCTCTTTTTCTTTTAAAAACCATTCTTATGCACATCTGGTAATGGTGTTCAAGTGGAGGAATTGACATCAAGGGTTCCAGAGCCATCACCACAAAAAAAAAAAAAAAAAAAAAAAAAAGTTAATTATTTTTAAAATTCCACTCTCCAAGGAAAAAATCTAAATTTTCTCCCAAATTAGCAAATTTCACCTCATTCTTAAAAGGAGATGGGATGTAATGAGGGGAAGGAAGGTTGTAGTGCAAATCCACGTGGACTTTTGACACACTTCAATTTGAATCAACAAGTATGTTGAACCCTTTTATTTTTGCAAATTCATAGAAGAAGTGTTCTTAGTATTGTTCTATTAGTACCTTGGTTTGTCAATAATGTGCTTATGTGTGTCATTGAATCAGTTGAGCCTCATTGGAAGCCAAAGATATCTGAAGACTTGCAGCATCAAGGCATAAAGTTTAGGTAAAATGGGTTGCCTTGGTAAACCTACCCAAGAACCCTTTCATTCCAAAACAACCAGCCTCTAAATGATTTACATTATCTCTTTGATAGAAAAATTCTTGTTTGATCATCTTACACCTTAGGAGTCCTATCCGCTCATGATTAGTAAGCTTTTGAGAGGGTTTTAGGCTATGTCATTTTAATCGGAACCCTATTGGTTTGACCGACACTATAACAATTCAGTCTTTTTGCAACAAGTCAACTCGTCGCTAAAACCTCCAAACTCGTCGCTAAAAACTTTTAGCGACAAGTGTGCTCGTCGCCACGTTTGATGCAGATACGGCGTCACTAATTCTATTTTGCGACGGAAACGGCAACTCGTCGCCAATAACTCAACTATTTGCGACGACCTAATAACTTGTCGCAAAATATAGTAAAGTAGCAACGAGTTGACACGTCGCCATTGCATATCGTAAAACGTCGCTAAATATGAGACTCGTCGCGAATAAAGACATGTTGCGACGAGTCCTCATCGTCGCTAATAAACTCAAATTTGTCACAAAAAGGTTTTTGCGACGAGTGTTGCTCGTCGCCACGTTTGATGCAGATATGGCGTCACTAATTCTATTTTGCGACGGAAATGGCAACTCATCGCCAATAACTCAACTATTTGCGACGACTTAATAACTTGTCGCAAAATATAGTAAAGTAGCAACGAGTTGACACGTCGCCATTGCATATCGTAAAACGTCGCTAAATATGAGACTCGTCGCGAATAAAGACATGTTGCGACGAGTTCTCATCGTCGCTAATAAACTCAAATTTGTCACAAAAAGGTTTTTGCGACGAGTGTTGCTCGTCGCCACGTTTGATGCAGATACGGCGTCACTAATTCTATTTTGCGACGGAAACGATACTCGTCGCCAATAACTCAACTATTTGCGACGACCTAATAACTTGTCGCAAAATATAGTTAATTAGCGACGAGTTGACACGTCGCCATTGCATATCGTAAAACGTCGCTAAATATGAGACTCGTCGCGAATAAAGACATGTTGCGACGAGTCCTCGTCGTCGTTAATAAACTCAAATTTGTCATAAAAAGTTTTTTGCGACGAGTGTTGCTCGTCGCCACGTTTGATGCAGATACGGCGTCAGTAATTCTATTTAGCGAGGGAAACGACACTCGTCACTAATAACTCAATTATTTATGACGACCTAATAACTTGTCGCAAAATATAGTTAATTAGCGACAAGTTGACACGTCGCCATTGCATATCGTAAAATGTCGCTAAATATGAGACTCGTCGCGAATAAAGACGCGTTGCGACGAGTCCTCATCGTCGCTAATAAACTCAAAATTTGTCACAATTTATTTTTGCAGCGAGTGTTGCTTGTCGCCGATGTTGTTGCAAATAATAATTATTTGCGACTAAATACATTGTCACTAAATAAAGCTTATTTGCGACGAGTTTACACGTTGTCATTGCATATCGTAAAACATCGCTAAACATAAAACTCGTCGCGAATAAAGACGTATTGCGACGAGTCCACTTATTACTTAAGAAATCATAAAGTCATCGCAAAAGCCTTTGTGGCGACGATTGTTGATCGTCATCAATTATATCACAAATACGATGTCATAAATTCTATTTAGTGACAAAAACAACAAGTCATTGCTAATGATTTAATTATTTGCGATGAACTAACAACTTGTCACAAAATATTAGCGATGAGCTAACACGTCACCATTAAATATCACAAAATGACATCAATTTTTTTTTGTTTGAACCAACTTAATCAAACAAAATAACCTGTATTAATCAATATTCATCATCATCCATTGAAATATAAAAAGTAATGAGATCAACCAAATAGTTAAATTTATAAGTATCCAGAACATAAAAAAAAAAGTGCACATGTCCAAATTGTCCAATAAAAATGAATAATAAAAAAAAGAAATGTGCGTTATCGATAATGTGGTGCGGCCTGGGAAGATAACACCAATCTGTAGAAAAATCTGCAAAATTATTAAAATAAAATTTTATTAGTGACTATTTTATACTACTTGCATATTTTAAATATGGCATTCAACTTACCACTGAGGATGTGATTGGGGTTGCTGTGACATGAGGGTATGCAACATTTCCTCCAATTGAGTCTGTCGTGTCTTCATATCATTTATCATTTCTCGCAGCTCAGCTGACGTTGCCTCTGCCTGCTCGGCCCTCCTAGTAGCCTTATCCAAATCAACATGGATACGATGGGTCGATGCAGGCACCTCCCCATGCCCAAGACCACGGACGTAGCCAGATCTAGAACCAAGGGCCCTAAAACATGCTTCGTCTGCTGTCAATGGTGTAGTGTCCTCCGACTGAGATTTAGTATGGATTTGTAGCATTTCGTTCTGTAGTTTTAATAAAACATTATTAGTATGAAATGAATAAGTAATAAAACAATTTTAAAATAAGTTTAAATGATTCTCACATATAGCTCCCCACAACGCGGAGTCACCCAACTTCCTGTCATCTTCCTAATGTGTGTGTTCTTATAAAAAGTAATGAGATCAGGCTCTTGCTGGGTCTCCTGGTCACACTATTCCATTTAAACAAGAAATATCATATTTTCAATGTTAATAAGTAATGTGATAAATAAATTAAATTAATACGTGTAAGATAAAAAAAAAAGTAAATTATACCATCTCATTACGAAGTCTGACAAACGGCTTCGAACCAGCCGTGTGATTCACCATAAGCTTGGAGCGATTTTTTGTATTTGTTTTACTCCTTTTCTGCATTAAAAGTACAAACAAGTTATTGCAATACTTATAACAAAGTTATTGAAAATAAAACATGAATGAAATTTAGATCTCACCAAGAATGCATCAGACTCGAAAATACTGTAAATTTTTTCCCAATCTTCGAGAGAGATGCCATCGTAAGGGTGTTGTCGTGTCCCATCACGACCTCTATTTTTTTTTATAGTAGGAATGGCACCGACTCTTATATTGCCTGAATCGGTTGCCCAAATACATGTCGACCCCCTTTTTAACATTACTAAGTTCCATGTCAATGTCAAATTTATCCTAATAAATAATATATTACATGAATCAATAAATTGTAAATAAATTTAATGACATAATTATTTAAAAGAAAAAATAAAATAAAATGGAACATAGTATTCATTTACCAATATTCGATCACAGATGATCGCTTTGTCATTATCAGCATGTACGACTACCAAGACTCACAAGTAAGGGGCGCCCACTGTCGACATATCACCCCCACCTCGGTTGTGAAAATGGCTGCCCATGACCCCATCGGTTTATACTTCCTGGTGGGAAAGTGATAGAGGGTCGCTACTCTATAATCAACAAATGTTTAGCGAGAGCAAGTCCCCTTAACCGGCCACGTCCTTTTCTAGATGTGGTGGAAGTTTCATCTGCAAAATGGAAATAATACAATTTAATATATACGAATCGAATATTAATTAAATGTAAAAGACAATACCTTATATACGCTTAAGTTTTTGCTAAACTATAGCAAAATCGTACTTTTAAAAGTGCATTTAAAAAAAAAAATCAACGAAAACTTAAGCATCTGTACAACATTGTCTTTAAATATAAACATAGGAATAAAATATATGTAAATCTTACCTACAACAGTTGATGGTGACTGTTGGGCAGAGGAAAGACGGACAGAAGCCTCGGAGGAGAGAGTTTGGGAGGTGGGAGTCTCGTTCAAGCGTAACTGGGGTAAGGAATGTCCTGTAGTGGAAGGCTCACTAGGGGAAGACTAGGAGGAGAACAGTTTGCGTCTCTTAATACCACCGCCGGGTGCCATGACTGCTAGAGTTGGAGGTTCAAATTACAAATAATACAATTCAAAGTACGTAAATATAAAATGATACCATACGAAGAAAATATTGAACATGAAAAAATAACTTTTATTTATAATTTTAAAATATTATATAAGCTAAAACTTACATGACCATTTCATGTATCATGATCATTATATAGAAGTTGTACATCGTCATCCCAGTCATCTCCACTATCATTTTCATTATCATTGATGAAATTTTTATCTACTTCAACATTTATTAAATTGACATCAACATACTCTGGGCCCATGTCATCCCTAAGCAACATGTCGACATTATGATGGTCATCTTGGATAATACCATCAACCCTATATGATGTTAGTGGATCTTCATCTTCCTCCTCAACTTGTACATCTTCCTCCAAATTTGGAATATCATACCAGTTTCTAGGAGGTGCCCTCAGAACGACATGTCAATTGCCTTTCAATTTAGTGTCCTTGAGATAAAAAACTTGCTCAACCTGAATAGCCAATATATAACGGGTCATCCTTATACCATTTACGAGAGAAATTTACACTTGTAAAATGATTGTCTCTTTGTATTCCCGTTTTGTTATTACTAACATCCCACCAGTCGCATTTGAAAAGGAAGACTCAATTTCCTCCACAGTAGTTTAAAACAATAATGTCCGTTAATATACCAAAGAAGTCAAAATGTAAGTTTTCTTCATGGTCTCCATTCACAACCACGCCACTATTTTGAGTTTTACGATTTTCATCGCGCTCGTTGGTATGAAACCTAATGCCCTTGACAATGCAACCACTATACCGAATAACTCGTGAATCAGGACCGCATGCTAATGAATACAGTTCATCCGTTGCTTCAAGTGATTTATCTTCGCGTAATCGTTTCATCTATTGAAAACAAGTGTAAAAGTATAGTTAATAAATTATAATAAAAAATTATAAATATTTATAAGAATATTCAAGTAAACACTATGTTGATCACTTACACGTTCCTCAAACCAATTTGAAAATTGTTGTTCGTGCCTCTGTTACACATTGGTAGTGCATTGTCTCTCAATATATTGCTTGTGTTCCCTACATATAAAGTGGATAAATGCTATAAATTAAATGCAAAACATATGAATTATGAGTAAAATTCAAAATAACACACTTACATTAGATAGTTATTGATATCGGGGCAATTATTTAGCACGTACATTCGTGCTTTTGCAAGCTCAGTTACATCCATCTCATCATGTGTTGCAGCTCCTAAAGGGCGTACATTTTGTGTAAAGACGTACAATCCTCCATGTTCTTTTCCTTGAACAATATCATAATTTCATTCTTGTCGGTTGAATCTTGTCTCAACATCTTCAAAATACATCAAGCAAAAATTCATACACTCGTTATCTATATAGCTTTCTGCTATGGAACCTTCTGGCCTTGCTCTATTTCTCACATACTTCTTCAAAGTGTATAAGAATCTGTTGACATGCATCATCAGACCCATAAACATAATTAATATACAAGCATTATTAATATAACAATTGATTAACGATTAAATTTAAATTTATATATTACCTTTCGATGGGATACATCCATCGAAATGACACAGTCCCAAGAATGATCGCCTCACGAGGAAGGTGCACAAACTAAATGTACCATGACATCAAAGAATGCAGGCGGAAATATCTTTTCGAGCTTGCATAGAATTATTGGGATGTCCTGTTCCAATTGCTCTAATCTTCTCAAATCCATCGTCTTGGAACACAACTCCTTGAAAAAAAACCCTAGCTCAATTAATGCATTGGAGACATCCTTATGCTTAAACCCACGATTGCCACTGGCAGTAGTAGTTGAAGAAGAATATGACAATCATGGCTTTTCATGCCCGATACCTTACAATCATTGACGTTTACACACCGCGCGATGTTTGATGCGAACCCATCTGGAAACTTTATATCCTTCAACCATTGACATAAACTCTTTTTCTCATCCATAGACAATGTGTAGCAAGCTGGTGGTACCAAATATTTATCACCATTCAGAACTAGCCACAATTCATTTCTGATCCCCATATTCTGCAAGTCCATGCGAGCCTTTGGGGTGTCCTTTATTTTTCCTTCAATATTCATTATTGTTCCTAGGACGTTTTCACAAATATTCTTCTCGATATGCATCACATCTAGATTGTGTCTCAGTTTCAACGTTCGCCAATATGGCAACTCAAAGAAAATGCTTTTCTTCCTCCAATTCAACTCATTTACATTAACCTTTCTTTTCTTAGTATTCGGTCTCTTTCCAAATTCTACATCTTTAATTGCCTCCATTTGATTTAATATATCGTCCCCGGATAGATGCTTAGGTTCCAACCGCATTTCCCGCTTACCATCAAAATCTTTACTTCTTTTCCGCCAACTATGCTGTGGAGGGAGGAAGCGACAATGACCCATATAACATATATTTCTCCCATTCTTTAATGAATAAGAAGTTGTTTCCTTGTTACATGTCGGACATGCCATCTTGCCTTTTGTACTCCACCCGGACAAGTTCCCATAGGCAGGAAAGTCATTAATGGTCCATAACAATGTTGCATGCAATTGAAAATTTTCTTTCTTCGACGCATCATATGTCTCTACGCCATCTTCCCACAAATCTTTTAACTCATCTATCAACGGGCGCAAATACACATCAATGTCATTTCCAGGAGACTTTGGGCCAGGAATAAGCAAGGACATCATAAAGAATGGCTCTTTCATACACTTCCAAGGTGGTAGATTGTAAGGAATAAGTATAACTGGCCACATGCTATAAGTGGTACTCATGTTTCCAAATGGGTTGAAACCATCGCTGGCCAGTCCAAGCCGTACATTTCGAGGTTCGTCGGCAAACCAACCGTGCTTCTTGTCAAATTCTTGCCAGGCTTCAGAATCTGCTGGATGCCTTAATACCTTCTCCTCTGGGTCAATGGTGCGCTTTTCTTTATGCCACCTCATCTCAGAAGCTGTCTTCCTGTTTATAAACAATCTCTGCAGCCTTGGTTTTAATGGGAAGTAACGCAGGACCTTGTGCGGGATTTTCTTACCCCTAACATTTACTCGTTTGTATCTGGACTCTTTGCATTTTGGACAAGTATCATCCTTCTCGTGCTCCTTCCAAAAAGTATACAGTCATTCTTACAGGCATGTATGGACTCATATCCGAGTCCCAGGTCCCGCAAAACCTTCTTAGCTTCATAATAGGACTTTGGTAATGTTTCTCCTTCAGGAAGTATATCCTTGATGAACTCAAGCATCATGTTGAATGATATGTTGCTCCAACCATTTATTATCTTCATATGTAGCAACTTTATCAAGCATGACAACTTTGTATACTTGTGGCAACCTGGATACAGTTCACACTCAGCATCTCTCAATAAGTATGTAAATTTATTTGTTTCCCCTTCCCCTATTGTCGCATCTACAGTATCCATAAATGTTCCTGTGTGCAAGTCTTCTATGACGTCCTGCATAGCATTAGAACACGTATTTTCATCTCCCGCCATACCATCATTATCATCCTCAATCATTAGAGCTTCATCAGTTTCACCATGATGATACCACCGAGTATACGTCCTATCCATCCCATTATCATATAAATGCGCATGCACTTCGTTTATAGCTTTGTAGTACAAATTGCTGCACTTGCGACACGGACATCGGGTGCTATTAAGTCCGCCTATATGACGTCTTGCCACCTTCATGAACTCCTCGATTCCTTCTATATACTCTTTTGAAGCCCTATTTCTAATTTGTATCCAACTCTTATCCATGTTTGTCTTCCTATCACAAGTTGAATAAATACATTAGTCCCTACATATGTGGAATTCTACACATGTTTAACCAAATGTGAATGAGAACAAAGTCTTCCCAATCCAATTATTTCGTTCTCTTATTCTTTTTTTACACCGACATATATAGGCGCTTGATCCCATGATCTAGGCTGTGATAGAAGTTATATACTGCTGAAACCCAGTTGCACCTTCGGTGGATTGATCGCCAAATCCACCTATGTCGGTAGATTCCTAACTGTGGGGCCCATTGTGATGTATGTTCCTTACATCTACTCTGTCCATCCGCTTTTACATTTTAGGATATAATTCCAAAGCCATAAGTGAACCACTCCATAGAAATACTTGTGATTGAATCCCCACCATTAAAACTTCATGTGGACCACTAAAATGTTTATTTTCCCACCAACTTGTTGATAAGGTCACAAAGACCTAGACAAAGAGACCACACAAATATCTGCTCGATCCCAAACTTTTGTGGCCCACAAAAAAGTTTCTAATGATAAATTATCACTTATGGTTCACCCGAGATTTGGATCTACTTAATTTTTGGAATCATGCCCTAAAATGAGTTTTGAACGGATGGATGGTGTGGATATAAGGCATATGTATATCAAGGTGGGTATGATTCTCTCCCACCACACACCCTAGACCCTTTGTTGAAGGGTACCGCCCTTCATGCAGTCTCTCAAGAAATTCAAGTATCTTATTTTTCTTGGCCATTTATTACTACAAACGGTGAGGAATTAAATGAGGCACATAAGATTTAGCAATATTATAATCAGTTGTGGAGAGGTGGGCCACCATTTGTACATATATATGGCATCATGTGAGATTAATGGTCCATATGTAGCATAGCTCAGGTGGAGCACGAAGAATACTCTACTTTTTATTTGTGCATGTGGTACGTATAGAATACGGTAGAATACACAGATGCATCGAAGTAATTATTTGTACGAATATACATTGCCCATCTATGTCAAAGTCCAAACCGTGTATGGTGAAGGAGTGCTACTTGGTAGAACCTAGTAGTACCCAATCCGAGTCTTAATACACCAGGGTGGAGCCTTTAACCATGACGCAGATTACAGACGGTGCTATGTGAGCCCATTAAGATGTATGTGTTTAATGTACACCATAAGAAATAGTGGTGATGAACACACTATTAAAAATTTCTTGTGGGCTACAAAAGTTTTGGATCAACTATATATATATATATATATATATTCCATTCAGCCATGTCCATGTATTCTTATCAACAGGTTGGATGGCAAATAAACATTAGGATGGGCCATAGGAATTTTTACTGGTATAGTGGAGCTGGGATTTGGATCTATACGGTAAACCTCAAGGTTGGGCCATAGGCATGCTGGAAAAGGAAAAATGTGTGGGGTGTGTGCGCGTGTGTTATTATTATTATTATTTTTTTTTTTTTAAGAAATAAAAAAAGTTAAGGGTGAAGGTATCAATGGTGGCCCTAAATAATGGATGGTCCAAATGACTGATCGGACCTTTATTAAAATCCATAATGACTGTAGATTTTCTATTCATGACAGATGGTTAGGATCATCAAACCTAAAGCGATTTTTAAGAGGGACTAGCAACCAAAGGTAGCCCCACATGATGGACGATCTACATTAATGATCAGGTCTCTATAATAATCAATAAGGACCATTCCTTTTTCCAGACAGTTAACAAATGGCTAGGGGATGAATTGATCAAAGTGATTTCTGGCAGTAGAAAGGTAGATGGAAATGACTCTTCATCAGCCCACATGGCAGACCTCAAATAAGATAGCCGTATAGATGCACACGTGCAACTTGCATGCATGGGAGATGAAGAGTCATTTCCTCTCCTCCTTCCTCTTTTTGGACAGCTTTCCTTCTCTCTCTAAAAGCCTCTCTCATCTTTTGGTATTTAGCGAGCCTGTCAATATGGTGAGAATTTAGCCATTGATGCCCACACGTGTGAGACATGTAAGGCCAACCTGCCAAGGCCTTCCATGGTAAAGGCACCACATGTCCAGCCACGTTAGATGGCATGCGGGGTTCGAATGGCACAGATGATCATGCAATCAAGACTTTTCAAGATGATGGCCCACTTTGATCAAAGGCCCATTGGACTCATCTGTTATTCTTGCAGTGTATGGAATGTGATGGATGACGGAATAATTATATTTCATGAATCGTACATCAATTTGACTTAAAAATTAAGTAATGAGACCTTAAAATTGATAAGTTTGAACGTCTCAGTCAACTCTATGATACGACGCAAGTCCATATCTAAATAAGATTCAATCGGATCCGTAGGATCAAAAGCACCTGTTTGCACGCCTGTCCAAACCAATGAATAAGTCCATCTCAAACCCATGCTCAGAACCATGTTGAACAGTTAGATAAGAGGTTTTAGTGATAGTGACTTTCCCAGACGTCACTATAATAATCAGAAAATGAAGGGCTCAGAGACGTTGAGCAATATTCCACATCCAAACTAGGATTATCCGTCCATCAGGTGGCCCATTGAGTCAACATTTATGTTTATCTTACACATGTGCCATGTGTACGGTGATGCCAATATAAGTGGTGGCCCATTGGATCGACATTTATGTTTATCTTACACGTGTGCCATGCGAATCTGGATAGGATTCGATCTCACCACCCATGGATGATGGGACACACAATTTCATTTCTGGCAGTAGAAAGGTAGATGGAAATCTCCTTTACAATCACAATAGAAAGGTAGCTTGAATGTGGCAATGGGCCATGCATCCTGACGACCTAAACCTGACTTTGGGTGAGCCGCTTGGACCCAGCATTCACGGCTGATCATTTTTCAGTTCAGGGTTGGGCTCAAGTCATTTTAGCCTAACCCAACATGACTCCATATGTATATCTTTAAACTACTCATGCACACTTATAGGGAGCCGATAATAAGTGTCTTTAAATTGTCCTTTCTTTCATTGATGGGCCCACTTTATTTTTTGCTTTGGCTAACGGGTCTAGACACCATGCCTTGATTTGGAGATGGACTGGGCCCTCGCAACCACATGCGCTGGCCTGATGGGGCGGCAGAAATTTTGGATAAGCTAATATTTATGTTTTCCTTTCATCCATCTAGGATTCACCTTATGAACGGTTTAATAATTTTATCTATCGAAACTGATTTATTGGATAAACTAGAATACAAACGTTTATTAATTTTTATGGTTTAATTTTAAATATATTAATTTTTTATCTTCTAAACTAAAAATCCTAATTTTTATGACCTGCCTAAGGCCCCCAAAAATGTTGAGCCGCCCCTGCCCATGCCTAAAGTCCACAAAAATCAAGTTAGCCTGTGATTCCTAGTTTAATTGTTAAACACTGAGTCGAGTGTTCAAGTTGACCTATATATATATGAAACTGGTATCTCTTTAAAAAAAAAAAAAAAAAAAAAAAAAAAGGGCAAATCATTTATATAGTGGGGTCTTGTGAACATACCTGCCTCAAAATATAAATATAATTCAGAACAGAAACACGTACAGAGATCACCAGTTGAACCTGACCACCGCTTTGATGTTGCCTTCTCTTTGCACTCTACCGTTTAAAGCTTCTTATCTTCTTTACAGGAGGATATGGAGAGTTGGATGGATATTTTTCATTTTAGGGAGGATGGAGAGTTGATGAATATTTTTAATTTTAGGGAGTATAAGGAATAACGTCTACTCAAACTCGGGAAGCGGAAGAGTCTCTTGTCTTACCATAGATGCTCTTTCCGTTAGAGTTTCTCTCTTTGGCAGTGCACAAACATTGATTGTGTCAGGGATCTGTGGGGCCCACCGTGATCTAAGTGTTTTATCCAAGCCGTTAAATGATTTTGTCAAATCATTTTAAGATAAAAATAAAAAACTGAGGCAGGGACACAGCACCAATGGACCACACTAGATTAAGCTAGTGTGTTAATGACACCCACCGTTGAAGCCCTTCTAAGGGCAACCGTGATGTTTTTTACCATTCAACCTATTCATAAGGCTATGTAGAGGTGGATGAGGTGAAAACACAAATATTAGCTTGATCCAAAACTTCTCCAGCTCCCAAGAAGGTTTTAATGGTATACGTTCAATCTTCACGTTGTGGTCCACTTAAGATATAAATCTGTCTCAGTTTTGGGCTAATACCTTAAAATGATATGAGAAATGCGATTAACGGTATGGATTAAACACTTACATCACTGTGGGCCCTAGAGAGCCCTGCCTCGTCCAGGCGGTGGTAGGACGCAATCCGCGTCCACAATATCAGGGACGCGGGATTTCCTTGGAAATATCTCACATGAAGTTTCGGCGCTGAAAATCTAAGTGGGGCCCACTGCAATGTTTATGCGAAATCCATCCCGTTCATCTGTTTTAACACATGATTTTAGGGTTGTATCTCAAAAATGGAGTATAACCAAACCTTAAGGGGACCACACCGTCAGAAACAAAATGAATTGAACATTTAACGTTGAAAAATTCTTGGGGCCAACCGAAGTTTTAGATCAAGCTGATATTTTTTTTTTCCTTTAATCCATGTGTTTATGATCTTATGAAAAGGTTTGATGACAAATAAACATCACTGGGGCTTAGAAAGTTTTCAACAGTGGAAATCAATAATTCCACTATTTCCTGTGGTATGGTCCACTTGATCATTGTACATGCATCATTTTTGGGTTGAACCCCTCAAATTATCTGGAAAAATGAATGGACGGCGTGGATAAACCACATGTATTAACAGTGGGCCCAACATAGTTTAATATTATTTCCAAAGGAAATTGGATTGCGTACTGAGTAACTCAGTACGGCGGACGCAGATTTCCTGCGAAAGCCTTTCGCAGGAAGTTCCTGCGCTGGAAACTAGGTGGAGCCCACCGTGAAGTTTGAGAGAAATCTAACCCGTACATCTGTTTTTTGAGATCATTTTAGGATTTGAAGCCAAAATTGAGCAGTATCCAAGACTTAAATGGGCCTCACTAAAAGAAAATGTGAGCAGGGAAATTCCTACCGTTGAAACCTCTCTGGGTCAACAGTTAATTTTAAATGAAATCCATACCGTTCATAACGTCATTATTACTGGGATGAATGGAAAAAACAAATATTACCCTGACTCAAAACTTCTTTGGCCCCATAAATATTTCAACTGTGGAAGTTCAATCCTCACTTTTTCGGCCGACTTGGGTATTAGATCCGGTTTGTTTTTGATCCATTATACTAAAATGAGCTCACAAAAGGTATGGACGGAGTGGATTTCTCACAGACTTCACGGTGGGCCCCACCTAAGTTTCCAGCGCTGGAACTTCAATCCACGTCCCAGTACGGCGTGGATAAACCGGAAACGGATTGGCTACTCCCCCTGACACCAGCCCCGGAGCTGGTGGTCGGTGCTTTGTGGGCCCACCATGATGTATGTGTTTCATCCATTCCGTCCATCTATTTTGGTTCCTGGTGCATCGCACTTGGGACCATAATTTCGGCAGACTATCGACATGCCGCGTCTGTAATTCTAAGTGCCAGCTCATCACCCATTGCTGTACTACCTCAGCATGCTTTTATGTACTGAGTAAACTCTGTTGGGCCACAGTGAATGTATGTGGTTTATCCACACCGTCCATCCGTTTTTCTAGCTCACTTTCGTGGTTGCTTCCAAAATTGAAGCATACTCAAAGCTCAAGTGGACCACGCTACGTGAAACAGTGGGAATATGATTTTCATTGTTGAAACCTTCCTAGGCCTACTGCAATGTTTATTTGTCATCCAAACTGTTCATGAGATAAAAAATACATGGATGAAATTAAAAATTTTCATCTTAATCCAAAACTTTTTTCTGCTGGTGTGTTCCACTTGCGTTTTGGATATGCTTCATTTTTGGAATACGTCCCTTAAATGATCTGGTAAAAAGGATGGATGGAGTGGATAAAATGTATGTATTATGGTGGGCCCCAAAGAGTTTACTCAATACGCAATCCACTTCCTTTGAGAGGCTTTTGCAGGAAATTCGCGTGAAACGGTTTGGCTACTCCCTGCCATATATGGGAAACCGTGGTGGGTGCTTCGTGGGCCCACTATGATGTATGTGTTTCGTCCATTCCATTCATCCATCTTTATAGATTATTTTAAAATTTTATACCAAAAATTAGAGGGATATAAATCTTAGGTGGACCACACCATAAGAAAACAATGGTGATTGGATATCCACCATTAAAATCCTCCTAAGGCCCACTGTACTGTTTATTTGACATCCAATTGGTTGATTAGGTCATAGAGGACCAGATGAGGGGAAAAACCAAAGATAGGCTTGATCCCAAACTTTTATGGCCCCGAAAAGATTTTTAACGGTCCATGCTCATTTAACTTTCCTGTAATGTGGTCTTAGTTGAGATTGGGATATACCTCATTTTTGGTCTGATAGTATAATTATCTGGAAAAATAGATGGACGGCATGGATGAAACAAGGACATCATAATGGGGCCCACATAGCACCGACCACCAGCCATTGGCTGGTGGCAGGGGGAGTAGCCAATCTGTTTCCCCTCTATATCATATATATATGGGCGCAAATAGGATGTTAGTAGCCAAATCGCTACTGAAGTGACGTCACCAAGCTCTGTGGACCCCACCACGATGCATGTGTTGTATCTAGAGCTGGGCAGAAAGGGACCGATCCAGCAGATCCGATCCCATCCGCCCCGATCCGACCCGAACAGATTCGAACCGAAGGCCACGATCGGGTAGGATCGAGCTGGACCACCAAGATCCGACTGTTAATCGGATCGATTTCAGATCAATGGCCAACCCGCACCGACCCGATCTGAATGGATCCGATTCGATTTGATTCGATCCACACAATATTTATTCACCATTGTTTCCTGTAATGTTGTCCACTTGAGACTGGGACATATCTCCTTTTTTTTATATACATACCATAAAATGATTTAGAAAAATAGATGGACAGCATGGATGAAGTAAATACATCATGGGATGGGAGTACCCAATCTTTCTTCTCACACGGCTCGAGGTTCCTCGATCAGAGCTCCTGACGAAAAACAAGTCTTTCACCTTTCTTGCTTGGAATGTTAGGTGGGTCCCACCATGATGTTTGTGATAAATCCACACCATCCATCCGTTTTAGGAGCTCATTTTAGTACATGCTGCCAAAAATGAATTATATCCAAGACTCAAGTGGCCCTTACAAGAGGACACAATATAGATTTAATGACCACCTTCCTCTATTATTGAAACTCTTTTAGTGTCAAGAATATTCGATCCGAACCGTATATAACCCGATCCAACTCAATTTTCCAGACTGAGTCGGACTCGGTTCGAGTCAAGCCAACAATACAACGGATCAGATTGAGTTAAATGACCCGGACTCGGTGCCGGATTGATCGGGTTTGGGTCCGGTACTAAAAACTTCGGACCGAAACGAGTTGGGGCCAATCCGGTCCGACTCGACTCGATGCCCACCTCTAGTTGTATCCATACCGTCTAACCATTTTTAAAGATACATGTAGCATATTCGGAACTAATAAAGATGGATGATGACACATGTGACATCTTGGAATAAGAAGTGTCATGTAGTGTAGGACATGCATTGGCACATTTGACATGTTGATTAGAGCTGGACACAAACCGACCCGATCCATCGGATCCGACTCGATCTGAACCGATCCAAAGGCCTAGATTAATGTTGTTCATGTTGGATTAGTCAGATCCGACCGTTCATCGAATCAAGTTCGAATCGTGGTTAATCCGGACCGATCTGAACTGAATGGATCCAATTAGACCGATCCGATCCGGAGTTATTCGTATGAATATTTATCACATATATTTATCATATGAACATGTTGGATGAAAAATAAACATCACTGGGGCCTTATAAATTTATCAACGGTAAAAAACAATACTGCTACTTTTTCCTGTGGTATAGTACTCCACTTGAGCTTTGGATATGCATCAATTTTGGGTTCAACCACTAAAATGATCTAGAAAAATGGATGGACAGCGTGGATAAACCACATGCATTAATCACGGTGGGCCCCAACAGATTTTACTCAGTACGATAAGAGCCCACTGAGAAATTTTGTGATGTGCACGTCAAGTCACAACACAAATTTTTAGCGAAATTCGAAGCGGATTGCATAGTGAGCAACTCACTACACTTAGCGTACGGAGTGAAGTTTGTGGGGTCCACCATGATTTATGTATTTTATCGGCTCCATTCATTCATTTTATAAAATAATTTCAGGGCTTTAGCCCAAAAATTAGAGATATCCAATATTCAAATGGACCACACCATATTAAATAGTTGAATTGAACATCTACCGTTGAAAAATTCTTGAGGGCCATAGAAGTTTTGGATCAAGCTTATATTTGTGTTTTCTCTTCATCCATGTATTTATGATGTTATGAACAGGTCGGATGACAAATAAACATCACTGTGGGCCTAAAAAGGTTTCAACGGTGGAAATCATTATCTCCATTATTTCAAGTGGTATGATCCACTTGATCATTGGATATGCTTCAATTTTGGGATCAACCCCTTAAATTAGATGGAAAAACGGATAGACGCCTTGGATAGACTACATACATTCAAGGTGGGCCCAACTGAGTTTACTCAGTACGATGAGAGCGTACTGACTACTGAGTAACTCAATACGCAATTCGATTTGCAACAGCTTATGGGCTGTAAGTTGTAGCATGCAGCTAGTGTATAGATACATGTCGTGCAAAGACAGGCGGTGTGGATAGAATTCATACATCCGTATCATTTATCTATCTAAACAACCACCCATCCATTCCCATCCCAACCATTCAATCATCTATCCATCCCATCCAAACATCCATCCAACCATTCATCCTATCGATCAATCTATTAATATTTGTCCATCTAACCATCCCATCGATCAATCTATCCATCCGTCCATCCAATCATCAGATCCGTCCATCTAACCATCCAATCATCCCATCCAAACATCCATCCATCCCATCAATCCATCCAAATATCTCATTCATCAGTCCATCCATCCCATCTATTCACATATTGATCCATCTAACCATCCCATTCACCATCCATCCAACCAACCATCCCATCTATCCATTCATCTGACTATTCCATCCAACCATCCAAACATCCATCCATCCAACCATCCATCCATCCCATCCATCCACCATTCAATCGATGATTGGAGATTGATTTAATAGTCGAAAGCACTTTGTGTTGTACGATCATTGATGGGGAGGTTGATCTTGTGATTGTCGGTGATGTGCAACATTCGATTGTTGATTAGAGATTTAATGAAGTGATACACGATGATTTCCACCATCCGAGAAAGGATTGGAGGTTGATCGGATGGTCAACAACACTTTCTATCGTTCGATTGTTGATTGGAGGTCGATCAAGCGATTGTCGATGTGCACCATTCCATCGTCAATAGGGGAATTGATAACAAGATTTATGTTGGTTTGTACCGTTCAATCATTAATTGGAGGTTCATCAGATGTTCAACAACACTTCGTGTCGTCCGATTTGTTAATTAGGAAGTCGATCGATCGATCATCAGTAATGTGCACTATTCGATCATCGATCAGGAACTTAATGAGGCAATATACGTTGGTTTCCACTGTTTAATTGATGAGCACACAGACAGATGAAGGAAAACTATTCATAAGAGTACACAGGCAGATAATTTACGATGTTATTGCAAATACTCTACCCTTTCACAATGAAACTATATTCGTCGCAAAAAGTTTCAGTTGGTATTTGTTGCAACGAGTTAACCTAGTCGTCGCTAAAACAAACTATTTGCAGCGACTTCTGTGTTGTTGCAAAAAATAATGTTTTACGACGACACTCAATTCGTCGCATAAAGTGGACATTAGTTATGATAATTGGAATGTGCGGTGAAACGTCTTTCCCACCATTTAATTTTATTTGAAAAAAATTGGTGGGAAACATTTTAGCGACAATAATTATAACTCATCGCGAAAACGTTTACTATTTGCGATGATTTATAAAGTTGTTGCAAATGCTCTGACATTTCGCAATGAAACTACATTCGTCGCAAAAAGTTTCAGTTAGTATTTGTTGCAACAAGTTAACACAGGTCGTCGCTAAAATAGACTATTTGCAGTGACTTTCATGTCATGGCAAAAATAATATTTTGCCACGACACTCAATTCGTCGCATAAAGTGGACATTAGCGATGACCATAGAAACGCGTGGCAAACGCGTCTTTCCCGCCATGTAATTTTCCGGAGAAATTGGTGGGAAACGTTTTAGCAACGATAATTATAGATCGTCGCAAAAACGTTGACTATTTGCGATAATTTACAATGTTGTTGCAAATACTCTAACATTTTGCAATGAAACTACATTCGTCGTAAAAAGTTTCAGTTGGTATTTGTTGCAACGAGTTAACCTAGTCGTCGCTAAAACAAACTATTTGCAGCGACTTCTGTGTTGTTGCAAAAAATAATGTTTTACGATGACACTCAATTCGTCGCATAAAGTGGACATTAGTAATGATAATTGGAATGTGCGGTGAAACGTCTTTCCCACCATTTAATTTTATTTGAAAAAAATTGGTGGGAAACGTTTTAGCGACAATAATTATAACTCATCGCGAAAACGTTTACTATTTGCGATGATTTATAAAGTTGTTGCAAATACTCTGACATTTCGCAATGAAACTACATTCGTCGCAAAAAGTTTCAGTTGGTATTTATTGCAACAAGTTAACCTGGTCGTTGCTAAAATAGACTATTTGCAGCGACTTTCATGTCATGGCAAAAAATATATTTTGCCACGACACTCAATTCGTCGCATAAAGTGGACATTAGCGATGACCATAGAAACGCGTGGCGAAACGTCTTTCCCGCCATGTAATTTTTTCGGGAGAAATTGGTGGGAAACGTTTTAGCAACGATAATTATAGATCGTCGCAAAAACGTTGACTATTTGCGATGATTTACAAAGTTGTTGCAAATACTCTGACATTTTGCAATGAAACTACATTCGTCGTAAAAAGTTTCAGTTGGTATTTATTGCAACAAGTTAACCTGTCGTTGTTAAAATAGACTATTTGCAGCGACTTTCATGTCATGGAAAAAAATAATATTTTGCCACGACACTCAATTCGTCGTATAAAGTAGACATTGGCGATGACCATAGAAACGCGTGGCGAAACGTCGTTCCCGCCATGTAATTTTCTTGGAAGAAATTGGTGGGAAACGTTTTAACGACGATAATTATACCTCGTTGCAAAAACGTCGACTATTTGCGATGATTTACAATGTTATTGTAAATACTCTAACATTTTACAATGAAACTACTTTCATCGCAAAAGGTTTCAGTTTGTATTTGTTGCAACGAGTTAACCTGGTCGTCGCTAAAACAGACTATTTGCAGCGACTTTCCTGTCGTGGCAAAAAATAATATTTTGCCACGACACTCAATTCTTAGCATAAAGTGGACATTAGCGATGACCATAGAAACGCGTGGCAAAACGTCTTTCCCGCCATGTAATTTTTCCGGGAGAAATTGGTGGGAAACGTTTTAGCGACAATAATTATAACTCGTCGCAAAAACGTCAACTATTTGCAATGATTTACAATGTTGTTGCAAATACTCTAACATTTTGCAATGAAACTACGTTCGTCGCAAGAAGTTTCGGTTTGTATTTGTCGCAACGAGTTAACCTGGTCGTTGCTAAAATAGACTATTTGCAACGACTTTCATGTCGTGGCAAAAAATAATATTTTGCCACAACACTCAATTCGTCGCATAAAGTGGACATTAGCGATGACCAAAGAAATGCGTGGCAAAACGTCTTTCCCGCCATGTAATTTTTCGGGAGAAATTGGTGGGAAATGTTTTAGCGACGATAATTATAACTCGTCGCAAAAACGTCGACTATTTGCGATGATTTACAATGTTGTTGTAAATACTCTAACATTTTACAATGAAACTATGTTCGTCGCAAATAGTTTTAGTTTGTATTTGTCGCAACGAGTTAACCTGGTCGTCGCTAAAGCAAACTATTTGTAGCGACTTTCGTGTCATTGCAAAAAATAATATTTTACCACAACACTCAATTCGTCGCATAAAGTGGACATTAGCGATGACCATAGAAATGCGTGGCGAAATGTCTTTCCCGCCATGTAATTTTCTCAGAAGAAATTGGTGGGAAATGTTTTAGCGATGATAATTATAGCTCGTCGTAAAAACGTTGACTATTTGCAATGATTTACAATGTTATTGCAAATCTTCTAATATTTCGCAATAAAACTACGTTCGTCGCAAAAAGTATAATTCGATTTTTTAGCAATGGGGTTGAACTAGTCGTTGCAAAAGCTACTATTTGCAACAACTTTTGTGTCGTCGTAAAAAACTTTTTTTTTTACGACACCTAATTTGTTACAAAAAGTGGCTATTAGCGACAACTAGTTAAGATCGTTGTAAAAAATTCATACGAAAACTTTTTGCGACAAATTTTGCGACGATAATTGAGGCTTGTTGCAAAAAAGTTAACTATTAGCGACGATTTAAACTGTCATCGTAAATAATCTATATTTTTGCAACGACTTGAAATGTCGTTGTAAAAAATTGCATTTCCCAATGAAATTAGACTCGTCGCTAAAAAAATTGTTGCAAAAAGTCTAATTTGTTGTAGTGCGACTATGAACAACAGCTAACAAATTGAGTCTATCTTCTGTCGGTCCGACCGATAGAACTTGTACGTTCGACCGAAAGACTCCGTCAGTCACCAATCGAGTTGCAATTTCTTTTTTTCTTTTTTTTTTTGCCTTTGTTAGTCAAACCAACGAACTCGAGGGTCCGATCGATGTTAGCCGTTATTGAACTGTTGGCTCTCTTGTCTATAAAAATTCACATTTGGGCCTTTTGCAATTTGATGGTTTTTTTAAGGTGGTGGAGTCTTTTGTGATTACTACTCTAATATCTTCTCTTAGGCTCAAATCCATTTGAGTTCTCATATTTCTCATGATTAATCACTCCAATTGAGCATTCCAAGCTCGATTTGAAGATGTGCATGACCTCTCATATTCTTTAGAGGCTAGACCTTGTTCTTCCAAGAAAATTCTTGCCTAATAGACTTTAGAATGCCCATATAGGTGAATCCCATTTTAGAATCAACTATACCTTAGTTGTAGGAGATTTAACCACTATCTCATTCTCCCGTTACCTTGACATTCTCTTCGAAAGATCCATTACAAGGTAGTTGTTCGTGAGAGCATGTGGGGTCCATTAAGGATAGATCCAAGTGGATCAAGGAGTGCCCATGCCAAACAATAGGCCACAACCTTATGGAGGCAAGGATAACTTAAGGAGAAAAATATTTTCAACTACCCAGATGTTGAAGAAGAAGAGTAAACTTCTGCAGATCAAGGAGTGCCTATTGAGAAATTCACTAACAAAGAAGAAGAGTGGACTTAGGGGCCATTTGGATAAAAGTAAATGAGAGGGGGGTTGAGAGTAAATGAAGGTAAATGGTAAATGGCTTTTTTGGTGTGTTTGGGTGGAAGTAAATGAGGGTAAATGAAATAAATTGGAGATAAATGAGGTTGCAAATGAAATTCTGCCTCCACACAGAGATTTGAGAGTAAATGGAGGTAAATGCCTTTTTGGGATCCATTGGAGAGTCTCACGTGTAAACAAAGGTGCCACTAAGCATGTGTCCACCGTACACTAACACACTGATGATACTCCAAAACCGGCCACTTATAAGCTACATCACTAAATTCACATCAATAGAATGATCCAAACAATCCAAACATGGCCATCCAAATAGATGGTTAAAAAACATTGATAAGTTACTTGTTGGTAATCCTTATGTTTGTGGCCCACCTAAGGCTCAAAATTTTCTCATTTTTAGCTAAAGTATATGTTTTGATGGGCTTATTATAATAATTCTTTCAAATATCATATATGTACACTAATTTGAGATTGATATTAAATCTTATATTAAATATCACATGTGTTCCCATGAATATATTAAAAAATTCAAATGCATTCCAATTCCTCCCATTTACTCCCATCCAAACATAATATTTTGAATTTTAATACATTTCATTTACTCTTATCCAAACATAACTTGAGTAAGTCATTTACTCCCAATACATTACCCTCCATTTACAAGCTCTCAATAGAGCCCTTTATGGAGATGAGCTCTCAATAGAGCCCTTTATGGAGATGAAGTAGTGACTCTTAGGGAATCCACTATTGAATTAGTTAATGGATTTAAGGAACAATTGATATATTCATTGCTGGACTAGAAAAGGTCATAAGTAAATTAAAACATCAATTAATGGGTGGATTCACAAAGGGGATTTATGTATCGACGAGTCTGGATGACTCAATAGTTAAGGAGATGGACACTTTCATGATCATCCCTTCAAATTCTATGAAGATGCACGCTTATACCTTCTAACTTCTAGGCAACAATCCATGTGCATAAATCGAGGAAAAATAGTGATGACAACACTTTGGTTAATGCATATTGAGAGATAAATAAAGCTGCGACCAATGCTTGTGTGATTTACTATCACAAATTTATTATTATAAAAGAGATGGAATTCGATGCATTAAACATGAAAGATTGCAAGGAAATAGAAGGTGATATTTCTTTTTCTAAAGTTTCATTCTACGTATAAAATTATGATCCAATGTCAAGGCCTTCAACATGAGTTTTTATAGGAGCCAAAGAAGACGCGCTTCAAGGGCAAATCATTGTGATGAGCTGCCATCATTCTAAACTTAACAATGAGTTTAATTTTTCAATTGGAAGAGCTTGATGTAGTACATTAAAAAAATATCATGAGCGTATAGGACTGAAGTAAGTCAAACTAGGAAGCTCAATCTAAAGTATAATAAATACTACAGCTTCTGATGGTCATAACTTTGTAATTGGCCATCCGTTTCACGTGTATATTATGTTGTTGGAAATCTATTGAGTTCTTTCTCCTAGCCAATGTTAAAGGCAATCAGCTCTCAAGCAGTTTTTCCAAATATAACTTTTAGTGGTTAATTTTGAATTTAGAGGCTATTCTAAGTTATGAAATTTTGTTATTTTCACTGTGTTTTAAGGTTTAAAGAAGTCTTAGTGCGAAAAAAGCTCTTCTTCAAGTCTATTTAAAAATTGTTTATATTTTTATTAAATTTATTATATTAAAAAATTTATAATTTCTGGAAAGAATTTATGGCTTAGGGCTTATACAAATCATTTGAAAGAATTCTTCAAAGAGATTTTTATTATTATTCTCAATAATATTACCACTTTTATAGATTTTTTCCCTTATGAATTCAATGTTACTCATGGATTCCATATTTGTGTAGAGGAGAAGATGGTGATCTCTCTTCCCCTTTCCACCACACGCATGTTATGTCACTCACATGGTAGTGGTGCCAAATGCTCAGTTGCACCAGTTCGCACTGAACTTATGCGAACTTTTTGAGAACTCATCATACGTGATACGAGTCCAAAATCTGAATGGTTCACATGATACAACACTGCATGAAACCTCCGGAGCTTAACTTTTACTTTGATTCAAAACTTCGGTGGGCCATGAAAAAAGAAAACAGTTTCCTCCCTTGATTTGCATTTTTTCTTTTCTATGGCCCACCAAAGTCCTTACATCAAGGTAAAAATTGGTCCCCAATGGTTTCATGGGATGCCGCATCACATGAATCATTCATATTAGACACCTATGACACGTGTACAAAGGTGCCCACGTGCCTTGGTGAGCATGCCTCTGGTATTGAAAACCAGTGGTAGACACCACTTTGGCATTTACACTAGATACTGACTTGGTGAAATTTGGTCATGGTTTCGGGGTCTAAATTATCTTCAGAAGCTGCATTGTAGTACTCTTGCAAGCCGAAATTACAAAATCTAGAAGAGTATAATAATAACTATCTTGTTTTCCCTTCTTTTTTAGGACCTTGATATTAGCCATTAATAGGATGGTTAGTGTGGCTTGTTAGCCGACCCAAAATTTTGATGGTATGGATAGCTGTAGAGTAGCGTCACATGTGAGGAGAACGAGTCTTTAACATTTTGTAAATTACGCAAAACTGTCTTAAGACATAAAATTTACAATGTGCTACCTTGACTTGCGTGTCGTACAGAGGTCATGACCTGCGCTAAGTGATATATGGGAGGAACATGTATCATACCCACTGCTTTTACTAGGTGAGACTCCACCTCTAGTCAGATGAATAGACTGGATGGTCTATATACACAATGTGGACCCCACACATTTTAACCGTGGGTGTTTCATCTCAACTATTCCCCTTGATGCAGCATACTGGAGTTTTGGACTGGCCTAACTTTTGGGCACCCTCATTGACAGTGTTGATCCCAAAGACTTGAAGTCATTTCATTCAAGTCAACGGAAAGTCTCGCCTTCCATATGCCTTTGCAAGGGGAGTGGATGATATGTGGGTGTTACCCTAACCTTGTGGGCCCACCTTGATGTATTTTCTGTATATCCTTAACGTTCATCTTTTTTCCCATCTCAGTTTAGGATACGATCCCAAATATTAAGAAGATTCAAATATCAGGTGGACCACACTAATAGAAACAATGATGAATGAATATTAAAAGTTTTTTGTGGGCTACAAAAGTTTTGGATCAAGCTATCGTAAAAGCTGAAATTTACAAAGAGAGACGATGATTTAGGCAATCCTTACATTGCCAAGTCCTACTCTATCCAGGAATATGAGAGGGTAGATTTTCTAAGGAATGGAAGCACTTGTCCAGCTGGCCTTCGCTCCTAACAAAGAGTCCGCCATGGAGTTAGCCTCTCCAAGGGTGTAGGAGATTCGGACCTCGGTGATTCTCATGATGGCGCGAATCCATGTCATCCAATACCAAATGGCCCATGAGGACACAGGATTTAGGATAGTAGCGACCACCGTTTTGGAATCACTAGCCGCCTCAACCTTAGAAAAGCCCCTCCACACACATTCCTCACGTCACGCCCCGAAATTCAGTGCTCGAGTTGGCCAGACTTGACTCTGAATCACAGGTTGTGATTAAAAATTTTAAACATTCTCAAATACAAATTTAATAAAAACTATATCAAATATTCATCAAATACAATGTTTAAACTCACTTTTGAGTTTTTCACTATATTTTTTTTAACACAAATAAAAAGATATCACTATGACTAGACAAATAGTTAGATCGTCGCGCCACTTCGCCCTTGATTAATCTCTGAGCCCTGAAACACTGTTAATGTGGGGATGAGCATAACAGCTCGTGGGATCATATCCAACCCAAATCTGAAATTTGTATAATTATACAAATTGTACAAATAATAAAATAATTTGTTTAAAGTTTAAAACATAAATTAAAATACTGAATCTTAAAAGATTAGATAAATGCAATACTTGAATTGTAAAGATGCTCTAAATGCCAAACTTTTCATGAATTATATAAACAACAAAATTAAATAACCATCATCTTTTACAACATTATACCCAAGTGGATGGCCACGTTACATTAACGCCCACGCACCGGTACCTCAAGGTGAGGGATCCATTTATATGTTAGCTGGTCAGACTACTACTCTAATTGTACCTCTGGCATATGTCTACGCACACAATTATACGCATACATCGTACACAAATGAGACTCCAAAGGATCCAGTGGGTTTTAGGGTCTTTCACCCAAGGCACACAATTGTCATACTTGCTCGCTTTAGAGACTTTCATCTAAGGAACACAATCGCCCTACCTGCTGGCTTTAAGGACTTTCACCCAAGGGATACAATCACCCCACCTGCTTATGCCTTCTAGGAACATCCTCATGGCAACACACCCACATTCCAACCTTTATTCTTAATTAAAAATAAATATGCACATAATATGAGTGACCACCATCTATTCAAATAAGAATTATTAAATATGCGACTTAATGTATGTTACATATAAACTACATATCTACATTGCATATTCTTAGTTATTCTCAAATTTTGTATAAAGGTTGTTATAAGGTTCGATAACTATTAAATCAATAATGATTTTAATTAAATAATTAAAATACTTGATTATAAATTCAAAATTAATTTTTAATAAAGTTGATAATTAATTTATCAAAATTAAAATTTTATTTAAATTTGAATTAAAATTGCTTTATGAAATTGTAAATCAGTCAAGCATAGGAACTTCTAAATGTAACCCATGTTAAATTACAAATTCAAATAAATTAATATATTATTTAGATTTAACAATTTTAATTTAATTAATTTAGTAATATATGAATAAAATCTGACTATTTTTTTTATATAATTTTATGCTTCCTTCTAACAGATTATAATAAAGATCTATTCTAAATATATATTAATTTTATTTTTTTTAATTTTTAAAATCATAAGACTTACATTTCTATTTTATTAAAGTTCATCCTATTAAGCTTAGGTAACTATATAAATGGAAAACCCACATTAATAATTAATTTCTAATATCTAAAATTTAATTTATTAAATGTCAAATTTTAAATTAATTATTATATATATTTTTTGTTTATTTATAATTAAATTTACCTAATCAAAAGTAATTCTATAAATTCCAAAATTCATAACTTAATTAAATTACCAACGAACAACCAAGTTAAACAATGTTAAATTAAATTTAAATGCAGATTAGTTAATTGTACACCAGTATTCTCAAAATAAAAATTGTACTCAATATATGTTATATTAAATTATTAAATTTGAACTTTATTTATTATTAAAATCTACCTTATCTTATACATATCATTATTTTAATTAGTATGAATTATTGTAGTATATTATTTCTAATTAGTTTTTTTTTTAATCTAAAATTAATAACTCAAGTCATTTTATAGATTTAATCACCAAAATTAATTTAAAATATAACTTAAGTAGGATTTGGAATAATTTTTTTATTTAATTTTTAAATAATTCAAATAACTAAAAATTTATTTTGTATTAAATTCAGTAATTCAGAAATTTAGAAATCTAATTTTTTTTTTTTTTTAATCTTATTGAACATATTTTTTCTCTAAATATCAAAACAATAAAAATATCAACAATAAACAATAATTCCTACAAAATTCAATTTATAAGCAAGTAACTATAATAAAAATAATAATAATTTAATAACAACCATTATAAAAATTTTAGACTAGAGATGAATCACCCACCTTGATAAGATCTTACAACGCCCTTTTTCTTTTTCTTTTTTGCTTCTCTCATTTTTGGTTTTTTTTTTTCTTTATTTATTTTTCTCACAATTTCTCTTACCGTGCTTATATGGCTACACCCATTTCCCTATTTATATTAGAGGGTCCCATCATCTGTAATACACACCTGAAAAACAAAAAAACAAAAAAAAAACAAAAAAAAACCTCCTCTTTAAATGATATCTCTTGTAAGTGAAACAACTACCACCATTAGTTTCATTTACTACAAAAAAAAAAAAAAAAAATGCATCACGTGTGTATGATGGATGTGGTGTGTGGTTGTGTGTGTGCATGGTTGTGCATGTGCATAATTGTGCATGTGGTGCATGGTTGTGCATGTGTGAGTAGTATACACATGGTTATACATGTAAAATGGTTAATGTACTATGGATGGTTGATCAAGTGGGTGGGTTGATGGATAAATTTGGGTGGTGAGTTGAGGAGCTTTTTGGATTGCTCTAATTTGTTTATGAATTTAACGGTTTCATTCCATTGGTTTAAGTTAACAAATGGGTGATCGGCTGATCTTGTAAATAAACTTGGACGATTTAAAATTGTTGGTTTGGTCATTGTAATGAGTGGTCTAGATTAGTGACCCTTGATTATAATCATATGCCATTTTTTCATTTTTAAATCCAATATTCATGTGCTAATAACTCTACTACGAATTAATATATTTATATTTTATTAAAAATTAATAATATTTAAAAAATACAATTAATACTTTAAAATGTTATAATTTACATAAGCATGCTACACACGTTTAAGATATACTATATTAGATAGTTATACCGTACATGGATGGACGATTGGGATGTATTGAAAATAAGATTTAAGTGGACCATGTGGTACCTTAATGAGCAAAGAGGCCGATGTATAGTTGATTTTATGAATTGGTTACCTGGTTGTGAGATATGAGGCGTCGAATTTACAATCGTACGTATGAATGTATGGATAGTTTTCTCCTCTTTTAAAATTATGAGTTTACCACCAAAATATATGATTTGTGGACCTCTAAAACATATTAAACCACATTCCAATATAAGAAGTACTCCAGTAAATTTATTTGGAAAAATATGAGAATCATCATAGTGATTTTTGTTTAATGTTTAGGTGGCCCATTTGGCAGATCCATGTATGATGTACGATTGAATGATAAGATATATATGAACTAATCAAATGATTAAGAGTCTAATTATATATGCATGTTAATGTATGATTACTTACATACTCAGATATGTACAAGATATGTTTTTTTTTATTGATCAGATAGATATACGGTTGATTTCAGGTGTATGAATAAAGATAGTGCATGTATACATATGCATATATACACAACCAAAACCATATAATTAAAAATCAATGATACCTACTAAGTAAATCGATCATACATATAAATGGTCACAACTTGCACACTTTATGCATGAATGTTTACATGGGTGCGAGTGTGCATGTATGCAGATGTATGGAAGTGCACCAAAATCTCAGGTCATTACATTCTACCCCCCTTATAGGAATTTCGTCCCCAAGATTCAATTGTATCCACAACCACACTGTCGCTGCACACTCTAATGTGCTTAAGCGCTCCCTACTTAAGAGTAACAAGTAACAAGAACAACATTGCAAGTAAAAGTCAACAACAATATAATTATAAAAATTAAACACTACACATTAAAAAAATAATTAAAAAAAATTGCACCCTATCAATAATGTTCCAAATATGTATACGAAGCGTAACTATATGTTCTCCATTACCCACAACTAAACTCGACTACAACCCCTACTTAACCTTACCTAAAATTTATCTAAGCACTCTGACCAAAACTAACCCTTAGGTTCTTATGACTCATACCTAGGTCCTGGTATAACCCATACCCAAGGTCGTCAGTAAAATCTAATCTCTGAGCTCTGATACTGTTCACTCCCCAAGTATAGGGTTGTGATGTAATAATAAACTCGGTGAGACCAAGGTCGAATCCACAGGGACTGAAACCTGCACGTAATCTGAAAATAACCAGATCTAGAACTAGAATAAGATGAAATCGAAATCAAGTGAATATGAGTGAATAATGGTGAAATAGTAAACTAAAATATGTAAAATTCAAAGGTAAGGAACTAGGGTGCCAAGGATCCACTTGTAGAGATTAGGGAGATCTACACTTGATTCAAGAACACAACTGGACTTCGACTCCCATCTTCATCCAGTCGGAAAATATAACCTGTAAATCAATTCTGAACTTCATTTAATCTAGTTTTCAAGAGATCAGACATGTGTAAATTAGAATGGATTCCATCACAAAATCATGCCCATGAGACAAGACAAACAACAGGATTAAACCAATCCACAGCCAATCTGAGTGATGTATGAATGTCAGGAAGAGTTCCGTCATTCCACCATGTCCAAAGGGCGATGGTGAACAACAGGGCGTCCTGATTTCATAATCAAATAATGGAAAAGGAAAATACTCAAGCCATCGCAGATCTACTGTAATTTCAATCACAACAAACCATTAAAAACTAGAGATATTCCTTATAATAAAACTAAATTTAAAATTAGTTCAGAAAAATATGAATCCAAGCTGTAGAACCACCCTATCACGCTACAAGCTTCTCCTCTTAGCCCTAGCTAAGAGGTTCAACCCAACATGAATGGGCTGAAACCCTTAAGCAAAAATAAAAACAAAACAAAAAAAAAAAAGAAAACCACCCTTCTATCTTCTCTCCCTCTCACGTTCCAAAACCAAGCCAAGATAGATTTTCTCTCTCTCCCTCCTCTCTTTGCTTTATACACAGCTGTAGGGAGGTCGGCTTCTGCTAGAATCGGTGGATAAGCTGCTTTTAGAAACTGCCTCCTTAGACATTTACGCAGCCGGCTCGTTTCCAACGTTACGCAGCAACATGTGTTGCGTTCGGCCTGAGTTTTGGAACCGAAGGCGGCCTGTCCTTGGATTCTGACTCCATGGTTGGGGTCTTGGCCCCAAGCTGAATCTTCTGAACGGTCTGGATCGGTCATCCGATCACGGACGGTGGCCTGCAACTGCCTGCAATTTCCGATTTTCCCGGACGCTGTCATTACGCAGCTTGTCTTGCGCTGGTGCTTGGTGGGGGCCACTTATGATGTTCATTCGGAAGATCTGATTCGTTCCTTTGATTTTTGAGGACGAGTTAGGACACGAGCCAAAATATGAATTAGATCCGAGTCTTGAGTGGGACACACCATCAACCGACGTAGTTGTTGCTACGTGACACTGTGAACTTATTCTGATGCATGGATGCCTGGAAATGATCGGGGTTTGGTCAATTTTCACTCCTGAGCACAGTGAACGGCTTGGATCATCAGTTCGGATGACGAAGATGGGCCGTTGATGGATCAGCGGACGGACAGCGCAATGAAAAAAAACAGAGAGTCTCTGACTCTGTTTTAGGAAAGTCGGTCAGCGTGAGTTTGACCGCACTCTCTGTCCAGTGCGTTTCTCATGCACTTGTATTCTATGCACATGTAATGTTCATGTGGGGTCCATCGTGATGTTCGTGAGAAATCCTCTCCGTCCATCTATTTTTCCAGATCATTTAATGTTTTGAGAACAAAATTGAAGCATCTCCAAATACCAGGTGGGCCCATAATCAACGGTTCATGGGCTGATCTGTTCGTTGAGCCTCTTTCACAGGGATCCGAGGGCTGGAATTCGACGTGTACGGTTCATTTATAGTCCTCAGGCCCTGTATGAAGTTTCGAGTCAAATGGATGGCGGGAACCTTATGATCTTGCATTATGGACCATTTTAGGGCCTCTTTAACGTGAACGGCTTAATTTCCTCGGATCCCTGGCATGTAAATTGGATGATCTCGGTCCCCTGGAGTCCGTCCTTTGCCTTGGTGATTTATGAGCGTTAAATCCATGCTTTTATTGTCCTTTCCAGTCATATGTTCTCAAATACACCCTGCATCGTAAACACAGTTAAAATCGGGCGTTAAACAGTATCGTGCTTGTAAATTCAGGTAATAAATGGGGTCTAATATGCAATATTCGACCCTTAACACAACCCCCAACCAGCATTTTGCTAGTCCCGAGCAAAATATGCGAAAATTAAGTTGAGAATTACCAGACAATTCTTGTGAAACCGAGTGATATTTTGAAAAACAATTCAGATACGAAAAATCTAATATTCATGAATGTTGGGCATAGTTCTCTCCTAGACTCAAGCACATGGTAAACTTCATAATTAAGTTCAAAGTATAAATCCACCAATTAGAACAATTCTAAACATTTAATTCCATAGATGTATAGTCTAATCTTGACTTATCAACATTTAAAATTCACTTCTCTATTTCAGGATATCATTGGTAACCAATAAGAGAATTCATGAAAACTAAAACTTGCCTTACACATCATTTTTTTTCATTCTTTTAGTTTTTTTGATTTTTTTTTTTCATTAAAAGTAACGCCAAGAAGGGGAATCAAATCCTCACTTATAGGGAGCAAACCTATGGTGAAGACTGTACACCCAACCCTTTTTCACATATCATCCATGGGGAATCAAATCCTCACTTATAGGGAGCAAACCTATAGTGATGATTATTCGCCCAACCCTTTCCAAAGGTATCTTTTTTTTTTTTTTTTTTTTCTTGAACGTGATAGATGATTTTGTTCAGCCGTTCGTTGTATGCTTAGTGATTACCGAGTCAACCCTTCAATATCAAATCGAACCCTTAATGTGAAAGCGAGATGTGACATGTGAAATCATGACTTAATCAATGTTTAAAACTTCTAATCATGGATTAACAATTCAAACTTAACTGTGAAATCTAATAGACACTGAATCCAAGAGTCATAAATTACCAACATCACGTATCTTGAAATTCTAGTGCTTTACATGACCGTCAAGATCACTTCGAATGTACAAGAAGGTCCAGAAAAATTTTAAAAATTTTCACAATTTTTGCTCAAGACCAAGAAAACACTGATTAGGTTACCTAATCTCCCACCCCCAACCTAAAATCTACATTGTCCTCAATGTAAAAGATATAAACATGCAATGCACGTGGGACAACGACAGTAAAGAAAAAGTGATGGGAAGACAAGATTCTGAATAACGAATCGAGAGAGATTTTTCAAGAGATTCTTTGGGAGAGAGCAGTCAAGACAAGAGTGAAACCAACAAAAATAACAAAATAAAATCCTACCTATACCACTTTCGCAGTGCTCTCGATTGCATTTAGCGTATGCAACAAGCCTTTAAACCCCTAGGTTGCCCCTAGTGGACGAGTTGTAGTCTCGTGAGGGTTTGCAGCAATGTTACCCACAAACATTGAATTGACTAATCATGGAATCAAAAGCTAGGTTACCTCCCAGGAGCGCTAAGTTTACCATCTATCCTAAAACAACATAAAACAAACTACCCTAGTCCTATGAAAGCAAGGAAAAACTACTCGATCATGCCACAAGGTTCCTCTTCCGGCCAATATCTTAATAAGTTTTTCAGTAAGTTCCTCAACAGGATCATCCAAAAGCCCTTTTTGCAATAGGCTTTGATGCCCTGGAGCATGAATGGCCAGAGAGACTTATGTACCTTAGTAAAAATTTGTCGTTGGTCCGCCTGAGGTATCCAAAGTATATATGATTCACCTGTGTCAGAAAAAGTTTCGAAGTTAGTATCCCATGGTGAATCAGAGACTATAAGTAGATTAAATTGAGAAAAAATTTTAGGAAGTGGTGTAGTCTCAACACATTCTGAAGTATCAGACTTCGGTTCAATTTTTAGCTCCCCCTTCCTTAATGGTAAATAGTGAGGATTTGGGGAGTGAGGAGCTTCAGAGTAAGGGTGCGCTTGGTCCGTGACAACCACCGAGGTGGTGTCATGCAAGGAATCCACCTTTTCTTGTATCATGAGGTCGTTGGAATCCACAAGGTGTGCCAAGCATGAGTTGAAAGATGTGGAAAAATCAGTTGGGAATGACTCGTCTCCTGTATCGAAATCTGTGATGATGAGCCGAAGGATTCCATCATCTTTTGAAGTAGATGGATGCATGCTCGCTTGCTCTTCACAGACAGATGAACAATCAATAGGTGAAGAATTGATGTGAAGACTCTGGTCATTGAAGCTTCTCAGTGGAGGCATTGAATCGTCTAAAGTGTGTAGTTCAGATTGTAGCCTTAACTGGGTAGTTTCAAATTCCAGAGATATACCAAGCAAATCGTCCATCGCCCGAATCATATCATCATTCAATTCAGGGTAATGGTCCAAACATGTATCACAAGGGTTGGAAGGGTTAGTTGAAAATAGTTCATTCTCCACATTCAAATCAGTCATGTCAGACAGGTGGAGTTGATCTTTATGGTTGACAACTTCCTGAATCTCTTGATCATTGGTAGGAGCCACACTTGAGATTGAATCCCAGTACTCATCATCGTCCAGTTCCGTACAGTGTGCACTTGGGATGGGATCACATTCCTCACATTCTATTTCTAGATTGAGTTGAGGTTTGAATAAACTAACCTCTACCTCATCAGTGTAATCATGTGTGTCATGTGAGTGAAGTGTGTCACTATCATTATATTTGAAAGACACCCATGTCTCTTGATCATTCCTTTGGACAGTCATCGAGATCAACTCACCAGGAAATTGAACCATCTGCTCATTAATGGAATCCAATTCCTCATTCGTAATTTCAGTTTCTGCCACAAGCGAGTTATGATTACTTTCTTCAAATTCTGCTTCTAGATTAGGATGAGGCTGGGATAACCTAGCCTCTTCCTTCTCCATAAGTTGTGACTGAATGATTGGAATTGAGGATTTGAGCAATTCGCATGATTGTATGACAAGTTGATTGAATTGCTCTTGTGCTTTCATGAGCTTTTGAAGTGAATCCTCTTGGATTGTTTCTGATTGGGTTTTAAAAGTAGAGGACCCAAGAGAATTATCACTATGATATATAGCTGGTTCAGCTTCCTGGCATTGATGTTTCCATTGATTATAGTCATACGGATCATATGTGGAAGAATCTGATGGTTGGTAATACTTATTATCACTCATAATATAATCACGCATTGTTTTCTTTTTCTCTGATGGGTGATAATAATTCTCACTCCCATAGTTATGATAACCCCAACATTCACGTACTGTTTTATTAATCCGTGGGGTGTAATTGTTCTCCTGCATATGATCGCGTAAGGACTTCTTAACCAATGGAGCGTTATACTCTAGTCGGTTCTCGATGATTGTTTCAGGAAAATTCTGAGACATAAGTTGATTTCTATCATCATTATCATACATCCCTTTGCACTGTTTCGCATGCTCAAAAGCTATCTCAGCATATTGACGTTCCCACTCGTGCATATACATGGTGGAATCCTCACTCTGAATCTAATCCTAAGAAAAATATAAGAAAAGATCCTACAGCAGTAAGAGGAGGAGAAGTTAGAAGGAAGGTACCAATTGAGAAGTTCCTATGTTAATATTCTGCAAAAGAAAACAAAAGAGATTAGTTTCTAAAATAGAAAATCTAAAATTAGAAAGTTCGTATAATTGAAATAAAGAGTTAGTTTCTAAAAAGGAAAGTTCCCTAAACCTATAAAGTTTCTAAAATAGAAAATTTAAACCTAAAATAAACAAAATTTCTAAAAATAAACTAATTTCTAAAAAGGAAGGTTTCTAAAAATAAAATAAAGGAAAGATGAGTTAGTTTCTAAAATTAAAAAAAAAAAATCTCTAAAAAGGAAAATAACTAACTTAGTTTCTAAAAACAAAAGAGGAAAGTTTCTAAAAAATAAACTAGTTCCTAAAAATAGAAAAACACTACAATTAAAAAAAAATTCTAAAAGGAGAAAAGAAAACCTAAAATTAGAAAGTTTCTACAAATAATTAGGAAAGTTCTAATCCTAAAGTTAGAAATTTCTCAAAAAAAAAAAAAAAAAAAAAAACTAATCTTAAAATAGAAAGTGATGTTAGTTTCTAAAAAGGGAAAATTTTCTAAAATTAGAAGATAGAAAATTCCTAAAATTAAAAGAAAGCCTAGAATTAGAAAAGTTCTAAAAAATAAAAAGTTAGTTTCTAAAAAGGAACCCTAGAATAAGAAAATTCTAAAACTAAAATTCTAATTCTAAAAATAGAAAAAGTAGAGAAATTAGAAAGGGATTACCAAATTAGAAGTTTATGTCAAGCTCCTACAAAACAGGAAGAAAGTTAGTTTCTAGAAATTAAAAAAAAAAACTATTCTAACCTAAAATTAGAAAATTCTAATCTTAAATTAATCCTAAAACTAGTTAATCTCAGAATACGCAATCATGTGCAAGTCATTCAAGAATCATGCGCTTAAAACTTGTTCACTCCCAAGTATAGGGTTGTGATGTAGTAATAAACTCGGTGAGACCAAGGTCGAATCCACAGTGGGTCGAACACCGCACGTAATCTGAAAATAACCAGATCTAGAACTAGAATAAGATGAAATCGAAATCAAGTGAATATGAGTGAATAATGGTGAAATAGTAAACTAAAATATGTAAAATTCAAAGGTAAGGAACTAGGGTGCCAAGGATCCACTTGTAGAGATTAGGGAGATCTACACTTGATTCAAGAACACAACTGGACTTCGACTCCCATCTTCATCCAGTCGGAAAATATAACCTGTAAATCAATTCTGAACTTCATTTAATCTAGTTTTCAAGAGATCAGACATGTGTAAATTAGAATGGATTCCATCACAAAATCATGCCCATGAGACAAGACAAACAACAGGATTAAACCAATCCACAGCCAATCTGAGTGATGTATGAATGTCAGGAAGAGTTTCGTCATTCCACCATGTCCAAAGGGCGATGGTGAACAACAGGGCGTCCTGATTTCATAATCAAATAATGGAAAAGGAAAATACTCAAGCCATCGCAGATCTACTGTAATTTCAATCACAACAAACCATTAAAAACTAGAGATATTCCTTATAATAAAACTAAATTTAAAATTAGTTCAGAAAAACATGAATCCAAGCTGTAGAACCACCCTATCACGCTACAAGCTTCTCCTCTTAGCCCTAGCTAAGAGGTTCAACCCAACATGAATGGGCTGAAACCCTTAAGCAAAAATAAAAACAAAACAAAAAAAGAAAAAGAAAACCACCCTTCTAACTTCTCTCCCTCTCACGTTCCAAAACCAAGCCAAGATAGATTTCTCTCTCTCCCTCCTCTCTTTGCTTTATACACAGCTGTAGGGAGGTCGGCTTCTGCTAGAATCGGTGGATAAGCTGCTTTTAGAAACTGCCTCCTTAGACATTTACGCAGCCGGCTCGTTTCCAACGTTACGCAGCAACATGTGTTGCGTTCGGCCTGAGTTTTGGAACCGAAGGCGGCCTGTCCTTGGATTCTGACTCCATGGTTGGGGTCTTGGCCCCAAGCTGAATCTTCTGAACGGTCTGGATCGGTCATCCGATCACGGACGGTGGCCTGCAACTGCCTGCAATTTCCGATTTTCCCGGACGCTGTCATTACGCAGCTTGTCTTGCGCTGGTGCTTGGTGGGGGCCACTTATGATGTTCATTCGGAAGATCTGATTCGTTCCTTTGATTTTTGAGGACGAGTTAGGACACGAGCCAAAATATGAATTAGATCCGAGTCTTGAGTGGGACACACCATCAACCGACGTAGTTGTTGCTACGTGACACTGTGAACTTATTCTGATGCATGGATGCCTGGAAATGATCGGGGTTTGGTCGATTTTCACTCCTGAGCACAGTGAACCGCTTGGATCATCAGTTCGGATGACGAAGATGGGCCGTTGATGGATCAGCGGACGGACAGCGCAATGAAAAAAAACAGAGAGTCTCTGACTCTGTTTTAGGAAAGTCGGTCAGCGTGAGTTTGACCGCACTCTCTGTCCAGTGCGTTTCTCATGCACTTGTATTCTATGCACATGTAATGTTCATGTGGGGTCCATCGTGATGTTCGTGAGAAATCCTCTCCGTCCATCTATTTTTCCAGATCATTTAATGTTTTGAGAACAAAATTGAAGCATCTCCAAATACCAGGTGGGCCCATAATCAACGGTTCATGGGTTGATCTGTTCGTTGAGCCTCTTTCACAGGGATCCGAGGGCTGGAATTCGACGTGTACGGTTCATTTATAGTCCTCAGGTCCTGTATGAAGTTTCGAGTCAAATGGATGGCGGGAACCTTATGATCTTGCATTATGGACCATTTTAGGGCCTCTTTAACGTGAACGGCTTAATTTCCTCGGATCCCTGGCATGTAAATTGGATGATCTCGGTCCCCCGAGTCCGTCCTTTGCCTTGGTGATTTATGAGCGTTAAATCCATGCTTTTATTGTCCTTTCCAGTCATATGTTCTCAAATACACCCTGCATCGTAAACACAGTTAAAATCGGGCGTTAAACAGTATCGTGCTTGTAAATTCAGGTAATAAATGGGGTCTAATATGCAATATTCGACCCTTAACAGATACCAACTTGTCACGCCCCGAAATTTGGTGTTCGAGTTAGCTAGACTCGACTCCAAATCACAAGTTATGATTAAAAATTTTAAACATTCTCAAATACAAATTTAATAAAAACTACATCAGATATTCATCAAATACAATGTTTAAACTCACTTTTGAGTTTTTCACTATACTTTTTTTGAACACAAATAAAAAGATATCACTATGACTAGACAGATGGTTAAATCGTCGCTCCACTTCGCCCTTGACTAATCTCTAATCCCTGAAACACTGTTAATGTGGGGGTGAGCATAACAGCTCATGGGATCATATCTAACCCAAATTTGAAATTTGTATAATTATACAATTTGTATAATTATACATAAATTAAAGTACCAAATCTTAAAAAATGAGATGAATGCAATACTTGAATCATAAAGATGCTCTGAATGCCAAACTTTTCATGAATTATATAAACAACAAAATTAAATAACCATCATCTTTTCCAACACCGTACCCAAGTAGATGGTCACGTTACATTAACGCCCACACATCGGTACCTTGAAGTGAGGGACCCATTAATATGTTAGTTGGTTATACTAATGCTCCAATTGTACCTCCGGCGTATGTCTGCGTATATAATTGTACTCATACGTCGTACACAAAAGAAACTCCAAAGGATCCAATGGGTTCTAGGGTCTTTCACCTAAGGGACACAATCACCCTACTTGCTCGCTTTAAGGACTTTCATCCAAGGAACACAATCGCCATATGTCACACCCCGAAATTCAGTACCGGAGTTGGCCAGACCCGATTCCGAATTCCAGGCAATGATATAAATTTAAACATTCACATCTACATTTAAACAAAGATTATTATAACAAACAACATTCATCCATTTCAATTTCTAACTATTACAATCTAAACTCGCTTCTAAATCCCTGTTATACTTTTTTTTTCAAAAACAAATACAGATATGACTACAACTAAGCCAATGTTTAGATCTTCACTCTGCTTCGCCCGACTAAACTCCGATGCCCTAAAACACTGTTATTTTGGGTGTGAGCACAACAGCTCGTGGGATTAAATCCAACTCAAATATGAAATTCCTAAATTTATAATAAATGAAGAAATAATGAAATTATATATATATACATATTTTTATTTTTATTTTCAAATTCCAAATATGAATCAAGATATTGAATCTAAAGGATGACAAGAATGCAATGCTGGAATCGAAAAGATGTTCTGAATGCCGCACTTTCATGAATTCCATAATAAAAATTAAATAATCATCATCTCTTACAACATCGTATCAGGCCAAGTGAATGGCCACGTTGTATTAACGCCCACACACCGGTACCTTGTGGTGAGGGACCCATTTATACGTTAGCTGGTTAGACTACTCTCCAATTGTACCTCTGACATATGTCTACGCACACAACTATACTCATACGCCGTACACAAAGGAGACTCCAAAGGATCCAGTGGGTTTTAGGGTCTTTCACTCAAGGGACACGATCGCCTTACTTGCTAGCTTTAGGGTCTCTCACCCAAGGGACATGATTGCCCTACTTACTAGTTTTAGGGTCTTTCACCCAAGGGACACGATCAACCTACTTACTGATACAACTATATTTTTTTCTCACAATTAAATAATCAATAGAGAAGCATAAATAATATGAAAAATTCTAAAATCAACAAAATAAATAAATAATAATTTAATAAATTAAATTTCTACACTATAATGCACGTTCTATACGAGGTGCATAAATTCGATGTTATTAAAATTTAGTTTCTAAAATTTGTTAAAATATCAAGTCGTTTTCTGTAATAGTGCTGAAAAAATTATAAGAAACTTTTGAAAATGCTGGAATACTAATTTTGTCTCAAAATTTGAATTTTGAATTTATTTACTTATTTGCAATGTAAATAAATTATTTTATTTGAAATTTAAATTCTAATTTATTAATTTATAAAAGTTTAGTTGTACCTTATATTTAAATTATTATTATTTAAACTAGAGTTTAAATTAGAATAATAATTAGAAGTTTGAATTAATATCTTATTAAATTTTAACTTAATTAATTTAAGAAATCATACAAGTCAGGAGTTCATAATACTTACCAAATAACTAAAATTTTGAATTACAATTATTTAATTTTAAAGTCTTCAAAGTCACCTTAAATTTAAATTTACATTAATTTAATTCTTACAAAAAAAATTAATTCCCAATTAGTATAATTAATATTAATTCTCAAACTCTAAAAATTAAAATTTTAATTTAACCGCTTGTTAACAATTTAATTGTAACCACTTTACTTTAAATTAAATTAATCAATCATTTTAATATTTAAAATTTCACTCGATCTAGATTAATTTAATTAAATTAATTATTACTTATGAAATTAGACACATATATTAAACAAGTCTTAAAATTCACAAATTAATTTAAGTTATTAATTCTATTTTTTAACTAAAAATAATTCTGAGTTAAATTCAACAATTCTAATATAAAATAATAAAATTTATCTACATATACTATATGTAACGCTCTGAAAATCGGGGGTCGTGTATACTATCGACTCCCGAGTTTCTAAGATCACTTATAACCGATTTTCATTAATATGCATTTAATCAGGTCTAAATGCGTAGTCCAGAATTTCCTGGAACATGAAACACAACCACACAAGTCAACTGAAATGAACGGATCAAATATATATAGGTCTAAAAGAATGTAAATGGGTCGCACAAGGCGTCGCCCAACAAAATCACAAAAAGAATGCTATGTCCAAAAAGAATATAAGACTGAATCCACGACTCAACGATCTAAATTTCACCCGTCAAGCCGATAGAGAGCCGCCCATCAATTGAAAGTAGGACATCTCGTCCTCCTCGTCTAAGCTTGCGTCGACAGGCTCCTCGAACTCCTCGTCACCTGCAGCTATGGAAGAGTGTGGTTGGTGTTTTAAAACACCGTCCCAAAGTGGGAGTGAGTGATCAACTCAGTGGGTGCTATTAGTCTTAAGTTGTAACAAGCACCAGTTATATTAAGAATTTAATGAAAAGCAATCATTCACAGTTACTAAACTACTCTTATTAATGTGTATGCATGATGAATGAGATGATGCATGCCATAGCCACAACGCTTCCTCGAGCGACTCCATCTAACGATCGCTCATGACTAACACTCCCTCAAAGCGACCTCAACTGCCGAGTCGCAACCCTAACTAGTGCGATGCAATGTGATAGTGTTAACCAAGTTCTTAATTAAGTCCATTCATCTAGCAGATTGGGGAATATGATACATCTCACGTATCAATGCCTTGAACTAGTTGCAAGGCCAAGGCCCCCCAACGTATGAGGCCGATACCCCGCGATCCTTGGTCCCGTTTGGTTCCCCATCCCCAACTTCAAGCACATAGGGAGTGTCGAGAGAAAGGGATCGGTCACTACGGGAAGGCGCGTCACCCCAGCGTAGGCCGACAGCTCGGTCACAGTGTCCCATTCCACCATACCTGGCTCACGAGACTCTAGATCGATATTCAATTCATTAATGATGGGCTACAACGTTGGTAGGGTGGTTCAGATTCCATACATATGTGAGCAACAAAGGTTAACAATCATGATTGGCCAGTGAGTAGGCTAGACTACACGAGTCAGGCGAGCACGTAACGGACGACATCGAGTGCAAGAGGCCCATGTAGTCGAACTACTGCCGCCCACGTGTACCCGCCCAAATCCATGGGTTTAGCCTCAGGGTAGCCCTATCAACGGAATTATCGTCTCTCCTCATGTTTCCTGACCAACCCAAAGGTTTGAGAATGATTCATAACGTGCCAACCATTAAGGTTATCAACTAGCGTAACAGTATCATGTTCACATACATCTCAACATATGATTCAAATACTCCTAACAAGTAGGCTACAATATTATGAACAAAGTGCATGTGAGTGGTGTGGATTAGGGAGGAAGTTAAGCACTTCCTACACCTCAAGGGATCAAATACACAAGAGTAATGAATCATACACACTAGGAAGCAACACATATGAGAGGAATCAAACAAACATGAGCATGTAATCATCCATATACCAAATCATGTGAGAGACAAGGTCAGCATCAAATGAGAACTAAACATGCAATTCCATACAATTTCTAGGTTTTCTCTAGATTCTCCAATACAACATCCCAAACAAACAAAATCATTAACCTCATACTATAATTGGTGCTAGGCCATCTAAGGATAATAGTCCGCACCTTTGGATTGTTGAAGGCTTGGAAAACGACCTAAGAATGTGGATTTTTGGGGTTGAATGGCCGGAATCCTGCGTCAATGCGATTGCATGTGAGGATTTCATACAAATCCTAACTTAACACATAGGATTACAAAAAGGATGGGGCTTACCTCCCCAATCGGATGAAAATTGCTTGTATTTGTGGATGTGGGGTTTCTTGAGGAAAGGGAAGAGGGGTTTCTAGATCTCACCTCCCTTAGGCCCACCTTTCTCTGCCTTTTTCCTTCTCTCCTTCTCTCTTTCTCTCTTTGTTCCACCTAGGGCAAATTCGTATAGGGAGAGGGGGTGCTAAAAAAGCCCCTTTTATAATGCCAGATTCGGTGTAAATGGCCCCAAGGGCTAGGTTTTTACTATACTAGAACTATTGGGGGGTCTTTCTAAGCTCTAGTGCCCACTATGGGGTATATATATTGATATACACCGCAGGATAGTTAGCCCTAATGGTGATCTACGTATGTACATGATCGGTCCGCCATTTGGATGCGCCGATCGATAGATATGATTAGAAGTCTGTTCAACAGTCACCGATAGTCGATCGGGGCCGCGGCTATATGGATATGAGTAAAAAAATATCCTTACTCTATGGGTAAAGTTTGGTCGTAAACCGATAGTTTGAAATCCTCAACTTTGCATAAGAGTGAACGACCCAATTCACTTAAGTTCTAGCTCCTTTCTTTAGGGTATTTGCACTTCTCATGCACTCGTCCTTCAGCTCAAGTTGAGTGGTTCTGGGCAGTACCCAGGTCCGACTCCCACGATGGACGTCAAGCCCAGTAAGACGGACATTACTCTATCATTTTGTAACTAGTGGCCCACCAACGAACAGTTTAGAGCTTTTTTGGAAAATCGGGGCATTCCTCAAATGAATTTGGTAGTGAGATTTCTCATGGGCAATGATCAGGGTTTGGATTAACTATGTTCATAGTATGACCTTTTATAATTAGTGAAAGTGGAGATTTGGTCATGATTACTCTAAACTGTCAGTTTTAGGCTAAAAGAGTAACGAGGTTGATTTTGTCTATTAGTCAAGATCCAGGCCGTATCTGACTCGGCTTCGGTTAGATCTTTAATTTAGTCATGATTGTTTTGATTTGTTAGCAATGGGTCGGTTAGATTTGGGTTCTATGTGAGTAAATCATGGGGCTACACCTGATGTTCAAGTGATCGGGCGTATTCGTTAGCTTCCTACGGTTGATTGATTTAACTTGTGCGGTTCTTTACTGGTTTCACCCCTGCATATACTAACATTGAGTACTAATGGTCATTAAGTGATATTATAAGTTAATCACACAAAAAAAAAATTCAAGATTTTTTTTTTTTTTTGGAAATCCAAAACAATAAAATCCAGGATGTTACAATCTACCCCCCTTAAAAATAAATTCATCCTCGAAATTGCCTAAGGGTAATAAGTAAAGATTTTATTATTTCATTTGCCTTAGTTTTATTGATTTCAAGTTTATATGCATGGTAAGGTGTATACTATCTATACTAGTTTGACTCATTTTAGTCTACCCCCCTTAAAACTTTTTCACCCTGATGATTTACTATAATTTATTTAATTATCTATTTATTTTTAAAGATTTGAATTCATGACATTGATTTCCCTCTATTTAGAGTAAAAATATTTGTTTTCAATGTTAGACCAATACGGAGAAACAGTTATAGTGGGCTTGAACCCGATACGTCGATCATCTACCTGACCAGGGTAGAAGGCTCATCGTATCCCTTCTTCGTCCTGCGGGGTCCTGGTCTTCTGCTCGGTCAAAGCAGTGAGTCCATTGGTAGTCGCCCAAGATTGAGAATTGGGTCAAGCCGCGAATGCTTTGCAGGCGTATACTTCCGTAATTCCGTAGTCTGATCAATCTAAACGTTTAGTGAACGACCATCGTTGGAAAGTTTAAATCTCCTATTTATAAGGTTGTCCTTTAGGTCTTGGTTTAGGAGACCCCTCATTTTAATTTATATCCAATTTGAGGTTTAATAATTCTCTCAACATGCTTATGAGCAACGATCACCTAAAAAGTTTTTTAAAGGCATAAAATTTTATATGAATTACCGTTTCAATCCTATGGCTAGTGGGTTAATCGCAGACTACACTTTGGTTTTATAAATTTCAAGAATGAATGAATGTCGAGGTTTTAAGGTATTCAGGAGGTTTAGAGTGCTAATAACGCTAATAAGGACGCAGGAAGGAAAAGATGAAGGATATCATCTTCTCGATGTTGTTTGAACCTTGAGTCCATAAGAGAATAGGAAAACTCAATATATTTTATTGTAGTCCGCCTCTAACATGAGCTTATAGAGTATTAAACTATGAAACTCAATCCTACTTACGGGTACAACTTAAACAAATATATATATATAATTAATTTAATCACGGGATGATTCGTAGCACAATTATAAATAATTCCTAAATAGACACCCAATGTTAAACTTTAATATGAAAAGACATGACTAGTCCATTGGTAACCACACATGCAAGCATTCACAAAGTGATAAGAAAATTTCAATCCATACATTCACGTTGAATTTCAAAATGCCATTAGCATGGCCAGTTATATCCTACAGTAAGGATTTACATGTATCACTAGATACTACAAACTTAAGGGAAACACAGCCTAATCAAAGCAGAAAATGTTACAACTATCCTTTAACACATGAAAGCAATTCTAACTGACTCGAACAATCTACTAATTGTCCGCTAGGTTAAGCTATTATTCTTCTGGGTCGGACGCGGGCGGGGGTGCTTCTTCCCCTTGAGGGAAATGATCACCAGAATGGCGAAAAAAGAGGCAACAGTTGCCAAGAACGCCATATCCCTCAGCTATGATGGATTGGCTGTGAGAAATGTAGGTGGGTCATTGGAGGGAAGATTTTTAGGGTGGTTTTGAGAAGGCTTGAGAATGGGTCTAAGATTTTTAGTTTGGTCATAAACCGACGGTCCGAAATCCTCAACTTTGCATAAGAGTGGTCGACCCAATTCACTTAAGTTCTAGCTCCTTTCTTTCGGGTATTTACACTTCTCATACACTCGTCCTTCGGCTCAAGTTGAACGGTTCTGGGTACTAACAAGGTCCGACTCCCGTGATGGACGTCAAGCCTAGTAAGACAGACATTACTTTATAAATTTGTAACTAGTGGCCCACCAATGAACGGTCTAGAGCTTATTTGGAAAATCAGGGCATTTCTCGAATGAATTTGGTAGTAAGATTTCTCGTGGGCAATGATCAGGGTTTAGATTAACTATTTTTATAGTGTGGTCTATTTATAACTAGTGAAAGTGGAGATTTGGTCATAATTACTCTAAACTGTCGGTTTTAGGCTAAAAGAGTTACGGGGTTGATTTGGTCTATTAGTCAAAATCTGGGCCTTATCTGATTCGGCTTCAGTTAGATCTTTAATTTAGTCATGATTGTCTTAATTTGTTAGCGATGGGTTTGTTAGATTTGGGTCCTATGTGAGTAAATCATAGGGCAGATTCGTTGGCTTCCTACGATTGATTAATTTAACTTGTAAAGTTCTTTACTGGTTTCACCCCTGTATATAATAACATTGAGTGTTAATGGTCATTAAGTGATATTATAAGTTAATCACATGAAAAAAAATTCAAGGATTTTTTTTTTTTAAATCCAAAACAGTGAAAATCCAAGATGTTACACTATATATTACATCTGACTTAAATAATTCATAACTTAATTTGAACATATTCTATTTTTAATAATTTACCTTTATATAAATAAAATTTAAAATTTAGGAATAATTTATTTTAATTTTAATATTAACAAATATTTTTTATACATAGAATTTCTAAATTAAAATATAAACTTAGATAAATTGTTTATTTTATTCTGTAATTATATTTTATTATATATATATATATATAACATGATGTATAAATGAATTTGATAATTCTATTTTAAAGAAAATTATTTCAAAATTAAATCTCAGATATATATAAAAATATAAAATTCATAAATGAGTAGGATTACCCACCTGGTTCGCTATATTAATACAAACATGACAAGAATGTGGACTTGATTTAGATTAAACTTTCCCTTGTTGGCTTAGATGATGCTTTCTTTCTTACTAGATGCAGGTCTTATTGCCCTCTCTACATAAGGCTTTGGAAATCAGAGCCCAAGAGTATTCCAGCAGTATTTTGTGTGTGTGTGTGTGTGTGTGTGTGTGTGTATGTGTGTGTGTGTGTGTGTGATATTGAAGGCTTGGATTAAATGAATATTAGTCTTATGGTGATTCTCGTAGCTTGTAATGTCGGGAAGAACAGAAAGATGGAAGGAAGTAATGGGGTGGCATGGGAACATGGGTTGCTGATTTCTTAGGTACGTTAGTTTTTTCCCTTTTTATTTATTTTTTTATTTTTTATTTAACAAAAATAATAAGAGAAACCGTTTTGAGCTAGAGGAAAATAAGGGATATGAACTCCCACATACATTCTCTTGATTTAATAAATGTGCACATGCTTATGTTATACATGGTACACACATACTCATGAGGTGATTAACTGGTTAACTGGTGTACATGTGTGTAAAAAATTCATATAAGGTGAAATGCATACAAGCATGCATGAACAAATGAGGTGAAAGAGTGGTTTATAATGAAGACTTAGGTTGGATAGATGATTGAGACATATGAATAGTTTAGATAGGCAGATGAATAAGTACATTGGATTGAAGGGTGGTTAAAGAAATAAGTTAAGTTGAATTGCCTTAGATAATAAATGGTTGGGATAGTTGATGGGATCGAAGGATGGATATATGGCTAGATATGAATGAAATGAATGCATAAGAAACACTCACCTATACTTCTCCATTTTATTTTTTTATTACTTTTATACCAACTTACTTTATAAAGTCTGGATACTTCATGCTTTATTTATTTATTTCTCCTTTTTATCTTTCAATGTTTAATCTAATGTATTTTATACTCGGACCGTTAGATTGTGGTAGAACTTGACGCCCCACCTCAGCTTGTCGTGATCTATCCAATGAGTACAATCTTGATCTATGATCCTCAACGGTGGTCAAAAATAAATTTTTATAGTTTTCTCTTCTCTATGGTCCCATGTGATGTGCATAGGCATCTCATATTAAAACTAACCGTTGGATTAAAATTTCACCGTATGAGCAATGAAAATGATGATTTGTTTTGATATTTAGATGATCTAGTTGGAGGAGATAAATGTTATCTACAGTTAGATGATCGGATGCATGTAAATAGTCAGATAATTAGAAACCTAATTATATTAATGGGTTAATGAACAATCATTTTTACGATTGAATAAATATGAAGTGGGTTGAGATGATAATTCATCGAATGAATGACTTACATTATTGATTAAGTAACTAAACATATGATTATAGGAATGGATAGACAAGCAGTTAAAAAAAAAAAAAAAAAAAAAAACACGCACCCACACTCCATGCACTCACGCTGGTGGAATTTCACCACCTATGGGTACTCGAACCCTTGACCGGGAGTTGAAACTCCTGATAGTCTACCACCCGAGCAAGAGTAAGGACCCTAGACAAGTTGTTAGTCACATATGTTGATCACATGAAGGTGCATGATTGCGTGAGTATAAGGTATGCTTAACTGTTAGAATTGTGTGATTTTATTAGTGAACAATCAATTTTGCATGTATTATAGGCAAAGGTGTACATGTACATAAATATATTTATTTATATATACACAAAGTCATATATTCATTAATTATAAAAATCAATGGCTAAAAGTAAGCAGATATACCACAAATATCAATGGTCACATTGTAAAAATTTGTTGATACACATACATATGAATGTATGGATGAATGGATAGATTCATATATGTATGATTAGATAAATGCAGTGTGCACGCATGCACGTGTTTGCACGCATACCAAAAACTTGGGTCATTACACCCTACCTGTTGGCTTTAAGGACTTTCACCTAAGGGACACAATCACCCTACCTGCTTATGCTTTCTAAGGACATCCCCAGGGCAACACACCCATATTCCAACCTTAATTCTTAATTAAAAATAAATATGCACATGATATGAGTGACCACCATCTATTCAAATAAGAATTATTAAATATGCGACTTACTGCATGTTACATACAAACTAAATATTTGCATCACATATTCTTTGTTATTCTCAAATTTTGTAAAAGGGTTGTTATAAGGTTCGATAACTATTAAATCAATAATGATTTTAATTAAATAATTAAAGTACTTGATTATAAATTCAGAATTAATTTTTAATATAAGTTGATAATTAATTTATCAAAATTAAAATTTTATTAAAATTTGAATTAAAATTTCTTTATGAAATTGTAAATCTTTTTTTTTTTTTTCCTGAACGTGGTCACATGCCACGAAATTCCATTGATCAAAACATGTATAGCCATTTGGGTGGGCCCAAACAAAAAGGATCAAGATAACACCTATTGTAAATCGAAGCTAAAATAAACCGAAGCTCGGGGGAGGAGCTGGGAAAACTGGAAAAAAAAAAAAAAAAAAAAAAAAAAAAAAAAGTAAGAATCACAAAAGCGCAGGTAAAGGTAAGGCCAAAGGGAGGGGGCGAAAGAGCAACTGAAAATGACCCGAAGCTGAAATTGTAAATTAGTCAAGCGTAGGAACTTCTAAATGTAACCCATGTTAAATTACAAATTCAAATAAATTAATATATTATTTAGATTTAACAATTCTAATTTAATTAATTTAGTAATATATGAATAAAATCTAACTATTTTTTTATTATATAATTTTATACTTCATTCTAACAGATTATAATATAGATCTATTCTAAATATATATTAATTTGATTTTTTTATTTTTATTATTTTTAAAATCATAAGACTTACATTTCTATTTTATTAAAGTTCATCCTATTAAGCTTAGGTAACTATATAAATGGAAAACCCACATTAATAATTATTTTCTAATATCTGAAATTTAATTTATTAAATGTCAAATTTTAAATTAATTATTATTATTATATATTTTTGTTTATTTATAATTAAATTTACCTAATCAAAATTAATTCTATAAATTTTAAAATTCATAACTTAATTAAATTACCAAAAAACAACCAAGTTAAACAATGTTAAATTAAATTTAAATGCAGATTAGTTAATTGTACATCAGTATTCCCAAAATAAAAATTGTACTCAATTTATGTTATATTAAATTATTTAATTTGAAATTTATTTATTATTAAAATCTATCTTATATTATACATATCATTATTTTAATTAGTATGAATTATTATAGTATATTATTTCTAATTAGTTTTTTTAAAAATCTAAAATTAATAAAAGTCATTTTAAAGATTTACATCACCAGAATTAGTTTAAAATATATATAACTTAAGTAAGATTTGGAATAATTTTTTAATTTAATTTCTAATTAATTCAAATAGCTACAAATTTATTTTGTATTAAATTCAGAAATTTAGAAATTTAGAAATCTAATTATTATTATTTTTTTCTTTTAATCTTATTGAACATATTTTTTTCTCTCTAAATATTCAAACAATAAAAATATCAAAAATAAACAATAATTCCTACAAAATTTAATTTATAAGCAATTAACTATAATAAAAATAATAATAATTTAATAACGACAATTATAAAAATTTCAGACTAGATATGGATCACCCACCTTGATAAGATCTTACAACGCCTCTTTTTTTTTTTTTTTTCCTCTCATTTTTTTCTTCTCATTTTTAGTTTTATTTTTTAAAAAAAAAACTTTTTTGTTCTCTATTTGTTTTTCTCACAATTTCTCTTATCGTGTTTATACGGCTACACCTATTACCCTATTGATATTAGAGGGTCCCATCATACGTAACACACACGTGGAAAAAAAAAAAAAAAAAACAAAACCTCATCTTTAAATGATATCTCTTATAAGTGAAACAACCACCACCATTAGTTTCATTTACTATGAAAAAAAAAATGCATCACGTGTGTATAATGGATGTGGTGTGTGGTTGTGTGTGTGCATGGTTGTGCATGTGCATAGTTGTGCATGTGGTGCATGTTGTGCATGTGTGAGTAGTGTACACATGGGTATACATGTAAAATGGTTAATGTACTATGGATGGTTGATCAGGTAGGTGGGTTGATGGATGAATTTGGGTGGCGAGTTGATAAGCTTTTTGGACGGTTCTGATTTGTTTATGAATTTAACGGTTTCATTTCATTGATTTAAGTTAACAAATGGGTGATCGACTGATCTTGTAAATAAACTTGGATGATTTTAAATTGTTGGTTCGATCATTATGATGAGTGGTGTAGATTAGTGACCCCTGATTATAGTCATATACTAGTTTTTCATTTCTAAATCCAATATTCATATGCTAATAACTCTACTACGAATTAATATATTTATATTTTATTAAAAATTAATAATATTTAAAAAATATTATTAATACTTTAAAATATTATAATTTAAATAAGCATGCTACACACGTTTAGGATATACTATATTAGATAGTTATACCCTATATGGATGGACGGTTGGGATGTATTGAAAATAAGATTTAAGTGGACTATGTGGTACCTCAATGAGCAGAGAGGTCGATGTATAGTTGATTTTATGAATTGGTTATCCGATTATGTAATATGAGGCGTGGAATTTACAATTGTAGGTATGAATGTATGGATAGTTTTCTCCTCTTTTAAAATTATGAGTTTACCACCAAAATATATGGCTTGTAGATCTCTAAAACATGTTAAACCACATTCCAATGTAAGAAGTACTCCAGTAAATTTATCCAGAAAAAATATGAGAATCATTGTAATGATTTTTGTTTAATTTTTAGGTGGCCCATGTGGTGGATCCATGTATGATATTGTACGATTGAATAATAAGATATATATGAACTAATCAAATGATTAAGAATCTAATCATATATGCATGTTAATATATAATGGTTACTTACATACTCAGATATGTACAAGATATTATTATTATTTTTTTATTGATCAGATAGATGTATGGTTGATTTTAAGTATATGAATAAAGATAGCGCGCACGCGCACGCGCACACACACACACACACATATATAACCAAAATCATATAATTAAAAATCAATGATACATACTAGATAAATCGATCATACATATAAATTGTCACAACTTGAACACTTTATGCATGAATGTTTACATAGATGCAAGTGTTTATATATGTAGATGTATGCAAGTGTACCAAAATCTCAGGTCATTACAACTCAAGGCCATCCAACATGGTCCTTATCTCAGCTCTAATGTTGGACCCGAACATTTGGTCATTGGGCCTGCCCCAAATACCCCTTTTGTAAAGTTCCTACTTCAACTTAAATGAAATTTTCCTTTTAAAAAAAAAAAAAAAAATTTGGATATTTGTATATCTCTTTCATCCAGTTCCGGTTGGCATTATAAAAAGGTTGGATGAAAAATAAACATTATGAAAACCCTATGATAAGCCTTTTAGAATTTTTAATGGTGATGCATTCAATCACCACTGTTCCGTGTGGTGTGGTCCACCTGAGATTTGGATCTGCTGGATTTTTTTGGATCATTTTCTAAAATAAGTTAGAGAAATGGATATACAACACATCATCAAAGTGTGCCCCTCAATAAGGTGTTACCTAGGTAACACCTAATCTGCTCCCTTGCAGAAGTAATGTGAGTGTGGATAGTCTATTTGGAAGGCACAAGGAGTTCGTTGCTTTTCATTGGTCCATGGCATTGCTGATATGACTCACAAACCACACCCTTTTTTGTCTATTCCTGATAGATGGTGTACTACACAACTTTTATTGTGTGGAACCTTTTTGGCCCCACCATGATTTATGTGTTAGATCCACACCGTCCGTCAAAATTTCTGGATGATTCTAGAGTATGTACCCAAAAATTAGGCACATCCAAAGCTCAATTGGATCACACCATTGATATTGAATGAACTACCATTGAAACTTTTCTAGGGCCAACATAAAGTTTATTTACCATCTAACTTGTTCATAAGATCACATGGACCTTGATGAAGTTAAAACACAAATATTAGCTTATCATAGACTTCTATGGCCCTAGCTAATAAGTTTTCAATGGCAGGTGTCCAATTCCTACTATTCTTGTGGTGTGGTCTATGTAAGTGATGGACATGCTTTTTTTTGTTGTCGTTGTTTTTTTGTTTTTTGCTCATATCGTAGAATGATCAGGGAAAAATGGATGTCTGGTATGGACTTTAGAAATACATCATGATAAGGTGACAAATTTCACATATCAAGTACTTTTGTTTCTTGTTGTGTGGCACAACCCATCCTGAGAAGAGGGAAGAAAACAGGAAGTGTTGACATGTGGAATTTCCGTGGCCTAATTATGATGTATGTGTCCGATCCATATCATCCATACATTTTTCTATATCATTTTAGGGTATGAGATTAAAAAAACATATAGATCCAAGTCTCGAGTGAGCCACACGGTCAGTAACAATGGCAATTGGATGACTAATATTAAAAACTTTTTTAGGCCACAGAAGGCTATGAAAGTTCATATTTGTGTTTTCCCTTCATCTACGTCTGGGTGACCTCGTGAAGAGGTTGGATGGCAAAATAAACCCTATACCTAAAGAAGCTTCCAACCGTTGTCATTCAATCCCCCACTACTTTCTATGATGTAGTCCATTTGAGGATTAGATGTGCCTCATTTTTGGGCTATTGCTCTAAAATAATTTGAAAAATTAATGGACAATTTGAATTTAATATATCAATCATAGTTAGGCTAAGAAAATTTCCACATGTTAAAGTTGTGCTGTGCAGTACAGGAGAGAAAAAATCAGTCAACAACAATGACATGAACCAATGACATGGCCCAGGAGTTCGATCCGCACTCAAGCAATGCAAGCTTCTTTGATAAATGGACTTATATGATACTCAAGCATTGTATATATGATGGCTTAACATGCAGGCACTTAGAAGTTGCAGATGTAGTATATATTAATTAAAATAAAAATCCACTAGATTGTGTGGCCCACTATGGCCAAAGTTAAAATCCGAATTTTAAATTGGTGCAACAATACTAAAACTTTTATTGGTGGACATTTGTTAAAATTTCAACATTAGATTGGTTGAACAAACATTTTTTTTTGTTTTTGTTTTTTTTTTTTTGTAAAAGTCGCACCAGGCCGATATTTCTCATTTTCCACTTACATAATCAAATAAATGTCCATGATCCTACAGACAGATAATCAAACTGGGTCCCATGTAATTTGGACAGTAGAGTTAGATTATTTATATTCTACTTGTGAAATTTCCAGAAGTGCCTATTTATCATCCATCACCATGCTCTGCCATGGTATCAAAGGCTCTTTTCCGATAAAGTTTATTAGTGTTTGCCACGTTTAGACATTTCTGAGGGCTTGTATACGAACCATTGCACTTTTCCAGAGTACCATGCAATTTGTAAGGAAAGAAACAAAATAGGGTCCCATTCAACCCATCATAGGCTCAAATGCTCTATAATTAGGATCGTCCTTGTGGATTTTTTATGCACGGTCCATGTACGGTGAGTCCCACCTTATCAGCGCTTTGGATGATTGAATGTTAAGTGCCCACTTGTGCGAGTGCCAACACTAGGTCACGGATTACGTCATTTTGTACTGAAACAAGGAGCACCTGTAACTTTGATCTCCTTTCCACGGAAGCAGATTGCTGGTGTACCTCACACCGGCCATAATATAGCTGCTGCAGGTACGTGTCGTGGTAAGACGAGCACTGACGCTCTTTGGGCTCCAAGTTGTACGAACGGTTGAAGGGAGATCAAAGTTACATGGGCTTTACAGTTATGTATTTTTTATATCTATACTGTTTATCTATTTTTAAATATCATTTTAATTCATTATTCAAAAAATGAATTATATCCAAAGAACAAATGGACCACACCACAAATAGCAGCAGTGATAATGATTTTCATAGTTAAAAAATTTGTAACGCCTACCATAAGGTTTATTTTCCATCCAATCTATTCATAAGGTCAAAAAGACCTGGATGAAGAGGGAAAACAAATTTCATATTGATCCAAACTTGGGTGACCCCATAAAGGGTTTCAATGGTAGATGTTCAATCGCCCACTGCTTTTTGTAGTGTGGTCCATTTGATGGTTAAATCTATCTTATATTTCTTCTCAAGCCTTATGACAAGCTCACCAAATGGATGAACGGTTTGGATATAACATATACTTCGAGACCACACCCACAGAATTTGCTAGCATCAATACAGCAGCTATATCGCTGGTGTGAGGCACATCAGCCAACCCGCTTCCCCTTACGAACGTTCGTACAGCTCGGAGATCTAGGAGCGTCGGAACTCGTTAGCAAGTTTTGTAGGTCATGTCATGAGGTATGTGTTATATCCAAACCGTCCATCCATTTGGTCAGATTGTCTCAAGGCTTGAGCCAAAAAATAATACAGTTCTAAAGACCAATTGGACCACACTGCAAAAAGCAGTGGGGTGGGGGATTGAACATCTACCACTGAAACCCTCTTGGAGGTTACAAAAGTTTCGGATAGAAATAAAATTTGTTTTTCATTTTCATCCATGTATTTATGACCTTATTAAGTTGGAAAATAAATGTTATGGTGGGCCTACAAATTTTGTAACGGTAAAAATTATAATCCTTGCGGCTATTTTTAGGGTGGTCCTTTTGAACTTTGGATATGATTATTTTTTTTTTTTCAATGTAATGTTCTAAAATGGTCTAAAAAATTATAAACGGTATGGATATAATAAATACATCAGTGCGGAGCCCATGTAACTTTGATCTCCTTTGGACCGTTCGTACCAGGTGTGTGGTACACCAGCCAATCCGCTTCCCTATATATGAAGGTGACCTATCGTCCTCACACGTGGTACCGTGTACAGCTATCCAAACTATCCACGTCTTGGGTCTCATACGGACTCAGATTGTGTATTGGGGTGTGTTGACGTGTGGCAAAGTTTTATGTCCACGCTACAATGTATGTGTCATGTCGAAAAGGTACATTCATTAGCTTCCAGGCAACGGATTGGCTACTCCCCTTGCCACCAGCTAATGGCTGATGGTTGGTGTTCTGTGGGCCCCACCATGATGTATGTGTTTCATCCATGCCGTCTATCTATTTTTATAGATAATTTTATGGTATATTATAAAAAATGAGTTATATCCCAATCTCAAATGGACCACATTATAAGAAACATTGTTGAATGAACGTCAATCATTAAAAACTTTTTGTGGCCATAAAAGTTTTGGATCAAGCTGATCCTAGTTTTTTCCCTTCATATGGGTCTGTATGACCTAATCAACAGATTGGATATCAAATAAACAGTATGGTGGTCCTTAGGAGGATTTTAATGGTGGATATCCAACCACTATTGTTTTCCTTTGGTGTGGTCCACCTGAGATTTATATCCCTCTCTTTTTTCACCTACGGCCTTAAAATGATCGGTAAAAATGGATGAATGGAATGGATGAAGCACATACATCATAGCGGGCCCCCACCGTGGTGGTGCAGGGGGAGTAGCCATGGCAGGGGGGGAAGCCAATCCATTTCCTATTTTCTAGTGTCATTCTATGGTACGATAAAAAAAAAAAGATAGATCCAGAGCTCAAGTAGACCACACCATTGAAAAAAGTGGGGACAATGATGCCCGCCATTGAAATCTTCTTGTGCCCACCACGTGTTTATTCGCCATCCAACTTATTCATAAGGTCACGCAGACAAGGATGAAAGGAAAACAGCTTGATAAAACACTTCAGCGCCCTTGAGCAATTTTCAATGGTAGGCATTCAATCTACACTGTTTTTCGTTGTATAGTTTATTTTTTTATTTATTCTTTTGCTCATGTCATAAAATGATATGTCAAAATGAATGAACTATGTAGATATAACATTTTGTTGGGCGGATAGACAATGTAGGTATTATAAACTAAACTTACAAAATAGAATAATGTCAAACTATGCATTGAACATGAGGAGCTAACAGCCCAATTGAAAGCATACCTGTCCGTGTTTGTAAAGGAGGCGATTGTCGGAATTTTCCTCATCTTACATCTTTATAAAAGAAATGGGATGGAAGAGAGCTTCAAGCGTGTGTAAGTTTGCAGACCCAACCGCATTCAAGTAGCTGTAGGTTGCAGGAGTTTAAAACCCACTGTAACTCCTACTCTAAAGCTTCACACATTTACAAGGATTTTAAGTCCATTCTAACACTATGCATATATCACAGTCTAGGCGTACAACCTCTTACATGAATTTGAGATTGATCACGATTCTAGTGGGGCTCACTACGTATGCCCAATCACAATATCCAACCTTTCGGTAGATTTAAATCATTAATCAATTAGGCATATATACTTTATAGAACTCTTACATATTCCCACTTGAGATTGAAAAACATGCTTTATAATTTTGAACAAAACATCTACATGCATGGTTAACTAATATATTTGTTGGATAATATGGTCAGTGCTTCTAAAATCTGGTTTATCAATACTATTAGTATCGGATTACGGTGGGCATCATAACATTTAATCTTTGTGAAGTGAGATGAATCACAATCAACACCATTAGCCTTAACAAGATAGATCAAGGACAGAGAAGTTTGATACGAAGATTACACATGTAGTGTAATCACATGTACATATCTTTAAGAGGTTTTAAAGCTTTATGCATACTTTTTTTTTTTTTTTTTTTGAAACTTTTCCTTTCATTACTCAAGAAAATGTACAATCATTCAAAAGTGTCCTGACAAAAAGGGCGGACTACTCCTATCGTATAACTCAATCTGCATAAAAGCTACCTGAAAAGGAAAAGGAAAGGAGCCCCAACTACATGGGCCGAATGTTCCCAATGCCAATTTTATCAATGACTAGGTTACCTCGCACCTGTCTCGGGAGAGGTGCACAGGATTCATACAATCTGTTCGGACAGCCTTCGGTAGCCAATCTGGCTAAGGCATCAGCAATTGAATTTCCTTTATGATGAATGTGACTGAAAATAAGGTTAAGGGATTGCCGAAAGTGCTGAATCACTCCTATCATGTACCAAATATGCCAAGAGCAAGAGAAGAGAGGATCTTCAACCGATTTAAATATGGTCATCGAGTCCGATTTAAAATTTTGCATACTTATAGAGAAATAAAAATAAACTTAATAAAAGAATTATCAAAATTTTATAAATGAGATCTCTATAAATATTTGTGCATAATGGATCGTAGTAAACTCTCACTAACTAAATAAATCTATAGTATCGATAACTCACATAGAAGTCATATGCTTATGAAATAGCATGATAGAAAGTTCTTTAATGAGTAGATCCATTATCGTCTACTTAATGCAGATGAGCTCTACAGGCACTTAATGATTCTGAACTTTTTCCTTTACAACAAAATATTTAATGTCAATGTGCATTGACCTTGATGAATGCTTATTGTGTTGGGGATTTGTGTTGCGGAATCACACAGATCGATCTAGATCTAGGATAGCAATTCAATGATACCAAGTAATCACAAGATAACACAATGATTTTAATGTAGAAAACCCTTGTGGAAAAAATCACGACACAAAGCGATAAAATTCCACTATGAAAGCATCAATTAAAAAGAGAGAGGACTTACCCGATTCAAACAACCTCGAATCTCACCCTTGCTATACCCTTTAGAAACCTTAAAACTCTTTTAGGAAACCTTGGAAAACTTTTAGAAAGCCTTAGCATACTGTAGAATAGCCCTAAGGACCCCTATTTATAGTTTATGAAACTCTTGTTCTGCACCTCTGCAAAACCGCCTCAAATTTAGGCAGTCCACGTAAAATCTGCGCACAATCTGCGTAACCCTCGACTAGTCAAGCCAGGTCCTCGACTGGTCGAAGGGCACCCTCGACCAGGTGAGCCTGGGCCTCGACTGGTTGAGCACCACGGACACCTGAAAGAATAACACACTAAACTTCGAGTCGAGCTGTCCTCAACTGGTCGAGTGGACCCTCAACTGATCAAGCGGCCCGCTCAACTGGTCGAGCAGCGCAAAAGACTTGAAGACTTCTTTTCTGACAACAATCTTCACCAAGTTTTCAATCTTCAATCGTGTAGCTTATTGACATTTTTTCTTATCTCTGCATCACATCATAGCTTCTCGTGCATACTCCATCCTTCTTTTTTGCCATCACCAAGCCCAAAGAAGTTGCACATAACTTGAACTTTTCTACAGAAACGTTCTACGTGAGCATGTCTGCTGAATCAGAATCCACGTGCCCAACCACCTTTACTCCTATCTTCTCAAAAGGAAAGAAGTAGTCTTCTTACCATCTCATCACTACCCAATATTGCTTGCCGAGGTCTTTGCTCACAACACTGATAGCCTGTAAAATAACCAGTTTAATTCAGACCATGGCATACACTATCAACCACATTCGAATAAAGCTCATGAGATATATCCTACTTTTCCTCATCTGTTTTAGGACATGTCCTGAGAAAAACTTGAGGAGAGATGCGTAGGGAACGCTCTCCAGCTTTGCATGGTCCATCACCTCCTTGATCAATACCTACCCAAGGTATTCTGCTTGAGATAACCAAAGCCTACTCCTCTTCCAGTCTCAATGTTGAGAACCATCTTTACAGTCCCCTCGATCCTTCATCCTAAATGTCCCACTTAACTGAGTCATCAGTATATTGATATCAAACATGTCATAATTGGTGATCTACATGTCATCAACATACAACACCTGACCCACCATGAAGGAATCAAACTTTATACCACTGCTTAGGGGACAGGTTGTACCACGACCTCTTGCAAACTCTTTTCTCAGTCCCTTTAACTTCGAATTGCTCTGGTTGCTTCATGTAGATCTGCTCTTCTAATTTCTCGTGCAGAAGTGCAAACTCCACATCCATCCTTCTAGCTCAAGATCTCATTGGCCAACCAGAGCCAATCATGAATCTAATAGACACCTGCTATACCGTCGGCATGAATATCTCTGAGAAGTCAATCCCTTCTATCTGAGCATAACCCTTTACTGCCAACATCGCCATGTATCTATATTATATCCTCCTAAAGATCCAACTGCATCCAACCTCTTCCTGGCCCACTGGAAGCTCCACTAACTCCCATGTGTCGATCTGGTACAACGAGTCCATTACATCGCCCATAGTCACCTTCCACTTCTCAGCACCAGGCTCACCTAGAGCCATATGAATAGAAAACGGATCCTCTGCAATATTGGAGTCGTCCATGTACCTCGTCGATATCCTGCGATTATGCTGTGTGAATTTTCTCACAGGTGGTTGCTCCACTTGCTCTGTATCCCTGTCTACGCATCTCAACCTTCCTGCTCTGCTCGCTCATGTGGCCATGCCCAACATGTCACACACGTGTAGAGGGGAAATCCATTACAACCATCACAGCTCTACCTTTTAAAGTGCTCCCGATCAACCTGTACATGTTACCAAGTCGTTGCGCTTTCATGATTACCCATGCCCCCTTAAATACCTTAAGAGTACCATTAATACCTGTGAACTTGCAGCCCATTGTCTTAAGTACACCACGAGAAATCAGATTCTTCTTCAAATTAAGAACGTGCTTGACATCAGTCAAGGTACGCTTCACCCCATCAAACATCTTGATGTGCACCGTACCAATAGCCACAATATTACAAGCAATGTCATTGTCCATAAATATTTGTCCACCATCGTACTCCCTGTAACTGGTGAACCAACTCCGATGAGGAGTCATGTGAAAAGATGCCCCTGTTCTAGCATCCACTCGTCCTTACGATCATCGTATGGCAGCCTAATCGTAGACACTGACAAAACATCATCATCACATCCACTTAATCCATCTGACGTGGCAGCATTGGCCTTCCTGTACGAAGCATCAGAATCTTCTCTCTTAGATATAGAATTTGTACAATCCTTCTTCACATGTCCTTCTATCCCACAGTTCCAGCACTTTACCTTTCCTTTGCCCTTGCCCTTGGATTTGTATCTAGAACCTAAAGAACCTGTACCTTATTTAAAATTTCTACCCCTTGTAAACAGTGCATCAGAAGATATCCCCATGTCGACATTAAGCTTTCTTATAGCCTTCCCTTAAAAAGCTGAGATAACAGTGTCGACACTTAGAGTTTTATTCGTAGAGCACATTGTGTCCTTGAATTACTCATAAGACACCATAAGAGAATTCAGCAACAAACATGTTTGTTCTTCATCTTTCATCACTTCCTCCATATCCAGCAATTTGCAAACCAATTTATTAAAGTTGCTGATGTGAGCCTCCAGATGTCCACCCTCTGCCATCTTGGAGTTATACCACTACCGCTTCAAGTGTTAGTAATTTTTAGAGAATTTTTTCGCATAGACATCCTCTAACTTTTTTCATAACTTAGCAACAATTTTCTCCCTCATAACATTGTAAAGAACCTCATCTGTGAGACATAAACGGATCGATGATAAAGCCTTCTTATCAAGAGTATTTCATTCATCATTAGTCATAGTAGACTTCCGTTCCTCAAGAGCACCATTTTCGCCTTGCTTGATTAAGGAACTGATCATCTTTATCTTCCATAACTCAAAATTATTTTTCCCTAAGTACTTCTCAATCTCATACATAGTGCTTCCCATTATTACTAATCTCTCAGATTCAAATCTATGCCCCAACGATTGGTTTGATACCACTTGTTGGGGATTTGTGCTACGGAATCACGTAGATTTAGATCTAGGATAGTAATCCAATGGTAGGAAAAACCCTTACAAGAAAAAACTAAGGCACAAAGTGACAGAATTCCACTATGAAAGCATCAATTACAGAGAGAGAAAGAGAGAGAACATACTCGATTCGAACAACCTTGAATCTCACCCTTGCTACACCCTTTAGAAACCCTAAAACCCTTTTAGGAACCCTTGAAAAACTTTTAGAAAGCTTTAGCATACCTTAAAATAGCCCTAGGGACCCCTACTTATAGTTTAGGAAACTCCTCTTCCGCACCTCTACGAAACCGCCTCAAATTTACGCAGTCCAAGCAGAATCTGCACATAATCTGCGTAACCCTCAACTAGTCAAGCCAGGTCCTCGACTGATCGAAGGGCACCCTCGACCGGTCGAGCTAGGTCTCGACTGGTCTAGCACCATGGACACCTAAAAGAATAACATGCTGGACTTCGAGTCGAGCTGTCCTCGACTGGTTGAGTGGACCCTCAACTGGTCGGGTGGCCAGCTCGACTGGTCAAGTAGCAAAGAAGACTTGAAGACTTCTATTCTGATAACATATTGTTGCTTAAGAATGTTATCATAGTTGGGTTATTACAAAAGATTCTTAATGGTTTCAAATTTTGTTCTAATACCCACAAACCAGAGAAGAAGCTCTTTAGCCATAATTCTTGATTCATAACTTTATGACAAGCAACATATTCAACTTCCATAGTGGATGCAGCTACTGTCGGTTGTTTCACGCTCTTCCAAGAATAAATCCACCAACCATTATAAAAACTTAAGGAATCAAGAAAATCTAAGAGTGATGACGAGCCTAGTTATGTTCAGCATGAGAAAGAGCTTGATCTTGGTTATAAGCTAGTAGCTCCATTTCCCACGCTTTCTCTCATCTAAACCTTTGGCCAATAATTAAGACATTCTAGAGGATTTTAAATAGGTGAAAATCATCATTTCTCTGTTGGATACCATTAAACAACTTCTCTTACGCCTAAAGGACTTAAGTACAGTGAAGCGGAAGCTTAACGTATAAAAGAATGTCTTTTTTACTTTGTTGACATGTTGCATGCATGGTCGTAGGGTTTACTAGTTTCTTCCATCAAGATCTGTAGCCAGACAGGGAGACGTCGAGCATAAATGCCTTCTATAATCAACAGATGTCGTATTGGGCCGAGCTTGAATCATACTAACCACTTCCATTATGCATATGTGGTGCACATGACATGCTTGCCACTCAAATGGAACAGAGACAAAGTCATCCATTTTCATGACATGGGAAATCGATCATGGGGCGAGGAAAAGAAAGAAAAGGTGCAAGGTGAAGTTCTATCTGTGAAATGAGTTCAAATGAATTATCACAGACACATTTCTTTAGCATGGGCCACGGAGTGAAGTTGGAAGGTTCAATGAGTTATGCAAAAGAATGCTTTATTTTTTTATGGAACAAGTGAGTTCAATAATTAAACAGAATACTCCCCTAAAACACAAAAATCCAGGAAGTCCTACCGTCTCTTGCATTATTGGCAATTTCTAGATTGAAAAAGCATTATTAGATTTAGAGATGAGTGTCAACCTTATACCTTACTTGGTATATGTGCAACTTGGACTTGGTGAATTAAAACCTACTAAGATAACTTTACTACTTGCGGATCAATATGTGAGAATACCGAGAGGGGTTGTGAAGAATGTTTTGGTGTAAATTGACAAAATTTACTTCCCAGTATTCATCTTTTTGGATACACAACCGGTCATGAATGTGAGTACTCAAATTCATGTTATCCTTCACCGACCCTTCCTATCAACTACAAATGCAATAATCGATTGTAGGAATTGAGTTCTTAAACTATTCTTTGGAAATATGTCGGTAGTGCTGAATGTGTTTATCATGACTAAACAATAAGGGAATGATGATGAGGATATCCACTCAGTTGATATGATTAATACCATTGTGGAGGAGTATTTTCAACCCTTTTAGAAGTGTGTTTGGTTAATTTTGCTGATTTGGATGATCCCATGATTTTAGATATTGTTAATTCCTTTAGTGAACCAAAACCTATGCAACTAAATGAGGAAGTAATATTTGATGAGACACTAAACTCTAACTTTGAAATTTGTGAAGAGCATGTAATTGAAAGTATGGTGCCTAATCAAATTTAAGGGATGTATGTTTCTGAAAGTGAGGTGGATGACCATTTACCATACCTTGTGCTCCTTGATTCAATAGATAAAATAAGATGCTCCTAGTTATAATGCTGATAGTCAAACTTTTAGACTATTGGGGCATTGATTTGTTGGATACCGGATGAGCCAATCATGAGAAATTTGATCTAGAGGAAGTGTCCATACTTCTAGGAGAACTATTTGATCTTTTAGTCTGATGGAGATATTGAACATTAGTTTATTATTAGATTAGGTTATTTTGTTTAGGATTAGTTTGATTTAGTAGTTTAGGCTGTTTTGGAATTTTCTTTTATTTTTATGCTCTTCACTAACTTGGGAAATTTAGAATTTTTGCACTCATTAAGCCTTTCAGGTACTCTCTACCCTCTACTTGATTACATTTTAATTGTTCTCATGTTGATTTTATTGCATGATATTCTTACATTGAGGACATGTATCATTTGGGTTGTGGTGGGGTTTTTTTTGGAGAAAAAAACTTCAAATTGTTGAAATTTTTGTTGTTTTTGGGCTGATTTTCAAAAAAGTTAAAAGTATAATTTCTATGAGAATTGAAGAAATCTAAATGATTAGACTGATAAGGCACTTAGTTATGTGGATTCTAAAGTCTAGAGATTAGTATATTTGCAAAAATCAGAGAAATTGAGTTTTTTTCAGTAATTTTCTGATAAAGTTGTAAACATTGTTGAATCATGAATTTCACAATTCACAATCTAAATTTCATTACTAGGAATGAATTTGATGTTGTGAATGATAACATGATGATTATTAAGAGTGTAAAGGAATCAGCCTGATGAACATTGACTATTATTTGAAAAAGAAAGAAGAAGAAGAAAAAATGGCAAAAGTTAGTTGTTGTTGGAAAGAAGGATAAATATGGATGAAAAAAAAAAAAAAGTATTCAAAAAGAAGTCATGAAAAAAAAAAGTATTTAAAAAGAAGAAATAGAGTGAAAGCCATCGACGTAGAAAAATAGAAAAAAAATAGTTAGTGAAGGTTGATTAAGTGTTTTGGTTGATCTACTCACTTTTGGGTAATTGTTGGTGTTATTGTGATGGTAGAGAATTGATTCCCTAGTTAGTGTTGTGTTATATTTCACTGAGCACCATGATTTACAATGTTTGGAATTTTTTCATTAGTTGAATAATGTTTTGAACTTATGATGGATTGTTACTAAGTATGCTAGAATCTAGACTGACATTATCCACAATGCTTTTGTGCCTTGGAATTCTAATATTGAATGTTTTTTTTTTTTTAGGATACATGAATATACAGAGTTTGTTCTTTTAAAAAGAATTTAAGTTTTGTATTTTGAAAAATCTTTTACATGTTTTTCTCGGGACTTGAAAAATGCTAGTTTAGGAGTGTGTTAAGAGCTAAATATTGCATATTTATCTCCCATTTTGCATCATTTTCCTGTTCATTTAAACATTAAATTAGTCTAATTAAATAGAATTTCAATGTACAGAGGAAATTCGAAGTATAAGATGAATTCGAGCTTAAAGTGACGAATTAAAGCCCAAGGGAGATCAAGAGAAGAGCATGACAAAGAATTAAAGAACCAAAGGAACTGAATATCAAAAGAGCAAAAGTACCTAAGAAGAAAGATCGAGGATCAAGTGCATTAATATTAAAGAAATCAGCAATCTTCAATCGATTGACAAGTCATCGATTGGACTCAATTCAATTGAAAATCGTATCAAGAAATTTCATATTTTTAAGAAAACTCGTTGGATAATTTTTGGCAACTTCAATTCGATCAAAGGGTATCTTCGATCGATCAAAGGTTCAATCGACAGCTTTGCGCGATTTTGCACAAGTGAGTAAATTATTTCTTAATTTGAATGGGACTCTCTAAAGATGGTAGTTTTTGTTATTTAAGGGTCTCTAAGCTCATTTTAGGGTATGGGGAAGCAAGAAGAGAGAGAGAGAGAGAGAGAGAGAGAGAGAGAGAGAGAGAGAGAGAGCTTCTAGTTTTTTTATTTTTTGAGATAATTATGTTGAGATAATCTCTTAGCAAAGGCTAAGGGGTGAGACTTCTAGTTAATTTATGATGTTCAAGTTTATTAGATTTCATATATTAGTTTAAATGATGATGTTAGATTAAATTGATTCGAATTTTACTTTAGAAGCTTATGAGTGGTTTTTTCTTTAATCCATTATTAACTCTGAGTACATCGGATGTTTTAATTTGTAATTAATTGACTTTATTAGAGAATGTATTGATCTGTAAGATCCCTTAATTTATTGTAGACTCTAGGCACAGTAGATGCTTTTGATTCCCTGCGATAAATTAACGAGTGCTTCATAATAGAATCATTCAATTGAATTCATATATTGTTTGGATGTTCTAGATGGATTAACTGTTTTATCTTTTAATGGGGAGGAATCCACATTCAATTCCAATTGAGTTGTCGAAGTTAAATTGATGAACCAGATATTATAGATTGATTTGAAGGGGATCCCTGGATCCTTAGTTGCGTTCTATTATTGTTTTAAATCATTTTACTTTGCTGGATTTCATAATTTTAGAAGTAGATTAATCCTACTATGTTCTTAACCAAAAATAGTCTTCATAGATCGACCTTGGTCTCATCGAGTTATTATTATATTGTAGCCCTGTGCTTGTGGTTGTGAACATCGATTGACTCCAATTGATGGCCCTCAATCAAATTGAACATGATATCGATTTGATCGAAATTCTCTGATTCCTTCTTCAACTTCTAGGCGCACGATCATCCATCTTGTTCATCAAAAGTATCTGAATCTTTTAATCTTCAAAGCTCCACTTCTATCCTACTTGCTTTTGATCTCCTTCGGGCTTCAATTCTTCATAAATAGCTCAGATTCCCTTGGACTTCGAATATTCCTTTATACATCAAAAATTCATCTAATTAGGCCAATTTATCATTCAAATGCAAGGGAAAAGTATGCAAAATTGAGGATAATTATGCAATATTTAACACTTACCAATAATCCAGGAAAATGTCAAAGTGGAGCTCAAATAATTGCTCTCAGCAATAGATTTTGATGTTAGAGGTTGCTCGTAGGGCAATTCAGCTTCTCGGACAACTCAATAGAGGAACACTTATTTAGCCCAAAGTCATAGAGCTTAGTAGGTGTTGATAAGCTTGGAGGGTGTCGAAACCAGAAGAAGCATGTTAGAAGCCTCATGAATCTCCTTAAGACTTGGAAGAGGCCGAGGTCAATATATAATAGGCCTTGAGTGCCACCAAATTAGAATGGCACACAAGCTCAGGTCACCAACAAATGAACGGTGTAAGTAATCAGGTGAGCATCTTTAGTTTGCTTGAGGTGACCACATTCAGGTCAATGGTAAATTATCCACAAGTTAGGCAACTGATGTCCAATTCAGATATGTCTTGGTGAGTCATAGAAGGAATACTCCCATTTTCATTGATATATGGTTCGCCATAGTAATGAGCATCAATAGTGGAGTTGGCTACACTTTGCACCTTATTCCGGCCTTGCACATCTGTGATGTATAGTCTAGGTGCCTCTCCTTTAGAATAAGGGTGAGGTGGAATAGTGCTAATTGGGTGGTCTCTTAGATAGTCCTTGGTGGATAGGACATGCTATGCCAAATAAAGGCATAGTCATGTGCATAAGCATATGCTCGCCTTCATGAGGCATGTTCACCAAGCTACTTTTAGTATACAACCTTAGAGGAGCTTTACATTTTCACTTTTTGTTCAAAGTGGATCAAAAGGATCTAAGGCTTCTTAGGAAGTGGGTTGACACGGGGATGAACGTGATGAGGTCGATCACCATCTTCCTCAAGGATAACTACTCCGAATCCGCGGAGCTTCTCCGGACTCCTCACAGAGACTTCTCGAATCCACGAGGAAAGAAAGCAAGAAAATAGAAATAAATACTAATAAATTTGAATAATAAATAATGAATGAAATAAACGAGTTCACAACCCTTTCAATAGGGGTACTAAGCAATGAGAGAGAAATCAAAAGCAAACTACAACAAAAACTCCTAGAATTCATAACTTACTATAAATAGTAAACTTACTATTTATAGACGGGCGTGATGTCTACTAATGCGCAAGGTTTTCGGCCAAAAATAGTAAGTGTCCTATTTGGCTTCACCAAGCTGTTCTCCTAATTATTCTAAGCACTTTTCATGTTGGACACAACTCTTAAAGCCCAACAGATGAAGAGTTATAATCAAACTAAAACTTACTATTTATAGTAAAAACGGAATTAAAATAGGGAAATGACTGTCGATCCGGGGGTATTTCGCAAATCCGGCTTGCGCAACTTGGCATAGTAGGGTTGGTTGGCTAAAGTAGCTTGTTCTACCCCAAAATCATATATTTTACACCTAATACCTTATTCCTGATTGTAAGATACGCCCGATCTAAGGTCTGACAGTCCGGATCATTTCTATCGCCGACCGGGCCTTTTCTTATCCATCTTGGCCATGAAACTATCCGCGAACCACTCTACATCAGTCCCCTCCACTTCAAAAGAACTCGTCCTGCTCTGGTTCATGATACTCGGTCAAGTCTGCGTCGTTGAAAGTCCATGAGATCACCATGTCATCTGGAAGATCAACAACATAAGTGATATCATTGATCTTTCAGATGATTGGAACGGGTCCAATCTTCTTATTCTTCAACTTATTTATGTCCCGGTCAGAAATTTCTCTTTGCGCGGATGAACCATAACGCGCTCATCTACCTTGAACACTTTTTGTCGCCGATACTTGTTCGCTTGTTCCTTGTACTTCTCGTTTGAGGCATGTACCTTGGTTTGCACTTCTGTATGAATCCCCATGATCCTGTCTGCCATATGTTCTGCTGCAATGCTCGTGCCTCGGAGCTTGGGCAGAGGGACAAAGTTAAGCATGTGGTGAGGCACTCGTCCGTAAATAATCTGGAATGGTGATTTTCCTGTCGAGCGGTTCACCATGTTGTTGAATGTAAACTCTGCTTGAGACAAGGCCAAATCTCACTGCTTTGGTTTGTCTCCTGAATACATCGAAGGAGATTTTTTAACGTGCGATTCATAACCTCAATCTGCCCATCTGTCTGTAGATGGTAGGAACTGCTGAATTGAAGTCATGTATCAAATCGAGTCCACAAAGTCCGCCAAAAGTGGCTAATAAACTTCGTGTCACGATCAGAAGTAATGGTCTTGGGGACCCCGTGTAGCCGTACGACCTCCCTGAAGAATAGATTCACCACATGTGTTGCATCGAGGGTCTTTCTTGCATGGAATAAAGTGTGTCATCTTAGAGAAATGATCTACCACCACGATATTGAATTCATGCCGCATTGTGTTCGTGGGAGACTAAGCACGAAGTCCATAGATAAATCCTCCGAAAGACCATTAAGCACGGGTAATGGGGTGTAGAGGCCAGTATTCTGAGATTGCCCATTGGAGGTCTGACAAACATGACAACGTTGTACCATTTTTCCCACATCACGTACCAATTGTGGCTAGTAATACCTTGCTTCTATAAGAGCTCACGTCTTGTCTCGCCCAAGGTGCCCATCGAGGCCACCTCCATGTAACTCCTGAATAATCTACTCTCTCAGAGAACTTTGGGGAATGCACAATCGATTCCCTTTGAAGAGAAAATCGTCTTGTATATGAAGATCATTGGGATGACCTTCTTAGCACTTCACCCAAGAATCTTTGAAGTGCTCGTCCTCGGCATATAGCTCCTTGAGACAGTCGAAGCCAACCACCTTGTTACTCATCGTAACAAGTAGTGATGTACAACAGCTAAGTGCATCAGCCACCTTATTCTGCTACCATGATTTATGCTTTAGAACGAACGTGAATTTCTGTAAAAATGTAACCCATCTAGCATGCATATAATTCACATTAGTCTGACTATTAATAAACTTTAATGCTTGGTGGTCAGTGTACAAAATAAACTCTCTTTAAATCAGATAACGCCGCCAATGTCACAACGTCTGAACAACTGCGTACAACTCAAGCTCATACGTCGACCACTTCTTTCAGGCTTCGCTAAGCTTCTCGTTGTAAAAGGCTACCGGCCTGCCATCCTGTGATAATACTCCTCCAATTCTGACGTATGAAGCGTCACACTCTACTTTAAACAGCTTGTCGAAATTATGAAGCACCAAGACCGATGTTGTGGACAGACGGTGCTTGATCTCATGAAAGCTCTTGTCAGCTTCATCGGTCCACTGAAACAGCCATTTTTTCATGCAATCTATAATAGGCGCGACTATTGTGCTAAAATTTTACACGAATTAATGATAGAAGGTCGTCAACCCATGAAAATTCCTCACCTCATGAATGTTTGTTGAGATCGGCCATTCCCTAGTGGCTCGCACCTTTTCATCGTCCACACGGCTGCCTGTGGACATTACAAAAAATCCTAGAAATAACAGGTTGTCCATTAAAAAGTTACACTTATTTAAGTTGAGGTACAACTTGTTAATTTTTAGGACCTGCAGCACCTGCTTGAGATGTTTCCTATGTTTCGTCTCATCCTGGCTATATATCAGTATGTCATCAAAATATACTACCACAAATCGGCCAGTGAACGATTTTAGAACTTGATTCATCAAATGCAAAAAAGTACTTGGTGCGTTCAATAGACCGAAGGGCATGACCAACCACTCATACAACCTTTTCTTGGTCTTGAATGTCGTTTTCTACTCATCACTAGGTCGGATACAAATCTAATGGTACCCGCTCCTCAGGTCTAGTTTAGAGAACACTTTGGTTCCCTCTAGCATATCGAGCATGTCATCCAACCACGAGATTGTGAATCGATATTTGATGGTAATTTTGTTAATTACCCGGCTGTCGATACACATGTGCCAGCTTCTAACTTTTTTGCATTAATAAAACTAGTACGGCACATGGGCTCATGCTCTCTCAAGAGACCCTTACGGATGAATTCCTTCACTTACCCCTGAAGTATCTCACACTCCTTTAGACTCACCCGATAATAAGGGTGGTTAGGCAGGCTAGCCCAAGGGACGATGTCTATATGATGTTGAATATCCCTCAAGGGGGGTAATCCATCAGGTAAATCTTCAGGCCAGACTTCTTTAAATTTGTTTAGTAATAGTCTTAAACTTGGAAGAATGTTTGAGGGTTTCGATTCCTTACCCTTCACCACTATGGCATATACCTCACTGGTTTCCTTGGATTCCTCCATAAAATCTCAAATGGTCAAGAGAAAACTCCCTTCCACTTTAAAGGCTTCAAGGTGGTTCTCTAGTGTCATAGGATAAAGATTATTTTTTTACTATCCTTGACCATTGTCTCGTCCTCGATGGGTTACATCATGGTCCTCGATGGGTTGCATCACGGTTCAACTGTCAGGGTCGACCAAGTAACATATGGCATGCTTCCATGTCGACCATGTCACAAAATATTTGATCCTTATAATTTTGCCAATTGAAAACGAGATAGTACATTATTCAGTTACCTTAGTCTCATTCACTTTTTTTATCTAGTCAATTGAGTATGGGGAAGGATGTTTTGTCATTGGTAGCTACAACTTATCCACCATTACTCTTGAGACGATATTCTCGCTACTACCACTAGCTATGATCACATAATCGACATTTCCGTTGATAGTGCACCACGTATAGAATATATTGTGTCGCTGTGAATGTAATTCCTTCTGTGGGGTATACAGTAATCGCCTCACAATTAGAGATTCGTCACGATCATCGCCCATCACTTCATCGCCATATGTTATTTCCTCAGTAGCTTGTTCATGTTCATCAAAGTCAGGATCTTCTTCTACAGCCTCACATTCAGTGCTCCCTTCGTTTATGGTCAAGTGTACCATAGGACGTTGAGGACAGTTATTTGATAAGTGGCCCGGTTGGCCACAACAGTAACAATTGTTCGACCTTAGCCAAACATAAGGATTTGGAATCCTATTCGGGCCCTTTGTTGTGAGTGTTGCACGTTGAGGTCTGGATGAGCCGCTCCCTATATCACGTCTTGTGGTTACAGGAGGTTGAGGACATTCTCCTACTAGTTTTTTTTCTTGTGCCAGCACTGGATCCTACATAGGACCCGTCATGGGAGGTCGAGTTGAAGGAGAGGGCCAAGCAGGAACCCTCGTAAGTTGCGTTTCTGCCCTACCTGCCAATTGCACTACTTCATCCACGATCTCGACTGGTTACATCTAAACTCGTTCCTAAATTGTGGGTCGCAACCCACCTATAAATCGTGCTACCTTTTGTGACTCAGATTCTAACAGATCATTTTGTGTTGCCAACTGCTAGAATTCTTCAGTGTAATCTGTGACAGTTCGATTTTCTTGTCAGTAATTCTGGTATTGTTAGAATAATATCTGCTTATAATCACTGGAGAGAAATCATTATCGAAGAAGATGTCTCATCCGTGGCCATGATGAGATGGGCGCCTTGTTCTGGTGGGCTCATGAGAGTCGTAATTGCTCCCACCATGTAGAAGCACCAGATTTTAATTTAAACGCTACCAATTTTACTTTCTTATGATCTGGCACGTCTATATAATCAAAATATCTCTCTACTTCGGCTAACCAATCGAGAAAATCTTCTATGCGTAATAAACCATTAAAACTAGGAAGTCCAGTCTTACCTCGATAGTCTCTTTCAGAACGATCTAGATGATCGCTTCCATGGATTGGTCATCAGGCAAACCTTTATTATTGTCCTCATTGTTAGAACTTGAATCATCTGATGTCGCCCTACGGTTTGCCACTGGTAGTGCTCTACAAAAATCAGGGTTATGACATATAGCAACCACGGGCGGTAGAGTAACCATAGGTGGTGGAGCACCACCTAGGGTTCGAGGCAGAAGCAACGTATCTGCAAGACGGTCAAGGGTTGCTTGCAGCCCTTACATGGTCAACTGACACTCCCGGTGGAAAGCTTCCATTCTTTCTGCAGGATCACAAATCTCTGGATCACCGTCCAAAGGATTTTGGTTCATACCTTCGTTGCTTGCCATCGACCCGAGGAGAATCCTCGCTTTGATACTAATTGACACAGGGATGAACGTGATGAAGTCGATCACCGTCTTCCTCAAGGATAACTACTCTGAATCCACAGAGCTTCTCCGGACTCCTCACAGAGACTTCTCGAATCCATGAGGAAAGAAAGCAAGAAAATAGAAATAAATTCTAATAAATTCAAATTTTGGTTAATGAATGAAATAAATGAGTTTATAACCCTTTAAATAGGGGTACCAAGCAATGGGAGAGAAATCAGAAGCAAACTACAACTGAAACTCCTAGAATTCGCAACTGACTATTTATAAACAGTCATGATGTCTACTAGTGCGCAAGGTTTTCGGCCAAAAATAGTAAGTGTCTTATTTGGCTTCACCAAGCTGTTCTCCTAATTATTCTAAGCACTTTTCATGTTGGACACAACTCCTAAAGCCCAACGAATGAAGAGTTATAATCAAACTAAAACTTACTATTTATAGTAAAAATGGAATTAAAATAGGGAAACGACTGTCGATCCAGGGGTATTTCACAAATCCGGCTCGCATAACCCTGTATAGCAGGGTTGGTTGGCTAAAGTAGCTTGTTCTACCCCCAAAATCATTTATTTTATGCCTAATAACTCATTCTGGATTGTGAGATATGCCCAATCTAAGGTCCGACGGTCTGGATCACTTCTGTCATCGACTGGGCCTTTTCTTATCCATCTTGGCCATGAAACTGTTCACGACCCACTCTACATCATGGGTTCCATTAATGGGTTCTGAGTTGAACATCAGCTCCCTTGTTAGGGCACAACCCAAGATCGGTGCCATATAACTGGTTGTCGTGATTAGGATTTGGATTAGAGCCACTCATGTGTGGGTTATGTTTGAGCACAAGCCACGGCATTCTCTGCCTTAATGCCATATTTGGTCGTTTCAAAATCGTTCCTAATTGAAAATTTTGTCAACATCTCCCTTTGTCCCAAGGGCATGCACAAGGCACTAGTACTAGGACAAAATTTTTGTAGAAACATGGTGCATGTAGGCACGATGGTGCGAGACACGCAAGGCATAAAAATGGTTGAGACGGTGCATGAACGGTGTCAAACTGCCCGAGCCAAACCAGATGTGAACACTAGTGTGGAGCGCAACATGCATGCATGGGAGGGAACCTAAGTTCGTGCGCCAGTGCTTAGGGTGTGTTGGTGCACCCTAAAGAATGTGCTTGCACCCACCCAGTCTGTGCATTGGCAATGTGCACTGGAGAAGGATCGAGTCGCCTAGTCGCTCAACTAGCTTTTTTTTTTAAGCATATTTCTGCTTCAGCCTTTTTTTTTTTATGAAACATCAATTGTATTGGAATTATATAACCAATGTATAGATCTAGATGTCAGGTGGGCAGACTTTGGCCTCACCTATCATATGACCTATATGACAAACAATAAGAGGGGAAAAAAAATAGAGAAAACAAAACATGGGACCATAGCTACCCTTAAGGGGCAAAGCTAAAGACCAGCATCTACGACTAAAGAGGAGACCAAAAACGGCACAGTGACAAAATAGACAACACTGCCAATAGCAAACTGTAAGAGATAGGCAGGCTACAAAAATAGCTGAGGCAACAACCCAAGCAGAACCGTGGCAGCAGCAGCAGCAGTAACCACCCACAGCAAAGATAAGCGGAGAGAGCGGATCTCCCGAAGCCCCTTGAATGTAGGACAAGCCGAGACATGGCAACAACGCATATCTTGCAAAAACCTCAGCCACTCCTACACCCCAGCAAGAGTCTAAAGAAAGGAAAACACAGATAGACACCCTGCAGCCCAAACATAGAAAACACCTCAGAACAGAGAAGTAAAGCCCAAACTACAGACTAGGCATCCGGCCTTCCCCTAGCTGATCGCCTGATATCTCCTATGCCAACTTTGTCGAGAAAAAGAAGACCACTGATATGGGAAGGGAGCTTGTAACGCCCTGAAATTCGGGGGTCGAGTATGAACTCAACTCCCGAGTTTCAACGCATCACTTATGCAACATACATAATGATGGTTAAATGTTGTCTGAGTTAGAGCAATAAACATGAACGAGATTATACCAACACAGTAATTCATACTCCAGTGCAATTGGATAAAGGCAAGCGGAAGACTGAAATTTTATATATAAGGTATGTAAGGAAACAAAATTTCATGAACACCAGAGTATGAACACTAACTGAATACCCATATACATGTACTGTTTCTGAGTCAAAAGTCAAAATATAATCTAAAAGATGAGTCCTGAAATTCCCGCGATGCAGTCGGCCTAAGCAAAGCCGTCAGAGTACTGCATGAACGAGAATTCATCCTGGTCCTCGTCGAAATCGGGCTCCGCCTCCTGAACCGACGTGCCGTCTATACACATGAGTCTGGTTGGTGTATACAACACCGTCCCGTAACGTGGGAGTGAGTAGCTAACTCAGTGGAACAATAAAGCATAGGTTAACATATTATCAATTCAATCAAGCAGTAATGATAAAGCAGTACAATCAAACAAGTTTAACTACTCTTATTAAATGCAAGTATGAAATGACATGATGAAGTATGCCCTTGCCAAACCACCCTCATGCGACATCATCTTACGTTCGCGAATGCATACGTCCCTCAGTGCTCCACATCTACTAGGCACATGCGGTACGATGATGAGCATGATTACCGAGTTATTATTAGTCCATTTCAAACAGCAGTATTGAGAAACTAGGGTACCTCCCTCGTATCATTCCCAAACTTAATCCATTCTAGGGCTGTCAATCCTAGTTAATCTCATACGGTATTATGGTTTGAGAGGCATCGCGAAGGCATCGCAAAGGGCTCGTCACCCGTCAGCACGGATACAAATCTCACCATATGCGGCTCAATTGCTGACCGTCAGCTCGAGTACAGGTCTCACCGTACTTGGCTCAATCGCTGGCCGTCAGCTCGAATACAGGTTTCACCGTACTCGGCTCAACTCATACTCTAGTTGCTGTGAAGGGCTCGTCGCTAATCACAGACCTTAGAGTATACTCGAAGATACTACAGAGGACTCGTCGCCCGTCAGCACGAGTACAGGTCTCACCGTACTCGGCTCTCGCCGTAAGTATTGACAGCTCGAATACAGTGTCCCATACCACCGTATTCGGCTCACGAGTTTTGGGTTGCTCAATGGTCACTACGGGGAGGCACGTAGCCCCAGCATAGGCCGACAACTCGGCCACGGTGTCCCATACCACCATGTCCGGCTCATGAGTCTCAGCGGATCGAGGTACCATGGTTAACGGAATTTCCACTGGTAAGTTTGGTACCTTAGGTTCAAGCATAAGCGATCAAACATGGTGAACATATATAAGACACACGGGTTACTTGACGTGTTCGGCTGGCTCGAGCGTACAACAAGTTGAGCGATATGAAGCGCAAAAGTACCTCGTGTGGCCAACCACTATTGCCAACCGAAGTACGACACGGGTTCACCAAACACATCATGTGTGGCAAGATGAATCTCAACCACGATTCCAAGTCTGGTACCGGATGTCTGGACTATGGACATAGTCCCAAGCCCAATCAATTTCCAACCATAGCATGTGAAGTAGAGCATGATAAATAAAGTAATCCAAACACACTAGCAATCATGTCATAAAACATATTATAAAGCATGTTATGAAATAAGTTACTAAGTATATTAAAAAGCATGTTATAGAGCGCAATACTAATGGGGATATAAATACATATGTTTCATAGGTGAGTGGTTGGAGCAAACAACCACATGAAGGGTATCATACATGACTCTAAGGTAGTTGAGAACTCTATCTCAGCACCTACCTAAAGTGCAAACACTTAAGCACTTACACCCACAAGCAATTTCACAAACACTTAGAGTGCACTATTTTAACATACATGACGTATGTTAGCGGAATGTGTATTAGAGCTGTCCCTTTACCAAACTAGTATTTTATACGTATATATTATATTCACACAACAAATAATCATGACAATTACATCTCCAAAAAATATACGTATGCGGTATTTATAGAATGCGCAATTTCAACATACATAGTGTATACAAGTAAACGTGTATTACGGCGATTCCTTTCACCAATCAGGTATTTTATCCATATACCATATAATCATATAACAATTAATCATAGCAAACACATTTCCAAAATGTGTACGTATATGGTATTCCTACGTATACCTAGAGTATGTAAAATTCCATATTTTGCATCTTTAATCGAAACAGGAAACGGAAAGCACTTTGAACATGTGCAATTACATGCAGATCATGAATCTATCATTATCTGACATTGAAAGCGTTGAAAACCGTAACCTATACACCTAAAGTCCTCACCTTGCACCTTGGAATCACCAAAAATTAGCAAGGTTCGAAGGGCTTCCGTATTCGGCAGTTTAATCGCCTAGAGAGTGAAACCGGTTAGCTATTTCATATCCTATAACCTCCACTCACCCAAACAGATCTAGGATTAGGGTTTCTCACCTTAAAACGGAGTCGGTATCGCCGGGAATGTGTCTGGAAAGAGGCGGTGCAGCCCGTATGATGATCGAAAGCAGTAGAAGGAAGATACTCCCACAAATCCCAAGCTTTCTCTCCTTTTTCTCTCTCTCTCCTTAGGGTTTTATCCCAAATTCGTATAGCTGTGAGAGGGGCTATTCTAAGGCCCTTGTATAGCCTAAAACCTCTCCGGAATAGACTCCTGTTCAAGGGGTACTTCTATTATAAGCATTTCGGCGTTGTTCCAGCTCAAAAGAAGGTTTCTGGCGGCCCTCCTTGAGCCAAACTTCAGACTTAAGCTCACAACTCATGGATCTACGTGGGATTACATTTTTGTCTCGGTCGAATTTTCAGATCACACGTGGCTGACCATTTTCAGTTCCACGGTCAGTGGGCCACGATCCGAAATTCCAAATACATGTAAATGTTCCTGAAATTTTTCCTGATCCGAGGGTGTAATTTGGTCTGATTCTGACGGCCTGGTTACTTAATACTGATCCGCAAGCGAGTGGTGCCAGATCACTATTCAAGATATTTATTTTGTAAAGAAAATAGTGGTTTTCACACTCCCTCGCTCCGGACTGAAGCGAATGGCCGTGGGACATCGTCTGGACTTGATTTTCGAGATAGTGGTCAAGCCCAGTGAGGCGGTCCTAATTCCTTAATTTCGTGTTAATCGGACTTCCGAAGTGCGGTCTAGACCTAATACAGAGTTTCAATTGGTTCCCGAGAGTAGCCGGGTAATGAGGTTGATCCTAAACTTTAGAGTAACCTAGAGTCAATGATTTTGCAAGTTTTGGGTCTTGCAGATCGTATTTAAAGCGATTTCAACGGATTTCATGGCTAATCGAGTTTAGCACTTAATTAACTTTGTTAAATTTCTAAAGGATTTAATCCTAAATGATTTCTGGTCGAGGTGGTACTCGAGCCATAGTACGGAAATTCACGGGTCATTACAGAGCTGCGAGGGAAGATGAATTATGGAGCTACCCTAGAGGTCGCTCCCCTGACAGGCCATCCCGTCAGCCGGAGCATTGCCTTCCCTCAAGACATGACTGAACCTGAATTGACCCCTCATCTGCGGCAAGGAGATTCTATTTAGCCAATATTTCTAGGACCATGCTGGAATAGAATCCACATTAAGAAAATCAACCACCTGTTTAGAATCCGATTCAAATTCTACCTTGTCAGCCCTAGACTCAAGCAATGAAACATACCATCAAGAACCGCACGCAACTCAGCTTTTGTGTTTGTACCCACCCCATATCCTGCCGAGAAGCCAAATATAAAGCCTCCATCTTCGCCTCTGCAAATGCCTCCACCACCTGACCAACCAGGGTTGCCCTTGGCAGACCCATCTACGTTCAATTTGGCCCAACCCTTGTCCAGCTTCTTCCATTTCACCAAAACCACAAACAGAGAAAACCGCGGGGAGACCTGAATATTTAGCTCCCTAAGCGTCGACTAAGAGGAAAGGGATAACACCTTGGAGGAAAGAGAGCCCTTAGCAAACGTGCAGATCCTCCACTTCACCCTAGCAATCGGCTGTCTGTAGAATTTTGTTGCGTTTCTAGAGATCCAAATCTCCCAGAAAATAATGCTAGGTAACAAGCCACATAGGATCGACAAGCTACTTCTAGGGTCGGAAGTGGACCACCATTGGCACAATCTGCCATCCACGGAAGAAATTCCTGCAACAGATAGACCGAAAACAGCCCCAAAATAACTCCATACCGAGGCCGTTAGCTTGCCGGAGAGGAAAAGGTGGGATATAGATTCCACTGATGGACGCTAATCATAGCCTTCTTCGCAACATACACATTTGGAAGCAAGGTAAATACCACGAGATTGAATGGAGCTCTCAACCGGTAGAGCACTATTTCTAAGCCTCCACATAAAAATGGAGAGTTTGGGGGTAATTTCAAGTGCTACACCCATTTCGACCAGCTCCTCTGCAGCCTGCAGTGTCTGATCAAATCCCAAGCAGATTTAACCGTGAATCTACCTGAAGGATCAAGAGGCTAGATCTAGGAGTCTAGCTCATCCAATAAACAAAATTTTAGGGCAAAAAAGTTCTGAAATGAACCCCTTCAAGAGGTATGGATAAGCAATTCTTGTGTGGAAGAGCATGACGTGGTGTCCCATGATTGGGAAAAGTGGCGAGAACCACCAGCTGGACCCTTGTAGGCATGTCCAAGTGTCAGTTGTACCGCACTTTGTGGTGGCGAGCGAGTCAGACATTGAGTTAACTTAGAGTTTACTAGGGTTCAACATTTTCAACTAGGGTTCAACATTTTCAACAATGGTGGTAAAATCGTTGTATCTCTCTCGTTACAACTTCAATTGGGCTAATTCCAAAGCCATTAGAAAGAAAGTTGAAGATTTATCAAGCTACTTCAAAATGAGAGCCATTGGACTATAGATGGCCCACAAAAATTGGCCAAAATTGATCACAGGTTGTGAGCTTCCTGTCTCTTTAATCAAGTTCACTACTTTACAAAGGGAAGTCATAACTTCCTAGTCTTAGCACCAATTGAGCTACTCTTGATCTTTTTGAAAAAGATATTTAAAAGACCTTCAAACCATGGAATAATATTCTTGGCCCTAGGCCTGCAATCAAGAGTTTCTGGCTCATATTTCTCAAGTAGTGCGTGATAAAGTCTCCATAGTAACTCTTTGAGATTGTGTGGTTTTGAGAGCTTCGCCTATGTCTCATTTGTCCTCTGAATAAGGTGATTCTATGTTCCTCAAAAAGTAATTTTGATGAGCTTTCCAATTAATCCAGGCTCTCTAATTTATTTTGAGCATGTTCGATCCTTTATCTATTGGATCAAGCCGGTCTTGACCCGAAGAAGGATTTTTTTTTTTTTTTTTTTTTTGCAACAATAGGTTTGATAGCAAATACAGACCACCGGTGTGCCCGAAACACTATCTGATATTATTCCTTAGTGGGTGTACTCCGCTGGTGTTCCTTGTCTATTTGAATTATTTTTGGCACGATTTTGGCCTCAAGGCCAAACTAGAAGACACCCAATGAAAAAAATTGATTTCAAACATACATCACAAAACCCCACGGGATAATCCAAAATCATCCAAATGGTGAATGTTGTGAGACAAATGATTCTCACAACAGGAAGTTGCATTTCTCAGCAGGTGTTTTAATTTTCTTGTGATTTTCTTTTGTGTTTTCAATAAGATTTCTAATTCTTTTTTATGGACTTCCAATGCACCATCTTACAGTCTAATTGTCAACTGTCCTAAAGTGAAACCGCTCTCTCATATGAAAAACCCTAATCTTTTTAATCTTATTTTTTTACCATTACAAATAAAAAACATTAATAATAGTAATACAAAAATGAAATTCATTAGAAACTTGATTAACAAGTTGCTGTGGAAATTATCTAGGATCTCTATCAAGAAATTAAGGTTAAAATCAAGAGGGTACAAGTCATACAAGCAGTGATTTGTTTTATATAGTCCCCAACGAAACTGGGAGTATTGATCAATAAATACTAGTTTCCTTCAATACTTTAAATCATGGTTATGTAGCTTATTCTTTTCACTGTCTACACTGCTTGATCTCAGAGGAAGAATAGTAGAACTCAAAACTCAACCTTTGCTACAGACACGTACAAACGAGCCACTCAAAAGAAAATAATACAACACGTTCGATGAAGAGATATATGCTATAAAGGGAATTTAGAAAAGTGGGGAAATAGAAAATAAATAAATAGAGAGAATATTTCTAGCTTTCACACTATCAGACTACGGAATAGTCGCTTCTTTCAGTCAGTATTTTCCTTTTTAAAATAGGCCCACCCACGCCAAAATGGCTCGAGCGTCCGTGCTTCCACGTGGGCGCATAAGCATGTGAATTCTAAAAGCAAGGGAATAAGACACAAATGAACATCTCCCAATTCCGATTCTGATGTGATATATGGCGAAGAGAAAGTGGCTTTTTCAAGTGTTACCTTTAGAAAATCACTTTCTAAGACTTTTTTTTCTCAAACATCTCAGAATATAACTTGATGAACTTGGCCTGTGAATCACTGTCGTAAATGATTAGTTCTTTCTTGGCCTGCATACAACTGGTTGAATTTGATATAGGGAGTGTCCACTTGTTCATTCCAGCTCACTTTGGGAGATCATAATTAGAGCTGTACACGAGTCGAAACGAGTTGAGCTTATCACAGCTTGACTCAGCTAGGCCAGTAGTTGACCCCAGCTCGAACTCGGCTTGACCAGTAGCTGACCCCAACTCGAATTTGGCTTGACTCAGTCCTTGAGCTTGATTGGCCATCTCGGCTCGGTTCGATGAGTAGCTCGGGTCAGTTTGAGCTTGTGTGATATTTTATCAAACACATGGAGTGCACTTTCAATTTCTCAAAGTATGCAAAACAGCAGCAGCAGTTTACAAGCATTTTATCAAATACTCGGTAGGCATCATCAAAATTAAGATATGAGGGTAGTTATATCATGTAAAGTTTTTTTGTAGTGATTTTTTTCATATCCATATCTTCCTCGAAATCAGCCGATCCCGCGGAGAATATATACACCCGAAACAACACTTCATTGAGTCATTTCATCAAATAATTGGTGAGCAACGTCAATATCAAAATAGCCAAGTCATTGAACTGATTCGATCCGAGTTTGATTCGAGTTGAGGTTCGATCCAAGTTGATTCGAGCTCGGACAAGCTCGAACTCGGCTTGAAATTTTTTCGAGCTCCAAAAATCAGCTCGACTCAGCTTGAACTCAGTTTGGAACCGAGTCGAATCGAGCTATTTTCAGTCAAATCCAGCGAGTAAACTGAGCTAATGCTACCAGAATATGGAAAAAAGGCTACGGATAAAAGCCGTAGGAAAATGCCTATGGCTATGGTTAACATTGATCGCAGGACCGTAGCTATTGGTACTGTAGCCACGAGTCTTAAAACTATGGCTGCAGATTAGATCCATATGTATACTATGTATAACTTAAGTAGCATTTAGCCAATTTTACCTCCCCTTTCTCATGGTGGAGAATTTTAAATATTCAAAAGTCATCGGAAGATATTCTAACTGAAACTAGGGGTATTTAGAGAATGAAAAATGTAGTCATCACCGGTTGCATGATTCATATTTCACGGGCAAAATGCATGGAATGACTGAAAATTTACCCACAAAAGTGAATAGCGATATATAATTTTACATATGCAATTAGTTTTAGGATATGTTTGTTTTCTAATTTACACAGTAAATGGAGTATAAATGAGTAATTATTCCTTCTTACACCTGATTGGAAGAGCAGAATTAATGGCGTACTGTAGCCTAAAAAACCATGGCATACATACATTGAAAACGGAATGGAATTATGCTTGTAAAATCTTTATATATGTCTGATCCATGTCGTCAATCTATTCTACATGCTTATTGGAGGGCATGAGCCCAAAAATAAGGTAGATTCGAAATTCAAGTGGACCACATGACGGGTAACTTGGGGAATTGATTGCTTAAAGTAGAAAGTTAAAATGAACCTATGGCCCATAGGGATAGTTTCCTGTCATCCAACCTGTTCATAACGTCGCACAGACATACATCGATGATCCAAAACTTTTGCAACCCCTAAAAAGAATTAAACGGTAGCATTCAAATACCCCTTGTTTCCTATGGTGTGGTGCACTTGAGCTTTGGATCTGCCTCATTTTTTGGCTCATGCCCTAAAATGAGCGGGGAAAATGGATGGATGGTATGAATCAGATTCATACATAACAGTAGACCCCACAGATTTTAGTGGAAAAAAAAAAAAAAAAAAAGATTTTTTCCTGGTTACAAACAAGCTTGAAGTAAACGTCAACGTCAATATCATGTGGTTGCCCTTAAATATAAGGGTAAGTAATAATTACCTATATACACTTATTTACTTTGTAAATTGGAAATCAAATAGGCTCTTAGTTGTTATAATCGCATGACATGGCATTTTTGTAATTTAACATATCTATTTCTTTTTAAGAGCGCAACATTCTCTCTCCCATCTCCCACTTCCCACCTCCCTCTCTCCGCATGCCTCGCTTATGTCATACCCCATATTTTAATGATACCAAAGACGACATAATTACAATTATAATAATAATGGAGCATATATAGTTTCAGTGCACATGGTCAGCATTGCAGGTTGGTGTGTATACATCATCCTTGTCGTTCAAATTAGAGAAATTGACCACTGTAAACGCCACCTCTTTTACCCGGTGTCTTTTCAAAACGCTCTCAAGCTTTACTTTCCCACGGTAAACAATTCTGTATGGACACACTATTTGCAGATGAAGATACCCTTGCATTCATAACCTATAGCTACGGATTATAACCGTAGCCATAGGTATTTAGCCACCATGAATGCAAGGGTATTTTCGTATGCAAATAGTGTATCCGTACAGAATGGTTTACTTTGGGAAAGTAAAGTTTGGGAGCGTGTTGAAAAGACGCCGGGTAAAAGGTAGCGTCTACAGTGGTCAATTTCTCTTCAAATTAAGATGGTTGGCACGGATTATAAGCATTACAAAACGTGAACATGCAAAAGCCCATTTGGAATTGGATGTTAAAATTCCAATTCATTACCAAGCCACATTTGGACATAACTTCTCAAGTTCTTAGATACATTTATTATCTATCATCTCATGATATTTAAAGTTGGATAATGTATTTAATTTTTTATAGGTTATAAGTCCTATAGAGTTTACTTAAAATATTCATTTGAAGCAATTTTAATTCTTTTCTTATTTAATTGGTAATTACCACATACGTGTGCAATCATCGTATGTACATGCTGCAAATGTGTCAACATGGCACGATAGGTCCAAGATCCAATCTATTTATCAAAATGGCACTATTTATGTAGACCGAATGCAGAATTGCAAAGGACCTTGTTGTGCATTGAGTATGAAGATTAGATGAAGTAGATAGCGTACTTTATTGAGATGTCATCGTCGTAGGCTTGATGACGTAGTCTTCCTCTCCTTACACCCTTAGAGAAGCCTTAAGATGAGAATTATAGCTTATGTTATGTGTAAGATTGGTGACTCAACACTACTTTTTATAGTTTTAGCGTGTTGAGGAGTTTGAAACCCATCGAAACTCCTCTCCAGAGGCTCCACACGAATTTGGCAATCCCAGTCTCACTAGAACATTGTCTGTGTATCACAGTTCTAGCATACCACTCCTTACATGATTTTAAATGCCTCACAATTTAGTGGGGTCGACTGATCACACTATCCAACACTTAGAATAATCCAGACCGTTGTTTAATAAGACCCACTTTATAGAATTCTTACATTATATTGATGTTATAGACCAACAATTAAGTTGATTCACTAGTTAGGTAGAGTATGGTTTGCAAAACAAATGTATGGCTTAGATCAAATAATTGGTTAAAGTTTTCTAACCTTTTCACTTGCTTCTAATGTTGGAACCCACACGCTGAGTGGACTGGATTTATTTTTGCGAAAAGATGTACAAGGTCGGACATACCTATTAGATGGACTAGATCTTGTACTTACAGAGGTAAACCTATTGTGGATATATAAATCAGGCACCCATGGGGGTTTTAAAAAATTAAAAATAAAAATAAAAATAGATGTACATAATATATAGAATAAAACATAAAAATATCAAAAGATCTTGAGATAGCATTAGTAATATATAAAATAAAACATAAAAATATCAAAAGATCTTGAGATACCATTTGTAGGGAGAAATCATTGGTCTCCAGCGATTGGGTGTCTAACAGCATTTTCCACTTCATCCAACTCTCCACATTGCGCTTCATCATCATCAACTAATCCAGACAGTGCTGTCGTCATATGGTGCTTTCATTCGGTCCACAAGAACTTCATGGTATTGACAATCAGTGGGCCCCACATGGTGGATAGTATATATGCAATGATTGACCTTTTCTACTATAAAATGTGGACCATCAATTTTTTATGCATTACATGGATGATGAGGATCATCATATGAAGGTGAGTTTTAAGAGGGATAGGAAATCAAAGGTGGGCCCCACATTACGGGCAGTCCATATCAACATTGGGACCTTCTCTATTACAATCTATATGCACTATCCATGTTTTTAACCATTGATTTGATGGTAAAGATAATCAGATCAAAGTGAAATTTTGTTAGGGATCTCTTTTTTCTTTTTCTTTTTTTAAGGCAACCCCAATAGTTACAACCAATGAGTGTACCTTTTCAACGTAATAAATATGACCTTCCTCTTCTTGTTCGTCCGTTATATGTTACATGCTACGATCCTTTAATGAAAGAGATTTTTCATAAAGGATTGGCAATCCAAGATGGGCTCCACATTCTAGATGGTCCAGATTAATCATTTGACCTTTATCATCATCAGTACGGGTTATCTATTTTCATCACAGTGACTTTTTGGGAGGGATAAAAAAATCTAAGTGCTTCTCCCAAAAGATTTGTATTGTGGAGAGTCCACAAGCTGATCAAAAGTTAAATTGATTGGCTGATCCTAATTACCTGATCGGAAGCTAACCAACTGACACTATTAAGAATTATGAAATTAAGGACAATTCCCATGTTCTTCAGGGATACAGAAATTAACTTGGATTAAGGACAATCCCCATTGAAGATATTCTATTGAAAACATGGGAGGTGGGCATGGGCTTTAAAAATTCTTATCGTGTGTGTATTCATGTTAATTAAAAACACAGGTGCATGAACATGATCCGCAAATCAATATAAAAAGAAAAAGGAATTAATATTTTCGAATGTGAACAGTAAAAGTTTAAAATGCATGTCTGGATTTTGCATATAAAACTTTGAAGAAGTGTATTTTTGTATTGAATCTCTTGTGTTACTGGTCTGTCTAGCTTCGAATGTTGTGGGAGAAAGATATTCTTAGCATATAAAGTGGAGAAGATCATGATTAGGAAAAAAGGAGAAGAATATTACATAATGATTTGGAATAAATAGGTAAAAATATCATTATGGATATTAATTGATAAAGAACTAAAAAGTTAAAAAGAGAAATGTCATAAACATCCTTAAAAAATGAAAAATACAAATAAAATCGATCAGGAATACCAAAGATTACTCTTGCTTTAAGAAGCATCTTACATAAGTGGCTCAAAGTAAGTTTTTGTGACTTAGTGGATGAGTTGAATCAATGAAAAGTTCGACCAAGCTTATTCGAAACGTAGCATGTGTTTATGGAATTGATCTGTAGTATAAATTGACTAGTTTCATTTTGCCGATACCTTAATCGATTGGCTGAGTATTCAAACAATGTTCTTGTTGATTGAGTGCCTTTAATCTAATGTAGATACAGGGTTTTTCGATCAATTCACGACAACATCGATCGATCGAGAAAATTCCAAAAGAATCAATTTTCTTTATGAACACTTTTGGGCATATTCGATTTGGTCGAACATGGGGTGTAGATCAATAGAAGATCATCAATCGAAGTCGATCGATCGATGGTTCAATCAACGGTTTGCATAGGTTTTACATAAGTGCAAAATTTTTGTTTCTAATTTTGTAAGAGGGCTATAAAAATCATGTTTATATGATATTAGGATTAGTGTTAAGAACACAAAACATGAGAACTTGAGAGTCGAAGGGTTTTGAAGGGAGAAAACTAAAGTTTTCGGATCTATAAGTTGATTCCATCTATTGTAATTTTCTGTTCATAGTGGATTATTTGTCACTTAGTGTCGTGGTTTTTTTCCTACAAAAGCTTTTCCACGTTAAATATATGTGTTCTCTGTGATTGCTAGAATTTTTCTTTTCTTATTTGATTCATTCTAAGATTGCTTCCAAGCCTAACGTGTAGTGGTTGCGTATAATAAGTAGTATTAGTGTGTAGGCTTTCCTTTGGGTTTTTTATATTGAATGTGAGACATGGGATCGAATGTGAAGTTCGAGACAGAGAAGTTTATAGGTAAAAATAACTTTAAATTATGAAGGTTGAAGATAAAAATTAAACCCTCCTAATTCAGCAAGTGGTTGTTAGTGCACTTCTAATTTGTTTACCTATTTGTCAATTACAGTAAGTTGGTTGAGCCCTTGGAAGCTAAAGATCAAAAACACAAGAGGACATGAAGCATCAAGAAGTGAAGAACAGGTGAATCATAAGGTGCCTTAGTACCCTAACCTTAAACCCAAAATAACCTAACATTTAGATGATATATTCCTCAATAGGTAAATCTTTGTTTAATCATCCATCAGCTATAAGAACTCATTTGAAACATGAAAAAATCTGGTTAAAGATGTTTAAAGTTGTTGTAAACTAAACAGCGCAAAACAGCAGACTCTCAATCAAAGCTCGATTAATCTCGATCGATCGAAGGTCAAGTTCGATCGATTGATCAAACTAGTCATTTTATAGCCGTTGCAAATCAATTTCTTTATAAAAAAGCAGGCTTTGAGCATTTTGATGTGTTTTCGTGTCATTAGATATTAGGTGATTCCCCACTCTTAATGTCTCTCCTAAGCCTATAAACTTATGAGATTCAAGCCATCTTCCTTGAGATTACCACTCTAATGAGGATTCTAACCTCTACTATGAAGATGCACTTAATCACCACCATTTTTTTGATATTAGACACTAAGCCTATAGGTATATCATTGTCTATATTCTCTAAAATACCCCATCTAGATGAATTCCTACTATGAATCAACTAAAATCATTAGTTATAGGAGATTCAACCTAACTCCGACCACCTTAGTCACCTCTTAGGCACATCGCATGCAAAGTGCTTAATTGTGGAGCTAAACCATTCAACTTCAACGATCATGAGAGCGAATGAGAAGCTAATTCAAGTACGGGAGAGCATTGAGGAAGCATCTCAAGGTGTAACGACAGGGCTTAATCCAGCAAGTAGTTATTTTAGAGTCCATACACTCCTTCCTTTTATAAGATTGAGTGTAGAGTTTGTGATCCAAACTCGAATAGGCTCTTATATAGGACTAAATTCACCGGACATGGGTACATACGTGTTAGTCTCTATTAGAGCCTCCGGTTGGAGCAAACGTAGGGCGTTGGATTAGGATCACGTTCACCGGACACAACTGCGTACGTGCTAATTTCCATCGGGAGCCTCCGGTGGGAGTGTACGTAAGATCTTGAATCAGGACTATAATGGTTGTTGGCTAATTAACCAATAGAAAACTAATTAAGTCTCCGTGAGATCCCCTGACGCGAGTGAAAATGTGTCCCTTCGAAACAGGAGTATACGTGTGTTAGGTCTTTGTGTAGGGCTATAAAGGTTACATGTGAAACTAATTTAAAACCTCCAAGATAGTGAAATATGATACACTCAACGAGAGTGCGTTCGTCAAAAGTGGGGTAAGTAAGTAGGCAAACCATTATATATACATGTGTTTTTTATTGTCATTTGTGCACATTTCTATTCATGTTTATGAGTTTAATTGGTTGAATAATATGAATGCTTGAATGGATTGTATGTTAGGCATTTAATTGATTGCGCACACGAACACACACCAAGATATCTATCTCACTTATGAATTAGTTGCTTATTTGTTGCATCTATTGTAGTCTATGTGATTGGACCCACTTTGGCTTAGAAGCCTAAGTGTTACTTACTTTAATTATTATAATTGGTAATTTATTTAATTAGGCAAAGAATTTTAAGTGATCATATTCACTCCCTATAGGACTAAGCTCCTGCAAGCTTCCGCGTGCCGTCATAAATAATCCACGCAATTTCAGGAGTGTCGCAAACACTCCTTGGCAAAGCAAAACGTCCTAAATCGATAAAAGAAAAGGATTCTGATGAACTTGATCAGAGGGCAATTAGTGCAATTCAATTGTGCTTGGCTGGCGAAGTCCTTTATAGTGTCATCAATGATACTACTACTGCAAGCTTATGGGCAAAGTTGGAGAGCATCTACATGACAAAGTCGCTCTCCAATCATCTATATCTGAAAATATGGTTATATACTCCGGAGATGGGCGAAGGGTCAGATCTCTCTGAACACATCAACATCTTCAACAAACTAGTTTGTAAACTGACAAGTGTGGAGGTGAAGGTTGATGAAGAAGACAAAGCCTTAATTTTGTTGACATCCTTTTCGGGTTCTTATGAAAATCTAGTGGATACTCTGTGTCATAGTAGGGATACCTTGGACCTTAATATCATTATCTCGGCCCTTCAATCGAAGTAGCAAAGAATGAATAACGATGGAGAAGGTACTTCTACGAGTGCACTGGTTACCACGGGTAGATTGTCTGAGTAAGAGAAGGAGAAGTCACGATTGAGGTCTATGTCGAAAGGCAAAGGGAAGTTAAAGTGTTGGAATTGTGGCAAGATAAAATATATGAAGAAGGATTACATAAATCCTAAAACTCGGAAAGATGAGAAATTAGATAATTCGTTGAAGGAAGCCAATTTAGCAAAATTTGATATAGGAAAATCATATTTAGCCAGGACACTAAATTTGATGGCACAAATGGATATATATTATATGTCAAGGTTTCATGTAAGATCATATTTAGCCAAGACACTAAATTTGATGAGGGTTCCTTATATCGAAAATATGAGCACAATGAAACTGAAAAATCGGTTATTGATGTTGAAACAAATAGAAGTGAAATACCTAAAGAAGTTGAGTCGTAGGAAGAGGTACATGAAGAGGTAAAGCCACTACCTGTTAGGAGAAATCCATGAAGGAATCGTAGAGTACCGTTAAGATATAAGGAAAGGAGCACATTATGGTTGCCTTAGAAAGAGCATCTTGAGAAGGTCTTAGTCAAGTTTAGACTTAATAAGGCTAAACCGGTTAGCACACTCCACGCTGCTCACTTTCGGCTTTCTTCGAAACAATATCCTATGTCATATGAAGAAAAGCAATATATGTCTTATGTTCCCTACTTAAGCACGGTCGGCGGTCTTATGTATGTTATGATTTGTATTAGACTTAATATTTCACATGCGGTAGGTGTTGTAAGTATATGCATGTCAAACCCCAACAAGCAACACTGGGAGGGTGTGAAATGGCCAGTTCATTATATACGAGGTACAACTAACTACGTCTTAACATTCAGTAAATCTAAAGAGAAACTAGTAGGCTATGTAGACATTGATTGTGCTGGCAATGTGGATAATAGAATGTCAACTTTCAGTTACTCTTTGTGTTAGCTGGTAGAGCAATCGATTGGATATCGAAGCTTTAGTCTGTTGTTGCACTTTTTACAACTAGAGTTGAGTATATGGCAGTGACGGAAGTATTCAAGAAAGAGTTTTAGTTGAGAGGAATGATGAATAAGTTGGAGCTTCAACAGGAAGTCATTCATGTGCTTTGTAACAGCAAAAGTGTGATCAATTTGGTGAAGAACTCGGTGTACCATTCCCAGACTATACACATTGATGTTCGTCATCATTTTATCCAGTAAATACTAGAATGAGGTATAACTCTTGAGAAGATTCACACCAGTAAAAATCCGACAGACATGCTTACGAAAGTAGTTTCTGTAGAGAAGTTCTGCTTTTGCTCGACTTCTTGTTCACTAGCCCAAGTATAGGGTTGCGATGTAGTAATAATCTCGATAAGACCGAGGTCGAATCCACAGGGACTGTACCTTATACGTAATCTGAAAGTAACTAGAACTAGAACTAGAAGAAAATATATCTAAACCAGAAAAATTTAGGAGAATAATGGTGAAATACTTTAACTAAAATTTGTAAAATTCAAAGGTGGGAAACTAGGGTGCCAAGGATCCACTTGTAGCAATCAGGGAGATCTATGATTGATTCAAGAACACAACTGGAATCAGAGTCCTATCTTTATCCAGTTGGAGGATATAACGTTGAAAATCAAATCTGAACTTCCTTCGATCTAGTTTTCAAGAGATGAGAGGATTAAGAATTAGACTTGATTCCATCACAAGACCATGCCCATAAGACAAAGTAAACAATAAAATTTAACCAATCCTCATCCAATCTGAGAGAGTTATGAACGTGAGGAAGGATTCCATAATCCAACCATGTCCATGAGACGATGGTGAACAACAGGGTTTCTACGACCATAACCTCCATACATGCATGAAAAATACTCAAAGATATATCGCAAATCCATTGTAATTTAAGTCACAACAAACCATTAAAAACTATGAATATTCCATATAATCAAACTACAATCAAAGAGAGTTCATAAAACAAGAATCAAAGTCATGGAAAACTACCCATCACGCTACAAGCTTTACCTCTTAGCCCTAGCTAAGGGGTTTAGGCTTACATAATCATGCTAAAATCAGGAAAACATGAAAGGAAAAGAAGAAAAACAAAGAAGGAGAAAACTCGTTGGAAGATCAGTCGCTGCTCTCTCTCCTTTGCTCCCACATCCTAAGATGACGCCTCCACGGCTGCCTCGATGGTTTCTCCCGTTTCTCCCCCTCCTTTTATAACAAAGGCTTGTGTCGGTGGAAAGAGAAGTCGGTGGTATGCAGCTTACGCAGCAAACAAGGACTGCGCAGCGAAAGTGCCAGCAGTCTTGCGCTTGGAGAAGATTTTCGGGACGGTGAACCATCTTAGCTCCTGAATTTCTCCATGGATAGGGTCGGTCCCACCTTCTGGAGCTTGTGGACGGTCCTGATCGTCCATCCGATCACTATCTGGGTCGTACAAGTCCCCGCGATGTCCGATTTTCCCGGATGTACGTCGCATGCGAAATCTATTGCGCTGATGCTCGGTGGGGCCCATGATTGGTGTCGTAATGGAAATCCACTCAGTCCATTAGTTTCCCCTCGAAAAACCGGTCGGGAAGGGATGATTTTGGATTAGTTTCGGTGAGGCCCGCAGAATCTTTTACAACGTCGTCCATCCTGCATTTGAATCCCCATATACATGCGATGTCCGAGAAAATCAGGTCGCCGATCAGGTTACGGTCAGTTTGGCCTCCAGAGTATAATGAATGGTTCGGATCATCAACCTGGATGACGGTGGTGGCCCACCGAGTCCCGTCCGCGGACTCCGTTTGTCTGTTAGGCAGGGGCAGGCGGGGTTTTCGGATTTTGAAAATACGTCGTGTCAACACACACTGACCGACTTTTGTTTTTTCGGTGCACAGCAAGTGCACTGCGTTTTGTGCACTCCAATTACGAGAAGTGGGTCCCATCTTGATGTTTTTGAGAAATCTTCTCCGTTCATCCATCCTTCCATCCAATTTAAGGGGTTGAGACCAAAAATTGAAGTATATCCAGATATCAGGTGGGCCCCAAATCAGTATTTTATGGGCTGATCTGTCCGTTGGGCCACTTCCACAGAGATCTAATGGCTGAATTTCGACGTGTACGGTTAATTTAAGGTCCTCAGGCCAGATATAAATTTTTGAGTCAAACGGATGGTGGGAACCCTATGATCATGTATTCAGGATCATTTTCGGGCTTCTTTATCTTCAATCACTTAGTTTTCTCGGATCTTTAGCGTGTAATTTCTTCGATCTTGGTCCCCTGGAATCTGTCCCTTACCTTGGTGATTTCTGAGTATTAAATTCATACTTTTAGTACCATTTTCCGTCCAAACTCCTAAATTCACCTTGCAACATAAACACTATTAAAATTGAATGTTAAACAGTGTCATGATCGTAAAATCAGGTAATAACTGGGGTCTAATATGCAATATTTGACCCTCAACACTTTTTTAGGCTTGACAAACGATGAATAAAGACATATTGTACACATGAAGCGATGATGGAGGTATGAAGAAATTTAGAGATGGTGATAACAGCTTGGAACAATGGAGATGCAAGGTTGAAGCAACGGTGGAGATTGTTGATTGAGTGTGTTTAATTTAATGCAGATACAAGATTTTTTTTTATCAATCGACAGTAACATCAATCCATCGAGAAAATCTTGAATTAATCAGTTTGCCCTTTAAACACTTTTGGGCATATTCAATTCGATCGAACATGGGGTGTCGATCGATGGTTCAATCAACGACGACATTTATTTATTTTATTTTATTACACACACTCACACCTACAAACACAACAATGGGCACTCGAACCTATAACCTATGTGTTGAAACTCTTGTGATTATACCACCGAGCCATGAGTAAGGACGCAACTAAGCGTAATTTATTGGTATAATGAATTGTGTAAGGACCTTTTTAAAGGTAACTTATTGGTAAAATGAATTATGTTATAATTCATCGAATCCCATCAAACCAGATGGCATTACTTGGAAGTTGTATTGGGACGAGTGACCTTGTGGAAATCCTCACGTTGGAGTCCGTGCCTTCATAGTAGAGAGCGCACTCGAGCTCATACTTACCTACTATTTAGTTCATGATAGGCATCCAAATAAGCCATTAATAATCTTACTTAGTTGTCATCCCTATAGCAACAACAACAATACAATAATAAATAATGAGTTTTCAAGCACCCTATATACAAATACATGTGGCACAATCAACCATGGCTGTTGACAGACCTCCATGGTGTAAAAGAGGACCCAACCATGAACATAACTACATAGATGAGGGCAGTCTACAAAACAAGTGGGCCACATGTTTATCTTGAATATGTGCAGTTGCAATTTTTTTATGAACCGTTCGTTTCCTTTTGTATAAGAGTAACCCAGTTGATAGGTAAACCAGCACAGCTTAGATGCACTCGGACACTACTAAGGGTGCACAACGTTAGGTTCGGTCTGGTTCTGGGGGTGAAGTTGGAACCGAACCGTTCCCAACAACTCCAGAAAAACTAGAACCGGAACCGGACAGTTTGCACCCTAGAACCAAATGGGAACCGGACAGTTAAAAAAAACGGTTTGGTTTTGATTCGGCTCTATGGTTCTAGGCTTTTTATAATCCAACCCAAGCTCCTCTCCCGGAAACTTTTGTAATGAGTAATCTTGTCATGTTTTGCTTTTAAGACCATTTTGTCTTCTCAACATGAATTTTTTGCCAATGGCTATTTATGTTGTGATCCATTTGATGAATTGTATAATTTTTTATGTTTAAAAAAATAAAATGTAAATATTTATTGACCAAGGACTCTGGTTCAGGTTCGGTTCTACGATTCAGTTCACGGTCCCAAGTCAAGAATTGAACTGAACCAATCGATTCTTTGATTTTTGGAACCGGAATTAGTGCACTTCAGAACCGAGCCAAACTATGTAGTCCGATCAATTCCAGTTCAGTTTACCGGTTCTATCAATTCTATGTGCACCCGTAGACACTACCCATATTGTCACTCTGGCACTTATGCAGCACGTAAAGGTGCTGCATATGGGGCCACCAAACCTCTAATTATTATACCTGGTATGGACGGTTTGGATCTCACATGGGAACCTCCCAACTAATTAACAACCCTAATCTCTTGTGGTACCCCACAAAATCAATTTCCTTTCGTGGTGGTCCCCACATGCTACAACCATCCGATCAAATATCTAGAATGTGCATAATAATTTCCAACACTAGATGACCATTCCAACTTTCTACGCCAATAATGGTAATGATAAGATATGAAATTATAATCGAATTGCCCTTTTTAACCGTGCATATGACCAACTACATGTAAAAAATAACTTACAAAAGTTAAAGTAGTCAAAAAAATAATAGAAAATTAATGTGGTAGACTCGGTGTATGTAAACGTTTCCATGCACCTAGTTGAATTTCCAGTGTTTGGCATCCCCATCATCTGTTTGGGTTGTCCGTACACTCTTGTTTCACTATTGTGAAAAAACTATAGCCATCAGATGAAGGCCATAAATGTTCCTGTCGTACATTGCTTCTACAAACGACCCTGTCCGTCCATTTTTTTCATCCCATCAAATAAGTGTTTGGATCATCCGATCAGTGTGATTTTTCCAAGACAGCATAGGAAGAATGGATTGGACGTAATGGACGGTCCAGATAGGTTATTTGGAAGCTGAAGAATTCCAAATGCAACTTACGTGCATGCAAAGATTTTCCCACTTAGATAATTTCTGAAAATTAAAAAAAATGTGAAAAAGACCCATGCGACAAGCATTATTTCCCATGTCGAGAACCTGAATCAAATCCTACAATATTGATTCCGACAAAAGAGGAATATTTAATCATATGAGATCACATCTCATCTGTTCTTGCATGTCCCATTTTCCACTTTCATCTGATTCGCTTTCTAATGTTGTTTAGAGAATTATATGATACTCGGCCTGAGGACATGGACTCCATGCTCGGGTTGTGGGTTTGTACATGTTGAGCACATGTTGGAGTGTTTGGGGCCGTTGGTTCCCAGCGTGGATAGACCACAATCAAAAAATCTGGTACGTTGGAAGTCAATGTGTAAAACTGCCGTCCATTTCGGTCTACTTTCACAGAGCCCATAAATCTAAAGCTGTGAATCGCTACTCGAACCCGCTTGTAACTGATGGACCAACACCATTAAGAATTCAGGAAGGGTTCATCAGCTCGGACCCAGTTAAAATGTGTCAAATCGGATGCAGATGGGCTACTACTATAGCCCTTACAGGGGGTCTGAGGGGCCATCGTGATGTATGGATTTTATCCACACGGTCCATCCATTTTTCCATATTATTTTAGTGTACATTCCCAAAAATGAGGTAATTCCAAGGATCAAGTGGACCACACGGAGGGAATTAAATACCTACCGTTGAAACCTTCCTAGGGCTCACAGTGATGGTTAACTACCATCCAATCTATTCATAAGGTCACATGGATTTGGATGAATGGAAAAAACAAATGTTATCTTGGTCCAAAACTTATGTGGCCCCAAAAAGCTTTCAACGGTAGTTATTTAATCCTCAATGTGTGATTCACTTGAGCATTGGAAGTGCCTCCTTTTCGGCCTTTTAATTTGATATGGAAAAATGGACGGATGGTGCGGCTAAAATCCATACATCACGCTGGCCCCTCAAAGCTCAGACCAGCTGAAGCGGATTGCTGGTGTGCGACACACTACCAACCTTTGTGGTGTGTTGACGTGGCAAACTTGTATGGGCTCGTAATAATGTATATATTATACCCACACGGTCCATCCATTTTTAGAGATCATTTTAGTGTATGAGACAAAACAATAAGTCAGATCCAAACCATAATGGGTATCATTTCAACGGTGGGAATCATTGTTGCCACTACTTGATTGTGGTCTACATGAGCTTTGAATCTACGTCATTTTTTTGGTTCAAGCCTTAAAATAGACTTGTAAAGTGGATGGGCGGTGTGGATATTAAACGTACATCATGTTGTACCATTTGAAGGAAATTCCTCCGCTGGGATGCAAGGTGGGGTCTCCCTAAATGTTTACGAGAAATTCAACCCGTCCATCCATTTTTCGAGCTCATTTTAAGACAGGCTACCAAAATTTAGGAGTATCTAAGACTCAAATGGGTCACACCAGATGAAACAGTGGGAAAAGGAATTCCTACCGTTGAAACCTTCCCTGGCTCCACCTTGATGTTTAGATGCCATCCAAACCGTTTATAAGGTCATTTTCACTAGGATGAAGTGAAAACACTAAAAACTTAGACCGATACGAAACTTTTGTGGCCATATAAATAATCCGGGTGGTCACTAAATATCCACTGTTTCCTCTCGTGTGACCCATTTGAGTTTTGGATCTACATTATTTGTAGTTTCAAATACTAAAATGAGCTCGAAAAACGTATGTACAGGTTGGATTTCTCACAAACATCGCAGTGGCCCCACCCAGAATCCTTACACGGGAACTTCCCGCGAACCGGTTTAACCGGAATCCCCGCTAAAGCCTTTCCCATGAAGTTCATGCGCAAGGAACCTAGGTGGGGTCCACTGTAATGTTTGTAAGAAATCCACTCCATACATCCGTTTTTTGAGATCATTTTAGGGCAGGAGGCCAAAAATGAGCCAGATCCTACACTCAAGTGGGCTGAAAACATGAGGATTAAATTTACACAGTTGAAATATTCGTGGGGCCACAGAAGTTTTGAATCAGGCTAATATTTGTTTTTTCAGTTCATCCCAGTAGGAATGACGTTACAAACGGTATGGATGGAACGTAAACATCACTGTCAACCCCAGAAGGTTTCAACGGTAGGAATTTCTCTACCCACCCTTTCCTTTAGTACGGCCCACTTGAGTCTTGGATCCTTCTCGCTTTTACTTTCATCTGGTAAAATGGGATCAAAAAACGGATGCACGGAGTGGATTTCTCAAAAACGTCGCTGTGGGCTCCACCTACGTTTCCAGTGCAGGAACTTCAAGCCAAAAGGATTTTGCAGGAAATCCGGGTCCGGGACGAGCGGGCTAGTACCCAATCCTTATCCGGTCGAATCACGTCGGGTCAAGCCAGGCCCACTTTGATTTTAGTGATTTGATAATATTATTATACATATTAAATATACGTCATTTATTCTTATCAATCAAGTGAGATTCTTAAGCCACATGCAAAGGAGCCCTTTTACACAATTTGCACGTGTCAAAATGGCACACGTTTGTCAGATCTGATCCATCCATCTGGTGGGCCTTACCATTCAAATACTAAGTTTGATCTAAACCCAACTTGAAACTTAGGCCTAAAAATCCACCGGTACCCGAAATGCAATCCAATCCATACTTCTGGTGGGCCTTACCATTCAAAGGCTAAGTTTTTTTCAAACGCAACTTGAAACTTAGGTCTAAAGATCCGATGGGTACCCCGCAAGGAATCCAAACCAACCAGATCTTGATCTGGGCCTCCTGGCACAAGACCCGGACCCAGAAAAACCCAAACCCGGTAATCGCGGGCACTGAGTCGACTACCGTTGACAGCCCTACAAAAATTGAAAGGTTGGGTTTGTACCACCACCGAGATTATAGGGTCATCGTCCATCCACATTGGTGGACAACAGATCAGTGGCCTGGATTACTTAACCATGGGCCCACTTGAATAAACTGGGTCAGGGCACGCTGTTCATGTCCTGGGTGAGTTATTCGATACTCTGTCGGTGTATCTTGATATGCAGGCACACAAAAATTGCATACGTGGCATACATAAACAAACGAATATGCCTAAATGGTAGAATCCACTAACTAATCCAGTCTTAAAGATATCATACTTTTCCAGTCTTTATGAGGTAACATTTCTTTATGGATTTTTTTTTTTATTTTCTTTTATTTGATTCGGGTCGTAGAAGCTTTAATGGCACGTTGGGTACTAGCATAGGCTTCATAGGCGTATATTTTTCTGTGGTATTTATTTAATTGATTTCTTTGGTGGGTAAGATACAATAAGCCTACCAAATCAAAAGCATGAGTATGTGTCCCCCCGCCCCACTTAATAATTTTTATAGAGAAATGTTAAAACCCGAATCATTGGTACGTACCACGGTTTTGAAATATGTAAGTCAGGCCCATGGTCCTGTGGTTCAAACCATTGTATATATCATTTCCATGCTTCAAAAGTCTCCCGTGTCAAAGGATTCCACATCTTGTTGTTGCTCTGTTTTCAGTAGTTTGATCGGGTGGTGAATGTCGACCTGCCATAATTGAATTTGTGGCTCAATTCAAACCAAACAATCATGACCTCAAGCGTCGAGATAGGCAGATGTGCAATATAGGGCTGGAATCGAATGAGATCGGTCACCTATTCACCCAATCGCTTAATGTACAAATAGATCAGGCAATATTCGAAGGGTAGGGTTCGTCCTTTAACGATGGGTTACTCATCTACCTTCCGTACGAAATGACTTTTCAGTATAGATAAAAGAGAAATTAGAAAGGGATTCTTACAATCAGTCGCGGAGAACAGTTGTAAAACACCTTTCTGAATGGAGAACTGAATCGAACGTATAAGCGTAGACCCAAATTACAGCTAAGATTTTCTGCTACTTGATTAATGTTACGGATTATACTATGGAATATAAAGAGTGAGCGAAAAGTAAAAGATTACACTAGGAAATGTAATTTACTTACAGAAAAGAAGAATAATTATATTAAGGAATGTAAATCACGAGTAACTGAAAGGATAATTGAAAGATAATATTGGGTTTGATTGGGTTGGTATGAGATGAACTTTCTTACTGAATTCCTCTACTATTTGTAGCCTTACCTTGACCATCTAAATCATTCCCACATTTTAATAGTTGTTATAATCGCTCAACACTACATGGCCTTCTTTGCTCATACTCTTACCATTTGTCCTATAAATGCTTCTACATGATTACTCCTCCCTCAAGCGCTTAAGGGGCTGTTTGATTTCCGTTTCCAACTAGTAAATACCAATAAATGTATGTCATCATTAATTAAGTTTCTACCTACAAAAATGTCGGCTAAAATTATACTTGAATGATGTTGTTTGGTTGCATTCCTTAAGCACTGTAAATGACAGCCATTACACCCTACACAGTGTTTGTTTTTCAACGTGGAAATGTGTTGCATGAGCACTGTAAAATACAGTCATTACAGCGCTACTGAAGTGATGTCACCAAGTGTTGTGGGGCCACCATGAAGTATGTGTTGCATCCAAACCATCCATACATTCGGATGGATGATTTTAGGGCATGATCCAAAGAATGAGGCGGATCCAAGGTTCCGCTTGACCCCATCACAGAAAACAGAGGGGAGAGTGATGCCACCATTGGAACCTCCCGAAGGTCCACCATGATGTTTATCAGAGATCCAAATTGTTCATCTGTTAATGCAAACTGTTCATATGTAAACATAGACATGAAAGAAGGGAAAACACAAATATTATCACGGTGGAGGAAAACTTTTGTGGCCCTTAGAACTTTTTAATGGTGGGAGTCACTCTAGTCACTCTCCTCACTGTTTTCTGTTGTGGGGTCCACTACAGGCATGGATCTGCCTCATTCTTTGGATCATGCCCTAATATGATATCTCCAAATGGATGGACGGTATAGATAAAAAAACATACGTCATTGTGTGGCCTGTACAACTTGGTGACGTCACTTTGAGACTAACTACTCAACATGTCAAACCCTAATCCTTGTCTGCACCATCTTTGGTGAAACCGGAACCGCACCTAATCCACTTCCGCTTAAACGTGGGTACTTAAAAAGGACGCCAGTGTAAGGCCTCCTCCCATACGCTTGAAAAACCCACAAGTATGATAACTCCGGACCAACTATCTTGTAAAGTGGCCCACAAGTATTCTATGGTACAAGCTGCAGACATTTCTTCATATATGGTACAAGTATTCTATGGTATTTGTGGTCCAGATCCCACACAAGTATCCTAAATATACCAGGTAAATTAATACACCTGCATCAATCAGCTTTCACATAGCTTTGGGTATACATTTATGTTAGAGACACGAATCGGGCCCACCGTCACTTGCATGTTTTATCCAACAACCTGTAAAACATCATGTATCAATTTATCCAATAAGATATTGCATAGCAAAAACCCAAGATAGTGCAAGAACATCATATAGTGCTTTACATCAACACGATACAAGACATGCATATAAATAACAACCAAAACAATGTTGTCTACTGTTGGATATCCACCACTATAACTTTAATGGTTTATAGAGATGAGCTGAATTGGCATAATGACAAGCAATATGCCTAGTAGGAGCAGCAGTGCAGTACCGTCATCTTCGTTGGATTTGATCTCCATCTTCAAATGTGGGGGGTTTGAAGTTGAGGCCCTATAATCTGAGGTATTTTGATGGCTAAAATGATTAATTTGGATTTCAAGGTCATGCAACAGTGTTATCATCACCACTCATGTTTAGAAATTCACCACTTGGCATGTTCGAATGTTATGGTATCGCACTGAAAGCCTCTCATGCACGGATCGTTGTTTCTTGCGACGTATACGATTTGAATAGCGCCCTGCGGAACCCGTAGACCTCGGTATTACGTTCATCCCACGTAAAGTAAATACCAGGCCATCTTCCTCTGAATACAATGTAGACCTTACCCATCTAAAATGAAAAAATAACTTTCATTAAAAAAACAGATATATATATTTGAATATTAGCGTAAATAGAGACATTAGAGGAAAAAAAAGTTATCATTAGATGAACAGTTAAAACATAATTAAAATACTTTTTGAAAGTAAATATAGCATAAACAAGCATAGCAAAGTGTCAAAAATGGATCAAGCATCATAACATAACGTCGAATTGTCCAAAAAGAAAAAAGAAACCGTGTATCAAATGTTTGTGATAGGTGCATCCAGCAAACTATTAATTTTCTACTACGGCGGCCCAAGTGCTTCACTGATTGGACTTCATTAACATCTGGAGAAATTCCAGCCTCCTATGATTAGGAAGGTTAAGAAAAGTAACACCATATTCTTCCTACTTGTAAAGTAGTTTTGTTACACAAAGTACTTCTTGCCCGTTCAGTCCATCCAACTGCTCCAATTCTGGAATGATAACAGTCATTCTTACAAAATTCTTTCCCTTTAATATTTGTCGCAATCGATTGCAAAGCTTCAGCCGTGTCGGTCAAACCGTAACCAATCACATCTGTCGGACGGGTAGCCCTCGACCTCTTCCTAGTGTTCGCACTGTTGTTTGTAGTGTTGGAGTTATTTCCCTTTGCTGGTGGAATCAAATGTGGTATATTGGCACCTTCACGACTGTCCCACGACTATTGGATATTTGGGTCACTGTCCCAAAATCATCAGATCCAAGATCAACTAATATGGAATTAAGGTCCACAGTCTGTGTCATTGGATCATCTGGATCCCTTAAGCCACCAAAAGAAACCGTGTTAAAACTATCATTTCTGGTTGCACATCTTTTACCACTAGCACGATCATTCCTAAAAATGTACTCTAGATCATCATATCTTGAACACGGCTTACCACGAATATGTTGTGCATACTGATGTGACTATTAAGAAAATAAGAAATAGAAATGTCAAGGTAAGGGAGATATAGTCGACCTAAATTATAATTTAAATCGATATACACTTCTGAAAAAGAATATTGCTTCTCACCTTTATGTAGTCCACCCAAACATCATCCATTGCAACCACCACCTTCAAACCATCATCCCACCTAAAACCACTAACATTGCGCAAATTCTAAATTGTAAAGTAAAAGTTTTTCACAGTGCATGAGTGGTTAATGACGTTCTTGGAAGTGATAATGATCCCTAATTTATCTCCGATATTGTCAACAACAGGTTTGTATGTCTCTTTCTTAAAATCATGCCCACTCTTCTTCCCATTTGCAACATGCTCCATTAGACTATCAATAAGACAATTGTCCATGTCATCTGTCTAACGAAGTATACAGCCTGGGGAAGGTGCCTCATCTACTGATTTTTCCCGCATTCTTCTTTGGTGTCATTTTTGGTGTTGTTGCATAACATCGTCCAGTCTGCTTTGTGGGTGTTGATGGTTGGGATCTCACGTTCATTGAAGCTGCTGAGGACGTATCTTCAACTATCTTTTAGAAAAAAAAAACAAATATTTGCACAATCAACAAGAGAGAAATGAATCAATATTTTACAGTGGGCAAAACAATCATTGTAATATTGGCTTCAAATGTGATGATAACAATATACAATGAGTAATATATAATCAACCTAAATCCAATACCATATTCGCAACATTATATACAGCAAAAGAAAACAATAATCCTCAGGTTGGGATTGTGTTACATTCTACAAAATTGATAAATAACTTAAACCCTTTGACTCACTGTACTAAAATCATTCAACATCCTTTATGCAACGCCTTCACGAAATGCTATCCATGCATCTCTCTCTGCCTGAGTGGCATTAAGCACATTGCGGTCGTCATTGATAGCAGAATTCTCTAACATTGATGGAGACACTCATACATCACCATTTCTTGATGTACCATCCTCATCCACAATTTCATCATCTCTTGACAAATGAATAAAATTATGAATGACACAACAAGCGAGCACAATCTTGACTTGTGTGAGTATAGGGTATTGTGGAGCCGTCTTTAGAATGAGAAATCTAACCTTTAATACACCAAAGCACCGCTCAATAATGTTTCTGAGTTGTGCATAGTGATAATTGAAAAGCTTTTTTGCATTTGCGGGATTACGTCCAGTACGATATTCATTAAGATGGTAATGTACACCTCGATATAGAGCCATGAATCCAAGAGAATGAGTATACATAGCATCAACTACATAATATTTACCTACAGTGTATAGGGAATAAGTTTCAATCAGTGATGAATTACTGTAATTTATCAGGTAGGAGACATTAGTCTATATGTGCCGTTACCTTGATGTATGTAAAACGATCATGTTCATTGGTCAAAGCACTTTGTAGGACGCATATATCCGAAGCGGATCCCTCCCAACCCACAAGCATGTAAACGAATTTCATATCAAAATCACAAACTTCTGAGGAATTCTCCATTTTCTATTACGATAGACACCACTCTCATTACTAGAAACAAATGCAACTATATGCGTCCCATCTATTGCACCAATACAATCCTAAAGTACATATTATGTATAAAAAAAAAATTATAAAGTGAAAAAACTCAATACTTCAATGGCGAAATTACAAATCAAGAGAAAAAGTACTCACCTGAAAGTACTTATTCCAATTTGGATTACTGGTAATCTCAGGTGGGGTTTCTAGATCAGGTAGTTGTACATAGACCGAGTATAAAGACATTATTGCATATAGAACCCGATTGAAATAACGACTAATCGTTTTACCAGACCTTATGAACTGATGTCCAATGACTCTGTTACGCACATTATGTCCTAAAGTACGGAGGAACATCACAAGTTGTTCTTCCATGCTTACATGCTTCGCATCAATCAAACCGTTCTTATCCCGTAGAATGAAGCATAGGCTGAAAAAAGTTATCTTCCTCATTCTCAACTGGGAGATACATTAGTTGTCTGAAGCCCTAATTATTCCGTTGATTATCCAAGCTCGTTCATTATTTGCACACTTAAGTGGATTCTAAAATAGATAGTTGCGACAATATTCTAATCCAGTTGTCATGGCTATTGACGCGGATGCAAATATAATAACAAACATATTCATCTCTTCTTCCGTCCATCCGCATGCCATAGGCGACTCATACAAGTTTTAGACAATATGTCAAACCATGCAAGTGTTTCAGACGATATATCTACATATTCCAGATCGAAGCCGTTTAACTAGATGGACGGTGTGCCGACAATTCATGACGGATTCAACTATAGCACTTTGAGTCCATTTAAATTTAGTTAACATTTCCCCGTGGACAATTTTGGAGTGACAACTTATCAAGTGTACAAGCCAGATAGAGTATCATACAAGTTTCAGCCCCGTTGAGAAAAGAAAAATGAAAATGCACCTTACCTGTGACCTCAGGGACATATGGGGCACCCACATGGACGACTGTGATAAATCCACTTCATCCATCTATTTTTAAATACCACAATAGGACAGGACTCTAAAATCAGGCGTATCCAAAACTCATGTGGGCCATAATGCAGGAGACAGTGGGGATTTAACGCCTACAGGTGACAGAATTTTTGTATTAGGATGATATTTGTGTCTACTGTTTATCTGAGTGGTATTAACCCTATGAACGGCTTGGGTGGCACATGAACATCATAGTCCGCTTCATAATGGTTTCAACAGTGGATGTTTCTTGAGTTTTGGATCTGCTAGATATGTAGATTCCTGTCGTAGATGGATGGAATGGATGTGTTACGAACATCTCTGTGGGCTTCAGATACAAATCCGAGTGTAGTCACAAGCAATCTGATTCAAAAATTAAAAAAACAAAGGGCACATTCCATTGTTCGTGCTTGTACACGTCTATATCACTTCTGGAGAGATGTTTTGGATGAAGCTGTCATTACTTCCCACACACTGTTGATTATAATCATACCAAACGGTGGTAACCCAAATCCACCTCGAAGCCTCTGCATGTCCGAAGCTCGGAACAAGCGGGGGTAGAACCTAATCCGCCCGATATTCCATCTAATTGGATGATCTCAATGTGCCGCTCACATCACCGTTAGACTCCACTGTTTTACAATGTGATGAGCCATCGGATTGAATTAGGTATTACCGGAGTATAAAATAGAGAATTTTTTGGTGTATTAACAAACAAGTTAAAAATTTTCTGACCTACTAATGGCGTGAAGAACTGTAACCGAGCTGCAACTCCTTCCACCTGTTGAAACGCAAAAAAAAAAAAAAAAAAAAAAAAAAAAAAAAAGGATAAATCACATGCATTCGAAGTTCAAAAAGAAGAAGAAGACATCAAAAGCGGTAGTTATAAAATAGTTTTTGAAACAAAACCTGCGACCTACCAGAAATGAAAAACAGGAATGCCTGTTGCAGCGGATTTTTCAAACGAAAGAACAGAATTATATAGCCATGTAGATGCTGAATGTTCACGATTTCTGGCAGTCCTATGGAGCACAAGGATAATTTCAAAACATTCATCTCCTGTCATAGGTGATATGATGGCTTTGATAGATTAAGTCGACGATATCGCTAGGCACAGATGGATACGTAAGGTAACGTTGACTAGTTACCAGGTGATCTCAGTTTGGCCCACCTGCTATGTATTTAGCACAATCCACGCCAACCAATTGTTTTAAAATAAAAATTAAGGCGTTCAACCCAAAAATAAAGCTTCAGAGAGGATCAAGTCGATCATACCATGGGAAAGACCATTAGACTTGATTTTCACCATTGATATTATGATAGGCCCAACAGTGATGTTATTTTATCATCCATCCCGTTTATTAAATCTTCTAGACATGGATGAACAAAAAAATTAAATAAATAATCTAAGCTACAACCAAAAAGTGCTTGGCCCCATATAAAATATTCAACGGTAAAAGGGCCATAAACGATGTTTTCCGTAGACTGATCAAACTGAATGATGGACCACCATAATTTTTGGGCTCAACTCATAAAATCATCTGGTAAAATGGATGGATGGAACGGATCTTCTTGATAGATCACGGTGGACCCCATGCAGTTCTTCAATATAGGTTCCGCTTCCGCCTACATCCATGATTTCCATGGATTGCAAGTGTTCACACCCCAAGTATAGGGTTGTGATGTAGTAATAATCTCGGTAAGACTGAGGTTGAATCCACAAGGACTAAAACCTGTACGTAATCTGAAAGTAACCAAAAATATAACTAGAATAAGATGAAATTTAAATCAAGTGAGTATGAGGGAATAATGGTGAGAATACTAATCTAAAACTTGTGAAATTTAAAGGTAGGAAACTAGGGTGCCAAGGATCCACTTATGGAGATCAGGGAGATCTACAGTTGATTCATGAACTCAACTGGACTTCGAGTCCCATCTTCATCCAGTTGGAAGATATAACCTGAAAATCAAATCCGAACGTCTTTTGATCTACTTTTAAAGAAATAAGATTGAAGTAAATTAGAATGGATTCTATCACAAAACCATGCCCATGAGACAAAGCAAACAATAGAATTAAATCTGAGAGATGTATGAACGGTAGGAAGGGTGTTATCATCTAATTATGCCCAGGAGATGATGGTAAACAACAGGGCTTCCTGACTTCATAATCACAAAAAGGAAAAGAAAATACTCAAGCCATCGCAGATCTATTGTAATTTCAGTCACAACAAACCATTAACAACTAAAGGCATTCCTTAATTATCAACTAAGATCAAATTCATTCAAACATAAATCAGCCTTGTAGGAATCAGTCTCATCACTCCACATGCTTCTCCTCTTAGCCCTGCTAAGAGAATCAGTCCAACATGAATGGGCTGGATCCCTTAAACAAAACAAAATAAAATGAAAAAAAAAAAAAAAAACAACTCTACTATCTTTCTGTCTCTCTGCTCCACGTCCAGCCCAAGATCAAATGATGATGCCTTTCTCTTTCTTCTCCTCTCTCTTTTATAGCTGATGAAAGTCGGCCAGGAGTGCGTAAGGTCGGTGGGGAATTTCCGCAGCAACAGGTCGGTGCGAAAGGAGGTTCGGCTGCGTGCGTAAGAGTTTATGTACTGAAAAAATGGCGCTGCACTCCTCTCTTCCCTTACTATCTTTCTAAAAGGATAACGTCCCCTGGGACGTTTTGGGAAGGCCTTCATGATGGACGGTCCAAATCAGCCATCTGATCATCACCGAGATCACACCATGGCCTATAAAAGTCAGGCTGCTTCCGGACGCAAAACAGGGCCTTGTGGACTGACGTTGGACGTTCGTGAGGCCCATTTCTTGGTGTTTCTCACAAGATCTAATCCGTTCATTAGATTGTGCACGGAAAACCGGTCGGACATGACCATTTTTTTCTCTGTTTTGGTGTGGCCCACCAAATTTCTCCTTACACCGTCTATGCTCTGCTTAAACGGCTAGATTTCGCGCCTCGCGATCTTTTGCAATTCTGCCACCTAGGCAGTGATAAGAAGCTCCATGGGGATCTGATGGACAGTCCGGATTGGACCGTTGAGACCGGATGGTGGCCCACAAGGATCACCCGCAACTCTTTGTCCGGTGTTTATGGCAGCAGAAAAAAAGGAATTTGAATTACTTCAGAAAGGGTCAGTCAAGAGTCGGTTTGACCGACTCTCTGTTGCCATGCACGGCTAGTGCAATTGTGCATTATGTATACTCATGCTTAAGTGGGGTCCACTATGATGGGTATGAGAAATCCGTTCCGTCCATCTCTTTTCTCATATCTTTTTCACAGTTGGGACCAAAATTGAGGCATATCCAGATTGCGGGTGGGCCCAGAATCCAGATTTTAAGGGCTGGAACATTTCCTCAGTGATCCAATGGATGAAATTTGATATATAGGTTAATTTATGGTCCTCAAGCCATGTATGTAGTTTCAAGCCAAACGGATGATGGGAACCCTGTAATCATGCATTCTGGACAATTTGGAGGCCCGTTTAACATGAATGGCGAGATTTTCTTGGATCTCTGGTATGTAAATTCTTCGATCTCAGTCCCCTAGGGTCTGTCCCTTGCCTTAGTATCTTCAGAGCGTTAAATCTATGCTTTTAGCACCCTTTCGCAGTCCAAGCTAGCAAATTCACCTTATAACACAAATACACTTAAAAAAAGGCATTAACAATATCATGCTCATAAAATCCGGTAATAACTGGGGTCTAATGTACAATATTTGACCTTCAACACAACTCCCAACCAGCATTTTGCTAATCCCGAGCAAAGTATGCGAAAAATAAATTGAGAATTACAGGATAATTTTTAAAAACTCGAGTGGTTTAAAATTTAAAAAAAAAAAAAAAAAACAATCCAAATATTAGAAGTCTAAGATTCATGAATGTTCGACATTTCATTCTCCTATACTCAAGCGCATAGTAGACTTCATAATTAAGATCAAAATATTACTCCGCCAATTAAAAATTTTCTAAACATTAAGATCCATGAATGTATAGTGTAATCTCGGCTTAGCAACTTTAAGATTTATTTCTCTATTTCTTGATATCATTGGTAACCAATAAGAGGATTCATGACAACCAAAACCTACCTCATAAATTTCAACTTTTGATTTTTTTATTAAAAGTAATGCCAAGGAGGGGAATTAAATCCTCACCTATAGGGAGCAAACCTATGGTAAAGGTCATTCGCCTAACCCTTTCAATTCTTCTTTATAAACATGATGATAAAATTTCTCAGGCTGGTTCTTTTCACGCTTAGTGATTACCAAGTTAATCCTTCAATATTGAACTGAAACCTCAATGTGTAAGTGAGATGTGACATGTGAAATCATGATTGAATCAATGTTTAAAACTTCTAATCATGGATTGATAAGTTGAACTCAACTGTAAAATCTATTAGACAACTAAATCCAAGAGGCGTAAATCCCCAACACTCCATATCTTATAGTTTTAAATCAATAATAACTGTCAAAATCACTTCGAATTTAGAAAAAATTTCAAAATTTTCAAAATTTTTACTCAAAACCAAAAAAACACTAATTAGGTAACCTAATCTCTCACCCCCAACCTAAAATATACATTGTCCTCAATATAAAAGATATGAGTATGCAATGCACATGGGACAATGAAATTGAAAGAGAAGTGATGGAAAGATAATACCTGGACGAAGGACTCAAGAGGCTTTTCCACAGAGATCTCGGCATAAAAGTTGGTCAGCACGAGAGTGAAGACACGAAAGCAAACTATCCTAAAATAATGCAGGAAGCAGACTAACCTAATGGCATAAAACTGTCTATCCTAGAACAGCATAAATCAAACTACCATAGTCCTATAAAAGCAGGAAAAAATTACTCAGTCATGTCGCAGGGTTCCTCTTTCGGCCAATATCTTGATAAGTTTCTCAGTAAGTTCCTCAACAGGATCATCCAAAAGCCCTTTTTGCAATAGGCTTGGATCCCCTGGAGCATGACTTTCCAGAGAAACTTATGTACCTCATCAAAAAAATTTCGTTGAACTACTTGAGGTTTCCAGAGTATATACAATTCACCTGTGACAGAAGAAGTTTCATTATTATTATCCCATGGTGAATCAGAGACTACAAGTAAATAAAGTTCAGAAAACTTCGCAAGAAGTGATGTAGTCTCAACACATTCCGAAGTATCAGACTTCGGTTCCATTGTCAGCTCCTCCTCCTTTAATGGTAGACATATAGGATCAGTGGAGGGGCTTCAGAATAAGGGTTCACTCGGTCAGTGATGACTATCGAGATGTTGTCTTTCAAGGCATCCACTTTGTCTTTTGACATGGGATCGTTTGAATCTACAAAGTGTGTTAAGCAATCATCCAAAAAGTTGGAACATTCAGCTGAAAGTGACTCATTTTTCACATTAAAGTGTGTGATAATCTGCCCAAGGATTCCATCATCTTTAAAAGTAGATGGAGGTATGCTCTCTTGCTCCTACCCTGCACAGACAAATTGAGGGTCGGTAGACGAAGTATTAATGTGAGGACTCTATTCATTGATACTACTCAGAGGTGGCATTGAATTGTCAAAACTCAACAGTTCAGATGGTGGCCTCAACTGGGTGGTTTCAAATTCCAGAGTCATTTCGAGCAACTTGTCCATCTCCTGAATCATATCATCACACAATTCAGGGAAATCATCTAAACATATCTCACAAGAGATAGAAGGATCGGTTGTAAGAAACTCATCCACTTTTAAATCAGATAGGTTAGATGAATGGAGCAGCTCATTTTAACCGCTCACTTCATGTACCTCTTGATCATTGACCTAGACCAAACTTGAGATTAATTCCAAGGGGACTGGGGCTACACATTCATGATCGTCATCCTAATACTCATCATATTCTAGTTCAGTGCAGTGCACACTTGGGATGGGATCGCTTTCCTCACATTCTATTCCCAGATTGGGTTGAGGTTTGCATAAAATAACCTCTTTCTCATCATTGAAATCTAGCGTGTCATGTGAGTGAAGTGTGTCATCATCATTATATTTGAAAAACACCCACGTCTCTTAGTCATTCTTTTGAATTGTCATCGAGATCGACTCTTCAAAAAATTGAACCATATGCTCATTGACGTAATCCAACTCTTCATTCCAAATTCCATATTTCTTCAAAAGCGAGTGCGGATCACTTTCCTCGTATTCTATTTTTGGATTAGGTTGTGGTTGGGAAGAATAAGCTTGCTCTACCTGATTGACGATCGAATTAAGTGCTTCTAACGTTTTTTGCATTTCTGTAAGACACTCCATGGTATACTAAATTGAATCCTCTTGGATCGTTTCTAGTTGGGTCTCAAAGGTGGGGTATCCAAGAGAATAGTCATTATAACATGTTGTTGGTTCATTTCCCCAATTTTGATGTTTCCACTAATTATAGTCATACGGATTATAGGTAGGAGAATCTGATGATTGGTAATACATATTATCACTCATAATATAATCACGCATTGTTTTCTTTTTATCGGATGGGTGATAATAATTCTCACTCTCATAGTTATGATAACCCCAACACTCACGTACCGTTTTGTTAATTCGTGGGGTGTAATTGTTCTCCTGCATATAATCACGTAAGGACTTCTTAACTGGTGGATCTTTATATTCTGATTGGTTCTCAATGATAGTTTCAGAAAAGTTTTAAGACATAGGTTGATTTCTATCATAATCATCATCCCAATTTATGTTATTCTTCTCAGCATATTGACGTTCCCACTCGTGCATATACATGGTGAAACCCTTACTCTAATTCTAATTCTAAAGAAAAATCCTACAACAATATAGAAAGTAAGTAGAGGAGAAGTTAGAAAGAAGTTACCAGATTGGAATCCCTAAGTTAAGAACCTGCAAAACAAAACAAAACAAGTTAGTTCCTAAAAAATAGAAAGTTCAACAATAGAAAGTAAACTCTCTTCTAAAAGGAAGGAAGAATTCTAAAGATAGTTAAAAATAGAAAGTTTCTAAAATTAGAAAGGTTTCTAAAAAGGGAAATCACTAACCTAATTTCTAAAGTAGAAGAAGAAAGTCTCGAAAAAAAAAAATTAAAAAGATGAAATAAATTAAGAAGATTCCTAGAACAAAACCTAATCTAGAAATAGAAAGTTACAAAAGTAGAAAATCAGAAAGAGATTCCCAATTTAGGAAGTATATGTCAGAATCCTACAAAACAAAAAAAAAACAAGTTAGTTTCAAAAAATCTAAACCAAAAATCTAAGGTTAGAACAATCCTAATCTTAAACTAATCCCAGAACAAATTAATTTCAGAAAATGTAACAGTCAATTCCCGGCAACGGCGCCAAAAACTTGTTCACACCCCAAGTATAGGGTTGTGATGTAGTAATAATCTCAGTAAGACCGAGGTCGAATCCACAAGGACTAAAACCTGTACGTAATCTGAAAGTAACCAGAACTAGAACTACAATAAGATGAAATCTAAATCAAGTGAGTATGAGGGACTATTGGTGAGCATACTAATCTAAAATTTGTGAAATTTAAAGGTATGAAACTAAGGGCCTGTTTGGCCAGGCAGATCCCACGGTATTAGGAGGGATGGGATCAATTTTAAGGTAATGATGATGGTGTCAGTAGATTGTCTTAAGATCCATGGGATTGCATATATCCCGGGACAAGTTCACTGGGTGTGTTTGGCATGCCGTGCATATCCCGGGATTTTACCTTCCAATCCATCCAACCAAGGGATAGGATCAATTTTAAGGTAATGATGGTGATGTCAGTGGATTGTCTTAAGATCCATGGGATTGCTAATATCCCGGGACAAGTTCACCGGATCTGTTTGGCTCGTCATGCCTATCCCAGGATATTGCTGATCCCATCCCTCCTAACACTGTGGGATCTGCCTGGCCAAACAGGCCCTAAGGTGCCAAGGATCCACTTGTAGAGATCAGGGAGATCTACGGTCGATTCATGAACTCAACAGGACTTTGAGTCCCATCTTCATCTAGTTGGAAGATATAACCTGAAAATCAAATCTAAACGTCTTTTGATATAGTTTTAAAGAGATAAGATTGAAGTAAATTAGAATGGATTCTATCACAAAACCATGCCCATGAGACAAAGCAAACAACAGAATTAAACCGATCTACAGTCAATCTGAGAGATGTATGAACGGTAGGAAGGGTGCCGTCATCTAACTATGCCCAGGAGACGATTATGAATAACAGGGCTTCCTGACTTCATAATCACAAAAAGGAAAAGGAAATACTCAAGCCATCACAGATCTATTGTAATTTCAGTCACAACAAACCATTAACAACTAAAAGCATTCCTTAATTATCAACTAAGATCAAATTCATTCGAACATAAATTAACCCTGTAGGAATCAGTCTCATCACTCCACAAGCTTCTCCTCTCCGCCCTAGCTAAGAGGTTCAGCCCAACATGAATGGGTTGGATCCCTTAAACAAAACAAAATAAAATAAAAAGAAAAAGAAAGAAAAAAAAAAAAAAAAAAACCAACTCTACTATCTTTCTGTCTCTCTGCTCCACCTCCAGCCCAAGATCAGATGATGATGCCTTTCTCTTTCTTCTCCTCTCTTTTTTATAGCTGATGGAAGTCGGCTAGGAGTGCGTAAGGTCGGTGGGGAATTTCCACAGCAACAGGTCGGTGCGAAAGGAGGTTCGGCTGCATGCATAAGAGTTTACGTACCGAAAAAACGGTGCTGCACTCCTCTCTCCCCTTACTATCTTTCTAAAAGGATAACGTCCCCTGGGACGTTTTGGGAAGGCCTATATGATGGACAATCCAGATCAGCCATCTGATCATCACCGAGATCACACCATAGCCCGCAAAAGTTGGGCTACGTCCGGATACGAAATAGGGCCTTGTGGACTGACGCTGGACATTGGTGAGGCCCATTTCTTGGTGTTACTCGCAAGATCCAATCCGTTCATTGGATTGTGCACGGAAAACCGGTCGGACATGACCATTTTTTCTCTGTTTTGGTGTGGCCCACCAGATTTCTCCTTACACCGTCTATCCTCTGCTTGAACGGCTAGATTTCGCTCCTCGCGATCTTTTGCAATTCTGCCACCTAGGCAGTGATAAGAAGCTCCATGGGGATCTGACGGACAGTTCGGATTGGACCGTTGAGACCGGATGGTGGCCCACAAGGATCGTCCACAACTCTCTATTCGGCGTTCGCAGCAGTGGAAAAAAAAAAGGAATTTGAATTCCTTTAGAAAGGGTCGATCAAGAGTCGGTTGACCGACTCTCTATTGACATGCACAGCTAGTGCAATTGTGCATTATATATACTCATGCTTAAGTGGGGTCCACTATGATGGGTATGAGAAATTCGTTCCGTCCATCTCTTTTATCATATCATTTTAATAGTTAGGACCAAAATTGAGACATATCTAGATTGCTGGTGGGCCCAGAATCTAGATTTTAAGGGCTGATCTGTCCGTTAGGGCACTTTCTTAGCGATCCAATGGCTGAAATTTGATATGTACAGTTAATTTATGGTCCTCAGGCCATGTATGTAGTTTCGAGCCAAACAAATGGTGGGAACCCTGTGATCTTGCATTCTGGACGATTTTCAGGCCCGTTTAACGTGAATGGCATGATTTTCTCGGATATCTGACATGTAAATTCTTCGATCTCAGTCCCTTGGGGTCCGTCCCTTGCCTTGGTGTCTTCAGAGAGTTAAATTCATGCTTTTAGCACCCTTTTGCAGTCCAAGCTCATAAATTTACCTTGCAACACAAACACGCTTAAAAGAAGGCGTTAAAAATATCATGCTCATAAAATCTGGTAATAACTGGGGTCTAATATGCAATATTTGACCCTCAATAGCAAGATCCAAAGACGTGACTTCTTCCTATGTATTGCAAGATTTTCCTGCAAGAAATCCATTCAAAAATTGAAATGGTGGTAAGGTGCTCGACAGGGGTTTATGTCCATTTCCTTCATTTATTGTAAAATCAAACAGGCCCTAAGCAAATGTTATGGCACTGCTCAATGCATTTAAATTATATTATCATAAAATCCTCTTCGTATACCCCTACAGATCTTCAAATACACCACGCGGATCCATCCAAATCGCACATAACTCACTCTGATTGGTTCCTGCAAGAAATGGCAACAATGAAGATGAACATTGCCACCCCCGTCACTTCACCTTTGGGAAAAAGTGAAAGTGACATGTGACCCCTCATTAATGTAGCAATACTCTTATATGTGTGGTAGCATCACAATAACCGTCTCTGACCGAAACACTCTTACACGTCAGTCATAACTACCATTTTTTGAAATAAGAGCTACACCCCACTACGACACGTGCACATGCATCGTACCAAAGAATAATGATGCCCTAATAAATGTTCCATCACCTCGGCCGATATAAACATTGTTTCAATATTCTTTCATTATACGCTTCCTTTCTCCTTAAAGCTTCCGATTTCCTTTTTCATTCTCGCTCTAACAATGGTTGCCCCATCGTCTTCTTCTCCGTCTTTTCATCAAGATGACTTGGTTATAGTAACGGATGCCCTCTCTAAAACATTTTCCAACAATATAGTCTTCAAATCACATATTGGAGACTATTATTATATGAGACCGGCATTCTCTCCTACAACTAATGCCGATGAAGTTAGCACGATGGATCCTTTGTTCCCAATCTATCTGGGCAAGGCTTTATTGATTCTGTCTGAATCCATCCCTGAACCCACCAATGCTCTAAAGAATCCTAGATCTTGGCCGAGACCACTACCAGAATGGGATATTTGGTTCGCCCGTCTCATATCAATATGAGACAACATGGAGGAATTTGGGCATTTACGAATGCATCAAACTATCCATCCATGATTACCCATCAGATTTTTCTCTTCTCACAATAGCTTCGACATTTTGGAGCTCATCCACCAACACATTTTTCTTTGAGTGCGACTCTATGAGTTCAATGATTTTAGACGTTACAGCCTTAACCCAACTTATTCCTTTCGGTGAGGCTATCTTCCCTGATTTATCTCAGAAAGAACCTAAATGGTTCACAAATAAAGTTGGCAAGGCTTACTCTCATTTCATTCCGACGTACTGCAAACACAAAGGACTAGTCGATTATGAGGAACATATGGCCTTCTTATTATAATGGTTTAGCTAACATTTACTCTGTGTGAATGCTCTACAAGTCACGAATGAGTACATTCAACTGTTCGAGGTACTTGCATAGGGTCGAAAACTTGATTGGCCACCTTTTGTACTCGGCCACTTATGTACAGAGGCATTTTTTAGATCACCACGAAAGGTCTGTATCTTGGAGGGGGAGCATCATGGCTTCTTCAGATGTGGATCTACGAATACTTCCATCATTCTTTATACATTATTCTCTTCATTCTGATGTTGTTTATTCTTCGTATGGCGCACATGTCATCAATTCTCCCTAAGAAATCCAAACATTTTATGTCTATATGGACATCTTATTCTTTTCTTTGGATAAAGGTAGGCAGAGTTAGTCATTTACTCCCTTTCATGATAAGAAATTCAGCCCAGCTTGGTTCATTGGCTGATACGTGAACGCAGATGATCATGCAGCGTATTAGGTACACCTCGTTTGGGAGAGTTATCTCATCTGCAGAGATCTCCCTTATGGTGGCATAATCCACACTGGCAAGAACATTAAAGTAGTCATTGAGTAGTACTTTCCAAAGTCCAATGCATCTTATGTTCGTTCACTCAAACAACCTATAATCAACCTCCCTTCCCTTGGTCGATCGCTAATTAAATCGATCTCTATCACTCTCTCAATTCTACTTTCCAATCGGCCAATCTAACTCTCGATCTTACCTACTATCCAAATCAACCCCAAGTAATGGACACTTTCGTTGCTTGGTGGGATGGCTATTATAAGAAGCTAATTAATAAATCTCCTTAAGCTATCATATCCCAACTTTCTTCTTCCATAAAGCTTCGAGGAAAGAAAAGAGCAACACCTAATCAAACATAACTCCTAGCGGAAAACCTAATAAGCCAAAGACCAAATCATCCGCTATCTCCTCCCCCACAAACTTCACCAACTGAGATGGCTCCTCAACCGAAGCGCCAAAAACCTACGGTGAAGTTACTTGTCACTCCCACATCTCCATCTGCTCCAAAGAGGATCTTTGACTTAGGATCTCCTCTCGACCTGCCTCCTCAACATCCTATTTTGGTCTTCTAGTGCTCTGACCCACCTCCTCAGCCAACATAGCAAATCAGTTGTTGCCGACCTCATCTAAGAGAAGATTGCATTAAGGAATTTCCTCGACTGAGGTTGCGTCTTCAGTTGAAAAATACTTCAAAATCAAATATTGGCCAGGGATCTCCATTGAAGACTATTCTAAAGAAATTAAGAAATGTTTGAAACGTCAACAAAAAGATCACTATAATAAATGTTGGAATAAATTGTGGCAGGATGGGGAAAGATTAAACAATCCCGATTTTCATTCGATGAAAAACATCTTACTCCTTATCACCCCAGTCCGCTACCATTCTCCACTTCTACACGAGCAATGGCGATGATTATAAAATATCCTCAAACTGTGGACAAACTATTCATCACCTATGTCGTCTGTTCTAATTTAGGTGTTGGTTATTTTTACTCATATACCTGCTCTGAGCTTTTAACCTCATACATCGGCTAACTATGTCTTTCTTTTGTGGTTACATGAGAGCTGTCGGCCGCAGAGAAGCAAGTTATTGTGGCGTGGCCACTACAACAACATCAACCAGTGACCGATGCTCCTGGATGTACAGACTGTTGATTCTAAGGACACGATCAAAACCGAGGCTCTTCCTTCTTATGCTTATCATGAAGCTACAACTCTCTTTACAGAGTCTAAATATATGGCCAACCTTCCCCAAACATCGCCTACCGCTATCAATCAAGATTAAGAAGAAAATGAGTGTCCCTTAAGTGACACTCCTTAGGGCTCAAACAGAGGATCATCTCCTCAACCTATTCTTCCATCTGTTCAGCAATTTCCTTCGACAGTTGAAGAACTTCTTCAACTAGATGCAACACATGAGGTGATTGTCTATGATCAGACAGCAAAAGAGACTCCTACGGTCAATGTCTCTCCACATAGCCCGGTCTCGATTCCTACATCAGCATCAATGGTCGTGGATGATGCCTCAGCCTCTTTTGCAACCACTAAAGACACACTTTCGGTTGAAGACATCCTCTCCCCTCTCAAACGAGCTCTTGCCGATGATATCAGTGTGGCCGAGTCTCCTTCTTTCTCGACCGAATTGTAAAGCCTCAAAGAAGAACTTTGGACCCTTGTACATTTAGGATTATCCATGACTATGTCAGTCAAGATGATTGATAGGCTCACCTTGCTAATTAATCCATACAGGGCTTTCTCTTATTCGGATGTGAGTCTCAAAGCCAAATTACTGGCCCTGAATGATTTCTTAGTGTATGTTAAAGAGAACTACGAACTCTGCACCATTATTAGTCACTTTGAGACTGAGCACGTAACAATGGAATCCCATATGACAACAACCAAGGATATCACAAGTAAATTATTGGCCAACCACACGAATTGAAAACATATAAGGCTGAGTTGGAGGAAATGAGGATACGGATCATTGATTTGGAGCTAAAGCTAATGACTCTAAAGAGAAACTACGAGGAGAGGAGTGTTGAATGCGATTGGCATAAGAAAACGATCAAGGATTTGGAAATCTCCACTAAGGCCCAAACATCAAATATTGATCGAATTTGTCACTCCATCTCTCTCCCTCACTCCATCTCACTCCCTCTCCCACTCCCTCAAACTCTCCCCCTCTCCCAAACCTAGGAAATGAAAGAAAGGGGTAAAAGCCTTTTTATAGCCTCACTTGAAAATCGTAAATGTTTTTGAAATCCAGAGCTTGTTAGTCGGACCGACAAATGTCAATTCTATCATGTTTTTGAGCTACTAAAGTTAGTTGATCCAAAAGGGGCTAGATCGGTCCTGAATCGGCATAGTTCACTATTCTCAGGGTCCTACAGGTTTTAACACCCTAGTTCTCATAACCCGACGATGATCGCTCACGCATGAAAACCCGAGCATTACGTCATGAAGTGAACTACCATACATCTTAATTAATAGCAAATCTCATGACATAAAGTAAGACAACTACTATATAAGTCATAGATGTCAAGAACATTAACGACAAAATTTAATACATGTAAAAGTCAACATATAAAATCCCACGGCAGGGGATTTTAATTACAATCCATGAAATTAAAAGCATAAGGTTCTAATAGTGGAAGCATGTAAATCATAGACTACTAGTTAAGCTCAACCAAACTAGCACGATATCCTTCCTCGTCAGACTCATCATCAGTCACATCTGGGATCCCAACTAGGAGTATTCCTCTGTCAATAAACCCGCATCTATTTGGTGCAACCGCACAATAAGGTGAGTGATAACTGAGTGGGTACTTCCCCCAAAGATTTCATGCATATTATAGTATTCTAAATTAGTTTCAATCAACTTAGCAATTCATAATGAGAGTAAAGTAATATGAATACATGCATGAATGTATAAATGTATATCTAAAGTCACAGGTCTGGAGATGCACATCCAGCTGTCAAAAGAAACGGTCACCTGCAGTAGATTAACTACCTGGAAAAGACCATGAAGTGAGTGCGCCCAAGGAAGTTTAGCCTCCTAAAAAAATATTCAGGATACACCCGAGGAGGTCTAAAAACCCGGAAAAGCCTCATGTAAAGAGAGCGGCCCATAGTGGCACAAATGCACTTATCTAGAATTTTAAACTAGAATAATAGAATTCTTAGTAAACCTAACAAAATGTGGCTTATATCGAGCACTCGGTAAAGCTCACATGTCATGCGTGGATGTTATGCACATGATGTCCATATACATTCCTTAGATCTGGCAACATCAGCCCTTAAATTACAGCCATTATCAAATCTTAAGATTCTTGGCAAATATTAAACATTCAACCATGAGCTTAATAAGGCTTTAACACAGATCTTTATAATTCCTCTAGGTTCAAATAAGCACCCACAAATACAAAAGGTTAGTCTCAAGTACGATTATACTATTTGGAATATTTAAGAGTTTATTCCACATTCCTTACAAAGGAAGATATTCCACATATATTCTTCATAAAACAAAGTGAAATGTAATTACAAGGCTCATGTCATCATTATTAGAAGTGTACTTATATTCAAGTAATCATTAATGTAACGTAGAGATAACAAGAATAAATTCTATTCACGTGGTTAATCAATATGGAATTAGAGTAATAGGATTTAAAGCATTACCTCATATCCAACAATACTAAGTAGGAATGAAAGGAATGAATTCATATTCACAATATTCTAAAATTATCCATACATTAGATTCAAACTAAGATGGAAACTAGTGAATGTAAGAAGCATTAAGGGTAATTCCTCACCTTGGGTTTGGGGATTTTGTTTAAACGTGGTTTAGGAGGTGTAGCCCGACTCAATTGTGAATTGTAAGAGTGTAAATCTGCCAACGGAGTCTAGTATTGGTGTACCTAGCTCTCCTAACATCCAAATTTGTCCAATTGTATTCACCCTAGTTATATTTATGTTAGAGTTGTTGTTTGCATGGCTCGGGTTTTTACACAATTGATTAAATTACAAGATGCGAAAGTTGACTGGTGAGAAATAAAGCACGAAATGTGAAAGTTCACCCTAATCCAATGGTGGTATATGAATATCTCTCTATTAAATATATATTGACTAAGTTAATTGATATCTATGCCAATTGAGACCTTATTATTGTCTAAGTATTTATAATGAGAAGTCATCCGCCCATTGAAGTTCTTGTGGGAGGATTCTATGTGGAACCACTGTGATGTATGTGAGAAATTCAATCTGTCCTTCCATCAATTGTGAAAGCTTAAAATAGTATAGCAACTTAATAATTGTTAAGATCCAGAACTAAGTGTGCCACAAAATAAGTAATAATGAGAACGGAAGTGGCTAAATTGCAATTTCCTTAACCGTTTATTGTGAGGTACTCCACTCCCAATTGTAATTTCATTACTGCCAAGTTGGAGTCACGATTTGAGGTTTAATTCGCCTTATAAGTACTTAGAAGGTAATTACAATTCCACCATATCCACTCTATCAAACTAATCATCACAATCCAATTCATTAGTGCATTCAAACAGAACCAAAAGTAGGCAAATCACCAAAGGAGAAGGGATTGCCTTATTTATATAGTCTACTTACCTGACCTCGAATACAGTAAGAAATCTCACTAAAATCTACATCTTCAAGGAGAGAGGGAAAAAAAAAAAACATTAATGTTATCATGGGGTGATATATAGAGATTATTCAACTAATGTGGATACTTAAGAAATGGATAGTTCAGGCAATGACAAAGAATGTTATGGTAGAAACTACAGCCAACCAAAATTCATATAAATACCCAAGAAAACTTAAATATTTGCATCCACTGGCTTTCTCTAATAATCTCGAACTTCTCAATTTTTCTTAGGTTCATTTAGAAGTGGCTAAAAATCAACAACCAATGTTATAATAAGTGACCCTTGTAGTTCTCTTCAAGATGAAAAATGATTTTACCATACTCTATATCCGTAGAGACCTTTGAAGTCATTGTTGCCAAGGTTATCTGGGTAACCAATCACTAGCACGTTTACTGATGAACGACCAAAGAAAACCCCATGATATAATTGCCCCAAGAAGAATAGAGCAGTTGACAATGTGTGGGTAGATAAGACCACATCCAATGTACGTTGGACTAAAATCAAAATAAAAGTTGCAAAGGCAAAAAAAAAAAAAAAAAAAAAAAACAACAAGGTAAGATGGATATGATAAACCAATTTAAAGCTTGCATAGCTAAAGCCATCTTCTTGCATGACATGGATGGTTGAGATTGCAGCTCCCTCAATGTTGTTCATGGAGTAGCCACATGGTCAAACTTAAAATCACATATATCAGAACTCGGCAAAATCTTCTGTATGCCTGAAGCGGTAGTCATCTCTGTTGTCGAGCTTGTTTTTGTCTTGTAGAAGACGGAGGCCAGCTTCCTATCCAGACCATTCATGCACATTTCCAAAGTGCAAAGTGGGCCATCATCTTCGGCCATTGATGCTGTGCAAGAAGAATAAATGTGCCACTGCTGGGATTCAACAAGAGTGCTCATCACATACGCCTTGCCACCAGAGCCAAGGTTGCCAAAGTGGTCGTTGACCATGGTCACATTAGATCATTCAGCCTTTGGAGGGATAGAAGAATAAGGCTGTAAAAATCCCTCTATTGATCATAGAAACCCTGAAGGAAATCCCTTAATCGATCGCAAAAACTCTTATCAATTGAAAGAAATAACTCAGTCGATCGCAGGAACCCTAGCAATTGAAAGAAATCCCTCAATCGATTGCTGAAACCCTAAAGAACGACGGAAAGGGGAAGATTTGCAGAGAATCATATCGAAAGATGTAGAAGTCCTCGTATTTAGCTATAGAGAAGAGGTGGAGACGGTGCTAGGGCGTGGGAGGGATTTTGGGAGGGAGAGATAAAAAACAGGACCACGAGAATGAAATAGCGGGTGCATTTTTTTTCCATAGTTTTAGCTACGGAGTAAACCCATTGCAATATAGCTACATCTTTAAACCGTAGCTAAAAGGCCCCATAGTCCATAGCCTTTGCTCGATTTTTTTGGTAGCAAAAGTACGATCGAATACATCTCACAAGCAATCTTTAGTTGAATATTCAATTTGATGCATTTTTATGATAGATCCTATCGGATCAAACAACCAAACTAACAAGTAAGGAATTTAGGGAGTTTGGGTCCCACGGGCGATCTAATGTGGTTCATCTAGTTGGAGCATGAGGTTCGACTGAGCCACAGGCTTCTAGGTTTGGCTCTAACATATGAATTTCTAGGTCTACGAGTACAAGTGCACATGAACACATGCAACTTCCTATTTTAATTGAGATTTTTATGATAACACTTGAGGACATCCAATACCCAAGTATTAGATTGTCAGGGTGTTACATGTGGGCCCCCACAATTCAGTCTATTTTGAGGGGTATGAGTGCTTACCACTACACTGGATAGCAAACATATTCTAAATTATATAAATCAAATGAAGGGTTTAGACCAATCAGATTGGTCCTAAATTTGGTACATAAATTATCTATTAAGTATACCATCATCACGTAAATTTGAGATCTATCAAATATATGTGGATACCACAATATGGTCCATTTTGAGGGGTGTCAGTGTTGATCATTGCACTTGACCGCAAATCTGGTCCAAATTACATAAATCAAACGAAGGGGTTAGACCAATCGGATTGATCCCAAATTCAATATGCATGATCCAAAGTATAATATCAACACATAAAATTTTGAATTAATTGGAAATCTGTAGAGACCATAAATCTTGACCATTCAGAAGGGTATCAGTGCTTACCACTTCACTGGACAACAAACCTAGTCCAAATTACATAAAACAAATGAAAGGGTTAGACCAATTAGATTCATCCTGAATTAGGTATATGCATGATCTATCCATTATAATATCAGCACACAAAATTTGAGATTAATTGGATATTTTTGGATACCATAAATCTGCGTCATTCAGAAGGGTATCAGTGTTGACCAATGCATTGGACAACAAATTTGATCTGAATTGCATAAATCAAATGAAGGGGTTAGACCAATCAGATTCACACCAAATTTGGTAAACACATGGTCCATCAAGTTTACTATTATAATACAAAATTTGGAATCAATCAGATATCTTTGGGCCCCACAAGCTGGTCCGTTTAAGAGGTGTTAGTACTAATTATGCACTGAACAGCAAATCTGGCCTAAATTACTTAGATCAGATGGAGGAGTTAGACTGATCGTATTGACCCCAAAATAGGTACATACATTTTATATAAAGTACAATATCAGCCCACAAAATTTAGGATTAATCATATATCCATGTCCCCCACAATCTGGTCCATTTTAAGGGATGTTAGTGCTGACCACTGCACTAGGCAACAAATCTGCGCTGAATTGTATAAATCAATTAAAGAGGTTAGACTGATCAAATTGACCCCAAATTTGATACATATATAGTCCATCAACTCTACTATCATCACAAAAAAATTAGGATCAATTGAATATCTGTGGACACCATAAATCTAAGTCGTTCAGTAAGGTACCAATGCTGACTATTGCATTGGACAACAAATATAATCTAAATTGCATAAATCGGATGAATAGGTTAGACATATTAGAATGTTCCGAAATATGACACATGTATTCTCTATCAAGTATACTATCATCATAAAAAATTTGGGCCCAATTAGATATTTGCAAATACTATAAATCTAGGTCATTCAAAAGGTGTTAGTGTTAACCACTGCATTGGATAGCAAACATGTTATCCACATCTCAATATGGTTCTCATCTAGAATCATTGGGATCTAGTACACTCTGTCACTGGCCCACCATCCATCGCACACATGAACAAGTGAGTGGAAAAGACTTCACTATCCACCTCATCAGTGGTATACTAATGCTCACTTGACTCAACGATAGCGTACCCATTTCACGAAATGATCATACTCAACCGAACATATAACCCCCTTCACCCGGGTGGATAAGGTCACATTCCCCTTTAACTGACCCCGACATAGTGGGAGATGCAGTATATTGGTATTTGGCACTTAAGCGCTCATGTTATCCACTCGACTCGATGCTAGATCATCCTATGGCCAGGGACTTTAACCTACAAACATCCTACATGCTCTATGCTAGAACATATTTCCGATGTCCATGCCCACCATATACACTGGCCACGGCAAAACCACGGAAGCTACAACCTTGATGTTGCTAGGGTGTGAATGTAAGTGCCTCATGTAAATACGTGAATGCATGATCCATCATCCGAGTCATGCAACAATGCCATGCAAGCCATGCATACATGCAGGGCGGCTCCATCCCATACGAGTTCCTTGAAAAGCCCTAAGTCGTATGGTCATCAAAGCAACATTGCCGCACCTAGGCAAACTAAAACCATGACATAAGTACCAACCACAATCCACTAGCCAGCAAGGGCGCCACCAGTTGGACAGCGTCCCAAATCCAGTTGTACTCAATCATGAACAAGTCATCATCCAAGTCATGCACATGTAATGTGAATGAGATATGATAACATCAATCATATAACCATTATGTATGAGGTGTGTAATACTACATCAATCATAAAACCAATGCAAAATCAATATAAGAGCAATATTAAATCAACACAAGAATAATGCCATAACAAGCATAAGAGAAATGCCACATAAATATAAAGTGATATGTCACGTACAAGAATAAGGCTACATCGAACTAGACTATCAAGTCATCATATTTATCTATGTTATGCTAAACATGGTCAGATTGCACCATGCACAAGAGCGAGGCCCACTTGGAATCCAAGTCCAATGGGACCTCACGAGACTAAACTTGAGTGGGCTTTCGTGGTAACAGACCCACATCAAGCAAGCGTATACTTAAATGGGCGTAATCGCACTAATATGGTAACTAAATGGGGCAACAATTGTAGGGTCCACAACCAATCACGGTATACTCGAGACTGACATCAACGTGGGCCTACACCTATCCCCAAGAAAGGCCCAAGAAGGCGGCCTACGATCCAAACAAGGACAGCCAAAGATGGACTCAAATACAAACATGGTGTGGACCCGCACGGCATGCCCCCACTAAGGATGGGTCCCATGATGAGACGGCATGACTACAACACACATCAAAATATGCTTGTGGCGCAAATACAACACTTATGTCAAGGCGTGCCTCATGGTGCAAATACAATACAAGCATTAAGGTGGGCCCACGATACACCACCAAAATCTATATTCAGGAATGGTGAAAACCGTTCCTCAATCATTTAGGAACGGTTTTTAACCGTGGTGGAAAGGGCTCAGAAAAACTTAGGAACGGATGAAAACCGTCGCTACAATTGTAGAATGGTTTTATCCACCTAAAATATTAGGGACGGTTGAAAACCGTCGCAAATTTTAAATTTCAGCATCTACTAAATCCTGGTATTTTTTTCTCCTATTTGTGATTTTTTTTCATTTGGTACCTGTATTTTTTAAATATTTGAAACTCAAATAATGTTGCAGTCTAATAAAAAATTAGAAATGACTAATGTAAAATACAAAAATGAAATCTTTGATAACCAAAAATTTTTCCAAATATTACAAATTGTATAAAGTAAATCTAACAAAATATAAGCTAGTTCGCAATTTTCTTAGTAAAAATTTTTTTAAAAAAAACGATTACATCCGAACTAAAGTGTAAAAGAAAAGTTAAATCAAGAAACGAATTTTGAACATTTTGGATTAAACCACCAAAATGATTAACGTAGTTGAATTCTAAGTCTTGAATGGGCTTAAGTTTTGAGATATAAAAAGAAAACGTCTAGGACCCTAGACTTAGGAGGAACTGAAATTCATGGAGAAAAAGAAAAACAATATTTTTATACAAACTAATGAAATTCATGGTACACGATGATCAGCAAGAAGGTTCAAACTAATCAAGCATTGAACCGACTTACAATACAAACTACATTACAATAAAACCTTTCATTGTGAAAATTTTAAAATAATTTTCCCTATGAAGAGAGAAGAAAGCTAAGAATCAGCTTTCACTGTTTCACAACAATAAACATGCAATTGATTAAGATGTACAAGCCTTAATATCCAGTTATCCACCTACAAAAGGATCAGAGAAAAAAAACCATTCTTGGATATTGTGGAATCAATGCATTTACAATCTTCCACCTTTGGAAAGGAAACTTCATGGGGTTCATTATTATTATTATTATTATTATTATTATTACTATAAATAAAAGACTAGTTGCAATTGAGTAATGGGGGTTGGCCATACTATTAATTTTTTCTACCATTGCCAATGCACCATCGGAACCACTAGATGAATGGTACAGCTAGATGAATGGTGCAGATTATGGACCATTCTGCTCCATGTCCGATTTGAGAGCAGCACATCCTCTATTTCCAGCTGAAACATTGAATTAAGATTTTAAAGCTTTAGTGTGAAGTTACTTGTCTAGTTTGCTGTATGGTAATTTCTCATAAGAGCAGAAAAAATCATAATGGGTTGTCAAGAATTTATCGGAAAGGAATACCAAAAAGTAGAAACATTGGTTACCTCCATTCCTGAGTGCACGTTCACCCATGTGTGGATTGAATGATTTGGAGATTTTCTGCATTATTTGAGTCTCAGGCTCACTAAAAGGAGCGGATCCGGGGTTTTCTTCGTATGGATCGAGAAAAGTTCAGAGAAGAATAAGAAAGTAGACATCAGAGGAGGTATTATACAATGCTTGGTTGAAAGAAACGGCATTTTTTGTACATGACTTAGCAACGGCACAGGCAGAACCTGCCTTTTGGTAACATAATCTATGAATCTGGTGGGCCATTATGGGATAGGCTGTGCCAAATAGCTCCCCTGTTGATGGTCGTAGCCATCTGCTGAAAATGGACAATTGCAATCAATGGTCCAACTCTAACATGAGAGAAATCAGATGGCTAGGATCATCATAAGCTACAGAAGTTTGGGTAAATCTACCTTCCAACATGGGGCCACCATTGAACAGTTTGGATCTCTAAAAAGTGGGTCTCATATAATACACATCATTGTTGGTGCAGATGCCTGAATAAAATTTATCTCCTTCAACAGTTACATAAATTTATGCAAATCCTGCTGTCAAGGATCATACATTGTATTAAAAATTTAAAAAAAAATAAAAAATCTATAACATGGAAGAAGGGCATGTTTGTTGTGAGAAAAAACCATGAAATGGAACAGATGTGACAGTTCACTCTGTTTGAGAAATAAAACAAAAAGGAAAGAAAAGGAGGAGAATCAAGTTCTATGCTTTTATGCTAAAACAAAGGTGTGTGCGCTATAGAAAGCTGGTTGAAAATGAGATTGTCAGATTTTGTACTCAATGGAATATTTACCCAACCCTTTTTTCTATGAAAGACTACCTCTTCAATGTTTTCTTGTCACTGCTGATATGTGTGCAGTCCATCAAATGCAGGCTTCCTGAAAATGACAGTCACAAAAGTGTTAAAAGAACATCAGCAAGCTATAATTTATGAGCAATCATCTAAACTATTTGTTTTGTAAGGAAAAATAGAATACACCCAGACCATCAAATGAAATACACACACTGCTCGCTATACATGCAAAGGTATACATGGGGGTTGTGGTCATTGTCATTTTCAACATAATTTCGAGGGAAACATTTTACAATGAAAGCCACCCCACACAACTCCCTACTGTTATCCGCATTCCATTATTTCATCCATGTTGATTATGAGCAGACCCGTTGAATGCTTGGTATGTTTCATTTGTCGAACCTCAAATTATCGCATAGGTGTCCTAGTTCAGGCCTGGCTTCCATCCATGCGGCGAATCCCTTTTCACTTGAAGAGCTGCAGTAAAGGTAGACCTGAATGTGATTAGAAAAAAATATTGCCTGCAAATTTACAAAAAAATTTAAAATTTAAAAAAAAAAAAAAAAAAAAAAAAAAAGCAGAATCAAATGACTGCTGCTCCAAATAATCAAAACAATTTGGTTTGCTTAACTCCAAACACATGCATATCCCAGCCCCTCGCAAACAAACTTGAGTGTATACATTTCTCTCAGATTCACAAATCTGAGACATCCATCAGGTGGGTCCCACTGTGATGCCCTGACCCAAAAACCAATCCGGTCCGCTCATCGGGCGAGCCACAAAATACAAGACACATGGACAGCTTAAAAAACCCAGCCGAGTTTTTCTAGACATCAATTTGTTTCAAACACCATCCCCCACCAGATGATTGAACCAGGCTGATTTTTGGAATCACGGTGAGGCCAACTTGACCAACGCCTTAAGATCCACACGAGCATGCAATGTTGGCAGTAGTAGAGGCATGTAGAGGGGCTGGGATATTCATAGGAGCATTGGCGTTCTCTCCATACAAAAGGATTAGAAAGAAAAAGAACAAAGTAATAGAAAAAGGGTATGCTGTGATGTAAACCAATTCCTAACAGATTTCTTAGATGAATATCATAAAAAGATGAAATATAGATTGTAATCAATGAATTGCAAACTTTCAGAAGGAAAAAAAAAAAAAAAAAATCATTCGTGTTGTGGAAAAAGTAAACAGACATTGCAGTCCATAAATATTTGGAGTGGCTTTTATATAGTAGAACAGAGGAAGTTCTATGATCAGCTGTCCACCAAGCATCAACTATCGTATGAGGTCCCTTGGCATATGTTCAACAACCAGCATCCTACCTGATATCATCCCTCCTTTACTGGGGTTGGGGATCAGCAGGCCCTTCATTGCTACCAATTTAAGGAATGTTCCAGTACAAGATCCAAAGCTCATCAGTAATTTACATGGAACAGATAAGTAGAGAATCAACAGATAAGTAGCAGAATAGAAATTCAAAAAGGAAGCATAAAACAGAAAGAATGATCCATTTCTTCATACACATGATATTTCACAATGGAAGATAAGAAAGAAAAACCATCATCATCTAACAAGAGAAGTACAAAAGAGAACTTTATGGTAGCAAGTTTCCACATTAGCAGATCCAATGCTAGCATTGAAGGTCATAGAGAAAGGAATATTGTCAGACACATTGCTGAAATCTCAAACACATCTTAAGAACCAACAGTGCAAGGGACTTGAGTTTCTCGTTCAAAGACTGTTGCCAAAGCTGCTTCAGTCAGCCCCATCTTTTGTAGCTCGTTCAGGAATCCATCAACATCAGTTAAGAAAGAATCATAAGCATAAACATTTAAAGAACAAATATCGAACATTTTTTTTTTATTTTGAAGGCCAACCCATGAATATAATCATTTCAATCCTTTTTTTCTTTTCAGCATATAGTGAAACCTGCAACTTCTCCAATATTTAATCCAAAGAATTTTGGTGTGATCATTATGTGACCCATGTTGAATAAATCCGAGCCTACACAAGACATTACAGTAGGCCCTGGAAAGTTCCAATGGTGGGATTTCAGTCCCCCATTGCTTGCTATGGTGGGTCCACCTGGAATTTACATCCGCCTCGTTTTCGGGCCACTATCCCAGATGGACAACATGGGTATGAAACATACACTACGGTGGGCCCCTGAAATTTCAACGACTTGCATTCAATTCCACTGTTTCTGAGTGGGGCCCACGGGCTTCCAACAGTGGGGTTCATTGACTCCCGGTTTTCTGGAGTGGGGTCCACCTACTGGACCCAAGGTGTGCTCATTTTTGGGCTTGCACCCTAAAATGTGATGGCAAAGTGGATGGACCGTGTAAATATTACTTATACATCATGGCAGGTTTCATGGGCGGCGCCAATAAGACACAAACATCATGGCTGGTCCAATGCTCGAATAAAACACAGACCATGGGGGAGCTGCTGCTCGGATAAAACACATACAACATGGTGGGGTTCACAGCGGGCCCATGAATTAGGGTTGAAAGTCAGGTGGGTTTAACCCAACTGACCTGTGACCGACCCGACATTGAGTTGGGATCGGGCAGGATGTATAGGGTTCAGTCTCGGGCTTGGACTATACAAAAACCAACCCGATAAAACTTGGGTCGGGCTTGGGTTGAGGTATCAGGTTGCCCAACCCAACCTAAACTTGATCGACATATAACTTACTTATAAATTATAATTGAGTGTGGATTGTTATGTTAAAGGCACGGGAAATTCCAGAGTCGTCGGGTCTCATTGGTCCCCGTCATTTTTTATGACTCAAGCTAACAAGTACGCCGGATTCCTTTCCCAAATAGATTGTGTGCTGCACAACACGACTTTTAAATGAGTAGTTGTCCTATATTTTAGCTTGTTTGTTTAGAAAAAAAAAAAACGAAATTCTTTGCGATAAATAACTACGTATATAATTAATAAAATCATAAATACAAAAAATATGATGTGTATTGAAATATAATAGACTAATGTAATAACGAAAATATTAGCATGTATCCACCAAACCGAGCCCGTTTGGGTTGGGCTTGGATTGAAAATTCCTAACCCGAGGTTGAGTTGGGTTGGGTTAAGGTTGAGGTATAGGAACCTTGGGTTGGGCTGGGGTTGAGCACCAACCCGTCCGACTTTCAGCCCTACCACGAATAAGTTGGATAACAAATAAACATTACAGTGCACCTCAGGAAGTTTTCAATAGTAGGTGTTCAATCATCACTGTTTTCCTTTGTGTGGTCCACCAAATCTGGGCCCCACGCCCTCAAATGCTCTGTCAAATAGATGGACAGTGTGGATAGAACAAATACAGCAATGTAGGGACCCCACAGCGTGGCCAAAAAAGCTGGACAGCAATCTGTCCAGCCATGTGTTCCACCAGAAATTTAGATATGATAAATTTTTTAACGGCCCACAAGGGCCCATGGCCTGCTACCTACCTCAAACGGGTGGACGGTCGTCCCTAAAACATAGCTGGAATCCACAGTGGGTTTCACAGCCCTTGGAAGGGTGGCAAACAAAAAGTCAAGTGGGCCCAGCCCCCACATGTGATTTACCTGAGATTTGGATCTGCCTAAATTTTGGTAGGCCCACCAAGGCCCGTGGGCCTTTTTAGTTGCTGGAATTGGTGGGCCACCTGAAGAAACCATGTATATCATGGTGGGACTCCACGTGGATTCCACAGCCCCTGGTTGAGCAGAAATTAAAATTTACATTGGGCCCAAGAAGGCTCCATGGTGGTAGTCACTACCCATTATTTCCTGTGTGTGGTCCATCTGAGATCTGGATCTGCCTCATTTTGGAGTCCCCAGCCTAAAATGATCTGGTAAAATGGATGGATGGCGTGGATGGAACACAAACATCATGGTGGGCCTGCAAATGGACAGCATAGATAAAACACGTGCATCCTTCACAGCAGGTCTGTGTGACCTTATCAACCGGTTGGCCGCGGATGTAGAGCGGTTCGAATATAATTTCATGGCTAAGATGGAGTAGAAAAGCCTGTATCTCGTAAATTGAAATGAGTTATTGGGAGTAACATATATAATTTTGAGTAAGAGAAGCTACTAACCTGCTGCGCTTGGTTTTGACGTTCTAAATTCCATTTTATTTTCGTTTTTTCTATGTAGAATAAGTTTTAGTTTGATTGTAACTCTTTATTTCTTGGGCTCAAGTGTATGCTATATAGCTTGTCAAGTTTTGTTTTTTTTTTTTTGTTTGATTGTAACTCTTTATTTCTTGGGCTCAAGTGTATGCTATATAGCTTGTCAAGTTTTGTTTTTTTTTTTTTGTTTGATTGTAACTCTTTATTTCTTGGGCTCAAGTGCATGCTATATAGCTTGTCAAGTTTTGTTTTTTTTTTTTTTTTTACACTCGCACACACACTTACACACGCACACACACCCCACACACGCATGCAGTGGGATTTCACCATTGGTGGGTTCACGAACCCTTGACCCATTGTTGAAACTCCTAGGAGTCTACCACCTGGGTAAGAGTAAGGACCCCTATAGCTTGTCAAGTTACTGGACCCTATTCATAAAAAACACCGGTTTGACCAGCTATTATTCTCCTTCCACTGGTGAGTGAATCAAGGTAGGTTTATTTAGCCGTGATGCCACATTAACACCACATTGTAAACAAAAATTGATCCCAATCCCTAATTGTTCATCTGATCCAATGAAATAGAGACCGTACTATTGTGAAATCAGATTAGTTGCCTAACACTCTCTCTTTATAAGTGTGGTCCCTCACTCAGAATTTTAAACCATAGATTAATGAGTCATTTTAAAATAAATATCTTTCCAATTCTCTATCCTACTGTTTCTACATTGCCTTGGCGGCTATGGAAGCAGAGTAATTAGATAATGTCAACTCCAATCCCACCTAATACTCGCGCACTTTCAACGAATCACACATACCTCTTATAAAGGCACACATGAGCACAATCAGCTCGTCGTCTGGTATCCACAAGTGTGGCAAGATCAATTGGCCTGATTTTTTTAGGCCGTCAAACATAAATGCTTGGACACACCAGATAAGCAGCCCGGATCTTGCACGCGTGGTGCTCAAAAGCTACCTTCGCACGTGAGAGCTAGAGTTTCCAGGGAGAGCTTTTGGGGAAGCCCTGAAAAGAGAATCCGGATATTTTGGGGAACGGATTGGCCACTCCGCCTACACCAGCCAATGGCTGGTGGTCGGTGCTATGTGGGCCACACCATGATGTATGTGTTTCATCCATGCCATCCATCTGTTTTTACAGATCATTTTACAGTACGAGTCCAAAAATGAGGTACATCCAAATCTCAAGTGGACCACATTACAGGAAACAGTGTTGAATGAGGGTCAACCATTAAAAATATTTTGGAGGCCATAAAAGTTTTGGATCAAGCTGATATTTGTTTTTTCTCTTCATCTGGGCTGTATGACCTAATCAACAGATTGGATGTCAAATAAACAGTATAGTGGGCCATAAGAGGATTTTAATGGTTGATATTCAATCGCTATTGTTTTCATCTGGTGTGGTCCACCTGAGATTTATATTCCTCTCATTTTTTGCATCAAGAAACAAAATGATCTTTCAAAATGGATGAACGGATTGGATGAAACACATACATCTTTGTGGGGCCCACAAAGCACCGAACACCAGCCAAGGAGGGAGTAGCCAATCCGTTTCCGATATTTTGTCCGCAACCTGTAGAAAAATCTACTTTCCTGCGGAAAAATCTACTTTTCCGCGTTGTGATTGGTCTAAGCCTAACATTGTCAGCTACGCTGTCTTAAATGCAGTGTGTCGTGTGTGATGATATCGGCCAATTAAATTGTAACAATAAAGGCGTGTTTGGGCGGTGGGCTTGTCAGAGATTAGGTGGGCTGGGATTCATACGGTCCGGTGTCAATTCCACTGCATGTTTGGGAATAATGGAAGAGCTTGAATTAGATTAGTTGAAATTGTATTGCCCCTGTTAATTTCATTCAATGTTAGTAAGTTTTGTAGGTCCACTATGATGTGTGGGCTATAGAAAGCAACAGGGATTAAATATTTACAATTGAAAACTTCTTTGGGCCAAGTAAGTTTTGGATCTACCTCATTTTTAAGCTCATACCGTAAAATAAGGTTACAAAACAAATGAACAGTTTAGATATAACACATGTTTGTTATTCTCAATCATTTCAAATGATCGTAAGTTTATCCATTCAATGTATTACGTATTACCGACAAAACATGATATTAATCTTATCCCATAGCAATAGGAGATATTTCCTGCCATGGTAATAATTATGTTTTTTTTAATCCCATACCACCTAAACCCTTCTAATCTCACCGCCAAACAGGCCCTAAGATTTTCGTGCATAGGAATCGAATTCAAAGAAGGATCACTTGAAAAGCATCTCGGGCATTATTCTTAGGATATGCCATTTCCCTCCTATACTTTTAGAAGAGTCAACTTCCATTGGAAATACTACAAATAAGGAGACGTGGTCCAATGCTCACTGTAAGTTTTGGTGATCCTAGTTGCATCGGTTCACTTGGACGGTCCAATCGGCAGATCTGAACTGTCCATTGAGTCCAGAACTCTTTTCATGTGTTCTTTTACAAAAATTTCCATTGATAAGATAATCCAATCCAACCTTGATTTAACCTTTCTTTTTAGCCATCCTTCTCCAAGCCACAGATGGTGCAATTAGGATTGCCTACAAAAAAAAGTTTGTTTTAAAAAAAATTAAAAATTAAAAAATAAAAATAAAAATCTGATTGGACGTATCTTGCGTAATCCGCGATGAGCCCTAAAAAATACACGGATCGAATTGCTGGTTGAACCTATCCTGTGTAAACAACCGTGACCGTCCATATTAAAGTCCATTGATCAAACGGTTAATTTGCATGGTTGTTCATGAAATGCATGCTGGACCTAAGGAGCAATCTAGATCGATGGATTGGACTTTCGAAGTGATTACAATGCTTGGAGAGCAACAGAAGGCAAATTAAACGTTGGATGGGAATTTCCAAAAAAAAAAAAAACAACAATCTGACAATCCCAACCATTAAAAAAAGGCACCTATTTGTCCACCTAGTGTGGGATCAGGGATATCGGCTATCCGAGGTAGGATCTACCTGATGATCGGTTTAGATCGCCTCGACATGTGAAGTAAAAAAAAAAAAAAAAAAAGTTGCTCCCCTGGTTTTCAAAGAACGTGGTTTCGGTGGATCCCTTACTGTGGAGCCCACCTTGATATATTTTCCTTACATCCACGCCATCCATCTATTTTTACAGCTCATTTTAAAGCATGATAAAAAAAAAAATGAAGCAGATCCAAATCTCAAGTGGATCTCACCATAGGAAACAGTAGTGACCACCGTTAAAAACTTCTTGGGGCCACCGGAATGTTTATATTCCATCCAACCCGCTAATAAGACCTGGATGAAGGGGTCACCTGAGATTTGGATCTGCTTCATTTTTTTTGGATCACATCCTAAATTGGACAGCGTGGATGTAAGGCAAATACATCACGGTCGGCCCCACAGTAAGCGATCCACGAAAGCGGCATCTGTTTTCAGATAGGAATTATCAGGTACTAACAGGGGTGTACACGGTTCGGTTCAGTCTGGTTCCGGGGTGAAACTGGAACCGAACCGTTCCTTACGGTTCCAAGATTTTCGGAACTGGAACCAGATTGTTAGCACCCTAGAACCAAACCAGCACCGACCATGAAAATAGGTTCAGTTCCGGATCGGTTCCATGGTTCTGGGCTTTTTATAATCCGGTCCAATTACATGTTCTATTTTATAATTTAGCCCATGTCCATTCATGTTGTGATCCACTTGATGAATGGTTTAGATATTGTATATGGTGTAAACAAATATATTTATGAAAGCAAGCAAAGGGTGCATTGTAAACTATAAATCATGAGTCAAATATACCAGTAAAATATATTGTAAACTCACGGTTTCAGGTTTGATTCCACGACTTGATACTAAGTTCGGTTCCATGGATTGGATCCACAGTTCGGATTCACGGTTCGGATCAACGGTTCGAATTAGGGTTCAACTCGGTTCTACATACCCCCAAACCGGAATCAAACCAAACTAAACGGTTCTTTAATTTTTGGAACCGGAACCGATGCACTCTAGAACTAGACCAAACCGGACCATTTGGTCGGTTCCGGTCCAGTTCCACGGTTCTACCGGTTCAATGTGCACCCCTAGGTACGAATGCTTTTTCGGTGCCTGTGGGACCGCTACGGTTATCCAGACCATTAATCCAATGAGTCCCATCATGGATGGACCATGGACCATTTCTTTTTCAGATTGGATGATTTCGATCCATCCGATCTATGACTGTTATTTGAGATAGTCACTTGCTTAAATCCTGACTGTTTATCTGTTGTCAACTGAATCGAAGGGTTAGAATCGTCGAATACAGTAGATTATCATAGACATCATTGGTTCCTTCCTTCATTGGGCACATCAGGACCCTATTCACATCCAGATGCATCAAAAACTAGAATTCCGAAGGGGACCACCGTGATTTAAATATTTTATCTACTCCGTCGATCCATTTTAAAATATAATTGTATGGCTTGATCCCAAAAATGAAATATATCCAAATCTCGATTATACCTCACCACAGGAAACAGTGTGAATTGAAATCCTACCGTTGAAAATTTCTTAGGGCCCACAGAATTTTTGGATCAAGCTAATATTTGTGTTTTCCCTTCATCCATTTCTATGTGATCTTGTGAACAGATTGGATAACAAATAAACATAACTGTGGGCCCAAGCAAGGTTTCAACAGCGGAAGTCATTATTCCCACTGTTTCCTCTGGTGTGGTTCACGTGAGCTTTGGGAATACTTCTATTTTTTACTCAACCACTAAAATGATTTGGAAAAACGGATGGATGACGTGATAACACGCATACATTCATAAGTGGGCTCAACTAAGTTTACTCAGTACGATAAAAGCCTACTGAGTAACTCAGTACGCAATCTTATTACAAGCGGAACACACCATAAGAAACAGTGGAACAATGATACGTATCTTTTTAGGTCCACCTTAATATTTATATGTCATCCTTTTTTAATACTTAACCACACTAGCACATGTGTTGTATTTTGTTTCAAAATAAACATTAAAATTTAATTTTCAAAATTTTCGGTTTCACTCCATGTTTGAAATTTTGGTGCTTTTGGGTTGTGGGTTTTGTCCCACATCAGATTTCCCAAAGAAAATATTCTTGTATATAAGATAGGTTTTTTGCCTTTGGGCTTGAGCCTCATTCAGGGGACATGTGAATTTGGTCCTGTGGGGGGTTATGCCAATAGCTCTAATCTATGTCATTGACTACACGCGCGCGCGCATCGAGCCGAGCCGAGTCTGAGTCTGTGAGTTTACTGGTTTACTGATTTATAAAATCTTTTCTCCTCTTGTAAAACTCTCTCTATTCTGGTTTACTGGTTTATAAGTTTTTATTTTTGCTGAGTTCATTGCTGAGTCAACTCAGCACTTTCGGGTTAAACTGCAAGTGTTTCGAGCCTGTGTATAATGAGTGCACCGCTGGGACCGGGTCATAGTCGTTTTATCGTGGGACGTTGTACAAGGGGAGCAAATTCGATTCAAGCTGAGTGACTCACGTCACGCCTCAACTTAGTTCAATAAGTCCTTTATCTTAGATTTTATTTTCCTTTTTGGTTCTTGATTTTTTATATAGTCTGTTTAATTCAACATATATTCCAACAACATGTGTCAGTGAGCGCTCGTCACCCTCTTACACGCAAACATGCACTTAAGGAGGCACAAACTAGCAGAGCAGATGGTTCCAAATCAACAAACCATTGTTTTGGATCAGTTTCACATGGCCCCACTTATAAAAATTAAAATGAGTTTGTTTTACCTCCGTTGCAACTCAAGCGAAGAACTTACTGTGTTACACTGGACCCACATGTTGAGTGTGTCCCAGTTATAAGAACTATCTATATTATGAACTTTATATTGTTGTATGAATCCCACTAATCAAAACACAACTACGCGGCTTAATAATTTTGGTGGGCCCTCAATCCGAATGGATACACGGCTCAAAACACACTACTTAGGCAACTAACAGACTAGATTAGGGCAGACCTGACAAAACTGGCTTTACCGAGGCTAGTTTTGGCATAACTCGCCATGTCAGGGCCAGTTTGATAAATTTTAAGTGAAATCAGCCCTAGCTTTGCGGGTTCCGTGCAGTGCCAATCCCGCCTATGTTGATTGCAGTCTTTTTTTACGATCTAGGTGCTTTGGCAGTTCGAGCACTCCGACTTTAGCTCAGTTGATCTAATCATCTTGACTCTAATCCGAACCTTACCATCCAGCTTTACACACCCCTCTATAATTGGCTATTTAAGGGACCTCGCACTCACAATTTGGGAGAGGAGTCTGGCGAGAGAAATTAGACAGACGGTTTGTAACAAAGAAAGAAAGAAAGTGAGAGACAAAAAGAAAGCAAAGGCCAAAGGCAGAGCTTCTGCCCCTGACCTTTACTATCCAAGAGCTAGGAAGCTCAACTTTCCTTTTATTCTCTTAATCTCTTATATTCTCTCAATCTCTTACATTATTTCAATCTTTTCTATTCTATTTTAGTTTCAAAACCAATATAGTATTCTTAATCTATTCTTTTTCCAGTCCAACAAAACTTTTATTGTTTATGCTTTGAATACCTGTGAGTAGATTCTACTCTAATATCACATAAAGTATGCTCTATAGTTGCCTCTTTTAAAAATCGTTTGTATCAGAAAACGTCATATAAATGAATAACTTAAAGCTTTGTGCTCTTTTCTTTTCTATATTTTCATTAAAAATAAATAAAAACTCTTTTTCTATTGTTTCCATTTCAATTCCAGTTTATCTTTTTGTTGTTTAGACATTTGAAGCTTAGTATTTTACTGAAAGTTTTTTAAATCCCCTTTAAAAGAGTACAACCTAGCAACGTAGAGATCGTGTTTCATAAGGGCGGTAAAAGAGTGTCTAACCTCTTCTTTTTTCGTAATCGATGCCCTTACCCAGAATCTATGGTACAAACCTATCTAAGAGTCACTTAAGTATTTTTTTTTAAAAAAAAAATCTATTTTCCCAATCTCATGGTGATTCCACGGATTCTAGCCAACCGTAGATTCTAAAGCCTTTATTTTAACTAGTTGCGACTCTAAAGCAATGTATAGTTGTTCCATTCTTTAAAATCCTATAAAAGGTATTGCACCAATAAGTCAACTAAATCGAGCTAATCACATCAATCATGCCCTCATTTAGGGTTCCATCTCCCAACAAATACGAGCATATCGCATGAGGTGAATAGTATATACATAATTATTAGCTTCTCTTCTTAAACCCTTTGCAAGGTTCGGGTATGAAGGTCTTAGCTATGGGTTTCACTGGATCTTAATAGACCTCATATCTAGCCATTCAGATGTAATCGCCCATATCAACTGGGCATATAGTATTTTAGGTTTATGAAAGATGTATGCTTTATGACTTAACCGGTTTTCGAATCCTGTCACGTCAAAAATCTGAGTAAATTCTAATTCTATATCTATCACCACACATATACATATATTCATCATTAGTCTCATGCCACCATCAGATTGTCCAACCCAGATGCCCAATAAGCTACTTAGGGGAAAGTTTCCCTGAACATTCACAATTGCATAAACTACCCTAACAAATAAAGTTTATGCTCATTGCTATATGCGGGTGAATTTGGAAAAACTCTAAAGACGAGAGGTTAAGATCTCGACTGAAGTGTGGCCAGGTAGGAATGGCTCACTCGCGATAGCAACGAGAACATGGACTAATATTGGACCATCTCAGGATATGAGACAAGTGGCCGGCAACATGCACATGCTGCATCCCAAGTTACTACATTCCTAAAACATTCTCCCAGACGCTCGAGGGCACCATGCATTCCCCTGAGGCATGGATGTTAGAAAAGGTTCACTCTAATAATTCCCACCATATTGCAATACAATTCACTTGGACTTCAACCTTCAAATGTAGAAATAGGTCTGACAATGGGTTAAGCTCTGGAATGAATTTTGAAATAGTTGGTCGGGCCTCTAATCAGCCCCTGGAGAAATTTTGATTTTATCAGGCCCGGGCCTCTCCTATTACCAGCCTTATGTGGACAACTGGCCATCTTCTAATAATAAAAACTATTTACAAAATGAGTTCCACTTATATGGAGAAAATTCAACAAATAAGAGCTCCCAATTGAATTGTTCCAATGATGTGATACTATAGCTATTTTGCTTTTAAAAAGCATTGAAATATTCAGAGCTTTTTCCAGACATTAGGGAACCTATCAACCGTTCAGGACGTTGAAAGATGTCAGAAATTCAACAGCTAAAGTCCTTCGGTTTCTTATTGCAATGCTTGCAAGTCTTCGAGCAAACATTTTTTTAATAACTCCGGACAAGGCACCTATGATAGTTAACCACCTTTGCAAAATTATGGTTACTCATCCACCATACACGTGGCATTATGGTACGGAAATCTGGACCGCCCAGATATTCTAGCGATGGATGGAGCATAACATGTTCATAAATTGAAAATAACCATAGCTTTTACAGGCAATCCATTTGGCAACAACACATTAAATGTTTGGAATTGTTTGATCAATGTTATCTATGATGCATCCACTACATGTTCTGCAATTTGAACGGTCTGGATAGATGTAAGTGTGGGCCACATGCAAGAAGGGTGGGGGTCACATTCTTCAAATTGGTAGTGACATGCCAGCCAGTCTTTCGAATTCCACTTGTCAAATTCCATGAGATGTGCCACTGAAGTGTAATTGGAGAGAGGATTAGGTGTTTCACCATTAAACTAGCTAGAGACCGCTGTAATGTTTATTTACCATCCTACTTGTTTTTTTTTTGTTTTTTTTAATTCATTTACACACGCACACACACCCCCACACACTCACGCCACACACACACCCCACACGCACGCCGTGGGATTTCACGTGGGTACACGAACCCTTGACCCGGTTTTGAAAATCCAGGGAGTCTACCACCCGAGTAAGAGTAAGGACCCAAACTAGCTAGAGACCACTGTAATGTTTATCTACCATCCTACTCGTTGACAAGGTTAAACATATCTGGATTAAAGATAAAATACAAATATCAGGTTGATCCAAAACTTTTATGACCCACATAAGTTTTTAATGGTCAATCACCACAGTTTGTAGTGGTGTGGTCCATCTAAAAATTGGATCTTCTTAATTTTTGGAATCAAGTACTAAAATGAGATGTAAAAACTGATGGATGGCATGGATAGATAACAGATTCATCTTGATGGGCTCCATACGGTCAGATAACACCCACTGATGTGTTACCCAGGTAACGCCTAATCCTCTCCATGGAATTATATGATATGTGGCCCGCATCTTTACCGAGTGTACTGGTTTTAAATTCTGAAAAGTGTAGACCATGCATAGGCAATCCGGACCGTTGGTTAGTTGAATCAAACATGGAATATTAAGTCAAGATCTCAAGGATTGGAAGATCCGAACAAACATTATTAGAAGATATTTAAAACTGAATATCGACCGTTGTGGTATTTCTCCTCTCAACCGTCTATCTTTGAACAAAAGATTGAAGGGTTAAAGATTCTCCTATCAAGTAAAACCCTAACTCAGTACTCCTTTTGACAGTTGTACGCGAAACCCATGTGGTCTACTATCGAACTGTGGGCCCCACTTGTCTTCGGAACTGAAAACCTGTATATTAAGATGCGGGTGACGTATCATGTGTGATTTCTTGTAACATCCTGAATTTTTATTATTTTAGATTTCTAAAAAAATCCTTGAATTATATATATATATATATATATATATATATATATATATAATTAACTTATATTATCACTTACTGACCATTAATACTCATTGTTATTTTACACGTGGTTGATACCGATAAAGAACCATAAAAAATCAGTCAGTACTTGTAAAATGCAACTCTCTTAAAGCCGAGACGAGTAGGGGTCAAATCTTAATTAACAAACTAAATCAATCTTGTTACTCCTTTAGCCTAAAAACCAACGGTTTAGGGTTATTAAGACTGAATCGTAATTTTCACTAATTACAAATAGACGACACTATGAACATAGTTAATCTAAGCCATAATCATCGCGCACAAGAAATCTGGCTACCTAATTCATTCTAAAAATGCCTTGATTATCCAAGCGAGCTCTAAACCGCTCGTTAGTGGACCACTAGTTCCAAAACTATAGAATAATATCCGTCTTATTGGGCTCGACGTCCATCGCGGAAGTCAGACCTGGGTATTGTCTAAAACCACTCAACTTGAGCCAAAGAACGAGTGCATGAGAAATGCAAATACCCGAAAGGAAGAAGCTGAAACTTAAGTGAATTGGGTCGTCCACTCTTATGCAAAGTTGAGGATTTTGGACCATCAGTTTATGACCAAACTTTACACGTGGAGTAAGGATATTTCCTTGTTCATATCTGTATAGCCGCGGACCTGATCGACTATCAGTGACCGTTGAATAGACTTCTAATCATATCTGTCAATCGGCGCATCTAAATGGCGGGCCGATCATATCCATGTGTAGATCATCATTCGAGTGAACTATCATATGGTGTATATCAATATGTACACCCCATAGTGGGCCCTAGAGGCTAGAAAAACTCATTCATAAGGCTAGTATAGTAAAAACCCAACCCTTGGGGCCATTTGCACTAAATTTGGCATTATAAAAGGGCCTCATTTGGGCACCCCCTCTCCCCATAAGAATTAGTCGTAGAAGAAAGAAAGGAAAAAAGAGAGGAGAAAGATGAGAAAAGAGGAGAAAGAGAGAGGGAGAGCTTGGAAGCATGAGGGTTTGTGCACCTTTACCCTCTCATCTCCTCTATAGCAACGTCGTCCTTCATTGGTGTCAATTCGGCGACGATTGAAGGTAAGTATGAAGTTATGTTTGTAGGTCTAGGTCTTGGGTTAAATTCTTTCCAATTTTTATAAGCTTGTATGCTTATTTAGGCATTTCAACAATGACTTCCTAACACCATCACCCTACGAGCGCCATAAGTTGGGAGGAACATCACAAGGTGCGGACTATTATCCTTAGGTGGGTTAGCATCAATTTTACTATGAGTTTAGTGATTATAAATGTTAGGATGACGTGCTTGAGTAATCTAGAGAGAACCTAGCCAAGACCCTACATGATAGGCCCCCTAGATTCCATAAAATGAATGAGTGTTGTTTATTTGTTCTTCGACATAATTGTGTTTGATTTTGGTGTGGCATATTCATCGATGTATGATTTTACTAAATTCCATGACATGATTGAGTGTTGTTTATGTGCTCTCCAACATGATTAGGCTTGATTTGGTATGGTATGTTCATCTCATGTGCGATCCTAGTATAACCCTTCTTGTGGCATGCATGATTACATTAATCCTTATTGTATGTTTGTCCTATGAATGATGTATAGTTCTTAGTCTCTTCAGTAACCCCACTTAACACACACACACACACACATTAATATTGTATTTTGTTAGTAGTTGCATTGTAGAAAAGTCCGAATCTTTATGTTGGATGTATGAGTGCATGACTTTACCTGCGTTAGAAGACGAATCCAGAATTATTGGAATATTATTGAATGTCATCAAACCTTAGGTTGGTCAGGAAACTGAGGTGGGAGAAGGTGGTTCCGTTGGTAGGACCATCCGGCGACTAAACTAGCGGATTTGGGCAGATGTGAATGGGCAACAGTAGTTAGACTACATGGGTCGCTTGTAGTCGATGTCGTCCATCACGTACTCGTCTGAACTCGCACCGTCTAATTCACTCATTGACCAACCATGTTTGTTAACCATGTCTGCTTACGCCTGTATGGAACCTGAAACACCCTTCAACACTGAATCCTACTGATAACCATTTGAAACTAATCCACTAACTCGAAAGCCGGGCATGGTGGAATGGGACACTGTGTCCAAGCTGTCAGCCTACACTGGGGTGACGAGCCTCCCCGTAGTGACTGCGAGCGATCCGTCTTCTCAGCACTCCCCATGTACTTGAAATCAGAGATAGGGAACTCGATGAGATCAAAGATCGCGAGGTCATGGCCTCGCACGTTGAGGGGCCTTGGCTTCCCAACCAGTTGAGGGCAATGATACATAGGGTGTACCAATTTCCCCAATCTGCTGAATGAATAGAATTAACTAAATACTCGGCTAACATTATTCACGCATCGCATTAGCTAGGATTTGGTGACTCGGTAGTTGAGGTCGCAATGAGGGAGTGTTGGTCATGCGCGATCGTTAGACGAAGTCGCTCGAGAGAGTGTTGTTGCGAGGTCATGCATCATATCAATACATGCACACGCATTAACAAGACTAGTTTGGGATCTGTGAATGTATGCATTTCATTAAATTCATCATATAATTACTGTTTGTTATAACTTAAGGCTAATAGTAACCACTGAGTTAGCTACTTACTCCCACTTTGGGACGGTGTTTTAAAACACCAACCAGACCCTTTACTAGATGCAGGTGAGGCCGAGATCGATGAGCCAAGAGAGGTGAGCATGGATGAGGTTGAGGAGCTTCCCTGCTTCTAGACTTTCGGCGGATCCTTTTAGTTTGAGCTCGAGCTACCGCGGGTTATGGATAAGGGCTCTAGTCACTTTGGGTCATATATGGGTGGGACTAGTTCCCTATTTAGATAACTTGAGATTTGTGGTTTAGATACTTTTATATTTAGTGGCATTCGATACTGCTTTATGATTTACTTACGCCGCATGCCTTACTAAACTCTCCAAACATCCAAATGTAATTAAAATTTGAAGCCCATTAGGGCACCCATAACACCTGGGAATTTGGGAGTCGAGTTCCTACACGGCCCTTGAAAACCCGGGGTGTTACAGATGGTATCAGAGCAATGGTTTGGATTAAATTGGATTGTGGATTATGAACTCCCCATAACGCATTCGCTGACGTAGGAGGGAGCGATCAAACTTAGCAACACTTATAGGACCCTAAGACCAATCCATCTAGCTAATCTTAACACTGAAGTCTTAGCCTAAAGTTCAGATATAGAATAAGCAATGATCTAAATCACTTATAGTTGGGAATTTGAAGATTGGAGGCAATACGACCCAATGTCAAGGAGTCAAGCGGCTGAAGTAACACGTGTTGCCCCATACACATGCATTGCACGTCCAATAATCCAATCCGAGGTAGAACATACTCCAATTTTAGTTTTAGTGGGCCGAGTCGTCTCCGCCTTGAGCTTGAGAGACTTCTGACCCACCTAGACCACCAAGTGAACGGCCGCTTGAATCTAAAAAGGGCCGCCGTCAACTTTCTCTTCCAAATCCATTCTTTTTCCATGAGAAGTCTCCTCTCTAAGATAATCTTTCAAATATCATTTCCTCACAGGCCCATTAGCCTTTAGAATCTCCCATTTCAACCCATCTTCTTCAAAAATCTCACCATCCACTCCTTTATTCTTCTAATTTTTCTATGTGCCTTCATTTTAGACACAAATCCTAAAGTTCAAGGATAAAGAACTATAATTAAACAAAAAATTACTATAAATAGTAAAAATATAAATAAAATGGACTTTTGATCATTAACCTGATGGAATCTTATGAAATAACCATGTTATTTGGATAGAGTAGCTTCTCTTACCCCAAATTCATATATGGCATATCAAATAACTCATTCTGGTTTGTGAGATACGCTCGTCGGAAGATCCGACAGCCCTGGAAACCAAATTTCTGCGAGGCCCCCGCCCTAGGAGCCAGAGGCCCACGTGGCCCCTCTTAGGAGCCAGTTTTTAGCGTTTCCCCGCCGGAATTTCTTGCAATCTTAGGTCGACTTTAAAAATTCATATCTCATTCGTTTTAACTTTGATTTAGGTGATTCAAAAGCCAGATTGAAGATTGATGAGTCTAGTTTTATATAAAAAATATGAATAAAATAAAATAAAATTTATAATATAGTAAAATTAAGATGTTTTGCCAACTATTCAAAAATTATTAATTTCGGACAGCTGTTACTCCTAGAATTTTAATAATTTATTTACAACTCCAAATGAGATGAAATTTTGTCAGATGACTTTAAAATTAATGATGAAATATTATAAAAAATTTTAAAATAATTTAGTTGCCAAAAGTACAAGAAACCTTACAATAAATGGAGACATTTTGCAATCGTACAAAAAAATTCATTAGCTTCAGATAAATGTTGCTTCTAGAATTTTAATAATTTTTCTACATCTCAAAATGAGATGAAATTTTGTAATATGGATTAAACTTACTGATAACTTACTATAAAAATTTTAAAAATAATTTAGTTACTAAAACTATGAAAGACGTTACAAGCAGTAAAGGTATTTTAAAAACAAAAGAAAATCATTGGTATTGGATGACTTGTACTTTTAGAATTTTTATAATTTTTATAAAACTTGAAATAGAATGAAATTTTGTAGGATAAAATTTAACTTAGTAATGAATTAGTGTGTGTGTGTGTGTGTGTGTGTGTGTGTGTGTGTATTATAAAAATAATTTAGTAGCTAACAATGGCAAGGATGTTACAAACAATAGACATGTGAAACCAAAAATTTCTGCAACTTTGAGTTGCCAATGAACCAAGTGTTTTTTTTTCATATTAAAGTTTTAGTATTTTGTTTCTTTTTTAGGAATTACTTCTAACCATGTTAGAAATTGTCTTATACGATTAAATTAGAATTTTTTTAGCATATTTTTCTATTTCAAGTAGTTTCTAGTACGATTGACCTACGACTCGTGAATACGGCTGCGTTTGATTATTTAATACTTTGTAAGTTCGCATTCAAGGCGGGCTTTACTAAAATATTATGAGTTTCTCATTCTCTTGTGGATTCAAAGTTTATACCACGTTGAGGAGACAATGTTCTTCCTCTCATTTTTTTCCGCAGCCTCTCTTGCGCCACCGTTCGTTCAAACCTCTGAAATATCCTAGAACTTTCCGTTCTTTATTCCCTTTCGAAATTAATGAAATTCAAGTACAGTTGCTCATAACCCACTAGCCATAGGATCTGGACGATAACATAAAGATACAATCTTAGGCCCTTGAAATTTTTTGATAATCGTTTGACTATAGGCATAGTGAAAGATTTATTAATCACTAATTTGGACATTAATTAAGACGAGAACTCTCTTTGTATAAGACCCAAATGATAACCTTATAAATAAGAGATTTTACTTTTCAACTATGTATAATTTTCTCTAAACATTTAGGTCGATCGGACTACGGAATCACGGGACCATACACTTGCGAAGTATTCACGGCTTGACCCAATTCTCAATCCTAGATGATTACCGACGGACTCAATACTTTGACCGAGTAGAAGACCAAGATCCACCAGGACTAAGAAGGGATACAATGAGCCTTCTACCCCGATCAGGTAGATGATCGATGTATCGGGTGCAAGTTCACTACAACTGTTTCTCCGTGTTGATCAAACATTGAAAACATATATATTTTACTCTAGATAGAGGGGAATCGTCGTCATGAATTCAAATCTTTAAAAATAAATAGATAAATAAAGAAATTGTAGTAAACCATCGGGATGAAAAAGTTTTAAGGGGGGTAGACTAAAATGAGCCAGATTAGCATAGACAGTATGCACCTTACTATGCACATGAATTTGAAATTAATGACACTTGGGCGTACAGAATTAAAATACTTTTACTTATAAACATTAGGCAATTTTGGAGATAAAATTGTTTTTAAGCGGGGTAGATTGTAACGTCCTGAGTTTTTATTATTTTGGATTTCCAAAAAAATCCTTAAATTATATATATATATATATATATATATATATATATAAATTAACTTATATTATCACTTACTAACCATTAACACTCAATGTTGGTTTACACGCAGCTGGTACCGATAAAGAACCGTAAAAATTCAGTCGGCTTGTAAAATGCAACTCTCCCAAAGCCGAGATGAGTAGGGGTCAAATCTTAATTAATAAACTAAATCAATCCTATTACTCATTTAACCTAAAAACCAACGGTTTAAGGTTATTAAGATCGAATCGCCATTTTTACTAATTACGAATAAATCACACTATGAACATAGTTAATCCAAGCTCTAATCATCGCGCATAAGAAATTTGGCTACCTAATTCATTCTAAAAATGTCTTGATTATCTGAACGAACTCTAAACCGCTCGTTAGTGGGTCACTAGTTCAAAAACTATAGAATAATGTCCGTCTTACTGGGCTCGACATCTATCACGGGAGTTGGACCTGGGTAGTGTCCAAAACCGCTCAACTTGAGGCAAAGGACAAGTGCATGAGAAGTGCAAATACCCTAAAGGAAGAAGTCGAAACTTAAGGGAATTGGGTCATCCACTCTTATGTAAAGTTGAGGATTTCGGACCATTAGTTGACGACCAAACTTCACACGTGGAGTAAGGATATCTCCCTGCTTATATCAGTATAGTCGCGGCCCCGATCGACTATCGATGACCGTTGAACAAACTTTTAATCATATCTGTTGATCGGCGCATCCTAATGGTAGGCTGATCATATCCATACGTAGATCATCATTAAGGCTAACATCCTATGGTATATATCAATATGTACACCCCATAGTGGGCCCTAGAGATTAGAAAAACTCACCCATAGGGCTAGTATAGTAAAAACCCAACCTTTGGAGTCATTTGCACCAAATCTGACATTATAAAATGACCTCATTTGGGCACCTCGTCTCCCTATACGAATTTGTCCTAGAATAAAGAAATGGAGAAAAGGAGAAGAGAAAGAGGAGAAAAGAGGAGATAGAGAGAGGGAGAGCTTGGAAGCATGAGGGTTTGTGCACCTTCACCCTCTCATCTCCTCTATAGCAACATCATCCTTCATTGGTATCGATTCAGCGACGATTGAAGGTAAGTATGAAGTTACGATTGAATGTAAGTATGAAGTTATGTTTGTAGGTTTAGGTCTTAGGTTAAATTTCTTTCAATTCTTACAAGCTTGTATACTTATTTAAGCATTTCAACAATGATTTCCTAACACCATAACCCTACAAGCGCCATGAGTTGGGCGGAACATCACAAGGTGCGGACTATTATCCTTTAGTGGCTTAGCACTAATTTTACTATGAGTTTAGTGATTATGAATGTTAGGATGATGTACTTGAGTATTCTAGAGAGAACCTAGCCAAGACTCTACATGATAGGCCTCCCTAAATTCCATGAAATGAATGAGTATTGTTTATTTGTTCTTTAACATAATTGGGTTTGATTTTTGTGTGACATGTTCACCCATGTATGATTTTACTAAATTCCATAACATGATTGAGTGTTGTTTATGTGCTCTCCAATATAATTAGGCTTGATTTGGTATGGTATGTTCATCTCATGTGCGATCTTAGTATAACCCTTCTTGTGGCATGCATGATTGTATTAATCCTTATTGTATGTTTGTCCTATGAATGATGTATAATTCTTAGTCTCTTCGGTAACCCCACTCAACACACACACACATTAATATTGTATTTTGTTAGTAGTTGCATTGTAGAAAAGTCTGAATCTTTATGTTGGATGTATGAGTGCATAACTTCACCTACGTTAGAAGACGAATCCAGAATTGTTGGAATATTATTGAATGTCATCAAACCCTAGGTTGGTCAGGAAACTGAGGTAGGAGAAGGTGGTCCCATTGGTAGGACCATCCTGTGACTAAACTAGCGGATTTGGGCGAATGTGAATGGGCGACAGTAATTAGACTACATGGGTCACTTGTACTCGATGTCGTCTGTCACATACTCGCCTGAACTCGTATGGTCTATTTCACTCACTTACCAATTATGTTTGTTAACCATGTCTGTTCACGCTTGTATGAACCTGGAACACCTTTCAATCACTGAAGCCTATTGATAATAATTTGAAACTGACACACTGACTCGAGAGCCAAGCATGGTGGAATAGGACACTGTGTCTGAGCTGTCGGCCTTAGCTGGGGTGACGAGCCTCCCTGTAGTGACCGCGAGCGATCCCTCTTCTCAGCACTCTCCATGTGCTTAAAATCGGGGATGGGGAACCCGATGGGATCAAGGATCACGAGGTCATAGCCTCGCACATTGAGGGACCTTGACCTCCTAACCAATTAAGGGCAATGATACGTGGGGTGTACCAGTTTTCTCAATCTATTCGATGAACGAAATTAACTAAATACTTGGCTAACATTATTCATGCATCGCATTAGCTAGGATTTGGCGACTCGGTGGTTGAGGTCGCAATTAGGGAGTGTTGGTTATGCGCGATCATTAGACAAAGTCACTAGAGGGAGGGTTGTTGTGAGGTCATGCATCATATCACAATACATGCACATGTATTAACAAGACTAGTTTAGGATATGTGAATGTATGTCTTTCATTAAATTCATCATATAATTGCTACTTGTTGTAACTTAAGGCTAATAGTAACCACTGAGTTAGTACTCACTCTCACTATGGGACGGTGTTTTAAAACACTAACCAGACCCTTTACTAGATGTAGGTGAGGCGGAGTTCGACAAGCCGAGTTAGGTGAGCATGAATAAGGTTGAGGACTTCCTTACTTCCAAACTTTTGGTGGATCCTTTTAGTTTGAGTTCGGGCTACCGCAGGGTATGGATCAGGGCTCTACTCGCTTTGGGTCATGTATGGGTGAGACTAGTTTCCTATTTAAATGACTTGAGATTTGTAGTTTAGATACTTTTCTATTTAGTGGCACTCGATACTGCTTTATGATTTACTTACGCTGCATGCCTTGCTAAACTCTCCATTGTTTATGAGATCATCCAAATGTAATTAAAATTTGAAGCCCATTAGGGCACCCATGACACCTGGGAATTTAAGAGCCGAGTTCCTACACAGCCCCTGAAAATCCGGAGTATTACATTTATGCCTCAACAATTCATGTGACATGGGAAAGGATGAAGTTAAAATGGACCCATTCCTTTCATGAGAAAATTTTAATACACTGGTCGTGTATAATAGATGCTACACAGGAAATTGAAAATTACAAATATGGAATATGTTTTAACTTAGACCGAGCTGTCTAGAAAGTGGACCTCACTTTACGGATGTGATCACTTAACTGTTCAATAGTTGTTTTCTAATTAAGCAATTTGGATTGAGTAAAACAGAGTATGACGCTTGATACTCAGGCACTTAGAAGATTGTATACCTGACATGTATATAATCAAGTTATAGTACTTAGTCATGCAGAAGCCATTTTGCTAAGTCACACAATCCCAAAAATAGATTTGTTGAGCAATCCTAAGGGTGGGGTTATTAGACGTCTGAAGATGGATTTGTCCTATTTTAGTAATAATAATTATATGTGATTATGAGTAATTAAAATAAAATTATGTATTAGAGATATTTATTGGACTATATTGGAATAACGAGAAGTCTATGTATCAATTATGGAGATCACAAAATTGAATCTCAATGTAAAATTTATACTTGATTGGGAGGAAATTTTATTTTGGTTGATAAAAATATTTTCAATGAACTTAGTCTAGTACACGTTATATCCTTTTAAAATTCATTTTCAATAGAACTTAAGTTTATTATCATGTATGTGGGGGACCAAGACATATTTATGAAATAGGAGTATGTAGTAACTTAATTTATCACAACTATTTTTCCCTTACGAGTCTCCACACTAAATATAGTTCATGTTAACTAAAGTACCGTGAATACTATTTACACTTATTTCAACGTAATCCATGTAACCTAATGGTATGAGATCGAGGTTGATCCACGTGTTGGCAACTATGTTTACAAATAACATAACAACAATAAATCTTCTCCACTCCCACAAGAATATATATGATCCACTCTCTTCTCAATTAAAACTAACACAATCGGCGATCTGAGCACAAATATTCAATAAAGTAATTATGTTTGCAATAGAGAAAGTAGGACACTCTCACATGAGTAACACATGTGACCTAACAACTGTTGAACAATCCTAAGTGTAGGACTACGCAATAATAATAACTCAATGAAATCGAGGTTGATTCATAAGGAATGTGAGAACACAACTAAAACTAATCCGAGATTTAAGAAATTCAACAATTAATTAGAGATAACAACACAATAAGAGATCAATTTACAGATTGATTCATTCTCTAATAAAGCTAAATAATTACACTTCAAAGCATCCAGTATTTTAAGATTCAATACAATGAGATATAAAATAAATAATTTCAAAAGCTTTAAAGTAAATTCAAATCGACTTCAATTAATTAATCCTCATTCAAATCTAAATAAAAGCAACAAAGGATCCAAGAATCCACTTCTAACAATCACAATGTATAGCTCATCGATTCATCTTCTATAACTCAATTAAAACTAAACTCTAATAAGTTCCAATTAAAAGATCAAACAGTTAAATTAATCACAAATATTCAATAAAGTATTATTTTAATTGAACAATTCTCTCATAAAGCATTCAGACATTAATTGTAGGGAATTCAAAGTATTTATTGTGCACTACAGTAGATCAAAAAATTTTACAGATTGATTCATTCTCTAATAAAGCTAAATAATTACACTTCAAAGCATCCGAGTACCTAAGATTCACAACAGATATAGAAATAAATAATTTCAAAAGCTTTAAAGTAAATTCAAATCGACTTCAATTAATTAATCCTCATTCAAATCTAATGTATTAATCAATAAACTAAAACAATATAATTAATTGCAATGATACATGATCCATTCTAGGTCGTCACCCTAGTTAATAAACGATGGTGTGTTTTCATTAACTTCTGATCGAGGAAAATTTTCGAAATCGAGACAATGTCGGTGGGTGTTCTAAACACCGTCCCATGCTGATGGGAGTGAGCTAACTACCCTTAATCAAACACTCCTAACTGCTCTTATTATGTAAGTATGAATGACACACCTCACCACACCCTCCCCTCGTGCGACACCATCTCACGTTCGCAATGATGCTTTCTTCCCTAAAACACATCTTTAATACATCCTCAGTTAAAACATGATCCCTTAGCCTTAGTTACAACGATTCATCACTAACCCAGATATATCTATCTCAAAAAATAAAAAATAAAACTATTAAAATCGAATGTTGAGAAAGGAAGAACGACGCCGAAGAAGCTCTGCATTTACTTTCTCTTTCTCTCTAAACCATAGAAGATACCTAAGAACATCTAAAACACCTCACTTTATAGTTTTGAAAATTCCAATTTCGCACTGCCTCATAAAAATCATGAACTTACACACTTTTACACACCTTTAATAGGATCAAGACCTATTGAAGTCTGTCAATGGGATCGGAGGAGCACTCAATGGGATTAAAAAATGTGTGTAGAAATTGTCAAGCAACTAATTTTCAAATTTTCTTAATTACTTGATAGGATCGAAGAAACAGTTCAGCAAGCAATCTAGAAAATCTAGAATTCCTCGATATGAAGCTTGATCATATTGAGTCCTATCAAAAACATATTAATGGAATCGAAGTCCTATCGAAAATTGCTGATCTTCTTCAAATTTCTTCAACACAATTGATCTTTCATTCTCTATTGTTATACTTGATTTCCTTGGACTTACGACACTTAAAATATTCAATTTTAAGGCTCTCATCACCAATTTTTTAAATTTCACACTTTTAGACTTTAATTTAATGTTTTATGCTCTTATTCACTTTAGACTTCGAAATCATCCTGCATGTAGGAAATATATCTAATTAGATCTATTTATCACTTAAATGCAAGGGAACACAATGCATAAAAGAGGATAAATATTTAACATTTAAGTCTCAACACACCCCCCAAGTAGAATTTGTTAGTTCCGAGCAAAATATGCGAAAGATTTTCAAAATCTAAAAGCAACATTTTTCCAAAAGAGTCCATTATGTAATTCTTGTAATCCACAATAATCCACAATTCATTTTAAACAATAGAGTTTCAAGACATACGAGTTTTTGAAATTATTAACACCCTTGATACTAGCACTTAGGAAGTAACCGAATTAAGTTATAATCATTGATCATCCAATTGAAAATCTTCCAAACACTCAGTTTCATTGTGCACAGCAAAATCTACTTAATACCTCTTAGAAATTTAATTTAAACTCACAATCACCCAAAAAGTGGATAGATAAACTAAAGCTCATGAATCAACCCTTCGTATACATATATTAGTTTTTTTTTCATCGATGACTTTCACACTATTCTCTTCTTTTTTTAATTTTTCTTTTTTTACTATCCACATCATTCTTCTTGTTTTTTCGTTCCATTTTGTTATGGACAATTTTTTTCTTCTTTCCCTTTCAATAGGTAGCCCTTTTTAATATTCTTGTTTTTTTAACTGGTATTTTAAAAAAATTTAAAAATTAAAACACAATTACGGTTCATCATACTTGATTCATAACACTTTAAATAATCATGAATAAAATATCACCATATTAAACTTCATTTCTAAAAATGTAAGCTAGATGTAAAAAGTGAAATATATGACTCATCAATGTTTACAACTTTCAATTGAAAATCAATAAAAAGAACTCACTTTTGAAATTTATCAAAAACTAAATTCTAAGCTTCTACAATTCAAAACCAATTGCATTTTCATTTCATATTCAGAACCAACTCAAAACTTCTTGAATTCACAGAATTTTTCTTCTAAAATTTTTTTCCAAAAATTTAATATAAAAGCATAAAAAATTAAACTCAAATTAAATAATTTTCCAAAAGAAAACTCACCCCCAACCTAAATAATACGTTGTCTTCAATGTTAGAAAGAAATGTAATAAAAATAACATGAGAGCAATTCAATTGTAACAAGGGTAGAGAATACCTGAAATGATGAATAAGCAAATTCTTAAACTTTTAAGCTAGTGCAAACAAGATGGAAACTAACTAAACTAAGCAATCTAATCAAAGAAATTAATCCTATGAAAAAAAGAGACTAATTTAAAAGATCCCTATCAGGCTAGAAGATAATCCAGAGGTACAGACTCCTTTGAAACCAATTCCATCAACAGTATGTCATCGGTATTCAAAACATCAATGCCCCAATAATCCAAATTTTTGACTATTACCATTATCATTAAAAGCATTCTTGTATTAGAGATTTTAGAATGCTATTCATTGGGTTCCATCTTCATCCCTTCAAACATTGAGAAACAAGTCCTCAACCACTATAATTTCAAAATTGGGCCTCTCTTTAGGTAGGTCAGACATCACAACAGAAATTTTCATATCAAATTTTAGTCTCTTCAATTGGAACATCTTTATTCAAATTTTTAGATTTCAGCTCTTTCAAGGTATTGACAATATCAATGATCATGTAATCCTCGGAATCAACAATGTGACCAAACAAACTTTTAAAGGATCAGAGCACAAGTTGGCAATGTTAGACAGGCTCCCTTACCTTGTATAGTTAGTTTCCATATGTAGAGGATTCCGATTTTCAATTTCATTATTTTCCTTGTATAGATGATTGTAACCTCTCCTTCAATTTAATTTCAGTTGGTCAACTCACAGCCAATAACTGCTTGGTCATATTTCTTCCCAATTGTTGTTTTGTGCAGGATTTGGCAACGGGAAAGGTACTTGGGATGGGTAGGTGGCATGGTCGTCTGTACGTGCTGGACTTTGATCGATCTGTCACTCCGGTTCGTTGTTTCTTTTCTCCATCTTCATCAGGTATTTGTTCGGCAAATAACTTGTGGAAATTGTGGCATTTTCGCCTTGATCATCCACATTCCGATCGGTTAATTCAGTTATTTTCTTCTGGCATATTAGGGAATGTTTCTCTTAATAAAAATAATTTGGATTATTCTTACTCATCTTGTTGTCTTTCAAAAAGTAAGTGTATTCCTTTTCCTCTAAGTATTACAAAATCATCTTCTATATTTGAACTAGTGCATACAGATGTCTGAGGTCCTTCACCTATTATGTCTCTCTCTGGGTTATGTTACTATGTTATATTTATCGATGATTTCACACGTTACACCTGAATTTACTTTCTATACTCAAAGTCATAGGTTTTCGAAAAATTCAAGATATTTCACTCTATGGTGAAGACTCAATTTCAAGTTCCAGTATAAACTCTTCGCTCTGACTCAGGGGGGAATATCGCTCAATCGATTTTCGTACATTTCTTCAAAATCATGAGATTATTCATCAGACCACCTGTTCTGATACTGCACAACAGAACGGGGTGACTGAATAAAAAAATCATTATATTGTTAAAACCGCCAACACCCTGATGACAGCTATGAGTGTTCTTCGTTCTTTCTTGACGGAAGCAATGTTACATTCAGTATACTTGATTAACCGGATGCCAACTAATGTTCTAAATAGTAAATCTCCATACTTTGTTCTCAACGGCTCACCTCCTGCATATTCCACATTTCGTGTTTTTGGTTGTCTGTTATGTTCACTTGGCCTCACGTGAGCGTAACTATCTTCAAAATCGATCAAATGTATGTACTTGGGATTTGGAGAAACTCATAAGGGTTTTCGATATTATGATCCGGTCGCACGTCATGTTTGGGTTTCATGACATGTTGTTTTTTTTGAACATATTGCCTTTCATTCAGATCTTCCTCCTGTGCATGCCCCAAAATCTCCTGGTCTAACCTCCTTTCCTGATATTTATTTTGCCTCGAGTACTCTTCCTTGTCCATTACAGGTTTACTCACGTCGACCACGTACAAATCTATCACCTATTACTCAACCTGAACCCACTGTACCTGTTACAGATCCTGAACCTACCTCGATACATCATTCCGATCGTCTACATCGAGCGCCTGATCGCTTGATATGCTCTATGTCTGTCATGAATACTACTCTGGATATTGTTTCTATTCCTACTTCATACTCTCAGGCAACCACTCATTATTGTTAGAAGAAAGCTATGACAGAAGAACTTGTAACATTGGATAATAATCATACATGGGACATTGTTACTCGGCCCGCTGACCAACAAATAATTGGTAACAAATAGATTTATTCTGTCAAGCTCAAGTCTGATGGATCATTAGATAGATACAAGGCTTAACTTGTCGCTCAGGGATACAAACAGGAATACAGAATTAATTACGATGAGACATTCGCTCCCGTGGCAAAGATGAAAACTGTTCGTACTCTTTTGGCAATATCGTTCGTCCGCTCTTGGCCACTTTCTCAGATGGATGTGAAAAATACTTTTATTCATGGAGACCTCCTCCTGGTTCCTTAATCCCTGACAATAAGGCATGTTACCTGAAGAAAGTCATGTATGGCCTCAAACAGGTACCTCGGGCATAGTTTCAACGCTTTCACAATGTTGTTATAGGTGCCGGATTTACCCAAAGTGTTCATGACCCATCCTTATTTTTGCGCACCACTGCTCACGGAATTGTCATTATCCTCATCTATGTTGATGACCTTCTTCTAACTGGTAGTAATATTACTAGCATCTCGGCTTTAAAGGAAGTTCTGCAATCCTCCTTCGAGATGAAAGATCTCGGCCATCTCACATACTTTCTTGGGCTTAAAATTTCACGTTCTAAACATGGGATCCTGGTCAGCCAGCGTAAATATACCAAGGATCTTCTTGCCCTAGTATCATTAACGGATCAGTAGACAGTTCAGACTCTCTTAGAACTTAACGTTCAATATGGCTGTGATGATGGTGATCTACTCACACAGCCCGACTTACACCGTCGTTTGGTTGAGAGTCTGGTTTACTTAACTATGACTCGCCCTGATATTGCTTACGCTGTCCAAGTCGTCAGTCAGTTTATTTCTGCTCCTCGGACTCTTCATATGACTGCGGTGTTGTGCATCCTAAGGTAGTTACGTGGAACTCTAGATCGATTACTATTCCTCTCCTCTACGGTGACTCTGGATCTTCATGCTTATTCGGATGCTGATTAGGCTAGTTGCGCTCTCACACGATGATTTACCACTGGCTACTGTGTTTTTCTGGTTGCACTTCTCTCATCTCTTAAAAGTGTAAGAAGCAGGCCGCTGTTTCCAAATTAAGCACAGAAGCTGAGTATCGGGCGATGTCCGCTGTGTGTAGCGAGCTTGTCTAGTTACGTGGACTTCTTGCCGACTTGGGTGTTCCTCTGCAGAATCCTACTTCACTCCATGTTGATAATTTAAGTGTCATTTAGATTGCCTTTAACCTAGTTTTTCATGAACGGACGAAGCATATTGAAGTTGACTGCCACTTTATCCGTGAGAAATTTCAGTCTGGGCTCATTTCTCTTCCACATGTTGCATCCCATGATCAGATTACAGACATTCTCACCAAGTCCCTCACTTCTGCACGTCACTCATTTCTAGTTGGCAAACTATTACTTGTCGATGACCAACATTAGTTTGAGGGGGGATGTTAGACAGGCTTCCTTACCTTATATAGTTAGTTTCCATATGTAGAGGATTCAGATTTCCGATTTCATTATTTTCCTTGTATAAATTATTGTAATCTCTATATATTCAACCCCTTTGGGTTGTCTCAAATACAGAAAATCTTCAGCTCCTCTCAGTTTACAGGCAAAGAGGTCTTCTTCAACAATAGTATCGATCATGTCAACATCCCCTTGTTGTTTGGCCATGTTGAACACATTCAACTCCACAGTCATGTTACCAAAAGATAATTTAAGAATTACATTCTTACAATTGCTGATAACATTGGATATAGTAAGAAATAGTCGGCTAAGAATAACTAGAATTTGAGTACTCACATTTATCATCGGTCGTGTATCCAGAAGAATAAACGTTCACAACCTCAAGTGCAGGGTTGCGATGTAGTAATAATCTAGGTAAGACCAAGGTCGAATCCATAGGGACTAAACTCATACGTATTCTGAAAAGAATTAGAATCAGAACTAGAAGAAGATCTAAATCTAAATCTGAATAATTTAAAGAGTAATTATGAATGGTGTAATTAAAACTTGTGAATTTAAATATGAGAACTAGGGTGTCAATGATCCACTTATAGCTATTAAGATGCTACCTTACTTGATTCAAAAGATATAACAGGAATCAGAATCCTATCTTATCCAGTTAGAGAAAGAGAGATGATCAAATCTTTAAACTCCTCATTGATCTAGCCTTAATGGAAGATGATTGTGGAGATTTAGAAGGGATTCTGTCACCCAACCATGCCCGAGAGACGATGACAAACAATAGGATTTACCAATCCCATAATCTCAAATAAAAAAGAAGATATTAAAAGCTATTATAGGCTTAACTGTAATTTGAGTCACAACAGACCATTAAAAACTAAAAATATTCTTTAAAATCAACTAGAAATCAATGAAGTTCAACATAAACATGAATCAAAGCAAAGTAAACATCTCAATCACGCTACAAGCTTCACCTCTTAGCCCTAGCTAAGAGATTTAGCCAATCATAGACATGATTGAACTAAGAACTCTCAAAGAAAGCATAAAAACAACTAAGGAAGAAGAAGAAAAAACTCTTGGCGGCGGCTCTCCACTCTTTTGCGTCACTCCTTAAACCCTAGAAGCTACTTAGAAACCTCCTAGGGACTCTTATTTATACTTGTGAAGCTCCACCTTACGCGCTGACTTAGAATTTTCGCAAACCGACTTGAATTACGCAATCCGCGGCTTTTCCGTGTTACGCTTTGGTCAGACCGAAGTCGAATCCAAAGTCAAGTCTGAATTTGGAAAGAATTTTGTTTCAATAGCTGTACGATTTTGGTCGGACCGAGATGGGTTCGGTCAAATCATACTTAAGTCGTCGGTTGGACTGAATTAATCTTCGGTCGAGCCGAATTAACTCCTTTCAGCGCTAGAGTTTTTTGTGCACTTTCGGTGGCACCGAATCCTCCCTTCGATTTGACCGAACATGGGCTCAATCGAACCGAATTAGCTGTCGGCCAAATTGAATTAGCTTTGACTTTCATCTTTAGTTGCTGGACTGTTTTGTGCAAGTTCGGTCGGACTGAACCTGTCTGTTTTCTGCTCCAGATTCTGCATTCTTTCAAGTTCTTTCTTCAACTTTTGTGCTTGATTTCCTTGAATCTTTGGCACGTGAATTCATTCTTGGGTTCCTAACATCCATCCTATGCCTTGGTGATTCTTGAGCATCAAATTTATGCTTTTAGTATTCTTTTAAATCCAAGCTCTCAGATTCACCTTGCAACACAAACATATATAGAATATACCATTAAGCCTTATCATATTCATAAAATTAAGATATAAATGGGGGAGAATATGCAATATTTGACACTCAATAATAAATCTACTGAAAACGATAATATATTAATCTAGACCAAAACATCCTTCACTACACCTCTTGGTATTCAGATTGAGCGATTAACTAACTATAAAGTTGTCTTAATGGGTTTCAATTCACTAAGGCCAAGTTGCTCAAATACCAAATCTTTGTATTCTAGGGGATGTTTTGTGTAATGATGGCATGCGTACATTCCTTAAGAAAAGCATTCTTTTAGACGTTCAACTTTCGCTTTATCATATACAAATCTTTTAGGAACTTGCATAGGAGAGAATTTGTTCAATGGCCTCCAACAAAGGAATATTAATTTTCACTTGTTTAAAACTTCTAAGATATCCTAATTTTTGGCTAATTGGCTGGATGAGATCAATCGTTGAGGAATTTGGGCCACAAGCTTATATTCATGCTTCGACTCCTTATATGGAGCAACGTTAGGTTCATCATCACTCTTAGATTAGGTAAGCTCCTTGACTTTATCAGACTTCTTTGGAATTGTTTTATCACTCTCCTTACTACTCCTAAGGGTTGTGATAGACTTTTCATGCTTGACATGTTGGGTTGAAGAACTTGTTAGTACATTGATTTGTTCGCCTTGTTTGTCAATCATGTGAGTCCTTATGTTATGTAGTTGCTTGAGCCATTGGAAACTGACGACCGAAGACATAAGAGAACGTGGAGCATCAAGGAGCAAAGAACAAGTAAATGAGGTTCCTTTGTGACCCTAATCTGGACCCAAAACTACCCCATAACACCTAGATGATCTTAACCTTAATAGGTGAACCTCGTTGATTTTCTTTTAGCCTTAAAAGCTTAATTGAAACATGATAAGTAAGGATAGTAGGGGTGCAAAGCTGCTGTGAAATCGTATGCCCAAAACAACAATTTTCATTGGGTTCTCGATCCTATTGAGTAATCCTCGATTGATCGAACTTAACCTAGAAATGTCTAGCAACAAATTGCTTATTTTTTGAAAATTTTCGATGCCATTAAACCATCCTTCAATCCCATCGAAGGAGAGTTCATTCGATCGATCTAAGCGGCCATTTTCTGCCCATTTTTTTACCATTGGAACTTAGTTCCTTTATATAGGGCATTTGATATTTAGGCTTTTTTAGGATTTTTTTAAATGTAAATAAAGGCTAGATATTTTTTCACTTATACCATACATCGTAGACCTCCATCTTAAGAGTTGTGTGCCAATCTTCTTGTGATCATTCACTCTAATAAACATTTTATGCTCCTATTCAAAGATGTGGATGAACTCTCACCTCTCTATATATTAAACACTATGTCATAGTCAAATCCATGCCTAAACTCTCTCGAAGATCCTTCTAGATAAATCCCCTGTGATTATAATATTTTAATGAGTTGTAGAAGATTTATCCAACCTCAATTGCCTTGGTCACCTCATTAGCACTTCATATGCAAGGCAACAAATATAGGACCTGAAACACTGACAAGTATCAACATTAACATTTGAGGGAGCAATTAAGGAGTGAATTCAAGCACGAGAGAGCTTTGAAGAAGTGACTCAAGCACAACATGTCAAAGTGGCTCAATTCAACAAGTATTTTTTTAGTGAACCTGTACTCTCTTTCCTTATGTAGGATTGATGGTAAGAGTTTGTAACCCAAACTTAATAAGTTTTTGTGTAGGATCTAGGCTCTTGTGTAGGGTTGAATTCACCAAACATGATTGTGTATGTGTTAGTTTCCATGGAAGCCTCCGGTGAGAGCAAACATAGATCTTTGGATTAGGATCGAGATTGTTAGTTATCCGATTAAAACCCAACTGAAGTATTTTGCAAGAGCCTTCGAATGGAGTGTACACTAGGTAAGTCCTTGCGTAGGCCACTGACACAAGTCTATACGTGGTAAGTCATTACGTAGGCCACCGACACAGGTGAGTCCATGGTAGGTCCTTGTGTATGGCTGTAAAGGTTAGAGGTGAATTTGATTTAAAACCTCCGAAAATGAAATCATGTACACTCATGGGTCAAGTGTGTTCACCAGAAGTGGAGTAGGGAAACTGAACCACTATACATGCTTATGTTTGGAATTATCATTTGAGTAGTTGTTTAATTATGCTTATATAATTTATTAGTGAATTATATGTATGCATGATTAGATGAAAATTAGAAGTTAATAGTTAACACATCCCACACACATATGTACACTATCAAATATAGACTAGTCACTTAGCAAGTCACATTTACTGCAGTACAAGTGATTGGACCCCTTATTGGCTTAGAAGCTTTAGTATTAAATTATTTTATTTAGTTTAAATTGACATGTTAGTTAGCAAAAAATTTATTTGGTCCTAATCATCTCCTCTAGGAGTTAGCCACCATTTCATAGATCTGTTAAGCTCTGCGTGTAGCCATGGTATCTTAAACCGTAAGCAATTTTAGAACTTAAGTCACTTACTTCCAATTGTCCTTTCAGGTTAGGCTGAGGTTGGGCCAGAAAGGTCTCCTTCTCCGTAATGCTTAAGTGTGACTTAATTCTTATAATTGATATTTTTAGCTCATGCATGGTTATATGATTATATTGCATTTCTCCTTGCATAAATGCATTCAATGCATCATCAATAGTTCTCTTCAATGGGGGCACATGTGATGTACTAGTAGATGGCCCTTGGGGAGTATTGTTTACATTCGAAGTTGGTCCATTTCTCCAACTGAAATTTGAATGATTCTGTCAATCAGGAGTATTTGTGTTTGAGTTTAGTGCACTAAAGCGGCACCAATAAGCGTGGCCGGAAACCTAACAATACAAAGGCAATATCTTGCGCAATTGTAGCATCTTCTCAACCAAGATGATGTCACAAGACTCATTTAGGAATATGGTATCCATCCAAATGACCAACGGGTTGCCCAATCAATTTATCAAGAATCTTACCCTGACTAAGTGGATCAATATTTTAAGCTACTCAGAGGATTTAGGGTTCTTGAATTTATTATTTTCTCTAGATAGGGTTGTTTATTAACGGTCGAGCATATCAGTCGATTCACCATGTAATGCAGTGAAGTATCAACTTATGATTTTTTAAAACTTAGGTTGTTTGGTAACTCCCTAATAGGAGCTGTCTTTATTAGGTACATCAACCTCCCTCCCAACTCTATTTAAATTTACCTAAAGATGAAGGAGAGTTTTCGTATGTAATTCTATCAAATTGAGCCTAAGGTCTCCATGACCAATTTATCTAGACTTTGCAAGTTACCTGTCGAATTGGCCGAATGATTATTATCCAATTTTAAAAGTGCTAAGAATCAGTGCTTGGTGGTTCTACTTGAGGCCAAATTTACTAAACTCACCCTCGACGGCCTGGACTTATAAGTCTGCAAGAAGTTTAAGGGCATGTACTTTAGGAATTTATTTGAATTATTGGCTAGGGCTACCTACTATGAATGGGTTCTCCATGAGGAGAGTTAAAGAATGAATTCATTACAGGGCACATACTACTGCGACCCTATCTATGAGTTGATCGTCGGAAAGTTGTGGCCAAACAGTCGTAAAAATGTCTAGCCTTAAAACGTACGGAGGTTTAAACCTTTGCAGGCGTAAACCCTCGAAAGAGTATGCTCGAATCTTCAAAACGGTATTCTTTCAATATCTCCAAAGCTGACGAGATTTTAACCTCCTTTTAAAGGTCAAATTTATCAAACTCCCCAATTATCAAAAGATTCCATCAGTCGAAGAATTGAAGAAATAGGAGTACTATAAATGGCAGAGATCCAAAACTCACAGCATAAAAAACTGTGTCATTTTCAGGAATGTAATTCAAAATAATATTGATAAGGGCCTCTTCAAGTTTCCCAACAAGAAGGAGGCCATGTGGTTGATCGAGATCATTTCCTAATGATCGCTAATATTTGTTAGTGCCTTGGTTTGTCAATAATGGGTGCTAATTTGCCTTAATTCGATTAAGCCCCCATTAGAAGAAGAAGACCACCGAAGACTTAAAGACCTACAACATCAAGCTTGAAGATATATGTAAACTGAGGTGCCTAGATAAAAGTAGCCTTAGACTCCTTTAGTTTCAAAACAACCTACCTCTAGATGATATAATTTAAATATAAAAACCTTGTTTCATCATCCCAAGTCTTAGGAATTAACTTGAACAAGTTCATCTAGGCTTTAGAGGTATTCCAAAGATTTTTTGTTCGACATGGACAATTTTCGATCCGATCGCAAATGACGAAAAGAATCCAGCAAGTAATCAGAAAATTCAGCATATTTTCAGTCTTACTGGTTGAACCGTCGGCTTAATTCGATCCGATTGAAATATCCATTCAGTCTAACTAAAAGTGTTGATTTTTATCCAGCAACCTTCTAGACTATCCTTAGTTATTTTCAGTCAAACCGAACATTCTTAGGTCCGATCGAACAACTAGTTGTTATAAATTCATTGGAGCCTTTTTCTCATAAATTGGGCACTTGAACCTTGGCTAGAGTGATGGTTTTTTAGTAGTTTTAGAGGCTTTATGCATACAACTCCTATCATATACTTCTAGGCTCTAAACCAAAGAGTTTATGTCATCTTCCTGGTGATTCATCACTTTATATGAGCATTCCAAGGTCACCTTGAAGATGTACAAATTCTCTTACATTCTTCAGAGGTTAGACCCCAATCATGTAGGTAAATTCTTTATTTATCATCATCTATAATATCTATCTGGTTGAATACTCATTTGGAACCAATTATTCCATTAGTTGTAGGAGATTCTACTACCATCCCATTGCTTTGGCATTCTCATAAGAAAATCATTGCAAGGTAACCAATCGTAGGAGCTGAAGAAGATTCACTTCAAATATCAGGGGAGCTGAAAAGAAGATGCATCAAGATTGATCGAGCATCTCAAGAAAGGCACTATCAATGGGGTTCATCCAAACTAGTAAGAGTTTATTTTAGAGTCTATTGTATACTCAATTCTTATGTCAAATTGAGTATAGAGTTTGAAACCCAAACTCAACTAAGTCTCTATATGAGCCACCGATAGGTGTGTACGCAAAGTTTATTAGTGAGCCTATAGAAAACCATTATAGGTCTATGTGTGAGCTATTGAAGGGTGTATATGTAAAGATTATTGATGATCTTATAGAAAACCTTTGTTAGTCTTTATGTGAGCCTCTAGTGGGAGTGTACATAGTTTTTATGTGAGCCTCTGGTGGGAGTATATGTAGGTCCTTGTGTAGGACCATAAAGGTTAGCGGTGAACCTATAGAAAATTGTTGTAAATGTTAATGGTGAACATATAGAAAACTATTAAGGTAATGAAAAAAAAATCGAGTTTGAGTTCATCATCTGAGAGTGGAGTAGGGATTTAGCCGAATCACTATATATCATTGTGTTTTGTAATTATTGATGTACATATAATTTTATTTATGGTTATGACTTGATTTGTTTATTTTATATGAATGCATGAATGGATTGTATGTTAGGTATTTAATTCATTACACATACTAAATATCTATATCTCTCATCTTAGACTCTTTACACATATAGTTGTATATTTTATAGTGTAAGATCTTGGAGCGATTTAGCCTTGTAGATTAAATTGAATTAATTGATAAATAATTTTAAGTGGTTTTATTCACCCCTCTAGGACTTATCCATAATTCTAAGCTCCCCAGGCTTCAATATCGTGGTATTGTATTAGATAACCATACAATTTCAATGTTAACGCTATCTCGGTTGAAATCAAGACGATCGCCCAGCCATATGACAAGTTGAACATGACGGCTCCCCAAACACCAATGAAAGAATCATTTGAGTCTCAATGACAAACAACCACTACTTACCTTGCACCTTCATAACAGAACTATCATGAAGAGCATGCTAAATCGAAAGATAAGAGGAATGTTCCTCTTAATGAACCTTAGAAACGTCCATTTATCTACAAGCGTTGTTCATGGTGCATTAATGAAAGATTGAAATGATCGTACCCTACAAGCAAACATAATTCATCTACACGGCCATTAAGTTGCCCGATGGAAAATCATACACTAGTGCAACGATTAGCTTACATGACAACTAGTAAGAAACCCCATTTTCCATGCTTCACCTATGAATGTGGAAAGATTAGTCGATGTTGCATGCTGTCAATAGTTGTTGGAAGAGCTAAACTTGGACCAACCCAGGTTTGGGTTCTAAAGAATCATGATCCAAGGATTCGTGAACAGTCACACCAGGCCCCGAAGAGGTGCATTATTGATGTGCAAAATGAATGATAGGCTATGTGTCCCCCAGCATGAGCAAGGATGGTCAGGCCACCTGAGACATTCACTGACCAATGGACCATTGTAATCCATTAAAAATTTTCATAAACTCCTCAAGGACTGACCAAAACCGAAAGTATAGACTGCAAAGACAGAGGGCAGTGGCGAGGGTGTTTGCCATCGCTGAGTGCATCATTCGCAAAAGGTCGTGACCGATTGATGAAAGACTTGGATCATGTATTGAGCAACGGGTACCCCAATAGTTGATGTCTCCTCGTGAAGACATCACTATGAAAGACGACTTCAGGAATGATCGTTTCTCCTCTTGGGAATACTATTCGGCCGACCAATCTTTCCAAGGACTCCCTGGACCTAAATATTTCATGGAGGAAACAAGAATCAAACTAAGGTGACAGAATCAAATGAAAGCGACTCCAAGACTATAGTTAAGTTTGGGACCTTGTCGCCTCTTATCTCCAGCTGCAACATGGCTTTTGTACTGCCTATGATAGTCCAAGCAAAGCCATACCTGCCAAATTAAATGGTTAAAGATGTGGAGGAAGTAGGTGAGAAATGACTGGAAGAAATACCTTACCACACAGCCGGTCATGACTACGAAGGCAGACCCACCGTTGCTATCGAAGAATGAGAAGAAGCGGAGAAGGCCATCTTCACGAAGACATCATATATGATTACCAAGCATCTGAAGCTGCTTTATTTGATCTCACATATGAATGGTTGCCCGATCACTTGAGTCATGGTCGGCGATAAAGTGATCATTAACACAATGCTTGTGTCAATGGTCCGGAAGCTCGGAAAGATGTTGCTGGGCTTAATGTCGATTGATGTCACTGTTTTCAGTTTTATAGGGGATTTCACAAACACTAAAGGAATTCTCCCCATAGAGTTGCTGGTTATGAGTAAAAAGGTCATGACAACTTTCTTTGTCATTGAGCCAACGACCAGCTACAATGCAATCCTAAGGAGAGATTTGATTCACTCGAACTAAGACATCCCATCATCCCTTTATCAATTCCTAATTTTATGGAACATGAAGAAGGCCAAAATTATCTACACAAATAATCAATTGTTTCTAGTCAAATCCAACATGGCCAAAACCAATCTCTATATAGGGCAAATCGCTTTATTACATTTCATTGACCAAGACAAGTACGACTGACTGACAACAATCACTACTGGGACTGATCCCTCTCGTGATCTGGACATACTTATCAGTAAAGTGGACTAAAAAAAATCTGAATCAAAACTAGATGCCTCCGTTAGAAGCATCACCGCGCTTATGCAAGATCTGTCAAGCGAACCTATCCCCACTTTGACTTTGGATTGGCTCAGTCCACCAACCATTACACTAACAGAGGATTGATCGACCAAACCGACCATTACTCTGATAAAATTGAACAAAAGGGTATATGTTTTTTTTTTTTTTTTTCAAAAATTAAGATAAAATTTGACCACTGAGAGGATCATATAACTCTTGACCGTGGATATAGGTCAATCTATCTAGCGAAACATTGATCCGAACCATGGATTATATATTCATGGCATATCAAACATAAACATACCTTTGGATCACCATTTCAAATGCTATGAATGGTTTGATCATGGACAAATTGCTTAAATCCTCCAAATTAATCATCTTAGAGAATGATCCATCCAATGTGTATCAGCCATCTCGTTAATCATTTTATAGCCTTCATAATTATATAAGTATAATAAAATTTTTTCGAGTAGAACTTTAGATATGAGGCCAAATGTATAGATGACCACGGTTTATCGAAGATATTGACCAATCTAGTAATCTGATTTTCATCAAACTGCTTTCATATGATTCATATTAAGTAGATCTATCATGCTATTTGATTTGATCATATCACAATGATAAAAATCACTAAGGATCTAGGACTCCCCAATCAATAGACTTTGAATTCAATTCGCCTTATCGAGTTGACAACTCCACTAGAATTGGATTCCAATCCATTCTAATTGGAAGATAGCATGTTAATACTAATAAAAAAGCATCCAATATAGATTAGAATTATGATAGGCTTGATCTCTCATGAAGATTTATGTAATAACATTGTAGGGAATTGAAAACATCTAATTTACCCAAAGGTAACAATAGATCAAACAACTTTACAAATTGATTCCTTTCCAATCTAGGAATTCATTCACATCCAATCACAATTCAACATAAAAACCTTAACTTTCATTGAAGAAACAAATTAAACATCAAATATCCATCAAAAGGTTTATCCCTTAGTCTTAGTCACGAGATTAGCCAAGTATGACTAACATCTTAAACTAAATATAAAGAAATAATAAAATATACAAACTATAATCGAAGGATTGAGAATGAATGATGATTTCGAAAAAGCTCTATAATGCTAGGTCTCTCTCCTTGATCCTAATTCGCACATAGGAAAGCTTAAAACATCTCCTTAAATAATAAAAAATTGCACCAACTTAGAACTGACTTCGATTTTTGCACTTTCGTTATGCCTCAATTGCAACCGATCGTAGCGTTCGGTCGCACTGAACATACCTTTGGTTGGATCAAATTAGTACTCGTTTGTAGTTGAATTTCTCTAATTTCTATTTGAAGTCGCTGTCTCCCTTTGGTCGCACCGAACTTGATTCGGTCGCATCTAAAGTCGAGCCAAATTAAGTTTGAAAATCATAGTTTATTGCTGGATTGTTCTGTGCACATTCGGTCAGACCAAACCAACCTTGGTGGGACTGAATAGTATGTTATTTCTGTTATTTGCACTGCGTGATTTTTTAGTCTTTTCTTCATATTTTGTACTTAGTTTTTTTGGATATTTGACATATGAATTTTTCATTAATGACTTCCAAATCTCAAACTCTTCTCTTGATTAATCTTTTGAGATTTAATCCTTATTCTTATGTATGATTTCTTCTTTGTTTCTTGGATTACCTCGCATGTATAAACTAGATATTAGTTAATCAATTAAGTAATTTGAATGTATGGAAACTAATGCAATTAAGAGGATAAATATACAATATTTAAATGTTATTAGCTACTATGGGGTCTATGCTGATATACAATACATGTATCAGGGTGGTCCCACCTAGCTGACCATGCCAGATCGTGTGATGTAGTTGGGTCCACCATTTAAAAATGGATGAACGACATGAGATATAACACATCTCATGGGTGGGTCCCATGTGGGCCTACCTCTCTTGGACAACATACAAACATCAAAATGGGGCCATATGGCCCGAAATCTAACCCATATAGGTGGTGTCACGTGGCTATCCAGACCGTGGGATCCACTTGAATAGCCAAAAGGGAATGAATGGTGGCCTCGTAAGCCTCACAAATCAAAGGTGGGGTCCACCTCCTTGCCTCCAAATACAATATACAGAAAGAGAAGAAAATGAAACTATGCTACACATGTGACTTCAAATCATGCACTCACCAAGTGATACAAATTATAATATTTAAAGTATTAAGAAGGTGGGGGGAATTCAAGCTCAACGACATTCTCATGCTGCCTCTCTTTCTTTTCTTTTCCTTTTCTTTTCTCTTGCAACTATGTTGGATTTTTGGAGCAAGGAGAATGAGAGAATAAGAGAAATGTTGTAAAAATTTGGAGGGTAGGAGGGTACACATGGGTGTTGGGGGTTGTGTTGCATGTGAAAGTGGGAAAGGAGGGATAGTTAAGGGAAGGTCTCTGTATGGGGTATAAGAAAGGAAAGGTGGCTCATTGCATGGGAAAATAGAAAAAGAGGGGTAGATGGGTCATTTGGAGGGGCACTTTGGTATTTTTGGCTGCTTATGTAACGATGGGGCATGGGAAATCAGAAAAGGATATGAGGTTAAGAAAGGTCTTTTAGGATGGAGTAGGGTTAAGGAGTGATAATTGCACATCGGGTGAGGTTATTAGTAAAAATGTGGATTTTTAAGATTGCATCAGCCTTGAAAAATGCTCTTGTGGATTGGAATCCGACACGCCTTAGCTTATGCCTAGGTCCACAACTTCCTATGGGCATGTTTGATTTCCGGGTGAAAGTGAAATGATAAATACCATGTAAAAAAATAGTAATTATCTCCCAGTGCATTTATATTATACCTGATTTAGTAGCTTACTTTTTGACACAAAAACTAAGAATATTGCAAAATACCAGTGGGTCTCACTATTATACATTTTGCTTATTCATGCCATTCATCCATTACTCCAGTTGAATTTATAGCATGAGTAAAAAAATGAGGCATATCTAAAACTTAAGTGAACCACGTTCGAAAAAGAAAATTGAATACTGATCGTTAAAAGCTTTGTAGGGCCACTGTTTCTTTTGGCGTGGGCCACTTGAGTATTGGATCTACTTCATTTTTTGTCTCGTGTTTCAAAATATTTTAGTAAAACGGATGGATGGAATGGATATGTCATATGCATTATCATTAGTTCAAAAATTAAAATTATCTCTTTTGAACCAATTAAAAAAACACGAACTCTTATAAACTTTCAAATACGTGAAATATAGTGAAATAACGGTCTACTGTGTATTTACCATTTCTTTGGGTTGTGGGCGTGCCGCACAGCGTTGCTACTGTATCATCAGCGCGATCGTCATGATGGAAGTGTCGGGTTGGACTCAATTTCACCGGATGCATTCCGCGCTTGACAATTCAGTCGATCCTGAACACGTGTACATCGAAAACAGGCGTACGAAAGGTCCCAAGGGAACACGGGCTTTACAATTCTCCCTGCCTGCCTAACGTATACCAGAGTCAAATGCTTATTTTAGAGAAGATGTCCTGCAAGTAGCATCCATTGCAGTGAGATGGTGTCCATGGCATTGGCAAGAAGGATAAAAAGAGAACTTTGATGGTCACACGGAGACCTAGAAAATGGTAACACAAAGAGACCTTCCTCTTAGAAAATGGGGTTCAATACCCAAGGTGGTGAAATGCCACGGTTGCGCGTCTGGCGTGAGTCTGTGGGGGTGTGTGTGCGTGTGTAAAAAAAAAAAAAGAGGCCTAGAAATTTCCAAGTGCTTGAGTATGATCCATCACACTCCCCAGTGTATCAAAGTTTTCTTCTTTCATGGTTCAGAAATCAAATCACTCGGTCAGTACTTCCTATTTTCGGATTCCATGCTTATGGAAGGTTTAATTTCATTTCCAAATGCAGGTGCCTGTGTATCATCGTTCACACTCGGCCAGAGTATCAAATTAGCACCGCTTCTTTTGTCACGGTAGTCTCACAGGGGCAAATCACATGGAAGAAAATACGGCCCCTTTTACCACACTCGGGTTTAATTTCACACCAGATGCAGGTGCCTGTGTATCATCCATCATTGTCAGCCAGAGTATCAAATTAGCTCCACTTCTTTTGTTACGGTAGTCTCACAGGGTCGCATCACATGGAGGAAGAGCCTACCGGCCCTACCCCCGTTACAGCCCTTCTCCACACCATTCCTCTCTCCTCTCCCCTCCCCTCTCCTCCCCAAAACCCTACTAGCTCTAGTAGAGATGCTGTAGTCCTCTGATCTTCTTCATGTTTTGAGAGGGGGCATGTACATTTCTCTGTCCCGCGCTCCAATTTATATTCTGGATCTGGTGTTTGGTCCATTCCTTCTCCGATTTCTGTATTTTTTTAGAGGGAATCGATGGAGGAGAATTGGTTTTGCCAATGGAGTGTGATCCGTTCTCTTCTGGCCATACTTCAATGGTGGGGATTCAATGTTACTGTCATCATCATGAACAAATGGATCTTTCAGGTATCTGTTTTTGTTTTTGTTTTTGTTTTTTTTGGAAAAGTTCATAAGCCTTTTGGGTTTTTTAATTTTTGGTTAGATAGGAGATTCTAGCGCGACGTTAGTTTGCCGATTTTCACGCCCTGAGCTCGAATTGGGCCATTCATCAGGTGGGTCCCACCATGGATTGGAGGGTTAGGAGATGTTACCCCGGTTGATCTCATGATTGATGATGTTTGTTTTGAGAGAGTCCATTTGTGGATTGGTAATTAGATGGTTTAGATCGTCCCATTGATTGTATATTTTTTTCCACCACACCTTATCCATGGTGGGACCCACCCGACAAGTGTTCATGGATTGCCGGGGCACGCATCCTTTTTTGTGGGTGTCCACTGTAAAGAGCATCAGCGCGTGAGGAACTGGGTAGATATGTACTTGTTTGAATGGGAATTGATTATGTGTTGTGGGTTATTCAGGGTTTCTTTCGGTTTTTACTTACTGGCTATTTGATTACTGAATTGAGATTTCTGTGTGCTGCGTTTGATCTTGTTAGGGTTTATCAATCTGTGTTAAGAGTTGTTTTCTTTTTGTTATTTGAAATTGATCTCTGTATGATGTATGATGACTGCAGTACAGATTTTGAAGTTGTGCACTTCTTCTTCTGGTATAACCATTTGTTCATCAACAATTATTCAAACAGTTGGAATGAAAATTTAGTTAAAGAAAGCAAATTTACATATTGAATTCCACGTGAGGACTAAACATGTTAATTACAGAACTATAACTTGCCAATTTTAGCTAAAAGTAAGGGAGTGTTTGGATGATACTAAAATGGGTTTTAACTCATTTTTCTCTCGATCAGTGCCTGTTGGAAGCATACCGGTGGCTAGAATTAAATATAGGATTGTGGCCCACTCAAGGATCTGAAGTGCCTGAAATTTCATCCATGTGTGTTTATTGTGGCAATGAGTCTGATGAATGTTTTGGATTTTTGAAAACATCTAATATTTTAACACGTGATGTGAGAGGTGGTCGTTCAACGGTTGTCTAACCCCCTTTTGGAGGGAGTAGCTTTCTTGTCGTCTGCATGTCACTTGCAGATTTAATGGAAAATGAAAATGTGTGGCATCCAAACACGCCGTATGGTTCTCTATGCATATGGGAGTCTTCCTACATTTGATTAGAAAAAAAGGGGCTGTTCTCTTGGAACCTGGAAGAGCTGCCTAGGAGAAGGGGTATCTTTTGTGAGCCTCATTGTCAATGCTTTTGGATTGCCCTCAATCCTCTGTATTGTGTTAGGAAGCTTAGATGAAGAGAATGATCCCAATTCACAATGCCAAAAATGTTTTACTTTGTGGCAAATGCCCCCTGCGGCCTTAGCATAGGCAATAAAGGTAGTGTCCCATTTGTTAGAAATAATGTCCAAAGTTGTGCTTTAGCAGGGTTTCCTTTTGTTGCTCACATGAAAAGTTAGTTTTAACCATCTAGTGAGGTGGTGGTGGTATCGACGCATCTCTTCTTCTAATTGTTTGTTTATTGTCCAAGTAGATTCTGTTCTTGTCTTCGAGTACTTGATTGAATATGAGCCCTTTGAAGCTGCAAGCTGGCCTTTTTGAGACGCCAAAATAATGCTCACCATCACAATCATGAGCTTGAAGTAGAGACTAGGAGAAAAAGTCTACCACCAGTCTCTCCCAAACGCTCCAACTATAGCAAGGATCCGATTTTTGGAAGGCACTTAGTTCAGACTAGATGGGCCAATTCTACATGTTCTAGACTGAAAAAAAGTGTTAGCAGGGAAACCTTCAATGTAAGCATTAAATAAATTGAATATGAAGTTCTTTATGCACTGAGTAGTCCGGACCTTCCATCCTAAGATTAGCGCCAATCACCCCAGGCTGAGGGAATCTCTTTTATTCTTGTCCATCAAGATCCCATTCAAGGTCCTCTCACTAAGACCTACCCCCCTACATTTAGTGTTTCAAAAGACTTGATCAACACAAATTTGACATGCCCCCTTAGCTGATGATGTAGGAGTGTTAAAGAGGAAAAAGATGAGGAATAAAAAAAGGGTTAAGGCTATTTGCCGATGAAGTACTATGTGATGGTTTTGGCCTAGTGCTATTGGAAATCCTAATGAGTTGAAGAGCAATGGAGTAAAGCATGAGAAAAAGAGGATAACTATTGCTGAATTCGGCCCCACCTTTTCCTAACACAATTACCAGTAGTATTTGGTGTACATCCTAGACCCTGTAATGGAGGGCCCATATGAAGGAAAATGGTTCCAAACATTTCCCATATCTATATTCTCCACAATAGATTGATGTATCGAAGAGGTGAATGAAGTAATGCAATATCTATAAGAATAATATTCACGACTTCATATTTTGATTAGAATAACAACTTTTGCATATAACTATAGATTCTTAGTAACTTCTCAAGGGCTCTCTCCCCCTTGTGCCCATATGTGGTCGTCTCTTACTCCTAGAGTGGAAGCATTCATCTGGACCATGATGGACAAAAATCTTACTTTGGGCCACCTTATTCATAGGGGTCTTAACATGCCTGCTAGGCACATCATGTGCAGGAGGGACATGGAATCAGTTCATCATCTATTCGTACATTATAATGGTTACTGGTTACGATGATATGGGGCTGCTTTATGATATTATTCAACATGGAATTCTTTTCCAAGAAACCCTTAGCAAGTATTCACCAGCTAGGGAAAGGTTCTTTCCAAAAGAAAGGGGGCCTACTCCATGGAGGGTTCTCCCCTTGGAATTATGTTGGGAGATTTAGAATGAAAGAAACCCTAGGATATTCAAGGATTGTCACACCTCTTGGGAGAAGGACATCAAGCAGATTAAGAGTAGCAATATAAATTAGTCCTCGCATGCACTGCCCAAGTTCAGGTGAATATCGGCTTTGGATGTTCTTCACTTTGCAATTGGTGGCAAATCGCGCTCCCCACCATACCTAAGCTGTGCACCATCGGATCCGCCCTACTGAGGTGTGGCTCAAACTCGACTAGGGCTGCCCACCCTGAGTGTGCACTTGCATCTCATAGGCAACCCCACTCGAGCCTGATGTAAAAATGCCCCTACATTAATCACCCCCGGTGAGGAGTCTTGAACACGAGACCTCTTGCTCTGATACTACTTTGATGCAGGACAATTAACCACTTGCTCCAAAAGCTCGAAAAGATAGAGCATGGTCAATTAATCCCTTTATCTTATAGCTTAGGCTCTACATCGCATAGGTTAGGACTTCAGCCAAACCCTCCTCGTGAGCCCCACATCACATGGGTACCGTCTCACACAAGCCACTCGCCTCACATGGGCCGCCCACCGCGAGTGTGCCCCTGCATCCTACAGGCAACCCCACTCGAGCCCGGTATGAAAATGCCCCTGCATTTTTTATTATTTTTTTAAAAATTAAGCTTTTCATTAATTCTAAAATGGGACCAATTAACTTTCAATGGAAGTCACATGATAAAACAAGTGAGGAGTAAAGGCAATAAGGTTCGCTTTGGTAAGATATTTTGCTTGACAATGTTCTGTTGACTGGGTCTTTTAATTCCATGTTTTCTTTATCTCCTTGCAAAGAAGGTTAAAGAGCTTCTAGGAATTTATTGTCTGTTTTATCAAGCTTCAAAGAAATTGTAACAATGAGGAGATGAGTTCTTATGGTAGGCTCTTCAGTATGCTTAAAGAGGTGTTTATTGATTCTTCTGTTGAGGATATGAATATTTCGAGTTTGAAAGACAACTTTGTGTGTCTTTCTTCTTGGTCATTTGCCCTTGTGATGGGCCTATCTCTTGGTGTGACAAAGTTTGAGCGGCACCTTTTTTGCCTAGAGTTCAAGATTTTGCTTGGGTAGTCACATCTAATAATGTACTTGCTCTCAAGAATCTCAAGAAGCAGCGGTTGGCATTCCCTAGCATGTTCCTCTTGTGTTGCAAAAATGAGGTTCGTTTTGCGTTGCAAAAATGAGGAATATGTGGATCATATGTTTCTTCATTGTTTTTGTGGGAAGGGACATTTCTTTGATGTTTTTTGGTGTGTATTGGACTTGCAACAGGTTTGTCAAGGATTTGACTGATGGGTGATCGTTTGGTATGTTTCAGCCAAGGGAGGATGTTTATCTAGACTATGCTCCCTTATTTGGGGTCTTTGGCATAGTTATGAATATTAGTATCATATTTGTATCAGCTCGGCCAAAAACACTACGATACGGGCGTCGGGTATTTGTATCCGCCCGTTTTAGACCATATTGGCCCATATAGATCATTTTTTTAAGCCTAAGAATTAAGGAAAATATCAGAAAAATGAGATATTCAAGAATCCATCATTATTATTATTTTGCTTTTTGTCCATGCATATAATGGTGTATCAAACCATTCTTTGAAAAGAATGTTGTCTATCAGTTTGACTTGTTGAAAAAGTCAACTAAATGGATCCTAATTAAACACAAATCAAACAAGATTTGGTGAGTTACGGCCCATTACATTAAAATACAAAAAAAGGAAAAAACAAAAAAGTAAAAAAGATGCAAACATGAAAAAGAAAGTGAAGGTTTACCCTTCTTTCTGATTTTTCCCATAATGGTACACTTCGCTTCGATTTTTCGAATCCCAAAATAATTTATTTTGATCCTAAAATAGGTATACATGTAGCCTAAAATGACTTCTAAGCTTCCTCTATGGTTTAAATGAAAAAAAGAAGAGGAAACATGAGTGAAATTTTGGAATAAAAAATCAAAATTAGGCTTTTATGGGCGTATCGGCCTGTATTAGTCTGTGCTCATATTGGTGCCCATACGCCTTGTATCGGATGATATGGCCCCTTCTTTTAAGGGGACCAATATGGTCCCTCCTTTTTTAAAAGGCTAGGCCGACTTAGTCCCATATCACGTTTCATATTAGGCTGATATGGATACGATATAGCTGTATCAGATGATACAATACCGATCTTGAAAACTATGGTCTTTGAAAAGAAAGGAGTTGAAGGATCTTTGGATTTGATAAAAGGATGATCATATCCATAGTTATCGGGTGGGTGGGTCTTGCTTATGACTGGAAAATTGGGGTTCTTGGAGGGTTGGTGAAGTGATAAAGCCAAGCTGGTGCCTCTTAAGCCAAGTTTTATAAATCTTAATTTTGGTGGGTGTTCCTTGGGAAACCAGGTCCCTCTGCTTTGGGTGGTGTTTTGGGAAATGATAGAGGTGAGGACAACTTTTTCCCAATTGGCTCGTTGGAGAGGGAGTGATGAGAGGGTCACTCACTATTGGTCTGTTGTTTCTGCAGTATTGTTTCTTTTTATTGCTTAATAAAATCTTAATCATCTTATGGTTTAGAAAGGGGGGAAAAAATCCTAGTCACTTTGCAAAAATATAGTAGAGTTTCAATCATGATGAATGTGTATTACCAAATTTTTATTGTATTATGAACACTTATGTCTCTATCTATAAAATGAATGTGTCTTTTTGCTATAGAACTTTTTCCCAATTCACATCCATTTGAGCATCCATTTCCCAGTTTATTCTTTTGAACAAATTTGTGAATCCTATCATTACGGAAGTGCTATGTATTGTTAATTCCTTATTAAAAAGGAATCGTGTGGTCCTCATCATTTATTTGAATGTGCATGGTTGTCATTGTACCTTTGGCCTTTGAATTGGACATCTGATGCAAGTCTGATGATCCATTTGCTTCGTACAGAAATTGGATTTCAAGTTCCCTCTGTCAGTGTCGTGTGTTCACTTCATTTGCTCTGCTATCGGAGCATACCTGGCAATCAAAGTTCTGAAGCTTAAACCGCTAATAGAGGTTGATCCTGAAGACCGTTGGAGAAGGATATTTCCAATGTCATTTGTGTTCTGTATCAACATAGTGTTAGGAAATGTGAGCTTGCGGTATATTCCAGTTTCTTTCATGCAGACTATAAAATCGTTCACTCCTGCAACAACAGGTTAGATTGAGTATTTGCTTATACTGTTCTATTTTTTTATATCGTACTGTTCACAGATTTGCAGTCATTTCTAATAATCTGCATTTCAATCAGTCATCCTGCAATGGCTAGTGTGGAAGAAACACTTCGACTGGCGCATCTGGGCTGCTTTGGTGCCCATTGTTGGGGGGATTCTTCTGACCTCCGTTACAGAGCTTAGTTTCAATGTATTTGGATTCTGTGCCGCCTTATTTGGTTGTTTAGCTACATCCACGAAGACCATCCTTGCTGAGTCTCTACTTCATGGATATAAATTTGATAGGTAGTGACTGTTTCCTTGTTAATCTGTTAATTATTTTTAATCCCTTTCGGTTGCTTTGAACTTTTGGTGCTAGAAAATACTCTCATTCTTCATTTCTTTGGGTGATCTAACTTGAGTTTGCTTATTCGGTTCCATAACCTATATGTTAGGGGAATAATCTTGGGATAGAATGATCCATGTGGTTAGGGCACTACTTTTGAAACTTAGTTCGCTCCATCTTTATAATATCAGTCAATGTTGTAAATAGCAAATAGCTTGTAGCATAGCGTTCACCCGCGTGAGGCGTAAGCTACATAGCATGTTGCGCTTGGTTGCACCAATTCATGATATTCTGCAGCAAATTAGAGTGATTGATAATGAAATTTAACAGAATTTCATGATGTTTGGTGCAACCAAACACAACCTAAAGTAATAGGAAATGGCAATTATTAGGTACAAAGGTAAAGGAAGAGCAATGGAACTTATTTAATATTGTTACTTATATTATTTTACTAAAAGGATTAACAAGATACACACAACCCTTCCTACGACCTCCTCGTATCGGGACACGCTGGTTAATCCTCCAGTAACCAAAAGAGACATCGACAACTTGGAAGGGACAAGTACACAGAAGGAGACAAGCTCCCCCAAGGAAGGAAAGGCAATTCCTTACTCTATACGGATATGCAAGGAAGACCTGCTCAGAGCGAGAGAGGCCCTGCAGGATACGGTGGTGATCATGGCTCGCGAAGATGCATCCATCCCACAAGTCAGAGCGTGGATTGATGAATGCTCTAGGATCTGGCTAGCCATGTACACCATCATGCCAATAGGCTACAATGAACTATGGGTGAAAGGCAGCCCAGGTGTGAACCTCGAACCCCTGATCAGATCATGGCGGGCGCGTTACATAAGGACGGCCTTGTCATCGGCGTAACAAGCTGGAACGAGTTCTCCACATTTGGCATGGAGGACATCTGGATCCTCATATGGGGAATTCCTCTGGAGCTTTGGAACGATGAATTCTTCATCTCTGTCGTAGCGTCCCTGGGGTCCTTCATCGAACTTGATCCGAAGATAAAGCTGGATGTGGAGATGGCGGTGATCAGAATCCGGATAAGAAGAAGAAAAGGGTCGCCGCTCCCAAAGCAAATCACCGTTTTGACGAACGACAGGGAGACCGAGCTCCCGATCCAGATGGAAGCTTCAAACTCCCCTCTCCCGCAATGGGGAGACTTATGGCGCTGTAGAGAACCTCCGCAGTCGCCGGCGATGCACAGTGAGGAAAGTAGGGAGCATGAAGTTGCATGTGGTCGGTATACCTGCAGAGCACCAAATCTTTTTGCCGGCGAGGTAGTTGATGTCCATCATAGCAGTGTCAGTGCGCTGGGCCTGAGAGAGCCACGTGGTGGCCCCTCAGCGGATCTCCGTCCTCGAGATGGTGACCCCGTCAGTGCGCTGGGCTCGAGAGAGCCACGTGGTGGCCCCTCAGCAGATCTCCGTCCTTGAAATGGTGACCCCGTCCATCTGTTGAAGGAGAGGGCGACACGTTGCACTCTCTCTAAAGCACCTGCCTTGATTCTCGCAGAACGCCGGCATCACCCAGTTCAATAGACGTGTCAACACCGATAACGCGATGCGTGGCGGTTCGAGTCTTTGCTGTCAGCCGATCCTCGGGCCCAAACCATGTTATAAGTCGGGTCTGGAGCTCAAACTTATGGTGGTGGTTGATTCGGGTATCAAACCGCGCAAGATGTCAGGTTCGGGTGTCGAACCTCAGCAACCTGTAGCCTCAGAAATAACAACACTCGATTTGAACCTTACAACTATTCTCAACGGCAGAGATTTGGCACAATCCCGCCGCTTCGACAACTGTGTACCAGCCTTTTTGCTACCATCAGGAGAGGCCCCCGATACTATATAGAAGACTGGTCTGTGGAATCTGTTTAGCAACAAACAGATGGGGCACTCGCAACAAGAACGCATGGGTCTCCATCTTCAAGTCGTTCCTTTCGATGATCCAGCTGAAGATCAGGCGTTCGAGGAAGAGCTATCCTCCCATCTGGAGTCCCCAAGATCCACACAGACCATCCAGTCTGACCACCTCTCTTCGTCCTATGTGGGATCAGATCTAAACCTTCTTTCCCTATTCCAAGATGCATCAGGTGAAGAGGTCATCATAGCTGAACCTCTTCAAACTAGAGTTGGGAGCTCCGTTGTGTCCGGTACTCTCGACAGCAAGCTGCTCGATAAAGATCAGAGAGCAACCTTAGTAGACACTATTCATAAGAAAAAGTGGATTAGAGATGTTATGGGGCACGTGGGGAGATCCCTCGGGATGTCGTTTGGCGACTGCCTGGAAGACTTCCTCACCCTATTTCAGTGCGTAGAAGCTCGTGGCAGACTGCTTAGTCCCATGAGATCCCCTCCGAAACGGGCTCCAAGGTCGGGCAACAACAGGGAACTTCAACGGCTAACAATGAGTTTAGGAGGGAACGTCAGCATTATTGCTGAAGAAGGAAGAACGGGATCTCGGGGCAATTCTGTTCGTACATGAAGATCGTCTCTTGGAACATGTGGGGCGTTGGGTCTAAGCAAAAGAGAAGACTTATCAAGAATTCTTGTGGTAGATGCAACCCCCAGATCATTTGTCTTCAAGAAACCAAAGTGCAAAACTTTGATGACCACCTGCTGAAGACGCTGTGAAAGGCTTCTGATGCTCGATGGGTGGCGCAGGATGCGGTGGGCAGCTCAGGGGGCATTCTCCTGGCTTGGAGATCCTTGCAATGGACGTTTCAGAAGAGTTGGGTCGGGACTTTCTCGGTTACAACAATTCTCAAAAACAATTCTATGGCCTCCTCTTTTCTCATCTGTTCGGTCTATGGTACCACCAACAAGGCAAAAAGGAAAGACTTTTGGGACGAGCTGACTGCTGTCAGACTAAGCTTCGATGGTCTAGTTTGCTTTGCGGGGGACTTCAACACCACCAGATTCGCTGGAGAGAAGTCGAATGGGCTCAAGGTTAAGTCCGAAATGAGAGCCTTCTCCGATTGGATTGACGACAATGTTCTGGTTGATCTTCCTCTGATCGGGTCCAGATATACCTGGACTAACGGGAGGCTCTCCTTGATCCTTTCCAATCCTTTCCAGATTGGATAGATTCGTTTTATCCCCTGAGTGGCTAGAAATTTTCCCTTCCTCTGCTCAGTCCGTCCTCCCCGGGACTACCTCTGACCATTGGCCCCTGCTCCTATCTGCTGAGGAGGTAGGCTGGGGGCCAAAGCCTTTTAGATTTGATGTTTCTTGGCTCCATATTGCAGGCTTTAGGAAGATGGTGTTTGACTGGTGGAGGGATTTTCAGACTAACGAATTTTGCAGGCAATAGATTGTGCTACAAGCTTAAACTCCTGAAAGGGAAGCTCAAGCAGTGGAATTAGATGGAACGTTGTAACAGAGAAGCGGAGATGGACTCGATCTTAGCTGAACTTCAAGCAATTGACGTGCGGGCCGAAGACAGTCTGATGACGAAGAGATCTTATCCAAGAGAATCCAGCGCATCCAGTCCCTCTCAGCCAAAGTTCTGGAAAGCGGAATCTTGTGGAGACAAAAAGCTCGATCCAAATGGATCAAGGAAGGAGACAAGAACATGAAGTACTTCCACAGTATAGCCAGCATACATGCCAGGGTCAACAGAATTAGCAGTATTATCGTCAGTGACATTCAGATTCATGACAGAGATACCATCACTTGATAAGCTATATCCTTCTTCGAAGGGCTCCTTCATAATGACGGTTGGATCAGACCTCGTCTGGACAACTTGCCTTTTCACATATCAGCGAAGCCGACGCTGCCTCTCTGGAAGCCCCTTTCTCCTTGGAAGAAGTCAAGAAGGCTGTGAGTGCTTTAAGTGGAGACAAAGCCCCTGGACCTAATGGCTACCCAATTCAATTCTTCCAATTCTTCTGGGATCTTCTTCAAGAAGATGTTATGGCTTTCATCAACGAATTTCACTTCAGAGGGAGGTTATCAAACAATATTGGGGCGACTTTCATTGCTATAATCCCCAAGTTCTCAGGAGCGTCAACGTTCAACGAATTCAGACCAATCAGCCTTATCGGAAGACCATACAAAATTCTGGCCAAGGTCCTTGGCACTCGCTTGCAAAAGGTCATTGGGTCGATTATCGCTCCTAATTAGTGTGCTTTCATCCCGGGCAGACAGATAGTCGACTGCGCTTTCATCACAAATGAATGTCTCGATTCCAGCCATCGATCCAAGCAGAAAAACATATTCTGTAGTCTGGACATCAAGAAGGCTTACGATCACATCGAATGGGATTTTCTATTATACATGTTGAAGCGCATGGGTTTCGGCAAAACTTGGAGGAATTTGATAGGCGAATGCATCGGCTCGACGCACTTCTCTATCCTCCTAAATGGGTCTCCGAAAGGCTTCTTCAAAAGCTCTTAAGGCCTTAGGCAAGGCGACCCTCTATCCTAATTTCTATTCCTTATTGTCGGTGAGGCCCTATCCAGGATGCTCCACAAAAGCCAAGCTGAAGGCATTCTCAGGGGTGTTCAGGTGAAAGGGATGTCAGATCCGATTTCGCATGTTCAGTATGCGGACGTCATTCTTATATTTTTAGAAGCGAGTATAGACATGGTGAATAATTTGTGAACTTCTATCAGATGCTTTGAAGCGGTTGCTGGCCTTAAGGTGAATATGCTCGAGTCCAAAATATATGGGGTTAATATGGACAATCAGGAAGTCAGTGATCTAGCAGGTCAAATGGGCTGCTCCGCGGCATCTCTCCCGACTACATACGTTGGCCTCCCCTGTGCGTCGGCTTGCCAAAGAAGCACCACTGGGACAAGGTCATTCACTGATTTCAAAACCACCTTACAACATGGAAACGTTGGTACCTTTCTATAGCAGGGCGGCTTACTCTTATTAAGGCAGCCTTATCCAATCTACCCACTTACTTCATGTCCTTGTTCCGGTGTTCGGTTGCAATTGTTAAACTCTATTGACAGACTCAGGCGCAACTTCCTCTGGTGCTGCAAGGAGGAAAAGAAGAGTTTCCATCTTATGGAATGGAAGCAGGTCTGCAAGCTAATTAAAGATGGTGGAACTGGTATAAAGGATTTAAAGATGATGAACTGCGCCTTCCTGGGGAAATGGATTTGGAGGCTTGGCACAAAAAGAGATAGTTTGTGGAACAAAATAATCAAATGTAAGTACGACAGCTCAGATGGTGGATGGTGGACAAAAGATTCTTCCTCGTATAGGGCCTCCTCCATTTGGAAGGTTATCCTTCGAATGAAAAATGAGGTCCTTAAAGGGATAGACTTCAAGGTAGGCAAGGGAGATAGTATTTGCTTCTGGACAGATACTTGGCTGGGAGACAGCCCTTTGAAAGATAGGTTCCCCAACATGTTTCGGTTGGCCACTTGGCCGTGAAGAAAGACAGTTTCATCGCTGATTGTTACTCTATTGTAGCTGACAAAGTTGTTAGGAACATTTAATACCGGAGGAATTTGGAGGATTGGGAAATTGAGGAGTTTGTGAAGTTACTTGACTTCATTCAGAAGGCAATCCCAAATCAGACGAGTCGGGACAATCTCATCTGGAAACCAGACAGTTCCTCCAGGTTCTCTGTCAGATCGCTATACAAGCGGCTCCTCTACAATCCCGGCAATGCTGCCATGCACAGACCCCACTTCATTTGGAAGTACCCTGTCCCACCGAAGCTGCAGGTCTTTGGATGGCTGGCTGGTAACAGGAAAATTCTCATAGTGGACAACCTGAGAAAAAAAAGGGATGATCCTAACTAATGTTTGCATCTGCTGTTTGAAAGCTGAAGAAACAGTCGAGCACCTGCTCATCCACTGCGCGTTCGTTACGACTATATGGGCAGACCTCTCCTATTTTAAGGTCAGCTGGTGCTTCCCAAGAGATGTGGATCTCCTGCTGAAAGCCTGGCACGACATCAGAATAGGCAAGCTGAAAATCCGGCTGTGGCGGATGACGATCCTTGCTACATGGTGGTCCGTGTGGACAGAAAGGAACAGCTGATGCTTTAGAAACGAAGCAAAGTCTCCTGATATAGTTGTTTCCAAAGCCAAATGTCTAATCATTGAATGGGCCTCCCATATAGATGTTCTTAAAGATGCTGACGCAGGACAGCCCTAATTATGATGCATGCTCATGAACATAATTAAACAGCGGAAATAAAAGGAATAAATGATCTAAAATTCTAGTAGTAATCATCGTAACTGAGAAAATCATAAAGGAAACATGCAATGGAGCGGGCCATCCTCACAACCATGGAGTATGGCATTCAATTATTACTTAGGTTGGATCCGGCGAGGGATGAGACATCCCGATCTTGCATGGTCACACCCAATCGATCAATAAAGATCACTAGTCCGAAGAACCAAGAAGTTTCTCGGATTAGGGATTTGAGAATTTGGGGGTTTAGGGTTTAGATCGGTTCTCAAGATTTTGATCGAAGAAGGATTAGCCAAAACTGGAATATAGAAAGAAGAAAATAATTACCTTGAAGAAGTCGGAGGGGTACAAGAAGAAATTAGAAGAGGAAGATCAAGGGAAGAGAAGCACCATTAGAGAGAAGAGAGGAAGGAGGGAACCAAAGGGTTTGCTTTTCATTAATCAATAGTTAAAATTCGGATTTAGGACTTTAGCCCACTTAAATAAGCAAATAAAGATATAAAATTACTAAAAACCCCTAGAATGAGCAAATAAAGACATAAAATTACTAAAAGGCCCCTAACTAAGCAAATACGCGCAAATAATATAAGTACGGGCAAGTTCGGGCGCTCGGTTTTCTTTCTCCAATCTTCCTTCACATGTGTCTTCCCTAAGTGGGGTCTTCTATATGTCCAATCACATGTGAAAGGTCTTCAGCTCCTCAATAGTCTCTTATCCACAAGGACGGCACTTGTGGTTGGCGCTTTCTTCGTTAGTACACCTTGAATGTGCTTGTGTCCGCATCAATTCCCCTCGGGTGAGAAAAACTCGACTCCGACGAGTTGAAACTTTTGTAGCGCTCTAGTAGATCTGGATCAATATCCTGCAATGCGTCGCTCGACAACCACGTAGATTCAGACGATGGTTTGTTCTTCCACTTGACAAGATACCTTTGGAAACCTCCATCTCTCGTAGATACTATCTCGTCATCCAAGATTTCTTCAATTTCTTCTTTATGGAAAATGGGTGGAGGAGGGGGTGGAAGGGGTTGGGTAGCAAACTCAGAAAAAGGCCATGAAAGGGACGATGTATCAACAATGGAAGTATGGGCACGAACTAGATCTTCCACATTAAAAGTTGGATTAATGCTCATTTCAGGTGGAAGGTCAATCCGATATGCGTTGGACCCAACCTTTTGTAATATCTTGAATGGTCCAGCATTACGCGCTTGTAATTTTTTAGCAGATCCTTGAGAGAATCACTCTGGCCTTATTCGCACCATTACATAGTCTCCTTCTTGAAATTCTTGCACTCTACGATGAGAATCGGCTGAAACTTTATAATCATCATTGCTCTTATTTAACCGCTGTCTAATATGTGTATGCAAATCATGAATATGGCGTGCAAATGCATTGGCTGACTCAGAAGACCTTTGGGTAACAGACATAGGTAAGAGATTTATGGGCATTCTAGGTTTATAACCAATTACAATTTCAAAAGGACTTAACCCTGTGGATCTATTAACTGATCCATTATAAGCAAGTTCAGTAGTTGGTAAAATTAGGTCCCAAGTCTTAACATGTTCACCCACTAGACAGCGTAGAAGATTTCCAAGGCTGCGGTTTACCACTTCAGTTTGACCATCTGTTTGTGGGTGGTAAGTAATAGAAAATTGCAAACGAGTTCCCATAATGTGCCATAGTGTCTTCCAAAAATAGCTAGTAAATCGAACATCACGATCAGACACTATGGTTTTAGGTAACCCATGGAGACGCACCACACCATAAAAAAAGAGACGAGCAACATGAGACGCATCTGACGTCTTCAAACATGGGAGGAAATGCGCCATTTTAGAAAAAACGGTCCACAACGACAAAAACGGAATCGTGCTTTTTTAGTCTTGGGAAGCCCAAGCACGAAGTCCATACTAATGTCCTGCCACGGAGCATGTGGCACTGGCAATGACATGTATAGCCCGGTATTTTGCATTCTTTGCTTTGCCAGTTGACATGTTTGACACTGCCCTAAAACTTTGGCTACGTCTCGCTTGAGACTTGGGCTAATAGAAACGATCTTCCACGAGGGCAATGGTCTTATCACGACCAAAATGGCCAGCTATCCCTCCTGAATGAAGCTCCCAGATGAGGAATTCACGAAGGGACATATGGGGATATAAAGTCTATCTCCCTTGAAAAGGAAGCTATCTTTAAGAACATATTTACCCATAATATGCTGGTCACTAGTGAGCGACACGTAAGTACCCCAAAATCAGGACATATGGGGTATTCATCTTTCAGTTGCTCAAATCCGACTACCTCTACACTCAAGGAGTTGAGCAACGCCACTCTCCTACTAAGGGCATCCGCTGGTTTGTTTTCAACCCCGGCCTTGTGTTTCAAAACAAACGAATATTCCTGAAGAAATGCTACCCACTTGGCATGCCTTGGGTTGAGTTTCTTCTGAGAATGCAAATATCTCAAAGCCTCATGGTCAGAAAACAAAACGAATTTTTGCGGTAGGAGATAGTGTCGCTAATGTCTCAGGGATTGCACTACCGCATAAAATTCTTTGTCGTAAGTGGAGTATTTTTGTTTCGCCTCATTCAATTTCTCACTGAAATAGGCCACTGGGTGTCCTTCTTGACTCAACACTCCACCTATATCGACACCAGACGCATCACACGCTACTTCAAAGACTTTAGAAAAGTCAGGTAGACGCATGACAGGAGCTTCCACCATCTTGCCCTTAATTTCTTTAAAAACCTTGACTGCGGCTTTAGACCACACGAACTCCCCCTTTTTCATGCACTCAGTAATGGGAGCCATGATCGTGCTAAAACTCCTAATGAACTGACGATAAAAGTTGCTTTAGCCGTGAAAGCTTCGCACCTCATGAATGTTCCTTGGTTCTGGCCACTCAACTATGGCCCTGACTTTTTCAGGGTCTGCGCGCGTCCCTTCAGATGACACTATAAATCCTAAGAACACAACTTGGCTAGACATGAATGCACATTTCTTAAGATTAGCGTACAACTTTTCCTTCCTAAGGACACTACAGACCTTTAAATGTTCAAGGTGTGATTCCTTAGTGGTACTATAAATAAGAATATCGTTAAAGTACACCACTAAGAATTTTTCCATGAACGGCCTCAAAGCTTGTGTCATCACCCGCATGAAAGTACTGGGTGCGTTAGTCAAGCCGAAGGACATGACCAACTACTCATACAGCCCATCTTTCGTCTTAAACGCCGTCTTCCACTCATCTCCTGGGCGTATACGGATTTGGTGATATCCACTCTTGAGGTCTATTTTAGATAATATAGTGGACCTGACCATCATGTCAAGCATATCATCAAGTCTAGGTATAGGGAACTTATACTTGACAGTAATTTTGTTTATGGCACGGCTATCCACACACATGCGCCACGTGCCGTCTTTTTTTGGCGTCAACAATGCAGGCACGGCACACGGGCTCATACTCTCTTGGATGAAACCCTTTTGCAGAAGCTTATCAACTTGCTTTTTCAACTCTGCATGCTCTGCAGGGTTCATCCTGTAGTGAGGAAGGTTCGGTAGAGTAGACCCTGGGACAAGATCAATGGCATATTGTATGTTCCTCATAGGTGGCAACTCATTCGGTAAGTCTTCAGGAAATACATCACTGTATTTCTTTAGGACCGAGGTCACCTCACGGGGCAACTCTGATGGAACCTCAGGTGTAATCTCTTTAGCCACAAGGGCATACACCATAGAATCTTCCTTAGCCTCTTTTTCAAACTCTCTTCTGATTATATGTAGAGACTTAGGTTTGGATTTCCTCATTCCTCTAGGCTCACTTGCCTTCTCATTCTTCTTCTTCCCTAGTGTATTCTCAGGTGGCATGGGATTAAGTTTGATTTTTCTACCATTATACATAAAAGTACACGCATTCGAATGGCCAAAGTTTGTGACATCATTATCGAATAGCCACGGTCTACCTAGGATAACATGTCCCACGTCCAAGGTAAAATATCACACCACAGGGACTCTTTGTATGACCCAAACTCAATGGGGACTAGACATTGCTGGGTGACAGGTAGGGATGTCCTGTCAACCCAAGAAACTTTATATGGGACTGGATGAGGTGTGGATTTCAGTTTTGAGCGATCTAAGGTGCTAGTGGAAATCACATTCTGACAACTTCCACTGTCTACTATCACCTTACAATTCTTTTCACCACACTTGGCAATAGTATAGAAGATAGTGCTTTGACGCCAGTCAGCACTACTTCTAGACCGAGCTTGCACACGCCTGACTACTGCAAGCGTTGCTTCTCCATCCACTTCTTCTTCATTAGTAAGTCCTCCTTCAAGGTGATACTATTCAACTTCATAATCACCCTGGTCATCTCCACCATCGTGGGACTTGCCTATAACTAAGGCTCTCCCACGACTCTTCGTAGGACACTGATTAGACATGTGGCTAAGATTGCCACACTCATAGCACCTCACTTGGCTCATGTTACTAGGACCGGCACCAAGAACCCCTTTGCCCTTGTATTCCCTAGGCCTAAGCGGAATGGTCGCCTGTGCCCTAAGTTGACTACCAATATTAGGTCTAGTTCCCTGGGAACTAGATCTAGCACTGGAGTCTCGGGACTCAAAAATGACGAACGACAGGAGCCTTCAGATATTGCTCTAACTCCTGCACGACTTGATATGCTTCATCCAAGTCCGTTAAGGGCCGAGTCATAAGCTCGCGTTGAAGATCCGCACGAAGACCCGTCTTGAAACGTGAGAGCGTTACTAGAGAGTCTTCTCGGATATCACATTGCATCACATATTCTTCAAATTTAGCGATGTAGTCAGCGGCAGACATTGAACCTTGGCGTAAGGAATGCCATTGGTCAAGGAGCTTCTGACGGTATGAGAGAGGAAGATACTTCTCCTTCAACTTCTCTTTTATCTCATACAAATGTGTGATAGGGGCTCTATTAACTCTCTCTATCCTACGCTTGGTGTTGGTCTAAAAGAGCTTGGCTCGACCCACAAGCTTCATCTTAACAAACCGCATTTGACGGTTTTCCGATATGCCATACCACTCAAAGTAGTGGTCCATGTCAGCAACCCAATCAAGGAATGCATTGGGATTCAAGCGCTCATCAAAACTCGGGGCCTCAACTCTCACACTCTTCATCGCACGCTCATTTGGATCATAGCGGTCTTGATGATCACATGTGGCTTGTGCATCTCGCATCACACCACGACCGTTACCACGATCTCTATCCTCACTACCACCACATGTGGCAACGCGTTCTTCAATGATTCCTCCCACTTGGGAGTGTGCATCATCCCCTACGGCGGGATTTTTCTTTTGGGACGCCTCTAGTTGCTCGACCTTAGTCATGGTAGTGGTAATTTGGTTCTTAAGGTGGGCAAACTCACGCCTTTGACCCGCTTCTAAGGCAGTTATCTTTTGTATCAATTGAGCAAGTTGCTCAGATAACTGCTCGTTATTCATGGTAGGTTGAAGTCTGAAACCTCTACCTCTTCTCGTGGGCATACAATGAAGACTTGAACCAAACTCTATCCAACTAGACTACTAGGTGTTATGACTTTCAAGATGAATGCGATGAATGCAAAACTACTATGAACTGACACAATTAAATTGAAACAGGAAACAACTCAAATCTGGAAATTTTCCAGATTAGGAACTTTCTAAAATTGGAAAGTTTCTAAAATTGAAAACTTTCTAAATCTGGAACTTTTCTAAATTAAACCTAAAAATCAAAACCCTAATTTGATAACTCGATCTAGACAAAAACCATGTAAGCCTATTCTCTGATACCAAATTTGACGTAGGACAACCCTAATTATGATGCATGCTCATGAACATAATTAAACAGCGGAAATAAAAGGAATAAATGATCTAAAATTCTAGCAGTAATCATCATAATTGAGAAAATCATAAAGGAAACATGCAATGGAGCGGGCCATCACCACAACCATGGAGTATGGCATTCAATTATTACTTAGGTTGGATCCGGCGAAGGATGAGACCTTTCGATCTTGCATGGTCACACCCAATCGATCAATGAAGATCACTAGTCCGAAGAATCAAGAAGTTTCTTGGATTATGGATTTGAGAATTTGGGGGTTTAGGGTTTAGATCGGTTCTCAAGATTTTGATCGAAAAAGGATTAGCCAAAACTGGAATATAGAAAGAAGAAAATAATTACCTTGAAGAAGTTGGAGGGGCACAAGAAGAAATTAGAAAAGGAAGATCAACGGAAGAGAAGAAGCACCATTAGAGAGAAGAGAGGAAGGAGGCAACCAAAGGGTTTGCTTTTCATTAATCAATAGTTAAAATTTGGATTTAGGACTTTAGCCCACTTAAATAAGCAAATAAAGATATAAAATTACTAAAATACCCCTAGAATAAGCAAATAAAGATATAAAATTACTAAAATACCCCTAGAATAAGCAAATAAAGACAAAATTACTAAAAGATCCCTAACTAAGCAAATACGCGCAAATAATATAAGTACGGGCAAGTTCGGGCGCTCGGTCTTCTTTTTCCAATCTTCCTTCATATGTGTCTTCCTTGAGTGGGGTCTTCTATATGTCCAATCACATATGAAAGGTCTTCAGCTCCTCAATAGTCGCCTATTCACAAGGACAATACTTGTGGTTGGCGCTTTCTTCGTTGGTACACCTTGAATGTGCTTGTGTTCGCATCAGATGCAGATTTTCTTTTTTGAGGGGCCTAGTTGGCATCTGCTTTCTTAGCAGACTCTAACTCTTCTTTTCCTTCAATATAATCAGTTATCTTTCAAAAAAAAAAAAAGATTAACTATTTTTTATTGAAAATAGAGAAATAGAACAAATCATTGAAAACATTAATTGATTTTAATGTTGTAGTGAAAATAACTTGTTATGTGAGCTACATGGTGTGTAGCATAGTCTACACGCGACTTAAAAGTGTTTTCATGAGCTATGTAGCGTTAAGGCTAAGCTACACTACGTAGTGTAAGTTACACGCTGCATAACGTAACTATTTAAAACACTGATGTCAGGTGCTTGTCACTTGATAAAGGGTATCATCTCTACCTTGTGCATCAGTTTAGATAATGATGGATTTTCAACTTTATGGTAGTATATGTTAATCACGATATGCTGTAATGGTAACGGTGGTGTACTATCACAGGGGGTGTAATAGTAAAAAAAATAATTTTCCAAAAAATCCCAAAAAGTTGGGTTAAAATTTTAACCTAGTTAAGAACTTTTCCACTTCTTCAGCATTTACCAAACATGGTTAATTTTTGGATAATGGGTTAAAATTTTAACCTAAGCAGTTATCCTTGTATCCAAACAAGCCCTGAGATTGAAGTCCAGCTCCTGTTAATAGACCATCACATTTGTTTATTACCTTTTGATTCCTGAAGTTAGATTTGTTTTTTACATGGGAAATAACCACTTGCTAAGGTTAACTTACAGGGAATATTTAGTGCCGAGTCTAAACATGGTTATTTGTAATAAGCGGTGTACTCGTAAATGTAATACTGGCAATGCATGTATAGTTTATCTTTATTTTTGTTTGGTGTCCTTGTAGACTGTAGTGCATAGCTGGCCATTAGTAGGGATAGATGGAATATATCTGTTCTATTTTGATTGTATAGTAACAGTGAGTCCCACAAGGGTCCTAATTTACATAGCATGATATATGCATCATTTCTTGGTACCCTAAAAATTATCAGGTATTAGTGTATTACTACAAGTATAATGCAGTGTTTTAAATAGCTATGCTATGTAGCGTGTAGATTAAGGCTAAGCTATGCTACTTAGTGTGTAGCTTACACTATGTAGCATAGCTTAGCCTTAATGCTATGTAGCTCATGAAAGTGGCTTAAATCGCTTGTAGCCTACACTACATGGTTAATTTACATACACTACATGCTACATGGACTACGCTATACACTACGTAGCTCACATTATAAGTTATATTTCACTACAACATTAAAATTAATTAATGTTTTCAATAATACGTTGCATTTTTCTCTTTTCAATAAAAATAGTTAATCTTTTCAATGCTTTTAGTAAAATAATATGAGTAATAGTATCAAATCAATTTCGATGCTCTTTCTTTACCTTTATACTTAATCAGTGCTCCTCTGTATTACTTCAGGTTGTGTTTGGTTGCACCAAATATCCTGAAATTTTATTAAATTTCACTATTAATCAGTCTAATTTGGTCTAGAATATCAGGAAATTGGTGCAACCACTCACAACCTTGAATAAAATTCTAGAAGTAGCGTTTAGCTTACGTGACACACTATGTAGCTTATGCCTCACGCTTTAGAGGGGTGAATGCTACGCTTCGCTCTATTCACTGTTTAAAACAGTGATAATACATTATGTGATGCCTTGACCCCATCTTGGTGCCCTGCAAAAGTTGAAAAGACATGACATTTGTTAGCTAGGACATGCACCTTGACTGCTTCTTGTCATTTGCTTTTGTATTCTTTCATATTAATCTGTATAGATTAAATACCTTATATATTTTTGTGCTTCATCTACACACCACACTATATGCATAACCCAAGTCATCTCCATATCACACACGTTCCCAATGCTTCAATATTAAATGTAGCTGTATCTTTGCGGTTCTGGTTCTGATGAGTACCATTGTTTCTTCTGCACACATACAGTGTCTAATGTGAGAATTTACTGTTTCTATGATCGTGTTTGATGCCTAGACAAACAACAAAAGATCAGTTCTTTTGAAAGGATCAAAATGGATGCCAAGAGATAAAAACATTGAAAAGAAACAGACAGTTCCCAACATTTTTTTTTCCTGATGATCCTTAATTACTTTCTTTTATGAGTAGAAGACAAACTCATATTTATAGTATGTAAGCAGCATCACTTATCCTTATTAATCTGAATGGCGTTTGAAAGATCAGCTATAGGCCCATGGCAGAAATCATGGATTCTCATGTGTGAATGATCATAGCAAACTGATAAGAAGCTGGAAAGATGCTTGACAAAATCAAGGATGAGTGAAGAGAAAGCAGAAAGCCAAGGAAGAGACTGGGACTAAAAGAACGGATGTGGGGAGGCTTTATGTGGTGGTTCATAAGAGGCTCAGAGAGGTGGATGCTGCAAAGTCGTTTGGCATTAATGTTGTCAAATGGCATAAGCAAGGTATTCCGTAACGGTAACGGTGGCTGTAATGGCCACCACTGTTACTTTTACGATATGGACCATAATGGCTAGAGTTGTACATGAGTCGAACCGAGTCGAGCTTGGCACAACTCGACTTGGCTCGGCCACTAGCTGACCCCAGCTCGAACTCGGCTCGGCTCGGCTCGGCTCGGTCCTTGAGCCTGACTGGCCAGCTCGGCTCGGTTCGGTCAGCAGCTCGGGCCAGTTCGAGCTGAGTTTGAGCCTGTGCGGTATTTTCTCAAACACATGGAGTGCAACTTCAATTTCTCACATTATGCAAAACAGCAGCAACAATTTACAGGCATTTCATCAAACACTCCGTAGGCAGCATCAAAATCAAGATAAAAGGTAGTTTTATCATGTAATGTTTTTTTTTTTTTTGGTAGTGATTTGTTTCATATCCATACCTTCCTCGCCACCAACCGATCCCGCAGAGAATGTATGCACTCGAAACAACACTTCGTTGAGTCATTTCATTGAACACTTGGTGAGCAACATCAATATCAAAATAACTGAGTCACCGAACTGGTTCGATTCGAGTTGAGGTTAGATTCGAGTCGATTCGAGCTCGGACAAGCTCGAAATTTTTTCGAGCTCCAAAAATCAGCTCGACTTGGCTCGAACTCAGTTTCGAACCGAGTCGAATCAAGCTTTTTCGAGTTGACTTGTGCGAGTTAACCGAGCTAACTCGGTTCGTGTATAGCTCTAATAATGGCTATTACGACCCTCGTAATGACCTTTATGGTCACTTTTCTTATTGAAAAAACAACCCGAATAACCTATATTGGCCCCATAATGGACCATTACGGGGTTATAACAGCCTTAATGGGGGCATAACGAGCCATTACGAGTCATTTTTTCTAGTGATGGTAATGGTTGCCACTGTTACCTTGTAACGACCTTTATGGCACGCCATGGGCATAAGCGATCCCATGTGACATGAGGGGACTATGCGCATATGCAATCATATAATTGCATATGCCATCGCACAAACATGATTTTTTTTGAGAAAAATAAAAAAGTATGAAAAATCAAAGGAAAATGGAAAATTTTATGAAAAGAATATGTAAAATACTACAAGTGTAGGGGATTTTTTATAGTTTTTTTTTTTTTTTTCAAGGGTAACGAAAAACAAAGTAGAAAATCTAAATTACAATCTTCCAAAAGCTTTACATTTGAAGCCCATTCCTAGGTAAAAGATTATTGTCATCATACACAACAATCTTTCGTTTCTCAATATGCACACCATGCCAACATAGGAGCAACAACTCGATTGAGTTAGGCATAATCCAAGACTTACTAAAGGAACTAATGAAATGGCTCCACATTTCGGCAATGGCCTTGCAGTGAATGAAAAGATGATTGACCGACCCCTATCCTTCGTGCACATCACGCACACGTTTAGAAGTACCGTAGATCTTCTTTGAAGGTTTCCCCCCGTGGGAATTCTCTTCCTGCAAACCAGCCAACCAAAAGCTGCTACTTTCGGAGGGGCCTCGTAGTGCCACACGTGGGATGTATGAACACACCACTCAACCATAAACAGGGAACACAAGCATCCGTATTAAATTGAGAAATGACCCGACTTGTCCTTGAGCCAAAGCAACTTGTCTCACTCATTGCTAGATGGAGCATATAGAAGAAGCTTGTTCATGAGTCTCACAACTCTTTTCCTTCGTCATCCATGTCACAATGGCAAACATGACAACAATATTTTTTTCCACGACAGAAAAACGCTCGGAAACTTTATTGTCCTTAGCCAAGGAGAGCTGCATTATTCTTGGAAACACAACTTGGAGAGGATAATCATCAGCCTACACGTCTTCCCAAAAATGGATTTTCTCACTATTCCCTAAGGAGAATCCTACCCCATCTCTAACCTCCTTTTTGAGCGTTGAAATTTCCTTCCATATTCCAAAGGTTCTATGTATGGAGGAGTCTCTAATCCCCCATCCCCCCGATGTGGCATTCGTACTTCCCGGCAATGATCTCTTTCCACCATGAGCCTTCTTCCACCTCGAAATGCCACAACCATTTTCTCAAGAGCCCCCTATTCATTAACTCCAAACCTCTAAAATCTTGCCCCACTCTAGCAGGTGAAACTTCCTCTTGTCATCCAACCCCTACCAAGGGAAGTTAATGCAGGGGCATTTTCACACCGGGCTCGAGTGGGGTGGCCTGTGGGATGCAGGGGCACACTTGGGGTGGGCGGCCCGTGTGAGGCAGAACTCGGAGGGGTGGCGGTGGGTTTCGGCCGAAGTCCTAACCCATCCGATGTGGGGCCTGGGCTATGAGATAAAGGGATTGATTCGCCATGCTTTATCAGTTCAAGCTTTTAGAGCAAGTGGTTAATTGTCTTGCACCACAATCCTTAATAATTTTTAATTAAAATAATAGAAAATATGATAAAATTTACAAAATGCGTAATTTCTATAAGTTCTTGACTACGAATTTGGATCATCAACCACTTATTTCCATGCAAAATCTCTCTCTCTCTCTGCCTTTAGACGTCTCTAAGTGTGACCTCTTTTTTTTTTTTTTTTTTCATTTATTGAAACATCACAATTTCATGATATAGACCATAATTTGGATGATCCAGATTGATCTAAGTGCTCTATCCACTATATGGACCACAATTTGGATGGTTTAGATTAGTTTAATGTAGTGCCATGTGTCATAGGTATAAGTCATCACTGTTTTAAAATAGGTGTTAAACTAACATACAAAAATGCTTAAAAAATGAGATTTCAAGTTGCTTACTCTATCACAATTTCATGATATAGACCACAATTTGGATGGTCCAGATTGATCTAAGTGCTCTATCCACGATATGGACCACAATTTGGATGGTTCAGATTAGTTTAATGTAGTGCCACATGTCATAGGTACAAGTCATCACCATTTGAAAATAGGTGTTAAAATAACATAGAAAAAACACTTTAAAAAAATGAGATTTTAAGTAGCTTCCGCTATCTACGCTATGCTACATGCACTATAGCTTACGCTACATACCTTGTAGCTTATGTTACCAAGGAGTTACGCTACTTGTGTACGCTACATAGCATTTTCGCTACGCTATGCTATGCTACGTAGCGTATGCTACACGCTGCTGGAAACACTAGGAGCAAGTCATGGTGCAAGAATCACACTGATCAGATGATCATAAACAAAGTGCTATTTTGGAATTGTAAGCAATACAAAAGGGATCTATCAAATAGATTGTTCAAGATGATGATTGGGCCTATTTTGTTTCTTTGCTCAATCTTGACTGTCCATTTTCCATGTTATTGATACGATGCTTAGGACCATCTGATTGGTGTGATTTTTGCACCATGGCTCCCTAATTGCATGAACGAATGGATGGTCTGGATTGATGACTGATTATCCCGTGTCACTTAACAGCTTTGGGGACATTGCCAACGTCCCATGAATGTGGGGATGTTAGCAATGTGTGTGTGTGTGTGTGTGTGTGTGTGTGTGTATTCCTGATTGTTTTCTTTTTTTTTTTTCTTTTTTTTTTTTTTTTATTTTTCCATTTTTCAGATTCTTCATTTAAAATATTTTTAACGTTTTCTACTTTTGGTCACATAAGTTGTCCAATTTTGGACAAGTTGTGCTGGTTTTGTCGGTATGGTTTGGTTTCGTTCCCAGACAGTTTTTAATCCAAGCTGTTGACAACCATATGAAGATGTTCAATTGGTAGAAGTAAGAAGGATAACAAAGGAATGGTATTGTTCCCCTTTCTTCAATGTTTTAACCTTGAAGTTTTTATGGGGAGGAATGCCGAGTTGCATGAGTTAGTGTAGAAGTTGGCATTAGCAATGAGGGTAAGGGTGAAAGGTATTCTTATCAAATTTCTGGGATCTGCTATAATGGTTATGATTGATTCTTCTGTAGGCATTGTGGTGGAGATTGATGTTCCTGCATTGGCAAGGGATACTTCTCATTTCCACCTCTCTATGAATTGCTATGGAAAATCCAGTTCCTTTTAGGGAAGAAACAATCTTCTGGTGGAATTCGGAAGGGAGAATCTACAAGTTTGTGAGGAGAGAAGAACAATTGCAAATGCATTCTCAAAACATAGAGGGAACAAATGGTGGGAGTGGGGAAGATGATAACGAAGCAGGGATAAAGCTTAGTTTAACAAACCTAAAACCTTTTTGTGTGTCAAACTTGAGGTTTGAACTGTCACTCTCTCTCCGTTCCCCCTAGTTGAAGTGGAAAGGAATAGGGATGTCCCTTGCAAAGTTGCAGTCATAATCATCACTATAGTATTATGGAGGTGTGGTGGCATATTGGTTTCAGAGTGCAATTGACTCGTTCGAGTTCAAAACCATTATGTAGTAGACAAATCAATACTTGTCCAAATTGGATGAAAAATAAATAAGAATTATTAAATTAAAAAATAATGAAAATATGAAAACATGACAAAACTATATAAAAAAATCATAAAAAAATGAAAAATATCAAAATAAAAAAATATTGCACAAATTAAACCTAGATTCAATCAAAAACAAAAATATTCCTCTTGTGTGGAAAACTCCAAAATGTTTTTTTTCCCCCTAAGAATATTCAAGTGTTGGGTCCAAATAAATGGATAGGGTTTCTGTAGAAGCAGATGGCAACTAAGTTGAAGAAATGGAATCTCTCTCGTCTCCATGCTTAGAATTAAAGAGAATGACAGCATGGGGTTTAGGAAGTGAAATCAAAAGCCGTATATACTATTGGACGAGTTGCATTGTATGACTCGTTGCGGCCTGCTTTGATTTAGACAAAACCAACCCAATTGGACTAGACTTCTAATCATGGATGAGTTGATGACAATTCATCCGGACTAGGCAAAAATTGAACCACGTCATTGCTGCTCTCGATTTTGAATGAGTCGCCCTTAGTCAGGGGTATGTGATTTGTTTAAGTTTTGAGTCCTGGTTCTAATCAAAACTGATATGGCTCGAGCAAAAATGAGTCATATTTGACGATATTTTGAACCATTTGTAGTAAGTAAATGGTGCAGTGGGGTCAATGAAGATTTCTAACTCATTTGAAATTTCCCTCCCAACTAAACATAATATGAAGTAAGAAGTGACAACTATGTGGCAAGTGTTGAATAATTTTTTAGGGATGATATAGGTAGGCATCGACACATACTGATGTAAGATATGTGATTATTTAAGAGATTTTCCACTATGTAGAGATAAGTGCTTGTTTTAGGGCTAATTTTTGCGTCTGTCATCCTAATCCTCTGTTTTCCCGAGTAATCTAGAATGAAGAAGTTGAAAATGCTTCCAATAATGCTTGATATCCATTAGAGTGACCTTTTATGCATGGGGAAGATCTTCAGGCAGTTAGGAGGCTGACTGTCCTGGGAAGGTAGTGGAGCTGGACCGTCCCTCTAATGGGGATTCCATCCTTAGAGCCATAGTGAAGGTTTGGATGGTTAGATCCAAAGAGATAAAGACATAAGATCTCAACTAGGGTTAAGGAAAAATTGCTTGCAATGGACAATTAGAGATGAAGTCGAGTCAACCTGTGTGTGGAAGCAAGATAAAACTAGAGAAGATGTTGTTGTTGGTCTTGTCAAACCATAGTGGGCTGGATAGGATGGAGACCGGGATTAAGGCCATCGGATAGAAGTTTGGTTGTTCCTTCATCACAAAAAAAACATAGGGAGTTGAAGAAATTTGAGTTGGATGGGCCAAGGATTGGAAATATTTGGGAAGAGGCGGTTGCCATTAATTGGCTGTTAATGGTAGTTAGAGGAGAATGTGGAGTGATCGAAGTGATAGATAAGTGCGTGGTTTGGTCGGGATGACTTGCGAGACTTGGCTGTCTAGAGTTCGTTCTCTCAAAAGAAGCCATCATTACTTTTAAAATTTGACAATAACATGACATCTCCTCTCTTTGGGTCATCACATGGGAAAATGAAATTCAACTTCACGAATCGAATCAAGATATCTACAAATCTTGACAAGAGGATCACATGAGTGATCAAATGATCATGTAAATTCCCTTTCAACTGCAACAAAGAAGAAGACTATGCAACTCAATTGGAAGGAATGTGCTTCAAAAAATTGGGATGTATTCTTAAAGACGCAATTCTACATACATTACACTTGCACACAAGAACGAATGTGATACAAAAATTGTGGACTTTCATCTAATAAGCTTGGTTGGTAGCTTATACAAGATTTTGGCAAGTGCTCTTGAGAAGACTTAAAGATGTCACGTGCTAGGGGCAATGTGATGGATAGACTAAGTCAAATCTTGTATGGCATTCTCATCCCCACTATATATAATGCAAGTAGCTAGGGGCAATTTCACTATCGCAATTAGTTTTTGCTCCATCATAAACTTTGAATTTTAAAAGGACATGGGAAGGGATTTGAAATAAAGGCAAGGTTATTTAGGTAATTTGGAGGTATTTGTGTACTTAGCAACCGATGGTTTAGATTTTACTCGCTCAGCCCCATGAATTGTATAGATTTTACCCACTAGACTAAGGATAGGGCACTTCTGCCATTTTAAAATTTTAATAGTAGTAGACCGCATGCAACTCTGTGTGTGTGTGTGCGCGCGTGCGCGTGTTGCCCACAACCTCTCTCCCATGTCTTGCAATCCACTTCCTGTCCACATGTGTTGGTGGAGTGATTGTAAAAAGAGAGTTGTTTGATACTATAATAGAGTATGACCTCAGATGGGATATGTCTAAACATCAACCGTTGGATCTGGGTCCTTTTCAATGATTAAAACCATCTAAATGATAGTCCTAATTGTGGGTTGAGGATATCCAAAATAATTCTCATATTGAAGTATTTCAACCCTTTGATTTTTTTGAAGGTTATGGACTATCCAAATCCAAAGGAGAATAGTCAAACGATCAAAGGGATAAAATATCCCAATATAAGAGATTCTGTTTTTTGTATATACCCCATCTAAGGTGAGACTCGGCTTATAGATGGTTCAAATCATTGGAAGATGACTGCATATCCAAAAGTTAAAGTTCTAATATATCTTATACAAATATGTCCCAATATATTCTAACAAACCTTGTTTGGGTCTTTCCGGGCTATAGGCAGCTTGCTTGCAAGCAACTCACATAAAAATAAAAAAAAAATTAAATGACAAAAAATGGCCCTATAAATAATGGAGTGGGTAAAATCTACACTATTCATAGGGTTGATAGGGTAAAATCTACATCATTGGTTGTTAGACACAGAGACCTCTAAATTACCTAAAACAACTTTAGCTCATAGAGACCTAAAACAACTTTCAATAGGTATATATGCCTAAAAGATGATTCATTTTTTCAAGTACAAGCATGATCAAGTAAGTTATTAATTATCATTTATCAAAAGCCAATCCATATATATAAACCAAATCAAATCATTATAACATCAACAACTTTCTAGGAAAACCACTTTTATTAATAATTTCTAATTGAAACCACACGTCACAAGTATAAAATGAAATTAAAATCCCACGGGTTGTAAGTATTAAGTACAAAATACAAAATACAATTATCATTTATATAAAATTTAAAAAAAAACGTACGCGTACACTTCATACTCTACGCGTACGCTACATAGGCTACAACCCCTGTAGCGTACGCTATTTGCTAATACTACGTAGCGTCGTAGTTACGCTATGGACTATTCAAAACACTGGTTTTAGGCATGATTTCACATGATTCCAGATGGTGCGGCCCACCCAAGTTCTGGATATGGCTGATTTTTGGGACATCCCATAACCTAGAGGGGTCCCACCAAATGCATGGTGTGGATTTTGGACACATCGTAGCGGGGTACATGGATCTCAACTTCATGGGAACTCCCATGAAGTTGACCTCATAGTACCTTCTATGTGCCTTATTGCTTATGTATGACACTAATTACTCCTAATATTGAAAATAGGTTTAACACCGAAGGCTCCTAAAATAATAACTATAATGCTAAAAATTTAAATATCAAACTTGAGGCAATGCGCATGTGTGCTTGGACTTGAAAAGTCCTATTTACTTGGAAATTTTGAACATAACCAAAGAAAGAAATTTAGCTCTTTTAGCCAATTGTTGGAGTGTAGAAAGCTCAGATTTATGTATAGAGTAATTGGGCCTTGGACCTCACTATGCGCGTGCGTCATTTTTGTAGTTTGAACCTGGTCTTGAAGCCCATTTGTAGTTTTTTCTTTTTATATAAGATGGCCTTAAATGTGGAACCCTAACACTTTTTCCAGATTTCCCAATTCCCACCCCCCCCACCCCCACGGTCTCTGTCTCGACGTCAGGTCCAAAAGATGTTGGACCATCCCTAGATCAGCATGTGGCTGATTTACATGGTATCAGAGCCAAGCCTGCACTGATTCCTCTTTAAGCTCTCTCTTCCTCAGAATCGTGAACCCCATCACTGAAAGGGGGACGTTATCACTTGCAGGTTTGAGAGTCTGAACCACTTTTACTATTTCTCTTATGTGCTGCTTTTTTCACACCAATTGGGTGCCGAAATCATGGTGGTGAGTTATGAACATTTCTATATCTCTTTGCCCGTTGTTGTGTGGACTAGTTGTGTCCTCTAGGCAAGTAAATGATATGCAGTAATTTTTTATTCAATTTATTTGGGCTATATTGTTGCTAATGATTTGATTAAAGGTCCAGTGTGGCCCATTGCATCGTGAAAGTTCAAGAAATATTTGAACCTTTTCCAGATTGCTTGTGACACGTGTTCTAGTGCATAGGGCCTGTTTTCCAGATCGTATTAATTTGTTGGAGAAATCTGATTAGTGCCTATCAGCTGTTTTCCCCTCATGTTTTTGGTTGCGTTGCATTCGTACATGGAGTTGGCGTCCAATTAGATAAAATGGAACCCAGGGCACTTAGATGCATCTTTCGTGGGTACTCATAAACTTAGAAGGGATATGTATGTCTTGAACCCCGTACAAGTCATGTATATGTCCGTTCCGACATGAATTGCTTTGAACATCTTTCTACTCACCAAAGGATGCACCTGAAATGTCACCGACACATCATCTCTCAGTGCATCCTCATCCACTGATCCATTCTCTGGACGTGTTGACGGCACATCGTGCTGATGGTACAGGGCCTCCTGACCCACGCCCACCTGTCTCCCCCAGCTGGTGTCCCTGCATGACCGGTTACCACCGACATTGACCTATCCATTGCCATTTGAAAAGGTACTAGATGTCGCACCCAACATCTCATCTCCAATTTCATTTCGTATCATCACTTAAATCCCAATTTTAAATCTTTCGCCATGTCTTTGTCAACTAATGTGGTACCAGCATCGTACCATGATGCTTTGGTTGACCCTGGTTGGCGACATGCTATGGCAGATGAAATTGACTCTATGCATCGTACAGACATTTGGATGCTCGTTCCTTTGCCTCTTGGTAAGCGAGCAGTTGGTTTCGGTGGGTATTTACTATCAAATACAAACTGGATGGATTTGTTGAACACCTAAAAACTCGCCTTGTTGCCAAGGGTTATACCCAGTCGTGATGTATTAACTACGATGAAACTTTCTCATGAGCGGCCAAACTAAATTCTGTTTGAGTGTTAATTTTTGTTGCATCTAACAGGTCTCGGCTACTTTATCAGTTGGATGTCAAGAACGCCTTCCTTAACGATGATTTAATTGAAGAAGTCTACATGGAGCAACCTCCTCGGTTTGTTGCTTGGGGGCAGAGAGGGAGTTTATGTTAATTTTAGAAGGTCGTCTATGGCATGAAATAGTCACCGCGTGCGTGGTTCGAAAAATGCAGCCAATGTCTTCCCAACGTTGGATTCTGTCAATGCCGTGTGGACTACTTAGTTTTTGTGAAGCAAAGCACAAAGGGAACTGTGATTCTAATCAGTGTTTTCAGTAGCTCTGTAATGTAGCGTAGCGAAAACGTTACGCAACGTAACTCCCTTGTAGCATAAGCTACAGTGCATGTAGCATACACTACATGTAGTATAACGTAGTGTGTAGCATAGATAGCATAAGCTACCTGAAATCTCATTTTTAAAGTGTTTTTTCCTATGTTAGTTAAACACCTATTTTAAAATGGTGATGACTTATACCTATGACACGTGGCTCTGCATTAAACTAATCCGGGCCATTTAAATTGTGGTCCATATCGTGGATAGAGCACTTAGATCAATATGGACTATCCAAATTGTGGTCTATATCATGAATTTGTGATGTTTCAATAAATGGAAAAAAAAAAAAGAAAAAGAGGTCACACTTGGAGACGTCTAAAGGCAAAGAGAGAGAGATTTTGCATGGAAATAAATGGTTGAAGATCCAGATTCGTAGTCAAGAACTCGTAGAAATTTTGCATTTTGTAAAATTTATCATATTTTCTATTATTTTAATTAAAAATTTTAAGGATTGTGTAGCTGACGCTACACGCTGTAAAGGACCAAACGCCATGCTATACGCTATTTAAAACGTTGATTCTAATAGTGTATGCCGACAACATTATAGTCACTGGTAGTGATTCATCTAGTATTGTTGAAGTTAAGAGCTACATTCAATAACAATTTAGGACGAAGGATCTGGCTAGCCCGAGATATTTTCTTGGCATCGAGGTGGCACATTTTGCATCTGGCATCACACTCAACCAAAGGAAATATGCTCTCGACCTTCTAGAAGAGACTGGAATGATGGGGTGCAAGCCAAGCAACACCCCAATGGAACCAAATTGTAAATTGTTCGATGACCATGAAAAATTATTTGAAGACCCTGAAAGATTCTGTAGACTAGTAGGAATGCTCATCTATCTCACTGTGACTCATCTTCATTTATCTTTTGCCGTTGGGGTTGTGAGCAGCTTTATGCATCAACCACAAACTCAAAATTGGGAAGCTGTAATTTGTATCCTGCGATATTTAAAAAGAGCACTGGGACAAGGATTGATATACAAGTCCAATGGCCACCTTCATATTGAAGGATATGCAAATGCTGATTAGGCTAGATCTGTGACAGATAGGAGATCGACTTTTTGGTATTGTACCTTTGTTGGGGGAAATTTGGTTACTTGGAAAAGTAATAAGCAAAATGTGGTGGCCAGATCCAACTTTGAAGTAGAATACAGGGCCATGGGCAACGCAAATGATTTGGGTAAAATCACCTCAACAATTTGGACTGTTCGAAAAGTCATGTATGGTCCTTTATTATGAAAATTAGGCAAGGGCCCATATTGCTAATAATCCGGTCTTTCATTAAAGAACTAAGCATATAGAGGTGGACTAACACTTCATTAGAGAAAAGGTCATATCCAAAGAAATTGTCACAAGGCATGTTCAGTCGAAGTCCAATTGTCAAACATCTTCACCAAGGCATTACCTTGGGTTGTGGACTTGTGGGAATACAAAATAACAAGCTGGTATACAAAATATATATGCTCCAGCTTGCAGGGGAGTGTAGAAAGTTAAGGTTTATGCATATAGTGATTGGGTCTTGGGCCTTACTTTGTGCATGTATCATTTTTGTCTTCTGGACCTGGGCTTGAAGCCCATCTGTATTTTTCCCTTTTTATATAGGAGGTCCTGGAATGTGGAACCCTAGCATGTTTTCCAGATTTCCCAATTCTCCCTTTCTCTCCCTTTTCCATCCCTCCTCTCGCTCTCATTCTTCCTTTTCATATGCAATTCCCTTGAGACATTAGGTCCAAGAGATGTTGGACCATACCCAGATTAGCGTGTAGCTGATTACATGGAGATTTGGCAAAAGCAAGAGGCTCTTTGGAGAAGAGTTGTGGCTTCCAAATACGGCATGAAGGAGAGATTGGGATTTAGGAATAATGAGGAATATAACATTCATTGGGAAAGTTGTTTCAAAGTTTGGTGACAATTCTAGAGGTGTGAACAAAATATTCTCTGAAGGCACGAGAGATGGGGAAATCTGCTTTTTTTGGAAGACCTCCGGCTCGAGGACTCTACGCATGCCAAAGATTCACATGGTTATACTCTGTTGGCAATTGAAATATTCTTATCTATGATGCCTATGAAATGGTGAATGATAAAAGTATGGTCCTTACAATTGCAAAGTTGTGAGACTTATAAATTGAGTTGGTAGTTAATCTTCTTGACCTGCTTAATAGGGGTGCCGTCTATCCCTACAAGGAAGATGAGAGGGTATGGGCTTGTTTTGCAAGCTTTTCCTTGAAGCAATGTGTATGTTGGGGGAGATTAAGCCCTCATGGATGGAAGCGTGGGGATCTTTAACCTCTCAAGTAGAGGCATTTTGCTGGGCAGCCAGTATGAACAAGATTTTGATGATGATCAACAACCTTTAGAAAATGAATCCCTAGCTAATATTTGTGTCAAGTACTGGATGGACGAGGAATCAGTGCATTAGCTTTATTAGCTGCCGTATGGCTTGGAGTATTTGGTCTTCTTCTTCTTCTTCCTTTTCTTTTTTAATATTTATTTGGTTTTACCGGGTTCGCTAGGGGAGTGCTTGAACAACCTTCTTTGGTAATGTGTTTGTGGAATCCTTCCCCTTGGATTACGGAAGCCTAACATTGATTGAAGCTTGGTTGGTAACCTCCTTTGATCTTCTGGGATTGGGGGAGTTCGGAAGGATTAGTATGGTTCCATTAAACTCTCTTTGTTGGATCCATTAGGGGTGTGATTCTCAAACTGGGTGGAGCTTTCAGCCATCGTAGATGGAGCTTTTTGTGAGTTGGAAGCTCGACTGGTAACCCTGGTTCTTCCTGGATTGGTTGATGGGGTTCTAAAGGATGAGTATGGTTCCACTAAATTCACTTTATCGGGCTCATTGGGGGTGTGTATTTTCAAATTGGGCAGAGCTTTTGTATATCAAAGTCAAGGTGGAGCTTTTCGTGAGTTGGTTAGCTAGGCCTTTGTTTGAGGGGGCCTTGGGCTTCTAGAAAATGTCCACCTCCTTGGAAATTGTGGCCTTTGTTTTGAATGATTGGAGAATGATATCCCCCCTCCATGAAGATTTTATATTTTCAGATTCCTCGTTTCCAATTGCTTGGCTAAAGGATACATAGATCTTCCAGAACTCTTACCCATTTCCTTGATGGATATTCTCTCTTTTCCCTGGTTGGGGCTCTTAGTAGATTTCTTGTTGCAGGCAAGGAAAAAGAAAATCCTAGAGCCTGTTTATCCTACGGAAGGTTGGTAAACTAGGGTTCGGATTTGACTCCTCCCCGTTTAGGGCTCTTAGTAGAAGTCTTTGTTGTGGGTAAAAAACGAAAAGAAAAGAAAAGAAAAAAAAAAAAAGGTCCTTGGCAAACTAGGGATTGGACTTGTTTTGGGTATAGAATTTGACTTAGGTGGGATAGCATGGTGACTTGAGCGAATCATGTTTTCCAAATTAAATTTGTTTATGATTATAAAAATGTATATGAATATTGAATAATATTTAATTTCCTGTAAATCATCATTCATAACTGAAATTTTTTATTAAGCTCAAGTGATGAGACAAATTTTGTGAGATTAAATCATAATGAGTAGTGACCCCATATGCCAACGGCTGCAAGATCCAAGACGTATTCAGCATTCCTCATTTGACCGTTGGAGCTGGGGCTATGGTTGTCACTAGAATTGCAAGCTCCAATTGAAAAAAGTGAATGCTTTGAAATTGGAAAAAAATGAAAATGAGATAAACCTTAGAGAAGGAAAGCTTTTATAAATAATAGATATTTTGGTAGTGATAACCATAGTTAGCAAAACACGGTATGACAAAAATTGGTATGGAAGAAGTACACGTTTAATCCAGGTAAGATTCTCAAGAAAACAGTCAAAATTCTGTAAAAAATACCGGTGTGCCAAAAAATACAGGGGTACCATCACAATCTGCAGATGAACATAGAATAGCAAAAAATAATTTTCAGTGGTTTGCTTTCAATTAGGGATCAAAGCTTAGGATCATTATTGAAGAGCGATTATAATAAAATAGCTTATTTATGGTAGAAGCCAGAATATGGACAGTTCAAATCATCAGACCATCTCATTGTGTGGCCCCGACAGGGTGGGGACGCGTTGGATCTTGAGTTGTGAAGAGGCAAAATGAATCACAGAGAGACGGAAACTGTTCTTATTGACTACAGGAACTGCTTGATTCTCTTCTGCTTCAAAGGGACCGACCGAATCTCTTCTTCTTTGTTCACAGTCAACCTTGGAATCTAGAGGGGATGAGGAGAGCCTTTTGCCATTTTTCTCCCGTTTTAAACATTTTCTGTTTAATTCACATTTTAATTGGAATTACTGAAAAAAAATGCTTCTTTTCTGGTATTTTGAAAGATGCACAGTTTTATAAAGCAATTTATCTTAATTCATATTTTTTAATAAAAAAATACACCATATAAAACGGCCTATTACTAACCAGGGCCATAACATGATATTAATATCATATATGTTAGTGAAAAAAAAGAATTATACATGGTTACATAAAATGGCCTAAAAAGGATCATGAAGTTGTTTAGGTTGTATCCAACACAACTGAAAACATCTGTTGCTTTGAATTGACTGACGAAATCACAATTACATCTCCTAGTATTTATAGGAGGAAGTAGCCTTACACTGCCTTTTAAGTCTTTTAACTTCCATGTAACAAATTATACTTTTGAGACTATCCCTCAAATGATCACTAAGCTAATCTCAATTGGGTCATTTCTACTCGCTTGTACCATTGCAATTCAACTGAAATGAAGTGCAAGCAAGTAGTCCAATGATCAAATTGTAATTACATCTCCTGGTATTATTCATAATAGGAAGCAGCCATCAAGTGGCGGTCACATTCCCTCTAATGAATACACTAAGATAATCTCAATTTGGTCATTATCAGTTCTTTGAACTAATTGCAATTCAATTCCATACTGCTTCCAAAGGAAAGAAGGAAAACAGCTATCAAGACTAATCTAATGAAAACTTGACCTAATTTTTTATAGTGCTGATGGATGCAAATGCTGAAGCTGAACTGTCATAATTGGGATTGTGTTGTCTAGATTTAAAGCTTTTAACATTTATTCTAGTTATTCCTTCCATTTACCCCATTACATTCTTTGTAATGTAGCATAAACACAGTATACTACATGGCACCTTTTGCAACTATGATCTTGGCCGTGCCCGCCCTATTACTCGAAGGCGCTGGAGTTTTAAATTGGTTTCAAACGCATCAATCTGTTTGTTCGGCACTGATCATAATTTTGAGCTCTGGAGTGTTGGCTTTCTGCCTCAACTTCTCCATCTTCTACGTAATTCATTCCACAACAGCAGTCACTTTCAATGTGGCGGGTAATCTCAAGGTTAGAGAAGAATAAGCCCCCCTCCCACTTCACAGCTCCATAGCTTGTCCTTGCTCATGTTTCCGCATTTTTTGGATGATGTTTCGCAGGTAGCAGTTGCAGTCATGGTCTCATGGCTGATTTTCCGAAACCCAATTCCTAGTTTGAATGCATTTGGATGTGCCGTTACACTCTCCGGATGTACATTCTATGGGTATGTGAGGCATAAGCTATCTCAGCAACCAGGCACGCCTAGAACACCCAGAACCCCACGGACGCCTCGGAATCGGATGGAGTTGCTCCCTCTTGTAAATGATAAGCTAGATGATAAGGTTTAAAAGGCATGATGCTGATGTTGTTCAGATTGCTATAAAAGCTTTAGGCTATTGTAATTTTATTTTTTTTTCAAATTTATCTCTGGCTATTGATCTGCCAAGCTGATATAATTTATAGAGGGTACTTGCGATGCGGATTGCTTCCTCTTCAGTTCCCTTTTATCTTTGATCAGTTGCAGGTTTAATCAGTCTTTTCAAGAACAAGGATGCAGCTGCAATGAGAGGGCTGTATTGTGGAGTTTTTTACATGTATGCCCATTGCTCTATGAAAAGGGCGGTTGCGGTTAGAAATAGTCCTTTATTTGTGTTCTGGTTTTTGGCAATTGTTGCCCACAAACTCTTTCAAGGCAACCCAGAAGCCCAGATTCAAAAATTGATGTGCTGGAGATGGTTTGTTAACGGTTATAAAAATGGTGACCATCTCTATTATATAACCTGTGGTAGGATTCATATTAAGTTGTTGGGTACTCAATGTATGATGTGATGGTAAAGGCTGATATGTGGCGGCAGTCACATTTCAAACACTAATTGTAATGGCCCCAATGCCATCATACAAATGTGTTTAGCATGATGTATTTATCCCTTTTTTGGGTGGCGTTAGCTGTTAAGATTCATCTATTTTGGAGGCTTTCCTTGCATATGCCTCAATATCAATGGTTTGGACCATGGAATGAGTGGACTGCCACAACGCCATGTGTTGCGATCCTAACAGAGTTTAAAGAGACTAGCTTGACGCGTTCCAATCTTGGTTAGATTCTTGACAATTGGTATTGAAAATGGCTACCTGGATAACCAAAGTGCAGCTGCCATACCTTGTAAAAGGCTACCTAGAAATGAAGTTGGAGAGTATCGTAAAAAAAAAAAAGTGGGTTGCTTGGTGGAATGTTATGATCCCAAAGGTTTAAAGAGCCTAGCTTGATGGGTTCCATCAGCACGGGGCTTTTGGTGTATTGGTTTGGTTCTTAATACCATGATACAAATGTGCCTAGCCTTTTACTAAGGCCCATTTTGGGTGGTGTTAGGTGCTAGGATTCTTCTATTTGGGAGGCTTTCTTGGGTGCCTCATAATATCAATGGTTTGGATAGCAGAATCATTGGAACAGCCTCAATGCTATGAAACAAGCGTGTCTAGCATGGTGTATTTGGACCTTTTGGAGTGGCAGTAGGTGATATGAAGGCTTTCCTTGCCTGCCTCATAATATCAACGGTCTGGATAACGGAATCACTGGACCAGCCCCATGCTGCCTTTGGCTTGGCACCTTTTGGGTGGCGCTAGGTGTTAGGATTCTTCCCTTTTGAAGGCTTTCCTTGCATACCTCGTAATATCAACGGTTATGACCACCCCAATGCTATGATATAAAAATGTCTAGCATAGTGTATTTGGCCCTTTTGGGTGGGGTCTTAGGTGTTAGGATTCTTCTATTTTGAAAGCTTTCCTTGCATATGCCTCAAAATGCCTCAAAATTTCAACGGTTTGGATAATGTTACTCACACCAATGGCCATTTTTGGGTCGCATTTTTAAGTGTTAGGATTCTTCTATTTTGTTTGAGGGTCAACACGGCCCTGTAATATCAACGGTTTGGATAGCGGAATCATTGGACTGGCACCAATGGTCTGAATGTTAGGATACAAACGTGTTGAAGATGGTGTGGTGCCTCTTTACCATATCCTACGAGGCCCCAAACAGCCGTGCAAGATCCCCTTTTCATCTTGTCATCTAAAATATGGAAGGTGGGTGAGTTGCATCTATCTCCATCTACGGATTCACTCTTCCAACTTATCTGTGTGAGAAAATGCAATGAGTGACACACATGGCATGATCGACCCTACCCATCAGGTGGCCTACTTGTAAGAAGCCCAGATGTCACACGCAAGCCACCATGTGGAGAATATAGAGATGAGATAAGCAAGAAGAGGCAATGCACCAAGGAGAGGAACTGCTTTTACATTTCGAATTTCACATAGAGAAGAAAGAAGCACACATCTAATCTTATGTACAAGGAGAATGGGCCATGCATTTGAGCCACCTTTCTTATATTTTGTTTCATGTCTACATGGGTCCACTTGGACATGCTGTAAAATCAGGACCCCATCTCAATGTGGGCCCCATAAATTGCACACCAAATTAAGAACAGTCAATATTTAGGACCCCACCAAAGGGTTTTGGGCCCAAGTGGGCCACACAAAGAATTAAGCAAGGAGCCAGAAGTTCTTTTGCCAGCGGGTGCTGATGAGGTAGCCACCAACTCCCCTGCTTTGCTTCCTCACTCCTAACGTCAGACAATCTGCATTGTTTATGCACTGCTCCACTAATTCTTCATTCCTGCTCCTCCCCAAGCTGTCCCCAAAACACAATCTCATTTCAGACTCATCATTTCAAAAGGGGCCTACCGGTTGATTTGTCGTGGATATACATCTGGACCGTTCGTAAGGTGGGGGCCGCCGTGAAAAAACGGCGAGAACCATAACTCAAAACGGCCTACTCGTCAGATGGGCCGCGTGTGCGCGTTGAATGCCTCCAACGGTCACATTCTCTTTTCTGATGTGAACCAAACAACGGATTCAATTTCGGTACTGACCCCAGTGGCAGCGATTGGGTGCGGCACTTACCGTGGGGCCCACCTTGATACACGTATTCTATATCCACACCGTCCACACATTGTTCCAGATTATTTTAGATCAGGAGCCAAAAATTGAAACAGATCCAAATCTCAGGTAGAACATACCATAGGAAACAGTTGTGATTGACTATTAAAAACTTTTTGTGGGCCACAAGGTTTGGATAAAGCTGATATTTGTTTCTTTTTTCCCTACATACCTTATCAAGAGATTGGATGGCTAATTAACAATAAGGAAACTTTACGGTGGGCCCTGAAAAATTTTCAGTGGTGCAGCGTTCAACCACCACTGTTTCCTATAGCATGGTATGGTCCACCTGAGATTTGAATCTGCTTGATTTTTTGAATTATGCTCAAAAATGAGATTTTAAAAAATGATATACGGGGTAGATATATAATACATACATCAAGGTGGGCCCCACGGCAAGCGCGGCACCGTCTTGGGTGAAGCGGGGCCGCACCTAATCCGCTGCCCTACCGAACTCGGTACTAGTAAGTCCTCTGTGGGCTCCACTATAATGTATGTATTTCATCCATGCTGTCCAACCATTTCCACCCCTCATGTTAGGGCATGAACCCAAAAATGAGCCCGATAGAAATCTCAGATGGACCACAACCCAACAAGCAGCGGTGATTGATCATCCACCATTAAAAACTTATAGTAGGCCCTAAGAAGTTTTAAATGGTGTACGTTAAATCATCAATTTGAATCTGCCTCGTTTTTGCATTCATGCCTAAAATTAGCTGGAAAAAATGGATGGATGGCGTGGATAAAACGTATATACGTTATGGTGGGTTCGTACTTCGTAGAGCTTTTCCAGCATTGATCAGTACTGAGATCTCGGTGCTGGAGGGGACACTACTGAATCTGAATCCCGAACAACCAGGTTATATTCCCAAACCGAGAGCGATATATCGTGTCGGTCCGTGTCGTGACTCGTGCGAAGACGAGCGCTGACGCTCCTCGTGCGAGTTGTACGAACGGTTCCAAGGAGATCAAAATTAGGTGGGCCTAAAATAATGTATTTATTATATCCACACCGTTCATATATTTTTCGAGATAATTTTCGAGCATGAGCCAAAAAAATGAATCATATACAAACTTCAAATGGACCACACAACTAATAGCAGCAGGGATAATGATTTTCCCCATTAAAACATTCGTAGGCCCCACCATAAAGTTTATTTTCCATCCAATCTGTGTTCATAAGGTCAAAAAGATCTGAATGAATACGAAAAACAAATATATCATATTGATCCAAAACTTCTGTGACCCCAAAAGCGTTTCGATGGTAGACGGTCAATCTCCCACTGCCTTTTGCAGTGTGGTCCACTTGATCTTTATATCTGTCTTATTTTTCAGATCAAACCTTAATACTAGCTCGCCAAATGGATGGCCGGTTTGGATATAACAAATACCTTATGATGGGACCCACAGAACTTGCTGACGTCTACACACTAGCTAGATCGCTGGTGTGTGGTACACCAGCCAATCCGCTTCCCTTATGCTCGAACGCGGATTAGCTACTGACAGGTTGAGTAGCCAGACTGGCTACTGAAGTGACGTCACCAAGTTATGTGGGACTCACCATGATATATGTGTTGTATCCACACCATCCATCCATTCGGAGATATCAATTTACGAGATGATACAAAGAATGAGTCAGATCAAACACTTGAGTGGACCCCACCACAGAAAACAGTGGAGAGAGTGACGCCCACCGTTAAAAATTTCTAAGGGCCACGAAAGTTTTAGATCAAGCTGAAATTTCTATTTTCCCTTTATTTCATGTCTGTCTCAGCTTATGAACACATTGGATCTCAGATAAACATTATATTGAAACTTAGGAAGGTTTCAACGGTGGGCGTCACTCTTCCCACTGTTTTCTGTGGTGGGGTCCACTCTAGACTTGGATCTGACTCATTCTTTGTCTCATGCCCTAAAATGATCTCTTCAAATGAATGGATGGTGTGGATACAACACATACATCATTGTGGGTCCCACAGAACTTGGTGACGTCACTCCAGTACCAAGTCTCGGTACTCAACCTGTCAGTATCTAATCCGCGTCCACCTTGGAACACAAAAATCATGACTACATTGATCTCAGATAGCGACACCATTGGGTATGGTACTCCACCATTAATTTTGTGTAGGTCCCACCCACCCACCGTGGTGTTTACATGCCATCCATTCCATTCATTTCATTTGCCTCATCCGGATGAAAGATTATCTAAAAAATCACAGTATTCCAAAACTACATACCACGTGAATTCAGAGTTTTCCACCTGAGTGCTGAATTAGCTAGATTTCCAGGATCAAAACCAAACAAGGGGTGGTGTACCGGATGGACGGCATGGATTTTATGCCCAGTAGCTACCTAGGGCGAGCTACGGAAGCGTTTTCCACACCTACCCACATTGTTGAAGTGGGATGATTTTTTTAACCAGAGGGAACTCCTCAAACTGGGCCCACTTGATCGGTGGGCCAGGATCTCAACTGGTGCGAATGCCTACACGGATGGCAAACGTGGGTGCCCCCAGGCCGTTGATCAGGTGGGGACCACACGAGTAATGATCAGGCTCACTTATCAGCGGTGGAGGAGCAACTGCCCTGATTCTTGGACTGGGACATGTTACGGTGCGCCCCACCTGATCAACGGACCAGGATCTCACATGTGGCACACGTGCAAGATTATATGGACTAAAGTAGGAGGAGGCCTTACCAATTGAATGAAGAAGGTTTTTTCTGACCCAACACCAAAACAGAAGCTTCAAGTTTCTTCACTTGGCTGATGACTGTGGCTGATCTGGGCCCTTGGATTACCAAAGCCTCAACTTCCACCTGTTTGGATACCCAAAACATGAAAAATAAAAATCAAGAAAAACAAAAAAGATTACTTTCATATTAATGTACCTTTTTACCTTTCTACCCCTCTAAACCCTTTGTTGTTGGGTTTTGGGAAGTGGGTGTTTTTGGGTTATTGAAGTACAAACCTCAGGTTTACAGGCCTTGCAAAGGGATCCAAGTGAGTTGGCAAGATGAGGGGTAGAAGAGTCAGAAAAATGAGGCTTCCTTTGAGCTTTGTGGGGAGGGATGATCTCAAGGAGAGTGAGGATATCCCCCTTGTTTGCCACATGTGTGAGAGCCCACATCATGGCATGCTTTGCACGTGTGGATTGATCAACCACCACTATCACTCTCTTCCTCAGCACCAGCCCATTGTCACCCATGTTTAGACCTTCCATCTGCTGCAAGCTCCTCTCTGGTGGGCCTCTCTTACTCCATCTCTTTGATGATGAGTTCCTTCCATCTCTACCACTCAGCTGCCTCAAGAAGGACCCACCTCCAACAGATCCAGATCCCGCCATTCTCTCTCTCTCTCTCTCTCTCTCTCTCTCTGTGTTTTGGAGAGGAGAAAAGTAGAGATGCACTACTAATATAATAAGGAGAGGAGTTGCTTGATCCTCGACCCATGTATACTCGGGTCTCATTTTGTACAATTATACCTGTGGGGCCTATGGTTGAGTGGTCCAGACTCCAGACATGCACAAGAAAATCTCTTTTATGGTCCAGTCTGGAAACAGATTGGGCACTGGAAGTTTCTGTAGTTGGAAGCTTTGTGGGGCCCAAAGAGATGTCCCTCACATATCCACACCGTCCATCAGTTTTGCAAGAGAATAACAAGACAGGAATCTAAAAATTAGGCACACCCAAAACTTATATGGGCCACACCATACGAAAAAGTGAGAATGGAAATGTCCACCGTTGAAACCTTACTCGAGCCAACCATGATGTTTATATGCTATCCAAACCACTCATATAAACTGTAGGCACAAATATCATATCGATACAAAACTTTAGCAGCCCCCACAAAGTTTCCAACGGTGGGCAGTCAATCCCTGCTGTTTCGTGTGGCGTGGCCCACATGAGTTTTGAAAATGCATCATTTTTAGAATCCTGTTTTAATTTTGTCTTGCAAAACTGATGGACAGAATGGATATTTCAAAGGCATCGCCGGCAATCCGCGTACACAAACCAAGTTAGCTTGGTTAGCTTGCTCGACTTAACTAGAGAAAGCTCGATTTGACTAAGTAAGCTTGATTCGACTCAATTTGACTCAGCCAAGCTGATTTTTTAAGCTTAAAAAAATTCTGAGCCAAGTTGCTCAAGCTCGGCTTGACTTGGATCAAACCCTAACTCAAATTGAACTTAGATCGAGCATGGTGACCTAGATATTTTGATATTGACGTCGTTGCTTAATAAATGTTTGATGAAATGATATAAGGAAGTGTTGACTAGTGGCGAAGATGATATAAATATGAAACAAATATCTTTGTATTTTGATTTTTATATTATTTATTAAGTGTTTAATGAAATACAAGTAAACAGATGTTATTGTTTTATATTCTATGAGAAATTGAAAGTGCACACCATGTGTTTGAGAAAATGCTGCAGGAGCTCGATCTCTGCTCAAACTCGGTTTGAACCGTAGATTGAATCGAGCCGAGCTGGCAAGTCAGGCTTGAATACCGAACTGAGCCGAGTAAAAGCTGAGGTCAACCAGTGGACAAGGCGAGTTTAGCTGTGCCAACCTAGACTCAGTTCTTCTCGTATACCCCTCTAGATGTGCTGATAGTAGTGCCGAATTTGAAATGGTTGGGTTGGGCCCATTAGCTACCCATGGCCCCCATCAAGTACAAACATGAATCTCGAGGATGGATTGCATATCTTCGGGTGGCAGAAGAGACAAAAATCGGAAAAGGGTTATGCAGTTGGAGCGATATTTCTGTGACTCTGTGCAGAAAGTCACGAGCTTCGCTCATTACTTCAGTGGAGATTCTTATCACTTTTTATGATTCCTCTTTTCAAATCCTCCGTATTGGAAGATCCTAGCCCTTCTATATATCCTGTAAATGGACGGTGAGGAATGAACACAACAGCTATTTGGATAGAGAAAAGGCCACATCAGATGGCTAGGCCTTCATCGAATTGTAAGATTTTTAGGGATATGCGTGTGGGGCCCACCAGAATAGGGCCGTCGCATCGTGGTACCCTGGGCACCATTGGAACGGACAGTATTGCATCCGGACATTGTAGCCAGTATGGTTTTGATGCATCAGGGTCCTGGAAATGGACATAGCTTTGGTGTATCCCTGACTGTAGGGCCCACATCAATCTATTTTCATTATATCCACGCCGTCCATCCGTTTCTACAGAACATTTTAGTGCACGAACCCAAAAATTTTAGCAGGTCTAAGACTCAGGTGGACCACACCACGTGAAACTGTGATTATTGACCATTAAAAACTTGTTGTGGGTCAAAAAGTTTTTACATAAAGTTGATATTTCTGTCGTTCCTTCATCCAGATATTTGTGACCTAATCAACGGGTTTGATGGAAAAGAAACATTCCAGTGGCCCCCACTGTTTTTAATGGTGGGCGTTCAATCATCACTGTTTCCTGTGGTGTGGTCCACCAGAGAATTGGATGTAAGGAATGTTTGGGCTCATGAAGTAAAATGAGCTGGAGAAAGAGATGGATGGCGTGGATGTCATATAAATACATCACGGTGGACCCTACAGTCAGGGATCCACCCACGGAAGTTTCTTGGCTCATTAGAAATCCTCCAGTACTGAACCATCCTTCCGGAGGAACCGAATTATGGGTCCTGTGCCCATGCAGACGTAAGTACATGATTATATATGTAGACCGTTAATATGATATGCCACAGCGGATTTTGGAGGCCTAACAAGATTTCCCAAATTGGAAGATCCTGACCCTTCTTTAACCTTGGCCTATTTTATATTAAATGTGGACGGTTGCCGTTACACTGATGACCCTCTATCTCAAGGCTATTGAAGTATTAGGATCTTCCTATTTGGGTTATTCCTCATGTTTCCACATCCTTTGGCCCATCATGTAAGGGGACGCAACGCGTCCTACCCCCGCCCGGACGGTAATCCGTTCGGGCAGGTCTCTGTGGGGCCCACCATGTTGTAAGTGTTTTATCCACGCCGTTAAAGACTTTTTTTTCGATAATTTTAATATGTGAACCAAAAAATGAGGCAGGTCCGACGCTTAAGTGGACCACACCAAAGGAAGCTGCAATGATAATGACACCCACCGTTGAAACCTTTCTAAGTGCCAACATGATGTTTTTTTTTACCATACAACCTATTCATAAGGTCATGTAGGCATGGATGAAGTGAAAACACAAATACCAGCTTGATCCAAAACTTCTCCAGCTCTCGAGAAGTTTTTAATGGTGGACGTTCAATCCCCACTTTGTGGTCCACGTAAGCCTTGGACTTGCCTCATTTTTTAGTTCACATATTAAAATTATCGGAAAAAAGCATTTAACGATAAAACACTTACAGCACAATGGGCCCCACAGAACCCTGCCCGGACGAATTACCGTCCGGGCGGGGGTAGGACGCAATCCGTGTCCCATGTAAATAAAGCTGGGCATTGGTCCTAGTCGACCGTATCAGGCCTAATCCGAACATATTCGAAATCACAGAAGCTTAATCTGAACTCAATTCGACCCGGGACCAAGTCTAGGTCACCTGACTCGGACAAATCCGAAATGTGGCTAACCTGACCCGAATCGAGTTTGACTCGGTCACCCTGCCCGAGTCGGATTAAGTTGGGTAAGATTCGAATAGTTGAAATTTAATCCAACTATTTCATGTGGTGTGGTCCACTTCAGCCTTAAATATACCACACTTTTGTACTCAACGTCTAAAATGATATGTAAAAATTGATGAACGGCTTAGACAAAATATATACATCAAGGTGGGCCCCACATGTATCTGAAAGAACATATATGCAATTACACTGTAGGTGTTATATTGTTGACGTGCACCGCACGAAAGTGTAGTGCCGTTTTTTCAGTTTTAACGCAAGGCAGGGAGCCAGGACTCTCTTGTTTTGATGTTAGCAAGTTTTAGGGGTGTGATCATGGGATATGTGTTATATCCAAACCGTCCTCCATTTGGTGACCTCATCTTAAGGCTTGAGATGAAAAATAAGACAGATCTAACTATCATGTGGACCACACGAATGGTTTAACAGTGAAAATCATTCTACGCTGCTATTTATGGTGTGGTCCAAATAATCTTTGGATATTATTCATTTTTTGAATAATGCTCTGTAACGATCTTTAAAAATATATGAACGGCGTAGATATAATAAATACATCACTGTGGGGTCATATTATTTTGGTCTCCTTTGAACTGTTCGTACAACTCGGAGCTCGAGGAGCGCCCGGCGCTCGAGGAGGCCAGACGCCAAGCTGGAGACGGACTGGCTACTCCACTTTCCACCGGACGTCGGTGCTCAGTGGGCCTCACCATGATGTATGTGTTTCATCCATGCCCTCCATCTATTTTTATAGATAATTTTAAGTTATTAGAAAAAGAAATGAGGTATATTGAAATCTCACGTGGACCACATTATAGAAAACAGTGTCGAATGCATTTTGACCATTAAAAACGTTTTATTGGCCATAAAAGTTTTCGATCAAGCTGATATTTATTTTTTCCCTTCATCTGGGTCCTTATGACCTGATGAACATATTTTATCCAATCTATGTATTTTATTCACATTGTCTATTTATTTTTAGGAAAGTTAGGGTAAAATATATATTAAAAAAAAATATATTTTATACTACCCACCCGTTGGTCCGGGTCTATTCGGTGCGGTTCGGGTCCATTCGGTTCGGGTATCCGGGTCGGGTCGTTCCGGACAGAGGTCTAACCGGACCCGACTCGAAAAAAATCGGATCTGGAAATCACAACCCGATCAGGCCCGATCTTGGTCGTCGGTTCTGTTTGGAACGGGGCGGATCGGGTTGGATCCGCCGGATCGGGTCACAAATGCACACCTCTACATGTAAGGATGGGGAGGAGGACCGAAATGGAAACGAATTGGCTACTCCCCATACCACCAGCCCGGTGGCTAGTGGTCGGTGCTAAGTGGGCCCACCATGATGTATGTGTTTCATCAATTTCGTTAATCCATTTTTACGGATCATTTTAAGGTTTGATCCCAAAATTGAGAAGGATATAAATCTTAGGCGGACCACACCACAAGAAAATAATAGTGATTTAATATCCACCATTAAAATCCTCCTAAGGCTCATTGTACTGTTTATTTGACATCCAATCTATTGATTAGGTCATACAGGCCCATATGAAGGGAAAAACAAATATCAGCTTGATCCATAATTATGGCCCACAAAAGGTTTTTAATGGTTGATGCTCATTCAACACTGTTTCCTGTAATGTGATCCACTTGAGATTTGGATATACTACATTTTTGTTCTCATGTCATAAAATGATCTGGAAAATAAGATGGATGGCACGGATGAAACGCATACATCATGGTAGAGCCCACAGAGCACCGACCATCAGCCATTGGCTGGTGGCAGGGGGAGTAGCCAATCCGTTTCCCACCGAAGCGGGCTGCGTGGTAGGCCACACACCTCCGACTCGGTGGTGTCTTCACGCACCAAGTCATGTGGGCCTCATCATGATGTATGTTCTATATCCACACTGTCCATCCATCTTGCAAGATCATTTTAGGGTAACCGTCCAAAAATGAGGTAGATCCAAAGCTCCAGTGGACCACACCACAGAAAACTTCTTGAAGCTACGAAAGTTTGCTTGCTCTATGTAACGTGTGTTGTACTCTATTTCTAACTTTCATCGAATAGCCAATCAAAGAATAACACGTGTTATTATATGAGCAGGTGTGGGAAAATCTCCAAATATTCAGATTACTTTTGACTTAATAATAGCTGGCTGAGCTCGCTATTACGATTAATTGTAAAATGACTCATGACCAAGATGAATATGATTGAAAGTATTTTATGATTTAGGAAGTAATATTATCTTTGGATTATAAGAATTTTATTTTTCACAAATGATTGCCAACTTAGGATGTACCATTCACAGTTGTGAAATTTCTCCGGGAAGGATCTTATATATAATCTTCGCAACTTGCAGGGAAAGACTGAAAAAGCCTATCAATGGTCAATTCCAGTAAGCTTACCATCCCATTATGTGGGAAATAGTATAAGCATGGCAGAGTGATAGTTTCAATTAAAATTATCGCTGAATGCAGACTGAAATACGGCGGAGACAATTACTTTAAAAGAAGTTATTTTACGGGCAAGGGAAAGATAGAAAAGGCCTCTATTGATTACATATATATATTTATAAGAAAAGAAGAAAAAAAGTAAAGCCCGGCTGAAAGGATATATCAGATCATGTGGTCATGATCATTTCAAATTCTGCTAGTCACAGGTCATTGTATCCTCAGCCTCACGTCTTTTGATTTGCTACAACATTCCTTCGATTACCATATTGAGGATGTCTATGGCATTGTTCACACGACAATCGAGAGTATTGGCTTTGGTTTTCACTTCTCTGCTTTCCTGTGATCGAGCCTGAAAGATGTCTATTTGAGGATTAATAAAGACCAACAGTTCTTAAGTATTTGAGCTGTCATGACTGCCATAGGCTTGTTTGATTTCCTTTATATCATTATCCAAGTCCTTGTGTTGGCTTGGAACACATGCAGCACAATCTTAGGGCCTGTTTGGGCAGTGGGATTAGAAGGGATTAGGTGGGATGGAATTGCACCTGGTCCTCTCCCAATTCCACTCCATGTTTGAGAAGAATGGAAAAGCTGTAGATGGAATTGCATTCGTCCTGTCCCAATTTCACTTAATGTTCGCAAGTTGTGTAGGTCCCACCATGATGTGTGGGCTATATCCACACCGACCACCCATTGTTCGAGATTATTTTAGAGCATGGACCAAAAAATCAAGTAAATCTAAAGCTCAAGTGGACCCCACCATAGAAAGCAATGGGGATTGAATACTTACTGTTGAAAACTTCTTTGGGCCACATAAGTTTTGAATCTGCCTCATTTTTAGGCCCATGCCATAAAATGAGGTTACAAAACAAATGAACGGTTTAGATATAACATATGTGTGTTATTCTCAATAATTTCAAATGATGGTGGGTATATCCATTCAATGTACCACCGTATTACCAACAAAGTATGAAATTAATCTAATCCCATGGCAACCGGGGACAATCCTTGCCATGGGTAATAATTATATTTTTTGAATCCCATCCCACCTACTCCTTTCTAATCCCACTGCCCAAACACGAATCTGAGTCCAATGGAGTTCTATCCAAGCCGTGTCATAGTCGGTGCAGAGAGTATTGATTTCATCCTAGACGGCAACTAATTGTTTTTTTACAATCGACACACTGGAAGTCAGTTTTAACCTCAAAGTAGGTATCCCGAGGCTATGGAGCTATCGAAAGCTCTAAGGGCGTGTTTGGCCGGACCAATTCCATGGGATTAGGTGGGATGAATGGATTTTAAGGTAATGATGGTGGTGTCAGTGTTTGTCCCTTGATCCCATAGGTTTGGGATAGCCCGTGGGATATACAACAGCCCGTTTGGACCATCCCAAATGGATGGGTTTGCATCTACACTGCTTCTTGTGGTGTGCTCCACTCACTATTTTATATTTGCCTTAAAACAGATTTATGGCTAAATGTAGGCCGGTGAAAATAATGGACAGAGTGGATATCTCATTGATATCTTGGTGGGCCCCACATAGAGGTGAAAAATCACATCCTGAGATTGGCAGAATCCATGTTAGCTAAGGGCCTGTCTGGCCAAGCAGATCCCACGGTATTAGGAGGGATAGGATTAGCAATATCCTGGAATAGGCATGACAAGCCAAACAGATCCGGTGAACTTGTCCCGAGATATGAGCAATCCCATGGATCTTAAGACAATCCACTGACATCACCATCATTACCTTAAAATTGATCCTATCCCTTGGTTGGATGGATTGGAAGGTAAAATCCCGGGATATGCATGGCATGCCAAACAGACCCAGTAAACTTGTCCTGGGATATAAGCAATCCCATGGATCTTAAGACAATCCACTGACACCATCATCATTACCTTAAAATTGATCCCATCCCTCCTAATACCATGGGATCTGCCCGGCCAAACAGGCCCTAAAGGGCAGTGTTTACGAGGCGAGGTACATCCCGCCATCCCAAACGGGGGATGGGATGAGATGGCACAGGATGACCCTCCTAATCCCAGGATAGCCCACATCCAACGCCCGGCCAAACACGCCCTTAAGATTTCTCTCAGAGGTCCCATCAGTCTAGGCAACCTCATTGTGTTGATGAATGAAGTAGCCAATATCCAATAGAAGAATCAATTGGCCATAAAATGCAAGGTCTATGGCTAGGATGTCCTTCAAGAAAACCTTGAAAGATTGGAGTAGATGTTCCAATTGACGACATATAGTCTAAAGATGTTTGGAAAATACGGAGACAGAGATTTTGAAGCATGTATAGAATGAAGATTGAAATATCATTTATAGGCATCGGGGATGACAATGGTGTCCGCATTTGATGCATCATAATGATTGGAATGCCCAATAATCACATGTAATGTGTTTCGTGGGAATTTGAATCAAGCAATCACAATGTTAGTAATTGACGAGGACAGAAAATGACTCTTCATTTCTATGCGACATCAACAGGGCAGTTATTAATTTTAAGTGGACAAGAGGAAAAATGCTAAGTACCGAATGATTGAGACAAGGATAAAACAAAAAGACGTTTTCACCGATTTTATTAATTTGAAATTGTAGTACAGGCTAATACAAAAATTAAAAATCAAATGATGAAAAGGCAACCATTTTCTCTAAAATATGCATCCGCCTGGCTTCATATTGATTAAGGATTGTTTGAGTCTTTGAGATTGTGTGCATGGCCTGACTGACAAATGGAGTGTTTTCTCAGACGAAGACATAGGGGTGTACACGAACTGAGCTAGCTCGGTTAGCTCGCTCTACTTGACTCGAAAAAGCTCAATTCAACTCGGTTTGAAGCTGAGTTCGAGCCGAGTCGAGCTGATTTTTTGAGAGCTCGACTCGACTCGGATCGAACCCAACTAAAATCAAACTTGGATCGAACCAGTTTGGTGACTTGGTTACTTTGATATTGATGTTGCTCGCCAATTATTTGATGAAATGACTCGATAAGGAAGGTATGTATATGAAACAAATACCATTTTTTTTTCTTGATTTTTATGTTGCTTAGAAGGTTTTTGATAAAATACCTATAAAAAAAATGTTGTTGTTTTACATATAGTGAGATTTTGAAGGTGCAGTCCATGTGTTTGTGAAAATCCTGTACAAGCGAACTTGGCTCCAACTTGGCTCAAACTGGCCCAAGCTGCTAACCGAACCAAACCGAACCGAGCTGAGCTGGCCAATTAAGCTTGAGGACCGAGCTGAGCTGAGTTCGAGCTGGGGTCAGCTAGTGGCCGAGCTGAGTTCGAGCAGAGGCCAGCTCGACTCGATGTACACCCCTACGAAGACAGCTAATGTGTTGGCTTTGGTCTTTTGTTGAGCCCTAATTATTACCTGTTCCTGATGGCGAGCGTTCAACACCTTGAGTTGTTCCTCCATTATCACAAGCTGAACAGGTAGATTGGTTATCTTTGTGTCTGATTCCTTTAGTTCGATGTATGCAATAGATAGTTGTTCTCCTGTAATTGTGGCTTCGTTCATCTTAAGGGTTACAGTCGAATGCTCGACCTGGATCCTATCGACCGATGCATTGATGTCCTAATACTCTTGCACTAAGTCCATAAACTCATATAGCACATGCATCTTGACCGATAAGTTTTCGTCCAAGCGAGAAAACATTTGATGATGGCAAATGAGAAGACCAAGTATTTCGACTGACCCTAAAGAGATGATATTAGTAACCATGGAACGTATAAAAGTGTGCAATTCCTCTTCAAGCTACTGAAGTGCGGACGAAGGTACTGGAAACTCAACCATTAAAATGTCACTAGTAAGGACTTGGCCGAGGGAGGAGAGTATGTCTTCAACAAGGAGTGTTTCCTCAAATATTGAAGGAGGGGCAGTCGATGTCTCAACTAGCACAATAGCACTACAAACGTCGTTGATTATAAGAACCTCAGTGATTGTTCAACAAAGGAAAGTGATAGTTGGTCGAAGAGCTTCTTCTTCTTCTTCTTCTTCATCTTCCAAAACAAGTACTATACATGTGCTAGCCAAATCGGGAACCTTTTGTTCAATTCGATGCAATGGTGGTGTAGGTTGGTTGGCCAATGCTGGTGTATAGTGAGAAGACGTGGCTTTGTGGAAACTCTGTGGGGTCGCCAAGGCTCATCCTCATCTTGATCGAGAGCAATGGTCGAGGTCTCAGAATGGACAGATATAGGGGAGATTCCACTTGTTGAACAATCTCCATCTCCTCATGAGCTCTGACTAAGAGACATCACTCATAGTCTCCTCATAATCTGAGCTATCGAGGTTTTCTATAAGAGTTTGGATGTCAGATATCACAGTAACAACAAGGACCTACTATAGTCATTGCATAGATAAACTATATTATAAAAAGTAAGGAATTATCAAGCAATTGAGTAATAAAAATAACAAAAAGAGAAAACATTCAACCTAAGTTACAGTGAACAACAATAGTGGAGTACATTCGATCATTAATCAAATTATAGAAGAGTCGCTGATAGCTATTGCGAGAGGATGAGTAGCAGAAGTAAAAGGTGATAGATTGGGTCGATAAGGCATTAGAAAATGGTCAACAGGAAGGTTGGGATCGTTCAACCTTTTCATTTCTTTTTGTCATTTATTCTAAGCTTTATTAAAATGAGTTTTCTCATGTCTCTTATAAGCTTCTTTTATTTCCCAAGAATAATCTAAGGGAGAGAATCCTGACCAATATTTCGTATTAAAATATGTTTTGAAGCGTGAAAAACCTTAGCTGCATAATGAATACCTGAAATTTTTCTAAAAGATCGGCCTGCCTATGCTACTGGAATAGCTCTTATTGGCACAACTAGAATAACATGAACAACAGATACAATAAAACCTGAAAGAGGTCCAAGATTTGTAATCTTTTTAAGAACAAGTGAAGCTACAGATGCTTGGGTCGATTGGGCTGGTGTGCCTAACCCAACAGGACCTGCAGTTATGGCTTTTTAGTGTTGAGGAGGAATTGGATTGATCATCTTTATTGTTATAGAAAGAGAGCATCTAACCAGGACAACTAAGGAAGAAAGGAGCATTAAAAATAGCACATATTTCTTCAAAATTATCATGAAGGATTTAGAAGGTGTTGACCAAATCTACGATCAAGCGATGGTTTGGGGGTTGGTTGCAGGTTCTGTGGATGAAATGGCATGGAATACATTGAGCTAATCTGAATTAGTAAGCAAGGAAATTAAGGCAGTATTGCTCGGCCCCACCTTTAGTGTTCACACCTATCTCCACGGTGCCGCCATGAGAGAGATCATTGTAGATGAGATAACGCTCTCAAGCATTATCCTTGAACCTGGTCATCTCGACGTCGGCCGCATCGTAGTCCTCTGTGAACTAAGCCAGACCGAACTCTTTATTGTTGAAAGAGAAATAAGAACGATTGGATTTTTCTGGGCTAAGAGAGAGGAAGAAGTTCATATATTCAACGAAAGAATGATGAAAGAATGGATGATTTTAGGAAAAAAGATATTTTGATGGCCAAAAGAAGTGAAAGAATATAGAGAAATAAAATTTACAAAGGCGTAACTAAAATATTCATAAAGTCATATTTGAAGAAGCCACAGAGGCCCTCCACTATGGTAAAAATCCTTGGTTGTTGCTTCAAATATGCTGCGATATAGGTGGACGAGGAGGAACGAAGCAAGGGTTAGTTGTCGACCTTGGGTGAGTGCCTCAACCAAATGAATATATTTTTATATAATCTACACAACATTCATGCAGAGTAAGTAACAGCAGATCCACATTAATAAAAATGTTGAATGTGCCAGATGATCAATAATGGCATGTGTTTTGCGATGAAGTGACATGAAGTCAGAATAAGCTTTGTCACTATTATCTAAAAGGGAAAAGTAGTACTGCTTGTCTTGGGCAAAGTTGGGGTAGATTGGGTCATCAAGGAAGAATGTGGGTGAACGCACAAATGTTCATAATCATTGGGACTAATGGGACCACATCCAAAGTGAAAGGTGTTGGTTGATTGGCTCTAGAAGGCTAAAGCTACAATAAGAAAAGAGGTATTTGTTGCATATTCATGCAAAGAAAGGTTGATACATTCATAGATATCAGTATGTCTCCATGTATCGCCATGTTGTTGGGATACATAGAGAAACTATTCTAGCCATCCTTTTATCTCTCTCAGCTAGGATCTTAAAGTCTTGAAGGTATTTGCAGGGTTTTGAAGAGAGTCGAACTGAATAATGAATTTTTCACATGGGCAGCAAGGGAAAATTTGATCCAATAATTGTAGCCAATCAAGGGAGATCTCGGAATAAAATGTCAGACTGAGTGTGAGAAACACTCTATCTACATTAATAAGGGTGGAGAAGATAATATCATCCGAAACTTCAAATGAAAGAGCCTCCAGCTCTCTTTTAACATCTTCCTGATGGAAAGTTGCAGGGTCAGATGAAGAGGAAACAACCTTGGCGATAATAATATCAGTCGAAAGAGTTTAGAAAGAAGAAGAGCGAGAGTCGCGTAAAGAGAAAAATTAGTTTGAGATGGCGTATATATCGGTCAGAGACGTGCACACTAATGAGAAGATAATCATGACTCATCGTATGATTCGATTATGTGTTACATGGAATGACGATAGCAGCAAGGTAGAGGCAAAACCACTATTCAATTTTATTTTCGATTGGACGGAATCAATGAAGAGTTGCCACATGGAATGAGTAGCCGAGCACATTTATTGCATAGGGTGACGAGCCAATGCTTTCACCTTTTTGCTTAAAGGCAAAGCGATGTGGGGGGGAGGGGCAATGTTGTACCCTATATCTGATTGTCCCTGGAATAGCTAATCAGGGATTGACACGTGTCATTGCACGAGGAGGATATAACATGCGAAATGATTTTTAGAGATATTTGAAGCAATTTTCATGGAATCACTGTAAGACCCGTATCCTAGTTCGTACTGTTCCGATGAATCCTGCGATCATTTCCGTCGAAGTCCAGCAATCCGCGACTGATAATTGATGTTGCGATCGATCGTAAGTCGTATCTTTTAGATTCGAGTCGGTTTAATCCGAGACCTGTATCATTGCGACCGCTCCGTCGCTGCGGTTTCAACGCCACATCTTGTGCGTCAAACCGACGCTTAGATCATAAGTTGGGGACCATGCATTATAATGACCGTGGACCGCGTATTTGCGGGGCCCACCTATTCCATGTGGCACCAATCTCTAGAAAATTATGAGAGCGATGACATCACCCTACCCTAGCTATAGCCACCCTACCTTAGCTATAGCCACCCTACCTACCCCTATCCCTTCTTACAAGTACTTATGGCTAGCCACCCTACCCCTAGCCCTTCTTACAAGCATTTAATGCTAGCCACCCTCTCTTACAAGTCATCATTACCTACCTAAGCTACTCTCCCTCTCTCTTATCTCTCCCTCTCTCCTTTATTTCTCATTCCTTCATTTTTCAAAGCAACAAAGAAAAAAATCCCACGTCCATGGTTTTCCAAGTGTGAGAAAGAGTGTTGTGTGACCCACTTTCCCTCTCCCAAGATCCTCCATCTTAGCCATTCATCTCCCATTCTCTCCATCAAAGTGAAGCACAAGGACATTGGCGTTCCAACGGACCGAAGAGATCAACTGGTGGGTGCTTTGATAGGGTAGTTTTCATGCTTTTTTCGATGGGCCAAGTGAGACCTACCGATCAATGGTATGGATCTCACTTGGGACCCTAAGATGTGGCCGATGGCCCACTTGATTTTCATTTGATGTACGGTTAAATGCAAGGGAGGGCCCATAGTGTCGGGGTCCCTCCATCACACGTGTGTCCCACTCTTTTTCTCCCTCTTTCCCTCCCTTTTCTTTCTCCTCCTTTCCTTGTGATGATATGATTGTATGGACAACTTGGAAGGACCCCACAATGGAGCATGTATTGGATCCAAACCATCTAAAGGTGGGGCCCACTTTCCATATGTATGGTGACCACACCACCTCACCATGTGGTGGCCCACCTACAAAGGATGCACCCTAGAGGCATTGGATGCCCAAAAAAAAAGAAAAGAAAAGAGTCCAGGGACTCTGACGTGAGAAGGGAAAACACAAATATTGGCTTGGATTTACAAGCCATTGGGGTGACCCACTTGCATAGGACCCACCTTGATGTTTGCATCCAATCCAAGCCGTCCATTCCATTCTTCACATTAATTGAGGCGTTGAGAAAAAAAAAAATAAGCGATCGGTTAATCAGACGGGCCATGCCGTAGAGAACCGCGTCTCATACCGTTCAAAGCTATTTGGGCCCATTTCACTATTTCTACACGCCCAGAAACATCGGATAGCGGACTCCTTTGGAAGGTATCGGGTCATGGAATCTAATGGACGGGTGGATTCTCCGGATGCGAGCCATACCACGGAAAAACCTCCGAAAAACCTTTTTTTAAAAAATAAAAATAAAAATGAGTTTTGGGTGCAGCGCCGCTGTTTCTTCTTTGTGCGAGACCATTTGCCAAGCTGTCGTCAAAAACGGACTGGGTCCCACGGCCCTGTCATGTGGTACCCACCATGATGTATATTTTGTATCCGTACCGTCCATGAGGTGGACCACCCTCTAAGGTGGGTCCCCTCCAAAAATCAGGCCGATCCATGGCTCGGGCAGCCCACACCACAAGAAACAAAGTGGTGATTGAACTCCACCATTGGAACCTTCCCTGAGCCCACCGAAGTTTTGGATCAATCCGAAATTTATTTTTCCTCTTCATTTCCGTCCGTGTGACCTCATGAACGGTTTGGATGGAGTATAAACATTACAGTGGGCCCCACGTGGAGCTCACAAAATGTATGTGCTTTATTCCCCACCGTCCGTGCGACGGTGAGAGCCTACCCCGATGCATGTGTTGTAACCCACCGTCCGGTGGACGGTGAAAGCCCCTTGTGAGTGTGTGCGTGCGTGTGTGAGTGTGCACGTGTGTGTGCATGCGTGTGTGTGTGTGGGAGTGTATGTGGGTGCATGTGTATATGTGTGTATATAAATATATATATATATATATATATACATATTTAATGGTGGGCCTTCTTGTGGGCCCACCCGTGATGCATGTGTTGCCCCCCAAAGCCATGCACCATTTGACCAGCCTGGCTTAAGGCTTGAGGCTAACAATGAGCCAAATCCATAGTCCAATTGGGCTCCACCTTACAATGTTTCGAGGCCCACTTTGAGATATAGGGCCGATGGGTTAAGGCCCATTGAATTGTATTAGGACCTATGGGTTGAGGCCCATTTGTTACACATTTAGGGCCCAATTGGTGTGGCCCGTTTGATACACATAAGGCCTATGGGAATAGGCCCATTTGATATATGTCAGGCCCATGGGATTGGACTCATTTGATGTATTCTAAGGCCCATATTAGGAGGCCCATTCGATGTAACTAAGGCCCATTGGTGCGACTCATTGATGTGGCCCACTTGATGAATATAAGGCCCATACGATAGGGCCCATTTGATGTATTTAATGCCCAATGGGATGTACCTAAGATCCATTGCAATGCGTGACCCCAACCTGGTTCATGTAATGGTATTCACTACGGGCTGCGCCTTGGGAACAATGTTGGTTTGACGTCCACATTGTAAAGATAATGTTGGTTAAATGTCCGCATTATCACACTCCTTAAGGCCCACTGATAGGCCCATATTTGTACTCTGCAGTTCGTTTAGGCCCATCTTCACTTTGAGCAACCCCCATTATCATACCATAAGTATAGTGCCGCCCCATGGTTCATGATCATACGCATCATATGCATGCTTGAGATGAGGGTGACTGATCTAGCATATGCCTTCGAGGCGGCACTTACGGCTCCCGATAGGCGGAGTTGCCACTGCGCATGAGCGCATGGTTTACGCAGGGGATGGTTGCATGACCGATAGTGTGACTCATGCACTTGCATTGTATGATTGTAGTTCTTGTATGCCCTAGCGACACCAGGGGCCATAGCCTCCACAGACACATCGTGGGTGGTGGATTGGATCCGAAAATGTTTGGTTCTAGCATACGGGCGCCATAGATGTCCCTGGGTGAAAATCCCTAAATCCGATGGTACCAGAGGATGACTCTAACGTCGAGACCGAGTGGACACATGAGTGCGCGAGGGCCGTATACCAGTAGGCCGCGTCTCCTACTGTGTCGTGGTCGATTGGAAAGGGGTGTGACCTTACCCGCCTGAGTGAGGGGGGCAATTTCTAGGTTGAGTTTGACCAGCTTGAGGAATCGGTCCGCTATCGGCGAGCCGGGCCCGATATTGGCGGGCGGATAGTGAGGTCTCTTTCGCTCTTCCGGTTGTGCGTCCGGATAGGGACTGACGGTCAGGCGTAGAGTGTACTAGACCCATGATTATCCGTGACCGAGAACTCAGTATTGACATAAGGATTTGGATGTGGATCGGCATGCTTGACTTGCATTATGCATCGCATGGCATTGGCATGACCGATAGTATTCTTATCTCGCATTGCATAGCCTTGAGTACGGCCGATGTGTTCATGTACTCATCGGCATGTTTCGCATTACTCGACCATGCATTCGAGCACGCTCATATGCGCACACACTTACACCACCCTCTAAGCTTTCTATGCTTTATGCACGATTGATGCGTGCGGTGACGCCAGAGACGGCCGTAGTCTCGCCATGATTGGAGCGTGCGAGGAGAAGCTGAGTTTTTGTTATTAGCACTATTTTGTATTTCCCTTTCTTACGCCTTGTACTTAAAGTTTTTGTTCATAGTGAATTTTGTGATGGTGTTCTTGTGGTTATTGTTCCGTGGGTTATGCTTGTGGTTATGCTCATTATGAATTAAATTTATTACTAGAAATCCTCCTTGTAGCATCCCAGGATCGGAACCTGGCGTATGGGCGCTAGGAGCCGAGAATGGGGTTCTACGGAGGCTGTCGGCGCTGGATTCGGCGATCGGGAATTTTGTGAGCCCGGTTTCCGAGTTTGGGGCGTGACAATCACAATTGGCACTGAGCTGAATAGTGCACGCCATCTTATGATGGGGCATGATCGAGATGAACATGGTCGAGAGAAGATGAATGGTCAGAGGGACATGTGTCGAGAAGAGACGAAAGGATATGAAATACCAAACGCAGCTACGATTCAGTTATTGTAACTATTGAGATAAAAAGAGAAGCATTTGGAGGGCACGAAAGAAATCTACAAATAACAAGAAGATTAGCAAAGCAAGATGTCTCATACCAATTCAACAAACCAATCAAATTTATATTATCTTTACTTATCATAGCTTAGCTTATTACGTGTATTTTCTCTTAATTAATATGAATTTTGACTTGTTTGGTGAATAACTTTTTATCTGTGATGAATTTGATATGAGTTCTTTTGTTAGAATTGTTTAGATTGTGCTTAGAAGTCCATAGAAGCATTGTTTCATAAATTTACTAGATAAAAAAATTTGTACATAAACACACTTAAACTATACCCTCGATTTGAGATCTTATGGTTCCCATGATCTACTCAATGAAGAATTTTATACTATGCTTATATATCATAAATTAACTGTACACGTTAAAGTTCAGCTCTTATATCATTGTAGAAATAGTCTAATTGTCAAATCAACCCCTTAACCCTTGATTTTGGTGACCATCAAGTGAAGAAAGTTTGTGAGTAGTTATAGTCAGAAATTTTCTTTCATATGAACAACTTGAATTTTTTATCATATGAATTGAATGTGAAATGTGAGATCCTCATCTTAATAAGCTTTTCCTTAAGTGTCAAGTTAGGCTTTTCCAACTCTTTACAAATCTGGACCTTTCGATTTACTAACTTCCCACCGTCAATCTAACTCAAATTTAAACTTCACCTTGGCCTCATATGATTACGAGATCATACAAAATTTAGATATTGATCTATGATCCTACACTATTGAATAATGATCGTCTCAAAGTTCCTTCATTTTGATGCAACAGGTGAACTTTCATATTCAGATCTTTCCCACTATAGATCAATCATCAAAATTTACTCACTTGTTTGCCTATTATGAATACACATTTTCTCCAAATTTGTGTCATGATCATCAAGCATAGACCGTTAATCAAGGTCAAGTCCAATTTTGTACCCTTCAGGTCATTTTTCAAGATCGATCAATCTAGGATGTTGATCACCAAGATAATTATGTATCTTGGCTTTATTCCTCGACCTTGACACCATGAACGAGTTAGATTCAAAGAAAAATCATTCAAATTTTTTTTAAAGAAAATTTAATTCAAAAGGGATTTACAATTCTCACGCCAACTCCCTTATAATAAGGGGGCGTCTGCCCTTCTTTATCCAAAACTCATGCACGTCATAGCCTCCCCACATCCAGGGGGGAGGTGGGGACATCCACCCTTCGGACTACCACCCTTCTTAAGTTGTCCATCCATCATGTGTGCCATCTCCACATCTTGTGCAGGCCATGTTTCACGAAGACGCTATCATCCTTGAGGTTTTACACTTAAGGTTTCAAGTTTAGGAAAAAGTGAGGATCCCTTGAAGCTTAATTCCAATTCGAGCTTATGTTTCTCTAATTCTACATCTAAGATTTAAATTGATTGTGTTAAATTCATGAATTTTGTTTTTAATTCTCTGTTTTTAATTGAATTATTGCTATGATTTTGACGTGAAATTGATTTATTCACATCAGGGTTTTGATTTGTTGAATTTTGAACCATGTTTGACCTAAATCTAAACTATGTTGGGTTAGGTGCACAAACTACATGGAATCTATGTCTAGGTACTAACCTAAATGGGGCGTGTGAGCTTAGGAACATGTTGTGACCATCCTATAATGTGAGAAACTATCAAATCAACTAATTCAATGAGTTAACTCGATGAATCGAGCCAACCCACTGACCTAGACATGGTGCACCCCTAAAGTTGAACGTGTGCACCCTACACAACATGGTTTTAGGTTTGGAGTTTTTGTGAAATGTTTGTATATAGTGTGAATGTGGTCTATCTGAAATATAATGATGTTTTATTGATGGGATTTTTATCAAAAATCACCATGATGTGTATATAGACATATGGATGTACAATCATGCATGTGTACATGCCCTTGTGAAATCTGTGGAAACTATGTGTAGTTTCATAAATAACATGTGCTCATGATATATATACTATACCATGTGATGTTGGATACCGAATTATATATGTGGATGTTACGTTAGTGGAAGTCTCTTATCCCAAATGTGATAAATTGTGCTTTAAAAAGGATAGAACACATTAAGGGTTATATTGTTACATTGTTGTCAATACCTTATGTATAATTGTTGGAGAATTGTCGAAAGATCTAATTGTGGACATGTTTACCTATGGTGGATCCGTGAAGAATTGATATGGGATGTGTGTCATGTGTAGTATCTGTTGGAGCACAAAAATAATAATAATAAACACTCGCACAAGATTGTTATGTTGCGCCTTCACACACCAGTGATGGGTTGCGCGACCACGCAATTGAAGAAGAACTATTGAGGATGCCTAGTGATGAATGAATTTGCCTAGTCATAGAAACCCATTGTATGACTGCACAACAAGGGTACGTCATGCGGCCGCGCGATAAAATTTAGTTGTACGAATTGGATAGCCCACACATGCGGAGGCCGATAAATACTCTTTCCTCCTCTATTTGAAAGAATAAGAGAATGAGGGAGAAAGGAACATCAGACAAATTAGGGAGATATTCGGGAGCTTCCGTAATTAAGATTGCAGTATTCAGGTATCCCACGGGATGTAGCAAGGGAGTGAGGAAAAGAAGGAGATTTAAATATGCAAAAGGATGGCTTGTTGCGCGATGATGCAACATGGCCTGTTTGCGTCGCCTTGCAACAGAGGTCCCCGGTGGTCCATATGTTATGTGATTATGTAGATTCATCAGGAATTCATTCTCTCATGCACGTGTCTTATGCATTCCAGTGTGAAGCAAGGGTTTCAAACCCGCACAACTCTTCTATCGTTGCAACAGATGCTACATAAGCCGAGATGTTGCCGAAATTATTATTGAACTATTTTCAATTACACCAATTAAGTATACTTTGTTTTTAGAAGTAGGGGTAATGTGAGGGATGTAATAAAAATTCAAATTAATAAAATAAAATGATAATTATTCTTTGATTTTTTTTCTTTTGTTATTATTGAATATAGATATTCCAATCTCCAATCTATATTTCTGATTGAAACATTATCATGACTATATGCCTCTTCTCGGTTGGCCACCATTAAGGAAAAACGGTTATTTTAGGGTATGGTGGACTATGGGATGGGGTAAGGAGTGACCATTAATTATGGACATTGATGAATCGGCCAGATGTTAAACTTACATAAATAAATGTGAAACTAATCATGCATTCACTAGGATCCAACTTGGTGGATCAACCCCCTGAGTGTCGCAGCAAGTATTTAACTGGGGTATCCAACATCTAGTCATGTACCAGCTAGTTGGAAGATGTAATTGGTGGTGTCCCATTTCCTCTAGTTGGGTTTTATCATGAAGTTGTAAATGGAGGTGTCCCGCTTCACAAACAACTCTGGTGACTAGTGGCTAGCGGCCAGTGAATGTGTAATAGGGGTGTCTCAAGCTTGGGGTTTCTGCATTCGTCTGGTTAAAGTGCTTTAGCCAAAGCATGCATATGTGCATCTCATTAGCTAGAGCATCCATACATGCATCACATTAAATAAGATTTTTTTCATGGATATTTTTCTTTGAACAATAATATCATTATTGTACTATTATTGTGTTAATCTTTGAGGGGTGCCCTCATTAAGTTAAACCATGGCAACTCATTCCTCTCGTTGGACAAACAACCGTAGGTGACGTACGTGACGATTCATTAAAAGATAGTGAACCTCCAGATGATGCTAATGAAGGCTTATGGTAATAGATTATAGATTATGAAGCCAAAATGGCTTGAGGAAGACCTTTATTTGATGTTTTTTTAGGTTTAGTTTGATTTTGTTTATTAAAGATGTATTAATGCTCTCAATGAGAGGACAAACATTGGACTTATATTTATTTGATTATGAACTTTATGTTGATGCTTATATTAGAATCATTAATGAAATAAGATTTTAATTTCGTCGATTATACTATGAAAGCCATGAAAATCTAAATTGATATAAATGAAGGGAGTATGTGAAATAATATTCTTGACATATTCAAGTTAGCACTTAGGAACTCAGCCCATTATGTAATCCACGAGAGTCAAAATCTTGGGAGGTTATAAGCCCACACACACCACACGTGACCAAAGACAAATTGAGTGACAACAATGTGGTCCACTTGACATTTGGATCTACCTCATTCTTTAGCGCATTAATATGATGGACAGAGTGGATAGTACACATATATCATAGTGGAGCTCGTAGAACTTAGCAACGTCAACACACCACTGAGTTGTGTGGTACACAACACAATCCGCTTCCAAGAGCACCCAAATTTTATATTGCCATGTAGAGAACAAAACACCAAGGTACATTTTGTCTGATCATTTTAGGGAATGAGCCCAAAAATGAGTGATCCAAAGCTCAAGTGGACCACACCATGGAAAACAGTGGGGATACCATTGAAACCTTCCTAGGGCCACCATAATATTTAGTTACCATCATCCAACTTGTTCATGAGAGCACATATAATTGATGAAGGGAAAACACAAGTATCAATTTGATTCAAAACTTTTGTAGTCCCTATGAGCGGACATAATCTTTCTTCGCATCATGAGCAGCTAAGATGTTACACACACTGTTAAGGCAAATTACAGATTTACAAATTCTATAAAATAATAATAATAATAATAATTAAAGAAATCGAAAGATAAAGGACAGGTTGAAGCACGTGCAATCAAACTATCCTCAAAGCATTATTCGTCCATTCCCAGGATGTTAAGAATTCTGATAGATTGTAGGCAAATAGCTTCTAGGATATGACGAGCTTCTTTGTGGTTCTGCGTTCAACAAACACGAAGAACCACTAATGGAACTCTTTGTACGCAAATTTCTTTTTGGCAAATAAATAAAATAAAATCCCATATCATAGAGAAAATTAGAAATTTTGTTGCTTGTTCATACCACTGCTTTGGTCTATTTCTTGAGTACCGCTGGCTATGGTTCGTATTGAACCTGGCTGACTTGATCTTGTTCTTCTTGTTAGATCGGATGTAAGAGTGGTTTGGGTTATTGGTGATGGTCCAATGAACCACCCGGGCACTGTTTATATAGGTCGAGGTTGCTGACTGTTTTGGTCCAGGGTCATAACTCAATATGACCATTTTATGGCTGTTAATGAGAAATTAGCTGTGATTAGCAGTTTTTGACTGTTATGCATGTGGGACAACCAACTGCTGCATGCTAGCCGTTTAAACTCACTGGTTCATGTTTTATGACTGTTGGGCTAGCCACATGCAGCAGTTCCTGCATGGTTTGGTTTAATGTTGCATGTGAGACCCGTATCCTAGCCCGTACCGTTCCGTAGGCTTCCGCAATCCTCCCGGTTAAATTTCGGCGACTCGCGACGCGTAAACTGCATTTGCGCGCAACCTTGATTCGTGTCCCGTATTCCAAAGTTGGCTCAACTCGAAACTTGCACCCTTGCAACCGCGCCATCGCCGTTGTTCCAACGCAGCGTCTTGCATGCCAAGGTGATAGCTAGGCCAGGAGATGTGAGCCCGTGTTCAGTTCAAGGAAAACGCTGCACATTTGCAATCCCGAGAGAATCTATCAAATCAATCAATCAATCAAATCAAGTACACTTCCCATCAACCCATACCTCTCTCTTTCTCAAAGTCAACAATACCCATACCTTTCCATCCCATCTCTTACACACCCATCACTCACCCATCACCCATCCCTCTCACTCCTTATAACCTCTCTCTCTCTCTTTCATTTTTCTCTCATTTTTCCCCAAGCAACCCAACATCCGTGGCTTCCAAGGAGAGAAGAGCTAATGTGGCCCACCTCCCTATCTCCCATCTCCACTATCCAATCACCATCATCCTCCATCAAAGTGGTAGCCGAGGAGCTTAGCTTGCCATTGATCCAAGAAGAAATAAGAAAGGTGGGTGATTTTTTTTGTTTGGATTTGATGATTTAAGGACCCACTTATGGTGGGGGCCCATCTTGATGTATGCATTGTTAGGGAGGGCCCATAGTGGCGGGGTCCCTCCCCTCCTCTCTCTCTCTCTCTCTCTCTCTCTCTCTCTCTCTCCTTTGATGCCGTGTGGCTCACTTGATGCGTGTGATATATCCACACCATCCATCATGGTGGAGCCCACTTTGATGTATGTGGGGTATCCTCATCGTCCAGCAACTTGGTCGGTGAGACCCACCGTGACGTATGTGTATCATCCACACCGTCCATCCACAGTGGAGCCCACTGGCGTATGTGTTGTATCCATGGCTGCCCAGCCCTAGGGGCCCATGTAATATATGTATTTTATCCTGGTCGTCCACCATCCAGACAGTGCTGGACGTGGACCTCAGCGTGATGTATGTGTGATTTATCCACACCATAGATGGTGGAAATCCCACCTTGATATACGATCCATACCGTCCAGCGATCAGGCCTGGACGGAGGAAAATACAAATATCATCTTGATCTAACACGTGTGGCCCACTGGATGTGGGACCACCATGATGAAAGTGTTTTATCCACCGTCCAGTCCCTGGACGATGGAAATTCACATCTCTGATCATCAAGGCCACCCGTCCAAGGCTGGACGCTGGTCAGTGTAAAATTAAAATTTAAAAAGAAAAAAGAAAAAAAAAAAGAACGAGAAGAAGAAGATATATATTATAATATAATATAATATAATATAATATTATATATATTATGATGCCCCCACGTGGGAACCCACCTTCATGTATTTATGTGGTTTGAAATCCACACTGTCTGTCCCTGGTTGGGATGTGGGACCCACCCACACGTGCCACACGTGTAGGGTGGGCCCACCTTGATGTATACGTTCTGTGATCACACCGTCCGACGTGTGGGCTACCATGATATATGTTTATCCACCGTCAGTCCATCTAGTGGGACCCACCTCTGATGTAATTGACGCCTTCTATGGGCCTGATCATCAGGTAGTGTTTTATTTAAACCGCCCATCCATTGGCTTGCTCATCTTAAGTGGGCCATGCTCGTGGACCCCACCTTGATCTACGTGTTTCATCTGCACAGTCCGTTTGGACGGTGCCATGTATGACCCACCTTGATGTTTTATATCTGCACCGTTCATGCAGTGACCCACCATGATGCATGTGTTGTATCTTCACCGTCCAACCATTTTGAGAGATAATTTTATGCTATGAGAAAAAGAATGAGACAGATCTAGATATCTAGCGGACTACATTGCCAAAACAGTGGGATTGAATGTCTACCATTGACACTCTTTTGGGTCACGGAAGTTCTGGACCAATATGATATTTATTTTTCCTATTGGTTCAGGTCCTTGTGACCTTATGAACAGCTGGATGGGAAATACACATAATGATGGCCCCCTGTGAAATTTTTGTACAGTGGAAATCACTGTCTCCACTACTATTTGTGACGTGGTCCAACTGGCCATTTGATATGATTCATTTTTTTGGATGATACTCTAAAATGATCTCTATAGATGGATGAATGGTGTAGCTGGTGTGGCCCGTTGATACGGCCCATTGTGATGTATTTGGGGCCCATGGGTTGAGGCCCATTGTGATATATTTGGAGCTCATGGGTAGAGGCCCATTGTGATATATTTCCGGTCCATTTGGTAAGGCCCATTGTGACGTATTCATGGCCTATGGGCAAGGCCCATTGTGATGTATTTGAGGCACATGAGTGAGGCCAGACATGATGTATATGTGGCCCTTAAGTAAGGCCCATTGTGGTGTATGTTATGGGAAGATCCGAGCCGACTGCAATCGGAAGGATTGGTAGTCCGCCACTCTGGGCGGAGGGTCCGAGCCTCGGTATGACATTAGGAAAGTAAGTTCAGGTGAGCGAAGTTCTCATTCTTGACTACTATCCTTCCAGAGGCAGTCGGAAGAGAACATTATAGTTGTACGATCAAACTCCGACCGAACACCCATCATAATACCGAGAATGACTAGCTGCATTACTGATGAACGGATCGAGGTTCAACTCAGGTTGGCACAGTCAATCATAAGCTCGGGATGATGCCGTCGTCCTCGATATGGCCGAACCGAGGCATCTCCAAGGATAAAAGTTCCGCACACTAAATGAGGAAACTGCTATAAACAGACATGTCCTATTATCTTGCCCGTAGATACGCCCTACACAACACGATCTCCGAACTCTGCGCAATATCTCCATGATCTGTGAACCCACTGATCGTGCCGAGATTATCGGATGCGAATCAAGCGATGAAGAGGTATAAGTATCACACCATCTCATGGGAACAGTGCGCAACATCTGACACTCTCCCCTTTCTCTAAACTTAGACCGGATTCTGTTGTCCCGACTTAGGCATCGGAAGGTCCCAGGCTTAGCGGGGTCTCCATTGCTCACGGTTTATGTGCGGGATTCCGAGTCCGTCGCTTTGTTCGGAGTGAGTGAAGAGGGGAAGAGGGCTGTGGATTTTGACCTCAACATTTTTGGCGCCGTACGGGGAGGCCCGATTACAAAAGTCGGTTTCTGTTCTCGAAAGTTATGGCTAGGGGAAGAAAAAGCGATGGTGGTGGAGCCGGGAGCGGACCATAGCTCTTCGTCACTACCTCATGCGGAGTCACTCCGGGCCCTTCTCGGCATTCTCGCAACCGTTCCAACAAATACCGCGCTTTGCAAGGAGAAGTGCGAGCCTTGCGCGATGAGTGCAGCCGGATGAGACGGAGCGCGAGCCCCAAAGACAACTCGGCGGAGAAGTCCGGTGCCGGAGAGTTGTCGGACCAGCCGTTCAAGCCCATTCGGCAACAAGAAGTCGGGCGCGGGACATCTCGTAACAATCTGCACGAGCACCGGTGTCGGCTCGAAAACCCTCCCCCGGCTCCAATGCGAGCTCCTACCGGGAATGTGACAACTCGGGCCCCGACGGATGTCCCGGCCGCCTCGGCTTTGGCTCCAACGGACCTTCGTCACACCACTGGAGAGGAGAAGGGAAAGAAGAATGCACGAGTAGAGAGCACTCGGGAAGAAGTGGCGGAAAACGAGGATCCCACTGGGAGTCACGATTCGCGGACCGAATAATCAAGTCTTGATGTTACGAAGCAACAACAACCATCATCGATCCCGATCATTGTTCAAGCCATGATGGAAGAGACCAAGCCTCCGTTCACCTCGAAATCATGAGCAGTGATGCCTCGAGATTTCGGTTCCTCTGTCATCCGATTACTCAGGGTCGGCGACCCATCGAACACGTGGATGCTTATCGTTCGTGGATGCGGTCTGACCTGGCCCGATGTAATGATGTGCGGAGGATTCTCGATTACTCGGCCGGATCCGCTCGGGTTGGTATCGACAACTCAAGCCTGGATCCATATGTTCATTCGAAGAATTGGCTCGGTCATTCCTTACCCGAGTTCATAAGCGGTAAGAGAAGCCGAAAGCCCATACCCACACGCTTACCATCAAACAAGGGTTGAAAGAATCCTTGAAGGATTACATTGTTCGATTCAACGAGGAAGCCTTTGCGGTGGAAGACTATGACGACAAGATGGCTCTCGCCGCGGTATGTAAGCGGCTTGAGAGAGAGGAGATTCGCCTTCTCTATAGGAAAGAACCGGCAAAGACGTTAGCCGAGCTCATCGCTAGAGCCCGGAAATATGTTCATGCCGAGGAGTTCTCTGCTACTCGCAAGAGTATCCAAATAACCGAGCCGAATGGGAAAGGAAAGAGTCCAAGGAACGAGGAACCCCAAGCTCTGAGGAAAAACTCGGATGATCATTCTTCTCGTGATCGCCGACCGAGTAGAAAGCCAGAAGGAAGATTCCGTTCCTACACGCCTCTCAACACTACCGCTGAGCAGATCTTACTAGATATCCGCGGCGAGAAACTTCTCAACTGGCCAGTCTGTATGCAGGCAGACTCAGAACTCCGCGACAAACACAAGTATTGTCGCTTCCATCGAGATCATGGCCACAATACCGATGAGTGTGTAGATCTCAAGGATGAAATTGAATCCCTCATTCAGAAGGGGCACTTACGTCGGTATACCAAGCAAGAGAAAACTACTCGGAAAGAGGAGCGAGCACGAGAACGCCCCAAAAATCCGACCGAAGAACCTGCGGAGATCCGCACCATCTTCGGAGGTACATCAGGTGGAGGAGAGTCAAACAGAGCCCGAAAAGCTCATTCCCGAAGGAGCCCAGAGCATTACGTCAACCTTACCGAGCATCCTAATAAAGAACCGCGAGTCAGTCCCTGTAGCCTCACCTTCACGGAAGATGACGCTCGGGGGATACAACATCCACACGATGATGCCTTGGTGGTCACTATGACCATAGCCAATCATAAGGTGTACCAGATTCTCGTTGACACTGGAAGTTTAGCCGACGTGATCTACTCTGAGGCCTTCGGGAGGATGGGGATTCCACAATCTCGTCTTAGACCTGTGAAGACCCCCTTACACGGTTTTGCCGGAGAAAGAGTAACTCTGAAGGAACCATTTCCCTCCCAGTGACTGCGGGAGAGGGGCAACATCAAGTCACCATGATGGTAGACTTCCTTGTTGTCAACATACCATCAGTACATAATGTGATTATGGGCAGACCCTCCCTCAATGCAATGCGGGCGGTCGTGTCTACTTATCACCTGATGATGAAATTTTCCGCCGAAGGCGGAATAGGTTACCTCCGAGGCGATCAACGCGAGGCTCGGAGATGTTATGCCATTGCGGTTCAAAAAGGATCTATAAAGCAAGCACTCACTGTCAACATCCTGGACCCGCGCGGACCCACCGAGAATAAGCCAATTGAAGATTTGGAGAAGGTACCACTTGACGAAGCCGATCCTAGCAAGACGGTCCAGCTCGGAACATCACTCACGCCTGAGCAACGCTCCGAGTTGTTAACTTTCCTGCAACGACACAGGGATGTATTCGCCTGGTCGCACGGGGATATGCCAGGAATCTCTCCAGACGTCTTGGTCCATCGGTTGAACGTGGATCCGGACCACAAGCCTGTGAAACAAAAGAGGAGACCGTTTGATGCCGAGCGAAGTGAAGCCATTGCGGAAGAAGTCTCGGTCCTGTTGAACGCCGGCTTCATAGAGGAAGTATATTATCCAGAATGGATCGCAAATGTGGTGCTGGTTAAGAAGGCAAATGGCAAATGGAGAGTTTGTGTGGACTATTCAGACCTGAACAAAGCATGTCCAAAAGACAGTTTCCCGTTACCTCGGATCGATCAACTAGTGGACAGTACTGCAGGACATGAACTACTTTCCTTCCTATATGCCTACTCTGGTTACAATCAAATCGCGATGCATCCCCCAGATAGGCAGAAGACTACCTTTGTCACAGACAGGGGGCTCTACTGTTACCGGGTCATGTCATTTGGCCTGAAAAACGCTGGGGCCACATACCAGAGGCTAGTCAACCAGATGTTCGCAAGACAGATCGGGCGCACGATGGAAGTTTACGTCGATGACATGTTGGTAAAAAGCGTCAAGGCATCCGATCACTTGGCGGACCTCGGAGAAACCTTCGTAGTCCTCCGAGAATATCAAATGAAGCTGAATCCAGCAAAGTGTGTTTTCGGAGTCGGTTCAGGAAGATTCCTTGGATTCCAAGTCAGCCAGAGAGGCATCGAAGCCAACCCCGATAAAATTAAAGCACTCCTCGACATGAGTTCACCTCGGACTGTCAAGGAGATACAATGCCTCACTGGACGGGTAGCAGCACTCGGACACTTTATATCCCGAGCCACTGATAAATGCCTCCCATTCTTTCAGCAATTGAAGGGTCATAAGAAGGCCGAGTGGACGCCCGAATGTGAGCAAGCTTTCCAGCAGCTGAAACAATATTTGGGCTCACCACCTCTGCTATCAAAGCCGGAGGAAGGCGAATCTTTGTTCTTATACCTCGCAGTCTCAGCCTCAGCAGTCAGCTCGGCTCTGATCAGGGAAGTGGGGAACAAACAGCGTCCAGTATACTATGTGAGCAAAGCTTTGGTACAAGCAGAAACAAGATACCCCGCTCCGGAGAAGCTTGCACTCAGCTTAGTCGTTTCGGCTCGGAGGTTGCGTCCATATTTCCAAGCTCATTCGATCATCGTGTTAACCGACTCTCCCCTGAGACAGATTCTCCAAAAACCAGAGGTCTCGGGTCGGTTGACCAAGTGGGCAATTGAACTTGGAGAATTCGACATTACTTTCCGACCGAGGACAACAAAGAAAGGCCAGGTAGTGGCTGATTTCATCGCAGAATTCACCGTCTTAAGTGAAGGACAGATCAACAACGAGGATGAAATGACCCCGCCTGACCTCCCAAGTAACTCACAGGTCATTCCAGAAGCCGGATGGATCCTCTATGTGGACGGATCGTCTAACTCAAAACGAGCCGGGGCAGGGATCGTCTTAATCGCCCCTGACTCCACAACTATCCAATATGCCATCCGACTTAGTTTCAAAGCTTCCAACAATGAGGCGGAATATGAGGCACTACTGGCTGGGCTCAGATTGGCCGCCAGCCTCGGGGTCCAATCCATACAAGTTCGATGTGACTCTCAGCTGGTCGTGAATCACATCTCCGTCGATTATGAAGCCAAAGAAAATAGAATGATTGCTTACCTAGACGAGGCCAGAAAACTGATCGAGAAATTTTGGGCCATACGATCCACCGATTCGAGAGACGAGAGAATGCATGGTGACGCCCAAGCAAAGTGCGGCATCGACCTCGAGAGGAAAGATTCAAAGGATTATTCCAGTAGAATTCATTGAACATCCCAGCATCGACCGAATAGAGAAAAAGACGGTTAATCCGGTGAATAACAGCCCGAGCTGGATGGACCCAATCTTTAGCTACCTCGAGTCAGGGGAGGTTCCCTCGGACAGACAGGAAGCTAGACGTCTGAGACTCCGAGCAGCAAGATATGTTATTCTAAACGGAACTCTTTATAAGAAGGGGTATTCTCAGCCATATCTCAGATGTCTTCGACCCGAGGAAGCGGAATATGTTATCCGGGAGATTCACGAAGGGATGCATGAAACCATTACAGCGGCAAATGAGCCACGGCTCTAAAGGTGCTTCGGCGGGGATACTTAAGTAGCCGACCCTCAAGGAAGACGCCAAGAAGTATGTTAAAAAATGTGACAAATGCCAGCGTTTTGCGGCAGTGCCTAGGCAACCCATAGAAGAAATGACTCCCATGAGCGGTCCGTGGCCTTTCGCTCAGTGGGGAATCGACATCATCGGCCCTCTGCCGACTGGAAAAGGACAAGTTAAATTTGTCATCGTCGCTGTCGACTACTTCATGAAGTGGGCTGAGGCCGAGCCCGTCGCAAAGATTACCGAATAAAAAATAATTGACTTCGTTTGGAAAAACATAGTCTGTAGATTTGGAGTTCCGAACACAATCGTCTCAGATAATGGCCGGCAGTTTGACAATGACAAATTCAGGGGTATGTGTAAAGGGCTCGGTACCAGGAACGCTTACGCATCTCCTCGGCATCCGCAGTCCAATGGACAGGTGGAGGCAGTGAACAAGGTCATCAAGCACCACCTAAAGAAGAAACTGGAAAAAGCAAAGGGTAACTGGCTGGAAGAACTTCCCTTTGTCCTCTGGGCGTATAGAACCACAGCTCAATCTTCCATTGGAGAGACTCCATTCTCTATTTCCTATGGGTCAGAAGCAATAGTGCCCGTTGAAGTCGGCCTCCCTACGGCTCGAGTGGAAAATTATCATGAGAATCAAAATGCCGAGCAAATCGCTGCCAATTTGGACCTTCTTGAAGAGATCCGAGAAGTTTCAAAGCTCCGCACCGCTGCCCGACATCAACAAGTAGCCAGATTTTATAATTCTAAAGTGAAGATTAGACGATTCCGACCAGGAGATTTGGTTCTTCGACGAGTCTTTCGAGGGCACGGCCCCTTAGGCGGAGCCGGGCGCTCTGACCTAACCAGGAAGGACCATGCACAGGTGGTCCGATCGACTAAGCCCGGGTCCTACCACTTGGAGGATCTCGAAAGCCGCCAACTGTTCACTCCCCAAGTATAGGGTTGCGATGTAGTAATAACTCGGTAAGACCGAGGTCGAATCCACAGGGACTGATACTTGTACGCTCTCTAAAAATAACTAGATCTAGAACTAGGCTAAGATGAAATAACTAGTACAGGGTTGTGGTGTACTCTCTTGCTTCAGCCCTGCACAGACAAATAGAGGGTCAGTAGATGAAGTATTGAAGTGCGGACTCTGTTCATTGATACTACTCAGAAGAGGCCTGGACTCGTCAAGATTCAACAATTCAGATGGTGGCCTCGACTGGGTAGTTTCAAATTCTAGAGTCGTATCAAGTAGGTCATCCATCTCCCAAATCATTTCATTCAATTCAAGAGAGTGGTCCAAACATGTCTCATAAAGTTGGAAAGGTCGGTTCTAATGAGCTCATCTTCCACTTTTAAATCAGACATGTTAGGTGAGTGGAGTAGCTCAGTATGACCGATCACTTAGGTGTGCTTCTTGAGCATTGACCTGGACCATACTTGAGATTGATTCCAGGGGAATTTGGGTTGTGCTCTCATGAGTCTCATCCCAATACTTCTCAGCTTCTAATTCAGTGCAGTACACACTTGAGATGGGATCGCTTTCCTTACATTCTAAATTTGGTTGAGGTTCGAATAAACTAACCTCAACCTCATCATTGAGATCCTGTGTATCATGTAAGGAAAGTGTGTCATCATCACTGTATTTGAAAGATAACCATGTTTCTTCCCCATTCTTTTGAACAGTCATTGAGATCGACTCATCGGGGAATTGAACCGTATGCTCATTAATGGAATCCAACTCCTCATTCCAAATTCTAGATTTCGTCAAAAGCGAGTGAGGATCACTTTCCTCGCATTGTATTTCTGGATTGGATTGTAGCTAGGATGAGCGAGCTTCCTCTAACCTATCAAGGCGTGACTCAAGCTCTTCTAGTAATTTCCTCATGTCAGCAGAAGAGTCTGTGTTCCTTTGAAATGAATTCTTTTGGATCGATTTTGGTTGAATTTTAAAGGTAGGGGATCCAAAAGAATAGTCATTATAATAGGTTGTTGGTTCATCTTTCCAACATTGATGTTTCCACTGATTATAGTCATACGGATCATAGGTGGGAGAATCTGATGGTTGGTAATACTTATTATAACTCATAATATAATCACGCATTGTTTTCTTTTTCTCAGATGGGTGATAGTAATTCTCACTCCCATAGTTATGATAACCCCAACATTCACGTACGGTCCGTGGGGTGGAATTGTTCTCCCGTATATGATCTCGTGAGGACTTCTTAACTGGTGGCTCTTTGTATTCCGGTCGATTCTCGATGATAGTTTCAGAAAAGTTTTGAGACATTGGTGGATTTCTATCATAATCATCATCCCAATATAGATTATTCTTCTCAAAGATACTGACGTTCCCACTCGTGCATATACATGGTGAAACGCTAACTCTGAGTCTAATCCTAGAATAAAATAAAATTCCTACAGCAATATGGAAGGTAAGCAGAAGAGAGGTGAGAAGGATGTTACCAAAGTAGAAGTTCCTATGTTAAAAACCTGCAAAACAAAACAAAATACGTTAGTTTCTGAAGTAAACCAAATCTAAAGAGTTAGAAAATCTAGAAAATCAGAAAGAGTTTACCAAATTAGAAGTTCTATCTTAACAACCTACAGAATAGAAAATAAGTTAGTTCTATGAATCAAAATAGAAAACAAAATTAAAAATTAAAATTAGTAAAATCCTAATCTTAAACTAACTCTAAATCCAATTAATTTCAGAAAATCGTAGCGTCAGTCCCCGCAAATGGCGCCAAAAAAACTTGTTCACTCCCCAAGTATAGGGTTGTGATGTAGTAATAACTCGGTAAGACCGAGGTCGAATCCACAGGGACTGATACTTGTACGCTCTCTAAAAATAACCAGATCTAGAACTAGGCTAAGATGAAATCTAAACCAATTATGATTTGAGGAATAATGGTGAAATAATTAATCTAAAACTTAGGAGAAATTCAAAGAAAAGACACTAGGGATTCAGAGGATCCACTTGTAGAGATCAGGGAGAACTACACTTGATTCATGAAAATCCACTGAACTTCCTTTGATGTAATTTTGAAAAGATGAAAGGTATATGAATTAGAATGGATTCCATCACCAAACCATGCCCAGGAGACAAAGTAAACAACAGAATTAAACTAATTACCAACCAATCAATGTATGAAGGTTAGGAAGGGTACCGACATCCAACCATGCCCAGGAGATGATGGTGAACAACGAGAGCTTCCTGACGTCATAAACATAAGAGAAAAAGAACATGTTCAAAGCCATTGCGTACCCATTGTAATTTCGGTCACAATGACCATTAAAGAGTCCTTCCCTTAATAAAATTAAATCAAAAATCCATTCAGCTTAAACAAAAGGCACAAGCATAGACTCTCCCATCACGCTGCAGGCTTCACCTCTTAGCCCTAGCTAAGAGGTTCAGCTAACCATAGGTATGGTTTCACTAAATCTCAAAAGAAAAGGAAGAAAAGAAAACGAAAATAAAAATAAAAATAAAACAAACTTGCTCCTCAGCTTCACGTCCAAGCTCCAGCCTCCGATGATCCCCAAGCTCTCTCTCTCTCTGACCACCTTTTATAGAGAAGAGAATGATGGTTGCTGTGCGTGGTTGAAACAGAGTTGGAAACTCTGTTCGTAAACCGGCATACACGTACTGTAATAATTGGTAGACTTAACATTGACATTAGGCGAGAAATCCACCGTCCAATTAACTTGCCTCGAAAAATCGGCCAGGAATGAAATGTTGTGGCTTGAATTAGGTGTGTCCCACCGCACTTTTCAATTCACCAATCTCCCATTAATTTGAAATCTTCGTACATTTGTTGCATGGAAATATTCGACATCTCAGGTGAAGGTATTGACCACCTAATGTGACAGATGAACGGTTCGGATCATTAAACTAAGCAATTGAGTGGGACCCACTTGTAAGACGCAGCGTCGCCTGAAGCTGGCCGACGCGTGTGAAGCAAACTTCATTCACTTCTTGCAGCGAAGTGGTGGGATCCACTTCGTTGTATATTGAAGAAATCCAAGCCGTCCATCGAATCAGATCAAAACCGTTTTAATACGGTTGGTTTTGGAGTGTTGATGATGTGGCCCACTTCGCTTCCATTGTTGTCGATTCAACTCCGTTTGAGCAGTAGATTGTTCTTCGTGATCTCTTGGAAAGATTTCACCTGGCACGTGTCACCCTCCTTCAAACATGATGAACGGGTTAGATCTTCCTTTGACTTTTTGACGATGGTGGCCCACGAAAACGCAACCTCTGCAAACGAGAGGTTCGGTTTCTGCACCGTGATGATCGGTGGCCCACGGGATGACGTCAAAGAGAAAATCCACTCCGTCCATGAGATTTCTCTAGAAAAACCGTCTGGGGAGGGTGTGATTCGCAGTGAAATAGGTGCGGCCCACTTGATCTTTAGTTCTGCCGTCCATCCCGCTTTCAACGACGACGTAAACGTGCGATATCTTGCATGGCGTCAAAAGGAAAGCTTAGCAGGATGTTGGACATCTCCTTATCGGAATGAACGGTCCCGGATCGATGAGATGCATGATGGGTAGGGCCCACTACGCAAAACAGACGGACGTAAAACATCCATTGGACGTCTTACGCGAGAGACGGGTCGGCCTGATCTTTGACCGGCCGTCCGTCCGGCAGTGTATCATCAGTACCCCATGTATATGCGTTGTACATGCGGGGTCCACCGTGATGTTTGTGAGAAATCCGTTAGTCCATCCGTTTTATCATATCATTTTAGACGTTGGGACAAAAAGTGAAGTAGATCCAAGTAGCAGGTGGGCCCAAGATTTGATAATTTATGGGCCGATCTAGTCATAGGCCACTTCCACGAGAGATCCGGGAGCAAATTCGACGTGTACGGTTCATTTATGCTCTTCACTCATGTATAAAGTTTCGAGTAAAGAGACGGATGGTGGGAAACACGTGATCTTACATTTTGTCGACTTTCGAGGCCACTTGAGCTTCGGTTTCTCGATTTTCTCGGGTCTTTGGCTTGTAATTCCGTGATCTTCGTACCAGAGTCCGTCCCTTGCTCCGGTGAATTTTCGGCGTCAAATCCACACTTTTAGTACCAAATTTCGGTTTAAGCTCCTAAATACATCTGCAGATCGAAAACACGATTAATTTAAACCGTTAATCAGTACTATGTTCGTAAATTCAGGCAATAAATAGGGTCTGATATGCAATATTTGACCCTCAACACCAACTCCCCCACCCGTGGAATGCTGAGCATCTGAAAATTTACTACCCTTAATGAGGCGCTCCGAGCAAGCGACGGACCTTTGAGGTTATTTAATAAATGTACGTCCTTGAGCGACGAGCCTTTAAGGCTACAAATAATAACACATCTGATCAGCTTACTATTGTCATCAACAAAGACCAAACGGACTAAAATTCTACAAAGGCACCTCCTCCTAACCGAGGAGAAAAAAGCTACGAGGAGATCTGACTTCCTAATAAGGAAGTCGGACCAATTTCTACAAAAGCATCCCCCCTTAACCGGGAGGGCAAAGCCAATGGGTAACTCCAACTCCCCAGTAAGGGAGTCGGTCCCACCTACACGAAAGGCCCTTCGCTAAAAGCGAGACAAGTTGATCCTTTTAAGGATCAGACCTAGGCCCAAACCACATCCGAACGAATCAATAACTCGGTTCAACTGCACAATTTAGTAAACAAGTACATCAGTCATACGGAAGGACGACCAACAAAAAAGGAAGGGGGATCCAAAATCGACTCTTTCATTAAATGCTATAAATGTGAAGTACAAAAAAAAAACAAAGTACAAATAAAGGAAGCGAAGTCTTAAAGAGGTCGGAGGAGCTTGGGAACTGGGGGCTTGATCCTGGCTGGTCGCCTCGGCGGCAGTATCAACGGGGTCCTCGGGCAGGAGGGGATCGAGATCAAGGTCCGGGTACAACTTCTGGACCTCGACAAGACACTCATCAAAGTCACGGTCATAAAACTTGGCGGCCTCGATATCCCTCTCCTTGAGGTCTTGTACGAACATTGCCGCGGCAATCGCCGTCCCATGAGGCCTCGACCTCGGCCTTCACCGGTCTCCGCAGAGCTCCAGCTTTCTCTTCAGCGGCTCGGCCTTGATCTTCTCTTGGTCCTCACTCGGTTGGACAACCTCCTCTCGCTGGGGGTGTCAACGCGGGCCCCGGCACGATCCAACTCGGCTTGCCATCTCGCTTCACGTCGTGCCTCAAGGTCCTTCGCGACCCTTTGAAGCCGGAGCGCGGACCTACCGCCTTCGAGGCGATGACATAAGTCACTTCGCTCCACCGGTGAAGGATGGCATCCTGGTCCCGTGGGACTCCCGCCTCGCACCCGAGGACCTCGCGTCTCCGAACGGAGGGCTCCCACCTCGCTCCTGAGGGTTTCGACTTCAGCGTCAATTTTTCGACGCTCTTGGACCCTCTCCCGGCATAAGAGGATCCTCGGAACAAACTGATTCAAGGCAAGAAAATGAGGAAAAAATAATAATACAAAAATGACCATAACATAACTTTTTCAAGGGAAGAGGCAGGAAGTACCTGATAGAAGACTCCAGCTAAGTCTTCCAGGAAGCAGTCGTCCGGTTTATCAAGAAGGTGCGAAATAGATTCCTCCGTAATATGTCTCGCCGCCCAGTCTGTCAAACAAGACATGTGATAACCTGGCTCGAACCGGCCTCTGCTCGTGCCAACCTGAGCCGAGCTCGTCGCCTCTTCAGCTCCCGTCCGACTACTAGCCGAGGGTTGAGCCTCACCCTCGGCCTCGCGAACAGCCTCCCCCTCATTACCCGGTTGGGTAATCATGACATCGGCCATCCGAACGGCTTCTTCCCTCTCGAAAGATGATGGAACAGCTATCAGTGGAGGGTTGAACCGTGCTCCCTTGGTGGGGGGAACAGTGATGGAAGGAGGGGGAGTTGCCCCATACATCGGAGCAGGGGCAAGGTTAGGGCCGCCTAAAGGTGCGACCATATCAACACCTACCAGGGGCACCGTGGCCGCACCCGGTAGTATTGAAATTGAGGACATAATTGCAGATGCAGATGGTCCCTCAACTGAAGGTGCTGCGGCAGAAAATTGAGCTGTATCCCGAATCAAGATGTTCGGGATAGGGGGAGGAGGTGCCGCCCTCCGAGCCGCGACCCCCGAAGCAGAACTTGAAGGACGAACTCCCTGAGCGACCTTCTTCCTCCGAACTACCTTCGCCTGGGGCTCGGCTCTCAGAATCTCCTCTCCAGTCAGCGCGGCTTTCCTCCTCGGAGAACCAGATGCCTCGGACATGCCTGTGCAGGAGAATGATTAGGATAACGTTACCTCGGACCAATAAAAATACATTGGCTGAAGACAAGAATACTCACTGAGCGAGGTAGGGAGCGGCCTCGTCTTGCAAAGCCCCGATCGGTAAAGGTTAACACCGTGATCAGATCTGACCAGCGGCGACGCTCCTCCGAATATGTCCTCGCTTTGGCTATCTGGTTCCTTTGGTCAGAGGTAATGAAGGGCACGCCCCTCGCGAAACCTGCAAAACAGAAAACTCTCTTCAAAACATAGCTGAAACAGAAAACAATGCATGAAAGAAATCTCGACCCAACCTGGCATTGTGAAGCGGGTGGGGACCCGAGTCGACAGTGCCCCAATCTCCGCTGCCGGCGCCTCCCATTCGCCCGCGGCCCAAAACCACTTATTCTTCCAGTCCTTATTCGAGGACGGAAGACCCAAGACGAGCCCTGACCCCTTGCTACCTCTGGTCGCGAAGTAGTATCATGGATCTTTGCCTTCGTGCTTGACCAGGTACAGGCTCATCACTCGGCGGGTGTCAACTCCGAGTTCCCTACTTGATGTCAGATAATGTAAGCGAAAACGGCACCTTCCAAGCATTGGGTGCAAGTTGCCTAGCCCTAAGTAAGCGGTCAGGGCTCGGATGAAGGGTGCATCGGGAGACGGAGCCTATAGTAGGCCGTATAAAAATACGGCTATCTCCCCGACCGCGGGATTGCCAAGCATCGGTGGGCTCGGGGCTCGATCCGAACGGAGCGTGGTATGTCAAACTCGGTCGGATCCATGCCATTTGAGACTCGTTATTACGGAGCCTCGAAACCGGCTCCGACGCCCGTCCACCGGGGGCATCTCTCGAGACATCGACGACCGGCTGCTCTGGGGGGCTCGTGTTGTCCTTTCTTCTTTGGCCTTCTTCTTGACTGACGAGTGTGAGCTCTGCCACCGTCCACCGCTTTCCGTCGAGGCCGAGGATATAAAGGCACAGACCTCGAAGGGACCTTCGGAGGTCTCTCTTCCATTGCTCGAACTCCCACTGAGTCGTCATTGTAGCCTCTAGCCATTTTCCTATCGGAAGACATCTCGAAACAGTGGTGTTAAGGATCAAACTCACCAGATAATCACCGGAGATGGCTTCAGCAAGCGTGAAAACTATATCAGAAATCACTTCTGCCGGAAATCGCCTTCTCCGTTAAATAGCTCAAACGCAAACGATAGCAGTCGAATGAAGACCTCGGACGGGCCTTTTATAGACTGAAGAAATCCTGCATTAAATGGCCCGTAATAATGGCTGCGTCGAAATCATTGCTGGCCGACTCTGAGTCCGACGTGGTGTCATATCATTGGTTCAAAACATGGTAAAGGTAACACTATCCGCCTCGATTCTTGTGTGAGTTAATCAACACGGTACCGAGCGCAGAAAAGAGTGCTCGACACGACGCCCCGAGTGCACGTGGCGATCATTCACAGGTTGATGACGATTCGGAATCCCAACCGTCGCCACGTGTTTGCTCACGGTTAGCCCGAAGCCACTAAATCCCGAGTACGTGACGTTTCACACGAGGACCATAATCGCACCAAAGAACTGAGGCGACTGATAAAACATGGTAAAGGTAACACTATCCGCCTCGATTGCTATGTGAGTTAATCAACACGGTACCCAAGCGTAGAAAAGAGTGCTCGACACGACGCCCTGAGTGCACGTGGCGATCATTCACAGGTTGATGACGATTCGGAATCCCAACCGTCGCCACGTGTTTGCTCACGGTTAGCCCGAAGCCACTAAATCCCGAGTACGTGACGTTTCACATGAGGACCATAATCGCACCAAAGAACTGAGGCGACTGATCTTCCAATTAATTACTCTCCGAGCTCATGAATGACCTCAGAGAGTAGGGGGCTTCTGTTATGGGAAGATCCGAGCCGACTGCAATCGGAAGGATTGGTAGTCTGCCACTCTGGGCGGAGGGTCCGAGCCTCGGTATGACATTAGGAAAGTAAGTTCAGGTGAGCGAAGTTCCCATTCTTGACTACTATCCTTCCAGAGGCAGTCGGAAGAGAACATTATAGTTGTACGATCAAACTCCGACCGAACACCCATCATAATACCGAGAATGACTAGCTGCATTACTGATGAACGGATCGAGGTTCAACTCAGGTTGGCACAGTCAATCATCAGCTAATGATGTTTGTCGTCCCTCGATATGGCCGAACCGAGGCATCTCCAAGGATAAAAGTTCCGCACACTAAATGAGGAAACTGCTATAAATAGACATGTCCTATTATCTCGCCCGTAGATACGCCCTACACAACACGATCTCCGAACTCTACGCAATATCTCCATGATCTGTGAACCCACTGATCGTGCCGAGATTATCGGATGCGAATCAAGCGATGAAGAGGTATAAGTATCACACCATCCCATGGAACAGTGCCTGCAACATCCGACACTCTCCCTTTCTCCTAAACTTAGACCGGATTCATTGTCCCCACTTAGGATCGGAGGGTCCCCCGGCTTTCTCCGCCTTGTCTCCATTGCTCACGGTTTATGTGCAATATTCCAGGTTCGTCGCCTGTTCGGAGTGATTGAAGAGGGGAAGAGGGCTGACCAGATTTTGACCTCAACAGTGTACATTAGACTTTTTATGTGATGCCCATTATGATGTGTATTAGGCCCTTATTATGCGGCCCATTGTGACGTGTATTAGGCCCATGGCGTGTGGCCCATTTGATGTATTCGAGACCCAGATACGTGGCCCATTTGATGCATACGAGACCCATGTGTAGGGCCCACATGTTATGTATTTGAGGCCCATGAGCAGGGCCCACCTGTTGTGTTAGGACCATGTGATGTGGCCCATAGTGATGTGTATGTAACCCTTGTACGAGGTCCATTGCGATGTATATTAGGCCTTTGTGCGAGGCCATGGGCCCACTTTATGTTTGGCTCTATGTGGGCCACTGCTTGGGAGCAATGTTGGTTGAATGTGCACATTGATGGGCAATGATGGTTAAAAGTTCACATCGTGACCTTCCCTTAGGCATGGTTAGGCCCATTCTCATAGTGGGTTAACCCAAATGAATGGGCCCCATTAATATTGCTTAGTCCATCATCGGCCATCTATTTATGGACCCCACCTTGCGTCGAGATAGATTACCGATTTCGATTATCGAGGCCAATTCCGATTGTTGAGGCCGATCCTGATTATCGAGGCCGATTATCGACACCTATTCCGATTGTTTAGGCCGATCATCGAGGCCAATTCTGATTATCGAGGCCGATTCCGATTGTCGAGGTCGATTCTGATTGTTGAGGCCAATCCCGATTATCAAGGCCGATTTTGATTGTCGAAACCGATTCTAATTGTTGAGGCCGATCATCGAGGCTGATCCCGATTGTTGAGGCCGATCTCGATTATTGAGGCCGATTCCGATTGTTGAGGCCGATTCTGATTATCGAGGCCAATTCCGATTGTCGAGGGCGATTCCGATTGTTGAGGCCGATCCCGATTATCGAGGTCAATTTCGATTGTCGAGGCCGATTCTGATTGTTGAGACCGATCATCGAGGCTGATACTGATTATTGAGGCTGATTCTGATTATCAAGGCCGATTTCGATTGTCGAGGCTGATTCCGATTGTCGAGGCTGGTTCTGATTGTCGAGTCGATTATCGAGGCTAATTCCGATTGTCAAGGCCGAATATCAAGGCTGATTGTTGAGACCTAATGTGATGTATATGTAGCCTGTATTTGAGGCCCATTGTGATGTGTATTCAGCTCGTGTTTAAGGCCCAATGTGATGTATATGAGGCCTATGTGATGAGGCCCATTGTGGTGCATTTGAGGGCTAGGCGATGGAGCCCATTACGATGTATATTAGGCCCATGTGAGAGGCCCATCGTGATGTGTATTGAGCTCTTCAGTGAGGCCCATGGTGTTGTATATCAGGCCTTTGTGTGAGGCCATGGGTCCACTATATGTTAGGCTCTATGTGGGTCATTCCTTGGGGGCAATGTTGGTTAAATGTCCACATTGTCGGGGCCGATTGTTGATGCCAGTTATTGATACCGATTATGAGTATGTGACAGCATAGCATTATGATACATGCCCATACGCATCATTTATATGTTTGTTTTGAGATGTGATTGACCATTGCATATGCTATAGTGCCGGTGGTTTATGGGACTCCCTGATAGGCGGAGTTATCCCACATGAGCGAACGGTATGCACAAGATTGATGCATGATTGGACTGCATGACTCATACATCTTGTAATGTGTGTTGTGATTATTGTATGCCCTAGCGACATCAGGGCCGTAGTCTTCACGGTCATGTCGCGGATGGCCAGATGGGACACCAAAAATCTGTTACTAGCATCAGGCCGTCATAGATGGCCCTGGGTGAAAATTTCTAAACCTTCTTGGTACCAGAGGACGCCCCAACGTCGAGACCGAGTGGATATATATGAGCGCATGAGGGCCGTATACCAGTAGGCCGCGTCTCCCACTGTGTCGTGGTCGGTTAAGAGAGGGTGTGGCCTTACCCGCCTGAGGGAGTAGGCATATCTAGGCTGAGTCTGACCAGCTCAAGGAATGGGTTCGCTATCGACGAGCCAGGCTCAATATTGGCAGGAGATAGTGAGGTCTCTTCCACTTACCCAGTTGTGCGCTTGATAGGATAGCAGCTGGCGTAGAGTGTACTACACCTCAGAGATGATCCCAGAGATGTGCAATACTGATATGTGGACTTATTGAGTAAGAGTTGCATACTCATTCATCATTCATTCGCTATCCACTCGGGCTGGTGGTGCACAACTATTTGTTACATGTACCTTCGCAATGGCCAAGATTTAGGTTGGGGTGCGCGACTAACCTAAGATCAGGAGCCTACTACATTAAGTCTGGCTATCCAAATTTAAGTATAAGACTGGTTTGGATAGAAGCCCCTTGTAATGAACCCCATAGCCTGCCATACTACGTACTATCATCCCAACTTCACTCCAGCTTTGTCATTTCATTCGCACCGTATGTTGCATTGCATCCGCAGCATTTAGCATTTTGGGTTGTCATGCTTCTGCATTGATATGGTCGTTAGCATTCATGTCTTGCATCGCATAGCCTTGGTACAGCTGATGGCACTCACGGACTTACCAGTATATTTTCGCTTACTCTAATATCGTATGATTCATGATCTTGCCAGTATTTTTGACATTGTATGATTATGGCATTGTATTGAATACTTGGCACTTATCTTGTGCACACACTTTCACCACCCTCTAAGCTTTCTATAAGCTTATGCACGATAAATGCGTGCAGGTGGCGTTAGGTTGCAGCAGCATTGAGCTTAGAGCATGTAGCGGTCTTCTGAATCTTTGATTTTCGACATATGTATTTCCCTTCAGTATTGTATTCAACTATTTATATTAGTGCATATGTGATGATGATGTTGCCTTTGTGATTTGGGTAAACTTGTGGTTATACTTCTTATGAGACAAATGTATGTTGGAAAATCATCCTTGTAGGATCCCAGGATCGGAATATGGCGTATGGGCACTGGGAGCCGAGAATGGGGTACTACGGAGGCTGTCAGCACCGGATTTGGCAATAGGGAATTTTGTGAGCCCGATTTCCGGGTTTGGGGCGTGACATTGTATGTGCAGTTAAACTTCTTTCAAACGACTAGTTTTCAACCTCTATAAAAGACACACCGGTCTCATTCAGACCATTCGTCCACTCCAGCCACATGACCCATATTCTCTATCGCACCATGACTCACATCGGTTCGCGTGCGAAGTACAAAGTGTGCCACTAGCACCTCTATAGCCACGCTGCCCCATATGCCCACGCCCTTGCACCGAGCTTAAGACCATGAAGGTGCCTGGGTGCACTGAAACATCAGTCCCAGTGCTACTCATCGGATCAACCATGCAAATGACAAGATACTCCATACCTCATGTATAAACAAAGTTTTTTCTTCAATCCTTTCAAACGGGACTGTTCACAAAACATCAGGAAACCCAAGTTTTTTTCAAACAAAATTCCTTATATTATATTATATTATATATATATATATAGGGAAAAGGTACTATGTGCTCAAGCTGATGGGAACGTCTAATGAGGTCGAGCTGTGTGGGCCCCACCGTGATGCTTGTCGAACGTATACCCCATCAGTCAGATGCACCATTCCATCGTGGGCCTAGGTCTCAAAAATCAAGTCAATCCGTGACTTGTGTGGGCCACACCACATACAGAAGTTGAGAGGGGTCGTGCACCATTAAAACATTCATAATCATTTTTTGGGCCCACCGAGATGTGGTTTGCAAATCCACCCATCCATTATGTGTGTCCCACTTGGATGAGGATTCGACCAAGTTTCAAAGAAAGATTCAAAACTCGGTGGGCCCCACCAAGTGCTTTTATATATTTTTGGCATGTCTTCACATGATTTTAGATGGTATGGCCCACTGAGTTCCATATATGGTTTTGGGATATCCCATAATTTAAAAGGGACCCATCAAATACACGTTTAATGGTACACGCATCACGATCGGGCCCACATTTTGGGATATCCCATAATTTAAAGGGCATAGAACCATTTCCCAATATATATATATATATATATATATATATATATATATATATATATATATATGGGAAAGGGTGCTATGCGCTGACGACTCGAACCTTCATGAAACGTTCATCACTTGATGAAGCGCATAACACCTTTTTGATGGGTCCCTATATATATATATATATATATATATATATATATATATATATATATATATATATATATATATATATATAATCAATATTGTTGATATCAAAATCTGGATCACCCTTCGTCGAGCCTTGAGTGCACGAAGCAAACCCTAGTCTTGCGCAAAGCAACAAGCAAAGGAAACCCTGGCTCAATTAGGGGACCCTCCGATGCCTAAGTCAGGCCAGGGAAACAGTGTCTAAGTGGTGTAAAGTAGATTGAGGGTATGAGATATTGCTTACTTATTCATGTAAAAATGATCTGTATTTATACCTGAGGGTTACAATGAACGTGTCCGACAATCTCGACATGGTCATCACCACCACGCGAGGGTTACATGTGCACGGTCGTTGGCAATTTTTTGGAGATTGCGCGCTAGGCATTACTCCAGTCATGCGTTACTGAGGTTGTCCATTGAAACTGTCGTTGACCAAGTTTCCATCTGTGTCGACCTCATGAATTGGATCTTACCCAGCGACCCGAGCCAATGATTAAGTTACTGCATGAGTATCGGGTAGGGAAGATCAGCTCGGAGGTAAAGTGATCGGTCCCACAATGGCTTTATATGCATTTCGTGTCGATATGGTCAGGTCAAACGTACTTTCAATGCTTACAGGTCCCATAGGATTTGTGATTTCCAAGTAAGCGTCGTAGCTCTACAAGAGCCCTCGTGTCGGATGTTCACCTGAGATCGGACGCTCATCAGTTGGAGGCGTCGCTCGTTGATGCCAGAGTTGGCGTTGATGCGGCTACGTTCGGATTTACCAATCACAGATATTTTTCACCGCACACTCAAGTCAGCTTCTCACGTGTGATGTAGCTAAAAATTGCGTGTGGATGCAACTCAACGGATAGTCTCGTCGTGTCATGGGCGCATCAAAGGGGTAAAATGGTCATTTCGAAAGAATCCATCGTCGAATAGGTAATTGAATTTTGCTGCCAGCCATCATCAGGAATCATGACACTGACATTAATAAACAAATAAATGGTACTGAACTCACTCCGTAGAACCTCGTGACTTGAGATAACCCCGAAACCTACTCCCCGCATACGCCCATGAACATACACAAAACAGATGCGCCTCCCACACGTGTCTCTGTAGCCCACATGCATGAGATCTAATCTGTCCATCGAATATTCCTGTGCTGAATTTACACTTGTTACAAATTTCAAACCATTCAGATCATCCATTTTTGTACAAACGTGTTCCACCGGATAAATGGACGGTCCAGTTCATTAAGCTAACGGAAGATTTAGCGTGGCCCATATGGTGGGCATGGCCCCAATCTATCACACGTGTGATGCTTCGGCACTTGCTAGGCGCTTGCGTATATGGAGTGGAGATATGCGACTGCGAAGAACATTTCCGGTCAAATAATTGCTCCCGAGTAATTTGCTGGGGACCGGAGTCAGATGCAGGAGCGGCTTTCACTGCTTCTTTTGTTTTATGCGTTGTTTCTTCCGGTTCGCTTCAGATGTTGCGTCCTGATCTGTGGGGTCCATCGTCATGTATGTGTCTTATCCGGAAACGGATTGGCTACCACTAGCCCCGTGGCTGATGGTCAGTGCTCTGTGGGCCCTACCATGATGTATGTGTTTCATCCATTCCGTTCATCCATTTTTAAAGATCATTTTAGGTCTTGAACCCAAAAAATAGAGGTATATAAATCTCAGGTGGTACACAACACATGAAAACAATAGCGATTGATATCCACCATTAAAATCCTCTTAAGACCCACTGTACTGTGTTGATTAGGTCATACAGACCCCGATGAAGGGAAAAAACAAAAATCAGCTTGATCCAAAGTTTTTATGCCCCAAAATGTTTTTAATGGTCTACGCTCATTTTAATGTGGTCCACTTGAGATTCGGATATACCTAATTTTTGGTCTCATACCATAAAATGATCTGTAAAAATAGATGGACAGCATAGATGAAACACATAAATCATGGTGGGGCCCACAGAGCACCCACCATCAGCCATTGGCTGGTGTCTGGGTGTGTAGCCAATCCGTTCCCGTCTTATCCGTCCATCCGTTTTTAGAGCTCATTTTACCCGCTCAAGAATCATACCACCGGAAACTGGGGGAATTAAACGCCTGCCGTTGAAAACTTCTTAGGGGCGGTAGAAGGTTTGGATATAAGTGTTTTCCCTTCATCATGTCCTTATGACCATTGGAACAGGTTGGTTGACAAATAAACATTACTGTGGGACCTAATAAGGTTTTAACAGTGGATGTTATTATCCTCACTGTTTCATGTGGTGTGGTCAACTTGAGCTTTGGATATGATTCAATTTTAGGCTCATGCCCTACAAAGAGCTGAGAAAACAGATGAACGGTGTGGGTAAGATACATATATTTGAGTTCCCATTTGGACGCTATCTAATTGACCCAGCCTGGAAAGGAGAAACGGATTTACTTGTAACCTAGAAACCCAAGCAATGTGGAGCCACCATGGTATTTGTAATATATTTCTAATCTATTCATATGTTAAGCCCATTTAAGTTCGTACTCGATTAAAAAATTAGTTGGAGATAAACGCCACCAGTTGAAACCTTCTCTGGTCACTTCTCCTTATTATCCGTATCCGTGTATTATTTTGGAGGTCACTTCTCTTCTCTTCGATTAACGTTGTCGTTTCCTTGGAGGACCCAGATTTCCGGAAACGGATTGGCTACTCCCCTGCCACCTGCCACCAGCCACCACCAACCCGGTGGCTGGTGGTCGGTGCTCTGTGGGCCCCACCATGATGTATGTGTTTCATCCATTCCGTTCATCTATTTTTACAGATCATTTAAGGGATTGATACCAAAATTGAGAGGGATATAAATATAAGTTGGACCACACCACAGGAAAACAATAGTGATTGGATATCCACCATTAAAATCCTCCAAAGACCCACTTTACTGTTTATTTAACATCCAATCTTTTGATTAGGTCATACAGACCCAGATGAAAGGAAAAAAAAAAAACAAAGATCTGTTTGGTCCAAAACTTTTATGGCCCCCAAAAGTTTGTAATGGTCTGCATTCATTCAACACTGTTTCATGTAATGTGGTCCACCTGAGATTGGGATATCATTTTTGGTCTCTTACCATAAAATGATCTGGAAAAATAGATGGACGGCATGGATGAAACACATACATCATGGTGGGGCCACGGAGCACGGACTACCAGACATTGGCTGGGGGGACGCGGATTGCCTCCTACCCCCGCCCGGACGGTAATCCGTCCGGGTAGGGCTCTGTGGAGCCCACCGTGATGTAACTGTTTTATCCTGCCGTCCAACAATTTTTCAGAAAATTTTAATACGTTAACCAAAAAATGAGGCACCACACCAAAGGAACCTGCAGACATTGAAACCTTTCTAGAGGCCCACGTGATGTTTTTTTTTTTTGCCATAAAACCTATTCAAAAGGTCACATAGACGTGGATGAAGTGAAAATACAAATATCAGCTTGATCCGAAACTTCTCTGGCTCCCAAGAAGCTTTTAATGGTGGACGTTCAATCCCCACTTTATGGTCCACTCAAGCCTTAGACCTGCCTCGTTTTTTGGTTCACACATTAAAATTTTCTAAGAAAATCGATGGACGGCAGGATAAAACAGTTACATCAGTAGGACGCAATCCGCGTCCGGGGCGGAGTAGCCAATCCGTTTCCCAGATTTCCTATGCCAAGAAGTTGTGTGGGGCCACAAAGATTTCAGTGGTAAATCGTAAATCCCATCCATTCATCAGTTTCAAAAGACCATAATGGATAAGGAAGCGGATTGGCTGTTGTACCCCACACACCAGTAATATAGCTGGTGTGGGTAAATGAGCGCTGACGCTCCTCCAGCCCCGAGTTGTGTATGAACGGTTCAAAGGAGATCAAAGTTACATGGCCCCAAAATGATGTATTTATTATATCCACACCGTTCATTCATTTTTAGAGATCATTTTAGATCATGAGCCAAAAAATAAATCATATCCAAAGCTCAACCGGACCACACCACAAATAGCAGTGGGGATATTGATTTTCACCGTGAAAACATTGTAGGGCCCACCATAACGTTTATTTTCCATCCAATCTGTTCATGAGGTAAAAAAGACATGGATGGAGAGGAAAAACAAATATCATATTGATCTAAAACTTCTATAGGGTTTCAATGGTAGACGTTCAATCCCCACTGCTTTTTGCAGTGTGGTCCACTTTATCTTTAGATCTATCTTATTTTTTGTCGCAAGTCTTATGATAAGCTCGCCAAATGGCTGGACGGTTTGGATATAACACATACCTCATGATGGAACCCACGGAACTTGCTGGCCTCAACACACCAGCTATATCGATGGTACGTGGTGCACCAGCCAATCCGCTTCCAATGGATAAGAGCATAAAAATCAAGCAGATCCAAAACTCATATGGGCCATACCATACGAAACCGTGGAAACAGAAACGTAGGAAATTTTTTACGGGCTACATAAGTTTCGTATCAGGATGATGCCAGTGCCTAGTTTATCTGAGGTAATAACCTTGTGAACGGTTTGGATGGCATATAAACATCATGGTCGGCTCAAGGACTATTTCAAGCCGAGTTCGGATACAACCACATTTGTATAAAATGTTTTATTTTATGGTTGGCATGTAAATGTATGTAAATGTCCTAATTAGTTATTTTTTGTGCTCTTTCTAAACCGTGATCGAGGATTTGTAATGAGTTACCCGCCAGTTCCCATGAACTTCTTTGTGTTGGGCCCGAACTCGGTGACGTATACAAACAGAGTGAAATATAGTACAATATAATTTGATTCGGGCCTTGTGTGGATCTGTTCCAACCCGAATTTGGCACACTTGGTTTTTTGCTCTTTGTAATAAGATTGGGTCGGTGAATCTGGAACATAATATAATTTGATTATAGGATCTGTTCCAAGAATTTTCATTTGAATAATCCTAAAATAAAAGATTGAATCTCTCGAATTTGAATTACACAATGAAAAATAAATGCAAACAAAGCATGCATAAAAACATATGATTTTATGTAACAAACTTTTGCGGAAAAAAACCTTGGCACAAAGCGACAAGCTAATCCACTATGAAAATGAAAGTACAAAGGATGGAATCACTTACATATGCAAACATTCTTGTTTTCTCCATTCCAAACCCTTGAATCGATTTAGCTATCGTTCTCACCTAATCCTGCAATCTCACACACACACACACACACACACACACACACAGAGTGTTACACCCGAAATAGGAAATAAATCACGTACTTGTGCAAAACCGTGTGTGCCATCGATCTAACCATTGATTGATCGACATCAATCAAGCAACCCTCGATTGATCAAGCTCCAACATGTTCGATCAATCGAACATGCTCAGAAGTGTCCAGAGAGTTTATATAAATTTTTCGAATTTTGTCGATTACTCGAACCTCCAAAGTCGATCGACAGAACCTATCCAAAATTGTCCAGAAACCAATCTATCTAATCTGGAGTTTACTCAATCAATCGAGCAGCCCGTTCGATCGATCAAACTCTCTTATTTCTGCACAAATTGAAGACATTTAAACAACAATCTCCACCATGGCTTCGATCATCATGATCCATAACTCTAAGCTCCATTTCTAATCGTCTCCATCATATCTTCGTCGTCATCGCTTTTCGTACATATTGCATCCTTATCAAACATTTGTCAGTCACAGAGAAGTAGAACACAATCTAAACTTCTCTGTGGAAACCACATTTGTAAGCAGATCTGCCAGATTCACGCTCGTGTGGATCTTCTCAAGAGTAGCATCGCCTTCCTCAAATACATGCCAGTTAAAATGATGACGAACATCAATATGTTTAGTACAAAAATGATATAACAAATTCTTTCCCAAATTGATTGTACTTTCACTGTCATAATTAACGGCACGACCTCCTGCTAAAGCCCAAACTCGTTCATCATTCATTTCAACCAAACACCCTCTTTAAATGCCTTTGTTACTGCCATATACTCAACTTCGGTTGTGGAAAGAGCAATCACAAATTGAGGCTTTAACATCTAACTGATCACTCCATCCACTAACAAAAATGAGTAACCGGAAGTCGACCTCCTGTTGTTAACATTCCCTGTGCAATCCAAATCAACATAGCCTACAAGTTCTCTCTGATTTTTCAAATGTTAAGACATAGTCCGTTGTACTTCTTAGATAACGAAGTGACCATTTCACTACCTCCCAATATTGCTTGTCGGGGTTTAACATGTATCTACTCACAACACCGATTGCATATGAAATATCTGGTCTCACATAGACCATAGCATACATCAAACTACCAACTACGCACAAATAGAATACATGAGACATAAACCACTTTTTTTAAATAAAAAAAAAAAATTCATTTGTAATAGGACATTGTTCTGAAGAAAGCCGAACATAAGCAGCATGGGATGTGCTAACCGATTTAACCTTATCCATCCCAAACTTCACCAATACCTACTCATGGTATTCTACTTGAGATAACTGTAACATGCTCTTCTTCCTATCATAACTATAACATGCTCCTCTTCCTATCATAACTATAACATGCTCCTCTTCCTATATATATATATATATATATATATATATATATATATATATATATATATATATATATATCAATTTCAAAATTCTTTTTTACTTTCCTAGATTTCGAAAATTCTTTTTGCACCCTTTTATTTATATATATATTATATATATATATATATATATATATATATATATATATATATATATAATTGAGTCTTCAATATACCCAATATTGTACTCCACTACTTTACGTACTTTGGTATAACTTACTGTAAAAGAAGCCTATTAATCCACATCATCCATGTATATACTTATGATTCAATCCCTCTATTACTATGACACATCCACTAATTATCATATCATATACTAATAAGAAGTGGACTGTTAGATCTAGGCTATCAAGTTCTCATTAAGTGTAATTAAAAAAAAATTAACGGTCAAAACAAAACATCAACGGTTAAAACCTTTGAAAAACTGATTAAAATATTCAAAGTGTTGGGTCAGCGGAAAAATCACTTGATGAGTCCCTTATCTATCCAGATTAGAGTCGTAAACATGTTCCTATACAAACCAGTGGATCCTTTGTTGGCTAGTGCAAGAATCAATGGCTCTTAATGGAAGTACCCAGCTACGTCCACTTTATTAACCCCTGCATAGACCTCGTAGGAAAAGCTAAAGTCGACTAGTCAAGATATGACCTTTACACATCTTCAAGTTTAAGGATCAAACCATCTTTCATACATCATTAAGTCATATTCTCACGATCACAATCCAAGCTAATGACCTATCAGATTGTTGACTTGATCGTAATCCACCAATATGAGTGACCAAAAGTCTGAACTTCGATCCTTCATTCATGGCACACTCACACTCTTATGCAAGGTAAAGGTATGCATTTTTTTATATATGCACTCACACCCCCACACACCTACAGACTCACATCACAATGGATTTTTACCACAACGAGTTCTCGAACTCATGACCTCGTGTTGAAACTCTTGTGAGTTTACCACTGAGGCCGAAGTAAGGGCAAGCATAAACCGACACCAAGTCGGCTCCCGATGGTGGAGACTATCCATCCTAACTCATGGCAATCCCCTCACACAAGATAACCATACATCTCATGAATTGATGTCCACAAGTGTGTCCCACGTACCTGTGACGATCATTATCTAATAAGGTACCGAGATCCATAGGCCACGACTCTCCCAAGTCAATGAGTGTTACGTCCAAACTCAAGTTCTCAAGGACTACCAGAGGGATCATAATATGGGAGCAACACTAAATTTGTCTAAGGGCATATCGCATGTCCAATCTAGGACCCATGATCACCATGATCAATGGTTGAGATCTGTCAATCACATCTACGTAACTAGTAGATTAGGGAACGGATGATTTTCTAGGACACTGACTCCAATAATCACACACTTGCCCTATAACCAATACATGCTAGTACCAAACAAGTACACATGAAGAACATGACTTCTTAGCTAAAGGATAAATAAGTCATATTGATCCTCTATAAGGTCCAACCATCTCTCTAATGGTAGCTCCCCATTATCCGACACTCAGCCAAATATATACGGTTCTCATGGTTATCAATCCAAGTTTTGTGTCATTTACCTTTGTGACTGGAAATAAGATCACCCGACAACCATGATTCACTCAGGAACTTAATTGATCCCTTATGAGACAATAGATATAGTACAAATCATACACTAGGATCATCATAGAACCACATGCATATTACATGCCAAACTGACAATGCAACCATGAGAACACATACACTATATCCAAGATACAGTCACGAGAAGCATACTCATCCACATTGACAGATATCAATCACCATACAAGAGTTCTTCTTCGTGTCCATTTTCTTCTACTGACTAAGACACTTATCTAAAGTCACTAGATGCTCATAAAAGCTAACTAAGGGAATTCAATGAGTAGATAAGAACAAACACAACAATCAAGATTGCTTTGCTATACCCTTGATTGGAATCATCTGAGTAACACTCCATATCCAATCATACAGGTAGGAAACACACAAATGATATGGACTTAGGTAATTATCTCATTACATAGTGCTCTTCTGTCATGCCCCAAATTTGGTTGTCGACACCCATATGCCACGTAATCTGCCATCGACAACCTACATGGAACCCTGGTTCTAACACCTAGCGTCCATACACCAAGTCCCAAAGGAGGAGTTCTACAAAGAGGATTTAAGGAGAATTTTTTATTTTTATTTGTAACCGAGCATATCAAAAGAACTCCACAAGCAACATACATCTCCACTAAACAAAGATTATATATAATATTGATAAAAGGAAATACATGGCATCACGAAAGCATAAAAGAAAGGAGTGAGCTCTAGCATTGCTAACTGCTGCACTCTACCATATCTTTAAAAAATTAGCAAATGCCCATGAGGTTCCATATGAAGCTGAGTAGAGCTCATGTATGTGTGTGTGCAATGATAATTCATATGATAGATATATAAACTAGTCATACCAAGACTATGCATATATACTATGCAAAAGGCCAAGCAAGCCAAATGTCATATTCAGTCATGCAATGAAAACATGCTAATCATTTTTGTCTAATCCACATCTCAGTAGGATTCTTGTCTAGAATTACCAAGGTTTAGTGTGCAATCAAGGCTCGTACTCCGAGGCAACGAGGGCAAGGACCTCACTACCTGCCACGGCAGTGGAAGGCCCATAACCATGCCAAATTCCACCCGGCACGCCAGTAACAGATCCACTTCCAAGCTGGTCAGACTTAGCCTAATTTTCCTTCTACTCTTTGGTCAAGTGAGGCCAAACTCCCCTCCAACCGACCTCAACATATTAGGAGACACGACCTGTTAGTGTGCGGTACTCAGGTGCTCATGTTATCTAATCGGTCCAAACAAAAACAACTTCCCACCTACCTATCGGATAGATCAATCAACCCACAGTAGCTAGACACGCGTCAGGCCGGTCCAACCATGTAGATACCCTGGCACAAGTATCAGCCCAATCCCTTCATTAGTGTGGCCCATTTGATGAGCAGACCTGCACAAGTTGTGTGTGTTCATCTCTCTAACCCAAAACCACATTGAAAGCGTGAACTGATTAGTGGACTGTTGGGCACCCAATGGATCAATGAAAATAAAAAGCAGAATCAATTCCCATGTTGGAGATCATGTCTGCTGGTAGTGACCCAAATAGCCCAACCAAGGGAGTGCTGATTTCATGAGAATTCCTATTCAAAATGAATAACAAAAAAACATGGCTTATAAAGCTAAACACCAAATAGCTAGCAAGAACGAGCCTATGATGAAAGGGATCTCAATGTAATGGGCCTGACCCAGTATGTCCAGCCTTGGGCTAAAATACTGGGCCCAAGCCCATGTTTGGGCCTAAAAATTATGACTCAGATCGACTCAGTCAGTCTCAAGTCGAATTCAGACTCACTCGAGTCAGGGGTGACTCAGGGCATTGAACCAGATTGGGCCTGAGCAAGTCCCAACTCGACTAGTCTAAACTCTTCAGGTCCATACCATTACCAATGCCGGTCCAGGTTTTAAGAACATTGCAACCAATGGAAGGAATGAAAATAACAGACTAGTTTCTTCTCTCCAAGTGTATTTTACTTCACAAGTATTATACCTGGTTCATTCGAAAGTTCGTAATTTTTTGGTTTGTAAATTTGAAGCCCATGGTTCAACAATCCAAACCATTGATATTATCAACCCTGCAGTGGATGGCCATGCACCAAAAATAATCTAAATGGGATGAATCATGACCTCTATGGTACCAAAAGAAAAGGGCAGTTAAGAAAGAAAATACATGAGCAGTTAAAATTGAACCTAAAAAAGAAGGTCAAATATTTTATTAGCTAGGATCTGGGGAAGTTTTAGTACATGGGCTATCCAAAGTGAAGCCCATCAAATCAACAGCTTAGATCAATTAATCATGGACCCCACTAGCACCAACTGAAAACCTGAATGGTAATGTACAAAATTTCATAATCCCTCGTCATCCATTTCAGTGAGCAACAGGGCTGAATCTTTACAATGAACTGGACATCATAAAACATCCACAACTTTAAGATTGCTCTAAGCAAGCAGTTCAGATCTTTGATTCTCGTCTGTATCTTACAATCTTCTGATCTGTATCAGAATCTTCCAAGTTTCATTCCAAAAATTAAAACAAAATAAAATAATTGATCAGAATCTTCTAAGAAATGATAACACAAAAGATACAACCGTCCATTCCAGCAGGAGACGGCTCGAATTGTTAACGGGTCAGTCAAAATCTAGTTGAATAGAGATTAATTGGGACATAGAGTTGGCTGCCATTGTCACTGCTCTCCATACTATTAACTAGAGCTTTGTTAGGCCCACATGCGTTTGCAAGTCCGGCTAATGCACATGACACCACAATATCCAAGCTATGCATAATGCGGACCTCACCATGCAGATACTAATGCCAAAAGATAAAGATGGTCCACTTAGTAGGTGTGCCATGATATTAGAAATAAGTGGACGGTTCAGAAACCTTCAGCCAATTGTTCACTGCCGAAGGTTTCTTAATTAACTGTTGCCCACGTAACTAGTGATCTGACCTAATTCTTGGGATAGGGAATCTACAGAGTGGTACCCTTCTAATGGATTGCTTAACTGTTGCCTACATTTAACGTAACTGGTCCATCAGATGATTTTAATATATATATATATATATATGACCTAATTCTTGGGATAGGGAATCTACAGAGTGGTACCCTTCTAATGGATTGCTTGGATATTGCACCTGCCTGCCATACCGACACGCATGTGGGCTTAGCAAAGCTACATTTAACTAAACAAAGGGCAAAAGAAAACTGGTCCATCAGATGATATATATATATATATATATATATATATATATATATATATATATATATATATAAACAGATGAAGACTTTTTTTTTTGGTTAACAATCAGTAGCTACTTACAACTTTCAATGATTCTTGATAGGAATTCATCTTTCGGACAATGCAAGGGAGAACAACTCCTTGAAATGACATCCTAACCAACACCAGCAGGACTAGACCTTGTGCATGATGCAGAATCTGTTGTCTTTCTTGTTTCACCCGATGTTTCCTGCAAAAACGATTCGCGAAAGCTTAGTTTCAATCAGGAAGACAAACCTATCAAATGTTCTTGACAGATCAGGATTTTAAGAGTACATCAGTTCTAGTAGTTGAGGAAGGTAGATTCAGTACTGAGCTGGAGAAATATTGAAAAAAAAAAAAAAAGAAATCAAGTATGTAGTCATTTGAATCCTCGTTCAGGGGGTTCATACTAGCCAAGTAGCCATTCCTGAACTCTGTCCACCTTAAGAATTTGATTTTCTTAGGCTTACACTAATGAAGGTTTAAAGACCAGGCAGACGTGACCTTACAGCAAGCCTCGCTCAAGATGCAAGCCAGACTAAAAAAGCCCTTAAAACCACCTCTAGCCTTAAACAAAGCCATAGAAAGCATATCGATTGTGACCCTTATGGTTTATGGCAGCCAGTAGAACCTTCGGCAGCTTGTCTTCTTTCTCTTCACTGTCAATGCAAGCAAGAAAATATTTGGAACGAGTCTTCACCATCATTAGGTCCACTGCCCTGCACTAGTTTGAAGTAGCGGTGTCAAGACACGTTCTGCAGCTGTAGAAGAGAAGACTTTCCATGCTTTATGTTGTATAGTGTGAGCAGTAGTCATAGTGGGGTGAAGCATTGCAGTCTGGTTATTATGGACTGTGTCTGTGTGGACCTCACCCTTCCGAAGTGAACCAGCTGCTAATTAGTCCAGCAGCCACCTGGCTAGGAATCATGCTGCATTCCAGTCTACACCTAATCGAGACTGTCGCTTTAGGAAGCACCCCAAAATCAAATTTCGGTCGAAGGCATCAGTGGGGTGAATCCATTCGAATCAACTGTGCTATGGGGGTAACATGGAAAACAAAACCCAAATGCGGGATTCATCATTTTTCTTCTTTTCTGCCCCCCAGACAATATTATGTTCATTTCAACGACTGCTTGAAATGAAAAGAATATAAGTCTCCCTCTTGCCCGAGCATCCAACTATTTCATAATTTTAAAACATACAACGAACATCCAAGACCCAAGGCCTAAATTCAGCTTCCAGTGCCTCGCATGTCTACTTGATCCACAACACAAACAAGCTAGATAGAGCACCAAAACAAACCATACTCTTTCGAAAGTTTCATTGGAAGGAAATTCGGTGCAGATGCATACCTTGACCTTGTCAGGTTCTTGTGAACTACACTCCAAGCTACTTGAGTGGCAAGAAGTAGCAGGCATAACCCTTGCACTGTCCTTAACTTCCGTGGTCGCAGCCATACATTTAGAATCACTGCTTTTGTTTCCACAATCCGTTGACTCAGTAGCATCCATTCCCCCACGAAATTCAGAAGCTTTTCTTCCATTCCGACTACATTCCCTTCTGGAATCAGAAATTGATGATTGGGCAACATTACTTGGTTGGTGAAACTCTGAGGTTTCATTTCTAGATTCCCGTATGCTTGTTGAGTGAGATTCTGAATTTAGAATTGAATTTGGAAGCAATGGCTGCAACTGCAGGAGGTATGTGGGCAAAGGTTGCATCGAAGGATATTGAGCTGAAGGTCTCTCGACATGGGACTGAGTAACATGAGGAGCATAAGGCGGAAAAGCAAAATACTGGTCAGTCATGTCTGGCGTAGGGCTGCTAAAGAAGGGAAGAGGTTGAAGAGAAGGATGAATAGGAAATGGCATGAAAGGAGGCATAAAGGGAGCATGGACATGAGCCTGGGCATGAGCCTGGGTATTCGTAGGATTAGAATCTGGTATTGGCGTGGGGGCGGGGAAGGAAACTGGGGAAGCTCCCACTGGAACTGTTGGATTTATTGCGGCCCATGGAAACATTGCACTCATTCTCTGCTGATATTGACAATTTAAGCTGTCGATGTCGGACTTCAAAGTCGCTTTCTCATCTCTCAATTCATTCTTCTCTTGTATAAGCTGTTAGTAAAACAAGGGATTCCGCTTAGCACATAAAGCCAGCCAATGGAATTTGGAAAGACTAAGAGAGTCAGCATACCTCACTGGATTCTTCTGAAAGTGTTGCGTGTTCTGATTTTAGTCGCTTGACTTCAGCAGTCAGTTCCTTCAACATTTCCACAGCATCAGTGAGGATGGTTGCCTTATCATTCTTTGGCCGATCAGGGTCTGAAATAACGGTAACAAATCAAGTAATGATCACAGATATGGCCAGTACGTTCTTTCAAACATGATACAATTCATATGAGAAAGATTGGAAGAACAAGTATTTTGCTCCTCTTGGATCCTTGATGAAATCATCAGCGTTCATCAATAGAGAATTGCTAAGCCCACGTGCACATATGTGGGAAATTTGCTCCTGGCCCATATATGACCGAGCACAGAAATCAAGCAGGTCAACTCATCAGTTGGGCCATTCACATTGAATGTGGACCGTTGGCATCACCTGTCAATCAATCCACTGTTTTCATAAACAAGACACATCTTCATGAAATCATTGCATTTCATCAATAGAGCATTGCGAACACCACATGCAACTAACAAGCAGTCATTCATACCAACCTGGCATGTCTGTAGGGAATTTGCACTGTGCATCAGGTGGGCCCACCATATATATGTGAGCTAGCACAGAAATCAAGCAAGTCAACTCATCAGTTGGGCCACTCACATCGAATGTGGACTGTTGGCATTACTTATGATCCATCCGCTGTTTTCGCACGTGGAACGTCTTGATGAAATCATAGGCATTTCATCAATAGATTATTGCTAAGACCCCTTGCAACTAGCGAGCAGTCATCCACACCAAACCAGCACATCTTTAGGGAATTTGTGCCGTGCATCAGGTGGGCCCACCATATATGACCTAACACAGAAATCGAGTGGATCAATTCATCAGTCCACTCACATTGAATGTGGACTGTTGGCAACACTTCTCAATCCATCCACTGTTTCTATCCACATGGAATACGTCATGAGTTGGCTGGCCTGATATTTGGGCTGTTAGACTAACATAACCTAGTTAGGTTGAGAAAGCTATAAACAAAAAGCAAAAGCACACGAGAAAAACTGCAGTTCGTCACAATTCATGACTACATTGACAAGAGAAGATGATTGGAAAGTCATACGCAGATAAATACGGAACTACAATAGAAAGCCCCTCCAAATTCCAAACACAGTTTTATATTTGCATAACCTAATCCTAATAAAAAATAATACAATATTTTCTATACTAAAAATGCCCTGAAAATTTTGGGTTCAGAAGGCTATCCCAGAACCCCTTCCCTTCCCAGGGGTCAATGTAACACGAGGCAGGTTGTCTACCTGGTGGACCCCAGCTGCTGAACAGATCGTGTTGAGGTGCGTGTGAGCTTAATAAAGCTCTTCATCAATGCACCGGGCTCTTAGCAACAATATGTAACCTCCAAGGGAAGGAACCATATCCCAGAATTATCCTGAGCACAGGAAACCATAGTTACCTAATTCACCAAGGGCCTGTTTGGATTAGTGGAAACCAGATGATGAAAGAAAATGTCATATGTAAGGGAATTATGGAAAAGAATCCTAAAATAACCTGTTTGTTCTAGCATATATGATTTCAATGGAAATGTGGAAGGGTCAATTGTCAAAAAGTGAGAATTGACACTCAAAAAGGGTGGAAATCTCAAATTCTTAGGTTTTAGAGAGGAAAAGGAAATGACCCTTTTCTGAGGAAAAGGAAATTGGTTTCCTCAGCCCTCGTCTTTTGCAAATGGGAGAAATTGTGCCATCCAAGGAAATTGATTTCCATTCCTCAGTTTTTTATTTCCACCAATCCAAATAGCCCCTTAAACCATACCCATAATGCAAATCTGTTCCAGTGAACTAAATTGCAGTTCAAAACACTACAATTCACTGCTTTCAATCGAACTAACTTGGCCCAGTTTGATATGCTCTCTGTCAATTCTCTGCAGTTTGCAGAAGAAATTCCATCTCCTGGATTGGCAAGAGGTTTGCAGCCATTTTCAAGACAAAGGCGCTAGCGTCAAAAATCTGAAGGTGATGAACAAGGCTCTCCTGGGCAAATGGACCTGGAGACTCGGATCGGAGCTGGAAGCTTTGTGGAATCAGTGTTTTAAATAGCGGTAGCGTGATGCGTAGCGCTCAGCCCTCTATAGCGTGTAACGTAAATACGTAGCGCGTAGCGTAAGCTATACGATACTTCTATTTTTTTTAATTTAAAAATAGGACAAATATAATAAATAGTGAAATATATATATATATATATATGCCTAAAAGATGATTCATTTTATAAATTATAAGCATGTTCAAAAAAGTTATTAGTTATCATTTATCAAAAGCCAATCCTCATATATAAGCCAAATTAAATAATTATCACATCAACAACTTTCTAAGCTAACCACTTTAATTAATAATGTCTAATTGAAACCACAAGTCACAATTGTGAAAAGAAATAAAAATCCCATAGGTTAAAAGTATCAAGTACAATACAAGTGTTACATTGCTCAACATTAGAAACAAAAAAAAAACGTGAAAAAATAATAAAAAAATAAAATAGTCAAAAATACATTGTAGCTTACGCTACGGACGCTACGCTACATATTTAGCGTGCGCTACGACCCCGTGGGTCGCTACTGTGATTTACGCTATTTGGGACGCTACGTAGCGCTACGGCCACGCTACGCTACGTAGCGTACGCTACCGCTACGCTACGGGCGCTATTTGAAACACTGTGTGGAATATTGTTATCAAAGGGAAATATGGGTCCTCCTCGGGAGGTTGGTGGACAAGGGACTCTTCAGCCTACAGAGCTTCTTGCATTTGGAAAGGAATCCTTTGTTTCAAAAATCCGGTTATGGAGAACATTGCTTTTCATTTGGGGAATGGGTTGGTGATTCGGTTTTGGGAGGACCACTGGATAGGGGAAAGGTGTTTGAAGGACAGCTTCCCTTCCATCTATCGCCTCGCTGTCAAGAAGGACAGACCTGTTGACAGCTTCTTCTCTCAATCAAAGTCTGGTGTAGTTTGGGATATCAGCTGCCGTAGACATCTTCACAACTGGGAGGTTGCTCATTTTGTTGAGCTTCTGCATTGCCTATCCAGGGTTAGCCTGTCCCAGTCCGAACTAGATAAAATTTTCTGGACCAAAGAAAAATCCTCCCAGTTCTCGGTGAAGTCCTTCTACACTACTCTTCTCCTCTCCTCTCCCCCTGCCTCGTTGGTTTCCCCGTTCATCTAGAAATATCCCGCTCCCCCTAAATATATCTGCTTTGCTTGGCTCGCCTCTAGGAATCGGATCCTCACCTTAGACAACCTCATGAAGAAAGGCATGCAGTTCGCCAACATCTGCCTATGTTGCATGGGTTGTGATGAATCTATCGATCACCTTCTCGTGCACTGTCCGTTCATCTCTCAGATCCGGCAGGACTTTCTTTCAAGCTTCAGCGTTTTCGGTTGCGTGCCAGCTTCTGCATCCTCTCTTCTTGCTTACTGGCACGGGTTCAAGTTGGGTAAAATCAGATCCAAGGTTTGGAAAATGGCAATCATGGCTATCTGGAGAGCGGTCTGGAAGGAGAGAAACGATAGATGTTTCAACAACGTGCAAGCTTCGGCTCAAACAGTGGGATCAAGAGCAAAAAAACTTCTTATAGAATGGGCTTCTAATGTGCCTCTTCTTAGAGATTTTAATTTTCTCTTTTTAGGCTTGTAGTGTTTTCTTTTTGGTGTGCTTTTGGCTCTGCTATCTCAGCAGGCCCCCTTGTTGCCTTCCTCCATTTTAATATATTCCCGTTGCTTTTAAAAAAAAATTTCTCTGCAGTTTGCAGATCGTGTCGATTCAGTTTCATTTCTAATTTGATTAAGATTTGAGAAAATTCAAGTAAATTCTTCAATATTTTGTAACTTCCCATAACTAGAAATGGGGGAAAACTCTTAATTAGGTGGAGACGTTGCTTATTTTTAGTTTACTGGTCCTGCAGACAATACGAATTTCAACCAAATGATGTCAAATTAGAGAATTGTACTAGACCATTGAACTAGACAAACCTGAACCATGAAATGGATAAATTGAGAAAAGAACTATATGAGCCAGTCAACCAATGAATTTTTGTAAGTATTGAACTACAAACTGCAAATATGAAATCAAATTGGTCTTACTCCAAACCAGGAAATATGGAAGAAACCATTCCCTAGATCAGATCAGCTTCCTCATTATCTATAACAATTCTCACCCATGATATATATATATATATATATATATATATATATATATATATATATATATATATATATATATATATATATATATATATATGAGGTTTTCTCTATTTGTTCTCAATTTTAATTGAGGATGCTAATCGTTCTTTTTAACAAAAGCCTGCACAATAACCCTTGCCTGCGTCAGTTTAATCCAAGGGAAATATGCCGAATTACAGGAAACGGAGACGTGTGATTGGGAAGGCAGCTCATCCGACTTAATAAGGAACTTGGCCCTCACAAGCATTAAGAGAGAACCAAACAAGAGTAGAACCATACCCAATGCAGTTCCCAACTCGAGGAACTGCTCATTTAGCTTATCCCTCCTCAATTTCTCTCTGTCTGCCTTTTGAAGTTTCCTTGCACTATTAGGGTCCTTCACTTCAACCCTTTCATCATGCCTGAATTAAGATTGATGTTCTATAATGAGCACGTAGGTTCGGAGTTCAATAATCAACAAAAATAATTCTGCAGTGTTCATAGATGGGCTTATAGATAACTAATCATGCAATTATGGAATAAAAAAGTCAACTACAGATAACATATGAAGAAATCTCATATTTTTGTTCGGTAATAAGTAGTAAACAGTACAGTTGCATTCTTAGAAGCCAGGAGCAGGCATGGTTCAAAAAATTGTCTGATGCAATATCGTCTGATGGAGACCAACTCATCCAAGCGAAGCCAGTATTCACCCTAAATGAGATGATTCAGCAATCTGATAATATATATATATATATATATATATATATATATATATATATATATATATATATGTATGTATATAGGCTTATACTGGTAAAGTCCCTTGGAACTTGTTCTGACTTGGCCAAGTCAGTGCTACTGTCTGTATCAGTGGTGTGCATGGTGTGACACCTGTGTTGACTGGTTCACACGGTAATCTTGTACGTTAAAGTTTCAGACCTAGTCAATGTGTCCTTTTGAAGTTGTATATGAACCACACTTGGTGTCGACTGAGTCAGAAGCAAAACCAGAATTTTAATCCATGGGAGTGGGAATGAAAGCCATAAGTTTTCAGTGGTTCAAGGTTGAGAGAGTCTTAAGCAAGATCCTTATAATGTGTGTGAAATGATCACATAGTGGTCGAGTCAACTCCAATCTGGACACTTGCACAGTCTAATCAACTGATACGGATTCTCTATTAGGTACAACATACATTTCATGGGCTACCAATCACACCCATCAGACCACTCTTAACCATCCAATCAATGGCCTATAATGGACAGCCAGGATCACTCATATAAAATAGGTCCAATCAACCATTTGACACATTTATTTGTTGGGGTCCATCATGGATCGCTTATGGTTCTTAGCGCATCGCTTGTATCAGGTCATCTGGCTTGCTCAACAAATGGCTATAAAAAAGGACACTTTTTCCAGATGGATTTGATGGTCTGATTGATGTCTTTTTTCATGGGAGCCCATGAGATGTATGCTAGACATAATGGACAATCCAAATCAGTTGATTGGACTGTCCAAGTATCATGAATTGACTCCATAATACTGGAGTGCCCCATGTGATCATTTCCACCTGTGCATGCGCATGCTCATGAAAGTAGCCCATATGACCTCTTACTCCATAATACTCGAGGAACTGCTCATTTAGCTTATCCCTCTAGACATCGATTCGGGCACCCCGAATCATATGACCTCTGACTCTCACTCACTCTTGTATTTCTACTCAACTCCAGCTGCCCCATTAGTCCAGACTGCGAACGGCTCTATATTGTTTTTAGTCATATTTGTTCTCTCAAATCTCTTAGTTTGCTTGCCCTTGATGTTTACCTCATTCCTAATTTGACAATGGTTCTCATCATTGTTGGGCATTTATGTGATCATGGTTTGATGTCGCATTTCTTCTTCTAGTTGTATTGTGTAGGATTGCCTGACAGAAAAGCAGATCGAGACAGGGCCTAAGGTTAGACAACTGATTGTGTTTAAATACTCTTCATGTTTTGTACCACATAGGTGATAGGTCCCCCTTATCATCTGCTTCAGTTATTAATACTATTATTTCCTTTTTTGTTTGGCACAAATGTTTATGTGATGTTTCTTTTCCCAGTCTTGAGTTCTTAGTTTCTAGTGGTCGATTGGGAATAGTCAAAACTAAAAATAAATAAACACTTGGATGCATTAATTGTAAACTTTCCAAACAATTTGCCTTATCATGTTCAACAAGTGAGACCATTTTTAAAGCACCCCTTGAATTGATTCGCTCCAATATATGGGAATTGTTCCTATGCCTACCATGGGAGGAGCAAGCTATCATGTTATCTTTGTTGATGATTTTTCATGCTTTACTTGGATATACATGTTGTGGCATCGGTCTTAGTTTTATCAAGTCTATGAAGAATTCTCCAGCATGATTAGAACTCGGTTTGCTACAACCATTAAAATCTTTTGTACTATCCTGGTGGAGAATATCTTTCAAACTCATTTAAACAACTTTTAGCCTCCTATGGTACTCTTACTCAATTATCTTGTCCACATACTCCATGGCAAAATGGTGTTGGTGAAAGAAAACACCATCACATTATTGAAACCACTCGCACTCTTTAAAACCCCTCATCTATGCCAAAAAAAAAAATGGGGGGAAGCTTCTTTCGCCATTGTATATGCCATATCAAATTCCATCATCTGTTCTTGGAGGAATACTACCATTGCCCACCTAATTACTCCCATCTCTGTGTCTTTGGTGCACTTGTTTGTCCTGCTAAAAATTGAACAGAAAAAGCCATTATCTTCCTCATTTTCACTCAACGTCTTTTGAATCCTCTAATTAGCATGATCCATTGAATTCTCTTCAGTTTCTTTATCCCTTCACTGAAGAATATGTTTCCCAACCATCCTCTATTGTAACCAATTCAACTAATCGGTATGATCCAAGTCATTTGAATTGTTCTACTCCCTCTATTGCTCAATCGCCCTCTATGAGCCACCCTTTACACCTACTCTTGGTACTTGCTCTTCTGAAGGGAGTGATTTAAATATTGGTATCAATACACGTATCACACCCTTGGGATACAAAAACATGTCAGTATGGCATGAGAAGAAACACATGTATTGGGGAATGTTTCGTTGTTTGAGAGAAACATTGGGAAACTATGGAATTTTTCAATATAACTTTAGAATATGTTGAAAGAGACATAATCACAAACTTAAAACTCAAATGAACACAAAACATAACCATGCACAACAAGTTTATTTTATATAGGGTCCTAAACTATATGTTGTTTGACAGAAGTGAGGCAATTATATCCAAAAGTTCATATAATTCAAAAATCATACAATACGAGTATGAAAACAAATTCCCCAAACAAATTTAGGAGAAGATGGATTATTGTGAGGTTTTTTGTGAGTTTTTTTTTTTTAATTGTGGGGGAATGTATCACAACGTATCGCCAATAGATATCAATGTAGTGCGTATATCGACGACACGAGGGGATTTTATGAAGGTTTTTTAACAAAATATCGCAATGTATCGATATATCAACGATAAATTATGATATTTTGTGAGATACACGAGAATTTAATAACTCCCCCTATATATCATATCGGTCGCATGCAATATATATAGGGCAATATTATCGATATTTAAATCGCTGCCTAACGGTGATTCATCGCCTCATCCTATCGAATGTCACTATCTGGTACGTTTGAGATCTGCACCTTCAAGATTTTCACTATTTTATAACTAATCCCTTACTCTTCACAAGCCTCGGCCATACCGCAAGGCCTCTTTTGATCCTCGATGAAAGCAAGCTATGGCAAAAGAACTTGATGCACTTTAGTGCAAGCATGCTTAGGATCTTGTCAATTTACCTTTACGAAAATTTGCAGTATGTTGTCGATGGGTCCATAAACTCAAGACTAAGACTAATGCCTCTATTGACCATTAAAAAGCATGTCTTGTTGTGAAGAGATTCACTCAGGAATATAAGGTTGACTATGAAAAAATGTTTGCCCTAGATACTCATATGACATATGCACACACTCTAATTGATGTTACTTTTGTCCGAGAATGGCCCTTATTTCAGATGGGTGCTAAAAATGCATTTCTCCATGGTGATTTATCTAAAGAGGTCCATATGAAACCTCCTCCTAGTCTCTCTCATCTACCCAATTAAGTTTGTCAGCTTCAACACACTTTATATGCCCTCAAATAGGCATTTTGTCCTTAGTTTGAGAAGTTTAGCAGAACTATTCTTCGGATGTGATTTGCTCAAAGTGCTCATGACTTGGCTCTTTTTGTTCAGCATTTTGCTTCAGGTATCAATCTTACGCTTTTCTATGTTGACGATATGGTCATTATAGTGGAATGATTTAGTTGTATTCGTGATACTCAAGCTCAACTACACACTTGCTTTGAAATGAAGGATCTTGGCAAGGTATTCAATAACAGTAGATGATGGCCGTAACAACTAATGTGATTACGATGGCCACGGCCTCTCGTTTTTCTTTTTTTCTTTTTGAAAATTGGAAAAAAGAAAAAGACATGGATTGGCCACGCTATGGCCATTACAAGGCTACTACAAGCCATTTTTCCACAATAACCTTTATGGCTACGTAATGTGTAACGGTTCCCACCATTACCGTTACGTAACGGCAGTTACATAACCATTTTCTAATAACTTGGATCTTGGAACACTTCATTGCTTTCTTGACATTGAGGTTGACTATTCCTCTAGTGGCTACACTTTATCACAAGTGAAATATGCCTCAAACTTGATTGCAAGAGCCAACCTTGCGGACAATAAAACTATGGACACTCCTCTTGAGTTACATGTCAAACCTCGCTGTGTAATGGAGAATTACTCTCATATCAAACTTTGTATAGGCAATTAGTTAGCCAATTAATGTCTACCCCGCAACTGTTCACTATAGTTCTTTGAATCTTGTGTTGTATCCGTGCTACTATGTTTCTCAACACCTATTGTTCTCTTCAACTTCCTCTCTTGAGCTCTCTACTTACTCTAAAATGGATTGGGTGGAAAATCTCACTGATGGTCACTCTACTACCGGTTTCAATATCTTTCTTGGTGATTCTCTTCTATCTTGGAATAGCAAGAAATAGACTGTGGTTGCCCACTCTAGTGCATAAGCTAAATATCACGCCGTTACACTTCCTCTAAAATTGTTTGGTTATGATGGCCGTTAGAAAATATGGCCATTCACTCTTCTAGTCCTACTCCTATTCTTGTGATAACAACAGTGCTATCCAAATTGCTCATAATGATGTCTTTTATGAATGAACCGAGCACATTGAGATTGATTGTCATTTCATTCGACACCATTTTCTACGAAAATCTCTTACCCTTCTCTTTATATTATCCGAGCATCAAGCCGTTGATATCTTCATGAAGACTCAATACTACTACCAGGTTTCACTACTTATTATCCAAACTCAATATGCTTTCTTTAAAATCACCCTAAGTTCAGGGGGGTGTTAATGTGTATATGTGTATATATTTTTTGTAGCTTAGCAGTACATACACGTCTACCACGCATGCGATCTTGTATATGTACCATGAATCTATTGAGTTAATGATATTATTAGAACTTCTCTGTCATAACATGATTAATGGGAAAATCTTGTCAAAAGTTTATTGGGCCGAAGCAATACATACCACAGCGTACTTGCCAATAATCAGCCACTAAGCATCTAATAAGTAAACATCTACTCACTGAATGTGAGCTGTTGCCGAATTTTGAATATTAATTGTCCATTTTAAGACCAAACGGTTAAAACCGTCCAAACAGTCTGATTATTTGTCCATAACTCACTCACCATTGGTCCTACTGAATGAACGGTTCTTATCTCACTCATGCATACCACGCGTGTGGCAATGGCATGAAGGCATGGTGACCTTCTCTGCCTCCATAGTCCACAGGCATTGTATCAGCTTCCAAAGAAAATGTAGGGAAATGCGGAAGGTGAGCCCTCAAGATCTGACGGTCTACACGATAATTGGGACCCTCACAAAGCAGAAGGACGGTGTTCCAACGGCCCGTCTATCTACTACTGGAGCAGATGGAACTATTCACACCTCTGATCCTACGGTATATAGTGGCCCCGGATTGCCATCTATGGATCAAATCGTCCCAAAGACAAGCAAGATGGACAGAATAGCAATGTATACTCTCTGTTTCGTATGAATTCAATGTGTTCCAATCATAACAGAGGAAGAAGAGTTTGGGTGGGATTGGGATAAGGCCACCGGAAGAAGCCAAAACTCGTGGGACCCACCCACTAGTGATTGCTCACCAGTGGGCCCCACTGGCCTACGTCCAACAGAAAACACCCATTTTAGAACAATGAACAATGCTCCCGTAAATCAAAGAAAAAAGAAACCCAATCCATAGTATGTATGTATGCATCTATGTATCTATATAATGCAGGTATGTATGTATTGAAAATAAAGAAAAAATCTGTAGAAATAGATGGAATAGGGAAACAGGTGTTTGGGAAGGCTACAATGGCAACCACAAAAATAAAATAAAATAATAATAAATAAAAGGCTGACTACCTGTCCGGAGGAAATCCAACGGTTGGGAGTTGATGAAAGGGGCCAGCTTGGGAGGGTGGATGAGAGGAGGAGAGATGTCCGTGAAGATTGGGAGGGCTGTGATGAGAGAAAGAGTTCATGTCCATGGCCCTTATCATCAGCCCTGATTTGGGTCTTGTCTCCTCATCCTCAACGGAAGCGGATTGGCTAGTGTACCTCACACCAGCTATATAGCTGCTGGATTGACGTCAGCAAGTTATGTGGGTCTTATCATGAGGTATTTGTTATATCCAAACCGTTCATTCATTTTTTGAGATCGTCTTAAGGATGAAGACGAAAAATAAGACAGATACAACTATCAAGTGGATCACACTACAAAACGCAGCAGGGGATTGAACGTCTACCATTGAAAACCTTTTTGGAGTCGGAAGTTTTGGATGAATATGAAATTTGTTTTTTGCTCTTCATTCAGGTCTTTGTGACCTTATGAACAGATTGGATGGAAAATTAACGTGATGGTGGGCCCTATGAATTATTTAATGGTGAAAATTATTACTTCCACTGCTATTTTTGATGTGGTCTAGATGATCTTTGGATATAAATAATTTTTTTTGTAATGCTCTAAAATAATATCTAAAAATAGATAAACGGTGTAGATATAATAAATATATCACTGTGTGGCCATGAAACTTTGATCTCCTTTAAACCGTTCGTACAACTCAGAGCTCGAGGAGCGTCAGTGCTTGTCTTCGCTCGACACGTACCAACGACAGCGGACGTGGATTTCGTCTTATCCGGGCGGGCGGGGTTCTGTAGTGCCCACCGTGATGTAAGGGTTTTATTTACGCCATTAATCGCTTTTCTCGTATTATTTTAAAGTATAAACGAAAAAATGCAGCTGGAAGCTGCAGAGATAAACTTTTCCAAGGCCACTGTGATTATTTTTTTATCATCCAACATATTCATAAGGTCACGTAGACGTTGAAGTGAAAACATAAAATATAAGCTTGATCCGAAACTTCTCCGGGCCCCTAGAAGTTTTTAATGGTAGGCTTGAAATCTCCACTTCATAGTTGACTTAAGATTTACCTTATTTTTTACATCATATATTAAAATTATTTGAGGAAAATGATAAACAGCGTGGATAAAATATCTACATCATGGTGGTCCCACAAAGCCCCGTCCGGACGGATTACCGTCCGGGCGGGGGTACGAGGCAATCCGCCTGGACGGATTCGCAGGGTTCTGTGGGCCCCACCGTGATGTAAGTGTTTTATTCATTTTGTTAATAGTTTTTCTTAGATTATTTTAAGATATGGGACAAAAAATGATTCAGGTAAAATTTTTATGTGGACCACAAAGTGGGGATTGAACATCCACCATTAAAAACTTCTTAGGAGCTGGAGAAATTTTCAATCAAGCTGATATTTGTGTTTTCATTTCATCCAAGTCTAAATGACCTTATTAATAGGTTGGATGGTAAAAAAACATCACAGTGGACCTTAAAAAGGTTTCAACGGTGGATGTCATTATCACCGCAGTCTCATTTGATGTGGTCTACTGGAGTTGTGAACCTGTTTCAATTTTATCAATATATGTTTAAATGATCTTAGAAAAGTGATGAACGACATAGATAAAACAATTACATCATGGTGGCCCCACATAGTCCTGCCCAGACGGATTACCATCCGGGAGGAGGTAGGACGCAATCCGCGTACATATAGCTGATCCGCTTCCATCCTCAACACCCACTTTCCATCTTATACGGACTGGAATCCTCTGCAATGGACGCCGAGGACGCGGATTGCCTGCGGCATGAAGCTAGGTGGGGCCCACCGTAATGTTTATGAGATATCCAACCCGTCCATCCGTTTTGCCGGATCATTTCAGGTTAGAGGTCCGAAAATGACGTAGATATAAGATTATAAGGGGAACGCATGACAGGAAACAGTGAGGATTGAACGTCCACCGTTGAAGCGTTTGTGGGGTCAAAAAGTTTTGAACAGGCTAATGCTTTTGTGTTTACGGTTCATCGCAGCAGGAGTGGCCCTATGAACGGCATGGATGATGGCGTATAAAACTAAAATCCGGATCATCTGCTTGTTATAGGCAGTAAAATCTTACCTGTCCCGATCTGATTGGGGACCACATCCCCACCTGCAACATTAATGATGATTAACGATGACGTGGATTAATCCCATTGCAATATAGTAGGATTTTTCTGTATTCATAAAACTTGGGAGTTTGACACGTAGCAAAATGACATCTACAGTAGATTTCTGACAAACAGAGCCCTACCATGAAGTATGCCTTTTATCCATTTTTCCTGATCATTTCGGGGCTTCATACCAAAAAATGAGAGGATATAATTGCCAAGTAGACCACGCCACAGGGAAATAATAGTAATTAAATATCCACCATTAAAATCTTTCTAAGGCCCATGGTAGTGTTTATTTGACATCCAATCTATTAACTAGGTCATAGAGACTTAGACAAAGGGAAAAAGCAATGATCATCTTGAACCAAAACTTCTATAGCCTCAAAAAAGTTTGTAACGATTGATGTTCAAAAACACTGCTTTATATAATGTGGTCTACTTAAAATCTCATTTTTGAGCTCATACCATAAAATGATCTGGAAGGATAGCATGGATGAAATACATCATGGTGAGGCCCCATGGAGAATCGACTGAAAAGCCAATCCGTTCTCCTTCCTGAGGTAGCGAGTTCTTGCCGAGAGCCACGACGCATGTGTCATATACATAGCGGATATGACCTTGAATATAAGCGAGATCTAAAATTCATATGTACCAAACACAAGAAAAGAGCATAAATAAAGAAAATGGTGGTTGAAACTTTTCTAACCCCCACCGCGATGTTTATGAGTCAGGGAATCTGTTCATAAGTTGACTCTAATCAAAATAAATGGAAAACACAAATATCAACGTGGTCCAAAAATTTTGAAGCCATCGAGAAATTTTTAATGCTGGCTGTCAGTCCCATTTTCTCATGTGGTGTGGTCCACTTAAGATTTGTATCAATTTAATATTTGGAATCATGTCCTAAATTGATCTTGTGAATGGATGGAAGACTGGAGTGGATAAAACACATACATGGCCGTGGCCTAAGGCTGCACGAATCCTAAGCCCTGAGCCCGTCTGTAAAACCAGTTTTTCACTGCACAAAAACACCCGAGCTAGCTTGTGAGACCCATGTTGTATAAGAAAAATCCACTCTGTCCATTTTGATCTTTGATTCTATATGATATGCGGCAAGAAAAGAAAAGATAGCAATATCCGCAACTCATGAGGGTGACGCAGGTCTTCCTCAAAGGGATAACTAGTCCGAATCCACTTGGCTTTTCTGTACTCATCTTCCTCATAATAATAACTACCCCGAATCTATCTAGCAAGATTATCTAGAATCTCACGAAGATGCCTCCATCTCACAAGAGAAATTTTCTAAATTAAACTCAACTCAAACTCTACAATTCATAATTTACTACAAATAGTAAATTTACTATTTATAATAAGTGTACAATTTAACTTAACCAAGCTATTCTCATAAATTTTATAAGCACTTTTCATGTTTGTGTTTTAAGGCTACCGCAGTGTGCGTCTTTAATCAAACCATTTAATCAGATGTAACTCACCCATATGAAGTGAAAATGCAAATTTCAGCCATGCCAGCCATCTTGTTGCGTTCAAATAGAAGCCCCGTATGGAAAGAGGAACCACCGAATCCTCCACTCACCCTTAGCTACATCCGGTACTGACAGGGGTTTTGCGGGGCCACCGTGATGTATGGCTTTTATCCACACCATTCATCCATTTGTCGTATCATTTTACAGTATAAACTTTAAAAATAAGGCAAATATAAAGCTCAAGTGGACTACACAATGGGGGCTATATGCCCGTAGTGAAACTTCTTGGGAGCGCAGAAGTTTCGAATCAATAGGATATTTATGTTTTCGGTTCATCCAGGTCTATGTGACCTTATGAATAAATTGGATGGCAAATAAACATGATAGGTGGCTCTAAAAAGGTCTCAACTATGGGTGTCATTATCACTGCTGCTTCTCGTGGTATAGTCCACTTGAGCCTTGGATCTGCTTCAATTTTGAGCTTATATATCAAAATGATATGGAAAATTGGATGGACAGTGTGGATAAAACCCATACATCACTTTAGCCACGCAGAGCCGCTGCTCATGCTGAGCTCTATTACCCAATCCGCGTACCTAAAGACGCTTCACATTCATTCAAGACAATTTGATTATTGAAATTGGACAATTGAATATTTTCATTTTTATCCTTTGAATAAATGTCCACTGATGCTCACCGTACATCTTCGAGAAAGAACCTCCTCATCTAGAAGGCTTGCTGGCCCACATGCAAGTTACATCAATCAACCAACACCTGTTTCGTTCGTAATGTGACATGATCTGTTGTGAAGATAGCCTGACAAAAACATTCAAGAACTTGTTTGGCTTCATGGGGACTTGGGGTGACATGTGTGGCCCCATTGGGACCCACACACTGAGTTGATATGATGATCAGAGCCGTTCATCTTCTAAGATGATACTCTATGCAGGCATCTGCAATAATTTTGAATGGATGTTCTGACCACGTAAATATTTTAAAAAGCTTCTTTTTTTTTTTTAATGGTCTGAGTTAGACTGGCCGCCAGCATTTGGAATGAAGTGGTCACCGACAATTTGAAATCAGGATCAATGCACTGTAGCTCATTTATGTGTCATTGCATCATCTTCACATGGGATTACATAACCAAACAAAACCAGAAATTACACGGACAGATCTGTTAGGTCGGCCACTGGCCTCTCCTTTTTATAAGTGTACGTCCATACCTAGGTTGTGTCCTAGTTTTCTCTTAGCCTTGGATGGGTGCTTTATGAGAAGTAGCATGGGTAGAGAGATACTCTGTTCATTCTTCTTTTGAGTAATATTTTTTATGGAAATTTTTTCACGGAAAAAAGGTAGGAGAGAATGAATCTTATATTTATGTTTTTATTGTTTTAGTGGAGAAGAATTTTACATGAAGGGATATTGTCGAATCACGTGAATCTTTGTATCTTTTGTCTCTTGTTTTTGTTCATTTCCTTCGTTTTTTTTAGATATTCGTTTAGTCATTTTCTTTTGTAGTTTCGCATTGTTTACATCGATTATGTGTGGATATTTTTTTCGTAATAATTGATATCAAAGCCAAAAGTCAGAAAGCCTTTTAACACAAGATCGATATTGGCGTTTGTATTGTAAGTGTGTTTCAGATGGCTGAATCGAGTTCTACTAGATTTGAGGTGTTGAGGTTCGATGAATTTAATTACGCATTGTGGAAACTAAAGATGAATGCTTGTTAGTGAAAGAACGATATGCATTTGTTATGCAGGTAAAGGAAAAAAAAAACTACAAAGATGAAAGATGGGGTATTAATTTTAAGAGAAAAATTAATTAGTTATGGCAAATATTTTTCTTACACTAAATAATTAGATTTTGTTCAATATGTCTAACCAAACCACTGCAAAAGGTTTATGTGACAAATTACAAAATTTATATAAAGAGAGTCAATGTTAAATAAGATCTTTCTCAAATGACAATTGTACAACTTGAAGATGGAGGAAGGGTCCTCTTTGCAAGAAAGTTTGAATGGGTTTAACAACCCGAATAGCAGATTAGTGGCAGTCAATGCAAAAAAACATTCTAGCACAATTCCAAGCCTCTCACTTGCTTTCTCTACCTTAAGATAAGATATATTTATAAGAATGAATTAGTGTTTTAAAGACAAACATTGATTATTTTGTTCATCACCTCTACGGACCTAGGCATGCCTTAAACAATAAAAAGTCAACAAATTACCTTATCTATGCACCTAAACTGGCCTAACCCTTCTACTTCAAAATGACATCTTTTCTTAACCTTATTCACGTATCATTCTGAGAGATAGACCACAAAACTGTTGGGGGCCTTGCACAAAACCTTAGGATCTAGCCTCTCAAAACAAACCAGAATTATAGATAATAAAGCAATGAAATAAATCAAAGCATAAATCACATACCACACAAGAGATTTTTACGTGAAAAACCCTCAAAGAGGTAAAAACTAGGGGACCTCGTCTGGATCAACAATCCACTATGAGTAGAACGTTACAATCGCCTTCACTCATGCAGGAGTGGATAAACAATGAGATAATAAAAAGAAAAATAGAGAGATCTCATCGATTATGAGGATGTAGAAGTACTGAGATATAAATTGCACAGTAGATAACCTCCACGAGCATAACCTCCCTTCTACAAGCTTCCTCTCTTTCTTTCTCTCTTTCTCTCACACATTTTATAGCCCTCTTGTGTTTTTCATATGCCTAGAAAAATCCTAGGAACCCCTATTTATAGTTTTAGGAAACTCCTTTCCTCATCCCAGTTACGAAATGACTCAGATTTCCATAATCCGCAAAATCGTGGAACGAATCTCTATAACCACGACCTATCGAGACGAGACCACTACCGGTCAAGCGCCACCCACGACCGGTCGAGCACCACCCTCGACCGGTCGAGCACCCCCGAAAAAAATAGTCCAAAGTCGCTGGACTTTGAGTCGAGTCAGGGCTCGACTCCACGACTAGTCATGCACCAGCCCTCGACCAGTTGTGTAAGGCTCACGACCGGTCGAGCACGGAGAAAAAACTCCATCAAATCTCCCCCCTTTTGACCCATGAGGGATTTACCTTCTTCAAGCCAGCCTGGTTTATACAAACCTCAAACTTGCCCTTGAGTAAAGCCTTGGTCATCTTCTCAAGCGGTAACACCTTTTATTCCAAAGTATCTCTGATCCAGTGATACCAAATCTCTATGTGCTTTGACTTGGAATGCTGACTTGGATTCTTGCTCAAGTGTATAGTATTCCAACTATCGCAATAGACCACGTGCTCCTCCTACTTCAGGCTAAGTTCCTGTAAGAACCTCTTCATCCAAAGCATCTCTTTACATGCCTCTGTGAGTGCAATGTACTCGACTTCCATTGTTGACAATGCTACGACCTTTTGTAGCTTGCTCTGCTAAGAAATTGTTCCCCCCGCAAATGTGAACATGAACCCCGATGTAGACTTCCTAGAGTCTATGTCGTCTGCCATATCTGCATTTGTGTAACCCTCTAACACAGGTTTTCCATCACCATAGCATAGGCTCAACCTGGATGAGCCTCTTAGATACCGCAGTATCTACTTAACCGCTGCCCAATGTTCTTTGTCAGAATTGGCAAGATACCGGCTGACAACACCAACCGCATATGCTATGTCTAGGCGTGTACACACCATAGCATATATCAAACTTTCTACAGCTAACGTGTAAGGTATCTTCTGCATCTCTTTCACCTCTGCCTTCATCTTGGGACATTGTGTATCGCTCAATCTGAAGTGACCATCCAATGGAGTACTGACCGGCTTCGCTGCATTCATATTAAATCGCTCTAGGATTTTCTCAAGATACCGCTCTTGTGACAGCCAAAACTTTCTGCTGCTTCTGTTACGGGTTATCTCCATTCCTAGGATCTGTCTAGCCAGGCCCAAGTCTTTCATCACAAAAGACTTGTCCAACTCCTGTTTCAGCCTGTCGATATTCTTGATGTCTTTTCCCATGATGAGCATGTCATCAACGTATAACAGCAGAACTAAGAAATCACCATCTGAGAACTCGTGCGTGAACACACAGTGGTCCGACTCCGTTCTGTCATACCCATGCTATAACATGAACGAGTCGAACTTCTTGTACCATTGTCATGGAGCTTGTTTCAGCCTATACAAGCTCTTTCTCAGCCTACACACCATATGCTCTTTGCCCTTAACTTCGAACCCCTCTGGTTGGTGCATGTAGATCTCTTCTTCCAGGTCACCATGGAGGAAGGTAATTTTAACATCTAACTGCTCTATCTCCAGATCCATGCTAGTCGCCAATCCAAGCAATACCCGTATGGATGTCATCTTCACCACTAGCGAGAATATCTACTCGAAGTTTATACCTTTCTTCTGACCAAACTCTTTCACCATAAGTCTGGCCTTGAACCTCGTCTGTGAATTCTTTTGCTTAACTTTTTTCCTGAACACCCACTTGTTACTCAAAGCTTTCTTGCCCTTAGGCAATTTCACTATATCATAGGTGTGATTCTTATGCAAGGATTCCATCTCCTCTTGCATATCTTTAACCACTCCCACTTATGCTTGTCGGCTGAAGCCTTGGAATAATCTTCTGGCTCTCCCCCATCAGTCAGCATAATGTACTCATGCGGTGAATACCTTTTAGATAGCTGTCTATTTATAGATGACATCCTCACCTGTGGCTCAACAGGTGGATCAAGTGGGGGCTGCTCCGCTATTCCATATTCTGAAAGAACTCCCTCGTCCTCTACACCTTACTGTATTTTCCCGTCATTAGGCACCACGAAAGAAATAATATGATCCATGTCCTCTAGCTCACCTAAACTAGGATGGTTCTTCTCTGGCTTACCAATGTCTTCTATACACTGATCTTTAAAGAAAACCATATCTCTGCTTCTGACGAGCTTCTTCTCGGTCGGATCCCATAATCTGTAATTGAATTTTTCATCACCATACCTCAAGAACACACACTGCCTGATCTTTGTATTGAGCTTAGACCTCTCATCTTTTAGTACGTGAACGAATGACCTACATCCAAACACCCTGAGGTGACTGTAAGATGGATCCTGTCCAGTCCACACCTTCTCAGGTACGTCTCCATTCAACGGGGTTGATGGAAACCTGTTTATCAGATACACTGCCGTGTGCATTGCTTCTCCCCAGAACATCTTGGGCAATTTCGCATGAGATACCATGCATCTGATTCTCTTTACAATGGTATGATTCATTTGCTCAGATACACCATTATGCTGGGGGTCTTTGGAAACCGTCTGTTCATGTTGTATACCTAAAGACTTACAATACTCATGAAAGTCGCCAATGTATTCACCACCATTGTCAATGCGGATGCACTTCAATGATCTACCTGTCTCTCTCTCGACCATAGCATGAAACAGTTTAAACACACCAAAGACCTCGTCCTCGGATTGCAAAGTATAAACCCAAACCCTCTTAGATGCATCATTTCTGCTCCTGACGAGCTTCTTCTCTGTTGGATCCTAAATCTATAACCGAACTTTTCATCACTATACCTCAAGAACACACACTACCTGATCTTCGTATCGAGCTTGGACCTCTCGTCCTTTAGTACGTGAACGGATGGCCTGCATCCAAACACCCTGAGATGACTGTACGATGGATCCTATCCAGTTCACACCTTCTCGGGTACTTCTCCATTCAACGGGGCTGATGGAGACCTGTTTATCAAATACACTGCCGTGTGCATTGCTTCTCCCCAGAACATCTTGGGCAATTTTGCATGGGATACCATGCATCTGATTCTCTCTACAATGGTGCAATTCATTCGCTCATTTACACTATTATGCTGGGGGTCTTGGGAACCGTCTGTTCATGCCGTATACCCAGAGACTTAACAATACTCATGAAAGTCGCCAATGTATTCACCACCATTGTTAATGCGGATGTACTTCAATGATGTACCTGTCTCTCTCTCTCTCGACCATAACATGAAACAATTTAAACGCACCAAAGACCTCGTCCTTGGATTTCAAAGTATAAACCCAAACCCTCCTAGATGCATCATCTATAAAAGTGATAAAATATAATGCCCTACCCAAGGTTTTTGTCCTCATAGGACCACAAACATCAGAATAGACCAAATCTAATGCATGCACTTTATTAACATGAGAAGCAGTTTTAATAAATGAAACTCTATGTTGTTTTCCTGATAAATAATCAATACAGGTTTTGAGAGGTATACTTGTCATGTCTGGAAGAAGTTGCTTCCTCGCTGGTAGTTGAAGCCCTTTTTTACTCATGTGGCTTAAGAGGCCTGTACCACATGTCAATAGCTGAATCTTACGCTACATTCAACTCACCCTTGCACACACCGACACTTTTACCTTGTAAAGGGTGCAACACTTCTTTTCTTTGGCTGTGATCAATGAACCCTTGATGAGCTTCCAGCGCCCACCAGCAAACCAGCTTTCATAGCCATCATCATCTAACCTTCCCGTCGATATTAAGTTAAGGCGAAGGTTTGAGATATGCCTCACATCCCTGAGAACCAATGTGCAGCCCACATCGGTCTTCACATAAATATCACCGACCCCTACGATCTTCGATACCCCAGAATTTCTCATCTTCACGGTCCCATAGTCACCTGACTTGTAGCTTGTGAAGAAGTCTCTGCGATGAGTCGCATGAAAAGAAGCTCTCGAGTTAATCACCTAGTTAGTGTCCTGACTCGTAGCCGTGAGACATATATCATAATCTACTGAAAGAATAACTACAACGTCACCATCTGAAACGATCGCAGTGGAATCTGATTCATCTTCTTTCTCTTTTCATTTTCCTTTCTTATCGTTCTTCTTACCATGACATTCATGCTTTAGTGGCTCTTCTTGCCACAATTCCAGTAATCAACATCCTTCCTGTTACTCGACTTGCCTCTTGATTTATCTCAGGCCTTCCCGTCCTTTCTGTTCTTTCCTCTCCTCTGTTCCTGTGTCACAAGGGACTCTTGCTGAGTGGAGCCTTGAGACTTCCTCCTTGTTTTCTCATTAAAGAGACAGCTAGTAACTTGTTCCATGAAAATCTTTCCGTCTGGCGCAGAGTTACTTAGAGACACCACTAATGTCTCACAACTGTCAGGCAATGAACTAAGCAATAGCAAAGCCTGCAATTCATCATCCAGGACCATCTTCATAGAAGAGAGTTGGTTCACTATATTGCTGACCTCATTCATGTACTCGGCCACAGAACCACCATCTTTGAACTTGAGATTCACAAGTCGCCTTATCAGAAAAATCTTATTACTGGCTGCCTTCCTCTCATACAGCCCTTCTAATTTCAGTCATAGGCTAGCGGCTGAGGTCTCTGTAGACACATGGTGAAACACGGAATCATCCAACCATTGTCTAATAAACTCCATCACCTTCCGGTCCATTTTCTTCCAATCATCATTAGACATATCCTTGAATTTTGCTAATATGCCTAAAATAGGAGAATATAAGTTCTTGCAATAAAGCAAGTCCTTAATTTTAACCTTCCATATGGTCCAGTTAGAACCATTGAGGTTGATCATCCTTAATGAGCTACCTTCTATAATTCAAAACCAATCCTGCCCGTTCAATGAACTTAGCTCTGATACCACTTTGTTGGGAGCCTTGCACAAAACCTTAGGGTATAGCCTCCCGAAACAAACCAGAATTATGGATAATAAAGCAATGAAATAAATCAAAGCATAAATCACACACCAGACAAGAGATTTTTACGTGGAAAACCCTCAAAGAGGTAAAAACCACGGGACCTCGTTCAGATCAACAATCCACCATAAAGTAGAATGTTACAACCATCTTCACTCACGCAGGAGTGGATAAACAATGAGAGAATAAAAAGAAAAATGGAGAGATCTTACCGATTACGAGAACGTAGAAGTGCTGAGATATAAATTGCATAGTAGATAACCTCCACAAGCATAACCTCCTTCTCTCTCTCTCTCTCTCTCTCTTTCTCACTTTCTCTCACACCTTCGATAGCCCTCTTGTGTTTTTCATATGCCTAGAAAAATCTTAGAAACCCCTATTTATAGTTTTAGGAAACTCCTTTCTGCATCTCAGTTGTGAAAGGACTCAGATTTCCGCAATCCGCGAAATCGCAGAACGAATCTGCGTAACCATGACCGGTCGAGAAGAGGTTACGACCGGTCGAGTGCCACCCACGACCGGTCGAGCACCACCGGAAAAAATAGTCCAAAATTGCTGGACTTTGAGTCGAGTCAAGGCTCGACTCCACGACTAGTCGTACACCAACCCTCGACCGGTCATGAGCCTTACACGACCGGTCGAACACGGGGAAAAAACCCCATCATAAACTTCAACCATCAAATAGTCAACAAGCATGATAAAAACCTTCCAACAGTTGAAATAAAATATCAATGGTTAAAAACCTTCAGTTAACCACTCAAAACATTTTAAGTGTTGGCCTAGTTAGAAAACTATTTAATGGATAGTCCGACCATTAAGTTCTAAGCCATTCATAAGTTTCCCAAGGTAACCAATGAAATCCCTTGTTGGAACATGTGGACCTCAATCACATCCTTAATGTATATATCTAATTATACATGTATGTCAACAATTAGTTTAACCTCACAAGGTGATATATGACAGAAAACACGAGGAACTTGAACTCCCCACACGTCCTCAAGTCTGACGATTAGTCAAAGCTAGTTGATTCGATTCAAGCATGATGGGCCTCCTAAATCAGATAATTAATATATATAATCCCCTAATACAAGTGTGCGGTCAGGTCTAAATACAAGGACTTGCATCTATGGACACTCACACCTTAAACACACATGAATATGGTTTAAGTGAAGGAGTGATTCCTCTTATTGTCCTTAAAAACTTCAGATTGGACACAATAATCACTAACCAATGGAGAATTGTGATCAATGGATCTTAATATCTTATATACAATGACCAACATGAGTTTTATGACAAATTTATGGTCATCATATGATGATGGGTATGGTCATCCAATGTGAGAGGACTGACTTGGGTCAGGATAAAATGCCTTCACAGTTGGGCATGACTTGCTTAGTGTACCTTGGCCCTATCCCATACGGGAGTGTGAGTGCCATATAAACATGATTTTGTTAGACCTATTAGACACACACATTATCTGCTTATATAAGCGTCGATGGAAATCTAATTTTTATTAAATGTTAATGTGGTATCGAACCTCAAAGCTCACCTTTTGCCAAAAATGTTAGTATTCGAGTTTGACATGCACCAGCAAAAAGCAGATTTTTTCTTGAGGGCCCAACTCAAATCTCGATGTATTTTGATCATTCTGCTATGTAGGAAGTTATGTGGTAACCTTTGATTGGCCAATAGGTATTGGCCAAAATCTGATTTTTGTCAGTAGCATTTTACAATTTTTTGGCCTTCTTCAATGGTGTGTGAGTTGTAGGAGGCATCTCGACTAATTAGAGATAGAATTTGGGTACTTTCGGGGTCAGTTTCAACTTTTAATCTACATCAAGAGTAATAGGTTTCTATTTCTTAGGTGGGGTGCCATACATGCCTATCTTCAACTGTAATAAAAATTGTGTACTAGTAAATACACAAGTGCATCAGGCACGTAATTTTATACCTGTATGAGCACACCTGTATTCACTTACTCGTAATAGTGAACATCAGACCCTTGCAAACTCTAATACACTTAATAAATTGTCAATCCAACCATCATAATAACTCTTCCTTATGAGATAAAGATGTCCAATCATTCAATTTAACCTTGAACCATCCGATAATAGTTGTCTATCTATAAAAGATGTACATCCACTCATCTACACACATATACTAAGATATGATCCGCTCATTTTGGATATCGCGATAATATACACTTAATCACCCGACAAAATCATAATCTAAAGTCCATACTACATTGATAATAAACAAGTAAAAACTCTTAAACATCTTAAACTTTCATTTACATCGTTATACACTCGATAGACGTGATCCAATTGTTGGTCGAGGAGATCAACCATACCCTTTATGTCTAGAATACCCTTGAGACCTCTAGTGGACCCTTAGAAAGCAAATCAAGACTGATCCAACCATTGATTGAGTTGAATTTCATCTAATTATTTGATGAAGAAACATTTAATAGAAACCCTTATTGATTGATTGAACCATGTGATAAATGGACCACAAGAGGGTGATAATGTAAGGTCATGATGCACTAGCTCTTAGATCTCATTTGTGTGAACCAGACTCAAACAGATTGCGCACGTGTCCTACAACTGAAAAACTGGAGAGAAGCAATGTGCACCCGAGAACTCCGTTTGAAAGCTAAATTTGTTGTGAAACCTCTCACAATCCTCTCACAATACATGTGAAAGATCTTTAGTTTATCTAAACCATTTATTGTGATAATTGCGACTATTAGTTATAACCAACACAAACGAACAAATCTCAATTTGTTGCATAAACTAAATCTGTGTCCAACTCTAACTTAGATCAATGTCAAAACTTTCCAAATCTTCATAATCTCATCCCACATAGCAAGAGTTGATAATGGCTATCCATACTCGTTTATTGGGCTTAAAGAAATGCTAGAAACTGAAATTCCATACTCGCTACTAAAAAACATATTCACATGTATCGATGGAAGATTATTCGTGTAAGTGTCAAACCCACAGTGAGAAGTCTCTCCAACCTTGGATTCGTGAGCCCCATAAGCTCTATGGGACCCATCTGAATCATCTAACATTGTCGTTTTGAAGAAATAGCCATAAAACCAAGATATGCCCTTAAAGCTCAGGTTGTCTTCTCCGTTTGGCCCATCAGCGACAATTTCACGAAGAAGACCTCATCTCGAGATCGAAACTGCTTAGTTAGTGGGCCACACAATTGTTATTCAATGGCCAAGAAACCTACAAGAATCATCATGGATGTAGATTCAGACCTAACTCAAAGGAATACTTGAAACTCGTGCGATTTTAGAAAACGTATTAATTCAACGATAAGTTGGTATGTAGTAGTTTATGGAGGTCTGTAGTACTACCATAAGGCCCTGCAAAAACCTTCAATAGATGAGAAAACAAATTACAACAGTTGAAAAGAGAGATTAAGAGAGAAGAGTGTGATCAAGTGTTATATACTGGGTCAACTTAGTAGAGTTAAGTTAGGTTTGGGTTGTGTCGGGATCTAATACATCTGAAATTCGGCCAGGGGGTTTTCTTAATCACCAGGGCATTGATCTGGTGTTGTATCCAGTAACTCGCAATTGAGTCATGCTGAAATTCCCCAAGTCGAACCGAGTCAAATAATTGGGTGGTTCATGACACCCGTGGGCTAGAGCGAGTTGAAGCTGATGCATTGTATAAGGTAAATCATCCCTCTTTGAATGATCTAGTTGTCAATTAATTATAGATATCTTCTTATATGAGTTCTAACTCGTCGAGTCAAGACCGAATCAATTGAGTTCATATGACGCCCCGGTCACTACTTCATGTGCGCGGGCACACATGTGGGCGGGCCCCAGTGCGGTTGAGCGAGTTCTTGTGTGGGCAAGAAGCTCTACCGTGTCTTGGGCGAGCTACTACTGATTATTGTAGCGTAACTTATCCCACATCGGAAGAGTTGTCTGAAGTTGTGGTGGTTATATGTAGAGTTGTCACCCTATACTGTATGAGGCCTTTTGGGGAAAACCCCGAGAACAAAACTGTGCGGACTGTGCCCAGAGCGGACAATATCATACAATGTGGGCGTGGGCTGTTACAAATGGTATCAGAGCCGAGGACGGCTCTGCCCTCGGTGGGGGATAATGTGACGCCCGGTCCAATGTGGACGAGCACACATGTGGGTGGGCCCCAGTGCGGCCGCGTGCTCTTGTGTGGGCCGACAGTGCTACTATCTTTGGGCGAGCTCTTTTCAAATTGTAGCATAACTTATCCCACATCGGAAGAGTTGTCTGAAGTTGTGGTGGTTATATATAGAGTTGTCACCCTATACTGTATGAGCCCTTTTGGGAAAAACCCCGAGAACAAAACCGTGCGGGCTATGCCCAGATTAGACAATATCATACAGTGTGGGCGTAGGCTGTTACAGTTCAAGTCGAGTTGAACTGGATACAAGTTAGTCCGAGTGCAAGTAGAATTTAGCTACAATATAAACGGGGTAACATCGCATCATGTGAGTGATATGCTATTAGTTTAATTTTCATGTTTGAACTCCATTCTTTTCAATTATAGTATGTTACCTTTCAATTTAAGCTCAATTTGAGTTCTTTGTGTATGTTCCTCTTTTATTGTGCAACTAGCGATCCTAAGGGATTGTAACACCCCATCCCTCCAATACTCAGGTATCAAATGATCTCGGATGTTACCAGTTTTTTTTTAAATTAAAATAAATAATTGCACATGCTCACGTGCACGTAGACCCAAAGACCTGAGGATTATGAGCCCCAAACTTAAACTTAAGAATCTGTAACTCAGCCAAACTTCATATCCTAAGAGATTGAATCATATTGTAATACCTATTGAACCCAAGCCATCAGATCCACCGTCCATCCAACCCTTATGCTCAATCAGATGAAATCTATGCTAGAATGCACTAGATTGAGTGTTCAATTCGAGTGATTAACTTATAGAACACATAGGTTAGAACCCTAAGACTTAGAGTAGTGAAAAATCTCATTTATAAGAGGAGATCATGGTCTGTAAGCTCAACCTACAGACATGTTCATTTAACCGACCGTGTAAACTTGTAAACTTGTGAAATTTGTGCTCCGTCGGTTTGACTGATAGAGCCATTGGTTCCTGTCGATCCAACCGACAGCCCATGTCGATACGACCTACAAATTAGTACGCTTGTAAACCACCAACTTTTTATTAGGGCCATAAAAACCCTTTTTATCACTTTTCTTTTAGAGAGATCAGGAGTGGATCGCTATTTCAGGCCATTCCTCTCCAATCTCGAACTGTGTGAGTTGTCATGTATCTTCCCTGATTGGAGACTGTCGATTGCAGGCCGGATAACTCCTGACTAGTCGGGTAAGAGGTCCTTTAGCCGTGCATGCCAGTCATTTCCTCCAATATATCAAGTTATTCATTTTTTATTTTGATTTATTTTTATAAATCCTTAATGTATTTTTTTTAAAAAAAATTAGGTGTAAATATGTCTTCATCTGACCCATCGACCAACATTTGAGACTACGATTCCCTAGTCGAATCGCCACGGTTTGGAAGAATGAAGATTGTGTGTGATTTGTATGGGGTAAAGTTTGTTAACAAAATTAATCGGCTTTAGTTACACCTGACATGTTGGGATGGTGAAGCAAAATCATGCTCTAAAGCTTTAAAGGAGGTCCAAATAAACAAACACGGAAGAGGCAGATGAGGGAGTCATATTAAGAGCTTTAGAAGAAGAGCAACTCCAACTCGCCTTAAAATGCATTATGGAAGAGGCTTTTGTATATCAACAATATCCTTAAAGACAACATGATACTGAAGCAGGATCGAGCATAAGCAACAAAAAGAAAAATAGTAACAGATACAAATTTATCGCCCGTATCGATGAATTTTATTAGGTGTTGGGTACTACGTACAAATTTTCATACAAAGAAAGTTTGAAAAATCTAGTTCAAATTATAAAAGAGCAGGAAAGAAACCTCTCTTCACCTCCTGATTCAGAAAGGTGAACCAATATGTATATGAAAAATTAGAGAACGGTTTGGATAGATCAAACGAGGATGCAAGAGCCTATAGTTATATGCCAGAAAGGCACTCCTCATACAGAGGATATTAGATTAATGTTGTGAACAATGTAATTATGATGGATATAATTATAATGTATTATAATGGTATTTCATGCATTTTAGTTTTAACTTCGAACTCAAATTTGAAATTGAATTAAAACTTGACTCAAACTTAATAGATCGAAATCGAACTCGACTCGAAAGCAAGATCTTGGATCGAAATGCCAAACTTGAATTTGTTTCAGAAGCTTGAGCTCGAACTTGACTTGAACTGGCCCGACTTGTTAACCAAACTAGGCCGAGCTGGACAGTTAAACTCTATGATTGAATCGAGACGCGTATGAGCTAAGGTTGGCTGTGACTAAGTCAAGCCGGTTCGACTCATGTACAACTTTATCCTTCATCAGGTTATTAATTAAAATAACCCTCAATTATGATGTAATAAAAAGCGTTAACACCAAAAGTTCAAGCCATATCTTTTCTAGCCCTCTTGACAGTTTATTATTATTATTATTTTTAACGAAAATGCCTCTCTATCAGTTATCCCATTTTACGATGGTAACTTTTTATGAAAGTCGAGAGGGCCTTTTGATAATGAAGTGTGGGCCCCACTAAATCAATTATTAGGGCTACCTCTTGGCCGATCTGATTTGTTGACTTTAATTGGATAATTGTGAACCTACAGTGGGGTCATTTAAAAAAATGTAGCTCTCCATGGCCATAACTAAATTAACGTTGTGAGTTAATTCTGGACTGTTTTATTAGTGTGGTGTATCTGTGATGAGTTTTGCCCTCAAAATTGGAAAAATGACATGAAATTAAAATCCATTTCATGCAGACAGATTGGATTTGCTATAAGACGATCCAATGAGCCCCACACAAGATGTCGGATGGATTCAATAAGTGGGTCCCTTACCCGGGAAGGCTATTTAGTATTTTTTTCCTCTTTCTTCGATTTTTTCACAAGATGCGAGCATTTTGGCCGTTAGGATTGTTGTCATCTTCGTGGGACCCACTCCAACAAACTTTTGGCGTGTATTTGGAGCCATTCCCTTCATTCTGGTGTTTTTTTAAAAAAGATTTTTGGTTTTACAAAAACGAATATAACTCGTTCGTTACATGATTGATTTGGATAATCCTATACTCATTGGAAAGGTAATTTGATGAAATTTCATGTCTTTAAAATCACCTCATTTGGACACCATTTGATTGCCCAAAAGTGGGCCTAAAGTTACTATGGTTCACCGATACTCACTGTGGATCACTGATACTCATTATGGATCACTGGTCCCATAAAAATAGTCATAATGCTCTCATTACATGTTCGATTTGGGTGATCTTGTACTCGTTAAAAATATAATTTGATAAATTTTCGAATGAATTTGGAATCACCTCATTTAGACATCATTTTTTTTCTTTCAAAAAGTGGCCCAAAGTTACTATGGTTTGCCGATACTCATTGTGGACTGCAGATCCCATAAAAACAATCATGATTCCCTTGTTACATGTCTGATTTATGTAATTTTATACTTGTTGGAAAGTTAATTTGATGAAATTTTAAATGGATTTGAAATTGCTTCATTTGGACACCATTTTATTGCCCAATAGTGGACCCAAAGTTCATTTATTTTGATATCTCATTTGGTGGTAAATACCATAATGAACTTTGAGCAGTCTAATAGTGTCCAAATAAGGTAATTCTACAACTATTTAAAAATCCATTAAATTATATTTCCAATGAGCATGAGATCACCCAAATCAGGCATATAATGACAGATTTATGACTATTTTCGTGGGATCTGCAATCTATAGTGAGTATTAGTAAATCACAGTAACTCTGGGATAACTTTCGGGCAAACCAAATGGTGTCTAAATGATTTGATTATAAATTCATTTAAATTTTATCAAATTACCTTTCAAAAGAGTGCAAGATCACCCAAATTAGACATATAACAATGGAGTTATGACCATTTTTGTGAGACTGATGATACATAGTGAGTACCAGCGATCCATAGTGAGTATTGACAAATCATAGTAACTTTGGGCTAACTTTTGGGCAACCAAATGGTGTACAAATGAAGTTATTTCAAATACATTTAAAATTTCATTAAATTACCTCTCCAACGAGTATAAGATCACCCAAATCAAACATGTAACAGAGGAGTTATGACAGTTATAACTGTTCGTCCATTTCAACATTCATCTATTTCAACATTTATTATATTAATTCATTAGAACATTCTTCCATTTTAAAATTCATTAATTATAACATTATTCAATTACAAAATTCATCCCTTTCATAAATTCCTACTATTCATACCTATATAAAAAAAACAAGTATAAAGTAACCATCATGCCCTCCTCCCCTTTACAAAAGCCTATTATTGAAAAAAAAAAAAAGGACACAAAAGCCACATTATCCTAACCTAAACCTACCTTTGACCGTCATATCTTCTACGCCGGAGAGTATGAATGAAAGTTTTTTTTTTTTTTTTTTTAAAAAAAATACTCAGAAGCTCACTGGAAATAAGGGAATGATGTTGAAAGCTTGTCGAAAGTTCGCCAGAGTGGGTCACAAGGATGTGACAATAGTCCTAATTTCCAAATAGTCCACTCCCATGAAAAAAAATGAAGAAGAAATAGAGAGAAAATGCTAAATAGCCTTCCCATGCAAGAGGCCCACCTATTTAACCTATCCCGCATCTTGTGTCGAGCTCAATGAATCATCTTGTAGCATATCCAAGTCATCCACATGAAAGATGTTTTAATTTCATGCCATCTCCCTAAGTTTTTGGGTAAAACACATCATGGATGGACCGCACTTGAGGAAACAATTTAGAATTAACTCACAACGTTAATGCAGTTTTGAGCTATACGACACTCTAATTTTTGAAATGACCATATTGTTGATTTACGACTGTCCGATTAAAATAAACAGATCAGATCAGTCGAGAAGATCCTAATCATTAATTTACTAGGGCCCACTCCCTATTCTGAAGAGGCCCTCTCAACTACCACGGTATGTGGGAATGGCTGACACATGGATATTTTCATTAAAAAAAGCTAAAAATTGCTTAAAAGACTAAAAAAAGATATGACTTGAAATTATGTTGCCAGCATCCTTATTACGTCATAATTGATGACCATTTTAATTAATAACCCCTTATCTGGATTAGGTGGGGACCTTATTGTGACGCCCACCTTGATGTATTTATTGTAAATCTATATTGTCCAACCATTTTTCTGGCTCATTTTAGGATATGATGCCAAAATAGAAGCATATCCAAATCTCAGGCGGATCATTTGAAACGAGTTGGATCACATGAAACGGCCGTGATTGAATGCTGACCATTAAAAAGCTAAAAACACACAAGGACCCTCCTTAATGCCCACCAAAAAGTTTATTTTCCATCCAACTTCTTGATAGAGTCAATTAAAAAGAGATAAAAGAAGAAAATAAATATAAGCTTTATTAAAAAAATTTGTGGCCCGCAATAAATTTTTCATGGTCAATCATTACTATTTCATCTATGTGGTATGATTCACTTGAGATTTGAATTTGTTTCACTTCTTAGTTCACCCCTTAAAATGAGCTAACAAAAAATGAATGAACAACGTGGATGTACAATACATACATCAAGGTGGGCCCCAAGGTCCGGGCTGCACCGTGTTGGGTTAGGCTGAGCCGCACCTAATCGGCTCCCACGGCGGAGAGGGGACTGAAGAACTTAAAGGTCTACTGCATTAGTCTGCAACAGTGCCCTATATACAGAAATTTTCAACAACTGGGGCATATCGCTGATTGATCCAGACCGTTTATTATGAGACCCCCGGGAAATAAGGATGACAAATGACCTAAAGATTACGACTCTGCTGGACTAAAAGATCCTAGACATAAAATATTTTTAAGCCGTTTTAAGGGATGCTGCTGTATTATTCTCTTAACCGTCTACTTAAAAGGAGTTATGAACCACTAATCTAATGTATGTTACCGTTTAAATGCATCCTATCGTACATCCAGGATCTCTCACACGTATTCTATTGCATATGTGTGAAGCGCTGTATCAAGGGTACTTGCGTACGCGCCTTATTTCTCCCATTTGATATCCTGCTAGCCCGACCGACTGTAGTCAGGCTAGACCATAGGGATTAAATGGCCACCGTTAAAAATTTCTTGGAGCCACATAAGTATTTGTGTTTTCCCTTCATCCAAGTCGGGTGGATGGTAAATAAAGAAAGGTTTCAACGGATTGCGTCTCACGGTGGTGTACGTGTTTTACCCATGCCGTTCATCCATTTTGGCATATAATTTTAGGGCAGCTGCCCAATAACGAGAAGGCAGGTTCAAGTCTCAAGTGGACCACCATAAACAATGGTAATGATAACTGTCACCGTTGAAATATTCCTTAATTTACCATCCAACATGTTTATAAGGTCACATGTAGTCGGAGCTGTACACTAACCAAATTAGCCCGGCTAACCTGCTTGGCTTGACATGAAAAAGCTTGAATAAAACACAAGTGTTTAATGAAATAACTTAACGGAGTGTAGCTTAGTAGCAAGAAATGTATATATTTGAAACAAATATATATATATATATATATATATATATATATATATATGTTGAGGTCGAAATCTGGTCAGCCCTCTTCTCCTCTGAACAGGTGTTGAGAATCACACATAAACCGTCCGCAATGGAGACCCAGACCTGGCAGAGACCCTCCGATGCCTAAGTCAGGACAACAGAATCTGGGTCTAAGTTTAGAAGAGAGAGAGTCTCAGAAGTTGCGTGACCTTTACTACGGGATGATATAATATTTATACCTCCTCATTTGCTCGATTTGTGTCCGATCATCTCAGCACAATCAGGGATACGTGGGTCGTGGAGATATTGCTCGGAATCAGAAGATCGTGTCCTACGACGTGTGTATCTGCGGGCGAGTTAATAGCGCATTTCTACATATGGCAGTTTCTTCATTTAGCGCGTGGGACCTTCATCCTCGGGGGTACCTCGGCTCGGCTGGACTGAGGACGACAATGCCAATCCGAGCTGATGACTGGTTTCATTGAGCCATTCGCTCGGAGTCGATCGTACAACCCAGAGGCTCTTTCTTTCGATTGCCCGTGGGAAGAAGCTGATCGAGGATGGGAGCTTCGTTCATCCTAACTCATTCTTTTAGTATTATTCCGAGGTTCGGACTCTCCGCTCGGAGTAACGAACAGTTGGTCCTTCTGCTCGTTATCGGCTCGGATCTTCCCATAACAGAAGCCCCCTACTCTCTGAGGTCATTCATGAGCTCGGAGAGTAATCAACTGGAAGGTCAGTCGATTCAGTTTTTAGGCGCATTTATGGTTCTCGTGTGAAACGTCTCGCACTCGAAATTCAGCGGCTTCGAGCTAAACATGAACGAACACGTGGCGACGGTTGGGATTTCGAATCGTTACCGACTTGTGGGTGATTGCCACGTGCTCTCGAGGCGTCATATCGAGCGCTCTTTTCTGCGCTCGGGTACCGTGTGGATTAACTCACACAATAATCGAGGAGGATTTCGTTACTTTTACCATGTTTTGAACCAATGATGTAACGCCACGTCGGACTCGGAGTCGGCCAGCCATGATTCCGACGCAGCCATTATTACAGACCATTCAATGCAGGGCCTTTTTATTCCATAAAAGGCCTAGCCAGGGTCTTCATTCGTCTGCTATCGTTTGGCATTTGAGTTGTTTAACGGAGAAGGCGATTTCCGGCGAAGGCGATTTCCGGCAGAAGTAGTTTCCGACTGTTCTCACGCTTGCTGAGGTCATCTCCGGCGATTGTCGGGTGAGTTTGATCTTTAGCATCTGTGTTCCAAGATGTCTTCTGATAGGGAAATGGCCAGGAGTTACAATGATGACTCTGAGTTAGGGAGTTCTGATAACAGAAGAGGGGCTTCTGAAGGTTCCTTCGAAGCAGTGCCGTTATATCCTCGGCCCCGGAAACAGGTAGTGGCGAGAACTCGGACTCACCAGGTCAGCAAGAAAGGGGCAAGACGAGCTCCCAGAGTTGCCACCGCCGATGTTCCAGAGATGCCTCCTGGTGGGAGGGCGTCGGAATTGGTTCCAGGGGGCTCTGTAATTCAGAGTCCCAAATGGAATGGATTCGGACGAAGTTTGACATACCTCGCTCCGTTTCGGATCAGGGCCCCCGAGCCCTCTGATGCTGCTGGCAATCCCGCAGCCGGGGAGGTAGCCATATTTTTATGTGGCCTATTGTGCGGACTCCGACTCCCGATGCACCCCTTCATTCGAGCTCTAACCGCTACTTAGGGTTCGCGCTCGACAGCTTCGCACCTAATGCTTGGAGAGTGCTAATTTCCTCTTACATTATCTGGCACCAAGTAGGAACTCGGCGTTGGCCTTGACCAGCCGCTTGAGCTTGTACACAGTCAAGACGAAGGTAACGATCCACAGTACTATTTCGCGACCGGGGGTAGCAAGGGGTCGGGGCTCATCTTGGGTCTTAGTCCTCAAATAAGGATTTGTGAGAAAAAGTGGTTTTGGGTCACAGCGAGCGAGTGGGAGGCGCCCAGCCAGAGGGTCGGGGCTTTATCGGCTCGGGTTCTGTTCGCTTCACTATGCCGAGTTGGGTCGAGATTTCTTTAAAACAGGCTTTTTACTTCAACCTTACTCTCAAGAAAAATTGTCCTGCAGGTTTCGCGAGGGGCGTACCCTTCATTACCTCGGACCAGAAGAACCAGATAGCCAAAGCGAGGGCATATTCGGAGGAGCATCGCCGCTGGTCAGATCTGATTACAGCGGCTAACCTTTATCGATCGGGGCTTTGCAAGACGAGGCCGCATTCTACCTCGCTCAGTGAGTATCCTTATTTTCAATCAGTTTTTTTTTACAGGTCCGAAGTAACGTGATCTTAATCATTCTGCTGTACAGGCATGGCCGAGGCGTCCGGTTCTCGGAGGAGGAGAGCTGCGCTATCTGCTGAGGAGATGTTGAGGACTGAGCCCCCCGCGAAGGTAGCTCGGAGGAAGAAGGTCGCTCATAGAGTTCATCCTGCAGGTTCTGCTTCAGCGGTTGCGGCTCAGAGGGCGGCACTTCCTCCTCCTATCCCGAACACCTTGGTTCGGGATACACCCATTTCTGCCCTCGGCGCCTTTAGTCGAGGGACCAATCGCACCGCGATTGTGTCCCCAATTCCAATACTACCGGGCGGTGCATCCGCAATTGTGTCCCCAATTCCAACACCATCGGGTGTAGCCACGAGGGCCCCGGTCGGTGTTGAGATGGTCGTACCTCTGCGTGGCCTTAAACTCGGTTCTGCCCCAGCAACGGGGGCAGCCCTCCCTCCATCCGTTGCCGCTCCTCCCAGTGAAGGAGCGAGGTTAGAACCTCCGTTGATAGCAGTTCACTCATCCTCCGAGAGGGAGGAAGCCGTTCGAATGGCTGACGCTATGATTACCCAACCGGGTCATGAGGGGAGGCTATGCGTGATGCCGAGGAGAGGCTCAACCCTCGGTAGCGATCGGACGGGGCCGGAGAAGAGACGGGCTCGGCTCAAGTCAAGTTGGCACGAGCGGAGGACGGTTCGAGCCGGGTTATCACATGTCTTGTCGACGGATTGGGCGGCGAAACATGTTTCGAGGAATCCATTTCTCGCCTTCTTGATAAACCGGACGACCGCTTCTTGGAAGACTTGGTGGAGTCTTCTATCGTACTTTGTCCTTCGAAGTTGTAGTTATTTTTGTGTTATTATTTCCTTCTCATTTCTTTGCTTTGGACCATCTGTTCCGAGGATCCTCTGTCTTTGGGAGAGGGTCCGAGAGCGTCGGAAAAATTGACGCCGAGGTCGAAGCCCTTAGGAGCGAGGTGGGAGCCCTCTCCGGGCAGAGACGGAGACCCTCCAAACGAGCGGGAGTCTTACGGGACAATGCTTCTATTCTTCGGTGGAGCGGAGTGATCTGTGTCACCGGTTGAAGGCGTGCAAGTCTCGAACCGCCTTCACTTCCGAGGGTCGTGAAGGACCTCGAGGCGGGTTGTGTGGCGGTGGGGCGAGCTGGGTCATGCCAAAGTCCGAGCCGACATCACGCTAAGGAGATTGCCCGACCGAATGAGGATCAAAGGAAGATCAAGTCTGAGGCCGTAGAAGAGAAAAACAGAGCTATGCCGCGGCTCTGGAAGCTCAGAAGGCCGAGGCTGAAGTCTCCTTGGCCATGGCAGTTACTGTAGCAATAGATTCATACAAGACCTCGAAGGAGAGGGATGTCGAGGCTGCCAAATTTTATGACCGCGGTTTTGACGAATGCCTTATCGAGGTCCAGAAGCTATATCCGGACCTTGACCTTGATCCTCTCATACCCGAGGACCCCGCCGATCTTTAACTTGCATCGAGCCGACCGACCCGAACAAGCCCCCGGTTCCCAAGCTCCTCTGCCCTCCTGAAGGCTCCGTTTCCTTTATTTGTATTGTTTTTTTTTTATATATACTTCGTTTTTGTAATCATTTAATGAGAGAGCCAATTTTGTGTCCCCACTTTTTCTTGGTTATTCTTACTTTACAATGCAATCGAGTCGAGTCCTTGATTTGCTCGGATGTGGTGCTAGGCCTCGGTCGATCCTTAAAAGGATCAAGTCGTTTAAAAGCTTTTCAACGGAGGGCCTTCCGAGTAGGTGGGACCGACTCCCTTACTAGGGGGTCGGAATTACCCATTGGCTTTGCCCACCCTTAAGGGGGGATGCCTTTGTAGAAATTGGTCCGACTTCCTTAGTGGGAAGTCGGATCGCCTCGTAGATTCATTTCCTCGGTTAAGAGGGGGCGCCTGTAGAATTTTAGCCTGTTTGATCTTTGTTGATGGCAATGATAAGCTGATTGGATGTGCTTTTATTCATAACCTTAAAGGTTTGTCGCTCGGGGGCGTACATTATTGAATGACCTCAAAGGTCGGTAAGCTGCTCGGAGCGCTTTATTACTGATAGTAAATTTTCAGATGCTCTGCATTCCACGGGTGGGGAGTTGGCGGTTTTCGAGATCTTCTAAGTGGTAGGACCCGTGCTTAGCTGATCGGACCACTCGGTATGGTCCTTCCCAGTTAGGGCCGAGTGTTCCGGTTCCTGGCTCGGCCGTGTTCTGAAAGACTCGTCGAAGAACTAGGTCCCCTGATCGAATCGCCTGATCTTCACTTTAGAATTGTAGAACCTGGCTACCTGTTGATGTCGAGCGGCAGTACGGAGCTTTGAAACTTCACGGATTTCTTCCAAAAAATCCAGATTGGCAGTGATTTGCTCAGCATTTTGATCTTCATTGAAACTAACCACTCGAGCCATAGGGAGGCCGATTTCAACGGGCACTATTGCCTCCGACCCATACGAAAGCGAGAACGGAGTTTCTCCAAGGTGGAAGATTGAGCTGTGGTTCTGTACGCCCAAAGGACGAATGGGAGTTCTTCCGGCCAGTTACCTTTTGCTTTTTCCAGCTTCTTCTTGAGGTGGTGCTTGATGACTTTATTTACTGCCTCCACTTGCCCATTAGACTGCGGGTGCGGGCGAGGCGTAAGCGTTCTTGATGCCGAGCCCTTTACACATACCCCCAATTTGTCGTTGTCGAACCGCTTGCCATTATGCCGAGACGATAGTATTCTAACTCCGAATCTGCACTATGTTCTTCCGCACGAAGTCAATTATTTTTGCGTTCGGTAATCTTTGCGACAGGCTCGGCTTCGCCCACTTCGTGAAGTAGTCGACAGCGACGATGACAAACTTGACTTGTCCTTTTCCGGTTGGCAAAGGGCCGATGATGTCGATCCCCCACTGAGCGAAAGGCCACGGACCGCTCATGGGAGTCATTTCTTCTGCCGGTTGTCGGGGCACGGACGCAAAACGTTGACATTTGTCACATTTTCTAACATATTTTTTGGCGTCTTCTTTGAGAGTAGGCCAGAAATATCCTTGCCGAAGCACTTTTAAAGCCAGGGCTCGGCTGCCCGAATGGTTTCCACAGATCCCTTCGTGAATCTCCCGGATGACATATTCTGCTTCCTCGGGTCGGAGGCATCTGAGATATGGCTGCGAATACCCTTTCTTATATAGAGTTCCATTCAGGATGACGTATCTTGCTGCTCGGACCCTTAGGCGTCTGGCTTCCTGTCTGTCTGAGGGAACCTCTCCTGACTCGAGATAGTCAAGGATCGAGTCCATCCAGCTTGGACTATTATCCACCGGATTAATCATCTTTTTCTCTATTCGATCGATGCTGGGATGTTCGATGAATTCTCTGGACGATCCGTGGAATCTTTCCCTCTCAATTGGTGAAGCCAATTTCGCTGTGGCATCGCCCATGCATTCTCCGTCCTCGACCGTGGTGAGCCGTCTCGATTCCAAAACTTCTCGATCAGCTTTCTGGCCTCATCTAAATAAGCAATCATCCGACTTTCCTTGGCTTCATAATCAGCGGAAATGTGGTTTACGACCAGCTGAGAGTCACATCGAACTTGCAGAGATTGGACTCAGGCTGGCGGCTAACCTGAGCCCCTAACAATGCCTCGTACTCGGCTTCATTGTTGGAAGCTTTGAAGCTAGAGTCGAATGGCATATTAGATGATTGTGGAGTCGGGAGCGATCAAGACGATCCCTGCCCGGCTCGTTTAGAGTTAGATGATCCGTCCACGTAGAGGATCCATCCGGCTTCTGGAAGAACCTGTGAGTTATTTGGGAGGTCAGGCGGAGTCACTTCATCTTCGCTGTTATTCTGCCCTTCTTCTGGGATGGTGAATTCTGCGATGAAATCAGCCACTGCCTGGCCTTTCTTTGCTGTCCTTGGTTGGAACGTAATGTCAAATTCTCCAAGTTCGATCGCCCACTTGATCAGCCGACCCGAGACTTCTGGGAAGTGGATTTGGAGAATCTCGGGAGGGGGAGTCGGTTAACACGACGATCGAATGAGCTTGGAAATATGGGCGCAACCTCCGAGCCGAGACGATCAGGCCGAGTGCGAGCTTCTCCAGAGCGGGGTATCTTGTTTCTGCTGGTACCATGGCCTTGCTCACATAATATACCGGGTGCTGTTTGTTCCCTACTTCCCGATCAGAGCTGAGCTGACTGCCGAGGCTGAGACTGCGAGGTATAAGAACAAAGGTTCGCCTTCCTCCGCTTTGATAGCAGAGGCGGTGAGCCCAGATATTGTTTCAGCTGTTGGAAAGCTTGCTCGCACTCGGGTGTCCACTCGATCTTCTCATGACCCTTCAACTGTTGGAAGAAGGGGAGACATTTATCAGTGGCTCAGGATATGAAGCGTCCGAGTGCTGCTACTCGTCCAGTAAGGCACTGTATCTCCTTGACAGTTCGGGGTGAACTCATGTCAAGGAGTGCTTTGATCTTGTCGGGGTTAGCTTCGATGCCTCTCTGACTGACTTGGAATCCGAGGAACCTTCCCGAGTTGACTCCGAAAACGCACTTCGTCGGGTTCAGCTTCATTTGATACTTTCGGAGGACTTCGAAGGTTTCTCCGAGGTCCGCCAAGTGATCGGATGCCTTGACACTTTTTACCAACATGTCATCGACATAAACTTCCATTGTGCGCCCAATCTGCTTTGCGAACATCTGGTTGACTAATCTCTGGTATGTGGCTCCAGCATTTTTCAGGCCAAATGGCATGACCGTGCTGATGAGAGCCCCCACGTCCGTGACAAAGGTAGTCTTCACTGCCCGTCGGAGGGATGCATTGCGATTTGATTGTAACGAGTAGGCATCCAGGAAGAAAAGTAACTCGTGTCCTGCAGTACTATCCACTAATTGATCGATCCACGGTAATGGAAAACTGTCTTTTGGGCATGCTTTGTTCAAGTCTGAATAATCCACGCAAACTCTCCATTTGCCATTTGCCTTCCTAACCAGTACCACGTTCGCGATCCATTCTGGATAATATACTTCTTCAATGAAGTCGGCATCCAATAGAACCGAGACCTCTTCCGCAATGGCTCCACACCGCTCGGCATCGAATGGTCTCCTTTTTTGTTTCACAGGTTTATGATTCGAATCCACATTCAACCTATGAACCAAGATGTCTGGAGAGATTCCCGGCATATCCGCATGTGACCAGGCGAATACGTCTCTGTGTCGTCGCAGGAAATTCAACAGCTCGGAGCGTTGCTCAGGCGTGAGTGATATTCCGAGCTGGACGGTCTTGCTTGGATCGACTTTGTCGAGTGGTACCTTCTCCAAATCTTCGATTGGTCTGCTCTCGGAGGGTCCGCGCGGGTCCAAGGTATTGACAGTGAGTGTTTGCTTTGCAGACCCTTTTTGAACCGCAATGGCATAGCATCTCCGAGCCTCGCGTTGATCGCCTCGGAGGTAACCCGTCCCGCCTTCGGCGGGGAATTTCATCATCAGGTGATAAGTAGACACAACCGCCCGCATTGCATTGAGGGAGGGCCTGCCCATAATCACATTATGCACTGATGGTACGTTAACAACAAGGAAGTCCACCATCAAGGTGACTTGATGTTGTCCTTCTCCCGCAGTCACCGGGAGGGAAATAGCTCCTTCGGAGATCACTTTTTCTCCGGCAAAGCCGTGTAAGGAGGTCTTCACAGGTCTGAGCCGAGATTGTGGAATCCCCATTCTTGCAAAGGCCTCAGAGTAGATCATGTCGGCTGAACTTCCCGTATCAATGAGAATCCGGTACACCTTATGATTGGCTATGGTCATAGTAACTACCAAGGCGTCATCGTGTGGGTGTTGGATCCCCCGAGCGTCATCTTCTGTGAAGGTGAGGTTACTGAGGACTGACGCGCGGTTCTTTGTTAGGCCGCTCGGCAAGATTGACGTAATGCTCGGGTTCCTTCGGGAGTGAGCTTTTCGAGCTCTTTGAATCTCCTCCTCTGCTTTACCTCCGAAGATGGTGCGGATCTCCGAGTTCCTCGGTCGGATTTTTGGGCGTTCACGTGGTCGCTCCTCTTTCCCAGTAGTTTTCTCTTGCTTGGTATACCTACGTAAGTGGCCCTTCCGGATGAGGGATTCGATTTCATCCTTGAGATCTACACACTCTTCGGTATTGTGGCCGTGATCCCGATGAAAGCGACAATACTTGCGCTTGTCGCGGAGTTCTGGGTCTGCCCGCATACAGACTGGCCAATTGAGAAGTTTTTCGCCGCGGATATCTAGTAAAATCTGCTCAGCTGTAGTATTGAGAGGTGTATAGGAACGGAATCTTCCTTCTGGCTTTCTACTCGGTCGACGATCCCGGGAAGAATGATCATCCGAGTTTTCCTCGAGGCTTGGGGCTCCTCGTTCCTTGGCCTCTTCCCTTTCCCATTCGGCTCTAAGCACTGGATACTCTTGCGGGTGGCGGAGAATTCCTCGGCATGAACGTATTTCGGGCTCTAGCAATGAGCTCGGCTAACGTCTTTCTTAGGGTTCTTCCCTATAGAGAAGGCGAACCTTCCTTCCCTCAAGCCGCCGCATCTTGCGGCGAGTGCCATCTTGTCGTCGTAGTCTTCCACTTCTGCAACGCCTCCTCGTTGAATCGGGCAATGTAATCTTTTAAGGATTCTTTTGGCCCTTGTTTGATGGTGAGCAGTGGGTATTGGGCTTTCGGCTTCTCTTACCGCTTATAAATTGGGTAAGGAATGACCGAGACAACTCTTCGAATGAACTTATAGATCCAGGCTTGAGTGTCGATACCACAATTCGAGCGGACCCAGCCAGAGTGATGGAGAATCCTCTGCACATCATCGATCGCGATCAGATGCGCATCCATGAACGATAAGCTTCCACATGTTCGATGGGTCGCCGGACCGGAGTATTGTATGACAGTGAAATCCGAAATCTACGAGGCATCACTTCGTTCATGATTTCTCACTGCGGTGAACGGAGGCTTGGTTTCTTCCATCATGGCTTGAACAAGCAATGCAGGATTGATGACTACCGTGCTTTATTGTTTCAGTAGCATCGGGACCGATTATTCAGTCCGCATGGCCGAGACTCCCGGGGATCTCTATTTTCCGCCACTTCTTCCCGAGTGCTTTCCCGGCTCAGGCATCCTTCTCTCCTTTCTCCTCTCCGGGGGTGTGACGAAGGTCCGTTGGAGCCGAGAGCCGAAGTGGTTTGGGACATCCGTCGGGGCTCGAGTCGTCACATTCTGGTAGGAGCTCGGGAGGGTTTTGAGCGGTTTCACCGGTGCTCGGGTAGATTGTTGCGGAGATGTCCGCGCCTCGGACTTCTTGTTGCTGAATGGGCTTGAACGGTTGGTCTGACTCCTTCTGGTACTGGACTTCTCCGCTCAGGTTGTTGCTGGGGCTCGCGCTCCTGCCTCATCCGTTGCAACTCATTGCGCAAGGCCTGCACTTCGCCTTGTAAAGCGCGGTGCACTGTTGGAACGATTGCGAGAACGCTGAGATGGGCCGGAGCGGACTCGCATGGAGCGTGATGAGGAGCGGAGGCACTCCTTCCCGCTGCCACAGCTTTCTTCTTTCCTCTAGCCATAACTTTCAAGAACAGGAAACTGGCTTTTTGTATCAGTTTCCCACAGACGGCGCCAAAAATGTTGAGGTCGAAATCTGGTCAGCCCTCTTCCCCTCTGAACAGGTGACGGACCTGGAATCCTGCACATAAACCGTCCGCAATGGAGACCCTGGCTAAGCCGGGGGACCCTCCGATGCCTAAGTCAGGACAACAGAATCTGGGTCTAAGTTTAGAAGAGAGAGAGTCTCAGAAGTTGCGTACCTTTGCTTACGGGATGATATAATATTTATACCTCCTCATTTGCTCGATTTGTGTCCGATCATCTCGGCACAATCAGCGGGATACGTGGGTCGTGGAGATATTGCTCAGAATCCGAAGATCGTGTCCTACGACGTGTGTATCTGCGGGCGAGTTAATAGCGCATTTCTACATATGGCAGTTTCTTCATTTAGCGCGTGGGACCTTCATCCTCGGGGGTACCTCGGCTCGGCTGGACTGAGGACGACAATGCCAATCCGAGCTGATGACTGGTTTCATTGAGCCATTCGCTCGGAGTCGATCGTACAACCCAGAGGCTCTTTCTTCCGATGCCACGGGAAGAAGCTGATCGAGGATGGGAGCTTCGTTCATCCTAACTCATTCTTTTAGTATTATTCCGAGAGTTCGACTCTCCGCTTCGAGTAACGAATGATTGGTCCTTCACTTTCGTTATCGGCTCGGATCTTCCCATAACAATATATATATATATATATATATATATATATATATATATATATATATATATATATATATATTTATTCAAATAATGCCCACATGGTTTGATAAAATACTTGTAAATAGATGTTGCTATTTTATATACGGTGAGAAATTTAAAGTACACTATGTATTTGTAAAAATGCCGCACCAGCTGTATTTTGGCTCAAACTGGCATAAGCTTCTAACCGGACCGAGCCGAGGTGGCTAATTAAGCTCAAGGACTGACCTGAGCCGAGGTCAGCTACAGGCAGAGCCGAGCCCATCGGTGCCAAACTCGACTGGTTCGACTTGTGTACACCTCTACATGTACTGTATGACAGAAAATGTCAGCTTGATCGAAATCTCTGTGGCTCCCAAGAAGTTTTTATGGCCAGAATTTAATCCCCACTGTGTGGTCCATCTGAGCCTTAGATCTGCTTATTTTTTCCGATTATACTTTAAAATGATCTTAAAAAATGGATTGACGGCGTGGATAAAACACATACGTCCCTGTGGACCCCGCAGAGGGACGGTGTGGATTTCATGGAAGAAGTTTACTCATGATAAGTTGTAGGCACGTTTCAGCCATCTACCCATAGCAACGCCATTATTTGTACGCCCGCTGCATAGAAGTTATATGCTGCTCCCTCCTCCATCCAGCTGCATCAGGCAAACATGCGGTGATCTGGTCTGTTAATCTTATAGATTACCGTGATTGGACAACTCCGACCGTCCATCCATCATGAATTTCAATGGTACAACCATGCAATTCTCTGACCGTTCCTTTCTTCATCTCACTTCTCCGATATCGATAACAGATCAATTCCAATACATATACTTTCCACGTGACGGCCCACCACAACCAACGGTTGCGATCACCATATGTTTCAAGAGGAGATTGCATAACAGCTTCATGCAGCGCGCGTCGAATACTCCCACTCTGTAGTCTGTACCGTTCCCCAGAATCTGCTTACCGGTTATACCCGGTAACAACAGCGATATCCGTACACCAGAAAGTCACGGAAGCCCAATTCCAAAATCCCATCCAGGTACATCCCCCGCTCGATATTCCCCAAATACAAAAACCACATCTCAATCGATCCCCTGGAAAGGCTCCTCCTTCCATTCACCTCATCCCCTCCATTTCTAGGGTTAGGGTTTTCATTCTATATGGAATCTTCTCCTTCAACCTCCGCACGTTGCTGCTGCATCATTCCCTACCTCTGTCGCGACTCCATGAGCTGTTGTTGTTGCACCATCTGCCGTCGCTCCTGTTCATCTCTCTAATTCTCAAAATACCCATCTCAAAATTCTCCCCCCTTTTCCCATTTTACCCCTCTCTCCTCTCTCTGATGGATCTCTCACATCACCAATCCAATCTAACTCTCTCCTTCCACCCGTCGATCGCCGACGAATCCATTGGCCGAGACCCGTCCCTGACCGTCCGATCGATCCCCCTTCAATTGCTGGAGCCACAGCCGGATAATTCCTCCACAGTAGATCAAGAACTGCCCGACAACAACGACGACGGAGAGCCCCGTGATGAGGAGGAATTCATCATCCTGGGCCACTCCATGTGCTTGAAACGACGCAAGATCGACTCAGAATCCTCGTCATCTGCACTGCCCTTGAAGCGGCCCCCTGCCGATCTTGAGACCCGGCGAGCCGCAGTTCGGTCCTGGGCCAACCAGCCCCTCTCTGCCACTGACCCCGACATTCATGAAATCATGGAGAAGGAGAAGCAGCGGCAATTCAGGGGAATCGAGCTGATCGCATCTGAGAACTTCGTGTGCCGGGCGGTCCTCGAGGCACTTGGCAGCCATCTCACAAACAAGTACTCTGAGGGCATGCCGGGTGCGAGATACTATGGTGGAAACCAGTACATTGATCAGATTGAGATGCTCTGCTGCGAGCGGGCTCTCGCAGCATTCCACCTCGACCCCGAGAGCTGGGGTGTGAATGTCCAGCCGTACTCATGCACCTCTGCCAATTTCGCAGTCTACACGGGCCTTATTCTCCCGAAGGATCGGATCATGGGGTTAGATTCACCGTCGGGTGGGCACTTGAGCCACGGGTACTATACACCGAGTGGGAAGAAGGTTTCAGGCGCGTCGATCTTCTTTGAGAGTTTCCCATATAAGGTGAACCCATTAACGGGGTACATTGATTACGATAGGCTTGAGGATCGGGCAGTGGATTTCCGTCCCAAGATACTGATTTGTGGCGGGAGCTCATACCCACGGGAATGGGATTATGGACGGTTTAGGCATATTGCCGATAAGTGCGGGGCCGTGTTGATGTGCGACATGGCCCATATTAGTGGCCTCGTTGCTGCTCAGGTACAGATTCTTGCACTAGATTTATGTCATTTGGGTTGAAGGGTTTTTGTGATATGCTTATGTTTGGATGCACAAGTGAATCTAATTTTGTACATGAATATTTATCAAGATGAAATGGCGATAACTACTGGTATTTCCTATCATCCGTAATGTTGAAGTTGCCCTTAGATTGCAGTTATACTTCTTTTGGGGACAACAAGAACTAAATTGATGTAGTGAATGTCCACAGATATGACAGTGGACCCAGCAGAGTTTATGCCTATAGGGACTCTTCTATGCAGGGGTTACAGGAAATTTGCACCCCATGATCCGCATCTTTGCATGTTTTAGAATCCGATGATAGTTCATCACCATTTTGAAAATGGTGGGGGCCCATCCACCTCACGTGTGGAACTTGTGGATATCCGAATTGTGGGGCACAATGCAGATGAAACTTAGTGGAAAAAAACACAGATCAAACAATATAAACTATCTAAGCGATGGTTAAAATTTCAAATGTAAAATAGTGAGTCCAAAGTATAAGGCCCAAATCAGATGGTTACTACCATTTTACCAGTGTAATTTTTGGTTACTCTCCATCCAAATTTGGAGATGGCGATAATCACTGATGTTGTAATAATAGCAATTCAATCTGATAGTGCATTCAGATGCGCCCTTAGAATCATGGTGCTTCGACATCAGATTCTGATATGAATTTTTGATGTTGATTTGCTGAGAAGCATATGTTTTGAATGCATGGCTAGGAATGACATTGCATTGTATTAGCTTCTGACATGATGGTATAAAGATTAATGCTTTAAATTTCAAGCCCAAGCACTCTTTCTTGAAGTTCTTATCATTATGTACTATATATATATATATATATATATATAGAGAGATATAGAGAGAGAGAGAGAGAGAGAGAGAGAGAGAGAGAGAGAGAGAGAGAGAGTCATGCTCCCCTGCGCACCTACGCACGTGCCTCCCCTGCGCACCTTTGCACACGTGCCATGGGTGTCTAATCTGAACGGTCCATGTGATGAGGAATCCCATGAAACCCTATGTGACAAATTTTCACCCCAATCTAAAATTCTGGTGGGCCATAGCAAAGAGAAACACAAATCAAGGGAGGAAACTGTTTTCATTTTTCATGGCCCATCAAAGCTTTAGATCAAAGTAAAACTTGGGCCTGGGGGGTTTCACGAGGTTCTGCTTCACATGAACGGTTCAGATTTTGGATCCACATTATGTATGATGGGTTCTCAAAAAAGTTCGTACGTAGTACGTACGAACTGGTTCGCAGGTGAGCATTTCCGTATATGTGTGTGTATATATATATGTTTGAAGGATAGTTGAAGGTCCTCTCTTTAATTGCAATTGAAAATTTGGATCAATTCCCCTTTCATTTGGAAGTATTGTATACACCCATAATTCTGATCCCCTTTCATTTGGAACTATTGTATATACCCATAATTCTGAGCTTCATGTTCCTCCTCCCAAGAGACATGTCAGATCCGGGGGCATCCCAATCGGATTAAATAGGATGACAGTTTCTCATTCCGAATCTGTAAAATCATAATTTCGATCAAATCACACATCGCAGTATACTAGGCCTTTTAATTCCGCACTCACACCCAATAAAAAATGCCAAGCTTAAGAATTTACATTTCACATGGCCAAGAAAAATTTCCAAACAAAAAATTTCATGCATTCAATCAAGGTAAAAAACCCGCAACTAGCAAATCAAAATTAGAGTTTGTAAAAGAAAAAATTATATGTAACAAGGAGAAAATCTTCAACAAAATACTCTTCTTGCACTTTCCTTCTCTGCAAAATCTCTAATGGAAGGTAGGCTGCAGGAGTGGAAACTCACCTTTTTCTCTTGCTTCTCCTAAAGAAGAAAATGAATAACCTCTAAAAGCTAAAGGCTAGCCCAACTAGTTACTGACCAACTAGGAATAAGAATTTGGAAGTTTTTAAGATTCAATTCAACTTTTTGATCCCCAGTGTAAGGAAAACAAACTGGAACGACACTTGAATATAAAATTGCAAAACTAACCTTGTACCACATACATGACACGCTCAACAAAAGAAACTGAAAATTTAACCAAAAAAGTTAAGCATACATGGAATTATAACAGGACAAGGGACTTTATTATTTGATGAACCACATATTGGTTTGAAAGCAGTCATGATCTTGGAGCGCATGCATGACCCTAGTCCGTTCTTTTTTTTTTTTTTTTTTTATAAATATTTTATGCTCGCCATAGAAGAAATTTTGGGAAATCGTATTTTTTTTTTCCTAAACTAAAAACAAGAAATTGTACCACTACTATGGTCAGCTAAACCTGTAATCATGGTTGGTTTTGATTGTCTCTCTTTTGGATGATATATTTGACACCAACTTGATTTTCTTTTCCTCATCAAATTTGGGGCACATGATTTACTATCCTCTGGCATCGCTGCTGAAGGCAACTACACTTCTAGCAAGATTGTCTTAATGTGTATAATATATGTTGACATATGCGATGGTGCATGCACAGAAAATGCTTTTTTCCTTTGTCTTTCTACCATCATCATCATCATCATATCATCATCTTTGTCATCATAGTGTTGTCATCGTCGTTGTCATCGTCGTTGTTATCATCAAGTCTTTGTAGAATGCCTAGTGTGTCCAGTAGCAATTAGTGAATGGTCTCAACCCTACAAACCGATGATTGGTGTACTCTGGGAATGGATTCTGACTGTCCAATCAGTTGACCACCTCATGGGTTAGCCATAGTGCAAAAATTGTTCCGATGTTTCTAATTGTCTGTAGATAGAACAAGGTCCGGGAAAAAAAAAATCTATGGACAACAACTAGCTTCAATTGTTGAGCATAGGTACATCGATGAGGTGGTTTGTGAGTTGATCAGATCAGATTGCTCAGCATAGTCGTCAATCTTACATGTTATTGGGTTGATACCATTTATGTCTAAATGATACTGCTTGCACACTTGATCCAACCTGTTTATTTTTGCCCTCAGGCATGTTTTGTAAAGTACTCCTTTCGCTCTTTCTTTCTAGTGAACTTTTGAGTTGTTGTTAATAGAAAAGCACTCAGGACACTATTGTAATGGGATCTCCATGTTAGTTATGTCGCACGGATCATAACAGTAATAACTTATGTTTTATATGGCTGTTTCCATTACAGGAGTGCGCAAGCCCCTTCGACTATTGTGATATTGTTACCTCAACGACTCACAAAAGTCTCCGGGGTCCAAGGGGAGGTATAATCTTTTATAGGAAAGGGGCGAAACCAAGAAAGCGAGGGATGTCTCTTTGTCAAGGAGATGAAGCTGATCAATATGATTTTGAGGAGAGGATAAACTTTGCTGTTTTCCCATCATTGCAAGGTGGGCCCCACAACAATCACATTGCAGCCCTAGCAATAGCATTCAAACAAGTTGCTACGCCAGAGTACAAAGCATACATGCATCAGGTCAAGAACAATGCTCAGGCTTTAGCATCTGCACTGATGAAGAGAAAATGCAAATTGGTGACTGGTGGGACAGACAACCATTTGTTGCTGTGGGATCTAAGAAATATGGGTCTAACAGGTACTTCCCAATTTATGCATTGTTCCATTCACTTTTATCTTTAATAGTTAATTATCAAGGAGCATCTTTTCCATTCTTTTCAGGCCATGATGGAAGGGAATTCATATCTTAAAAAAGAGAATGACAGAAACATCCTTCTCTTTCTACTTTTGAAGCAGAATTTTGTACTACTGTGTTACGAAAACTAATATAACCTTATCGTTGAGAAAAAAAAGAAGGGATCTAACCATCGACAAGGGTGGGGTGTAAATAGTGGCTCCTTGTCAGATTCTCTGTATCTTGTTTGGTAATTATGCCTACATGCATGACATATCTTCTTTATTTCGAACCAGAGCTTTTGGCTATGTCTCTGGCCATGTTGAAGATGTTGATAATCTGCATTTCTCAATTGAAATGTTCCCCCCCACCCTGTTGAAGAGTACGTGATAGCTTATTGAAAGAGGGCTGGAATGACTAGAAACACATCTCCCAGCAGAGACCTAGTACTCAAATGTTAATGGGGCTGTCATTGGATCAAGTCCTATAGTAGGTGTAAGGGTGTACCCAGGCTAACTAGGTTCAGGTCTTGCTGGTCTAGGTCTTGTTCTTTAAGATCCGCTCGGGTTTGGATACCCACCGGATCTTTGGATCTGGGCTTCAAGTTGGGTCCAGGACAAATAAGAGCATTTACATGGTTATGCCCACCCAAGGATGGATTAGATCGCACACATGTGCCACTTTGACACATGCATGGTGTGTAAATGGTTCACCTACATGTATGTGGCTTTGCCTTGGAAAACCTCACTTGGTTGCTAGAATAATTAATATATATTTAATACATATAGTACTATTTTGAAAATGACTAGACTTGACCCTACCCAATTCTGGGTCCAAGAAGGTGAGATCCAAACCTGATCGGATTTGCAACAGGTCCAATAAAGGGATCTGGGCCCATTGATAGCCCTTAATGCCTCTCTACTTCCCTGAAATCCTCTCTCCCACAGCCCACAAACTCATTGAATGCACGAAGGCAGAAGAACAACCTTGCCCCTCACTGATAAGAAAACCACTTTGCCCCACTCTATGAATTGACTGACAGAAATGGATTTGTTTTCGATCATCCTTTTGGATTCTAGCGGTGCCAACAATCATCATCACTTAAAGGTCCCAGACCCGAGTTTCGATTTGTAGGTGTTAGACCTATTCAAAATTTGCCATTTGTGCTGCCCGAGCCTGGCTCGTTGCTAGCGCTTTCCTTCAAATGGTCCAGATGACATTAAGGGGGCGTTTGGATCAGAAGTTGCTTATGAACACAAATTTCAACCTTGTGAAGCTTTTACCAACTGAAGAACGCATTCTCCAAGTCTGACTAAATTGGCTGCATGTCCAAAGATAAGGAACAGTGCACAAATAGATGATCCACTTTCCACACGTCAGATGTGATGGACTTTTAAAAGTCAGGCACCCACCTCTCTGTTCAATTATTTAAAAAATACTACATTTAGTAGTATATTGCAATTATTTATATATAAAAAAACCCCCAAATAAACAACATAATGATAAGAGCACGACTTCAATGCACACACTCAGCACCAAGAGTCGCTGCGCATGTTTTCCCCTGCTGCTAAAAGATGGTTGGTGGGAAATCTTGCAAGCATTTCAAATGCACCCAGCCTACCAGTGAGAGATGTTCAAGTGAAATTTTCTGCACATTGCAGCAGCAGGAGCCGGAGTGAGTAGCAGTAGGAGACTAGTAGTAGTATTAAGATGAGCAGAGCAGGGGCCGGAGCGAGTAGCACTAGGAGACTAGTTGTAGTATTAAGTTGAGCGGAGCAGCAGCAGAGTGCTCCATTGTTTATAAAAAGATTACCTCATTACTGTTTTTAGAGAGAATGTTTTGCTTCAATTTGTCAGTGGTCTGGTGGGCCCCATGTGGGATGGGCCTACAGAAATCACATTGGTTCATATAACCTAGCCATCCTATAGGCCTTCGTCAAAAGGATGTTTAGAAGCAAACATGGGCAATGGTCTACTGCTGGTTGGTGCGTTATTCATCAAAACAAACAAACAGACAAATATGGGTGGCAGACTGACAGTCTATATGCAAAGGAGAAGGTCATTTATATGTAGGCACATACATAGAGATGGATATTATGTGTAATTTGACCGTATGTTCATTTGAGCCCTATCACATATAGACCAATAATGATGATGGCTCTTAAGTGCAAATGATGTACAAGATTCTCTCAATCTAAGTAAAAAAATAAATAAAAATCAAACAACTGGGTTCCCACTATTTGTGATGAGTGGAAGTAAACATCAGTTGATGTTGAATGGAGGGGAAAACCACCAAAATTGGGCGGGTGAGGAAACCAGTGACTTTTTGATACACCCTGTCACTTAGGGCCCGTTTGGATACCACCAAATAAGTTACTTTTAGCAGTAGATAAGCAACTTGTTTGAGATAAGTAAGTTTGGTTTATGATCAATTGTAAGTAGCCTTTTTATTTAAAGTTACTTAATCACTTCAATTTAATAAGTAGAAATCAAGATAAGCTACTTAAGGCATAAATAGCTTATCTTAAGTAACTTAAGATCCAAACGCCTCCTTAATGACACATGACATTCAAAAGGCTTAGGTTTGAAGCATCAAGACTGTTAAATTTATGAATTTCTCTATTTGGAATATAATGTCATATGCATATGCATCAAAAGGAAAGGGTAAGTAGCTTTTTTATTATAAGATAAGTAAGTTTGGTTAATGATCAATTGTAAGTAGCCTTTTTATTTAAAGTTACTTAATCACTTCAATTTAATAAGTAGAAATCAAGATAAGCTACTTAAGGCATAAATAGCTTAAGTAACTTAAGATCCAAACGCCTCCTTAATGACACATGACATTCAAAAGGCTTAGGTTTGATGCATCAAGACTGTTAAATTTATGAATTTCTCTATTTGGAATGTAATGTCATATTCATATGCATCAAAAGGAAAGGGTAATAATGTTGTTATATGTGTAAGTCACGTTGTTTATTGTTTGGAGTGAACCAATGGCATGTCCTGACCTGCTTTCTTACAGGTAAGAACTACGAGAAGGTCTGTGAGATGTGCCACATTACTCTGAACAAAAGTGCCATATTTGGTGATAACGGTGCTATTTCTCCAGGAGGCGTGAGGATAGGTAAGGTCTAATGTCCTTGTATTTTTTACTGCATAAATTTCTTCAAAGGTCTGGAGGGTACTGACTATGAGCTGATGGTTTTACTCTCATCAGGCACGCCTGCTATGACATCGAGAGGCTGTTTAGAGGGTGATTTTGAGACAATTGCTGACTTCCTTCTCAGAGCAGCACAGATTGCAAGCATTGTGCAGAGGGAACATGGTAAGTTGCGAGCAGATTTTCTTAAAGGTCTGCAGAACAACAAGGATGTTGTGGAGCTTCGGAACCGTGTTGAGACATTTGCTGCTCAGTTTGCATTGCCGGCATTTGACATGTAAATGTGTTTGAGAGTTACTGCTGACCAAGTGCTGTCCTTCTGCATATCCAAAACGCATATATGGTGAGCAATCTCAATTCCTTGTTACCGCCCCTTTGGCGGCCTTCTTTTCTACATCCTCTTTGTAAATTATAGAAGATGGTCATTCGTTATTCGACGTCAACATAAAGTGCAATTTTCTTGGTTCTGTCCACCTTGTTGCATCTGGCGAGCGGATCGGATTCATGTCATTCCTCTCTTTGGCTTTTGTAGCCTCATGGGATTCTGTAAATTATAGAAGATCGTAAATTGATACAAGTGCTCATGTCGTTGAGTTGTTTTGTTTGGAGCCATTTGTAATTTTTTGTTTATTGAACTTACATTGGAACAATAAGTTCAGTGCATATTCTATTTGCAGGTATTTCTTTGGAAGAGAGCTACTTACAGCTTTGGATTTTCCCCAATTTAAAAGGAGGCCCAGTTTTGGGTTGGTGTTTTTGTGCTGGTCCATGTGCATTGGTTGTGGAAGAATGATTGCCAACAACCTATTGCAGGTTTTGCTCAAGGTACAGCCGATCATACAAGCCGCCAACGTGCAAGTCGTCCGAGCTGTACAAAAAGCGGTCCCCACCCATCATTGGTTGTGAAAAGCAGGCCAGGTCAATAATAATTAGTAGGCTGTCAACTGGTGGGGGTTCATGGTTCCTATACCTGGATAACCAAGTTTGGGTGTTGTGAATTCAGAGGTCCTATTGAGGATACTCATCGGGTTTTGGGTTACTTTGGGCATTCACATAGTCGGGCCCACCTGATCGGGTGGATTGGATCATACGTGCCAATGTGACATGCATGGTGTGTAGATGGGCTCTCTAATGTATACAGCTTAGGAAACTTTATGCTGCTGGTGTGTCTATATGTAATATCAACATTACAACTAAGTAGGCCCAACCCTCGCTTTAACCAGCCTCAGTTGGATGGCCTGGACCGAAATCCAACCCAAAATCTTGATGGGTCCAAAAACCAGCTAAAATCAGGTCAGGTCTATGAAGTACTAACAGGTTGACAGTTTAATTGAGACTATCTGAGTTGGCTGATTCTATGCCGATGTCCTGCTCTGCCCACACGATGGTTGCAATAGCCCACTTTTTGTGACCAGTGTTCTTCATGCTGGGGTACGCCTTTTGAACAGCTCGGATGTGGCATGCGCTTGAAATTTAGACACTGTTGATGAGGTTGTAGCTCATAGCTTAGCTAAACTACCACCACTTGTAGGTGTACGTTGGCGTCCTCTCTTTATTAAAGTGGTGAGAAAGCACAGTTGTAGGTGCACGTTTGTGTGCTCTCTTTATTGGGCCTGTTAGATTTTTCAGTAGTAGCGTAAATACCGTGGAAATGGGTAATTATTACCGTTTCACCTGTTTGAATATCCATGGGAATTTCCATCTTGGAAACTGGTTCAAAAGACCTAGTTTAAATTTTTGGATCCCATGGTGATGTATATGACATATCTATTCCGTCCATCCGTTTTACCTCAACATTTTGAGACGATAAAAAATGGTGGTGTAAATACCCTAGAAATGGGTAATTATTACCGTCTCACCTCTTTGAATATCCATGGACCTGTTTGAATATCCATGGGAATTTCCATTTTGAATATCCATGGGAATTTCCATCTTGGAAACCCGTTTAAAAGAGCTAGTTTAAATTTGAGACATTAGATAAAAAATGAGATACATCCAACACTGAAGTGTCCCATTGGAAACCAGTTCAAAAGAGCTAGTTTAAATTTTTGGACCCCACGGTGATGTATATGACATATCTATTCCATCCATCTGTTTTACCACAACATTTTGAGACAATAGATAAAAAATGAGGTAGATCCAACACTCAAGTGGCCCGTACCAAAAGAAACAGTGGCCCCAAGAAGTTTTTAACGGTAAGTATTTGATTCACTTTTTTTTTTTCCGTAGCATGGTTCACTTGAGCTTTGGATATGCCTCATTTTTTGGCTTATAGTATAAAATTTTCTGACATAATGGATGAACGGTGTGGATAAGTGACATGCATCATGGTGGGACCACAAATATTTTACAGTAGTATTCTCCATTTTTGCATTAGAAAAGGAGGCGGTCAAATCAAATACGGGGAAGAGTGCGGCAATTACATAAGGTAATAATTATTACATTTAGCAGGGCATTTACCCGGGGAATTGGAAAATCAAACACGCCAGAAAGCACAGTTATAGGTGTACGTTTGTGTGCTCTCTTTATTAAAGTGGTGATAAAGCACAGGTATTATTGATGAAGAAAACATTGAAGATGGTGTGACAGTCGCGTTGGTGCTTGTTAAAAGGGGAGTTTATGTTTTGTGTATTAACGGCAGAGATGCAGCCTTGGGAGGCAATGCATTTTCCATGGATGAGAGATCTCTTCTTGCTTCTTGTTGCAATTGGGATTTGTAGGAATAATTTAAAATGCTCCGGGTCACATCACATGGGCTATACGCCTTTTATGATAATACTTATTTTATATTGTCAAAGATGTAGGGTGGGCGTCTCATCACCTTGTCCATGTGAGGCCAACTGGTAGTAGGGCTCGGACTAAAGCTATTGTGGCTGTAGTTTGCAAAACCAGGCTGGCTGGCACGTTACTTGGGTGGGCCATCCAGGCCAGGCGGTCGCAACACTGTCTGGCTGGGGAAAGTTTAAGCCATGGTCCTGGTTTCAACGTGACTGGACTTGGCTGGTTTTTTTTTTTTTTTTAATTCGGGGTTTCGAAGGTTGAATCGAGCATGTTGCTGTGCTGTGTTGATGGAGTAGCCCGGCTTTAATCCCTTAAGCCCTGGCCTTAATCAGGTTGAAAAGGTATTGACCCTGGACATGGGCCTATACTGCTGGGGTGGGCCAGGCCGGCCCTGTAACAAAGGGAGCTTGATCCAAATGTTTGAAATAAGTCTCGACTGAAGAAAACATTTTTGGGTGTCATCCATGCACCAAAATCCCCACATATAAATGGTTTGGATCATTGAAACATGGACCGAATCAATGGTTGCCTTTAAACTACACTTGCATACCTATGCTAGTGTATTAAAGTGAATATAATTTAGTGTTTTAGAACTTTTTCATGACTAAAATACCATTGATTAAGACAAAATAGCAACATGTACGCTGTTGCACATGGAGCCCACCTGAGTGTATGTATGATATCTAACCTGTCCATCAGGGTGACCGACCAAGAAAATTAGATGGCCCAAAAATCGACCCTATCCAACCATCATGGGTGCCCCCATGTGAATTGGGAGGTTTCTTGATGGCCAACTACTGTTATTTTTTTGGTGGGCCTGCCATATTCAACGAATTTAATTTTTGGAAGGGTAAAAAAAGGAAGGAAGAAAGAAAACTTTCAGTGCATCATGTAGGCTCCAACATCTATGATCCATGCAATCATCATGTGGGCCACCCATTAGGTCTTAGGGCCATAAATTAGCCCTTTCTACAACTCAGTAGGCCACACCACTGTAGGTTTGTGTTGCGTGTTAATTTTTTAGAATATAATCGGCGGTTATGATTTCTTAACTGGGATCACGCATACGTAGGCAGCGATATGAATTAGAAAAGAGATTGGCCACATACTATGAAAGATGGCGTGTTAGACCCAACCATCCATTTGGAAGAGGTGCCAACATGGCGTTTGCTTATATACCAAGTGTACTATCACGGATATCTGTTAGACCCAACCATCCATTGTGGGCTGGCTACAAGCATGCAGATGCAAACAGGCCAAACCATTCATCAGATCAGCTAGCTACAAGTTGATATCAGAAATGCCGATGGTCCACATTCAATGTCTACATGTACCGGGCTTTGATGAGCCAACAATCTTGGTTCTTGGGTCAATGCATTCTCATTTTCGTGTGCATAGATGGGATGGGTTGAATCTCGCACATGGGTTGAATCTCATTTTCAGGACCATCGCACAGTCCAAAGATGGCTAGGGCAGGTTCACCTTCAACCCAACCTATGTAAGTAGACCTTCAATCCCACAAATCATGCTGGTCCACTCGTCAAATGGAGAGGACATGTACTAGAAAAATGGCCACTCAGAAAGAGAAACACAAACGAGCTCAATGTAAACCTTGTGATCCACGTGATGAACGGACATTCCTAATATTTCCCAATCAAATTATCCTAGCCATTCAACAAAAATAAAAAATAATAAAAAATGAACAATTGCAGATTTTAGAGACTAGCATCCACCATGACTAGTCGTATGTGAAACACAAGCAGAGCAAATGCTGAATTCAATGTTGCATACTTTCTCATTCTCTTTACTCTCTGGTAAGGATTCTAAAGTTACCATGCGACCTTTTACACCACCATCTGATAAATTGAAAAGTAAGGTCTGAAAATTAATTTAAGTTCAGAAAAGTTATTATAATTGAAAAATCCATTTGATAAAATATGTATTTTTGTTTCCACAAAAAAATTATTTCGTAAACACAAATTATAAATATATAAAAATTGGTAACTTATTGTATGTGCTCATGTTGTCATAATTTCTATCTTTTATGGACCAAACTTACTATTTTCATGCCTCTAAATTTGACACCTATGCCAATTTTAATACTTTTCCTAGCAAATATAGAGATGAATGGCTTTAATATTTTATGTTTGTCATGTATAGTAACATGAATTGATTGTGTAAGAAGATAAGTAAATGATACTCATCCCAAGGATATGCACCGAATGTTTAGATTTTCAGTTTCCACGTATAGCTTTTTAGTTCTGTAATCAAAGCATTTTTTTTTTTTTTTTTTTGAAAAGCTTGTTGGTACACCCACTGTGGGTTCACACTTCACTGTTAGCCACCCCCCACTGAGGGCCTGTTTGGTTTTCCATAATACCAGTAAATTGCTGTAAATCATTGTAAAAAAGTAATTATTACATTACTTCAACTGTTTGGAAACGAGTGAGTAATTTCACTTGGAAACCGATACAAAAATGTTGACTTAAATTCGTGGGCCCTATCATAATGTATATAATATATCCGTGTCGTCCATCTGTTTTATTAGAATATTTTGAGGCTTTATCCGAAAAAATTAGGAAGATCTAATGTTCAATTGGCCCACATGAAAGGAAACAATGGACTTAATTTGTCCACCGTTTTGACTTTTTAGGGCCCACGTTGAGGTTTATTCACCATCTAACCCATTCATAGGGTCACACGGACATGAATAAGTGAAAAATATAAATATAAGCCTGATCTAAAATTTCTAAGGGCCACAACAAGTTTTTAATGGTAGGCATTTAATTCTCATAATTTCATGTGGTGTGGTCCACTTGACCTTTGGATTTGCCTAATTTTTGGGCTCATGTCTTAAATTCATTTGGCATGATGAATGAGCGATGTGGATAAGCCACACACATTATGGTGGTCCCCATATTTATTTTACAAATTCCCCTATTTGAGTGCTTAAAAAGTAGCCGGTCAAGTCAGCATTGGAAAAAACCAAACAGGCCTTAAGGGTATCGACAGCAAAATTGGAAAAAACCAAGCAGGCCTTAAGGGTATCGATACCAAAACCTCAATGTCGAAACGAGGTATCTTTCACTCAAGCTATGGATCAGGGTATGTAATCAAAGCATATTAGTTTAATGAGATACACCATTGATGATTTTATTTTAGATGGAGAAATAACTTAAATATCTATTTGTTAGGCCCTATCATGAATGGCTTATGATTCTAAAGAATCTCTTTTTAAAGAAATCATAACCATTCCATCAATGTCGGAAAGGAAATGGCCATGGAAAATAAGGCCAATTAATGGATGGATTCCATCATCCAATTCATGCGGTTTTGCATGGTAATCCATGAAATGGATTGGATCATCCACTTGGTATTGAATGGAAGCCGATTGTGTACCGAGTTTGTCGGGCCACTGTGTCTGTGTCTTATCCATGCCTTCCATCCATTTTTCGATATCATTTTAGGGCATGAACCCAATATTAAAGCATATCCAAAGCTAAGTGAACTGCATGGCAAGAAACAGTAGGGATGATGATGATAATGACGTCCCTTGTTGAAACCTTCCTAGGGCCCACAGTTATGTTTATTTGTCATCCAACCTATACATAATGTCACACAAACCATGATGTAGGTAAACGAAAATAACAGTTTGATCCAAAATTTATGTGAGCCCCAAGAAGTTCTAAATCACAAGTGTTTAATTCACATTATTTCCAATGGTGTGGTCCACTTGAGTAGGATGCACTTCAGTTTTGGTCTCGTGCCCTAAAATGAGCTTTAAAATGGATGAATAACGTGGATAAGATATATACATCGTGTTAGGCCTACAGAGTTTCCCTGTATCTACATTGAATATGGTCAGGTGGTCAACCTTGATGTCCATGCGAAACTCATGTCGTCCGACCATTTTGCCAGCTTGTTTTAGTGCATGAGCTTAAAAGTGAGGCAGATCCAAATCTCAGGTGGACCACACCGCAATAAACAGTGGTGATTGAATGCCCACCATTAAAAACTTCTCGGGGCCACAGAAGTTTTGGATGGAGCTGATATTTGTGTTTTCCTTCGTCAGGGCCTCTACGACCTAATCAACAGGATAACAAATAAACATTACAATGGGCTCCAAGAAGTTTTTAGTGGTGGGCATTCCATCATCACTATTTTCTAGTGGTGTAGTCCACCTGAATTTGGATCTGCTTTATTTTTGGGTCCATGTTCTAAAATGATTTGAAAAAAAAATTGATAAATGGTTTGGATATGTAACACATACATCGAGCTGGGTCCCATAATCAGAGCAAAACCCACTGACGTGTTGCCCGGTAACACATAATCCGATGCCTGTTGCCTTTTAGAGTATAAAACACCAGTGTATAACACACCCCTTGATCGGTAATGTGGGAAAGTTCTATGGGCCCCACCATGATGTATGTGTAATATCCACACTGTCTATCCATTTTTTCAAATCATTTTATGGCATGAGTTAAAAAATGAGTCAGATCCGAAGCTCAAGTGGACCACACCACATAAAACAGTCACACCACATAAAACAGTGCAGATCAAATGCTTACCATTGAAAACTTCCAAGGAGCCACCCACTCGACGTGTTGCCCCAGTAACACATAATCCGATGCCTATTTTTGGATTAATCTGATATTTTTGATTTCCATCCATTTTGTTCATTTTAGGTCTGTATGACCTCAAGTGGACCACACCACATAACTGGTTGTATGGCGAATGAATATCACAGTGGACCCTAAGAAGGTCTCAATTATGGGTGTCATTGTCCCCATTGCTTTTTGGTGCAGCCCACTTGACCTCCGGATCTGCCTATTTTTTTTTTTTTGCTCATGCCCTAAATTGATCTAGCAAAATGGATAAATGGTGTGAATATAACATATGATGATGATATTGTTTTTTCAAAATATTGGTGAGGATAACAGTCATCCAAAAAATTTAAAGTAAAATCAGTAACCACATTTAATGATAAGTGATAAGTATCGGTAGCTGAAAAAAAAAACACATTAAGTAATTTTTAACATTAAGCACTTAATCTTTTATCTTTACTAAACAGTTTGATTTCCAAAATCGTTGAAAATGACAATTTTCAATGATAAATCCTGAAATCAACATTTACCAACCAGCACCTTAACACAAGCACAAATTGAAATAAACCAACTTAAAACATAAAGCTTAATTATGATTAGCAAAAATATGTCACATACTATTGAGATGAGAAATTTCTTATTTTACTAATCACAGAATTAAAAGTGTCTTTTTTCATAATGATTCCGAGAGTATGGCTGGACCTGGATGATTTGTATAAGATTATGAAAGTTTAAGTTATTCTTTCCTTATTTGATAAGTTTACACTTTCTTTCTTTCAAATAGGTGTTCAATATGAGTTGGTGGATATGCTTGATCCTAATGTATGATAATTTTTCAGTCCTGAGGAATTGCAAGAGAGACAGGTCAGTTTGGTTTTACCAATATTTGTCATTTTTGTCTTTGCCTTAGGAGTGCTTTATAAGGTATGGATTTATAGATATGTTTCGTTCTTTGCAGGTAAAGGCAATGTAGGATCCAGGAATTCAAAACATTCTATCTGACCCCATCTTGTGTGTAATATTAAACTGTAGGTTTTTGTCCACAAAAGATAACTTGATGAGAAAGGAAATCGACAGAGAAGTGCAAGCTATTATGAGGCGTAAGATTGAGAAGAGGGAGATGACTATGAAAATGGTAGAAGCTTATAACGACGATTTGTTGGGCTTGACTATTGAAGATGTGATAGATGAGTGCCGATTACTTGGCAGGACAGGGGACCACATCACCTTTCCTTTCCTTTCCTTTCCTTTTCTTTTCTTCTTCTTTTTTTTTTATTATTATTATTTATTTATTTAATTTTGTACTTGTTGATGAGAAAGATTTTCTCTATAGCAACAGATTATTAGAAGCCGTAAGTCATTTAGCTACGGATTTAATACGTAGCATTGGACCATCTTCTGGTGGGGAAGTAGGAGGGTGTCCAGCACAACCGCCGGTAAAGGTCCCTGACTGCCGGTAAAGCCTTTACCGACGCTACCTTTACCGGCAGTTACCTGACCGCCGCCAGTTTTCTTGCAGCGTCCCGCCTCAATTAGGACCGATCAATGCATATGTGGTTCTCACAAGGAAATATTCACATGATCACATGGTTGGATTTGCTTTTGTAGGCGTTCACCTAGTTTGCTGGACAAGCATTTAGGTTGGGCAGCAAGACATTACAAATTTTGGATGATTCTAACATGCTTGTTAATGGTGTATCAATGGGCATTTGAAAATAGAGCAATGAGATGCATTCATCGAGCAAAATATCTTAATCCATAACGGGGTTCTGCCGGATTGGATTGTAATGGAATTTGAAAAAGGGTTTTATAAAATGTTTAATTGATTAAACATCTTAGTAACCCAATAGCCTTCTTATCATAATAAGATGATATCTTTATCATATTACATTCATGATGCAGTCTCCCTTTGCCTAACACCAGGACGAAAAGAAAAAAGAAAAAGAAAGGCATCTTTCCATGTATAAACTATCAATGCAAGCAAGCTCAGAAAAAACGAAAAAGAAAGACATCTTTCCATGTATAAACTATCAATGCAAGCACGCTCATAAGCCAAAAAAGATACAATTTTGAAATCTTTCTCAACATAACTCCCAGTAATATCTCAATGGAGGTAAGACAAACCTTCACCTAACACCTGTGACCTAACTTGTTTGTCTTGGTGAATCCTGACCCCAAGATATAAGTCCTTGATTGCAAGCATTTTCATGGCAACATCTTTCATATCCATTCTTTCTCTAGGAGATTTTACAGAACACGACACACCAATTCTGACCAGTGAAATCAAGCAACCCAGTATTTTGTTTCTGGTATTGATATGATTTCCATTGACTTGAGTAACTTCAGCCTCTTCTACGAGTAGTTGTGGATCTACAATCTCCATTACTCGTTCAGGAAACGCCAACTTAGCAAAATGATGAAGGCTTAGATTGTCTTTAAACATGTCATCAGTTGGCCTTTTTCCGGTTATCATCTCCAATAGAAGGATTCCATAGCTGTAAACATCTCCTTGCTTAGATGCTTTACCACCCATCGCATTTTCTGTAATTTATGTCTCATATTTCAATGTAAACAACCACTTAGATACAAATAAAGCTAGAGACTGAATTTTGAGAGAGAGAGAGAGAAAACGAAAGGATAGGGAAAATATTCCATTTAAACAAGTAATTAGCATTTCTGTTTTTCCTGAAATTTGGAATTTCTAACATCAATTGATGTGCTACGAACTTTAGCTTTCCAATCTTATTATGAATGTTATTTATTACTTGAGTAGCTATCAGAATCCTACTCTCGCTGTAGTTACAGGAATATACTCTCACTTCTAGGAATAGCCTAGAATTTTGCAGTCTTATCTAAATGTATGCCAAAGTTGTACTAGAAAAAGAAGAAGAAAAAAAAAGGACAATTAGAGGATTTTCAAATGGTCCACATTCAGCATGCACAAGTGGCATACCTGATCACCATCATATGTGGTGCATAAACGAATGCGTTTCAACCAGTGGGACCCGCTATGAGAAAAATTGGAAACTATATGACTAAAGCTATATGACTAATGTTTGATGTTAAAGGTACATGTAGCTGATCAATGCACATGGGTCTACTGATTCAACCCAAAAGCATATTCTTAGCCAAATACTTGTTTTAAATGGATCTCAACGGATGGATGGCTCTGATTGTGTGAATGTGTGCCACAATGGCATAGTCTACTATTGTTGTACATGTGCCACCAAGAAAATCCATCCATCCATCCATCTGATAATCCATATATCTATAACTAGAGAAATTCAATGTTTTATGTGAACATTTACATGTTACCTATGTAGAATATCCACCGTGAAAAAGGAGGATGCACCATAAAGATGATTTGGGACAAACCATAAAGATGATTTGGGACAAAAACTAGGATGGTCCACTCATTAGGTAGCCCATACCATCACAATAAATTAACATTCTAGTTTTCTTTCTCAGTATGGAAACAGTGACAACTTCACACACACACACACACACACACACACACACACACACACACACACATATATATATATATATGGGAAAAGGTTCTATATGGTCGAGCTCATGGGAACTCCCCATGAGGTCGAGCTGTGTGGGCCCCACCGTGATGTGTGATTGGAAAGGTTCTACACGGTCGAGCTCATGGGAACTACTGAATGTCTGACATACATCATGGTGGGGCCCACACAGCTCGACCTCATGGGGAGTTCCCATGAGCTCGACCGTATAGAACCTTTTCCATATATATATATATATATATATATATATATATATATATATATATATATATATATATATATAAGAAAAGAAAAGAAAAGAGATGAACTTGTTACCTGGAGTGATGTAGCCGGTAGATCCCTTCACCCCAAGCAAGTTGGTTCGAGCAACCTCAGATAAGAACCTCGCTGACCCAAAATCACCCAGATGAGCAGTCATGTCATCATCAAGAATAATGTTGCTCGGTTTTAAATTGCGATGAATGATCGATGTATGGCAATGGTGATGTAGATAATCCAGTGCAGAAGCCACATCAACAGCTATATTTAGCCTTTGAATAAAGTTTAAATTCCCCCTCAACTGGTTATGCCCATCTTTGTGCAACCACTTCTCTAAACTTCCATTGGACATGTACTTAAAAACTAAAGCCTTAAACTCGTTACCTTTAAAATCAATGCTTGAGCAACAAGTTAAGACTTTAATAAGATTCCGATGCTTAATGTTTCTGAAGGCTTCGCATTCAGCCATGAAGCTCCTTACAGCTCCTTGTTGCTGAAGATTTAGGACTTTCACTGCAACAACAGTTCCATCTAGATCTAATGTTCCTTTCTACACATAACCAAAACTTACAATGCCAATCAAATTTGCAGAAGAGAAGCCATCTGTCGCTTTAAAAAGCTCCGCATATGACATGTTCATGAAAGGATCCTCCATAGAAGGCACAGGAAAAGGTTTCCTTCTCGACTTTCCTACCCAATAAAGAGTGGCAAAGGAACACGACAATGAACTAAGACACACGACGACAACGATGATCGAGATTTTTACTTTTGAAGCAAGAGACATCTCCGGTTTCTTGAAAGCTTGGCTAGAGCATGCTGGCAATTACAATTCTTGAATACCCCCAGAAAGCTTACTATTTCTGAGTACTGAAACTTCACTGGCATTTCTAAAGACACCTTGTTTTGGTAATTCACCCTCGAAATTATTGAAAGATAGATTTAGATACCGCAAAGCAGGAAGGTTCTCCAGGTATTGTGGAATGTTTCCAGACAAGTTGCTTGAAAGATCCAGGGATTGAAGGTCTCTTAAAGTACTAAATGCTGAAGGAATTGATCCTTGAAAGAAGTTCCCATCCAAAAAGAGATACTCTAGTCTTAGACAATTCCCTAGCGAGCTTGGAATTTCGCCTGACAATTTGTTATTGGAAACATTCAATACCTGGAGATTTTTCAAGTAACCAGATTCCAATGGCAGATTACCAGTAAAAGAGTTGTTTCTAACATTGACTTCAATTAAAGAGGGAAATCTGAAAAGTTGTATGGGTAAGCTACCACTAAGATTATTATCATGGAGGTATATGAACTGCATGTATGTACAATTTCCAAGACTTGAAGGTATGCTCCCAGTCAGACTGTTTCTATCTAAATCAAGTTGATACAACCGAGAGATGTTTCCCAAGGAAGATGGAATTTTCCCAGATAATTCATTTACACCCAAGAAAATTTCCTCCACTCTCTTAAGCTTCCCAACACCAACGGGTATAGTACCTGTTAAGAAGTTGTTCATCATATCCAACATTGTTAAGCCGACAAGATTCTGAATCCCAGACAGGATGCTTCCGAATATCCTGTTTGTTGCAAAAGCTAGCCATGTCAGTTGGGTCGAAAGATTAGCCATGGAGTTGGGCAACGTACCGCTGGAGTGTTTACCGCTTACGTCTAGCCATTTTAAGCTACTGCAATTGGTCAAAGAATCGAGAAAACTCAATTCATGAGTTTTCCCAATTCCAAGTTCATTGCCCCACAATAATAAGATGGAGAGGTCCTTGAGGCTTCCAAAATTCATAGGCACTGATGCACCAAAACCAGTAAATAAGTCTCAGTCAAGCATTGGATAATGAAACTGGTATGGGTCCTGTGAATTGGTTGCTTTCGGCATAAAGTGCTTCGAGATTTGGAAGACTGAGGCCTAGGTTAGGTGGAAGGTTTCCATGCAATCTGTTATCTCCCACTGCCAAAATGTTAATAGAGGAGAGATTGTATAGGCGGGGCGGAATCTTACCTGAAAGTTCATTTCCACCTACGCTAAGAACATTTAAATTCACTAATTGACAAACTTCTTCTGGAATGCTGCCCTCTAGACTATTTCTTGCCAGATGAAGGCAAGTGAGAGACGAAATGTTTCCGAGTGAAGGTGGGATGCTTCCTACAAGATTGTTGTGAGAAAGAATCAAGTAGCTGAGCTTGGGTAGAGAGCCAAGCTCAATTGGAATCCTCCCTATGAGCTGATTCCTATAAAGATGAAGGAATTCAAGTTCCAAACAGTGAGTCAGATTTGCTGGAATTTCTCCAGTGAATGTGTTATTTAGTAGACTGAGATACTGCAAGCGAAACAACCGGCCCATCTCCTGATAAAAAAATTTAAAAGAATGAAGTGAGATTACACTCAATCTAAACAGAAAGGGAAAACTGTAGATGGAAAATGAAATCTTTTCAAATACCTGAGGAATTGAGCCATGAAAGTAGTTTTCTGCAAGATCAATTGTCCTGAGGAAGGTGAGATTCCCTATGAATGGAGATATGCGGCCCACCAACTTCTGTCCAGTGAGGTTCAATTCAGTGACCCTTTGAGGATGCCGGCGTCCATTGCATGTGACTCCTTGCCAGTGGCAAAAGTGGAGAGTATGGTTCCATGAGCTCAAGGAATGGAAAGGATCTTCAGTTATCAGATGTTTGAAGTGGAGCAGAGCAAGCCTATCTGTTTCATTAGACAAATTAGCAGCAGATCCCAATAACCATGGAACGTAGAGGAGAAAGGACCAAATTGCCCTTAGCCTAATAGGTGGGAATTCCATTACTCAGTGATGATGAGTGAAACATGAAGGGGATCCTCCTATTTATAACAAGAGAAGGCTTTGTTTTTTTTTTCGTTGGTTAGCTTGTTAGTACCCCCACTGTCAGTTCACACTTCAGTGTTAACCACCCCCACTAGCGTTGGATACCAAGACCTCAGTGTTGAAATGAGGTATCTTTCAATCAGTCTATCTGGGTGTAATAAGAGAAGGCTCACCTACTATATAATTGATGAGTTGTAGGGAGGCTAGTAATAACATAATATAATATAATTTTGTGGCTCTGAGTTTTCCTTCATTATTATTATTATTATTATTATTTTTGTCAAATGATCTAACCACCCTCGTTAAGAATCCAACCTGCCCATATCTTCATGAGATCCATCCATTCCATAAGGTGCACCATGATAAACATTAATTACCATCTTACGTTGATTTTCCTTCCATGTATGTCCCTTTTTCCTTTCACGTATATCAGCTCATTAATATTTTTATTTGCACACTCATTGTACATCTCTATATAAATTTCATTTCAAATAAATTAAATTGATATAAAGTATTGGAAGAATTCTCTAATTCGTGGCTCCAGTGTTATCATGGTATTGAGCAAAACTTGCTCAGATCACACAAGGCAATTAGATAGTTTAAGAAATTTATAATGTAACAATGGGAATTTATACTGAGATGTCAACGATGGATCCTAAGTTTTTAGATGATGCCATTGTTGTTTGGTAATGTCTTAAAACAATTCAGAAACATGGTCTCTTGATGCCATCGACAGACCATTCGATACCATCGAGCACTTTTTGATCCCATCAAAGTTGCTCGATCCCATCGAGAATTTTCGAAATTTCTCCAGTTCATTGCTAGACTATTTGGACACTTGTTTGATGCCATCAAGCTTAGTTTTGATGCCATCGAAACTTAAGTTCAATGCCATCGAGACCCATCGAAGTGCAATAGAGAAAATCAAAATTTTCACGTTTTGTCTCTGGATAGTTTTGGTGTTTGTTTGATGCCATCGAAATGGGGTTCAATGCTATCGATGGTCTGTCGATGATATCAAGACCCATCGAAGGTGCCATTGAACGTGTCACAGATTTTACGCAGATCTGCATATTTGCGGAATTTGTTTTCGATTTTGTTTGGGATTCTTCCCATGGTTATAAATATGGGTGGAAATCGGAACTAGGGTAATATAGAACTTTTCCAATTCGTTCCTAGGGTTTTAAGGGTGTAGCTTGGGGTGATTCAAGGCTTGTTCGAATCGGGTATTCTCTAAACTCTTGTAATTATATGCTTTTATAGCGATTATTTGTCGCTTTGTGTTATGGTTTTTTTCCTACAAGGATTTTTTCATGTTAAATTCGGTGTGTTCTTATTGTGCTTAATTGGTGCGATTGGATTATTCATTTAATTCATCTCTGTGTGCTTCCACAGTCCCCCAACAAGTGGTATCAGAGCTAACGTTGGGGTGTAAGCTTGAATCTGAAAGTGAATATCCATGGTTGCAAATCCCAAGTATGATGTTGAGAAGTACTCTGGGAAAAATAATTTTGAATTATGAAAGGTCAAGATGATTGACCTATTAGTTCAACATGGATATAATAAGGTCATTGAGAAATGACCGGAATCAATGGAAGATAATGAATGGAACAAATCGGATAAGAAAACGAGAACCTCCATTCAATTATGACTAACTGATGAGGTTTTCTACAATGTCATAAGAGAGAAAACTGTAGTAAGTCTATGGGCGAAGTTGGAAGATATCTATGTGAAGAAATCCATTGAAAGTCGCCTATACTTGAAACCGCAGTTGTTCAATCTTAAGATGGTAGGGGGAAGAGATGTCAAAGCCCACATTAATAATTTTAATAAGATGATTTGCAAATTGCTGGATGTGGATGAAACGATTGGGAATGAAGATCAAGCATGTATTTTTGTTAAATTCTCTTCCAGTTTTGTATGAGTCTTTCAAAGACTGTGCCGGTAAAACATCTCTAAGTGTTGATATCATGATCACAGTCCTTCAAGGAAAGGTGATGAGAAAAAAACAATAACATGGGGGCCTCTACTGAAGCAGGATCTTCTCGATCGAGATCCAAATCCAAGGGTAAGGGCAAAGGTAAATTAAAGTGTTGGAACTGTGGGATGACGTGCACTTGAAGAAGGATTACACAAATCCTAAAGCTAAGAAATATAACTCAGAGGCTTCTTTCAGGGAGGACAACACTGCCACATCTGATGAAGGCGTGAGTGGAAGTGATGTGTTGTCTGTATCCATGATCGGACACTTATACGATGATAGTAGGGACGAGTAGATTTTGGACATTGGGGCTTCATATCACATGATGGTGGTCAGGTATTTATGGGCTTGGATCTCCGGTGGTAGACTCTTAGGAGTTTCAACACTGGATCAAGGGTTCGAGTATCCATGGGTGGTGAAATCCCACTATGGTGTGAGTGTGTGTGCGTGTGTCAAAAATAGTTAAAAAAAAAGGTATTTATGGGCAATGATAATGCCTGTAATGTTGTGGCCGTTGGTACGGTGTGCATCAAGATGTTTGATGGGATGGAGTGTACCTTGATTGAGGTAAGGCATGTTCCTGATATGAAGAGTTTGATATCTCTTAGTGCACTTGAGGCGATTGGGTGCAAATTCACCTGTTTCAATGATGTTTTTAAAGTTTTAAAAAGGGCACTCATAGTTATGAAAGCTCAAAGGCACATAAATCTTTATACGTTGATCGGGAGCACTTCATTTGGTGGAGATGCAATGGTTGTAGCAGATTCCATGTTTGCACGTATATGACATGCATGTTTAGGCCACATGAGTGAGCAGGCATGAAGGTACTTTCTGATCGTTGTTTAATTTCAAGTTTTAAAAGTTTTGATTTAAATATATGCGAGCATTGTATATATGGTAAATAATCTAGGCTATCTTTTAAATCTGAAAAACATGTATGTGACGGTGTACTTGATTATATGCATTCTAATGTATAGGGGTTATCACCCGTGGTTTTCACTGGAGGGTCGTCATGGTTTGTCACATTCACTGACGACTACTCCAAGAAAGTATGAGTTTATTTCATAAAGAATATATTTGAGATTTTCACCAATTTTGAATAATGAAAAATGATGGTGGAAAATGATGCATGATAAGCAATGCTGGGTTGGGCAAGGGCATATGGATTGAGGCCGTTAGCACGGCTTGCTATTTGGTGAATCGGTTCCCTTTTACGACGATTGATAGCAAAATACCAGAGGAAGTATGGAGTGGTTAAAAGGTAGACTACTTAAGATTGCGCATGTTTGGTTGTGAAGCTTACTCTCATGTACCGTCAGTTGATAGAGATAAGCTAGACCAAAGAGCCAAAAAGTACGTCTTTGTTGACTATGGTGGTGGTATAAAGGGATACAGGCTGTATGACCAGGTCACACGGAAGATCATCATTAGTAGGGACGTCAAATTCGATGAATGATCCTTATTTCGCAAGAATGAGCAGGATGAGCAAAAGGAATCAGAAAAGTTGGTTATAGATGCACAGACAGATGTATATGAGTAGGTGAAGCAACCACCTGTAAGAAAAAATTCATCGCAAGATTGCAGGTTACCGGTGAGATATAGGGATAACTCAACTATTGCATATGCCATCATTACGGATGATGGAGACCCGTTTACTCTTCAAGAGGCTCTTGATGAGCCTGATATCGAAAAGTGGAAAGTAGTGATGGATGATGAAGACTCCTTATATAAGAATGAGACGTGTGAGCAGGTGGAGCTTCTCGTTGTCCGCAAAGCGATCGGATTCAAGTGGATCTTCAAGAAGAAACATGATAGGTAAAGACAAGGTTAATAGAAAAGGGTTATGTTTAGAGATAAGGAATCGACTTCACAGAGATATTCATGCCGGTTGTAAAGCAAGAATCTATCAGATTCATGTTGGCCCTAGTTGGCTAATACGATCTCGAGCTGGAACTGATGGGCGTGAAGACTGCATTATTGCACTGGGAATTGGAAGACCAGATCTAAATGAAGCAACCGGAGGGCTACAAAGTACAAGGGACAAAGAATAAGGTTTGCAGGTTAAAAAGGTCTATGTACGGCCTGAAATAGTTGCTTAGGTAGTGGTATAAAAAAGTTTGATTCTTTCATGTTGAGCCAAAAATTTACTAGGAGTGAATACGATCTCTGTGTTTATTACAAGACACTGAGTGATGGTAAATTCATCATGTTGACATTATATGTTGATGACATGTTGATCCCTAATCATATCATGTCTGAAATCAATTTACTGAAAACTCAGTTATCAGGGACATTTGAGATGAAAGATCTAGGGGCTGCAAAGAAGGTTCTCGGCATTGATATAAATAGAAACAGGAAAAGGAACAGACTTTGGTTATCTCATGTAGAATATCTTGAGAAGGTATTGATCAAGTGTGAGATGGATATGAAAAAGTCCGTTAGTGTTCCCCACGCGGCTCACTTCAAGTTATCTTCAAAACAATATCCTAAAATAGATGAAGAAAAGCATAATATGTCTCGTGTACCTTATTTGAATGCAGTTGGTAGTTTGATGTATGTCATGGTCTATATAAGACTAGATATTTCACAGGCAGTTGGTGTTGTGAGCATATATATATCTAACCCTGGAAAGCAATACTGGGAAGTGGTGAAATGACTACTTCGATATATTCGAGGTACGAAGGACTACATCTTAACTTTTGAGAAGACAGGGGCTAAGTTAGTTGGGTATGTTGTTTTAGATTATGTAGGTAATGTGGATTCAAGAAAGTCGACTTTAGGTTACTCGTTTGTGTTAGCAAGTGGAGTGATCAATTAGATGTCGAAGCTTCAGTCAGTGGTGGCTCTTTTCACGATCGAAGCAGAGTATATGACAGTGACAGAGGCATTCAAAGAAAGTGTTTGGTTGAAAGGCATGATAAATCAATTGGGGTTTCAGCAGGAGACCATGCCGGTTAATTCCGATAGCGAAAGTGCCATCAATTTGGCAAAACACTTGATTTATCACTTGTCACGCCCCAAACTCGGAGACCGGGCTCACAAAATTTCCGATCGCCGAATCCGTGCTGACGAGATTCACAGAACCCCATTCTCGGCTCCCGACATACTCACCATACGCCCAGAGAAGTTCCGATCCTGGGATGCTACAAGAGAATTTCTAATAACATTTGATTCGTAATGAGCATAACCAACATAACCCACGAACAATAAGCATTGAACACCATCACAAAATCCACTGTGAACAAAAACTTTGAATACAAAGTGAAAGGAAATACAAGGTAGTGCAAATAACAAAAACTCCAAAAGCTCTTGGCCGGACTATTTGGGCACGCTCCAATTCGATGGTGAGACTACAAGTTTCGATCAATCGAAACGTCACTGCCGCATCAATCGTGCATAAGCTTATTTAAAGCTTAGAGGGCGGTGTAAGTGTGTGCGAACGTGCTTTGAATGCAATGCCGGAGTAATGCGAAATCATGCCTCGATGAGTACGAAATGCAACTAGTATCGTACAAGGCTAAAGTTCTTCCCATACAAGATGTGAATGCTATCGAGCTTTACCAAGGCCATGCGATGCAATATGTAAGACAAGCATGTCAATCCTCATACCAATGCAACTCCTCACTAGAGCATCAAATCAAGATGGTTCTCGTATGGATAATCATGCGGGTTCGGACACTCCAAATGGCATCGTGCTTCTCTCCAACGGCCATCACCATGTTCGAGTGAGCGTAAGAAACCTTACTATCATTTCCGGCCAAATAGTCACCAATACTTATGAAACACGTCGATAGCGAACCCATTTCCGAGGCCTTGATCCCAAACTCCGATCTTAAAGTTGTGTGGGATAATGCCCCCTTCGGGCGGTAAGGCACCACTCCTTTCCAACCGACCACGACACGGTGGGAGACGCGGCCTCATGGTATTCGGCCTTCGTGCGCTCGCATATCCACTAGTAGGTTTCACCTCGACGTTGGAGTCATCCTCCGTATCATGGTTAAAACTCTGAGGACTCTCACCCAGGACATCTATGGCGCCCCATTGCTTGGAACAAGATTTTTTTATTCCAAAAAAAACCACGATATATCTGTGGGAGCTATGGCCATTTTGATGTCGCTAGGGCATATCTCAATCATACGGTATGCAAATGCATGAACCACACTACCAATCATGCATAGTGGCCCATCTGCGGATGAAGCACACGCTCATGTGGAGCAACTCCGCCTGGATCGGTGGGAGGGGCCGTAACAATGGGCCCATAGGCATAATCACATAAGCATGTTATGACTGACACCTCCTCATCTCAAGCATACATATGATGCGTATGATCATGAATCATGGAAATAGGTTTTGCTAAATATGTTATAAAGCAATAAACTATCCTCTCAATGAAGATGTCATGTATGGCCTCCATGGTGACATGAAAAAAGAGAAACAGAGACCCTAGCCTATCGTAGTGGCCTCGTAAGAGAGTTATAATGTGGACATCGAACCAACATTACTCGCTTTAATGTGGACGTCAAACCAACATTGTCCCCAAGGCTCCTTCATATATAGGAAAAGAGTTGCCTCAAATACTTTAAATAAATCCCGGTGGAATTACACATTGCAATATGCCTTAGGTACATCCCACTCGGCCCTAAATACATCAAATGGGCCGTATCTCATAGGCCTTATAATCATCAAGTGGGCCACCTCAATGAGCCCCACCAATGGGCCTTAGGTACATTGCAATGGGCCATCACCCAAGGGCTTGCATACATCACATTAGTCACCTAACATATGTCTCAAATATAACAAGGAGGGCCTAATCATATGGGCCTCATATACATCAAAGTGAGCCTCGACAACGGGCCACCAATACATCAAATGGGCCTAATATCATGGGCCTTATATATATACCAAGGTGGGCCTCAACAACGGCCAGAAATACATCAATATGGCTCCATCACATGGGCCTAGGGCCCACCATAATATTTATTTGAAATCCAATCTATTCATAAGGTCACTTGGACCTTGGGTAAGGCCCACTGTAATGTTTATTTGAAATCCAACCTATTCATAAGGTCACTTGGACCTTGGGCCCACTGTAATGTTTATTTGAAATCCAACCTATTCATAAGGTCACTTGGACCTTGGGCCCACTGTAATGTTTATTTGAAATCCAACCTATTCATAAGGTCATGGGACCAGGGGGCCCACCAGAAAGTTTATTTGCCATGCAACCCGTTGATAGGGTCACGTGGGCCTGGCCCACGGTAATGTTTACCTGCCAGCCAACCTGTTTATAAGGTCACGTGGACCTGGGGTGGGCATGGGGCCCACCGAAATGTGGTTTACAAATCCAGTCCACCCACTATGTGTGTTCCACCTGAATAAGGGTCCAGATCAAGTTTCAGCCGCTTTCAAAATTCAGGTAGGCCCCACCAAGTATTTTTATATGGTTTAGGTATGTCTTCACATGATTTAGATGGTATGGCCCACCTGAGTTCTGTTTACGGCTGATTTTTGGAGACACTGTACAGATAAAGGGGACCCACCACATGTATGGTGTTGATGTTCGAAACGCATCACGTGGGGCCCACGGCTGGAGCCGTGGGGCCTGGCTCGTCCGCCCGCCATCCATGCAGGCAGCGCTGCTGCCACCTTTTTGTTTTTTTTTTTTTTTTTTTTTTTTGTTCGTGGGGCCCGCATCAGCAAGATCCAGCCCACCCATTATATGTGTCCTACAAGTCTGGCCGTCCAGACCAAATTTCATCTGCATCCAAACTCCAGGTGGGTCCCACCAAGTACTTTTATATGTTCAGGCATCTTTCACATGGTTTTAGAAGTTAAGGCCCACATGGTGATCAGATCACCTTGAAACTATATTTTAACGCCTAAAATGATCTGGTAAATCAAATGGACGGCGTGGATTGAACACATACATCATGGTGGGGCCTGTATGATTAATTTATTATACTCCAAGGCCTCTTTTCCTTTCCTTTTGTTTTTTTTTTTAACTGGCACTGCCAGTCCAGCGTCCGGGGACACTGGACGGCGTGCATGAGCAGATACATCACGGTGGGTCCCATAGGGACGTGCATCATGGTGGTCCCACCCACATTAGCCACCCCGACTAGGGATAGGTACCAAGGCCTCAAGTGTAGAAACGAGGTATATCCACACAGTCTACCAGTTGAGCTATGGATTAGGGTGTTTCATGGTGGGTCCCACCATTCATGATGAATGGTATGAATAGAACACAAAATGGTGGGGCCCACTACATCCAATGCATAAAAAGAGAGAAGAAGAAGAAGAAGAAGAAGAAGAAGAAGAAGGAGAAGAGAGAGACGGTGCAGGAGGGAGGGACCCCGCCACTAATGGGCCCTCCCAAAAACAATGCATACATCATGTGGGTCCCACAACAAGTGAGCCCTTAAAATTGAAAACAAGGTATATCACCCACCTTGTTGGCTTCCTTCTTGCTCCCTTAAACTTGTAAGCTCTTTGCCTTCGCGTTCAAAAATGAGGTATATGCAAATCTCAAGTGTACACATGGTGGATGATGGACTTTTAATGGTGTGGATGAGAGATGAGAGGGTGGGCCACACTTGGAGTTTTGGGAGAGGGAAAGAGAGAGCTTGGATTTCTCATGGAATTTTCCATGGGATTTTTGAGAAAAGAATGAGGGAGAGATAGAAGTAATGGAAGGAATGGGTGGAGGGAATGAGGCATGGGTTTGTTTGATTTTTTTGTAAAAATGAGGAATGGTTTGCTTTGAAATTCTTGTAAAGGAGATATGGTGATGGAAGAGAGAGTGGACTTTTGAAAAAAAAGAATGGGTTGTGTGTACTTGTTGTTGGGTGAGGTGGCATGGAGGTAAGGTGGTGTACTTGACTTGATTGATGGGACATCTCGTAGAGATTCCCTCGAGATTCGCAACGTGCGGCGTTTCTTCGAACCGAACGCTGACTGACATCTTCCCACCTAGGTATCGGTTCGATGCGCGAGTCGCGGCGTTGGAACCGCGGCGACGGTGCGATCGCTAGGATACAAGTTTCGGATCGAGCCGCCTTCGGTAGGCAGGACTCGGCTTAAGATCGCGCGCAACATCGGATATGAGTCGAGGATTGCCGGAATTCGACCGGTAGGATCGCGGAAGCCTAAGAAATTGTACGGACTAGGGTACGGGTCTTACATCACTCACGTACTAAACATATTGATGTTCATCACTATTTTATCCAACAGGTGCTTGAAAGAGGCGTGACTCTAGAAAAGATTCACACCAGCATGAATCCGGCGGACATACTCACTAAGATGGTTCCTGCAGAGAAGTTCCAGTTTTGTGCAACTTCTTTAGACTTGGCGAAAGCATAAAAGAAGAATGGTGTGTCTATGAGAAGAATGATGAAATTATGATACATGGTAGAGATGAGAGAAGATGACAAGAAGCTACAAGATTGAAGATTGAAGACATGGTGGAGATTGTTATTTTTTGATGTCTTAAATCAATTCAGAAATAGGGTCTGTCGATGCCATCGAACAGTTGCTCGATCCATCGAGAATTTTCAAAATTTCTCCTGTTCGTTGCTGGACTATTTGGGCACCTATTCGATGTTATTAAGCTTAGTTTCGATGCAATCGAAACTTAAGTTCGATGCCATCGAGACCCATCGAATTAAGTGTAATTGAGAAAATCCGAATTTCTACGTTTTGTCTCTGGATTGTTTTGGTGTTTGTTCGATGCCATCAAAATGGGGTTTGATGCCATCGACGGTCTGTCGATGACATCGAGACCCATCGAAGGTGCCATCGAACGTGTTGTAGATTTTGCGCAGATCTGTGTATCTGCAGAATTTGTTTCCGACTTTGTTTAAAGTTCTTCCCATAGTTATAAATATGGGTGGAAATCGGAACTAGGGTAATATAGAGCTTTTTCAATTCATTCCTAGGGTTTCAAGGGTGTAGCTTGGGGTGATTCAAGGCTTGTTTGGGTATTCTCTAAACTCTTATAATTATATGCTTTCATAGTGATTATCTGTCACTTTGTGCCATGGTTTTTTTCCTGCAAGGATTTTTCCATATTAAATTCAGTGTGTTCTTGTTGTGCTTGAATGATGCGATTGGATTACTTAACTTGATTCATCTCTATGTGCTTCTGCAGTCCCCAACGGCCATCACCATGTTCGAGGACATGCGTAAGCGCAATGTGTCTACCAATTTCTAATGAAACTGCACCCAAATTTAAACGCTGTCAGGTTTCTTTACTTAATGAAACTAGCTTCAGCATTATCATGCCACCCATGGGTTTGGCCTTGATCCCAAAGATCAGTCCGATCTTAAAGTTGTGTGGGACACAACCCAGCAAAAAGTTAGGACAGGGGTAATTGTCATGTTTCTTTCTGCAATAACCCTATATTGACCTTTTTTTTTTTTTTTTCCATTTTTTTGTTTTTTTACACACGCACACACACCCCCTAGTAGAATTTCACCACCTATGGGTACTCGAACCCTTGACTGGGAGTTAAAACTCTTGAGAATCTACCACCTGAGCAAGAGTCCTTGTATTGACTGTTGTGGCTATGTTTTTATTAAAAAAAAAACCATTATGAAATTGTTATGGGCCGTTACCGGGCCATTTTGGGACCGTTATAGGGCCTTTGCTGCCTTTTTTTTTTTTTTTTTTTTTTTTTTTTTAACAGGAAAAAAAAACCCAAAAACCTCAAATTCACATAGTGGCCCATTTAATGGTCGGATCAGCCAGATTTTTGGAGCGTTTATTTCAATGTGGAGAGACCCTGTTGGATAGGTTGGAGGCCACAGAGAAAAGACAATGGGCCCATATGCATAACTGTTATCGAATAAGCATATTGTATGAGCCACTTATAGAGGAACGGTCATACAAAATTAACACAAGCTTAGTGCAGATATTATTAGCATGGTATGATTAAAAATTCTTTGAAATAGAGTTTTAGCTAACTAGCGCTGATCACCATACACATCACGCATATGTATGTATTGTTAATGCAGTTTTTTGGCAGTCCCTCCGCGGCTGACCCTCTTGCACTTGCACAGGTGTAAAAGAGAAACAAAGGAGACCCTAGCTATTGTAGGGGACTCTTCGATGCCTAAGTAAGGAACGGGGTCTTTTTTTTTTTTGGTAGGGTAGGATCTCTAGAAAAGAGACACTAGTCGAATGTTAGGGTTAGAATGTGCGTACCTTTAATGGTTGGGGTTACCTTCATATATATAGGGAAAAGAGTCCAATCGTGTGAGGACTTGTCCTGATATCTTGGATATCCATCCGAATCTGAAATCTTTATGAGATTACCAGTTCCGATGTTATCGGGATCCAATCTTATCCCTCGGAGATTTGGGGAGGGATCTCTGGGATTATAAGAGATTCCTTGAATCTATAGGTCGGATTTAGGCTGGCTCCTATAGGCGGGCGATGGCTCGGGGATGAGCGATTTCGATCTTCTCGATAGATCAACATTCATCATCTTCGACCGATAATTGGGTCAGAGGATCTGTGTTTACCTTTTGCTAGGCGCTAATGGTCCTTGACCTTGTCATGGGACGTCGCTTGACTTGTATCCGGACATTGTCCGATCTATGGCAGTCCAATGGACGAGCTATGACTGATCTATCATCAGATAATAATTGATCTGAGGTAGATCTAAGATCGACCTATATCCAACCAATGGTCGAACTATGGCCGATCTGTAATTGACCAATTAAGTCAGAACACAGTTTATCTGAATGGGCTCGTTATCGTGTTCTTTGAGTGTCCTTACAATTGCCTCGACCTTCAAGGAGGTCGACTTGTTTCTGGACGTAAACGCCTTATCAGGCTTGAGTTTCATTGGGCTCGTGCTGGTTTAGTAGAGTTGGTCCATTCCATAAGTCGACTTATGGACTTGTCAATTTTTCCCCCAATAATGAGCCCCCCTTACTTTTCGAGCCGATCTACAGGAGTTCGGAAAGTAAGTTTGGTTGTAGTTAGGTCGGGTTATGCGTGGACTAGGTCAAGTCGCATTGTCATTAATGCCAGGTATGATGGCCAGCATGGTAGTCGAGGCGTTGTCAGTCTGTAATCATGACGTGCCGTTTTGTGGCTCGAGGTCATGTGGGGCGTCAAGCCGCCTTTTCGATGATGGACCAATGAGATCGTGATGTGTGGCATTGTTCTCGATATTGGGGTTGAGTAGCGCAAGGGGTCGCGCCATGTGTCGAGTCGGGGTAGCCGGAGGGTATCGTACGGACACGCGTTGATGGACAACTTCAATGCTCGCCATGTGGCATGACAATATAAGGGAAGCCCTAACCCTTATGGTCTTTCCTTTATTTTCGTCGTTTCTTTCCCCATTCATCTCCTCGCTTCTCTCTGGACAATTTTCGGCATCAATTTCTTCTGCAATCAGGCCAGCGACTCGCCCATTTCCTCTTCGGTGAGCTCCATCTCTCCCTCCTATTGTTTTTTGATTTTCGAGTAGCCTTATTCACAAAAACTATGTCCAGCTCATTGAGCTCGTGGGAGGAGGCCTCTGGCGGCGACAGTGGGACGAGTTCTCGCCTTAAGGTAATGTCGAACCCATCGTCACCGCTGCTGATGATTGCAGAGGCCGACTTTCGGTCGCTGGCATTGCGGGTGTTGGAGCGGTCGCCTGCCCAGAGGCCGGCGCCCATGGCCAGGGCACTGAATTTGTCCCCATCGTAGAGGACAGCGTGTAACGACCTCAGTTTTGGGCGCTTAGTGGCATACGTTTGTACATACTATCATCATCCCTAATCATAATAGAAGCACTGAATTTTGGGGACGAAATTCTCTTTAAGGGGGGTAGATTGTAACACCCCGTACTTTTTAGTACTCGGGTGTTTACCCTGAGGACCTAACTTAGTGTAAATATAGTTGGATGGGTGGCCTATCTTAAGTTGATCCGTAATAATTCATTTTAAATGTATATATGTTATATACAAAATGATTTTATAATTATTTGTAATAATACATAGGTTACTTAAATTATTCAAATTACGCATATTATTTATTTTATATTATTTAAATTATATAAGATAAATTGCATACCAACACATTATTATATAATCAATGTATATTAATTAACAATTATATTTTATAATATACCATACTATATAAAAAAAATATGTCTCTTAATATTAATTTGCTATAGTAATATATGCATGTATAATCATGAAAATACATTATAAATATTAACGGTTGTAAATAAATACTTATCTATAACTATTAATTTATTATACTAAACAAATATGTGTGTGTGTGTGTGTGTGTGTGTGTGTATATATATATAGTTATATATATATATATATATATATATATATATATATATATATATATATATATATATATATATATATATATATATATGTTCTTATATAATCTAAAATAGATACTGGCCCTGATAGGCTCACCAGTTAGATGAACGACCCCGATTGTGAGTGTGGGTCCCGGATCTCCATCGGATCAATGATAATGGACAATAGATGGCCATATTTCAGTTGATATGGCCCACCTAAGCCTTGGATCTGCCTTATTCTTTAGACTGGGCCCTACTATGGGCCGACAAAACAGATGAACAGAGTAGATTAGTGAAATCCTCATGATGGGCCCCACTTCACGTGGTGAATGTGCACAGAAAGTGCACACTCGCTGTGCACTGAACCGGAAGAGCCGGTCAAACTCAGCTGACCCGTCAATTGCAAAAGAGGAAAGATTTCCCTCTCTTGTTTCCTTTTGAATTTCCGTCAGACGGACGGAGAGAGTCCGTATTCGTGCATCATGGCCCTGACGAATAATCCAAACCGTCCACATTGTAGAGGACTCAAACTCGTGCAAACCCTGTCCATTTTCACATGATTCCTTGCACTCATGTGAGCACAAACGCTGGTGGAAATGGGCTGTTTGTGCTTCCTTCCTTTCCAAAAACTGAAAGCCGCGTTTTTCCTCCACGCTGGCAAATCCGCGTGAGGTTTATCCTTCAATCCCGACTGTCCAATACGACGCAATCCCAGCCCTCCGTTCCACCTCAGCTTTAGGGCTTCATAGCTATGTCAATAGCTTTTCCGTCCGTTGCTGCACGTTGCAAACGGAAAAATCAAGTAAAGACACTAATCACTGCTCGTTTGGTGGCCCCCACGATGATCAGGGGACCTATCCAAACCGTCCATCCGTTTCTGATCACTAGATCAGCTGTCCGCCGATGACCCGCCATTAACGGCTGGGTCATCTTCTCCGTTGGCTGGGAAAACCCACTGGCTTATAAAGTGGCCCACTTGCTGATCTACGACGACCATTTAGTGAATTAAAATGTAAGATTACATGCGTAACTAAGGATTGCACCCAGGCAACCAGGTTCATGGATGAATCAGCGACAGACCGAACTCTTGCTCTGGCTAGAGTCGCAAAAATCGCGGCTAATCCGGGGATTAGTAGTTGATGCTCTCAGGCTTTTTTAGGGCCTATAAAGGACTACACGTTAGGGCAACCCATCCCCAAAAATAGGGAAAGAAAAATGAGAGAGAGAGAGTGCTGAGAGAGCGCCATCCTCTCTGCTCGCTGCCGCATCTCCAACTGTGGTATTGTTGGGTCGGCTGAGTCTGCTCGAGTCCCAGATCTACACACGCCTAGTTTTCTTACTAATGAAACTGAGAAAGCAAGAAGGAAGGAGAGGAGAAAGGTGAGAAAAGTAAGAAAGATTTTGAGAGAGTGAAGAGGGAGAACGGGTCGTGGCCGCTGCATCAACACAACTCTGCCGGGCCCAGCGTGACTCAGACGCTGACTCGAGCCGAGTTGCTGCCCCAACACTGTCCAACCGAACTCCACCTGAGTTCAGGCATTGTTGGAGGTCTCAACAGTAAGAAGAGGTAAGAAAAAAAAAAAAAAAAGAGAAGAAAGGATAGAGAGAGAGAAAGAGAGAGTGGAAGCCTTGACTCGCTGCCGAGCCGAGTTGAGCTCGGACCTGGTCCGAGTTGGTGGTTTTTGCTGGACGTTACAGCCTAAGGGAAAGGAAGAAGAAGAAGGAAAAGGAAGGGAGAAGTAAAGGGAGGAAAGAAAACAAAAGAAAAGAGAAGAAGGGAGAGAGGCAGAGGAACGAGAAGAGAAAGGGGGGGCTGGTGGTGATTGCAGCTGAGTTGACTCAGCTGGGACCGAGTCAAGCCGAGTCAAGAGGGTTTGGGTCTGGTCCAGATAGTTTTGGACACTCCAGTGAAAAGAGAAGAAAAGCATAAGAAAAGTAAGGATGAAAGGAGAAGAGGAGGGAGAGATAGGGTAGTCATTGCACATGCCGAGTCAACTTGGTTGAGCTGTCGGGCTGACTCTACGGATCTATCCGTGTGGAGTTGAGTTGACCCGGTTCGGGTTGAATTGGTTCAATACAAGGCGGGCCAATTGAGTCGACTTAACTCAGTCTACCAAGGTATGCCTAATTCCTTCATTTTAGGGTTCTAATATTGTCTTGAATTAAAATAATCTATTCTTAGACCTTCTTGTGGGTTGTAGGAATTTTAGCACTGCTCTAGAATCTTATAATCGGGCCGAGTTGTGTTGGGAATCAACACGTTTGAGAGATTGGAATCTTCCTCTGAATATTTGGAACCTCTACTCAAAGGTGAGGACTCACCCTTTGAGCTTCCCACTTAATTTCATCAATCTGGATATAGATGATGGTATAATTCCTCTAATTGAATTACTTACCTTAATATTGAATAGGCTAAATTGTTGTGTTAGATGGTAGACATCTCTCTTTAATTATAACATGCATAAATGATTTGATGATAACATGCTATCTTTAGTCGTACATTGTTAATTAATTGTATGTCTGTCGTTTGTGATTGAGTGATGTAATGACTGAGACCTGTCATGAACTCACCATCTTGCGGTCCATATTTGACTTACGCGACTTGGATCACGTATATGCCTTACATGTCTTGGACCGCATATTTACCCTACGTGGCTTATACCGTTTATTTGCCCTTCGTGGCTTTGATGGGTCGTTGGTGCCCTTTTGTGGTTTGAGGGTTATATTCGCATATCTTATTGGTTTCCTAGCCACCTTGCGGTGTTCAGTCATGCCTTGATTTCTGGGTAGAGCGGGTGTTCGCTTAGCGATTTCCTAGCCATCTTGCTGTGTTCACGTACGATATGATTTCTGGGTGGTTTAGAGTTTGTATGTTGTTTGTCTCTTCATTTTGCGGTGTTCAGTCGTACCATGATTTCTGAGTGAAGCGGATGTTCACTTAGTGATTTTCTAGTCATCTTGCGGTGTTCACGTACGATATAATTTCTGGGTAAAGTAGACATCAGCATGTTATTCTCTCTTCATCTTGCGGTGTTCAGTGGTACCATGATTTTCGGGTGGAGCGGGTGCTCGCTTAGCGATTTCCTAGCCATCTTGCGGTGTTCACGTATGATATGATTCCCAAAGTGAAGTAGAGGTTTAAATGTTGATTTTCTATTCACCTTATGAATTTCACTTGTACCATGATTTTCCGGTGGAGCGGGTGTTCACTTAGCGATTTCCTAGCTATCTTGTTGTGTTCATGTACAATGTGATTTTCGGGTGTAATAGAAAGTCGTATGGTTGATTATTTGATTACCTGAATGTATATCCTTATATTACGATTGCGATTATGTTGCTTATGATGAGGTTTTGTTAACTGGCTTAATTTTGAGTATGTGATCATAATCATACATTGCGCTGTTTAATATATTCATTCTTATGGCTTGCGATCTATTCTAGATTATGAATTATGAGTGCGTAATCTTAGAGGGTGCTCCTCACTGCGATAGCCATTGACGCTATCAAACTGTAACAATTGATGCAGGTATAAGGCAAGCCGATGCTGTTCACCAGGTTGCTGGAGCAGATTGAGTAGCTAGAGAGCTAGGCAAGGTCATTGCGGCTTGCATTGATCTCCACTACTAGTTAATAGACTCATGTTTTTACTTACTTGAACTTTGTTATTTGAGATTGTATAAGTCCCGTATGGGCGCCACATTTGAAAATTTGGTGATGATCATAATGTTTTTATTTAATGCATGGTTTATTCTAGCTTCGTTGCTGTTAACTCTGATTAATGATAAACGGTTCAAATTTACATTAGATTTTATAAGCTAACACTTGGGTTTTTGGGTAATGGGTTATATTCTCGGGTCCTGAAAATACGGGGCGTTACACAGCACCTGCTCCTATGGCGTCAAGCACATCTCCGGCGAAGGGCCCGATGGCTGTGGGGCGCGACCCTTCTGGAGAGGTCGATCCAGAAGAGCCCGATGATGAGGAGGGCCTGAGGGGGCCAGTGCCCGCGACCTTTCCTGAGGAAGAGTTGGCTCGGATCAGGCTTGAATACCATGTACCTGTTCACTCCCCAAGTATAAGGTTGTGATGTAGTAATAAACTCAGTGAGACCGAGGTCAAATCCCAAGGGACTGAAACCTGTTTGTAGTATGAAATTAAGTAGAACTAGAACTAGATTAAGATGAAATTTAAATCGATTGTAATTTGGGGAATAATAGTCAAATATTAATCTAAAACTTAAGGAATTCAGAGGAAGGAAACTAGGGATTCAAGGGATCCACTTGTGGAAATCAGGGAGATCTTATGCCTACCTCAAAAACTTAACTGGACTTAGAGTCCATCTTTATCCAGTTGAAGGGTGTAACTATGAAAATCAAACTGAACTTACTTTGATATAGTTTCCAAGAGATGAAAGGTATATGAATTAGAATGGATTCCATCACCAAACCATGCCCAGGAGACAAAGTAAACAATAGAATTAAACTAATTAATAACCAATCAACATGATATGAAGGTTGGGAAGAGTACCATCATCCGACTATGGCCAGGAGACGATGGTGAACAATAAGGCTTCTTGACGTCATAAACATAAAAAGAAAAGGAACATGCTCAAAGCTATCGCAGACCCATTGCAATTTTAGTCACAACAGACCATTAAAAACTAAAAACATTCCCTTAATTAAACTAAAATCAACATCAGTTCAGTTTAAACAAAAGACACAAGCAAAAAGTCTCCCATTACACTACAAGCTTCACCTCTTAACCCTAGCTAAGAGGTTTAGCCTAACATAGACATGATGAGGCTTATCTCTGAGAAAAATAAAGCAGAAACAAAGAAAGCCCAAAAGAAAGAAAAATTACAAACTATACTCCCTCTCTCTCTCTCTCTCTCTCTCTCTCTCTCTCTCTCTCTCTCTCTCTCTCTACGTTCACACCCTGCCGAGATGATTTTAATCCCTCTCTTTCTCTTTCTTTTATAGGCAGGGAAGCGATGGAGTTATGTCGGTATGAGGAGTCAGTGGAACTCTTTCGCACAAGAGGCGGTTTAGTTAGTCAGTGTGCGAAAATCAGGGCCTACGCAGCAACAGAAAGTGCCCTTTGCGTAGCGAAATTTGTTTTCGCAAGAATCGAAGTCTAACATAAGATTCACTCCAGTCAGATGCCCTAGGCTTTGTCGGCCCCATCTTGGGAAGATTTTAAATGGCTAGGATCACCGGACCGATCCTGGCCACGAATGCAAAACGACCCGGATCTTTCGGTCACGCACGGAACAGAGTTTGCGCACTTCTTGCGCTGTGATGATGGTGGGCCCCAATTCGCTATCGTTCTGAGAAATCCACTCTGTCCATTGTGATCCTCTAAAAAAACCAATAAGAAATGGCTAGTTTCAGATTGGATTTGGTGTGGCCCACAAGATCTACTATTCTACCGTCAATCATCCGTTTGAGTCCTCATGTACATGCGATGTTTTCATGGGGCCATATCACAAAGTGACCACACACACACACACACACACACCCCACACACTCATGCGGGGTCATACCCTCCCTCCCGAGAGTCTACCACCCGATCAAGAGTAAGGACCCCACAGTGGACGACTTTGATTAGCCATATGGACAATGGGTGGGGCCCACAATAAAAAAATAGCAGACACGGTGAGGACGTTGTGTCCTTTTTAGAATGGGAGAAGATAGAGTCGGTCAAGAGTCGGTTTGACCGACTCTCTATTGCTGTGCACGGCTGGTGCACTTATGCACTGTGTACACGTGCTGTATGTGAGGGTTCCGCGACGATGTTTGTGAGAAATCTGCTTTTCCATCCGTATTGTCAGTCATTTAACGCGTTGAGACCAAATTTGAAGACTATCCAGATATCAAGTGAGCCCTAGATCAAGGATTTAGTGGCTGATTTGTCAGTTGGGACACTTCCACGAAGATCCAGTGATTAAAATTCGATGTGTACGGTTAATTTATGGTCCTCAGGTCATATATAAAATTTCAAGCCAATCGGATGGTGGGAACCCTGTGATCTTGCATTCTGAATGATTTTCAGGCCTCTTTAATGTGACTAACTTGATTTTCTCCGGTCTCTGGCATGTAAATTCTTCGATCTTGGTCCCCTGGGGTCCGTCCCTTGCTTTGGTGCATTCTGAGTATTAAATTCATGCTTTTAGCATCTTGATCCAGTCCAAGCTTGTAATTACACCTTGCAACACAAACACGATTAAAATATGATGTTAAAAAGTATCATGTTCGTAAAACCATGAAATAACTAGGGCCTAATATGTAATATTTGACCCTCAACAGTACCCGAGCCTATGGTCCTTCGACTTCCATCGCCGAACGAGCTTCCGGATCGACCTCCAGAGGGGGTCGTTGCGATCTTCCAGCTCACTCTTTAGTGTGGCTTGCGGCTTCCTCTGCAGGGAATGGTCAGGCGTCTGCTAGCTTACCTTGGCTTGGCCTTGGGACAGATGATCCCGAACGAGTGGAGGGCTTTGTTCATCTTTGCGGTCATGTGGGCCGAGCTAGACTAGCCTGAGCTATCTGTGGATGAATTCCTTCACCTATATCAGTTGAAGCCAAACAATCTTCAGCCTGGCTGGTTCTATTTCTCCACCTAGTAGAAACTGGCGGGGCCCTTATAATCGACCCTCCATCCTCCAACAAAAATTGAAGAGAAATGGTTCTGGACCTCTAGATGCTGGGAGACAGCCGAGCCAGAATCGACTCCGGTTGTCCCCTAAGCTTTCTCCAACCCAGGTTAGTATTTCTGCTGTAGTAGTTGTCCCTTAGTTAATCGATTTTTACTGACATCTGACCTTTGTTGCATGTGTTTTTTGTTGTAGTCATACCAAAGCATCCTCCTCTGCTTAGCGGCGGATCGTTAGCTCCTATCTGTGATTTGCGGGCGATCGAGGAAAGGAAGAGGTCTTGGAGAGTGCTTCTTTAGCCCGAGCTACTCCTCAAAATAGGCTTAGATTCCGCTCTTACTGGTAAGAACTTTGGTAAGATCTTTAGCCGAGCCTCATAACTTGTGAATTTTAAAAAAATTTCTGACATGCGCGTGTTGTCACAGAGATGCCTGAAGCTTGGCCCTTCATCCGTCCTCCTTCTAAAGTTCGCGCGCCCCCTCAAGATGAAGTAGGAGCGCCGAAGAAGAAGAAGCAAAAGACTTCTTCTAAGGCCAAGGTGAGAAAGAGGGCAAGGAGGTGGAGCCCCCTTATGGAGCGATGGGAACAGTCGTTGCTGAGGGTGTAGCCCCTGTTGAGATCCAGGGAGCTTCCGACCTTTGGGGAGGGGGGAGGAGGAAGAGAAGCAAGGGACCCTTCGCCAGACCGTGGAGGAGATCCTCCCATGGGTAGACCATCATACGGTCGAAGAGGAGTATGCTATTTTGTTCATCTTTCTCATGGACACGCTTCTCGGGCACGTGTCGACGACCCTCCTCGGAGTGTTCGAAGCTGATTTGAATTCCATTTTTTTTGTTGCTTGTCCTTACTCTTTTTCTTTTTCTCTGTAGTTCACCCTGTGCGTGTTGAAGGCACGCGCGGAGTTCACTTGGATGCAGACTCGGGCAAAGGTGGCCAAGTAACAGGTGGCTCACTCTGAAGTTGAGCTGCAGACTACGAAGACGGCTCTTGAGGTGTCTCTCATTGAGAAGGCGGAGGTAGTCGCGTGCCTGGAGGAAGCTAAGGGCTTGCATGACGAATGTCATGCTCGGCTCGACGAGAACGAGGTGAAGCTGGAGAAGCTGAGGAAGGAGACTAAGGCTGTGATCGTCAGGGCTCAGAAGGAGGTTGTTCAGGAGTTTGAGACGTCTCAAGCATTCCTGGATGAGAGGGATAACCTCTTCTGCCAAGGTTATGCTGAGTACACGAGGGCAATGAGGTGGACCTTCTTAGAGCTCGATCTCTCTGCTTTTGACGTGGCGGAGTTGAGTTCTGATGGGTCGGGCAACGAAGCGGCTCCTAAGATGACTCCCGAGTAACCTTCTGAAGCCTGATGCTCGACTTTTGCAAAGCAGTATTTTTTTTGTTTTACCTTTCCTTTCCCTTTTTCGGCTTCAAGCACTTCAAGCGCACCTTGCCGTGCCTTTTTTAAACTTCGAGCACTTCAAGCGCTGCTCACCTATGCTCTTTTTGGTTTTATACACTTAGTCATTTATAGATCGGTGTACATATAATTTTTTGGAACATTACTGATGTAATCACGCCCTTTGGGCTTTTATTAATGAAAATACTTCTTTCTTGAACTCCAGATTTATGAGCTAAGTAGGTTATTTTTTACTTCACGTGAGTGTGTTAGACCGAGCCCAAGTCGTAACTTGGGCATTAGTCGGATATTGTGCGGAGAGTTACTGAAACTTGTCTAAACCGGTTAGTTCGGACATAGTTCAGTCATTGATCGGACTAAGATTGCTTCTTCGTTGAACCTTAGTCGGCCGTTGATCGAATAGAGATCGCCCTGTCGTCAGATCTTCGTCGGGATAATTGTGTTGACATTTTATTAATGTAACTCAAAACAATACATAATTAACGTCATACCGACCTAATTTTAAGGGTAATAGATCTTTAAATGTTCGACATTCCAAGGATGTGGGAGTAGTTGTCCGGCTAAGTCCTCTAGCCAATATGAACTAGGTCGGCTTGTGCTTGAAACCACATAGGGTCCTTCCCAGTTCAGACCTAAAGTTCTTGACCCTATCTCCTTGGTATTATGGAATGTCCTTCGAAGGACTAATTCTCCCACTCGAAATCTTCTGACCTTCACTCGTGCATTATAGAAGCGTGATACTTGCTGTTGGCGAATGACAGTTCGAGTTCGAGATAGTTCCCTTTTCTTTTCTAGGAGGTCAAGGTTGAGGGTTATAAGCTCAGTATTGGTTTGTTCATCGAATGAATTTGTTATGGCTGTATGCAGTCCGATCTCTATGGGAGTGACTACCTATGCTCCATATGTAAAGGCGAAAGGGGTCTCTTCGGTAACTGTTTGGGCAGTAGTTTAGAATGCCCAAAGAACTTTTAGGAGTTCTTCGGCCCACGCTCCTTTAGCATCTTCGAGTTTGGTATGAGGTTGAGGCTTATAAGCTCAGTATTGGTTTGTTCATCGAATGAATATGTTCGGGCTGTATGAAGTCCAATCTCTACGAGAGTGACTGCCTTTGCTCCATATGCTAAGGTGAAACGGGTCTCTCTGATAACTATTCGGGCAGTAGTTCAGTATGCTCAAATAACTTTTAGGAGTTCTTTGGCCCACGCTCCTTTAGCATCTTCGAGTTTGGTATGGAGATGATGCTTGATGATCTTATTGACTGCTTCTATTTGTCCATTCACTTGTGGACGTCGTGGTGAGGAGTAGGAATTGTGAATTTTGAGGTTCTTGCACATCTTCTGGCACTGTTTGTTATCGAACGGTTTCCCATTGTCGGAGACGATAGTCCGAAGAATCCCAAACATGCATATGATATTCTTCCAAGCGAAGTCTGTGCTCTTCTGCTCAGTTATCTTCACTAACGGTTCTGCTTCTGCCCATTTGGTGAAATAGTCGACGACGAACTTGGTCTGACCTTTACCCATGGGGAGTGGACCAATAATATCGATTCTCTGCCGAGCAAATGGCTATGGCTTGGCCATTGGGGTGAGCTCTTTCGGGGGTTGCTGAGGTATACTAGTGAATCTTTGGCATTTGTCGCATCTCTGGACGAGCTTCCGAGCGTCATGCTGGATCGTCGACCAGTAGTAACCCTATCGAATGACCTTGTGCGCTAACGCTCGTCCCCCAGATGGTTCCCACAGATTCCTTCATGGATTTTCCTTAGGATGTATTCTGCTTCTTCTGGTCGGACACATCTTTGGTAAAGAAGGTAGAATCCTTTCTTATAGAGAATATCCTTGAGTATGGTATATCGGGCGGCTTTGATCTTCATTCGTCATGCTTCCATTCGATCTTCGGGTAGCTCGCCATTCTCGAGTTATTTGATAACATTCAGGTTGATTCCGAGCTGACTGGAAGCATAGCTGCAAGTTTGGCTTCATTGATGCTCGGTTTGGCAAGGTATTCAATCAAAATGGACCTCGAGATTTGATCTTCGTCTGCCATAGCGAGCTTTGCCAGCATGTCAGCTTTTGAGTTCTTGGCCTGTGGAGTTAAGGCGACACTACATTTTCGAAACTTGCTGATCAATTCTTTTGCTCTTTGGAGGTAGGCTTTCATGCGTTCTTTCTTAGCTTGATAAGCGTCGGCTATTTGGTTGACGACCAATTGTGAGTCGCTAAAAACTTCAAGGTGTTGAGCCCCCATGTTTGCTCCAATTTGAGTCTGACAAGCAATACCTCATATTCCACAGTATTGTTAAAGGCTTGAAACCCAAATATCAAGGCGCACTGTATGCATGTATGGTTAGGAGTCTCCAGGACTATCCCCGTCCCGCTTGCCTTAGAGTTGGATGAGCCATCAACGTAGAGCGTCCACTTGGTTAGGTTGGGTATTGCTTGGGAGTCAGGTGGTTCAATGCTATCTGGGGCGAGTTTCGGCCTAGGTAGGTCAGTTGTAGCTCGGTCAGCGATCGGATCTCACTTGGGAGAACAAGTTAACTCAACAATGAAGTCGGCCATTTCCTGACCCTTGATCGCGGCCTGTGGTTGGTATTTTATGTCGAACTCACTTAATTCAATCGCCCACTTAGTCAGCTGACCCGAGGCTTTGGGTTTTTGGAGGACTTGTCATAGTGGTTGGTCGGTTAGAACGACGATTGTGTGAGCTTGGAAATGCCACTGCATGCATCGAGAAGAGATTTCCAATGCCAGAGCCGTCTTTTCCAATGAGGGGTATCTCGTCTCTGCAGGAACTAGGGCTTTGCTGATGTAGTACACTGGGAACTGTCTCCTCTCATAGTCCCTAATCAATGCCGAGCTAACTGCTGCATCGAATACGACCAAGTATAGCAACAGAGTCTCTCCTAGCTCAGGTTTAGAGAGCAAGGGCGGCGATCCTAAGTATTGCTTGAGCTGCTGGAAGGCCACCTTGCATTCTTCTGTCTAGTCTACTATCTGTTTCCCCTTCAACTATTTGAAGAAGGGGAGACACTTATCCGTAGCTTGGGACACAAAGCGGTTGAGGGCCGCTACTCTTCCATTGAGCCTATGTATGTCTTTGATCGTCTTTGGTGACTGTATGTCGAATAGGGCCTTAATTTTCCCTGGATTTACCTCGATCCCTCACTTGCTGACAAGAAAACCTAGGAATTTTCCCGATCTAACGCCAAAAGCGTATTTGTTCGGATTTATTTTCATTCGGTATTTTCGAAGGATGAGGAACATTTCCTCTAAGTCGGCTACATGGTCTGTAGCTGTTATGCTCTTGACAAGCATGTCATCGATATAGACTTCCATAGTCCACCCTATTTGGTGGGCGAACATCTTGTTGACCAACCGCTGATAGGTCGCTCCTACATTTTTCAAACCAAATGGCATCACATGGTAACAATAAAGACCTTTGTCAATGACAAAGGTAGTCTTAGATTTACCGTTAGAATGTATTATAATATAATTGTATCCTGAATATGCATCCATAAAGCTAAGTAATTCATGACCTGCTGTATTGTCGACCAACTGATCGATTCTGGGAAGAGGGAAGTTATCCTTAGTGCAGGCTTTGTTCAGATCTATGTAGTCTACACAGACCCGCCACTTTCTGTTAGCTTTCTTGACCAGTATGATGTTGGCCACCCAGTCTCGGTAGTAGACTTCTTTAATGAAACCGGCTTTGAGGAGCTTGCTGACCTCTTCTTCAATCACGGCATTCCTCTCAGGGCCTAGGGCACATCGCTTCTGTTGAATTGGTCGGGAAGACGGATCGATATTCGGTCGATGTGTGATGACGGTAGGGTCGATTCCAAGCATATCTTCATGGGACCAGGCGACAACGTCGGCGTAGCGCCGGAGGAGAGCGACCATCTTATCGCGCAGTGGCGATGTCAAGGACGACCCTATTCGGACAGTCTTAGATGGATCGAAATTGTCCAACGAGATTAGAATGAGGTCTTCCATGGGTCTGCTTCTCTCTTGAGATTCTTCATGCAGATCCAGAGATTTGATGGTCATTGCTTCACGTGGGGCTCTCGGTGCCATCGCATAGGATTGTCGAGCGCCATGTTAATCTCTTTTAACGATCCCAATTCCTTTCTCGGTCAGGAATTTCATTGCCAAGTGGTAGGTTGATACCACAGCTCGCAGGAGGTACAATGATGGTTGTCCAAGGATGGTATTGTAAACAGATAGTTGGTCGACTACGAGGAAATCGACTATCATAGTAGTTTGATTCTGTCCCTCCCCGCTGAGAGGGGGAGCTGGATGGCTCCTTCAGCATGACCTGTCCTCCCGAAAAACTGACTAATGGAGTTTTGACAGGTCGGAGTAGAGATCGATCAACTCCCATTTTGTCGAAGACTTAAACGAAGTGCATATCCGCTGACCATCCTGTGTCGACAAGGATCTGAAACACTTTTCGGTTGACGATGGTTAAAGTGATTACTAGCGCATGGTCATGGGGGAGGTGGATACCTCGGGCGTCCTCTTCAATGAAGGCTATGCTGTATTTTTCCATCTTTTGTTCTTTCGAAGGTCGACTGAGGAGCAAAACTTCTTCCTCAAGACGACTAATGCTTCTAGCGTGCTCTTTCCGAGCATTGTTCTAGTCACCTCCCCCTCCACAACCTCCAAAGATAGTGCGGATTTCTCTAGTTGGCTAGTTATCAATTGGCTGTTCTTTAGCGACCTTGATTCAATCTCCTCTATTGTCGCTGTAGTCCCCGAGATGACTATTGCGAATGAGTGTCTCGATTTCTTGTTTGAGGTCGAAGCAATCGCTCGTGTTATGCCCATGATCTTGGTGGAAGAGGCAATATCTATTTTTACTTCTTTTGTCGGGGTTAGATTTCATCTTATTCGGCTAACGGAGAGGATGCTTATCCTTGATCTCCATCAAGACTTGTTCCAGCGTCTTGGTTAGAGGGGTGTAAGTCTTGAACTTACGGTCGGGCCATTTGTTCGATTTCCGGTCATCTCTAGATCGATCGTCCTTTCTCTTCTTGTTGGTCGAACTGGGCTCAGCCTTTATCTGCTCTTTAGCTGAAGGATTTTTGCTTTGAGTAGCATCTGGTAGTATTGGGATTCCTCAGTGTTAGCATACTTCTGCGATCTGTTTAGAAATTCGGCCAAAGAGGCAGGAGGGTTCTTATCCAGAGAGAAGAGGAAAGACTTATCTCTTAGCCTACTCGTGATGGCGTTAAGGGCAGTCTTGTCCGAATGTTTCCGAACTTGTAGTGCTTCTAAGTTGAAGCGCTTAATGTAGTCCTTCATGAGTTTGCCTTCTTTTTGGATTATGTGAAGAAGATGAGCAGGTGCTTTGAGTCTCTTCTTTCCTCCAATGAAGTTTGTGATGAAAACTTGGCTAAGCTCTGAGAATGAGGTAATAGACCTCGACTTTAGCTGCTTAAACTATAGTTGAGTAACGTTGGTCAGAGTTAAGGAGAAGGCTCGACACATGACCGCATCGGAAGCACTGTGGAGTTCCATGTAGATTTGGAAGAATTCCATGTGCTTCGTCGGGTCGGTAGTCCCTGTGAAGGGCGTGATCTAAGGTAGTCGAAACCTATCCGACAGTCGTGCTTGCAAAATCTTAGCAGTGAATGGGGACTCAGTTTCCTCCATGGTGATCATCGCTGCGTTAACTCGGTATGTTTGATGCATGTTTTCGATCTGATCCCTTGGGCTTTTTAACTCGGCTCTCCACGGTTCCCCACTCTCGGCAGTGGCCTCGACCGAGGCTAGCTCTACTATGCCTTTTTCGATTGATCTCACGACGTAGGTCGGAGGCAAGCAAAGGCACAGTCTCGGACACGTGAGATGGGATAGGTTGGGCCAGAGTATACTGCTGGCTCGGCTGATGGGCGACCGACACGCTAGTAGGATGGGAGGGATAATAATTCGACTGTTGTTTGGCATGCATGTAGGAAGGTCGGGATGGACCGTCGACCCTCGGTGCATGTTGAGGTTGAATTTGTTCCAATAACCGCATCATGTGGCCCAAATGCGATATGATATCCCTGAACTCACTTTCGAGGTTGTTCATTCGATCATTCTTAGCACGAATCTGTGAACCGCGTTTGCCTGATCTAGAGGAGGAACCTTGATGGCTCACTTGTGGCTCAGGCTGCCTCAGTTGCTCTAGCGACTCTGGGGCATGGCTAGTCGTAGGTAAGGTTGCGATTGAAATCGCTAGTTGAGGAGATTGAGGTTTCTTCTTTCCCCTGGTCATTGTAGATGTTGTTGGTAGAGCTGAGAACGGCTTAGAAAGTCAATCCCACAAACGACGCCAAATTGTTGATGCAGTTTTCTGATAAACCCTCCGTGGCTGACCCTCTTACACTTGCACAGGTGTAAAAGAAAAATAAAGGTGACCCTGACTAGTGCAGGGGACTCTCCGATGCTTAAGTCTGGAACAGGGTGGATCTCCAGAAAAGAGACACCAGTTGAATGCTAGGGTTAGAATGTGTGTACCTTTGATGGTTGGGGTTACCTTCATACATATAGGGAAAATAGTCCAATCGTGCGAGGACTTGTTCCGATATCTTGGATATCCATTCGGATCCGAAATCTTTACGAGATTACTGGATTTTGATGTTATCGGGATCCGATATTATCCTCCGAAGATTTGGGGAGTGATCTTCGGGATTATAAGAGATTCCCTGAATCTATAGGTCGGATTTAAACTGGCTTCTATAGGCAGGTGATGGCTCGAGGATGAGCGACTCTGATCTTCTCGACAGATTAACATTCGCCATCTTCGACCGATAATTGGGTCGGAGGATCCGTGTTTACTTTTACCTGGATGCTAATGGTCATTGACCTTGTCATGAGACGTCGCTTGACCAGTAACCGGACATTGTCCGATCTATGGCCGTCTAATGGACGAGCTATAACCGATCTATCGTCGGACAGCAACTGATCTGGGGTAGATCTAAGATCGACTTATATCCGACCAATGGTCGAACTGTGGCCAATCTGTAATTGACCCATTAGGTCAGAACAAGGTTTATCCGAATGGGCTCGTTATCGTGTTCTTTGAGTGTTCTTACAGTTACCTCGACCTGCTTAAAGGTTGATCTGCTTTTGGACATAGATGCCTTATCAGGCTTGAGTTTCACTGAGCCCATACTAGTTTAGTAGAGTTGGTTCATTCTATAAGCTGACTTATGGACTTGTCAAAATTTCCCCTAACATGTATATATCCACAATTTTCTTCTACCGAAGGGCCTGTTGGAGAGAGTTTCTCATTGGATGTTTACTCGATTTATATTTCTTGGTCACTTTGGTTTTCATCTAATGGGAAAGCGGTACAAGTCTACTAAGAAAATTGAGATCTCCTTTGAGTAGTATTGAAAAATAAGCATAGGGACAAAAGGCGTGACATGCATAGTCTACTGTAGAAAGTGAGTCTCGCATGAATTTAATATTTAAGTTGATAAAAGTGACGTGGTCTACCTTCCTCCACTCTGAGAAATAGGTCGGGAAGAGAGAAGCAATGCCATTGGATCCCAGTTGACAAAAGTGACAAGTGTATCTTCCTCTACATTGAAAAGTAAGTTAGGGAGAGAAGCAATGCCATTGGACCGTAAGTTGACAAAAGTGAGTACTGAAAAATAAGTATAGAGACAAAAGTCGTGACATGCATTGTCTCCTTTAGAAAGTGAGTCTCCCCTGGATTTAATATTTTAAGTTGACAAAAGTGACGCGGTGTATCTTCCTCCACTTTGAGAAGTAAGTTGGGAGAGAGAAGCAATGCCATTAGATCGTAAGATGACTAAAGTAGCACGTGTATCTTCCTCTACTTTGAAAAGTAAGTTCGGGAGAGAGAAGCAATGCCATTGGATCGTAAGTTAACAAAAGTGACACCGTGTATCTTTCTTGACAAAAGTGACACCGTGTATCTTCCTCTACTTTGAGAAGTAAGTTGGGAGAGAGAAGCAATGCCATTAGATCGTAAGTTGACGAAAGTGACACGTGTATTTTCTTCTACTTTGAAAAGTAATTTGGGGAGAGAGAAGCAATGCCATTGGGAGGTAAGTTAACAAAAGTGACACCGTGGATCTTTCTTGACAAAAGTGACACCGTGTATCTTTCTCTAGTTTGAAAAGTAAGGTGGGGAGAGAGAAGCAATGCCCTATCTCCCATGGATTTAATATTAAGAGCGATTGCAAGTAACTTTAGATAAATTACTCGTGCTTAAATAGCTTATCTTGATTTCTTTGTTAAATCTGAATTCCAAGGTGAAATCTGAATCTTAAGTTTGAATACGAAGCGGGATAACTAGTGGTGAATTTAGAGCCATTGGTTTGTTAACTAAGGTCTTGAATATTTGAAATATGTTAATTTGACACATTTACCACATGAAACCATTGCGATTGAATCCCTATCATTAAAAACATCATGGATTTCAACTAAATGTCTATTTGACATCCAACCTGTTGATATAGCCAAAAAGACCCAGATGAAAAGACCACATAAATATCATCTTAATCAAAAGCTTTTATAACCCACGAGAAAAATTTAATGGTTATTTACTAATTTTCTAAAATGAGCTTTCAATACAAATGAACCGTGTGGATGTAGTTACATACATCACAGTGGGCCTCACAGTCAGGGATCTCACCCATCCAGGTAGATCCCGGTCGCACCTAGTCCGTTGAGAAATTTACAACTGTACGACCCATATATGGCCCACCAACCTTTACTTGCTTTTTACCTCGCAGGAATAAGCCCCAGCTATACGGCCCCATTTCTCAGGTAATGCCCTTGCTTTCCTTCCAGAGGCGGATCGCCACCGGTGGTCGAAGACGAGCGCTGACACTCCTCGAACTCCGAGTTGTATGAACGGTTCAAAAGATATCAAAGTTACATGCCCCACAGTTATGTATTTATTATATCCACAACGTTCATCCATATTTTGAGATCATTTTGGAAGATTATCAAAAAAAAAATCCATATCCAAAGATCAACTGGGCCACACCACAAAGAGCAGCGGTAAAATTGATTTTCACCGTTAAAATTTTGTAGGGCCCACCATAACATTTATTTTCCATCCTCATAAGGTCACAAAGACCTGGATGAAGAGGAAAAAACAAATTTCATAATGATCCGAAACTTCTGTAACCCATAAGAGGGTTTCAATGGTAGATGTTCAATCCTCCACTACCTTTTACAGTGTGGTCCACTTGATAGCTACATCTGTCTTATTTTTCATCTCAAGCCTTAATACGAGTTTGCCAAATAGATGGATAGTTTGAATATAACACATACCTCATAACAGGACCCACAAAAAGCCGTAGGAATTACAAAAGGAAAAAAAAGAAAAAAGAAAAATAGCCAGGATCCATAGATATCTATGGATTATAACCGTAGTCATAACCAGAGTGCCACACACTTCTTTCTTTTTTTTTTTTTTTTTTTTTTTTTTTTTTACATGGAGAACTTTATTCTACATACATTTTTCTCTAGTATATATTTATATAAATATGTATATATAAGCATATAAAAAAAAATTTCTCTCAGTTTTTTCATTTCTTTCTTTATTCATTTAACAAGATTATCTTTTAAACCAAAATTAGTTACTTGATGTACCATATATGATTTTGGGGTAAAATAAGCTACTTTAGCCAACCAACCTAGTTATTTTCCAAGATTCCATCGGGTCGATGGTCGAAAATCCTTTTCATTCGCGGTCAATTTCGTTCATTTCATTCACTTCGCAGTCAATTTCATTCACTTCGTGGTCAATTTCAATTAGTTTGCATTGAATTTCATTAACTTCGTGGTGAATTTCATTCACTTCGCGGTCAATTTCAATCATTTCACGGTCAATTCCCTTCACTTCACGGTCAATTCCATGCATTTTATGGTCAATCCCGGCGATTCCCCTTCACTTCACGGTCAATTCAATGCATTTCACAGTCAATTCCCTTCACTTCACGGTCAATTCCATGCATTTCACGGTCAATTTCCTTCATTTCACGGTCAATTCCATGCATTTCACGGTCAATTCCGGCGATTCCCCTTCACTTCATGGTCAATTCAATTCATTTCATGGTCAGTTCCCTTCACTTCACGGTCAATTTACTTTACTTCGCGGTCAATCCATGCATTTCACGGTCAATTCGCTTCACTTCACGGTCAATTCCATGCATTTTGCGGTCAATTTCCTTCACTTCACGGTCAATTTAATGCATTTCACGGTCAATTCCCTTCACTTCATGGTCATTTCCATGCATTTCACAATCAATTCCCTTCACTTCACGGTCATTTCCATTCATTTACGGTCAATCCCGACGATTCTCCTTCACTTCACGATCAATCCATGCATTTCACGGTCAATTCCCTTCACTTCACGATTCTGTGAAATACATGCAATTGACCGTGAAATGCACGAAATTGACAGTGAAGTGAAGGGAATTGACCGTGAAATGAATTGAATTAACCGTGAAGTGAGGGGAATCGCCGTAATTGACCATGAAATGCATGGAATTGACCGTGAAATGAAGGGAATTGGCCGTGACATGCACGAAAATGACTGTGAAGTGAAGAGAATTGACCGTGAAGTGAAGAAAATTGACCGTGAAATGCATAGAATTGACCGTGAAGTGAAGCGAATTGACCGTGAAATGAATTGAGTTGACCGTGAAGTGAAGGGGAATTGCCGTGAATTGACCATGAAATGCATGGAATTGACTAAGAAGTGAAGGGTGTAAGGCCCGTATCCTAGACCATACCGTTCCTTAGGCTTCCACGGTCCTCCCGGTCGAATTCCGGCAACCCACGATCTGTAACCGACAGTTGCGCACAACCTTGAGCCATATCCCATATTCTAGAGTCGGCTTGACCAGAGACTTGTATCCTAGCGACCGCGCCATCGTCGCGGTTCCAACGCCTCCTCTCGCGCGCCGAGGCGATACCTGAGCCAGGAGATGTAGGCCCGCGTTCAGTTCGAGGAAACGCTGCACATTTGCAAACTCAAGACAACCTTTCAAATCATGTCCCATCAATCCCATCAATGTCAAGTACAACACATCAATCAACCCATCACCCAACACATCACTCATCCTATCACAACCCATACCTCTCTTACACAACAACCTTAAAAGTCAACTTTCCATCACCTCACCATCCCTCTCTCTCCCATCACTTCCCTTACATCACACTCTCTCTCATCTCTCTCATTCTCTGAGCAATCCCAAAACTCCCAACGTCCAAGCTTTTCTCCATTTTTCACCCACCATGAATCTTCATACCCCCATCATCCAGCCTCTAAAATCCAATCTCGACCATTGATTCTTTCTCCTTGGAGCTAGATCGCCCTGGTGCGGAAGAAGGAGTAGTTTTGAAGGTAGGTGCTTCCCTCTCTCTCTCTCTCTCTCTCTCTCTCTCTCTCTCTCTCTCTCTCTCTCTCTCTCTCCCCTCTCTTTCATTTTTCCTTGGTGATGATGAGTGGCCCATCTATGATATATGTATTACATCCATGCCGTCCACCTAGTGGACCCACCTAACAGTCCGTTTTGGGCGGGCCTAATTGGAGGACATACACAAATACCCATTTTATCCAAGGCTGGTGGGTCCCACACGTGTGGACCCACCCCAATGTCAAGTACATGGTGCCACGTGAGACATACCTTGATGAAATAGGATCCACACCGTCTGTCCAGCGTCCCTGGACGTTGGACGTGATTTTGTGAAGCGTGTACAGACAGTGGGGTGCACTGCAGCGCCTGCAGGTGTTTTGTATAAACAAAAATATTAGCTTATTCTAAATTCTTGGGTGGGCTGCTTATGTAGGCCCCACCTTGATGTATGGGTCCAATCCACGTCATCCATTCCATTATTCAGCTCATTTTAGGCGTTGAGCCAAAAAATGGAGCCAATCCGATTTTCTGGCGGGCCATGGCGTAGGAAATTATAGTTTTTACCGTTAAAACCCACTTTAATGTTTCTACACACTGAAACACATTAAATTTTGGGCTTGTTTGGTCCATCTCGGGCCATGGAATGCAATGAGTGGTGTGGATTTGTCTAATGCGGGTCCTACCATGGAAAATCCTCCGGAAATCAATATTAAAAAAAAAAATTTATATAAGTAGCAGCGCGCTGCTGCTGATCGTCAGAGGCCGTGCAGCGCAGGACGCTGCTGCGCATGCAACGGCGGGCGGGACCCAGGGGTCCCATACGTGGGCCCCACCGTGATGTGTCTTAACATCCACACCGTGCATTTGATGGGTCCCATCCATATATGGGGTGCCTCCAAATATCAGCCGCATACAGAACTCGGGTGGCCCACACGGCAGGAAATAGTAGTGTTGAACGTCTATCGTTGAAATCATTTTTTGGGCAATAGAAGTTTTGGATCTTTGTGAAATTTGTTTTTCCTCTGTACTCAGATCCCTGTGTGACCTTATAAACGGATTGGATGGAAGATAAACATTATGGTGGGCCCCACGCGGGACCCACCTTGATCCATGCGCCATGTCAAGGGCCCCACCATCCAAAGAAATCTGGACGGTGCTAAGGGACCACCATGATATATTTGTTCACACCATCCGTCTGGACGGTGTGCTGTGGGATGTATGTTGTGTATTCATGCCGTCCATCCATCCTGACGGTGGGGCCACCTTTAGGATGCACCGCATCCACCGTCCAGGCCATGGACGGTGGATCCCAGCCATGATGAATGTGTTTTACACATGCCGACCATCTATTTTTTTTTTATGGTGGGACCCACTATCATCTGGCGTCAGCAGTTCTGTGGGTCCCATGTGAGATCAAGACTGTCCAGAGGGTGGGACCCTGGTCCATAGCTCAAATGGTAGGCTGAGTGAATGATATCTCGTTTCAACAGTAAGGTCTTGGCATTGATTGCCGTGTACGGTGGCTAGCAGAGAGGTGTGGACTGACGGTGGGGTCTATGGCCCCACCCTCGTTGTCCATCCATTTAGGTGGGCCACCCCACTGTGTACGTGTTATCCAAACCGTTCACCGTTCTTGGACGGTGGGACCCACCCCATGTGTGGGCTACCATGATGTATATGTCCAGGCCGTTCTATATTAAGTCCGGATCATCTGTTATCAGGTCAACAGAGAAATCCTGATACCCTAATCCTCATTAGTCCACGTCACCACTCACTAAAAAATAAAAATAAATAAAAAACAGCTTCGGACGCCAAACCATTAGGGTAACAGGAATTCTCTGTTGACCGACCTGATAACAGAGGATCCCGACTCTATATATACACGTAACGACAGGCCCTACATGGGACCCACATCTGCATCTTTTAGGCAGCAACAACTGCCCTATTGTTGCTGTATACGGTAGAAAGCTTTGTGGGTCCCACCTATTCTATCCATGTCGTCTGTCTATGGACCCACCATGATACATGTGTCGTATCCAAACCGTCCAACCATTTGTGAGATCATTTTATGGCATGGGGTAAATGAGTGAGATCCAAAGTTCAAGTGGACCCAACCAATTGAAATAGTAATGGGGTACAATGACATCCACCGTTTAAAACTTCTTAGGAGCCACAGTGGTTCCCACCCAAGCTGATATATGGTTTTCACTTCATCTATCTCTATGTTAACTTATGAATAGGTCGGATCTCAAAATACACAAGGGTGGGCCCGATTTGATATGCATTCGACCCATTCGATTCGGCCCATTTGAATAGGCCCATTGATTCGGCCCAATTCGAATCGCCCGTCGATTGAGATTCCACCATGATGTATGTGATGATGTTTTTGGTGGTCATGCTTTGGGAGCAATGATGGTTTGACGTCCACATTAATGAGCAATGATGGTTAGATGACCTCATTGTGACCTTCCCTTAGGCCTTGTTAGGCCCATTCTCTTCATGGTTTAACCCAAATAAGTGGGCCCCATTCAACATGGACGGATGGCTCCGTGCTACCGAATTTAATATAACCACGGCTGAGGGCCGATCTTTATATTACGGTTGATTGGCTGTCCATCCGTGGACCCCGCCTTATTTATGTGTTGGTTGTCGGTGTCAATTATCGATTCCAATTGACGTGACCAATTTGCCGATTCTGATTATCGATCGATTCCGATTGTCGTGACCGATTGACGTGACCGATTATCGATTCTGATTATTGACCGATTTCGATTGTTGTGGCCGATTGCCGATTAGCGATCGAGGCCGATTATCATGACCGATTGATGTGACCGATTTGCCGATTCCGATTATCGATCGATCCTGATTGTCGTGGCCGATTGCCGATTTTGATTGATGTGACTGATTTGCTGATTCCGATTATTGACCGATTCTGATTGTCGTGGCCGATTGTCGATTTCGATTGACGTGACCGATTGCCGATTTCGATTGACATGACCGATTTGCCAATTCCGATTCTGATTATCGAGGCCGATTTTGATTTGTCGAGGCCGATTATGTAGGCCGATTCCGATTGTCGATGACGATTTTGAGTGTCGATTTCGATTGTTGAGGTCGACCTCGATTGTCAAGGCCGATTTCGATTGCCGAGGCCGATTTCGATTGCCAAGGCCGATTGTCGAGACATATATTGTTACAGGCGACCCGCAGTTGAGGCCCATTGTGTCACGTATTAGGCCCATTATACATGTCCCATTTGATGTATTCAAGACCCATGTGTAGGGCCCACATGTCATGTTTTTGAGCCCCATGGGCAAGGCCCATTGTGATATGTATTAGGCCCATGAGCAGGGTTCGCCTGTTGTGTATATGCGGCCCTTAAGTAACGCTCATTGTGTTGTATATTAGGCCTTTGTGCGAGGCCGTGGGCCCATTATATGTTTGGCTCTATGTGGCCATTCCTTGGGGGCAATGTTGGTTAAATGTCAACATTGTTGATGCCGATTATTGATGCCGGTTATTGATACCGATTATGAGTATGTGACAGCATAGCATCATAATACATGCCCATACGCATCATCTGCATGCTTGTTATAAGATGTGCTTGACCATTGCATATGTCATAGGGCAGGTTGTTCATGAGGCTCCCTGATAGGGAGAATTGCCCCACATGAGAGCACGACATGCGTAGGATTGACGCATGATTGGACTGTGTGACTCATGCATCTCGCATTTGCTTGACATGACCACCGTACGCCCTAGCGACATCAGGGCCGTAGCCTTCATAGGTATTTCGTGGATGGCCAGATAGGACACCGGAAATCTGTTCTACATGGGGTGCTATAGATATCCTTGGGTGAAAGTCTCAGAACCCTCTTGGTTTCAGAGGTTGCTCCAACGTCTAGACCGAGTGGATATGTGAGCGCATGAGGACCGTATACCGTTAGGCCGTGTCTCCCACTGTGTCGTGGTCGGTTGAAAGAGGGTACGACCTTACTACCCGAGAGGAGGGGGCAATGCTAGGCTGAGTCTGACCAGCTCGAGAAATGGGTGCGCTATCGACGAGTCGGGCCCAATATTGACAGGCGGATAGTGAGGTCTCTTCTACTCACCTTGTTGTGCACGATGGGGCGGCAATCTGGTTTGTAGTGTAATAGACCCCGGTGATTTTCTAGAGAGAAACCGTACTGATATGTGGACTTATTGAGTATGAGTTGCATACTCATGCATTCATTTTATTCATTATCCACTCGGGCTGGTGGTGCACAACTAATTGTTGTATACCTTCGCATGGCCAGCATTTCGGTTGGGCATGCGACTAACCTGATATTAGGAGTTTACCACATTGAGTCTGACTATCCAAATTTAGTTATAGGACTGGTTTAGATAGAAGTTCCTTGTGATAGACCTCATTGCCTGCGAAGCTACGTACTATCATCCCGACTTCACTCCAGCATGGTCATTTCATTCACACCGCATATTACATTGCATCCGCAGTACTTAGCATTTTGGGTTGCCATGTTTCTGTATTGGTATGGCCGTTAGCATTCATGCCTTGCATCGTATAACCTTTGTACGGCTGAAGACACTCATAGACTTATTAATATATTTCCGCGTATTTCGATATTGTATGATTTATGGCATTGCATCCTCGGTATCTAATATTTGGCTTTCTTTGACTCCTTATTTGTATAGCTGATTTGCATTACATACCCTGATATTGTATGACTCACGGACTGTCAATATTTCTGCTTACTCTGATTACTCTGATTACTCTGATATTGCTTACTTGGCACTTACCTTGTGCATACACTTTCACCACCCACTAAGCTTTTGTAACATCTCGGATTTTTACTGTTTTGGATTTTCAAAAATCCTTAAATTATTTCTTTTATGTAATTAACTTATATTATCACTTACTAACCATTGACACTCAATGCTAGCTTATACATGGGTGATTGTAATGTCCCGTCCAACTAGCTAGTGTCCTGGGGCGTCCACGTCGGATTTGCCGCAGGATCGTTCATTTAAACGAGGTATCACAAGTAAATTAAATCTAAGATTAGCCCATTAGACTAGACCAGTCGGGTCATGATCGGACCAAGTGCGGCCCGCCAAGCCAGAGGGCCTGTTTACACTTAACAACAGCCCGTGTGGGCCGCCCAACGACCGAGGAGGGTCGGAAAAATCTGAAAGTCTAGGAAATCATAGATCTCACTGGGCTTGTGGTCCATTGCGGACTACGGATCCAGTGGACACCCAGAACTGGGATCTGGCACTAGCCGAATGCACCTCACCAATGCCATAATTGGAATTTGACACTTACAAATGAAACCGGGATACCGGGCGTTCCAACCATCGAATTTCTTCCAAAATTGTGGTGACGGTTTAATATATTTTTCTACATCCGTCCACCAAATCTAGGACCCGATCATGGCATGGTGACCGTTGATCACAAACCGGACCCGTACGATCGAACCCCATATCCGATCGTTCCCAAATTTTGTGTGGCCCTTCATCAAGCCATGGAGCACCTACCCTACAAGTTTCATGGTCAGAGGGCGGCCAGAACTGCTCTAATCACTAGAGCGGCCCCCACGGGGCCATTTAAGGGTCGAAAACGCTTACTTAGACCTTATACCCGTTCATCCGTTTGTCCTCAAATTTTGCATGGACCCTAGTCGGGCCATAAGACACTTACACGCCGAATTTGGTGGCTAAGGGGGTGTTAGGTCCACCCCAACACTAATATGGAGTCACATAAGGCTATTTTGGGAAGATGTTGAAGCTTGGGGCCAAAGGACCCAACTCTAGGGAAATAAACCCTAGCTCTTATCTCATTTCTTCCACCATTCTCCAACAACAAATATCCCTATCCCTCATACCCTTCTCCATTCTTCAACAACAATCTCTCCCTCATAACTTCCTACACCCTCCACCCATTAAATCCCCTCCCTCATAAACTTCCATCATCCACCCACAACCAACCTCTCACAGCTCATAACTCCCACCACAACCACCATTGCTAGGGGAGTAAAGAGAGAGAAAGATAGTAGAGAGAGTGAAGGAGAGTTAAGGAGTACCCTAAATCGAGGTGGGGCCAAGGAAACTCAACCCTTTCAACTCCTTACTCCTCCTCCAAGAAGAAACTCTCCGCCACAACCCCAAATTCGTCCGTTGGCCATCTAGGTAAGAACCTCTCACCCTTTCTTCTTGAGATCCGAGTATTAAGAAAGGATTGACATGAAATTTCTCACATGCAAGGATTGGTTTTAGGGATTCCGGCCGATCTACCCCGAAATCCACATCTCGTAGGTCGTTTCCAAGCCTCTATCAAATCCAAGGTGCGGACTATTGTTCTTAGGTGGCCTAGCACCAATTGTAGTACTAGCTTAATGATTTTGAATGTTTAGTTGGTATATTTGAAGTCTAGAGAACCCCTAGGAATTGTAAGTTCTTGAAATTGTATGGATATGCATGATGGTTCTTCATGATGTTATTTATTGCTCACATGATTTCGTGTATGGATAATAACATGCTTATGCCTCATCATTTCTTCCATATATTATTGATTCATGGTGTGTATGATTTCATTTCTCTTGTGCATATGGCCTGTTAGAATAGAGAAAGTGCTTAACCTCCTCACACACACACACAATACACATGCACTTTAATTCATGAATGCTTGCTAGGAATATTTGATTCATTTGACTCAGATGCATGAGATACGATGTTGATATACTAGTTGATAGCTCGTTAGGATCACCCTCACACCTTTGGGTTGGTCTGGAACATGACAAGAGACGGTAGTCCCATCGGTAGGGCTATGCTAGGGCTAGACTAGTGAATTTAGGCGGGTGTGTTCAGGTGGCTGTAGTTCGACTACATGAGTCTCTTGTGCCCGAGGTCACTCGTCTCACGCTAGCCTGATTTGTGCGGTTAGCCTACGACCTGACCAACTCTGTTTGTTAACCCTGGGTGCTCACATATGTATGGAACCTGAACCACCCTGCAACCATTGTAGCCTAACGATAATCCACTTGAAACTGGTCCACAGTCTCGTGAGCCGGGCATGGTGGAATGGGACACTGTGTCTGAGCTGTTGGCCTATGCTGGGGTACCGCGCCTCCCTGTAGTGACCGCGAGCGATCCCTCCCTATCGGCACTCCTCATGTACTTGGAGTCAGGGATGAGGACCCCGATGGGATCACGGACCGCGGGGACTCGGTCTCACGCGTTGATGGGGTCTTGGCCTCGCAACCAGCTTAGGGCATTGATACGTAAGGTGAATCAGAATCCCCAATCTGCTGGATGAATGGACTCAACTAATAACTCAGCTAACACGATCGCATTGCATCACATTAATTAGGGTGGCGACTTGGAAGTCGAGGTCGCTCTGAGGGAGTGCTGTAATATGCGATCGTTAGATGGAGTTGCTTGAGGGAGTGTTGTGGCGAGGGCATGCATAATATCATCCCGCATGCATGCATTTAAATAAGAGTTGCTAGGTGTTGATGAATGACTGCTTTTCATTAAGTTTATATTATAATTGATGCCTGTTATAACTTGAGACCAATAGCACCCACTGAGTTGATCACTCACTCCCACTCTGGGACAATGTTTTAAAACACCAACCAGACTCGTTTATAGTTGCAGGTGACAAGGAGTATGAGGAGCCTGGCGGCACGAACATAGACGAAGAGGACTAGCTGTCCCACTTCCTATTGATGAGCGAGTCTTCATCGGCTCAGTAGACGGGATTCTGGATCGCTGAGTAGTGGACTCAGCTTTATTTTCTAGATATATCAATTTTTTTTTGTGATTTGTTGGGCAACGCCTTGAGCAACCCGTTTACATCTTTTGGATTTGTATATATTTAACCTCTTTTAATTCAGTAGACTTGCTGTGATTGTGATTCATGCTTCAAGTAATTCCATACTGTGCATTTAAACCTGATTAGACGCAAAACAATGAAAATTGGTTATAAGTGATGCATGGGAACTTGGGAGTCAAGTTTACACACGACCCCCTATTTCCAGGGCGTTACAGCTTTCTATAAGCTTATGCACGATAGATGCGTGCAGGTGGCATTAGGTTGTAGCAGCATTGAGCTTGGAGCGTGCAGCAGACTTAAGGAGTTTTGATTTTTGTCATATGTATTTCCCTTTCAGTATTGTATACAACAGTTTATATTAGTGGATATGTGATGATGATGTTGCCTTTATGATTTGGGTATTCTTGTGGTTATGCTGATTACGAGATAAATGTACACTAAAAAATCCTCCTTGTAGAATCTTAGGATCAGAATCTGGTGTATAAGCGCTGGGAGCTGAGAATGGGGTAATACGGAGGCTGTCGGCACCGGATTCGACGATCGGGGTTCTTGTGATTCCGATCTCCAGGTTTAGGGCGTGACAAAGGGGAATTGTTGAAATTGACCGTGAAATGAAGGGAATTGAACGTAAAGTGAAGGGAATTGACCATGATATGCATGGAATTGACCGTGAAATGAATTGAATTGACCGTGAAGTGAAGGGGAATCGTTGGAATTGACCGTGAAATGCATGGAATTGACCATGAAGTGAAAGGAATTGATCGTGAAATGAATTGAATTGACCGTGAAGTGAAGGGAAATCGCCGGAACTGACCGTGAAATGTATGGAATTGACTGTGAAATGCACGGAATTGACCGTGAAGTGAAGAAAAATCACCAGAATTGACCGTGAAATGCATAGAATTGACCGTGAAATGAAGGGAATTGACCGTGAAGTGAAGGGAATTGACTGTGAAATGCATGGAATTGACCGTGAATTGAATTGAATTGATCGTGAAGTGAAGGGAAATCGCCGGAATTGACCGTGAAATGCCTGAAATTGACTGTGAAATGTACGAAATTGACCGTGAAGTAAAGGGAATTGACCGTAAAATGAATTGAATTGACCGTGAAGTGAAGGAAAATCGCCAAAATTGACCGTGAAATGCATAGAATTGACCATGAAATGAAGGGAATTGACTGTGAAGTGAAGGGAATTGACCGTGAAATGAATTGAATTGACTGTGAAGTGAAGGGAAATCGCTGAAATTGACCATGGAATGCATGGAATTGACCACGAAATGAAGGGAATTGACTGTGAAGTGAAGGGAATTGACTGTGAAATGAATTGAATTGACTATGAAGTGAGGGGGAATCACCGGAATTGACCGTGAAGTGCATGGAATTGACCGTGAAATGAATTGGATTGACCGTAAAGTGAAGGGAATTGACCGTGAAATGAATTGAATTGACCATGAAGTGAAGGGGAATCACCGGAATTTACCGTGAAATGCATGAAATTGACCATGAAATGAAGGGAATTGACCATGAAGTGATTGAAATTGACCGCGAAGTGAATGAAATTGACCACAAAGTTAATGAAATTCACCGCAAACTGATTGAAATTGACCGCGAAGTGAATGAAATGAATGAAATTGACCGCGAAGTGATTGAAATTGACCTCGAAGTGAATGAAATGAATTTTCGACCATCGACATGATGAAATCTATGAAAATGACCAGGTTGGTTAGCTAAAGTAGCTTCTCCTACCCCAAAATCATATGTGGTACGTCAAGTAACTAATTTTGGTTTAGAAGATATTCTTGTTAAATGAATAAAGAAAGAAATGAAAAAAGGAGAGAAATTTTTTTTTATATGCTTATACATACATATTTATATAAATATATATTAGAGAAAAATGTAGGTAGAATAAAGTTCTTCATGTAAAAAAATAAAATTACACATATTGCCACAACACTACACTATGGTTACGGTTATAATTCGTAGCCATGGGTAAAAAATACCTTCAGTACATATCAAATACCCTTCGATATGTATCGAAAATTGCAGGATTTTTGAGGCAAACTCACTGGACAGTTCTGAACCTTTTTCGATCGTATCAAAAGACCTTCGATACATATTGAAGTACATATCGAAAGACCTTTTATACATATAAAAGACATATCGAAAAAGCACTGGCTACGGTTATGGCTACGGTTATAATCCGTAGCCATAGGAAATCCATCTTTCAGAAATCACTATTCTAAAAAGCAGGGACATTATCGTAACGTAAAAAAAAAAAAAAAAAAAAAAAAAAACCGTCAGTACATCGGTGGATTATTTTTGCATGCTTAAAAGCAGTGGGTTTAAACAGGTAAATGAGACATAAAATGGGCCGTACAGTTGAAAATTTCTCTAGACCGTTCGCCCAAATCCAGAAAGGGATTTGCTAGTTAACCCGCCACTAGCCAATCGCTAATGGTCGGTGCTACGTGAGCCCCACCATGATGTATGTGTTTCATCCATGAGATCCGTCCATTTTTCTAGATCATTTTATGATATCAGTTAAAAATTAATGGAAATTTAAATTTCAAGTGGATCACAATGTTGATTGAACTCCCACCATTAAAAACTTTTTGCGGGCCATAAGAATTTTGGATCAAGCTGATATTTCTTTTTTCCCTTAATACAGGAATGCACGAACTAATCAACAGTTTGGATGTCAAATGAACATTACATTGGGCCTGGGAAATTTTTAACGGTGGACATTTAATCACTACTGTTTTCCAGTGGTGTGGTCCAGCTGATTTTTAGATCTGCCTCATTTTTTAGATCAAGCTCTAAAATGATCTTTAAAAATGGATGGATAGCATGGATAAAACATAAAACTTCATAGTGGGGCCCACAGAGTACCGACCACTACCCACCTGGCTAGAGGCAGCGTCACTCGCCAAACCGCGTCCCCCAAATCCGGGCGGCACGCGGATATCCTGCTAAAGCTTATGACGGAAAGTTCCTGTCCAAGGATGATGGGTGGGGCCCACTGAAATGTATTTGAGAAATCCATTCCGTCCATCCGTTTTAAGAGCTCATTTTAGGACGTCTTACTAATCATGAAGTGGATGAAAAACTCAAGTGGGTCACACGAGAGGGAAAATTGGAAAAAGCAATTCATAGAGGTGAAACCTTCCTATGCCCCATCTTGATGTTTATATGGTATCCAAACCGTTTACAAGGTCACTCCCAATGGGATGAAGAGAAAACACCAGTAGTATAGCCTGATAAAATTTTTTTATGGCCGTGAGAATGCTTCAACGGTGTTCACTGAATGCCCACTGTTTCCTCTTATATGGCCCACTCGAGTGTTATATACACTTAATTTTTGGTCTCATATCTTGAAATTATCTTGCAAAACGGATGTACGGGATGAATTTCTCACCAACACTCCACACAGCATCTTTGCGCAGTAACTTCGTACCAAAGGCTAAAGAAAATAGCAAGAAATTCGAGTCGTCGGGTGGGAATTACGTACTACGGACGCGGATTGCGTCCTACCCCCGCCCGTCTCTGGCCCCATACGTGCAGTTCTGTGGGCAGGCCCACCGTGATGTATCCGTTTATCCAAGTCGTGCATCCCTTTTCTCATATCATTTTTAGGCATGAACGAAAAAATGACACCGATCCAACGCTCAAGTGGATCACACCAAATAATAAGCTTGGTTGCATTAAATGCACCGAGTGTTAAAGACAGTTGCAATAAATGCATAAGTCATCTGTGGTGTAGTCCACTAGAGCGTTGGATCCGTGTCATTTTTTCGTTCATACCTTAAAATAATATGAGAAAAGGGATGAACGGCTTGGATAAACGGATACATCATGGTGGGCCCTCTCACAGAACTGCCCGTTCGGGGCCAGAGCCGGGCGGGGGTAGGACGCAATCCGCGTCCACCTACTACCCACAGGGTCGAGCTAGAGACGGACAGCACTGTCAGGGCGTGGTGGGGCATAACGGTGGTGTATATGTTTTATCCACGCCGTTCATCCATTTTTTCATATCATTTTAGAAAATAAGAAAAAAAAATAGCAAATCTAAGGCTCAAGCGGGCCACACTACAAGAAACAATGGGAATTAGGTGCCAGCTATTGAAAACTTCTTGGGGTGCATAAGGCTCTCATCAAGCTGATTTTTGTGTTTTCCCTTCATCATCTGTGTGACCTTACAAAGAGGTTAGATGTAAAATAAGCTTCGTGGTGGACCTCAAGAAGGTTTTAATGGCAGAAATTCTATTCCCACTATTTTCTATGGTGCGGTTGGCTTAGATTTGAATGTGACTGTTTGTTTTTTTATAATGCTTTGTCACACTTACAGAGGGCTTTCCACATTCGGCGTGAGCTAACACATAAATCATGGTGGGCCAAAAGAAGTTGATAGATGGGCCAAAAGAAGTACCACACGCTAAAAGTTGATAGATGGGCTAAAAGAAGTTGATAGATGGGCCAAAAGAAGTACCACACGCTAAAAGTTGGGTTATATATTAGGACAAAGAAGAAAAAGAATAAAAAAAAAATCTCTGTCACACTTACAGAGGGCTTTCCACATTCTGCGTGAGCAAACACTACTAAACACCGTGTGCTTTCTGAGTTCCCCATTAAGTAAAAAAAAATTCATTGCTAACAAACATACCTTAAGCATGTTTAAGTAGAAAGCAAAAAAGTATGTTTGGTTTTCGGCATCACATAAATATTTATCCCCTTGTGTTTGTTCAATCCACTCTTAATATCCATTGTCCATCATGTGGACGCAACTTTGCCCTGTCTTCAATGTGAACTGCAAATCGTGTAGGGCCTATCTTCAATTCGGACTATCCACCTTGCGAGGCCCAGCCTCAATGTGGGTTATCCATCTTGCAAGGCTAACTTTGGATTTGGGCCATCCATCATGCGGACCCACCTTTAATGTGTATCATGATGGGGTTTTTTCCCCGTCTTCGACCGGTCCAGAGCCCCTCTCGACCGGTCGTGGGAGGTACTCGACCGGTCATAGGTTCGAGCCCTGACACGACTCAAAGTCCAAATGAGTTCGTCTTTGTTTTCTTGTAGCTGGGGACGGTCGTAGAGAGCTACGACCCGGTCGTAGGTGGTCTACGACCAGTCGTAGGAGAGCCAGGACTAGTCGTAGGTTACGCAGATTGTTCCGCGATTTTGTGCGAAACTGCGGATTTGAGTCCTTTCGCAACTGGGATGCGGAAAGGAGTTTCCCAAAACTATAAAGGGGGTTGCCTAGGGTTTTTCTAGGTATCACAAAATAGCAAGAGGGTTTCCTAAAGCTTTGTAAGGATTTGCTAAAGGGTTTAGGGCTATCAAAGGTGAGAGAGAGGAGAAAGAGAGAGGAAGCTTATAGAAGGGAGGTTCTGCTCGTGGAGGTTCTCTACTTTGCAATCTACATCTCAGCGCTTCTATGTCCTCGTAATCGGTTAGATCTCTCCGTTTTCTCTATTTCTCTTATTGTTCATCCACTCCTGCGTGAGTGAAGAAGATTGTAACGTTCTACTTCATAGTGGATTGTTGATCTGGACGAGGTCCCGTGGTTTTTACCTCTTTGAGGGTTTTCCACGTAAAAATCTCTTGTGTGGTGTGTGATTGATGCTTTGATTTATTTCATTGCTTTATTATCCATAATTCTGGTTTGTTTCGGGAGGCTAGATCCTAAGGTTTGTGTAAGGCATCCCAACAAAGTGGTATCAGAGCTAAGTTCATTGAACGGATAGGATCGGTTTGAATTATGGAAGGTGGCTCAAGGATGATCAGCCTCAATGGTTCTAACTGGACCATATGGAAGGCTAAGATGGAGGACTTGCTTTATCATAAGGACTATATTCTCCAATCTCGCATATCAAGCAAAATCCAAAGATATGACCGATGATGATTGGAAGAAGATGGACCGAAAGGCGGTGGGGTTTATCGACAATGGTTGGATGATTCCGTGTTTCACCATGTGTCTACGAAACCTCACCAAGCAAGCCTATGGCTAAAATTACAAGGGTCAGTATGAGAGGAAGACAAACGGTAATAAGATATTTCGATAAGGCAACTTGTGAATCTCAAGTTCAAGGATGGTGGTTCGTGGCCGAGCATATGAATGAGGTCGGAATATAGTGAACCAACTCACCTCTATGAAGATGGTCTGGATGATGAATTGCGTGCTTTACTATTGCTTAGTTCATTGCCTGACGGTTGGGAGACATTGGTGGTGTCTCTAAGTAACTCCGCGCCCGGACGGAAAGATATCCATGGAACAGTAACCGCTTGTCTCTTCAATGAGGAGACAAGGAGGAAGTCTCGGGGTCTACACAAAGAAGAGGCTCTTGTGACACAGAACGGGGGAGAGGAAAGAACAGGAAAGGCGGGAAGGCCCGAGATAAATCAAGAGGCAAGTCGAGTAACATAAAAGAGGTTGAATGCTGGAATTGTGGCAAGAAGGGCCACTACAAGCATGAATATCGTGGTAAGAAAAACGACAAGAAAGGAAAAGGGAAGGAAGAAGAATCTGATTCCACCGCAGTCGCTTCGAGATGGCGACATGGTAGCTATTCTTTCTACGCAGATCACGATGTATGTCTCACGGCTACGAGTCAGGGCACCGACTGGGTGATAGACTCGGAGCTTCTTTTCATGCGACTCCACACAGGGACTCCTTCACAAGCTACAAGTCAGGTGACTATGGGACTGTGAAGATGGGAAATTCTAGCGTATCAAAGATCGTGGGAGTCGGTGATATTTGTGTGAAGACCGATGTGGGCTGCACATTGGTTCTCATGGATGTGAGGCATATCCCACACCTTCGCCTCAACTTGATGTCGACGGAAGGCTGGATGATGATGGCTATGAAAGCCGGTTTGTCAGGTGGGCGATGGAAGCTCATCAAGGGTTCGTTGATCGTGGCTAAAGGAAAGAAGTGTTGCACCCTGTACAAGGTAAGTGTCAGTATGTGCAAGGGTGGGTTGAACGCAGTGGAAGATTCGGCTATTGACATGTGGCACAGGGCGTAGGCCACATGAGTGAAAAAGGGCTTCAGGCCACTAGCGAGGAAGCAACTCCTTCCCGACGACGTGACAGTATGCCTCTCAAACCCGTCTTGATTGTTTATCGTGGAAACAAAGATAGAGTTTCATTCGTTAAAACTGCTTCTCATGTTAATAAAGTGCATGCATTAGATTTGGTTTATTCTGATGTTTGTGGTCCTATGAGGACAAAAACCTTGGGTGGGGCATTGTATTTTGTCACTTTTATAGATGATGCATCTAGGAGGGTTTGGGTTTATGCTTTGAAATCCAAGGACGAGGTCTTTGGTGTGTTTAAGCTGTTTCATGCTATGGTCGAGAGAGAGACAGGTAGATCATTGAAGTGCATCCGCACTGACAATGGTGGTGAATACATTGGCGACTTTCACGAGTACTGCAAGTCCCGTGGGTATACGGCATGAACAGACGGTTCCCAAGACCCCCAAAGATAATGGTGTAGCCGAGCGAATGAATCGCACCATTGTTGAGAGAATCGATGCATGTTATCCCATGCGAAGTTGCCCAAGACGTTACGGGAGAAGCAATGCACACACGGCGGTGTATTTGATAAACAGTGTCTCCATCGCCCCCCGTTGAATGGAGAAGTACCCGAGAAGGTGTGGGCTGACAGGATCCATCGTACAGTCATCTCGGGGTGTTTGGATGCGGACATCCGTTCACGTACCAAAGGACGAGAGGTCCAAGCTCGATATGAAGATCATGCAGTGTGTGTTCTTAGGGTACGGTGATGAAAAATTCGGTTACAGGTTATGGGATCCGACCGAGAAGAAGCTCGTCAGGAGCAGAGATGTGGTTTTCTTTGAAGATCAGTGTATCGAAGACATTGGTAAGCCGAGAAGAACCAAATTAGTTCGGGTGAGCTAGAGGACATGGATCCGATTACTCCTCCCATGGTGCCCGATGACGGGGAGTACAAAGAAAGTGCGAGGACGAGGGAGTTCCTTCGAAGATGGACCAGGGGGAGCAAATTTCCCCCGCACTTGATCCACCTGTTGAGCCACAGGGTGAGGAGGTCATCTAGGGACAGACAGCCGTCCCAAGAGGTACTCACCGCACGAGTACATTATGCTAACCGATGGGGGAGAGCCAGAAGATTATTCTGAGGTCCTAGCCGACGAGCATAAGGAGGAGTGGTTGAAAGCTATGCAAGAGGAGATGGAATCCTTGCATAAGAACCACACCTATGATATGGTGAAACTGCCTAAGGGCAAGAAAGCTTTGAGCAACAAGTGGGTGTTCAGAAAGAAGGTTGAGCAGAAGAATTCACAGACGAGGTTCAAGGCCAGACTTGTGGTGAAAGGGTTTGGTCAGAGGAAAGGCATAGACTTCGAGGAGATATTCTCACCAGTGGTGAAGATGACATCCATACGGGTGTTGCTTGGGTTGGCGGCTAGCATGGATCTGGAGATAGAGCAGTTAGATGTTAAAACTGCCTTTCTCCATGGTGACTGGAAGAAGAGATCTACATGCACCAACCAGAGGGGTTCAAGTCAAGGGCAAGGAGCATATGGTGTGTAGGCCGAGGAAGAGCTTGTATGGGCCGAAACAAGCTCCACTCAAGAATGGTACAAGAAGTTCGATTCGTTCATGTTTCAAAGATGGGTATGACAGAACGGAGTCGGACCACTGTGTGTTCACGCGTAAGTTCTCAGATGGTGATTTCTTAGTTCTGCTATTATACGTTGATGACATGCTCATCATGGGAAAAGATATCAAGAAGATTGACACGGTGAAACAGAAGTTAGGCAAGTCTTTTGCGATGAAAGACTTGGGCCCTGCTAGACGATCCTAGGAATGGAGATAACCCGTGACGAAGCGATAGGAAGCTTTGGTCATCACAAGAGCGGTATATTGAGAAAGTCCTAGAGCGGTTCAATATGAATGCAAATGCCAAGTTAGTACTCCACTGGATGGTCACTTGATTGAGCGACAAAAGTGCGGTGTCCCAAGACGAAGGAAGAGGTGAAAGAGATGCGTGAAAATACCCTACGCGTCAGCGATAGAAGTTTGATGTATGCTATGGTGTGTACACGCCCGGACATAGCATATGCGGTTGGTGTTGTCACGCGCACTTGCCAATCCCGGCAAAGAACATTGGGCGGCGGTAAAATGGATACTAAGGTATCTAAGAGGCTCATCCAGGTTGAGCCTATGCTATGGTGACTGACAGTAAACCCGTGTTAGAGGGCTACACGATGCAGATATGGCGGGTGACATAGATTCCAGAAGTCTACATCGGGGTTCATGTTCACGTTTGCGGAGGAGCGGTTTCTTGGCAGCAAGCTACGAAGGTCGTAGCATTGTCGACGACAGAGGCCGAATACATTGCAGTCACAGAAGCATGTAAAGAGATGCTTTGGATGAAGAGGTTCCTACAGGAACTTAGCTCCGAAGCGGGAGGAGCACGTGGTCTATTGCGATAGTCGAGTGCTATACACTTGAGCAAGAATCCAAGTCGGCATTCCAAGTCGAAGCACATAGAGATTCGGTATCACTTTGGATCAAGGATACTTTGGAACAAAAGGTGTTACACTTGAGAAGGTCCACACGGACGATAATGGGTCAGACATGATGACCAAGGCTTTGCTCAAGGGCAAGTTTGAGGTTTGTAGAAACCTGGCTGGCTTGAAGAAGGTGGATCCCTCCCGGGTCAAAAAGGGGAGATTTGATGGGATTTTTTCCCCGTCTTCGACCGGTCCAGAGCCCCTCTCGACCGGTCGTGGGAGGTGCTCGACCGGTCGTAGGTTCGAGCCCTGGCACGACTCAAAGTCCAAATGGAAGCCGAGTTCGTCTTTGTTTTTTATTGTAGCTAGGACTGGTCGTAGGAGAGCTACGACCAGTCGTAGGTGGTCTACGACCAGTCGTAGGAGAGCCAGGACTAGTCGTAGGTTACGCAGATTGTTCCGCGATTTTGCGCGAAATCGGATTTGAGTCCTTTTCATGCCCTGGGATGCGGAAAGGAGTTTCCCAAAACTATAAAGGGGTTGCCTGTGGTTTTTCTAGGTATCACAAAATAGCAAGAGGGTTTCCTAAAGCTTTGCAAGGATTTGCTAAAGGGTTTAGGGCTATCAAAGGTGAGAGAGAGGGAGAAAGAGAGAGAGGAAGCTTATAGAAGGGAGGTTCTGCTCGTGGAGGTTCTCTACTTTGCAATCTACATCTCAGCGCTTCTATGTCCTCGTAATCGGTTAGATCTCTCCGTTTTCTCTATTTCTCTTATTGTTCATCCACTCCTGCGTGAGTGAAGAAGATTGTAACGTTCTACTTCATAGTGGATTGTTGATCTGGACGAGGTCCCGTGGTTTTTACCTCTTTGAGGGTTTTCCACGTAAAAATCTCTTGTGTGGTGTGTGATTGATGCTTTGATTTATTTCATTGCTTTATTATCCATAATTCTGGTTTGTTTCGGGAGGCTAGATCCTAAGGTTTGTGTAAGGCATCCCAACATATCATTCATCATGCTAGGGCCAACTTCGAAGTGAGTCGTCCATCAAGCGGGGCTGCCTTAGAAGTGGGTCATTCATCATTAGGGGCCAACCTTCAGTGTGAACTATCCTCATGTGGGATCCACCATGTCATGGGTCATTTTTCATGTATGGCCCACCATCAATGTTATTGTCCATCATGTGGGGCCCACCTTTTATATCCACTACTCATCATGTGAAGCTCACATTTGATGTGGACCATCCATCATGTTGGCCCCACCTTCGATGTCACCATCCATCATGTGGGGCCCACCTTGATGTGGGTGGTCCATCATGTGGGGCTCACTATTAAAATAAATTGTCCATCATGTGGGACCCACCTTCAATGTCCACTACCCCACATGTGGAGCCTACCTTTAATGTGGACTAAGGGTGACGAGTAACTTTCATCACATGAATTACTTTTACATTAGTGCTTGCCATACTTGAGTAAAAAAGAAATAACTTATTAATTTACATAAGTTAACAAAGTTACTTAATGGGTAGTATCCAAACAATCCCTTAGGGCTTGTTTGGATACCACCAAACACTACAACAAAGATGAGAATGACTGGCGCATTTTCACCGGCGGCCAACACAAACTGCTGGTGTATGCATGAATCAGCGTCGTTTTTATGTGGCTGCTGGAAATAAACAGAATAACACTGGTGATTATAACATTAAAAAACATAAAAGATCTTTTCCTATGCCATTTCTCAAATCAAGCTTCTACGCTACCACTACCCTCCCAAACACTCCTCTCCAAACCCTTCTCCCAAATCCCTCCTCTCCCAAACCCTTCTCCCAACACTCGACACCCAAAACGTTCATCTCCCAAAACCTTGCAAAAACCGACCGACCAACTCTCTCTCTCTCTCTCTCTCTCTACCCTAGTTTTTTTCTATAAATTAGGGCAAAACGAAGGTAAAGGTGAAGGAAGAAATGGCTCCCTATGTTGAGATATGGAGACACATCTGAGGCCGCCTTCGACCGGTTGTGGCCCATGTTCGACTAGTCGTAGGGGCCCGCTCGACCGGTCGTGGATCGGTTCGACTCAAAGTCCAGTGAGCATCGTTTTTCATGTCCGGGCCCTTCGACTAGTCGTAGGGATTGTTCGACTAGTCGTAGTTCCCGTTCGACTAGTCGTAGGTTACGCAGATTCTTTCCGAATCTGATGCGGACTGTAGATTTTAGTGTCGCCTTTCGCAAGGGTGCGGAAGGGAAGTTGCCTAAACTATATATAAGTGTTCCTAGGGCTTTTCTAGGGGTATTGGAATATTGGAGAAATAATTCTAAGGTGTGGGCAAAGGGTTTTCTATGTTCTTCCAAGGGAGAGGTTAATATATTGCCTTGTAATCTTTGTTCTTCATAGCGGAAGTTTGCATCTGTGGTTTTTTACCCTAGTTTGGGGTTTTTCCACGTATATCTTGTCTTGTGGTTTGTTTTTTAGGATTGCTTTAATCTACTCCTACTTTATATTTCTTCTTATGTTTGTGGGTGAGGCCTGAGATCGGATCTAGGCTCACTGCGTTGTTGGCGTGTTGCGCAACAACTAGTATCAGAACTATTGGTTTAGTTCTATTAGGAGCGATGACGGAAGAAGGGAAAACTAGAATTGAGAAGTTTGATGGTTCAAACTTTGCCTTCTGGAAGATGCAGATGGAAGATTATCTGTATCAGAAGGACCTCTATATTCCTCTAGGAGGAAAAGAGAAGAAACCAGAAAAGATGATAGATGATGAAAGGTTTTTACTGGATAAGAAGGCTTTAGGAATGATCCGACTTTCTTTGTCTAAGAGCGTCGCCTTCAATATATCCAAGGTGAAAACTATAAAAGAATTAATGGAAGCCCTAACTACCATGTATGAAAAACCCTCTGCATCCAACAAGGTTCATCTTATGAAACAACTATTCAACATGAAGATGTCAGATGGTGGGAGCGTGGCTGAACATCTAAACGAGTTTAATACAGTCACGAACTAGTTGGAATCCGTTGACATTATTTTTTAGCATGAGGTCAGGGCGTTATTGATCTTATCCAGTTTGCCAGACAGTTGGGATGGTTTGGTGATTGCTGTGAGCAAGTCTTCAGGGTCGACAAAGTTGAAATTTGATGATGTGACTGATCTAATTCTTAGTGAAGAATCTAGAAGAAAGGCATCAGGAGTTTCAAGGGATTCAGGGAATGCTCTAAACCTTGAAGGAAGAGGAAGATCGCTGAATAAAGGAGGCAATAAACACGAGTATTCTAAGTCAAGGAAGAAGTCCAAGGGACCTAAAGACAAAGACAGTTGTTGGCATTGCGGCAAGAAGGGGCACATGAAACATGATTGCAGGGCGCTTAAGAAACAAAAAGGAAGCTATCAAGGCAGGAAGGATTCAATGAATCTATTTGCGGAGAGTGACACAGAGGTGTTGATCTTGTATCTTGATGCGAGAAATGAGTCTTGAGTTATATACTTGGGTGCTTCATTTCATGCCACTTCGTGTAAGGAAGTTTTGCGTAATTATGTATCAGGTGACTTTGGGAGAGTCTACCTGGGTGATGATGAGCCATGCAATATTGTTGGAAAGGGGGACGTTCATGTAAATCGAAAGAAGGTTGTAACGTTCTACTTCATAATTGAAGGATGTCGACATGTACCGAGTTTGAAACGTAATCTTGATCTCGTAAGGCGGTTGGCGATACGGGTTATGTGACGACATTCACCGGTGATTCTGAAAGATCACAAAAGGTGCCTTAGTGATATCTCGAGGCAAAATCCTAAGGTACTTTATACGTGACTTCAGGATCGTATAGTTCATTCGCAGTCGCATCAACTGGAGTGAATGGCCAGTTATGACATTAAAGGTTGGGACATATGAGTGAGAAGGGGATGAAAGTGCTATTGTCAAAAGGAAAGTTACTAGGGCTAAAGTCTACTGACTTGGAATTCTGCGAGGACCACGTGTATGGCAAGTAGAAGAGGGTAAGCTTCAAGAAGACGGGACGCGCTCCAAAGACGCATCTGTTGGAGCTTGTAAACACTGATGTGTGGGGACCGGCACATGTATTATCTCTTGGTGGCTCACGTTATTTTGTTACTTTTATTGATGATGCTAGTAGAAAACTGTGGGTTTATTTCTTAAAACATAAATCTGATGTATTTGATGTATTTAAGAAGTGGAAAGTTATGGTAGAAAATGAGACAGGTAAAACACTAAAGTGTCTCAGATCTGACAATGAGAGAGAGTATTGTGATAAGAGTTTTGAGGAGTATTGTGCAACAAATGGAATCAAACATCAAAAAACGATTCCAGGGACACCACAACAGAATGGTGTGGCTGAGCGCATTAACAGGACCATCCTCGAGTGCTCCAGGAGCATGAGGTTACATGTTATGGTTGCCCAAGACCTTTTGGGCGACATCAGGTAAAGTAACTCCACATATCTCATCAATAGAAGTCTCTCGTACCATTGGATGGTAGACTACCAATGAGGAGAAAGGGGAAGAAGTGAACCTTGCACATCTCAAAGTGTTCGGTTGCACTTCATATATTCACATTGATGCAGAGCACAGAAACAAGCAGGATGCGAAATCCAGGAGGTGCACGTTTATAGGCTACGGGCAGCATGATTTTGGCTATACGTTTTGGTATGCAGAAAATAAGAAAATCATCAGAAGCAAGGACGTATTCTTCAATGAAACAGTGATGCATAAAGACAATGTATAAGAAAATAAGGCCAATGAAAAGGAATTCGTAGAGTTGGAAGAGTTATCGGACACAGATTCCACCACGGTGATGATCATGTACGAGGAACATTTTTTTCTCACGGCGAGTCACGGACACCGGTTGTGATGAGGTCTACTCGGAAGAGGAGACCCACGGTCCGATACTCACCCTCCTTACATTATCTACTGCTGACAGATAATGGTGAACCAGAATGTTTTGAAGAGAGAAACGCATATCGAAGATACATGGGTTAAGTAGGAGCAGGCCATGGATGATGAGATGGACTCTCTTGAGTCTAATCGTACATGGGAGCTAGTCACTCTACCCAAGGGTAAGAAAACGCTTCATAACAAGTGAGTTTACGGGCTGAAGGAGGAGCACGATGGTTCGAAATGGTACAAGGCTAGATTGGTTGTGAAAGGGTTTCAACAAAAGGCAGGTATCGATTTTACTGAAATATTTTCACATGTGGTGAAAATGTCTACGATTCGCATGGTCTTGAGTATAGTGGCTACAAAGGACTTACATCTAGAGTAGCTAGATGTTAAGACAATTTTTCTTCATGGGGACCTTAAAGAAGAGATATATATGCATCAACCGACAGGATATGTGGCACCAGGAAAGGAGAACAAGGTGTGCAGACTGAAGAAGAGTCTATATGGCCTAAAGCAAGCCCCGAAAACAAAGGTACAAGAAGTTCGATTGTTTATGTTGGAAATAATATAAGAGATGTCATTTATTAACCATCACATTACTTACTGAAAAAAGTTTGATACGTCGTACATCATCCTTTTTCTGTACGTTGATGATATGCTTGTGGCCGGTGCAAGCATGAAAGACATCTCAGATCTCAAAAGACAATTGTTTAAAGAATTTGCCATGAAAGATTTGGGAGCTGCAAAACAAATCCTAGGCATGAGGATAAGGTGTAACAGGAAAAATAAAAAACTAGTTTTGTCACAGGCAAAGTACATAGCGAAGGTACTTAATCGATTCAATATAGGAGGTGCTAAGCCGGTTAGCACTCTATTAGCCAACCACTTCAAGCTATCTAAAGAGAAAGGTGCAAAGACGCAAGAGGAACGAGACTACATGGCTAAAGTCTCATACGTGTCAGCTATTGGGAGTCTCATGTATGCTATGGTGAGCACGAGACCAAACATTGCTCAAGCAGTGGGAGTTGTTAGCAGGTTCATAAACAACCCCGGAAAGAAACATTAGGAAGCTGTGAAGTGGATCCTTATATACTTGGTAGGTACTAAGGATGTAGGGTTGTGCTATGGTGGATCGAAAATCAAGCTACAAGGCTACGTGGATTCAGATTTGGCAGGAGATATCGACAGCAAAAGAAGCACTACAGGTTATGTCTTTACTCTGGGTAGTGCTACAGTCAGTTGGGTCTCTCAGTTACAGAAGATAGTGTCTATCAGTACGACGGAAGCGTAAATATGTCATGAGCCACGAAGTGTCAGTGTGTACAAGGAGATGGTGTGGATGCAAGGCTTCATGGAAGAGTTAGGTAAGTAGCAAGCATGTATTGAAGACATTGCAAGTCCGAGAAGAACCACCCACTTGGCTAGCTAAAGAATTCATGGATTCAAGGACCAAACATATTGTCATCGATATCACTTCATACGTTCGCATTGGAAGATGGATCAATTGCTCCTTTAGAGAAGATTCATACAAGTGAGAATCCACTGTGGATATGTTGACCAAGGCGGTCACACGGAGAAGCCGAAGCTACTCATTCGCATTGAGTACATTATAAGCATGAAGACTGGGAGGTGGTGCACTCTGGATGAAGAAGATGAAGGTTTATGACGATGTGTCTCCAAGTGGGAGATTGTTGAGATATGGAGCCACATCTGGGGCCGCCTACGACCGGTCGTAGGGACCTGCTCGACCGGTCGTGGATCGGTTCGACTTAAAGTCCAGCGAGCATCATTTTTCATGTTCGAGCCCTTCGACCAGGCGTAAGGATTATTCGACCAGTCGTAGCTCCCCTTCGACTAGTCATAGGTTACGCAGATTCTTTCCGAATCTGATGCGGATTGCGGATTTTGGTGTTGCTTTTTGCAAGGGTGCAGAAGGAAAGTTGCCTAAACTATATATAGGTGTTCCTAGGGCTTTTCTAGGGGTATTGGAATATTGGAAAATTAATTCTAAAGTATGAGCAAAGGGTTTTCTATGTTCTTCCAAGGGAGAGGTTAGTATATTGCCTTGTAATCTTTGTTCTTCATAGTGGAAGTTTGCATCCGTGGTTTTTTACCCTAGTTTGGAGTTTTTGCACGTATGTCTTGTCTTGTGGTTTATTTTTTGGGATTGCTTTGATCTACTCCCAGTTTATATTTATTCTTGTTTATCGTTTGTGGGTGAGGCCTGAGATCGGATCTAGGCTCACTGCGTTGTTGGCGTGCTGCACAACACCCTACAAGGCAGGCAATCTCTCTCTCTCTCTCTCTCTCTCTCTCTCTCTCTCTCTCTCTCCTCTCTCTCTCGCTCCCCTTCCCCAATAGGATCACATCCCTAGCTTTTCTATAAATTAGGGGAAAATGAAGGATAAAGAATCTCTCGCCAAAGATCGTTGTGCTTTAAAGAACGATTGTTAATACCATTCCTTCCTTTCTTTCATTCATTTCATTTTCATTTAAATTTCTTTATTTAAATACATTCTAATTTTCCACCAAATAGTTAATATGAGAGATTTGAAGATCTACACAGATAATGAGAAGCGTAGGACACATGCTCCCAAATCTCTTGACGTTGACCACAAGAAGTAACACCATCCATTTATCCCGCTTTCTTTTTCTATTTCATTTCTTATTTTGGGGTTTTTGTTATTTTCTTGTTGGGAGGAATTGTGCGCATAGTAGCTGCTTCATTCGCTGTCATGTGCGGATTGTTGCTTTTGTCTCATTCTTCGTGCGAGTTGCAGTTGTTTCCACCAAGCTGAGGCTCCGCCCTTCAACTTATAGGCAACAAGCTTAACCTTTTTCGCTTTAGAGATGTCTATACAGTCGAAGAATAACTCAACTTTAGAGAGCCAATCGAGGAAATCCTCAATGTGAAGTTGGACATTGAAGCTAGGAATATCGATCCTCATCCTGAATTCTCGATCTGTCCATTCTACTCGATTGCCGCCTTGTCCGGGATATTGGAGGACCATGTTGTCGACCTTCTCATCGCTGTATTCCCCTTCGTTAGGAATGATCCTTTGGTGCATTGTTGGCACCATCCTGTGATCAAGATGATTCCGAGTTCCAGCAATTGTTGGTGGCTGATCACTGCCAGGAACATGGAGTTGTCCTATGGTTTCCGTCATACGATTGATGGAAGCTTGCAACCCTTGCATAATTTACCGATTTTCTCGCTGCATTGCTTCGAAAGTTGTTAAAAGATGATTCCATGTAGCACCATCTACGGGATTGTTGCCCGACCCGTCGTTAGAAGCCATAAATTCGAGGAGAAAAGCCTTACTTTGATACCAATTGACGGATGGATGGACGTGATGAGGTCGAACATTGTCTTCCTTAAGGATAAGTACTCCGAATCCACGGAGCTTCTCTGGACTCCTCATAGAGACTTCTCGAATCCACGAGTAAAAAGCAAGGAAAATAGAAATAAATTCAAAATGAATTGATTGATGATGAAAAACGAGCTTACAACATCTTAAATAAAAACATAAAACTTGGAAAGAAGTTAGAATTAAACTACAACTAAAACTCTTAGAAACCGTGACTTACTATTTATAAACAATCGTGATTCTTACTGGACATCACGGATTTCGGCAAAAATAGTAAGTGTCCTATTTTCAACCATGCTATTCTCCTAATTATTCTAAGATCTTTTCATATTTGACGCAGCTCCTAAAGGCAAACGGATGAAGATTTATACTCAAACTAAAACTTAATATAAATAGTAAAAACGAAATTAAAATAGGAATTGAACCGTTGATCTGATGCTATTTCATAAATTCGGCATGTGCAACCCAGCGTAGTGGGATTGGGTGCTAAAGTAGCTCGTCCTACCCCAAAATCATATATGACACGTCGGATAACTCATTCTGGTTTACGAAATACGTCCGTTTTAAGGTCCCGACGGTCTGGATGACTTTCGCTTCCAATCGGCCCTTTTCTAATCCATCTTGGACATGAAACTATCCGCGATCCACTCCACATCATGTACCAAGTGTACTATCACATATGTATGTTAGACCCAACCATCCATTGGGCGGACCACAAGCATGCAGATGCAAACAGGCCAAACCACTCATCAAATCAGCTACAAGTTGATATCAGAAATGCCAATGGTCCACATTCAATGTCTACATGTACCGTGCTTTGATAAGCGAGCAATCTTGGTTCTTGGGTCAATGCATCCTCATAAACCGGGCCCACTTGGAAGATGAATGTATGGTAGCGTTATATACGCTTGGGTTTTGACTTTGTATGAATGGGTCCCAAAATCAGATGGTGCATGGCACAAGCATCACGCCGATTTAGCCATCTATAAGGTGGATGTTAAAAATAAAATGGTGAAAGTTCAAACTCGACGGGTTAAATCATACCATTCAAATAATCTGATCGGTGTGAGTTTTTGAGCTATGATCCAACCATGCGGCCTATAATTTGGAAAATGTTCTTCTAAGGTCCACCTTACCATAAGTTATGGTAAAGTCGAGCCATGTGGGCCCCACTGTGATTAGATGATCCTAGCCCTCCATTCTTATCTCTTTCCTCCACATCCTTGATATACTTTTTTAAACCGTCCATTTACAGGCCACTAATAAAGAAATGGGATCTTCAATGTTGGAAGATATTTACTTAATCTTCCATCCAGACTAGGGACCATCAGATCAACGGTCTGGATCACCAGAACTCCCACTTGCAACTGCAAGAACTGCACGCGGCAGGACACTACTCTCCTCCTGATGCATACAGGACCCTGAAAAGCAGACTTCCCGCCATCCCATATATGAAAATATAACAGAATTCCAACGGTTTGTAAGAACAGATCATCAGCTTCTTCTTGAAGAGAAGGTGAAATAAAAAAGGTAAAAGAAAAGAGAAGAAAATCCATGGCAGGAATCATCAAGAACCATCTGGGCCGTGAAATCAAATCGCCTCACATGGGCCTCGAAATCAAATTGCCCCACCTCAGCCTCGACATCAAATCGGCTGACCCCACCATGTCAGAAAGTGGCATGGAATCACCCAAAGAACAGATCTTGTTCTTTGGGTCCCGCTACCAGAGGAAGGAGAACACTTGGGTCATCTTGCTGTTTGTGGTTCTCCATCTGGTGGTCTTCATGGCGACGATGTTCATCAACGACTGCATGCAGAATTCGCGAGGTGACTGCTCGCTGAAATCCCTTGGCAGGTTCTCGTTCCAGCCCCTTGCAGAGAACCCGCTCCTTGGGCCATCCTCCTCAACGTGAGCTCTTCTGTTTTTTCATTTGGGTGTTCTTGTTTCTCTTCCATCCCAATGTTGAAATGAAAGAAATCTTTAGTAATTGGATGCCTTTTCAATTGATTGCATTTGGCTTTCTTTCATGTATTGGATTTTAGCAATCTTTTTTTTTTTTTTTTTTTTTTTTTTTTTTTTTTTTTTTTTTTTTTGGTATATGAAGATTTGGGTACTTGAAATTTCTAGGAAGAGGTAGTGCTTGGCTTGAATTACCATGTGGGCCAGGCCCATATTTCAGAGACCTAAACCATTCATCTGGTAGGCCCCAACATTGATGAGTCATGGGCTAGCAGTCTCACCATAGAACAATCCAGTCCATCTGACCAGTAGACCTTTTCCTGTTGCATACAGACCATTTGCTATATTTGTTTCAAGTTTCAACTGTCCATTTCAGACCATGTATCTAATGAAAAATTGTATAGTGTGATGAGGGAGGTTTTAGCAGCTTCATCCATCGACAGTGGGGCCCAATGGATAAATGAACACTAGTAATTAGGGATCAGCATTGTACATTTCCTGTTCCAGGAAATTTGTATTTTATTATTATGTTGTTCCTTTTGACCTGATATTTTAGTCATCAATTTTTTGAAGAGAATCTGATCTACCTAGATGGTCTGAAGATGGCTTTCAGATTGACATTTCTACAAATCAGAACCCTGAAACTATCAAAACCAACATGTTGAATAACCTCTGTGATTCTTGTGAATAGAGGTGGGCGGATGTCGATCTTGTCAATTGTATACTTTTCTTTTTCTGGGTGTTTTGGAACTCCCAAGCACATTTGCCTTATAGCATGAAAAATCCCATATTCAAATTAAAAAAGAAAAGAAAAGAAAGAAAACCCTTTGAAATAGTGGATGCCTCAAAGTCAATTGAAATCGAGGTTATTCAAGTAGTCTGAACTATGCACAATGTCAGCTGATTTTTTTTGCATTTTAGGAACTGATAGAACCCTTGAAAACCATAGAGAAAACCAATTGAAATATTTCTGACCAAATAAAAATGCACTCTTCCAATTTGTAATAGAATCAAGAAGCTCTCAAAGCAAGCTTTCAGTACATTGGTTGGTACATTTGGAGAGAATATTCTTATATTCAAAAAATTGTCCATATCAGAGATGGTAAGACTTTTACATGTTAGCCTTTAGCTATTGATGGGCCATTTGGGAATCCAATTGTAAGCATGTTCGCGAGAATTGGCTGCACTATATTGAAGGTGAGGGAGTGTTGATCCAGCTCAGGATGTTCTCCTCCGAGTGCTTGTTTAGTGGTGTGTTTGGATGCACTATCAAATTGAATTGCAATTATTAGTCTAGTAAAGTGGAACAGGTAGCAACTTTTTCCCCTTAGCATTCATGCCTAGGGTCCTAGCTCCAAATTACAATTATGTCTCTCTCAGGTTGGTCTTGAAAGAAATATAAATGTTTGCTCGAATACATCCCAATGTATTCAATGACACAAACTGTTTATTTTATAGGGCTCCCTTTGGATGGGGGATGCCCCAAAAAATTCTCAAATAGAATATTTCAGCCCACTGATTGTACAGAGGTTATGGTGTTCATAGCAGAAGAGCCAAATTATCAAATTTGTTTTCTTTCCACCGTACAAAGTAAGACTTGTCATATAAACAGTTTGGATCAATGTAAGATGACCTGGATCCAAAGGCTAAAGTCCCAACATATCGTATTACAATTGTCAGGAAGCATTTGAGCAAACATCTTCGAGGGCTGCGAATATACTGAAAGTTTGTATTTCAATTCACTTGTGCATCCAAACACAGCTGAAAGTCAATTGTCTGTTGTAATAAGGGGAATGTGGGTTGAGTAAGCTTACTTGTTATAATTAGACCTGAAATCATATTAGGGAGGCATATTTGCTGCTCCCAGGATTCGAGCACTTAACCTTCTGCTCTGATATCATGTCAAACTAACCACTCTCTTTAAAAGCTCGAGTTGTCGGAGGATGGTGTATCAATGTATATCAAGGGACTTAACACTCCAACAGTAACCACATTGCATTATTTAAGGAGTTTATAGGCAATGCATGTTAGCTAATATATATTGCAACACGCCATCATCATTTATTGAAATCTGAAATCAATATATTATAGAGCATTTTCTTATGAGGAAAACACATAATACGTTGGCATGTTTTATGGGGCTTCATGTGAAAGTTTTGCGTGCATGGGATGTATGTGATCATTCTTTGCAGACAGCTACTTGTGCATGTCCTTTCCACTTTTGGTCCAAAGGTGGTACACATGCATCCAATGCCAATTTGGGTGCTTGTGTTTATTATGTGATAGGAGGGAACTTGCTCATCATTGCCAACTATGGAAGCAGGCATGGTTAGAATTTGTTTTCCTTGGCATACTTCATATAACGGGATTTTAAAAAGAAAGAAAAAGAAAGAAAGAAAAATTTGCTTGTGAGTATCGAAAGGTTTTCAACTACAGTGATCTGTTTCTCTTGATGAATGTTATTGTTTCTTTGACAAGTTCAAGAATATTTGAATGCTGGTAATTTGAATTTTGAAATGTTGATGGAGCTTTACTTGGATTGACAAACAACAATGCAGCTGGTGAATCATAAATATGGATTAACTAATCTGTCCTCTTCAACCACCATCTTTTGGCAAGTTGCGAATTATGCCGCAGACCTTTTTTTGACATGAGAAAATTAGTGAATCGGTTTACAAGGTGACATTAGATTCTATACTAAGAAAAAGTGAAGTATATGTATTCTCTTGTTGGTAATTTAATAAGTGGATGTATTAGAGTGATAATAGATACTAAAGAAGGGCTGTTTGGGAATGAGGATTCCTTAGGAAATTGATTTCCTTTCCATGGATATGGTATTTTTCACTGTTTGTATTATAAAAAGTAGCTGTGAGAATTGATGAGTCATGGTTACACTCTTCCTTGGAAAGTAGCTTTTTCTATTTCCTTTTGAAAGCTAATTCACAGGCATTTCCATGATAATGTGAGACACCTCTCGCTGTTGACCATTGACTCTCGACATTTCCATGGAAATCAGGCTGAGAAACAAACAACATGTAAGACCTTTCAACATTTCACTATTTTCCACATTTACTGGTTCCGGGGGGTTTTCCATATCCACATTTAGCTATCACCTACTCAAAATGTCCATGAGGGCATTTCCACATTTTTAACTGGATGTTGTAGTTACTTTTATTATCTGGAAATATGGTTTTTCTGAGTTTTCTTTTATTCTTGATCACATAGTAAAATGACTTATGAAATCAGTAGGTGTCTATAAATGTCTGACATATAACTATGAAGATGCAATTCCCAAAAATGCCTTGAACAATGTAGCGAACATGCCCACTGTATTGCACGGTTTTCTGTCCATCGTCAGCATTGACAGTGTTCCATGGCAGCTTGGATGAAATGGGGGCTCTTCTGAGGAGCTCGGTAATACAACATCACCAACTATGGCGCCTTGCAACATGGATATGGTTGCATGCTGGGGTCATTCATCTAATTCTCAACCTCTCCAGTGTAATTTTTATAGGGATTCGCTTAGAGCAGCAGTTCGGACCATGTGAGTTTTCCAACCTTAACCGCAATATTATATGCCATTAATCTCATTCAATTTGAGAGAATCAGTTGACTCTTAGAAATTCTAGAGCACATAATGGATGATGCATCTGTTCACTACAAGATAAACTATGGTTTTTTTTTTTTTTTTAATTTATTTATTTTTAAATTGATTTTTCTTGAGGGTTTACTCACCTCATCAAACTATGGTTTCCCACTTAGGTGGGTAAGCTTTGGGATTGATCACATATGTTGGTGTTGAAAATCTTGGGTGCGAATCGATGCCATATTGAATTGAATTTCGATTATCAGTCTGATAAAGTGGAATGACCATATTGAGGGATGAGGCTTCAAATTGCAACTTCATTCATTTAAAGTGGGACTAGGAATGAATTTAACTGCAATTTGAGGGCTACTTTCTCATCATCAATACCGAGAAACATTGTTGTCTTTATTTCCTACTTGATTGAACTGAATATTAGTAATTCATTTCACTGTGCTCAAACGAACCCTTACTGTATAATCTTGCAAGGGTGTTTTTGGTTGCTTCAAAATATCATGAAATTTCATGATAAATAAGTCTAATTTGGTGCCAAAATCATGAAATTTCATTATTAGTCATCCTAATTTAGTGCCAAATATCATGAAATTTCATGATATTTGGTTCATCCAAACACACCCTTAACAAATATCATGGAAAACATGTTCCTAGTGATTAGACAATGCCTTTCGAAGACAATGCCATTGGAAGAATTTGTAAAAAAAAAAACTATGGCTTCTGTTTTGCAGTGAGGATTGGGATAATCTACCTACTTTCTGCTTTTCTCGGCAGTTTGGCATCGACACTTTTTGTACAGTATAGTGCCGCTGTTGGGTCATCTGGTGCTTTATTTGGATTACTTGGCGCGATGCTCTCTGGGCTGATTCGAAATTGGGGTATATATGCCGATAAGGTCATTTACCTCTCTATTAATTTCTTCTCCTTATTTAACAAAACTGCTAGTGGCACCCACCTTTATTGATTTGCTTGCACTCCATGTGTGGAACTGAAATAGTACATTTTGTACTATTCCAATTCACAAAATGGAAAATGGGGGTAGCCAAATCAACTGGGGAGGGTGTAGATATCAGTTCCCTTTGTTTCATCATCATTATCGCCTGCTCCATCTATTTGCTCTTGGCTTGTTTTTCATGATTGCTTGGCAGAAGTTCCAAATACTAACTGCCAACCTGAGATCGATCCTCCTTTAAAAAGGATGGGTGTAACTATGCCTATTTGGGTAGGAGGAATCAAGGGTGAGGAAATGGGAAAACGTAATAATAATTTTGAAACCATAATAAATGCAATGGACATGGTATTCAGGATTTCTCACGTTTCTTGCCATCCAAACAATGGAAAACACTGATTTTGTGGGAAAAGTAATAATAATTTGTTTTCTAAGAGAAATCCTTGATAAATACTAGAGAGGATATTATTCAATGTTTCTTGTAATCCAAACAGTAGAAAACAAAGATTTTATGGAAATGAGGTTATCATGATTTCCAAGTGACAATAAATGCAAGGGAAATAGAATTGAGGGTCCACTGTTTTTTGCAATCCAAATAGTGAAAAAGAGTGATTTTCTGCAAGACAAATTCTTTTCCCACAGATGCCACCTATTTAAACTGAATTCTTCTCTTACTTAATGAAGCTGCTATCTACAGCCACCCTGATTGATTCACCCACGCCCAATTTCTGTTTTTGTTTTCAATTTGCTAAATAAATCAGAGGATGTAGATATATCAATTCACCTTCTCTCATCATCATCATCATAGGTTGTCCCAGCTATTTTTTGTTCGCTTCTTTTGCTCGTGATTGCTTGACAAAAGTTCAACAACGAACCACCTACCAAGGACTTGCCTGTGCAATCACTACTACAGGACTTGGGCACTCACCTTCTTTTGTCACATTAAAGGAAAACATGGATTAACTTCTCTCTTATTAAATATGCTTGAATGCAGGTTGCAGCCTCGGCAATGTTGTTTGTCGTAGCTATAATCAACCTTGTCCTAGGCTTGCTACCTCATGTGGATAACTTTTCAAACATCGGAGGCTTCTTATCTGGAATTCTCCTCGGTTTCGTGCTCCTTTACAATCCTCTATTGTGTCGTGTGGAGCAGAAAAAAGGTTTGTTCGACTATGATGTCCGAAGTTCCATGAGGCTCAAGGACAAACTCGATAAGCCGGCAATGAGAGTTGCTTCTCTAGTTCTATTTGGCCTTGTGTAAGTTTGCTGCATTTGCAAAAGAATACATTTCTATCTACTCAACATCCAATACGCGTGCATACATTTCTATCTAAATGCATAAATGTTGATTAATGGGTAGATGTATTTGCTGATCTTGTTTGAGAAGTTCCTTCCATGACTCAGTCTTTCAGGAGGTGTTGTAGCAGTTCTTCGAGGAGTAAATGCGAACAAGTGCTGCAGCTGGTGTCACTACATCAATTGTGCCCCCACCAAATGGTGGAACTGCAATGAGAAAGCAACCCCATGTGAGGTAATGTATACCATTTGCATGGATGATCACCTTCTTTTTTTTTTGGTTAGCTTGTTAGTACAACCACTGTCAGTTCACACTTCACTGTTAGCCACCCCCACTAGGGAATCGATACCAAGACGCATGGATGATCACCTACAAGCATGGTTCTAAGACTTGGGCTTGACCGAGTTGAGTTGGACTCAGTCAGACCCAATCTGGTTCAATACAACTCTAGCGATTCGGGCCAATTCGCCCTTCATTTGGCTGAGTGGTGACTCAACTCGAGACTGGACGAGTTAGTTTGCAATCAACCACTTGCTCTAAAAGCTCGAACTGATAGAGCATGGTACCCCTTGCATTAATCACCCCTGGTGAGGAGTCTCTAATATGAGATCTCTCACTCTGATACCACTTCGATGCAGGACAATTGACCACTCGCTCTAAAATTCGAACAGATAGAGCATGGTAAATCAATCGCTTTATCTCATAGCCTAGGCCCCACATTCCATGGGTTAGGATCTCAGTTGAACCCCCCTGGTGGGCTCCACATTACATGGGTTCCGCCTCACATGGGCCGCCCACCCCAAGTGCCCACCCCCGCATGCCAAGTGTGCCACCCCACAAGCCTGCCAAAATGCCACCCTTCACTCAAGCCATTGTGTGAAAAAATTTTTTTTTTTAATTAGATGATCTTCATGGTGGGGCCCACATTGTGTGTATGTCAAATGTCCCACACACATGACATGATGGAACTTGGACCTGGGTTGCATGTGAAAGTCTCATGCATGAGTACCACATACAACTCAAAAGCTGATCCATTGTTCAAATGACTCACTGATCGAGTTCCACCATTGGCTCTCAAGGCATTCTTCTACCATGGATACTGTCCCCCACACCTTGATGGGCTATCTGTGATCTGTACAAAAAGATAGAATTCTGGTCATTTTCACAATAGATGGTCGGTGGGCATTGGCCCAAATAATTTCAGCTGTTATACGTGATAAATTTCAAACGAGAAATGATCAGATACAGCCATTTCCCGCCAACAATGTCTCATATATAGAATATCTCATTCGTAAACAAGATGGGCCACACCACGATAATGATGATGATCACCTGCTACTAAAATCCCCACCAGAAAATTTATCCAACCAACGGTCAACAGTCAATGGACAATAGTTCTCCATTCGATGGATCAGATCTTCTGACTAGTGCGAGTTTTGTCTTAACATCCATCCGTAATAGGGGCCATCAGAGGAATGGTCCAGATCTCGTATTTGATAACTAAGAATTAAGATATTTACATTTACCACTAGATCCTCTGTTTATATATGTGCTGTTCTTATTGTGATAGAAAAGCTTTGGTACTCTGGAAATGTATGCTGATTGATATACATGCGCTCAGAAATTGTGCACGTGGCATGTACCTAACCGAACTTAAACTCCCCAAACAGTGTGAACCCACTTTAGATGGGTCATAAACCAACAACCGTGATGAATTTATGTGGGAATTGGCTGATCAATGGACATCTAACAGACGGTCCAAATGAAACGTAGTCAACAAACAAATGTGTGCCAATCAGGTCATCCCGTTGGTCCGATTTTAGGACTATGATCTATCTAAGGTGGGGCCAACAATCTGGACGGTTCGATTGGAGAGACATGAATGCCACGTGCACAATTCGAGGCACTAAGTAACTCTGGTGCTGATGTGGGCCAATGTGGTTGAATGCAAATTGCAGGTAAGGGTTAGTGTGGGGAGATTGACTTTGACCTGTGAAGAAAATGGCCATTTCCGGATTTACCCTTATGCTGACATCTCAGAAGCAAGGGTGAGGGACTTGTGCAGTCAGATCTGCTCCTAAAAAAGAGCTTATATCTGTGTGTGTATGGGGCTCACTGATGAGATTGACATGTGTAGTTTGGAATATGTTTGAGGGAGTGAATGGATGAGGGTGCATGGAATGCTTGGTACACCTCTTTCCATGGCACGAACATGTACATTTTCAGGTGTATGTACGTCTTTTCATTTGTTTTCCATGTTGGGATAGGAAAAAACCTTATAATCAGATTGTTAGAGAATGCTGTTATCTGATTGGAAAATAATTGCACGGAGAAATGAGACTGTTGACTATTTTCATTTTAACCATCTATATTAGATGGCCACCAATTGTCTGATAGAAAACCAGCTTATTTAAATTCTTTGGTGTGATAAAAAAATAAATTAAATACAATGGAATACCTTTAGTCGTAAATAGTAGCTTTTGAGCCCATTTGTTTTCTAGAATTACATGGGAAATATGTAAGGTCCTTCCTCATGCCTCAGCGGTAGACCGACAAGAGTTTGAATACTAGGTCATGGGTTCGAGCACTCGTTGTAGCGCAAATCCACTATGGTGTGAGTGCATGCCTAAAAAAAAGGTGTATGAGAATTGCATACCTATAAAATATGTGGGTCCCATTGTGATGTATGTGTTTCATCGATGCCGTCCATCCGTTTTACAATCTCATTTTAAGGTAGGACCCCAAAAACGATGATGATTGTATGCTCAAGTAGACCACACTACGGGAAAATGAGGGATAATGACATCCACAGTTCAAATCTCTGAATATTTTATGAATATTGGAAAACATTTTAGAACAAAAAAATGTGGTTGTTGTTCATGGTGTAGTTGAGATTTGACTCATAAAAAGTGAGCAAATAACTTATTCAAGCAATTTTGGGCTATTAATTAATTTTACCCTAGCAATTAATAAGACAAGACCCATTGCTCAAGGGCATTTTTGTCCTTTTCTGCATTGACTCTTCTTCTTTTAACGTGTTGCCCACATAAAGGCCTTAGGAAATCTGTATGGCACATACTTTGTGGGCTGGGCCCAACATGATAAACAATCCACATCAAAGATTAGCCCTATATGATGAATAATGGAAATTTAAGGTGGACCAACAAACTTAGATGGATGAATACTTATGTGATGTTGGGAGCCAAACATGCTTTTCAACTTTTTAACATATAAATAGTTTGTTTACCAAGCATATTCATCCGCTGAATAAGTTGAAACCAACATAAGGTTCTTAGGCACAAGTAGCTTACTATCCAAACGCCTCCCAAATGATAAAATTAGATATCACAATTAACCTCAAAGTCCATCGCAAGAGGACAATGTATTTATTGAAGGGAAGAGATTTGATGCTATTGGAGGCAATGAATCCAGTTGCACCTATTAAGACATCAGTAATTATTATCATTCTATGATTGTTAATTTAATTTTAATAATTTATCTATTGTTAGATGAAGAAATTGATGGCCTATTTTACTGTTCAATAACACCTAAAAACCCTTAAACCTAGGATATATATATATATATATATATATATATATATATATATATATATATATATATATATATATATAAATTTTTCTTTTCTCTATTATTTAGTGAAAATTTATTGTTTTTAGTAGTTGAGGTTGTGAAAATGCTAGTTACGCCAAACTCAGGTTTCACCTTAGCGGATAGTTTAGGGGGTGTTTGGATCGCAAGTTACATAAGATAAATTACTTATACCTTAAGTAACTTATCTTGATTTCTACTTATTAAACCGAAGTGATTAAGTGTGCGTTTGGATCATAAGTTACTTAAGATAAGTTACTTATGCCTTAACTTATCATGATTTCTACTTATTAAACTGAAGTGCTTAACTAATTTTAAATATAAAAAAAATACTTATAATTGATCACAAACCAAACTTATTTCAAATAAGTTACTAATCTATTATTGTGAGTAGGAAAAGTAACTTATTAATTTGGTGGTATCCAAATGGATCCTATGTAACTTTTAATAAAAAAGCTACTTATAATTGATTATAAATCAAACTAACTTGTCTCAAATGAGTTATTTATTTACTATTTACTATTGTAAGTAGGAAAAGTAGCTTGTTTGGTGGTATCCAAACAAGCCCTTGGTTACAACAAAAAGTATAGTCCTAGCCATCATGTTTGATTCAGGCTTTTGTCAGTCTTACCTGGATAGGTCGTGTTATCTTAACATATGTGTATATTGAAAACTTATATTGACATAGACAATGTACGTGAGGTGTTTTAAAAATGTATAGTAATGCAAATGGGACAAACAAAAACTTTATCACGTGCAATATTGCGACAAATGCATTGCATGTATGATTTGGCATACGTGGAAATAAAGTACATGTATAACACAAAAGGTTAAAGTGGTATAAATATTCATGGAACATGGAACATAAGGGGAACCTATACATGGAACATCAGATTATAACCGTTGGATTAATGTGTTAAGATGAATAGAAAATGGGATGATGTAGCCACGTTCACAGGTGGCACGATGCTGGACGTGGGCCCTACAGCCGGGGCCGATCAGCAATAGGTTTATTGGGGTATGCTGGCTGGCCTAGCACATAGATGATGGCCATAGCGTCCACGTCATAAGGCACGGATCATCGTAAGATATCCGGAGGGCCTACTGCTGACCGTCAGTTAATGTAGGACCGGCCTCAGTCAAGTATCCACAAATCTATCATTATTAATATTCTTATTTAAAGATGAAGCGTAACAGCGCCCGTGGCCTAATGGATAAGGCGTCTGACTTCTAATCAGGCGATTGTGGGTTCGAGTCCCACCGGGCGTGTTTTTTTTTTTTTTTTTTTTTCTTTCTTTTTCCCGCTCTTATTTATTTATTTGAATGCGAAGGGTTTACCATATTCCACTTGCACCGTCCATTTGAAGGGCCCTAAAGAATGGCTATCTTGGTTCGTTGGTGTGAATGGCTTTAGCAATCTACATAAAAGACCCACCAGATGGACTGCCACGTGTGGGCGATTAACTTGCCTTCTTGATGAACCGGTTAATCTCAAACTGGATTTGAGTTCCTCTTTTATCCAGGACTGAATTGATTTTCATAACAGGCCATATGATTTTACCCGAGGTAAGTTGTTTGTGGCATGCATGCAATGGATGGCTCGATGCATGGTGTGGACCATCTTTTTTACGTTGGAAGGTTACGTCATGAATGCCCGTGCCTTTAGTGCTCTCTGACCTGTACTGTAATGGAAGTTGGATGGTAGGGATTGCACTCATGGGGTTTTTTAGGGTTTTTTTTGAGTGATATAGTTGTAACTCACGTATTAGATATTTGACTTGGAGTCACCATTAGTTAGTTAAATAAGTTTTTGGCATGCCGTAGAGCATACATGCAGGTAGACTAAGAAAGCATAGAGGTTGATGGGGGATTATGCTGATGTTGATGCTTGAAATGCCGAATGTTGTAGATGGGGGTGCAATGTTCAAGAGGGAATGAGGGATTGGCAAAGGTGATCCGCCATGACCTATTTATCTGAAGATGGATGGTAAATAAATGAAAAATGGGTTGCAGTCAATCCGAGTTTTTGATGGGTAGGATCTAGGATACCGTAAGTTGTAGAGCATACACTTAGGTAGACTAGGATGCAGAAGGATTGAGAGGGGGAAATGATGATGTAAAATGTCAATGTACATGCGAATGCAATTGATCAATTGCTAGGTTGAAGGAGTGGATGAGCTATCGCAAGGATTAGTTGGAGAGTGGTTGGATCGGCCTTTAGTTGGTTTGGGCAAAGACTTGGGTCGATTAGGATAGCTTAGGGGCTGGATGGGCTCTCTCCTATACTCTCCTTCTCTCCTTGGTGGATGGATGAGATGATAACGTGAATGTGAGATGTGATTCCCATGGGATTAAGAGATGATTAGATGATGTGAAAGTGAAGAGAGGAGGGGTTTTTATATGTGTAAAGGGTAGCATTTTGGTGAATTTTGGAAAGTTTGAGGCTTAAAAGAGGCCAGGAAGGTTGTGATTGTCTGTCTGAATGGGTGTGCCATGTGGCACTTTGCCATTGGTTGGATGGGTGATAAATGGAGTAATTTTGGAAAAACTAGGGACAAAGGAGTCTTTTCGACATGATTCAAATTCTCTTTCCTCTACCAAACCCAACATCGGATTTTGAGGTGATCCACATGGCGGGCTGTGCATGGATGGGGCCCACATTTCACCGGGAGCTCTACCTTCGATCATTTTCATTGGTTTTTAGTCCACTATTCGAACCGCTCATTTGTGGCTAGATACATGTACCTTCGGGTATTTTTGCTAGTTCCTACCCACCAATATTGTGGGTGGGTAGTCATTTTTAAAAGCATATACCTAGAGGTATTTTTATTGGTAGCTACTCCCAAAAGCCAGCTGAATGAACATCCTTAGCGTGATGTGCATTTGTAGCATTCGTGCATTTTAAACAGGATTGCATTATGATTGATATTGTGTTGTGAGCTTTCCTTTTTAAAATTATACTTGATTAATATGTCATTGTGTAAAATTGGAGGGATTTCTTATTAATTTGGCCACTTACAACTTAAATTCAAAAAACAATAGTGATGCAGGTAAGTGGAGTCGTGGAGTTTAGGATGTCAAGGGTAAAGCTCAGAGGAGAGTTAGACAATTAGGAGCAAAGTAGTGTTACTTTGGTTGAGCTTTGGAAGCTCAAGTCGATGCATCTTTTTAGTCTTTACTTTTTTTATCTGTGTATATCTTATGCATTAGGATGTGTATGGTTTGTGGCGGTCCCTATGGGCGCCTTTGGATTCATATACCTATATTTGGATAGTTGGCATGCTAACTTAATGGTTTAGTTATCCTTACTTATCTCTGGGTAAGATATGTACTACTTTGATTTATTTTGTGTATATGATGAATGTTAATCCAATTGTGTAGACATGTGAAAAATTCTCCCATGTAAGGTGTCTCCTAGGGTAAAACCTGAGTTTCCACTACGAGGGCATCATACTCAAGCTGTGAAAAGTAGGGCATTAGAAGAGTTAATGTTAATCCACCGACCATCTTATGTTTAATACTCTAGAATTTAGGATCCGAGTCTTCGTACTTGGGTGCCAGGTTTTGGGACGTTACACTATAAGCTATCAAATGCACATGATCCTTTGTTGCCTTGGGAAACACTCTCCGACCACCATTTTGTTAATTGAGAAGTCAAAAGCAACATTGAAGTCGACAAGTAGGGTCGGGACTCAGGACGTTTGGCCATCTCTTTTGACAAAAAAAGATGTCCGATTTTCCATTTTCCCTCTCATATTTCAAATTAAGTTGTATTCCACTCCGCACATCCCCTATATAGCAATAACATTTGCACCCACTCACATATCTTTTCGCTTTCATTTCCTCTTATGTTTTTCCTACCTAGGTTCTAAAAAATCTGCGTAGTATGGCTTAATATCGCATGTTCTCTTTACTTCACTACTACTTTATTTTCTTCTTTTAGCTTACCCGGGTCCTTACAAACCCACGAAGTAGGGCTTAATACAGTACACTATCTTCATCCTACTATTGCTTCTTACTTTTTACATTTCGCTTACCTAGGCCCCCGGTGGCCACGCATAGTATGGTGTAATTATGTAACATTGGAAGTTTCCCCAAATCCTCCTAAAAATTGCATAGCCCCGTAAAGTAGAAACTGTGCTCTGCACGGGTGGAAAAGGGTGCTTAACCCTTTTCTTTTTCATAACCGAGACTCTATTTATGTTGCAGACCGATGCAGGAGTCACTTGAGCCGAGAATTCTTTAGATTTTTTGCTCTTTAGGCGCTTCTACGGGTTTTAGGCAATCGTAGATTCTGAAGTCTTATTTTGGCTAGTACATACTCCAAATCAAACTCACTTTTATACTTGAGTCAATCTTGTATTTCAATTAAATCAAGCTATAATCGACCAATGGAAAAAGCCAAGTATGGCATCATTCCGTCGCCGCTTTCTACGCGTGCGAGGGGGCGTTCATGGGGCTATTTATCATTAGAGGTTGATGTTTGATGTGGACCATGCATTATGTGGGCCCACATTAATATGGGTGATCCATCATGTGGGGTCCATCTTTAATGTGGACTGTCCAAGGTGTGGGTTCCACCTTCGATGTGGATGGTCCATCATGTGAGTTCTCCTTTCATATGGAGAGAGAGAAAGAGAAGTCAAAAGTTAAAAATAAGAATTCATGGAGATAAGTAGCTTTAAGCACATAAGTTCTTTTTGCAACCATGTTTATCAAACTAACTCAAGTGAAAAAAAGTTACTAAATGACTTGTCATAAGTTAAAAGTAACTAACTTTCATCCCATGTCAATAAACAAAAGTTTTTCAAAAAAGAAGAAGTTAAAAGTAACTCATTTGGTGGGACCATTTGGATACCACCCAATAAGTAACTTTTTTAACTTATGAAAATTAATAAGTTACTTCTATTTTACTTGAGTTTGGCATGCACTATTGTAAAAGTAATTTATGTGATGAAAGTTACTTATCACCCTTAGTCAACATTAAAGGTAAGCTCCACATGTTGGGTAGTGGACATTGAGGGTGAGTCCCACATGATGGACAATTTATTTTGACAGTGGGCCCTACATGATGGACAACCTACATCAAGTTGGGCTCCACATGATGGATGACGACATCGAAGGTGGGGCCAACATGATGGATGGTCCACATAAAATGTGGGTTCCACATGATGAGTAGTGGATATTAAAGGTGGGCCCCACATGATGGACAATAACATTGATGGTAAGCCCTACATGAAAGATGTCCCATGACAAGATGGATCCCACATGAGGACAGTTCACATTGAAGGTTGGCTTCTAATGATGAATGACCCACATCTAAGGCAGCCCCCTTAATGGATGACTCACTTCGAAGCTGGCCCTAGCATGAAGGATGATCTACATTAAAGGTGGGTTTGCATGATGGATGGCCTTGCATGATGGATAACCCACATTGAGGGTGGGCCTCACAAGGTGGATGGTCCACATTGAAGATAGGCCCAACACGATGGATGGTTCACATTGAAGACAGGTCAAAGGTGCATCCTCATGATGGACAATGGATATTAAGGGTGAACTAAACCAACATGAGGGATAAGTACTTATATGATGTTGAAAACCAAACACACACACACACACACACACACACACACACACACACACACACACACACACACTTTATGGCTGAAACATATGTTGTAATAGATGTCTTAAATCAAGTCTATTACTGGGTCTGTCGATGCCATCAACAGTCTGTTCGATGTCACCTTCTATGGCATAGAACAATTCTCGATCTTATCGATGTCTTCTGGATTTTCTTCAGTTGGTTGCTGGACTAGTTGGGCACTTTTTCGATGCCATCGAGAATTTTTGAAAATTCATGTTTTGTCTCTGGACAGTTGAGGTGTTTGTTCGATGCCATCGACAGGGCTTCGATGACATCGACAGATTCTGCATAGATTTTTCGCAAAACTGTGAAATTACAGGATTTGTTTCCAATTTTGTTTAGGATTCTTTCTAAGGCTATATATATATAGGGAAAAGGTACAATGCGCTCGAGCTGATTTTAACGTCCCATGAGGTCGAGCTGTGTGGGCCTCACCGTGATGCATTTTGAACATCAACACCGCGCATTTGATGCGTCCCCTTTAAATTATGGGATATCCCAAAAATCAGTTGTATACGGAACTTAGGTGGGCCATACCATCTAAAATCATTAAAGACATGCTAAAAACATATAAATGCACTTGGAGGGCCCACCTGAAATTTGCATGCGCCTGAAACTTGGTCTGAACCCTCATCCAAGTGGGACACACATAATGGATGGGTTGGATTTGCAAACCATATCTCGGTGGGCCCAAAAAAATGGTTATGAATGTTTTAATGGTGCACAACACCTCTTAACTTCTGTATGTGGTGTGGCCCACACAAGTCACAGATTGACTTGATTTTTGAGACCTAAGCCCACGATGGAATGATGCATTTGACTGATGGTGTTGATGTTCGAAATGCATCACAGTGGGGCCCACACAACTTGACCTCATAGGACGTTAAAATCAGCTCGAGCGCATTGTACCTTTTCCCACATATATATATATATGGGTGTAAATGAGATTGAGAGGTATTCTAAGGGTTTTTAAATCATCCTAGGGTTTCAAAGGGGTGTAACAAGGGTGAGATTCGAGGTTGTTCAAATTGGGTAAGCTTTTGCTCTTTGTAATTTCTGCTTTTATAGTGATCATTTGTCATTTTGTGCCGTGGTTTTTTCTTGAAAGAGTTTAATGTAAATCATATCAACTCAAATTAATGTAAGCTTAAAGGAATCCCTCACCTTAGCCTTAAATCTAAACTCTAAGTAAATATCCATGTAGGAAAGCTTCTATATAAAAATCTTCTACATGAATCACGACATCGATTGAGCAAGAGGGAGACGCCACATATGGAGAAGGAAGAGGGTGTTTAAGATTCTCCTTCTCTCTCTCTCTCTCTCTCTCTCTCTCTCTCTCTCTTTTTCTCTCTCTCCTCCTCGGACGTTGGGGGTATTGGCGTGTGAGTGGAGAAGGGCACGTAAACCCCCTTTATAAAAGGAGTGGGCGTGTGAAAGAGGTGTGTTTCAAATCTCACTTAGATTAAGTTTCTCCAATTTGACCTTCTCTGACAATCTTTCTTTAAATCTAATTCATCTAGTGTGTTGGGGTTATCGAATAGGGCTAGAGTATATGATTTAATTTTCTTGGTGATCCAAAATTTAGATTGACTTATCTTGAAAATTCTCCTAATGGGTGCCAAAAATGAACTTAATCTCAATTAACAGTCTACACTTAATGATCAGGGCCCAATTTCGGGAGAAATGTGTAGTCAGGATAGGCAAATGGTTGGACAAAATTTGACGGTTGATCAATGCTAGAAAAAGCCTAAATCTAAAATTTCAGCTTTTATACCAAAAGAAAGGAGCTGACTTCAACATTCAACGGTGTATGATCATAGATCGGGGTTTAAATTTTGTATAACCTCGTAGTCATCTGAGACTAAAGTGTGGTCCAAATTTGAGTTACGATGGACGATAGAAAGTGGTTAAATCAGAAGATTCAGATTTATAAGGAGTTGGTAATCCTCGAAAGGATAACTTCGCGCCTAAGGAAAAGCCTACCAAAGTGAAGTCTTCATATTTCACACTTAGTCCATATTATAGGTAATTCAAGTATTTCATATAAAGGGAAATATCCTACTATGACTATCCATGGGGTTTCTTCACTCGTTGGACACTAAAATAAACGGTTAAGGGGTTAATTTGTCAATTGTGTCACTTTTACAATGATCTAAGGGCTGAAATTTGATATATATGGTTAATTTATGATACATATGCATGGTATAAAATTTCATATCAAGCGGATTGTGAGAACCATGTGATCTATAATTCAAGGGTATAGGTTAATGGCATTTTCGTAATTATTACTAATATGAGAGTTTTGAGAAATCTAATAGTTCTACAGGGTTATAAGCACGTTTCTAAGTACTTCTTACAAAAAACTTATATTTAAATCATTATAAATAAAAAATTATTTACCAAATTAATTAAGAAAATGTACATATAACATCCAATATAATGGATGGTCAGATGACATGTTAAAAATAGAAAAACTTAATGGTTAGTACTCTGATCATGTATGTAAGTGGGTGTACGGTTAGTTTTGTAAACGGATGATCACAAGTGGATTTTTAGAGTGATCCAGAGGTAAAACATGTATACCGTTAGATTTGAGTAACTTGTTCGCACATGTGAGTTTTTCACATTATACTTTTAATGGTGGGGTAGGTCTATTCATAGGTGGTGGATAAGATGAACGGATCAGAATCTCAATCCGATGCATCTACAGATGGATGTAGAGATCAAATAGCTAGTTTACCTGATCGGGCGGTCCAAACTCAAAGTGGACGGTCAGATATCTTTATTTAGTGGTGAATTGTTAACTAAATGATTAGTTATGTAGGACAAGTGAGAATACTTGGGTATATGATGATCCTATATTAAAATCAACGGTTGGATGACTTGATCTATGAATGAAGATTATTCCCAATGGTCAGATTCATGTTGGAGAATAGATGTAAGGTTAGATAGCTAGATTGGTATCGTACACATGTACATAATAAGTTAAATTTCATGGTAACACTCAAGAACTTTTAATACTCGGGTATTGAAAAGTTCAGAGTGTTACACTTTTCACAACAGAAGCAGAGTATATGGAAGTGACAGAAGTGTTTAAGGAAGGTGATTGGTTAAGAGGCATAACAAATCAGTTGGGGTTTCAGCAAGAGGTCGTGTTGGTTAACTGTGATAGTGAGAGCGCTATCAATTTGACTAAAAATTCTGTTTATCACTCACGTACTAAACACATTGATGTTCGTTACCACTTTATCCGATAGGTGCTTGAGGAAGAAGGCGTAACTCTCGAGAAGATTCACATAAGTGTGAATCCGACGGACATGCTCACAAAGGTGGTTCCTGTAGAGAAGTTCAAGTTTTGTGTGACTTCTCCGGGCTTGGCAATAACGTAAAAGGAGACAGAGTGTGCATGAGAAACATTGATGGAGCTATGATGCAAGGCGGAGATAAGAAAAGATGACAAAAAACTACACGTTTGATGATTGAAGATATGGCAGAGATTGTCGTAATAGATGTCTTAAATCAAGTCCATTACTGAGTCTATTGATGCCATCGACAGCTTGTTAGATGTCACCTTTGATGGCATCGAACAGTTCTCGATCCCATCGACATCTTCTAGATTTTCTTCAGGTTGCTGGACTAACTGGGCACTTTTTCGATGTCATCGATAAGTGTACAATGCCATCGAGAATTTTCAGAAAATCATGTTTTGTCTCTGGACAGTTGAGGTGTTAGTTCAATGCTATCGACAGAGCTTCGATGCCATCGATAGGATTAGTTCGATGCCATCAACAAGGCTTCGATGGCATCGACAGATTCTGTGAAGATTTTTCGCAAAACTGCGAAATCGTGGGATTTATTTCTGATTTCGTTTAAGATTCTTTCCAAGGCTATATATATGGGTGTAAACAGGATTGGGAGGTATCATAAGGGTTTCTACATCGTCCTAAGGTTTCAAAGGAGTGTAACAAGGGTGAGATTCAAGGTTGTTTGAATTGGGTAAGCTTTCACTCTTTGTAATTTCCGCTTTCATAGTGATCATCTGTCGCTTTGTGCCATGGTTTTTTCCCGAAAGGGTTTTTCCATGTTAAAATTCATGTGTTCTCTTTATGTTTGCTTGGTGATATTGGATTGCTATCCTAGATTCATCTACGTGTGCTTCCCTGATCCCCTAACAACATACTCATCTGCTAAATAAGTAGAAATCAAGATAAACTACTTCGACATATTTTTTTCTTTATGGTTGAAACATACTTGTGATCCAAACACTCCTAAATATTAAATTCATGGGAAATATGACATTTCTTTTATCATGCCTCGAAATTTGGATACAGAGTGTACACCCTCAGACCCGAGTTTCGGCTCATGACCCGTCACCGATTGTACTTAATTCATTCTTCGTACAATTGTCTAGAAGCACAATTTAATGAATTCTAAGTTCACATCCAAATTTAACATCCATTCATCAATGTTTGTATTACATCCAAACCACATCATCTGAATATGAATCATCTAAGTCCACTCATTTGAAACTTCATTCAACGAAAAAAAAAAATCAAATATCGTTCACCATGAGCAAATTTTTTTAAATAATGATGAATTATATTTATGTACAAATAGATGCAATAAATAAATCAAACTCCTAATAATAAATACATAAATCATTCGTTAATCCAGCACAACAAGTTCATCTTTTGTCAAAATATGGCAACTGGTCCTGCTATTTGTCTAGTAATTGGTTCTCATTTTTTTTTTGGCATTTTGTTCGGATTTCTTGTTTCATTTGTCTCTGTACGGTTGTCAATCCACAACGTTAGCCGGCTAGGCTAGTGAGTAAACCCATCATGGTTCGTGCACGATACAATTAAAATAATATACACAAGTAAAGAATAACAGTCAAGTGTAAAAATTAGAAATACAACGCAAATAATGTAATTAATGCGAATGTTGCGAATGATATTAATGATGCATCAAATAGGTATAAATAGAAACTGTCCACTTGTTTGAATTGGATAACGACAACCCACATTTGCATTCGGCATGCTTTTACCATTGGTAAGCATGGGCAAGGTCTGCATCCCTTCCATTGGGTAGGCTTCCACATATAGTCGGCTTCTAGTAGGTACAATGGGTTGTCCCCTAGGTAATCATACAATAACGTTAACGATACAAGGCATGAATGTTTAATGTGTCAGTAATCATATAAACAGTCACATACATCTCTCTATATGAGAGGCATTTCACTTATTCATAATCCAAGAATATCTCATAGTAATTAGTCCATAATCAATTCAATCGCCAGTCATTCACAATAATCATAATACAATTAATCAAAATAACACAATAATTTATTTTAATCGTATGGAGAGAAAATATGTTTAGATTACTCACCTGATTTAGGGAGAAATCTGATGGAGTAAAATCAGAGAATACGTATAATCCATATGCAGTACACCATAATATTAAAATAAATGGATAACAATATTAAGTTCATAAAGCCCTTGATTTGTTTTGATTACTAAGGCCATAAATGGGAGTGATGCTTAGGTTTTACAAGGTAACATACCTAATAGATAGAGTTTATCTTATCTATCTTAGCCAAAAAGGGCAGGCTAGATATCTTATAAGATGACCCATCAAATGGATGACTTGGATCTTATAATAACATGCTATAATGATATATATTTTAGCATGTGGATGTTTTGTCCAAAACATGTATGTAGCTTAGATAAGTTTTACTATGCATCCGTATGGTATAAACATATTATATATATATATATATATATACACACACACACACACACACACACACACACACACACACACACACACACACACACATATATACTAACATGCATTTTTTTATGTGGGTCCTACTACAAGGATCTAGATTGATTACATGTTTACCACCACTGTATTAACCATTGAGAAGAAATTTCAATCCAATCTGAAATCTGTGGGACTCGTAATAACCTAAAAGATTATTATACAACTATCATTATTTTCTTTCTATATGGGTCGTACAAATTTTGGATATGTCTTAAATTTACACTCCTTATCCAAAGTAGCCTTTCAAATCAAATGGATGGAGTGGATACAATACATATATCACTGTTAGTCCACAATCTCATGGCCCAAGATGGTCTGTAAAGTTAGAAACCGCACTTGTTTCAACATTGGAAACCAAACTTTTTTTTTAAAACTTATTTATTTATTTTATGTTTGAATAGGTCCCGTGATAATCTAAACCATGAGTGAGATATGTAATCTCCTCATAAAGGACTAGCCTAAAAATCTCCTCGAAACAATATTTTTGTGGCCCACACAAACACTAAATGATAACCCTCTAATTTTCACTGTTTAAGGCACTGTGGTCCACATGAGCTTTCTTTCGAATAAATTTTTTAATCACATGTCTCTTATTAACTGACAAGATTAATAGACGGCATGAATTTGCCACTTATATCAAGAAAGCCTAGTATAGGACCACCAATCCGAATCAATTCTGTTCCGTAAATACATGAACTTCACTTTTGCATGCTGTAGTGTTTTTATACCTATTTTATATTATTATAATTTTTTCCTTATGGTCTACAAATAATGTGTGTATATTAAATCTATTCCCTTCACTAATTTACTAACATCGTTTTAGGACATTGGTAAAAAAATGAACCAGATTTGTGATTTTGGTGGGCCAAACCACCATGAATAACACCGACTATTTTTCCACCATTAAAACATATACATTTCTTATTTCGGATCCTCCTAACTGTTTATGTAAGATCCGAGTTGTTCATTGGTTCACCTAATTATTTTTTAATGGTCAAAATATTTAGTATCTCCATCGTAAGTTCCAGTGGCCCCGATGAATATTCCAATTGCAAATGCATCATAAATTCTATTTTATATATTATGGCCTACCAAAAGGCTAATTTGGCCTAATTTTTTTATGTTTGCCATAGTTTGGTCCTTAGAAGCTAATGGACCAAATTGATCAAGCCCCATATGCAAAATAAGCCTCACATTTAATTCAAGTAAAATAAAAAGTACTTATGTGTTTCATTTTCTTTGTTGTTTACGTGATTGTAAGGTGCTCCAAGGTGCACCATGCATATGCGCACATATTGATATATGTGTATATGCATTGCACCAATGGTAAATCCACACCGTCCATCATGCGAACCCAAAGCATAATAACATATTTAAATAAAAAATAAAATAAAATAAAATAAATACTAACCTTGCAAGCTGTTCTTCCACTTTATTTAATCTATCTCATTTTATCTTTTCTCTCTTCATTTTTGTTTTTCTCTTTATAATCGGAGAGAAACGTCCGTCTTTATAAAGAATAAATGATTCTGTTGGAGATGATCTCCCCGGGATTGCTAACAGGTTTGTTTTTTTGAATAAATCGTATTAAGGAAGAAAATCCATCGTACTTGTGATTTCAAATCTTGAGTTCTTAACGTGATTTGTTTCATCAACGGAGTCCATTGTGTTTCTTATGAGCAATATATTCTGTCCATCCACTTTATCATATCATGTTAGGGTTGAGGGTCAAATATCACATATTAGACCCTATTTATTACCTGGATTTACGGGTATGATACTGTTTAACGCCCGGTTTTAATTGTGTTTTGTTGCAGGATGCAATCAGGAGCTTAAACTAAAATTGAGTATTAAAAGTGTGGATTTGGCACTCCGATGTCACAAAAGCAGGGGACGGACTCCTGGGGATTGGGATCGACGATTTTACACAGCCGAGATCCGAGAAAATCAAGAAATTGAAGCTCAAGTGGCCTGAAAGTCAGCCAGAATGCAAGATCACAGGGTTTCCACCATCCGTTCAGTCCGAAACTTCATACACGGCCTGAGGATCATAAATTAACCGTACACGTCAAAATTCAACCCATGGATTCCTCTGGAAGTGACTCAACAAGATAGATCGGCTACTAAAACTCTAATTTATGGCCCACCTGATATTTGGATATGCTTCACTTTTTGTCTCAACCCATTAAATGAGCTGGAAAAGTGGATGGACGGAGTAGATTTCTCAAATATTGAGGTTGGACCCACTCTATACGATGAAAGTGTGCACGCACATATGCACAGAGGAGGTGCACCGAGGCCAGAAGGAATCGGTCGGGGCGTCGTGACCCGACGAAATTCGGAAATCCGAATTTACGCAACAGGGAGTTGCGCTCAAATCCTGGTGGGCCGTTATCATCACACATCTTGATGATCCAGACCGTTCACTGTACTCAGCAGGTAAAACCGACCGTACATACGGTGGATTTTCAAATTCTAGACAGTGTCCACAACATCTACGGACGGCGGAACTAAAGATCAAGTGGGCCGCGCCGATTTTTCTCCAAATATATTCTTCCCCGGACGGTTTTTCGACGTTAATCCAATGGACGGCTTGGATTTCTTAAAAACACATCGAAGTGGAGCCCACTGACCTCGTCGGCGCAGTACACGAGCTGCATAGCCGCGTCACGTCAAAACCGGGACGCCGGTTTTTCCGGTGGGGCCCACTCCTCATCCAAGTCACCAATCGAGACCGTCCATTGTGTAAGGAGGGGGTATTCACCTCATCAAGGTGGCATTTTTGGCCCATGCAAACTGTCGGAGAATGCGGCGGTTAAACACAGGTCGGACGGTGGAAGAAGAGATCTAGTGGGCCACAACAAAACCACTTCAAAAACGGTCATACCAAATGGGTTTTTCGATTAGAATGCCGTGGACGGCGTGGATTCTGTAAAATAATACTACAATGGGTCCCACCAATATCAAAAAGAGATTCGTGCAAGCTCTGTTTCGCAATAGAGCTTGCAACCAATCTAGTGGGCCACCATCACACTTTAAAAGCTCGATCTGGACCGTCCATCAGGAGCCTACGGCTCGTCTCACCACTTCCTAGGTGGCGGAATTGCTCAAGACAATGAGTATCAAATTTTTACCGTTCAAGAAGAAGATGAACGGTGACATGAATGCTTGGTGGGCCACTTCGAATCTGATCTAAAAAATGATCAGGTTCGACCGTTTTTGGGAGAGGAAACTGATGGATGGAGTGGATTTCTTCTTCGGTATCAAAAATTTTAAAAAAAACCAGGAAGCAACGTAAGAGTGACGTGCGTATTCTAGACTCCAAATACTGATTACGAATCGACTGAAAGAACTCTCCTCTCCATGGGTTTCCTTCATTTGTTGTTATAAAAGGAAGAGAGGGGGAGCCGAGGAGAGTATCTGGATTTGGATCCGGGGCTTGGGGCGGTACGTGAGGAGAGAAAGAGACAGAGAGAAAAGGGGAGTTTGTTTATTTCTTTTTTTCTTTTCATTTAGCTGTTTTATTTTATTTTGAGTCCACCATGTTTATGCATGGCTAAACCTCTTAGCTAGGGCTAAGAGGTGAAGCTTGTACTGTGACGGGATGAGTCTATGCTTGTGCCTTTTGTTTTTTTTTTTAAGGGAATGTTTTCAGTCTTTAATGGTCTGTTGTGACTGAAATTACAATGGGTCTGCAATGGCTTTGAGCATGTTCTTTTCCTCTTTATGTTTATGACGTCAGGAAGCCCTGTTGTTCACCATCGTCTCCTGGGCATGGTCGGATGATGGTACCTTTCCTAACCTTCATACATTGATTGGTCGGTAATTAGTTTAATTCTATTGTTTGCTTTGTCTCCTGGACATGGTTTGGTGATGGAATCCATTCTAATTCATATACCTTTCATCTCTTGAAAATTATATCAATGTCAGTTCAGTTAATTTCCATGATTTGTGAAGCAGGTATAAGATCTCCCTGATCTCTACAAGTGGATCCTCTGAATCCCTAGTTTCTCTTCTCTAAATTTTCTGAAGTTTTAGATTAAATATTTCACCATTATTCTTCAAATTACACTCAATTTAGATTTTGTCTTAGTCTAATCCTAGTTCTATTTAGTTTCAGATAACGTATAGGTTTCAGTCCCTGTGGATTCGACCTCGGTCTTACCGAGTTTATTACTACATCACAACCCTATACTTGGAGAGTGAATAAGTTTTTGGGTTGTGTTGAGGGTCAAATATTACATATTAGACCATATTTATTACCTGGATTTACGGGTATGATACTGTTTAACGCCCGGTTTTAATTGTGTTTTGTTGCAGGATGCAATCAGGAGCTTAAACTAAAATTGAGTATTAAAAGCGTGGATTTGGCACTCCGATGTCACAAAAGCAGGGGACGGACTCCTAGGGATTGGGATCGACGATTTTACACAGCCGAGATCCGAGAAAATCAAGAAACTGAAGCTCAAGTGGCCTGAAAGTCAGCCAGAATGCAAGATCACAGGGTTTCCATCATCCGTTCGATCAAAACCTCATACACGGCACGAGGATCATAAATTAACCGTACACGTCAAAATTCAAATTTATGGATCCCTCTGGAAGTGATTCAACAAGATAGATCGGCTACTAAAACTCTAATTTATGGCCCACCTGATATTTGGATATGCTTCACTTTTTGTCTCAACCTATTAAATGAGCTGGAAAAGTGGATGGACGGAGTAGATTTCTCAAATATTGAGGTTGGACCCACTCTATACGATGAAAGTGTGCACGGCACACGTGCACAGGAGGTGCACCAGACCGAAGGAATCGGTCGAGGGCGTCGTGACCCGACGCAAATTCGGAAATCAAATTTACGCAACAGAGAGTTGTGCTCAAATCTGGTGGGCCGTCATCATCACACATCTTGATGATCCAGACCGTTCACTGTACTCAGCAGGTAAAACCGACCGTACATACGGTGGATTTTCAAATTCCAGACAGTGTCCACAACATCTACGGACGGCGGAACTAAAGATCAAGTGGGCCGCGCCGATTTTTCTCCAAATATATTCTTCCCCGGACGGTTTTTCGACGTCAATCCAATGGACGGCTTGGATTTCTTAAAAACACATCGGCGGAGCCCACCAAATTCGTCGGCGCGGTACACGAGCTACGCCCGCGGCGTCCATGCGAAAACCTGACGGTTTTTCCGGTGGGGCCCACTCCTCATCCAAGTCACCAATCGGGACCGTCCATTGTGTAAGGAGGGGGGTATTCACCTCATCAAGGTGGCATTTTTGGCCCATGCAAACTGTCGGAGAATCTTGGCGGTTAAACACAGGTCGGACGGTGGAAGAAGAGATCTAGTGGGCCACAAGAAAAACCACTTCAAAAACGGTCATACCAAATGGATTTTTCGATTAGAATGCCGTGGACGGCGTGGATTCTGTAAAACAATACTACAATGGGTCCCACCAATATCAAAAAGAGATTCGTGGTAAGCTGTTTCTGTTTATGACGAGCTTGCGAACCAATCTAGTGGGCCACCATCACACTTTAAAAGCTCGATCTGGACCGTCCATCAGGAGCCTACGGCTCGTCTCACCACTTCCTAGGTGGCGGAATTGCTAAAGACAATGAGTATCGAATTTTTACCGTTCAAGAAGAAGATGAACGGTGACATGAATGCTCGGTGGGCCACTTCGAATCTGATCTAAAAAATGATCGGTTCGACCGTTTTGGGAGAGGAAACGATGGATGGAGTGGATTTCTTCTTCGGCATCAAAAATTAAAAAAAAAAAAAACTAGGAAGCACGGCCTTGAGAGTGACGTGCGTATTCTAGACTCCACTAATTCTGATTGCTAACTCAAGCGAAAGAACTCTCCTCTCCATGGGTTTCCCTTGCTGTTGTTATAAAAGGAAGAGAGAGGGGAGCCGAGGGGAGTATCTGGATTTGGATCTGGGGGCTTGGGGCAGACGTGAGGAGAGAAAGAGACAGAGAGAAAAGGGGAGTTTGTTTATTTCTTTTTTCTTTTCTTTTAGCTGTTTTATTTTATTTTGAGTCCACCATGTTTATGCATGGCTAAACCTCTTAGCTAGGGCTAAGAGGTGAAGCTTGTAGTGTGACGGGATGAGTCTATGCTTGTGCCTTTTGTTTTTTTGTTTTTTAAGAGAATGTTTTCAGTCTTTAATGGTCTGTTGTGACTGAAATTACAATGGGTCTGCAATGGCTTTGGGCATGTTCTTTTCCTCTTTATGTTTATGACGTCAGGAAGCCCTGTTGTTCACCATCGTCTCCTGGGCATGGTCGGATGACGGTACCCTTCCTAATCTTCATACATTGATTGGTTGGTAATTAGTTTAATTCTGTTGTTTGCTTTGTCTCCTGGACATGGTTTGGTGATGGAATCAATTCTAATTCATATACCTTTTATCTCTTGAAAATTATATCAATGTCAGTTCAGTTAATTTCCATGATTTGTGAAGCAGGCATAAGATCTCCCTGATCTCTACAAGTGGATCCGCTGAATCCCTAGTTTCTCTTCTCTGAATTTTCTGAACTTTTAGATTAAATATTTCACCATTATTCTTCAAATTACACTCAATTTAGATTTTGTCTTAGTCTAATCCTAGTTCTATTTAGTTTCAGATAACGTACAGGTTTCAGTCCCTGTGGATTCGACCTCGGTCTTATCGAGTTTATTACTACATCACAACCCTATACTTGGGGAGTGAACAGTTAGGTTATGAACGAAAGGACAAGACATATCTAACAATGTATGAATGAGTGGTGACGATAAATGGTTGGCTGGATTGGATTGATAGTGACTAGGGTCACGTAGTTGGGACAGTGTAGATCACTAGGAAAATCCACCCCGTTCATTCAACTTCTTGGATCTTGTTAACTTATGAACTAAAAATGGAGCTTATTTGGTAATCATGTGTGCCACAAAGTTTGGAAATTAGTTTGAACCTGGCTATTATTGGAAATTTCCCTATGGCTAGATTTGATGATTGGTTTGGATCTTCGCAGTGGGTCCTACTATGATGAAATGGTGATATGATCGACCGGTCAATATCCACTTTCGTTTCGCAACTAACGGAGTTGAGAAATAACATGTGATACCAAAACAATTATTTTACTCTTTTGTTTTTAATATAATATATTATATTAAGATACGCATTAATTTGCCTAGACCCGAAGTCCCATATCCCTTAGTTTTTGGAAAAAAATTTAAATGTAAATAACTTTCATTCAGACCATCAGTTTTAGATGAAACTTTACCATGACCCATCATTTTGTCTACTCTATTATCAGGTGAAGTTTGAGCCTTGATCTCACCAATATGGCCAAAATGCCTTTTTAATGACTCACATCTACCTATAATTCAAAGCAACGTGTATTAATGTCTTATGTGAAAACTTACTGGTAATTGTAATGTATGTCCTATAATATTTCAAATGAATAGTTTATTTTGATATTTCGATGGTCCATTTGGCGGATACAAATATGATAGACGGGAGATGAATGACTAAAATTTAAGTAATTGGATAGTTAGGATATTAATTGTACTTACGGTCAGTTTTGTAAACGGATACGTAAAAAGAAGTTTTCGGATGCGGTCTATGTTAGAAATGTATATAGTTAGATTCAAGCGATTGGTTCATCGGTGTAAAATGCTTAGATCATAGTTTTGACGGTAAGTTAAGTATATTTATAAGTGACGAACAAAATGAGCGGATTTAAATTTTAATTTGATGTGCGAACAAGTGGATGTGAAGATTTGGTAATTAGTTTATTTTGATTAGGTGGTTCAAATTCAATGTGGATAGTTAGATATCCTCATCTGATGGTGATATGTTATATCAATAGTTAGTTTTAATCTATAAGTAAGAATATAAGGATATTTAACTGTTCATTCTATTAATCAATAGTTGAAAAGTGCTCCATATGATTAGATTCATGTTAAACTACATGAATATTAATAGACATACACAGTTGAACAAGCGTAATAGTACATCTATACGTGAAGGTAAACTCGTATTCAAAATTTTGGATTGTTACAGCTTCTCTCTCCAACTTACTTTTCAAAGTGGAGGAAGATACACGGCGTCACCTTTGTCAACTTACTATTAATGGCATTGCTTCTCTTTCCCCAACTTACTTCTCAAAATGGTGGAAGATACACGGCGTCACTTTTGTCAACATACGATCCAAACGCCCTAAATATTAAATCCATGGGAGACTTACTTTCTAAAGTAGAGGACGCAAGGCACGACTTTTGTCCCTACACTTATTTTTCAGTACTGGGAGGAGAGTCAGTTTTCTCAGTAGACTTGTACCGCTTTCACATCGGATGAATATCCAATGAGAAAATCTTTCTCCAACGAGGCCTTCAGTAGAAGAATATTGTAGATACATACATATGCATGACGTGTATGGTGATCAGTGCTAGTTAGTTAAAACTCTATTTCCAAGAAATTTTTATCATACAATGCTAGTAATATCTATACCAACGTTGTGCTATTTCTATGAGGACCCTTCTTCTACAAGTGTCCCATAGAATAAGCTTATTCTATAACGGTTATGCATATAGGCCCATTGACTTGTCTGTGTGGCTTCCAACCTGTCCAGCAGGGTCTCCTTACATTAAAATGGACGCTCCAAAAATCTGGCTGATCCAATCATTGAATGGGCCATCAAGTGAATTTGAGGATTTTGGTTGATTTTTTTTTTTTTTTTTTTATTTTTTCATGTCGCACATAAATATGGGACAGGCCTGATTTTTAGTGCATCTTATTATTCTATTGTGGTCCACTTAATGCATACATTGTATGGCTGTCTGCCCTAACGGGCCATAGTATACAAGCAAGTGAATAACTATTTACATATAGGAGAATATCTTGTAAAATAATTAAGCTTATTCTGCAAGGACCTCTAGAGGCATTTTGATGCAGGGATGAACGTGGTGAGGTCGAGCATCGGTCTCCCTCAAGAGGATAACTATTCTGAATTCACGAAATTTCTTTGGACTCCTCACAAAGGCTTCTTGAATCTAGGAGAAAGAAAGCAAGCAAAATAGAAAATAAATTCTATAAAATTCAAAATTGATTGATTAATTCATTAAAATAAACGAGTTCACAACCCTTTAAATAGGGATACCAAGTAATATGAGAGAAATCAGAAGCAAACTATAACTAAAAATCCTAGAAATTCGTAACTTACTATAAATAGGAAATTTACTTTTATAGTAAGTGCCCTATGTGGCTTAACAACGTTATTCTCCTAATTATTCCAAGCACTTTTCATGTTGGACACAACTCCTAAAACCCAACGGATGAAGAGTTATAATCAAACTAAAACTTACTATTTATAGTAAAAATGGAACTAAACATGAAATTCGGCCATCGATATGATGGAATCTTACAAATTCGGCATTGGCAACCTGGCAAGGCCAGGTTGGTTGGCTAAAGCAGCTTGTCCTACCCCAAAATCATATATGGTATGTCGAGTAACTCATTCCGGTTGCGAGATATGCCTGTTTTAAGGTTCTGATGGTCTTGATGACTTCTGCCTGTGATTGGGCCTTCTCTGATCCATCTTGAATATGAAAGTGTCTGCGACCTGCTCTACATCACATTTGCATTGGATATGTGTTGGCCATTATACAAATGTTTGTACAAAATGGTTCAATGACTATCCCATGCATTACCCGGATAAGCATTTGGGATAAGGTACTCAAAAACGGTTAAGTAATGTCCATGTAATGGTGACGGTTATAACGGTTATGCATTAGGGATCGAAATGGCCATAAAGGCATTACAGAAAAAAACAGGCCGTAAAAGCCCTATAACAGCCCCGTAATGCTCTCGTAATAGTCCCGTAATGCCCACTATTACACTATAAAATTCTTGAACCGCCTGATTACCTTATGTGATCTAAGCCAAGTCTTACTCAAGCCGATACAATCAAATTCAATTGCTTTGAGCGAAGCCACGAATTGGAGAATTCTTTTAAGACTTTATATCTATTTAATTTATACCAAATGAAAATTTTATAGGGATGTAAAATGAGTATACAAAGAAAGATATTAATGAGCTGATATACATGAAAGGAAAAATGGACATGATACATGGAAGGAAAATCAATGTAACGAGGGTGTTTATCATGGGTGGATCTCATAAACATATGGACACGTTGGATTCTTAATGAGGGTGGTTAGATCATTTGACAAAAAATAAAAAATTATAATAATGAAGGAAAACTCAGAACCACAAAATTATATTATATTATGTTATTACTAGCCTCCCTGCAACTCATCAATTATATAGTAGGTGAGCCTTCTCTTATTATAAATAGGAGGATCCCCTTCATATTTCACTCATCATCACTGAGTAATGGAATTCCCACCTATTAGGCTAAGGGCAATTTGGTCATTTCTCCTATACATTCCATGGTTAATGGGATCTGCTGCTAATTATTTGTCTAATGAAACAGATAGGCTTGCTTTGCTCCACTTCAAACATCTGATGACTGAAGATCCTTTCCATTCCTTGATCTCATGGAACCATACTCTCCAGTTTTGCCACTGGCAAGGAGTCGCATGCAATGGTCTCCGGCATCCTCAAAGGGTCACTGAATTGAACCTCACTGGACAGAAGTTGGCGGGCCCCATATCTCCTTTCATAGGGAATCTCACCTTCCTCAGGACAATTGATCTTGCAGAAAACTACTTTCATGGCTCAATTCCTCAGGTATTTGAAAAGATTTCATTTTCCATCTACAGTTTTCCCTTTCTGTTTAGATTGAGTGTAATCTCACTTCATTCTTTTAAATTTTTCATCAGGAGATGGGCCGGTTGTTTCGCTTGCAGTATCTCAGTCTACTAAATAACACATTCACTGGAGAAATTCCGGAAAATCTGACCCACTGTTTGGAACTTGAATTCCTTCATCTTTATAGGAATCAGCTCATAGGGAGGATTCCAATTGAGCTTGGCTCTCTACCCAAGCTCAGCTACTTGATTCTTTCTCACAACAATCTTGTAGGAAGCATCCCACCTTCACTAGGAAACATTTCGTCTCTCACTTACCTTCATCTGACAAGAAATAGTCTAGAGGGCAGCATTCCAGAAGAACTTTGTCAATTAGTGAATTTAAATGTTTTTAGCGTAGGTGGAAATGAACTTTCAGGTAAGATTCCGCCCCGGCTATACAATCTCTCCTCTATTAACATTTTGGCAGTGGGAGATAACAGATTGCATGGGAACCTTCCACCTAACTTGGGCCTCAGTCTTCCAAATCTCGAAGAACTTTATGCCGAAAGCAATCAATTCACAGGACCCATACCAGTTTCATTATCCAATGCTTCAGGACTGAGACTTATTCAACTAGATAATAATAGTTTTGGTGGATCAGTGCCTATGAATTTTGGAAGCCTCAAGGATCTCTCCGTCTTATTATTGTGGGACAATGAACTTGGAATTGGGAAAACTCATGACTTGAGTTTTCTCGATTCTTTGACCAATTGCAGTAGCTTAAAATGGCTAGACGTAAGCGGTAACCATCTCGGCGGTACGTTGCCCAACTCCATGGCTAATCTTTCGACCCAACTGACATGGCTAGCTTTTGCAAGAAACAGGATATTCGGAAGCATCCCGTCTGGGATTCAGAATCTTGTCGGCTTAACAATGTTGGATATGATGAATAACTTCTTAACAGGTTCTATACCCGTTGGTGTTGGGAAGCTTAAGAAAGTGGAGGAAATTTTCTTGGGTGTAAATGAATTATCTGGGCAAATTCCATCTTCCTTGGGAAACATCTCTCGGTTGTATCAACTTGATTTAGATGGAAACAGTCTGACTGGGAGCATACCTTCAGGTCTTGGAAATTGTACATACATGCAGTTCATATACCTCCATGATAATAATCTTAGTGGTAGCTTACCCATACAACTTTTCAGATTTCCCTCTTTAATTGAAGTCAATGTTAGAAACAACTCTTTTACTGGTAATCTGCCATTGGAAGCTGGTTACTTGAAAAATCTCCAGGTATTGAATGTTTCCAATAACAAATTGTCAGGCGAAATTCCAAGCTCGCTAGGGAATTGTCTAAGATTAGAGTATCTCTTTTTGGATGGGAACTTCTTTCAAGGATCAATTCCTTCAACATTTAGTACTTTAAGAGGCCTTCAATCCCTGGATCTTTCAAGCAACAACTTGTCTGGAAACATTCCACAATACCTGGAGAACCTTCCTGCTTTGCAGTATCTAAATCTATCTTTCAATAATTTTGAGGGTGAATTACCAAAACAAGGTGTCTTTAGAAATGCCAGTGAAGTTTCAGTAATCGGAAATAGTAAGCTTTGTGGGGGTATTCAAGAATTGAAATTGCCAGCATGCTCTAGCCAAGCTTTCAAGAAACGGGGGATGTCTCTTGCTTCAAAAGTAAAAATCTCGATCATTGTTGTCGTCCTGTGTCTTAGTTCATTGTCGTGTTCCTTTGCCACTCTTTATTGGGTAAGAAAGTCGAGAAGGAAACCTTTTCCTGTGCCTTCTATGGAGGATCCTTTCATGAACATGTCATACGCGGAGCTTTTTAAAGCGACAGATGGCTTCTCTTCTGCAAATTTGATTGGTATTGGAAGTTTTGGTTACGTGTATAAAGGAACATTAGATCAAGATGGAACTGTTATTGCAGTGAAAGTCCTCAATCTTCAGCAGCAAGGAGCTCTAAGGAGCTTCATGGCTGAATGCGAAGCCTTGAGAAACATTAAGCATCGGAATCTTATTAAAGTCTTAACTTGTTGCTCAAGTATTGATTTTAAAGGCAACGAGTTCAAGGCTTTAGTTTTTGAGTACATGCCCAATGGAAGTTTAGAGAAGTGGTTGCACAGAGATGGGGATGATCAGTTGAGGGGAAATTTAAACTTTATTCAAAGGCTAAATATAGCTATTGATGTGGCTTCTGCACTGGATTATCTACATCACCATTGCCATACATCAATCATTCATCGCGATTTAAAACCGAGCAACATTCTTCTTGATGATGACATGATTGCTCATGTGGGTGATTTTGGATTAGCGAGGTTCTTATCTGAGGTGGCTCAAACCAACTCGCTTGGGGTGAAGGGATCCACCGGCTACATCGCTCCGGGTAAGAAGTTCATCTATTTTCTTTTCTTTTATTATATATATATTTTTAAGTTTGTCTTGTGAAGTCACTGTTTTCATACTGACTCAGACAACTCGAATGTTAATTAATTTTGATGGTTCGGGCTACCTAATGAGTGGACGATCCTAGTTTTTGTCCCAAATAATCTTTATGGTGCATCCTCCTTTTGCATGGTGGATTTTCTACATAGGTAACATGTAAATGTTCACATGAAACATTGAATTTCTCTAGTTATAGATTTATGGATTATCAGATGGATGGATATATTTTCTTGGTGGCACATGTACAACAATAGTAGACTATACCATTGTGGCACACATTCACAAAATCAGAGCCATTCATCCTCTGAGATCCATTTCAAACAAGTATTTGGCTAAGTTCATGCTTTTGGGTTGAATTGGTAGACCCATGTGCATTGATCAGCTACATGTACCTTGAACATCAAATATTAGTCATATAGCTTTAAGTTTCCAATTTTTCTCATACTTGTGGCCTGATTAATGGAACTTCTTGTTGTCTTCATCTACTATTTTCATAGTGGGTCCCACTAGTTGAAACGCATTCGTTTATGCACTCCACATATGATGAAGGCCTGTTCTTAATTTAGGTGGGCTCTAGCTGGTAAATCCTCTGATTGTCTCTCTCTCTCTCTCTCTCTCTCTCTCTCTCTCTCTCTCTCTCTCTCTCTCTCTCTCTCTCTCTCTCTCTCTCTCTCTCTCTTTTCTATTACAACTTTGGCACACATTTAGATAAGACTGCAAAATTCTAGGCTATTCCTAGAAGTGAGAGTATATTCCTACAGCCAGAGTAGGATTCTGATATCTACTCAAGTAATTAGAAATAACATTAATAATAAGATTGGAAGGCTAAAGTTCATAGCACATCAATTGATGTTAGAAATTCCAAACTTAAGGAAAAACAGAAATGCTAATTACTTATTTAAATGGAGTATTTTCCCTATCCTCTCTTTATCTCAAAATTCAGCCTCTATCTTTATTTGTATCTAAGTGGTTGTTTACATTGAAATATGAAACATAAATTACAGAATATGGGATGGGTGGTAAAGCGTCTACGCAAGGAGATGTTTACAGCTATGGAATCCTTCTATTGGAGATGATAACTGGAAAGATGCCAACTGATGACATGTTTAAAGACAATCTAAGCCTTCATCATTTTGCTAAGTTGGCGTTTCCTGAACGAGTAATGGAGATCGTAGATCCACAACTACTCGTAAAAGAAGCTGAAGTTACTCAAGCCAATGGAAATCATATCAATACCAGAAACAGAATACCAGGCTGTTTGATTTCAATGGTCAGAATTGGTGTGTTGTGTTCTGGGGAATCTCCAAGAGAACGAATGGAGATGAAAGATGTTGTCACGGAAATGCATGCAATCAAGGACTTATATCTTGGGGTCAGGATTCACCAAGACAAACAAGGTAGTTCACAGGTGTATGGTGAAGGTCCATCTTACCTCCACTGAGATATTACTAGGAGTTATGTTGAGAAAGATTTCAAAATAACAATTGCTTTAGATGTATTTTTCTTGGCTTATGAGTTTCTTTCTTTTGTTCTTTTTCATCCTGGTGTTAGGGAAAGGGAGACTGTATCATGAATGTAATATGATAAAGATATCATCTTATTATGGTAAGAAGACTATTGGATTACTAAGATATTTAATCAATGAAGCATTTTATAAAACCCTTTTCAAATTGGATTACGATCTAGCAGAACCCTGTTATGGATTAAGATATTCTGCCTGATGAATGTGTCTCATTGCTCTATTTACAAATGGCCATTGATACACCATTAATAAGCATGTTAGAATCATTCAAACATTGTAATGTCTTGCTGCTTAACCTAAATGCTTGTCCAGCTAATTAGGTGAATTCCAACAAAAGCAAATCCAACCATGTGATCATGTGAATATTTTCTTGTGAGAACCGCATGCGCATTGATTGGTCCTAATCGAAGCTAGTAAAACAAGAAATTTTCTCTTCTCAATAGAATGTGATATATATATATATATATATATATATATATATATATATATATATATATATATATATATATATATATATATATATATATATATATATATATATATGTTAATCATGATTAAGCTTTATGTTTCGAGTTGGTTTATTTCAATTTGTGCTTGTGTTAAGGTGTTGTTTGGTAAAACTTAATTTCACGATTTATCATTGATAATTGTCATTTTCAACTATTTTGGGAATTCAGACTGTTTAGTAAAGATAAAAGATTAATGTTAAAAAATACTTAAAATTGATGGGTTTATTTATTTATTTATTTATTATTATTATCAGTGACTTGCGCTTCACTTATATATCACTTATCATTAAATGTAGTAAGTGATTTTCCTTTAATTTTTTTTTTAAATGAGTGTCATCCCTACCAATATTTTGAAAAAGCAATATTATCCCTTCAGGCTTTGAAAGTTCTGTGGGCCCTAACATGATGTATTTGTTATGTCCACACCATCTATCCATTTTGCTTGATCAATTTAGGGCATGAGCCAAAAAATAGGCTGATCCGAGGCTGAAGCGGGCCGGCCACACCAGAAAGCAATGGGCACAATGACACCCATAATTGAGACTTTCGTTAGGGCCCAGTGTGATATTCATTTGCTATACAACCAGTTCATAAAGTCATACAGACCTGGTTGAAGGGAAAACACAAATATCAGCTTGATCCAAAACTTCTGTGGGTAAGCATTCGATCTGCACTGTTTTATGTGGTGTGGTCCACTTGAGCTTTGGATCTTCCTCATTGTTTGGCTCATGCCTAAATTGATTTGAAAAAAAAAAATGGATGGACGGTGTGGATATTACACATACATCGTTGTGGGGCCCACAGAATTTTCTCACATTATCGAACAAGGTGTTTTACGCTACGCAAGAAGGCAACAGGCTGCGGATAGCGGGTGTAGCTCCGACCATGGGCCCATCTTGATGTATGTGCTACATATCCAAGCCATTCATCAATATTTTCAGATCATTCTAGGACATGGACCCAAAAATGAAGTAAATCCAAATTCAGACTACACCACAGGAAAATAGTGATGTTTGAATGCCCACCACTAAAAACTTCCCAGGACCCATTTTAATGTTTATTTGCCATCCTATTGATTAGGTCACACATACCTAGATGAAGGGTAACACAAATACCAGCTTCATCTAAAACTTCTGTGGCCCCAAGAAGTTTTTAATGGTGGGCATTCGATTACCACATTTTCCTGTGGTGTGGTCCAACTGAGATTTGGATCTGCCTCACTTTTGGGCTCATGCACTAAAACAAGCTAGCTAGAAAAATGATGGGATGACATGAGTTTTGCATGGACATCACGATTCACCACCTCATTTTTTTTAATAGACCATATTCAACGTACATACAGAGAAACTCTGTATGGCTTATCATGATGTATATATCTTATCTTATCCTAATCGAAGCTCATTTTAGGGCAAGAGACCAAAACAGAAGTGTATTCAATGCTCAAGTGGACCACACCATTGGAAACAATGTGAATTTAAAACTTACGATTGAGAACTTCTTGGAGGCCACAGAATTTTTTGATCAAACTGATATTTGTTTTTCCCTTGTGTGACATGTTGGATGACAAATAAACATAACTGTGGGCCCTACAAAGGTTTCAAGGAGGGACGTCATTGTCGTCAATATCCCCATATATGGCTGGCTTTTGATATGCTTCAACATTGGGTTCATGCCCTAAAATGATATGGAAAAATGGATGGAAGGCAGGATAACACACAGCCACAGTTGGCCCACGAACTCAGCACGCAATCCGCTTCCATTCAATACCAAGGGGATGATCCAATCCATTTCATGGATTACCATGCAAAACCACACCAATTGGATGATAGAATATTCCATCCATTATTTGGCCTTATTTTCTATGGCCATTTCCTTTCCGCCATTGATGAGATGGTTGTGATTTTTTAAAAAAGTGATTCTTTAGGATCATAAGCCATTCATGATAAGCCCTAGCAAATAGATATTTGAGTTATTTCTTCAACTAAAATAAAATCATCAATGGTGTAGCCCGTTAAACCAACGCGCCTTGTGATGAGGATCATCTACGATTGTCTTCTTACTGATGGGGATTTTCTCCTCATTGTTGGGATTGATGAAATCGAACAGGTTTCGATATTATCGATAATTGCAGGATTTTTCAGTGCTGGCTGCTGGACAGTTTTTTGGTCCTGTCGATATCATCGAAAGACTTTCAGATGATATCAAGGCTGTCATCGAGAGTGGCTCGATGACATCGATAATTGTTGGAATTTCCACCCCTGATTGTTGGACAATTTTTTGCCCTGTTCCGATATCATCGAGAGACCTTCAGATGATATCGAGGTTGTCATCGAGAGTGGCTCGATGACATCGATAAGTTCCACAGATGCGATTGCAGAAACGCAGATTTTACAGATTTTGTTTCCTATTTGGATCCTACCTCTTTCTATTCTTATATAAAGGGGTGTATCGGGGATTGGGGTGTATTCCAGGGATTCTAAGATTTCCTAAAGGTTTTCTAGGAGGGCTTAGGGCTATCAAAAGGTGTGTGTGTGTGTGAGAGAGAGAGAGAGAGAGAGGAAGCTTGTGAAAGGGAAGCTATGCTCGTAGAGGTGATCTACCATATCTCAGCGCTTCCATATCATCGTGATCGGTGAGTTCTCTCCGTTTTCTTTATTTCTCTTATTGTTTATCCACTCCTGCGTAAGTGAAGAAGGTTTGATCCATGCGGTGTGTGTTTGTGATCGATTGTAACGTTGTGCTTTATAGTGGTTTGTTGATCTGGACGAGGTCCCGTGGTTTTTACCTCTTTGAGAGTTTTCCACGTAAAAATCCCTGGTGTGGTGTGGTTTATGTTTTGATTTAGTTCATTACATTATTATTCCATAATTCTGGTTTGTTTCGGGAGGTTAGATCCTAAGGTTTTGTGCAAGGCACCCAACAAAGTGGTATCAAAGCTAAGTTCATTGAACGAGTAGGATCGGTTTTGAATTATGGAAGGTGGCTCATCAAAGATGATCAGCCTCAATAACTGGATCATATGGAAGGCTAAGATGGAGGACTTGCTTTATTGTAAGGACCTATATTCTCCAATTTTAGGCATATCAGCAAAATCCAAGAATATGACTGATGATGATTAGAAGAAGATGGACCAAAAGGCGATGGATTTTATTAGACAATGCTTGGATGATTCTGTGTTCCACCATGTGTCTACAGAAACCTCAGCCGCTAGCATATGACTTAAATTACAAGGGCTATATGAGAGGAAGACAGCCGGTAATAAGATTTTTCTGATAAGGTGACTTGTAAATCTCAAATTCAAATATGGAGGTTCTGTGGCCGAGCACATGAATGAGGTCAGTAATATAGTGAACCAACTCTCCCCTATGAAGATGGTTCTGGATGATGAATTGCAGGCTTTACTATTGCTTAGTTCATTGCCTGACAGTTGGGAGACATTCGTGGTGTCTCTAAGTAACTCCACGCCAGACGGAAAGATATCCATGGAACAGGTAACCAGTTGTCTTTCAATGAGGAGACAAGAAGGAAGTCTCAGGGGTCTACTCAGCAAGAGGCCTTTGTGACACAAGAACGGAGGAGAGGAAAGAACAGGAAGGGCAGGAAGACCCGAGATAAATCAAGAAGCAAGTCGAGTAACAGAAAGGATGTTGATTGCTGAAATTGTGACAAGAAGGGCTATTACAAACATGAACGTCGTGGTAAGAAGAATGACAAGAAAGGAAAAGGGAAGGAAGATGAATCAGATTCCACTGCGGTCACTTCAGATGGCGACGTTGTAGTCATTCTTTCAGCAGATCACGATATATGTTTCACGGCTACGAGTTAGGATACTGACTGGGTGATTGACTCGAGAGCTTCTTTTCATGTGACTCCACGTAGGGAATTCTTCACAACCTACAAGTCAGGTGACTATGAGACCATGAATATGGGAAATTCTGGCATATCGAAGATCGTAGGGGTCGATGATATTTATGTGAAGACCGATATGGGCTGCACATTGGTTCTCAGGGATGTGAGGCATCCCAGACCTTCGCCTCAACTTAATATCAACGGGAAAGCTGGATGATGATGGCTATGAAAGCCGGTTTGCTAGTGGGCGTTGGAAGCTCATCAAGGGTTCATTGATCGTGGCCAGAGGAAAGAAGTGTTGCACCTTTTACAAGGCAATTGTTAGTGTGTGCAAGGGTGGGTTGAACACAGCGGAAGATTCAGCTATTGACATGTGGCATAGGCGTCTAGGCCACATGAGTGAAAAAGGGCTTCAACTACTAGTAAGGAAGAAGCTCCTTTCATACGTGACAGGTACACCTCTCAAAACCTATCTTGATTGTTTATCAGAGAAACAACATAGAGTTTCATTTGTTAAATCTGCTTCTCATGTTAATAAAGTGCATGCATTAGATTTGGTTTATTCTAATGTTTGTGGTCTTATGAGGACAAAAACCTCGGGTGGGGCATTGTATTTTGTCACTTTTATAGATGATGTATCTAAGAGGGTTTGGATTTATGCTTTGAAATTCAAGGACGAGGTTTTAGGTGTGTTTAAATTGTTTCATGCTATGGTCGAGAGAGAGACAGGTAGACCATTGAAATGCATTCGCACTGACAATGGTGGTGAATACATTGGCGACTTTCATGAGTACTGCAAGTCCCTAGGTATACAGCATGAATAGACGGTTCCCAAGACCCCCCAGCATAATGGTGTAGCTGAGCGAATGAATCGCACCGTTGTTGAGAGAATCAGATGCATGTTATCTCATGCGAAATTGCCTAAGACCTTCTAGGGAGAAACAATGCACATGACAGTGTATTTGATATACAGGTCTCCATCAACCCCGTTGAATGGAGAAGTACCTAAGAATGTGTGGAGTGGACAGGATCCATCGTACAGTCACCTCAGGGTGTTTGAATGCAGGGCATCCGTTCACGTACCAAAGGACGAGAGGTCCAAGCTCGATATGAAGATCGGATAGTGTGTGTTCTTGGGGTACGGTGATGAAAAACTTCTGTTACAGATTGTAGGAGCCGACCGAGAGGAAGCTCGTCAGGAGCAGAGATTTGGTTTTCTTTGAAGATCAGTGTATAGAAGACATTAGTAAGCCAGAGAAGAACCAACTTGTTCAGGTAAGCTAGATGACATGGATTCGGTTACTCCTCCCATGATGCTTGATGACGGGGGAGTACAAAAAAGTGCAGAGGACGAGGGAGTTCCTTCAGAAGATGGACCAGGGGAGCAGCCCCCACTTGATCCACCTGTTGAGCCACAAGTGAGAAGGTCATCTAAGGACAAACAACCATCCAAAAGGTACTCGCCACATGAGTATATTATGCTCACTGATGGGGGAGAGCCAGCAGATTATTCTGAGGCCCTATCCGACAAGCATAAGGAGGAGTGGTTGAAAGCTATGCAAGTGGAGATGGAATCCTTGCATAAGAACCACACTTATGACATGGTGAAACTGCCTAAGGGCAAGAAAGCTTTGAGCAACAAGTGGGTATTCAGAAAGAAGATTAGCAGGAAGAAGAGATCTACATGCATAAACCAGAGGGATTCGAAGTCAAGGGCAAAGAGCATATGGTGTGTAGGCTGAGGAAGAGCTTGTACGGGCTGAAACAAGCTCCACGGTAATGGTACAAGAAGTTCAATTCATTCATATTACAGCATGGTTATGACAGAACAGAGTCAGACCACTGTGTGTTCATGCGCAAGTTCTCAGATGGTGATTTTTTAGTTCTGTTGTTATACGTTAATAACATGCTCATCATGGGAAAAGACATCAAGAAGATCGACAGGCTGAAACAGGAGTTCGGAAAGTCTTTTGCGATGAAAGACTTGGGGTCGGTTAAACAGATACTAGGAATGGAGATAACCCGTCACAAAAGCAGCAGGAAGCTTTAGCTGTCACAAGAGCGGTATATTGAGAAAGTCCTAGAGCGGTTCAATATGAATGCAGCGAAGCCGGTCAGTACTCCACTGGATAGTCACTTCAGATTGAGTGACGGGCAGTGTTTCAAGACGAAGGCAGAGGTGGAAGAGATGTAGAAGATACCCTACGCGTCAGCAGTAGGAAGTTTGATGTATGCTATGATGTGTACACGCCCAAACATAACATATGTAGTTAGTGTTATCAGCCGGTATCTTGTTAATCCTAGCAAAGAGCATTAGGCAGTGGTGAAATGGATACTACGGTATCTAAGTGGCTCATCCAAGTTGAGCCTATGCTATGGTGATGGAAAACTTGTGTTATTGGGCTACACAGATGCAGATATGACAGGTGACATAGACTCTAGGAAGTCTACATCGGGGTTCATGTTCACGTTTACAGGGGGCGGTTTCTTGGCAGAGCAAGTTACAAAAGGTCGTTGCATTATCGACGTCAAAGGCCGAGTATATTGCAGTCACAGAGGCATGTAAAGAGATGCTTTGGATGAAGAGGTTCTTACAGGAGCTTAGCCTGAAGTAGGAGCAACACGTGGTCTATTGTGATAGTCAAAGTGCTATACACTTAAGTAAGAATCCAAGTCGGCATTCAAGTCGAAGCACATAGAGATTCGGTATCACTGGATCAAGGATACTTTGGAACAGAAGGTGTTGCAGCTTGAGAAGGTCCACACGGACTATAATGGGTAAGACATGATGACCAAGGCATTGTTCAAGGGCAAGTTTGAGGTTTGTAGAAACCGGGCTGGCTTGAAGGTGGATTCCTCCTGAGTCAAAAAGGTGGAGATTTGATGGGAATTTTCTCCTCATTGTTGGATCGATGAAATCGAACAGGTTTCGATATCATCGATAATTGCAGGATTTTTCAGTGTTGGTCGCTGAACAGTTTTTTGGTCCTATCGATATCATCGAGAGACTTTCAGATGATATTGAGGCTGTCATCGAGAGTGGCTCGATGACATCGATAATTGTTGGAATTCCACCCCTGTTTGCTGGACAGTTTTTGGTCCTGTTCTGATATCATCGAGAGACCTTCAGATGATATCGAGGTTGTCATCGAGAGTGGCTCGATGACATCGATAAGTTCCGCATATGCGATTGCGGAAACGCAGATTTTGTTTCCTATTTGGATCCTACCTCTTTTTATTCTTATATAAAGGGGTGTATCCGGGATTGGGGTGTATTCCAGGGATTCTAGGTTTTCCTAAAGGTTTTTTAGGAGGGCTTAGGGCTATCAAAAGGTGTGAGAGAGAGAGAGTGAAAGAGAGAGAGGAAGCTTGTGGAAGGGAAGCTATGCTCGTAGAGGTGATCTACCATATCTCAGCGCTTCCACGTCCTCGTGATCGTTGAGATCTCTTCGTTTTCTTTGTTTTCTTATTGTTTATCCACTCCTGCGTGAGTGAAGAAGGTTTGATCCAAGCAGTGTGTGCTTGTGATCGATTGTAACGTTCTGCTTTATAGTGGTTTGTTAATCTGGACGAGGTCCCATGGTTTTTACCTCTTTGAGGGTTTTCCACGTAAAAATCTCTGGTGTGGTGTGGTTTATATTTTGATTTAGTTCATTGCATTATTATTCCATAATTCTGGTTTGTTTCAGGAGGCCGCTAACTAGATCCTAAGGTTTTGTGCAAGGCACCTAACACTTATATAATCAATTCATGTTACCATTCGTAACAAACATAAAAGATTAAAGTCATTCATCTCTATATTTACTATGAAAAGTATTAAAATTGGCATAAGTCTCAAATCTAGAGGTATGAAAATAATAAGTTTGGTCCCATAAAAGATAGAAATCATGACAATACAAGTAAATAGGACAAGTTGCCAAGTTTTATATTTTTATAATTTGTGTTTGCGAAATAATTAGTTTTATTGTGGAAAAAAAATACTTTCTCTCCATTCTTTGCCAAATAACAAGTGGGAGGGGATGATGTTTGTACTAAAATATTGCAAATCAAATCAACGGTGTAGATCATGACACATGGCACACGCAATATTTTAAGGCACATGCCAAGCATACAATTTTTTTAAAGATGCATTACTGCTACAGTTTTCTCTAAATAAGGATGGACGACCATTATCATCACGTCAATGATGGAATGCGTTCGGCAAAGACACCACGATGAAAAAAAAAAAGAAAAAAAAGAAAAAGAAAGTGTAGCCACTCTTTTCTAACTGATAGCATGAGGGGATGCCACATCAGACAATCGATTTTTCACCCTCTGCTTGAAAAAGCTATATAATGAGAAGATTGATTGATGAAGAAGAAATCATCCAACCCCAAAAACACAAACAGTCTCTCTCGATCTCTTGAATGGAGATGTTTCGGAACGAATATGAAATTAGTCTAGTGCAATGTTGTTTATCTTAGTTTAGGATTGAACCCTCCACTGCTTATCAACCATGGACCCTTAGTTTTAAGAGTAGTGCAATCGGTCTTTATAGTCGTAGCCAGTAGCAGTAATTCCCTTCCATCTATGCTAGTGCACTAGATCTGAAGGAAGAGTTTAGTCTTATAACTTGTCCACCTGTGCTTATAGGTTGGGCTAAATGTTGTTGTAGTTTCCGAAATCACCACCACTCCGCTCATCAACACACAACTATAGGAAACACTTTGTTACTCTCAGCCAAGCTGGTGATCCCTTTCTTGGTAAGAGTTCAAATTGCATCTCCCCTCATATCATCTCACGACATTTTTTTTGTCTGACTGCAACGATTGTTGCACCTTCGTCCGAGTGCTTCTTGAAATTGACTGAGTACTTCTTGAAATTGATTGGGTTTTATCCATAAGGTCAATTTGATGAAGTACTCGGTCAATTTCACCAAGTCTCGGTCAATTTCAAGAATTCTCAGTCAATTTCAAGAAGTACTCGGTCAATTTCAAGAAGTAATTGGTTAATTTCAAAAAGCACTTGGTCAATATCACGAACTACTCGGTCAATTTCATGAAGTACTCGGTCAATTTTACGAAGTACTCAATCAATTTCATGAAGTACTTGGTTAATTTCATGAAGTACTTGTTGAGGGTCAAATATTGCATATTGGACCCCAGTTACTATCTGGATTTATGAACATCACACTGCTTAACGGGTTATTTTAATCATGTTTGTGATACAAGGTGAATCTAGGAGCGTGGACTGGAAAGGACGGTAAAAGCATGGATTTAACGCTCTGACATCACCAAGGCATTGGACGGGACCTCATGGGATCAATATCGAGGATTTACACATCAAAGATCAGAGGAATTCCATCCGCTCACTTCAAACAGGCCTGAAAAACGTCCGGAATGCAAGATCACAGGGTCCCCACCATCTGATCGGCTCGAAACTTCATACAGGGCCTGAGGAACGTAAATTAACCGTACACATCAAATTTGAACCCTTGGATCCATGTGAAAGTGGCCCAACGGCTAGATCAGACCCTAAAATCATGATCTGGGGCCCGCCTGAAATCTGGATATACTTGAACTTTGGTCTCAACCCATTAAATGAGCTGGAAAAGTGGATGGACGGAGCAAATCTCTCGAAACATCAAGAGAGGATCCCATTCCAGGGAACGAGGGTACACGACCTGAGTGCACAGAAGGTGCACCGAATCTGGAGAGTCGGTCAGCATGCGCTGACCCGACTCCCAGCCAAAACGGAAACTTCCGTTTGCTCTGTTCGCATCAAGGAGATCAGGTCGACGTCAGGTGGGCCACCATCATCACCCATCTTGCTGATCTGAACCGTCCAGTCGTTCACTAAGGGAAAACCGACCGTACAAATGAGGTTTTTCCGAATCAATGCATGCACACACAGATGGAGTGTAACCCATCGTAGGACGGACGGCTGAATGGAAAACCCATGGCCCACACCAAATTCGAGTTGTACAACGACGTTTCCGACTGGTTTTTCGAGAGGGTTGCAATGAACGGTGTGGATTTCCCAACCAACGTCAATCATGGGCCCCACAATCAATTAGCGTAAGCTCTGTTACGCATGGCCTGTTACAAAACGTCCGAAGACCCATATTCGTGAGATTTGTTTTGTAGGCGTGACTAGGTTCGGTCCGTCCATCTGGACCGTCCAAATTGTTTCCAGGGGACCACCGTTCAAGCTCAAGGAGCCTGAATAGCTCGGATCAAGACGGCCATGGGCCGATAATGCTGAAAAGAGAAAGAGATTTGCTGCCTAAACGTTTTGCGTAAGCCTCTTCCACCGAATCCAGCTTCTGATTTTATTTTATTTTTTTTGCTGCGTAGGCAAGGTCGATTCCTTGCAACCGACCTTCCTATTGTCCTTTCCAGCTATAAGAGAGAGAAGAAAGAGGGAGATATCGTAGGCCGGGACATGAAGCACTAGGCTGATTCGTTGTTCATCATTTTTCTTTTCTTTTCTTTTCTTTTTCTTTTTCTGAGATTAGCCAAACCATGTTTACTTTTGGCTAAACCCCTTTAAGGGGTGAAGCTTGTAGCTTGATGGGTCTGTTTTTATGGTTATGATTCATGTTAGACTGAATTGTTGATTGATTGCAGCTAAATCAATGGGAATACTTCTGGTTTTTAATGATTTTTTGTGACTAATATTACATTAGATATGTGATGGCTTGAGTTTTCCTTTTCCTTAATCCTGATTATGGGGTTAGGAAGCCCTGTTGTTCATCATCGTCTCCTAGGCATGGTTGGATGACGGAACTCTTCTTAACACTCATACATCATACAGATCGGTTGTGGATTGGTTGAACTCATTGTTGGCTTTGTCTCATAGGCATGGTTTTGTGATGGAATCCATTCGATTTATAACCGTCGATCTATTGAAACTTCACCAAGGTTCAATCTTGATATCTTTACCATAGAATTCCTGATCTCTACAAGTGGATCCCCTGAATCCCTAGTTCCCTTCTCTGAATTCTCTAAATTTATATTAATATTTCACTATTATTCTTCAAATCACAATTGGTTTAGATTTTATCTTAGCCTAGTTCTAGATCTGGTTATTTTCAGATAACGTACAGGTTTCAATCCCTGTGGATTCGACCTCGGTCTTACCGAGTTTATTACTACATCGCAGCCCTATACTTGGGGAGTGAACAGTACTCGGTCAATTTCACGAATTACTCGGTCAATTTCATGAAGTACTCGGTCAATTTTAAGAAGTACTCGGTTAATTTCATAAAGTGCTCAGTCAATTTCATGAAGTTCTCGGTCAATTTTTTATGAGTTCTCAGTCATTTTCTCTAAATTCTCATTAAATTTCAACAAGTTCTCTATCGATTTCCCTGAGTATTTGGTCAATAGAACTCGGGCATATTGACCGAGTACTTCATGAAATTGATCGAGTTTTTCTTGAGATTGAACGAGCACTTCATGAAATTGACCGAGTTGTTCCTAAAATTGACTGAGTACTTAATGAAATTGACCGAGCACTTCTTGAAATTGACCGAGGACTTCATCAAATTGATCAAGTACTTCTTGAAATTGACCAGGTTTTATTCATAAGATCAATTTCATGAAGTACTCGGTCAATTTCATGAAGTGCTCGATCAATTTCACAAAATACTCTGTCAATTTCATGAAGTGCTCAGTTAATTTCAAGAACTATTCAGTTGATTTCACGAAGTACTTAGTCAATTTCAAGAAGTACTCGGTCAATTTTTCATGACATCGAACCTAAATGGAAGATGGGACTACTTAGTTACCTTCTCTTTTGCATATCTTGTGTTTACGAGTATTATTCAATTACTTTGGTATACATTGGATCCCCTCTTTCAAGGTCGCCTTCCTTCCCTCTTTGAAATTCCATAGCTCTGGTACGACATATCATCCACTGGGATTGTATTTATTTATATCCATCTAAGTTCTAATTACATACATGAAAACTTTAACGCCCCACTTATTCTTTAGTTCATTTAGCTTTACATCATCCTCATCTAATATTTCAGTGAGTTCTCGGTCAATTTCATAAAGTTCTCAATCAATTTCATTGAGTTCTCGGTATTTTTCAGTGAGTTCTCGATCAACTCGCTGAAAATTAATCACGTAGTCACTGTAAATGACTAAGAACTTGGGCATATTTACTGAGAATTCCCTGAAAATTCATTGAGATTTGGTAATTGATCGAGTAATTGGTAAAATTCACTTAGTATACACTGGTCAATATCACCTACTATTAGGCCATCACACTCGATAACTCTCCATAAATTTGTTTTGGTGTTAAATTTGATAGAGATTTTTTTAAAAAAAAATTGTAAATGTCACCTTTTACCCACCCCACCGGCTTTTCTAAACTATGCAAACTTTACTTTTAAAATTTCACTCACTTATACCCAAAAACCTACCAACGCATCTTATTTGCATCATTTTTCTCTCTAAAATCTTCATTGAATCTCCAGATATTATTATTTTACATTTACAATCTTGCATAGGGTTATATTCATTCCTTCAGACTGTTGAATTGATAAACTTAGAATCTTTCAGGTTTTCTCCATAAAGATTTTCTACAATCTTTCAAAGGGTTCTAAATCTTGTTTCACTTCAAAGAACTCTTCTTCTACTTCTTCAACTCAGGTTTCACTGGTACGGCGGTTGTGGGAGATGAGGATGTTTTAAAAAGCTGATGGATTAAGGTCAAGTTTACAATGAGAAAAATCTCAATAATGAATGTATTTTTGTTGCAGTCAATGACCATTCACCGACTACATGTGCAAATTCAGCTAGTAATTCACTGAGAGTACTCGGTCAAATTTAACTAGTGCTCGCTCGGAATTGACGAATAACTCATGAAAATTAACCTAGAACTCACTGAACTACATCGAGAAGACGATGAAAATTGACTGAGTACTCGCTGATATTTGACCAAGAACTCCTTGAAATTGATTGAGTACTTCATCAAATTGACCGAGTACTTCTTAAAATTAATCGAGTAGTTCATCAAATTGACCAAGTACTTTTTGAAATTGACCAAGTACTTCATCAAATTAACCGAGTGCTTCTTGAAATTGACCAAGTACTTCTTGAAATTGACCGAGTTTTATCCATAAGGTCAATTTGATGAAGTACTCGTCAATTTCATCAAGTCTCGATCAATTTCAAGAATTCTCGATTAATTTCATGAAGTGCTCAGTCAATTTCTCAAAGTACTCGATCAATTTCAAGAAGTACTCGGTAAATTTCATGAAATACTTAGTTAATTTCAAGAAGTGATCAGTCAATTTCACAAAGTGCTTGGCCAATTTCATGAAGTACTCGGTCAATTTCATGAAGTACTTGGTCAATTTCATGAAGTACTCGGTCAATTTTAGGAAGAACTCGGTTAATTTCATGAAGTTCTCCGTCAATTTCATGAAGTTCTTGGTCAATTTTTTATGAGTTCTTGGTCATTTTCACTAAATTCCAGTTAAATTTCAACGAGTTCTTTGTCAATTTCCCCAAGTACTCGATCAATAAAATTCGGGCATATTGACCGAGTACTTCATGAAAATGACCGAGTACTTCATGAAAATGACCAAGTATTTCTTGAAATTGAATGAGCACTTCATGAAATTGACTGAGCAGTTGTTGAAATTGACTGAGTACTTCATGATATTGACTGAGCACTTCTTGAAACTGACCAAGGACTTCATAAAATTGACTGAGTACTTCTTAAAATTGACCGAGTTTTATCCATAAAGTCAATTTCATAAAGTAATCGGTCAATTTCATGAAGTACTTGGTCAATTTCATGAAGTGCTCGGTTAATTTCACGAAGTACTCTATCAATTTCATGAAGTGATCGGTCAATTTCAAGAACTACTCAGTCAATTTCAAGAAGTACTCGGTCAATTTCAAGAACTACTTAGTCAATCTGAAGAAGTACTCGGTCAATTTTCCATGACATCGAACCTAAATGGAACATGAGACTACTTACTAACCTTCTCTTTGGCATATCTTGTGTTTATAAGTATTATTCAATTGCTTTGGTACACATTGGATCCCCTCTTTCAAGCTTGCCTTCCTTTCCTCTTTAAAATTTCATAACTCTAGTACAACATATCATCCACTGGGATTGTATTCATTAATATCCATCTAAGTTCTAATTACATACTTGAAAACTTTAATGCCCTACTTATTATTTAGTTCCTTTAGCTTTACATCATACTCATCTAATATTTCAGTGAGTTCTCGATCAATTTCACGAAGTTCTCGATCAGTTTCATCAAGTTCTCGGTCTTTTTCAGTGAGTTCTCGATCAACTCGCTGAAAATTAACCATGTAGTCACTGTAAATGACTAAGAACTCAGGCATATTTACCGAGAATTCCCTGAAAATTAATTGAGATTTGGTAATTGACCGAGTAATTGGTAAAATTCACTTAGTATACACTAGTCAATATCACCTACTAGTAGGTCAATTTCACCTAGCACATGCATGTGAATATTAACAGAGTTCTATCTTATGGTATGCTTCTATTGTTTAATGATTCGTTGAGAATATTTCATTGTATTTGTTTTCAGATAATAGTTGTGAGAATCATAGTATGCTCTTATGGTGGGGAGTTAGTATGTGAAAACAATCGATACATGTACAAGGGTGAAAAGTCAAAAGGTATTATTGTGGGTGTCGAGACTACATATGAGAAACTCGTATCTAAATTGTACAAGATTATTAAGAGTACACCAAAGGATTGTGATATTAGGATGAAAGTTGCTCAAACCAATCAATCACTCCAACTGAAATCAAAGTCGACAAAGATGTGAGAATGTTCTTGGAAGCACAGTTGGAGCATTCAGATAAATTCATCCCGTTAATCATCGAGACAGTGCAACGCATTAATGGGATAATACACGAAGACCATATGGGTGAGAAACATGGTGTGAAATTAGAATATATGGCATCGCCTTTACAAATGGGACTAAGCAACACTCAACTGCTCGAGCTACTTCAAACATCAAACTTCGTGACTAGTCAAGTGAGCTGGGTAGGTGACCTTACCTCAAATATGAATACATGGCATCACCTTTATCCATAAGAGTAGATTTGCCTACAGCATCCACTACCAAATCTGTATGTGTAAGCAACATTCCACTGCCCGATCTGGTTAGAACATCAAACTTCATCACTGGTCACGTTAACGTGCCTTTCAAGGATGTTGCATTCACCAATGTAAATTTGTCAAAATATTCGGATTCATTGAATGAGCCGGTTGATATAGTCGCTGGCTAAACGTTTAAAGACAAGAGATGTTGCCAGTATGTTTTGAGTCAATTTGCAGTTCGCAAAAAACTTTCAATACAGGGTCCTGTACTCATCATCTAAGAGATTTACCGTGGTGTGTTTCGAAGATAAATGTGAATGGAGGGTTCATGCATCTAAGGTGAATGATGCGGGGATATTCAAGATGAGGACTTATACGTCCAAACACGTATGTGGCATGTCATGGACGAAGAGTGATCACCGGCAAGCAAGCAGTAAGTTAGCCTATGAGCTGGTTGTTATCTGTATTAAGCAGTGCCTAGGGTTAAGGCCGAGTGATATTATTTTCGTCGTGTAATAGAAATATAATATTCTTATCAGTTATAAGAAGGCATGACACATTAAGGAGCTCACAATCAATCATGTAATAGGGTCTTATGTAGACTCTTACAATGAAATCCCGATGTATTTGCATAGTTGAGGAGGGCCAACCCAGGGACGGTGACTGTCGTGCTTGTTAACCCACAGACGAGCAGGTTCGAAAGATGTTTTGTTACACTCAGATAATGCGCTCAAAGTTTTCAAAATTTTATGCGAAGGGTCTTGGCCATCGATGTGACGCACCTAAAAGGTAAATGCAAGGGTGTTCTATTCATTGCCACAACCTTATACAACAACAACCATATTTTCCCAGTAACTTTTGGCATTGGAGAATCAGAGAACAATATCAGTTGGAATTGGTTCCTTCCCCACCTCAATTGTACGTTAGGGGCTCTTCCGGGTCTTATGATTATATCAGACTAACATAAAAGGTTTAATAAAAGAAGTTCCCCAACTCTTCCAACATGCAATCCATGGTTACTATGTTTACTATATATATGGAAACTTAGTGGACACATTTAAAGACAAGTCGTTGAAAATATACTTTTGGCGGGCTGTAAAGACCTGATGAAGGCTACGTTCGAAAAGTTAATACATGATATCAAAATGGTCAACCCGCTAGTACATGTATGGTTGAGAGAAATAGGGTACGAAGGATGGGCATCTTCACAATTTTCAGAAAAAAGATTCAACTTGGTCACTATAAACATATCAGAGGGCATTAATGCTCTCTTCAAAGAAGCACGAGAATATACCGTGACTATATTGATAGAGGCAGTAAGATTTAAAATTAAAAAAATCTTCTAGTAGAGAAGAGAATCTGGATCATCATTTGTAGGGTCGCTAACACCATGGGTTGAGGAACAGTTAAATGATCTTATACCGAAAGCGCGAGATGTCCATTGTCATGTAATTTCTCGCAATGAGTACTATGTTATGAGAGATTATGATGATACAGTTAAGCTCAGTGATCTTTCGTGTACATGTCACGAGTTTGACGTAGAGGGTTTCCCTTATTTGCATGTCCTTTCAGCATATATAAACAATAATCTTCCTCATTACACATACTGCTCCCCATTCTACACCGTGCAAAATTACTAGATCAAGTATAACAAATCCGTGTACCCAGTACATGACAAGAGCCATTGGAAAATATCGCCTGAATTTAGGGAGTATTGTGCGAGAATTAAACCCCAACAATAGAATATGTCTACTGAAAGAGCAAAAAAGACAAGAATTTTTTCACATGAAGAGGAATAGAAAACAGTAAAGTGTGGAAGATACAAACAAATAGGCATAATCACCGAAGGTGCAAGTTTCCAATACCTGAGGAATAATGTATTTTGTGTTTGAATGATCTATTTTGTAATGTATTTTACATTTTAATGTAATATTATGGTGAATGGTTTAATTCAAAAATGTTTGTAAATTTTTTTTATTTTACAGATTTAATACTACAATCGAGACTTTGAAAGATTGAATAGGGATACTGACCCTGAAGATTGAATTCACTCTTTCAAGAAGTCGCGCATTGCAAGAAGTACTCGGTGAATTTCATGAAGTACTCGATCAATTTGAGGAAGTACTCGGTCAATTTCATGAAATACTCCGTCAATTTCAAAAAGTACTTGGTTAATTTCAAGAAGTACTCGGTCAATTTCACGAAGTACTCGGTCAATTTCATGAAGTGCTCGGTCAATTTCACGAAGCACGGTCAATTTCATGAAGTGCTCGGTCAATTTCACGAAGTGCTTGATCAAATTCATGAAGTACTCAGTCAATTTCATGAAGTGCTTGGTCAATCTCACTCACTCTCCCACTCTCTCTCAAGCTCTCTCCTTACCTCCCAAACTCGAGAAATGAAAGAAATTGGCAAACACCACTTGACCGAGTATTACAAAATACATTAAAATGCATTACTTCGGAAGTATATAACCCCACTTGAAAATCTCAAGTGTTTTTTAAATTCGGAAGTTGTCGGTTGAACCAACTGGAATCGATGATTGGTCGGTCCAACTGACAAATGTCAATTATGTTATGTTTCTGAGCTACTCAAGCCAATTGATCCAACATGTTCGTTTGTAATGAGGCGTCAGCTCTATCCTAGGTGTCCTGTTGACCATTCACTCATATCGAGCAACTCGTTCATTTGCAATGAGGCGCCGACTCTAGCCTAGATGTCTTGCTAACCATTCACTCATACCAAGCAACTTCTTCATTTGCAATGAGGCTCCGACTCTCATGAATTGGACACTGAAGTCTTTGGAATCGAAGAGTTTGGTGGTTTATGATTTGGTTATAACTTGAGCTCAACAGTATAGTTTGATGACAGGAAGGTTTGTAATTCATGAAAGTGCTCTTCATCCATTCTCGGTTTCTCAAAGTTCTTAAAAATTCATAATCGATTTTTTCTCCATTCTTTAAGTACTTAATAAACTCCAACTACAATTTAATATTCGTCCCATAAAATTGCTCATTTATAATTGAGAAGCTCTCTAGAACATGACCCATTTTCAAGTGAGTTCTTGGTGGCACTGGCGGGACTCTATCCTATCCACGGTGGCACTGTGGACATCATGGTGGCACCGTGGGATTTCTATGAAAATTTCACATGGTGGGACTCTGTCCTGTCCACGGTGGCACCGTGAACATCACGATGGTACCCATGGTGCCACCATGGGATTCTGTTCTATCCACGGTGGCACCATGGGATTTCCACGAAACATTCAAACGGTGGCACCGTGGGACTCTATCTTGTCCACAATAGCACCGTGGATATTACGGTGGCACCATGGGAAGTTGTTTTAAAAACTTTTTAAAGATGTGACATGTTGTCTTCATGAAATTGTACGAATATTTCTTGAAATTGACAGAGTACTTCATGGAATTGAATGAGTACTTTATCAAATTAACCAAGCACTTCATGAATTTGACCGAGCACTTCATGAATTTAACTGAGAACTTCATCAAATTGACCGAGTATTTAATGAAATTGATCAAACATTTAATGAAATTGACTAAGTACTTTATGAAATTGACCAAGCACTTCTTAAAATTCACCGAGCGCTTCACGAAATTGAACGAGCACTTCTTGAAATTTACCGAGCACTTCATAAAATTGAGAGAGTACTTCTTGAAATTGATCGAGCACTTCATGAAATTAATCGAACACTTAATGAAAATGACTGAGTACTTCATGAAATTTACCGAGCACTTCATGAAATTAAATGATTACTTCATGGAATTGACTGAGAACTTTATCAACTTGACCATGTATTTTATGAAATTGACTGAGAATTTCATGAAATAGACCGAGCACTTCATGAAATTGACCGAGTAGTTCATGTGATTGAATGAATACTTCTTAAAATTGATCGAGTACTTCATAAAATTAACGAAGCACTTCATAAAATTCACCGATCACTTCATGAAGTTAACCGAGTACTTTATAAAAATAACTGAATACTTTTTGAAATTGACTAAGCACTTGGGAAAATTGACCGAGAACATTGGAAAATGGACTGACAACAAGGTGAAATTGACCAAGAAATCGGGCAACTTCACCGATAACACTCCGACAATTTCACTGAAAACTTGGGCAAATTGAACGAGAATTCTGGCAAATTGACCGAGGACTCGATGAAATTGACCAAGAACTTGCGCAAGTGCAAATTTTTTTGGTTTAGGGTTTAGGGCAACTTATTCAAATATATCTGCAATGCGTGGTTTCTTCGATGGAGGCACTATTTTCGTCCTTTGTTGATAAAAGAAAATGAAGAAAAAGAAGTAACAGTTTGTGTTAGCAAGCGTATTCTCGTCCGAAAAAAGATATAAATTTTATAAATGGAAAGAATAAAATTTTAGGAAGAAATAAAAAGAGAAAAAATTTCAGGTAAAAAAAAAGAATTTTGGTAGAAGGGTATTCTCATATGAAGAAGAGAGAAGATTTCAGAAAATAGATTTTTGATAGAAGGGTATTGTGGTATAAAGAAGAGAAAAGATTTTAGAAAATAGATATTTGGTAGGAAGGTATTTTAGTGTGAAGAAGAGAAGATAGAAGATTTATAAAATGAGTTGGCATTGCGGGGGTACTCTGGAACCAAGAAAATGCAGGGTTTAGTCTTGGAAAGTAAAGTTTGCATTGTTTAGAAAATCCGGTGGGTAAAAGGTGACATTTACAGTGAGAAAAATCTCATGTGTCAATAATCCCGACGGTTGTAATGCTGAAAAACCGTGGATGATAATCCATAAAAATTTACCATATTACGGCTCTTCTGCACCCATCCGCTTGCATTTTCCACTTGAATGTGGACCATTGCTGCTTTTTTCATCTTAACCATCCATTTATAGTATGTAAATCGAAAGTTTATCCATTGAAGATTTCTTGGCATGCCCATTCACCGTTACAAATGGTATGATCACGGAAACAAGAACCCCACGTGCACAAATGAAAAATCAAGAATATACTCCACATATCCTCTGGTCGAGGATTTTACATTATGTTTTGAGAAATTTCCTACTGTACGACCCATTTATGGCCCACGAACCTTTTTAAGGCCACTTATTTTTAGCTATCAAGAATAAGCCCCAGTCGTACGGACAACTTTTCACAAGTCAAAAATGTCCCTAATTTCAAAGTACACCTAAACTATGTCCCTAATTTCAAAGTACACCTATGGCTATGGATTATAACCGTAGCTAGCCATACCCCCCCCCCTTTGTTTCACACACACTCACCCCCACACACTCTAATATTTACAATCCAACCTATTGATAAGGTTAGAAAGACCTGGATGGTGAAATGCATGGAATTGGCCGTGAAGTGAAGTGAATTGACCATGAATGCATTGAATTGACCGTGAAGTAAATGGAATTGACCATGAAGTGAAAGGGATTGACCATAAAATGCATGGAATTGACCATGAAGTGAAGGGGAATCACCGGAATTGATCGTGAAATGCATGGAAATGACCGTGAAATGAAGGGAATTGACCGTGAAGTGCATGGAATTGACCGTGAAGTGAAGGGGAATCGCTGGAATTGACCGTGAAATGCATGGAAATGACCGTGAAGTAAAGCGAATTGACCGTGAAATGCATGGAAATGACTGTGAAGTGAAGCGAATTGATAGTAAAATGCATGGAATTAACCGTTAAGTGAAGCGAATTGACCGTAAAATGCATGGAATTGACCATGAAGTGAAGGGAATTAACCGTGAAATGCATGGAATTAACCGCGAAGTGAAGTAAATTGACCGCGGAGTAAATGGAATTATCTAATACACAAACAAATTACCATTCATAATGAAATCGCTATTAAGAAGACATCATTTACTACAAAATTTTTCGATTCCTCTCATGCCTAAGACAACTATATCATATTTTGTAGTTACTCAGGCAATCATAGGCTATTGAGTTCCTAAAGCTGGGAGTGAATTGCTGCGAGTCTCTCCCTGACAAAATTTGACTTGTTGTAGTGAAATATCATAAAGTATGGTGTGAGTTTGCCGAGTCGGCGGTCAGTTTTTGGCGATTTTCAAATGAAAGTACAAGACTTATAAGTGAATTTTCACAAGTTTTAGGCTCATTTCACTCATTTATCAATCAATTTCATGAAGTTGTCAGTAAATTTATATAAGGTTGTTGGTTAAAAAGATGTCAATAATGAGCAGTTATCAGTCATTTTAAAGTATTCCATGTCAAAGTAGTCAACTCATAAGTGACATTCAACAAGTTTGTGGCCAATTTCACTCAGTTATCAGTCAATTTTTTGAGTTATATGTTGCATTTTGGCCCGAGAACGTCGTGAAATTGACCCTGAGTGAATTTGACTGAGGACTAAAAATGACCGTGAAGTGAAGGAAATTGACCGTGAAATGTATGGAATTGACCGTGAAGTGAGCGGAATTATCCATGAAATGAGTGGAATTAACCGTGAAGTGAAGGGGATTGTCCGTGAAATGCATGGAATTGACGGTGAAGTGAAAGGGAATTGCAGGAAATGACGGTGAAATGCATGGAATTGACCATGAAGTGAAGAGAAATGACCGTGAAATGAATGGAAATGACCGTGAAGTGAAAAGAATTGACCGTCAAATGCATGGAAATGACCTTGAAGTGAAGGGGGATTGACTGTGAAATGCATGGAATTGACCGTGAAGTGAAGGGGAATTGTCAGAATTGACCGTGAAATTCATGGAATTAACCGTGAAGTGAAGGGAATTGACCATGAAATGAAGGGAAATGACCGTGAAGTGAAGGGAATTGACTGTGAAATGCATGGAATTGACCATGAAATGAAGGGAATTAATCGTGAAATGAATAGAAATGACCGTGAAGTGAAGGGAATTGATCGTGAAGTGAGTTATATGTTTTTTGCAGTTGTGAGTCGAATTTCACTTAATTCTCAGTCAATTCCATACACTTTACGGTCATTTTAAGTCAATTCACGGTCATTTTAACTCAGTTCACAGTCAATTTAACTCAGTTCATGGTCAATGTAACTCAGTTCACGGTCATTTTAGCTCAGTTCATGAACAGAACACCCTTATACTTATCTTTTAGATGTGTCCTGTCAATGGTTAAGACCCTTCGCAGACAAGTTCAAAAACTTCTGACGCACTATCCGAGCGCAATAAAACATCTCTTGAACCTTCCTGTTTGTGGATCCACAAGCAGGGCTGTAAAGACCCTATCCATTCTGTACCATTTTCCATGCATATGTGCATGAGGATCGATGCCCTTAGCTAGACTTGGATTGGCCGTTCATAGTACAAACCCGATTGACCGAAACTCCAAGACCTCGAAACCTATCTCATATCGACCACCTCGTCACCACGATCGTGGAGGTACCACCCGTGCGTCGGTATGATGCTCCGTTGGTGAGATACGCCGTGAAGAATAATAAGTGTATCATGTGCACATGGTGCCATATATTTCATTCCACACATGTGCACAACACATGTGATACACACATGTACATGCCACACATGGGTGAGGGAATCTCTACCCATGTGTGTGATGTCACACACCCATACCCCTCCCTCTCTCATGTATACCTCAAGTCAACACCTCTCCATTCCATACACTATACATGACATCATCACACCATATCATCCCATACTCCTTTAATCCACCATTAATTACAAAGCATGAATTAATTACCATAATCCTAGCCTAAGCTAATATTAATTACATTAGTCTAACCTAACCAAGAATTTTATCCATTTCTCTACAAATACCCCCTAATCCCTTATCATTTCCACCATTTCCTACAAGAGAGAGAGAGAGAGAGAGAGAGAGAGAGAGGGAGAGAGGAGTGATCTTGGTGGGCCATCAATTCCATCAATCCCATCCCTTCCATCCATCTCAACCATCCATCCAACTCATTAAGGTGAGTACACCCACTCCACTCTTAATTTGTTTTTCCTTTTGATTATTTATATGGTTGTTAGTGGTGACGATTTGATGATAATGATGTGATCAATGGTGTGGATACATAGGAGAGTATGATGTGTTTAATGATTCTAATGATGATCGACAATGGTGATGATATGATGTGATTAATGGTATAGATCCATGAGAGAATAATAAATAATAAAAATAATAAAAATAAAATAATTATAGACTTTATATGGGACCCATTGACTGTGGGCCCCACCAGAATTTTGTAGGCCATCCAAACTATCCAAAGTGTGGCCCATTGGGCTGGCCACATACTCATACATGCACACATGTGACACACCACGTTAAATTAAATAATTAAATTTAATTTAATTTAAAACAAAAAAAAAAAAAAAAAAAAAAAAAAAAACAAAACAATAGAGAGAGAGAAGTGGTCGCTGTTGCTGCCTGCGTCCAGAGGACGCTGCAGCAAGCAGCGTCCCTGCTACCACTTAGTTGAAAAGGAACCTATGATGTATGTATTAAATTCACACCGTACATTCAAATTTTCAGATCCTTTTAGGCGTTGAACCGAAAAATGACGCCAATCCAGTTCCCTAATAAGCCACACCATTAAAAACTCATGTGAAGACATGCTTAAACATATAAAAGCACTTATGGGCCCACCTGAAATTTTGATGCACCTGAAACTTAGATCGACCCTTCCATCAGTTGGGACACATACAATAGACGACGGACTGGATCAGCTTTATGTTGGTCCCACCTAAAAAAAATAAAAATAAATAAAAAATAAAAGGGAAAACGGCGTTGACGCTCCTGCTGCCAGCGTCTGACACTGCAGCAAGCAGCGTCTTGCTGCTGACGCTGAACGGGAGTGGCCCCCACCACAGGTTCCATCTTGATACATGTTAAGCATCTACACCGTGCATTCGATGGGTCCACTTTAAAAAGTGGGATACCCCAAAATTCAGCCACATCTGCAACTCATGTGGTCCACATCACAGGAAATAGCGGTGATTGAACGTCTGCCATTGAAACCCCTTTGGGTGGTCACAGAAGTTGTGGATCGTCATGAAATTTGTTTTCCATCTTCATCTGGGTCAGCATAACCTTATCAACGGTTTGGATGGAAATTAATCATTATGGTGGGCCCCACGTGGGACCCACTGATGTATGCATTGTATTCACTCTGTCCTACGCCCCTGGACGGAACGGCCACGACCCATGGTCCCTGCCACGACGTATGCGTTGTATCTATGCCGTCCAACCATGCTGGGTTGCTGGACGGTCAGTTGGACCCACCATGATGCATGTGGTGCATCCAACCGTTCACCCATTTTGAGAGCTCATTTTATGGCATGAGCAGGAGAATGAGTTAGATCCATCTATTTGGTGGGATCCACTCCATGATGCATGTATTGCATCCAAGCCGTCCAACCATTTGAAAGATCATTTATGGCTTGAGACTAAAAATGAGTAAGATCTAAGGGTCAAGTGGACCCCACCATTGAAAATAGTGTGGACAATGACGTCCACCATTCAACATCTCTAAGGAGCCATAGTAGTGTCCTATTAAGCTGATATTTGTTCCACTTCATCTATCCCTATGTCAACTTAGGAACAGGTTGAATGGGAAATATACGTTATGGTAGGCCATCTTGATTTAATTATGGCCCATCTGTAAGGCCCACCTTTGACATGTTTATGGCCCATCTGTGAGGCCCACCTTTAATATGTTTATGGCCCATTTGTGAGGCCCACCTTGATATGTTTATGGCCCATTTGTGAGGCCCACCTTTGACATGTTTACGGCCCATCTGTGAGGCCCACCTTTGATATGTTTATGGCCCATTTGTGAGGCCCACCTTGATATGTTTATGGCCCATTTGTGAGGCCCACCTTGACATGTTTATGGCCCACCTGTGAGGCCCACCTTTGATATGTATATGGCTTATGTTGTGAGGCCCATGGGTTGAGGCCCAATCGGGTATACATAAGGCCCATTGAATGTAATTCTGCCGCGTTTTATGTGTAGACCTTTATGGCGGGCTATGCCTTGGGAGCAATGATGGTTTGACGTCCACATTGTAAGTACAATGTTGGTTAAATGTCTGCATTGTGACTCTTCCTAGGGTCCAATGATAGGTTCATACTTGTAGTATGTAAACCGCCTAGGCCCATCTTCATTATGAACAGAGCCCATCACCACAACACATGTTTAGTATAGATCCATAAATTCATGATCGTACGCATCATATGTATGCCTGATGTGAGAAGTGACTGATCATAGCATACGTCATTGGGCGGACTATTCCTAGGACCCACCTTGATGATGTGTTGTATATCCACTCCGTCCATGGCAGGTGAGACCCACCTTGACGTACATGCTCTATATTCGACTGTCCATCTGGACGAGTGGCGTAAGGCCACCATGATGTATTGTTATATCCAACCGTCCTTCTGTTTGAGGACATGGACCCCACTTGAATGTATGTGGTTCTCCAGCCGTCCATCTGTCCAGGGTAGTGTGGGAACCCGCCATGATGTATGTATTCACCACGCCACCCATCGGCATGGGGGGGCACACCATGATGAATATGTTTCAACCACGCAGTCCATTTGTTTTGCTAAACCATGGACTGCCCCATTTGGCCCACTTAATATATATGGGGCCCACCTGTTTGGTATTTGAGGCCCATGAGTTGTGGCCTATTGTGACGTATTGAGGCCCATGGATTATGGTCCATTGTGACACATTCGAGGCCCAGGTGGTGTGGTCTATTATAATGTATTCGAGGCCCATGGGACATGGCACATTGTCATATAATTAAGGTCCATAGGATGTGGCTCCTTAAGATGTATATTAAACCCGTGTCAGAGGCCCATTGTGATGTATTCGTGGCCTAAGGGCAAGGCCCATTGTGATATGTATTAGGCCCATGACGTGTGGCCCACTTGATGTATTTCGAGGCCTAAGTACATGGCCCATTTGATGTATATTAGACCATATGATGAGGCCCATTATGATATATTTGAGGTCCATGGGATACGACTAACCATTTAATGCGACCCATTGGATTTATATGAGGCCCATTGCTACGGCCCAATTAATGTGACCCACTTGATGTATATGAGGCCCATTGAAATGTATTTCTGGCCCATGTGATACGGCCCACTTGTTGTATGTGGCCCTTGTGTGAGGCCATGGGCCCACGATATGTTTGGCTCTATATGGACCATCCCTTGGGGGCAATGTTGGTTAAATGTCCACATTGTCGAGGTCGACTGTCGATGCCGGTTATTGATACCGATTATGAGTATGTGACAGCATAGCATCATGATACATGCCCATACGCATCATCTGCATGTTTGTTATGAGATGTGGTTGATTATTGCATATGTCATTGAGCATGTTGTTATGAGACTTCTTGATAGGCGGAGGTTATCTCACATGAGCGCACGGTATGTGTAGGATTGATGCATGACTGGATTGTATGACTCATGCATCTTGCATTATGATTACTGTACGCCCTAGCGACATCAAGGCCATAGCCTCCACAGGCATATCGTGGATGGCCAGACGGGACACCGAAAGTTTGGTTCTAGCATACGGGCCCCATAGTTATCCCTGGGTGAAAATTCCTAAACCTCCGTGGTCAGGAGACGCCCCAACGTTGAGACCGAGTGGATATATATGAGCGTGTGAGGGCCATATACCAGTAGGCCACGTCTCCCACTGTGTTGTGGTCAGTTGGGAGGGGGTGTAACCTTATCCGCCTGAGTGAGGGGGCAATATCTAGGTTGAGTTTGACCAGCTTGAGGAATGGGTCCGCTATCGACGAGCCGGGCCCGATATTGGCAAGCAGATAGTGAGGTCTCTTCCACTTACCCAGTTGTGCGCTCAGATAGGGGCGGCAAGCTGGCGTAGAGTGTAATAGACCCCGGTGATGATCCCAGAGAGGAACTGTACTGATATGTGGACTTATTGAGCAGGAATTGCATACTCATTCATTCATTCATTCACTATCCACTTGGGCTGGTGGTGTGCTACTATTTGTACGTGTACCTTCACAATGAACAGGATTTCGGTTGGGGCACGCGACTAACCTGAGATCAGGAGTTTACCACATTGAGTCTGACTATCCAAATTTAGGTATGAGACTGGTTTGGATAGAAGTTCCTTGTGATAGACCCCATAGCCTGCAATACTACGTACTATCATCCCAACTTCACACTCCAGCATGGTCATTCCATTCGCACCACATATTGCATTACATCCGTGGCATATGACATTTTGGGTTACCTGTGTTTCTGCGGTTATATGATTTAGATACGACATCTGATATTCGACTCTTTATGACTCCTCATTTCTATAGTTGATCTCATGTATTGCGTATTCTGATATTGTTTGACTCATGGACTTGTCAGTATTTCTGATATTGTATAATTATGGCATGACAATATGATGATGATGATGTGATTATGGATGCGTGCAATACAGTTATGGTTGTGGTATAGGAGAAATGAAAGTATAACTTGGTGATGCTGGTAGCATTGACTTGGAGTATTACTATGACGCATATACATTGTATTGGCATTGACATCATACTTTGCGTGCTACATGCCTTTCACATATATGATTTCCTTGTAACATATTTATCATGCTTGCATGTAGAACACACTGCACACACGTGTGTACTTACGAGGCTTTTTGCCTAAGCCACCTATTTCCCATTTTTTTTCAGGGCTGGAGTAGCTTGGAAGACTTTACTTCCTTGATGCATTGCATCTATTTCTCGATTTGGCAATATTGACATTGTGTACCTTTTGGAAAGCATTATACTTGTAACCGTCAGGATTTCTATTGGAGAATGTTGCTTGGTAATTTGATCATGGATCTTCATGCTCAGGTATTATTATATATAGATATATATACAAAAAAAAAAAATCAGTCAAAAATCTTCCTTGTGGTGTGCCGAACTCAGGACTTGGTGTATGGAAGTCGAGTGCCAGATTCGGGGTATCACGGAAGCTGTCCATTCTCGGGTTTGGGAGGTGACAAGGGTAGTCACTGTCTCCGGGTTCACCATCCTCAACTCATGCAAGTTCACAATCATATGTAGTGTCAACGCCCACAGCAGTAGTTTTTGAGTCTCCACCCTTGTACGTGTATTGATTGCTTTTGCTTATTAACTCCCCACCATATGAGCATAGGCCGATTATTGAAGCCATTTTCTGAAAATAAACACAATGATATAACTTGTTTAGTATTCACATATATAAGGTGGATTTGACCAAGTAGGAGGAAATCCATCATTATACTAGCTCGTTTAGTATCCACTCGTTTAGTATTCACTGGTTTATCTACATATGACAGACTAAAAGGATCATCCATTCTATGTGATTTTTTAGATTTTGGCTTCATCCATGGTTAGGACCACCTGGCCGATGAATGAATTTCTAGGTTGTGCAGCAAAGCATTTGGTGGAGATGAGTGCTCGACTGTTAGTAGATATTATCTGACTCGAATGTCAGAAACTTGAATTTGGAGCTGGATGTTTCAAATAAAGTCCTTAGAAAAATAATGATTTGTTGAGCCCTAAAACATCAGGGTGGTTGTTATATCTCGATGCGTGCTGGACATTTAGGATTGCATTTGGCTGCATGTGTTAATTGGAGAATTGAATTGCAAATTTTTGGAGATGACCAAATTGTGATGCTTCCCCAGTATCCGTGTCTCAGTAGACCTCGGATTGCAGTTAATTTCAATTCAAGTACATGAAAGTAACATCACTGCAATTTAGAGCCCTATTCATGGATACTGAGTTGCAGGCCCATCAGTTGGTCCCTTCAGTGAGCACCGTTGAAGCATTTTTATAGCCATAAAAGTTTAGTATCAAGTTATATTTTAAGTGTTTTCACTTCATCCAATTAGGAATGACCTTATAAACGGTTTGGATAACATATAAACATGTGAGCCTTATTTGAAGGTTTTGTTGTTAATAGTACTCAACCTACAAGACCTACCATGACAATCTTCCTGCTTAGAGGAATTGAGGTCTGAATAATGATATTTTAGTTTTCTATTAAGTATTTTAGTTTATTTGAATTAAATATAATGATTGCATCGAAATCAGATGACCCATAGTCAACGTTGCGTCAAAATTCCTTAAATAGTTATAAATTAGATATGGTACAGGTTGCATATATGCTCGGCAATTAGGACTGTCAAATAACTGGCAATGGAAAAGTAAGGACATGTTTAGTGGAACTCACTGTTTGTGGGGCCCACCGTGATATATGTGTAATATCCACCCCCATCTATCTGTTGTGCTGGCTAATGTTACGAATAACGTATAAAAATGAGGAAGATTCAATGTATGAAAATGACTGTGAAGTGAAGGGAATTGATCGTGAAATGCATGGAAATGACCGTGGAGTGAAGCGGAATCGTGAAATGCATAGAATTGACCGTGAAGTGAAGCGAATTGACCATGAAATGCATGGAAATGACCATGGAGTGAAGCGGAATCACCGTAATTGACCATGAAATGCATGAAATTGACTGTGAAGTGAAGGGAATTGACCGTGAAATGCCTGGAATTGATCGTGAAGTGAAGGGAATTAACTGTGAAATGAATTGAATTGACCGTGAAGTGAAGAGGAATCGCTAGAATTGACCATGAAATGCATGAAATTGACCATGAAGTAAAGAGAATTGATCGTGAAATGAATTGAATTGACCGTGAAGTGAAGCGAATTGACCGTGAAATGAATTGAATTGACCGTGAAGTGAAGGGGAATCGCCAGAATTGACCGTGAAATGCATGGAATTGACCGTGAAGTGAAGGGAATTGACCGTGAAATGAATTGAATTGACCGTAAAGTGAAGGGGAATCGCCGGAATTGACCGTGAAATGCATGGAATTGACCGTGAAATGAAGGGAATTGTAAACACCCCGCACTTCTGGTATGCGGGTGTTACCATTTAAGCCCAAAGCATTGTATATCAAAGCTCGACTAATACTCAACTTAGATCAAACATGTATAGGATAGGACTTCAAATAGCTGGTAAAGCTGTTCATCAGGGGCCCTAGGAGCCGAGACGAACTCCATGTCAGTCGGGAAGGTAAGATCAACTAAAAATCCCAACTTATAAAAGCTTCTATAACATTTAATCAAATCATTTTAGGGACAACGCTCCTACAACCAACTCTTGAGGGTTAGTTAGTGGCTAATCAAACCCTCATTGTGACCTAGACCCCAAATTGACCACTGAAACCCGTTGAAACTGATCCAGCACTTGGATCAAGGTATATTGGCCAATGGAGGATGAGGATGTGTGATATGGCCACCTGGGCTCCAGTCGCGCCCCAAAATGGGCCAGGACCCCTAAGTGGGGCCCCCATGGCAAGTAAACGGATTAGATTTGTCACAAACATTGTGGTGGATCCCACACGGAGTGCATGTACACCCCATGTGTTCGTGCACGACGTGCACTGGAATGTCGGGCTCGGTCAAACAGCCTTTGACCGAGCCAAAATAAAAAAAAAAATTTCCCAAACTTCTCTCCCGCCAACAGTTATTTGAATCTGACAGTTTTCGGACTCAAAAGTGGCACACCCCGGGCACTTTCCGAGCGATCCGAACTGTCCAATTGTCTCATGGGCCCCGACTCAACAAACGGAGTAGGCTTTTAAGCCCGTGCAAAGGAACGTGGAAGATAGGTTGCAACCGTCCAAAGTCTTGCACGTGGTGGATGTTCGAAAGGTGGGACCCATCTGGGACTGCATGGGTGGCCTGTGATCATCCTAATCAGGCCATTCCAGCCGTCCATCACCAGGGAGATCCATGCTCTCTCTTTTCCAGAAATGGCCAAGCAAGGCCTCCCCATAAAAACAGGTTTCCTCTTTGGGAAGGAAATACTGGCTCATTTCTAGCCATTTCTGGGGCCACATGGCGCCATCCCAGCCGTTTCTCCAGGGTGAGAGGAGAAGGAGATGAGAAACGGGAATTCTCGCGAGATGATTTGAAACTGACGTTTGGGGCCCGAAAGGTGGACTCCATGTTGATCAAAGGTTCGATCTGGTCCGCTCAAATGGACCAGATCATATTGGAATACATGGTGAAGTGATCTGCCATTAGAGGGCCGATCATCTTCCCCAATAACCCACTAGCATCTGATCACGACATGGACCCCAGAAGGATCAAAAAGTTACTTTTCGGATGGGCTAGGGGACCATCAGTCCATCCCCAAGCATGGATAGGCCCCAAGCATAGCCCTCTGTTGATCTCAACCGTTACAAGGTGGACCGTCTCTTCCATCCGTTGAAACTCTCTCTCCCACTGTTATAAAACGAGCCCTGTAACCCTCAGGATTCACACCAAGAGAGAGAGAGAGAGAGAGAGAGAGAGAGAGAGAGAGAGAGAGAGAGAGAGAGAAAGAGAGAGAGAGAGAGAGAGAAAGAGAGAGAGAGAGAGAGAGAGAGAGAGAGAGAGAAAAGAGCTTAGTTCGTGAGTCGACTCGACCGTCTATGGGTCGACTCGGTGGGAGGAGAGAAGGTGAGGACTACGTTCTCTTCTAGAGCCCGAACTCATCAGGTAAGAACTACACTTAGTTAGGACTGTGATCGGTACCCAGTCCAATCCTCGCCATGGCTGTGTAGGGGCCGAGCATCTGCCATAGCCTACAGAAGGAGAGAGAGTTCTGGTCGAGCCATGTTCGGAGCTAAAGATAACCCTCAAACAGAACTTAGCTGGGGTGGAATTGAATCCAGGCCAACGATGAAGATATTCTGGACTGAAACTATGCTAAACAATGGCTAGACTTCGGGCCAAAATCTGGCCAAAACAGTAGTGGCATTTTGGACTGAAACAAAGCCAATCAATGGCTGCGTTACGGGCCGAAACAGGGACCAAGAAACGACTTGGTCTCAGCCCAAAACCAAGTCGAGCAATGGCCGTGTCTCGGGTTGAGAATGGGCCAAACAATGGCCATATGTCGAGCCAAAACCAGGCCAAAAAATTCCTGCGCTTCGGGCCGGAACCATAGCGGAAGGAGAGCATCCGTTTAGGCTATGAGGATTAACTGGAATCGTGCTAAGGTCAGCCGCACACAAGCTTGAACTCGGACGAGAAACAGGCCTCCAACAGGCTTTCAACGGAGCTCTACAAGTGGTTGGAACTGTGTTTCAGTTGGGCCGAAGCCAGGCCAGTTATTAACCGAGCTTTGGGCCTCCAAGTCTGGCCACAACTAGCTGCTCGTTGGGCCCTCAATGCCCAGTGATTGGGCCCAACTTCTAACTAAAGGACAGGCCAGGTCTGGGCCTTGGATTACAGGAAGGATCAAGCTGGTAGATGAGCTGGATTCAGGCCCAATCTGGACCGTGAATGGGCCTGCATGTGGTAGACTGCATGTTGGCACTAGATGGGCCACACGCTGGTAACCAGTTCAGGCCTGCTCGTTCCAGGGGGCCACACAATTGTGGGCCGCACCATGAATGAAGCTCAGGTGGGCCGCACCACACATAACTGTGGGCCTCACCTGCAATGGGCTGCACCACACGTAACAGCGGGCCGCACCATGTTGTGGGCCGCACTATACAGTGGGCCGCACCATGCTATGGACTGCATTACAGTGGGTCTCACCATATCTAATGGTGGGCCGCACCAAATGAAGTCGGGTAGGCCTCACCAAATAAATAGGTGGGCCACACCAAAGGTTTTGTGGGCCCTCGCCATACAGTAGGTGGGCCACACACTAACAGTGGGTGGACCTGGCCCAAGCCCGGTTCAACCCTTAACTAAGAGGGGTTTGGGCCCAAAGTCGTGTCACCGGTTATGACAAGTGTCTAATGGGCCTAGTTACTTTAAGACAGACCCATATGACCTTATTCATGAGGCCTTTCAAACCCCACCAACTTCTATGTACTTAAGCTTTAGGACTTATTGTCTAATACCATCAAATTTTCTAGGGGACTCTTTAAGTGACGTGGAGGCACTAACTTCTCAAGGAAATTCTCATTGAGGGCCGTATGACAACCTTTCTGGTGATGATTCTCTTCTCCTTGAGTTTTCCATCTCTAAACTAAATTAAGGATAGTCTTTTATAACATTTGTTAATAATATCCTAGGAGTGGATAATCATTCAAATTGTTTGTTTAGAATACATACTGTTTTGCTTTGTTTAGTCATTAACTAGCTATTGCTTATAAGATTTAGTAGTGATTGAATCCTGGATTTATTTTACCACATGTCATAGGGCCAATCATTTGAGTTGATTACTCTACTGTATGTTCTTAGATTTTGTTAAACTGCTAATTTGTTTAACTTGAAAACATGATTCGAATTTACTAAAATACGCGATTGCTTACTTGAGACGCATGCCTTAGAACTTGATAAGTTAGGAATATATGATTCTTGAACTGGTTGTACATATGAGTTTTACTTCAAATATCAAAGCATGCCTGAATGTTCATAAAGTTGGATTGTTTGTAAGTCATATATTATTTTAAAAGCTCTCTATGAAAACTCCTATTTTAAGAGAGTCCGAGCTTAGAGTGTAACAGAACGTATTGTGATGAAATTAGACCCTCAACATAGAGGTTATGACTACTGGCAGTTAAGTTGTGGGGCTTACCACCTATGGAGTGACTCCACTTACCTGACCATGGAATGAACTTAACAATATTTATTCCCTTCATCGTTTACTCGTATTGATCCATACATACCGCCTCATTTTAGTCGTTATATTTAATGATTTCGATACTTAATTTCAGTTAGCATACGGTGGTAAATCCCTTGTATGGAGAATTGATTGCCCACATGTTGATGGGTTCTATACACACCCTAAGGTGGTAGCCTCATGAGCCGGGGATGGTGGTATGGGACTTATGTCTAAGCTGTCGGCCTACGCTGGCAACTAGCCCCTGTAGTAACCTTTAAGCTTATTTGAATTGGCTAATTGTAATTGGACTAATAACGGGTTAGCTAATCATGCATACATGGCACAGACCAACATCTATTGCTATCGTACGTAATGTACATATTTTTCCGACTGGATGTTTTTCCCAGGTCGATGATTGCATGGGTGACGAGCCCAATGTCCGCACGAATGAGCATCCTCAGGGTGATGATTGCATTCACGCATCCATGCACATAATAAGACTGCATTTGCTATGTTTTGGACTGCCTGTATGTTTTATGTTATTTCTTGTCTAGGGCGGCGGTGTGTAATCTGGAGGGGAGATCACACTGAGCTGGTCACTCATTCATCAATGTTCAAACGTACAGAGGACACAGGTGTAGAGATAGGAGACTACACAGCAGACTTCGGGGCTGCTAAAGTTAGAGCAGATGAGGAGCCTTACGAGGAAGAGCCGCCCCAGGAGGCGGCTGCATATTATGGCCTCAACCAATAGATTTCATTTATTTTGAATTATTTCACTTGAGGATTTTGTATTTGGCCCCCAGTTGTGTGGGCCAGGATATTGCTTCTTGTTTTGATCATATCTATGCTATGGTTGTTTCCCGCTACTTGCACTTTGATTTTCATTGATTACCATTATTATTCAGTTAACTCCTGGGTTTTTGGGATACGAGTCGTGTACTCGGGTTCTGAAAACCGAAGCGTTACAAGAATTGACCGTGAAGTGATTGAACTTGACCGTGAAGTGAATAAAATTCACCGCGAAGTTAATGAAATTCACCACGAACTGATTGAAATTGACCGCAAAGTGAATGAAATTGACCGTGAACTGATTAAAATTGACGGCGAAGTGAATGAAATAGATTTTCGACCATCGACCTGATGAAATCTTGGAAAATAACTAGGTTGGTTGGATAAAGTAGCTTCTTCTACCCTGAAATCATATATGGTACGTCTAGTAATTAATTTTGGTTTAGAAGATATTCTTGTTAAATGAATAAAGAAAGAAATGAAAAAAAAAAAAAAAGGGAATTTTTTTATATATATACTTATATATACATATTTATATAAATATGTACTAGAGAAAAATGTAGGTAGAATAAAGTTCTCCATGTATATAAATAAATAAATAAATAAAATAAATAGGTGCACAAACTGTCGCGGCACTACGGTTATGGCTACGGTTATAATCCGTAGCGATAGGGTCCTAACCCCGACCCTGACTCGCTGGCCTCTTCTCTTTTCTTTTTTTTTCATGTTGTAATCCCCACCGCTTTTTGTGGGTCCCATTATGAGATATGTGTTATATCCAAACCGTCCATCTATTTTGCGAACTCGTATTAAGGCTTGAGACGAAAAATAAGACAGATCTAGCTATTAAGTGGACCACATTGTAAAAGGTAGTGGAGGATTGAACTTCTACCATTGGAACCCTTGTAGGGGTCACAAAAGTTTTGGATCATTATGAAATTTGTTTTTCCTCTTCATTCAGGTCTTTGTGAACTTATAAATAGATTGGATGGAAAATAAATGTTATGGTGGGCCCTACAAAATTTTTGATATGATTTTTTTATATATATAATGCTCCCAAATGATCTCGAAATATGGATGAACGTTGTGGATATAATAATGGGCCCATGTAACTTTAATCACTTTTAAACCATTCGTACAGCTCGGAGTTCGAGGAGCGTCAGCGGTCGTCTTCAAGCACTAGCCGATCCGCTTCTAAAAGGAAAAGCAAGGGTATTTTTGACCTGAGAAAAGTTGTTTGTACAGTTTAGGCTTATTCTCGGGATGTGGATTGCGTCCTACCCTGGGACAATAATCCGTCCGGGCAGGGTTCCGTGGGGCCCACCGTGATGTAATTGTTTTATCCACGCCGTTAATCATTTTTCTCATATCATTTTAAGGCATTAGCAAAAAAATGAGTTTGGCATAGAGCTTAAGTGGACCACAAAGTGGGGATTTAACTTCCACCATTAAAATTTTCTTGGAAGCTAGAGAAGTTTTAGATCAAGCTGATATTTGTTTTTTCAATTCATCCACGTCTATATGACCTTATTAATAGGTTGGATGGTTAAAAAACATCACTGTGGCCCTTAGAAAGGATTCAACAATGGGTGTCATTATCACTGCAGCTTCTTTTGGTGTGATCCACTGGAGCTGTGGACTAGCTTAATTTCCATAATAATACCTTAAAATGATATGAGAAAAATGATTAACGGCGTGGATAAAACACTTACATCATGGTGGCCCTACAGATCTGTGCCCGGACGAATTACGGTGGGAGGTAAAAGGGACGCGGATTGCGTAGTACCCCGCCCGTCCCTAGCTCCGAAAGGGCAGTTCTATGGGCGGGCCCACCATGATGTATCTGTACATCCAAACCGTCTATCCCTTTTCTCATATTATTTTAAAAGATAAAAACAAAAATGAGGCAGATCCAACGCTCAAGTGAACCACACCACATATGACTCTTGCATTTAATGCAACTGACATTTAATGCTTTGTGCATTCTAATGCAAAAGCTTATTATTCGGTGTGGTCCAGTGGAGAGTTAGACATGCCTTTTTGTGCTCAAGCCTTAAAATAACCCGAGAAAAGGGATTGGCAGTTTGGATGTACAGATACATCATGGTGGGCCTGCGCACAGAACTGCCCATTCGGAGCTAGGGACGGGCGGGGTAGCACGCAGTCCGCGTCCAGGTAAAAGCGAGTGGGCTTAAAAAGGTTCGTGGGCCGTATATGGGTCGTACAGTAGGAAATTTCTCTTATGTTTTCGTACTACCACCGCGGGATTAACGAACATGCTAACTACACACCTTCATGGTAATCGCTATCTCGTGGCATATGTGAGAGAGATCTGGACCATTCAACAGGTGAGCAAACCCATAAATGACATCAAACGAAAATCTAGCCTGTAAGATCCACAGATGGGGCACCCATGTATCAAAAAGAAGATAATCAACGGTCCATACTCATCTCTGCGGCCAACCCTTTATGCATGTCATCGGAAGGGCGGATTAGATACTGACAAGGTCAGTAGCCAAATCGCTACTAAAGTGACGTCACCAAGTTCTGTGGACCCACCACGATGCATGTGTTGTATCCATCCGTCCATCCATTCGGAGAGATCGTTTTATGGCAGGAAAAAAAGAATGAGATGGATATAAAGTTCCACTTTGGAGAGATCGTTTTATGGCAGTAAAAAAGAATGAGATAGATATAAAGTTCAGGTGGACCCCACCATAGAAAACAGTGGAGACAGTGAGTGACATCCACCATTCAAAACTTCTTAGGGGCCACAGAAGTTTCCAATCAAGCTGATATTTTTCTTTTCACTTCATCTATCTCTATTTTAACTTATGAATAAGTTGGATCTCAGAAATACATCATGGTGGGGCCCTATAAATGTTTCAATGGTGGGTGTGACTGCTCCCACGGTACTCTGTGGTGGGTCCACTTTAACTTTAGATCTATCTCATTCTTTTTCTTATGCCATAAAATGATCTCTCCAAATGGTTGGACGGTATGGATACAACACACGCATCATGGTGGGATCCACTTACTCAGTACACTAAGCGTGCTGAGTAAACTCTGTGGGGTTCATCACGATCTATGTATTTTATCCACTCCGTCAATCTATTTTATTAGATAATTTTATTACATGGGTTCAAAATTGAAGGATATCCAAAGCTCAAATGCACCACACCACATGAAACCGTGTGAATTGAACTTATACCGTTGCAAAATTCTTGAGTGTCACATAATTTTTGTATTAAGCTTATATTTGTTTTTTACCCTTTATCCATATCTTTGTGATATTATTAACAGCTTGGATGACAAATAGACATCCCTGTAGGGCCTAGGAAGGTTTCAACGGTGGAAATCGTTATTCCCACTGTTTCCTATGGTATGATCCACTTGAGAGTTGGATATGCTTCAACTTTGGGCTCAACCCCTTAAATGAGCTGAAAAAACGTATGAACAGTGTGGATATACCACTTATTTTTACGGCTACTGACCCTGTCTCAGTACGCAATCCGATTCCATTTGGCTACTGACCCTGTCAGTATCTAATCCGCGTCCGGCTGGGCCCTCCTCTCCCTGCTGGAATTCTCGTAGGCGGAAACTGTGGGTCCCACTGAGATGTCCTGAAGAAATCGACTCCGTCCATCAGTTTCAAAACCTTATAATAGAGGAGGATTCCAAAAATGATGCAGATCCAAAATTGATATGGGCCACACAACAGGAAAGAGTGAGAACGGAAACACCTACCATTGAAACCTGCCCGGAGCGCATTATGATGTTTATATGCCATCCAAACCGTTCATAAGGTCATCCTAACAGGGATAAACTGAAAATACAATTATTAGCCTGATTTAAAACTTTCGTAGCCAATGAAGGTTTCAACGGTGGATTTTCCATTTTCACTGTTTTCTCTCCTGGCGCCAAATTAAGTTTTGGATCTGCCTCAATTTTTTAGCTCCTAACTTATCGTGAGCTTACGAAACTGACGAACGGAGTGGATTTCTTACATAGATCGGGTTGGACCCCACATACCTTCCACTGCCTGTTGGCGAGGGACACGTGTCACAAGAATTCCCTCTTAAAATACCTTCTTCGCTCGTTCCAACCTCATTATATTGTTTTATCTCATTACAGTCCTGTTCTCTACTCTCCAATTCCTATTCTTCCTCCAAAATTCAAGAAAACCATCCAAACGCTCCGAATCTTTTTCCTTTCTCATGGAAAATCGTACGTCCTTCTTCTTCTTCTTCTCCCTCTTCCTACCTCTCATCTTTTCAACAATCCCTCCCCTATCCCTATCCCAACAGCTTCCCGCCACAGGCGAATGGCGCCTCCTGCAAAAGAGCATTGGCATCTCGGCCATGCACATGCAGCTCATCTACACCAACCAAGTCATCATGTTCGACCGCACCGATTTCGGACCGTCCAATCTCTATTTCCCTGACGGTCGATGCCGATTGGACCCCAACGATACCGCCCTCAAGATCGACTGCACTGCCCACTCCCTCATATACGACGTTCAATCCAACACCGTTCGCCCTCTCACCGTCCAGACTGACACGTGGTGCTCATCCGGCTCCGTTCTTCCCAACGGCACCTTCGTCCAGACAGGCGGATACAATGACGGGGAACGCGTGGTCCGTACATTTTCCCCATGTATGAGTGGCCCACTATTTCAAGATTGCGATTGGATCGAGAAGCCCCACTATCTTTCTGTCCGTCGCTGGTATGCCACCAATCAGATTCTGCAAGATGGACGGGTGATAATCGTCGGCGGACGTCGACAATTCAGTTATGAATTCTTTCCAAGGAGCGCCTCTGAGCCAGCAAATCACTCGCTTGGGTTCTTGAAAGAGACACGAGACGTCGACGAGAACAATCTCTACCCGTTCTTGCACCTCCTACCCGACGGAAATCTATTCATCTTTGCAAATGATCGTGCGATCAGATTCGATTACGTGAACAATCGTGTGGTCAGGAAGTATCCACCTATCCCGGGGCGGGACCCACGGAATTACCCCAGCTCTGGATCATCCGTACTTCTCCCGCTGCATCTTGATGATAACGATGGTGTCGATGGCCTGATATCCGAGGTGATGGTATGCGGTGGGGCGCCACATGGCGCATTCAAGCTGGCCGAGAACGGAACATTCTTGCCAGCTTTATCAAGCTGTGGACGGCTGAGAGTCACTGATCTTGAGCCCCAGTGGGAAATGGAAGAAATGCCGATGGCTCGAGTCATGGGAGATATGCTGCTGCTCCCCACCGGCGACGTCTTGATCATAAATGGTGCAGCCAAGGGCACGTCCGGATGGGAGCTGGGGCGGAACCCGATCACCAGACCTGTTCTTTATCATCCATCTGATCCAGTGGGCCACCGGTTCCAGATCCTAAGTCCATCGCCAATCGCTAGACTATACCATTCATCAGCTGTCGTGCTTCCCGACGGTCGGATCCTCGTTGGAGGCAGCAACCCTCATATGCGTTACAACTTCACTGGAGTAGATTACCCGACAGAGCTCAGCATCGAAGCGTTCTCGCCGCCCTATCTTGATATGCAATACGCTCGGTTTCGGCCACAGATCATATTCACTGTGCCCCACCAATTCATATCGTATGGCCAACCGATCACCATCAATTTTTTATTGCCGTCCTACGTGCGGCAATCTGGACTGTCCGTTACAATGGTGGCCCCGTCATTCACGACGCATTCTATCGCGATGAATCAGAGATTGGTGGTGTTGAATGTGAGGGGAGTGGTGCAGGCATCGGCCTTGAACTATCAGGTGAATGCAATTGGACCGCCAACGGCTGCGATCGCACCGCCTGGTTACTACATGCTGTTTGTTGTGCATGTAGGGGTGCCCAGCCCTGGCATATGGGTGAGGATGCAGTGATTTTTATTATTTTTTTGCCAAATTTTCTATTTATGGGGAATGATATTTTCTGCCACAGACATTGATATGGTTCCAACCTTGAAGGGTAGTTTAATCTAAATTACACTTGTCAGGGGTGAATTATCACTTTTGAGGGTTTAAATATAATTTTTATTAGTTCATGGGAGAAACACTATTGATTGAGTTAATTGGGTATTTTTAAATGGTTCGTATTTTTGAGTGGCTTTTTTTTTTTCATGCAATTTTTTGCATGTTATATGTTGAAAGAAATGAAATAAGAAGTTTGGATATCTCTCTTAGTTTGCTTTAATACTCTGGTAGAGTGTGGTGAATGATACGCAGGCAGTTCAAATTTACTGAGAAATTGCATTAGGAAGTTATCCGAATTTTAGTACCAGTTTAGGTGCATAATTGATAAAATATTACTCTTGTATATAACGATTAGATTGCTGTACATTTGTAGGACGGTTAAAAATGAACAGTATCCAATAGTCTTATTTAAAAATAAAAAAAGTGTCCATGAATCAGAGGTTTGGATTGTTCGACCAGTCTAAATTTTCAGCGGGCCCCACATTTATTTGGTTTTATTTTACTTCATATATGGCATGGGTACCATTTCTAAGTGGCAGCCAGAGTAAGAAACAACTCCCCCCACCCGATATGAAAAAGAATAGTTATTTGATACTCTGGCCAGCAGCGTTATCATGCTCGATACGCAGGCACTTGGAATTTATACACGTGGCATGTATTAACTCTAAACTGCCTACATTGTTGAATCTACTGTAAGTGAAAGCCCTAAAATTATATTGGTGGAACAATCCTAACCTCTGATTCGCGGGCATTTGTTTGTTTCCATGAATAGCTTCCGTTGGATATTTTACTTAAACCGCCCATTAAATGCCTCCACTGTCTGAATAGTTAGAAGACGAAATAAAGGCAGTATTGGCTTATGATGCATCTAGAGTACTAGGACCTATAATTTAGCTACGTCTGCAAATTTTCAGTGCCTGCGTATCATCCGACCACTCACGCCAGAGTATCAAAGTTGAAAAGATGCTCTTTTTTCATTTTACTTTCATGCAATTGAATGTTTTGGGTGTATCGTATTTTGGGTGTTGGGATGTGTGTAGGAATTGAATGTCTGTGTGAATCTGATGTTATTATTGGGTGAACAGCATCTCTGTGGTCTGTATCTGATTCAGTTTCCCTTAGAGCTTTATTTATTTATTTATTTCGTGAGTTACCCATCTACCGTATCATATCCCTTGTCCAAGATTTTTTTAGAGAAAATTATTACCGTAGACGCCACCTTTTATCCAGCTTCTTTTCTCGCCCAAAAACTTACCTTCCCAACTTAGACCCTTCATGTACGGAGTATAGAGCATTTGAGGACGAAAATACTAGGGGTGTACATCGAACCGGTAGAACCGTGGAACCGGACCGGAACCGACCAAATGGTCCGGTTTGGTCCAGTTCTAGAGTGCATCGGTTCCGGTTCCGATTCCGGTTCCAAAAATTAAAGAACCGTTTAGTTCGGTTCGGTTCTGATTTGGGGGTATGTAGAATTGAACTGAACCGTGAATCCAAACCGTAGATCCGAACCATAAATTTGAACCGTGGATCTGATTCGTAGAACCAAACATGGAACTGAACTATGGAACCGAACATAGAACTGTGAGTTTACAATATATTTTAGTTGTATATGTGACTCATGATTTATGGTTTACAATGTACCTTTTGATTATTTTCATAAATATATTTTTTCACACCATATACAATATCTAAACCATTCATAAAATGGATCACAATGCGAATGGACATGGGCTAAATTATAAAATAGAACATGCAATTGGGCTAGATTATAAAAAGCCCAGAACCATGGAATTGATCTGGAACCGAACCGGTCTTCACGGTCCGGTTCCGGTTGCTAACGGTCCAGTTTCGGTTCCGAAAATCCTAGAACCGTAAGGAACGGTTCAATTCCAGTTTCACCCCGGAACCGGACCGAACCGAACCGTGTGCACCACTAACGTTCAAAATACCCCGACTTTTCAGTGAAAAGTAGGGGTATTTTCGTCCTCAAATGCTTTGTCCGTACGTGAAAGGTCTAAGTTGGGAAGGTAAGTTTTGGACGACTCAAAAAAGAATCTAGATAAAAGGTAGCGTCTACGGTGATGATTTTCTCAAGATTTTATCATTGGTTAGATTGGTCAAATATGGTGGGTTGTTTTCATCCTGTTGTGGGGGTTAAGAAGCTACCAAACATACCATATATGATTTTGGGGTAATATGAGCTATTTTAGCCACCCAACCTCGTTATGCTGAGTTGTGCACACCTAATTTGTAAAATATCATTAGATTGAAGGTTGTATTCTTGTTTTAATTTTGTTTTTACTATTTATAATAAGTTTTAGTTTAAGTATAACTCTTCATATGTTGGCTTTAGGAGTTGCCCCTAACATAAAAAGTGCTTAGAATACTTGGGAGAATAGAATGGTTGAGCAAATAAGACACTATTTTTGGTAGAAAACCACGAGGTATAGTGGAAATCACGACAATCTATAAATAGTTTACTATTTACAGTAAGTAAGTCGTGATTTCTAAGAGTTTTAATTATAGTATGATTCTGAAATTTCTTCCTAAGGTTCGTAGCCTTATTTAAAGAGTTGTAAACTTGTTTTTCATCGTCAATAAAATTATTTCAAATATTTTAGACTTATTAATTTCTATTTTCTTTCTTCTTGTGGATTCAAGGTTTATCTATGAGGAATCTAGAAAAGTTCCCTTGATTCAGAATAGTTACCCCCCAAGAAGACAGTGCTCGACCTCAAGTCCTTCTATGTGTTACTTTTTTTACATTTAAAGCCAAGTGTTTTAAGGCGTACAACCAAATGGGCCGACTATAATTATGTTTATGTAAAATGCACCTAGACCACCGGTTGCGTTGGGTCTATCATTATGTTTATGTAAAATGCACCTAGACCACTAGTTATGTTACCTCTATGAGATTTTTTTAGAATGAGCAAGGCATTAGGGGATGGGACATACTTGGATCCACCATGGATGCTTGTGAAGTTTTGAGGGAGGAGAAAACGATGAGTGCGAGCCAGATTGCTTTTCTATATCTTACTCTCCGTTGGATGGGCTTTGTTGCCTGAGAGAGAGAGAGAGAGAGAGAGAGGGGGGGGGGGGGGGGTTTATGTAAAATGCACCTAGACCACCAGTTATGTTACCTCTATGAGATTTTTTAGAACAAGCAAGGCATTAGGGGATGAGACATACTTGGATCCACCATGGATGCTTGTGAAGTTTTGCGGGAGGAGAGAACGATGAGTGCGAGCCGGATTGCTTTTCTATATCTTACTCTCCGTTGGAAGGGTTTTATTGTCGTGAGAGAGAGAGAGAGAGAGAGAGAGAGAGAGAGAGAGAGAGAGAGACGACAGCCATCTAGATGTAGCGTGTAGTGGTGGTGGCCTTACCATCACCAGATTCCTCCACCTTCTCCGACTCTACTATTCCTAACGCAGGTGTTGGATGTCAAGTACTAGGTTACTTTGTTTCAATGGTTAAAATTGGTGTGTTCTGTCCTGCGGAATCTTTAAGAGAACGAATGGAGATGAAAGATGTTGCTACAGAAATGCACGCAATCAAGGACTTATATCTTGGGGTCAGGATTCACCAAGACAAACAAATTAGGTCACATATGTTAAGTGAAGGTCAGTCTTACCTCCACTGAGATATATTAGGAGTCATGTTGAGAATGATTTCAACATAACAAGCTTCAGATGTATTTTTCTTGGCTTATTAGTTTATTTCTTTTGTTCTTTTCATCCTGGTGTAAGGGAAAGGGAGACTATATCAAGAATATAATATGATAAAGATATCACCTTATTATGCTAAGAAGACTATTAGGTTCCTAAGATATTTAATCAATGAAACATTTTATAAAACCTTTTTCAAATTCCATTACAATCCAACAGAAACCTTTTATGGATTAAGATATTTTGCCCAATGAATGGGTCTCATTGCTATATTTTCAAATGCCTATTGTGTCACGCCCCAAACTTGAAAAACGAGCTAACAGAATTCTCGATTGCCGAATCCGATGCCGACAGCCTCCGTAGTACCCCATTCTTAGCTTCCAGTGCCATACGCCAGGTTCTGATCCTGGGATCCTACAAGGAGAATTTTTAGTGTGAATTTTTTTGTAATTAAAGGAGCATAACCGCAAATGTACCCAAATCACAAAGGCAACATCATCATCACATATCCACTAATATCAAAAACTTGAGTACAATACATGAAGGGGAATTATAAGATAAATGTCAAAAGCTCCAGAAGCTCTGCCGCATGCTCCTGCCTCAGTTCGACTGCGTCCTATCGTCACCTGCACGCATCTATCATGCAAAGCTTATAAAAAGCTTAGAGGGTGGTGTACGTGTGTGTGCAAGATAAGTGTCAAGCACACAAATATCGACATAAGCGGAATACTGGCAAGGCTATAAGTCATTCAATATCAGAGTATGCAATGCAAATCGCCTATGCAATGTGGAGTCATAATAAGCCAAATATCAGATACCGAGGATGCAATACAATATGTAATTCTGAAAAGCTACGAATACCATCGGCCTTATCTAGGCCATATAAATGCAGAAACATAGTAACCCAAATACCATAGCCGTGGATGTAATGCAATATGCAGATCCTGGCGAGTCTATAATACCGCCATCAACCTCATTCAGGCTATGCAATACAGAAGCATAGTAAATCAAATGCTGTGCTGAGGATGCAATGCAATACGCGGTGCGAAAGAAATAACCAAACTGGAGTATGAAGTCGGGATGATAGTACGTAGTATCGCAAGCTGTGAGGTCTATCACAAGAAACTTCTATACAAACCAGTCCCATACCTAAATTTGGATAGCTAGACTCAATGTGGTAAACTCCTGATCTCAGGTTGGTAGCGCGCCCTAACCGAAATCCTGGCCATTACATAATAAATTAGTTGCGCACCACCAGATCAAGTGGATAGTGAATGAATGAATGAATGAGTAAAATGCTGAGTATACAACTCTTGCTCAATAAATCCACATATCAATAACATACATCTCTGGGATCATCACCAGTGTCTAGTACACTCTACGCCATCTTGACATCCCATTAAGCGCACAACCGTGAAAGTGAAAGAGACCTCACTATCCGCCTATCAATATCGACCCGGCTCGTTGATAGCGCACCCATTTATGAGCTAGTCAGATCAGCTTAACATTGCCTACTCCCTCAAGTGGGTAAGGACACACCCCCTCCCAACTGACCACGACACAGTGGGAAACACGGTCTACTGGTATACGGCCCTCACACTCGTATATATCTACTCGGTCTAGACGTTGGAGCATCCCCTAGCTTCGAGGGTTTAAGGATTTTCACTTAGGGACATCTATCGCGCCCGTATGCTAGAACTAAATATTTTTGATGTCCCATTTAGCCATCTACGACATGCCTGTGGAGGCCACGACCCTGATGTCGTTAGGGCGTACGGTGGTCATATCACAAAATGCGATATGTATGAATCATACCATCCAGTCATGCATCAAACATGCACGTACCGCGCGCTCATGTGGGACAACTCCGTTTCTTAGGGAGTAATATAAACAATCAGCCCAATGGCACATGCTATGCTCAATCACTCCTCATAACAAGCATGAGGATGATGCGTATGAGCATGTATCATGAAGTATACCAAGCATGATTATAATTAATTACATACATCATAGTGGGCCGGTATAAGACGGCCCATGGCCCGTATAGGTGAATAGGTGGTGTTCATATAATCACCTACACATGGTAAGCCTCACACATACAATGGGCCTCACACATATAATGGTCCTCACACATATGATGGTCTTATACATCACAATTGGGTTTCATACAATCATAATGAGTCTCATGCAATCACACAATGGGTCTCATGCAATCACACAATGGGCCTCACACAATCACGATGGGTCTCATATAATCACAATGAGCCTCATGCAATCTCACAATGGGCCTCGTATATCACAATGGGCCTCGTACAATCATAATGAGCCTCATATATCACAATGGGCCTCATACAATCACAATGGGCCTCGTACTATCTCAATGACTTGTATCATTATATTATTTTAGCACGTACTCATAGTCAACATCAATAATCGGCCTATACACAAGGCGGAGTCCATAGACGGACGGCAGACCCATAACATGAAGTTCGATCATCAACTGTGGATATAGCAAATCTGATAGCATGGATCCCTCCGTCTACGGTGATGATGAACTTTACTCATAACAACATTAGGCTTAAGTGGCTTACCTATAATCTTAAGGATCCGGAACGGGTTTCCTTCACCATACTATCATATAGCCCACTAGATGCCCTAGGGGGCCCAAATAAGTCCTAGATGGACTCCAAGATTAAAGTAACCGTACTAGCAACCAATAAGGCCTAACAACTTGGGTTAGTCCAATGCGAATAGATGGATCATGCAAATATCAATGGGGCCCAATGATTAGGGTCAACCCACTTAGAGAAGGATGAGAATGAGCCTAACGAGGCCTAAGGGAGGGTTACAATGTGGACATTTAACCATCATTGCCCATCAAATGTGAACATTTAACTAACATTGCTCCTAAGGAGTGGTCCACATAGAGCCAAACGTACAATGGGGCTCATGACCTCGCATAAGGGCCTCACATACAACATAATGAGCCTCACACAAGAGCTCAATATACATCACAATGGGCCTCATACAAGGGCCTAATATACTTCTCAATGGGCCTCATCATACAGGCCTTATATACATCACATCGGGCCTCATCATATGGGCCAATATACATCACATCGGGCCTCATATACATCATATTGGGCCTCACCAAATGGGCCACACACACACACATATAGATATCACAATGGGCCTCACTCACGGGCTACATATAGATCATAATGGGCCTCATCATATTGGCCATAATTACATCACATTGCGTCTCATCAATGGGCGCAAATACATAATAATTAGGCCGCACATATGGGCCTCATATACCTTAGGTGGGCCCTACTTTTGGCCTCCCATAAATACCATAGTGGGGCTTAGGAGGTTACAACGGTGGGCGTTAATCCCTACTGTCCAACATTGTCTAGATCAGGCTGCTAGACGGCATGGATTAAAACACTTATATCATGGTGGTCCCCTCCATCCAGATGAACATTGGGATAAATACATATATCACAGTAGGGCCCACTGTCATATGGACGGTGTAAATAAAATACTTGTATCAGGTTGGGACCCACCATCCATAGGCTGGACGGTGGGTGAAATACATAAGGGTGGGTCCCACTTGAAATTTATATCTATCTCATTTCCCGTAATGCCTAAAACGATCTCTTTGGACAATATGGATATAACACATGCCTCATGATCAGGCCCACAGAACTTGCTGACGTCAATACAACAGCCCGATAGCTGGTGGTCCCCAGCAAATGGATGGCGTGGAGAACACATACATTATAGGGGGGTCCCACGTCCAGCTGGACGGTGGAGATCCTACATGTGCAGGGTGGGTCCCACCGTCCAGCAATGGATAGACGGTTAGGATAAAACACTTATATCATGGTGGGGTCCACTGCATGGACGGTGCAGATAAAACCCATATATCACGTGGGCCAACGAGATGGATGGTTTGGACATAACACACCTCATGATCAGGCCCACAGAACTCACTGACATCAATACAGCAACCAGATAGCTGATGAGACCCACAGAACTTGCTGACGTCAATACAGCAACTATATGTACACCGGCCAACCTTCTTCCTTAGTAGGTGGGTCCCACGTGGACCCCACCATAATATTTTATTTTATATTACTATTTTTTTTATTTAATCGTCCAACCTCTGGACGTCCGTTTAACGGACAATTTGGATACAAAACACATATCAAGGTGGGCTCCACCATCCATGGATGGTGGATGGCATGGATGAAAGACATGCATCAAGGGGTCCACACATGTGGCCCACCAGTAGCTTCCATCAAAGCTGATATTTGTGTTTTCCTTCATCCAAGGCCTATCCCAATGGGCAGGCAGCAAGTTGAAGCCCAACACGTGGACGGTGTGGATCGGATGCATCATGATGGGCCACAAGATGAGAAAGAGAGAGAGAGAGAGAGAGAGAGAGAGAGAGAGAGAGAGAGAAATCTGATGGAGGAGAGGGGTTGTGTCACTATGAGCCCTCCCTAGGTGGGCCATGTAAATACAATACATACATCAAAATGGGTCCCAAATCATGTGGGCCCTAAATCATAAAAAGATCAATGGTGGAGATCCCTTTCCACAAAAAATGCAAGGTCTAGATGACCTTTTCATAATAGAAAAATAAACATCATGATGGGGTGCATGGAGAATGGCCCCATCATAGGATGATCATATGAATCATGGTGCGTCATCGGCCATACCTAGGGTCCAAAGTAAGATCCATACCATCAATCGGTAGGCCCCACTTGACCCAATATCAAAGAAACACAATCTAACCTACAAATCACCCACCTATGGTCCTCTTCTTTAGCTCCTTGGAATCCTTAGCTCCTAAGCTCCCTCTTTGATGGAAGATGATGAAGATTGAAGGGTTGGATGGTGAGATTTAGGTGTAGGAAAGTGGGCCTTGATCTTGGATTTCTTCTCTCCTTAGTCTTTTTCTCTCTTTGTTGCTTGGAAATGGTAGAGAATGAGATGGGATGGAGTGATGGATAGGAGAGAGGGATGGTGTTGTGTAATGAGAGATTGGATAAGAGGTGTGGGTGTGTAAGAGAGAGTTGACTTTGGGGATGGCTCGTATAAGGGAGGGATGGGTGTGATGGGTGGAGTGATAGGTTGTGTACTTGACTAGTACTTGATTTATTGATGTAATGTTTGGGTAGAGATTCTCTCGGGATTCACAATGCGCAGCATTTCTTCGAAATAAATACGGGCCCACGACTCTAAACTTGGGTATCGCATTAGCGTGCGAGACGCGGCGTTGGAACCACGATGACGATGTGGTCACTAGGGTATAGGTTTCGAGTCGAGCTGACTCAAATCTACGAGATGTGACTTAGGGTCGCGTGCAAATGCCGACTACAGGTCACGGGTTGCCGGAATTCGATGCAGAGGATCACGGAAGTCTAAGGAATGGTACAGACTAAGATACGGGTCTTACACATTGATACATCATTAGCAAGCATGTTAGAATCATCCAAACATTGTAATGTCTTGCTGCCCAACCTAAATGCTTGGTCAACTAACTAAATGAATGCCAACAAAAGAAAATCCCACCACGTGATCATGTGAAGATTTCTTTGTGAGAACTGCATATGCATTGATTGGTCCTAATTGAAGTCGCGGGATTAGTAAAATAAGAAATTTTCTCATCTCACTAGCACACCCTGATCCATAGCTCAAGTGGTAGACTGAGTGAAAGATATCTCATTTCAACACTTGAGGTCTTGGTTTTGATCCCTAGTGGGGGTGGCTAATAGTGAAGTGTCAACTGACAGTTGGGGTGTACTAACAAGCTAACCAAAAAAAAAAAAAAAATCATGATTAAGCTTTATGTTTCAAGTTGGTTTATTTCAATTTGTGCTTGTGTTAAGGTGTTGTTTGGTAAAACTTTATTTCAAGATTTATCATTGAAAAATGTCATTTTCATTGATTTTGGGAATTCAGGCTGTTTTGTTTTTTATGACCTGCACTTCATTAATCACATACGGTTAAATGTAGTAAGTGATTTTACTTTTAAAAAAAATTTTAATGTGTTTTGCCTACTAATATTTTGAAAAAGCAATATCATCCTTTCAAGGTTTTGAAAGTTCTGTGGGCCTCACCATGATGTATGTGTTATATCCACACCATTTATCCATTTTGTTAGATCAATTTAGGACATGAGCCAAAAAATAGGATGATCCAAAGCTCAAGTTGGCCACACCATAAAGCAATGGGGACAATAATGCCCATACTTGGGAAGCGGATTGGTTGGTGTACCTCACACCAGCTATATAGCTGTTGTATTGATGTCAGCAAGTTATGTGGGTCTGATCATGAGGTATGTGTTATATCCAAACTGTCCATCCATTTGACGATCTCGTCTTAAGGCTTGAGACTAAAAATAATATAGATATAACTATCAAATGGACCACATTGCAAAAAGCAGTGGGGGATTGAACGTCTACCATTGAAACCCTTTTTGGAGTCACAGAAGTTTTAGATCAATATCAAATTTGTTTTTCCTCTTCATTTAGGTCTTTTTGACCTTCTGAACAGATTGGATGGAAATTAAACCTTACAGTGGGCCCTACGAATTTTTTAACAGTGAAAATCATTATCTCCACTGCTATTTGTGGTGTGGTCTAGATGATCTTTTGATATGATTCATTTTTTATATATATATAATGCTCTGAAATGATCTCTAAAAATATATGAACGGTGTAGATATAATAAATGCATCACTATAGGGCCCATGTAACTTTGATTTCCTTTGAACCGTTCATACAACTCGGAGCTCGAGGAGCATCAGTGCTCGTCCTCGTACGATATGTACCTACAGTAGCTATATAGCTATTGTGTGGTACACCAACCAATCCTCTTCCCATAGTTGAGACCTTCTTAGGGCCCACTGTGATATTCATTTGCTTGCATTCGAGCAGTTTATAAGGTCATACAGACCTGGATGAAGGATAAAAACAAATATCAGTTTGATCCAAAACTTCTGTGGCTCCTTAGAAGTTTTCAATAGCAAGCAATCAATCTACATTGTTTCATGTGGTGTGGTCCAGTCGAGCTTTGGATTTGCCTCATTTTTGGCTCATGCCCTAAAATAATTTGAAAAAAAAAAATGAATGGGTGATATAGTTATTATACATACATCGTGGCGGGGCCCACAAAATTTTCCCACATTACTAAACAAGGTGTGTGCTCTACACTGGTGTTTTACTCTATGCAAGAGGGCAACATGCAGTGGATTATGTGTTACCGGGGAACACATTAATGAATGTTGCTCTGACCATGGGCCCAGCTTGATGTATGTGCTACATATCCAAGCCATTCATCAGTTTTTTCAGATCATTCTAGGACATGGACCTAAAAATGAAGCAGATCCAAATTCAGGCAAACTACACCACAGGAAAATAGTGATGATTGAAAGCCCACCACTAAAAATTTCTTAGGGCCATTGTAATATTTATTTACAATCCAACCTATTGATTAGATGATGAAGACCTAGATGAAGGGAAACACAAATATTAGCTTCATCCAAAACTCATGTGGCTCTGAAGAAGTTTTTAATGGTAAGCATTCAACTACCACAGTTTCTTGTGGTGTGTTCCACCTAAGATTTGGATCTGCCTCACTTTTGGGCTCATGCATTGAAACAAGCTGAAATGGTGGGATGAGATGAGTTTGGCATGGACATCAAGGTTGACCACCTCATATATATATATATATATATATATATATATATATATATATATATATATATATATATATATATATATATATATATATATATATATATATTATATATATATATACATACATACATACACATATATATATATATATATCCCATATTCAATGTAGATACCACTACTCCGTCAAAATACCAAACATCAAAATCGCAAATTTGTGATGCACCAAATCCGTCATAAAACCAAATAAACAACGGATTTAGTCCATTGCTTGGTCTGTCACTGTTTACTGGGTCATTTTTTTCCCGACGGATAAAATCCGTCATTTATTCTACGACGGATAAGGTCAGTCGTATATTACCGACGGATAAGATCTGTCGCAAAAAAAAATCCGTTGCTGAAATTCGGAAAAAACCACCTAAATTATTTTTTATTTAAAATATTGGCAACAGATAAGGTTCGTCGCTAATATGAGGAGCGACGGACCTCGAATCCGTCGTCAGTCTTGTTGAGAAATTAGCGACGGATTTGGTCCGTCACTAAAATACTGTAAATTAAAAAAAAATATCATCAAATTATTTATTATTATTTTTTTTTTGAATATTACACCTAATAGTCATTCAAAAATAATTCACATGATTGTTTAATAAGAATCCTATTCACAAAATTGGTAACAACTCAATTCAATAAAGAGGAAATGCCTAAGTGAAGCTAACCCAAATAACTAAAAGTCTAGGCCATCCTATTCATGAATACAATTACATGTGTATGCACAGTGGGTTTCTCACAAGTATACATGAAATAAAATTATAAATGAATAAAATTAAAAGATTGACAAAGAACAATAATCATTTTAGCACTCCAACAAAACCATAGAGCTCACCTTTTTTAGCTTCTTATTCGAGGTTGAAATAGAGTGCCTACAAGAAAAATAGAGGGTCCTATCACTTATTGGGTGGATCCCATGTCTTCCACCAATGACAAGGCTAAAACTATAATGGACTACCAATCCAAAACACCATCTGAGTCAACAATCAACTCACCCATTACCAGGAAAAAATGCTTGCGTTAGGTACAAGAGCCAATATAACCATGGATTCATTTTCAAAATATCTAAAATTTTCACAAATTTTAATTCTTTTTCCCAAAAATTCTAAAATGCCGATTTTTTTCTTCAAAAGCATCATGTTGTTTTCAACTTTTCAATTTTTTTTAGAAATTATATATATTGTTTCAAAATCTTAGTGTTTTTATCAATTACTTTTTCTTTTAATTTCGAATTTTGAACATCTACAATTATTTTTCAAAGTCACAAACTTTCAACTTATTTATTTTTCGTTTCAAAATGTTTGTTTTTTGATAAAGTATCGATTTCTTAATATCGTTTTATTTTAAAATTTTCAATTCTTTTTCACTTCTCCATTTTTTAAAAAGCATTTTATTCGAACTTGTCAATTTTTATCGAACTTCTCAATTTTATTTTATTTTTCAAGTTTCAATCTCTCATTTTCTTTTTTAAAATATTTTCATTTTTCAACATTGAAAATTTTCACATTTTTAAAAATATTTTCAATATTCTTTTTTAGGATATTATTTTTTTTCTCAAAATTAAATGCTTTTCTTTTTTAAATTTATCTACTTTATTCAATATTAATTCTTTTTTGTTCCCACAAAATAGATTTTTATTAAATCACGATTTTTATTTTTTCAAAATCTATTTTTTTTTCTCAAACATTGTTAAAATTTTTAAACTTCTCAATATTCTTTTTCATGTGATATTACAAATAATTTAAACATTAGTTTTAAATTAAAAAATAAAAATAAAAATTCCACTCATTTGATATAAAAACAAAATAAATTTTCTTTTTGTATTCAATCAATTGTTAAAAAATAATCTTAGCTATAAATATGTACAATTAAACCACTGAAACTCTATTAAAAGATAATTATTAGACTACAAAAAAACTTAATTTTCCACCATATTCTTAAAAAAAAAAAAAAAAAGTTAAATGTGAAAATAAAAATCCTTTTACGACGGACCATGATCCGTCGCAAAAGCAGCTGAAAATTGTCGCCTTTTGGGCGGGAATTTGTACTGCATATTCCGTCGCAAAATTAAAATTTGCGACGGATTTAGCTCGTCGCCTACTTACGACGAACAAGTCCGTCGTAAATACGTCGCAAATCAGATTTTAGCGACAGACTTCCATCCGTCGCGAAATTCCACGACGTCCGGACCGGCTAGCGACGGACTTTTTCCTTTAGCGACGGATTAAATCCGTCGTTAAACCAATTGGTGTTGTGTACCATGATGTATATATCTTATTCACATCATCTATCCATTTTAAAGGCTCATTTTAGGGGCACGAGACCAAAACTGAATTGTATCCAATACTCAAATGGACCACACCATTGGAAAATAATGTGAATTAAACACTTGGGATTGAAACTTCTCGAGGCCTACAGAAATTTTGGATCAAACTAGTATTCTTGTTTTTACTTCATCATGGTTTGTGTGACATTATAAACAGGTTGGATGACAAATAAACATAACTGTGGGCCCCGATGAAGTTTCAACAAGGGACGTCGTTATCCCCACTATTTCTTGCAGTGTGGTTCACTTGAGCTTTGGATATGTTTCAACATTAGGTTCATGCCCTAAAATGATATGAAAAAATGGATAGAAGGCATGCATAAGACACAACCACAATGGCCCCACAAACTTGGTATGCAATCGGCTTCCATTCAATACTAAGTGGATGATCCAATCCATTTCATGGATTACCATGCAAAACCACACCAATTGGATGATGGAATCCATCCATTATTTGGCCTTATTTTCTATGGCCATTTCCTTTCCTCCATTCATGGGATGGTTGTGATTTTTTAAAAAGGTGATTCTTTAGGATCATAAGAGCTATTCATGATAAGCCCTAACAAATAGATATTTGAGTTATTTCTTCATCTAAAATAAAATCATCAATGGTATAAGCCCGTTAAACCAACACGCCTTGCAATGAGGATCATCTACTTGTGTTCTTACACAATTAATTCATGTTACTAGATGTGACAAACATAAAATATTAAAATCATTCATCACTATATTTGCTAGGAAAAGTACTAAAATTGGCATAAGTCTCAAATTTAGGGGCATGAAAATAATAAGTTTGGTCCCATAAAGGATAGAAATTATGACAATATGAGCAAATAGGACAAGTTCCAAGTTTTATATATTTATAGTTTGTGTTTGTGGCATAAGTTTTTTGTGGAAAAAAGGTATTTATTTTAGATATTATGACCTTTTTCGGACAAATTACCGAATGGATTTTTCAATACTAATAACTATTAATTCAACATTGCAACTTTTCATAACTTAAATTAATTTTCAAATCTTATTTTTCAATTTATCAAATGGTGGTGTAAACATTCGCATGATAACTTTAGTATCTTTATCATAGAGTAAAGAGAATGAGAAAGTATGTAACATTGAATTGAGCATTTACTCTGCTTTGTAGTTCACATATGAATAGTCACGTTGTATGCTGGTCTCTAAAAATCTGTAATTATTAATTTTTTGTTGAATGGCTAGGATTATTTGATTTTGAAATATTAGGTGTCCCTACATCACTTGTAGAGCTGTACACGAGTCGAGCTTGGCACAGCTCGACTCGACTCGGCCACTAGCTAACCCCAGCTCGAACTCGGCTCGGTCCTTGAGCCTGTCTGGCCAGCTCGGCTCGTTTTGGTCAGTAGCTCAGGCTAGTTCGAGCCGAGTTCGAGCCAAGATCAAGCCTGTGTGGCATTTTCTCAAACATATGGAGTGCACCTTCAATCTCTCATAGTATGTAAAACAGTTGCAACGGTTTACAGGTATTTCATCAAACACTCAATAGACAACATCAACATCAAGATACAAGGGTATTCGTTTCATATCCATACATTCCTCGTCATCAGCCAACACTTCATTGTGTCATTTCATCAAACACTTGGTGAGCAACATCAATATCAAAATAACCAAGTCACTGAACTGGTTCGATCCGAGCCGATTCGAGCTCTTACAAGCTCAAACTCGACTCAGAATTTTTTCGAACTCCAAAAATCAGTTCAACTTGGCTCAAACTCTGTTTCGAACCGAGTCGAATCAAGCATTTTCGAGTCAAGTCGAGCGAGTTAAGCAATTTACAGCTCTAAATTCACGTGGACCACATGTTTACGTTCAGGTCATTTAAATTATGTTTCTCTTTTGGAGTGGCCATTATTCTAGTAGATGTCCTCCCCATTTGACGAGTTGACCATCATGATCTGTGGGGTTGAAGAGAGAGAGAGAGAGAGAGAGAGAGAGAGAGAGAGAGAGAGAGAGTCCCAGTCTCCTACGAACCATCCCGCAGGATACCTTGTTGCGGTCCAACTCCCACCGCAAAAGACCCTTGTAAGGGTGCACATTGGCTAGCTGATGTTGAATTTGTGGCTCCACTATTATATATGTTTTGTATCCATGCCATCCATCCATATGGAGAGATCATTTTTGGGTGAAATCCAAAGAATGAGTGACATCCAAAGCTCCAGTGGACCCCACTACAGAAAACAGTGGGGAGAGTGACGCTGCCGTTAAATACTTCTAAAAATCGTAAAAAGTTTTTGATCAAGATTATATTTATATTTTCCCTTCTTTAAAAATGGATGAAAGGAGTGGATGAAACACATACATCATGGTGGGGCCATAGAGCATAGCTACCAGCCACGCCAATCTATACAGGGAAATCATATTGCGTACTGAGTTACTGAGGACACTTTTAGTGTACTGTGTAAACAGAGTTGAGCCACATTGAATGTATGTGGTCTATCTAGACCGTCCATCCATTTTTCCGTCTAATTTAAGGGGTTAAGCCCAAAATTGATATATATCCAAAGATCAAGTGGATCATACCACTCGAAACAGTGGGGATAATGATTTCCACCTTTGAAACCTTTCTAGGCCCCACATTGATGTTTATTTTTCATCCAACCTGTTCATAAGATCATACAAACATGGATGAAGGAAAAAACCAAATATAAGCTTGATCCAAAACTCATGTGGCCCTCCAAGTATTTATCAATGGTAGACATTCAATTCAATTGTTTCCTATGGTGTGGTCCATTTGAACATTAGATATACCTCATTTTTTGGTTTAAGTATTAAAATTATCTGTTAAAATGTATGAACAGAGTGGATAAAATAAATAAACCATGGTGGACCTCACAGAGTTTACTCAGCATGTTAGGCATAGCGAGTTACTCACCACGCAATCCGCTTCCGAACAAGGGACCTCACTCTACGGAAGTGACGTCACCAAGCTCTGTGGACCCCACTATGATGTATGGGTTGTATCCACAATGTCCATCCATTTGGAGATAATATTTTAAGCCATGAGCCAGAGAACGAGGTAAATCCAAAGCTTTAGTGGACCCCACCACAAAAAACAGCTGGAAGATTGATGCCCACGGTTGAAACCTTTCTAAGCCCCACCATGATGTTTTTTTTTTCAAAATCCAACTTGTTCAAAAGTTAGCAAAGACATTAAAGAAGGGAAAATATAAATATAGGCTTGATTGAAAACTTTTTGTCACCTTTAAAAGTTTTTAACGGTGACACTCTCCCCACTGTTTTCTGTAGTGGGGTCCACTGGAGCTTTGGATGTCACTCATTCTTTGGATTTTACCCTAAAATGATCTCTTCAGATGGATGAACGGTGTGGATACAAAACATATATCATGGTGGGGCCACAAATTCAGTAGTAGCATACCGACACAAGGGTCTCTTGTGCTAGGACTTGGACCGTACCAAGGTATCCTACGGTATGGTTCGCAGGTGACCATTACTATATATATATATATATATATATATATATATATATATATATATATAGCCCAACAGCCCAGCTCTAAATGTGGCGTACACACTCGTAGTTTATTTGTGCCAGCTCACATTAGCACGTCCCGACACAAAACTCAAGTGGGCCACACTGCGGGAACCAAAGGTATGGGACACACATTTAAAACCTTCCTGGGCCCACCTAGGTTTTGGATTAGAATTTGGTTTTTCTCTTTATGCTAGACGTACTTATCTTATGAATGTTTGGACGTTATAAACATCATGTGGGCCACTGGTGGGAGTCCCCATTTCTAGTATTCCCTACAGTGGGACCCACTTGAGTTTTGAATCGACCTGGCTTTTTCACTCGTGTTCTAATATGAGTTATATGGACCTAATAGAGCGTCGCTATCAAGGGGTGAATTACCAGACTATTATTTATTTTAACTGTGCCTGTGTATCAACCATCATAGTTTGCCAGAGTATCAATCAACTCCCGAGCAAAAGGGCGCATAGAAAGTTCAGTGCACAGTGCCCTATTTTTTCAGTTATTTGGAAGGTAATGCCTCCTGACCTGACCTCGTTCTCATCTTTGTTATTCTGTGATCCTTGGCTGAACACACATCTACTCGATCGTGGGTAAGCCAAAGTTTGGGGATCTCATTGTTGACGGATCGGGGAAGCACACAGAGATGAATTTATGAGAGTAATCTAATTGCACAAAGTCAACACGAAAAGGATACAATGATTTTAATGTGGAAAAACCCTTATGGAAAAAAAAAACCACGGCACAAGCAACAAATATTACTATGAAAGCATAAATTAAAAGGAAACCGATTCGAAGAGCCTTAAATCAACCCTTGCTACACCCTTGAAACCCTCTAGATGAATTAAATACCCTATGATACTCTCCCAATCCCGTTTACATTCATATTTATAAACCAAGAAGAAATCCTAAACAAAATCGAAAACAAATCCCGCAAAATCATAGTTCTGCGTAAATCTGTGCCGATTAGTTCAATGTCATCTAAAATTATCTTTCGATGGCATCGAACAAACACACAAATTGTCCAGATATCAAACTAGAAAATTTAATTTTCTCCGATTGCATTCATCCTTGTTCGATAGTATCGAACAAATCTTCGATGTCATCGAACACATACAGATGGCATCAAAAGACACTCAATTAGTCTGGTAACCAACTGGATCCTTGCTCTTGCTTGGGTGGTAGATTCCCAAGAGTTTCAACACCCGGTCAAGGGTTCGAGTATCCATAGGTGGTGAAAGCCCACTACGACGTGAGTGTGTGGGGGTGTGTGTGCATGTTTTAAAAAAAAAAAAAAAAAAGTCCAATAACCAACTGGAGAAAAACCAGAAAATATCGATGGGATCGAGTACTATTCGATGCCATCGAAGGTGACATCAAACAGTCTGTCGATTGCATCCCTGTATTTGACTTGATTTAAGATATCAAATACAACACTCATCCGTTCTTAAACTAGGCCCCCACCTTAGATGGGTCATACACTAGGATTCTCCTTTGCCGGCTGTTAATTTCAAGTCACCGATAGGTCGCATGAGATTAGATGGTATAGTCGTCAGCCCACACTCATGGGAAGAAAATCCACTCATTTCTCCTTTTCAAGAGCATGGCCCATTCGTGGTGGACCCCACCAGATGAGTACCCTTGATAACAGAAGGGTCAGCCCACCTGCTTCGTTGAGCACTCTATGCTTCCTCACTCTGTAATCCTTATTTCTTGGCAACCAAACACACTCTTAAATCAGGCGACGATCCCCACCGTTACTGGGCCATTAGGCAATCATTTTTGAAGTGGGAGGTCATAAATTCGAAGTTTGAGAGATTGTCAAGATCAGAGTTGCAAGTGACTTGCTCTGATTTCTCTGTTACACAGCTTCTATGAGCTATTAATCGCCTATACGATGTCTTATCATGATATGTTTCATGGCTTTTGTTTTCTCTGTTACACTACTCCCTCTCAAGTTGGAGAGTGAAGATCATGGACACCCAACTTGAGCTCAATCTACAGATTGATTCTTTGCCCGATGGTCTTGTAAACAAGTATGCAAGTTACAACCTTGATGGAATATAAGAAAGCTAAATCAAGTCAGGTCGAATCTTTTAATGAACAAGATGGTAGTCGATCTCAATATATTTAGTGTGTTCATGAAATACTATATTTGCAGCAATGTGTAAGGCTAATTGATTCTGGCAAAACTAAGAAAGTAAGTTAGAAATCCAATACTTAAAGATCATATAGAAAAGTAAAGGAGCCAAATGAGTTCACAACTTCTGGTTGTCATGTATAGATATGTGGCTTCTACATATGCATGAGATATATAGTAGTTTGCTTTTTAGTTTTCTATAATAGCCGAGAATTCCAAGCAAAGTGCAATATCCAATGAGAGAGTGTTGTTTCGTAGGACAACTAAGGGGTTGTTTGGTACTATAGATTTGGGGGGACTAGAGAAGATTTCAAATCCCCTGGGTTGTTTGGCTCCATAAAGTAATTGGGGTTTCAAATCCCCTCAATCAAGGGGTTTTAAATTCGAGGTGAGACTTTGGATTACATATAGGGCCTGTTTGATTTTTTGGCTCAACTGCAATTACCATGTAAATGGGTAATAATTATTTACCTAGGTAATTACCACATCTTTGCCAATGCAAATGTGATAACTTACTTTTTTAACACTTAAATCAAGAAATTTATAAAATCAATGTAGGGCCCATCGTGATGTATATGACTTATCTACATCGCTCATCTGTTATGTCAGTTGAATTTAGGGCACCCTGGGTTTTCAGGGGCCGTGTAGGAACTCGGCTCCCGAATTCTCAGGTGCTATGGGTGCCCTAATGGGCTTTAGATTTTAATTACATTTGGATGATCTCATAAACAATGTAGAGTTTAGTAAGGCACAAAGCATAAGTCATAAAGCAGTATCAAGTGCCACTAAATATAAAAATATCAAAACCACAAATCCAAAATCATCTAAATAGGGAACTAGTCTCACCCATATATGACCCAAAGTGATTAAAGCCTTGGCCTATACCCCGCGGTAGCCTGAACTCAGAGTAGAAAGATCCGCCGAAAGTCTGAAAGTAGAGAAACTCCTCTTCCTTATCCATACTCACTTCTACTCTAGGACGGTGTTTTAAAACACCAACCAAACCCTTTACTTATGCTTCATGCCTTGCTAAACTCTCCATTGTTTATGAGATCATCCAAATGTAATTAAAATCTGAAGCCCATTAGAGCACCCGTGGCACCTGGGAATTCGGGAGCCGAGTTCCTACACAGCCCTTGAAAACCCGGGGTGTTATAGGGCATGACCACAAAAATGAGGTAGATTCAAAGTTCAAGTGGACCACACCACAGGAAACAGCAGGAATCGAACGCCTACCATTAAAAACTTCTTGGGGCCGTTAAAAGCTTAGAATCAAGCTAATATTTGTGTTTTCCTCTTATCCATATTTGTATAACCCTATGAATGGGTTAGATGATGAAAAAACCTCAACATGGGCCCAATGAAGGAAACAACTTTCAATGGCGGATAAATTAAGCCCACTGTTTCCTTTCGTGTGGGCCATTTGAGTGTTGGATCTCCCTCATTTTTCAGCTCATGCCCCAAAATGTTCTAATAAAATAGATAGATTATGCATATATATCATATACATTACGGTGGGGTCTACAAATTTAAGTCAACACTTTTGTATCAATTTTTGAGGTAGAATTACTCTAACATTTTCAAACACGGTGAAAAAGTAATAATTACTTATTTACTATGAATTACCTGTATCATGGAAAATCAAACTTGCCCCTAAAATCATTCCCATAGTTGCATGTTACACTATACTATTAATCTATTAGAGACATGGCCCTGTAATGATATCATAAAATAATTAGATTATCAGTTGCATCACTATAATTACTTTAACATGATTATCAATATTGTCCAAACATTATCCATGTAAATCAACGGTTAGTCACTCGGACATGATCTTAGCACATATGTAACTTAATCTGAACCGTCCAAAAACAGCAGCCCACATAATATATATATATATATATCATAACTAAATTTCACACTAAATGGAGGACCCTATCTTGTCCATAAGTAAAATTAATGGACCGTAAAAACACAAAATACATATGGTTCATATTCAATAAATATATGTTAATTATACGCCACTATTTGTTTCCAATCAGTGTACTTTTCGTGTTATGAGTCTTATGACCATATACGTTTGTTTTCCACTGTTTCAACGGCTGGGATTTAAGTATCTATATATATATTCTAAATGAACCTTCCTAGTGCATGCGCACGGCTCCATTCGAATGCGGATTTTGTAATAAAGGCGCCCACCACCGTTTACCGTATCGTGGATATTCTGTGTGGCCCACCGTCATGTATGTGTTTTATCCACATTATCCGTCTGTTTATTTCATGGCATGAGCCGAAAATTGAAACATGTACAAAGCTCAAGCCCGACAACAGCACAAGGAAATAGAGTGGATATGACGTCCACTGTAGAAGTCTTTTTAAGGGCGTGATCCCAGGAAATGAAGTTTTCAACCGTAGTCATTCAACTCCCATTATTTCCCTTGGCATGGGTGAATCCCCATATCGACTGGCCACTGTGATATATGTGCCTTACATCTACACCGTCCATTTATTTTGACATTTTATTTAGGGCCTGTTTCATTTCCTGAGCTTGGGTAAATACCCATGAAATGGTTAATTATTACCATTTCACCCGTTTGAAAATTCAGGAAATTTTCTACATTGGGACGGTTTAAAATATCTACTTTAAATTTTTGAACCTCAAGGTAATATATATGATATATCAATTTTGTCTATCTGTCTTACCACAATATTTTGAGGTATTAGCCAAAAATGAGGATGATCCAACACTCAAATGCCCTGCACCGAAAAAATAAACAGCCCAAAGATGTTTTTAATGGTAAGTGTTAGATTTCATTTTTCCCACGGCATAGTCCACTTAAGATTTGGATATACCTCATTTTTTGGCTCATGCTATAAATTCATTAGGCATAATGGATGAACAATGTAAATACGTGACATGCATTACAGTGGGACGCACAAATATACTGTGGCATTCTTGATTTTTGTATCAAAAAACTAGCTGTCGAATCAAACATCTGGAAGAGGGAAGTAAATAGGAGAGGAAATAATCATTGCCTATTTCCATGGTATTTATCATTGGCTTGTAAAATCAAACACACCCTAAAGCGCATGATCCAAAAAAAATGAAGCATAACCATATTATAAGAAACAGTCGTGATTGAAACCCCACCATTAAAAATTTCATGAGAGACTGAAATGTTTATTTGCCATATTAGAACTATTGATAAGGTCAGAAATACTTAGATAAAAGGACCACACGAATATCAACTTGATCTATAACTTTTGTAGCTTATGATAATTTTATAACGGTTGATTACTGTTGCCTGTATTATACTATACGTGAAATGTGGATATGCTTGATTTTTGTAATTATATTTTAAAATGAATTTAAAAGCCCAATGGACATCATGGATATAAGGCACGTACATCAAGGAAAATCCGCACCGGGGTGAACGCCGACTGCATAATCTGCAAACTCTGACAGCTATACGCGAATTGCGCCCTACCCCCTAACCGGGCAGGGCTCTGTGGGCCCATCGTAATTTAAGTGTTTTATCTACGCCGTTCAATGCTTTTCTCAGATTATTTTAATATATAAAATAAAAAATGAGGCAATTCCATAGCTCCAGTGGACCACACCAAAGGAATATGCACTGAAAATGACACTAACCGTTGAAACCTTTCTAAGGGCTAACGTGATGTTTTTTTTTTTTACCATCCAACCTATTCACAAGGTCACGTAGACGTGGATGAAGTGAAAACGCAAATACAAGCTTGATCTGAAACTTTTCAAGATCCGAAGAAGTTTTTAATGGTGGACGTTCAATCCTCACTTTGTGGTCCACTGATGCCTTGGACATGCTTCATTTTTTTTTTGTTTTATGTCTTAAAATTATACGAGAAAAGCGTTGTTGAACGGCATGGATAAAACACTTACATCACGGTGGGCCTACAGAGCCCTGCCCGGACGGTAGTAGGACGCAATCCGCGTACTCATCAGCAAGGAACGGGCAGCAGCTTTGACCTTCACCGGGATGCATGGGTCTTATCACACCGTCTATCTATCCATTCTTAGGCAATATTTTAGGAGATAAACCCTAATATGAGGCAAATCCAGAGCTTAAGTGAACGAATTTAACACTTTTTTAGAACTACGGAAGTTTCGCATGGAGGTGATACTTGTGTTTTCTCTTCAGGTGGGCTCTAGAAAAGTTTCAACGGTGAGAATCATGATCACCACTGCTTACGGATACAGAAAAATCATCACGGTGGGCCCTAAAAAAGTTTCAACGGTGAATATCATGATCACCGCTGCTTCCTTATGGTGTGGTCCACTTAACTCGTATCTGATTCATTTTTAAGCTTATCCAAAAAAAAATGGATGGCGTAAATAAAACCGATGCGTACTATGGCCAGTCAAAGCTGCTGCCCGTTCCCAGCTGGAGACGGGCTGTGTAGGACGCAATCCTCGTCCCTGCCAGCTAGTCAAATCTGGAATAGAAAACGCACGCGACTTCGTGTATCCCGGACGCGGATTGCGTAGTACGCCCGCCCGTCCCAAGCTCCGAACAGATAGGTCGGTGGGTAGGCTCACCATGATGCATCTATATATCCAAGTCATTAATTCCTTTTCTTATATTATTTTAAGGCATCAAAATAAAAATGAGGCAGATCTAATGATCAAGTGGACCATGTTAATAATAAGCTTGGTTACATTAAAATGCATAAAGCATTAAATATCAGTTACATTAAATGCAAGAGTTATCCGCGGATCTGCCTCATTTTTGTTTTGATGCCTTAAAATAAATCGAAGAAAAGGGATAGACGGCTTCGATGTACAGATACATCATGGTAGGCCCACCCATAAACCTGTCCGTTCGGAGCCAGGGGCGGGCGGGGTAATACGCAATCCGCCTCCGTGAATCCCTGGCTGTGGGCCCACCACTACGTATGTACCTCACATCCACGCCGCTCATCATTTTTGAGAGCTTATTATAGGGCATTATCCCAAAAATAAAGTAGATCAAATCTCAGGGGAACCATTGATGATATTGATGTTGTCCCTTCATCTAGGTCCTTTTCACCTTATCAGCAGGTTGGATGGCAAACAAACATTCCGGTGACCTCTAAGATTTTTTCAATTGTGGGTATTCAATTACAACTGTTTCTGTGGTCGACCTAGGATTTGGATCAACTCCATCTTTAAAATCATACCGTAAAATTATCTGTAAAAACGTATGGACGGTGTAAATGTAAGGAATATACATCAACGTAGGCCCCACAGTCAGGGATCTCTCGACGTCTGTTTATCCGGGGATCCACCGAATCCGCGTCCGAAAACTTCAGAAAACGCGTCCATGCATTTCTCCGAGACGTACGCATGCAGAAACACGGCGATGGACGCGGATTGCGTACCACCCCCGCCCGTCCCTAGCTCCGAACGGCAGTTCTGTGGGCGGGGCCATCGTGATGTATCTGTACATCCAAGCCGTCTATTCCTTTTCTTAGATTATTTTAAGTACTACGACAAAAATGAGGCAGATCCAACGATCCAATCGACCACACCACATATGACTCTTGCATTTAATGCAACTGATATACTTTGTGCATTTTAATGCAACCAAGCTTATTATTTGGTGTGGTCCGATTGATCGTGGGATCTGCCTCATTTTTGTCTTGATGCCTTAAAATAATCTGATAAAAAGGACAGACGCGTTGGATCTGCTTTATTTTTGTCTTCATGCCTTAAAATAATCTGATAAAAAAGATAGCCGGTTTACAGATACATCACGGTGGACCTGCCCACAGAACTGACCGTTCGGAGCTAGGGACGGGCGGGGGTAGTACGCAATCCGGGTCCCACGGCGAGGCCTAGTAACGTACGAGGCATCCATCGCACCTGTGATCCCGCGGCAAATGTCCGCATACCTTGATCACGACTGTTGAAATGGTGGGTCCCACCATTGACGTACTCTGGACAAAACACTATATTAGTGGATTGAAATTCAAAGCCATCCTTGACTTTCGTTGTTAGCCATCCTTTTCTTAAGATTTTTTATTCCATGAAGAAAAACCATGATACTCTGGTGGACCATGATAGATGATATGCATGCACTTAAAAATTGCACAAGTGAAATGTAGGTAGGCAGATTAATATTTCCAAGGTTGCATGTACCATGAACAAAGTCTGGTTTTTTTTGTTACCGAATTATTATATTGGTGGATAATTATTGGACGGTTGAAATGAGAAAGATCCAATGGTCCTATTTCAACAAATAAAAAAGTGTCCCCAAATCAGAGGTCAGGATCATTCAACCAATCTTGTTGCAGGAATGTAACTCACTGACAGTGGGGTCCACAATTTATCTAGTTTTCTACTTAACATATATCAAGTGTACAATTTCTTACTGCGTGTGTATCATGCTTGAGTATACCTTATTTCACAAAAATTCTCCGAGCGACTTCTATAATAGGCGAGCGGAGTCTTTACATGGTATACACGCGTTTTATTTCTAACAAGTGGGACCCATTTTTAGGTGATCTGAACCACTGATCTGTTGAGATTGACGGTGGATAGAATATAAAACTAAAATATTCTCCATGTTACAATAATGACCTTTGGATTTGGGGCCTATAATTAGACGGTTTGGAAGAGCATTATAGCATCAGACCACATTTGAGGACGATGGGTCCCGCATGTACAGTACAGTACAAAGACTAGGTCACTTATCATATATAATTCTTCTGTCCCATGAATAATTCACCTATGATAGAGTACCTTTCCGCTGTCCATCTGGAATGTCACGTGGCAAAATCACGACCGTTCATTTCGCGGGCTCTGTCTCAGATGGCCCATGGTTTAGAAACTACATTAATAGGATAATCCTATCCATTCCCTTCTCTCAATTGTCAACACTTATAGATTCTCAACCGTCCACTTAAAAGGGATGTATAGAACGTTTAAGAAGGTCCAGTTAGTGTAAATTCTTAATTATGGGCCATCATGGTTATGATGCACCATATGTACGGTCCTGATCCACTGTTCACTCTGTCACGTGGATGGAAAAATGGTAGGATCTGTATCACATATCATTTATGATGAAACGGCTCGACATCATTCTTTCATTTCTTGGTTAGATTCCGTTTACTACCATTTAAAAATCGCTGTGATTTTTCAATCATACGTTACGTATTTGTACGGCAATCCAGACCATCGAAATGGTTGAAACGATGACGGAGAAATGGTATCCTATCCTAAGAATAACACCGAGTAAATGATAGTAACCACTTTATTTTTTCCTTAGAATTTGGACCGCTCACAATTTTAATTCTGACCGTCCATTTGTCAGCAACAAGGTAGATGGTTATGATTGCTTGAACACGTTTGTTTTACTGATATGGTCCATCGACAATGTGCCCGCAATTGATGGACGCGGATTAGCTACTGGCAGGTTGAGTATGAAGTTATGTCTGCCAATTTCTATGGCCCCGCCATGATGAATGTGTTGTATCCACACCGTCCATCCATTTGGAAAGAGCATTTTAGGGCATGATCCAAAGAATGAGGCAGATCCAAAGCTGGAGTGGACCCACAACAGAAAATAGTGGGGTCCACCGTTGAAACCTTCCTAAGGTCCACTGTGATGTTTATTTGAGATCTAACCTGTTCATGTGTTAACGCAGACATGGGAGGAGGTAAAACACAAATATCATTTTGATCTCTCTCCACTGTTTTCTATGGTGGGGTTCACTTAAGCTTTCGATCCGACTCATTCTTTGGTTCATGCCTTAATAAGATATCTCCAAATAAACGGACGGATGGATACAAAACATAAATCATGGTGAACCCGCAGAACTTGTTGACGTCATTTCAATGTGGAGTCTAGCTACCCAACCTGTCAGAACGAATCCGGGTCCCAATTTGACGGTCAGGATAACCGAACACGAGTGCTGAGGACAAGTCATTGGCGGTCAGGATAACCGTACATGAGTGCTGAGGATAAGTCACTGTCATTTTCAAAATCGCTACAAAACAAATGCTGGAATTGGACCTTCCTTGAACTCAGTACTTCTGGGGAACATTAATTAAAATAGTCACTAATTAAGATATCATGAACGTGCTGACCTCATAATCTAAAGTTATTATGCTTGGGTCCTTACTCCTCTTCGGGTGGTTGACTATCAGGAGTTTCAACTCCCCGTCAAGGGTTCGAGTATCCATAAGTGGTGAAATTCTATAGCGTGAGTGTGTGGGGGGTGTGTGTGCACGTCTAAAAAAAAAAGAAGGCCATTATGCTTTGTTTGTGAAACACATTGGGTTAGAAATCCCCTCCATTTAAAATTCAAAAGTAGCTATGCATAATATACTTAATATACCCATTTAAATTTAATTATTAAATCAACTTTAAAATCTCTAATTAACATACACATGTAATCTTTGACACAATGTTTGTAATAAATCTGTTGAAATATATATTTTGGCTGAAAACAATAAAATTTCAAGTCTTGAATGGGCCACAAGCATGGTATCACATTTGATTGACTAACCAACAATTTTTAACCATTGATTTACATAGATAATATTTGGACAGTGCAAATCATCCTATTAAAGTAATTTTAGTGATGCAATAGATAATCTAATTGTTTTGTGATATCATCATTGGGTCGTGCTTTCAGGGATTCAAAATCCCTTGAATTTGTGTCAATCAAATCCCCTCAAATTCATGATGTTAATCGGCTTCTTATTGTTTTAACCCTTCGATCACTTTTTGTATTTTTGGAGGACGAAAATGTTTATCTACAAGCCGTCCTTTCATACGTCAATAGCTTGTCACAGAAGTTGAAAGGGCCTATTGAAAATGAGGTGTGGACCCTACTAAATCAAATATTGAAGTCACCTCTCGATCGATCTGATCCGTTTACTTTAATTTGATAGACGTGAATCTATAGTAAAGTCATTTCAAAATTTTTTTTGAGATATTTGTAGCCAACAATTCCATGAGCATTGTACGTTAATTTCGAATTGTTTCCACTGGTGTGGTCCTTCTACCATCAAACTTCGTCCAATTACCTGAAATTAAAACCCATTTCATGTGGACGGCTTGGATCTACTACAAGACTATCTAGTGGGCCCCACGTAGGGTCTCATGTGGAGTTCAATAGGTGAGAGGTGCAGTCTTTCAATAATCAAAGGACACTCACTAAATACGAGACGCGATACGCTAGAAGGAATGGAGATTATGTTTGTAATACTAAGAATGGAAATCAGTATAATGGTAAGGCGTGTAGTAAAGGCATGTGTTAACGGAGAGATAACTGATCCAATGTATGCATCCGAATTAGAAATGTTAAACAAGAGTTACGGGAGTTTATTGAATTTTGAATTATAGTTAATCATGGTTGTAAAACTCAACGGTATGTTGTCACAAAATTAGATAACTATATACATGTGATATTTTCATAGTTCTAAGTTATCCTTACATGCTTTTGGTGATGGTTATTTGAGTGGATAAAGAATGTAAGCATTGATGTTGCGTAATGATTATGAGAGTTTCACATTATGAAACAAGGTATATCTTCAAATATTTTAAGATATTTTGTAACATATAAGATGGACAAGTCTTGTAATTCATTGAGGATCACCGATATTCACTGTGGAGCACTGATCCACAATGAATATCGACGATCCTTAGTGAGTATTAGCGCTCGGTGAGTATCAGCGATCTACAGTCAATATTACTCCATTACAATATTATTTTATTACGACATTCCTCCCTTTACAATATTCCTCTATTAAAACATTACTCCATTATAACATTCTTCCATTACAACATGCTTCCATTACAACAAGCATCTATTACAACATTCATTTATTTCAACATTCCTCTTAATCAATATTCATCCATCTCAACAATCATCCATTACATCATTCGTTCATTCCAACATTCATTAATCTCAGCATTAATCACATTTATCCATTAGAATATACATCAATTTCAACATTCGTCCATCATAAAAAAATATATATTTAAATTAATGAATTAATAATTACAACATGCATGCATATTTTTCATCAAAATCCAAAAACAATGGAACATAAAGTGGGAACACTATATATCACTGCTTTTTTACTTATTCTTTCGAAATAGGTGTTTATGAGTGGTTGTCGTCCTATTATGGGGTCTTGAATTTATAACTTTTATTTCATCTTCCACCTTTTCGGCCTCAATCAGTTCGGTTCTTTATATTTTAGTCTTTTTAAATTGTTGAAGACAATCGAAATACAATGTTTCTCTAAAATAAGAGATTTGGTCCTGCAAGTTAATGTCCAAGTTAATATTCTTCAAGACATGATGAATAAATAATAACAAATCATACTGCAAAAGATTTCATTAGAATCTTACTAGGTTGAATGCGATTTCTCAGTTGCTATATAGGTCGATGTATTTCATCAAGACCACCCCACATTCATGACCATAAGTCTATTTTGAGATCATGCTTATTATTTAAAAAAATCATCTGACTTTATAAAAATTATTGCTCCTGTCATATAGATGAAACAACCATCTCAACCCCCTCTATAAAGTCAATTATAAACTCATCATATCTGCTCTCCCATTTGGTATTCATGCTATTAAGCAATCGAATGAGTTTTCTTTATGGGTTCATGACAATCAAAACCCAATGATATTTTCCGTCATTGTGTGGAAAAAATACTTATAAAACATAAGCAATATTATAAGTACATATAAACCAAACATAATATATAATAGCAAGTTAAGTAGAAGTGTAATGACAAACTTAATTGAATTTTCATATTTCTTTTCGAAAGCGATCTCTTATAATAATAATAATAATAATCAAACAATAGGATTAATATCCTTCAAGATGTCATCTCTATGCTCTATAAACATGGATTTAGGTACCATATTCCTATAAAAACTAAACGTTGCCCTTAAAAGGTTGTTGTCACAAATGAATCATATTACTATGAGTTATACTAATTTCATTACAAGTAAACGTACATGTTAAAAAATAAACATTACCTAGAGCAATGCCATTACAAACATGCATTATTGAGGATACACTTTAGGATATTATAGACGTCAATCGCTCAAAAATTCCATGTATAGGTTGATTTATTGTGCAAGTCCCGAGTTATTAATAAACATGTATAATATAAATCGAAGTACGTAAAAGATTTTCGTGCCAAACTTTTACCCGGTCATCGACCCATACATTCTCTCATAGACATTTTAGCCAAAGCATGAGTATTGTCAACATAGGTCGCCTTAACAAGTTCATATTTTTTAAAGCTAAGCCTTCTTAACGTGACCATAAATAAAAACTCATTAGATCGGGAGGGCTGGACCTGCACCATGACCCCTACTGACTTGGGACGTGCACCATGTATGGGATCATATATATTGGTTACGTCTCAATAAACAAAACTTAGATATGAAATAAAATTGAAACTTTAAATACTTTCAACCACTTCACCTCGGCCTATAGAAAGTTCACTTGTTGCGTAGGTGGACATTATTTCTTTCATACTATGCAACTTTTTCTAATAATATCTAGGGCTATACACGAATCAAGTTAGCTCGCTTGACTCAACTAAAAAAAGCTTGATTCGACTCAGTTTAAAATTGAGTTCGAGCCGAATTGAGCCTTTTTTTGAGAATGGTCCCCTCTAAAAGGTAAGGAAAAAACGAAAGAAGAAAAAACTATACGGTCTTTCTTACTTACGTAAGAGACTCACATATTGAACCCGGTATGAGACCCTATGTGAGGCCCACTGGATAGTCTTTTAGTAGATCCAAGCCGTCCAATTAAATTGAGTTTTAATTTTAGGCCATCAACGAAGCTTAAAGGTAGAACTCATTACAAATTACACGGGTGGAAATGTCCAAAATTAACACAATACTTGTACAGTTGTAGGCAACAAACAACTCCAAAAAGAAATTTTGAAATGATTTTACTCTAAGTTCACAACCGTCATATTAAAGTTAACATATCAAATCAGCCGATGATGACCTTAATCTTTAATTTAATAGGGCCACACCCTATTATAAAAAAGCCTTCTTAACTTACGCGATACGCTGCACCACGCGTGGGGACGGCTGACCAGGAGGCATTTTTAGTCATTTGAAAAGCAGAAATGTGAACAGGGCTAAAAAAGATATGATTTAAAAATCTAGCATTAATGACTTTATTATGTCATAATTAAAATTATTTCAATTAATTTCCCGATTCAGCGTTAAGTCCATCCGTCCTCACCCATGACGGTGCGCTTAACCGTTGGGTTCACCTTCATGTAAATTTTGTATCCGAGCCATCTGTATGATTTTACGGATCATTTTAGGGCATGTCCCAATAATTTAATATATCTATATCTTAGATAAATCACACCGTAGAAAACAGTGATTATTGAACGCTTACCATTAAAAACTACGTATGGCCCACCAAAATGCGCACCGTAATGTTTATTTTCCATCCAACCTTTTGATAAGGTCACGGAGACCTAGATGAAGGGAAAAGACAGATATCACCTTGGTTCAAAACTTGTGTGGACCTTTAAAAGTTTTTAATAGTCACTCACCACAGTTTTCTGTGTAATGGTCGATTTGAGATTTTGATCTGCTTTATTTTTGGTATACTACAAAAAAGTGAGCTGGAAAAACGGATGGACGGCGTGGATATACAAATATAAATCAGGATGGGCCTCAGAGTCAGGGACGCACCATCTTGGGTCTGGCCCAGGCGGCACTCAATCCGCTCCCGCGTTTCCTCGTCACAACTGGACATTCCCGTTTTCCCGTTAGAGGTTTGCTTCGGTACATCTCTACGTATTACTATTTTTATATCCGGAATGTATAAGTTAGAGCCAGGGATATATTTCCATGATCCAAACCGTTCATTAAATCACTGTAGATGAGACATATCCAAAGAAAATATCAGATGAGATTATTTCAAACCTATGATTAGTTAACTCGTCTCTTTGAATTTTGACCGTGTCCTTTATGTTCTATTGAAAAGATCTTTCAACATAAAGATTTTCTTTAGTACCAGCCGTCCATGACGAAGTCCACTCCATCAATGGCTTGGATAATTGCAATACAGACCCAGATCCAACTGCCGAAATCCCTACCTTAAAAATACCCATACATCCGGATGTATGGTAGCAGGCCTCTTGCGTAAAGCCGAACTCGGATTCGATAATGACCACTCCAGGTCGGCACTAGTCAGTGCTGTTGGCCCACAATGAGGAATGTGTTTTATCGTGCCGTCCATCCATTTTCCACCCGCGGATTGCGTCATACCCTCGCCCGTCTCTGGCTTCTGTGGGCTGACCCACCATGATGTATCTGTTTATCCAAGCCATCCATCCCTTTTCACAAATCATTCCTAGGCATGAAAAAAAAAAATGAGGTAGATCCACAAATCAAGTGGACCACACCAAATAATAAGATTGGTTGCATTAAATGCAACAGATCTGTAGTGTTGTCCACTTGAGCGCTAGATCTTGCTCATTTTTATGTGCATGGTTTAAAATGAAATGAGAAAAGGGATGGACAGCATGGATAAACAGATGCATCAAGGTGGGCCCGCTTACAAAACTGTTGGGCTAGAGACGGGCGGGCAGGACGCTTCCCAATTTTGGGGACGTGGATTTCCTGCGATAGGCTTTCGTAAAAAGTTATTGTGCTCGAAACCTAGCTGGGGCCCACTGTGATGTTTGTAAGAAATCTATCCGTCTACTTATTTTTTAAGCTCGTTTAAGAACTTGAGACAAAAAATGAGAAAGATACTTAGACTTAAGTAGGCTGCACCGGAGGAAAACCTTCAACAGTGATGTTTACGTGCCATCCATATCATCCGTAATGTCATTCTGAATGGGATGAACGAGGAAATACAGGTATTAGCCAGATTCAAAGCTTCCGTGGCCTCTTCAACTGTGTAAGTTTAATCCTCACATTTTCATCGCACTTGAGAATTGGATTAGTTCATTTTTTATCCCATGTCGTGAAATGATCTCATGAAACAAATGGATAGGTGGATTCCTCACAAACACCGAGTCAATCTCACCTAACTTTCAAGGTAGAATCTTCCTGCCAAATGCTTTCCCAGGAAATCCCGTCCAATTTCTGGTATTAGCAAGTGAAGCAGATCCACATCTCAGGTGGACCACAGGAAACGATGGTGATTGAAAGGACACAGTTAAGAGATATTTGTATTATTCGTGTTTTACCTTCGTCCAGGTGCGTGTCACCTATTCAACAGGTTGGATGGCAGACAGACATCTCAGTGGGGCCTTAGAAAATTTTTAATGGTGGCCATTCAATCACCACTGTTTCCTGTGGTGTGGTCCACATGAGAACTGGATCTGCCTCATTTTTAGGAACATGCCTTAAAATGAGCTGAAAAAATGGATGAACGGCGTGGATAAAACACATACATCACGGTGGGCCTAGAACACCAACCGGTACCGAGATCTATGAATACTAGAGGAGAAGGGTCGCTACGGAATCCGAATCCGAATCCGAATCCGTTCCCGTAAGGCCTGTGTAGGCCCACTCCGGTGCTGTACGGTGGGTCCCACTACGTACGCTTTCTTCTTCCCGTCTATCATTTGCTCCTTTTCCTATCTTTGCATCTCTGCTGTGATTTTATTTCTATTCCTTTCTTTCTTTAAATGAAGTGCGATTATTCGAGATTAAGGCAGCAGCGGTTTTCTTCTTTTTTTTGGGTTTGCTTCAAGAGTAAGGCATTCTTTTTCTCTCTCTCATTTGAATTTTGAAGGCTTTCCTTTTATATATGGAATTGGAATGTGGATATGGATTCTAATTCATATGCTTTCCATTTTTCTCTTCGGGAAGAAAGTCTTTTTTCTTTTCTTTTTCTGAGATTTTGTTTCTGGAAAGGCGTGCTTGGATGGCTATGATCAGATGGGAGTTTTTGGAAGGTTTCTTGAATTGACAGATGGGATTGTTACACGTTTTGAATAGTTGGTGGGTGGGGTTTTGTTTCGGGTATTTATTTAATTTGGATTTTTGGGGATTGAGGGTGTTGGGTCTTTTTGGTTTGGAATTCTGGAGGTGATTTTTATTTTATTTTATTTTTATTTTTTTTAAAAGTTGGGTTTTGGTCTTTTGAGTTTCGTTTGGGATTTTGAAATTGGGTTTTGAATTTGAGTCTGGATGTTTAATAATTGGGTGGGTTTTTGTTCTTCTTCTTCTTCTTCTTTTTTTTTTTTTTTTTTTTTTGTTTTTGTTTTTGTTTTTTGCTTTTTTTACCCCTCTGAAAATGGGTTTCGAATAATGAGTATGGATGATGCGACTAGAATCAAAAGGACCAATCAAAGGAGTTTGAAAATCAACTTATAGTTGCATCAATGGAGTTATGAAATTGGATTTTGTTTGAATCTGGATTTTGGGGAATTTTTTTTCTTCGGTTTTTTGGTCATTGGGATATGAATTTTAGCATTTGCTTGCTGTTGGTGTTTATTTTTGTTTCTGTTTTCCTTTTTTAAAAAAAACCTAAAATCTTTTTTTTTTTTTGAAATTAAATTATTATTATTATTATTATTATTATTATTATTTTTACTTTTCTCTGAAAATTTAGGACTGGTGGATGATTTTTTTCCCCTAACTGCTGCGGATTACTAGAACTTGATTCATTACAGCATACAGTGCAGGCAGGCCCCACCTTAAAGTGATCCAGGCCGTTTATCTGGTGGGTCCTATTATAGATTGCCAATGCTGCAAAACAATGCAATCAGTAGCTTCCGGCCACCTGATTGTTGACCTGTAATTGGAGTTAAAGAATAAAACCTACTCAACGCTGGTCCATATGCAATGAGAAGACCACCGGTTGAATGGGTGGGATTTTCTTAGGTAGGAAACACAGAGTTCATCGCCCATCTCCTCGGGACACACCAGATGAAACTATCTTGATCACTTGAAGATGATCTCCACTTTATGGACTACTTGCTCACATGCGAAACACTGGCAATTCAGGACTTGAGCTATGTATAATGCATCTTAATGGGTTTTGATTCTTGAGCCTGGAGTCCTTGGATTTGGATTGTTGGTTTTCAGGTTTCCTGCATTGCGTGGTCATTTTCGAGTCTTAATTTCATGATTTTGTTGATTTTCTTTGTAGTTTGCAACTTTATATGCTGTTGATGGGCATTCTGTCATCTGTTCTCTCATTCTGGAGGCATCAGGATTTATTCTGTTTTGTTTGTGGTATTGAATTTACTAGGGAAATTGAGGTTGGTCTCTCAATCCGAATTGACTGAGCGTGAAGTTCGTTCACGACCAGATGCCTTCGATGTGCCATGTTTGTAGTGCGCTGTTGATGGAGTCGGGCATTGAAGATTCTGTTTCCCTCTGTAACATTTGCTTGCAGAAGTATGAACTAGAGCCTTCAAAAGAGGATAGTTCTAGTGCTTATGCAACACCATTGACCAGTCCAGCTTCTTCTCTAACCTGCTATGAAAGCTGTGTCTCTAGCCTTGGTAAGATATCTTTTATCTTGTTATTATTATTATTTTTTTGTATATATCTCGATTCATCTTATAAAGATGACAACTTCAATACCTACTTCGTTTCTCTAAATAAAACTATGTTTCTGGATCTTCTCTTCATTTTCCATCTTTCCACTTTCAGGTGATTTTTTGTCTGATTTGAACTTCCAAGGCAGGTATGTGGTGTCTATGCAATGCAGAAATCTATTGTTAATGGTGATATGTTATCTTCATTTCCGTTGTTTCATGCTTCTAAGTGACCTACACCATCTCCAACTTCCGCTTTGCTGATTGGTAGGGAAGATGGAGATGAAGAAACTCCTGATACCGGTCACGAGCATTGTAACCCCGAGTTTTCTGGCTATTTAGAAGACCAAGAATTGGAAAATATTGACATCCAAAATTACAATTCTCAAAATGAATCAGATGGTTTTAAATTTGCTAAGTCTGTGGATGAAGTTGATGAGTTCAGTTCAAAAACAGTTGAAAATGTAGAGAAAGAAGGCATTGAACTCTCTCCACCCCTTGATATAGAAACCGATTTGCGCATTTGGATACCACCCCCACCGGAAGACAAAGAAGATGACATTGAGAGCAGTGTGGCTGACACTGATGATGATGACAATGAGTATAATGTTGGTATGGAATGGGGTTGGCCAAGTTCTCTTAGCAGCAGCTACAGGTTCCGAGAGGAACGCAAAAAGGCTATGGTGGAGGTAATGAATGGCCGCTTCCGTGCTCTTGTGAGACAGCTTCTTGCATGGGCAAGTGTTTCTCTTTCTGAGGAGGCTGGTGAGAATTGGCTTGATATAGTCACTTCTTTATCATGGGAGGCTGCTATACTCGTGAAGCCTGAAGCTACTGATGGGAAACCCATGGATCCTGGAAGCTATGTGAAAGTGAAATGCATTGAATCCAGTTCTCGCAGCCAAAGGTACTTTAATCATTGCTGTTATTCCTCTAATAGGCATTAGGAAATATGTGTCATTTTGGTCTAGCTTTTTGTCAGCCAAACAATCTTAACTTTGCATGTGGGGCTGAACTTTTGGTGATACAGTCATTCATATAGTGGGCCAGGGTGGATGCAAGATACTCCTGAATCTCCCTCCACTGAATGATCCTAACCGCTGAATTTGGCTGCCACTAACTATGGACAACTGGTTGTAAGAGTCAGTTTTCATTGGATGGAAAGGATTGTGCGATTGGGGCCTACACACACACATATACACATGCACACAAAATAAATAAATAAATAAGAAAAATGGGATAACTGGGAATCTATTCAAAGCAAAACAAACACGCCAACACTGGCTAGAAGAAGAAGCACAAAAGGGAATTTTACCAAATTGTACTTCATTAATATGATATTTACATCCCTGTACCTTTTTTAATTAAATTTTCGTTAAGCTACTTCATTAATCAAGTTGTTGTCCAATGGGTAATGTCTGTTAGTTTAGTTTTTTCTAACGTTGGCCATTTTAAAGAATGATTTTCGTAACATGACGTAAATGCCCACTAATTAATGAGGTTGCTCAATAAGAATTAAATAGGTTCCTAGATGTAAATATCATTAATGATGTGTCATTATATTAAAAAAAAATGAAAAAGGAAAAAAAAAAAATCTTTGCATGATGATTGCATAGCTGAGAGGTCGTGGTAACTGGTCAGTGCTTTGTGGGACACACCATGATGCATCTATGCCGTCCATCCATTTTTCCATGTCATTTTAGGCATGAGCCCCAAAATGACGCATATCCAAATCTCAGGTGGACCACACCATAGGAAACAGTGATGATTGAACAATCACCATTAAAAACTCCCTTGGGCCCACCTTAATGCCCACTTATGTATATTTTCCATCCAATGTGTTGATTAGGTCACACAAACCTGGATGAAGAGAAAAAAACAAATATTAGCTTGATCCAAAGCATTTGTAGCCCACAAGAAGTTTTTAGTGGTGGGCATTCATCACCACTATCTCATGCGGTGTGGTCCACCTGAGATTTGGATTTGCCTCATTTTTTGTAATGTAGGATGGGATGATTTAACCTAAATATGATGCCATGAAATTAAAAGATAGATTAACTAGAGCAATGGAACGACAAATAAAGCTAATAAATTCAGAAATCTTAAATTCATGACATCTATAAATTCAAGCCTATGACAGTCCCATGATGCAAATCTCATAAATTACTGATTAATTGGGACCTATGGGAGATAGAACCCCCATTCTAGCATAGGATTAAATATGAATTCAATGGAAATCATGTGTCTTGTAAGAGTTTTGACGTGTTACGACTGTTAAAGGCTAGGGAATATGGGAAATGTGTTTGGGCCATCTAGGCTTAGAGGAATTAGGGTTTGGAACATTAGGGTTGAGGTTTTGGGAAGTTTCGGGTTAGGATTTCAGATTTTGGATTTAAGGGATTTAGGATTTAGGGTTTATAGGATTGGGAATACAGGTTTTTGGTTGTGGAATTAGGGATTTATGATTTGGACAAGGGATTTTGCAATTTTGTTATTTTAAAGTTATGATTTTTGTTCACACCCCAAGTATAGGGTTGTGATGCAATAATAATCTCGGTAAGACCGAGGTCGAATCCACAGGGACTGAACCTTGTACATAATATAAAAATAACCAGAACTAAAACTAGAATAAGATGTAATCTAAATTAGATGAATATGAGGGAATAATGGTGAAATAGTACGCTAAAACTTGTAGAATTCAACGGTGGGAAACTAGGGATTTAGAGGATCCACTTGTAGAGATCATGGAGATCTATGTTTGATTCATGAACTCAACTGGACTTCGAGTCCCATGTTCATCCAATTGGAAGATATATCACTAAAGCTCGATCTGAACTCCCTTTGATTTAGTTTTCAAAGAGGTGAAAGATATAAGATTTAGAAATAATTCCATCACAAAACCATGCCCATGAGACAAAGTCAACAACAAAATTAAACCAATCCACAACCAATCAGAAGATGTATGAATGTTATAAAGGATTCCATCATCCAACCATGTCCAAGGGGCAATGATGAACAACAGAACTTCCTAACTTCACAATCAAATAATGTAAAGGAAATACTCAAAGCTATCGCAGACATATTGCAATCCCAATCACAACAAACCATTAAAAACTAGAAATATTCCTATAAGCAAACTAGATCAAAATCTATTCAATCTAACATGAATCAGAGCCGTAGGATCATCCCCATCACGCTACAAGCTTCACCTCTTAGCCCTATTTAAGAGGTTTAGCCCAACATGATGGGACTAGATCTCTAAAAAATAATCATAAAAAACAGTAATTAAACAAATAAAAACTCAAAAAAAAAAAAACACTGTCTCAAACTCTTTCTCACTGAGGTCCGGGGTCGGAAATTGAATTTTCTCTCCACGTCTCTCTCCCTCCTTTATAGAAAGTTCCAGTCGGTGGCTGATGTAGAACTGGAGTCGGTGCGTGGAGAGGTCGGTTGTTGAGAGAAGGCAGCTTCCTTGCGAAGAAGCGGTGGCTGCATAAGGAGTTACGCACTCCTTTCGCAGAACGTGCGCAGCTACACGTGAGAGACCGGGATTATCGCTCACGCTGGTGTTCCTGGCATCTACAAAGGACGTAAAGCAAAACATCCCTACGGACGGTTTTGGGGTGTGAACAAGATACATGGTCTGGATTTTCCAATTGGATCTATTTGGTGGGCCACAACTCATTCAAACCGGGTGGATTGCAGAAGATGCTGATTTCTTTGTTGTTGCTGAAGTCGGTGGGGTCCACATCGGTCGTTCTTCTAGGGAATCACTCCCTTCTTCGGACATCTGCATCAGCTCAGGATCACAGGCCCAAGTTTGGCGTGAATCCATGATCCAGATGGGCCACACCATCACTGGACGTAGCAGCGTTTTCCTTACTGCTGCAGCCTTAAACATGAGCATGGAATCATGAAAACTCTTGGGTTTTGGTCAGCACCCACCTCTGGACACTTTGGATGGTTCGGATTGATCGTTTGGACCATGATGATGGCCTACTGAGATCATCCGCATCCTCTGTTTCGCAGACGGAAACAGAGGATGCAATTGCTATTTTTGAGTTGGTCAATTGTCTGTTGACCGACTTCATTGGTTCGGTGCGATTTGAGTGCACAGCCAATGTGCACTCTTACTCACGCAAATGGGTCCCACCTTGATTGGTGTGAAAAATCTGCTCCGCCCTTCCATTTTACCACCTCCTTTAAGGGGTTGTGATCAAAATTAAAGTATATTCAGATATCAAGTGGGCCCCAGATTGACGATCTGTGGGCTGATTTATTCATTGGGCCACTTCCACAGGGATTCGGTGGCTGAAATTCAACGTGTATGGTTAATTTATGGCCCTCAGGCCATATCTGAAGTTTCGAGTCGAACGGATGGTGGGAACCCTGTGATCTTGCATTCTGGACGGCTTTCAGGCCTGTTTTAACCCAATCACTTGATTTTCTCAGATCTTTGGCGTGTAAATTCTTCGATCTCGGCCCCCTGGGGTTCGTCCTTTGCCTTGGTGATTTATGAGCATCAAATCCACGCTTTTAGTACCCTTTTTTAGTCCAGGCTCCTAACTACATCGTGCATCACAAACACGATTAAAATAGGCTGTTAAATAGTATCATGTTCACAAAATCGAGTAAAAACTGGGGTCTAATATGCAGTATTTGACCCTTAACAATTTTGGAGATATTAGGATTAGGGTTTTAGAGATTTAGGGTTAGGGTTTTGAGAATTAGGGCTTTGAAAATTTGTAGAGAAGGGAGAAAAGTAGAAAAGTTAATTAGGGAATTGCTCCCCGTGATTTCGCACCACCAATCTAATCATCGAATGAATTTATTTATTTTGCTCAATCTCAAAGCAAAAGGAGAAGAATCTTTTTAATTCATAACATGCATAATGATGAGGGCGGAGATGCCCAAATCCTTTATAGTCTTACAAAAGGCCATTTACAAAAGGCACTCTTAGATAAGATTATCAACTTAAAGACGCGTAATGAATTAAAAGTTATTCTTAACTCTCTGATCTTAACGCAAATATGAGCTATATAAAAAATAACAAAACATGTAAGCAAACTAAACAACTAAAATATTTCGTGGCTCATGGGGTCCACGATCTAGATGTCCAATGATGATAATCCAATGGTCCGATCATCGTGTTCACTCAATCCAACGATCTGATGTGTCCATCAAGCTCTACGCAGTCCATGTGCATCTTCCCAGTGTGGGGTCCTTAAAGATGCACGAACATGCATGTGTGGTCTTCAACGTGGTTACGAACGTGAATTGGGCCAAGTGGGCCCCATATAATGGTCGTATAGGAACAAGGAGACTGACTCAACCCTCCTCTGGTATGGTGCTCGGATATCCTCATCATTTGGGGTCTGGAAATATGGATAGACCTCGTGGATTAAACACATACATCATGGTGGGGCCCATAGAGCACCGTGTTCAATCTAGGTTAAAGGCACCGCTTTGGTGTCTTTGCCAGACACAGATTGCTTATGCCTTGGGCACATGAAGTTCATGTAATCAGAAACGATGTGGGGCCCACATAGATGCCTACCACAAATCCACTCCATCAGTTTTGCAAGACCACAATAGGATTGGATTCTAAAGATCAAGCAAATCTAAAACTTATGTGTGCCACACCACATTAAACAGTGGTAGCGCAAATGTCCACTATTGAAACCTTGGAGCCAACCATGATGTTTATAGGCTATCCAAACCATTCATAGGGTTATTACCACTCAGATAAATTTTAGGCATAAATGTAATCCTAATACAAAACTTTTGTGTCCCACACAATGTAGGTGGGACCCTAACCGTAGGGCCCGCCTCCACGTATGCCTTGTATATCCATGCCGTCCATTTGTTTTGCAAGCTTATTTTAGGGCATGGTCCCAAAAATGAAGTAGAGACAAATTTCAGGTGGATCACACCACAGGAAACAATGGTTATTGACCATTAAAAACCTTTCGTGGGCTACAAAAATTTTGGATCATGCTAATATTTGTCTTTTCCTTTCATTCGAATCTGTGTGACCTTATCAACATGTTGGTTGGTCAATAAACATTACGGTGGACCCTAGGAAGTTTTTGATGGTGGACGTTCAATGACCATTGTTTCCTGTGGTGTGGTCCACCTGAAAATTTTATTTGCTTCATTTTTGGTACCATGCCCTAAATAAGCTGGCAAAATAGGCGGATGGCGTGGATATACAATGCATACATCAAGGTGAACCTTACGGTTAGGTTCCCACCCACATCGCTGGTTTTGGAGTCGTAGCAAAGTTGCGATCGCAGGTTAAAGCTTTCTTGATTAGGTGTGGCCTCGGGCCCTCGGTTTCACCCAACATGGTGCGACCTTGACTGTGGGCCCCACCTTGGTGTATATATTGCATATCCATGCCGTCCATCCATTTTGTTGGCTCCTTTTAGGCCATGAACCCAAAGGATGAAGTAGATCCAAATCTCAGCTAGACCATACCATATGAAACAATGCTGATTGAATACCCACCATTAAAAACTTTCTAGGGCCCATTGTAATGCCCACCATAGTGTTTATTTGCCATCCAACCTGTTGATAAGGACACAGAGTCCTGGATGAAGGGATTTGAGCTTGATCCAAAACTTTTGTAGCCTACAAGAAGTTTTTAATGGTGGGCGTTCATCACCACTATTTCCTGCGGTATGGTTCACTTGAGATTTGGATCTGCCTTATTTTTGGATTCGTGCTCGAAAATGATCTGGCAAATTGAATGGATGGCATGGATTAAACACAAACATCATATTGGGACCCACATTGGACCATATGCATTTCGCGTCTAGTTAAAGGCTCTGCGTTGGTGGGCATTTTCATCATTTTAGGAAAAATCCTACTTTAGACTGATGGACATTAGAGAAAACTTATGGAAGGTACCTCGTTGACAATAACTTGATTAGTGAGGTAGCTTAAGGAAAAGTGAATAAAAAATGGTACCCAAATGTAAATACCATATTAGTGGGTGCTATTTTGTAAAATTCCCAACAGAAAACCCAATTACAACTACAACAAAGAACCAAATGTGTAGAAACTTTATAACTCTTTACTATCAATCAGGAGAAGGGAATCCTTAGAAGCCCTGTCTTTAGCCAGACAATCTGTCTCTTCATCTGCTTCTTGGTGAATATGAAAGAAGGACACATCAAAGAGCCCACAAAGATCTAGATCTTTCTCAATTAGACTTGCAAGTCTCCATGGATATCTCCATGACTTGGCACATTTGATCACATTTTCTGAGTCACCTCAATGATAATTGGGAACCAATTTAAATTCAACACAACTTGGTTCCATGGAGCAATTGAGTAAGCCCATAACTTCAGAAAATTTGAGTCATGCACCCCAATAAATCAGAGAATTCGATCAGTGACCCGTCAAAGTTCAACTTAAAGGACCCAATCGGTGGCAACCGTCATCCTTCCTTACTCTTCTGAAGCTTCCAATTCCTTACGATAAGGTCAGTCAGGTTGGACCAAAAGGTATTGAAATGGAGTTCCTTGAACTTGATGTATGCTTTGGCTTAATTGAAAACCAACTGAAAAATGCCTTAACAGTTACAGAAATTAGAGAAGCTTTTCCATCGAAACTCCTATTATTTCTTCCAAGCCACATACACCACAGCGCCACCTGACAAGTTAGCTTCCACAAAAACCAACCCACCGAAACCCAAGAATCAGAAAATGCTGTTTCTTTCAATCGCGAATAATATGATAGCCAGACAATGTTTTTGCTGTGTTTCTCTTCCCTTTGCATCAAAACCTGATGTAGTTTCTTAATATTAAAATGATTAGATTTCTTGACTTCAAATAATTTTACTTTGCAGTCAAGTGATCAGGGGTCTGGTTTTTAAGAAGAATGCAGCGCACAAGCATATGCCCACCAAGTACATGAACCCTAGATTGTTACTGCTTCAGGGGGTTCTTGGACAACATGCAGGCGAGTTGTTGTCGTTTGATTCGATGAAACAGGTAGGTTTCTAAAGATATCATCGATCCTCATTTCTGTGTACGAGGGTCCAGTCCATTGGTCCTGATTTTTTAGTCATTGCAAACAGGAAAAGAAGGATTATCTCAAGTCGATCATTGATATGATAGAACTGTGTCATCCGAATGTGATTCTTGTTGAGAAAAATGTCTCCCGTGATGTGCAAGAGTCCATTTTGGCAAAAGGAATGACATTAGTTTTTGATATGAAGCTCTCGCGCTTAGAGAGGATCGCTCGTTGCACTGGTTCACAGATTGTTCCTGCTGCTAGTGATTTGGTTGATCCGAAGTTGAAAACATGTGATTCTTTCCATATCGAGAAAGTTGTCGAGGAACATGGAAATTGCGGTGAAGGTGGAAAGCAACCCATTAAAACTTTAATGTTCTTTGAGGGTTGTCCAAGACCTTTGGGCTGCACGGTGAGTTGATTGCTTTCATATTAGATCTGGCTCCCAAGCTTCAGAACTTTTTCCCGTTAGTTATGTTTGTTGTTACCTGCATATATGCTTGCAGGACTACTTTTTAGAAGTCCAGGACGACAGATGTCTCTCTTGTAAAAAATTCGTGAGTCACAAGAGATTGTAATTCTGGTCACTATTGACTATTGACCTTGTCTATTACCAAATGACTTATTCTTGGCCTCTTGTTTATGAATAAATATTCAGTTGCACATTGCAATGAAGACTGACATGAAGAAAATCTTAAAATGCCTTAATGCAATGTCCCAATGAGCTTTGCTAAGTAGACATGCTTGTGCAACAAGGTGTGTAGATACCAAACATGTGTCAGCATGGCACATACATGCGAGATCTAATCCATTCATCATCAGGTAGGTCCGACCCTGTACATGCTTTCCCAAAAATAAAATTGGTTCCGATCAACATGTTGGCGATCCATCAGGTTGGTCTGACCTTGTACATGCTTTCCCAAAAATAAAATCGGTTCCAATCAGCATGTTGGCCCCAATATTGGAAACAGGTTGATGGGTTAGAAAACTTCAGCCAAGTTTTTGAGATCCGTACATTTATTTTGCAAACTGTGGCCCACCTAACCAGTGGATCAACCTGATTCTTGGGCTAGGGCATCAATATAGAGGTGCCGTTATTTTGATGGATGGTTTGGGTCTTGGACCTATTGTGCCATGCAGGCACATGTGTGGTTTGTACACGAGCTTTATTGCACATGCATGTGCTCTTAGCAAAGCTTGGTCTCAATTCTTACCTCCCAACTTGTTCAACTGATGGTAACTATAGTTTAAATCACATGGTTTCCAAAGCAGTCTGCAGGGCATCTACCTTTTATGCATTGTTATTTACATTAGAATGACTATAATGTTTTTAGTGACACCTATCTTTTATGCATTTTTATTTCATGAGAACAAATATAACTTTTTGGAGTCACAGCAAATGGGCTAAAGCTTCAATTGATAACATGCTGAAAATGACCGCTCATACCTGGGCACTAATCTAATCACCACTAGATATGATAATCATATTTGTCAGGTTTGCAGTCTGTGATTTGTGAATTTCCAGTGAATCAAATTCTCTAAGATCAGTTTTCTACCATTACATTGCAAAGTTTGAGACGATTTAGCATTTCATCGCATTTCATATTTTCACAAGTTCAGGTTCTTCACATCGCCTTCGAGATTTTAGCCGGGGTTCACAAATTTGATGAAATCATGCAGAATAGAAATAGCTCAGTATGGCAAATTTGGAGAGGAGAGATTAAGAAGGATGTTGCCCATAGAATTCAAACAGGGTGGAAGAAATGGAGATGTGCCTCTAGAGTTTCATGGGATGGTTGTGTCCCTCTTGAACTGCAAGGGACATTTTATAGGATGGCTAGACCAGCCATGCTTTATGGGACAAATTGTTGGGCAGTCAATGGACAATTCATAGGATGAGTGTATATCAAATGAGGATGTTGAGTTGGATGAGCGGCAAGGCAAGGAAGGAGAGAATTAGAAATGAATGCATTTGAGGAAATCTTGGAGTAACACTAACAGATAATAAGATGAGGAAAAGTAGACTTGGATGGTTTGGTTGGTCATGTGCGATAGAGACGAAGAATTGGGTGAGTTGGTACAAGTTCATCATCATCATCTAAGCCTTATCCCAACTAATTGGAGTCGGCTACAAGAATCCTTTTCCGCCATTCTATGATATCAAGGACCATAACTTCAGTTAGACCATAGGTCATCAAGTCTTTTCTTACTATCTCCACCCACCTTGACAACTTCCTTTCTCAAGGGCTCAAAATGGGCTAGGGAAGGCCCAAAAGGATGTGGATGGAGGTAATAAGAAAAGACCTGATGACCAATGGTCTAACTGAAGTTATGGCCCTTGATAGCGTGGAAAAGGATTCGTGTAGCTGATCCCAATTAGTTAGGATAAGGCTTAGATGATGATGATGGAAAATTCGGAAACCATGTAACAACTAATAAAGAAAATCCAGTTCTTGTCATTAAGACATGTCACTAACCCGGAAAAACCACCAACCAGTGTGAATAAACCAGCAGCATTCTCTGTTATTGTAGCTTTATGTCAAAGCTCTGCTGTTTTCACATTCTTTAAGCTTATTTCTCCACAAGTATCTTCATGAAGCACCATCTAGCCTTTCTTGATGCTCGAAATGACCAAAACTGACAAATTAGTGTTTTAAATAGCGAAGAATGTGTAGCATAGTGTTCACCCCTTTGAAGCGCGAGGCGTCAGCTACATTGCTTGTAGCGTAAGCTACATGCTGCTTCTAAATTTTTAACGAAGGTTGTGCTAGGTTGCACCAATTTCATGAAATTCTACACCAAATTAGACTGATTAATAATGAAATTTAACAAAATTTCATGATATTTTGTACAACCAAAAGCAACAGGAAAGGGTAATGATTAAGTATAAAGGTAAAGAAAGAATAACAAAACTGATTTAATACTGTTACTCATTATTTTTACTAAAAGCATTGAAAATATTAAGTTTGAAAATAGAAAAATATAACAAATCATTGAAAACATTAATTGATTTTTAATATCATAGTAAAAAAGAACTTGTAATGTGAGCCATCTAGCATGTAGTCTATGTAGTGTGTAGCGTATGCAAATTATCATGTAGCGTAGGCTACACATGACACTATTTTCATTATCTACATAGTGTTAGGGCTAAGCTACATGCTACATAACGTAGCCATTTAAAACACTGCCACAAATATATACATGAAATGAAGTGTAATATTAGCATAATTCACCAGCAAAGAATGTACTTCCAGGCTTCAAGCATTAATTATGTGAGAGAGGGCATGAGTGATAGGAAGTATTATATAAGTTAGGTATCAAGCATTCAATATTTGTATATGCAGTTAAGCACCTCTGATTGTCGGGTTCTATCCTTAGTTGCAGGATCCTTCTAACTATGTGCCTCTCCCACTTTGAATTGCAATCCAGACTCTCATTCCTGCTCCTGCTTCTGCTTCCTACCCATTTATACTTATTTACAATTTGAAACAAGCTCTTCCCTACTCCTTCACTCGAATATGTTGCTTCTTCGCTTCACACTTCGTGCAACTATTCTATCATGGATAGAGTGTTGCTCTAAATTACACTTCCTCTGGACTTTTGAGGATTATAAATAGCTGGGTAGGAAAAAGTTCGACCAATTGCTGACATTCAATGGATAAAAATCCTCCAATCACTGGCTTGATTCATGAGAGGTATTTTTTAAAAAAATTTTGGTGCATGACCTATCTATGATAAGGCCAAGGTGTTCCATAATGGTAACGGTGGCCATAAAAGCCACTGCAGTTACTGTTATGGCCTTTTTTTTTTGAAAAAATCTATTTCAGGACTATTAGGGGGCTGTTACAGGGCTGTTATGGGACTGTTACGAGTCAATTTTTTCTACAACAGCCACTACGGCCGTTTCGGCCCCATAATGCATAACAATTACAATTGTTACCATTACGTAACTGTTTTGGCATGCCATGGATAAGGCACAATGGATAAACAGTTTGGATTTTATACATGTGTACCATGTGCGGAGAGATATCTAACTTTGATATTAGCATTTATCCTTTGACATGTTCACATTCTTTAAATCATTGACTTTTCTTTGTATAGCCTCAATAAACCGATGTTCCTCAAAGCCATAAAACCAGGAGCCTATGTGCACAGCACACATTTGTAGACATGTTATTCTAGAACCACTTCCCACGTATTTGAATTAAAAATAGTTAGGAGAGTATTATCTAGAGAAACGTTTATGGGTTAAGAGAATCCTAGTCGTGGGTTATAGTGTCAGAAGGAAATGCCTGTCATTAGTCATTTTTCAAGTTGCTTTGTAATCATTGGTTTCTGGTGGATTGCATGTCTTATATTTGGTCTAGTACTTGCAATAGCATCTGGTATAAATCAATATATAAGCCCATCATTGTCTTTATGCTTATAATTATTGTGCATCCGTTATATTTTAATATCAAACTGTTTTATTTTGTCACAGATTCTGCTGAAAGGAGCTCGCAATGATGAACTGAAGAAGGTTAAATGTGTGATGCGGCATGCAGTATCTCAGGCATATCATTTGATACAAGAAATTTCCTTTCTGGTAGATCAAAGGACAATCTTTTCTAACACTCGATTAGAAATCGGTCTTTTGAGAGAGAAAAAAATGCCATTCGTTGGTTTTTCTTGTGCACTTGAGTCAAATGATTCTAGTGTTGACAGTTCCACTGCTGGAATCTCTTCATTGCATGCTGTAGATATACCCATTTGTAATGAATGCCCAGAAAAGTCAATTTCCGACCCGTCCACTTTCACACACGTCAGTTTCAAAGAAAAGGAACCAGATTATTGGAGCACAGGAGCATTTCCTGCTTCTTATTTTCATGAAAGACTTGATCATGAGGTTGAACCAAGGGGTAGGACCAACCTAGAGAAGAAATCATGTGGCGTGGTTGGTCTTTGTGGAAAAGCTAAAAGCGGCAAAATTGATATTGATAGTGAAGTAGAAATACTACACAAGGATGAGGTGGAAATGCTACTAGATCCTGAATGGATTTTAGTTTTGCTAACTAGCCGGTGTGTCTTGAAGGGGACAGTTTGTAAGCAAAACCATCTTTATCGTGTTAGGTTCTACAGGGATTCTGACATCTCCCTAGGACGATTCTTGCATGACGTCTTACTCAATCAGGTATTTTGAAGCTTTCCAATTCATATATAATTGTCACTTGTTCTTTAGTGCATTTGTCATGAGTAAAGAAGCTGTTGTGTTTATGGCAGAAACACCATTGCTCCACATGCGGTGAATCACCAGATGCTCATTCATACTCTTACACTTACCAGAATGGGAAGCTTGCGATACGAGTCAAACGGCTTCCTCCTGAGATGCTTTTGCCTGGTGAAGCAAAGAGGAAACTTTGGATGTGGACCCTTTGTTTAAAATGTAATAGGGAGAATGAGATCCTAAAACATACACGCAGGGTGGTGATGTCTAGTGCAGCGCGTGGCCTATCATTCGGGAAGTTTCTAGAGCTTTGCATTTCAGATGACTCAACTTTGAGTAGGTTATCCACCTGTGGCCATTTGCTTCACAGAGATTGCCTCCAATTCTACGGGTACAGGCATATTATTTCCTGTTGTTTGAAATTTCAAAATTTGTTGATTATCATACCTCTGCTGATATCTGCAAACGGTGAGCAGATTGGGTTCTGTGGTTGCAATGTTCAGCTATTCTCCTATTGACATCTACATGGCATGTCAGCCACCGCCAATTTTGGAGTTTCATAACCCAAATGGACAAGAGTGGCTTCATAGCGAAGAAAAAGATGTATGTCTTTTTGCGGTCTTCATTTCTTGTGGTTGTATGTAATGGTCTTGTTGCCATTTTGTCACTACTGACATTTTACAAGTTTGATATCTCAAGGTGCTTGAAAAAGGGAATTTATTGTTCATGGAGGTTATGAACTCACTGCAGAAGATAATGTCTGAAGTTACTAGCTCGGGCGTGAATCAGCCTATAAAAGATCTCTCTGAAATCGAAGCGATGTTGAAGAAAGAAAAATCTGATTTTGAGGTTTGTGTTGTGCATGTTGGATGTTGACGTCTTGCATCATTACGAACCATGGAGAATCCCGATTAAAAATAAAGAATGGGTTTCTTTAAGGTTCCATCTATGAGACATTAAACTGTGTTCCCTTTCCCATTTTTGCAGGAAGCTATTCATAAGAATGGGAAGCTGGGCCAGACTGTCCATCAGATTCTTAATTTGAATCGCTTAAACCATGAACTTCTGCTTGAATTGTATGTTTGGGATCGCCGCTTGCAATCTCTTCGGTTGTCCGCGGCAGATAACAATGCTTCACATGAAGAACAATTACGATTGCAGAAGGATGACATTTCGGATGGAAGAACTCAGAGAAGAAATACATTGGAATATGGTGGAGATGGAGCTTTTGAAGACTCTCCACATATTGCCCACCACACCAGAAGCCTTTCCAATGTGAAAACAGAGCTGGAAATCGAGGCAGTCGAAGCCTCTATATCAGCTGATAATTTAGTTAGAGATGATAATTTCCCAAATTCTAAGCATACAGGAAGTGAGATCTGTAATTCTACTGATGCTGAGGCTACTGAGGGGCTAGCAGTGGAATCTCAGCCATCTGCTGCATTGATCACTCTTCCTTTGATTGGTAAGGACAACGACGAGGAGTACATGCCCATTTCTGATCAATTACAGGCGGGCCAAGACATCCCTATTTCTGGGGATGCTGTGGGACAGACCGAAACTGTCACAGACTTGAATCCGAAAATCGAGGATGCAGTTAACAACTCAGCATTAGATGATGTTTATGCTCCGTTGAAGGAATTGTGTCCCGGCACACTGGCACCCCTGAAACGGCTTCCTTCTAACTTAGATGACTATGAAAAATGGGTGTGGACCCCTTTTTCGGAAACTTGTAAGGCATACAGAAAGGACGTCCAGAGAGGTTACTTACAGAAGTTTGATTTTGTCAATAGCTACACTCCATCATACCTCTCCTCGTCCAATCAACTGATTTCCAGTGAAAGGCCCACGCTTCACTTCCCAGTGGATGCTGATGATAACATTGTGTCTGCATATGAGGAAGATTTTTCAAGCATAATTGCTTGTGGTCTCGCTGACCAATATAGTTTGGCGGAAAACGCTGCTGAAAAGGATAGAAGGATTGGCAAACAACAAGAAACCAGTAAATCGAATGAGAATACGTATGGTCTGTTTCCCAATGTTGCCATGGCTTTCCCTCTCGGGACCTCAAATGGGCCATTAGATCTTGAAGGGATGCATTCTCAAGAATTGGGTTCGGAGGGGTTCTTCTCTGTTGACTCTTTGCTATTTTCAAAGTCTCTACACCCTGAAGTCTCACTTGGGGTTGGAAAATTACGAAGGAAAGGTAAATACTCAGTGATTTACATTTATGCAAAACAGTTCTACGCTCTTCGAAGGCGCTGTTGTCCATCTGAGATTGATTATATCACTTCCCTCTGTCGTTCTAAGAAGTGGGATGCCCAAGGGGGTAAGAGTGGAGCTTTTTTTGCAAAGACTCTGGATGATCGGTTTATTGTAAAGCAAATCAAGAAGACTGAACTCGATTCATTCTTACAGTTTGGCCTGGAGTATTTCAAGCACATTTCAGAGTCTTTGAATTCGGGGAGCCAAACATGCCTTGCAAAAATTCTAGGGATATATCAGGTCTGCTGACTTGTATTTCGTGTTCTTCTGAATCAAACCCTTTGGTGTATGACCATCGGCAGGCTTTGTTCGGGTTGGGCTAGATGAGCTGAAGCCCAGCATCATTTTTGGGTGTGAAATTAGGGTCCAGCCCAATTTGCAGTCCCAAAATTCAAGCCTAAGCCTGACTCATAACTGAAATAAAGAGGCCTGAATCCGGGGTTGAACTTGGGCGTCAGGCTGTGAAACTGAGATCCAACTTACCTATCTAGCCTGACAAGACTGATGTTCAGCCTGAGACTGGCCAGGGTCGTGCCAAGCTCAAAGGGATGCGGCCTGCAACTGGGAGATGCAAGAATACTCCTGCAGCCCTGATGTGGCCTGATTAAAACCGCCATGCACCTGTCAGATGTGGACCCCAAAGTGAAAAGGGCTAAAACATCATTTCACACAGGGCAGTCTTTTTCTTTTCACTGCAGACCAGACATGCACATGTGGCGCTTTTGCATTGGGCCACATCAAGGCTGCAGACATCCGTGTCCAGCTCAACGGGCCTCTGGCTAGCATGGTCCATTGATGGCTGTATTACTTTGTGACAGCGTACTCACCCTTATTATGATTTGATCTTTGCATTGTAGGTTATTATCAGAAAGTCTAAAAGTAGAAAATATGTGAATGTCGACCTGATGGTGATGGAAAATATTTTCTTTGGCCGGAACATTTCACGTTTGTATGATCTTAAAGGTGTTCTTCATTCTCGATACAATTCAGATGCAAATGGCACCCTTTTGGATCAGAACTTTGTCGCTGATGTGCTTGCCTCTCCATATTTTGTTGGCGGAAAGACCAAGCAACACTTACAAAGAGCCATTTGGAACGACACATCTTTCCTTACAGTGAGTGAACAGTTTGTTTTTGAAAATCTTTTTTATGAAATGGATACTTGGGCCATGATTGTATATATGCTTACATCGATGTTTTCTGCAGTCAGTCAACGTTATGGATTACTCATTACTTTTGGGAGTGGACAAGGATCGGCATGAACTTGTATATGGTATTGTTGATTATCTGAGGCAGTATACATGGGATAAACATCTTGAATCGTGGGTGAAGACTTCTCTTGTTGTGCCGAGAAATGAGTTGCCAACAGTTATTTCCCCAAAGGAGTACAGGAAAAGATTCAGGAAGTTTATGTCTACTTACTTCTTTAGCGTTCCAGATCGTTGTTGCTCTGATCGACTTTTGGGCCCTCATAAGTATTGTGGTGACGGCGGTGATGGTTCTACTTGGTCCAATAATGCAAGGCCGACAGAGATATCAAATAAACAGCGATGTTGAATTCTACAGAATCGAAGTCTGATGAGTCAATCTCCACAAAGCTAGGAAGGCCTCGGAAGAACTGTGCATAGTTTTCTTTTCTTTTCTTTTTTTGGCAGTTTTTTCTTCCCCCATTTTTGCAATTTTTTTAGCAAATATCAGGGATTAGTCTTCTAGGTCCGGAAAGTAGTGTTTCATATAATATATATAGTCTATTGAGTTATTTCAAAGATAATACAAAGTGATCATCAATGATATACATTTTATTCTTCGGAAACAGAACTTTTTGCTTGGAAAAGTGGGTTTCTTTGCTGGAAGATGAGTTATCAACTTGCTTTCCTTTAGAAACTGATTTATTGGTTTCTGATCTTGATCTCCATCTTTTAGTGTTTGCTAGTGTTGCGGGAGTTCATGTGGATTGTTCATGGATAAATAAACTTGCGTCTTTCTCTTATTGGTTTCAAAATTGGGTTAAAAGAGCTGATGTTTTAGGGCTTGTTTGTTACCACTGAAAAAAAATCACTGAATGCGGTACTCAAAAAGCGGTCCATGTTTAGTGTTGTTTGTTAATGCCGAACTCGAAAAGCGTTATGTGATTTTTCTTGATTTTTTTCAGCGATGGAGGTATAACTTAATGGTGAATACGAAATGTGCTTTGTGGATTTTTTTTTTTTTTTTTTTTTGAATTGCTTCCAAAATTGCCTTTGTGTGCACAATGCCACAGAGATTCTCTCTCCCAAATAGATTACGTAATGCACACCCTAACTTTTAATTTGTGGAACTTCTTTGGCCCCACCATGATTTGTGTTAGATTCACACGATCTATCAACTTTTTCCAGATCATTCTAGAACATGGGCCAAAAAATGAGACACATCCAAAGCTCAAGTGGACCACATTACAGAAAGCAACGAGAATTGAACGACTACCGTTGAAACCTTCCTAGGGTCCAATGTGAGGTTTATTTGCCATCTAACCTCTTCATATGGTCACACAAACTTGGATGAAGGGAAAACACAAATATGAGCTTGATCAGAGCCTTTTCTAGCCGTAAGAAGTTTTCAATGGTAGGCACCCAATTCCCAATATCAAGAAGAAATTGCCGCAATACTTATTCATATGAAATCATTGATTTTTTTGCTATGTTTTTATGGACAATAACATTTTAATATTCTATTAAGTACTTCGGTTTATTTGAATTAAATGGATGTTAACTTAATGGTTTTATTTTCATTTAATACAAAAAATAAACCCTTTATAATGTAAAATATCTCCAAACAGAAAATATGGGCAAATGTGTCAAATTAATAGATTTCATACATTTCAGACGTTTATTAACAAACAGGTTGTTTCAGACAAAACACTTAATTTTCAAACTTCAGCACTTCTTTCATACAATTACCAAATCACTTTTCATATCTAACAAACGAGGCCATAGTGTTAGATTTTTCTTTTCAAAGAACTTATTTAATGGACTGAAACCATTCATGCTTTTCATGTCTAGACTGGTGGAAAAATTGTTATGTAACCAATACAATATGCTTTCATACCGCATCTTGGGGTGCAACTCAAGCGGGTTGAATTGGGTTGATGGTCAACCTGAGCCCGATCTAACCTCAAGGGGACCCGACCCAACCCAAATTCCAACCCAAGGTGTCCAACATTAACCCAAATTCCTCTATGCTCAACATAACCTGATCTACATATATGTGACTATTCCTAATCTGACCTAACCCAACCTAATTTGCTCAACTTGAACCTAACCCAATCTCAAATCGGGTTGGCGTGTTTTCTAACCCCAACCCAACCCTCGGACCTTTTCAACCGACCAAACCGAAGCTGCAGCCCTAATTGCATCCAAGCAAGAAGCAATTGTTTTCTTGGATGGTCTAAATTTTCTGTCACTGTTCTTCATTTGATTGTTGATATCTATCTTGCCTATAATAGAATGATGAATTGTAGTTCTAAAGTAGTAATGTTGCTCATTCAGCAACCTTCCGTGATTGAAATTTCATTATGAGATAGCACTTTAGATGTTTGATTTTTTTACTAGAATGGATTCTTGCATAAAGAAGTTAACTTTGGAGAATATCTGAGCTTATTGACTTCAGATGTTGCTTCCTCTTTGTCAACTGTTATACTATCTGATGTAGAAATTAACTTTTCTTGGTTTACAACACATTATAAATTTATATGCTGTGGCAGCCATCATAAAAGCATTCACAACTCTTGCTTTGTTTCTAGTTTTGTATATTTGATGCAAGCAATGACTAGCCTTGCTAAGATTCAGAACTAATTTTCTTTTTAGGCAAGAAACCTCAAGGAATTTGGTGGGATCTTGGAATGATAATATTGTAATGCAGGCGTGGGGGCTGTCAATGAGCATGGTGTGTACTAAGGGTGGCAATGGACCAGGTGAGGGCTGGGCTGGGCTGGGCCGGGGTTAGCCCAGGCCTGGCCCTATTCCGGCCATTGTCCTGGTCTGGCTAAAAATGCCTTCATCCCTGGCCCTAGGCCTAACCCTATTAGGCTAGCCCTGTAAGGATAAGAGTGACATGATCAAAGGTCTATAATAGGGCGGATCTAAGATTTTTTTTTATTTTTTTTTTGCGGTATCCCCTCCATTTCCTATGAATCCCATTACGTAAATGGTTTTGATCATAGGAACATGACCCAAATCTAAAGGTGCTGTTAAACTACACATGTATGTTGAATGGGACCACTCACAAGTGTCTTCAAATTGTCCATTTTTGTGTATAACAACAACCCACTTGATGATTGAATTAGGCTGGTGGGCAATTCATTATTGGCCTTGGCCCAGCCTGACCTAGACAAAAGGTCTAGATTTCAAGCCCAATCCTGGCCCTCGGGCTAAGTCTAGGGCGACTAGGGGCCTAGCCTGCCTGCCCAGCCCATTGCTACCCCCCTAGTTTATTATCGCTTGCCCTTTTGGGCCATAAAATTCATTTCTGCCGATCAAAAAATAATGTGGCAATTTTCATTGTTAAATGTGTTCACAAGCAGTGATTATTTTTCAATCTCTATTGCTCTATGAATTTTAGAGTATAGGACACAACTGATGTTTCAATGATATTTTATTTACTCATTTTGTAAGTACATTGCAGGTATAAGCATCTATATCCAGTCATTCCTCTACTCATTCGGACCCCCTTGGCTTTTTTAAATATGAGGAATTGTATGTGGGGAAGTCCAACAGATGTTCAACTTCAACGCAATACCCAACTTTACACTTTCTTAATGCAGTTTCTTCTCTATAAGGTCACTATCAATCTGCTATACTAAAGTTACCTAAGAACTTGAACATATTTGTAAATATAGGATAGGTAAGCCTTTTGGAGACAATAGAGGATTTGGACTTGATAGTCATATCTTTACATTTACCTCTCTATTAATCCAAAAGGACTCATCTACTTCGAGAAGTAGCTCGAGAGCCTCTCTTGTGTGCCATACTTGTGAAGATATCAAACACTTTAAATTTGAATGTGCAAGCTTTAAAAGGGCTCAATCCACCTCAATCCCAAACCAAATTAGAGAATTCTTCGTGACTAAGAAAATAACACACTAATGGAGAAGCATCCCTAAAGGATCGTCGAAAAAAGAGAGAGTTTTCAACAATTCCTAAAAAGATCGATCGGATGAAGGTGTTGCTAACTCTAATTTCCCGACTTAACGAAAATGTTAAGTCGATACTAATAAAGGAAAATTATCATTAGGGTATGACTAATATAAATAAATCACATACCAAATATAAATATCCAGCCAGGAAATCACCTAAGGGAGATGCATTTAGGACTATCATTCCCCCTCCCGAACGTAGTTTAGGTCCTAAGAAATTCACACTCAAGTGGGTTGTGAAGAGGAATATGTGATTTTGAAAAGGTCTATTTGGATTGAATTGTTAAATCGGAGGATCAATCCACACCTTTGGGTTGAATAGTTAAATAAGAGGATTTCACCTTTATTTATGAGCCTGATTGTAAATTAGAGGATTTCATCTTCATATTTGTGCTCTATAGTTAAATCAGAGAATTTCAGCCTCTATAGTGAGCATATAGGAAAATATGAGGATCCTGGCCTCATATTGTGTTTAATTGGTAAATCTGATGATTAAGCCTCATTTACTTTGATAGATTAAGCTTTAAAGTTGCTGAATTTCAATATCACAAGTTTTTAGCATAGACTATCATTGGTCATTCTCATTTTAATTGGTATATCTTTTGAATGACCATAATTAGCATGCTCCATGTTTTTAATAATTATATGCACCCTTTAACCCCTATTAGTATATGCCTTATAATTGGTAATTCTATGACATATGGAGTTGTTTCATATTATGTTTTTATTGGTACATTTATTAAAACTAACTCTTTATCAAATACTGACAAAAAGAAGAGAAAGATTAAGTCTCACTAAAACAATGAATTATGTGTTGTAGGGTTTGTTTGTTATTGGAGGGATTGATGAAGATAGGGAGAGCACTGTATGAGTTACATGTCTTGTTTGTATCAAGTTGTAAATCATTTGTAATTTTACTTGTATTATTCTGTGTTGTTTTGGTATATCATTGGTATAGATCATGACATTGTCTAGGTTAGGTTTTTATCAAATAATTGACAAAGAAAAAATATTGTTAGTGCACTAATTTATTCACCCTATTTGTCAATCACGTGAGTCCTTATGTTATCTGGTTAGTTGAGCCCTTAAAGCTGAAGACTAAAAACACAAGTGAAGGCGGAGCACCAATGAATAAAGAATAGGTAAACATAGTGCCTTAATGACCCTAACCCTTGACCTAAAACAACCTAAACCTCTAAATGATCTTAAACCCTATAGGTAATTTATTGATCATCCCTTAGGCCGTATGAACCTAAATTGATCATCCTTAGATTGACTTTAGAAGTCCCGTATTGCTGGAAAACTGCACAATTTCAGCGACCTTCGGTCTCACTGAACCCACCTTTAGTTTGACAAAAAATGGCTAAAACAGGACAGCATGCTAACGTAGAATTTCGGGTAATTCGGCTAAACTCGAGTGCCACTTTTGGTCTCACCAAAGACCACCCTCAGTGCAACCAAAAGTGCCAAAATCTGTTCAACAATTTTCTTGTCTAATTTGGTTCGACCAAACTTCAAATTCATTGCGATCGAACATACTTCGGTGTGACCAAACCTCCATTTGGTACGATCGAAGACTAAATGTTATAGATTCGTTGAAGCCATTTTCTTATAAATCTAAAACCGGTTCTTTGTGCAAATGATGAATTTTGGCATTTTAGAGACTTTATGTAACATCCTGGATTTTTACTAATATCACTTAATGACCATTAGCACTCAATGTTAGCTTATACAGGGGCGGTACCAGTAAAGAACTGTGCAAGCCCGATTAATCAACCGTAGGAAGTCAACGAATATGCCCGATCACTTAAACATCAGGTGTAGCCCCATGATTTACTCACATAGGACCCAAATCTAACTAACCCATCGCTAACGAATCAAGACAATCATAACTAAATTAAAGATCTAACCGAAATCGAGTCGGATAAGGCCCGGATCTTTACTAATAGACCAAATCAACCTCATTACTCTTTTAGCCTAAAACTGACGATTTAGAGTAATCATGACCAAATCTCTACTTTCACTAGCTATAAATAGGCCACACTAAGAACATAGTTAATCCAAACATTAATCATTACCCATGAGAAATCTTAATACCTAATTCATTCCAGAAATGCCTCGATTTTCCGAACAAGCTTTAGATCGCTCGTTGGTGGGCCACTAGTTCCAAAACTATAGAATAATATCCATCTTACTGGGCTTGACGTCCATCGCGAGAGTCGGACCTGTGTACTGTTCATAACCGCTCAACTTGAGCCAAAGGACGAGTGCATGAGAAGTTCAAATACCCTAAAGGAAGAGGCTGAAACTTAAGTGAATTGGGTTGTCCACTCTTATATAAAGTTGAGGATTTCGGACCATCGATTTATGACCAGACTTCACACGTGGAGTAGGGATATTTTCCTCCTCATATCTATATAGCCGCAGCTCCGATCGACCATCGGTGACCATTGAACAGACTTTTAATCATATCTGTCGATCGGCGGACCCAATTGGCAGGCCGATCATATCTTTATGAAGATTATCGTTATGGCTAACTATCTTACGGTGTATATCAATATGTACGCCCCATAGTTGGCCCTAGAGCTTAGAAAAACCCTCCCATAGGTCTAGTATAGTAAAAACCTAGCCCTTAGTGCCATTTACACCAAATCTGGCCCTATATAAGAGCTTCTTTGGGGCACTTCTCTCCCCATACGAATTTGCCCTAGAGAAAGGAAAGAAAGAGAGAGAGAGAGAGAGAGAGAGAGAGAGAGAGAGAGAAGAAAAAGAGAGAGTGAGAGAGAAAGTGGGATCCACCACCTTGCATGCACCCCGGTGGCCGAGTCTCGTCTATTCCAACTTCTTTCTTCCCTTCTCCCTCAAAATTCCCAAATTTCTTGTTATTGGAAGAGGGATCTCACCCTAATTAAGGTAATGTGGTGATTCTCCCTTCAATTTTCATGAATTTCAGCTTTATCTTTGATCCTTGTTCATTCTATACGATGTAGAGCACCGACACTTCAAGCCTACGGACCTGACGCCGTTAGGATCGCCTCTTCCCTCTCCGATCGTAATTAGGTGCGGACTATTATTCTTAGCTGGCCTAACACCAATTTTAGTATGATTCTAATGATTTTGATTGCTTGGATGATGTATTTGAAGAATTTAGAGAAAACCTAATTAAGACCTTATATTTTAGATCCTCTCAAACAACATGGATTGGTTATTGCATGTTTATTGATTCTCAACGTGATTGGGCATGAATTTGGTGAATGCATGTTCATTTGATGCTTGATTCTCGTGTGATGATCCCTTATAGCTTGTAGGTTACATAAATCCTTGTTGCATATTTGTGCTTGCATAAGTCCTTAATGTATATTATGCTAGCATTAATCCTTGTTGCATGTTTGATCTATGAATGATTTATAACTCTTGATCTCCTCGCTAACCCACACAACACACATGCACGTTTATCTTGTAATATGGTTAGTATTTGCATGTATAGAAAAATCTGAATTTTCATGTTTTGAAGTATGAATGCATGACACCTCTTATGTTAGATGATAAATTCGGTTTCGTTGAAGTGCTAATGAATACCCTCTAATCGCTAATTCTAGCGTCCTGGATTTTTACTGTTTTGAATTTCCAAAAAAATTCTTGAATTTTTTTATTAATTAACTTATAATATCATTTAATGACCATCAGCACTCAATGTTAGTTTATACAGGGGTAGTACCAGTAAAGAAGTGCACAAGTCTGATTAATCAACCATATGAAGCCAACAAATCCGTCCGATCACTTGAACATCAGGTGTAGTCCCATAATTTACTCACATAGGACCCAAATCTAACCGACCCATCGCTAACTAATCAAGATAATCATAACTAAATTAAAGATCTAATTAAAGCCGAGTCGGATAAGGCCCGGATCTTGACTAATAGACCAAATCAACCCCGTTACTCTTTTAGCCTAAAACTGACGGTTTAGAGCAATCATGACCAAATCTCCACTTTCACTAGCTATAAATAAGCCACACTATAAACATAGTTAATCCAAACCCTAATCATTGCCCACGAGAAATCTTAATACCTAATTCATTATAGAAATGCCCCAATTTTTCGAACAGCTCTAGACCGCTCGTTAGTGGGCCACTAGTTCCAAAACTATAGAATAATATCCATCTTACTGGGCTTGACATTCATTGCGGGAGTCAGACCTAGGTACTGTCCAGAACTGCTTAACTTGAGTCAAAGGACGAGTGCATGAGAAGTGCAAATACCCTAAAGGAAGAGGCCGAAGGCGCCGATCAACCATCGGTGATCATTGAACAAACTTCTAATCATATCTGTCGATCAGCACACCCGAATGGCGGGCCGATCATATCCCTACGTAGATCATCGTTATGGATAACTATCTTACGGTGTATATCAATATGTACACCCCATAGTGGGCCCTAAAGCTTAGAAAGACTCTCTCATAGGTCTAATATAGTAAAAACCTAGCCCTTGGGACCATTTACAACAAATTTGGCCCTATATAAGGGCTTCTTTGGGGCACCCCTCTCCCCATACGAATTTGTCTTAGAGAAAGGAAGAGAGAAAGAGAGAAAGAGAGAGAGAGAGAGAGAGAGAGAGAGAGAGAGAGAGAGAGAGAGAGTGAGAGAGAAAGTGGGAGCCACCACCTTGCATGCACCCAGGCGGCCGGGTCTCGTTTATTCCGACCTCTTGCTTCCCTTCTCCCTCAAAATCCCCAAATTTCTTGTTATTGGAAAAGGAATCTCACCCTAATTAAGGTAATGTGGTGATTCTCCCTTCAATTTCCATAAATTTCAGCTTTATCTTTGATCCTTGTGCATTTTACACGATGTAGGGCACCGACACTTCAAGCCTACGGACCCGGCGCCATTAGGATCACCTCTTCACTCTCCGATCGTAATTAGGTGCGGACTATTATTCTTAGGTGGTCTAGCACCAATTTTAGTATGAGTCTAATAATTTTGATTACTTAGATGATGTATTTGAAGAATTTAGAGAAAACCTAAGTAAGACCTTATATTTTAGATCCTCTCAAACAACATGGATTGGTTATGGCATGTATGTTGATCCTCAACGTGATTGGGCATGAATTTGGTGAATGCATGTTCATTTGTTACTTGATTCTCGTATGATGATCCCTTATAGCTTGTAGGTTACATAAATCCTTATTGCATATTTGTGCTTGCATAAGTCCTCAATGTATGTTATGCTAGCATTAATCCTTGTTGCATGTTTGAGCTATGAATGATTTAAAACTCTTGATCTCCTCACTAACCCACACAACACACATACACGTTTATCTTGTAATATGGTTAGTATTTGCATGTATAGAAAAATCTGAATATTCATGTTTTGAAGTATGAATGCATGACATCTCTTATGTTAGATGATAAATTCGGTTTCGTTGAAGTGCTAATGAATATCCTTTAATCCCTAGGTTGGTCAGGAAACTGAGGTGAGAGAAGGTGGCCCCATTGGTAGGATTGCCTTGAGGCTAGGCCGATGGATTTGGGCGAGTACGGATGGGCGACAGTAGTTGGACTACATGGGTCGTTTGTACTCGATGTCATCTGTCTTATACATGCCTGGACTCGTAAAGTCTAGTCTACGTACTGACCAACCATGTTTGTTAACCTTGTCTACTCACGCCTGTATGGAACCTGGAACACCCTTCAACCATTGAAGCCCATTGATCACCAATTGAAATTAATCCACTGACTCGAGAGCGGCGTATGGTGGAATGGGACACTGTGTCTGAGATGTCGGCCTACGCTGGATGACGAGCCTCCCCGTAGTGACCGCGAGCGATCCCTTTGCTCAGCACTCCCCATGTGTTTGAAGGCGGGGATGGAGAACCTAACGGGATCAATGATCACGAGGTCTTGACCTCACACATTAGGGGGCCTTGGCCTCTCAACCAGTTTAGGGCATTGACATCGTGGGGTGTATTAGTTTTCCCAATCTACTGTTTGAATAGACTTAATTAAAAACTTGGCTAACACGATCATGACCACATCGCATTAGTTAAGTTGGCGACTCGATAGTTGAGGTCGCAATGAGGGTAGTTGGTCATACGCGATCGTTAGATGGAGTCACTCGATGGAGTGTTGTTGCGAGGACATGCATCATATCATAATACATGCACACATGCATTAACACGATTAGTTAGAATTTTATGAATGTATTTCCTTTCATTAAATTCATAATATAATTGATGTTTGTGTAACTTAAGACTAATAGTATCCATTGAGTTGATCACTCACTCCCACTTTGGGACGGTGTTTTAAAACACCAACCAGACTCTTTAGTAGATGTAGGTGATGCAGAGTACGATAAGCATGGCGACGCGAGTCTGGATATGGAAGACGAGTTGTCCTATTTCCAGTTGATGGGCGGCTTGCCCTAGTTTTGCGGGTGGACTTGGATCGCTAAGTAGGGGACTTGGTGAATCATTCCTTTGGACGTACCTTTTTTTGTACTTTTGTTAGGCAACGCCTTATGCGACCCATAATTATAATTTTTGGACTTGTAAACATTTAGCCTTTTTCGTTACAGTAGACTAGCTGTGAATTGTGATTCATGTTTCAAGTAATTCCATGCTGCGCATTTAAACTTGATTAATCATAAAACAACAAAATTGATTTTAAGTGATATCCGGAAACTTGGGAGTCGAGTGTATGCACGACTCCCAATTTTCAGGGCGTTACACCTTAGTACTTCTCGAGCTCTACCAAACCTCTTAGGCACTATCCTAATGAAATCCATGTTCTCTTCTTAGTGATTATTTACTCTAATGAGCATTCCAAGCTCATCTACATGAAGACTACGATCTTAAGCCCTCTTTAGAGTTTAGTCACCATATTTTTTGAAAAATCTAAGTGTCTATCAACATCTAGAGTGTCCATCAAGTATAATCCCCTAGGCTTTACAACTTTCTATTAATTGTAGGAGATTCTACCCAACCTACCATCACCTTTGTCAATGCATCGGAGTATCACATGCAAGGTGTTTGATCTTAGAGTTGAAGCATTGACAAAGCATCAACATCATGATCAAGAAAGAAAGGGAGAGGTTATTAAACCACGTGAGAGCATCGATCAAGCAACCCGAGAAGACGCTGTAAAATGGGCTCTATCTAATAAGTAAGTTGTTATGAGTAAGAGTATATATATACTCATTCATTGTGTAAGATTGAGTGTAAGAATTTGAATTGCCAAACTCGACTAGATTCTTGTGTAGGGCATTGGCTCTTATGTAGGGCTTAAACCAAAGTCCTTGTGTAGGCAACCGGATATGGGTGCGTATGTGTTAGTCTCCGAGGGAGCCTCCAGCAGGAGTAAATATAAGTACTTGAATTAAGACCGATGTTGTTGGTTAGCTGATAGAAAACTAACTAAAGTCTCTTGTGAGAGTATATGCTAGGGTCCTTGTGTAGGGCTATAAAGGTTAGAGGTGAAACTGATTTAAAACTTCTGATAGTGAAATCTGGTACACTCAAGGGTTGAGTGCATTTGCCGGGAGTAGAGTAAGAAAACTGAATCACTATATATGCTTGTGTTTGTGATTGTATTTGAATACTTGTTTAATTATGCTTATATGATTGAATGTTTAATTATATGTATGCATGATTAAATGAATGCTAGGAGTTGATGGGTAGCATATCCCACATACACATGTACACTATTATATTTATAGAATAATTGCTTAATTACCACATCTTTTATAGTATATGTGATTGGACCCTCTATTGACTTGGAAGCCTTAGAGTTAAGTGTTTTGCTTAGTTTAATTTGCATATTAGTTTAAGTAGGCAATTTAATTTAATTGGCTAAAATTTTATTTGGTCCTAATTACCCTCCTCCCTCCAATTCTAGGACAACCATCACTCCTTAGCTCTGCCAAGCTTTTGCACATAGTTTTGGTGTCTCATTTAATTCAATTTCACAAGTATGTTGCGAATGAAGGAGAGATGTCAAATTTTTATAAAGGTGATTAATATAAATCCAATTCCCTTCAATGCTAATGTGGCTTGATTTTATGTTTTTTAAGGTCCTTCAGATAATAAGTGGGCTTTTTGGGATTGACGGTCTTCAGTTGGTCACCTCCAAGCGATCACAAATATCCTTTCGGTGCAATTTATTTTCATTTGTGATACTTTTCTCTCGGTGCAATTTATTTTCATTTGTAATAATTCTTTAGGCCAATTAGGTGCCAATTTTGAAATTTTGCTACGATTATATGGGGTATATGTGATTCTAATAGGGTGTCTACAAAACCCAAAAATGAAGGAGATCCAAATCTCAAGTGGACCAGTCGTTAGGAAACAATGATGGTTGAATGCCCCATCATTAAAAACTTCTTAAGCCCCACCTTAATGTTTATTTACCATCCAATATGTTAATAAGTTCACACAGACCTAAGAGAATGGGAAAAACCAAATATTAGCTTGATCCGAAACTTTTATAGCCCAGAAGAAGTTTTCAATGGTCAACCACCATTGTTTCTGGCTTAAAAAACCCCTTTCTTCCCGAAATAGTCATACAAATGCTTTCCTTTTTCGTACATGGTTATAAAACACTCTATGTTATACTTATGTTGCAGCTGACTATTATAGTGGATAGTTGACATTAAAGCGCTTCTTATGAAGGTGCCAACATGGCCATTTGTTGGACGTAGGCCAGTGGGGCCCACTATTGAGCAATCACTAGTGGGTGGGTCCCATATGTTTAGGTTTCTTCCGGCTTCTTCCTTTCTATTATATTTCAAATTCAACTTTGAATTTGATTTTAGATGGGAGATAGGGATATAACCGGATTATCTACTCTTATCTAATCTCCCATTCTTTCCTATAAAAGGATGAGACTCTCTCGTGTAATTCATCATAAGAAATACTATGGGTATACACAGATATATAATGTGCACCAAAATTTGTCCATTTTGGCTTGTTCTTGGGACGATCTAATCCATAAATCGTGATCCGGGGTCACCTATATTGTAAGACCCGTATCGTAGACCGTACCGTTCCGTAGGCTTTCGCGGTCCTCCTGGTCAAATTCCGGCAACCTTCGACTTGTATCCGACATTTGCGCCGATCCTAAGCCGAGTCCTACATACCGAAGTCGGCTCAACCCGAGACTTGTTTCTTAGTGACCGCGCCGTCGCTGCTGTTCCGACGTCGCGTCTCGCGCGACGAGGCGATACCCGGGCCAGGAGATGTGGGCCCGCGTTCAGTTCGAGGAAAAATGCCACGCAAGAGAATCTCTACCAAATGTCAAATCAATCCCATCAATCAATAAAAGTACAACCCATCACTCCATCCCATCCCCAAGTACATAAATTCTTCCCCAAGTCAACTCTCTCTTACGCAGCTCATATCACCCATCACCCATCATCCATCTCTCCCTTACATCACTCCTCTCTCTCTCTCTCTCTCTCTCTCTCTCTCTCTTCACTCCGTTTTTCTCAAGCAACCCCATGAGAACAATCGTCCAAGCTCCAATGGATAGAGTTTATGTGGCCCACCTTCCTACCTTTCATCTCCACCATCCAAGTTCAGTCTCAACCTTTGAAGTCTATCCATTGGAGCTCTAGATTGCATCAGTGGAAGGAAGAGTCCGAGATCTAACGATGTGTGTTTTCTAGAATTTGAATTTTATATATATATATATATATATATATATATATATATATATATATATATATATATTTTGGATTTGATTATTTGAGAGCAGACTTGTGGTGGGACCCATCATCATGTATGCTTTGTATCATGTAAGGGAGGGCTCATAGTGGTGGAGCCCTCCCCTCCACTCGTTTCTCTTGCTCTCTCTCTCTCTCTCATATTTCATAGCCTACCCGATGATGTGTGAGGGAGATCCCGACCGTCCAGCAACACAAACACCCTTGCTGTCCATGTTGCTGGATGTCCAGCTATCACAAAATTAATCAAAGGGAAAACCCGAACATCAGCTAGATCCCAACTTTGTAGTCATCGGTGTGGACCCCATTATAGGTGTGCATGATCCTTGTTGTCCATCCGGTGGCCCGCACATTGTGCAGCAGTGGGATGCCCACTGACCAACAGCGGCGACCCACCTTGCTGCTGGCTATCTGGACAAAAGGCAAACACAAATATCTGCTTGATATTAAACCGTGGTGGGCCACCACGAGGACCCACCTTCGATGTATTTATCCACGTCGTCCATGTTATGCATGTGAGGCCAGCATCGATGACACGTGTGGCCTATACCCACGTGTGACCACAGTGCTGCATGTGATACACCCAAACCGTCCACTTGATTGGGACGTGGGATGGCAGCCACGATGTATGTATTTTAAACGTACCGTCCATCCATCTTTTGGCAACATGTGGGGCCCACCCCACACGTGCTACACGTGTGGGATGGGACCCACCTGGATGTATTTATTTATTTAATATCCACACCGTCCATGGCTTAGACAGCGGGCCTTATCAATGCATGTATTTCATCCAGCGTCCATCTGTCTAGACGCTGGTTACTGTTAAAAATAAAAATAAAAAATAAAACATATAATTAGATAATATAAATATATTATATATATCTTATGTGGGCCGCACCACGTGGACCCACATGAAGCATACGTCCCACCCACTCCATCCGTCCCTGGCCACGGGCCAGGGACTGTAGATGATTAAAATCTTTGGTGGGCCACACCCCCATACACCTCACCAGGATGTATGTGTTTTATCTGCACCGTCCATCTGGAAGGTGCCATGCTCAGCCCAATGCCCCACCACGACGTGTGTTTCATCCTAACGTCCAGATGGTGGGACCCACTACTGGACTGACATCAGCAAGTTTTGTGGGTCCCACGTATGGTATGTGTTAGATCCAAACCGTCCACCCCTTGGTGGACCACCCTAACGTATTTATTCCATCCATACTGTCCAGATGGGGCTGGACGGTGCTGGACAATGGCTGGATGATGCTGATTTACTTGGAATGTGTTTGGACAGTGCTGATTTACATAAACGATGTTTGAACGGTGTTGATCATCATTAGTGTACTGTGTGGAGCTCACCATTTATGTGTTTATTCTATATCACGCTATCCATCAGGTGGACCACTATAAGAAACAATGGAGATTGAACGCCTACCACCGAAATCCTTTTTGGATTACAGAAGTTTTGGATCTATATGAAATTTGTTTTCCCTCTTAATACAGGTCTTTGTGACCTTATGACCAAATTGGATGAGGAATATGGTGGGCCCTACCTTGCTATATTTACGGCCCATCCATGATGCCCATCATGATGTATAATTGAGGACCATGTGCAGGGCCCACCTGCCTTGTATTTAAGGCCCATATGATGGGGCCCACCTGCTTGAATCTGCGCCCCGTGGGCAAGGCCCATTGCGATGTATTCGTGGCCTATGGGCAAGGCCCATTGTGATATGTATTAGGCCCATTAGTGTGGTCCATTGATGCAGCCCAATTGATGTATATGAGGCCCACTGGTTCGACTCATGTGATATGGCCAACTCGATATATGTATGAGGCCCATTCGTGCGGCCTGTGGATGCGATCCACTTGATGTATTTGATGGCCCATGGGTTGAGGCCCAATGTGATGGATATAAGGGCCACGAGTGAGGCCCAATGAGATGTATGTGGGTCCTTTGTATGGGGCCAAATGTGATGTATATGAGGTCCATTGTGATGTGTGATTACTCCATGATGTATGTAATGATGATTATGGCAGGTCATGCCTTGGGAGCAATGATGGTTTAATGTCCACATTGATGGGCAAATGATGGTTAAATGTCCATATTATAACCTTCCCTTAGGTCCTTTATGAGGCCAATTTTGATTGTCGAGGCCGAGTCCGATTGTCGAGGCCGATTATCGATCAATTCCGATTGACATGGCCGATTTGCCAATTTCGATTATCGAGGCCGATTATCGATCAATTCCAATTGTCGTGGCCGATTGCCAATTAGTGATCGAGGCCAATTATCATGACCGATTGACGATTCCAATTGACATGGCCGATTTGCTGATTCCGATTATCGAGGCCGATTATCAATCGATTCTAATTATTGTGGCCGATTGTCGATTAGTGATTGAGGCCGATTATCATGACCGATTGACGATTTCGATTGACATGACCGATTTGCCGATTCCGATTGTCGATCGATTCCGATTATCGTGGCCGATTGCCGATTAGTGATCGAGGTCGATTATCATGACCGATTGGCGATTCCGATTGACATGGCCGATTTGCCGATTCTGATTATCGAGGCCGATTATCGATCGATTTCGATTGTCGTGGCCGATTACCGATTAGTAATCAAGGCCGATTATCATGACCAATTGACGATTCCGATTGACATGGCTGATTTGCCGATTCCGATTATTGATTGATTCTGATTATCGTGGTTGATTGCCGATTAGTGATCGAGGCCGATTATCATGACTGATTGACATGGTCGATTTGCCGATTCCGATTATCGAGGCTGATTATCGATCAATTCCGATTGTCGTGGCAGATTGCCGATTAGTGATCGAGGCCGATCCAATTGACATGTCCGATTTGTCGATTCCGATTATCGAGGCCGATTATCGATCGATTCTGATTGTCGTGGTCGATTGCCAATTAGTGATCGAGGCCGATTATTGTGACCAATTGCCGATTCTAATTGACTGGCCGATTTATCAATTCTGATTATCGAGGTCGATTATCGATCGATTCCGATTGTCGTAGCCAATTGCCGATCAACGATCGAGGTCGATTATCATGGCCGATTGACGTGGCCGATTTGCCAATTCCGATTATCGAGGCTGATTCCGATTGTCGAGGCCCAATGTGATGTATATGCGGCCTGTATTTGAAGCCCATTGTGATGTGCATTCAGCCCGTGTTTGAGGCCCAATGTGATGTATATGCGGCCGATGTGATGAGGCCCATTGTGATGCATTTGAGGGCCAGGCGATGGAGCTCATTGTTATATATGTTAGGCCCATGTGAAAGGCCCATTGTGATATGTATTAAGCTCTCGAGTGAGGCCCATGGTGTTGTATATTTGGCCCTTGTGTAAAGCTATGGGTCCACTATATGTTAGGCTCTATGCGGGTCATTCTTTGAAGACAATGTTGGTTAAATGTCCACATTGTCGAGGCCGATTATCGATGCCGGTTATTGATACCGATTATGACTATGTGACAGCATAGCATCATGATACATGTTCATACGCATCATCTGCATGTTTGTTATGAGATGTGGCTGACCATTGCATATGTCATTGGGCATATTGTTAGGAGACTCCTTGATAGGCGGAGGTTATCTCACAGGAGCGCACGGTATACACAGGATTGATGCATGACTAGATTGTATAACTCATGCATCTTGCATTGTGTGTTGTAATTACTGTACGCCCTAGCGACATCAGGGCTGTAGCCTTCACAGGCATATCGTGGATGGCCAAATGGGACACCGAAAATGTTTGGTTCTAACATACGGGGGTCATAGATGTCCCTGGGTGAAAATCTATAAACCTTCATGGCCAGGAAACACCCCGACGTCGAGACCGAGTTGATATATATGAGCGCATGAGGGCCGTATACCAGTAGGCCGCGTCTCCCACTGTGTCGTAGTCAGTTAGGAGGGGGTGTGACCTTACCCGCCTAAGTGAGGGGGCAATGTCTAGGTTGATTTGGCCGGCTTGAGGAATGGGCCCGCTATTGACGAGTCAGGCCCGATATTGGCAGGTAGATAGTGAGGTCTCTTCCACTTACCCAATTGTGCGCTCGGATAGGGGTGACAAGCTGGCGTAGAGTATAATATACCCCGGTGATGATCCCAGAGAGGAAACGTACTGATATGTGGACTTGTTAAGCAGGAGTTGCATACTCATTCATTCATTCATTCATTAACTATCCACTCGAGTTGGTGGTGTGCAACTATTTGTTATGTGTACCTTCGTAATGGCCAGGATTTCGGTTGGAGCGCGCGACTAACTTGAGATCAGGAGTTTACCACATTGAGTTTGACTATCCAAATTTAGGTATGGGATTAGTTTGGATAGAAGTCTCTTGTGGTGGACCCTGTAGCCTGCAATTCTACGTATTATCATCCTGATTTCACATTGGTCATTTCATTCGCATCTCATATTGCATCGCATCCTCAACACATAGTATTTGACTTACTGTCTCCACATTGTATAGCTGATCTACATTGCTTCCTCAGTATATGATATTGGTTTATTATATATTTGTATTGCATAGCCTGTGTAAGGCTGATGGTATTTATGGGTCTATTTGCATGTTTTTGCATTATTCTGATATTGTATGACATATGAGCTTGTCAGTATTTCCGCTTATTCTGATTACTCTGATATTGCTTACTTAACACTTATCTTATGCACACACTTTCACCACCTACTAAGCTTTCTATAAGCTTATGCACGATAGATCCATGTAGGTGACGTTAGGTTGCAGCAGCGTTGAGATTGGAGCATGCAGTTGTCTTTTGGAGCTTTGATTTTATTTAACATATGCATTTTCATTTCAGAATTATATTTAAAGTTTATATTAGTGGATATGTGATGATGATGTTACCTTTGTGATTTGGGTAAATTTGTGGTTATGCTTCTTATGAGACAAATGTACGTTGGGAAATCCTCCTTGTAGGATCCCAGGATCGGAATCTGGCGTATGCACGCTAGGAGCCAAAATGAGGTACTACGAAAGCTGTTGGCACCGGATTCGGCGATCGAAAATTTTGTGGGCCCAATTTCCGGGTTTGGGGCGTGACATATACTGTAGGATCAGAGGTGTAAATAGATCCATCTGCTCCAGTAGTAGATAAGCGGGTCGTTAGAACATTAATCTTCTGCTTTGTGAGGGTTCCAAAACTCGTGTAGACCGTCAGATCTTGAGGGCTCACCTTTCGCGCTTCCCAACAGTGGTATCAGAGCGTTCAATGACGGATCTCTGATTATTTTCATCTAAAAAGGTAAGTGGCCCTTATTTTTTTGGATTGAATTCCTGATCATAGCTTTTGTATGGCATCAGATCAGTGTGCACGCTATATCTCTCGATGTGCACATTTGTACAGTGACTCTCGATGTGCACATATGCACTGAATTTGGGCCCACGCGGTTGCATTTGCACGTGTAAAATTTGGACTCTTGGAAGTGCATGTCGTGGGCAGTGCCCACTATCACGGCCTGACAATTTGAATGATCTGGATTCCATAGACGCAGGTCATGTGTACAGTGAATAAGCATCATTATTTTGAAAATAGTTACGGTCTAGTGAACGAAACCCACCGTATAAATATTAATCTGGATTGTTTTCTTGGCAATTTGGATTTTCATCAGGGGAGTTATGTGATGCCAAGGCCTTCCCACATTGTACATTGTACGCGTGGCAATTATGGATTACCGAATGGTATACACATTGCATGTGGTGTACACGTGTCTATCATTACACACATGACAATGATTAATGTGACAATCATTATACACATGGCATGTGGTGTACACGTGGCAATCATTATACACATGGCATGTAGTGTACACGTGACATGTGGCATTTGAATCCACTTGTCAACAATGATTAACGGTGGGACCCACTAGTCAGCATCCACAACCAATGTCGAGAATGGATTGGCTGGTGTACATCATACCAGCTATATAGCTGCTGTACACGTGATCGGCTGGTGTACATCACACCAGCTACATATCTGCTATGAGAAGCAGGATTGGCTGATGTGCAACATACTAGCTACCAGCAATATAACTGTCGTATTGTAGTACACCACAAATCACAAATATATAGCTGCTGTATTAGAGCAGAATTGGCTGATGTGCATCATACCAGCTACTAGCAATATGGTTGTCGTATTGTAGTGCACCACTAACATACTAACATATAGATGCTGTATTAGAGAAGCGGATTAGCTGATGTTGATCACACATGCTATAAAGCTGTTCTATTGATGTCAGCAACCCATGTGGGTTTGATCACATGATATGTGTTATATCCAAACCGTCTATCCATCTGGCAAGCTCGGATTTAGGCTTAAGAAGATAAATAAGACAGATATAATTATGAAATGGACCAGACTGTAATATGTAGTAGGGATTGAACGTCTACCATTGAAACCTCTATATTGAGAATCCTTTTGAAGTCTGTGTTCTAAATCCACGGTGTCCATACGTTTTTCCAGAACTGTAAGCGGCTTGTAAAAGTCAGAGAGAGGGAACGGCTTGATAGGTTGTGCCACCTCTCTCTCTAATCTCAGCCGTTGATATATATTTTCTCTCTCCAATCTCAACCGTTGATACTTCAAGAGATAAGAGAGAGGGAATGAATTTCTGGCTTCTCGTGGGACAGATCCACACCATCTATCAAGATGCGAACAAATCAGGGTAGTCACCTCGTATGATGGGCCATGAGTACACAAAAGATCTCTAATCCGATGGTTAGGATCTCGTGAAACAAGTATGCCAAATTTTGGGCTAAAGCACATCAACAGAATGGCCCATTACTTGATAAACTGAATGAATTTCACATGTATATCACGTGGCCTCATGTAACTTAGGCAAGTACAAGTCCTGTGTATAGTGGATGCATGTATATGCTTGTGTTATATATGGGCCCTCGGATTGACATACTGCTCAGGTTTTCAGTTTTGTACAAGTGGGCAAATTTCTTCAATGATCTAGACCGTTGCAATTGTTAATCTCACTATTGATCGCCCCTGAAATAAATATATTCTAGATTGAATAATCCTATCATCTAATAAAATGAAGGGATTAGATTCTTACATCAACTGGATTATTGACATATGGGACATACAAAGTGGGGCCCATAATATCAACTGTTGGATCAATAAACTATGGTCCAGTTGCCCACTTGGAGTAACCCAAAACCCTATAGCTTTCTTGCAAGTAATATGTGTGTGTGTGTATATATGTGAATGTGATTTCCTTTATATCATTCTATTTACTAGTGATCTAGAGATCATTAGTGATCGAAACGATAATCAACCATGATGATCAATGTTGATGAAATGATCCATCATCAATAATGATCATTAACGGTGATGATCAGATCTATCGCTAATGAACATGATCACCAGTGAAAATAGAACTTTCTTCATATATTAGCATTTTTTTCTCTTTCTGATGATGATGATTATATGCGTGATATAAATTGGCTTGATTTGATTAGATATAAGCCCTTTTTTTCATTAGCAAATAGAAAATTTAGTGCTAGAATGTTTCCTACACATATTAATAGGTTGTGCATAACCTGAGTGGGAGTAAATTCTCCTCCACCAAATGATGCATGCAACTTGTAATGGAATGTTGTACGTTATAAAAATTTATTCTTATAAAAGCATTAAACTCATCATAGATAGAGAACTTGATTGTTCTATACCGTCCATTCGGGTATGTAGACTTTCAGATCTCGTTAAAATGTGTTCACTACTTTTATATTTTGAAAATTTGAATAACACGTATAAATATTGATAATAAAAATTAAAACCTTAGATCATAGCTAAGTAGTGATACTTATGTAATGTAGAGATGGCCGTCAAAGCGTTAATCACTGAACAGCTGAAAGGACAATATTTCCACGGTAACAACTACGAAGACTGGCCCCTCGCGGTGCGAAGCCTTTTGGACTAGAACGACATATCACATACACTCGATGAGGTTCAAGAGGAACCCATATTGGCTAAAAATGGAAATTTACAAGAACATAGGGTTGCGATGACTCGCTACAATAAGTGGCGAAAATAGAATCGTTCAGCCCGTAATATCCTTCTTAGCACTATGCACAAAGAACTCATACCTACGGATGAAGTGCATGACATCGATAAGGGAATCTGGGAAGCACTGATAAATGCTTATGCGCAAAAGTCAGTTGCGAGAGTTAGGGCAATGGAATTAGAATTTCAGGAGTATAGGATGTCAGTCGGCTGCCCCATCAAAGATCATATCCGTAAGATGGAGCAGATGATAGGCGTCCTTAGGAATGTTGGGTGTAAATTGACTGAAAATCAAAAGATAATAGCAATGCATCGTTCCTTACCTGAATCATGAGCCCCAATCAAAAGAATTCTGAATCATACTGATTCTATCACTACGTTCAGAAACTTTTGTGGCCACTTGGTACGAGAAGTTTAAATGAATGCAATTCAGTCAGGTTCAGCCAAGGCCTTTATAGCAAAGACCCATAAGCGGAAAGCTAATAAGAAACGGTTTAAAGCTCGCAAGAAGGCGAAAAAAAATAATAAAGAAAAGAAGTCCACAGCACCTCCTCTAAATCTCAAGAAGAGGAATGAAAAGAAGAAGCAGAAAAAGACAAATATAGCCTGCTTTGTCTACGAAAATTTCAGCTATTATGCTCGAAAGTGTGCCCATAAAAAGACGGTAATTCCTAAGTCACTAGATACTTTGTATGTAGGCGTTTGTTCTAAAATCCTTTCCATTGATACTATATCTAACGAGTGGATTTTGGATTTAGGCGCAATAAAGCATGTGACATAGAGTCGTTGAGGACTCGAGGAATTTCGGCCTGTAGCCAAGGGAAGTTACAAGGTGTATATGAGAAATAATGATATCGAAGACATACTAGGGATTAGCGTTTCCCATCTCCGTACGCGCATAGGGCAAACAATAATTTTCCGTGATATTCTTTTGCACTGGGGATGCATCAGAATTTAATTGTTGTTTCTAGGTGTTTTTTTTATGGTATTGATATTCGATTTTCCGGGATAAGAGTTTCTTTGAGACTAAATAACCTTGTTTTTGCATGAAAAATTTTAATTTTAAATTTATTTATTCTAGACGTAGATACTGATAATGCACCTCTTGCTTTATCTGCTATGTTGAATGAAACTGTAGTATCTGAATCTCAAAAATGGCACTCGAGGTTAGGTCACATTGGAATGGATCGTATGACAAGACTAGTACATTCTGGTCTGTTAGACTCCTTATCCAAAGTTGATTTGCCATTTTGTGAACATTGTGTGTCCGGGAAGACTTCGAAGAAACCATTTCCCAAAGCGGCTAGGTCAAGGATACACTAGAGATAATCCATTCAGACATCTATTGACCCTTCAATGTACATGTTAGAAATGGATGTCAATACTTTGTCACTTTCATTGACGATTATTCACGCTATGGATATGTGTATCTTATCTTACACAAATCTGTGGCTTTTGATTGTTTTCTTAAATATAAAGCTGAGGTGGAAAATCAGCTTGAAAAAAAGATTAAAATCCTTCAATCTGATAAAGGTAGCGAGTATACATCTGAAACGTTTAAATCATATTGTGAAAATGTTAGAATTGTTCGGCAATACACAATGACTTACACTCCACAACAAAATGGTATTGTAAAGAGAAAGAATAGGGTACTATTGGACATGGTTAGATCGATGATTGCACAAGCTAATCTCTCTACCACATTCTAGGGAAACGCACTATTAACAGCTGTCTATGTCCTTAATAGAGTCCCATTTAAATCCATTCCTAAGACACCATATGAGATGTGGTCTAGGAGAATTCCTTTTCTAGCCAACCTACGCCCTTGGGGATCTTTGGGATATGTTTTGTTACCTACTTCGCATAGAAGTAAACTTGATAGTAAAACCATTGAATGCGTGTTTATAAGGTACTTTATACATTCAAAGGGATACGTTCTAGTTTATAAGGACCATGGACGATGGATTAAGATAGAATCTTGGGACGTCACCTTCGTTGAACATAGATACCCGAGCCGAATGCAGCAAAAGGTTCCAATAGAACTTTTTGAATTACCCGATGTATCTCATGAGATTGGGAGTTCTGCTTTTTAAAATGACGATGCTCCTATAGTTCGTCAGGACAGTGGGAGAACATCTCAACAGGCTCCTGAGTTATGTCGAAGCGAAAGAGGATTGATTCTCCGAAGATATTTCGATATTGAGTGACAAACATTCTCTTGCGTTACGGTTGATGATGATGAACCTGATTCGTATCAGGATGCATTATTATCTTCTAACTCAGCCGATTGAGTGATTGCTATGGACGAAGAGATCACTTCCATGGAAAAGAATAAAGTTTGAGAACTTATTGATCTGCATTCCAATCGCAAAGCGATAGGTAGCAAATGGGTACTAAAGACCAAAAGAAAGGCAGATGGTACAGTGGATAAGTATAAAGCACGATTAGTTGCTAAAGGTTTTACACAAAAAGAAGGCATTGATTACGAGGGGCACGATTAGTTGCTAAAGGTTTTACACAAAAAGAAGGCATTGATTACGAGGGGCACGATTAGTTGTTAAAGGTTTTACACAAAAAGAAGGCATTGACTACGAGGGGCACGATTAGTTGCTAAAGGTTTTACACAAAAAGAAGGGCATTGATCACCTATCGCAAAGTTCTCCTCAATCCGCATGATCTTGTCCATTGTCGCAAGTTTAAATTTAGAGTTGTATCATATTGATGTAAAGACCGCATTCTTAAATGGTGACTTGGATGAAGAGATATACACGCAATAGCCTGTGGGTTATGTGGACAAAAAGCATCCAAAGAAAATCTATAAGTTGTCGAAATCTATCTATGGGCTGAAGCAATCTTCAAGACAGTGGTACATGAGGTTCCATTTGGCCATCACCACTTTTGGATTCACGATGAGTGAAGAAAATCATTATGTATACATGAAACGGTCTGGAAGATCTTTTCTGATACTATCTCTATATGTAGACTATATCCTGCTAGCTAGTAATGACATGCAATTGTTGATATTGACTAAAGGTTGGCTATTCTCGAACTTTGAGATGAAAGACCTCGGTGAAGCCAACTTTATTCTTGGGGTAAAAATCATTAGGGATCGCCCTAAGAAATTTTTAGGCGTGTCTTAAGCCACCTATATACAAAAGATCTTACAGCGGTTTAGGATGGAAAATTTAAAAGTTGTTGAAACCCCTATGGATAAAGTTACCAAGCTAGACAGAAAATCGTGTCCCCAGACTGAAGCCGAAAAATTGGCTATATCCTCAGTACCTTATGCAAGCGCAGTAGGGAGCTTAATGTATGCTATGCTTCGCACCAGACCGGATATTAGCTATGCAGTTGGCATAGTCAGCCGTTATCAGAGTAATCTGGGACAGTCTCATTGGCAAGCAGTCAAACGTATATTCTGTTATCTCAGAGGAACAAAAGACCTAATTTGTGTTATGAAGGTAAAAACCTCGAGCTCAAACAATATTCTAATGTTGCTTGGGGTAATGACCCTGACTAGGGAAAGTCTACTTCAGGATATGTATTCTTACTCGGAGAAGGAGTTATCTCATGGTCGAGTAAGAAATAGACTTCCACAGCTCTTTCATCTATGGAAGCCGAGTACATTGCATGTTGTACTAAAATTCAGGAGTGTGTATGGGTTCACAGATTTCTATTGGGTCTGGGTGTTGTACCGAATGTTCGTCAGCCTATATCGCTGAAGATAGATAATACTTCTGCCATTGACTTGACAAAGGACCCTAAACACCACCAGAAGTCTAAGCACATTGAGATCAAGTATCATTACGTCCGTGATCAAGTGAGAGATAAGAAGGTTGCCCTCAGCTACATTCCTACTAAGGAGATGATGACTAATCCTATGACGAAACCTATAGCTAGAGATCTATTTCAGGTTCACATCAGGTAGATGGGATTGAGGAAAGCTTGAGTAATATACTTGTTTTATAGTACCTTTGATCTTTTATTAATGAATAACACATTTCATTTATTCAGTATTGAACATTAATATAAACTAGGTAAGTAGATCATCAGCATTTATATTGAGATCATGTAAAATTTCTATTTTTGTCGGCAGGCCGGTCACCCACTCACACGGGTTAACCAACTTTAAATGTACAAGAGAGGTACAATTGGGGTCATGTTCATACACTGAGGCATGAACTTCTCTTTATTTTTAATAATAAAGGATGAGGATATGAGTGAATCGTATCCATTTACAATCTTTTAAGATTAAATATGAGACTGATAAAGTCGAATAATATAATCGCACCATTCCCTTACATGCTATCAATGTTATGGCCTGAATTTATAGTCAGGTTATGAGATGAGTCGTACCTCATGTAAAATAACTTGCGTATTATAGACCCAACATACACCTAGTATTATCTACTTTACGACGTGAATTGTAGCCACGTGCTGGGACCTTTTACCTACAGGTTGCTTTGATTCGATCTAATCATTGCAATATGCAAGTAACCAGTCCTGCAGTAACCAGTCCCGCACATGCAGGTCCTTACTCTTACCCGGGTGGTAGACTACCTGGAGTTTCAACACCAGGTCAAGGGTTCGAGTACCCACGATGTGTGTGCGTGTGGCGTGAGTGTGTGGGGGTCTGTGTGCGTGTGTTAAAAAAAATAAAAATAAAAAAATAAAAAAATAAAAGAGTAACCAATCCCGTAGGTGACTTTTTGTTTCCTTAGCTACCCTCCTCTTGTGTATATAAGGATGAGATTGAGTGTCGCTACTTTAGTGTACTATGATGAAAGGTCATTGATTGGTCAGACTCGGTTACACTAGGAAAGCGGCTTGATTAATTTCAAATTACACATCTGCGTAGGGAAGATCCCGTGACAGCTACACCAAATTTCTAGAACTTTAAATACGCATTTGAAGACTTATCCGCCTGCAGTATCAAGTTGTTTTTAATAGACTTTTGCAAACAATATTTTTTCTTAAAAGCATATCTATAAGTATTGCTTTAAATCGATTTTAGTCGAAGTTTGTGAAAAATCAAGTTTTCAGAAAACTCGATAAGTTGGATAAGTGCCTATGTTAGCCGAGTACTCCATATCAGGAGTTAACTCCATCCGGTGTGGTCATGTGGGCTGGGACAGGCATTACAAAGCTTGGGTTATTGAGTACTAGTTAGGTGGTCACTTAGTACTTAAGCACCTGTGAGAAGATTACGGTGATCCAGCTGGTCCCATGCCTTTGATTCTTTTGATCGCGATGTTTGATTTTTTTATTGTTATTAGGCGAGTTAGATTGACAAATTTTTGTGCCTATCTCACAATGTGATTGAGTGGGAGATGTTGGACGTAATCCAGTGGGGCCCACTGGTGAGCAATCACTAGTGGGTGGGTCCCATATGTTTAGGTTTCTTCCGGCTTCTTCCTTTCTGTTATATTTCAAATTCAACTTTGAATTTAATTTTAGATGGGAGATAGGGATATGACTGGATTATCTGGTCTCATTCAATCTCTCATTCTTTCATATAAAAGGATGAGACTCTCTCGTAAAATCTATCACAAGAAATATTGTAGGTATACAGAGATATATAGTGTGCACCAAAATTTGTCCATTTTGGCTTGTCCTTGGGACGATCTAATCCATAAATCGTGATCCGGGGTCACCTATACCGTAGGATCAGAGGTGTGAATAGATTCATCTGCTCCTGTAGTAGATAGGCGGGCCGTTGGAGCATTAATCTTCTGCTTTGTGAGGGTTCCAAAACTCGTGTAGACCGTCAGATCTTGAGGGCTCACCTTCTGCACTTTCCAACACATATAATCTAAACCGTCCAATGGTGGATCATCCAGGCATCTAATCTAAATGTACAGAATGGTGAATCAAAGCCATTCAAACACCATGGAAACCTCTTTTATTTTTATTTAGGGGTAAAATGAAAAACTCTCATCTTTACAAAGATAAGGACAAAAGTTTTATTATTTATATTATTAATAGTAATATTTAATGGTCAATTGTTTCCTGTAACAGTCAAGACTCTAATAAAAATTATACATAAGGTGTTTTTCGCTCTCTATAAAAATTGAGAGGATTTACTTCGCAATACTAAAATGATAGTGGGTTATTTGGCATATAGCAAAAGGAGAGGCGGCTAATTGTAGAAAAATCCCCCACGGCTGTTCGATCTTTCTATTACAAAAATCCTCTCTCTCTCTCGTTCGATCTTTCTATTACAAAAATCCTCTCTCTCTCTCTCTCTCTCTCTCTCTCTCTCTTTCTATTACAAAAATCTCTCTCTCTCTCTCTATTCTTTTGAAACTCTGACAGGCCAACGTTCTTCCCGGGAGGAAAAGCTCCTGAAGCCATGGCTACTCCACCTTTGGCAATATCTACTCCTCAATTCCACTGCTTCAACCAAACATCTTCTTTTTCTTCTTCTTCTTCTTCGAACAATCGACACCTTCCCAAGGTATTTCTTCCTTTCTCCACAGTAATTATTATACTACAGGCGTCCTGCGTTTTTCTGCCATATATGCCTTTTTTGGATTCTGATAAGTAGAGCCCATATTTTCGTAATCGAGCCCGTTGATTGGTTGCGCTTCACCATTTATATGGAATCTGCCCCAAAAATCTCCTTGATAGCCCAATCTTAATGTTTCTGTTTTTGGCGTACAGATGGACGACCGAGAGGAGAAATACAACAACGGTCCACATTCAACTAGATATATAACAGAATATTCTGATCTTGGTGATTGTTGGGGTTTGGTGTATACATGGTGGGATTCAACAGAGCAATGGTCTGGATCACTGAATAATCATCGGCAACAGTAGTTATAATTGAAAACCTGCAGATGCATCACATATTCCACTTCTTTCCATTCTTCAAGCACGGCTTGAAATTTCCATTTTTTTTTTTAAATTTTAATTTAATTTAATCTAATTTTATTGATCTAAATCATCTATTCGCAGGGAACCCATCTCCCGATTCTGATTGAAAAAACAAAATCTGACTATAATCTTTCCACTCATGGGCACTGGCTTGATGTAGAAAAAGCTATGCTAACATTAGATTCATCATTGAAAGATGGAGATAAGCTCGATCCTGCACTTTATAACTCTGTCATTTCTCTATGTATATCCAAAAAGTCACTGCAAGATGGGGCCCGGCTTCGTGCTCACATGGCCAACGTTGGCCACAAACCCGATGTCTTCTTGGAAAACCAGTTCCTTAATCTGTATGTGAAATGTGGTGAGATCGACACTGCACGTGCGCAGTTCGACAGAATGCATCAGAGGAATACTGTGTCTTGGAACATCATGATTGCGAGTTACTGCTTAAACGGGCACTTTCTTGAAGCTCTGTGTCTCTTCAAAATGATGCTCGATGCAGGCCTGCTTCCAGACCAGTCAACGTACTTGAGTGCTTTACGGGCTTCTGTTGGGTTGGGGAATATGAAACATGGTGAACAAATTCATGCCCATGTAATAAAAATGGGTTTTTGGTATTGCATTCAAGTCGGGAATGCTTTAATTAATACGTATGCAAAATTGGGCAACTTGGAAGATGCTGAAACTGTGTACGGAAACATGATCGAATGGGATGAGGTCTCTTGGAATTCTATCATCTCTGCAAATGCTCAAAATGGATGCAGCTATCGAGCTCTGTTTTTGTTTGTGGAGATGCAAAAGGAAGGTTTGATACCCGATGAATTTTCCTTTGGAAGTGTGCTGGGATTGAAAGATGCAGCAATAGTTGAACAGCTCCATACTCAGATTACCAAAAGTGGGTTCGGGGCCCATGTGTTTGTTGGGAGTGCTCTTCTTGATGCCTATGCAAAATGCGAAAATCTCAGAGATGCAAACTTGGTTTTCAATAAGATGCCTGCCCGAAATATAGTGACGTGGAACGCCATGATAGCCGCATGCGTGGAAAATGACCGGGTGGATGAAGGTCTGAAGCTTTTTCTGCAAATGGAGGAAGTGGGGATTCATCCAGATGAGTATACTATATCCATCTTGCTCAAGGCAATGGTGGTTCAATCGATGATGGAGGGTAAGCAGCTTCATGCGCTAACAGTTAAAACCGGGCTCCACACTGATGCCTCGGTTGGAAACACCCTCATCACCGTGTATTCCAAACATCGAGAAGTTGGTGACTCTCAGCAGGCTTTCAAAGACATTTCCAGGCCAGATCTCATCTCTTGGAATGCAATGATTCAATCATACATCGAGAATTATAGATCTCAAGAGGCCCTGATTTTCTTCCTGGAAATGAGAAACCTAGGAATCGAGCCTGATGAATTCAGCTTTGTTAGCATCTTAGCCGCTTGTACATCGCTAGCACAGCTCACAACTGGTAAAGAAGTTCATGGTAATTTGATCAAGACAGGTCTGTTACCGGATGCTTTTTTGGGAAGTGCCCTTATTGACATGTATGCAAAATCCGGGGCTATATCAGATGCTAAACATGTATTTGATGAAATCGAGCATAAAGATTTGATCACGTGGAACTCGATGATTGTGGGGTCTGCTCAGAATGGGAACGGGGATGAGGCTCTGAAGCTCCTCTGTTTGATGCAGGAAGATGAATTAGAACCGGATAATTTCACCTTTGCTGGCATTCTTGCTGGGTGTGCTGACATAACAGCAGTACAGCAAGGCCGGCAGCTCCATGCGCTGATTTTGAAATCGAGGATAACCACAGATACCGCTGTGGCCAATGCCCTGATTACAATGTATGCTAGAGTTGGAAGCATAAAGGAAGCAGAAGAAGTTTTTTCCAAGCTCACGTCTAAGAACATAGTCTCTTGGAGTGCGATGATCGGAGGTTATGCACAGAATGGCTATGCCAGGGAGGCTCTTGAACTCTTTGATCAAATGGAAAGATTGGATGTGAAGCCAAATGGCATAACATTTGTTGCTTTATTGACAGCTTGCAGCCACACAGGGCTGACAGACCAAGCCGAGATGTTTTTCCATGCGATGGAGAAGAAGTATGGGATCATACCTGGTTTCGAGCATTATGCATGCATGGTTGATATCTTAGGCCGGGCTGGGAGGTTGGATGAAGCAGAACAATTTATAAACAGAATACCAAATGGGCCAAATCCATTGGTGTGGCGAATGTTGCTGAGTGCCTGCAGGACACATGGTGATCTTGATAGAGGGAAGAGGTCAATGGAAAAGATACTAGCTCTAGAGCCTGGTGATTCTGCGGCATATGTATTGCTTTCTAACATCTATGCGTTGCAAGGGAAATGGGAGGGTGTTCTTGAGGTTAGGAAACTGATGAGAGCGACCGGGGTAAGAAAAGAACCTGGGAAGAGTTGGATTGAAATTCGGAATAGAGTACATGAATTTGTCGCGGGCGACTATTCGCATCCGCAAGCAGATGAGATATACTCAAAACTGAACCAGTTAATGGTAGAGATGAAGGTTGAGGGATACGTGCCAGATATTGATTCTGTTCTCCATGATGTAAGGGAGGAAATGAAGGAGAACTTGATTTGTTACCACAGTGAAAGGTTGGCTATTGCATTGGGACTCATCAACTCAGCGCCTGGCATTACCCTCAAGGTGTTCAAGAATCTGCGGATTTGTGGAGATTGCCATAAGGCTGTGAAACTGATATCTAAGATTGTTGGCCGGGAAATTATAGTTAGAGATTCCACCCGATTTCATCATTTCAAAGATGGTATGTGCTCTTGTTCAGATTACTGGTGAGGCCCTATAACAAAATCCTTGTTTGCATTTGTGGCATAGGATTTTGGGAGCATTTGTGTCCGTTCTGTATTCTTTTGTATTACATTGTATTTAGATGTGCTTAGGAGGCTTTATTGATTCTTTGGGAGGGTTTAATCCCAAGTAAGAAGAATAAGGTGTTTTCAATGTCCCCATCTATTATATTCTCTTGACAATGATGATCACTTTCAATTTACCAAGTGAAATTTCACTTGGTTTAGGTTGGTTTGGCTGCATAAAATTTCATGAAATATCATCAAAATTTGCTCCAAATTGGAATGAAATATCATGAATATTCAGGATATTTGATGCAACCAAACTCATCCTACCCTTATTTAATTGAGGCCCACCAAATTTCACAGTATATCATGAAATACCAACTGCACCCTAAATACAATAGAAGAATGTTGACCACACTCTATACAAAGTACCCCAACACAAGATCCACTGGTACACTCATGTATAGATCTATCGACGGGCCGGACCTCAGTTTTTGGTCCAGGCTGGCCACTAATGGCCCTAGATGTGTATAATTTTTAATGTTCTTGTTGCATGCTTCTAGGTCTGGATGTGATAGAAATCAGAATCATTAGTTGGGCTAAATATCAAAATAAAGTAAGATAATTTAGCTAAACCATCAGCTATCTAAACAATCAACTAGAGCAAGTCCCTACACATCAAATTAATCTAAACAAGAGACATGTAAGAGGGTATGCTTTATTAATATTATAAAAGGGGACTTTGTCCATGATTATTAAGTAGACAACTCGAACATCAGTGAAGCTTATCACTCATCGTACACAAATGTTATTAACAATACAAAGCTGGGATTGCCAATATGCTAATCTCAAACCTCAAGTTTTTGTTTGGTTGCACTATCATATTTCCCAAGAGTTTTGAGTGATTTATGCAAATTGCTAATGTTCCTTTCATCGAGTTTCTCCGGTGGTCATATGGTTTCTAAAATATGGAACCATAAAAATGTTCTTGCTCTACAATCCCCAGTGACTAATGATGCACATAATTATGATAGTACTGAGCTAAGAAGTGCTTTTGTGGATCATTATCATCAAGTAGCTCGAAGTAACAAATTCCATGGTAATATAAGATATATGGTGAGCATACCGTCATTTCCTTGTCAATGCTGACTGTGCAATTCCCTTTGTAGGAGGGCATTGAAGGGAATGATGGATAGATACAACTTTTCTAAGAGGTTAATTAGCTACAAAATATATGGTTGAGGCTTTCCAACAATACAAGGAGTATAAACTGAGTTGGAAACATTTATCAAGATTGATGAGGAAGAAGATAGTAGTGAGGTATTGAATGACCTTTTTTTTTCCTTCCTTTCTTTCTTTTCTTTTTTTGGACAGATTTAATTAAAAGAAAGAGGGAAATAGGGAGAAACTTCCTAATACAGAGAAGGCCAAAACACCCACAACCTCATTAGCCTTTTCTCCAAAAAAGCGATGTGATGCTCGGAAGCTTTCTTTCATCCTTTTCAAAACTCTTAGCATTGCCTCCCAGCCTTCCTAATACAGAGAGGCTAATGAGGCATCTTATGGCCTTCTCTGTATTAGGAAGTTTTTCCCTATTTCCCAATGTCCCTCTTTCTTTTAATTAAATCCGTCCTAAAAAAGAAAAGAAAGAAAGGAAAGGTCATTCAATGCCTCACTGCTATCTTCTTCCTCGTCAATGTTGATAAATTCTTCCAACTGAGTTTATTCTTTGTATATTACCTAAATCACCAAACCCCTACATTTTCAATTTAAGAATAGCACGATCCGGATTATGGCCACATGATCCTACCACTAGCATACTATGTATCGAAGGAAATATGCATACCCTTTCCTGAAACATGTACCGAAGTGAACTGCAGTCCAGTAACCTTGGTCTTGGAGTCCCCTTCAACAATTGATTACCACCAAGAATCTTTTACAAAAAAGAAAGAAGGAAAAAGTTCAAACATTCTCTAAGAGTCATGGCCTCTGCTTTCAAGAATTGCCTTGCCCTGCTGGACAGGAAAATGTTTCAAGAGCCTTGTTTTTAGCATCTCTAATCACTTTGCCAATACCACTTTGCCCGGGAAACCAATACACAAGCTTTTGAAATTGAACTTCGACCAGACCATTGGTGCTAACTTCCATTTAGGCAGATCCCCAACAATCACCTCCTCGCTATTTACCACCAAATCCCAATTGGCATACAGGTCAGACCTTGTAACCTCTCAAAACATGGGTGTAATAGTGGCCCACTTGATTATCTTAACTTTGGTTCTCTCTACTACATTGCCAATTGACACTTTAACATCATTAATTATGTGATTGTTCCTTTCTTTCCATCATCATCATCTAAGCCTTATCCCAACTAATCGGGGTTGGCTACATGAATCCTTTTCCGCCATTCCACTCTATCAAAGGCCATAACTTCAGTTGGGCCATAGGTCTTCAAGTCTTTTCTTACCACCTACACCAATGTCCTTTTGGGTCTTCCCATTGCCATTCTAGAGTGTTCAACTTGTACCAACTCACTCCTAACTGGCGCAGTCATCTCCCTCATACATGACCAAGCAATCTAAGTCTAGTTTTTTCTCACGTATCATGTAGTGCTGCTACTCTCAAATTCTCTCGAATGCATTCATTTCTAATTATATCCTTGTCTTGCCACCCATCCATCTCAACATCCTCATTTCTGTCATACTATGAACATGTTCAGCCCAACATTCTGTTCCATAAAGCATGGCTTGTCTTATAGTCATCCTATAAAAATTTCCTTTCAATTTGAGTGGTGCACAACACTTGTATAAAACACCAGAGGAACATTTCCATTTCTTCCACCCTGATTGAATTCTATGTGAAACATCCTTCTCAATCTCTCCGCTCCCATGAATAATGGAACATATTTCCCAAAGAGAGAATTGCAGGGAGTATTTGCCACAAGGTCCTCCCTCTCTCTTAGAAAGGGATTCCACCCCAACCTTTCATGACATCGACAATGAAAGTCTATAGTAAATAGACAACAAAATAACATTCAAGACATCTACAAAGTATCAAAATGTAGGATGTATTTTGACATAAAATCAGAAAATTATCTCTTTTAGATTCTTGATCCCATATCGAAGACATCCTAAATCATAACGAGGCAATCAAGACTGCCAAGGACCTAGTCCAGTATCTAGAATATGAGATTTACTCAAAAGTTGTTGAGTGTGAAAGTAGTGTGGTTTTTGCTGCCAAAAGTTAAAAGAGGAATTCAATCAAAAAAATGTTTAGGACAGCAGGCAGATAGAGTGCTCCTAGTAGTCAATCTAATCTACACTACCAGTAGCCCATTCCTCATTATTTTTGTCTATACCCACCTCATTACCAACACAACTACCACGGTATTAACCATATCCATTTAAAAATCGGTCGTATCCAACTAGATATCAACCCATGAAATATCCACAATTGCTATAGTCCCATGAAATGTATATTTAATTTATCTAACCAAGAAAAGATAATAAAAAAGAGCCAGAGGATAGGCTGATGGTTCCTGTTTTGTGAGTGAAAAATAAGATCATTTAGCTAGGACTTGCCTCAAACATAAAGTGATAATTTTTCTCCATCTACTAGTGTATTTGTACAGAGGTGTTGATAGTTGACCTAACCTTTAATTAATAAATTGTGGATTAAGGGGTAACTAGGCACGTGACAAATGACATATGAGGTTTTGTGTACTTTAGAACTATCTCACTCGAACGTCATAAGTTGTATTTGGAAAACAATGCATCAAATGATGTCATCAGAGTTGGTACTTATCGCCTCTAGTAAAAGGTAGTAATTCTCTACTACTAAAAAGACTTCTTTTTGTTATCTTGAAATGAAAAAACAAAAACAAAAATTAATTAATATTTGCTAGCTATTTAGTTAAAGATAATTTTAATGTACGATTTTATAAGGAGAGAATTTCACCAAGAAAAAACAATGCAATACTTGCTTGGAGAGAATTTATGGAAGGTTTTTTTAAAGCTAAGTATTGTAAATAGTTTTTCATTATATCGAGCAACTTGTCTTTTGTTGGTGCATCTGATTTTAATGTTGTATCTGAGTCTATTAAGTGGCATAGCAAATTGGGACATGAGAAAAGATTAAATGATTAGCTTAGCATGGGATGGATTACTAAAAATATTTGCAAAAATAGATTTGCCCTTTTGCAAATATTGTGTTAGGAAAAGCAACTAGACAACCATTTTGTATGACAACTGGATTTGAAAAACTTTTTCAAAATTATATGCAATGATATATGTGAACCTATGAATATGTGAGTCCGGAATGACTATCAGTATTTTTTAACTTTTGTTGATGACTAGTCGTCATATGCAATAATATATTTCATTTCTAAAAATTTGCTAGTACTCGGACTATTTTCAGAAATACAAGTGAGAAGTATTAAAAGCAAGTTATATAAAAGAACAATTAAGTACGCATTCATCTGGTATTCCGTTTAGTTGAAGAGATGTGTCGGCATGTGACCATTGATTATTCATGGGTTTTAGGCTCCAAAATAAATATTTTAGATGTAGGAGAGAAAGTGGAGATTCCAAGAACTTGCATATCAGTGTTAAATGTTTAGTGAGGATGGGCGCTATAAGGTAAATCTAATTACTTCAAGCTCTGTTTTGTAAAAGCCAAAATATGAGCTCATCTCATTTTAGTTAACAATAATTATGTATTAGATACCCAGATCTCCAAGGCATAATTAATTCTAACTAAAATGAAATAACTCATTTTTAAGCATCAACCAAACATGGCTTAAGAGTTTCAATTTTATTATTTACTTTTCCTTTTAGATATCTCTTAGTTTCCTGTCCTTTTCATTTTCAAACACAGCCTCATCCAACTTTGGTTCAAAAGATTTCATATGGATACTTTTCCTATCATGTTTGGATTAGAGCAAAGGGAAAGGTAAAGAAAGAAAACATCATTTCCTATGAAATTAATTTTTCATTCTTTGTGAAGACTTTCCTTGCGGGAATTTACCAAACACCATTTCCCACTTCCCTCTTTGTTGGAAAATCAACAAATTAATATTCCCATTTCCTCCTCCAAGAAAGGCATTTTCCTACTATAGAGGGAAAATGGGTTTCTCGAGAGTTAAAACCCATATAGGCCACAGTCCACCTTCAACTGCCTTATATGTGCCCCATGAGCCCCAGCACATGCAAAACATCCCACATTTGCTATTGTCCATTTTTTATTTTTTATTTTTTATTTTCATTTTCATTTTCTTCTTCTTCTTCTTCTTTTTTAAACACATGCACTCACACCCACGCGCTGGCACCACAATGGGTACTCGAACCCGTCAGCTCGTGTTAAAACTCTTGTGAATCTACCACCGAGGCATGAGTAAGGACCCATCACACAGTGCCATTGTCCATCTTGTACCACTCCATATGTGCATGTGCCAATGGGTACTCTACCCCCATCTAGCTTTAAGTGCCCATAGATGTTAAATATATGCTCATGCGTTACTTGGGCCACATTTTCTTATTTCAACCACCTCACATGCACCACGTGTACCACTACTCAACTTCAAATGCTCCTCATGTGCCATTGTTCATCTTCAAGTGTGCCACATTTTCTTATTTCAACCACCTCACATGCACCACGTGTACCACTACTCAACTTCAAATGCTCCTCATGTGCCATTGTTCATCTTCAAGTGTGCACGTGTCACGTGCTAAACTGGAGATGACTACAAGAAACTTTTGGCAATAAAATCTCCAAAAAAAAAAATAAATAAGAATCAGGCCCTAAATTTTCTAGGAAAATCTTGTTGGAAAACAATGTTTCCTTCACAATTTCTTATTTCCTTTCCATGCTTTCTATGAATCCATGTTTTTTTTTTTTTTTTAAATAATAGCAGAGGCCCGCCAGGACTCAAAATCCCCAGTCATAACCTGTGAGTGTAGGCTGAGTGACCTGCTTCCTTGCACGGCTGGAGACAGAAACGGTTTGGACCAGGAAAAAGAACAAGCTAGATCTCCCCTAAATCATGGGCCAAAGACCTCCAATATCCCATCCCATTTAATAAAGACAAGAACTGAAGAATACACAGGAGGCATTTCTACCTGGAAGCTCAGATGCGGCCTGATGTACATACAATACGTCTGGACTTTAGCGTTTGAATCTGGGCCATCTTCCAATGGTCCAAACCGTTTATAAGATGAGTCTCACTTTTTATGGTGGAAAGCCAACAAATAAAAACTCTAAATTGAAATATTTCAACCCTTTGGCTCTTTTACTTTGAATTGCATGGTCACCGTTAAAGGTTGAAATATTCAATCTCAAGAGTTTTCTCAGGCATTCCCCATCAAGGGGAGACTCATCAAATAAACAATTTTGGTCATTTAAAAAACCCAAATCCAACAGCTCCGGACTCATCTTATGCAAACGTGCCGGGATGTATTCGAGCAAACTTCTAACTATTGTAAGAATTCAATGGCATTTCCGTATATTCTTGATATTTTTTCTAGTGATCTTTAACCAAAGGACAGGCAAGGACCATGTAATCTAATAGAACTGGGACCCAAGGGCTCTTCCTACAAAGCACTTGTCTCAGCAGAATACAGGCCTCTAAAGACATCTGAGTGGAACAAGTTCTCGCTTTCTCCAGCATCACAACAATTTCTGTTTCATTTCTTTTTCTTTTTTCCATTAAACATCCAAAGGAAAAGAAAGAGGTAGAGAACAGGTAAAACTGCAATTTCTTCCCGACCAACCTCACATCCAAAACATGGCAGATTTTTCCCCCCTAGGGGAGGACCTATTCCATATTCCAGAACACAATGCAGCTTCAGCTCTGATGATGCTGTGACTGTTCTCAAGATCTAACTCAGGTTGCAATGGTTTGCAAAGTCCTTTGGTTGTTCAAATCAAACCAATCATTTGGTTTTGGAGCGATCATGGCCAACGTCTTCACCTGAAAATTTTGTAACAAGGACCAAAGATCACAAGGTTATTGATTGAGAGTTAATCACAAGAAAGCATGGTTTATGGCATCAGTGCATGGGGATTATATATGTTGACATGAATGCAATCACAGAAGATTATGAGCATGCAGATCATATGAGGATTTTGGTCATGATTGTTCCATCACATGCATTTGATAATTCTTTGAGGAATTATAGAATCCTTGACCCTAGGTTTTGCACTATATAATTTTTTTGAAAGATAACAGCAATTTTATTAAACACATGCCAAACTGACGAAGAACCACAAAGCAAACAACCCTTGAACATAATTTGAATCACAAGACTTCAGACTTGAAGCCCACCCCAAAAACCTCAACTTTAACCCTCCTAAACACTTCCCCTTCCATCCCACTAATATTTTGGAAGTATCAACTCCAAAGCCCCCAAAGAAATGTCATGCATTTACTCCCATCCAAACACATCTCAATTACCATCTACCTTCATTACTCTCAATTACACCTATTTACCTCCATTTACTCCTATCCAAACGGCCCCTTAACCACTTCAAAGACTCCGCATCTAATAGCACTAGGGGGGAATTCCTTGGTAGCTGAAGCAAGTGAACCAATTCTTCGATCTGCTCATCAAGAAGATCTCTTCTAAAGATAGGGGTCCAAGAAACTTCCTCAACTCTCACTGAAAAGCAATTGCTCACCTTCACCACCTCTTCCCTAGCTAAAACCCCTAAAGATGGAAATGTATCCCGCAGACTTGTTTCTCCCACCCATCTATCCTCCCAAAATTTAATGCTATTACCATCTCCCAAATTAAAACCTATACCCTCCCACACATCTTTTAGGGATGCTAGCAATCTCCACAAGTAAGAGGATCGATATTGAGAAGATGTCTCTGTCCACCACCACCCATCCTCCACCCCATACTTTCTAGATATGACCTCCCTCCACTTTGCATCGCTCTCCACCCCAAACCTCTAAACCCATTTTCTTAACAAAGCTAAATTCATATCCTCTAGCTTCCTCAACCCCACACCTCCTCTATCCTTCGAATAACAGACTTCATACCATTTCAAATGATGGAAGAAAAATGCTTATTTTACCATCTGCAATACTGCTGAGATAACTCAGGACAGCTCGACTCCAACTCAAATACTACCAAAAGTCCTATGAACAACAGGGTGAATCACTTAGCCAAAACTGAATCTTCACGCCACCTTCAATTCTACGCAAAGATTCACAAGAAAATAAAATCTAGAAGTCATACTCCACCGACACTCAATGCTCAACAGCTAATGAGATGCAAACTGATCCAAGATAATGGGCATTGGGCTCCCAACAAAGTTGCCTAATCTATAATGCTTCTTCTTTTTTTTTTCCATACAAGTCCAATACCCAAAGTAGCATACAGCCTCATCAAAGGAATTGATTTAAACCCATCAACCATTTACATGTTTATGTTAATTTGATTATATAATACTTAAGAATCCGTTGATTCCATCACATGTGTGTAATGAGTTTACCGAATGGAATGTCATCTTGAAGTATGTTAGAAATATATATAAATATATATATATATATATATATATATATATATATATATATATATGTGTGTGTGTGTTAGCATTTTCGGTAGCACTGTAGTATAGCGTAATCCTGGTAGCATAAGCTACAAGGTATGTATGCATGTAGCATACACTACATGTAGCGTAGCGTAGTGTGTAGAGTGGATAGCGTAAGCTACCTAAAATCTCATTTTTTTCAAGTGTTTTTCTATGTTAGTTAAACACCTATTTTAAAATGGTGATGACTTATACCTATGACACATGGCACTACATTAAACAAATCCAGACCATCCAAATTGTGGTCGATATCATAGATAGAGCACTTAGATCAATCCGGACCATCCAAATTGTGGTCTATATCATGAATTTGTGATGTTTCAATAAATAAAAAAGAAGTCATACTTAGAGATGTCTAAAGGCAAAGAGAGAGGGATTTTGCATGGAAATAAGTGGTTGATGATCTGGATTCGTAGTCAAGAACTCATAGAAATTATGCATTTTGTAAATTTTATCATAGTTCTATTATTTTAATTAAAAATATTAAGGATTGTATAGCTTACGCTACACGCTATAGAGGGCCAAACGCCACGCTATTTAAAACACACACACACACACACACACACACACATATATATATATAGAGAGAGAGAGAGAGAGGAATGCTCACCAATGCACCTTCTTACGTGAGCACCCGTGCGCACCTTTGCACATGTGTCATGGGCACAGAATCTGAACGGTCCACGTGATGCAGCACCCCTTGAAACTCTATGGGCCTAAGTTTCAGCCTGATCCAAAACTCTAGTGGGCCATAGCAAAGAGAAATGCAAATCAAGGGAGGAAACTGTTTCCTTTTGCCATGTCCAACCAGAGTTTTGTATCGGGCTGAAAGTAGTGGTGATGTTTCAAGGGGTGCTGCATCACGTGGACCGTTCAGATTTTGTGCTCATGACACATGTGCAAAGGTGCGCACGGGTGCTCACGTAAGAGGGTACGCAGGTGAGCATTCCTCTCTCTCTCTCTCTCTCTCTCTCTCTCTCTCTCTCTCTCTCTATATATATATATATATATATATATATACACACACACACACACACACACACACACACATTGTGTGTGTGTGTATGAAGTCAGAGCAAAGGGCCTTTCTTGAACTTGTCTTAAGAAGTTCAAAGAACTTACAAGTTAGAGGTTAATCTTTGACCAAATAAGCAGCATTTCTGACACCGAGCTTCTGCACCTGTCCCAACTTTTCTACGAAGGTAGATAGGACAGCCAAGTCATTGCAGGTGTCTCTCTCAGATAACCATTCCTCCTCAAGATGAACATCAACATCCCTGTAAGATGGGTGAATAATGGACTTGAAGATGTGATACAATTCAGAAACAGGTAGGAAAGCCAATCAGAGAAGAGGTATTATATAATGCTCGGGCAGAATGTTCGTACAACACTAATCTGGCTTTCAGTTTGTACAAGTGGGGCCCATGTTTCAGTGATCCAAACTGTTGATATGATGGCATCATCATGGATGGCCATGCACCAAAAAACCTAATATTGGTTCTTAAATAGGTGGCCAAGGAATTGATGGCTAAGAAAGAAATGATAACAACAATTCACATTGAACAATTCAACTAGTCAAGGCCAAATAGTCAATGACTAGGAGTTGCTAATCTGGATTTTTTAGTGCATGGGCCATCAAAGGTAAGGGTCTTCATGTCAATGGTTTGGATCTTGTGGCTGTTGAGAATGAATCAAATTAGATGGTTCTATTTCTCAATCTTTCTGAGATGCTCCTATTGAACCAATACAAGACCATGGGTGACACTTGAACAAACTGAAAGCCTGAATGGTATATTTACAAATGTTCAGCTTGAGGATCTAATAGTTCCTCAAAACAAAAATCTTAATTGGGAAAGAGTTTGCATGTCATTATTGTTGATGGGAGAACCAGCTACCTCCTTAGGCTAAGCACTTCATAATTTTTCCGCAGATAATCGGCATGCTTAGTAAGAGCATCTTGTGCATACTGTTTGCCCACAGTTCTGATTGCAGCTGTCTGGAGTAAGTTCTCTAATGAACCATGTTTTTTTAAGAGCTTCAGGGCCGTCTTTCGACCAAAACCAGGAACCAAATGTTGAATTCCAGGAACACCGTCAACTTCATCACCCACAAGACAGCCTACATGTTACAGTTTCAGTTGGATACAGTCACTAACATTCATTGAGCACAACAGAAACCTAACTGCATACATGATTGAAAGTCCATGAATATGATAATTTCTTTATATCACGGATTTATTTTTTCTTGCATTTTATAGGCGAGTGGGAATGAGCCAGATAGAGAAACCATTTTAAACTTGGCTGACAAATATATTTTTTTTAAAAATTAAAAAGAGAGATATGTAGCTCCTCACCAGGGTAGCATATATTATAGGGAAGAAGTGTATGCCTGCAAGGCCTTGGAATTCTTTTTTAACGATAAGCAAAACTCTTGTTTTGGACTTCAAACGCAGAATGCTGCCTCAATTTAATTATCCATAGGTTGGAAATTTAAAGGGTGCAAGAAGTGCCAGAGATGGAAGCAGTGAGCTAACTAATTTAATTGGTAACTGCATTTTGGGCTGTGGCCCTTATGGGGAAGCCACTAAATGGTTCACCGCCCACACCACATAGTTCTTGAGAGCATCATCCCCATAGCCTTGTCCCGACTATTTGGGTTCGGCTTTACAAATCCTGTTTCACCAATCTCAGAATTAGAAACAGGAATTCCCATGACTGGTTGGCAGAAATTTGGGAATTGACTGTCCACCTAACATTAACTATCCTTTAGCGACGCTTAGGACCAGCTGGCAAGTTGATAACAAGTGTAGTTGCTTGTCAGCAACAATTAACCCAGAACATTGAAAGCCATACATAGAAGCCTTTCACTATTATCTTACTGCATAAATCACCAACCAGCCAAATCAGATGCTGCTAAAACAAGATCTATGAGAATCTTGAGGGAGTACTGTCGTTTATATACAATCTAACATCTATTGCTTTTGACCTAGCAATAAAATACAGTTACAGTTTTTACTTACTGCTAATGAGCAGCAAAAATTATCAACATTTGCACCCCACAGATAATAAATATTGCTTAACAATTGCTACGTATGATACCATATGTATTGTTGGATATGTATAGATATCGTGCATATTGCGTTAGCAGGGGGATAAAAAACAAAGATTTCTGGTAGATGCTATAATGAGCACTGGAAGATTGTCGAGGAAAATGTCATGTCGAATTCCAGCTCTCAGAACAATCAAGGTATCCTTCTGAAGAACAAAATTGCATATTGCATTGGTATTATTGACAAAGAAATAAACAGTATAGAAAGAGTGAGTTGGTTCAAGTTAAAGGCTCTAAAGGGAAGGGGTAAGACCCAAATGGATGTCGGCAGAGGTATTAAGTAAAGACTTGATGACCTATGGTTTAACTGGTCCTTGATAGAGTGGAATGCCAGAACAGGATTCACAAAGCTGGCCTCAATTAGTTGGCATAAGGCATTGATGATGATGATGATGATGATGATGATGTGATGAGCGGAATAGGATTCCCGATGATGATGATGATGATGATGATGATGTGATGAGCGGAATAGGATTCCCGATGATGATGATGATGATGATGATGATGATGATGATGAAGCAGAACAGGATTCATGATGATGGTGACGACGATGACTTGATGGCCTATGGTTTAACTGACGATATGATAACAATGACTTGATTACTTATAGTTTAACAGGGGATATGGTCTTAGATGATTATGATGATGATGATGGTGATGATGATGTTTTAACTGACAATATGATCGATGATGATGATGATGATATCTTATACTCACGGAGACTCAAATCAGCACTCGGCTCACAATTGTATTGAGCTATGTAGTGCTTCAGCGTGTAAAAGGACCAACGTCCAAACTCTGGCATGGGCATAACGATCTGGACATCTTCAGATATCAGCTGCTTGAAATCTTTATCAGGAGATCCAATAACAACTCGGTATCCTCTTTGTAGAGCTTGATCCACAAGCGTAGCTATGGTATCATCTGCTTCATAGTTTTTAATTTTTAGCACCTGCATTGCTTAATAGTTTCAATATTATACTGGTGGAAGATTAGAGATCCTGCAAATTGCAGCACATCAACAGTTCAGCATCTTATACCCATTATTTATAATAGCTATTTTAAGATCATAGCTAATTCTATTGTGAATTACGCAGTTTGTTCTTCATAAGGATTCTTCATTGGTAAAAGCATGAGAAAGTGGTCTAGTAGCAAATCAACTAAAGGGGAGTGAATCCGTGTGCTTCATAAAACACAAACGAGTCTAAGAAACAATTAAAATATTAAAGAAAATTCTTATTCAATGACCTTAAGCTAAGTAAAGCAATGATACAGACTTTTGATAGGTGAAAGTGTTGGGAAAGATGAATAAAATTAATAGGTAAAAGTATCTAGGAGAAATCAGGAGGGTCTCTATTCTTTTGTGTTGGTGGTTGACGAAATCCCTGGAATTCCACACATGAAGGCAGATTTCCCTCTATCTCTGCATATTCTATAATGTCTATTCCTAGGTCTTTTGAAGCTGGCATAAGCATTGGAGGTTGCTATGCCTAAGCATCAAGGTGTTCCATAACGGTAATGATGGCCTTAATGGCCACCGCCATTACCATTATGATACAGATAGTAACAGCCGTTATGGACTTAAAAATTAAAAAAAAATTTTAAAAAAATTTTTTAAAAAAAAACCTGTTTCAGGACCGTTACAGGTCATTTTTTCTGTAAAGGCCATTACAGCTGTTTCAGCCCCATTACACGTAACGGATATGTGACCGTTTTGGCATACTTGTACTCTTTGGTTTGCGATTCAAAATAAACTAAAAACCCAGGAGCTGCTATCTTCCCTTGGCATCAAGGTGGAGCTTATACGTTCTCTTTGCCATAAGGATTGAATCATGCATGCACTTTTTCTTTTCTTGCATTTTCTCCAGATGGAATTGGAGTAAGATCTTCGTGGAAATAGAGTTATCCTTCTAGCTTCTTAACTCCCATTTGGATATATGTGTGTGATTTCATCTTCTCTTCCAGCAAAGTTGATGAGGACATCACGTCACGTACACCCTTACGTACGTATCAGAGGTGAAGGCGGGCCGCGCCGATTTCCCTGTGGCTAGGCGAGTACCTGTGATCGTGTCGAAGACCCCATGTGCATGTGCGAGCATCTAAAAGACCCCACACTGGGAAGATGCACATGGGTTGCTTTATAGAGTGATCCAAACCGTTAGATTGGAGGGACGCAATGATCGGGCCATTGGATCACATGGATCACATGATTGAGCCATTGATCGTTGATCATCCACATCAATTTTACGTTTTATCATATTTTAGGACTTAGTTTTTGATTATTTTATATTTGGACACATTATGAGTGTTTTAGTTGATTTTATTTAGACTAAGGCTATTTTCATTAAAGTTCACAAGACAGAGATTCTTGTAAATTTTGAAACTTCTTGGATTTATAAAAAGAGAGGGGCGTATGACCTCTCTCCCATTGAATTTCGTGATTAAAATAATATATATATATATAAACTGAAAAGAGAGAGAGAGAGAGAGAGAGGCTCTTGCTTTCTTCTCCCATCTTCACGCGATTTGAAGATACTTCCATGCAAATTAGAAGGAAGATTGGTACGAGGCTAATCTTCATCAACAGAGGTGCGAGGTCTCCATCTATCCCCACATCATCTTCTCTTTTCTTCCCCATCCAGGTATTTTCTTCAGATTCTTAATTCTCTCATCTCAAATCTTCATCTTCTCCCAAACCTAACTTTCTCATACCTATCCGTAATCCAAACCCTAACCCTAAACCTAAATTTTCTAATTTTCCTACTTTCCCAAATTACTCAAACCCTAATTTTCACTCTAGGTTATATTAGGTTTCCTATTTTGAAATAGACTATACCCTATGCTAATTGGATGTCCCTACATCCATTAGATCTTAGTTTCTTTTTTATTTAATGATCTTGTGTTATGATGTTGGTAGCTTGGGTCAGGATTATGCATGATTTTCTTTTGATTTTCATGATATTTGTGATGAATATAGCGACGTTTGTGTTTTTTTGTTAAATATCTTAATTCGGTTATTTGATCTCACATGTTACTTAATTCATGCATCCGTCCTGCATCAAAAGTCTATGGAAATTGAAGCAACAAGAATCTGTTTTGTTGGTGCAATTTTTCATATTTGGAAAGAGCTTAATAGTGGCAGTTTTCGCAGAATGTATTCCTCCAAATCTTATTCTTCGCACTATTTTTGCTAACGTTAGATGCATATTTATGCTAGTACTCCTATGGATGGGCTTCTCTTTGGGAAGTTTTGCATTTCGAGCTGCTCGAAACCATCTAGATCCCATGTCAAGAGCCTTCAAAAGGGCCTCCTCTGGCCCCACTATATCATCAGTTTTGGAGGTGCCACTTCCTTTCCTCAGATGAAGGCCTTGCTTGCGATCTAAGAATGTAACAATTCTCATCTGGCTACTATTCTGATGTGAACGTGTTTGGAAATGCCATAACTGGGAAGGTACTCCGAGCCAGGGGCAGAGGGGATCTAAATCTCTGATTTCAAGGTTTTCTGAGGCCCTTGGTGTTGCCCCCCCCCCCCCCCCCCCAATGTCTTCTATTTTCTTTTATTCTCTTTCCTTCAAGGTAAATTATTCTCTCTTGGGTGCTTTTGCTATTGTCTACCAACAATCCTCTCCATCTGAAGATCAGCATCTTCCCGATTCCTCATTAAGTACCAGTGAAGCTAACATACCAATTGCTCTTCATAAGAGTAATCACTCTTGTACCCAATATTCCATATCTCAATTTGTTTCTCTTGTTAGTTTATCTTCTTCTTTTCATTCTTTTGCTTTGGCCTTGCCGTCGGTTTCTGTTCCTCATTTTTTTAGGAGGTGCTGAGTCATGATGTATGGGGAAAGGCTATGGAAGAAGAGATGACCGCTCTTCATCAGAATTGCACTTGGACGTTAACTGTATTTTGCCTGCTTGAAAGCATGCAGTGAGATGTGGATTGGTGTATAAGGTCAAACACAACCCTGGTTGTTCAATGGAGCAATTAAAGGCTTGATTGGTCGCCAAAGGATAGTCTCAAATACTCGAAATTGACTATTTTGAGACATTCCCTCCCATGGTGAAGCTCAACTCTATGCGTGCCAAAGATGATGGTTATACTTATTTATTTCTATGCTCGATCTTGACTGTCTCTTTTTTATGCTGCTTGGATGCTCAGGATCATCCAATCCTTGTGATTTTTTTTGAATCATGGCCTGTCAAGCCAATAATGATATGGAATGAACAGAGTCAAAATCAATGATAAGCTGCCAGCCATGTAATACAAAAGCATTCGAGACATTGCCAACATCCCCATGAAGGTAGGCATGTTAGTAATCCCTATGTACTACAGCCAATGCAAGCCCCTTTATAAGGACAGGCCCTTATAAAAGACTATCTAGGATATTTCTATAATTTTCAGGAAGATTTTGAACCCTCCTAAATATATACAAGAACCAATCATTTATAAATCAAACCTTTTTATTTATTTATATTTATTCTTTTTGAAAGGTAATGAAATTTTATAAAAAGAAAGCGCCAAAGAAAAATCTAAGTCAAAAACAACAGCTACAGCCTGAACAACGAAGACTGAATTACAATCGCTAAGGACCCTTAAACAAGAGCCCATACCACTACATCTAGCTTTGCCCTTCTGAACACCTCCAACATCAACCCACTATTATTCTGAAAGCATCGACTGTTCCTTTTCCCCCACAAATCAACCCTTAACATCAACAACACTAGAACAACACAAATATGAAGGAAAAAAAAAATGCTTAAAATGCCTTCTAGCATGAACCCGTAGCTCAATGGTAGACTTGGAGCGTTTCAACATTGAGGTCTTTTGTTCGAGCAACTTATCTATCCCAAAAAAAAAAAAGGGGGGGGGGGGGTCTAAAATGCCTCTTTACTAGAGCGTTTCATTTCAAATATTAGAAATAGTTTACCAAAAAAGACAACAAGTAAGGAACAGAAAATTTTAGAGGAAAATTTATTCTCTTATAGGATCCAGGTATCATTGGTTCCTAAATAGGTTTTGGAGTGGGTGAGAACAGGGGCGCACTTAATTGGGTAAGAGGTCAACAAAAGCACATAAGACTAACAGTTGAAGTTGCTTTAAGAATTTAAGAGTGAATTCTTAGGTCTTCCCAAGGTATATTAATGTGACTAAGTCATCTTACCAGAATGAGAAAGTGTGCGTGCATCTGGAGTCATTCATCAAATACACATTATTGGCCACTAACTTTTCTGTTTACAACTTACATTGTGGCTTCTAATAAATACAGAAATTTCTTGTATCAGGATTGCTGACTATTTCTATGATTTTTTTAATAGAAACTCTACACAGTCAGTTGTAACTAGCAATTCCACTAGTTTTCCTATCAGTATTAGAACCAAGGCATTCAAAAACAGTTACGTGATGGTAATGGTAGTGCCTGTCAGTGTTTCAAATAGCGCCCGTAGCGTATGCTACGTAGCGTCCCAAATAGCATAAATCCCTTGTAGCGCACACTACAAGGGTCGTAGCGTACGCTACAGCTACGTAGCGTCCGTAACGTAAGCTACGATGCATTTTTTTACTATTTTAATTTTTTATTATTTTTTCACGTTTTCTTTGTTTCTAATGTTGAGGAATGTGACACTTGTATTGTACTTAATACTTTTAACCTATGGGATTTTTATTTCTTTTCATAATTGTGACTTGTGGTTTCAATTAAACATTATTAATTAAAGTAGTTTTCTTAGAAAGTTGTTGATGTGATAATTATTTGATTTGGCTTATATATGTGGATTGGCTTTTGATAAATGATAACTAATAACTTTTTTTAACATGCTTATAATTGATAAAATGAATCATCTTTTAGGCATTTTTATATTTTTTCCCTTTTTTTCACTATGTATTATATTTGTCCTATTTTTAAATTTAAAAATAGAAGTATCGTGTAACCTATGCTACACGATACGTATTTACGCTACGCGCTATAGAGGGTTGAGCGCTGTGCATCACACTACCGCTATTTAAAACATTGGTGCCTGTTATGCGATATGGGTCCATAACGCAATATATATATATATATATATATATATATATATATATATATATATATATATAAAGACCCGTAATAGGTGTGTAACGGACATTATGGGCTCGTAATGGGCTAATTCGAGGCCATAATGGACCGATATGGGCCCGAAACAGGCCGATACAGGTCCAATAAATCTTTTCCTTCAAAAGAATTTTGACCATCACAGGGCCATAATGGCATGTATCGCAATGGCCATAAGGCTATCCGTCATGGCCACCATTACTGTCATTGAATACCTTGAGTAGAACTAGATAATTTTGTGTATGGATGGCAGTTTTCAAGAATACTTCGATTGATCGGTGTTACAGCTATTCATAGATAAAAAAAGCATCCCTTTCTGAAAAACCGAAGACGGGAAAAAAATAAGAACAAATTACTCATAGCGTTAATCCCATACGAGTTGCAAAATGGAAGATATAATGAAGTAAATTTTGTAAAATAACACAATTAATTTTTCCCTTCAAAGGCAAAACAAAACTCTAGTCTGTTGTTCAAACACACAGCATTCAAAACAAAAAAGAAATGTTCACTCACAGGCACATTGCATTTCTGAAGGACATCTGTGACACGTGGCATGGAATAGTATGGACTGCCATCAGTACCCCTCGAAGTTCGTTGCAATGCAGATAACTCTTTTGAGTATGGACTGCCATCAGTACCCCTCGAAGTTCGTTGCAATGCAGATAACTCTTTTGAGAATCGCCTCCTATGTGCTTTATATGAAGGTAGCATTTGTCTTCGATATTCATTTGCTTCGTCCCCATCGAGAACCTGATGAAATTCCAATTAAAACAAAAGGTGATCGTCAGAAGACGAAAACATTTCCAGGTGTGTGAAGACAGTTACGACAATTTAAGTTTTTTTTTTAAAGGTAATATTTTATTGCAAGAACAAAAACTACAGACCACAAAAAGACGAAAACAAAAGCAAAGCAATAGGGGAAGAAGAAAAACAAAGAAGAACAGAAAGAGCGTCTAAATGGAGAACAGGCACCTTCACAACAGCCCAGACTCAAGAAAACCAAAAAACAGAAAAGAACAGGACAGAATAAACAACAGGATCCCCCTCAGCTAGGGGGCCCAGTCTCTAAAGAAAACTAGCACTCTGGAGAACACTCCCGCTGCTGAACTTGAAGAATTCCTGAAGCATCTGCTGTTGCGCTAAGCCCAAATGGCCCATAAGACGGTTAGGAGGATCGTCCTCCATTTCTTTTTGCCCAAAGCTCCACCCTCTTCCGCATGCCAACCAGACAGAAGATTTTCAATCAAGTTAGGCATAACCCAAGAGATTCCTGCTAGTATGAGGACGCTCCACCAGATATTGGACGAGAAAGGGCAATGAAGTAGAAGATGGTCTACCGATTCTTCTGCTTTGAGACAGAGGGAACGCACTGGGGATCTACATCCTGTGCTTCCTAAGGTTGTCAATAGTTAGAATTCTTTTTCTTCATGTGAACCACCCGAAAGCAGCCACCTTTGGCGAAACCCCATAGAACTAGATGGGGCTGGTGTGACAGGGGGAGAAGGAGGAGGAAGCGGATAAAGAATTGTAGAAAGGCTTCACTGAGAACCTCCCCGAGGGCAATAGCGACCAGCAAATGGCATCTTTCGAATTAGATGGGAGAGGCGTAGGAGCACCCTTGCACCTAAAGGAATCAGCCATAGAAGAGCAAACCTCAGGTCCCAGATTGATTCCAAAGAATTTAATCTTGTAAAGATTGATTTTCATGCCTGAGACCACTTGGAACCAAGTGATAGTAATGCTAAGGAGGGCCACCTGCTTATCTTCAACTTCGCAGAACAAGAGAGTGTCCTCTGCAAACAGCAAATGAGAAATCGGGAAGTTGAAATTTGGGATCGAGACTGTAGAGTCCTATCTATTGACTTCTCGAGACCATGCCACTTAGAGCCTCTGTTACCAGCACAAACAAAAAAGGTGAAATAGGGTCTCCTTGGCGAAGGCCCCTAGATGAGTTGAAATACCCAAATGGCGAACCATTAATGAGAATAGAGAATTTGGGTAACATTATATAAGATTTTATCCAAGCCTTCCATTTGAAGCCAAAACCCATGCGATCCATAACATGGTCCAAGCAAGACCAATCCACATGGTCATACACCTTTTCCAAATCCAATTTGCATAGGATACCAGGCTTCTTAGACTTAGTTCGGGAGTCAAGACATTCATTAGCGATAAGCACAAAATCCAGGATTTGTCTCCCTTCCACAAAGGCAAATTGATAGGGAGAAATAATCTTTGGAATCACATATCTAAGCATTTGACCCAAAACTTTTGAAAGAATTTTGTACGAACTTCCAACAAGACTAATAGGCCGGAAATAGTGTTTTAAATAGCGGTAGCGTGATGCGTAGCGCTCAGCCCTCTATAGCGTGTAGCGTAAATACGTAGCGTGTAGCGTAAGCTACACGATGCTTCTATTTTTTTAATTTAAAAGTAGGATAAATATAATAAATAGTGAAAAAAAAAGGAAAGAAATTATAAAAATGCCTAAAAGATGATTCATTTTATCAATTCTAAGCATGTTCAAAAAAATTATTAGTTATCATTTATGAAAAGCCAATCCACATATATAAGCCAAATCAAATAATTATCACATCAACAACTTTCTAAGCAAACCACTTTAATTAATAATGTCTAATTGAGACCACAAGTCACAATTATGAAAAGAAATAAAAATCACATAGGTTAAAAGTATCAAGTATAATATAAGTGTCACATTCCTCAACATTAAAAACAAAGAAAATATGAAAAAAATAATAAAAAAATAAAATAGTAAAAAAATACATTGTAGCTTACGGTACTGACGCTACACGCTACGTAGCTGTAGCGTACGCTACGACCTCTGCAGCGTATGCTATAGGGGATTTATGCTATTTGGGACGCTACGTAGCGCTACGGCCACGCTACGCTACGTAGCGTACGCTACGGGCGCTATTTGAAACACTGGCCGGAAATCCTTAACATTTTGAACCCCTTCCACCTTAGGAATAAGAGAGATGAAGGTATTGCCCAACTTAGAGGACATTCTATTGTTAGAAAAGAAATCAGTCACAAAAGTTGACAAATCCGGAGCAACAGTGTCCTAGAAAACCTAAAAAAAGGCCACCGGGAAGCCATCAGGGCCTGGGGCCTAGGGCTTTATCCCTCCCTAGACCCCAAACAGCCTCTTTAATTTCGTCGATACAGAACGGCCTCTCCAAAAGATCCATGTCCATATCAGGTAAGGACCTGAACTCGAGATTGTCTAGAGAGGGTTTGCAAACCTAGTCAACAGAGAGCAATTCAAAAAAAAAAAATTTTTTTTTTTAAAAGGAATGGAAAAAACTATTGTTCCGATCGCCTTCTTTTAGCCAAGTTTTTCTAGATCGTTGGTACCATTTAATCTCCTCTTCCTTCAATCTAGCACAATATTCCGCTAACAGAAGGGCTTTGGACTCATTCTCCATCTCGGACAGTTGACCAATTTCTTCCATAAGGTCCAACTCCTAGATTGAAGCCAGAATGGAGGCCATTTTAGAATCCCGCTTACTGGATATCTCCTTATGCCACTATTTGAGTTTTTCTTTCAGGGATTGAAGTTTCTTGTGCAACACAAACCATGAGTTCCCTCAAAGTGGAGGGAGCACCACCAATCCATAATCATTTCCTTAAAACCTTCCATCTCCAGCCACACCAATTCAAATCTGAACGGTTTATGGCCCCAGTTAATGATTTCGGTTTCTAACAAGATAGGGCAGTGGTCAGAGTCACACAGGTTTAGGCATCCTGTTCTGACAGGCAAAGTTGAAATGAGAAATCCATTCAGAAGACAAGAGGAAACGACCAAGGAGCAAGGTGTCTGGTATCGGTTACGTATCGGCCGTATCCGCCGATACGTAACGGAAACGGTAATGGCCGATACGCGATACGGGGTCGTATCGGCCGTTACGTTTTTTTGCACCCGTATCGGCCGATACGGGCCCGTATCGGCCCGTATCGGTCAGACGTAACGGTCAGCGTAACGGTCCGATAACGGCTATTTTTTTTGTCGTTTAATGACTTTTTTTCTTGTTTTTTCAAAATTCTTGCTTCCAAACTGTTTTTCATACCTTCCAACAGTAATTTCGACCAACCTTAGCTGGTTATTTGGGACAAAAACACGTTATATTACGGATTTGGTTGAATCAAAGCTCGGTGGGCCATTTTCAGAAATTGGTCAAAAATAGGTATTTATTTTTTTAAATATGTTTTACTGTTTTAATCATGCCATATGATGTGTTAATCATATTAGAACATGATAATGTGCATTTTACAGATTTGGGGTGTCATTTAATATTTTTTTAATATTTTTTTCTATTTACGCATAAATTTTGACCCTTTTTTTTCAAATTCAAAAAATCAATTTTTAATGGTTGTTTTGCTGTTTTAATCATGCCATATGATGTGTTAATCATAGTAGAACATATTAATGTGCATTTTACAGATTTGGAGTGCCATTTAATATTTTTTTATATTTTTTTTCTATTTACGCATGAATTTTGACCCTTTTTTTGAAAATTCCAAAAATCAATTTTTAAGGGTTGTTTTGCTGTTTTAATCATGTCATATGATGTGTTAATCATAGTAGAACATATTAATGTGCATTTTACAGATTTGGGGTGCCATTTTATATTTTTTTATATTTTTTTCTATTTACGCATGAATTTTGACCATTTTTTTTAAAATTCGAAAAATCAATTTTTAAGGGTTGTTTTGCTGTTTTAATCATGTCATATGATGTGTTAATCATAGTAGAACATATTAATGTACATTTTACAGATTTGGAGTGCCATTTTATATTTTTTTATATTTTTTTTCTATTTACGCATGAATTTTGACATTTTTTTTAAAATTCGAAAAATCAATTTTTAAGGGTTGTTTTGCTGTTTTAATCATGCCATATGATGTGTTAATCATAGTAGAACATGTTAATGTGCATTTTACAGAATTGGGGTGCCATTTTATATTTTTTTATATTTTTTTCTATTTACGCATGAATTTTGACCATTTTTTTTAAAATTTGAAAAATCAATTTTTAAGGGTTGTTTTGCTGTTTTAATCATGTCATATGATGTGTTAATCATAGTAGAACATATTAATGTGCATTTTACAGATTTGGAGTGCCATTTTATATTTTTTTATATTTTTTTTCTATTTACGCATGAATTTTGACCCTTTTTTTTTAATTCAAAAAATCAATTTTTAAGGGTTGTTTTGTTGTTTTAATCATGTCATATGATGTGTTAATCATAGTAGAACATGTTAATGTGCATTTTACAGATTTGAGGTGCCATTTTATATATTTTTTATATTATTTTTTTATTTACGCATTTATTTTAACCCTTTTTTTGAAAATTCGAAAGATCAATTTTTAATGGTTGTTTTTGCTGTTTTAATCATGTCATATGATGTGTTAATCATAGTAGAAGTGTAAAACATGTTAATGTGCATTTTACAGATTTGTGGTGTCATTTTATAAATTTTTTTTATTTTTCAAATTAGTGACTTTATATTTTTATTTGTTTATATTGACAGTTTTGGAGCTTCTTAGGGTTTAGTTAGAACATAAAATTATCTTTATTAACATAGGTCATACACTTATACTCATATCCTAAACCTAAAGAAATGTCTGGGTCTGGCCAACAACAAGTAAGTGAGGATATTGGATGGCAACATTGTGAGAGGGTTGGTGGTACTAGGCATCAAATGAAGTGCAAGTATTGTGATAGACTAGTGACTGGTGGAATTACCCGTCTCAAACAACATTTAGCACATCGAAAGGGCCAAGTTGCGCCATGTGTCAGAGTACCGAAAGAGATAATGCTTTTAATGCAAGCTAGTTTGGATGAGTCGAAGGGTAAACGTCTTCTTGTACATAAAAAAGAAAGATGATATTTTGGATGCAGCTCGACAGGAAGTGTTTGGTCCTGAATATATGGGCGTTCGTGATGAAGATATTATTGATTCTGACGAAGATTCAGATCGGGAATTAACTATAGCTAGGAGAGAGAGCGTGCGTCTAGCTCGTGAAGAGGAAGAACGTCGCCGCATGTTTGGCACGCATGGGTCAGTGCGTGATACAGGGGGGGCAGTGGGAGTGGGAGTGGGACAGGGAGTGCAACTGGAAGTGCAACTGCTTCTGCAGGTGGGACTGAGGGTGGGGGGTAGGTTTGGTGGGTTACGACGTATGTTTGGGAGCCGACGACAGACATCTTCACGTGATGCCCCTATACGTTTGGATGAAGAAGTAAATGAGCCTAGGAGACCCTCTATTGATCCAATCCTATTTAGGAAAGAATCAACTAAACAAAAAAAATAAAACAAATGTGGAGTAGAACTTCCGTTGAGAAATTAGGTAGAGCAGCAGCAAAGTTATTTATACATGCCAACATACCTCCTAACGCGGCCAATTCTCCATATTGGCAGGTGGTAATCGATGCAGCAGGCAGGTGAAGGAATAAAAGCTCCCACGGCTAAGGAGATTAGGGGGAAATGGACAGATGCAGAGTATGTGGATGTGAAAGCATACGTGGCTACCTTTAAACCTGTATGGCAAGCCAGAGGATGCACGATCATGTGTGATGGTTGGACTGGCCCAACCAGACGTAGCATGATCAACTTCATGGTGTACTGCCACTTAGGAACTATATACCACAAGTCAATTGATGCCTCAGAAGCAACAAAAGATTCTGAATATATTATGGGCCTAATGGATAAAGTTGTGGATGAGATTGGAGAGGAGAATGTAGTGCAGATTGTGACAGATAATGAAGCATCATATAAGCTTGCAGGACATATGTTGATGGATGAGAGAAAACATCTTTTTTGGTCACCATGTGCTGCCCATTGTATCGATCTTATATTGGAAGATATTGGGAAGAAGAAGAATGTTAAGGAAATGGTCGAAAGGGCAAAGGAAGTGACGACGTTTATTTACAACCATAATCAAGTAGTCGCAATAATGAGAAAGTTCACGAAAGGACGAGAGTTGTTGAGGCTCACATGACTAGATTCGCAACAAACTTTATAGCATTAGAGAGTTTATTCCAGCATAGGGAGAGTTAAGTGAGATGTTCGCTTCCCGAGAAATGGCTCAACACAAAACATGGGAAGAAGACATCGCACACCGGCCGATGTTGTGAATACCATATCTTGACAACAAATATTGGAAGAAGGTTAAGGCGATCCTAAAGGTGATGGAGCCACTAATGAGGGTACTCCGTCTTGTTGAAACCGATGAAGCACCTACCATGGGCTTCCTATATGATGCCATGGATAAGGCAAAGCTTGCAATTCAACGTGATTGTAGAAACTGGGAGACCTATTGGAAGATGATCGACAGGAGATGGACAAAACAACTCCATCACGATCTTCATGCAGCAGGTTACTACCTAAATCCTAGGTATAGATATGCCCAATCATTTGTTGAGGATGATGAAGTTCGTGTCGGGCTAAAAAATGTGATAAAGAGATTAGAGCCTGACTTAGATTTACAAATAAATGCGTTGAATGAATTAGATACATTTGGAAATCGCCTTGGTAGCTTTGAAGATGTTCTTGCACAGCATGCAGTGTCTAGGTTGCAACCGGCCGAATGGTGGATTAATTTCGGAGAGTACGAAGAAGGCTCTCCAAAAATTGCGATAAAGAAAAGTTTTGAGCCAAACAACTTCCTCTAGTGCATGAAAGGAATTGGAGTTATTTTGCGCTCATTCATTCAAAGAATAGGAATAGATTGCAGACTAGAACATTAGATAGACTTGTCTTCATGCACTACAATATAAAACTAAGAATGCGACGACATCATAGGAGCATTACAGCTGCCGATGACGGAGACTACTGTCCAATAAACTTGGACAATATTTATGATGAAGATGACCCACTTCTACCTTGGTTGGAAACAAAGGAAAAGCAAATTGAAGAGGATAGTGAAGAATTGAAAATTGATGACCCAGAAATACGCAAAGCGCAACAAGAGAGTCGTGTAGATGTGTTGGACCCAGTAAGAGGGGTAGCATTTATGCCACGTACAGATACGGCTCAAGATCAACAAAAGAGTACGAGCAGTGGTAGCATGACCGTGTCGGATGATGACGACCCCCCTGCCCCTGGTGCTGGCACTTCTGGTGTTGCTTACCCCCCTATACAGCCGTATACAGATCGCGATGGCGATGAACATCGACGACGTGGTACACGTGGTCGGACTTACGAGTGTACCGAGTCACGATACAGCCAGCCGGATGAGGGTACATCTAGTGGTGCACGGGTCCGGAGGTCCTAACATCAGCAGGCTCATGGTCTTGGTTATTATGATAGATATTCTTATAGTCAATTGGATTATGATTATGATGGTTATACTGAGCCTGTTCCATCACATTCATGTTGGAGTAGCCCTCCCGATCAATATCCATATGATTATAGATATCCAGATCCAAATCCAAGTTACTCATCGCAGCAGACGCACTCTCAATCTCAAGATTCTCAACGGCCAGTATGGGCACCAGTATGGCTATTCGACGGCACCGGTGGATATCCTTACTTACTGGGTCGAGTCGTTGCCTAGTCGATCAGGGCATCCTCTGGTTTCGTTGATCTAGTATTTCCTTACACCTTGGATATTATGGATATGCAAAGACCTACACCTATTGACAACCTCAGCTGATGGTGACGATGACGATGATGTGGAGGTCGAGCAACCACAAAAAAGCAGATTTTCATTTTGGTGGTGACTTGTGATTGTGAGTATATATTTGTATTAAGGTAACTAGGTAAGTATTTGTAGCAGACAGCTCACAGCAGATATTGCAAGAAGCCATGCAGTCATGCACACACTTGACACTGTCGAACTTGTATTTAAAATAACTCCCCTGACAACCAATCAAGTAATCCTTAATCAAGTTGCAGGGGAGTATATCAGACACTACTAATTTATTTTTTTTAATATTCTTGACTTAAGGATGACAGGTTATAGACAGGAATCACAGTCACGTGCACAGGACCACAGGTATGTTCGAGAAATTCCTCAAAAATAATTGCAAACACCTAATGTAAGATATTTTTATATTACATTCATTATAATATATCTATCATTGATAGTAGACAGTTAGAAAATTAAAAATATGAATTTTGTAGTCAAATTTAGGTTATCTGGTTCATCAATTCATCAGACAGTCCGATACAACTTCTCACCAAAGAGTGGACCGTTACACCACCATAACCATGTTCCAATTTATAAATGAATGCATATTTGGAATGCTTAGAATATTCCGAATTTAATCCATATTTTTTCATATTTTTTTGGCAAAAAAAATTTTTTGGGCCGTTACGCCCCCGTATCGCCGTTACGCCCCCGTATCCGTATCGGTTTTGGAGGTCACCGTTACGCCAACCGATACTGATACGGGACACCTTGCCAAGGAGAGACATCGTAGGTGAGGACCTATTGTTAGACCAAGTAAATTTAACAGTTCCCATAGGGATATCAAGGAGACCATGCATAGCAACCCAGTCCGCAAAGAGTCTCATAGAAGATGAAATGCCAAAATCAATCAGCTTTTCATACGAGAAACAGACTACATTCAAATCACACCCCCCCCCCCCCAACTCCCAAGGCAGCCCCCATTTATCTTTCACGGAGCATAATTCCACCCAAAACAGTCGCCTATTGGCGGGGGTGGAAGGCCCATAAACTCCAGAGAGCACCCACCGGAATCCAGGTGATTCATGAAAAGCAATGTTGACTGAGAACACACCAATCCAACTGTCTTCTATGGCTCTCAGAGAATGATCCCACAGCACTAGAATTCCACCTGCCAAGCTGGACACATCTAGGGCCTTCCATTCATACCTTTCCTTCTCCAAAGTCCAGACAGAACAAGCAATGCTGCTGGACAGACTGGAGCTTGGTTTCCTGCAGCACTACAATCTGAGCTTTCGATCTGGAGAACATCTCTTTAAACTGGGACCGCTTATGAGAGCAATCTAAACCTTGCACATTCCAAGAGAGGATCTTCATTGGTGAACCAACTTGGCCCCTCTTCCCCTTCTTTTTTCTTTGGGATGAGACTACGTCATTCCCGATTCAGAAACACCCAGTCTGGCCGGCTCCCTTTTGGATAGGGGCAACCTATGAGAAATAATCGGGGATATCCCACCGACAGTCACTTTGAAGCCCCTTTGAGCCACTAGCTTGAAAAGGGCAATGTAATCTTCATCGGTATCTCCAAATACCACCCCCAACAATCTCCCGACGTGTCCAACTACATCCCTAATCCATCGTTTTCTTTTGATAGCTTCCACCAACCAATCCAGGACTTTAGCTGGATCACATAAGGAGACACTTCCCACCCACTAGTGGTTGCCCACAAGTAGGCCCCCCACAGGCCCATGTCCAACAATACATATAGCAAATGCATATGATATCCAAGCCATTGACTCATAAAAATGCTCCATAAATTGACTATGGGCCAAAAATCAAACGACCTCAGAATTGTATCCATGTATTTAAAATTTAAAAAAAAAAAAAAAAAAAAAAAAAAAAAAAAAGAGCCTAGAAAAGCCATACGAAAAAGCACCAACCAGACAGAGAATTGTGTACACCATTTCTTGGAATGGTTAGGATTGCAATTCACGGTTGTTAACGAACGCTTGGGATCATCATACAGACATGCCAGGTGGACTGGAGAGATTAGAGAGAGAAGAGAGAGGAACTTACAGCGATGACGGGATCTCGAAGGCTGACTTGGGAGAAGAAGAGGGAAATCCATCGGGCGAATGAGCGTAGGCTGGGCCGGCTTCCCACATAACAGAGCGGATTCACGTCCAAGAAGAAAACCCTTCTACTAGTCCCCAATTTCTTGATATTGGTGGTGTCGCTTGTCTTGTTTCCGCATTTCTTCTTCATCGGCGCCTCTTCCTCTACCCCATCAACCCCAGCTCTACTGAGGTTCTGAGAAGAAGCGATGACGCCTCTCACCTCTCGCAGACTCCTCTTTCTCCTCCTCTTTAGTGAAAGATGATAAGAAAGAGAAGGTTTAGAAGGATTCAGCTGTAGCTGCTTGGAGAGAGGGAAAGTGGCTATACTGAAAGAGCAGTGAAAGCAGGCGACAGCAGCTGCAGCTTCCAACATCTCTATTCACTTCTGCAGCGGATGCTGCACATACTCTCTCTTCCACGTTCTTTACCTCAGCTGCCCGCCTTTTTATCTCGGGAGAATGGATACGTATGGTACGGATGCCGTTTGGCGGAAGCGGATCGCCTACTGAGTAAACTCCGTGGGGCCCACCGTTAATTGAATTTTAGCCACTTCGTCTATCTATTTTCCTAGCTTATGAACCCAAATATGAGGGAAATCCAAAGCTCAAGTGGACCACCAATAATGAGGATTGAACGCTTACTGTTAAAACTTATTAGAAGCCATGGAAGTTTTGGATAAGCTTGTATTTGTGTTTTTCCTTCACGCGGGATTAGGTGATTTTAGGTCACCTTTCAATTCATCTGAGCTTTGGATCTGCCTCATTTTTTGGCACATGCACTAAAATGATCAGGAGCTGGAAAAATGAATAGACAGGGTGGATAAAACACATACATCATGGTGGGTCCACAGAGCTTTGACACCAGCTATCTGGTTAGTTGGGTTATCAGCCAAACCGCTGCATCCACACGCTACAGTCGAGTTTTTGGTTTTCATCAACCCATGCCCAGGGTACCCAGTGATCTAGACCATTGGTTTGTTGAGCTCAGCCGAGAAGGCAACGGTGTGCATGCTGTAATAGTCAAAGGAAATGGCACATCTTGGTAGCTTTCAGGAGTGCCAATGGGTCGGATTCACCCCACCACCCCACCCAACCCATTTACTAAACGGGTCAGAATTTCAACCCGAAAGCAAGTCCATGGACCATTACCTTGTGGCCATCCGACCCACTTAAAATTCATCAACATCAAACCCCGCCCAACCTAATAAATTGAATTGTAGTCAAGTCCAGCTTGAACAGAACCAACCAATTTAATAGAAATCAAATTGAATTGTAGTCAAGTCCGGCTTGAACAGAACCAACCAATTTAATAGAAATCAGGTCGGGTCAACCTGACCTGACCCAGCACAACCACATTTCGGCTTAACCTGTACACGAACCAAGTTAGCTTGGTTAACTCGCTCGATTCAACTCGATTTGAAACTGAGTTCGAGCCGAGTTGAGCTGATTTTTGGAGCTCGAAAAAATTTCAAGCTGAGTTCGAGTTTGTCTGAGCTCGAATCAACGCAGATCGAACCAGGATCAAATCAATTCGGTGACTTGGTTATTTAGATATTGACTTTGCTCACCAAGTGTTTGATGAAATGACTCAATGACATGGCGAGGAAGGTATGAGACAAAACAAATCATTACAAAAAAAAAAAAAAAAAATTACATGACAAAACTACCCTTATATTTTGATTTTGATGATAGTTATTGAGTGTTTGATGAAATGTCATCAAATTAATGCTGCTGTTTTGCATACTATGAGAAATTGAAAGTGCATTCCATGTGTTTGAGAAAACGTCGCAGAGGTTCGAACTCGGCTCGAACTGGCCTGAGCTGCTGATCGAATCGAGTCGAGCTGGCCAATCAGGCTCGAGGATCGAGCCAAGCCGAGTTCTAGCTGGGGTCAGCTATTGGCCGAGTCAAGTCAAGCTCTGCCAAGGTCAGCTCGGTTCAACTTATGTACAGCTCTACTTCTTATAGAACATGGGGCTAAAGGCTAGCTAGCCCTTCCCATGCATCCATTGTGTATCTATTCTCGTCATCAATTAATTTCTTCAGGTTCTGGCCCAGGTTGGATTAGGTCATCTAGCCCAACCCAGTAGTATGTTATATGGGCAGGCTGAGTTGAGTAGGGTTAAACCTAGGGCTTTCAATGTGCCAAGCACGGCCAAGCAAAATCATAATTTCAAATAGGCCAGGCCCCAATAGTTTAAAATTTGGAACTGCTGTCTCATTGACAGCCCTAGTTTAACCCAAGCCCAACCCATTTACTTAAATGGGCCATATTTTTTAAACTGAGACCGACCCACTATTCATTTAGCTTGGCCCAAACACACCTTAGAACCGTATTGGACCAGGTGGGCTGGCCCAACCCATTGCTACCTGTCACGCCCCAAATTCAGAAACCGGGCTCACAAAATTTTCGATCGTCAAATCCAGCGTGCGACCAATCCGGTACCCAAATCACAAAGGCAACATCATCATCACATATCCACTAATATAAACAGTTGAATACAGTGCTGAAAGGGAAATATACATATATCAAAAATTATATGTTCCAAAAATCCGTTGCACGCTCCAAGCTCAACGCTGCTATGACCTAACGCCACCTGCACGCATCTATTGTGCATAAGCTTATAGAAAGCTTAGAAGGTAGTGAAAGTGTGTGCGTAAGGTAAGTGTTAAACACACAAATATCAGAGTAAGCAGAAGTACTGACAAGTCCATGAATATCATCAGCCTTATCCAGACTATGTGATGCAAAACATAATAAACTAATATCATATCTGAGAATGCAATACAATATACAAATCCTGACGAGGCCACGAATGTCATTAACCTCATGTAGGCCATATAAATGCAGAAACGTAGCATAGCAACCCAAAATGTCATATGTCACGAATGTAATACAACATGCGGTGCGAATGAAATGACTAAGATGGAGTGTGAAGTCAGGATGATAATACGTAGTATCGCAAGCTATGGGATCCATCATGAGGGATTTCTATCTAAACTAGTCTTATACCTAAATTTGAATAGTCGGACTCAATGTGGTAAACTCCTGATCTCAGATTGGTCGCACGCCCCAACTGAAATCCTGGCCACTGTAAAGGTACACATAACAATTAGTTGTGCACCATCAGATTGAGTGGATAGTGAATGAATGAACGAATGAGTAAAATGCTGGATATGCAACTCCTACTCAATAAGTCCACATATTAATACTGTACATCTCTGGGATTATCACCGGAGTCTATTACACTTTACGCCAGCATGTCGCCCCTATCCAAACGCACAACTGGGTAAGTGGAAGAGACCCACTATCCGTCTACCAATATCGGGCCCGGTTCGTCGATAGCGGACCCATTTCTCAAGTTGGTCAAACTCAACCTAGGTATTATTCTTTCACTCAGGTGGGTAGGGTCACACCCCCTCCCAACCAACCACGACATAGTGGGAGACGCGGCCTACTAGTATACGGCCCTCATGTGCTCATATATATATATATATATATATATATATATATATATATATATCCACTCGGTCCAGACGTTGGGGCATCTCCTGGCCACGGAGGTTTAGGGATTTTCACCCAAGGACATCTATGGTGCCCGTATACTAGAACCAAACATTTTTGCTGTCCCATCTGGCCATCCATGATATGCCTGTGGAGGCCACGACCCTAATGTCGGTAGGGCGTATGATGGTCATATCACAAAATACGAGATGCATGAGTCATACCATCTAGTCATGCAGCAATCATGCGCGAACCGTGCGCTCATGTGGGCAACTCTGTCTCTCAAGGAGTTCCATAAACAACCTGCCCTATGGCATATGCAATGGTCAATCACGTCTCATAACAAACATATAAATGATGCATATGGGCGTGTATGATGATGTTATGTTATCACATACTCATAATCGGTATCGATAATCGGCATCAACAATCCGCCTCGATAATCGGCCTAACAAAAGGCCTAAGGGAATGTCACAATGTGGACATTTAACCATCATTGCCCATCAATGTGGACATTTAACTAACATTGCTCTCAATGAGTGACCTTCATAGGGCCAAACATATAATAGGCCCATGACCTCACATAATAACCCAATAAACATCACCATGGGCTTCTCAAGGGCCACATATACATCACATCAGGCCTCACCATATGAACTTCATATATATCACATCGGGCCTCACACACGGGCCTCATATACATTATATTGGGCCTCATCATATGGGCCAATATGCAATACATCGGGCCTCATCAAACGGGCCACAAATGCATCACAATAAGGTGGGCCCTGCACATTCCAAATGGCCTTCAAATACATTGCAATAGGCCACTTCCATGGGCCACAAATATATCGCATTGGGCGTCATACTAGGGCCTCATATACATCGCATTAGGCTGGGCCCTACTGGACCGCGTAGATATACAATACATACATCACGGCAGGCCGCACAAATGGACGACATAGATATTCAAAACAAAGATTACAGTGGGCACAAATAGACGGCATAGATATACAATATATACATCACAGTGCGTCCCACAGCACGTCCAGATGGTCGGTGCTGATGTGCAATGCATACATTAAGGTGGACCTCATCCCAGAAAACAATTGGGTGGCGTGGTTGAAAACACATTCATCATGGTGTGCCCCACACGCTAATGGACTGCGTGTATAAAACATATACACAATGGGCCCCACCATCTAGGGGCAGATGGACGGTGTGCATATAGATTACATACATCAAGGTGGGTCCCATCCCACACGTGTGGGTGGACATGCAGCAAGGATGAAATACATATATCATGGTGGCTGCGCACCACCCGTCCAGATGGATAGTGTGGACATAGAGCATATATAACAAGGTGGGTCCCACCCCCACACGTGCCACACGTGTGGGGTGGGCCCACGATCAAACAGATGTACGGTGTGTGTAAAACACATACACCACGAGGTCCCACCGTCCTGGCAATTAGACGTTGCGGATGTAGAATAAATGCATCGAGGTGAGTCCCACCCACACATGTCACACGTGTGGGGTGGGCCCACGAGCTATGGATGGATGGACAGTTTGATACAACACATACATCGCATTGCAGGGGGGGTACCACCCGCTGTTAGGGAAAAAACAGATGGACGTGTGAAAATACAACACGTCATTAAGGTGGGCCCTGCCCGTCCAGAACATAGATGGACGGCGTGGCTAACAGATACATCACGGTAGCCTCAGCACAGCACCGTCCAGAAGGACGGTGTGAATATAGAATGCAAACATCAAGGTGGGCCCCACCTCCACACGTACAACACGTGGAGTGGGTCCCACGTCCTAGACGGACGAACAGATTGGATGGTAAATACATCACAGTGGAGTCTCATGTGTGGACAGCACACATGTGCACCCCTGATTTGGACGGTTAGGATTGAACACATATATCACGTTGATCCCACCGTTCAGGTGGACGGTGAGGATATAACATTTACATCATGCGGGCCACACCGTCCTCAGCTGGACGGTGTGAATGAAATACACACATCATGGTGGACTCACGTACTAGGCATAGCACGGTGTGCTTCCACCTAAGATTTGCATCTGCCTCGTTCCAGGCCCATGGCCTAGGGTCCTGGATGAATGATGTGAATGAAACACGTACGTCATGTGGGCCCCTCATCCAAGCCATGGACGGTGTGGATTAAGCTCACATATCACGGTGGGCTCCATGCAAATGGACGAACAGCGTGGATTTCATCCACACATCAAGTGGGTCCCGTCTAGATGGATGAATGGTGTGGATGAAATCCACACATGGGTGGGTCCCACGGCTGTGCAGCGTGGATCAAGTGGGCCACATGCTAACACACACACACACACACACACAGAAGGGGAGGGACCCCGCCACTATGGGCCCTCCCTATACAATGCATACATCAAGATGGGTTCCACCATATGTGGGCCCTCAAATATACAAAATCAATAATTTAATATGCTATGAACACTCACTGTTAGATCTTGGACTCCTCTTTCCACCGATGCATTTTAGAGCTCCAAGGGATAAATTTTAATGGTTGAGATGATCTTTAAAGGGTGGGATTGGGTGGTAGGAAGGTGGGCCACACCTAGCTTCTTCCTCTCCTTGGAAAGCCATGGACGGTTGCTCTCTTACTTGGGAGAATGGTTTGAGAGAGAGAAAGAGAGAGAGAGAGAGAGAGAGAGAGAGAGAGAGAGAGAGAGAGAGAGAGAGAGAGATGATGCAAGGGGTGGGTGATGGATGGAGTGATGGGTGTACTTTGAAAAGGGATGGGTGGAGAGAGAGAGGGTTAACTTTAGGGGTTGCTTGTACTTGGGGATGGGATATTACTTGATATGATTGATATAATTGATGGGACATTTTCTATTGGGTTTGCAAATGTGCGGCATTTTCCTCTAACTGAACGTGGGCCCACATCTCTCGGCTTGAGTATCGCATAGGTGTGCGAGTCGCGGCAACGACACGGTCGCAGGGGTACAAGTCTCGGGTTGAACCAACTCTAGAATATGGGATACGACTCAGGATTGCGCCCAAATGCTAATTACAGGTCGTGGGTTACCGGAATTCGACCGGGAGGATCGCGGAAGTCTATGGAACAGTACGGACTAGGATACGGGCCTTACACCACCCGTCCCCGCCTAGTATTACTCAAGTCTAGTTTAAAAAGTGAACATTGGGTGCAAGGTATGCCCAAACAAGTCTAAGTAACGGATATATACATGGTATAGATAGCCTCTTTAATTATCTTCTACTAGTTTGCTTCATGTATATAGGCTGGATATGGTCATCTAGCCAAATTTCCACTAATAACATATTAGGCCTGTTTAGTTGTAAGGGAATTTCATCCCATGGTGTTTAACTTCCCCGAAGGTGTGTTTGGATTGATGGAAATGGAAAGGAAAATGAATATTATTTTCCATGAAACTCACTTTCCATAGTTTGTCAAGCTTTTCTTAGTAAAAATTTGTCGGAAACACAATTTTCCATCACAATTGTTGGAAAATAAATAAATTTATTTTCTCACCTCTACCCTTAAAAAAGGTATTTTCTCACTATGTAAGGAAAATGAATTTCTCAAGGGTTAAGCCCAAATGTACCACCATCCATCTTCAATCACTTCACATGTTCCACATGTATTATTTTGTGAAATGAACCATTGTCCATCTTCGATTTTGCCCCACGCATGCCTACTAATCCATGTGTGCCAATGTGTCACAAGTGTCACCGTCCATCTTATCTTGTATCCCACATGTAAAGGATCCTAATTTGCTAATGTACCACACGTGACACCATCCATCTTCTCTTGCATCCCATATGCACTTATGTGTTGCATGTACCACCATTCATCTTCTCCCACACCACACATGTGCAAAGCATTCCACATGTGCTAATACGTGGCATGTGCCATCATCCATCTCCAATCGCTTTAAATATACAACTTATGTCAATGGCCAATATGCACAAGTGTTGCCATCTAGCTTCAAGTGCCCATGTGTGCTTCGTCCAACCTCCCAGCCCAGCCTAAGATATCAACCATGCATGCATAATGCTCGAAACCAGCTATGATCCCATCATTTGAACGTTTTAACGAAAATTAAAACAAAAACAAAACCAAAAGAATCGATGCAATGCTGGAGAAAGAGGGGGCTGTTACTGTTTGACTCAGATATTCCTGCATGCAAGAAAGTGATAATTGTCATCAATTGTCACAATAATCACCATTTGGGTTTTCCCCAGTGGATAATTCCCCCTCCTACATTGAATCCATGCAAACCTGCAACAAGTTTAAGAAAAATTCGATGTGGATTGAGACCATGGGGGAGGGGGGCAAATGACTTACATAATGAATGGCATTCTCGCAGAAGATTAAAACAAGACAAATACAAATATACTTTCCAACAAATAATTTCAGCTATACAAGAGTTGGGTACATCTCAAGTGTTATTATTACTACGGCCTGTTTGGAATATATCAATACTCGTGCGGCAATTAAGTTCGAAGGTCCGATTTGCCTAGAAATCATAACAGCTGGATGGCTGCAATTGCCGGGATCTTCTCTCGCAGCTTCTGTGTTATTGCCACCCGAACAGTCATGACCCCTGCTGCTGGACCAGTGATTCGGACCCTCACGATAGGTTCCTCGATGTTAACAAGTTCAAGCTCACCACCCCCAGTTCCCACCAGGTACGGCCTTATTTCTTCGAGTACCTAAACCAGGAAGACAGTTACAAGCATGCATGCAATCAGTAATAAAGCCTGCAAAGTTCAAAACTACAAAACGGTCCACACAAGCCAGCAAAACTCTGAATCATTGCAGTTACTGAATAGCATAGTTTGGAAAATGGACTTGTCAACTTGGATTGACACTAAAAAATTCAGCACATATTCTCAATGAAACCTAATTCATAAATTATCATTTGGACAAAACGGTATGCATAATAAACCACCACATGGCTTTGCTATGTCCACACGCATGTACAAGGCAGTTCATGTACATGCAGGGCTGGCAATGGGCTGGTTTGGCTTGGACGGGCTAGGCCCGATGCTATAAGACCCGAGACCCAAGCCAACATTGATCTGCGTAAGAGGCCCAAGCCTGAACCCTAGAGCTGGGCATGGGACAACTCGACAACTTGTCCGACTCAGTCAGATCTGACTCGATCCGAATCGAGTTGACTTCGTCCAATCAGAACTCAAACCGAGTCGAGTTCGAGTCACCCAGTAACTCGACTCAACCCGAAATCCAACTCGGTACTGACTCGACTAGATCCAAAACTCAACTCATATATATATATATATATATATTAAAAATAAAAAATAAATATTAAAAAAAAAAACTAGGTTTTGAGTTGATGGAGAGGTTGCAATTCTGGCAAGTGAATCTAGGTTTTGAGTTGTGATTTTAGCCTGTGGATACCCGCTGCACCCGACCCGACTTGGTGCCGACGTGACCCAACTCGGTACTTGTGACCAGGTCGGACTCGGTCCAGATTAGTCCAAGCTAGACCTAGACTCGAATCGGGTCAGGCATGCTGGACTCAGTACCGAGTCGGGTCGAGTTTGGGTCAAGCCTATTTCAAAACCGGATCGAGTCGGGTCAGCCCTAACTCGGTCTAACTCGACTCGATGCCCAGCTCTACTGAACCCAAATAACTGGCCATGCCCAACCGGGCCCGTCCAAAAATTGATCAAACCCCTATTTGTTGGTTAGCAATGGTGAATGTCCCTCATCCTTCCGAAATAGACATCTAGAAAAATGAGAACCAATGGTCCCCATGTAAGATGCATATGCTGCCTAACAGATGATTGGAATGGTATATTTAATATTTGTAGGGTAAAAAATACGTAAACATGAAGTCTGCTTGGGCCTGGGTGGGCCAGGCTAAAATGAGCCAAGCACAAGCCTAGTCTGAAAATCGATCAGGCCTTATATGCTGGGCCTAGCTGATCAGGTCCAAGCCTGGTCCAAGCCAGGCCAGGCGACCACCCCTATGCACTCTACGTGCCAGCACACAGCTACAAGCTCCATTCCATCCATCACGTAGATCTGCCGGCCCAAGAATCAGGTGAGTCCACTAATCAGGTGTTCTATAGTAACTATGGAACAAATGTTTACCAAGTTTTCAAAGCCTTCCACCTATTTCTAACATTGTGGCCCCACCTGATGAGTGGACCAGCCTGATTTTTGGAAGAAACATCTTCCAGGTCAGACCCACCTGATGGCCAGCTTGACATTATGCCCATCTGCCATACTGGTAGATGTGGTGTGTAGATGGTATCCCTTGTACATGTGAGTGGGCTTAAGCAAACCCCACCACTGTATTACCAGAGCAAATCAAAAGAAGATAATAAAAACCTCCAAAATCACCCATTTTACTTTCTTTTTGCCCATTTACAACCTTAAAAATACTAAGCAGACTCCAATGTCCCACTACTCAAGTTTTGAGTCATAGCCAAATTTCGGTAAACGCAAGTCTCAAGGTGACACTCGACTTGAAATTTTGCTGAGTCAACTCTACTCTGTTATAGAATACAGTCAACTTATCTATTTCATTCTACGCTTGGTGACAAAGATGTTCCTAGCGTTTGGTATCGTTAACTATATCAATGACCAAGTATATGAACCATATATTGGTATTACCGATATTATCACCGATCCTCGGAAAAAATTGCTATCCGAGGGAAACATTGGAGAAATGTTGGGAAAAAGGTAGAATTTTTCAGTGAAACTTTAGGAGACGCTACAAGACGCATGCTTTCACGTAGGAATCAAGATATTGTTTAAAAAAAAATAAAAAATTATACATAGTAAGTTTCCATTTTATAAGATCCTAACCACATGCTGTCAAAAAAAAATAAAATCAGTATAAGATTAAATATGTAAAATTTATAGCCAATCAATAGATTGGCCAACACTCATTGACATATAAAATGTCCATATTAGTTAATAGTAAAGAAAGCATTTTCCAACATAAAATTTGAAATATTAGGATTTTCCCAATTTCCTCCATTTTCACTTAAATATAATTTTTTGCCACCAATCCATGCCAATGCATAGACATTCCATTGCAATCCATGCTAACATTCGTTTTTTTTTTAAAAAAAATAGTTTCTATGAATTTTCCATCACGTTTGAGTTCCGAATTTTTCATCACCTTTCAGTTCCAGCCCATCTTTGTTTCAAGTTGAGATTTCTCCCCAAATTCAAACTTTTTATTCAATAAAAACAATGAGTGATCGAAATTACCTAAAGGAACAAAATTCCACGCGCGCGCGCGCGCGAGAGAGAGAGAGAGAGACGCCAAAAAAAATGGAGATTTTTGGGTTTCTGATTTTTTATTTTTATTTTTATTTTTTTATAATTTTCTGCCAAATTTAACCTATTTAGGGATGTTTCATTGATGTTAGGGATATTATCACTAGAAAGTGGGATATTACCAATAGTATAGCCAATGCCAGGAAACTTTTATAAGGGATTCTTCTCAAAGTATCGTTGATATCGATAATATTGCCGAGTATCACCAATATTTGAAAAAAAATTGTACTTCCAAAAGTTTCGGTAGATTTGACCAAGCAATATCAATAATATCACCAATATTTGGAACACTAGATGTGCCCAAGATTATTGGCATATAGGATCACGGATTCATGGGAATGTGTTGGAACTGAACATGATGCATGAGGGAAGCTCTACATGAAAGCAATGTTTCAATTACTATATCCCACGATATATATTGTATCCCACCCGTGCCATACAAAATGCACAGGTAGTGTCGATATTATCCCACATGTTCGATCCGGTGAGCATTTTCAATTTTCGATCCCTTTTTTTTTTTTGAAATTATGTTGAATCAGTGTCAAATAGTTACAAATCCATTGGTTCTTCATGTTTTGAATGAAAAATCATGGATTGGAGCTTTGATTTCGATATCCATTGGTTCTTAATGTTCTCCATGTTTTTTTTTTTTCGAAATTTTCCTTCAACTAGCTATCAATTTAGACTAATTTCGAATTATACACTCTATCCTGATGGCCAGCTATCAGTTTACACTCTAAGTTTGAAATTTTAGAGTAGGTGGTCCGATTTGGGGAAAATTCGAAATTTGCCCAATCTCTCCCAAATTGCTTGCAATGTTGCACTCCAAACATGAAATCAAGCATGTATGAGGATTGAGCTACTGATTTATTAAGTCCTTGTCAATTTTCGAAAAATGAAAATTATTTTTAATTAGAAATTAATAAATTATTATTTATTTTTTTCGAAATTTCCCTTCAACAACTATCAATTGAGGCTAATTTCAAAGTATTTAGGAGTGTTTGATGAAATGATCATCACATACACTCTAAATGTTATGCCTTCAATTTGAATATGGTTGCATTAATTCAGTCAAACAACGCATAACTTAGGACCCTATACAAAGGAAACCTATCATGTGCACTTCTTTTTTGAAATGTTATGATTTAAAAGTGTGTATTAAGGTCTTTTTTAACAATCCTTGAAGTTTCATTGAAAAATTCAACAATTTCCCCCATGTTTCCCAAAAACTGCAATAAATTACCCGAAACAAACGATATATCCTGTGCGATAATTGATACGTATCTGTATCCCAAGGATGCGATACGTAACGGGATACCGATATCTAGAACCCTGCATGAAAGATCTAGGGTGCAACCATCTTACAACTTTAGAATCACAATTGATTTCCTTCGAAGATAAGGGTCCGTTTGGGTAGGTGATCCCACACATGCGAGTTCAGTCTAATCCTGATTTTAGCAGGCCCCATGCTCTCCATGCTAGATTCGTTGCATTAAAATCCTCTACATAATTGCAATTAGCGACGTTTCAGGTTTTAACTTTGTTAATTCCAAGTATGTGGAGGGAAGCAGAACTTTATGACAACAAATCTAGTGTGGACAGTGTGGGGTCTATCAAAGTCAGGATTATGCTTAATCCCAATATTTTTAGAATCCCTACACTAATAGACCGCATTAAGAAACAGATGGATGAAATAATGGTCAAGCCTGGACGTGAATTGGACTCAAATTTTCTCATACTAGACCTCTTCAAACTTCTGATTTTGCTAGGCATGGGCCTAGCTCTGAGCCAGCACCAATTAGAAGTGAAGATGATCCATATGCAGTCCATAACACCATGAAAACTATCCTACCTTTTCATCCAGCCTAACTCTGCAGCATATGGTCTGATAGAAAGGGAAGGTGTCCTATTTGACTTGGGTACACCCATCCCCAATTTTAGGACCTAAAATGCACACTTTTGTACTAGTCCAATTCCCGATATGGAAAATGGGTGCCAGTGAATTGATCAAGGTGGCAGTAAAATAGTGGTTTCCTTCAGTGTTTCAAGTATTGAAGACATTGGTCGATATATCCCACGATATATCTTGTATCCACCTGTGCGATACGAAACACATGAGTAGTGAGATATATCTCACATGTTCGATCTGGTGAGCATTTTCGATTTTCGATCTTTTTTTTTTTCTGTAAATCATGTTAAATCAGTGTCAAAATGTTACAAATCCATGATTTTTCATGTTTTCATAGATTTAGAGCTTTAGAGATTTGGAGGAGGTGGGCCAAGTTGCGAAAAAATAAAAATCAAAATTTTCCAATTTCTTGCAAATCAGTTGCGATCTTTGTGTCCAAACATAAAATCAAACATGTAACCTGATCTAGTGATTCTTCTTTTGCTTTTGAATGTATTGCTTGTGTTTTTACACGTCTACTTACATTTACAAATTATATGAATAGACTTTAAACATACTTGCATCAATTCAATTAGATAGTACATAGATGGAGTATCAAGCTTGAGGACCAGGCTCGGGCTCAAAATTTAAGCTTGTTTTTCAATCGGGCTAGGGTTGGACCGTGTACCATGGCCTATCAACCCGGTCAGATCCGACCAAGGTATTCAAAATCGGTTACGTAACGGTCGTAATAGCCATTACGTAACGGTCGTAATAGCTATTACGTAACAGTTATAGAAAAGCAGGCCGTAACGGCCCTATAACCGTTACGCGCTACGGGATCGAAATGGTCGTAACGGCCGTTATAGAAAAGCAGGCCGTAACGGCCCTATAACAGACCATAACAGTCCAGTAACAGTTTTTTCAAAAAATAAAAAACGGCCGTCACGACCCATATCATAACAGTAACGGTGGTGGTCGTTACGGCCATCGTTACCGTTTTGGAACACCTTGGATCTGACCCATTAGGGCTTGGGAGTGCAATTTTGTAATACACAAAAAATAAAAAACCATCTCTCCTCTCCCCCTGCTCTAACCCACACCATCTCTCTCTCTCTCTCTCTCTCTCTCTCTCTCTCTCTCTCTCTCTCTCGGCTCCAACCCAACAAAAACATGCGTGTTGCACTCAGGCTAGACTATTTTGGCTTGTCACGAGCCCACGCCACGCTAGGGGCTACATTAGACAATGCAGGCAGGGCTTGGACAGAGCTCGGCCTGGCCCCAACCCAACCCAGCCCAGCCCAACCCAACCCGTTGACACCCCCGTTCAAGGATGCATAACTAGGATTTTGCAGGACCCAGTCTTAGGTGAATTCCAACAATTGAGCTTTCATGGGACCTACTCTTGGGTTGCACCCCAATCCATGCAAATCAAGCATAGATGATGATGCCATGGTGATATCCTCCATTGGATCTTCACTATTTTTCTATTGAGGGTGACTAAGTAGCATTAACAATGAAATCAAACTAGAAGCATAAATATTCGAATCTAAACGAAGTTTGGCAATTGATTCCATCACTAGATGCTCAAATATGACTCATGACTTTAATCAATTCAATATCAGCAATAAATAAGAAATAACCACAAATAAAGACAAAATATGCAAAATCACTCCACCCAAGGCCCTAAAGGAATCGCATCAAAAAGTTCTAGAAGAATCGCTCTCCTAGAGTTTGAATCTCACCATAGAAACCAAAAAAAGCTAGGCTTAGAAGTATTGGCTCACATAAATAGCTCTCCTTAATTGTCTCAAATTGGTAATAAAAGAAAAGGTATGGAAGTATATACACAACCAAAAGGGATATTTGTGTTGTATTGTTGGTACAAGGACTCCCACTTCTACACGGTTTTGTGTTATGGAGTTAAAGGGATCTGATTCAACCGGTGGGCCCCACAGTCCAATCAGGTTGTGTATATGGGCCATTGATTGGGATTTGTGGGCCCGAAAGTCCAATTAGATGGAATCTTTGGCTAAATACTCTAATCAACCAGAAATGTGGGCACCAATTGCATGGATCATATTCATATGGTCCTGCATCAGTGACCCAACAGACCATTTTGACCCAATCTTTTCGCCATCATTGAGAGCATCGAGTCTATATAAATCCTTCAGCTCTTGCACCAATCAAATATCGATTGTCCACTCATTGGTAGGCCTGTGACATTCAGAAGATAACATGTCACATTATTGGTGAGTTTAAAAGTGATGGTTTTCAATCTGACGGTCCAGAAAACCGTCCAATGAGATCCACAACTTGCTTCATATCAATGTTGAAGCCATCTACTCCCATGTCGACATAGGATGGATCATGTGAAACATTTACACCTCAGCCAAATCCAACTTAAGGACCATTCGTGCAGAAAGTGCATTTGAAGGGCCTACTCCATATTATTCCAAAGAAACAAAAAATAGGAAGGACTGACTTTGTATCTTAATTTGCCATGATCACCATATTCAATGTGCACCTTGAAGGAATCCACTCTAGCTCACCCCAACAGCATCCCTCATTGGACTAGCCAAAATTTGGTAAATAGGACCAATCAAGCTACTCAGTTTTGCATGATCATTCAGATAAAAACACTACCATGGAATAAATAAGAATTAAAACAGTAAAGTGCTTGGAAGAGCAGCGAATTTATAGATGGGACAAGGAAACAACTATCAAAAGGGACAAATACCTTGTCTATGTTTTCTTCATTTAGCTCAAGACCTGTCTCCTCATCTGCAATTGGTTCGACTGCGACTATTTCTGGAATCTTTTCCATCAAACGACGCTCGATGCCCATCTTCATCGTCATTACAGAACTTGGGCATGAGCCACATGCTCCTTCTAGCTTCAATCTCACAACATTGCCATCAATCTCATGTAATGCCACATTACCTCCATCAGCCATGAGATATGGCCGCACTTCATCCAATACACTCTCAACATTTTCTGCAGTCAGTGGCAATTCCACCACTGAATTTGGAGTAGCAATGGCTTTGACTGCTTCAACAAGGAGAGGGAGCAATGTCAGGCATGCATAATATTATCAAACGAGCATCAAATCATAAAAGATAAAACAGATCATCTATGACAGAATAATAAGTAAATATATTAAACAAGAGCAATAAGACAATCAGCACCAATTTACTTCACCACTAAGCCTTCTATCTATCAACCGCCATCTCATAGAATAGGAAGTAAGAATAATGAATTAGTCACAGAGAAATCTCAACTTCATATAGGAGTTGAACATAGAAGCTTACAAGTTACAAGCAATAAAGAAAAAAGAATGCAGGAACCCAGATGTTTATAAATCAATGGTCCTTGCATCGGACTTAGAATTCAGATGCTTTCAAGGGCCAGTAGACCTCAAGATGCACTGTACTCCAATTTTTAAGTTACATTAACACAAACAATAAAGTTCTACAACCCTGGAAGAACTAGTGTTAAGTTATGCATTACCCACTATTAAAAAAGGATAAAGTGAAACATGCATGTGTATCATGCATATCCCAACACAAAATAACAAATAATTAAAACAATGATGTGATACATGCCAAACCTTGTGAACAAAGATTAGGATAAAGTGAAGCATGCGTGTGTATCATGCATATCCCAACACAAGAATAAAAAAGATCAAAACAATGATGTGATGCATGCCAAGCCTTGTGAACTAAGATTATTAGTGGATATACGCGCAATGCAGGAGGAAAAGCAGTTGTGAAAAGGTCTCATTGATGAGGGAATTGCTACAACACGTCTCGAGGAATTGCTGTTTTAGGTCGGGACTGTAGTTGTTGAAGTTGAGTTCATGTTTCAATAATCAAAACCATTTATATGAAGGGCCTCATTGTGGATGGGGATAACCAAATAAAAAAATATATATCATCATCATAATCACTCTAAGCCATATCCCAACTAATTGGCCTCAGCTGCATGAATCCTTTTCCAATCGGATTTTTCATGTTGAAAGTTATGGCATCAGTTTGACGCAAGCTGCCAACCTGACGTAACCCCTCTTTTCTTTAGGCCAGGGACTAGCAATGAGAGCATAAAACTCTCAGTGGTGTGCCGTAAAGAGCGTTAAAGGCCATTACGTAAGGGTAATGGTGGCAACCGTTACACTTTACGGGGTCATAACGGTAGTAGCAATCATTATGGAAAAAATGATCTATAACCACCGTTAACGGCCCATTACGCCCCCTGGGCCATAACAGCCCCATAATGGTTTGTTACGGGGTAAATACAGGTTTTTCATTATTTTTTTAACGTTACAGGGCAGATACAGGTTTTTTGGGTTTTTTCTTTCAATTAAAAAATAATAATAAATAAATAAATAAATAAATAAAAGAAGAAGAAGAAGAAGAAAGAAGCAGATTCAAAGGAAAGAGACCGTAACGGCCGTTACAGGGGGCCATAACAGCCGTTAGGACCCATATCGTAAAGGTAACGGTGGTGGCCGTTATGGCCACCGTTACCATTACGGAATACCTTGACTCCCACAGGCACAATGTAAGAGATTATTACATAGGTTGATGACAATCAAGCACCATCTAATAGTCTATTACATAGGCTGATTACAATCAACGAATTGAAAAAGAAGAAAAAAAAAATCTCATATCAGAATATTCCAACCCTTCGATCATTTACTTTTTCCTTTGAATATGGATTGTTGCCTTTAAACGTTCTCTCCAAGACCATCCATAGGGATCTTGAGTGTTGAAGATTGTTTTCGTTCGTTCAACCATCCCCTATGTGGCCCATCATACAAAACAGTGTGGATCATTGCATAAGCACCCCAGGTCCATGGGCTACAAGCTCGACATAAATATACATATATAGATGCATGCATGTAGGTATTTATGAGGGAAGAGTACAAACTCAGCCAGCATTTAGTTGGTTCTAGTGAGCGGATAGAATCTTTGTCATCCTTTCATCTTAAGGGTAAGCAAGCAAAATTCCAACCATAGGCCATGAACATGGTTGGACTCATGGTAAATTACGTAAACACACTTTATTGTGAGTAGAAAATGTATCAATGACTTAGGAAATAAAACATCTAATGATATCGTCCATAATATCACAGATACCAGGTAAAATGTTGTCTGAGGGAAACATTAGGAAAATAGTAGAAGTTTGCAGTAAAACTTCAAGAGATATTAAAAGACATGATTATGCATTTAGAACTTGAAATATTATTAAAAACAACTATACATAATAGGTTTACATTGTCCAATGTACTGATTTTTAAGAAATAATGCAATAATTTAGCACATATAATGCACTAATTTAAACACCCTTAGGAAAGATACCCAAAAAAATAAAAATAAAATAAAAAATTAGTTTTTTTTTTTCTTTAGTGAAACTTCAAGAGATATCAAAAGACATGATTGTGCACTTTATCCAAAACAACTATACATAATAGGTTTCCATTGTCTAATGCACTAATTTTTAAGAAATAATGTAATAATTTAGCACATATAATGCACTAATTTAAACACCCCTAGTAAAGATACCCAAATTTTATTTTATTTAAAAAAAAAAAAAAAAACATTGGGTTTTTTTTAAATTCTTTATTCCAGAAATTTTGTAGGTACAAACACTGGTATCTTCAATAATATCACATAATATCAACAGTTCTATCTTATCCCCAATATCTGTATCGCTAACCCAATGATACTAATAATATCGGCAATACCAGAAACATAATCAGAAACAAAGAAATCGATTGTATAAGTGACTTGAGCCAAATATCAAGCTGATATAATCATAAAGCAAGCCACATGTTAACGTTGATTGTTGATCATCAACAATTTATTTGAGACCAACGTGTGTGTGTTACACCGGGGTGGGTGGGTGTTCTTTTTGTTAAATGTGTACGGCCCAATTAGTTAATATCAAGACAATCTAATCATAAAGCGAGCCACGTGTTATTATTGATCGTCGATAATTTATTTGAGATCTACATCTGTGATAAACATGTGAACGGCCCAATTAGTTGATAATTCACTTTTGAATCTGCTGAGAAGTACAATATGGGAGAAAACAAAGTTGGAATATTAGTAAAAAAGAAAACCTAATTGAGAGAGAGAAAGAGAGAGAGAGAGAGAGAGAGAGAGAGAGTTGATTTGATAATCCATTTTTAATATATTTTTGGGTAGAGTTGATAATTCATAGATGAGATTCTAACTTGTAAATTGTATTTGAATTAGTAGAGGAAATCTCGGAGTGTTTGCTTTATTTTTTCTTTTCTTTTCATCCTTTCTCTCAAGTAGTAGTGGGTTAATGTTACCGTCTCTGAATCCACTATTCAATTTGAAAAGAAAGTCCCTTGAGATGGATGCTCCTCAATATTCTTCTCTTCTGCCAGTGCCTCTTCTTGTTGAGGTCAACACTACCCAGTCACCATCTCCCACTAGTCAATTCACTCCTACAGTTGAACCTACTATCAAAGTGTACTTACAATGGAAGAAGGGAGATAGTGAAGCTAACTGTAACATGTCATCCACCACATCTTTTTCCAAGCATGTGATCAATTTCTATGATCCTTCCGACTTCACTATTGCACTCAGAAAAGGTAGATGTGCTTGTACTAAACATCAAATCTCCAAATTTGTCTCCTTTCATTGTTTGTCTTCAAGATTTCGTAAATTTACATTATCCTTTCCTTGCATTCTATTTTTCTACAGGTAATTGGGCTTGAACCTGAGACCTAAATGTGGAAATGCACTGTCCACCATTGAGCTAAGGGCTTGAACCCCTCTTTCGTATCATTCTGTTCCTAAGTCGCATGAGGAAGCCCTGTCTCATAAGGGGTGGATGTGGGCTTTAGAAGAAGAGAAGGTTGCTCTTCATCGCAAGCTTGTTATTGGATGTAGGTTAGCATACACCATTAAATTTTAGCCAAATGGTACCATGAATGTTTAAAGATCACTTGCTTGCATTCAAGGATACACTTAGAAGCTCAATGTTGACTACAAAGACTTTCTTTCTAATTGCCAAGCTTAACTCGATTGTGATATTATTTCAATTGCAATTAGCGATGGATGGCCCTTGTTCCACCTTAATTTGAAAATTGTCTTTTCTTCATGAAGATCTTACAAAGGAATTCTATGCGGAGCAACCACTTGGGTTTGTTGGTAGAGAAGCAGTTTTCACATGCGTGGTTTAACAAATTCAATAAGATTATGTTGGTCTATGGGTTACAATGGAGTCAAGTCAATCACTCAGTCTTCATGCGGAGAGATGAGTCAGGGTTCATTGTGCTTTTTTTTTGTGGATGATATTTCAATCCCAGGAAGTGATAGTGGAGGGATTGAAGAACTTAAACAACACCTTCAACATCACTTTTTGACAAAATATTTGGGTCATCTTAGGTATTTCCTTAGGAAGGAAGTTACAACATCGGAAGTGGATATTAATGTATTTCAAATAAACATTCTTGGATTTGCTTATAAAGACAAGCCTTCTTTGTGTTAAACTAGCTGATAAACCAATGGATCCTAATCAAAAAATAGTTAGCAATCAAAGAGAGATGTAGTTGAAGACCCAAGAAGGTACAGAAAGATAGTTGGAAAACTTATTTACTAGACCATTACTAGGCCAAATATTATCGTATGCTGTGAGTATGGTCAATCGGTTCATGATTTCTCTTAGATTCCAATGTGGATGCAATAGTTTAGATTCTATGGTATCTTAAGAGAGCTCCAAGCCAAGAAATCTAATATAAGCGACATAATCATCTACAAGTTACATGATATTCTAATGCAAATTTAGCAAGTTAACTAGGTACTTTATGTTTGTGGAAAGAAATATGGTTACATGGAAGAGTAAGAAACAGAGTATTGTAGGCCGATACATCGTTGAATCAGAGTATAGGGCTATGGCTCACACCTGTGAGTTTGGGTTGTTGAAGAACTACTTACAAGAAATAGGTTTGCAATGAACCTACTGATTCAATTGTTTTGTGATAATCGGGCGGTTGTTCATATTGCAAACAACTTGGTCTTTCACGAGTGAAGTAAGCATATTGAAGTCAATTGTCACTTCATACTTGAGAAGGTTTCTAGTGGTGAAGTTTCTAAGCTGTATAATTTTTATTTTTATTTTTTGAAGGATAAAATGCTTTATCAAGGAAAGAGGAAAAAAATATAGTAGAAACATCAAAGCTGCTACCGGAACAAACCAACTTGAAACAAAAATAATCCTTGAGACATTACGGCTCACTAAGATCCCACACCTTCAACCCCCCCTTGGAGGCTTCTGCTTTTGCCAAGGAGTCAGTTATCTCATTGGCCTCCCTCCTGATTTGTTTGAAATGAAGTGGCTAACCTCTATAAGGATCAATGACTTATGCAATCAAATCCACAGCTCTAAGGTCCATGAACAGTGGAGACCCATCTAATGATATTTCTAGAATCCCCTGCATATCACAATAAGAATTAAATTATTTGCTATTACCAGTTTAGTCACCAAAAGGATACTCGCTACCTTGCATAATCGAACTTCTGAATTCCAATTGGGCTCGAGAACTCCAATAGCGACTTCCAGTTGTGGTCATGAATAATGCCTCCCATACACACAAAGCCCAGATTGCCAAAGGAGCATCCTTTAAAATTTGCTTTGAAATGGCCTTCAAACAGTTGACACCATATCTCTGTATGTTCATCTGAACCAGCCTCCATAGTAACGTTTTAGCCCAATTAATCTCAAACAATGATCAGTGGATTTCCTTCAACACCCAAACGCCACTGCTCTGCTCCACAATGAGTCTAATGATTTTGTGAACTATCCCTTTTGCCTGAGCTTGCTTTCCCTAAATATTTTATTATTCCTTTCCAGCCAAATCCCCCAAAGAAACATCTTTTAGAAAAAAAAAAAAATTCCCCTAAAGAATGGCAAACCCCGCCATCTTCCAAATAGTCCTCCCAACATTACCCCAACCACCTACTGATCGTTGCTCCAAAACTGAGTCAACAATCCTTACATACCCACTTTAACCGGAACTTGATAACCTAGTTGTGCAAGTGATTACGAGATGATTAACAAACTCTTCATTTTGATTGCACATGACAAATCTATTTGCCATGGCCATCCATCTCGTTATCAACAGTGAGGATTTTCCCCAAACAACCTAACCAAGTGAAGGCCATTACCTTCAAAGGTACTCTTTCCATACCTTTTTAAAGACTAGCTCTAGTGAACACCGACAGGTGGTGAGGATACGAGCTAGAGATTTAATTGTCAACTTTCTGTTCAATTCCTTTGTCCAAACTCCTAGGTCTCCGTCTCTCTACCTTCTAATTGGACGTAAACTTTTTCTAGATGTAAGTAGTGTTTTAAGTATCGACGATATCTGTCGAGATATCCCACGATATATCTTGTATCCCACCTGTGCGATACGAAACGCACAAGTAGTGGATATATCCCACATATTCAATCAAGTGAACATTTTCAATTTTTTATTCTTTTTTTGTAAATCATGTTAAATCGGTGTCAAATTGTTACAAAACTATGATTTTTCATGTTTTGCATGAAAAATCATGGATTGTGAGCTTCAATTTGGAGATTTGGAGGAGATGGGTCAAGTTGCGGAAAATTGAAAAGAAAAAAAAAATTCCCAATTTCTCACAAATCGGTTGCAATCTTTGTCCAAATATAAAACCAAACATGTATGTAACTTAATTTAGTGATTCTTCTTTTGCTTTTGAATGTATTCATTGTGCTTCCACACGTCTTCTTACATTTATAAATTATATGAATAGACTTTGAATATACTTGCATCAATTCAGTTGGACAGCGCATACTTTAGGACCCCATACAAAGAAAACTTATTATGTGCACTTGTTTTGTGTAATGTTTTGATTTATAAGTGTGTATTGATGTCTTTTTTAACAATCACTGAAGTTTCATTGAAATTTTTGACCACCATGTTTAGAACAATAGGAATACATTACGCGATACAACTGATATATCCCATGCGATAACCGATACGTATCTGTATCCCCAAGGTGCAATACGTAACGCAATACGGATATTTCAAACACTGGATGCAAGCATGCTGGCCAGGGATTGGATCTCTAGCTCCTTCAAATTAAGGTGAAAAATAGGGCACCAGCTGATTTTACCACATGCCTTTGCTAGTAATCAGAAACTTTTACCTCTTTGTCAACAACAATCGCGAAGAGATCTTCAAATATTTCCTGAAACAGAGTGGCTGCAACACATGTTGCTTGAAAAACTAATTTTGTAACCATTACCAACATAGAATCGAGCAAATCTAAGAAAGATCGATTGGACCCATGAGATGCCCTCCCCTTCCTCTTGGTAGCGCTTAAAATTTCCACCCACTCTTCAACCTCCCATATTTATCCACCAAAATTTCCTTAAAGGTAAGGTTTCCCCATTCTTGAATTGCCACTCTCACTACCACAAGAAAGCCAAGTTCGTCATTCTGATGTCCCTGTTAACATGCCATGGCCCAAGCATCAGCCTGATCCACTCACTAAATGGGCAACACGTGTATGAGAAAAATAAACAATTTAAGATTTTAAAAAATGAAAAAGAAAAAAGAAAAAGGCCAAGTCCATATTCAAAGTACACTTGTGGCAAACTTGATGAGCAAACAGGCCTGCTTTTGGGTTAGGGCATGCTCACAGTGGGACCCACCAGATGAATTTTCCCAAATCTCAAAAACATGACACTTCAGCAAGCAATGAAAACACCCGATCCTCATTGCACGAATCTCTTTATCATCTCTCTTCTTGTGAAAAAACTAGGATACATAAACCCTTTCAGGTGCTTGTGCTTCTAATTTTGCAGCAAAAAGCAAATCAACACAACTATTTTCCAAAATAGCGCTCAATTTTTCAGGTGAAATGCAATTAGCAACATCCAGCAAGGCCCTTAACAGGAGCAAAGTATCAACAGTGAAAAACTTCTTTTATCAGCCACAGTGCAACACCTTCACGCACAGTGCTCTTGCAACCAAAAGTTTAAAAAGTTCATGTGACCCCCTAGTTCCAAAAACAACCATGTATATAAGCAAACTCTTTCCTCATGACCAACAGATAATCATAAAAAATGAGGTCCAGTAGACATCTTAAGGCAATCTGAGGGATGAGTCTAGTCATAATCATAAAAAATGAGGTCCAGTAGACATCTTAAGGCAATCTGAGGGACGAGTCTTGTCAAATCAAACGTATCCGTCTACATCCATGACCATGACAATTGACAAGTTTTTTGCCATTTTCAGATTTTAGACTTGAGGAAGTATTGGGAGCAAGGTTACCTGGATCGCAACTCTCTCTGGTATGTTGTACAGAAATGGGCATGTGGCACACTACTTCCTCCAATGCATGGTATGCTAGGGGTGCGGTCATGTTGGTCACAAGAGTAGATACTATAAAGTATGCATATCATAGTCGTACATATAAACTGATATTGTACTTGATATATGTGATGATGAACGTTTTTATTATAAATCCTGCATGCGTGGTATTATAATATCTGTTTGCTATAAATTTCCATATTCTAATTACAACTTTACATAACAACCTAAACAACAGTAAGAGTATAGAAACATAATTTCAGGTAGAAAAGGATAGCAATCTAGATGGCCTGACTCAGGTTCGGAAAATGCAGGGGGCTTGATCTTGGTAACATTTGGGACGCTTGCCCAATCTTCCCCACCATGTGTTTATCTAAACCTTATTTTTCTTTTCTTGAGAGGAATGATATGCTGAACCATTCACCTAGAAAGCCCTGTAGAATATAGGCCACAAAATATCTCATTGATCAGAGATTCTCAACCCTTACATTTCTAACCCACCTTTGTTTGGATGTGTGATCACTGAATAGAACAACTTTTTCCATGCGGCTTATCTGCACTAGGGACTTTATGGATGAACAGAATGGATCATCAGTTGTGGGGAATAAACATCAAGCAACTCAAGCAAGCCTACTCAGCATTTCCTTTTAGACTTCTTAGCAATAATTCAGATAAATGGTGAACTCATCTCCCTCCTTGCCGACGCCTCTTTTTTCCATTCACATAATAAAATTCATGGTTTTTCCAACAAAGACGCCATTTATACAATTCAATTTTCAACCAAATCCAATTGATGGTTAAAATTTCTCTTGGCATAGAGGGGATTTTCAAATAAAAATAAAAGAAAAGTATGCACTACCCAAATGGGTTAGATTTAGCACATCCCAACATATTGAAATACCATATGTGGAGACTTTAGCCTTTGAATCTGGGTCTCCAATGATCCAAACTGTTTAAATGACAAGTCTCACAACAACAAACAAAAGCTCTCAATTCAATTATTTCATCCCTTCAATAATTTGGCTCTTTTGCTTTGAACAAGTTACTACCATAACCTCTGTATAATCAAAAGGGGTGAAATATTTTACCAGAGTTTTTTTTTTTTTTTTCGGGAGGGGGGGGATCCCCTATCCAAGACTAGCCCTATCAAATACAAAATTTGCATCATTGAAAAAGGCCCAAATAAAACAGCTAGAGTACCATATATCTTATTGTAATACTTCAGGATGTATTGGAGAAAACCTCCTACCCAAAAAAAAAAAAAAAAAACCTGCATGATTTTTCTATTAAGGACGTCCTAAGAATCCGCTTGGCCCATAACCAGCAACACTCATATCTCACAATCTCTTTCAATTGAAAGCAAAAAAGGAAAACAACGAATTAATAGCATCCATACAACTACAGTTTTTCTACAGTTCAATATTCTGCTCAAAATCAAAGCAATCAATGTCTAGGAATTTCATCCATGAATAACACCAACTAACCCAATAAATGAATTAGACCAAAACCAACCCAATAATCAAGCAACGTAGAAAAAAAAATCCACCAAAGAAAAAGAGAACAAAAGGCAAAGAGAAAGAGAGGAGACACGAAACTCACTACGCCCATGTGTTTTGGTAAAGGTACGAATGCGGAAACAACTCCTTCGTATCTGAAAACCGATCGGGGCAAACGTAATCTGGCGGCCATGTATACTCGAATTCTGAATTTTAGATATTCAGAAGAATTAGAAATTAAAACAACCAAAAATAAATAAATAAAAACAAAAACAGCAGAGAGAGAGAGACACCTTGAAAGAGGGAAGACGGGAGCCGCCTGAACAGGAGGCTTCTGGGGGTTGGTGGACCCTGCAATAACATGGATTTACAACCACTGATTGCATCTCTGCACCTCTCTCTCTTTCTCTCTCTCTCTCTCTGAAAAGAGAAAATCAGCAAAATCCTCTTCTTCTTTTTCTCCTCTCTCTCTCTCTCCCTCTCTCTGAAAAGAGAAAATCAGCAAAATCCTCTTTTTTTTTCTCCTTTTTATTAAGAAGAAAAATGAGGAAGAGGCGAAGGTTCTGGTTTTTGTGGAGTTTTAACTATTATAGCTCTGTCCTCTCTTTTGTCCCTCTCAGTCGTGAAGGGACGGTAGTTATTTGATACACCGCCAACCGGGGACGCTTCATATACAGGCACTCCGAAATCAGCCACGTAGCGCCTACTCACTTTCTCAAAATCAGAAATGTTGAGGAAACTTACCGGACGCTGATTTCCTGCGAAAGCCTTTCGCATGAAGCTACTGCGCAAGGACGTTGGGTGGGCCCACTGCAATATATGTGAGAAATCCATTCCGTCCATATGTTTTGTGAGCTCATTTTAGGACGTTTGACAAAAAATGACCTGGATTCAACTCAAGTGGGTCACACGAGAGGGAAAATTGGGGAGAGAAATTCCTACCGTTGAAACCTTCCTGGGCTCCACCTTAGATGTTTACATGCTATCCAAACCGTTTATAAGGTCATTCCCAATGGGATGAAGTGAAAACACCACGAGGATAGCCTGATACAAAACTTTTATAGCCATAGGAATGCTTCAACGGTGCTCGCTGTATTCCCACTATTTCCTCTTGTGTGGCCCACTTGAGTATTGGATATATCCTATATTGGTTGCACGTCCTAAAAGGAGATAGAAAAACGGATGAACGGGGTGGATTTCTCACAAACATCTAGGTAGGCCCCACTCAGCATCCTTGCGCAGGAACTTCACGCTGAAAGGCTTTCAGCAGTAAATCCGGCTGAAAAGCTGTAGTTATCGGGCATTCTGATTGGCCATGATAGTTGGATGAATCTACAGTGGAGAATGTTGCCCACGAACGCTACTTTCATGCGGTCCAAGTGAGACTAGGAAAAAAAAATTTTGCTTTTTCAGCCGCATGCACCCTAACATGCCATCTGTGCTGGACACGCGTGTTGGACACGTGTTGGGGACAAACCCTAGTGGGCCCCTTCTCGGCAAGGCAGAGGAACGCGGATTCCTGCAAAAAAGCTTTCTGCGATGGAGGATAGGTGGGGCCCACCGTGATGTCTGTGAGAGATCTACTCAGTACATGCGTTTGGCTAGCTGATTTTGGGACATGCCACCAAACATTAAGTTGGCCACATGAGAGGAAACTGTGGGGATTGAACGACTGCTATTGAATCATTCCTACAGCCGCAGAAGTTTAGCATAAGGCTGTGTTTGTGTTTTCAGTTCACGCCAGTGAGAATGGCCTTACAAAGGGTTTGGATGGCACACTAACGTTAAGGTGGAGCCTGAGAAGGTCTCAACAATAGTCATTTTTTTACTTAGTTTTTCTATCATGTGGACCACTTGAGTATTCCATCCAAGTCATCGGTAACATGTATTAAAATAAGCTCGGAAAATGAATAGGTAGGGTGAATTTCTCAAAAATACTAGAATGGCCCATCTAATTGTTATTTTTGATGTCTTAAATCAATTCAAAAACAGAATTTATCGATGGCATTGACAGACTAGACAGCCATTGGGATTGAATGACTGCCACCGTTAAAACATTCATACAGCTGCAAAAGTTTTTTTTGTGTTTTCAGGTCACCCCGGTGAGAATGACTTGGCTTATGGTTTGGATGGCACCTTAACATCAAGGTGGAGCCTGGGAAGGTTTCAACAGTAGGCATTTCTTTCCCCAATTTTTCCTTCCCGTGGCTAACTTGATTATTTGATTCAACTTATTTTTGACTGCATATCCTAAAATAAGTTCAAAAAACCAATGAACAGGATGGATTTCTCAAAAGTACCATGGTGGGCCTTATCTAACTTCTAAGAGTAGGAATTTCGTGTCAATCAACACAGAGGAGAGGCTTTAAAGGGCATGTATATGTTGAAAAATTTTGGTTAAAATTAATAATATAGTTTTCAAAATTCAAATGAAATTTTATTTTTCATCTAAAAAATTATTTTAAAATTTTGTGAAAAAAAATGGTTTTTCTTTAATTCTATATCACTTCGAGATAGGCATTTTTAAGTTTATAAACTTTTTTATGGTGAGTTTACTTAATTGGAGAAAAGAGGTAGAGAGCTTGAGTTGCATGTTCAAATGCACATTACCGGAACACGAGGGCATAGATAGTGAGGCTGAGTAGTTGTATAGGTGTTAGTGGCGCATTTTGCACTTCCAGAGGCAACTAATACTGGTTAATGTCAATGGTCTAAAAACAGTCAACCATTCAGTGATCTAAATTATCATATCTTTAATCCAACGATTTGAAATTTCTAGGTAAATGATCCAACAATTTGAAACGTTTACATTAATGAGCCAAGAGTTTTTCCTCACTATAAACTTCACATTTTACCCACCATCTTTTTTGAATGACCCAAACATTACCCCTGTTGTATGGATTGATTATTCGTAGATGAAAATACACTTGCTTTATGGGTTATATTCCTTTCACTCACTTATACCCAAAAACCTAAGAATGCATTCTTCTCAACAATTTTCTTCCTAAAATCTCCATTGAATCTCTAGATATTATCATTTTACATCTGCAATCTTACTTAGGATTTTGTTCATTCCTTCAAACTGGTTGCACTGATAAACTTGGAATTGTTCACAACCCCAAGTGTAGGGTTGCAACATAATAATAATCTCGGTGAGACCGAGGGTGAATCCATAGGGACTAATCTCGTGTGTATTTTGAAAGCAACTAGAAGAAGATGTGAATCTAAATCTAAAAGGATAGAGAGAGTAATTGTGAATAATTTAACTAAAACTTATAAATTTAAAGGTAGAAACTAGGGTTTCCAAGGATCCACTTGTAGTAATCAGGGAGATCTATTACTTGATTCAAGAACACAACTGGAATCGGAGTCCTATCTTATCCAGTTGGAAGATATCTCAATAAAACTAAATCTAAACTTCCGTTGACATAATTCTCAACGGATGAAAGTTGTGAGAACTGGAAGTGATTACATCACAAAGCCATGCCCAGGAGACGATGGCTCATAATAGGATATACCAATTCACAACCAATATAAGAGAATTGTGAAGATTAGAAGAGATTCCATCATCCAACCATGTCCAAGGGATGATGGTGAACAACAGGATTTCCTAATTTCTCAATCCCAATACATGAAAAGAAGATACTCAATGCTATTGCAGATCTACTGTAATTTGAGTCACAATAAACCATTAAAAACTAAAAGTATTTCTTAAATATCAAACTAGAATAAACAAGAATTCAACATAAACATGAATCAAAGCAATAGAAAACATCTCATCACGCTACAAGCTTCACCTCTTAACCCTGTCTAAGAGGTTTAGTCAACCATAGACATAATTGGATTTAAAACCCTAGAAGAAAGCATGAAAAACTAAGGAAGAAAGAAGAAAAACGATTAACGATGGCTATCCGCCCTTGTGCTTTGCTCCTCCAAACTCTAGATTGATTAGATAGATCCTCATGGATGCCCTGGAGACTCCTATTTATAGTTGTGTAACACCTCCTTTCGTACCTCTTTAGAAAAATTCAAAATTTGCCTCAAATTTACGCACTCCGTGTAACTTCGCGCGATTCATTCGATAACATCGAACTGCCTTCAATGTCATCGAATGTGTCTTTTATACATGCTTTTTTTCGTGCTTTTGTAACTTCATCCGGACTCTGTAACCTTTCATGTCATCGAATCTACCTTCGATGTCATCAAGCGTTGTTCGAGGAATCGATAATGCGTCCAAAACAGTCCAGCGAGTTTATTCTATTTCTTCAATAAATTCGTTGTCATTGAAGATACCTTCGATGTCATTGAGGAAGCCTTCGAGTAATCGAAAATGGTGCCCAATGTGTCCAGCGAGTTTTGCTGAAATTCCACAGAAATTTCAATGTCATCAAAGAGGCCTTTGATGTCATCGAGCAATGTTTCAAGTCATCGAACAAGTTCTTGAGTTATCAAAAAACGTCTTTAATTTGTTCAGCGACCAACTCAATTTTCCTTTATAAATTCGATGTCATCAACCTATGTTCGATGTCATCGAACGTGTCCTCGATGTCATCGAACGGTGTTCGATGACACAGTCAATGTATATTCCGCACTTGTTCTTTCGGCTTCGTTCCTTCTCCACTTGGTTTTCTTGAATTTTAAGACCTTGAAATCTTCAATCTTTGTCTCTTAAGATCCATTCTTTTCCTTGGTGATCTTTGAGCATCAAATCCATGCTTTTAGCACTTTTTCCAATCCAAGCTCTTAAATTCGCCTTACAACACAAACATGAGTAAAATAAGACATTAAGCAGTATCATGTTCATAAAATCAAGATATAAATGGGGGTTAAATATGCAATATTTGACACGGGAATATTTTGGGTTTTCTCCATAAGAATTTTCTAAAATCTTTCAAAGGGTTCTAAATTGTTTTTCACTTCAGTGCACTCTTCTGCTTCTTCTTCTTCTTCTTCTTCAACTCGGGTTTCACTGGTACAACGACAGTGGGAGGTAAGGATGTTTTAAAAAGCAGGTGGGTTAAAAAGATAAGAATTCCTTCACATGGAGAGGAATGAAAAACAGTAAAGTGCGTAAGATGCAAACAAACGAGGCATAATCGTCGGATGTGCAAGTTTCCAATACCTGAGAAAAACAGTCAATTTCACGAAGTTCTCGATCAATTTCATGAAGTTCTCGATCAATTTCTACAAGTTCTGGGTCAATTTCATGATGTTCTCGGTCAATTTCATTAAGTTCTCAATCAATTTCACGAAGTTCTCGGTCAATTTCACTGAATTCTCGATCAATTTCATGAAGTTCTCGATCAATTTCACAAAGTTCTCGGTCAATTTCATGAAGTTGTCGTTCAATTTCATAAAGTTCTTGGTCAATTTCATAAAGTTTTCGGTCAATTTCACAAAGTACTCAGTCAATTTTCCCAAGTTCTCGGTCAATTTTAGCGAGTTCTCAGTCAATTTCATTGAATTCTTGATCAATTTCATGAAGTTCTCGATCAATTTGACAAAGTCCTCGATCAATTTTCCCAAGTTCTCGGTCAAGTCCCAATAACTTGAGCTCAACAGTATAGCTCAATGACAAGAAGGTTTGTAATTTATAAAAGAGCTCCTGTAATGGATGGAAGGAAAACTGACCCAAATGGAGTTACATACCCTTTAGAGCTCTTCATCCATTCTCCCTTTTTTAAAGTTCTCAAAAATTCATTATCGAGTTTTTCTCCATTCTTTAAGTACCTAATAAACTCAAGCAATAAAATTCCATGTTCGCTAGTAATTCTTGATGAAGCAAGGGATGTAACACGATTGATTATTAATCTGCATAAATCCATCAACTCAAACCACACCCCAATTAATTTCAACTCATCTGCATATAATCTAATATTCATCCCATAAAAATGTTCATCTATAACTAAGAAGCCCTTGAGAACATTACCCATTTGCAAGAAGACATATTTCCCCTCATCTTGAAAAAAAAAAAAAAAAAAGCAATGGATGAAGGTCAATGTAAAGGATGTATGCAAGCAATTTCCCGAGTTCTCGGTGAATTTTAGTGAGTTCTCGATTAATTTGTCTGAGTTCTCGGTGAATTTCAACGAGTTCAATTAATTTCATGAAGTTCTTGGTCAATTTCACAGAGTTCTCGATCAATTTCATGAAGTTCTCGGTCACTTTCACGAAGTTCTTGGTCAATTTCACTAAGTTCCCAGTCAATTTCATGAAGTTCTCTGTCAATTTCATGAAGTTTTCGGTCAATTTTATGAAGTTCTCGGTCAATTTCATTGAGTTCTCAGTCAATTTCATGAAGTTTTTGATCAATTTCATCAAATTCTTGGTCAATTTCACAAAGTACTCGATCAATTTTCTCAAGTTCTTGGTTAATTTCATGAAGTTCTCGATCAATTTTAACGATAAAACTCAACCCTACTCAAGAGGTGTAATTCAACTATACTAGAGACTACTTGAAATAGAAAAAATATATAAAAAAGATCTAATCTAATCATACAAGGTGATTCCTGGCATGATTTCACGAAATTCTTGGTCAATTTTACTGATTTCTCTGTCAATTTCATAAAGTTCTCAGTCAATTTCACAAAGTTCTTTGTCAATTTTATAAAATTCTTGGAGAATTTCACGAAGTTCTTGATCAATTTCATGAAGTTCTTGGTCAATTTCACGAAGTACTCAGTCAATTTTTCTAAGTTCTCGGTTAATTTCATGAAGTTCTCAGTCAATTTTAACGATGAAACTCAACCCCACTCAAGAGGTGTGGTTCAACTATACTGGAAACTACTTAATACATATATATATATATATATATATATATATATATATATATATATATATATATATATATATATATTGATAGGAGCCTTGCACAAAACCTTAGGATCTAACCTTCTAAAACAAACCAGAATTATGGGATAATAAAGCAATGGAATAAATCAAAGCATAAACCACACAACACAAGAGATTTTTACGTTGAAAACCCTCAAAGAGGTAAAAACCAGGGGACCTCGTCCAAATCAACAATCCACTATGAAGTAGAACGTTACAACCTTCTTCACTCACGCAAGAGTGGATAAACAATAAGAAAATAAAAGAAAACAGAGAGATCTCACTGATTACGAGGACATGGAAACGCTGAGATATAGTATATCACCTCTACGAGTATAACCTCCCTTCCACAAGCTTCCTCTCTCTCTTTCTCTCTCTTTCTCTCTCTCTCTCACACATTTGATAGCCCTAAACCCTTGTAACGCCCTGAAAATCGGGGGTCAAGCATAAACTCAACTCCCGAGTTCCAACGCATCACTTATGCAACAAAATGAATGACGATTAAATGTGATCGGTATTAGTGCAATGATCATGAGTGAGATTAAGCCAAAACAGCATATCATACTCCAGAGACAGTTAAATTTGCAAGCGAAAGACTGTGATAGATAGATAAAATATATAAACTGTGGTGGGTCTCCAGAGTGTGATAAAGTTATCAGGTTAAATAATTACAAGTATGATTTTAAATTATATCAAGTTGTGTAGTGTGATCTAGTCAACATCCCTATAGCCCCGACAATCAAGGCACGGCTCTCACGAAGCCGCCCAGCGAGAAAGCGACATATACGAGGAAGCATTCTCGTCGTCATAGAAGTCCGGCTCCGCCTCGAAGTAGCGTCGCCATCTGCGAATCGGACAAAGTCCGGTGGGTGTTCGAACACCGTCTGTATCGTGGGAGTGAGTAATCAACTCGGTGGAACAATAAAGCATAGGTTAACATGTTATCAATTCATCAAGCGAATGATAAAGCAAGATAAATCAAACAATTTTAACTACTCTTATTTAATGCAAGTATGAAATGACATGATGTATGCCCTTGCCAAACCACCCTCATGCGACATCATCTTACGTTCGCGAATGCGTCCATCCCTCGCACTCCACATCTACCAGGCACATGCGGTGCGATGATGAGCATGATTACCAAGTAATTATTAGTTCATTTCAAACACGGTATTGGGAAACTAAGGTACCTCCCTTTTATCATTCCCAAACATGATCCATTCTAGGGTCGTCGACCTAGTTAATCTCATACAATATTATGGTTTGAGAGGCGTAGCGAAGGCATCACAAAGGGCTCGTCACCGTCGGACGGATACAGATCTCATCAGTATGCGGCTCTAATCATGTGACCGTCGGTCGAGTACGGGTCTCACCGTACTCGGCTCAATCACTAGCCGTCAGCTCGAATATAGGTCTCACCGTACTCGGCTCAACTCATACTCTAGTTGCTGTGAAAGACTCGTCGCCAATCACAGACTTTGGAGTATACTCGAAGATACTACAGAGGACTCGTCGCCCGTCAGCACGAGTACGTGTCTCACCGCATACTCGGCTCTCGCCATAAGTATCGACAGCTCGAATACAATGTCCCATACCACCGTATTCGGCTCACGAGTTTGGGTTGCTCAATGGTCACTACGGGGAGGCACATGGCCCCAGCATAGGCCAACAGCTTGGCCACGGTGTCTCATACCACCATGTCCGACTCATGAGTCTTAGCGGATCGAGGTACCATGGTTAATGGGATTTCACTGGTAAGTTTGGTACCCTAGGTTCAAGCGGTAGCGTCCAAACATGGTGAACATACATAGGACAGATCGGGTTACTTGACGAGCTCGGCTAGCTCGAGCGCACAACAAGTTGAACGATATGAAGAACATAAGCACTTCGTGTGGCCAACCACTATCGTCAACCGCAGTACGACTCGGGTTCGTCGAACACATCTCACGTGGCAAATGCATCATAGCCACAAATCCAATTCGGGTACCGATTGTCTGGACTATAATCATAGCCCCAAACACAATCAAGTGCAGATAGATAAAGCAGTAGTGGATCAAAATTCAACACATACAATCAAGGTCTGGTATTATCCGTTTAGGGTCGCTGGTACGCTGCACGCACTCGTTGCTCCACTCCCCCATCACCCATGACGGATCATACAACGTAAATATAAATTTAAACATATGCATTACATAGTAAAAATCATAAAGCAATTGAGCATGTTATGAAGCACAACACAAGCATGAATTTGCACATGTTCAATTCTTAATCACACAACTATCCAAGGAGATCATATACATAGTTAAAAGAGGTTGAGAATCATATCTCAACACCCTTATACATTATAATTTGCTAACTACTACTCATTCAGACATTTCAAGAAACACTTAAACAAACATACATCAACATACATGACATATGTCGATCACATAGGCATTAGGCCAAATCCTTTCACTAGGGAGTTGCCCCAATCATAACACGCGTACACTCACGACGGATAGTCATGGCAAGCAGGAATCCAAGTTCCATATTCATTCAGTCATTTCCACGAACACTTGGGCCACACATTTTTAGCATATATAGTGTATATTGGCCGTGACGTGATTTAGGGCAAATCCTTTCGTCAAAGGGGTATCGCCAATACAACAATCATGAATCCATGACAATTAGTCATGGCGAGCACGAATGAGAATTCTATACTCATTCAGTCATTTTTCACAAACACTTAGAATACACTATTACAACATACATGGTATATGTTAGCAAAACATGTATTAGGGCTATCCTTTAGCCAAGCGAGTATTTTATCCATGTATAATCATAATCATATAGCAAATAATCATGACAATTGCATTTTCAAAATTCACACATATACGGTAGTTCTAGTATACACAATTTCAACATACGTAGTATTTACAAGGGAACTTGTAATACGGCGATTCCTTTCGCCAAGCAATTAATTTATACGTACATAATATATTTGTACAACAATTAATCATGACAAACACATCGCTAAAATATACACGTATACGGTCTTCTTACAATACCGTATTTCTACATACATGGTGTTTATTAATAAACATGTATTTAGGCGAACCCTTTCGCCAAATGAGTATTTTATCCATACATCATATACCCATACGACAAATAAACATGTCAAACACATTTTCATAAAAAAATACGTATACGGTATTTCATACGAATACCTAGAGTATGTGAAATTCCAAATTCTACAATTCTAATCGAAACAGAAAACGAAAAGCACTTTGTACATGTGCAATTGTATGCAGATCATGAATATACCATTAACTGACATTGAAAGCATTGAAAACCGCAACCTATACACTTAAAGTCCTTACCTTTCACCTTGGAATCTCAACGAATCAGCAAGGTTGGATGAGCTTCCGTATTCAGGAGTTTTCTAGCCTAAGGAGTGAAATCGGTTAGCTATTTCACAACCTAAAGCCTATACACTTCAAATCAGACCTAGGGTTAGGATTTCTCATCTTAAAATGGAGTTGATATCGCTGGAAAAGCGCTTGGAAAGAGGCGGTGCAGGCCGTGCGATGATTGAAAGCAGTAGGAGGAAGGTGCTCCCACAAATCCCAAGTCTTCTCTCTCTTTTTTCTTTCTCTCACTAGGGTTTTATCCCAAATTTGGATGGCTGTGAGAGGGGCTGTTCTAAGGCCCTTTTATAGCCTAAAACCTCTCCAAAATAGACTCAGGTTCAAGGGTTACTGCTATTATAAGCATTTCGGCGATGTTCCAGCTCAAAAGAGTGTTTCTGGTGGCCCCCCCTGAGCCAAACGTCAGACTTAAGCTCACCACTCATGGATCCACGTGGGATTATGTTTTCAACTCGATTGAATTCCCAGATCACACGTGGCGGACCAGCTTCAGTTCAACGGTCAGTGGGCCACGATCCGAAATTCCAAGTACATGTAAATGTTCCTGAAATTTTTCCTGATCCGAGGGTGTAATTTGGTCCGATTCGACGGTCAGTTGGTTGTATCTTGATCCGCAACCGAATGGTGCCAGATCACTATTCCAGATATTTATTTTGTAAGGGAAAGAGTGATTTTCACACTCCCTCACTCCGGACTCAAGCGAATAGCCGTGGGATATCGACTGGACCTGATTTCTGAGATAGTTATCGAGCCCAGCGAGGCGGTCCTAAGTCCTTAATTTTGCGTTAATCGGATTTCCGATGTGCGGTCTAGACCTAATACGAAGTTTCAAGTCGTTCCCGAGAATAGCCGGGTAATGAGTTTGATCCTAATCTTTAGGGTAACCTAGCGTCAATGATTCTACAAGTTTTGGGTCTTGTAGATCGTATTTAAAGCGATTCCAACGGATTTCATGGCTAATCGAGTTTAGCACTTAGTTAACTTTGTTAAATTTCTAAAGGATTTAATCCTAATTGATTTCTGGTCGAGGTGGTACTCGAGCCAAAGTACGGAAATTTACGGGTCGTTACAACCCTTTAGCAAACCCTTGCAAAGCTTTAGGAAACCCTCTTGCATTACCTAGAAAAGCCCTAGGCACCCCTATTTATAGTTTGGGAAACTCCCTTCTGCACCTTATTGCAAAAGGCCTGAGATTTCCGCAGTCTGCACAAGATCCGGACTCAAATCTGCATAAGCTCGACTGGTCGAGACGAGTCCTCGACTGGTCGAACGGCCCACTTGACCGGTCGAGCCCCTCCCTCGACTGGTCGAACACCTTGAAGAAAATACATCATTGGTCACTGGACTTTGAGTTGAGCCTCACTCGACTGGTCGTGCACCAGCCCTCAACCGATCAAGCGATGCTCACGACCGGTCGAGTCAGGGGAAAAAACTCCATCAAATCTCTACCTTTTTGACCCAGGAGGGATTCACCTTCTTCAAGCCAGTCAGGTTTTTACAAACCTCAAACTTGCCCTTGAGCAAAGCCTTGGTCGTCATGTCTGACCCATTATTGTCCATGTGGACCATCTCAATTTGTAACACCTTTTATTCCAAAGTATCTCTGATCCAGTGATACTGAATCTCTATGTGCTTTGACTTGGAATGCTGACTTGGATTCTTACTCAAGTGTATAACACTTTGACGATCGTAATAGACCACGTGCTCCTTCTGCTTCAGGCTAAGTTCCTGTAGGAACCTCTTCATCTAAAGCATCTCTTTACATGCCTCTGTGACTGTAATGTACTCAACCTCTATCATCGACAATGCTGCAACCTTTTGTATCTTGTTCTACTAAGAAACTGTTCCACCTGTAAACGTGAACATGAACCCGGATGTAGACTTCCTGAAGTCTATGTCGCCTGTCATATCTGCATCTGTGTAGCCCTCTAACACAGGTTTTCCGTCACCATAGCATAGGCTCAACCTGGATAAGCCTCTTAGATACCGCAGTATCCATTTCACCACTGCCCAATGCTCTTTACCAGGATTAATAAGATGTCGACTGACAACACCAACAACATATGCTATGTCTGGGCGTGTACACACCATAGCATACATCAAACTTCCTACAGCTGACGCGTAGGGTATCTTCTGTATCTCTTCCACCTCTGCCTTCGTCTTGGGACACTGCCTGTCACTCAATCTGAAGTGATCATCCAGTGGAGTACTGACCGGCTTCACTGCATTCGTATTGAACCGCTCTAGGACTTTCTCAATATACCGCTCTTATGACAGCCAAAACTTCCTGATGCTTCTGTCACGGGTTATCTCCATTCCTAGGATCTGCTTAGCTGAGCTCAAGTCTTTCATCGCGAACAACTTGCCCAACTCCTATTTCAGCTTGTCAATCTTCTTGATGTCTTTTCCCATGATGAGCATGTCATCAACGTATAAGAGCAGAACTAAGAAATCACCATCTGAGAACTTACGCGTAAACACATAGTGGTCCGACTCTATTCTGTCGTACCCATGCTTCAACATAAACGAGTCAAATTTCTTGTACCATTGCCGTAGAGCTTGTTTTAGCCCATACAAGCTCTTCCTCAGCCTGTACACCATATGTTCTTCGCCCTTGACTTCGAACCCATCTGGTTGGTGCATGTAGATCTCTTCTTCTAGGTCACTATAGAGAAAGACAGTTTTAACATCTAACTGCTCTATCTCCAGATCCATGCTAGTCGCCAACCCAAGTAACACCCGTATGGATGTCATCTTCACCACTGGTGAGAATATTTCCTCGAAGTCTATGCCTTTCCTCTGACCAAACCCTTTCACCACAAGTCTGGCCTTGAACCTCGTCTCTGAATTCTTCTGCTCAACCTTCTTTCTGAACACCCACTTGTTGCTCAAAGTTTTTTTGCCATTAGGCAATTTCACCATATCATAGGTGTGGTTCTTATGCAAGGATTTCATCTCCTCTTGCATAGCTTTCAACCACTCTCTCTTATGCTCGTCGGCTAGGGCCTTAGAATAATCTTCTAGTTCTCCTCCATCAGTCAGCATAATGTACTCATACAGCGAGTACCTCTTGGACGACTGTTTATCCCTAGATGACCTCCTCACCTGTGGCTCAACAGGTAGATCAAGTGGGGGCTGCTCCCCTGGTTCATCTTCTGAAGGAACTCCCTCGTCCTCTACACCTTCCTGTACTCCCCCGTCATCAGGCACCACGGGAGGAATAACCAGATCCATGTCCTCTGGCTCACCTGAACTAGGCTGGTTCTTATCTGGCTTACCAATATCTTCTATACACAGATCTACAAAGAAAACCACATCTCTACTCCTAACGAGCTTCTTCTCGGTTGGATCCCATAATCTGTAACCGAACTTTTCATCACCGTACCCCAAGAACACACACTACATGATCTTCATATCGAGCTTGGACCTCTCGTCCTTTGGTACGTGAACGAATGCCCTATATCCAAACTCCCTAAGATGACTATACGATGAATCTTGTCCAGTCCACACCTTTTCAGGTACTTCTTCATTTAATGGTGCTGATGGAGACCTGTTTATCAAATACACTGCCATGTGCATTGCTTCTCCCTAGAACGTCTTAGACAACTTTACCTGAGATAACATGCATCTAATTCTCTCTACAATGGTGCGATTCATTCGCTCAGCCACACCATTATGCTGGGGGGGTCTTGGTAACCGACTGTTTATACTGTATACCCACGAACTTACAATACTCATGAAAGTCGCTAATGTATTCACCACCATTGTCAGTGCGGATGCACTTCAATGATCTACCTATCTCTCTCTTGACCATAGCATGAAATAATTTAAACATACAAAAGACCTCGTCCTTGGATTTCAAAGCATAAATCCAAACCCTCCTAGATGCATCATCTATTAAAGTGACAAAATACAATGCCCCACCCAAGGTTTTTGTCCTCATAGGACCACAAACATCAGAATAAACCAAATCTAATGTATGTACTTTATTAACATGAGAAGTAGTTTTAACAAATGAATATTTATGTTGTTTCCTTAATAAATAATCAATACAGGTTTTAAGAGGTGTACCTGTCACGTCTGGAAGGAGCCACTTCCTCGCTAGTAGTTGAAGCCATTTTTCACTCATGTGACCTAGACGCCTGTGCCACATGTCAATAGCTGAATCTTCCGCTGCGTTCAATTCACCCTTGCACACACTAACACTTGCCTTGTAAAGGGTGCAACACTTCTTTCCTCTAGCTGTGATCAACAAACCCTTGATGAGCTTCCAACGCCCACCAGCAAACCGGCTTTCATAGCCATCATCATCCAGCTTTCCCGTCGACATTAAGTTGAGGCGAAGGTCTGGGATATGCCTCACATCCTTGAGAACCAATGTGTAGCCCACATTGGTCTTCACACAAATATCACCGACCCCTACAATCTTCGATACGCCAGAATTCCTCATCTTCACGGTTCCAAAGTCGCCTGACTTGTACCTTGTGAAGAAGTCCTTGCGCGGAGTCGCATGAAAAGAAGCTCTCGAGTCAATCACCCAGTCAGTGTCCTGACTCGTAGCTGTGAGACAAACATCATGATCTGCTGAAAGAATAACTTTAACATTGCCATCTATAGTGACCGTAGTGGAGTCTGATTCATCTTCCTTCTCTTTTCCTTTTCCTTTCTTGTCGTTCTTCTTACCACAACATTCATGCTTGTAGTGGTGCTTCTTGCCACAATTCCAGCATTTAACATCATTTCTGTTACTCAACTTGTTCTTGATTTATCTCGGGCCTTCCCGCCCTTCCTGTTCTTTCCTCTCCCCCGTTCTTGTGTCACAAGGGCCTCTTGTTGAGTAGACCCCTGAGACTTCCTCCTTGTCTCCTCATTGAAGAGACAACTGGTAATCTATTCCATAGATATCTTTTCATCTGGCACGAAGTTACTTAAAGACACCACCAATGTCTCCCAACTGTCAGGCAATAAACTAAGCAATAGCAAAGCCTGTAATTCATTATCCAGGACCATCTTCATAAAAGAGAGCTGGTTCACTATATTGCTGACCTTATTCATGTGCTCGGCCACAGAACTACCATCTTTGAACTTGAGATTCACAAGTCGCCTTATCAGAAAAATCTTATTACCGGTTGTCTTCCTCTTATACAGCCCTTGTAATTTCAGTCATAAGCTAGCGGCTGAGGTCTCTGTAGACACATGGTGGAATATGGAATCATCCAACCATTGTCTAATAAACTCCACCGCCTTTCGGTCCATCTTCTTCCAAACATCATCAGACATATCCTTGGATTTTGTTGATATGTCTAAAATTGGAGAATATAAATCCTTGCAATAAAGCAAGTCCTTCATCTTAGCCTTCCATATGGTCCAATTAGAACCATTGAGGCTGATCATCCTTGATGATCCACCTTCCATAATTCAAAACCGATCCTACTCCATTCAATGAACTTAGCTCTGATACCACTTTAATGGGGGTCTTGCACAAAACCTTAGGATCTAGCCTCCCAAAACAAACCAGAATTATGGGATAATAAAGCAATAAAATAAATCAAAGCATAAACCACACAATACAAGAGATTTTTATGTGGAAAACCCTCAAAGAGGTAAAAACCATGGGACCTCATCCAGATCAACAATCCACTATGAAGTAGAACGTTACAACCTTCTTCACTCATACAGGAGTGGATAAACAATAAGAGAATTTAAAAAAATAGAGAGATCTCACCGATTACGATGACATAGAAACGCTAAGATATATTAGATCACCTCTACGAGCATAACCTCGCTTCCACAAGCTTCCTCTCTCTTTCTCTCTCTCTCTCTCTCACACACCTTTGATAGCCCTAAACCCTTTAGCAAATCCTTACAAAGCTTTAGGAAACTCTCTTGCATTACCTAGAAAAGCCCTAGACACCCCTATTTATAGTTTAGAAAACTCTCTTCCGCACCTTGTTGCGAAAGATCTCAGATTTCCGCAATCTGCACAAGATCCGGACTCAAATCTGCATAAGCTTGACTGGTCGAGACAAGTCCTTGACCAATCAAGCGGCCCACTCGACCGGTCAAGCCCCTCCCTCGACTGGTCGAGCACCTCAGAGAAAATACATCATTGGTCGCTAGACTTTGAGTCGAGCCCCACTCGACTGGTCATGCACTAGCCCTCGATCGGTCGAGCGAAGCTCACGACCTTTCAAGCCTGAGAAAAAAACTCCATCATATATAAGATCTAATCTAATAATATAAGATGATTCCTGACATAATTAGAAGCAATTCCTAAAGAGACACTGAATACTAAAACTCCAAGATGAAAAAGATACGTTTGGTCTATCGACAACTCGTAGTTGTAGAAATTTTTAGTTTCAATAAGTCTTTTTTCTTAATGTATTTATCACTTTTAATTACTGAATCATTTTAAAAAATTAATAATTCATCATTACGTTTAATTTTATCCCACAAAATTTCATTATATTTCAAGTTCCAGAAAATTTATTAAACTTCCAGAAGTACAACCCATTTGAAACCAACGATTTTCTATATGATTCCAAAATGCCTCTATTACATGTAACATTTTTTCACACTTTTATTTACTAAATTATTTTTAAATATTTTATATTAATTTATGATTAAGTTTAGTCTTATCCCACAAAATTTCATTTTATTTAAATTTCTAGAAAAAATATTAAAATTTTATAAGTAACAAATGTTTAAAACTAATAATTTCTACATAATTTAAAATCTTCCTAAAATTAATTATATTTTAATTTTTATTTATTTTTCTATAAAACTAAACTCATTAAGCTTTAATATAACTTTTGAATCACCTTCAAATCGCTCCACAAATAGCCTTAATCTTTGTCCATTTACTTTAAACACGATGTCATTCGAGGGGTTTTCAATTTCAACAACCCCATATGGATAAACTTTTTTTTACAGTGAAATGGTCTGTTCAACTGGAACTCAACTTACTAGGAAAAAGATGAAGTCTCGAATTGTATGAAAGAACTTTTTGAAAATATGTTTACCGTGGAAAACTTTCATTTGTTCCTTGTAAATTCTTGCATTATTGTATGCTTCATTCCAGATTTCTTCAAACTCGACAAGATGGAGTTTATGCAGCGAGTTAGCTTTGTCTAAGTTGAAATTGAATTTCTTTATACTCTAGTATGCTCTATATTTCAATTCCACATGCAACGATAACCTTTTCCTTAGACAAGTCTGTGGAGAGATATTCCAACAGGGCTCTATATACAGTACGGTGAGCCCATAACACATCAATTAGTTGGAGAGACCAATCCTTACTTTCCGGATTTACCGTCTATTCTAAAATTTGTTTGATTTTCCTATTTGAAACTTTAACTTGCCCATTCATTTATGGGTGATTAGGTGTAGCCACTTTATGAGTAATTTCATATTTTCTCATTAAGTTCTCAATTGGCCTATTACAAAAATGAGAGTCTATATCACTAATGATGAGTTCAGGGGCATGTTTGGTCGGGGCACATTAGAGTGGAGTAGATGGGATGGAATACCGTTTAAAGTAATTAATGGGATGTCAGTGGATATCCGTTTATACCATGGAATTGCAATAGTTTAGGATGTACACGGTTGTCTGTTTGGGCAGGAGGTGGGATTTGGTGTAGTCCTAGATCTAGAGTGGAAACGTGTTTGGAAAGGCACAAGTATTGGTACTCCCATGCCGCTTGCATGTTTGGTACAACAGCCGTCCGACTGCAGCCATCCACTCCCTTGTGCGTCAATGTGGTCCATACCCAGTACAGTGTATAACAATCCCACACTGTGGACCAATGGTACTTTTACACCTCCAATGGCACTTTTTGAGGTTCAGTTTCCTACTATACTCATTTCTGGCCTTGATGCTCATTCCTTTTCTAAGCGAGTTGAATGATGGGGCAATGACGACCAAATCAGTGACGGTTGGAGATGAGACATTGTAGGAAACTAAAGCTTTGCAGATGCACAATGACCATTCAGAGGAATCTCATCTTGGACATTTTACACACATTCCAAATCCAGCCTTAATAAACAATCTAGGATCAAATTAGTGCCAGGATGCCAGACATCAGAGCACATCATGTTTGGATAAGCATGTTATCCTCTTCATGTCAACAGTCCCGAAATCCTTCATCTACTTGTTTCATCTAATAAGAGAAACAAGCAGGAGAAAATAGGTTTCACCATTCACAACAAACCACCTTCTATAGTCATCCGTAAATGGAGACTGCCTCCCCTTTGTGAGTCGTCTCGTCCGTCAAAAGGTGCTGCTGAGACGGCCGCCTGAATCGAGTAGCCCATCCCATCCCGTATCCACATCTAAATCTAGGGATGGGTGATATCCTAAGGTGGGATTGCCCGAATCCGTCTTGGACACTGTCGTTTACGAGGACGACTGGGATGAGATGCGCCATGAGTCCCAAACGTAAGATGGGATGGGATAGTTGCTCATAGCCAACCTAATATGACCTACTCTCATCCACCGTGTCTGTCCAAACACGCCCTAGGCATTCTGAATCTAGACAAAATATTCTCTTTCAAAAATCATAGAACCGTCTTATGATTGTTGGTTCTACATAAAATCACCTCCACCCATTTTGAAACATAGTCAACTGCTATGAGAATATAAAGATATCCAAAAGATCAGGTTGCATGACTCAGATGATAGATTTATGCATTCACACATTGCATGAGGCATGTGTATCTACACCATAGCAGGATCAAGGTTGTTGCATACACCCTAGCGATATCATGGTTGTAGCATCCGCACATTTCCCGTGATTTGCATATATGAGTATGACCATCAAAATTGGTTACATTTACTAGATGTTATGGATGTCCCTCGGTGAAAGTCCCTAAACTCCTATGAGCCACAAGATGCTCCAATATATATATTGTTGAGGGTCAAATATTACATATTAGACCCCATTTATTACCAGTATTTACGAGTATGATACTGTTTAACGCCCGGTTTTAATTGTGTTTTGTTGCAGGATGCAATTACGAGCTTGAACTGAAACAGAGTGCTAAAAGCACGGATTTAACGCTCTGATGACACCAAAGGCAAGGGACGGACCTAAGGGGACCAAGATCGATGGACGTGCACACCAGAGATCCAAGAAAATCGAGAAACTGAAGTTCAAGTGGCCCGAAATTGGTCCAGAATGCAAGATCACAGGGTTCTCACCATCCGTTCAGCTCGAAACTTCACATATGGCCTGAAGACCATAATTCAACCATACACGTCAAATTTCAGCCGTCGGATCCCCCTAGAAGCGGCCTAACGGACAGATCAGCCCATAAAATCTGGATTTTTGGCCCGCCTAAGCTCTGGACATGCTTCAAATGTTGGCTCAACCCCTCAAAATAGCTGGAAGTATGGATGGATGGATTGGATTTCTTTAGGACCATCGCTGTGGACCCCGCTTGAGTTGAGTGTGCGTGGTACACAAGTGCACCACATGTGCATCGCATCTCCAAAGAGTCCGAATCTGGCCTGGACCCGTTGCTTCACAGCAAATCTCCGTTTCTCTGCTACGCTTTTTTTTTTATAAAACAGGGGCACCGCGTGAATTTCAGTGGGCCTCCATCATGGCCTAAGCTAACAATCCAAGCCGTCCATTCAAACCGAATGGAGTATTCGACTAAGATCTGGGTGATCTTGATCTGGAACACGCTGGATATTGGTCGCGACTTCTTTGAACGACGGAATCCTCGCCAAGATCGACCAGATGGGCCGCATCAACGGCATTCTAAAATAGTCCATATCTGACGGAAATTACGCGACAAAGCTGATGGGCGGAGTGGATTTCTCATTGCAACCCGATCAAGGACCCCACCAAGATACAGCGTACGAGCTACGCAAGCTCTGTTCTCAGGCGTCCATGCCATCCCATCCGCCATGGGGGCCCACTGTGTCCGTGATCACTGTCGGATCAGTGATCCAGACCGCCCAGAAGATGAACAAGGGGTCCACAGAAACTACCTAGGTAGCAGATTTCAAGGAAGCATCGAAGAACGATTTCCAATCGTCCAAAAGCAGGTCGGACGACAGGGTGAAAGAATGTGTGGGGCCAAACTGAAATCAGTCAAGAACAGTCCATTTTCGAAGGGTTTTTTGAGCTGAATACAGTGGACGGACTAGATTTTCCATATAACACTGATCTGGGGCCCACTGACTTCAGCAGCGCAAGAATCGCGTAGGCTTACGCACGTCCGAGACACACCCAAAAATTTTCAGGCAGTTGTGGGCCACAGGCCGTGATTGGATTGGTAATCCAGACCGTCTATCATATACTCCGTTCAAAAACGTCCCAGGGGGCGTTGTCATTTTGGAAAGAAAGCAAGGAAGAGTAAGGTTTGAACGTTACCATTTTAGTTGCGTTAAAACCTTACCCAGGGGAATGCGTAAACTTCACTAAAGCTTTCTATGTACGCCGGCTCTTTTCTCAAGCTCGGTCAGTTCTCCAAAGGGACCCTCTTGCCGACCTTCACAGCTATAAAAAGAGGGAGCGAGAGAGCCAGGGGGATGGAATTCGATAGCAGAGGAAGTTGTACAGCCGTGGAGGCCAAGAGAAAGAGAGACAGAGGGAGTAATTGTTTTCTTTTCTTTTTCTTTTATTTTTATTTTTTTATTTATTTTCTTTTGTTTAAGAGATCTAGCCTAACATGTTTATGGGCTAAACCTCTTAGCTAGGGCTAAGAGGTGAAGCTTGTAGCGTGATGGGAACTCTTTTCTTGCCTTTTGTTTAGACTGATCTGATATTGATTTGGGTTCAATTAAGGGAATGTTTTCAGTCTTTAATGGTCTGTTGTGACTGGAATTACAATGGGTCTGCAATGGCTTTGAGCATGTTCTTTTCCTTTTATGTTTATGACGTCAGGAAGCCCTGTTGTTCACCATCGTCTCCTGGGCATGGTTGGATCTTGCCTACCCTTCCTAACCTTCATACATTGATTGGTTGGTAATTAGTTTAATTCTGTTGTTTGCTATGTCTCCTGGGCATGGTTTGGTGATGGAATCCATTCTAATTCATATACCTTTCATCTTTTCAAAACTACATCAAAGGAAGTTCAGTTGATTTTCATGAATCAAGTACAGTTCTCCCTGATCTCTACAAGTGGATTCTCTGAATCCCTAGTTTCCCTTCTCTGATTTTTCCTAAGTTTAGATTGATATTTCATCATTATTCTTCAAATTACAATCGATTTAGATTTCATCTCATTCTAGTTCTATTTCTACATTAGTTTCAGATAACGTACAAGTATCAGTCCCTTGGGATTCGACCTCGGTCTTACCGAGTTTATTACTACATCACAACCCTATACTTGGGGAGTGAACATATATCAAGTGAATTCATGAGCATCCGTGTGCCGAATACTAGTAGGTCGTATTTTTCATTGTATCGCGGTCAGTTAAAAAGGGCTATGACCTCACCTACTCAAAGTGTGTGGTAGCAATTGAGACTAAGTTTTATCAACTTAAAAATGGGTCCACTACTTGCGAGTCAAGTGGCCATTGCAATACTACTGACGAGAGAGTAGTGAGGTCTCTTATGGTTGCATGTTTGCATATTGCGGTTTGGTGCTTGTGTACTAGACTCCAGTGATTCCAATTGAAAATCGTACTAAGATGTGGTATACCCCGGGAATGGCATAATTGCATCGCATGGCTACATATGATATTCGGCCCGATTGGCCTTCACATAGCATATATGCATAGCCTTGGTATGCCTGGTTGCATGCATGAACATTGACATTCCATCCATTTTTGTTGCTTACTTTGACGTGGATATTGATATTGATGCGATATATCTATCATATGCATTGCGCACGCACACACGCACTCTACTGAACTTCCTAAGAAGCTTATGAGTGTTTGTTTACATTATTAGAGCATATCAGTAGTACTGATACTGGAGCGTATGACTAATTTTTAAAATTTTGTTATACCATGTATTTTCCTTATCGGCATTGTATCCAAACTTGTATAGTGGAGAAGTATGTTGTGGAGTTCTTTTGGTTATGCTCGAATATTAAAATTTTTCATAAATACTCTGTGGGATTTCCCTTATGGAACTTGACACTATGGAAGTTAGGAGCCGAGATTGGAGAACTATGGAGGCTATCAACTCCAAATTCAGGTTACGGAAAATGGGCACCGAATACCAAATTTGGGGCATGACGGTCGCTCTTACAAAGTATTCAGTTATTAACAACATTGATCAATGTAATCATAGCCATAAAATGTGTTTTTATAGAAATTTGAAGATATCTAAACGGGATCCTTAGGCCTATAAAATCAAATCTATATTTTCAAAACCTTTTATATTCTGCTATGTTTCTAAAATCCGACCGTCTACTCATCACATAGGCCATAATTATATGTTGAACATAGATGTTGGAAATGATTTTTATTTTTTTTACCATCTATTTTTTCTCATAAACGTTTGTCTCACACCTAGTGTAGGACAAGCTTAATTTCTAGGCAAGGGCATATTCATTGTGGCCTCGTCTGATGAAAGGATTGGTTCTTAGAAACATGAGCCACATTGGCATGTAAGTTGTTTAATTTCTGCTTCAATCTCTTCTCGTGTCAATAACTCGTTTGAATTGTGGGAAAATAAAAGAAAAGAACGTTTGATGATTATCCAATTATGAATTCCCAAGAATTCCACAAGCATTATTGAGATATGGATTCTCATGGATTTCATTTTTTTGGATCTTGTCTACATAGCAGGTGAAATCTAATCTTTGTTAAACAATGATCACCCTCAATCTCATACTGCAAAAATTAACTATGAGAAGAAGGGTAATGATTGCTATGTGCTCTCGGTTCCTATTTTTTTAATCCAAGCCTGTGAAACATCACATTATTGAAAAAGTGCTTCATTTTCTTTTCTTTTTCAATAATACAAACATGACTTATTAAAATAGAAATATTATAAGATAGAGTTTCAATAAAAGATATCAATGGCTTACAAGTAGACATTGATGAAACAAAGTTAACCAAATGTGTTCAACTGTGAAACTCCAATGGATGGTTAGGATTAGGGGTGCAAGTTGAATGATTTAAGTCAGGTTGAAGGTCCACCTAAACCCAACTAATTAACCTCAAGGAAAGTTGGCTCAATGCCCAACTCAACCCTAGATCTAACCCAAGCTACCCAACCGAACCCAAAACAAAATCGAGTTGGGTTAGGTTAGATTGATTTGGCTCAGATTAACACTTGCAACTAATAAACTAACATATAAAATAAATTATGTAACCATCAAATAACATCATTAAAGTAACACGCGTAACTATTATACAATAATGTCTCAATCACTGCATATAAACAAAGAAATTAAAGAAATAGATTGACTTGATGTCACAACATGGTGGGCCACGCACAAGTGTTGCACGTCTACGCAGATGATTCGGACCTCTCTAATAAGGTTATGACTCCAAGATGCGACTCTTGAATATTCAAGGAAGAGCCCCTCATGTAAGAGGTTAGAACAGGTGCTGGATCCCAATGGATGTTACATGCATCATAGATCCATGTCATTCATCAAGTAGCGTGCAATGTGAACATGTTATAGACCAAAAATAACAGTGGCCCATTAATCATGCAAGTCAAACTTACATGACCTCCCATTTTCCATCCAGGCCATGATTTTTAGTCATAACTCATATGTTGAGTTCGGTTGGGCTAAGTTACTTACTAGCTCAACCCCGATTCAACCCAACCTAGGTCATGTTTGAAGGGTGGGTTGAGGATTTTCAACTCAAGCCCAAGACCAACTCAACCTCAACCCAACCTAGGTCATGTTTGAAGGATGGGTTGAGGATATTCAACTCAAGCCCAAGCCTAACCCTACCTCAACCTGACATGACCCAAAGTTTGGGTTGGGCCAACTGGGTTCAGGTTGACCCAACACAAGTTACACCCCTCCTGAAATAATCTTTTAAAGGTTGCATTTTTTTTTATTTTTTTATTTTTTTATTTATTTTTTATTATTATTATTTTAAGGTCTCTCTCTCAATCATTCTATATGTAGTAGATATGTGGGGATATTTAAATTAGGTAAAGCCTAGTGTATGCAAGCACTGGGATGAACTACAGAAGACACAAACGTGAAGCATGCCAAAAGAGCAGAAAAATATTCCACGTAAAAGAAAGGAAGAAAAAGGGACCAATATGCACAAACATACACACTTGAATTCACATGATTCATCATCTTCAAATCAACGGCTGGTATTAGTTGAACAACAATCGAAAATAGGTGCTTCTTACAAGTTCAATTAATTTAAAAAAAAAAACAACATGAATTTCACTCCAACAAGAATTGCATGACCCTAGATGGATACCAGTTTTTAATTAATACAAGTGGGACCCATAGGCTAGTTATCAGGCCATAGATCTATTGGGCCCATCGGTGGATGGTCCATGCCCCAACAATCTCTTCCATGCAAAAACCAGAATATATGTCATGATTTGAGGCACGCAAATGATGGCTAAAAAGAGAAATACAACAACGTTCAAACATTCAACTGAAAAAAAGTCCCCCTTGGAGTCAGATCTGGGGCATAGTCGATCCATTGTAGGACCCAATAGATCAATGGTCTGTATTACTAAAAACCTGAGCACACACCGGATATCCTTAGGACCAAATGGGCCATTGGTGGTTTCAAGCCCAAGCCCATAGAAATTAATTACTGGGCCAGCCCAGCCCAGTTTCCATCCTATCTTGTATAAGCTTGAGAGTGTTTGTAGGGAGCTGGATTGTAAAGAGACATGGAGCTTTTCTTCTTTGCAAACATGTCTCCAATGAGAGGAATGATGGGCTTTTTCTTCATCATCTTTCTTGGTTTCTTTGTCATCTCAAAATTTTCTTCTTTCTCTTCAATTCTAAGTATTTGAGCTAAACAAGGTGAGTGATCAGACTTCACTCTTCTTTCCTTTTTCTTCTCTTCACCACTCTTAGCCGCCGCTCTCGCTGCAGCTGCTGCCTCGGCCTCGGCCATCTTAGACATGTTCTTGTGAAGTTCCGCATTCAACGATGCTAATGCAACCTCGGTCTCAGACTCCCTTTCCTTTAGTAACTTTAACTCTCGCTTCGTCTCCTCCAGCTCGGCCTCTAACTTTTGTAGTATCCCTATCAACTTATGTTCGTGCCCATTCTCTGGTTTGAAATGGGACGAGGACGGCGAATAAGTAGAAGAAGAAAAAGCAGTAGCAACAACTGGAGAAGAAGAAGCAGCAGCAGCAACAGCAGCAGTAGAAGAACTAGAAGAAGTGGCAATGTTAGACTTTTGGGCCACTAGGATACGTTCACCAAAAATGGTTACAGCCTCTTTTACGGACCGGAACGGACGGGCTGTGTCGATCTCGGCCCGCTCGATGCTTGGTGGTTCATGGAGTGGAAGTGATTGGATTTCCATTGAATTTCTTTTAGGGGGTGGAGAGGTAACAAAATGATGTTATATGGGAATGTTGGATGGTGGGGTATTGGTTCCTTTGCGTGTAATTCAAAGTAAGTGTAACAAATAAGTGTTGTTGTTGGAACTTGTACGATAGGTATACATGGCTCAAAAAGGAGGTGGACCGCTTACCTAAAACCATGTGAACATTCGTAACAAGAAAGTGTAGTAAGTGGTAGTAGGGCTGGGTTTCGATGGGACCGAAATCGTCTGAAACACCCATGCTCCGTGGGTCCACGGCCACGTACGGACGCAGATTTCTTTCACAGGAAGTTCCTGCGCTGGATACCTAGGTGGGGCCGTCGTAATTTTTTGACAAATCTACCCCGTTCATCCGTTTTGTGAGCTCATTTTAGAACCTCAGACCAAAAATCAGAAGGATCTAAGACTCAAGTCTGCCGCATTAAAGGATAAGGTGGGTAGGGAAATTCCTACCGTTGAAACCTCTCTGGGGTCGATGGTGATGTGTACATGCCATCCATACCGTTAATAACGTCATTCCTACTGGGATGAACTGAAAATACAAATATTAGCCTGATTCAAAACTTCCGTGCCCCTGAATATTTCAACTTTGGATGTTTAATCCTCACGCTTTCGGCCCACTTGAGTATTGGATCCGGCTCATTTTTTTTCCCACGGCCTAAAATGATCTCACAAAACATATGGACGGTGTAGATTTCTCACAAACATCACAGTGGGCCCACACTAGTTTGCAGTGTAGTAACTTCCCTGCCAAAGCCTTTCACAGGAAATCCGCGTCCGCCCCCACACTCAAACTTATGATTGGCATCCCATCCTCATCGTTCCCTATGATGGCCTTGAGTTGTGGATCTCTTAGGATCTAGAATAAGGATAAAACCTGATGGACGGAGTGGATTTTACATATTCAAAATGGTGGGCCATACAAGGCTTGGATGTTTTGATGCGGGAACGGATTGGCTACTCCCCCTGCCATCAGCCAATGGCTGATGGTCGGTTCTCCGTGGGCCCCGTAATGATGTATGTGTTTCATCCATGACGTCTATATATTTTTATAGATCATTTTATGGTATGAGACCAAAAATGAGATATATCCCAATCTCAAGTGGACCACATTACAGGAAATAGTTTTGAATGAACGTAGACCATTAAAAACTTTTTGGGGCCATAAAAGTTTTGGATCAAGCTGATATTTGTTTTTTCCATTCATCTGGATCTGTATTATGACCTAATAAAAAGATTGGATGTCAAATAAAAAGTACAATGGGCCTTAGGAGGATTTTAATGGTGGATATCCAATCACTATTGTTTTCCTGTGGTATGGTCCACATGAGATTTATCCCTCTAATTTTTGGTATGAAGCCCTAAAATGATCTTTAAAAATGGATGAACGGAATGGATGAAACACATACATCATGGTGGGGCCCACAGGGAACCGAACACCAGCCACGGGGCTGGTGGCAGGGGAAGTAGCCAATCCGTTTCCTTTTAAGTGGAAATGATTAGGTAGAGTTGTTATCTACTCAACCTCCAGGTATGCCCTCCCCTGGTGGGTACATGCGGCAGTAATACAGGGATCGTGACCGTCCATTTAGTGGGGCTTACCGTGGATGGGCCAATTTGATGATCCTGACCGTTGCTTGCCTTGGGTGAATGTTGACCATTGAACATTTTTTGTTGTTTGATATCCTTTCAAGTCAGAGGTTGGATTGTAATGATTGTTTGATAGGGTGAGGTTTTCTTAACGGTGGGCCATCTTACAGAAGGAACAGTTAGATGAGGGGTCTCTGTCCCCCGTCTTTGTTGCCAAGTGTACGCTGGAAGTTTGGGTGGTGTATAGACGAGTCTGCTGAAATCATTTCCACGAAGAGCTAAAGTATGTGGGACATATTTTCGTACGAGATGTGGGGTCCACAGCTGTTGGATTGGGTGTCTTGTTTCAATGATGTAAACCGTTTATAGGACGGGCTTACCGTGAATGGCGTTATAAAAATAAAAATAACACTCTCATATTTGAATATTGAGGTTTGCTAGAATACATGGAAACGTATGTAATAAGATAAGTCAGGAATCCCATTGGATTGGTATGCCCGAAATAACTTGGATTGAAAATTTCAGCCCTTCGATTGTAAAGAGGCAATGGTGACCGTCCAGATTTCGGGTGTCATTTGGCACAATGTATTAGATGGTAATTTCTCCTTTTTGGTGCGTTTGGCTCAATTTAATCCGGGTAAACGAAAAACCTTCTTTTGGTGTGTTATGAAATCCTTTTATTTTTGCTGCAAAATCATTCCATGTGCTTCCTTGTTCACTTTTAAAGGCAGGAGAGTCGTAGAGGTAACAAATGTGTCATCAAGCACTACTAATATATTATACATGTGACACACGGATGATATCCTACAATAATCCAATTATCAGTTACATTACTAAAATTACATTAATAGAATAGTCTAAGCTGTCTAAACTTTGGCCATTTAATGAACGGCTAAAAAATGTTAGCGAGTCCCATCATTTGGGATCTTTATGTTTGTAGCTCACTTAAGGCTTGAAATTTTCTCAAAATTTGCTAAAGTATATATTTCAATGAGCTTAATACAATTATTCTGTCAAATGTTACATATGTACGAGATATTAAAGTTGACCTACTTAATTAAATTCAAAATCCCGTGAATACACTACATAATTCCAATGCTTCAATTATGGGCTTCAAACACAACTTTGGATTTGAGTGGATGCCAATTAAATGATGCCAAACACAATTATGAATTCGAATTCACATTATTTCCATAATAATTATGATTTGGATTCCAACTCATACTCAACACAAGCTGTCAAACAAGTCCTAAAATAAAATAGGCAAATTGTCAAGGGATGAAATAATCCAATTAAAAGCTTTTATTGTTGTTTATCCACCTTACAAAGTGAGATATATCATATGAACAACTCATATCATTAGAAGATGACACATATTAAGATCCCACATGTATTTTTATAGGTTGTCTATTTTCTAGCAAACATCTTAAATAATTTACTCTTTCTTTTCCTTTGAACGTGGATCATGCCCTTACATGTTGTTTTCAGTGTATGCATTCCAAACTAATTACAAGAAAAGGGTTAAATAATTGATCCAAATAGTCACTTATATGGGCTCTGTTTATGTAATTCAATCAAACACGAGGCCATACATGTTAGCGAGGGCCTGTATTAGGTTAACGTGTGCAATCCTTGTAAAGAAACCAAAGAAACACATCAATGATTGTATCTCAGGATAAAAACAAAACAACATTAAAACTATTTATGCGTGCAAGTTGTTGCAAAACCAATCAACCCAACTCTGACCTGCTTCAAAGGTCCTTCCGAAAGCCTTGAGAATGAGCCCAAGAGCTCTATAAATCCCCCCTCTATCGTGTGTGTGTGTGTGTGTGTGTGTGTGAGAGAGAGAGAGAGAGAGAGAGAGAGAGAGAGAGAGAGAGAGAGAGAGAGAGACTCGACTTGTCACGTCGGCCGAGTCGGTCGCTAACAACCATTGTCGATCGGGGCCTAGGGGAAAGAGAAGGAGAGAGAGAGAGAGAGAGAGAGAGAGAGAGAGAGAGAGAGAGAGAGAGAGAGAGAGAGAGAGAGAGAGAGAGAGAGAATAATAGAAGGAAAGGAGGAAAGAAAGAGAAGAAAGAAAAAAAAAATTAGTTGAGTCAACTCGCCTAGTGAACGCTAAGTCGGGGTCAAATTCAGGTCCAACGGACTTGGGACCCTTCTGGAGGAGTTAGAACCCCAATAGGGGAGGTCGTGCACAGAGTTAAGTCCCAAGTCAGACCAAGTTACAACCAAGTTACAATTAAGCCGCACTAATTAAGTCGAGCTGAGTTCAAGTCCATTTTGTGCCAAATTATATGGGTGATCTTCTTGTCTTGTGAATATTTTTAAAATTGGTTGATTTTTACAATTCTAATTGAATTAAATAATTTAACTATTATTTACACTATGGTTTATAAGCAACTTGATATTTGCATATTAGACTTGATTCTTTGGAAATTTTCATCCATGACATATGTATGTGAGCATTGAATTCGAATCAAAGATTATGATTGGGTGCACTACCTTGGGTTCTTTAAATGGTCTTGCATGAGTGTACTGCCCTAAGTTCCCCAAAAGATTCTCTACCCTGGGTTTTTTAAAATGTCGTGCATGGTGCACTACTGTCAAGGATTCTCTTAACGATTGTAACATGAGTTCTTAAATATCATGGTCAGTGTACTGCTTTAAGTTCCCTTATCGTGAATTGCATGAATTTCTAAAAATATCTTAATCAGCGTCCTGTCTTGGGTTTCCATTGATGAGAATGTTGTGCAAAATGCTTAAAATATCTTGGTCGGTTCATAGCTTGGGAATCTCCTGAATGTGAATGTGATGCAGACTCTTAAAATATATTGGTCGGTGCACTACCTTGGATGCTATATGATCGTCCTAAAATATATTGGTCGATGCATTGCCTTGGACGTTACACATGAATAAGTAATTGATTGGTGATTATGTTGACAAGTGATTATAGAAAGTGATGATGATGATTACTTAAATTTGATTCATGGACAACATTGCATACATTGCATCCCTTGCATCGCAATTTATGAAATTTCCTTCTCTTGCTTTAATTCAACTCTATTTTGTTAACTGTATAAATCTAAAAGTTTTTTAAGTTGGCAGGATATGATCACACTAAGATGTTATGCTCACCCCACTCTGAACAATTTTACATGACGCAAAGTTTGTTGGAAATTGGAGTTTGGAAAACTGTTTAAATTATATAAAATTAAAATAAGAAAGTTAAAAAACTTATCAATTTGAATAAGTCGAGGCATGACGTGAGTCACTCGGCTTGAAATCGAATTTGCTCCCCTTGGACAACGTCCCAAGTGCAACAAGTTTCCAGAGCAATCGACCTCCAGGATCAATGATAGACTATGACCCGTCCAAAGCGATGCACTCCATTACAGTACATTTTATCATTTGAAGTTGGTCAGAACCACTTGTAGTCTTAACCCGAACTAGAAAATACTTGAACACATTTTTAAGAGGAAACCTGATTTTCTAATCATTTGAAAACTTAAAATCAGAAGTCTATTTATAGACTTTGTGAAGACACCCTTTCACAAAGGGTTGTGACTATTGGGTTTAAACCCAAGTGGTATGACCCTTAGGCTTCAAAAGACACAACTTTTCAAAACAAAATTGAAAGAATGCAATCTTTCAAACTTAAGCGAAAAGACACATCCAAAGGGCACCTATGACCCTTAGGATATTTTGAAACACTAAATTATTTTAAAATAATTTAAAATACAACAATCCCCCACATGTTTCAAAATTTTTGACATTTCAGGTTAAGATGGAAGAGTTGTGCAATGGTGCTGTTCAAATAGACTTGAACCGACATTTGAGTAAACATGACAGGGTCTATAGAATCGGAATCGTGATACCATAGTCAATCAACCCGATTCTTTTTTATGTAGATCGCAAGTACATACTCACACAACTTTTCCGCTACAAGTGATTAACGGTCGGTGCGTTTGATGCACCATTACTGGATTTCATGAGTGCTCTAGAGAATTCGCTGATTCTTATAGAAGCGGCTTCCACCTCCACACTCATATAGGTGAATTCCATCAAGTGTATGCGACAGAATGTATACACCACCAAATATATGGCTATGGATTCATTAAGAGTTCTAAAACTCATCCTTCTTCTGTGCCGCCTTGGATGTACACCATAGAAGGGCTCATTTACATCGGTGAGAATCGTCTACCTCGTGTCTTGTTGTTTACCCATTGAACCTATCTAATAGGATCTCTACTCGTATAGGTTGGGTTGCTAATCGGTAGCTCATATATTAATCAATTCCCTTAGATGTATCATTGACTAATCTTTTAAATAGTCACTTAGTCAGAGGATTTATGACCCGTAGGCCTTTTACTTCCACCCGTTATTGCTCCATCAGGCTTTCTTCTCATACGAATTTGGCCATGTCTTAGTCCCATTGTGGCTAATCATCCTTTCCATCAAGCTATTGCCTAACTACTCATAAATAAGCCTCTGCCTAGGCTAATTCCTCCTTTTGCTCCTCAATCAAGTCTTTGATAGTCAATTGCAGCCTCTTTAATTATTCATATCTTAAGCCAAAGCATACTGAACTCATTTCTAATTAACCTCACAGAGTCAACAATTATGACTCCATCAAGTAACAGATACTGAGCATCACTTTTATTATGATAGTTGTTGTATTACCGGCTCTGAATACAACCAACTTTCTTAGCTTTGAATGTATTCTTATAATTCAAGCAACTTCACTAGCCCACTATTCAACTAACTGGTGGTAAAGTCAATCGACCTTATTGTATCTGCAATACAAATAGGCTAGAGTAATCTATCATGCATAGACATATGACAATTAAAATAGAGTATAACTTTCATGTAATCATATTGCAACATAATCTTGTTATTATATGTTCTCTAACACATTAAAGGTTGACCAATTTATCAATTAGTTATTAGAATTCAATACAATTAATGGATATTTAGTAACTGAATATGGATGATAAATGTCCAAGTTCATTATCAAGTATCTTAATCGATGGATTGAACAATGGGCTCCATATGTGCATAAATTTGGCCAATAGATACATTTATTGATGGTAAAACAACATCGTTCATCAAATGAACTTATAGTTTCATATGAATACCAACCCCAAATGTCCAAATCCAGCCTCCAATGAGAATAAAAATATCCTGAAAATCTCATTGACCTAACAATCATCTTTTGAATTCAAACCACTAACAATTTATTCGATGGCTACTAATTAGATCATCAAAACATGTAATCAGTTTGATTCCAGATATTTTATTTCAAAAACCTACATGATGTCAATGTAACACATGTGTATATTGATCCACAACATTCATCATATACCTTTCTTTGTACAAACCTTCATGTCAACCCATTTGTCACATATTCATTGACTAAATTTGTACTCCATGGGTTAAGTGGTTTATCTAAATGCATTCAAGTGCACCCCCACAATTTCAGATTTAGCCTAGATAGATATATCTATGGCCTACTTGATAAACCTATTAACCAAATTTTGATTTTAAGGATTTCATAAGAATTATTTTGAAAGGGCACCAATGACCCTTAGGATATTTTGAAACACTAAATTATTTTAAAATAATTTAAAATACAACAAAGTTTAGTCAAAACATGAAGATTTCTTTATTACATGAGCTCAATTATTTTCAAGTGATCATATGATACTTTATTGTGATAAAGTAGTGTCCAACATTGCAAATAATCCAGTCTGTCATGAGAGAACAAAGCAATATATAGAAGTTGATTCTCATTTCATCCGAGAAAAGATTACTTTCAAAGAGATTTTTATAGCTTATATTCAATCTAAATTGTTACAAGTAACTTTACTAAAGTATTACAATATGCACAATTTTCTTTACTATATTTGAAGTTGGTCATGACAGATATATGTGCTTTGGCTCGAGGGAGTGTTAAAGCGGGAACATTGTATTTTGGGTAGTATTTATGTTTTCTCTTATTAATCTATTAATATAAATTAGAGAGAATGCAGTGAATAGTCCTAATCTCAATTAAAACCTTAATTATATTAAGGATATTATTAATAATATCATGCAAACAATGACCCTCCCAAATGAATGTACTGGATCTATGACACGTTTGCCATTTCATGATTGAAACCAGGCCGCATGGGAGCTATAATGCGGCCCCACGTAATATGAAAACCCAAAAAGAATGCCAAAGGAATGACAAACAAGCAAGCAAAGGCATGTGCCAAAGTTTGAAAGCAAACGCCAAAAGTCCATCTCATGACTCACCCCATTCTCATAACCAAAAGAAGAATCCAAGATCTAATTCACAAACCCCTCCCCTGTAGCGCTGTGGTTATCAGGAACATTGATTTGGTGGGCCACACTACATGAAACAGTGGTGATTGAACGACCACCATTAAAAACTTACAGAGGGCCACAAAAGTTTTGGATCAAGCTGATATTTGTTTTTTCCATTCATCCAGGTCTTTGTCACCTAATCAACAGGTTGGATGGAAAATAAATACTACAGTGGGCCCTAGGAAGTTTTCAATGGTGAGCGTTCAATCACCACTATTTTCCCGCAGTGTGGTCCAACTTATATATGAATATACCTCATTTTTGTCACATGACCTAAAAATAATGACCCAAAATGGATGAACGGTGTGGATAAAACATAGAACCGTCCAGTAGCTACTTCGCTACCTGGCAGTGTGAGTACGCAATCCACGTCCTTCAAAACCGACCCACCAAACCAACGGCCCCGATCACCATACCGAGTTCTCCCTCACGTATGGTGGGCCCACAATTCATGAAACTTCCACGAGAGACATTCTCTAATAAAGATACAAACATGCCTTAGAGAATCGCCTCTCCCCCAAACTTGATAAAAGAATCTGAAACCAAAACCATGCAAAAGGTTATATAACACATGCAAAACATCCTCCCCTCAGCTATCTAACAATCCACATCCATCCCTGAAGTGGCCCCCATTTCTTCATCTGATGGACGAGATGGAGCGAAAAATCCTCATCGAAAGTTCTATCAACGATGGCGATGATCCAACAGACGACGGGACCGATGAATCTTATCTCCTCTACGCAGTCAACACGATCCTTAGTGGGACAGCACGGCTCAACATCCTCCTACCAACGGCTACGATCCTCGCATTCACAATCTTCGCGCCCATCCTAACGAACGACGGGAAATGCAACGATCTAAACCGTTGGTTGATGGCGACGTTCTTAGTCATTCTGTCCATCTCGTGTGTATTCTTCGCATTCACCGATAGCTTCCGGACGGCGTCAGGGAGAATGTATTACGGAGTTGCGACGTTTTATGGTATATGGACATTTAATGGGACCCGAAAGAGACCGTCGGATCCGTCCTCGTATCGGGTCAGGTGGGCCGATCTCTTCCATTCATCACTTTCGCTCATTGCTTTCCTCACGTTCTCAGCCGCACATACGGATGTCGTGGAGTGTTATTATCCGTCGATGCCGAGGAAGGTGACCAACATTGTCCCGCTTGTGGTGGGATTTGTGATTAGTGTTTTGTTTGTGTTGTTTCCTTCAAAGAGAAGGGGAATCGGGTACCCGTTCTTGCTGAGGAGGGATGCTCTTTTATATAGGAGTTAGGAAGGGGCGCGGATTTGTGTGGGACCCACCATGATGTATGTGTTTTATCCACGCCGTCCATCTATTTTTATATATCATTATATAGCATGAGCCAAAAAATGAGAGAGACCCAAACTTCAAGTGGACCACACCACAAGAAAATAGTGGTGATTGAACGCCCACCATTAAAAACTTCCTAGGGGCCACTGCAATGTTTATTTTCCATCCACCCTGTTGGTTAGGTAGCACAGACCTGGATAAAGGGAAAACACAAATATTAGCTTTATCCAAAATTTCTGTGGCCCCAACGTTCAATCAACACTGTTTCCTGTGGTGTGATCCACATGGGATAGGTATTCGTCTCATTTTTGGTATCATGTCCTAAAATGATCTGTAAAAACGGATGAACGGCATGGATAAAACACATACATCATGGTTGAGCCCACAGAGCGCCGTCCAGTATCTACTGGCTACTTACCTCAGGAATGCTAGGTCTGTTCGCACGTGTGAGATAGTCCGGAGCTCGGAGGCACACGTGCCGACATGGGTAGGGTGGCGGACGGGGATCGGTCAGCCCAATCAATTGCAAAAATGGGCCCCAATGAACTCAGGTGGGCCTGGCCAGTTTGCAAGCTTAAACATCGCACACTTGTGTGGCTAGATCATTCATCAGGTGGGACCCACCTTGGGACGGTCGAATTGTTATTTGGACAACGGATCTGATTGTGGGACCAGGATCGCAGATTTCCCTGCCTGGTGAACGTGTCTGATCATTTACACGTGTCTGGTGTTGGCACGTGTGCTACTTAGAATCTGGCCCATCTCAGGCGAGCAAATATACTTAGCATTCCCTAGGAAACAAGAGATGGCGTGTACACGGAAGACTCCGAAGAAAAAGTCAATAAAAAGATATTCAAGGATGTTTTGGTCATTTGTGGAAATTAATATGAGACCATCTTTTTCCTGATCATCATTAATTGTAAAGCGTTATCCTGATCGGGTATTGGTTTTCATTTTGTAAATGGGAGATGTGGGCCTTGGTTTTGTCAATCAGACCGTTGATATGATGGATCCCACCCTCCATGTGACTCCAAACTCACTCAGATTGCATAGATAAAAAGAAGAGATCATGGTCTTATTTTCAAGAATAACTCTTAAAAAACGCCTACCACCAGTAAATAAAAGTAATAGTACCTTTCAAAGTATGTTTATGAGCTTTCGTTTGACTCATGTAAGTCTAAAACAATACATTTTGATTGTTTTTTTTTTAATAATAAATTTTTATAAAATAATAAATTGCTTATCAACTAACTCAATTTTTTTTTCATGACTGAAAATAAAGGCTTTAAGTTATTCAAACTCTTCAAACTTTGAAATATCTTTAAAATAATAAAAATTATAACTTAAAAAATAATAAATTTTAACTTAAAATTCAAAATTATCTTAAAATGATTTATTTTTGAAAAATCATTTAGGAACCAATGTTGGGCACAGAAGCATCACTCAAATGTGACCTGGATTTGAATTAAACAAGCATAAAGAGAGAAAATTCAAATATGCACAGAGGACAGAAATTTACAAGGAAGATTTCTTGTCGGAAAAAACCACGGCACAAAGCGACAAGCAACCTATCATGAAAATGAAATTATAAGAGATGAACGACTTACAATCAAACCCTAAAGTAAAAAAATTCTAGATATCTTTTCTCCAAATCCTAGGTCTCTATAGAATAATTGTGTGTTAACCCTAAGCCTGCAATAATTTGGTTTATATAACACAATTCTAAAATTAGAAATAAACCGTGCACTTATGCACCATCGATTGAACCTTCAATCAATTGACTTCGATTGACGCTACAAGTTTGATTTGATCGAAGTTGCTCAAAAGCGTTCATAGAGCCAACTTAATTTTTCAAAATTATCTCGATTGATTAAAACTCCACGTTCGATCGATTGAACGTGTCCAAAATTATCCAAAGACAAAAGTAAAAAATTCGGAATTTTCTCAATCCTATTGAAGCTGCCATCAATATCGATTGAAATATCTTATTTTAGCATAGATTGAAGACACCAATTTCAACAACCAATTACTTTTGACATCATGCTAAGGCAGAATTATTATCGATAGCTTTCCAACAATATGTTATATACGCAAAATAGATTACTAGTCACAAAGATGTGGCTGCTTGAAGCTATAGTGTGCACTATGCCCATGGATCAAACTTTCTCATCCAATTTTTCCATCATAACCATCCATGTGATTGTTCTTGAGTTTGTCCCACACCATATGGGAATCCACCTGCCCATATTAAAAACTAGAGGATGGTTTGAACATGCCAAGTCCAGGATCAGATAATTAATTCCTAAGATTGCCTAACTTTTGCCCCTTGAGGCTTGCACTCGATCATTTCAGAATATAATTTTCAAAAATCCATTTTTTTAAATGCAATGGGAATTGGGATCCCCTGCAAGGATGGCAATGAGTCAGGTCAGCAAGTCGGCCAATTGGCACAACTGCTTTTGAGGCGGGTTCTGAACAATCTAAATGGGCAACGGGTGGTTGAGCTTGAGCTAGAAAATGTGACTCATTTAAGTAAATGGTCTTGTGATGTAGAGCGGCTCGCGGACAATTACATGGCAAAGATGGATCAGAAAAGGCCCGGTCGGCGAAAGAAGTGATCTGGACCATCAGACCTTAAATCAGGCGTATCTCACAATCCGGGATGAGTTAGCCGACGAAAAATATATGATTTTGGGGTAGAACGAGCTACTTTAGCCAACCAACCCAGCTACGCGGGGTTGCGACGCTCGGAATTGCGAGAAACCCCTGATTTGATGGTCGTTTCCCTGTTTCAATTTCGTTTTTACTATAGATAGTAAGTTTTAGTTTGTTTATAACTCTTCATCCGTCGGGCTTTAGGAGTTGCGTCCAACATGAAAAGAGCTTAGAATAATTAGGGGAACGGTTTGGTGAAGCCAAATAGGACACTTACTATTTTTGGCCGAAAACCTTGCGCACTAGTAGACATCACGACCGTCTATAAATAGTAAGTTTATTATTTATAGTAAGTCGCGAATTCTAGGAGTTTTAGTTGTAGTTTGATTCTGATTTCTTTTCCATTGCTTAGTACCCTTATTTAAAGGGTTGTGAACTCGTTTTTATGAATTCATTAATCTATTTCGAATTTATTTAGAATTTATTTCTATTTTCTGCTCTCTTTTCTCGTGGATTCGAGAAAGTCTCGTGAGGAGTCGAGAGAAGTTCCGTAGATTCGAATAATTATCCTCTTGAGGAAGACGGTGCTCGACCTCACGTCCTCCCCCGTCGGTTTGGTATCAAAGCGAGGTTTCTCCTCGGGTCGATGGCTTCTAACGACGGGTCTGGGCAACAATCCCATAGGAGGTGCTCTAGAAATTTGCCTTTAACGGCGGCAACTTTCCAAGCAACAATGAAAGAAGAATCGGCAAGCCATGCAAGGGTCATAGGCTTCCATGGACCGCATAGCGAATCTTTTGGCGAAACCCTAGGGCAACTCAGTGTTCTGGTGGTAATCCTCCACCGCCAATTGTTGAGACTCGTGTCGGCTACTTGATCGCGAGATAATACGCCGGTGCATTCAAGGGTCATGCCCGAGGACGGGGGCTCCGAGTGAAGAGGAGATCGATGACGTGATCTTCCAACACCCTGGGCAAGGCGGCGATCGGGTAGATCGAATGGATCGAGACTTGAAGATACGGGTTGATATTCCTAACTTCAATGACGGCTACACATTGAGGATTTTCTCGATTGGCTTTATGAAGTTGAGCGATTTTTTTGACTATATGGACATTCTTGAAACAAAGAAGGTCAAGCTTGTGGCCTACAAGTTGAAAGGAGGAGCATCAGCTTGGTGGGAACAACTCAACTCGCACGAACCAGGCAGACGAAAGCACCAATCCGCACATGGGAGCGGATGAAGCAGTTACTACGCACCCGATTCCTCCCTAGCGATTACGATCGGGTATTATTCCAACAATACCAAAATTGTCGCAGGGTAGTCGGTCGGTGAGAGAGTACGCGAAAGAATTTTACTGCTGGCGGCGCGTAACGATTTGGTCGAGGCGAATCGCGGAAGTCGCCCGATTCAACGGTGGATTGCGTATGGCGATTCAAGATCGGGTCCGGATGCGGTCCGTCCCCAGACGATGAATGATGCGATCAAGTTGGCTACTCGGGCGTAAGCAACTTGAACGTCTAACACACGGACCTATCCTGCTGCGCGGATTACTGCGGCGGGTCCACCTCGGGGAGCTCCACAACCTGGGGGAAGGAGCCCGTAGGGAGCACGCACTCAACCTCTTACGTCGAGAACCGAGATCGTGGAAGCGGGCAAGCCAGACCCCAAAGGGGCGTCTCCACTCTGCTTTGGTCTAAGTAGAATTAGAACCCTTATGCTCGGCCAGGCCCGGCAATTCTTATCGTTGTGGCCGGCCCGAAAATCCACTGTCAAATACTTGTCCCCAATGTAAAGTGGCAAATCTCGCCATTAATGATGGTAGTGCCGATAACGCTTATGAAGATCCGGATGTTGAAGAACGAGAGCATATCGCAGGACGAGGTAGATGATTCAAATTGGGTTCAAGAAGATCAAGGCGAGTCGCTCGTCGTGAGGCGACTATTATATGCGCCAAGAAAAGAAGTGCATCCACGGCGGCATAACATCTTCCGCACTAGGTGTACGGTGAATCGAAAGGTTTGTGACGTGATCATTGGCAAGGTGGGAGCAAATGAGAACATCGTCTCCAAGAGTCATGGTGGAAAAATTGCACCATTGAAAACGAGCGTCATCCCTCTCCATATACAATCGGTTGGATCAAGAAGGTCGGCGAAACAAAGGTAACCGAACGGTGCACCATATCTTTTTCCATTGGCAAACATTATAAGGATGAAGTAGTATGCGATGTGGTTGACATGGAAGCATGTCACATACTACTTTCGGTCGACCACAGCGAATTCGTGCCCAGTGACGCCACTCAAGGGGCGAGATAACATATATATCTTCGTCAAGGATGGCCGCAAGACTATATTTGGCCCCTATGGATCCAGAGAGACCACCAAACTTCTAAAGTGGAGGGTCGTTTTCTCTTAACCATTCGGGACTTTGTGGAAGAATCGAAAGAAACAGGACAGACTTATGCATTAATTGTAAAAGGGGAAGAACTCGAGCCTACCATCAAGCCCTCAAGTTTATTAATAGTCAAGCTAACATTAACCGTGTGCATGCTAGATGGATCTCATTTTTGCAGGAATTCACATTCGTGCTAAAGCATAAGTCAGGGCAACAGAACAAAGTAGCCGATGCTGCTGAGTCGTCGTGCTTGACTTTGTTAGTCACTTTATGAGCAATGAAGTTGTCGGGTTCGATCGCCTCAAAGACATATATGCCGACGACGACGACTTCAAGGACGCATGGGTTAGATGTCAGGAAGGTCACCCCGGTGACTTACATATACAAGACGGGTTCTTTTTTAAGGGAAATCGACTATGTATCCCAAAGAGTTCGCTAAGGGAACAGATAATCCAAGAGCTACATGGAGGTGGCCTCGGTGGACACCTTGGGCGAGAAAGACGCGAGCTCTTGTGGAAGAACAGTACATCGGCCACAATTGGTACGTGATGTGGGAAAGGCAGTCAACGCCATGACCATTATTTGTCGAGACTTCCAAGGGGCAATCTCATAATACGGGCCTCTACACCTCCGTTACCCGTGCCTAATGCTGCCATTGGGAGGATTTATCTATGGACTTTGTGCTTGGTCTCCCACGAACACAACGCGGCATGGATTCGGTGTTCGTGGTAGTAGATCATTTTTCCAAGATGGCGCACTTTATCCCATGCAAGAAGACTCTCGATGCAACACACGTGGCGAATCTATTCTTCGAGAGAAATTGTGCGGCTACACGGGTTCCCAAAACTATTACTTCCGAATCGTGACACGAAGTTCATAAGCCACTTTTTGGCGGACTTTGTGGACTCGATTCGATACACGCCTTCGGTTCGGCCAGCCTCAAGCACCACCTGGTGTAGACCGACGGTCAAACTGAGGTTGTGAATCGCACATTGGGAAACCTCCTTCGATGTATTTCAGAAAAAAACCGAAGCGGTGGGATTTGGCCTTGTCTCAAGCGGAGTTTGCATTCAACAACATGGTGAACCGCTCGACGGAAAATCTCCGTTCCAGGTTATTTACGGACGAGTACCTCGCCATACACTGGACTTGGTCCCTCTGCCCAAGCTCCCATGCATGAGCATTGCAGCGAGAACATATGGCGAGACAAAATCATGGGCATTCATGCGGAGGTACAGAACAAGCTACATGCCTCGAACGAAAAGTACAAGGAGCAAGCGGACAAGCATCGGCGACAGAAAGTGTTCGAGGTGGGCGACCAAGTAATGGTCCATCTGCGCAAAGAAAGATTTCCGACCGGAACGTACAACAAGTTGAAGAATAAAAAGATTGGACCGGTACCAATCATCCGAAAGATCAATGACAACGCTTATGTTGTTGATCTTCCAGATGATATGGCGATCTCACGAACTTTCAATGTCGCGGACCTGACTGAGTATCATGAGCCAGCGCATAATGATAACTCGAGGACGAGTTCTTTTGAAGTGGAGGAGACTGATGTAGAGCGGGTCGCGGACAATTACATGGCAAAGATGGATCAGAAAAGGCCCGGTCGGCGAAAGAAGTGATCTGGACCATCAGACCTTAAATCAGGCGTATCTCACAATCCGGGATGAGTTAGCCGACGAAAAATATATGATTTTGGGGTAGAACGAGCTACTTTAGCCAACCAACCCAGCTACGCAGGGTTGCGACGCCTCGAAATTGCGAGAAACCCTGATTTGATGGTCGTTTCCTGTTTCAATTTCGTTTTACTATAGATAGTAAGTTTTAGTTTGTTTATAACTCTTCATCCGTCGGGCTTTAGGAGTTGCGTCCAACATGAAAGAGCTTAGAATAATTAGGGGAACGGTTTGGTGAAGCCAAATAGGACACTTACTATTTTTGGCCGAAAACCTTGCGACTAGTAGACATCACGACCGTCTATAAATAGTAAGTTTACTATTTATAGTAAGTCATAATTCTAGGAGTTTTAGTTGTAGTTTGATTCGATTTCTTTTCCATTGCTTAGTACCCTTATTTAAAGGGTTGTGAACTCGTTTTTATGAATTCATTAATCTATTTCTGAATTTATTTAGAATTTATTTCTATTTTCTGCTCTCTTTTCTCGTGGATTCGAGAAAGTCTCTGTGAGGAGTCCAGAGAAGTTCCGTGGATTCGGAATAATTATCCTCTTGAGGAAGACGGTGCTCGACCTCACGTCCTCCCCTGCGTCATCTTGGCCTTTATTTGAACCCCACTCGACCCACCGTCCATGTAAGTTATCAATAAGCCAGCCAAGAAGACTTGACCCAACCCAGCCTAAACCTGAAGATATGCATAGACACACATGATTTATCTATGTAGTGTATGCATCTACTAATCATGTTGAATAGAGCATAACTCCAAGTGATCTTAAACATGAGTTGGATCCTGCTGGGTGGGGTCTGCTCAGTCGAGCTCAACCTGATTTATCTATATATGTAGTATATGCCATCAGAGTATATTCTCTCACAGGGAGTTGTTTATGGTATGAATTGAGTGTTCCTCCGCCTTGCCCAATATATTTCCGTGCAAAGTTTCACCTTACATTTGTGGGAGAGTGTTAGACCATTAAGGTCCCTTGATATGCATTGATATGTCATTCTCTGATGGCTCGAGCTTTTAGAGAAAGTGGTTTTGAAAAGAACTTCATATGGAGCACGGCCGGGTTGGACCATGGTTTTTATTCGCACCATGCCATCATCCACATTTTGAGGAGTCTTTTATTTTACCATTTTCCATCAAAATCAAAGTAATGTCAGTAAGCCTATTTCAGAAATGACAAAAAAATTAAAGTGGTCATATCTTTTTATATGTCGATGAAGGTATTGGTCCAAATTGCTGTCCACCTATTCTTGAAGGGTCTAAATTGTTGTCCACTATCTTAGAATGGTCCCAGTCGCTGTCAAGTATTTTTGAGCTGTTCCTATAGCTGTCCACTTACTTTTAAATGGTCCTTAAATGGTCCACGATTCATGAACCACCTAGTGTTGAACCTCCTAGTGTTGAATGTTCCAGATTGCTGTCCTCTGTCTTAGAACAGTCCAAATCACTGTCCACGTACTCATGAATGGTCAAAATCGCACCGTTACCGTTTCTTAGGAATATTCTAATTGTTGTTTTGAAAATAGTATACCAGCCTTTGCTTCTTCTTCTTCTTTTTAATAAAAAATGATAAAATAAAGAGACCCTTCAAAATGCGGACGGTGACATATAAAAAATAAAATAAAAATGGCTTTTCATAAAAGCCCCACAATAAAAATATACATGTGGGGTTCCATGGCTAGTTTATCCAAACTTTTTGTTGGATGGCCTTACTATGCATGAACCATGCTTGAAATATATCTTCAATGAGTCAATTCTAACATTTCCATTGTTGGAATGTAGATAGTTAAGAAACAGTGCATGAAAGGTCCACATTCAATGGAGAACAGACAGATTTTACGATTAGAGTCTTCCAATTTGGAAGGTGTTGGGTTTCAATACTGTCATACGTGTAGTGATTGGTTAGAAATCACTCATGTGTGTGCTTGTATATATGTGTCTGGCATGCCGGGGTCATATGCAGTTTGAATCGAACCTAGCACCGTGTGGCCCTGGGTGTCATAATAGACTGAATCTAAGAAGATTGGTCGTCTACTTAGCCACCGATTAACAAGGAATCAGGTGATTTATGAATGGGAAGGTTAGTCTCTAAAACAAGTCCTTTTTACATTGGATGCCAGGAATTTTTATCGCCACAATGATAACTCGTGAAGTTTATCAATAAAGTAAACACTTAAATAAAAATAGGAAATATAAAGCGGCAAATGTTGATTTCTATTAATTGAATAAGAGTGTATTATAATAAATAATAATAATAATAATAAATCAAAGAAAATTACTAACAGTGGTTTGAGTTGGCAAAGCAGTCGTGGATGTTTGACAATCATATAAACCTTAACGGTTGTAAGACGATCGTGGTTTAGCCAGCAGGTTGTGGCTTGGGAAAATCATTAAGTAAAGACTTGTGGATTTGGGATCCAATGATGAGGCCGTGAATGAAGCTAAACTAATTCTAACTTAATGTAACGATGTGTTGGCCAAAAGTTGAGAGACTAAACTAAAGCTATGCTAATCAATTTGGACTTGCTGCAACATTGCATTGGACAGAAGTAGAGATACTAAACTAAGCTAAGCTAAGGTAAGGGTTCATATGAGACAAAAAGCTAAGATAGGGAGCGTTGAGCTGAATAAGAGATTTGTGTGTTTGGATCGGAATAGGCCCAAAGCTCTTTATTCTTCGTACCTTTTATAGACTTGGATTGGCAGTGGCCTTACATCCATCTCCCAAGTATTCGAGATCGACTAGCCATCGATTAGTAGCTTTGGCTTAATATACTTCTGATTCAAAACAAGGCCAACTAACCCGTGTGTTGTCGTATTTACTTATATTTTTATTTCCTAGTGGCTCTCTCATCTTAGTGCACCGTTGACAAGTTTTCATCCAATCATAGCTAGCAATGCATCACTGTGTATCCACCTTAATGTTACTCAGGGTTATTGTGGACGCTGGATCGTGGGCAGATCGCAATCACGAGGGCCTTCTCAAACTTTCTTGTATGTTTGTGACTCGCGGTGTTATATATTTAACTTGGAGTCGCCACTAGCCAGTTAATTGGATTTCGACAGTCGATTAAACCCTGTAGAAACCTTAAGCTAGAGAATTTGAGGATTTCCTACCTTAAAGTAACTCATGATCTATGACTTAAGATTCTGGGTAAGGGACCACGGTGATAAGGAGAGAATGTGTTAGGTAACCTCTATGCTTGTACAAGTGTATGGTCTTTACTTCATTGAACTAAATGAAATACAAGAGATTGGATTAGTTCTTGGGCACAAATGATACAATATTGTGTGTGGGATGTGATGTCTGCTTTAAGCGGTGGACCGGGAAAGACTTCTCTACCCAGACTCACCTACTTGGACAAGTCGTCAAAACCTAGTCAATCCAAGTTTTGATGAGCAAGATTTAGTGTTCCAACAAGCCTTAGACCATATACTTGAATTAACTGGATGAGCAGAGTGATTGAGAGTGGAAATAATAATGCACAATATTGATGCAAATACGAATGAAGCTGACTTGAACTAGACGAGCAGGTGAACGAGTTGTCGTAAGGTTGATTAGAGTGGCTAGATTGGCCTTTCAATGACCCAGGTTGCTAAAATTCAGAATTTGTTTGGCTGACCTAAGGTTAGAAAGCTTCCCTCGTGGGGGTGGCTGAGTGAAAGATCCATAGCTCAAGTGGTAGACTGAGTGAAATATACCTCATTTCAACACTGAGGTCTTGGTATCGATCCCTAGGTGTACTAACAAGCTAACCAAAAAAAAAAGGTTAGAAAGCTTCCCCTCTTGAACTCTTCTTGTCTCCTTGATGGAAGAATGGGCTTGAGTGAGGAGTTGTGGAGGGTAAGAGAAGGAATAGAAGATGGAAGATTGATTGGAAATAGTGATAGGGGGTATTTATAGTTTCTATGGGTGGCTTTTTGATATCTTTGGAATGCTTGAGAACTAAACAAAGCTCTAAGGATTGTGATTGGCTGAGAGCATGTGTGTACCACATGGCACATTATGGCTGGTTGGTCATATGCAAGGGACATAATTTTAGACAAAACTAGGGGTAGATGGGTCATTTAACCTCTAGCAAGCTTCCCAAGGCATGGGTTGCTTTTTCTCCTCCCTACCTACCATGTGATAAAAAATTGTAGGATTCCATCATGTGCCACCCGCCACGTTGATGGGCCCCGATTTTGGCAGGGAAGTGAGGTGTTAGTTCCCCTCTGATATGCTCCTTTCTACTCTATTGTGGTCTTAAAGCTAAATGAGCTTGGGCTTAGATTATGCTTTAGGCTTTAGGCTTGGTTTTGGGCTCGAACTAGGTTTTAAGCTTAGGCTTAGGCTTAGGTTTGGGAGAGGTTCCACAACTCATATTAGATTGTCAGTCATGGGTGGAGTGTCTATAGTTATTCGTGCACTTTTACGTAGGGTTGAAAGTCGGGCAGTTAGGTCGAGTTGGTGCTCAACCCTAGCTCAACTCAAGGTTCTTATACCTCAACCCCAACCCAACCCAACCTCGGGTTGAGAATTCTCAACCCAAGCTCAACCCAAGTGGGCTCGGTCGGGTTGGTCAATTGAATACATGATGATATTTTCATTATTAAATTAGTCTATTAGGTTAGGCTCAGACAAGATGTATTGAGTCCGTTCTCAGGCTTGGGCTATACAAACACCAACCCAATAAAACTTGGGTCGGGCTCTGGTTGAGGTTTTGGGTTGCCCGACCCAACCCGAACCCGAACCCGATCAATATAAAAGTTACTAATAAATTATAATTGAATGTGGATCATTTGTGTTGAAGGCATAGGAAATTTCAGTGCTGTTGGGTTTCAGGGTCCACATTATTTCCAATGACTCAAGCTAACAAGATATGTCAAATTTTTCTCTTTCAAATAGATTGCGTGCTACACAACATGACTTTTAAAGCAGTGAGACCAATGATGCAGACTATTGAAACCTTCCTAAGGCCCATCATGATATCTATTTTTCATCCAACTTATTAATAAGGTCACACGGACCTGGACGGAGAGAAAAAACAAAAAAAATTAAAAACTTTATAAGTTTTCATTGATAGTTATTTAATTTCATCTGTTTTTGTGGTCAACTTGAACTTAAGACCTACTTCATTTTTGGCTCATGCTTTAAAATAATTTCTTTTAAAATAATTTCTTAATATGGGTGGACGGTGTGGATATAAGATAAATAATTGAGAGCCCAAGGAACTTATGACGTCAACACACGAATGTCGGCCTGCAGCATACCAAACGATCCGCGTCCTTACAAGTCGGAAGCGGATTGCGTGGCGTGGCACACACCACCGACATGACGTGGTGAAGTTCCATCGCGATCTAAACCTCAAGTTCCGTGGGCACCATCATGACGCATGTGTTATATCCGAACCGTCCATACATTTTGCGAGATCATTATGGGGCATGAGCCCAAAAAATGCAATCCAAAGTCTAGGTTTTCCATATCACCTAAGAAAATTTCAATCATAGACATTCAATCCCAACTGCATTTTGTAGTGTAGTCCACTTGGGGTTTGGATCTCCATAATTTTGGGGTTATGCTCTAAAATGATTTCATCAAATGGATGAACGGTTTAGATATAATAGATACATTTTACTGGGGCCCACAGAACCTGATGAGGTTAACACGCCACACGGAGGTGGGTGGTGTGTGGCGTAACACGCAATCCAGTTGGACGCAACCCGGAAAAGAAGTAGATTGCGTGGTGTGCCTCGTACCTGTTGACGTGGCAAAGTTCTGTGAGCTCGTATGTTTTATATCCATATCCTCCGTCTATTTTACAAGAATATTTCAAGTCTTACCAGCGATCTGCTTCCACGTCGCTCCCAATCTTACCTGTACGGTTCAACCGTTGAATAACATCAGCGATTCTTAGATCAACGGTGGGCCCCAGTTTTCAATGATCCACACCATCGGTTTCTTCTGCCTCACCGGGATGGCATTATCGGAACCGTCAGTTCATTGACTCCAAATAGATGATCAGCAAGAGAAATAGGGCAATGGGCCCATTGTAACACTACCCTCCTCATGGCACACGTGGCAAACATAAGTTGATAGGAACCGTTGTTCTGGTGGGCCATCATGTGGATAGGCCATATGCCAAAAATCAAGAAAATTGAACTTTCTTAGCCATCTGATCATGGACCTGCAAATGTAACCGTTAGATAAGTTTTCAAATATGGAACCGCTAAAACTCACGAGTGGACAGTCAGAGTCGTCCAATCACTGTGATTGTGGGCTGTACTCCAATCTACATCGTAGCCCACCAGATCCTAGCCATCAAAACTCATATTTCTCTATTGATTGTGTATGGATGCACGCTGACTTCAGTGTACGGCTCTGGCGAATGGACACAATTTCATGTGTCCATCAGGGACACAAAAACCTACAAATTTATTTATTTATTTATATATATCCCGTGTTGATTTTCATGGTCAATACCTTCCCTTCACGACTCAGACAACCATCCAGCGAAGGCTCAGGCAAAGGTTAGGAAGTATGCAGCCTTTGTACACTATATACACGATTTTTCATTTCTGAAAAGTGGGGCCCATGATTTGGTAATCAAGACCATTGATCTGCTATACTCTACCATAGATGGATCATGTACGATAAATATCCTCAATAGGATTAAAATAACATTTCTATTTCTGTCTTCCAAATAGACCGTTAATAAGAGAAAAATAGCAAAGGTCCACAAACGCTCCAATATTAGTGGTTAAGATCTTCCAAACTGGGACATTTTCAGCACACAGTCATCTAACACGTGACACAACAGACCAACGGTCTTGATTTCAAAATAATGAGACCAACTTATCAAAACAGAAAAATTCACGTACACCGTTGAAATCAGTGGGTCACGTACCATATGATTCCTCATAACAAAGAAAATGTCTACGTAAAACGCTATAAAAGAAATTCAGAACACAAACCCCCTCTTACAAGACAAGCAACCCCACAACCTACACCAAACTACATTGCATTTCTACATCATTCATCTCTCTCTCTCTCTCTCTCTCTCTCTCTCTCTCTCTCTCTCTCTCTCTCTCACACACACACACACACACACACACACATTCATTTGTGGCCCAACTCATCACACCCAAGATGTCCCTACGATCAAGGACCAAAAGCACAAAGGACCCAACAAGGATTACAACCAATGAATCCGATGGCCAAGATCGCGCACCGCCAACGGTAATACTGTCTCCTTCACCGTCTCTACCGCAGCGAGCTGTCACCCAGACCTTAGCCAGCACTGCCCACCTAGCTAACCTCCTCCCCACAGGCACCCTCCTGGCCTTTCAGCTCCTCACCCCAATCTTCTCCAACACTGGCGCTTGCGACTCAGTGACTCGGTTCATGACTCAGCTCTTACTACTTCTACTCGCCGCCTCTTGCTTCCTCGCCAGCTTCACCGACAGCTTCCGGTCATCCGATGGTCAGTTATATTACGGATTCGCCACCCCTGGCGGCATGTGGCTCTTCGACTACCCAATTACAGATTCCAGCTTTCCCGACCTTAGCAAATACAAGCTAAGATTCATAGACTGCGTCCATGGTGGTTTATCTGTCCTAGTATTCATTGCCATTGCACTCAGAGATAAGAACGTGTTGAATTGCTTATATCCACAGCCGGAGAAAGAGACCCGAGAAGTGTTGGATATCGTCCCGATCGGAATCGGGCTCATCTGCAGCTTGATGTTTGTTGTTTTTCCGACAAGGCGGCACGGTATCGGTTATCCCGTTACATTGGGGAAATGATATTGACATGAGAATAGTATCTTACTGAGTCGACTCAACTCAAAACTCAGTTGGGTCAGGTCAACTTGCCGGGTGTAGTCGGTTCAACCATGACTCAGCCATTACTGGGTCGACTCAACTCGAAACTCGTGACTCGGTCCGAGACCTGTTGTAATGTGGAAACATTGGTTGGTGGGATTCTGTGTTTAGTTTTGTAATATAGTTGTATTCATTTGTTTATTGAAAACAATAATTATTAGATAATGCAGTTTCTAATTATCATAATTTTTATTTTTTGTGATTGGTGTATTCGTATTTTAATTTTTGGGGACAATGGTTTGGTTATACGATCTTCAAATGTGTCGTCGTTCAAATACAGGGGCAATGGTTTGGTTATACGATCTTCAAATGTGTCGTCGTTCAAATACAGGGTTAAGAAGAAAAACACCAATCATCCATGCTCGATTATTAGAAAAGAATTAGGTGAAAGATGGGTGGCCAGGATATTTCAATTTGAAAGGATGTATGGGCATGGTCCATCCATGATTGGAAGCCATCAGATCATGCCCAATAGAGACGAGGTTCAACCACATGCCTCATGGAAGCGAATTGCGTCCTGCCACCCGATGTAAATAGGTCCAGGCAGGGGCTTTGTGGGGCCCACCATAATGTGTGGATTTTATCCATGCCATTCGTCTTCTTTTTTTTTCATATCATTTAAGAGTATGAGCCAAAAAATAAAGCTGATCAAAGGATCAAGTGGACCGCACCACAGGAACTAGCAGTGATAATGACGCCCACCGTTGGAACCTTTTTAGGGCAGGCCATAATGTTTATTTGTCACCTAACATGTTGTCTAAATGTCTTCAATCTGTACAAGAACAGGAGGTTCAATTAATCAAGGTTTGAACGATCGATCAAAAAAGTTCCAAATTAAATAGAATGGTCTCTCGATAATTATGAATAAGTTTGATCAATCAAACCTGTCAGGTGGATTGATCGAAATAATTCAAAAAATTCATGTAAACTCTATATATAATTTTGAACATGTTTGGTTGATAGAACATGGGAGCTCGATCAATTGAGGGTTGCTTGATCAATGTCGATTGATCGATGTTTAGATCAACAGCATGTGCGGTTTTGCAAAATTGCGCATTTTGTTTCCTATTCTGGATATAATTATGCTATATATGTGGGGTGTAATGTGGGATTAGGGTATCATTAAAGAGAGCCAAGTTGTTTCTAGGTTTCAAAGAGGGAGGCTAGGGTTTTCTGAATAGTTTTACGTCTGTAAGTTCATCAATCTACTGTAATTCATTTTCATAATAGATTTGTTGTCGCTTTGTGCCGTAATTTTTTCATGTAAAATTGTGTGTTACTATGCATGCATTATTGCAATTTTCTTTTGTCTATTTGATTCGAATTCATAATCTGTTATGAAATTTGATTGGATACATCGAAAATATAAAAATAAATAATTGAAAACTAACAATTTTACTAGGCTGAATCACGTATAAAATACGCTGTCCTTAAAGCGTGATTCGTCCCCTTATCACTGCTGATGGGTTACAGACGAATTGCTTCCAGGATAAGACAAGCCTTATCTGGATCCAGCGTGCAGCAATCACGATAGGTCCACTATGGAACAATTTTAACGCAGTAGATTTTTTCTGATAGATTTAGACGGTAGAGATGATCACAATATTCTAAAATGGAGCTATGGATTGTATCTGTTTTGATGGGAGAGATGATGTGTTGAGATGATGAAATTGGACTGGAATGGTCCAGTTTATATAGGCCTCAGGTTTAGACCCATTGCTGTGTGGTATTCAATGGTCCAAAACGTTTGCAAAACGTTTCTGGTCGTTGTCCATTAATCCCAGACGTTTCTGATCGTTAGATCAGAAGATCTGACCGTTGGATCATCCTGGCCCGTCCGTTTTCAGACCGTTTGGCTTTCAAGGCAGAGAGCCATTTTTAGAAATGGCTGGACGTTTCGGATTCTAGATCCGACCGTTCTCAGTCACCTATAAAAACCCAGACACATTTCAGATCCACACTGCCCTAAGGATCTGACCAGACTCATCGCACTAGATCCATCGCACCGGTTCGCGTAAGGTCGCGAGGGAGCGACTCCTCTACGACACGATGAGGACGTGCGAAGTGCAAAGTGCGCCACTACAGCCACACTGCCTCACTGCCCAGGCCCGAGCGCACCCGCGTGCATGTGTTCCAGTGCGAACCCGAGTTTCATCTCCTCCAAAAAGCTCCAAGTAAGAATACCCTTCTCAACGTCTCATATAAACCACAAAACTATCTTTTGCATTTTCGATGTGGGACAAAGCACACACACCGCACTTTTTAATTCAAAAAAATCAAAAATCGTTTTGGGGGAAAATCTTGAAATTTAGAAAATTCGAATTTTTGTTTGATTTTCAACATAATCTACTTCCGCGGTCCCCCAACGAACCCGTTGATAAGGTTATATAGACTTCAATGAAGGGAAAACATAAATTTTAGCTCCATCTAAAACTTTTGCATCTCTCCCATGTTGGGTTTTTTCAAAATATTTTATTCTATAAAAGAGAATTTAGAGAAAGGGTTGTGGCTTTTGATAATTGTTGGTGATCATTCATTTGTAAATGGTGGTGCCTCTTGATAAATGGAACATCATTTGAATTTAAAATGGTAGAGGGATACTATTCTTGAAAAGATACGACATCGTAACTTACCTTTGTTTATCTTTAAGAGATTAATTTTCTATTTTTTCACTTCAACCCTAACACCAAAAACTTTTCAACATAGGGCATTCAATCCCCACTTTGTGGTTCACTTAGTCTTGGATTTGTCTCATACTTAGTACTCATATCCTTTTAAATGGATAAACGGTGTGGAGAAACCCATCCATCACGGTGGGCACCACATATAGCTCCAGCCTGGACCCACTCCGTCCAGGCAAGGGCAGGAAGCAATCAACAGACATGAACGAAAAATTCCCAGCACTCACTAACACAGGACTCAGCCTCATTTAAAGACTGAGTCAAGTCACACGATTCTGTGTACGGTTGCTGCTCACCAACGAATCAATATGATGTCCAGGATTCTGTGCATGTGGGCAATGTTTCAATGATCCAAACCGTTGATCTGATGGCTCCATGAATAGGGAATTCCAATCTGGAAGATCCTAACCATCAGAAATACAAGCCCTGCAAAAGAGACGGTTTAGAGTAAACAATAAAGCAATGGCCAACTTTGAATGCATTAAAAAAAAATTAAAAAATACTAGATATATTGGAAGATTAGGATCTTCCAATCCGGAAGATTTATTAGTGCGTGAACCTATTCCCGAGAATAGATTATCAATTAAATAGATTATGTCTATGGTGTTTGGGTCGCTGCAAATAAAAGAGTAAGCAGGAATCTTTTACCATTTCCAAGGATACGATGGTCCGCTCCCTACTCCGTTGGTCCAGGCAGGGACGCGGATTGCGTACTGACAGCGTCAGTAGCAATGTGGGTACTGACAGTGTTATGTGAGCCCTAAAATGATGTGTGTCCTAACCATGACATTCATCCATTTTTTTTCATATTATTTCATTTTATGAGCCTAAAAATGAAGCAGATCTAAATCTCATATGGACCACACCACAGGAAAGAGTGTTGATTGAACTCTCACCGTTAAAATTTTCTTAGGGCTATAGAAGTTTTGGATTAAGCTGATATTTGTGTTTTCTCTTTATCCAGTTGTTTCGTGACATAAACAACAAGCTGGATGATAAATAAACATTACAGTGAACCCTAAAAAAGTTTTAATGATGGGCATTCAATCTCCACACTGTTTTACTGTGGTGTGGTCCACTAGATATTTGGATCTCACTCATTTTTGGCATCATGCTCTATAATGATCTGTAAAAATAGATGGACGGCTTGGATAAATCACATATATATATCATGAGATGCCCATAGAGCATTGTCAATAGCCACCTGGCTGGCAGGGGCTCTGTGGAGCCACTGTCATGTACGGATTTTATCTACTCCATTCATCCATTTTCCAAGATCTTTTTAGGATAGGATCCAAAAAACGAGGCAGTTCCAAGGCTCGGGTTGACAAGAAGCAGTGGTGATAATGACACCCACCCACCTCTGAAACCTCTCTAGGCCAAGATGACATTTATTTGCCATCCAACCTGTTAATAGGGTCACATAAACTTGGATGAAGTTGTTGCAAAATATTGATTTTAATAAAAATATTTTAATAATAAAATAATATATAATATATAAAAGTTGTTTTGAAAAACACCTTTTTGCGGGTTTTTGGGAATAGTCCCACATGGGAAAGGGAAGAGAAGGAAAATTGGTTTAAATGAAAATAGTGGAGTATTATAATATTTACCTTCGTAGTCCGTGGACTATGGACCTTGCGTGTTCTAGTGTGAAGCACTGGAACACCCGCGCGCGCACTCGTGCTCGGTCTCAGACTCGGTCTCGGGCTCGGTGCGAGGGCGTGGGCATGTGAGGCAGTGTGGTTGTAGAGGCGCTAGTGGCGCACTTCGCACGTCTGCATCGTGTCACAGAGGGTCGCTCATTCGCGACCTTGAGCGAACCGGAGCGAGACGTGTGCGAGTCGCGGTGCGACTACGTGGCTTAGGCAGGTGGCTGGTTGGCAGAGAGACTAAATAACTGAGAGAGAGATCTCTCAGTATATATAGATCGATCGAAAAGAGTCATTGCAGATAAAATCGTAACAATATGAGCCATTAGTGCAGACCCAACAGAATCTTCTTTGCATGGCTAGCCCAACAAATAAAAACGGCTAGTCATTGCCTCTCACAACAAGATTAGCATGCAAACAGATTAGTGGTCCATGCACAACAGTCAGAAAACGGCCATAACACGGCTAGTTTTCCAATAGCCAAAAATGGCTTAATGGAATTTAAGTCTCTGGACCATAACCCCCTAGCCACCATAGCCTATAAAAGGAGGGCCTGGATGGGTTTCCAAACTATCTCAAAAACCAATCCAGCACTACCATACGAATTGAGAAAGCCCACTAATCCTCTCTTATACTCCAGTAATTCCAGCAACAAGACAGCAAGGGTTTAACCATTTGCAATAAGAACAGACCAACGGTATGGTATAGGACGGTTCAACAAAACCAGTGGCTGAAGACTTGACTAAAGCAGTAGTCTAAATTCCAATTTTCTTCTTCTTTTCTTTCTTCCGGGATTTTCTTTGTTGTATTTCTGCCAGAAATTGTGTAATTGAGTTCCAATAGGTGGGCCTTCGTATTTGCTGAACGCAGACCCACACCAGGCTCGTCATATCCTAGAAGTTATTTGCCTGTAACCTATCAGCTTACTCAATTCAATTGAGTAGGGGCAAATAACGCTTTAAGGACAGCGTTTTTCAAACGTGCTTCAGCTTATCCTTAATTTTATTATCGTGATTTTTTCCAGTTTCTATATTATACAGAAACTACATCAATTTGTATAAAATTCTCAACAATCTTAAAACGTTATTTGATAATGGAAGCCAATAGTGTTTCATCCATCAAGTTGATGAATCAGGACTTGATACGTCTTGATCGGTTCGATGGAACCAATTTTACGAGATGGCAAGACAAGCTGAAATTTCTCCTAACGGCGCTAAAGATCTACTATATATTAGATCCAAGTTTGCAAGCGCTACCTGAAGCAACCGACGACGACACACCTGAACAGGTGGCCGCCCGCACCAAACGAGGAGAAGACGAACTCTTGTGTCGAGGACACATTCTGAACGCACTCTCCGACCGTCTCTACGATCTGTACCAACAGACCTCGTCAGCAAAGGAGATTTGGGCCGCTCTGGAGTTCAAATACAAGGCTGAAGAAGAAGGGACAAACAAATTTCTCATCGCCAGGTATTTCGACTTCAACATAGTAGATAACAAACCGCTGCTACCACAAATCCAAGAATTGCAGCTAATAGTAAATAAAATCAAAGCGATAAAAATAGATCTTCCTAAATCATTCCAAGTCGGGGCTATAATCGCCAAATTACCACCGATGTGGAAAGACTATAGAAAGAAGTTGCTGCATAAAATTGAGAACTACACACTGGAACAAATCCAGAAATACCTTAGAATTGAGGAAGAATCCCGTAACCGTGATAAAAAGAATGATAACGGGAATACCTCGTCCAAGGTACATGCAGTAGAGAACTCTAATAACAAACATCCCGAGAAGGACAATTCCCTGAAACCCAATAAAGGAAAATTCAAGAAAAACACCCAAAAGAAGAACGGAAAGTTCAAAGGCCCATGCCATGTCTGTGGAAAAACCGGGCACTATGCTCGAGTATGCCGATATCGCAAATCTAAACAAGAGGCAAGTGCAGTAGAAGAAGGCGATATAGTGGCCATGATCACTGAGGTGAATGTCATCCAAGGCAAAGTTCCAGGTTGGTGGTATGATACTGCCGCTACTGTACATGTGTGCTACGACAAATCTGCCTTCAAAACCTATGAGGAATTGACCGATGGTCAAGAAGTCCAAATGGGTAATGAAGTCCGATCGAAGGTCGTCGGCAAAGGAACTGTCGAACTGATATTCACCTCTGGGAAGAAAGTGATTCTGACTAATGTACTGCACGTTCCAGACATAAGACGAAACTTAGTTTCTGAGGATCTTTTGGGAAAATCAGGGATAAGGGTGGTGTACGAGTCAGGTAAACTGATTCTGTCTAAGAATGGAAATTTTGTCGGAAAGGGATATGCTTGTAACGGGATGATCAAGTTTTCTCTAAATAAAAGTAGCACTTCTGTGTATATGGTTGAATCCGCTGGACTGTGGCATGATAGACTAGCCCATATAGGGTATAGTACCTTGAAGTTCATGGCTAAGAATGGTTTAATCTCATATACAAATAATGAAACCGAAAAATGTGAAGTGTGCATACGATCCAAAATGACGAAGAAACCTTTTCCAAGTGTTGAAAGATCGTCCCAAATATTGGATCTTGTGCACAGTGATATCTGTGAGTTAAACGGCATTCTTACTCGTGGAGGTAAAAGGTACTTCATAACCTTTATAGATGATTGCTCTAGATATGTGTATGTATACCTATTAAAGAGCAAAGATGAAGCATTGAACATGTTTAAAGTATATAAAGCAGAAGTAGAGAATCAACTAAATAAGAAGATAAAAATTCTCCGTAGCGATAAAGGAGGAGAATACTTCTCAAATGAATTCGATAACTTCTGTGAACAACATGGACTGGTACATCAATGTACTGCTCCATACACACCTCAACAAAACGGAATAGCTGAAAGGAAGAATAGGACATTAGTAGAAATGGTCAACTCAATGCTGATAAGAGCAAAGTTACCACTAAGTATATGGGGTGAGGCACTGCTTGCAGCATGCCATATTCTAAATAGAATACCGTCTAAAAAGAATAAAATATCTCCATATGAAACATGGAGAGGTAGAAAACCTAACCTAGGATATCTAAAAGTGTGGGGGTGTCTTGCATACTGCAGAACTCCTGACCCAAAAAGAACTAAGTTAGGACTAAGAGCTATTAAGTGCGCCTTCGTAGGGTATGCACAAAATAGTAAAGTTTATAGACTTCTAGACATGGAGTCTAATACAATAATAGAATCAAGAGACGTTGAGTTCTTTGAGAACTCACTATCCTTGGAGTCAAAGGATAATGAAATTCAAACTCCTAATAGAGAACCAGATAGCACAGCTCCACAGATACTGGAAGCTCCTATTGAACCTCGTAGGAGTCAAAGAACAAGAATAGAGAAGAGTCTAGGAGATGACTATATAGACTCACAACGCATCATTTTCCATCTTGTAGAAGCAGATAGAGAAAATGTTATAAGACAAATACCTATAGTGATGACTATAGAAGATGATCCTAAATCATATAAAGAAGTTATATCCTCTAGAGACGCAGCTTTCTGGAAAGAAGCTATAAACGATGAAATGGAATCCATAATGTCAAATCAAACATGGGAACTAGTTAACTTACCTCCAGGTTCTAGACCCATAGGGTGTAAGTGGGTATTTAAGAAGAAATATCACACTAATGGAACTATCCAAACCTTTAAAGCTCGGCTAGTAGCTAAGGATTTTAGACAAAAAGAATGGATAGATTATTTTGACACATACTCTCCTGTAGCTAGGATAACATCCATTAGGATATTATTTGCGCTAGCTTCCATACATCATCTTCACATCCATCAAATGGATGTAAAGACCGCTTTCCTGAATGGTGACCTCAATGAGGAGGTATACATGGAACAACCTGAAGGATTCGTTCTACCAGGAAATGAAAACAAAGTATGTAGATTAGTCAAATCATTGTATGGATTAAAATAAGTACCAAAACAATGGCATGAGAAGTTTGATTCGAAAATACTTTCTCATGGTTTCATGCATAATGTAGCTGACAAATGCATATATTCTAAAGTAGATGGTAGTTGTATCATTATTATTTGTCTGTATGTTCACGACATGTTAATAATAAGTAATAAAATGGAAGGTGTAACTGAAATAAAGAGGTTTCTATCTTCGGTATTTAAAATGAAAGATCTTGGACAAGTTGATACAATCCTAGTGTAGACACCCCACCCAGGCTAACATCTTGAGAAAGTTAAGACAATTCAAGAACCATGATCATATCCTAAACCTAACCCTAATCCTAACCTGAGCTATTATGAGTCATCATTCAATCTAGACCATGTCCAAAACCGATCCATTTCCCGGGTCATTTCCGGATAACAATCGAGCCAATTTCGAGCCATTTTGAGCCGAATATCCAAAACGGGCTTTGTTTCACTCTAAGGACCCAAAAAAGGACCCACCGGCTAAATTTCAAGGGAAATGTACCGATGCGGTAGTTTGACTACCGCCGGCAGTAGTCAAACTACCGCTTCCTCTCAAAAAATGTACGCGGAGCCAGCCACACGAGATTCAGACCCAACCCAGGCCGAGCTATAGTTAGACTACCGCCGGCAGTACTCGGAGTACCGCCGCATGCGGCCCGAGTATGGACAGCTGTCCCAGCGTCCAAAAGTCAAATCTCCCATACATTTACCCTCCCCATCCTCACTATTTACCATTTTACCGCTCCCCATAACCAATGAGAAAGTGCCACGTGGCATTCCTCTCTCCACAGCCAACCATAGCTTGTCACCTCACCTTTTACCCTCTCAAACCCAAAATTTACAATGCTACCATTAGAGAAGGCTATAAATAGCCCTCTCCCCTTTCATTTTCAACACACATTCTCATCCAAGGGAGAGAGAGAGAGAGAGAGAGAGAGAGAGAGAGAGAAAGAGAAAGAGAGAGAGTGAGAGAAAGAGAGGGAGAGGAAGAGAGTGAGGGAGAGGGAAGGAGCTCCCAAGCCTCCCAAGTCCAGATTTTCTTAGCCACCCCCTAGCCCTCCTCTAAACATCTCCAACCCATCTAACCTAGCTTAGTGTGATCATGGTTCAGTTTATATCTTAGCCTACTCAAGAATCAAGCCAAAGATTCATTTACATACAAGCATTCATCATGACATCTACTCCCTTCTTAACCCCCCTGCTTCTCTAGATCTCTAGTGGACGTATGCTCTGTGACTTGCCGTACATCGGATCCTGTCACATCAGAAATTCCTAGTGATCTAGTCCACTTTTCTTATCTCTTTGCATAAGCATCATCACATCCGCCCTCTAGACACATTGTTGGACATATGCTCTGTGGCCTGCCGAAATCTCGGATCTTGCTACATCAGAAATCCACGTGTGACTAGTCCCATCATGACTGCAGCATCATCATTATCCCTTGAGATTATTTTACCACACTAAGTAGAGACCGTACATTTGTGCGGGCAGAGAGGATGCCTAACACCTTCCCTCTTTGTAACCGAGGTCCCTTACCCGGAATCTCAGATCGCATACCAGGAGTCAATCTGAGGTAGGAGAATCTTCAGATTTCTTCAACCTTACGTATTTTGTGGGTTCTAGCCGACCACGGGATTCTGAGTAATATTAGCTAGTGGCGACTCCAACAATCATAAATCAGCTTAATCACCCCCACCATCATCACCACAACACTTTTTACCAATGTGGGCGCCGATTTGATTTTCAGTGTCTACAGAATGGCGACTCCACGAGGGAATTGCTAGCTCGCACTAGCTGAGACCCGACTCGAAAGTGTGTGGTACTATAATCTCAAGGGACATCATCACTACATTCACAAAAAAAAAAAAAAAAAAAAAAAAAAAAAAAACATCTTTGACTTACACTTGTTTGGGCATCAATCCTAGCCACGACCACTCAATCCCATGCAGTTATGGTTACCTATGAAAAAGAGCCGGCGGCTGCGCGGCTCTGGCACCCAGACGTCAAGACCGTCACCGACACCTCCAAGAGGCTCCAACGGACCCCATAGGCCAATACAACCACGCCAAAGTTACTACTTCGAGCAATGCAAGAACTATTGCTTCACCTAGTGCCAGGCGCCATACCGGACATACAGGCAACATAGTATAGTGCTCAAAACAGTTTAACCTCACAACCTCCTTTTGCTTCCTCCCTTCCTCCTCCAGCAAATCATATTCTACCATTCCCTATAGAATCAGCACAAGATCACCAACATCCTCTTCCTAGTAGGAGATCTGGTCAATTTCAAGGGGGAAAACCCCTCTCATATAATCCTTCTGAACTCACAGAACTCCGAGAGCAATTGTGCGATGTACGGAGGAAACTACAAAGGCAGCAAGGAGTGGATCATCCATCCACCAAATTCAGGGACTTATGTCCCTTTCCCGATGCCAGGGTACCTCAAAACTTTGAGGTTCCAAAATTCGAAAGGTATGATGGTACGGGGTGTCCTATGGACCATTTAAGAGCATTCTGTGGAGAGCTTAATACTCTGGTAGGTAACAAAGGAGCGTTGATCCGTTTATTTTAAAAATCCTTGAAAGGCGATGCATTAGATTGGTACACGTCATTAGACTACCATCGAATTAAAACTTGAGAACAACTTTCCCAAGCTTTCTTTGATCGTTTCGTGTACAATCTTAATGCAGCACCCAAAAGGGCGGATCTTGTTGCCTTAAGGCAAAGGGACGATGAGTCATTATCAGCTTACGTTGGACGATGGCGGGCCATGGCTACCAAAATGAAAACACCCATTGATGACGAGGAGCAAATGTACATGATCATCCACTCGGCAAACCCGAGTATCTCTGGATACCTCGTCTCATATCCATATGCCAACTTTACCCAACTCATCCCCGTTGGGGAACAAGTTGAAGCTGGAATAAAGGCTGGGACAATCTCCCCCTGGTGGCCTCATCAGGCCTCCCCAGTACAACAGAATATGGAAAGAAGGCCTACTGGATATGAGAATGGTAACAGAAGTTTTCTTGACCTCCATCCAATGAAAGAAGACGATCTTATCGCCTCTACCGAGGGTGCCCAATTCGCCCCTCAAGAGGGATAATGGCAGCAACAACAGCAAATGGAGAATCTTCAGTACCCCAATCATGGTCAGCAGATGAGGATGGCCCGGGAACCTAGGCAGTTTACACCGATAGCCCAAACGTACAGTGAGGTACTAGTCACGCTAGTCCAAAGGCAAATACTTACACCACTACTGCCTAGGCTCCCACCAAACCTTCTGCCACCAAACTATAATGAGAATGAGTACTGTGCATACCATCAATCCCGAGGCCACACAACGGACTGTTGTTTCACCCTGAAGCATGCGGTCCAAGATCTAATTGATAACCAAACGATTGTGGTTACCTCTCTTGTTGTTGCCAACACCAACTACGCCCTCCAGAAACCCCTGCCGTTGTATCAAGCAAGTCTTACCTCATTGGGCACCCCTACCACTAATATCATTCAGGGAGAATCGCCTTACCATCCAGTCCAATGCATCCATTCAATCACTGCCAGCCCAACAACAATACTCCCAAGTCTACAAGGGGCACATCCTACCAATCCAATTTATTCACTCTCAAATACGCAAGGGGTATCTCCAGTTGGTCCAGTCTCAATACCCCCAAGTCTACAAGTGGCACATCCTACCAATCCAATTTATTCGCTCTCAAATATGCAAGGGGCATCTTCAGTTGGTCCAGTCTCAATTACCCCAAGACTACAAGGGGCACACCCTGCTAGTCCAATCTCTTCGCTCTCAAATATGCAACGGGCATCTCCATCTAGTCCAGTCTCTATGCCCCCAAGTCTGCAAGGGGCACACCCTGCCAGTCCAATCTCTTCACTCTTAAATATGCAAGGGGGACCATCCAGTCCAATTTTCGTGCCCTCGGAGCCACCCACAATCAATCCAATCCATACATCCTCTGTCTCACAAGGGGCACCATCTGCCTGTCCGACCCTTGCTTCAGCTGTCATGCTCCAAGAAAAATCTCCTTCCCCGATCAAAATACCACATGCCTTAGCAAAATCAGGGCCCAGCTTCAATCATGTGGTAACTCACCAAGAAGGACATTCCATTGCTCAAAGGGATTTGCCCAACTCTACTCAGTCTTCAATCCTTCAAGAGAAGAGTCTAGGGCGAGTGGTTCCCGCCTCTAGGAAACAAGTCAAGGAAGAGATTGAAGTCAAGATTTTGATTAGTCCCAAAACATCAACCATCACTTTTCAGGTCTTTGACATCACAGCTTCATTTCATCTCCTCCCTGATCAGTCTTGGATCCATAGAGTCAAGGCTCTCTCTTCGACTCTTCACTAAAAGGCCAAGCACATTTTCGGAGACAAGGCGCTGATCATTTTGGATGATCCCGAACAAATCTTTCCGATAGAAGCAGTCAACCATCTAGAGCTAGATATCCCAATCATAGACATACAATACTCTGATGATGATATCTCATACCATGGTATCGAGTTCGAGACTATGAATTACATGCCTCTTGCGTGTCCTATTGGATTAAATTATGTCTTCCCTTCAGTCGAGCACCAACATTTTTATTATCAGATCGAATATCAAGAAAATATAGGCATGACAGGATTGGGATATCAGCCTCCTAAGGGTGAGATAGCGAAGCACAGATGTATCAAAGGAGGGAAAAATCGGCAAGAAGAGAATGATCATTTCATCCACACATCAATCAAATCCATCAGAGAAGGGATCATCTGTTCGGTTGACAGGCTGAGGTCCACCATGGAGGATCAAATGAGAAAAATGAGCCCAACTGGGCTATTTGAAAATGACTTGGGCAAGGGGCAAGAATTTTCCCTGATTGACTGGATCACGGACTGGATCCCACCTGAGCAGGAAGAATGTAAAGACTCACAACGCATTGGGGATGAACTGAGGAAAGTGACATCCAACACCAACTCAGAGCCCAATCTCAAACTCATCACGACATTTGGGCAAGACAGTGAGGGCCCACCTACTAATCCGTCTGGCCCTGCCTCCTAAGGGGAGGGAGTGCAGGGCAATAGCTGGTTCACAATCCCTAGGACGGCACAATAAAATAAAATAATGTTTGACTCCTCGAACAGAATCAGGTAATCCTTGATTCACATCGCCGTCTTTCTCAAAAAAAAAATGAAAAAAAAAATCAGAAAATTCTCGAAAAGCCAAAACCATTAGATATTTCCGAAACACCAAAAAAAAAAATCATATACTTGTCAAAATCCAAAAAAAATATCAGAAAATTTCAAAAGGCCAAAAACATTAGATATTTTCAAAATGCCAAAAAATTCAGATACTTGTCAAAATCCAAAAAAAAAAAATAGAAATTTCTCAAAACACAAAAATAATAGAAAATCTTTCAAAACTCACAAGCAATAATGTGTCAAATGCGTCTGTTACAACACCCGAGTTTAAAGTCGACTCATATGATTTTCGATCTAGAGTTGAACTTCAAACTCATGGGTTTGAACGAAGCCCAGGATGTGGGAAAATGATGATTCGACTCTCGAGCTTGAGGATTCCCTCAGAAAGTTCGAAACAAAGGTCAATGTCGTGACAGGCGATTTTGAAATTGTAAGCTTGGGATCCCCTGACTCCCTAGAAAAGTACGCATCAAGAGATCCTCGCCTCGTAAATACAAGTAGAGGATCACAGAATTCTTAAGGCCAGGGCTATCCAACCTTGCGTTCTCCTATGAAGCCTTACCTAGATCGAATGAAGAGCTAGTCATATACCATCTCTTATGAAGCCAAAAGTCAAGCCCATCAAGCAAAGCTGTCAAGATCATATCTGAAGTCCACAATGGAGTCCTACTGATGAACGATGGAGATAAGCTATTGCAGCATGTCAGGAAGTGCTTCAAGTATCAAAGCTTGCGTAACGGATCCATGTGCATGCTTCGAGTCTTTATAACCTGTCAACACTCCAGCCCTTCTACATTATGGGGTGTGGACATCATCGAAAGAATGAACCCAAAGGCATCCAATGGTCATGAGTATATTCTCGTGTCAGACAAAAGCGGGCGGCGACAACATCCTACATCATCAGTACGAATGAAAAAGAAGTCAATGAAAATGATTGGTGGTAAGCTCGATGCAAACAACCACATCTCGCAAACATAAAGCACACGACGATCGCCAGGACCAACGACAAACAAGTCTGAAAGAAAGGTTAGCAACATGGTAATCATGTACATCTTAACATTGTGCCTACTAGATCCAGGGGGCAACTCCAGGCCATCCTGAGACGATCCGCTGATCATCTGCGAAGTTCTTCCGAGAGGTTCCCTTCATCTCAACATCATTAGGGGCAAAAATCTTCCAGAGCCCATCAACTCCGATAACGTGAATATCTATCATGGGTAATCCTACCTAACTATGTCAACGACCACAATCGTAAAGCTAAAGTTAAAAGGTTAGCATCCTGAGGTACATTCCATCATCATTCCTTCCCTCCAATAAGTGTTCTAAAAAATAACGAGTTCAAAAAAAAGGAGAAGGACAAAAAAAAAAGAAGATAAAGAAATTAAAAAAATGGACGAATAAAGCGCATAGTCCAAAAAAAAAAAAAGAAAAAAAAAAAAAAAAAGAGAAAAAAAAAAAAAAAAAAAGAAGAGTCGAACCCAATGAGTGAGAACACAATTCACCAACCCATTTCCCCTCAGGATAGTTTAACCTAATGTCAACAGCTTCACGATTATGATTGAAGACAAAGTTAGGTAGCTCACCAGTCAACCGGCAATGAATGGAGTCTAGCTTCCCGCCTCTGTACAAGAAAAAGAAAAATTAAAAAAAAAAAAGTAACGTGCCTAAACAAAACGGGCGAGGTGAAAACCCGAAAGGGCGCCTCGAGTAAAAACAACAGGCATGTAGCAGACTTGATGAAAACCTAAACAGGCACCAAGGGTAAAAATAGCACAGCTGCCAAGGGGCAGGCAAGAGAAAAAACTCGGGACATGGTGAAAATCTAAAAGGACGCCATGGGCAAAAATGACGAGGAAGCCGGTCGTAGCGAAAACCTGAAAAGACGATACGGGCAAAAATGGCTAGAAAAGAAAAAGAAAAAAATAAAAATAAAAGTGCAGGTACAGGAAAAGCCAATGCAACAAGCAAAGTAAGGAAGCACAAGGAAAAGATAAGTCCTGGATCAGAGTTCTGTCAGACTCTACTCAAATCCAAGGGGCATGATCCTAGTATGCGCTACTCTCAGGGAATCAGGATCCCTAATAAACAACTTAGAATACCGGATTCGATATGGGCTAAGTTCAATGTTCTGATTCCACTATCCAAGCACAAATCCAAACACAAGCAAACACTGACAAATTTGGCACAAACAAAAATTTTCATTCTTGTAAAAACCATTTTGCAAGTACACTGCTTTCTCTTTTTTTAGAAGTGAAAATTCTCTATGCATACAAAATAAGCAGCCAATCAACAACAGAGATTACAGGTAAGCTCCTACCTCTCATATACCAACAATCTCTCCCTGAGCCTCTCTATCTCCATGCGCAAGTAGAAGATCTCATCCCTATCCAGACGGTGTGCCACAAGCATACAACGCCGCACTCAGCAGTCAGGAGGACCTGAATCCCCGATAACTGCTACATCGAGGGCGGTCTGAAAGGAACAAGCCCTAAGAGCTGCAACGTCTGGAGCATCCCAGTGGCACATACGAGCTGCATCCTGCACGCCGACAGGAGCTGACTGTCCGATCATCGCCTCAAAATCTGCGCCAAAAATCTGACTCAGGCCGTCCATCGGAAGTCCATCGTCTACCAGATCCAAGCCATCTAAAGCGCCAAGAGGAGGCCCGCCACCCATCCAAGTCTGATCCAAACCATCCGCACCATCCATAACCTCAATCCACACCATCCATAGTCATCCCTCCATTAATCAAGCCATCCACACCACCCATAACCATCCCTCCATCAATCAAAGTATCCACACCATCCATAGTCATCACTCCATTAATCAAGTCATCCACACCACCCATAACCATCCCTCCATAAATCAAAGCATCCACACCATCCATAGTCATCCCTCCATCAATCAAGCCATCCACACCACCTATGATCATCCCTCCATCAATCAAAGCATCCACACCATCCATAGTCATCCCTCCATCAATCAAGCCATCCACACCGCCTATGACCATCCCTCCATCAATCAAACCATCCACAACATCCATCGCCATCCTTCCGTCGGTCGCCATCATCGAGCCATCCCCACCTCTAAATTATTCATCCTCATCATCGCGACAACTGCGAATCTTGGCAGCCCATCAAAACCATCCAACCCCATCAGTCCATTGGTGGGAAAATGATCCAAGCCATAAATGACATTCACTTCTTCAAGAGGGCTCATTACTTCTCCATCTACCCCCATCAATCCACCCATAAACTCTTTGTCATTTATGGAGCCACCCACCTCTTCACCATCAATAAACCTACCTAACCCATCATCATGATTGGCCATGATGAATCCAAAAAAGAGAAAGGAATAAGGGAGGAATGAGACAAAGAAGAAGGGACAAAAGAGAGGAAATAAGGACAAAACGAATGATCAAAGAAGAGGACGGAGGGGAGACAAAGAGAATGAGCAGAGAAGAACAGGGCTTGCTGGAAGAAAAGATCAACGGAGGCGGTAATCGGATTACCGCTAGCGGTACTCGGAGTACCGTTTCAGAATTGTCATCACTGAATCACTGCGGCACCTAACAGAAGGAGCAGAACAGGTAAATGTCAACGAGCGGTAGTCCGAATACCGCCGGCGGTAGTCCGACTACCGCCCGGGCCTACTTTCAGGCAAAATTCGAACAGGGCCCACTTCAGAAGGCTGAGACTACAGAACGTACCTCCATATACTAGAATGGGATCGCATAAATGATCAAAAGATGGTCCAAGAAGGCAACAGCTCGAGCCCATCTTCCAAGGCCCATTTCTAAAAAAATCCATTTCCCAAGCCCACTTCAAAAAACCTATCTCAAGGCCCAAGCCCATTCTGACGCCGAGGCCCATCTTCCAAGGCTCATTTCCAAGGCCCACTTCAAAGAGCCCATCTCAAAGCCCAAGCCCATTCCGAGGCTCGGGCTCATTTCCAAGCCCATGTCATAAAGCCCATCTCAAGGCTCATGTCCATCCCAAGCCCATTTCAAAAGTCCAAGCCCATTTCAAAAGTCTAGGCCCATTTCAAAAAGTCCAGGCCCATTTCAAAAAAAAAAACTTCGAAAATTCTTTCAAATAAAATCCCCAAGGAGTCTAGCTCCAAAAGGGATAGTTTTCAAAAATTTTCAAAAAAAAAAAAGAAAAGAAAAGAAAAGAAGTTTCCCAAAAAACATCCCCGGGGAGTCCAGCGCCACAAGAGCATCACCTTTTCACCAAAAAATCAAAAAATCATTAGCCCCATTAATTTTATTAGTGGAAACCATCTGACTTTCCCTACAAAAACAAAAAAAAACAAAAAAAAAAACTTAGCCCCATTAATTTTATTAGTGGAGGCCACCTGGCTTTGCTGTAATAAAAACGGACGATCTCGACCATCCGTGAGGTCAGACAGATCTTTCAAAAAGTTTCAAAATTGTCAAAAAAAAGAGAGCCCCATTAATTTATTAGTGGAGGCCATCTAACTTTTTTTGCAAATAAAAATCATTATCCCCATTGATTTATTAGTGGAGGCCATCTGACTTTTTTCAAATAAAAACCGTTAGCCCCGCCAACTCATTAGTGGAGGTAACGCGACTGTTTACTTAATTTGCGCAAATAAAAACCGAATGACGGCGCCCACCCGCGTGATCGAACGGATATTTTTTCAAAATCCAAAAATATCTCCAAACAAAATCCCCAAGGAGTCTAGTTCCAAAGGGAATAGCTTTCAAATAAAAACTTTCAAAAGACGCACGCGTCGCGTAGTACACTAAGGAATTTCCATATTCTCCAGTTGCGGTCAGTGCAAACAGTTAAATAAGACCCGATCTCTTCCGGTTTCCCCGAAGGACGATCAAGTCCGTACATGATACATGTACGATTGGCCAGATTTCTATAATTGGGCAATCGTACAAATGCTAGTAAGATGAGTGGATCTATCTCTGGAAAGAATAATCAAAACTCGAAGTAAAGACAATCCATTGTAACCAAAGTGTCAGACTCAGCAGATTGCATGGCAAATAAATTATCTGCACATACCTAGTCCGGGGTGTTCGTAAAATTTGATCAAATCCAAGTCGGCGTAGTGAGTTCCCCGTAAAGCCGCACCAAAGCGCATGGTAGCTAACCACTTTGACGATCAAATGGAACGAATATTCCTAGGGTGATTACATAGCAAAGGAACAACAGACCTAACAGTACGGGAATCCTCATAAAGCCGCGACAAATGCGCAGAGGCCCTTACTTTTCAGACTTACCCTCCAATGTTGTAAATAATCCGATGTGAAAAGGTTGTGATTGGTGATTCGTAAAGCCGCGACAAATGCGCAGGAGACAATCACAACGTTTTCCTTAACCCTTGTGATATGTGCAAGTCATCTTTTTCCAAACAGTCGACTGACAATGATACAATGGTAAGCAATAGATTTGAGTCGCTACCCTTCGTTCTGACCAGAAGGGTGGGGTGTCTACTTGCTTTGACCTTCGGTTGCTCGCAACCTCGGTCAAAGAGGGGCATCTGTAGACACCCTACCCAGGCTAACATCTTGAGAAAGTTAAGACAATCCGAGAACCATGATCATATCCTAAACTTAACCCTAATCCTAACCTGAGCTATTATGAGTCATCATTCAATCTAGACCATGTCCAAAACCGATCCATTTCCCGGGTCATTTCTGGATAACAATTGAGCCAATTTCGAGCCATTTTGAGCCGAATATCCAAAACGGGCTTTGTTTCACTCTAAGGACCCACCAGCTAAATTTCGAGGGAAACTGTACCGAAGCCGTAGTTTGACTACCGCCGACTGTAGTCAAACTACCGCTTCCTCTCAAAAAATGTACGCGGAGCCAGCCACACGAGATTCAGACCCAACCCAAGCCGGGCGGTAGTTGGACTACCCCGGCGGTACTCGGAGTACCGCCACATGCGGCCTGAGTATGGACAGCTGTCCCAGCGTCCAAAAGTCAACTCTCCCATACATTTACCCTCCCCATCCTCACTATTTACCATTTTACCGCTCCCCATAGCCAATGAGAAAGTGCCACGTGGCATTCCTCTCTCCACAGCCAACCATAGCTTGCCACCTCACCTTTTACCCCTCTCAAACCCAAAATTTACAATGCTACCATTGGAGAAGGATATAAATAGCCCTCTCCCCTTTCATTTTCAACACACATTCTCATCCAAGGGAGAGAGAGAGAGAGAGAGAGAGAGAGTGAGAGAAAAAGAGGGAGAGGAAGAGAGTGAGGGAGAGGGAAGGAGCTCCCAAGCCTCCCAAGTCCAGATTTTCTTAGCCACCCCCTAGCCCTCCTCTAAACCTCTCCAACCCATCTAACCTAGCTTAGTGTGATCATGGTTCAGTTTATGTCTTAGCCTACTCAAGAATCAAGCCAAAGATCCATTTACATACAAGCATTCATCATGACATCTACTCCCTTCTTAACCCCCCTGCTTCTCTAGATCTCTAGTGGACGTATGCTCTGTGACTTGTCGTACATCGGATCCTGTCACATCAGAAATTCCTAGTGATCTAGTCCACTTTTCTTATCTCTTTGCATAAGCATCATCACATCCGCCCTCTAGACACATTGTTGGACGTATGCTCTGTGGCCTGCCGAAATCTCGGATCTTGCCACATCAGAAATCCACGTGTGACTAATCCCATCATGACTGCAGCATCAACATTATCCCTTGAGATTATTTTACCACACTAAGTAGAGACCGTACATTTGTGCGGACAGAGAGGATGCCTAACACCTTCCCTCTTTGTAACCGAGGTCCCTTACCCGGAATCTCAGATCGCATACTAGGAGTCAATCTGAGGTAGGAGAATCTTCGGATTTCTTCAACCTTACGTATTCTGTGGGTTCTAGCCGACCGTGGGATTCTGAGTAATATTGGCTAGTGGTGACTCCAACAATCATAAATCAGCTTAATCACCCCCACCATCATCACCACAACACTTTTTACCAATGTGGGCACCGATTTGATTTTTAGTGTCTACACCTAGGTATCAAAGTTAAAAAACATTGTGGGGGTTATGTTTTGTGTCAATCTCATTATATTGAGAAGATACTAAACAAGTTTAACCATCTAAATATAAAAGAAGCAAAGACCCCATTTGATCCAAGTATTAAGCTAAAAGAAAATACTGAAAGAACCGTTGCACAATTAGAATATGCGAGTACCATAGGGAGTCTTATGTATGCTATGCAATGCACTAGACCTGATATCACATATGCTGTGAGTAAACTTAGTAGGTTTACTAGTAACCCCAATACTGAACACTGGAATACAATTAGTATAGTCCTTGGTTACTTAAAAGTAACCAAAGACTTAGGACTATTTTATTCAGAGTTTTCGGCCGTATTGGAAGGATATACCGATGCGAGCTGGATATCGAGTGCATGGGACAATAAGTCTACTACAGGGTGGGTATTCACCCTAGGAGGTGCGGCTGTATCTTGGGGATCCAAGAAACAGACTTGCATAACGCATTCGACTATGGAGTCTGAATTCATAGCCACATTTCGCAACAAAGAGGTTTGAGTGGTTAAGGGATCTTCTATTAGAAATTCCTTTCGTGTAAAGCTATATCATTTGTGTCATTACATTGTGATAGTGAAGCCACATTAGCTAGAGCCTATCGCGGCACTTATAATGGTAAATCTAGACATATTAGTCTTCGACATGATTATGTCAGACAGTTGATTCGAGATAGAATCATTGCTATTTCCTATGTGAAATCAAGCAACAACCTGGCAGATCCTTTCACTAAACCTCTACCGAGAGAGGTAGTAAAGGCTACATCTAGAGGAATGGGGTTAAAACTCTTCAACCAAAGTTCCACCAGTGATGGTAACCCAACCTGAAGTTAGAAAATCTCTAAATTTGGGTTTAATGGGTAAAAATAAGTCACTGATTTGTGGAAAGTTTTTCAGCACTAAATTATAAAAACCTCATCCATAATAGATAAGTGCTGAGCGTTACAAAAGAGGGTTGAGTCTGAGAACTCTTAATGAAATCCAGTCTATAGGACAAGTGTCTTATAGTAACGGAGACACTGGAAGGATTTCACCTATATGAACGTAGAGATGGTGCTCATGAGAGTTAGGAGTTTTCTCTCGGGATCGTTCATGAATTAGGATAAGCACATGGTCATTAAATGTGCTGAGCAAGATTGTGGGAACTCTAACAAACACATAGCGAATATGTGTGTAGTTTCTCCAACTTTGTTATCTAGGAATAACTGGTTCAAAGCTACGGCTACCAGTCATCTCGACAGAGTTTTAAGATACTTACACTAAAGGAAGATTAAAATCGAAAGATATCTTTCTTTATGCATATAAGCTGATTATTCTGGCAGTATTGTTTAACTGATAAAATATTTTTATAAAATCAAGTAGGGGATTGTTGCAAAATATTAATTTTAATAAAAATATTTTAATAATAAAATAATATATAATATATAAAAGTTATTTTAAAAAACACCTTTTTGCAGGTTTTTGGGAATAGTCCCACATGGGAAAGGGAAGAGAAGGAAAATTGGTTTAAATAAAAATAGTGGAGTATTATAATATTTACCTGCGTAGTCCGTGGACTATGGACCCTGCGTGTTCCGGTCTGGCTCTTCTGGGAACACCAGCAAGCCTTGCCTTCAGCGCTCGTGCTCGGGCTCGGGCTCGGTCTCGGTCTCGGACTCGCACTCGGACTCGGACTTGGTCTTGGGCTCGGGCTCGATGCGAGGGCGTGGGCATGTGAGGCAGTGTGGCTATAGAGGCGCTAGTGGCGCACTTTGCACTTCGCACGTCCGCGGTGCAACTACGTGGCTTAGGCGGGTGGCTGGTTGGCAGAGAGACTAGAGAACTGAGAGAGAGATCTCTCAGTATATATAAGACTGGCCCGAAAAAAGAGTTGTTGCGGTAGAAGCCTGTAACGGCTCGATACCATTAGTCTGGAGACCAGTAGAATCTTCTTTGCATAGCTAGCCCAATGTCAGAAAACGGCTAAATTTCTTGTCTCACAACAACTTGATCGGCATCTTGCCAGATTAATGGTCCATGCACAACAGTCAGAAAACGGCCATAAAACAGCTAGTTTTCCAACAGTTAGAAATGGCTTAATGGAATTTAAGTCTCTGGACCATAACCCCCTAGCCACCATAGCCTATAAAAGGAGGGCCTGGATGGGTTTCCAAACCATCTCAAAAACCAATCCAGCACTACCATACGAATTGAGAAAGCCCACTAATCCTCTCTTATACTCCAGTAATTTCAGCAACAAGACAGCAAGGGTTTAACCATTTGCAATAAGAACAGACCAACGGTGTGGTCTAAGACGGTTCAACAGAACCAGTGGCTGAAGACTTGACTAAAGCAGTAGTCTAAATTCCAATTTTCTTCTTCTTTTCTTTCTTCTGGGATTTTCTTTGTTGTATTTCTACTAGAAATTGTGTAATCGAGTTCCAATAGGTGGGCCTTCGTATTTGCTGAACGCAGACCCACACCAGGCTCGTCGTATCCTAGAAGCTATTTGCCTGTAACCTATCAGCTTACTCAATTCAATTGAGTAGGGGCAAATAACGCTTTAAGGACAGCGTTTTTCAGACGTGCTTCAGCCTGTCCTTAATTTTATTATCGTGATTTTTTCCGGTTTCCATATTATAAAGAAACTACATCAATCTGTATAAAATTCTCAACAGAAGTTAAACAAATTAAAATTAAAAATTAAAAATAAAAATTTCAGCTTAATCCAAAACTTTCATAGGCCCCAAGAAGTTTTCAACGGTTAACAACGTACAATCCCCACTGTATGGTCCACTTGAGCGTTGGATCTACTTAATATAGATGAACAAGGTTGATAAAACAGATACATCACAGTGGGATCGATTTCAATTCACACGAAAATTCATTTCCTACCCTTATTTCGAAGACCCAAACACAAATCCAACCTTACACTAGGAGGTTGGATTCTACGAGAGCCAAATGACGTGGAGAGCTGAAGTTTCAACCCTTATCTACTCTTCATCTCTATCCCTTCACGCTTTAGGGTTTGCGTATAGCTATTGCCATATATATATTTATTGTTATTTATTCTGTTATTCTTTGTTGCTGATTTTTGGGTGGAATTGGATTCCGTGAGTCTAGGAAAATAATGAGTTTGTTAGTTTTTGATGCGGCAAGATCTGATTGGAAATTCATGCGCAATGTAATTATTTAATAGTTCACTAGTAGAGAACTCAGCCTTTATTTAAAGATCGAGTTAAGTCACACGATGACTTGACAGGGTCCTTAACAAGGCGAGAAAATGTTGAACATGAAGGTGGGTTGGGATTTAGGGTTTTATGTTGAGAAAATTTATGGATGCTGCACACCAACAAATGCATGTGGGCCAATGGTTCTATTTACACCAGATATATCACGTTTAAATTAGATGATTCTGGAAGATGCCATGTGGCAGTCATGCACACCACCTGATAAGGATAAACGTCTAAGTTAAGAATCTAAAAGCACACTATAAGCATTGAATGTAACAGTTCTATTAAAAAACAACTCTATGCAAAGTATCTACAACTCTATGCAAAATATTTAACAAAAATAATTCCTTAACAAGCATTAAATATTAGATACCAATCAAAACAACTATTTATAAAGGGAAGAATTTAGGAACGCATAGATTCTATCTATAAAGGGAAGAATTAAGAATTTAGAATTTAGGAATGTATAGTAAAGTTTCCTATTCATTTTGCAAAACCAAAAGTATAGCATACATTGCTTGTTAGAAACGTAATTAATTGTACATGTATTCAAATATGATATCCTACACTTACATGAAAATTAAATAGAGTTGCATGCTATCTCATGGCTACCACCTCTCCAAACCTAAAAAAGTTGAGTGAAAAGAAAAGTCCAAAACATCATACCAATACGATCACATACAATCTTTCATCTTTGTCTAACGCAACACCACCTTCTTAACTTAGTTTTTCACTACTGTCCAGTGCACCACCACAGTACGCCAGTAGGCTTAGTATAAATATCTATAAAATCATCATTAGATCTCCTAGATTAATGAGTTCTTGATAATTCTTGCCACAATGATGTGATATTTTATCTGGTACTTATTTACTTTTCTTTATACCGGTCATACTGCATTCAACTTTAAATTAATAAAATCAACATCAAATCTTTATTAATTTTGTTGAGGAAATGTAAATTAAGTTATTATTGATGAAAAAAAATCCCTCTCACAAATCATTTGGCCACTTTAATGACTAGTTATTGAATGTTCAAGCAATCTTCACGGATCTAGCAGGTTCAATGATCCTAACCATTGATCCGATTGCTGGAAGATCCCAACCGTTGGAAATACAAGCCCTGCAAAAAGATGGTTAAAAGTAAACAATAAAGCAATAGTGGCATTCAATGGATAAAAAAAGATTAGATATATTGAAAGATAACGATATTCCGATCCGCGAGATTTCAGGGAAATGGATTGGGTACTACCCAGCCCACCCCTGGCTAGGAACGGACAGGGCCTCCGAGGGGCCATCGTGATGTATGGGTTTTATCTACACCGTCCATCTATTTTTCCATACCATTTTAGTATACAAGCCCAAGAATGAGGCAGTTACAAGGCTCAAATGGACCACACAGTGGGGATTAAACAATTTCCGTTGAAAACTTTTTGGGGGCCACAGACATTTTGGATCAAGTTGATATTTTTGTTTTCCCTTCATCCAGGTCTAAGTGACCTTGTGAGCAGGTTGGATGGCAATTATTAAACGTTATGGTGGGCCCTAGAAAGGTTTCAACCCTAGGTGTCATTATCACGCTGCTTCATGTGGTGTGGTCCACTTCAGCCTTGAAATTTCCTCAATTTTAGAAATGTACCTAAAATGATATGGGAAAATGGATGGACGGTGTGGATTAAAATCCATACATCACCAGGGGCTTCCCTCATCCGTAGTGATGACCACCATCAGACCACTTTAGATAGTTGAGCCAGTAAGAAGTTCTTAGATAAAATATAACAATGGATTAGATGCATCCAGACCACATATCAAGCATATCAACTCTCAGTACGCAATCCGCGTCCACTGTCAGTTGGTGATTTGTGGGCCCATCATGACGAATATCTTTTATCCACGCCGTCCATCCATTTTTCCAGATCATTTTATATCATGAACCCAAAAATTAGGCATATCCAAATTTCAGATAGACCACACAACCGGAAACAGTAGTGACTAAATTCCCACCATTAAAAACTTATCAGGGCTACAAAAGTTTTGGATCAAGCTGATATTTGTGTTTTCCCTTCATCCAGATCTGTGTAACCTAATCAATAGGTTGGATGGACGGTGTGGATAAAACACATACATCATCATGGGCCCGCTTAGCACCGATCAGTACACACTCCGCATCCAGAGTTACTAGGAATCTTTTATCATTTCCAAAAATAGAGAAATTTGCGAGAATACGACCCATTTATGGCCCATTTAGTAGAATAAGCCCACCTCATTTTCCTTTGCGAGAATACGACCCAGCTGTACGGACGCCTTGCCAAAGGTCGAAAATGCCCCTGCCTTTTCCTTCAAGCGGGAAGACGAGAGCTGACGCTCCTCGAACTCCGAGTTGTACGAACGGTTCAAAAGTGATCAACGTTACATGGGCCCCACAGTTATGTATTTATTATATCCACAGCGGTCATCCATATTTCGAGATCATTTCGGAGCATTATACCAAAAAAAAATCATATCCAGGGAGCAACTGGACCACACCAGAAAGAGCAGCAGAAAATTGATTTTCACCATTGAAACTTTTGTAGGGCCCACCATAACATTTATATTCCATCCAATCTATTCATAAGGTCACAAATACCTGGTTGAAGAGGAAAATTTTTTTAAATAATGATCCAAAAACTTCTGTAACCACTAAAAGGGTTTAAATGGTAGACGTTCAATTCCCCACTGCCATTTAAAGTGTGGTCCACTTGATAGTTAGATCTGTCTTATTTTCCATCTCAAGCATTAATATGAGTTCGTCAAATAGATGGACGGTTTGGATATAACATAGACCTCATGATGGGACCCAAAAAAAAAACAAAGATTCGACATTTGAAAAAAAAAAATCCGAATTTTATTTTATTTGATACGGATTTTTAGCTACGGATTATAACCGTAGCTAAATCAACCAAAATCCGTAGCTAAAGAGGTCTATCCAGGGTGGGCGCGCCACTCGCTGACCTATCCGGCGGGGCCGCGCCCGTCTGGCGGGGCCACGCCCAGCTGCGGGCTCTATGGCTACGGATTATAGCCGTAGCCATTGACTGTAGTGCAATTTTTTTTAAAGTTTTTTTTTTTATATATTTTTTTATTTTTTAACATGGAAAACTTTATTCTACCAATAATTTTCTCTAATACATATTTATATAAATATGTATATATAAGCGTATAAATTTTTATTTTTTTTCCCTTTTTCATTTCTTTCTTTATTCATTTAACAAGAATATCTTCTAAACTAAAATTAGTTACATCATGTACCCTATATGATTTTGGGGTAGGAGAAGCTACTTTAGCCAACCAACCTGGTTATTTTCTAAGATTCCATCAGGTCAATGGTTGAAAATCCATTTCATTCACTTAGTGGTCAATTTCATTCATGAGTGAAGTGAAGGGGCATGACTATGAAATGCTTGTAGGAAATGACCAAGTGAAGTGCATGGAAATGAGCGTGAAGTGAGGTGAATGGACCGTGAAATGCGCGTGAAATGACCGTGAAATGCATGGGCATGACCGTGAAATGTCTTGAAATGACCGTGAATCAATACGGAATCGACGGGAATGACCATGATATGCATGGAAATGACTGTAAAGTGAAGCGATTGGACTGCGAAATGCACGGAAATGACCGTGAAATGAAGGGGCATGACCGTGAAATGGGTCGAAATGAGGCTGAATCAACACGGAATAGGCGGGAATGACCGTGATATGCATGGAAATGACCGTGAAGTGAAGCAATTAGACCGCGAAATGTGCGGAAATGACCATGAAGTGAAGGGGCATGACCGTGAAATGCTTGTCGAAATGACCGTGAATCAACACGGAAGAGGCGGCAATGACCGTGATATGCATGGAAATGACCGTGAAGTGTAGTGATTAGGACCGAGAAATGCATGGAAATGGCCGTGAAGTGAAGGGGCGTGACCGTGAAATGCGTCGAAATGACCGTGAATCAACATGGAATAGGCGGGATCAGGATTGGGTTTAGGTTTGGGTTTTCAAGTTTAGGTTTACGTATAGGTTAGGGAGTTGAGATTAGGATTAGGTGTAAGTTTAGGTTTAGGGATTCGAGAATACGTTCAGGTTTTAGGTTATAGGTTATAGCTTTAGGTTAAGGTTATAGGTTATAGGTTAAGGTTTAGGTTATAGGTTAAGGTTTAGGTTTAGGTTTAGGTTTAGGCTAAGGTTTAGGTTATAGATTATAGGTTATAGATTTAGGCAATTGAGAATAAGTTAAGGTTTAGGTTTAGGTTATAGGTTACTGGGGTATAGGTTTAGGTTTGGGTTTAGGTTATAGGTTATACGTTTAGGTTATATGTTAAAGGTTTAGGTTTAGGGATTTGAGAATAGGTTTAGGTTAAGGTTATAAGTTTAGGTTAAAGGTTTAGGTTAATGTTATAGGTTTAGGTTTAGGTTTAGGTTATAGGTTTAGATTTGAGAATAGGTTTAGGTTATAAGTATAGGTTTAGGTTAGGTTGTAAGTTAAGGTTTAGGGAATTGAGTTTCGGTGATATGTTTAGGTTTATAGGTTTAGGTTAAGGTTTAGGTTGTAGTTTTAGGTTTTGGGATTTTGAGAATAGATTTAGGTTATAAGTATAGGTTTAGGTTTAGGAATTCGGGTTCGGGTTCGGGTTTATGTTCGGATTTAGGTTATAGATTATAGGTTTATGTTAAGGTTTAGGTTTAGGTTATAGATTTTGGGATTTGAGTATAGGTTTAGGTTAGGGTGTAGATTAAGGTTTAGGGAAATGACCGTGAAGTGAAGGGGCATGACCGTGAATCAACACGGAATAGGTGGGAATGACCGTGATATGCATGGAAATGATTGTGAAGTGAGGCGATTGGACCGTGAAATATGCGGAATCTGACCGTGAAGGGAAGACGCGGGGACCGTGAAATGCATCGAAATCACCGTGAATCGGAGACGAATATGCGGGAATGATCGTGATATGCATGGAAATGGGGGTGAAGTGAATCGATTGACCGTGAAATACATGGAAGTGACCGTGAAGTGAAGACGTGGGACCGTGAAATGCGTCGAAATGACCGTGAATCAACACGAGAATATCGGGAATGACCGTGATAAGCATGAAAATGGGGGTGAAGTGAAGCGATTGGACCGCGAAATGCGCTGAAGTGATCGTGAAGTGAAGACGCGGGACCGTGAAATGCGTCGAAATGACCGTGAATCAACACGGAATATGCAGGAATGACCGTGATTTGCATGGAAATGGGGTGAAGTGAAGCAATTGGACAGCGAAATGCGCGGAAGTGACCGTGAAGTGAAGACGCGGGACCGTGAAGTGCGTCGAAATGACCGTGAATCAACACTGAATATCGGGAATGACCGTGATTTGCATGGAAATGGGGGTGAAGTGAAGCAATTGGATGGCGAAATGCACTGAGTGACCGTGAAGTGAAAGGCGGGGACCGTGAAGTGCGTCGAAATGACCGTGAATCAACACGGAATATGCGAGGAATGACTTGTAATATACATGGAAATGGGGTGAAGTGAAGAGATTGGACCGTAAAATGCGTGGAAGTGACCGTGAAGTGAAGACGCGGGACCGTGAAGTGTGTCGAAATGACCGTGAATCAACACGGAATATCGGGAATAATGCGTGATATGCATGAAATGGGGTGAAGTGAAGCGATTGGACCGAAATGTCGCGAAGTGACCGTGAAGTGATGACGGGGGCCGTGAAGTGCGTTGAAATGATGACCGTGAATCAACACGGAATATGCGGGAATACCGTGATATGCATGGAAATGGGGGTGAAGTGAAGCGATTGACCGTAAAATGCGCGAAGTGACCGTGAAGTAAAGACGAGAGGCGTGAAGTGCGTCGAAAATGACCGTAAATCAACACGAAATATGCGAGAATGACCGTGATATGCATGGAAATGGGGGTGAAGTGAAGCGATTGGATTGCAAAATACACGAAAATGACTGTGAAGTGAAATGCATAGAAATGACCGTATATTGGCCGCATGCATTTTCGCGGTCCAATCGCTTCACTTCACCCCATTTCCATGCATATCACGATCATTCTCGCATATTCCGTGTTGATTCACGGTCATTTCAACGCATTTCACGGTCCCACGTCTTCACTTCACCGTCACTTTCGCATTTTGCAATCTAATCGGTTCACTTCACCCCCATTTCCATGCATATCACGGTCATTCCCACATATTCCGTGTTGATTCACGGTCATTTCGGCATTTCACGGTCCCCGCGTCTTCACTTCACGGTCACTTCCAGTGCATTTCGCTGATCCAATCGCTTCACTTCACCCCATTTCCATGTATATCACGATCATTCTCGCATATTTTGTGTTGATTCATGGTCATTTTCGGCGCACTTCACGGTCCCGCTTCACTTCACGGTCACTTTACGTGCATTTCGCGGTCCAATCGCTTAACTTCACCCCCATTTCCATGCATATCATGGTCATTCCCGCATATTCCGTGTTGATTCACGGTCATTTCGACGCACTTCACGATCCCGCGTCTTCACTTCACGGTCACTTCCGTGTATTTTACGGTCCAATCGCTTCACTTCACCCACATTTTCATGCATATCACGGTTATTCCCGCATATTCCGTGTTGATTCACGGTCATTTCGACGCACTTCACGGTCCCGCGTCTTCACTTCATGGTCACTTTCGCGCATTTTACGGTCCAATCTCTTCACTTCACCCCCATTTCCATGTATATCACAGTCATTCCCACATATTCTGTGTTGATTCACGGTCATTTCGACGCATTTCACGGTCATACCCCTTCACTTCACGGTCATTTCGACGCATTTCACGATCATACCCCTTCACTTCACGGTCAATTCTCTTCATTTCACGATCATTTCCATGCATTTCACCGTCATTCCCACATATTCCGTGTTGATTCACGGTCATTTCAACGCATTTCGCGGTCCTGCGTCTTCACTTCACGGTCACTTCCGTGTATTTCGCGGTCCAATCGCTTCACTTCACCCCCATTTCCATACATATCACGGTCATTCCCGCATATTCCATGTTGATTCACGGTCATTTCGACGCACTTCACGGTCCCGTGTCTTCACTTCACGGTCACTTCCGTGTATTTTACGGTCCAATCGCTTCACTTCACCCACATTTTCATGTATATCACGGTTATTCCCGCATATTCCATGTTGATTCACGGTCATTTCGACGCACTTCACGGTCCCGCGTCTTCACTTCATGGTCACTTCCGCGCATTTTGCGGTCCAATCTCTTCACTTCACCCCCATTTCCATGTATATCACAGTCATTCCCACATATTCCGTGTTGATTCACGGTCATTTCGATGCACTTCACGGTCCCGCGTCTTCACTTCATGGTCACTTCCGTGCATTTTGCGGTCCAATTGCTTCACTTCACCCCCATTTCCATGTATATTACAGTCATTCCCGCATATTCCGTGTTGAATCACGGTCATTTTGACGCACTTCACGGTCCCGTGTCTTCACTTCACGATCACTTCCGCGCATTTTGCGGTCCAATTGCTTCACTTCACCCCCATTTCCATGCATATCACGGTCATTCCCGCATATTCTGTGTTGATTCACGGTCATTTCGACGCATTTCACAGTCCCGCGTCTTCACTTCACGATCACTTCCGTGCATTTCGCGATCCAATCGCTTCACTTCACCCCCATTTTCATGCTTATCACGGTCATTCCCGCATATTCTGTGTTGATTCACGGTCATTTCGACGCATTTCACGGTCCCACGTCTTCACTTCATGGTCACTTCCGTGCATTTCGCGGTCCAATCGATTCACTTCACCCCCATTTCCATGCATATCACGATCATTCCCACCTATTTCGTTTTGATTCACGGTCATTTCGATGCATTTCACGATCATGACCCTTCACGGTCACTTTCGCGCATTTCGCGATCCAATCGCCTCACTTCACAATCATTTCCCATGCATATCACGGTTATTCCCGCCTATTCCGTGTTGATTCACAGTCATTTCGACGCATTTCACGGTCATGCCCCCTTCACTTCACGGTCATTTCCCTAAACCTTAATCTACACCCTAACCTAAACCTATACTTATAACCTAAACCTATTCTCAAATCCCAAAATCTATAACTAAACCTATAACCTATAACCTAAACCGAAACCTATAACTAAAGAAACCTAGCTATAACCTAAACTCGAAGATAAACGAACCCGAACCCGAATTCCTAAACCTAAACCTATACTTATAACCTAAACCTATTCTCAAATCCCAGGACATGATGGAATGAAATTGACCTCTAAGTGAATGAAATGAATTTTCGACCATCGACCTAATGGAATCTTAGAAAATAACCAGGTTGGTTGGTTAAAGTAGCTTCTCCTACCCCAAAATCATATAGGGCCTGTTTGGCCGCATAAATTGGATGGGATTGGAAGATAGATCCTAAGATTGGCTAGGCGAGCCAAACAGACACGAGATCTTGATCTCGGAGATAAATCCCCGTGGATCTTAAGACAATCCACTGACATCACCATCATTACCTTTAGGGCCTGTTGGTCGAACCAATCCCACAATATTAGGAGGAATGGGATCGCGAGATCCCGGGATATAAGCAATCCCATGGATCTTAAAACAATCCACTAACATCACCATCATTACCTTAAAATTGATCCCATCCCTTAGTTGGAAGGAGTGGAAGGTAAAATCTCAGGATATGCCTGACGTGCCAAATAGACCCAGTGAACTGGTTCCGGGATATAGCAATCCCATGGATCTTAAACCAATCCACTGACACCACCATCATTACCTTAGGGCCCGTTTGGCCAGGCGGATTGGAAGGGATTTGATGGTATTAGAAGGGATTGGAAGTTAAATCCGGGATTGGCCGGTCGTGCCAAACAGACCGGGTGGCCGGTGCGTGCAAACGAGCCCTTAAAATCCATCCCATCCCTCCTGATCTCATGGGATTCGCCCGGCCAAAAACAAGGCCTTAAATCCCATCCAATTCACCCTAATCCCTTGAAAAATGTCTGGGACGTGTTTGGTTCGGGGATTGAAAGGGATTGGAAGGTTTAATCCCTGATCAATTGATTTGTGAAATGCGTGGAAATGACCATGAAGTGAAGGGACATGACCGTGAAATGCATCGAAATGACCTTGAATCAACACCTGAATATCTTGGGAATGAAAATCCATTTCATTGATATGTATGGAAATGGGGTGAAGTGAAGCGATTGGATCCATGAAATACACGGAAATGACCAAGTGAAGTGAAGACGCGTGGACCGCGAAATGCGTCGAAATGACATGAATCAACACCGAATATGTGGGAATGACGGTGAAATGCATGGAAATGATCGTGAAATGAAGAGAATTGACCGGGAAATGCGTCGAAATGACCGTGAAGTGAAGGGGTATGATCGTGAAATGCGTCGAAATGACCGTGAAGTGAAGGGGTATGACCGTGAAATGCGTCGAAATGACCGTGAATCAACACGGAATATGTGAGAATGACCACGAAATGCATGGAAATGATCGTGAAATGAAGCGAATTGACCGTGAAATGCGTGAAATGCATGCAAATGACCGTGAAGTGAAGGGAATTGACCGTGAAATGCCTCGAAATGACCATGAATCAACACGGAAGAGGCGGCAATGACCGTGATATGCATGGAAATGACCGTGAAGTGTAGTGATTGGACCGATAAATGCATGGAAATGACCGTGAAGTGAAGAGGCGTGACCGTGAAATGCGTCGAAATGACCGTGAATCAACACGGAATAGGCGGGATCAGGATCGGGTTTAGGTTTGGGTTTTCAAGTTTAGGTTTACCTATAGGTTAGGGAGTTGAGATTAGGATTAGGTATAGGTTTAGGTTTAGGGATTTGAGAATATGTTCAGGTTTTAGGTTATAGGTTACAGGGTATAGGTTTATGTTTGGGTTTAGGTTATAGGTTATACGTTTAGGTTATAGGTTAAAGGTTTAGGTTTTGGGATTTGAGAATAGGTTCAAGTTAAGGTAATAAGTTTAGGTTAAAGGTTTAAGTTAATGTTATAGGTTTAGGTTTAGGTTTAGGTTATAAGTTTAGATTTGAGAATAGTTTTAGGTTATAAGTATAGTTGGGAATGACCGTGAAGTTTACATGCATTTCACGGTCAATCCCGGTGATTTAGGTTTAGGTTTAGGTTTAGGTTATAAGTTTAGGTTTAGGTTTAGGTTTAGGTTTAGGTTATAAGTTTACATGCATTTCACGGTCAATCCGGTGATTCCATTTTGATTCACGGTCATTTCCATGCATTTCACGGTCAATTCTCTTCACTTCATGGTCATTTCCATGCATTTCACAGTCAATGCACTTCACTTCATAGTCATTTTCATGTATTTCACGATCAATCCCGTGATTCTGTTTTGATTCACGGTCTTTTCCATGCATTTCACGGTCAATTCTCTTCACTTCACGGTCATTTCCACGCATTTCACGGTCAATTCGCTTCACTTCACGATCATTTCCGTGCATTTCGCGGTCATTCCTGGCGATTCCGTGTTGATTCATGGTCATTCGACGCATTTCACGGTGAAGTGTAGCGATTGGGCCGTGAAATGCTGCGAAATGACCGTGAAGTGAAGGGGCATGATCATGAAATGCGACGAAATGACCGTGAATCAACACTGCGAATAGGTGGGAATGACCGTGATATGCATGGAAATGACCATGAAGTGAAGCGAATTGGCCGTGAAATGCATGGAAATGACCGTGAAGTGAAGGAATTGGCCGAGTGAAATGCTTTGAAATGACCGGTGAATCAACACGCGAATAGCGGGAATGACCATGATTTTCATGCATATCACAATCATTCCCTTTATTAAAATGTTGATTCACGGTCATTTCGACGCATTTCACGGTCATGCCCCTTCACTTCACGATCATTTTCGCGCATTTCACGGTCAATTAAGCTTCACTTCACGGCCATTTCCATGCATATCACGGTCATTCCCACCTATTCGTGTTGATTCACGGTCATTTGACGCATTTCACGGTGAAGTGTAGTGATTGGACCGTGAAATGCACGGAAATGACCGTGAAGTGAAGGGGCATGGCCGTGAAATCTTGCGCCGAATGATGACGTGAATCAACACGAATAGGTGGGAATGACCGTGATATGCATGAAAATGACCGTGAAGTGAAGCAAATTAACCGTGAAATGCATGGAAATGACCGTGAAGTGAAGGGTATGACCGTGAAATGCGTCGAAATGACCGTGAATCAACACGAAATAGGCGGAAATGACTGTGATATGCATGGAAATCACAGTCATTCCCGTCTATTCCGTGTTGATTCATGATCATTCGGCGCATTTCACGATCATGCCCTTCACTTCACGATCATTTTCAGCATTTCACGGTCATTCGCTTCACTTCACGGTCATTTCCATGCATTTCCGCGGTCATTCCGCCTATTAAGTGTTGATTCACGTCATTTGACGCATTTCACGGTGAAGTGTAGCGATTGGGCCGTGAAATGCCCGAAAATGACCGAGTGAAGTGAAGGGGCATGACCGTGAAATGCGACGAAATGATTGTGTGAATCAACCACGGAATAGGTGGGAATGACCGTGATATGCATGGAAATGACCATGAAGTGAAGCGAATTGGCCGTGAAATGCATGGAAATGACCGTGAAGTGAAGGGTTGGCCAGTGAAATGCGCCAAAAATGACCGTGAATCAACACGGAATAAACGGGAATGACCGTGTGATTTCCATGCATATCACAGTCATTCCCACCTATTCCGTGTTGATTCACATGTCATTCGGCGCATTTCATGGTCATGCCCCTTCACTTCACGGTCATTTCTCGTGAATAAGTTTCACGGTCATGACGGGAATGACCGTGATTTCACGGTCATGCCCCTTCACTTCACGGTCATTTCACGGTCATGCCCCTTCACTTCACGGTCACTTCACGATCATGCCCCTTCACTTCACTTCACGGAATATGCGGGAATGACCGTGATATGAATGGAAATGATTGTGAAGTGAGGCGATTGGACCATGAAATGTGCGAAGCCCGGCCGTGAAGTGAAGAGCGTGGGACCATGAAATGCATCAAAATGACCGTGAATCAACACGAAATATGCGGGAATGATCATGATATGCATGGAAATAGGGGTAAAGTGAAGCGATTGGACCGCGAAATGCACGAAAGTGACCGTGAAGTGAAGACGCGGGACCATGAAATGCATCGAAATCATCGTGAATCAACACGGAATATGCGGGAATGATCGTGATATACATGGAAATGGGGATGAAGTGAAGCGATTGGACCGCGAAATGCGCGAAGTGACCGTGAAGTGAAGATGCGGGACCGTGAAATGCGTCAAAATGACCGTGAATCAACACGGAATATGCGGGAATGACCGTGATATGCATGGAAATGAGGTGAAGTGAAAGCGATTGGACCATGAAAATGCACGCGAAAGTGACCATGAAGTGAAGACACGGGACCATGAAATGGGTCGAAATGACCGTGAATCAACACGGAATATGCGAGAATGATCGTGATATGCATGAAAATGGGGGTGAAGTGAAGCGATTGGGCCATGAAAATGCACGGAAGTAGCCAGTGAAGTGAAGATCTTGCGGGGCCGGTGAAATCGTCGAAATGGCCAATGTGAATCAACACGCAGAATATGCGGGAATGATCGTGATATGCATGGAAATGGGGGTAAAGTGAAGCGATTAGACCATAATGCATCGCGACAATATACGGTCATTTACGTGCATTTCACTTCACAGATCACTTAGTGTATTTTGCAATCCAATCGCTTCACTTCACCCCATTTCCATGCATATCACGGTCATTCCGCATATTCATGTTGATTCACGGTCATTTCGACGCACTTCACGGTCCCGTCTTCACTTCACGGTCACTTCCGCGCATTTTGCGGTCAATCGCTTCACTTCACCCCCCATTTCCATGCATATCACGGTCATTCCCGCATATTCCATGTTGATTCACGATCATTCGACACACTTCACGGTCCCGTCTTCACTTCCGCGGTCACTTCCACGCATTTTACGGTCCAATCTCTTCACTTCACCCCATTTTCATGTATATTACGATCATTCCCGCATATTCGTGTTGATTCACGGTCATTTGACGGCACTTCACTTCACGGTCCCGTCTTCACTTCACGGTCACTTTCGCATTTTGCGGTCCAATTGCTTCACTTCACCCCATTTCCATGCAAATCACGGTCATTCCGCATATTCCGTGTTGATTCACGGTCATTTCGGCGCACTTCACGGTCCGTCTTCACTTCACGGTCACTTCCGCGCATTTTGTGGTCCAATTGCTTCACTTCACCCCATTTCCATGCAAATCACGGTCATTCCCCGCATATTCCGTGTTGATTCACGGTCATTTCGACGCATTTCACGGTCCCACGCGTCTTCACTTCACGATCACTTCCGCGCATTTCACGGTCAATCGCTTCACTTCACCCCATTTTCATGCTTATCACGGTCATTCCCGCATATTCCGTGTTGATTCACGGTCATTTCGACGCATTTCACGGTCCCACGTCTTCACTTCACGGTCACTTCCATGTATTTCACGGTCCAATCGATTCACTTCACCCCCATTTCCATGCATATCACGATCATTCCGCATATTCCGTCATGATTCACGGTGATTTCGATGCATTTCACGGTCCCGCGTCTTCACTTCACGGTCGATTCCGCATATTTCACGGTCCAATCGCCTCACTTCACAATCATTTCCATGCATATCACGGTCATTCCCACCTATTAAGTGTTGATTCACGGTCATGCCCCTTCACTTCACGGTCATTTCCCTAAACCTTAATCTACACCCTAACCTAAACCTATATCTCAAATCCCAAAACCTATAACCTAAACCTAAACCTTAACATAAACCTATAACTATAACCTAAATCCGAACATAAACCCGAACCCGAACCCGAATTCATAAACCTAAACCTATACTTATAACCTAAATCTATTCTCAAATCCCAAAACCTATAACTACAACCTAAACCTTAACCTAAACCTATAAACCTAAACATATCACCTAAACTCAATTCCCTAAACCTTAACTTACAACCTAACCTAACCTAAACCTATACTTATAACCTAAACCTATTCTCAAATCTAAACCTATAACCTAAACCTAAACCTAAACCTATAACATTAACCTAAACCTTTAACCTAAACTTATAACCTTAACCTAAACCTATTCTCAAATCCCTAAACCTAAACCTTTAACCTATAACCTAAGCGTATAACCTATAACCTAAACCCAAACCTAAACCTATACCACCAGTAACCTATAACCTAAACCTAAACCTTAACTTATTCTCAATTGCCTAAATCTATAACCTATAATCTATAACCTAAACCTTAGCCTAAACTTAAACCTAAACCTAAACCTTAACCTATAACCTAAACCTTAACCTATAACCTATAACCTTAACCTAAAGCTATAACCTATAACCTAAAACACGAGCGTATTCTCGAATCCCTAAACCTAAACTTACACCTAATCCTAATCTCGACTCCCTAACCTATCGTAAACCTAAACTTGAAAACCCAAAACCTAAACCCAATCCCGATCCGCCTATTCCATGTTGATTCACGGTCATTTCGACGCATTTCACGGTCACGCCCCTTCACTTCACGGTCATTTCCATGCATTTCTCGGTCCAATCACTACACTTCACGGTCATTTCCATGCATATCACGGTCATTCTTTGCCTCTTAGTGTTGATTCACGGTCATTTCGGCGCATTTCACGGTCATGCCCCTTCACTTCATGGTCATTTCCGCACATTTCGCGGTCTAATTGCTTCACTTCACGGTCATTTCCATGCATATCACGGTCATTCCGCCTATTCCGTGTTGATTGACCTCATTTGACGCATTTCACGGTCATGCCCCTTCATTTCACGGTCATTTCCGTGCATTTCGCGGTCCAATCGCTTCACTTTACGGTCATTTCCATGCATATCATGGTCATTCCCGTCGATTAAAAGTATTGATTCACGGTCATTTCGACACATTTCACAGTCATGCCCCTTCATTTCACGGTCATTTCCGCGCATTTCACGGTCCATTCACCTCACTTCACGCTCATTTCCATGCACTTCACGGTCATTTCCTAGCGCATTTCATAGTCATGCCCCTTCACTTCACGGTCATGAATGAAATTGACCACTAAGTGAATGAAATGGATTTTCAACCATCGACATGATGGAATCTTGGAAAATAACCAGGTTGGTTGGCTAAAGTAGCTTCTCCTACCCCAAAATCATATAGGGTACATGATGTAACTAATTTTAGTTTAGAAGATATTCTTGTTAAATGAATAAAGAAAAGAAATGAAAAAGGAAAAAAAAAAAAAATTTTATACGCTTATATATACATATTTATATAAATATGTATTAGAAAAATTATTGGTAGAATAAAGTTTTCCATGTAAAAAAAAAAAAAAAAAAAAAACTTAAAAAAAAAAAACTACGGTCAATGCTACGGATTAGCTACGGCTATAATCCGTAGCCATAGAGCTCCGCATGTGGCGTGGCCCGCCAGGGCGGGCGCGCCCCCGCCGGATAGGTCAGCGAGTGGCGCGGCCATGCGCGGGGAGCCGCTAGCTTGGCGCGCCCACCCTGGATAGGCCTCTTTGGCTACGGATTTTGGTTGATTTAGCTACGGTTATAATCCGTAGCTAAAAATCCGTATCAAATAAAATAAAATTCGGATTTTTTTTTTCAAATGTCGAATCTTTGTTTTTTTTTTTGGGTCCCATCATGAGGTCTATGTTATATCCAAACCGTCCATCTATTTGACGAACTCATATTAATGCTTGAGATGGAAAATAAGACAGATCTAACTATCAAGTGGACCACACTTTAAATGGCAGTGGGGAATTGAACGTCTACCATTTAAACCCTTTTAGTGGTTACAGAAGTTTTGGATCATTATTTTAAAAAAAATTTCCTCTTCAACCAGGTATTTGTGACCTTATGAATAGATTGGATGGAATATAAATGTTATGGTGGGGCCTACAAAAAAGTTTCAACGGTGAAAATCAATTTTCTGCTGCTCTTTCTGGTGTGGTCCAGTTGCTCTCTGGATATGAATTTTTTTTTTTTTTGTATAATGCTTCGAAATGATCTCAAAATATGGATGAACGTTGTGGATATAATAAATACATAACTGTGGGGCCCATGTAACGTTGATCTCTTTTGAACCGTTCGTAGGAGTTCGAGGAGCGTCAACGCTGGTCTTCGAGCACCAGCCGATCCGCTTGGAGGAAAAAGCAGGGCATTTTCGACCTTTGGAAAGGCGTCCGTACAGCCGGGTCGTATTCTCGCAAGGAAAATGAGGTGGGCTTAGCCTCCTAAATGGGCCATAAATGGGTCGTATTCTCGCAAATTTCTCCCAAAAATAATACGGTACATTTTATAGAAGAGAATCGTGCAAGAATATATTGATTCAACGTGAATTGAAATTCAAATTATAATTACAATAAAATTTATGTGAATTGAAATTCTGATGGTGTTTAGTACTGCTCATGTGAATTTCATGTGAATCTAAAATTTGAATTTGGTACCTCTTGTACATGCATAACATACATTTTATCAATCCTCACCAGTAGCACACTATAAAACTTACGTGTGTCATTCCATTTTAGCCATAGGGCCCAAAAGCCAGCTCGACCATGATTCAAGTTGACCGTATAATTAAAAACAATATACAATTGTTTTCCTTCATGTGGCCCACTTCAATCACGAAATAAATTGATTTCATGTGGCCCACTTCAATCACGAAATAAATTGATTTTTGTGCTCGACTTTGAAAGTGAGGTGACAAACTTAGTGATCAAACCTTAAAATTTGTTGTGATGGTCCACCGTAATGTTTATATAAAATCCACCCTGGCCCAAATATCAGTTCGGTTTGTGACTCAAGTGAACCATAACATTGGAAATAGTTTTTTTGTGGGGATTATTATTTTTTATGATCACACCGTCCATTAAGTGGGATCTCATGTGGTATCCACAACTCAGGTGGGGCCCACTTGAACCGTGTGGATGTTGGCCCAAACTCTTATTTTGGGCCGTGTGGGTCTACCACTGGGCTCGTGCAAGGTGGACGTGTGGATCTTCATTAGAAATGGTGTGTGATATATATATATATATATATATATATATATATATATATATATATATATATTTTACACATGCACAAACACTAACGCTAGTGGAATTTCACCACCTATGGATACTCAAACCCTTGACTGGGTGTTGAAACTCCCTAGAGTCTACCACTCAAGCAAGAGTAAGGATCCATTGGAAATAGTATATATGCAGGGTGTACCTCTTCCAAATGTTTCCCTTCATATGGCCCACCTGAATCATAGACCGGATTGATTTTTGGGCCGTATGATGAAAATGGGGTGATACATCCAGTGATTGGAGTGGATTTCACATAAACAATAAAGTGGGGCACACCATTTCTTGAATTCAACTACTGCCGTTTTGATATGCAGAAGTTGGACGTGGACCCATGTGGAACTTTAAAATGTTATGGGACATGGTTACCCTGGTCACCAAATGCATCACTTAATTTTTTTAACTATAGGGCCAAAATATCAACTAGGTCTGTGATTTAGGTGGGCCATACATAGGGAAATAGTAAACTTCACCTTCTAAATTATTTCCTTTCACGTGGCCCATATGAATCAAGAATGGGCTTGATTTTTGTCCCCTAAGCCTGCATTTTAGCTTTGTATCTAATGATTTGAGTTGATTTCATATAGTTGTCATGATGAGCCTTGAAAAAAAAAATCAAAGGTGGGTGTCTCCTAACTTTTCCTTTTATATGGCCCACCTAAATCACAAATCATGTTAATTTTTGGGCTCTACAGTTGAATTAACATGACACACTTGACAATCGCGATGGATTTCACATAAACATCACAAAGAGGACACCAATTCTTGAAGCAAGGTTACGATTCATTTTGGTGCTTATCTCATCCTTGGTAGTGAATAGCAATGGGGCTTGAAAACACACCTCTAGCCAAGGGATTCAAAACAGGTGGAATGGCTGGCCACACTTTATCCCTTTACCACCATTATTATTTATTGTCGTATTTTGAAGTGGGCTTGTGGCATGCTGGGGTAGATTAGCGCCACTGTTTGGTGGAACCGAATTCTGTGAGGTGAGGCCGTAATGTGACGAGATCTGATTGGTCCTGCATTACGTTGATCAAGTAGGTACTCAGCTGAATCACTTTCAAACATGCATTGCATGGCCCCATCTTTACAAGCAGCACATAACGCAATCAAATCTCACAATGTTAGGGCTTCAACAAACCCAGTGTTTCCTCAGCTTCAGCCTCATCAAATCCAGTTCCTCGATTCTGCACGGCTTGTTTAGATGGGTGAAGTTGTGTATTGCACATGCTACCCTTTGTTGACAACATGCAAACAGTTTGCCAAGCACCCTTTTGCATACAAAGGAGAGCTAGCATGACCCTTGCTTGAGGATAGTTTATCTTTGCTTAAAAGATCAGAGTACGCATGCTAAAGGCCTTGTTTAGTGCATGCAGGAATTTAATGTTTCATCACATGCATCATGTGCAAATGTTCTACATGTGCGACCATCGATGTTCAAGCACCTACATGTGCTACCATCAATCTTCAAATGCCCCAAGTGTTCTATATGTGTGACCATCTATGTTCAAGCACCCACACGTATTACCAAAAATCTTCAAATGCCCCAAGTGTTCTATATTTGTGACCATCTATGTTCAAGCACCCACACGTACTACCATAAATCTTCAAATGCCCTAAATGTGCCACACTTGTCAATAAGTGCATGCATATGTGTTAGCAACTACCATAATGCTACATGAGTTAGCAACCATCTTAAACTCCCCACATCTTCCACCACACCATGTCCCAAGTGCCTGACAAATAGGACACCGTACAGGTTGTCCAGCATTGCATAACCTTTCATAGCATGTGCAAGACAATAGTCTGAAGACTCAATGAATATGGAATGCAGTGGTACCCTTCATGAACCAGACTACATGACAATGTCCAGCACTACTGACAGAGAATTTAGATAAGCTTTAATGAGGCATGCATTGGGAAACTGAAAAAGATTGCTTGATATCCATAACGAATTGCATGAATTGGCATCACAAATTAATCCTTAGTTGTGTCCTCTGATTTTTCTGCATTACAAGAACTAAGAAAATGGGAGAGCAGAAAAACTAAATCACGTACAGTGACAACGTAGAGGAATCGACACACCTTGCGGTTTTCGGTTCTCCCGAGTGATTGCTTCCTTGATCATTGGCAGCTTTTGGTGAACCTTTCTCCATATATTATTCACAGCCCCATCTGGAGGGATGGGCCCGATCCCACCTGGATGACCATTATCATACTCAAAAACAGGTTGAACCTGGGCCATACTCTGGCGAAATGCATCCTTCTGCTCTTTAGAGAAGCTTCTAAGGTGACCCGCAAGCCAATTCGGCTGCAAAGCATCATTGGTCGACACAAAAACCGAGAAGTCCGAATAGTCCAATGTTCCTTCAAACGGTAGCTCAATGTCATCGCTCACGATGACCGGTATACAGAGGCTGATGACAGCATCAAAAAGTCGGCACGAAGTAGGAGTGTCCCCAGCTGGATGCAAGCAGAATTCTGATGACCGCATCCCTTTGATTGACTGCTCGCGACCAGTGGCATTAGGAAAACCTTCTTCCATGATGACACCAGGCTCATTAACCAACAAATCCCACAACTTCTCTCGAACCAGACCTCCCTGCAGAGGCGATAGACAGCACTAGTTATCCGAGTCTTTGTTAATAGCGCTCTCAAATCCATAAGCTTTATACTATCAATACAAAAATAAAAGTCCATAAGAGTTTATATCAAACAGTAAGGGCGCTTGAATGAAAACCAAACAACAAGGCACTAGAATTTTTATTTTCTCATTAGTAACAATGTACTTCAGGAGTTTTCCCTTTGCAAAAAAGCCACCACAGCATGGTGTGCCATAAAGGCCGTCACGGGGCCCTAAAAGCCATTACATAAAGGTAACAGTGGCAACGGGGCATTTTCACACAAAGCTCGAGTGGGGTCGCTTGTGGGATGCAGGGGCACGCTCGGGGTGGGTGCGGCCCACGGAGGAGGTCTCGTGTTCGAGACTCGTAACAGGCCGTTAGCCCGTGGGATGTGGGAACACACTAAAATGATTTGGGGCCCACGAAGGGGGTTCAGCCGAGGTCCTAAAACCCATAAGATGTGGGGCCTGGGCTATGAGATAAAGGGATTAATTCGCCATACTCTAATAGTTCGAGCTTTTAGAGCAAGTGGTTAATTGTCCTGCATCAAATTGGTATCAAAGCAAGGAGGTCTCGGGTTCGAGACTCCTCATCGGGGGTGATTAATGCAGGGGCATTTTCACACTGGGCTCGAGTGGGGTCTCTTGTGGGATGCAGGGGCACACTCGGGGGTCTCGTGTTCGAGACTCCTCACCAGGGGTGATTAATGCGCATTTCACACCGGGCTCGAGTGGGGTAGCTCGTGGGATGCGGGGACACACTGGGGGTGGGCGGCCCATGTGATTTGGGGCCCATCCCCCTAAAACCCATGAGATGGGGGCCAGATAACAGCCCTGTGGTTAATGGACACGTTATGTAAAGGCCGTTAAACATAAAATACCCATAAAGCCGTTTTACATCCCCTAAAGGCCATAACAGCCCCGTAATGGACTGTGCCTCTATAACAGCCCGTTACATCCCCCTAAAGGCCATAACAGCCCTGTGATGGACCGTTATAGGGCCAATACAGATTTTTTTCAGAGAGAGAGTAACGGCTATTAAGACCCCCGTAACAGCCGTTACACCCCGTATCGTAAAGGTAACGGTGGTGACCGTTATGACCACCGTTACCATTACGGAATACCGTACACCACAGGTGAATTGATAAGGGCAGGAGAAACACTAACCCCATATATAACTATCTACATATCAAATGTAAGGTATAAATGATTTGCTCGATTAGTAGTTTCCATGACCTTGCCACATTTTATAGACACTTCACACAAAACTTCAGTAGCATCATGGCTCCGATCACCGATTGCATGAAACAAAGAGAGTTTCGATGGACAAGTGTAGCAACAAAAGCGTTTGATAGGATCAAAGTTAAGATTAGCTCCAGTTTTGCACCTTCCAAACTTTGAGAAGGTATTTGAGGTGAGCTGTGATGCTTCTCAGTCAGGAGGGCCATCCAATAGCATTGTTCAGCAAGAAGCTCCCCTGACTTCGAATTTTATATTGTTTTTCAGGCCCTACAGCATTGGCAAGGAGTTTGTCTTATACTCTTATCATGAAGCACAAGCATAAACTTTGAGTAGAAGATGAGTGCTCATCGTGTTAAGTAGAGTCCTTACCTAGAGTTATCCTTTGTTATCTGTCACATGGTTGGGAAAGACAATCAGATTGCTGATGTCTTGCGCAGTCATGTGCATTTATTATCATCAATGTCTGTCATTGCTTGATATTCAAAGAGATACGGTGTATGTGAAAGACAGATTTCAAACAAATTTATACAAACATTCTTAGTAGAGAGCATGTAAGACCCCTACATTTTAGCATTTACAATGGCTACCTATTTCAGGGAATGCAACTTTCCCTACCCACCACATCCATCCGCGAGTATGTTGTAAGGGAAGTACCGTCGATGGATGTAGTAGTCACTTAGGCCATAATAAGACCATAGCACTTGTTAGAGATGGATACTTTTAGCCCCATTTAAAATCAGATGTCACGAAGATCTACCAGTTATGCAGGGTTTGCCAACTCACTAAGGGTCAAAAGAAAAATAGTAGACCACTACCAATCCCACATGCTATATGGGAAGATCGTAGCATGGATTCGTTCTGGGTTTGCCAAAGACCGTTCGGAAGTTGATTAAGTATTTGTGGTGATTGACCGATTTTCAAAGATGACTCATTTCATACCATGTTCGAATACAATGACGCCATCAAGATTGCTCAATTATTTTTTCAAGAGGTCCGTCTTCATGGGCTCTCGAAGGCAATTATGTCAAGTTGCAATACCAAGTTCACAGGCTATTTTTGGAAGACTCTTTGGATAGCAACATAGATCAAGCTTCAGTTCTCTAGTGCCTACCACCCTCAAACTGATTATCAAACGGAAGTGGTCAACCGCTGCTTGGGCAAGTTATTACAGTGTATTGTCCGTGATCATATAGCTAGTAATACCCATGGTTGAATTTGCCCATAATAACTTAGTCTACAGGTCCACAACGATGTCACCTTTTAAAGCAATAACCAGTATATTCCAGCATCTTCAAGTTGATTTGGTTCATCTACCCATAGAGTCGAAACTAAGTGCCAAAGCTAATAACTTCATCAGCCATATCCAGCAGGTACATGATGAAGTTCGACCTAATATCACCACAAGTTAAGGAACAAGCGATCACACTTTCAACTATTTTGCCACCTACAAGCATGATCATCGCTATTCTTGCTGACAAGATCATCTCCACGTGCCAAGGTAGTTACCAGAAGTTTCTCGTCCATTAGCAAGGACTACCTCTCTCCAATGCTACATGAATCACAACTACAAACTGTGTCTGAATCTTGACCTCTATGAGAAATACCAAAACTCATCTAAGATTCTTTCAAGAAGTTGAGACAAGGCCCATTAGACCCGAGCTAACCCCACACTGCAAAGCCCCTAATCAATCCACCAGCCAAGTACTTAAATCCTTTTAGATCTCTCTTATCCATTGAGTATCTTTAACTTCAATTGTTGTAATAAATCATCAGTTGTCAATGCTATTAAGAACATTCCTTCTTTGTACGTCTAAGAAGCCTATTTAAGGTCCTAGCATTAGTCCCAAGGCACCTTTGAAATGAATAAAAATTCTACATATTATTTTCTACTTTCTTTGTAATTCTTGTGTTGAGCTTGAAGGTGTCTACATTTGGGCAGATCCTTCCCATCAATCGGTTGCGCCACTCAAGCTATATATAACAACACATGCCAAAGGAGGATAGAAAAACTCATGTTAGGAACCTCAGGAGAAATTTGCATACAATCAAATAATCAAAAGTCTCATGCCCATATGTATGACCCTTGGGCCTTTTTATAAGCCTCTACAAAGTACAAAGCATGTGAAGTCTACTGCAGAGCTTAGAAGAAACCTACTCTAAAAGCCTATTGGCTGTCATAAATACATTGTCTATTTCATCTTGAATGTGCAATGAAGTCTGACAATGGAAGGAACTAAAGCAGGTGAGTCCAAGTAAACTCCATATACATCAACATCAACTGAGTGGGAGGATATCTACACAACTGTACGTGCATAAGGCTGCACATTTTATACAAAACCCAGACTAGGTATAGGGTTTGTATCATAGGTCTTTAAAGTCACTCCATTGACCCTGTAAGCTCCACCAGTCAATCGTTACATTCGACGGACCATCTCATTGGATCTGTGGGTCAAACAGTCCACTTGGACCACAGACTGAGTCCAAAATACCCATCGGGAACAATGGTCCAAATCTTCCATCACCTTAATCTATACCCCTGATATGGTCCATATACTCAATCTGGACAACTGGATGGTGCAGCTCTTCAAGCTGGGCAGTTGGATCTTCGATCAGGAACATTGATAATGGGACTTATCTTCAATAAATAAGAAACGGAACCACTTGTGGTCTTGCATTGGATGATGGGATTATCAAGCATCCATAGCACTGTTGCTAGCATTATCATGGTTAACATCAACCTACAGAAATGACGATGAGAATCTAGAGCCACTCCGGTTAGCTATGCGGCTCTAACTCATGGCCCGTGTGTGTGCGTGTGTGCGTGTGTGTGTGTGGGGGGGGGGGGGGGGGCTTGCAGCCCAGGTAACTCTCTTGCTACAAAAACAGCTGCTGTTTCTTTCACAGCTGCTGTTTCTTTCACCCCAAATGGCCCAAAGGACTGCTAACAAATGATCCTCCACTTCTTCTTGCTTCGACTCCCCCTGATTCCAACATGCCAAGCACAGAGGTGACCATCTCATCAATAGAAGGAAGCATCACCCACAAAACTTTCACAAGAACAAGGACGCCAGACCAGATGTCCGAAGAGAACAGACAGGACGGTGAAGCAATGATCGACCTATTCCACTGCGTGGGGGCAAAGAAGGCAAACATTAGGCAGAATCATGCCTCTTTTACAGAAATCGTCCACCATCAGGACCTGGTTCCTACCAGCCAGCCACGCGAAAGCCGCTATCTTTGGAGGAGTCTCGTAAGACCAAACAGGACCTGTGTGGCAGCAGCTACCAGACAAAGCAGGCTCAGACGCACAGAGAAGAATCCCGGATTACCATGGGCCCATAACTTGTGGCTTTTTTCACATGTGAATTCATGATTGTAATGTTAAAAGGGAGTAAAGGACCTGTAATCGTAGCACTGCTACAACATCTGTGATTTTGAATACTTAAACAGACTTTTATTTGGAAGATATGATCTAGTGGGTCAAGTGTATGGAAATTTTCCCATCCACATAGTTGCATTTGGACTGGTTGGCAATCACTCCACCTATCTGGACAGTCCATTAGGTACAATGTGTCTTCTTCTGCTACTACGAAAATCTTAGATCAACCAAATGCTCCTAAATGCCCGTGACCGGACCTATCTTATATGGAAGATCCTGAGCATTGGTTTTTCCATGCCACTGAAAGGGAGGTTTGGATCATCCAATCAGCATGATATTTTGAGGGTAGACTATGAAGAGTGTACTGGACCTAATGGACAGTCCAGATATATGATGCAGATGCCAACAACTTTAAATGCAACTATGTGCATGGGGAAGTGCCCATACGCCCACTGAATCATTTCTCTTTATGAGTTTCAGTATAATTGACAATCAATAGATACTTTAAATGATTTTTTTCCTCAAGGAGATATTTAATTGATTATTCAAGCCAATGTTTGTAGTTAATCCTATGCATCAACAACTAGACAGCGTTGTGGGTGAAACTTACTTAAATGTCTAGTATTTGAATAGCGATCACAAAGAACTACAAAGGAACATCTCCACTTCTTCCACCTAGCTCTAATTCTATGAGCAATATCCTTCTCAATCTGTACTCTCAAGAATTATCAACCCAAGATATTGATAATGGAAACCACTAGATGACATCATCTACTTAAATAAGGTATGCAAATTCAAATATATGATGAATTTCCGACCAAATGATGGGTGAAAAACTAATATACTCCTAATCTTAGATGCACAAAGCATAAGGGAAGTCTAAGAGGATTTAGTTCTAGGAGCATTGAGGCATCTATGTCAAAATTTAAACAAGTGTAAACACCTAGAAAGTAGGAGACCAATTCCACAGCAGGAATGGCACCTTCTGCAACTAAGATCCAAATTTATACAGGACGCTTCTACAGAAATCAATAATGACAGCAAATGACTGCACTCTGACAAGAACATTTTTGTCCTTCAGGTTCAATGAATGCAATAGAATTCTTAAGATTAATAGCACAATGAAAAGCTTCAAATGGAACTTCATTAATTGAAAAGAAAGCATCAGCAGATGCGAAACATGCATACTAACCCGGTGCCTATGTTTAGCCCCTTTGAAGTAGAGAAGAGTCTTCCTATCCTGGTCTTCAGATAAGTGCAACCTAGGGAGTAGATGAGTATAAGGCACAATGACATCTTTGAGCAGCGAGACTTGAGTATGTTGTATCATATCTGAAGTGTTACCGTCGGATGTTTTGGAGTCAAGCCTGTACCACCCACCAAAATCGACCACTAGGAGAATTGCCGGTGCAATCTCAGCTCTCACATGCCACATCGCAACTGGGTCTGTCAAAGAATGCTTCAAGTTTTAACATAACCTGACAATCCAAAGACTGAATTATAAGCTGCTAAAGCTTGTTGATCTTAATAATAACCATAGCAAGATGATCACTTTTTTTTTCACTCATAGAGACAGGACAGCACATAGATAAGAAGCTTGAGCACAAAATTCAATGATGCAATAGAAATCTTCACATTAAATTTGGAAGATGAAAATATGTGTGTATCATATCTGAAGTGTTGCCAATGCCATGGGTTGCTTTTGAGTCAAGCATACACCACCCACCAAAATAAGTCATATAAGGTCGAGGGAGGAAAAGCTCAATTTCACTCAGACGAAGAAGAAGAATTGAGAGCATCAGACAAGCAGTGTTGGAAATCTCAAAAGATTTGGGGACTTTCTGAGGAGAAAGCCAAGAAACTACAGATTAAAAAAAAAGGCTCAAGGTGCGGGATCATCATCATCTAAGCCTTATCCCAACTAATAGGGGCCAGCTACACGAATCTTGTTCCACCATTCCATTCTATCACAGACCATATCAGTTAAACCATCAAGTCTTTACTTACTACCTCCACCCACATCCTTTTGGGTCTTCCCATAGCCCTTTTAGAGCTTTCAACTTGAACCAACTCATTCCTTTGAACCAGTGCAATTGACGGCTCTAAAACTTGTGGAATGGCCCAAATTGTGTTTAACTGACCATTTAACACAGGTTGTGGGATGTAGAAGAAAAGGAAAAGGAGGGGGAAAAAAACAATGCACCAGTTAGGAGTGAGTTGGTTCGAATTGAAGGCTCCAAAAATGCCCAAAAGAACGTGGATGGAGGTAGAAAGAAAGGAATTGATGACTTATGGTTTAGCTAAGCACATGATCCTTGATAGAGTGGAATGGCAGAACAGGATTTGTGTAGCCGACCCAAATTATATGTGACAAGGCTTAGATAATGATGACAACGATGATTAAATAAGGTCTCTTGCACCAGGCTTAAATATTTCGTTTGCTTGTGAAGGGAGAGACGAATTTTGAAGCCTCTGTTTTGGCTGAGGGTGTTGGCCAATCACCCATTTGTATTGTTAAAGGTGGCAAAGGAGGATCCCAACCCCCAATTACCCCGTTTTTATTTGGAGATAAAAGTAGTGGTGCATGTCTGGTTGGAAATGAAAGACAAGATCCTCACTTTGGACCATTTAAAAAGTAGGGCTTCAACTTCCCAAATTGATGTGTCATGTACAAAGCAGAAGAGGATCTGTCATATTTTCCTCCATTAGTTTGTCTCCTCATTATGGGGATGCTTTTCAGTCTCTTTGCTATTGCCTGCCCATTAAGAGGGAAGCTCGAATTTGTTTCAAAAAAAAATTAATAGGGAAGCTCGAATAGGTAGCAAGCAATTGGGAAATATATCTGTTTAAGGAAAGAGGACAGATCCTCTAGAAATTGTTTACCTATGCCTTTGGGAGATTTGGAGAGAGGATAATCATATATGCAGGAATAAGTGGTCATCAATATGCAAGCTCCAAGAGAGAATCAAAGCAAGAATGATTATTTTGGGCTCTTAACATCGATGTTCAAAGCAGTGTTCGAAATATCGGTATCGCACAATGTATCGCACCCTTGAGATACAGATACGTATCGGTTATCGCACGGGATATATCGTTTGTATCGCATAGTTTATCGCACTTTTTGGGAAACATGGAGAAACATTGGGAAAATGGTTGAATTTTTTAATGAAACTTTGGGGATTGTTAAAAAACCCCTTAATACATACTTTTAAATCATAACATCTCAAAAAAAATATACACATAATAAGTTTCCTTTGTATAGGGTCCTAAGCTATACGATGTTTAACTGAACTAATGCAACTATATTTAAATTGGATGCATGATATTTATAAATATATCAGGTCATGTATTAAAACACAACCAAGTTATTGAAAAGATACCGAAAGAAGTAAAATTTGAGAAATATACTTATGATTGATGGAGACATGAAGTGACATCACCAAGTTCGAAGGGCCCACCATGATGTATGTGTTGTATCCATACCGTCCATCCATTTGAAGATATCATTTTAGGCCATCCGGATCCAAAGCTTGAGTGGACCCCACCAAAGAAAATAGTGGAGAGAGTGACGCCCACCATTAAAAATTTCTAAGGGCCACAAAAGTCTTTGATCAAGTGAAAGTTATTTTTCCCTTTTTTCATGTCTGCTTAACTTATAAATAGGTTGGATCTCGATAAACATCACAGGGACCCACGATCGGGGTTTCAATGGTGGGCACCCCTCTCTCCACTTTGGTGGGGTCCACTCCAAATTTGGATCTTCTTTGTCTCATGCCGTAAAATGATCTAGCCAAAGGGATGGACCCACAACACATACATCATAGTGGGCCCCATAGGAACTTGGTGTCGTCACTTTAGTAGCCGGGTTGGCTACGACGCTGATTTCCTGCGCAAGTCATTTGCAATAAGTTCCGACCCTGAAAACTTAAGTGGGGCCCAATGTGATGTTTGTGAGTAATCCACTCAGTCCATCCATTTTTTTTGAGATCATTTTCAAAGAGCCAAAAATGAACAGGATCCAATTTTCAAATGGGCACGTGAGGATTGAACATCCACAATCAAATATTTGTGGGGCCATAAAGTTTTGAATCGGGTTAATATTCGTGATTTCATTCATCTCACCATTGACCATAATGTATTTGTTTCATCCATTCCGTTCATCCATTTTTACGAATCATTTTAGTGCTTGATACAAAAATTATAGGGATATGATCTCATGTGGACCACACCACGCAATAATGATTGGATATCCACCATTAAAATCCTCCTAAGGCCCATGCATCTTCATCCAATATGTTGATTGGGTCATAAAGACCCACATGAAGGGAAAGAATAAATATCTCAAGTTGGATGACAAACAAACATCAACCATGGGCCTCAAAAAGGTTTCAACGGTGGAAATTAACAGTTCCACTATTTCCTGTGGTATGGCCCACTTGAGTTGTGGATATGGTTCAATTTTGGGCCGAACACCTAAAATGATCAATAGAAACGGATGGATGGATAAACCACTTGCAATCACGGTGGCCCAACAGAGTTTACTCGCTTAACCGTGTGTCCCCGCTCATTGAAACGGATTGGCTACTCCACCTGCCAATGGTCGATGGTCGGTGCTCAACCATGATGTATATGTTTCATCCACGGTCCATCTATTTTTATATATCATTTATGGTATTATGTAAAAAAAAATTAGATATATTCAAATATCAACCGGGCCACATTACGGCATGGGAATGAACGTTGACCATTAAAACTGTTTGGGGTCCAAAAAGTATTGGATCTTGTTGATATTTGCTTTTTCCCTTCATCTGGTCTTTATGACCTAATCAACATTTTGATGTCAAATAAACAAAGACAATGGGCCTTAGGAGGATTTAAATGATGGATATCCAATCAATATTGTTTTCTTGGTGTGGTCCACACGAGATTTATATCCCTAGTTTTTGGGGTAAAGCCATAAAATGATCTTTAAAAATGGATGAACTGAATGGATGAAATACATACATTCTTGTGGGGCCCACAGAGCACCGACCACCATCTCAACGTTGGTGTCGGTGAGAGTATCCAATCTGCTTTACATCATCGACGGCCCCAATGTCACGTGACCAACTTACGTGGGTCCCACCAAGATGTATTTTTGTATCCACACCGATCATACATTTGAAGAGATCATTTTATGGCATGAGCCAAAAAATGGGTCAGATCCAGAGCTTGAGTGGACCCCACCATAGAAAACAGTGGAAAGAGTGACTCCTTTAAGTTGGGCCCTTAAAATTCTTAAATTTAGGGATCAACCCCTTAAATTAGATGGGAAAACGGATGGACGGCATGGATAGACTACATACATTAAAGGTTGGCCCAACTGAGTTTACTGAGTACAATAAAAGCGTACTCCGTAGCCTACCGCACGATCGAAACCCATTTTCACCCATGTCCGCGCCTTCTTCTTCGTTTTCCCTCTCCTTCACGCATGCAGAGATTCCGACGATCGCGGCGGCGACGATTCTCGCTTCGGAGGAAGGGGTTCCTCAATCGGCCCGAGCGGGATCTCCGAAAATCCCCACGGATATATCGCAATGGCCCACCTCCGATCACCAATCTTCGCTGGTACTCTCCGATTTCTCCTTTTTTTTTTTTTTTTTTTTTTCTAATTCAAAATTTTTTTTATTCTCCACTTATACGCATGGCGATATTGTGTGATATCGCAGATATTGCACGATATATCGTGCGATATCTGAATTTTTGCATTTTTGGTATCTTCCTACGTTATCGCTCGGGTATCGTCGTTGGGGGTCGATAACGATAATATCGGCGATATATCGCGATAGTATCGATATTTCTTTCACTTGGTTCAAAGGCACAACCGCCTTTGCGCTTAAGCATTTTGTCAACTTGATAACATTATCTTTTTTTTTTCTTTTTTTCTTTTTTTCTTTTTTTGGAAAGATAAAGGTATTTTATTGAGAAAACATCAACATGGCACAAAGAAATATACCCCAAACAATTTACATCCCCAAAAGGAAAGAAAAACTACAATTCTCCAATGCCTTTACAGAAGAGGCCCACTCTACTACAAAAAGCTTTGCTTTGTTGAAAACAGCTCCATCCGAGCCCCTAAGACTCTAGAAGCATCTATTATTTCTTTACGATCTTGAAATTGCTCTTCTCATTTTCCCAAGCCTAACACCATGTCATGCCATTAAGAGATTTTCAATTGAACCCAGCATCACCCATGACAACTTGAACAGATTAATGAAAGCCTTCCCACATTTTCCAAGCGAACGGGCAATGAATGAAAAAGTGATCAACCATCTCCGCAATAGCCATGCACATTGTCAGCAGTAATGATGAGCATTTTGCTCAAGAAAATGACTATCATCACCAACGGGAATTTGGAAAAGGAATTTTGATGGCATTTCCAAGGGTAAACCTAGTCCTTAGGGTATAGGGGCCTTCTAAGGGATGATAGAGGCCGAATCCTATAGGCTTTCTTGGGTCCAAACCTCAACGTGCGGCTCATGTAGTATAGCTTTGCCTTTAAGGAAAGACCTCGTGTTTTAGCTAGAATGTTGAGTGAAAAAAGGTGATTGTAGAAGGTGACTCCTCTAATGTCATTTTGGAAGAAGCGAGAATGGAACTGTGGGATTTATGTCACTGCTAGGATTAAACATTTCATTTACTCATGCGAGGAGAGGCAAATTCTGAAGATGACATTTTGGCAAGAAGTGTGACGGTAGATCAACCCTTCGAATTGGGAACCCTACTCCCACACCTTAATTTGCTTAATAAATTTTCAACTTCTCCAAAAGAAATAAATTGAAAAAGAGAACCTTGAGCATAAGTTGGAATAGAACTTATATAGAAAAGGCATATCTGATTCAAGACAAGGATTTTGGTCAATGAAGTACGTACCTAGATATCTGTCACACTGAATATTGGAAGTTACATACACATCAGTAGAAGAAAATGGTAGTGTAAGCAATCTTAGGGTGCAAAAAGTAACGATGTTTCTAGTCTCTACTCATATGAAGAGCTGGTCGAAAAGTGGTGTGAAATATCATTTTCAGAAGAAATATAAAAGAGGAGATGGACGAGTTCACAGAAATAATGGGCTCTTAGAAGAGGTGTTCAGTATTAGATGCAGTGATGATGCCAGAGCTTGGAAATGGATTTTGGATGGCATTCTCCACAAGGTCTTTACCAAAAGACTTGAACTCTATTGTGGATTCATGTCCTTCAGTTCAGTTTGGGGTTCCTCTGTCCCTGATGAGATTTTTGCATGGATGACCATGTCCGACAAGTTGTGTACCTTGTTAGACCATCTTAAAAAGTTGACAACATAGGCACCCTAGCATACATTCACGTGCAAGGAGGAAGAAGCAATTGCCCATCGACTCATCTCTTTATTATCATCATTTTTTTCTCTTGAATGGTGACTGTCATCCCTTTACTACCTGTGAGGTGGAGAATTACACGGGATGCATGCATGGCTCTTTTTGAAATCACTTCGGTTTTGCAAATAAATTGAGGGAAGTTTCCAAAAGTTGTGGTTCAAGGCTTTTTGAGGAGAGAGGAAGAATGGTGTAGCAAATGCTTCCTTTTATTGCTATTGAAAAGAGGAATGGTTAAACGTTTAACAATGTGAGGCAATTCCACATTGAAGATTTTTTTGAAGGATTAAAAATGGCATAATTAAGTAGCCCTCGTTGAAAAAGAAAGAAAGAAAGAAAGGAAAAAAGTCCCAAAGGACAACCCTATCAGATTTTCATATGGGTAGGATTGCCTTGATCAATAACAATTCATTACCCTTAACAAAGTCTAACCAGTGGGAATGTCCACCCAGTGGTGTTTGGAAGCTAAATTTTGATGGTTCTCTAGGCAAGCAAAGATAAGTGCTGGATTGGTGGAGTTTTCGGAGATGACACAAGTATCATCCATAAGTGTGTTATAGTCCTTCGAGGGTGGAGAAAGCGTGTTCGGTGAAGGCTAAAGCTCTTACAGAGGCTTTAAGAATCTTCTCTAAGAACTTATTCAGGGTGGTGATCGTCGAAGGCAATTCTAAAAATGTCATACCTTGGACCACTTCACCAAATTGCCAGCCTTTGGAAGCTTAGTTCCATGTTTAACGAGATCTGTCATCTCACCTCAAGGTTAAACATTTCATTTGCCAATGTGGGGAGAAAGGCAATCGAGGTAGCAAATGTTCTAGCTAGAGAAGGTGTCAGCAATGAGGATTTATGTGCCTGAAATTCTTTCCTGCCTTGATTTCCTTTTTATTAATTTCTTCACTATCTCACAAAAGAAATTGATCCACTATTTAACTCAACAAAGGAATAAAAAAAAAAACACATTTTGTTCCAAAAAAAAAAAAAAACAGAGAAAAACTACATGATCCACTGCAGATAACATGCACTCTCATCGAAATCATTCACAAGCAAAATTACCCAACAAAAAATTCAGGTCACTCGGCATTAAAATGCAGCAATCATCCACATTCAAGTGAGCTTGTGGTTCGGTGATCCCAGCCAGTGGTCTGTCAGGCACTGATACACTGTCCCTCAAAAGTTCTCCTTGTTGGACAATTGAAACTTTTCAATATGCAGACTGCAAATTGATGATTAAAAATAGAAATGCATCAAATTCTATCAGTCCATATCCAAGTGAAAACCATCCCAACAATGCTCACTACGATCTTCCAATCTACGATATTTTTCAGGACATGGTCCATTTGCTGTGATGCCCACAGACCAGCGGTCCTGACTCAGGATCACTGAACCATAGACCCCACTTGTGACACAGATCACAGACACACAACATAATAAATAAATAAATGAAAATTTCACCCCCACCAACAACACCAATTTCTACCTAAGGGGTCGTTTGGATGCCTGTAACTTCTCTAAAATGTAAGTAAGTTACAGGTGACTTAGTTACAGTTGGTGTTTGGGGGAGGAAAGTCACAGGTGACTTTCTCTCAACCTGTAACTAAGTTACAGGAGAAAGGGCCGAAAATCTTACAGGAGAAAGAGTTGTTTTTCAGTTACCTGTAACTAAGTTACAGTAATGGTTGAAAATTTTGAAATGCAAAACGTTGGGGAAGAATCGCACCGCATTGAAGAAGCATACCTACCTTCGAGGGTCGGATTTTTAAAACGAGGGAAGAGGGAGAAACGCACCCACGGTCGGATTTTTTAAGCTCTGCAACTGTCTCTCTTTCTTCCCTCTCTCGCAATCTCTCTCTCTCTCTCCCTATCTGCGATCTCTCTCTCGCACGATCTCTCTCTCGCAACTACCGCTCTCCCTCTCTCTCCCCAAAACGGTAGGGTTTTCATATCGCAACCTTCTTCTTCTTTTTTTTTTTTTTTTTCTTTTTTTTGTGCTTAAAAAAACGGGAGTGGTTTAGGTGTTGCTAATGTGTAGGCATGCTCTCTACGCACCTGCGCATGTGTCGAACTTTATACACATGTCATGTCATGGGACTCTAATCCAAACGGTCCATGTGATGCAGCATACATGAAACCCCGTGTGACCGATTTTCAACCTAACATAAAACTGTGGTGGGCCATAGAAAAGAGATATGCAAATCAAGGGAGGAAACTATAAGTTTTTTCATGGCCCACCAAAGTTTTGGATCAAATTAAAAGTTGGGCCCTGGTTGTTTCATGGGGTTTTACATCACATGGATGGATTGGATAAGCTGCACACATTTATAGTGGGCCTAAATGAGTTTACTGAGTTTACTCAGTACAATAAAAGTATACCATGGGGCCCACCTTGATGATGTGTTATACATCCACTCTGTACAATAAAAGTTTTTTGTTCACATTACTAGCATTTTGAAAACATGGGCCCACTTTTATGGTTCACCTGTTGATTAGTTTAGCCTAAGAATCGGCCAAACTATTCATTTATATGGGCTTAATAAAATGGAATAATTTTATCCCGGTCTTTTTTATGTGACAATCTGATTTTTCAACGATTCTTTATTTCAAACTCTATCTAGCGTGAATATCCAACTTATTACTTATAACAAAGTTACAGGTTATCCAAACACAAAAACAAAGTTACTTGTAACTAAGTTACAACTTACATCCAAACAGGATTACCTGTAACTTACTTACACCTGTAAGTAAGTTACATGTAACTTACTTACAACTTAAAAAAGTTACAGGCATCCAAACAGGCCCTAACCCTATTAAAAGTTTTTAAAAAATGAAGTAAAAATAAATAAATAAACAAAATTAGTAACAAAGAAAAATACCAGTCAAGACGAAAACATGATCCCGCCCGCCCGACCGTTTCCAAGCCTCACTTCCTCTAACAAAATCCACCACTTCCCGCTGCCTCTCATAATCCTCATTTCCCTCCTTCTTCTTCCTAAACACCGCCTTCCCCGTCCCCAGCTGCATCTCCGCGCTCAGCGTCCCAAAAAATGGCACGAAAACAACATCCGCATCGTCCAAATCAAAGACCCGCCTCGCGACCGATCCAGTGGCCCTCAGATGCTCGGGCGTCATCAGATCGCCAAGTAGCCAGTACTCGGCACTGTACTGCTTGATCAGGGGGTTCTCAGGATACGGTGGGAAGTCGAGCTTCGACGATCCAGATCGAGAGAGAGACGATCTGAGTTCACTGTCAGCATCGGCAGCATCGAGCCTGGAATCGGTGGAGGTGGACCAGTATCTGTCAAGAAGGTCGTAGTTGTAGGATCTAGGGAGATCTGAAACGTAGATATTGAGGAGGGGTTGGTTGGGGATTTGGGAGATTGTTGAGGAGAGATTGGGAGATGAAGGGGTTGAGTTGGAAGAGAAGAAGAAAAGGAAGACAGAGAGGGAGAGAATGGAGACGAGAGAGACTGAGAGGAGGATTGACGGGGTCGGACATGGAAGGTGAATTAGGTTCCTTGAAGACATGCTTTCATGGCTTCTTCCTTCCTTCTGCTCCAGTATGCCTATTTGGCGGTAGTGTAGAACATAGCACGACGTCGGTACGGGTACGGGGATCCACCGAGGTGGGTGGATCCATGACTGTGGGGCCTACCTTGATATATGTATCTTAAATCCACACCGTCCATCCGTTTTAAAATCTCATTTTAAGCCATTATTTTAAAAAAATTGAAGTAAATCCAATTCTTAGGTGGAGAACACCACAGGAGAGAGTGGTGATTGAATACCCACCGTTAGAAACATCTTGGGGCCACCATAATGTTTACTTGCCATCCAACCCGTTGATGAAGTCATATAGACCTGGATGAAAGGAACACTAAAATATCAGCTTCGTACAAAACTTTCGCCGCCAACGACGATAAGTTTTTAATGGTCAATCATCACTATTTCCTGTGGTGTGGTCCACCAAATATTTGGATTTGCTTCATCATGCCCGAAAATGAGCTTTCAAAATGGATGGACAGCGTGGATTTTAGGAACGTACATCAAGGTGGACCCATAGTCATGGATCACTGAAGTCGCGCCCCATCCATGCAGTGTTGATGTGTCAAACCTCTCTGCACCCTACCACAATGAATGTGTTATATCCACACGGTCCATCCAAAATGAGGAAGATACAAGGTCGGGTGTACATAGACTAATGGGGAGAATGATGCACCGTTGTAACCTTCCTACGGTAGCCAGATGTGCCGTCTAACCTCTTCATAGGATCACATTGACTTAACTAAGAGCCTGTTTGGCCGGGCGGACGGGAAGGGATTGGATGGTATTGGAAGGGATTGGAAGTTAAATCCCAGGATTGGCTGACTAGGCGTGGCAAACGGACGGGGGATCTGATCTCAAGGTATAGCAATCTCATGGATCTTAAGACAATCCGCTGACAACACCATCATTACGTTTAAATTCTATCCAATCCACCTTAATCCGTTCAAATTTGCATGGGACGTGTTTGGTTCGAGGGATTGGAAGGGATGGGAAGGTTTAATCTCAGGATTGGCCAGGCATGCCAAACAGACTCGATATAGCAATCCCATGGATCTTGCACCGATCCACTGACGCAGCCATCATTACCTTGAAATCCATGCCATCCACCCTAATATCATTCAATCCCTTTCAATCCACCCGGCCAAACACGCCCATGCAAACACAAATATCATCTTGATCCAAAAATTTAGCCCGGGCCAAGTTTTCAATTATAGTGTACAATCCCATTGCTTTCTACCATGTGCTCCACTTCATATTTGTATGCAGTGCCCTAAATATTTTGCCAAAACGGATGGAGTTTGTGAATGTACCTCATCGTGAGGCTTATGGATGTTTGCCACATGAGCATGGTACCAACATTAGACCTAACTCGGCTTGTTAAACTCGACTGGTCCAACTCATTCAGACCTAACTCAATCTAAACCGAGTGGGTGAGTTAATCCGAATCGAGCTGACTTTGTCTAATCCGAACTTAAACTGAGTCAAGTGGTCGCCCAATACTTGACTCAAATCCAACTCAGTATTGACTCGACTCTATTCAAAACTCAACTCATATATATACATATATATATATATATATGGGAAAAGGTACAATGCGCTCGACCTCATGATAACGTCCCATGAGGTCGAGTTGTATGGGCCCCACCGTGATGCGTGTCGACCATCAACACCGTGCATTTGATGGGTCCCCTTTAAATTATGGGATATCCAAAAATCAACCGTATATGAAACTCAGGTGGGTCATACCATCTAAAATCATGTGAAGACAGGCCAAAAACATATAAAAGCACTTGGTGGGGCCCACCTGAAATTTGCATGCGTCTAAAACCTGGTCTGAACCGTCATCCAAGTGGGACACACATAATGGATGGGCTGGATTTGCAAACCACGTCTCGGTGGGCCCAAAAAATGATTATGAATGTTTTAATGGTGCACGGCCCCTCTCAAATTTTGTATGTGGTGTGGCCCACACAAGTCACGGATTGACTTGATTTTTGAGACCTAAGCCCACGATGGAATGGTGCATCTGACTGATGGGGTAGATGTTCGAAACGCATCACGGTGGGGCCCACACAGCTCGACCTCATGGGACATTCCCATCAGCTCGAGCACATAGTACATTTTCCCTCACATATACATAGTACATTTTCTAGATATATATATATATATATATATATATATATATATATATATATATATATATATATATATATATATATATATATACTCACATATAATGTTCTAGATTTGAGATGTTGTGTAGTTGATGGAGAGACTGCAAATCTAGCAAGTGCACCTAGGTTTTGAGTTGTGATTTCACTCGTGGATAGAGTTGTACACGAGCAGAGTATGCTCGGTTACTCACTCGACTCGACTCGAAATTACTCGACTCGACTCGACTCGAATCGTCATGAGTTAGAACTGAGTACGGTCAGTTTTTTAAGACTCCTTTTAATTTCGTGTAAAGTACGAATGAGGCGGCACTTGACTCGATACTCGACTCATTAAAAACACGCGCTCCCATTGGATGAAAGCCCTCAACCAAATATATGAGTTTTGTGCTTATAAAACAAGATACGCGTGTGCAGAGGATAATGAAAATTAGGCATTCCTTTTTTAAGGTTGATATTTTACGTTGGTTTGTCTCCGTTGTGATGAGTGGACTGATCTAATTTTTAGGTCAAGGCATTTAAGTAGTACGGAATACATGATGATCAGGTTGGATCTTTAACATGTGATCTAATATAGCACGTATGACCTGAAATCTCATTTGAAGATTTAGTCCTGCACGTTCAGTTCAAGGCATGAAATAAAGTCCTCTGACTTCAATGGAATGACACCTATGAGTAACGGTACCACAGCTTGTGGTACCGTACCATCTTCTTCGCTGACGTGGCACTTACATATGAGATTAGTTCCATGAAATCAACAACCTCAACATAAATGTAATTATTATAGAAAATCACTGCAATCTGATAACTAGGTGGACCATACCTGCATGTTGAGTCAGATCGTCCATGGTCAATTGATTCCATTGGCGTGACTCACATGATAAGTATACTAACTTGATTTTTCTTCCAAGTTATCTACTCTGTGGGGCCTACTATTTTCATGGTGAAGATTACCTGAAAAGCATTCATATTGGCAGAAAATATGATGTCGTACCAAAAGTTGTGGCACCTTGCTCGAATATGATAGTTCTTCCTAATGGAATGAATAAGATTTCCACCTCAGTATACTCTTGCTTAATAAATGATGCTACTAGTCCATAGTAGGTATGATACACTGCTTTCCTACTATACAATGCTCGACCTCTAATCAACTCGTTTTCTGCTCGTACTCGGCTCATACTCGGGTGAGTAGAGTACGAGCAGAGAATCCATGCTCGATGGCCGAGTAGAGCCAAGTACGAGTAGGACTCGGGCACTAAGAGCCTCCACCCGACTTGATACTTATGAAAAGATTAGACTCGGTCCGGATTAGTCCAAGCCATACTCGGACTCGGATCGAGTCAGGCATGCTGGACTTCATGCTTTTTTCAAAACCAGATCGAGTCGGGTCAGCCCTAACTCAGTCCAACTCGATGCCCAGCTTTACCAACACGAGCTTTACTTTCATTGATATGGATATGAGGATACCTGTTCATCAGATGCATTGCCAAATATAGGTAGGGAGTCAGAACAGCTGGTTAACTTTTTGTTCAGCATCTATTTGCTGAAACAATTTATACCAGATAACTCTCCTCTAGCCATAAATATTATCTAGATGTGTTTGTATATGTTGCTTACTTTGCAATATTCATTTATATGGTTTGATGTTGCCATGTGCCACTTTAGTATGGTAGATTGTAGGTATAGGGGTAGTGTGGGAATGACATTGATTATGTCTAATGGGTCAGTTCTGATTTCTGACTTGATATCTTATTTCCACAAATACATTTCCTTGTTACAAGTATTTGAAGGTATATTTACAAGTGTATATATGTTATGGCTATAAAATAACATATATCTTACTTGACCTAGTGATCTTTATGCAGATGTAAATGCAGAAAAATGTTACGTAGTGCTTGTTAGATGAAAGATGGGAATCTTTGGCAATTGGGAAGACTATTAGGCGCAGGCCGACATATGTAGAGGATGCTGCTATCGGTCATTCACTTCGTACTGGAATGCATATATCACGTGACATACTTTCTACGGAAATTACCACCTCCCACCTGAAGATATTCCAGGACCTTCCACTGCCCCAACCAAGATTGTTCCACATGTGGGGAGCGACTCTTATTCTGAAGCAAATGCAGCCCCTTCTTGCTACTGGAGTTAAGCAAGTGGGTGATGCGTACACAATGCAAGGCACCTGGAACGCTTCCTTTATTTTTTCGTTGTCATCCTCGTTTGCTCAGTCACCATTTGTGTGTTATTTTCCTATCGACGTGCATATTTTTCATATTTTGATTAGGTATTTTGTGTGATATATGGGGGTCTATTTTTTCTAATTGTGTAACTTCCATTTTTTTGTATATTACTACTTTTGGATGTACATATAGTCTACTTATTGTAGACACCCCACTATGCAAGGGATGACTAGTTGCATAATGATCCAGATTGTGTGAGACTTTAACCCCCTCCCTTAAAAATAAAAACAAATGACTGGATTCTCATAATTAAGCCTATTTCCAAACCAAATGTAATCCAATAAGAGTTATGGTTATCATCCAATAAGTTTCGAGGTTAACATTCAATAAGGGTCAAACTTGACGGTCAATATGTGTAACGCCCTGAAAATCGAGGGTCGAGCATAAAATCAACTCCCGAGTTCCAACGCATCACTTATGCAACAAAATGAATGATGATTGAATGTTGTCTGTATTAGTGCATTGAACATGAGTGAGATTAAGTCAAAACAGCATATCATACTCCAGAGACAAGTGAGATAGCAAGTGGAAGACCGTGATAGATAGAAAAATATATAAACTATAGTAAGTCTCCAAAGTGTAATAAGGTCACCAGGTTAATGAATTACAAGTATAATTTTAAAATGTACCAAAGGTGTAGTGTCATCTAGACATCTCTGTAATCCCGTCGATCAAGACACGGCTCACATGAAGCCGCCAGACAATAGCATACACGAGAAAGCGTCCTCGTCATCACAAAAGTTCGTCTCCACCTCAAGAGTAGCGTCGCCATCTGCAATCAGACAATGTCTGATGGGTGTTCGAAACACCGTCCTGTAACATGGGAGTGAGTGTTCAACTCAGTGGAACAATAAAGCATGGGTTAACATGTTATCAAAACAGTCAAACAGTAATGATAAAGCAATACAATCAACAATTCTAAATACTCTTATTAATGCAAGTATGAATGCAATCATGATGGATGCCCTCACCACACCCTCCCTCGTGCGACACCATCCTACGTTCGCGGTATGCTTTCATCTCTCAGTATTCCACATCTTTCAGGCACATGCAATGCGATGATGAACATGATTACCGAGTTGTTATTAGTCCATTTCAAACAGCAAGATTGGAAAACTAAGGTACCTCCCTTGTAGCATTCTCAAACATGATTCATTCTAAGGTCGTCGACCTAGTTAATCTCATATATGGTGTGTTTTTAGGTCACCGCAAGGGCATCAGTGGTCATTACATGGAAACCGTTACACCACTCCCCCATCACCCTTTTAACGGTTCATCACTAAATTGATACAGGCCTAGTTCATACTTTATTCACCGCGGTAAAACTCGTCGCCTCACCGCAAATTCAGAGTATGATCGAGGTCACTATAAATGGTCATCAGTACATTACATGCATTCGTTACACCACTCCCCATCACCTTATCAATGTAGGCCGACAAAGACGAATATAGTGTCCCATACCACCATAATCGGCTCATGAGTCCGGTTGCTCACCGGTCACTACGGGGAGCACATAACCCAGCGTGGGCCGACAGCTCGACCACGGTGTCACATACCACCATGCCCGGCTCATGAGTCTTAGCGGATCGAGGTACCATGGTTAACGGAATTTCACTGGTAAGTTTAGTACCCTAGGTTCAAGCAGAGGCGTCCAAACATGGTGAGCATACATGAGACAGATCGGGTTATTTGACAAGCTTGGCTAGCTTGAGCGCACAACAAGTCGAACGATATGAAGCGCATAAGCACTTCGTGTGGCCAGCCACTATCGTCAACAGAAGTACGACTCGGGTTCGTCGAACACATCTCATGTGACAAATGAATCTCAGCCACGAATTCAATCTCGTTACCAATTGCTTGGACTATAATCATAGCCCCAAACACAATCAATCCTTATTCTGAAGCATATAGAGTAAAGCAGAATATACAAAGTAATTCAAGCATGTTATAAAGCACAATATAAACAGGAAATACAAACACATATATTTCATAAGTAAGCGGTTAAACTAAACAAACAACATGGAGGAATTCATATACATTTCTAAGGTAGTTAAGAATCCTATCTCGACACCACTATTAAATTTAGTTCGTCACACAATTTCTCACACAGGCATTTTATCAAACACTTAAACTACACCACTCCAACATACGTGATGTATGCTAATTTCAACATAGAATAGGACAAATCCTTATAACAAGGAGTTGTCGCATACACATCAATCATGTTCTTACATTCAATACATATGGCGGGCATAAATCATAAATCCATATTTACTTAGTCATTTCAACAAACACTTATACTACAGACATCAACATACATGACGTATGTTGATCACATAGGTATAAGGTCAAATCCTTTCGCTAGGGAGTTGCCCCAGTAATAACACGCGTACACCCACGACGGATAGTCATGGTAAGCAGGAATCCAAGTTCCATATTCATTCAGTCATTTCCATGAACACTTGGGCTACACATTTTAACATATATAGTGTATATTGGCCGTGGCGTGATTTAGGTCACATCCTTTCGTCAAAGAGGTGTCGCCAATACAACATTCATATATCCATGACAATTAGTCATGGCGAGCACGAACGTGAATTCAATACTCATTCGGTCATTTTCACAAACACTTAGAATACACTTTATTAACATACATAACATATGCTAGCAAAAACGTGTATTAGGGCGAATCCTTTTGCCGAGTGAGTATTATACATATATAGCATGTTCATACAGTAATTAATCATGGCTAACATACTTTCAAATTTTAAATACCTAGAATACACAAAATTTCATATTCTTCGTATTTAATCGAAACGGAAAACAGACAACACTTTGTACATGTGCAATTGCATGCAGATCATGAATCTATCATTATCTGATATTGAAAGCGTTAAAAACCATAACCTATACACCTAAAGTCTGCACCTTTTGTCGTAGAATCGTAATAAAGTCGATAGATTTGCTAACCTTTCGCATTCGGCAGTTTGGCAACCTATAGAATGAAATAGGTTAGCTATTTCATAACCTACAACTATCAAAACCCCAAAACAGGTTAGGGTTATGGTTTCTTATCTAGAAATAACACCGGAATCGTCGGGAAAGCGATTAGAAGGAAGCGGTGGAGCTTGTAGAGTGGCAGGGTAAAGTAGCAGGGAGATTCTCCCACAACTCTCTAACTTTTTCTCTCTTTTCTCTCTTCTCTCTCTAGGGTTTCTCTCAAATTCGTATGGCTGGAAGAGAGAGAGTTCTAAGGTCCTTATATAGTCCCAAAACTTACCAAAACAGACTCAGGACCAAGATATACTTGGGTTTTATCCAAATGGCATCTGTTTCAGCTCAACGGAGGACTTCTGGCGGCCTCCCTTGAGCCAAAGGTCAGACTTAAGCTCACGGACTCTGGATCTAGGTGGAGTTAAGTTTTCGTTCCAGTCGGATTCTCAGATCGCAAATGGCAGACCAGTTTCAGTTCAACGGTCAGTGGATCTCGATCGGAGATTCCGATATGTTTGGAGAAATTCCCTGATCCGAGGGTGTAATTTGGCCTGATTCTGATAGTCAGGTTGCTTAATATTGACCCGCAAGCGACAAGTCTCGGATTTATTTATTTTGAATTTAATGTAGGATTATTTTCACATTTCTCACTCTTCCCGCTCCGAGCTCAAGCGAATAGCGCTGGGACACTATCTGGATTTGATTTCCGAGATGGTTGTCAAGCCCAGCAAGGCGGTCCTAATTCCTTAACTTCGTGTTAATCGGACTTCCGACGTGTGGTCCAGATCTGTTACGGAGTTTCAAGATGCTCCCGAGAGCAGCCGGGTAATGAGATTGATCATAGATTTTTGGGTAATGTAACGTCAATGATTCTACAAGTTTTGGGTCTTACATATCGTATTTAAAGTGATTGATGCTAATTTCACAGGTACTCTAGTTTAGCACTAGCTGATTCTTGCCTAATTTCTAAAGGATTTAGTCCTATATGATTTCTGTCTGAGGTGATACCTGGGCCTTTGTAGTTTGTATATAAAGTGATCCAAGTTATCAATACTTACTAAAGCACGCCCTAATTACAACAGAAGGAAATCTTAGGGCAGGAGAGGCGGATGTTCTAAATAACTCATTCGTTTTGTGAAATTTCATAAGGATATTGGTTAAAAGCCCATTTTATTTATGTGTTTACTAATTACAGCAATTTATAGTTTAAGTATTATTCTTCATCACCTAAACCTTAAGATTAGTGTCTAATGTAAAAGTACTTTAAAAAATTGAAAGAACAAGATGGTGAAGGGTGAGATTTGTGAAGGAAATATGTTTAAAAGCGGTTTTAGACTCTAGGATTGAGTTCTGACAGGTTAATAAGGTGTTAGGATCAACCCATTGCCTAAGGACGTCTAATTCCAGATTGACAAAAATCCGGGATGTTACAGTATGTAAGGGTGAGATTGGGTGATGCGAATGACCCAGGTTGACAATTGGGAAAGTTGACAACTTGGACCCTTAATATTTGATGACCACAACACTTCATGTTATTTTGACAACCTCAACCCTTGGTAGATGACAACTTATACTCTTCACATTTGACAACTTGGACCCCTTACATTTGATAATTTATTCCTTTTATGCTGTAAACATAGTAATACACCATCCATTTGTTATTGTAAGTTAACCGATATTAGAAGATTATGGCTCGTCAGCCCATCATATGTTAGATGAGGTAGAGTGTATACAAAAAGGAAACTTTCTCGTACATTGATGGGGACTTAGATGGGTCATTGTGAGGGATGATATTACGTACCAGGAGCTTCTAGATAAAATGCATCTGATTACAAAGACAACACTTGATGAATTTGATTTGAAAATGTCAAAACACATCACAACCTATTCTAACAATCGCCAATGTCAAGATTTAAGATTTTATTTACTTTAAAAAATGACTAATATATAGTTTATTATGATAGTAGAGACACCAGAGAATTGCACGATCGTGGTGGTGGAAGTGGTGGACGAAACTTCAATGAATAAGAGTTTTGGTATAAATGTCGGAGAATGTTAGATAAATGTTGGAAGAGATAAATAATGGAGTTAAACGATGGACTCCATAGAAGAAATTTTTTCAAATGAACATCAAAGAATGCCATATGCACGTTGGAGGAGAGAAATGTCAGAGGAAAAGTAGTAGTGGTTTCTTAAGAAAGAAGACAGTCATATGCAGAAAGCATAAGAAGGTAATGTTTGACTAAATCCAAGGATGTTCGTACACCGCCCGTGAGACCCACCATTGCATGTGTGTGGAATCCACTCAATCTATTAGTATTAGATTTTCATGAAAGGCCATGGTTAAAATAATGATCAACATATGTGAGTCATATGGACCATGTCATAAAAAAATGATTTATATTGAATTGATACTATTATAAGTTATCAGGTTTTATAGGCCACACGTAGATTGTGTCGGCAATAAATTAACAATTTTTTCATATAAATAGAAGATTATAAAGAAAATGAACAGATTTGACGTAGATTATAGTTGGCCCAATAACAAATTTCGTCCACATCACTTTGTCATAATTGGATAGTATGTAACTTATTCATTACTTAAAATCCATACACCTAGTGATCAAGGGCATAGAGAATTTCATTTGATTATTTATTTATTATTATTATTTTTTTTAACTTGACAAGGAAACTCTTTAAAAAATACTTTAAAATGTAAAGAAATTTCTTTACCACAGGGCTAATATAGTCAAAATCCCTATTTAAAAATGATGCATTAAGTGCTTATTAGATATGATTGGTTGAGGCCACATGACTCCTAGTTGGCAATGGAGTGACCGGACGCAGATTGCCTACTTTGCTGCTAGTAGTGAGGTTGGTAGTGGATGGTGTATCATGTACCCCACAATTTTTTCATATAAATAGAGGATTATAAAGAAAATGAACAGATTTGACGTAGATTATAGTTGGCCCAATAACAAATTTCGTCCACATCACTCTGTCATAATTGGATAGTATTTAACTTATTTATCACTTAAAATCCATACACCTAGTGATCAAGGGCATAGAGAATTTCATTTGAATTTTTTATTTTATTTTTTTTATAACTTGACAAGGAAACTCTTTAACAAATACTTTGAAATTTAAAGAAATTTTCTTTACCACAGGGCTAATATAATCAAAATCCCTATTTAAAAATGATGCATTAAGTGTTTATTAGATATGATTGGTTGAGGCCACATGGCTCTCAGTTGGCAATGGAGTGACTAGACGCAGATTGCCTACTATGCTGCCAGTAGTGAGGTTGGTAGTGGATGGTGTGTTATGTATCCCACAATTTTTTCATATAAATAGAGGATTATAAAGAAAATGAATAGATTTGACGTAAATTATAGTTGGCTCAATAACAAATTCCGACCACATCACTCTGTCATAATTGGATAGTATGTAACTTATTCATCAATTAAAATCCATACACCTAGTGATCAAGGGCATAGGGAATTTCATTTGATTTTTTTTTTTTTTAAAACTTACAAGGAAACTCTTTAAAAAATACTTTGAAATTTAAAGAAATTTTCTTTACCACAGGGCTAATATAGTCAAAATCCATATTTAAAAATGATGCATTAAGTGCTTATTAGATATGATTGGTTGAGGCCACATGGCTCTTAGTTGGCAATGGAGTGACTGGACGCAGATTGCCTACTATGCTGCCAGTAGTGAGGTTGGTAGTAGATGGTGTGTTATGTACCCTACAATTTTTTCATATAAATAGAGGATTATAAAGAAAATGAACAGATTTGACGTAGATTATAGTTAGCCCAATAACAAATTTCGTCCACATCACTTTGTCATAATTGGATAGTATGTAACTTATTCGTCACTTAAAATCCATACACCTAGTGATCAAGGGCATAGAGAATTTCATTTGATTTTTTTTAAATTATTTTTTTTTAGTTTTTATTTTTTTAATTTTTAACTTGACAAGGAAACTCTTTAAAAAATATTTTGAAATTTAAAGAAATTTTCTTTACCACATGGCTAATATAGTCAAATCTCTATATTAAAAATGATGCATTAAGTGCTTATTAGATATGATTGGTTGAGGCCACATGACTCTTAGTTGGTAATGGAGTGATTGGATGCAAATTGCCTACTATGCTGCTAGTAGTGAGGTTGGTAGTAGATGGTGTGTTATGTACCCTACTATGAAATGTGTTTTATTACGTGGTCTACCTACTTTTCCAGATCATTTTGGCCTGTTGGGAACGATTTGGTGGGATGAGATTCAAAAAACATAATTATCACAAATGGTAGAGATTGTCCACTGTTACCATGAGATAAACTTAATTTCATGTTATGTTTGTAATATGATGGTACATTGAATGGATATAACCCCCCATCATTTGAAACTATTGAGAATAACACATATGTGTTATATCCAAACCGTTCATTTGTTTTGTAACCTCATTTTATGGCATGGGCCTAAAAATGAGACAGATCCAAAATTTATGTGGTTCCAAAGAAATTATCAACGGTAGGTATTCAATCTCCACTGCTTTCTATGGTGGGGTCCACTTGAGCTTTAGACCTATCTGATTTTTTAGCCCATGTTCTAAAATGATCTCAAAAAATGGGTGGACGGTGTGGATATAGCCCACATATCATGATAAAACCTACTCAACTTGCTAACATTGAGTAGAATTGGCACACGAGCAATGCAATTCCATCTAAACTAATTTCAAGCTTTTCTATTCTTTCAAAACATGGAGTGAAATTGGCATGGACCAAATACAATTCCATCCCACCTAATTCCATCTAATGCCTTCCGCCAAACGCTCCGGCTGTTGAAAACATCCCAGAGGCCTTCTGTAATGTTTATTTGCCATCCAACCGGTTGATTATGTGAGACAGGCGTGGACGAAGGTTAAAACATAAAATGAAATATCATTTTTTCCTATCATCCGACGTGGGTGTTGAATCATCATTATTTCCCGTGGTGGGGTCAGGAGATTTAAATCTGCCTTATTTTTTGTCACATGCTGTTAAATGATCTGAAAATATGGATGGATGGACGGCATGGATGAAAGACATACATCGGCATGACTAGCATTTGTAGCTCCACGGAGCAACATCAGAGGGGGTCTGATAATCGGAACCATTCATCTCTCGGAGAGTTACCCGGATGGGCCGCATTCCAAAACTCAAGATGAATGAACGGTCCCCAGCGTCCATGGGGGCATTGAAGCAGGACTGCGATCGTCCCCCACTTACATCTGAACAGATCCTGTTCACACCACCTCTGCACGAGGAAGCTAGCATAGTTTAGTAGTCCGCGAGACCACTCATAATCGCAGCAGTGCCATCCGCTACCTAGAGATCAGTCTCTGTTACTGATCATCGAGATCGTTCATCTGGTAGGACCTACCGTTGATAGATCAAAATACAAAAATAACTTTCAAGACAATCCCAACCATCCCAATTAATGAACTTTCAATGATAAAATCGAGATGCGATCTCTCTTAATACCAATCATAAATTCTTCACTCATGAATGAACATACATGATCATTCCGTCAGATTCATCATGTTCTTTTGAATACTGAACGGCCCTGATTATAAATGATGGCCCCTTTACAGCAAAAACATCATTGAAGGCTATAGTTTACGGTACTCCTGCAACTAACCCAACCTTTTTCCCTCTCTTCCTTCCCTCGAGAAAATTACCACTGTAGAGCTCACCTTTTATCCAGTGTCTTTTATAAAGAATCCAAAACTTACCTTCCTAACTTAGACTTTTACGTACGGACAGAGCATTTGAGGACGAAAATACCCCTGCTTTCTAAAGTATTTTTCGTTGGCAGCCCTATAGCTACGGATTATAACCGTAGTAGTAGGTACGGTATGTAGGGGTATCTTCGTCCTCAAATGCTCTGTCCGTACGGGATCCGGGCTCTTGGACGGATGGTAGACTCCTTGGAGTTTCAACTCCCGTTCCTGGGTTCGAGTATCCATAGGGGGTGAAATTCCCCAGGTGTAGGGAGTCTGTGTGTGAAAAAAAAAAAAAAAAAAAAAAAAAAAAAAATCTCTGTCCGTACGTGCAAGGTCTATGTTGAGAGGTAAGTTTTGGATGCCCATAAAAGACGCTGGATAAAAGGTAAGGTCTATAGTGGTAATTTTCTCTCCCTCAAATCCCCCGCTTAAATAAAAGCCAACAAACACACAACACCGGTAGGGTGGTTGGGACCTCCGCCTCATTTCGATACTCCCGAGGGACACAACAAAAAGCCCAACCCCCACATCCAAAACCCCATAAATACAGAAACCCCTCCCCTCCGCTCTCCCTCTCTGCGAATCTCATTCAGTAGTCCCCAGTCCCACCAAAAGCTCTCCATCCCATCCATGGCCACCCCACTTCACCTCACCACCTCTTTCATTCCTTCCTCCTCCAAGCTCCGCCTTCTCTCACCTACTCCTGCAAAACCCCAAAATTACAAGAATGCCATCCGGATCCGCTCCAAGATCCGAGAGATATTCATGCCCGCCCTCAGCTCCACCATGACCGAGGGCAAGATCGTCTCTTGGATGAAATCGGAGGGCGAGAAACTGGCGAAGGGAGACAGCGTCGTCGTCGTCGAATCCGACAAGGCCGACATGGACGTCGAGACGTTCTACGACGGCTACCTCGCGGCCATCATCGTCGATGAGGGCGGCGTCGCAGCTGTCGGATCGGCAATTGCGCTGCTGGCCGAGTCCGAGGAGGAGATCTCCGAGGCCAGGTCCAAGGTCGCGGCGGCTTCTTCTCCCTCTGGAGAATCCTCGGCTCCGGCTGCGCCTGCGGAGAAGCCCGTAATTGCGGCACCACCACCGCCGAAGGCGGAGGTTTCTGTTGCGGCTTCTTCCGCGCATCCGGCATCGGAGGGAGGGAGAAGGATTGTGGCGACGCCGTATGCGAAGAAGCTTGCGAAGGATTTGAAAGTGGAGTTGGGATCAGTGGTCGGGAGTGGGCCATTGGGGAGGATCGTTGCAAAGGATGTCGAAGCTGCTGTGGCTGTGGGCACTCCTCCTGCTGCTACTGCAGGTGCTGTAGAGAGTGTGAGGGCGGAGAGTACGAAAGCAGGGACAGTTGGGGTGCCTGCGGGCATTGAATTAGGAACCGTTGTTCCGTTTACGACGATGCAGGGGGCCGTGAGTCGGAACATGGTGGAAAGCTTGGCTGTGCCGACATTCAGGGTCGGGTACACAATCACGACGGATGCCCTCGACAGTCTATACAAGAGAGTAAGATTCTCTTTTTTCTTTCTAGAATTTGATGAAAAACTGGGTGATTTATTCTATTTTAGTGATTTGTGAAAGAGGAAGTATGTAATGCTACTGCTAGGCAGGATTCGTTGGAACGCTTTCTTTCGGTTTGCATTCTCTGCAGGTAGGGCCCACCTTTTGGTAATCCTGACTGTTCATCTGGTGGGCTCCACTGTGGATGTAGTATACTGCGAAGAATTCCCTGTTGACTATTGTATAACTGGCCTACAAATGGACAGTTCAAAGGGAAATGTAGGCAACAGTCCGTGAGCGACATGAGAATATCAACAAATGGGATGGCTAGGATTGTTAGATGGAGACTTTCGGTTCCTTATCCATCCACATTGTGGCCCCCTGAGGAATGGTAAGTATTGTGTCTACACGAGGGCTTTTTAGCACATCCGTCAACTTGTAAAACGTTTGTGGAATCTGTGCCATTCATTGGGTAGCATATGCTGTGAGCATATTCTAAACAAAAAATCAGAGCTTTCCGCTCAGCAGTATGCTACATGTGCATGTTTTATATGCACAGTAGGTCAATTTTTTCTAACCGTCCATTTTTCTCATGCAAGTATGGCCCACCCTTATGAGCAGTCGTTCTTGTTTGTTTGGCCAGTTCATGCTCGCTGAGTGTCCTATCTACCTAATTGTGCCAATCTTGTATGGGTGTGCCATGTTGTCACGTGCCACAAAGCCCTTCATTCCTTGGGGTCCACCAGACCAATGATATTGATCGCTGAAAGCTGGGTCCCACATTTAAGAAAAACTGGCCTGAATGAAAATACCTGTAATTTAAGAAACAGGTAGTATTCATTATTGTATGGTTTCAAATTTTGATCTTTAGAGCATCTCTTTGATTACAGTGTCTTATAAAATGGGTGGCCTTTCATTTCATTCTTTTTGTATGGTTTCAACTTTGATCTTTAATACATATGTATTGAAAAAAAAAAAAAACAGATAAAGTCAAAAGGAGTGACGATGACTGCATTGCTAGCAAAGGCGACTGCTCTTGCTTTGGTTAAGCACCCAGTTGTGAATTCCAGCTGTAGAGATGGCAAGAGCTTCACGTACAATAGCAGCATTAACATTGCAGTTGCTGTGGCTATGGATGGGGGTTTGATTACTCCAGTTCTTCAGGATGCAGACAAGGTTCTTGTTGCTGCTATCTTTCTTTCTTTCTTTTCCTTCATCTTCCTTGTAATTGCTATTTAAAATTTTATTTTAATTGATGGGGCTTTTGTTACTGATGATTTTACTAGGTTGACATCTACTCATTATCGAGGAAATGGAAAGAGCTAGTTGACAAGGCTAGGGCAAAGCAGCTGCAACCTCATGAATACAACACAGGTACTGATATTGTGTGCATGTCTTGTTTTGTGCTCACTCTGTTTTTTGGTTATAATACTCTCCGCTTTTATCATGGTAATTCACACTTTTTTCTTTTATCCTAATTGCTTTGATAAGGCCTATTGTTTGCTTCCTATATCCTGAGCTACTTAGCCATGTTTTGTATCCCCTGGACTACTTTGACCAGGGAATTGTGCTCATTTTAGCCTGTCTTTTAGTATGTCAACTGTTTTAGGAATGTGTCAACTGTCAATTTCGTTGTCACCCCAATTTTTTTGGAAGGGCTGAATAATTTTATCAAAACACTGTCTGACAAAAAGCCATAACAGAAAAAACAAAGGCAGAATTTACAAAGCCACACAAGAACAAGCTGCATCAATATCCACTTGATAAAGCGCGACAACCCATTCCACAACATCCCTATTAGCCTTCCAATGGACTTGGGCGCAAGGCATCAGCTTGTTGTTGAAACAGTGAGCATTGCGTTCCATCCAAATGTTCCAAAATATGGTCAGGATAGACAGCCTCCAAACAATCAATTTATCTCTCGACAGGTGCACCCCTATATTTCCGTGCAATATAATTTTTTTTGAAAGATGCTGAATTTCTTGAGCCGAAACAACAAAAAAGGAAAGACAAAGAAAAAGCAGGAAAAGCAAAGCAAATGCAGACAAGAAAAAGGCAACAGGAAAATACAAACTAGCCCATTAAGGCACCCAATCCCTTATACGTTGTTGAACTTTGCAAATGACACCCAAGGACGAAGAACTTCTATTCTAAAAGCAGCGAGCATTTCTCTCGCCCCATAGAGAACAAATGACTGCTAAGAGAGAAACTCTCCACCTGGGAAGAACCTTTTGTCCTAGGGCTGCTCACATGCCATGATCGAAACAAATCAACAATGGAGCTGGGCATTGCCCAAGAGAAACCGAAAAGAAGCAATATGTTGCACCGAACCTCCCTAGCGAACCCACAATAAGCTTGTGTTCGACTAATTTCACATCCTTAAAAACAAAGAATACAGATGTTTGGGAGCACCATGCCTCTCTTGCTAAGGTTGTTAATAGTTAGGATCTTGTTATGGCCTACCAACCAAGCGAAAGCTACTACTTTCGGAGGAGCTCTATAGAACCACACCACACCACACCAGTATGGCCGCAAGAATTTTGGGGATCCAAGCTAGAGATACGAGAATAGAAAGATTTGACCGTGATTTTTCTGGATTTATCCCATCGCCAAACCAAAGAGTCTTCATCACCTAGGCAAGGTTGCATCCCTTATAACTGAGAGAGGTGGCCGGACAACTCCTCAACTTCCACATTCGAGAGATGACTCTGGAGGGCCACCCACTCCTGAAGGAGCGAACCAATTAGCAACCAAAGCATTTGGAACTGAGTAGAGGGCAACCAACATTGGGTAAACTGATTGAAGGGAGGAATCCGCACACTAGACATCGTCCCAGAAGTTGACCTTCGGCTTGCTATCGATAGAGAAGTTGAACCCATTTTGAACCTTAGGTGCAAGCTCAACAATGGACTTCCAGATATGGGAGGCTCGTTAAAGGGCTGCCTCCCCGATACTCCACCCCGAAGATGAGGAACCATATTTGCTCTGGATAATGGACCTCCAAAAGCTAGAATCCTCCACCCAGAACCTCTAGATCCATTCACCTAAAAAGGCATAATTAACCTTATCAAGCGTCTTGATACCAGCACCCCCAAAGCTGAAAGGCTAACAAACATCTTCTTAATTCATGAGGTGAAATTTGCTCAAGGAAGCTCCACCTTGCCACAAAAAGTCTTGGTGGAGTTTATCTATTTTGTTAATGACTGCCTTAGGACATTGGAAAATGGACATGAAGTAAAAGGGGAGGTTAGAGAGGGAAGCCTTAATAAAGGTCAGCCTATCTCCAAGGGATAGGAGATTACGTTCCCAAGGAGAAAGCTTTCTCTCCAACCTCTTGATAACCTTATACCGAAGATGAGTGGTAGCCTGGCAAGTTTGCCAACACAGAGCCGGAGCCCAAGATATGAGGTTGAAAGGGAACGTGAACAACACTTGCAAATTCCGGCCAAACGTGAGACTTCAGATGGGGGAAGGTGGACACCAAACAACTCACTTTTTCTTTAATTTTGAGCCCAGAGGCCACCTCAAAACACCTAGCAATTTTCCTAAAGTTATCATCCATGGAACCATCCACACCGCAAAAAATAAGTGCCATCAACAAATTGAAGATGGGTGACTCGTTGCAAATATGCATAGGGAAAGGGGGTCCCCTTGCCGGAGACCTCTTGACACCTTGAAAAATCTGAAAGGAGATCCATTAATAAGGACTAAGAATTTGGTCGAGGAAATGCAAACCTTGATCTTGCCCTCAAATTCGAACCACGTCTTAATCTTTACAACATGTAGTCTAAAAAAACCAGTCGACATTGTCATAAGCTTTCTCCAAGTCCAGTTTACAAATGACTCCAAATTTACCAGTCTTATGGCAGGAATCCAAGCATTCGTGGGCGAACAAAGTGCTATCAAGGATTTGATGGCCACTGATGAAGGCGCTCTGATAGGGTGAGAAAATCTTGGGAAGAATGCCCTTAAGCCCCTGGCCCTTCTCTTTTCTTTTCTTTTCTTTTCTTTTTTTTTTTTTTTTTTTTTTTTTTTTTGCAACAAGCTTTTAAGGACTGCCAATAAGGCTGATGGGTTTGAAATCTTTCAGATTGACAATACCCTTGATCTTGGGAGTGAGAGTAAGGAACCTGTTTCCCATTTCAGATGGGTTTTAACCTTAAATGGACGTGCGGCTGGGCCGTTTTTGACTGAGTTTCGTGTTATTTTGGATGATTGCTATTTGTTTGAGGTTTATCTCTTATTACCTTGAAGGATTGAGTGAGATAGAGTTGTTTGAATCAATCCTTCTTGGCATGGGGTCTCTTTTGGCATAGGTTTATCTCTCTATAATGTGGCCACCCCTTTTTTTTTTGAGAGATGGGATGTGGCCACGGTTGAAAAAATTGTCAGTAAAACTTAGCAAATTGGGTTTGATTAGGTCATAGAAAACTTGGAAAAAAGTTGAGGGAAACCCATCAAGGTCCTGGGCTTTATCCCTTGCAATCTCTAACATCATTAAAGAAATCTCCCTCATCAGATGATCGTAACTGTTGGTTGGGCCGGCGATGACTAGTATATCCGATTACGATCGTCGTCGGTGATGAAAATTTCACTTGTCGGCGATGACGAACGAGCGAGCAATGTCAGACGAGCAAAGGATGACCGACGGGCGAGCAACAAGCGCCGTCAACACCGATTTACGTCAGAAAGTAGATGATGTCCATACTAGCAGATTCAAGGATGACTCGTACTCCTTATGCTATGACAGAAATACCAAAGGAAAGGGCGTCGTGTTAGTAAATGTCAATAGAACAGGGGATTGTGTAGATCAGTCTAGGGATGCACAAGATCCAAGGGAATGGAAATTAGTTACACGGAGAAAGGAGAAGGGTCATAGAATCAATACCGGAAAAAAATTGGCCAAATATCCCACCCTCTTCGTCAGAGGATATCCTGAGGGATGGTTCCCCATAAATATCTCTAGGATATTCGGCTGAGCAGGTGCGGTGATGGAGGTGATCATGCCAAGGGACCGGCTTAGCGGGCGTTTCAGAGGCTTTACCCTGGTTAGGATGAGCTCGAAAGAGGAACTAGCTAGAGCAGTTCAAATGCTACACGGCGTGAAATTCGGCAGGGTTCCACTACTTGTGCAGAGGGCGAGATTCGGCCTGGACCGAACTACCATTAATAGGAAACCTCCTACAACGGACAACAGGAACATCTCAAATGTAGGCCAACCTCCGAGATCCCAAAAAACTGGATATTTATTCAAAAAATGCCCTGTTAAACTCAAAAGGATCTTTGAAGAATTGCCAAGAGATACCTTCCTCTGCCTCCCTCAAAACAATTAAAGAAAAACAGAAAGAACAACATAAGGAACACTCGAGCGAAAGCGATGCTGCAGCTGAAATCCACATCGACCAAGAATCTTTCAATCGCTCAAAATCAGAATTATCAGAAACGGTGGTGGTGATAGCTAAAGAAGGAGCAACCATATCACAAATCAAAATATGGATCGAGGAATGTTGCGGATTCAAACCCGACAACTACATCATTAAACCGATCGGCTACAATGAACTTTGGATAAAGCTTTGTCCGGGCTTAAATCCAGAAATGTTAATCATGGCGGGAACCCTCCACAACAACGGCCCGATTGCGAGAGTTCTGCGATGGGAAGAGTTCTCCTCTTTCGGATCAAAAAATGTTTGGGGCCTCGTCTGGGGAGTCCCATTGGAGTTCTGGTTTGACGATTTCTTCATCAAGACGGCATCAATCCTTGGTTCCTTTTTAGAACTCGATCCTAAAACAAAATTGGGCGAAGAACTCTCAGTCATCCGTATTTGAGTCAGAAGAAAGAAGGGATCCCCTCTCCCTCCCAGCATCAAGGTGTTTGCTGATAACAGAATTATCTATCTCCCGGTTTAAAGAGAGGAGATCGACGGCAACACTCCCAGGTGGGGAGATTTCTGGCGCACCAGAGAACGTCACCCGCCTCTAATACCTACATCCTTAGAGATTGGGGAAGACGGAGCACAATTTCCAAACTCCTGGGGAGCATGAGCGACTCATCTGTGCATGCCAGCTCATTCCCCTGACGTGCGTGCTCCATCTCTCCTCAAGGCTCCGACACGCGTCCTCTCTGCCGAGGACCCCTCTCCCCACATCGAGATTCCCGCATCTCGAGTCATGCATTCGGACACGTGTGGGGTTGATATTGCTACCTGTCTTCTCCAGCATCAGATTACGCCATCTGGAACCCAAGCGCGAGAAGAATACGCGTCCTGTTTTCTCCAGCGTCAGAAGCAACCGCCTGAGACTCGTCTTCCGCCCCCTACACATGCCGCTGTGACATCATCCTGTGTGCCAGACCCTCTCCATAGCCCTACGCATAGTGAGAACGTCTCCCATCAGTCGGCGATGGTTAAGGATCTTGAGACGCGTGGCCAGAGGTCGACGTGCTCCCTGTCCTTATTTCTGCCAACTGATACACGTGGCATCCATCGGACTCGTAGCTTGGAAGATCAACGGCCAAGGGCGCCGATCCCATCCCTCATCTCTACGCACCTTGAGAACGATGCCCCATCTCTCCTGATGGAGACGCGTGACACTTCAGTGGACACCCCATTCCAATCTGATCCTGACCCTTTTCCCTTGCGACCCGCGTCTATTGGCCTCGGGCCCACCTCAGATCTCATTTCCCTCCCGGATAGCAAGACTCTTAAGTCTTAACCTCAACATCCCTGCTCTTCCAGACCCCAGGGAAGTCTCAACGCAGCACCCCGAAGATGAGACTGATCTGGATTTCGAGCGTGCCTCAAACATATCAGATAATCCCTCCTCTCCCATATCTATGTTGTCCTCTCTTATTTCCTCTCTAGGTAACAAATCAGACCATGGTCTTCTCACCCTATTTCAGGAATTTCCAGACATTGAAGTTATAGATGCAGAAACACTCCAGATCCGTGATGGCACAACTATGAATCATTCTCAGGACATTGCAACAAAGACCACGGACGATGTAGATAGAGCGAAACTATTTCGGAAGATCTAGAACAAGAAATGGATCCGCGATGTGGTTGGACATGTTGGCAGATCACTCGGTTTATCTTTTGGCGATTGTTCGGAGGACTACTTAGCTTTCTTCCAGTGAGTAGAAGCCCATGGTTGCCCCCTCGTGCCATTTAGATCCCCTAGAGGTAGGCGATCCAGATCCTGCAACAGTAGCGACTTTCGGCTAATGATGTCGCTCCCTGATCGTCCAGATGGGGGCAAGGAAATTCGGGGAAGCCTTGTTCCCCCATGACTATGATCTCTTAGAATGTTAGAGGCGTGGGGTCTAAACAAAATCGGCTCCTCATAAAGGACTCCTGTGATCGTCAGCATCCTCAAATTATCTGTCTCCAGGAAACGAAGGTTTCTCAGGTTGATGACAAACTAATGAGAACGTTATGGGGAGCGAGGGATGCCAAATGGATTTCTCTCAACTCTCAGGGCAGTGCAGGTGGTGTCCTTCTAGCATGGCGTTCATCTCAATGGGCTTTTCAGAATAGCTGGGTGGGATCCTTCTCCGTCTCAGCTACACTGACTCAGATTTCGTCTGGTATCCAGATTCTCATTTCTTCAATTTATGGGCCTACGGAAGATGCCAAAAAACAAGAATTCTGGGAGGAACTCAGCAACCTCAAACGCTTATTTGATGGCCCTGCTTGCTTTGTTGGAGACTTTAACGCCATTAGAGTCCCATCAGAAAAGTCGCATGGTAACAAGATAACTCCGATGATGGCTGCTTTCTCTACATGGATTGAAGATCAAGAGATGATTGATCTGCCCCTTTTGGGATCTAAATTCACCTGGACAAACGGTAGAGCTATCCCTGTCCAGTCCAGACTTGACCGATTTCTCCTATCTGCTGATTGGATGAATTTTTTTTCCTTTCTCCTCCCAAATTGCCCTCCCAAAAACCACTTCAGATCATCGGCCAATTAAACTAGTCCTCGACAGCACCAACTGGAGACCCAAGCCCTTCAAGTTCGATTTATCGTGGCTCAAGATAGAGGGATTCCATCAAAAAAATTCTACTTGGTGGGAAGAATTCCAGGTGAATGGTTTTGCTGGCTTTAGGATTTTCGAAAAGCTAAAGCACCTCAAACTCAGATTGAGAGAATGGCATCAGCAGGAATACGAGACTAGAGAACAAGAGATGGAGGGGATTCTAGCCGAGTTGCAGAAGATTGACTCAGAAGCTGAAATCCAGCCGATGACTCTTGATATTATGACCAGAAGAATTAATCTTATCCAATCCCTATCTTCCAGGGCTCTAGAAAAAGAAATCTCATGGAAGCAAAAGTCCCATGCCAAATGGATAAAGGAAGGAGATAAAAATACTGCCTACTTTCATAGTGTTGCTAACATACGGGCCAGAAGCAATCAGATCAGTAGCATCATTGTCAATGGGGTGCGAACTGAAGACAGAGACATCATTGCGAAGGAGGCTGTTGATCACTTCCGCTCTCGGCTGCAAGCTGACGATTGGAACAGGCCTCAGTTGGATGTGTTATCCCTGGACAACCTCTCTGGTGATGAAGCGGCCTCCCTCGAAGTCCCTTTCTTTGTGGAGGAAGTGAAATCCGCCATAGATTATCTGGATGATGATAAAGTGCCGGGCCCTGATGGCTTTCCAATCAAATTCTACCAGGTCTTCTGGAATCTCCTTCAGAAAGACTTAATGGATTTTTTTTTTCGAATTTTTCAACTGCGGCAAATTATCCAAGAGCCTTGGGGTGACCTTCATAGCCCTCATTCCGAAATTTTCAGGAGCGGCCGCGATCCAAGATTACAGACCGATCAGCCTTCTGGGGAGCCTGTATAAATTCATTCAAAATTCCTATCCTCCATACTTAAAAAGATCATGGGTAGCATTATTTCAGCTAACCAAAGTGCTTTCATTGCCGGCAGACAAATTACCGACTGTGCGCTAATTGCAAATGAGTGCCTTCACTCGATGTAAACTGGACATCGAGAAAGCTTACGACTACGTCGATTGGAGCTTTTTACAATACATGATGCGGAGAATGGGTTTTGGTCACAAATGGTGTGGTTGGATAGGGGAGTGTCTGAATGCTTCTCAGTCCTTCTGAATGGATCGCCAAAGGGATTCTTTAAGGGATCCCGCGGCCTGCGGCGGGGAGACCCACTATCGCCTTTTCTTTTCTTCATTATAGGGGAAGCTCTCTCTCAGATGCTCCTCAAAGGTCAACAGGAAGGTATTATCAGTGGCATCACCATGAAAGGTATCAATAAACCTCTCATGCATCTCCAATTTGCTGATGATACCCTCATATTTTCTGAAGCTGATGCAGAAAAAATCAACAATCTTCGTATTGCTCTCCACTGTTTTGAGGTTGTTTCAGGTATGCGTGTTAACTTAACAAAATCCAAGTTTTTTAGTATCAATCCTGACAATGAAGAAACTTCTAGACTGGCTGATATCCTAGACTGTTCAGTAGGCTCTCTCCTTGCTTCATTTGTGGGCCTCCCATTAAGCATTGCTCCCCCTAACCCCCCCCCCCCCCCAAGTCCCAATGGAACAAGATAGTATGCAGATTTCAGGCATACCTAGCTAGATGGAGATGTAGATACTTAAGTTTGGCTGGACGCCTTACCCTCATCAAGGCAGCTCTATCCAACCTCCCTCTATACTTTGTCTTTATTTAGATGTCCGGCGGGGGTGGTGTCCTCTCTAGACAAGTTAAGGAGGGATTTTCTGTGGCATGGCAAGGAAGACAAAAAACAATTCCACCTTGTCAACTGGAAGGAGGTATGCTGCCAGACTGAAATGGGAGGTGCAGGGGTAAAAGACTTAAAGCTTATGAACCAAGCTCTCCTAGGAAAGTGGATTTGGCGGTTAGGATCGGAAGATGGAACCTTATGGAATCTCATCATCAAAGGTAAATATGGCAGATCGCAGAATGGATGGTGGACCAAAGAGACGACTTCAGGCAAGGTGTCTTTCATTTGGAGGGGTAAGAGACGACTTCAGGCAAGGCGTCTTTCATTTGGAGGGGTATTTCAAAACCGAAGAGTGTTGTCCTTGACAGAATTGGTTTTGCGCTGGGCAATGGGGAGCGAATTCACTTCTGGTTAGATCCTTGGATTGGAGATCATCCGCTGAGGGATATATTCCCTAACATCTTCCGACTAGCTCCAGTCAGAGACATCTCCGTGGCTGCCTGTTACAATGTGACTGAAGGAAACCTGGTGTGGAATATTATTTGCAGACGCAATCTAAATGACTGGGAAATAAAGGAGTACACGGAGCTGCTTAGTCTCATACAATCCTCGTCCCCTACCCAGTTCGAAGCTGATTCCATTATCTGGAAAATGGGTAAATCCAGCAAATTCACAGTTCGTTCCTTGCACAACCTGCTTCTCGACCGCAAGACTGAAGCAGTTACTCGGCCCCCCCACCTCTTCTGGAAATATCCTGTGCCCCCTAAACTCTTGGCCTTCAGATGGTTGGTTAGCAAAAAGAAAATCCTTACTATTGATAATTTGAGAAAAAGAGGTATGCCCCTCCCCAATATTTACCTATGTTGCATGCGGGATGAAGAAACAGTCGACCACCTGCTGCGTCACTGCCTTTTCATTTCAGAAATTTGGTCTGAATTCCTCTCTCGTTTCAACATCAATTGGTGTCCTCCTAAATTGGTTGACCTTTTATCATCTGCCTGGCACGGGATATCGATAGGCAAGCCTGTTACAAGACTCTGGAGGATGGCTCTCCTTGTGATTTGGTGGTCCGTCTGGGAAGAACAGAACGGTAGATGTTTTAGGGACTCTTCCAATTCAGCTTCTGCTGTCTCGTCCAGGGCCAAGCGCAGATTATTTGAATGGGCCTCCAATGACGGCAAGCTGAAAGACTTCAATCTGCTGTTCCCTGCGCTTTAGTTTTCCTGTTTTCTTTCTTTTGCTTTGTTTTTCTTCTTTGTTTTCATGCTGTCTGCTCCCTCGGCAGACTCTCTGTTTGGTTGTTTCTCTTTTTAGTCTTTTAATGAATTTGCGTTATCTTTCAAAAAAAAAAAATCCTTAACTTCTTCCTCTCGAGGGGGAATGATATCAATAATCGCCAAATATTGCTGATATTATTGAAAATATTGGTGATATGTAGAAAATTTTGAACTGCTAGCAGTCTCAGCATCACTGACCTAGCAATAACAATTATATCAGCGATATTAACTAAAATATTGCTGATATTTGGAATGCTGGCTCCAACAATCAAAATACCCCAATAAGTCAAATGTTATGTTGTCTGCCCTTTTAGATTTGTTTGTCTCGACTCTTGACTGCATTAGTTATCCATCATAATCAGGTGGTACCAGATTAATGTGATAGTTCCCCTCTTCATGGCTAGCATTCAAGTCCTCTTAAATGCAATTGTAATTGATTCTTTCCTTTTGGTAGACAATACCCCTATAAGACCTTGATTACAGTACAATTATGCTATTATGCTTGTACAATGACTAAACTGCTCCCTGAATTATCTATCATCCAATGGCACTGAAATTTCAGCATAGTTCCATGCCTTTACAATGTCAGTTGTCTTTCCTTGGCGTGGCCTCTTGGTAGGTAGAAGTTGTCCACATATCGAGCATAGCTGATCAGGCTATTGGGGTACTTGATCATTTCCAAATCAAACATTTGGATAAAGATGTTCGTGAACATGGGGTGCAAAATCTAAATACAAAGTCTCATATTTCATGGCTGGGATTTATTATAGGATATTTTGTAGGCTACATTGATCAACAAAGTACTAGGGACGGGGCCAGTTCCTCTACCCATCACCCAGTAAGTAATCAGGTTGGGTTCACAAAAGCATGGTCATGAATATATCTTCCCGGATTTAGGTTTGTTTTAGCTTCTTTCCTAGCATGCTTCTAAACCAGCAAAAGATGTTTGCATGACATTGAGAACGCATACCAGAGTAGTGCCACCTTATGTCAGCTTCTTCACACACACACACACACACACACACACACACACACACACACACATATATATTTAAAAGCAACTAAGAGAAATTATATTAAAAAAGAAACCAGAGACACAAGAAAGACTGCTGAGATAGCAGCCACAAAGGAAAACTAGTAGCCTAAAAACAAAAGATTATAATCTTTCAAACCCATTACAAAGGACACCCATTCAACAATGAGCCTTTTAGCGTGGGAGCCCACTAACTTAGGAGACTTGTGTTGATCATTAAAAACTCTATCATTTCGTTCCATCCAGACTGCCCACCAGATAGCAATAATCACCATTCTCTAGATTTTAGATTTCAGCTTCCGGATTTTGTGACCATGCCAGAGATGAAGCAGTGACGTAGCAGAGTTGGGAGAGCAACCCGTATAATTGAACCTAGGCCATATATCTCAGTAAATGAGATTGATGAAAGGGCAATGAACAAAGAGATGGTCCACTGTTTCTTCACTTCGCATACAACAACTGCAAATATTGACAATCTGCATCCCACGCTTTCTGAGGTTATCAATTGTGAGGATCCGATTCATGGCAACGAGCCATCCGAAAGAGATGATCTTTGGGGGAGCAGCATATTTCCATAAAAACGGAGTAGTCTGTGGACTGGGAGCAAGATTAGGAAGCAATGCTGCGTAGAGGGATTTGACTGAAAACTTTCCTGACCTGTGATGATTCCAAATCAGCTTATCTGGGGAAGAGATATCCAGCGACGTTGAGGAAAGACATTGAAGGAGCTGCACATATTCGTTCACCTCCCAATCCCATAGATTCCTAACACAAATAGCATCCCAACCCCCAATGGAATTAGCGAAACAGTAATTGCTGGCAACTGAACTCCCCTTATCAACAACTATTCCATAAATGGCTGGGAATTTGTTCCTCAGAGTAGTATCACCTAGCCACAAATCTTCCCAAAAACGAATTCTCATCCCATTCCCCACAGAGAAACCTAAAAGTGATATAACCTTTTTTTTTATAACGCATGATTCCTTTCCAAATGGATGACGCTCTATAGGACGTAGAATCTTTTGTCCACCACCCACCTTCCGAGGAGCCGTATTTCCCTTTAATTAAAATATTCTACAGCGCTTCTGAATCATTGCCCAGACGCCAAATCCACTTACCAAGGAGTGCAACATTCATTATCTTTAGATTCCTTATATTCACACCCCCATTCCTGTGGTTAGAACAGACTCTATTCCATTCCATAGGGTGGAATTTGTTGTGGATATCCTTTCCACACCAAAGAAAATTCCTCCGAAGAACATCGATTCGATTCAAAATAGTTGTCGGGCATCTGAAAAGAGACATATAATAAAGGGGAAGATTGGACAGAGCCGCTTTAATTAACGTGATCCGACCCCCCAACGACAAATATCGACACTGCCACGTTGCTAATTTCTTATGGAATTTCGTGATAATTTTGTCCCACATCTCCATAGGAGGGGAGCCAACAAGAAGAGGAAGGCCAACAAAGTAAGTGGGGAAATTGGCCGAGGAGCATCCCAGGAAGAGTGCATAATCACGGAGATTCCGTTTCAACAAGTTAACTGCATACACCTTGGATTTTGCCATATTGATCCGGAGGCCGAAAACAGCCTCAAAGCATCGGAGAGTCGTCAAAATATTAGACACAGAATAATCATTAGCCTCGATCATGATTAGAGTATCATCAGCAAATTGCACGTGAGAGAGAGGGTGGACTGAATCAGCAACACAAATACCTGTGTACAGCCCTTCTGATTGACCTTTCAGAAGCATTTGGGAGAGAGCCTCTCTTATCAGAAGAAACAGGAGAGGGGAAAGGGGGTCTCCTTGACACAAACCTCTTGAGACCGGAAAGAAACCGTGAGGAGAACCGTTCAGAAGCACAGAAAATTGTGCTGAACCAACGCACGCATCGATCCATCTTCTCCATTTATCACCAAATCCCATACGCCTCATCATATACTGCAGAAACTCCCAGTCAACATGATCGTAGGCTTTTTCAATATCGAGCTTGTAGAAAATGGATGATCGGCCAGATTTATGAGCTGAGTGCAGGCATTCATTGGCAATTAACGCCCCATCGATGATCTGTCTCCCTTTTATGAACGCATTTTGGTTGTTGGATATGAGGTTGCCCATAATAGAAGCGATTCTAGAGGATAGAATTCTGGCTAGGATTTTGTAAGGGCTGGTAACCGGACTGATAGGTCTGAAATCTGACAGAGAAGAAGCTTCTGAAATTTTTGGGATAAGGGAAATGAGAGTGGCTCCCAAACTCTTTGACAGTTTACCCCTCGCGTGAAATTCGTGAAGAAAATTCATAACATCTGGCTGAACCAAATCCCAAAAGGATTGGAAGAAGGCCATGGTGAAACCGTCTGGGCCCAGAGCTTTATCCCCTGATAGAGCAAAAACCGTAGCCTTAGCTTCATCAACTGAAAAAGGAGCCTCCAACCTAATGGATCCAGAACTTTGCATAGAGGAGAAATTAATGCCATCGAGACGCGGTCTGGACCAACCTTCAGTGCTGAGTAATTTACGAAAATGCTCAATGGCTCGATGCGCGATCTCCGCTTTATCTTCAATGATCCGATCGTTGACTGTAATGCTGTGAATGGTTTTGCGTCGGGCCATGAAATTGGCAATCGTGTGGAAAAATTTATTATTTCTATCACCTTCTTTGAGCCATTTAACTCTCGATTCAATCCTCCAGTTAACTTCATCTTCGAGAGCTCGGTCGGATAATGATTGGATTATCTGGATACGACGAGCTAACAAATCAGTTGAAGTGTCATCATCCTCACAGGAGACATCTATTTGCTGGAGTTCAGACATTAAGGTCTCTGTCTCTTTTTCTCTTTTTCCAAACTCGTTGGCCATCCACTCTTTTATTTTACCTTTTAAGAGTCTAAGCTTGCAAGACAATCTATGGCCCGCGAACCCACTGACGTGAAAAGAGCCCTACCACTCTTCCACTTTCTCACGAAAGCCTTCTACCTAAATCCAGGCCGGATTGAATTTGAACGGTTTTGGGCCCCAATCGGCGAATTCCGTTGACAACAAAATCGGGCAGTGATCGGAAGTAGTTCTGGGAAGAGCGAGTTGAGACACTGATGGGAAAGCCTCCATCCAAGCAGAGGAGAAATCAAGAATTTGTCCAAACACGATAGTATTGGAACCCTGCAACAGTTGGACCACGTATACCTGGCACCGAGAAGAGGGAGATCGATGAGTTCCTGCGCTTGGATCCAATTAGAGAAATGGAGCATGGCGGACGAACTTCTCCTCGTCCGCGAATGTTCTTCCGGAAACCGGATAACGTTGAAATCGCCAACATAACACATGGGACCTGGAAAGGACTGAGGGAAGGAAGACAACTCGTCCCAAAAGGACGGCCTGAGAGAATCATCCTTAGGCCCGTAAACTGAAATGATGTTACAAGAAAAGTTGGAATACTTAGCTTTAAGAATTACAGAAACTGAAAAATTCCCGATGGAACAAGATTGCATATCCCAAATGGATGATATCCAGGCTACTAAAATACCACCCGACGACCCAACTGCATCTAGAGTAATGCGATTAATGTCATTACGCCTCCATATCGATCTCAACAACTTGTTGGAGAAGATAGGCACTTTTGTTTCCTGGAGGCAAACAATTTCCGGGTGTTTTCTACTTATGGATTCCTTTATCAGCCCCCTCTTTTGGAAGGGACCCAAACCCCTTACATTCCAGGAGAAGATTCTCATTGAGAAACATGACTGCCCCGAGCTCCCTTTCGACCACGGCGATATACGGAGGCAGGCTCTGAAGCTGAAGGTGAAGAAGAACGAAGGCGAAGCAATTCTCTGTTAGGGTGCGAGAGAGGCGTTTTTGAAGTAGATCTGGATGGGGGAAGAGGTTGGCCCCGATTTTCGATAAACTGAAATAAGCTAACGTAATCTTCCGAATTGGTCCGAAATGATAATCCGAGGGCTCTCCCGACATGGCCGATGGCGTCACGAATCCACTTCTTGTTCCGGATTTCTTCAAAATTTTCTTCTCTAGTCTTTCTTTCAGAACTGGATTCCGAAGGAGGATCAATCTGGATTGCAGGATGATCAGCGTCAGCATGCGTAAGACACATCACCTGAAGGGGCTCCGCATAGTCGACATCAGCGGGGCTAATATCCTGGAATAGAGTCCGCAGGCTCGCATCATTCCATTCTGCTATCTGAGGCGGAGGAGGTGCCGGAGAGTCAGGGGGAGATGGAAGAGTGTCAGATCCGAAAGAATCCGAGTCGGAGCCTTCCGAACAGACATCGCTCCATCTCCGAGTTCCTCGCCGCGAGGATAGAAAAGAAGTAGATGGGTCGGGTATGACAATCGGGCCGCAACAAATATCCGTTTGAGCTGTAGGCATGTGATTCGGGTCAGTAACAGGCGGTTCGAAATGAGTAGTTGGTCCGAAAGCCAATGAGATGGATGTAGGAGAAGTATCCGTAAGCACGTGTGATTGAGCATGAGACACGTGTGACTGAGCATGAGGCACGTGATCGTAATTAAGGCTTGGTACACGTGGCGTGTTCATCCGATTCTGCTGCAGAGGCGAGAAGACCGAAGGAAGACGTGTCGCGTCGTCGTTGAGAGGCCATCCCTTGGCAGCGAAGGAGAAGATTTTGTCAGGCGATTGAGTCGGCGAAACTTCGGTGGGTTGGACGCGTGGCTCGTTGCAGCGACCAAGGAAAGGGCGTTGATGGAACGATGCACTGTTTCCCGCCTGATGTCGAACCGGTGGTCTGCGGGAGTATGGTAGCTGAGCAACTTCTTCTACGTTTACAGTCTCCCCTTGAGAGGGTCCGGCAGTCAGTCTCCTGCTCCATACTTCTCCCCAACGAGGTGGGGACACCCCCAAATCCTCCTGTTGCATAGGAAGGTTGATACAACGATTATCGACCTTGATCTTGATGATGTCTGGGAGTGGAATGCCTTTCTTACGCCTGATATGAGCTCTGATAACACCTACTTCAGTTCCCAGTTTCGTCTTGGCATCCATCTTCAAGAGAAAACCCAGAGATGAGACAGCTGCAATGAGAAATTCATCGTACCAACATTCCATAGGAATGTCCCAAATAAGGACTCAAAAATTTTCTTTGCCAAAAATGGAGAACTCTTCCCATGGCAAAACTTTAATCACTGGGCTGGCAGGGGAGAGAAAACAATCTGATACATCGAGAAGTTGACGGCCTCCCGCCCTGACCCAAAGGGTATCGTGTCCCAGAGGTTTAAAGTCTGCCAACCCAAGATGAATCTCTGTACTGCTGATAATCCACTCCCAGACCTCATCAATGGTTACGCTCTCCTTAGTAACAAGAACAATGGATTTTAGCAAATCCGAATGATTTTTTTCGAACCTTTCCTGATCGACAGTAACACAGTAATCTGAGGCAGTGACGGAGTCGCTGTCATGTAAAATAGGATCCATCATCTCCATCCTCTCCTCAATAGGGTGCACCGGCGATTGAGGAAGAGGGAGAACCGAATCACCTTTAAGCAGAGCCTCCTTAAAAGATGCTGAGGTCTTAGAAGCCTCTGGAACTGGACGATAAACCATGTTCCGATTAATAGGTGAAGGGTGCGTCTTGATTGGATGATGCTTCCCTGAGAGGGATTCCGGACCATACTGTGCTCGTTGCACAAGGATCTTCTTACCCGCAAAACTCAGTCCGTGTATCATACTAATGGCTCGAGCCAGTTCGGACTCGCTCCCCATACGGACCAGAGCGAATCCCCTAAACTCCCCACTTTCTTTATCACGAGGCATTACAACCTCCATTACCACACCCGCTCGATCGAAATTTTTTTCAACATTGATGGGATGCCACCCATGCGGATATCCTTTAACAAAGAGCGTCGGATAGTTGGAATAGTTGGATTTCTTTTGCAAGAGTTGAGGGCTTTTGTGTCTTTTATGTTGAACCTGTACCCATTCTCCTTCTTCGATACTCTGATCGCCATTGAAATCTTGAAGCAGAAGGTTTTTTCCTTTGCTTGCGGACGAAGTGCTCGCCTCTTTAGCCATCGCCTCTTTGCTCGTGGACGAAGTGCTCCTAGCTTCTTCACATATTGCGAGTAGTAAGTGCAAACTGTGCAATAAATCTGATACGCACTAGAGCCACCAACTTAATTGGTTATATTGTATATATCCTTGTCAAAGTTTAGTGCAATCTAGACTTGAATATCTCCAGAACTTACAAGTCTAAAGATAACACTTACTATACAATTCAACTGATGTTGATGAGTGCTCACCACATCACAATTGTGCTATCCAATGGTTCAAAACTCAGACCGGACCTGGACCCATTTATGTGAGAAATTGGTCCAAGCAGGTCCATCCTGTTTAACCCTTAAATGCATGTATAGTTAAAATTGTATACACAAATGTGACAAGAGTGTCAGTTTTTGTTGGCTGCTGAAGGGTCTTTGTAATGTTTCTTTCTGGGTTTTCTTTTTGCATTTTTATAAATTCTTTCTGGTACGATGAATTTCTCATCAAAGCGGCTTCGAAGGTGGGTTTCCTTCTGGAACTTGACCTGAAGACTCGCCTTGGGACGGAGCTGGGAGTCATTCGTGCTCGGGTGCGTAGGAGGAAAGCCATCCTTCTCCCGGAGTATCTCTCTGTAAAGATCGACAATTGTATCATATTGCTCCCCTTCCAAAAAGACTCGCCGACATCTCCATACCCGAGATGGGGGGATGTGTGGAGGGCTGAGGAAATGTAAGCCAGCCATAGATTCATACGCAACCTTTGTTGCAGGAAGAAGGAGCAAGCCTTGCATCCTCCAACAGACCACCGGATCTGAGCCATGCCACCTCGCCCCTGCAAAAGCTCAGAAAGGTAGTGTCATGCCTTTTCAAGCAACACGTGGCGACTTTTCACTCCTCCCAGCCTCTATCTCGATTGGCGAGATTTCCAAAGTCGGCGTGAATCGCGCCCAACACCTTTTCTACACGCTTCCTAGAGAGTCCACCGCCATCCTGAGACGCGGTCCACCCCAGGCTGCAGACATCCCAGACGCAACCATGTGGCGCATCTGTCCCTTGTCAATCGAAAGGCTTTAATACCATCGACAGACGAAACCCCCTCTCGCGACACGCGCCTTCTGAGACTACGGTCGGATCTTTTCACCTGAATGACATTGGGTCTCGTTCATACCCATATCCATCTTTCCCTGTCTAAATGGGGTACTTGGAAGATATCTGAACCTGTCCCCTTCAATCCTTCCTATTCCTCACACCTTTGTCTTAGACCCGACTTGGCTCCCATCCAAATCCTTTCACGCCTTCTTGCCCTTGGGGACGATATCTCTCCCCAAGACTCCCCTCATGATTCCTCTGCTGACCCTTCCTTTGATTCTCGATTTGTCTCATCCCTACCTTCATCTCCCATCAGATCCTCCTGCCTCGACGGGGTTGATTTTGGTCCTCTCACACTTTTTCAAGATGACGTCGCTCCGGAAATCCTCTCAGCTGCCCCTCTTTAGATTTGTTTTGATCCTAACCCTCATCTCCCAAACCCACATCCTACGGCGTCATCGGACGAGAACAGTAAAGAAGAACGTTACAAGAAAATTCATGAAAAGAAATGAATTAGAGACGCAGTGGGGAACGTCGGAAGATCGCTGGGCCTCTCATTCGATAACAGAGAATAAGATTATACAGATCTCTTTCAATTCATTGAGGACAGAGGACGCCCTCTTCCACCGCCGAAAACCCCTATCAAGCAAGTTTCGCGTTCTTCCAGCAACAGGGAATTCCTTCGTCTTCATGACTCTCCTGTAGCTGCCTCCGCTCCATCATCCAGGCGCGGAAGAAAGGTTCCCCAGGGCAGCTCGGTGCCCAAATGAAACTCCTCTCTTGGAATGTGAGGGGTTTAGGCTCCAAACAAAAAAGGAGCCTAATCAAGTTCTATTTCTAGGAAGAACCCGGACGTCATATCTCTCCAGGAAACGAAAGTTTTGATTTTTTCTCAGCGCCTCCTCAACTCGATATGGGGTGCTCAGGATGCCCATTTCGTCTCGCTTGATGCTTCTAGATCCTCGGGAGGTATTCTCATTGCGTGGAAAGCATCCAAGTGGGACCTTCAACTATATATGACAAGGACTTTCTCTAAGGCTGTCATCCACCAAGAAAAGTTCTCTTCTTTTCGTGGCATCGTTATTGTTGTATATGGTCCTAACGATGATTCTCTCAGGCCCACCTTCTGGAACGAACTGACTGCTATTAGACAATCTTTTTTTTTTTAGGGCCTTGCTGTTTTGCGGGCAACTTTAATGTCATCCGTTTCCCCCAGGAGCACTCTCGCTCTAGGAGATCCAGCATCGCCATGCAATCTTTTTCTGACTGGATTCAAGCTTAGGAGTTGGTTGATCTTCCTCTATCTGGCACGAACTTCACCTGGTCAAACGGTCGCAGAGCTCAAATCCAATCCAGACTTGATAGATTTCTCATCTCCGCTGACTGGTTCGATCAGTTCTCTTCTTTGACCCAGCTCGCCCTCCCTCAAACAACCTCGGATCACTTCCCCATCCTCCTCTCGAAAACCAATGATGACTGGGGACCCAAGCCTTTCAAATTCAATCTTGTCTGGCTTTAAATTGCTGGTTTTCATAAGATGATTGTGGATTGCTGGTCCTCTTTCTCCGCTGATGGTTTCGTTGGCCATAGACTCTTATGCAAGCTCTGAAAGTTGAAAGAGAAATTGAAAGAATGGAGGAAGACTGAACTTAGGAAGAGAGAAGAAGAAACTGAAGCTTTGTTGGCCGAACTCCAATAGATAGACTCTTGTCTGGACATCAACGATACCCCTTTGGAGGTCCTTTACCGTCGCATTTCTATCATCCAATCCATCTCTTCCAGGGCTCTCAAAGATGAAATATCTTGGAAGGTGAAGTCAAGGTCTAAATGGATCGCCGAAGGTGATAAGAACACCGAAGTCTTCCATGCAATCGCCAATATGCGAGCTTGGGTGAAAAGTATTCATATTATTTCGGTGGGTGGGAGACAAATTGATGATAAATTGGAGATCGAAGATGCAGCGATATCCCACTTTCGTTCCCTTCTTTCTTCTGAAGGCTGGATCAGGCCTGCTTTGGATGGGATTCAATTCCGGTCGCTCCTTCCGTCCGAAGTTGATTTTCTCGAAGCGGTCTTCTTGATAGAGGAGGTCAAAATGGCCATCGACGCTATGGATGGAGATAAGTCCCCGGGGCCAGACGGATTTCCCATGTGTTTCTTCAAATTTTTTTGGGAGACTTTACAGCCTGATATTATGAATTTCATCCACGAGTTCCACGAAAGGGGTAAACTTTCTAAAGGCATTGGCGCCTCTTTCATTGCCCTTATTCCTAAAACCCATGGAGCAAATTCCTTTTCGGATTTCAGACCTATCAGTCTTATCGGGGCTCTTTACAAAATTCTGGCCAAAATCCTTTCAAATCGGATGGCTTCGGTTATGGACAGGATCATCTCAAAGCATCAAAACGCCTTCATCAAAGGCAGGCAGATAGTGGACGGGGCACTTATTGCTAATGAAATTCTCCACTCCTGCCATAAGGCTGGAACCAAAGCCATCTTTGCATGCTTGACATTGAAAAGGCATACGATCACGTGGATTGGAACTTTCTCCAATATATGCTTAGTCATATGGGCTTTGGAGCGAAATGGAGATCTTGGATGAAGGCTTGTGTCGAATGTCCTCATTTGTCGATCCTCCTCAACGGCGCCCCGAAAGGCTTCTTCTCCAGCTCGCGGGGTATTCGCTAGGGCGACCCCCCGTCTCCTCTTTTATTTCTCACAATCGTTGAAGCGCTCTCCCAGATGTTGCTTATGGGCCAAAATGCAGGATTGTTTTCTAGCATTGCCATGCCTGGGCTCGACGTTCCGATCACGCATATTCAATTTGCAGATGACACACTCATTATGTGCGAAGCCGAATCCGACGCGATCTCTAATCTGCATACCACTTTCAGATGCTTCGAGGCGGTATTTGGGCTGCGCGTTAACATGGCCAAATCTAAAGTATTTGGGATAAATGTATCTCGATCGGATCTCACTTCCTATGCCCACAATTTGGGATGCTCCACATCCTCCCTCCCGACTTTTTTTGTGGGACTGCCGCTGTCCATTGGTCCTCCGCCGATTTCCATGTGGGACAAGGTGGTAGAAAATTTTCAAAGGATGCTTGCGCGTTGGAAGTGCAGATACCTATCTATGGGGGGAAGGCTCACGCTCATCAAGGCCGCCATGTCAAATATTCCAATCTACTTCTTCTCCCTTCTCAATTGCCCAGCTGTGGTAAGGCGTAGAATCGACAATTTAAGGAGGGACTTCTTATGGAGTGGCAGGGATAATCAGAAAAAATTCCATCTCATGGACTGGAAAGAAGTTTGCTGTCATTTCAAAAGCGGCGGTGCTCGCGTCATAAATATGAAAATCATGAATCAGGCCCTGCTGGGGAAATGGATATGGAGACTTGGATCGGAATCGGAAGCGCTGTGGAGCATCATCGTCAAAGGCAAATATGGCTCTACCCCAGGTGGCTGGTGGACTAAAGACTCCACAGCCTACAGAGCCTCATCTATTTGGAGAGGCATTCTGTGTTACAAAAAAAGGATAACTGACAACATCATGTTCTAGTTGGGGAACGGGTCGTCGATCCGTTTCTGGGAGGACTGCTGGATTGGGGATAGTTGTCTACGGGATTCTTTCCCTGCTATTTTTAGGCTGACTGTTCAGCACAATCGACCTATCGATTGCTTCTACTCGACATCAGATGCTGGTACCATTTGGGATATAAGATGCCGCAGAAATTTGCGTGACTGCGAGGTCACTGAGTATGCAGACCTTCTATCCATCCTATCCAGGGCGAACCCGTGCACTTCTGAAGGTGACAAGCTCATATGGCCATCATAAAAATCCTCCATCTTCACCGTTCGGTCCCTCTACTCCAAGTTCATCCAATCCCACTATTCGGTCTCGCTTACTTCCTATTTCATCTGGAAATATCCCATTCCTCCTAAATATTTATGTTTTACTTGGTTGGCATCCAGAAATCGGATCCTCACAGTCGATAACCTCATGAAAAAGGGTTTACAACTCTCCAACATCTGCCTCTGCTGTATGAACAGCACGGAATCAGTTGATCACCTTCTCTCTCTCTGCCTGCTTGTTGTCGACATCCGTCAGGACTTTATTTCTCGGTTCAACGCTGTTGGCTGCTTCCCTAATTCAGCGCCCTCTCTCCTCGCGTATTGGCACGGTTTCATGATGTGGAAAAGAAAATCCAAGGTTTGGAAAATGGCTCGTCTCCATTTGGTGGGCTGTCTGGAAGGAGCGAAATGATAGATGCTTCAACAACACTCATGCTTCTGCTCTCTCTGTAGGATCAAAAGCTAAGAAACTGATATTCGAATGGGCTTTGAATGTGCCTTCCCTTGTTGGTTTCGATTTACATTTTCTAGGGAGTTAGCGTTGTTCTTTTTCGCTTTTTTCCTGCTATCTCAGCAGCCCCGTTTGTATTTTTCTCCTTTGCGCCTTTAATTATCTCGTTACTTAAAAAAAAAAAAAAAGTAGGTAGATGTTCATAGCACTGGTGCTAGCATGTTGAACCTGTAAGGAGTTTGGTCATGGATTTGAATCCCACACATCTCTTTTTAAGTTTTATTAAAAGAAAGTTGAACTGCTGGTTCAACCAGGCAAAATGCCCAACACAGACTTGTGGACCATTTGGACTGGACAGGTTGAATGGTTCCTTGCCCAAAACGGGTTTCTAGGTGAGCTGAACTGCTTCCTTGGGCAGCACAGGTCTAATACGGTTCAAACATCCAGTCTGTTGCAGGTTTTATAAAAACAGTGGTGGTACCAGCCACTGCACATCATGCTAGAAGGTTTCTGTCCTACAATTTCTAGCCGTGTCACACCAGCTCATGTGTATGTGCTTTGCATGCTTCAACGAGGAAGTACACGTAAGATGGGACCCATCATCTGTGATCATATGTGGCATCCATTTGAGTCCCACTGATGGAAGACTGAGCACTGTCAGAGTCCATGATCTGCATGATTATCACATCTCTGACTATTCCTATGAGCTATCCGCTGGAGACATGGAATTTGACATGGCCATGTCAGTAGATAGTATAAAGCTCATCAGTGTCAGTCGATAAGAATAGTCATGCATTGTTTGAAAGACAATGGATTTTATTAAAAGAGGAAATAAGCTGCCAAGAACAAACACACAAAGCAACCTCAAGATAGGAAGGGGAGATGATGAGGGATCATTAACCCAGACAACCCAAACCACAACCAAAAGCCCTAATCAATCACTCTACTCCCAAACTTCATCTTTGGTACACCCTGCAAATGCTCTCACACTTGAAGCCCACTCAAACACTCCCCTTCAAGCCTTCACGAAGACTAACTTCGGTGACTCTGCTTTGTAACTAAGTGCCCTGTTTTGCCGTTCCTTGAATGTTGTTCACATTCCCATGAACATCCACATGGATATTCTTCTAATACTGAAGTGGATCCTGGACCAAGCTTCGATTAAAGCCACTATCAACTCAAGGCCGGTCCAAAGAGTTCCAAGAATCACGGTAGGTCTCCCATGAAAACAAGTGGTGGAAGAATAAGTGTTCTATCAATTCCCTGTTCATATTCATCTGTTCGCTTGTTCAGTGATTGACCTGTAAGGTCTTATCCTTGCCAACAAGTCACCGGAATACTATCTCTCTAGTCTCTAGGAGACGCCTATCTAAGTGAAATGTAAAACGACTTGACCAAGAAGCACCCAACTTCACCAGTTCCACTTATCACTTTCACCTCTGGTGAAAAGCCACTAAGATGCTCATAAAACTTTGAGATTCTTCAGTCTCCTGTTATGACTGTTGAAATGATGGAGTCAGAATCACTTGACTTCCCATGACAGGCAGTGGAGCCTTCCAATACAACAGAGAATAAGCAAGGTACAAAATCTGGTGTCACACTGTAAGTTCTCCCAAAACTGAGTTCTCAATGCATCCCTGGTATGAACAGGGTTAGCCCTGAAGAAATTATTTTTCCTCTCTAATTTCCAAAAGCCTGATTCTCCATAAATAATCTTGCATAGGACTAGGCTCCTATGATGTAAAAGCAAGCAGTAATAGTGGGGTGCTTTGTAACTTGGATGCAGTGTTAAACATGGATATTGGGTTTCAGACATGGCGACTTATAAAGTCAAGAGTCAGTGACACATTCAATGTAAATATTCAAATGTGAAATATTGCATTTAATAGTAGATTGTAATTATTTATATGTGATATATCTAGAAATAACTGTAATACAAAACTAAGAAAAAATCAATCATTTATACATAAAACAAGCTATCCCAAAAGTAAAAGGCAGGTTGTATTTAAACACAAGGAATCAAGCTTTTAAATGAGCCATGTCTAGATGTGTTGGACACATGGACAAAGACATCTGCCAACACAGCATGAGTTTGACAAAGTGCCATGGACGGTTACATAGGTTCCATAGGTTAGGTTACATAGGTTTGGTTTGCGTTATGCATGGGCATGAAAAGCTAGGAAGCTACAACCCAAAATCCCAGCATTAACTGTGTTTTCTTTTACTTTTGTCATTTCCTGATTTTGCTGTGGTTGGTCACCCTCTGATCTGGTCTGGGTACTTCTCTAGTTTCAATTGATATCAATCATGGGAAAAGTCTCATACTGTCAAGTGTGAATAACACTCAAGTTGCCGTGGGTTCCTCAATGATATGTTTGTGTGGCATCCAAACCTTTCATCGAATGCACAACATCATGATACACACTAAAAATCAGATGGATTCAAAAGTCAGGTGGGCCATACCACAGGGAATAGTGCAAAATCTGCCTAAAACATCTAAAATCATGATGTGGGGGCCACCTGCGTTGGAATGACCTAATTTCTGGTATGCCCCTCCATCCAAGTGCCCACACACAATGAACAGGTTGGATGTCATTTAAACATCATGGTGGGCCCCACAGTGACACCTACAGTGGGCGTCCCCTCTCCACTTTCTCTGGTGCAGATTGGGCTGATTTTAGGTCTCTGGGCCTAACATCATGGGGTGAACATGATGGACAGGTTGGATGTCTGGAACACATGATGGTAGGCCCACTCTGCTTGACAGTATGGGAAGCTCACAGTGTCGATTGAATGTGATCAATTCTAAAAAATCACACACATAATTGATATTTGATAAATCCCATCAGGTGTTTCTCATAATGTCATCTTGTGGATTCTGTAGGTACATTCACTCTTTCAAACCTTGGTATGTTTGGTGTTGATCGCTTTGATGCAATTCTTCCTCCAGGAACTGTAAGTTGTCCATACTGAATAGCTTCCATTTGCAAGGTCCATTGAACTAAGCAAGTTTAGAAGTTGGTTTCCCCTCTTCAACTGAGAGTCTGACTGCCAAATTTGCAATGGACTGTTCTGCAGGGAGCAATCATGGCTGTTGGAGCATCCCAACCAAATGTAGTTGCTACCAAGGACGGCCGGATTGGTGTGAAAAGTCAGATGCAGGTGAGAAACATTCTACCTGATCAGTTATTTGGAGGCCTGGAACCTCCAGCCTTGAGCCTTCCACAAACTCACCTGGAGAAACTGTGAATGCTTGCAGGTGAATGTTACTGCAGATCATCGCGTTATATATGGTGCTGATCTGGCTTCATTCTTGCAAACTCTAGCGAAGATCATTGAGGATCCAAAGGATCTCACTTTCTAGTCTCTGCTTCAAGGCCATTGAAGTTTTCTTGAATCATTTGTTGAGATTATATCTAGCAGGTATTCATCCACAGCCAGTGAATCTCTTCAACATTGATGCACCACAACCTCAAGTACAGTAGACTAGCCCGTATTAGTTGTCTTATGAATTGAAATTCAGGCCTCGACTTGTTGGATTAGGAGTTTCACCATGTCCACTTTGTAGGAATTTAGGAGTGGAGCTGTGAAGAGATGGCGCTTCAGTTTTGGTTTTTGCAATTTGTTTGTCTGACGCGCCAGACATCTGTTTTTTTTTTTTTTTTTAGCAATTTGTTTGTCTGATGTTCCAGACATCTGCGTTGCTTTATAGTATGTATGAGTAGATCATGTGGTGAATAATTTTGCGAATCTTATTTTAATTCTCTATTGAGCAATTTTATCCGTTCATGGATGGTTTTGCTTCTTTAGTTTCAAATACAGAGGTTATTGTTGCAAAGAAGACAAAAAGGAAGACAATCCTTTACAGGAATGAAGGGGTATTGACAAACCACTGAGGTTGTCATGGCTTAGAATTTCAGGGACCACAATAATTTATGTTGTTATAGAAGAGTTTATTTTACGATTAGACTGACAAGATATTTCTTTCTATTATCCGTCTGTAGGAGCTGTGGTTTGCAGCTAAAGTCGATAATATTCCCACCCCATTTTACAAAAGACGATCAATGAATCTTGAGTCCCGATTCATGACTGATTAAGCTTATTGGTGCATTAGAAGAATGCCAGGTATTCAGGAAAAGTTGTTTATTTTTTTCTATTTCCCACCATTGATGATAGATGGTTCTCATAGATAAGGTTCCATGGAGTACAACAGATATAAAAGAGTTTTTGGTTGAAAGCAGACAACTATATTTAAATTCAGATTGGGAGGATGTTTTGTGTTGTAATACTGAGAAGGCAATTGCCAAAGTTCCTCTCTTTTCAGGATTTATTTGGAAACTTCGGCTTAGAGTATCATTTGTTGGCAGCTGGTGGCTGACTGGATCAATGAAATGGTTAATGGCAGGTTCTGAGGGAAAATTTGGTTTTGCAGGATAAAAATAGTTTGGAATATATCCTTTTATTAAAACCATTCGAGAGTGGTCCCAAGCATGTAAACAGCCCTACACGCTCATTGGGACAGTTGCAGTGCCTCCATGAAGAATCATTGCATATATTAATTTGAGTTAGAGAAACTATGAGGCGATTAAGGCGAGGGGAGGTCAAAGAGACGATTCGTGGCACTCGTGTGAATGTTGAACATTTGTATGTGATCTAGGCGACTCATTAGGTTGGAGATTGTGAGCATGCATTGTGCCAAAGGATGGTCTACTTCTCATGCTGCTGACATGTCGTCGTCGTCGTCATAATTGTCATCATCATCTGAGCCCCATCCTAATTAGTTGGAGTTGACTACATGAATCTCGTTCCTCCATTCCAGTCAATCAAGGGCCATAACTTCAGTTAGACCATAGACCATCAAGTCTTTTCTTACCACCTCCTTCTATGTCCTTTTGGGCCTTCCCCTTGCCCTCTTAGAGCCTCCAACTTGCACCAACTAACTTCTTCTAACTAGTGTGGTTTTTAGTCTCTATTGCACATGACCAAACCATCCAAGTCTACTTTCTCTCATCTTGTTACTTATTAGTGCTACTTATAGGTTCTCTCGAATGCATTCTTTTTTATTTTTATCCCTCCTTATCTTGCTACTCATCCATCTCAACATCATCATTTCAGCTACACTCATCTTATGAACATGCTATTCCTTAGTTGCCCAACATTCTGTCCCATGAAGCATGGTTGGTCTTATAGTCATCCTATAAATTTTCTAATGCAGGACAATTAACCACTTGCTCTAAAAGCCCGAACTAATAGAGAGTGGCGAATCATTCCCTTTATTTTATAACCCAAGCCCCACATCCCATGGGTTAGGATGTCGGCCAAACCCTCCTTGTGGGCCCCACTTAACATGGGTTCCGCTTCACACGATTCACCCACCCCGAGTGCGTCCCCGCATGCCACAGGCTACCCCACTCGAGCCTAGTGTGAAAATGCCATTGCATTAATCACCCCCGAACACGAGACCTCTCGCTTTGATACCAATTTGATGCATGACAATTAACCACTTGCTCTAAAAGCTCGAACTGATAGAGAGTGGCAAATCAATCCATTTATCTCATAGCCCGAGCCCCACATCCCATGGGTTAGGACCTTGGCCGAAACCCTCCTCGTGGGCTCTACTTCACATGGGTTCCGCTTCACACGAGTCACCCACCCCGAGTGTGTTCCCGCATCCCACGGGCTACCTCACTCGAGCTCGGTGTGAAAACGCTCATATTAATTTCCCTTTCGGTTTGACTAGCACACATCAATCACATAAAACTCTAGAGGCACATCTCCATTTCTTCCACCCACCTTGACTTCTCTAGAGGCATATCTCCATTTCTTCCACCCACCTTGATATCTATGGACAACATCCTTGTCAATCTCTCCACTCTCATGACTTGTTGACCCAAGGTATCAAAAGTGGTCATTTTGGGAAACTTCTTAGTCAACAATCTTAATCAGTTCCTCGTTTTCACTCCTATTGTTACTAAAATTATACTCAATATACCACCTCGTAGATTAGTGCCACAAATGGTGAGAAGGGTGAAGCGAGATTTAGTGGATCAGGCTTCTTGCTCAAAGTCCATCGATATTTGTAATGTCATTTCACTTTTCTGAGTTGTAGCTTACTTTTCCTGTCTGAGTTGTTCCTAGGCGGTGCTTTTTAATAAAGTTGCCTTTAGATTCTGAATCACCCCTCTATAAATCTAGCTTTCTATTTACACCCTCACTTGTCTTGCCAATCAAAAAGTATGTCGTCTACAAACAACATATACCATGGGATCTCTTCCTACAAATGCCTTGTTAATTTGTCCATAACCAATGCGAAAAGGTGTAAGCTCAATGCTGACCCCTGGGCAAGCCCAAAATAATTGGGAACTAACTTGTCTCTCCACTGGTAGTTCTCTCACTCGTTATGACTCCTTTACACATATCCTTAATCATGTCAATATCTCCTCTTGAAACTCCTTTCCCAAGACCCGCCATATTAACTCTCTAGGGAGTCAAGACTAGGTGGACCGTACGACTATACGCTTCACATCCACAGTCATCCATCTTTTCTTATACAAATTGGCAGTCAGATTTCTGGGCCACACATATCTGTAGTGGGACTTGTGGTAGGCCAGGCTGCATGTTTAGAAACAATCTCTGAAGTTGTGGACTGCCCATCATTGGTGGAAGGGATTTCAGTGCTTGATGAATGATCTAATGAAAATTTGTCATGTTCCCCATGTTTGTGAAAGAAAAGGTCGTGGATTCTCTGGCCAAAGGGGGTTGCTCCTGTATGGTTGATTCCTTTTTTGGCTGCAATTTATTTTTGGACTCCTCTTGCCTTTATGATATTAAATTTTAATTTGTTGTCCGTCTGAGTTGATGTTATTTTTGCTCTTTTAGTGGGGTAAGGTTCATGCCCCCTCTACTTATATTGCCTTTTATTTGATCTAATAAATTTAGGCGATGACACTCACCTTTTTGCACAAAAAAGGGAACATATTCTTGGTTAAATTGTAGGTGATTAATGCGAAAAGGGAACGTATCCTTAGTTAAATAGTAGGTGATTAAGTCTTTTTTGCCTACCCATTGCATGTCCCTTTGGGTCTTTCACCTTACTCTTTTAGAGCTTTCAATTTAAACCAACTCACTCTTAATTAGTGCAGTTCTTGGTGTCCGTTGTACATGGCCAAGTATGTGTCACCATATGTCAGCACTCTTGCAGAGCACTGTATGTTATTAGAGTAGTATGTGTTTTAGTGCATCAATGGTCTTCCGTATGTTCTATATCTTATCTGGTCCTGTTTCATCTCTCATAACTGTCTACGCTTTCAATTCGAAGTTAGGAGGGTTGATTAATGTTCTCATACCTTGTCTCTAAGACAACTAATTCTTTGTTCTTTTCTCTAATGTCACAAATTCAATTATAACCATTTCCACCATACTCACGGTTGTGCAACCAGATTGTACACGCCTCCACACAAAACGATAAAGCCGTAGAAAGAAATGAAAGAACATAAGAAAGCAGGAATTATCATCCATTTGAGACCTGTTCATGATTTCAACCAGATTGTCAAGGATTGTAGTAGAAAATTCTGACTCAAAACTCATCAGTGAGGGGTACTGCTGAGACCAATCATCCTACCGATTGTTCTACTTATGGTTGTATAAGAAAATCTATGATCATTTTGAAGGACATGAAGGAAGAAGAATCAGCCTTGTTTCTGGAACTAGCTTAATGATCCGTCTTACAGTGCATGTGAGTAGAGGGAGGGGGTGTAAAGGCGACTGGCAATCTTGGAAAAGGTACAAGAGGCCACCCGGAAAGGCTGTTTGAGGTGGTGTTTCTAGTAAGGAATATGGTCATTTCTTGTCCTCATTATACATCTAGATGTCTATATAACAAAGTTGTTTAGGCTTGTGTGGTGAGAGCACAGTACATCTCGCTATTTGTCAACACTACAGATGCAACCAAATGTTACATGTGGAGAATGAGAAAATAAGAAAACATGACCCAAGACAGAGATTGTTCCATTGTTTAGTTTACCGATCAGTAGGTTGGACTCTATTAAACATCAAATTCTTATACGAAGGAATGTAGAAACATCTGTCAACAGTGGGATAACTGAAAGATCACATGAATTTACTTTGTGCTGAACCATGTAGAGCTTATGCATTTTGCTGCCTGTTTGGTCTTTTGAAGCAAAGAATTCATGGAATAGTTCGCTAGGGTTCAATGAATTAGGTGGGATACAAGCAAAGATGGAAATGTGAGACTTCTTTCTAGATTTGGATTTGTGTAGGAACAGTGTTTGTAGTATCGATATCATCACATGTATGCTGGTTGGGGCTACAGAAACATGTATCTATATCACCGCTATTATCACCAATGCCTGAAAATGTATCACTGACCGAGGGAAACTTTGGGGAAACATGGGGAAAATGGTCGAATTTCTCATTGAAACTTTAATAGATGCTAAAGTACACATCTACATATTTAGCAATCAATTAGTTGAAAAACCAACGCATGCATAATAAGTTTCCCTGTAATGGGGACTTAAAAGCACGTAATGCTAATTCACTGAAACATTGGGGAAACATGGGAAAATTTGTGGAATTTTTCAATGATACCTTAGGAGATGTTAAAAATACATATTTGCATATTTAAGAATCAAATAATAGTAAAAAAATACGAATATTTGCATATTTAGGAATTCAATAATAAGTTTTCTTTTAACAGGGTCTAAAAGCATATGTTGTTGACTCAGGGAAACATTTGGGGAAACACAGGGAAAATGATAGATCCATCCATCTTTCCATAGATCCATCCATCCATCCATGCACATACATACATACAAACACACATGCATGATCCATCCAACCATCCATGAATGCATACATATATACAATGATGCATACCTGTGTATACACATGCATGATCCATCCATCCATCCATGCATACACACATATATACATCCATCCATCCATCCAACAATCCAACCATCCATCCATCCATGCACACACATATATCCATGATCCAACCATCCATCGATACATATGCACACATACAAACATGCATTCATCATACAACCATGCACCCAATTGAAAAATATTGAAATGGAATTTTTATTTATTTTTGGTTAATAAACAGATTATTGGTGATATTGATAGATACACATTGGTGATATTATTGAAATATTCCCGTTACATTGGCAATGTAAACGACACCTGGAATTCACAATTGAAAACATTGGCGATATTGATACAGTGGCAATACTTAAGGATATATCAGCCATATATTGCCAATACTTTTCTGATACTACCAGTGTTATTGGTATCGCCAAGCTGGCGATACAGATAACTGATACTTCGAGCAATGAGTAGGAAAGCATGGTTGCTTTTCTTCTGGGTAAATCATAAAAGAGAGATGAGACAGATACTCAAGATGCATGGTAGACTAACAAAGAGAATACCAGCTATTGGGACAGGTCATTAGGCAAAACCAGTTCAACAAACTTTACTCTCTTTGGCTTTGAAAGTTGATGAGAAAAGAAAATAGGTCCATGAGTTCAAATTACAACTCTCTAGATTGATGCCTATATCATGTACTGAAGAGAAAATAACATAGCTGTCTTTAACTATTAGTTTATAGAACAGTCGTATAAACTCCATTAAAAGCACACATTATACCAACAAATGACTAACCAGAAAGCGAATGGGACATTCAATGTACCAAACTGACTCCTGTATTCTAAATACCTTCTGACAACTTATCTCGCATTAAGCAACATCCTCACCACATTTTTCATGATGGGCCTTGCGTCTGGTGAGGCGCTAACACAACACAAAGCAACCTTCAGTACTGAGAGCATCTGACTGCGAACCACAAGTGATGTCTTGCTGATACTAGAATCAAGAATCTGCTCCCATGCATCATTCTGCACCGAATTACTCAGCACCCACTTCACCAATTCAGTTTCTCCACTGACTGGTGGTTTTCCAGTCAGTAATTCAAGTAAGATGACCCCAAAACTGTAGACATTGCCAGGCATAGTCACCCTCATTGTGTAGGCATACTCTGCAAGCAGGAACCAACCACCTCAACATCAATGCATATGCTCAAATTGGAACTCATGTATGCAAAGGTCAGAGTTGCTTGAGAAACCATTAATGGAAAAGAAGAAGAAGAAGAAGAAGAAGAAGAAGAAGAACAAAGCTAAGAGTTTCTGATAAAAAAACTCTTTTTGGTGATTCTCTTAGTGGAAGTGATGTCAATTGCTTGCTGCAATTTGCTAATTCTGTGCTTCTGTTCTCTATTGTGATAATACACATCAGTTTCCATTATCTTTGAGCATTAGAATTAGAACTGTAGTGTATTGGCTTAGGTTCGTCTTACAGTTTGATATTGAGGATGGACATTTTTTGGATCAGAGTAGTTTCTGTAGTACAGAACAGATGAAACAAGTTGTACCTATACAAGTTCAGGCTGTTCAGAATAGAAATGAGCAGCATCAACATTAAGGTAGTAATGGGCTTGGTTTGAGCCAGGCCAGGCCTCGCCCAAACATTGATAAATTTCAATTTCCCATGATGAATGCCCCCAATCCATCCCTTGATCAGGTGGGCGACATGTGCTAATAAACAAACATTTATAAAAATGAAAACCAAGATCTTCATGCAGGATGCATATGTTGCCTAACCGATGATTGGAATGGCATATGTGCAGAATACAACACATGTACACATGAAGTCGGTCTGGGTCACGCTAAAATGACCTAAAACCCAAGCGCAGCCCAAAGATTGATCGGGCTAAACTAATAGGTCTAAGCTCAGTTCACTCGGCAGGTTCACCAGACCAGGTGGGCCACCCAGCCTGTTGCCTACCCCTAACCGGCATATGTTTAACACATAAAACTGTTAAACATACGAGAGCGAAGATCGATACAGGTAGGTCCTGTTATTCTGTAGTTATACATTAGTCTGCAGATAGTATAGTCTTAGGTTAGAATCTATTCATGTTATAGAAATAAAGAAGAAACATATCAGAGCTAAGTAGTCACCTTCCTTTTCCCAACAGCTAGACGAAAAAAGTGGTAAAGTATAGCTTCTCACCTGGAGGAATGTACCCCACAGAACCAGCAATGGTAGAAAGGCTTGCAGTGCTCTTCGAAGGATCAATGACTTTGAAAAGCTCGACGTCTGCTATCTGCGGCTCGTTCATTGACTTTAATAGGATGGTCTTTGTTGATAGGTCAAGTAAGGGAACTGGGTCGATGCACCCATGCAGAAAAGCCAGACCCTGGGCCACTCCCAGCGCAATGCTGTAGCGAGATGGCCAATCCAGAACATCTCCCAGTTTTTTGTGAAGAAAATCAAAGAGGGTTCCCTTGTGGGCATGTTCGTAGAACAGGTAAGCACTATCAGCTGTCAAAACATATGCCAGAGGGGCCATAACTCTTGAACTACTCAAACCCCCTATGATCCCCAACTCTTGTCTGAACCTTTCATGGCTTCCCAACTGAAATATATTGTCGCTCCAGTCGAGCTTCTTGACAGAATAGCTCATTCCGCAGGGCATAATGGCCTTGTAGTAGGTTGAGAACCCACTCTTTAGGAAGATGTTGGCTGGGTTGCTGGCAGCTTCCATAGCTCTGGTGAAGTTGATGCTGGAACAATGGTTGCTGTCTCTAGTTATTAGATGTCTGCCGATAATGCGTTGGTGATCTTCTCCTGACTGTAAATTTTCATCATCGATGCGATTAGACCGTCTCGGAATCAAAACAAAGATCACTGCCACAGCCCCTAAACCAAGAATAGCACCTGCGACCGCCACTGCAATTAGCAAAGTGGCTGTGGTTTTTCCCTTAGATGAATTGATGGTAGGATTCCGGATCAGATTGTCATTTCCAGCGGTAACAACATTGACCCACCGGTTGAATTGTGGAAGAGTTCCTGAAAGCTGATTATTGGAAAGCACCAGTATTCTCAGGCACTGCAGCGCAGTCAAGAACTGTGGAACCTCGCCTGTAAATTCATTGTCCGAGAGATCTAAGACCTCTAAATTAGACAATCCTTCGAGACTTACAGGTATTGGTCCACGGAAGTGATTGCTGCTGAGGTTGAGTGCTATCTGCAAGCTTGACGGCATTCTTGGAATTTCTCCAGAAAGGTTGTTGTTTCCTAGCAGGAGTTCTAACAGCAATTTCGATTTAGAAAAAATATTAGGTATTGAACCGTTAAGTTGGTTACCTTCCAAATTCAAATTCGAAAGATATGTCAGGTTGGAAAAAGCTGAAGGTATTGCACCGGTAAGGGAATTCCAGCCAAGATTCAGCATTATCAGGCTCTTCAACTGTGAAATTTCATTCGGGATTTCCCCATGTAATTCGTTCCTATCAAGCTTCACAACTAATAGCTGTTGAAGATTACCCAATTCTTTCGGAATCAAACCTTGCAACTGATTCTGACCGAGATTCAACAGCATCAAGTTCCTGCAGTTCCCCAATTCCAATGGGATCGCCCCAGTCAACATATTGCCATCCATCTCAAGAAACCTCAGATCTGAGAGGTTCCCAACCGATGGTGGAATCGACCCAATGAGCGAATTCCCACCCAATCGCAAACGGATCAAGCTTTTAGACAAGTTCACTGGAATCAGCCCTCCTAACGAATTATAACTTAGATCGCCAAACCATAAATTCGGACTCGACAAAAGATCAGAAGGGATCGTTCCGCTCAAACTATTATAACTGAGGTCTAAAACCTCAACATATTCCAAAATCCCCCGAGGAATGGGGCCTGTAAATCTGTTTTGGCTTGCTCGAAATCGTGACAGCTTCTTAATCTGCAACAAACTTTCAGGTATTCTTCCACTCAAATTATTGAAAGAGAGGAGGAGAATTTCCAACTTGGAAAGCTCTCCTATCTTATTAGAAACAGAGCCTTCAAGACTATTAAAGCTAAGACAGAGTAGTCTCAGTTTCCTGTATCTGAAAATCTCTTCAGGAATTGCACCTTCAAAGTAGTTACCGGAGAGCCGCAGCTCTTCCAATCCCATGCTTTTCCCCAGTAGGTGTGGAATAGGCCCAATGAAGCGGTTAAAGCTCAAATTCAAGCTTTTGATTCCAACCAAATCATGTAACTGAGAAGTGATATTTCCACCCAAGGAATTGAAGGACAGGTCCAAGGACTCCAAGCTGACAGAACCATGCAAAGGTGGTAGGAAGCCATTTAACATATTCCTACTCAAATTGAGGGATTTCAGGTTGCTTCTTTTGCCGCAAGCAGTGAAGAAATCATGTGGGACTGAAGTTAGAAGGTTTTGGGAAAGATCGAGCGACTGCAACGAATCGAGCTGGCATATTTCAACGAGGAAGGGATTGGTTGAGAGGCCGAGACCAGAGAGATTGAGATGGGTGATGGAGTTTTGGGTGCAATTGACTCCATTCCAATTGCATGGGTTTGAGTCTGTTGTGTTCCAGAGAGAGGAGTTGAGGTTGACGGAGAGGGATTTCATGGCGGTTTCCTGGTTTTGGGTAAGTTGGGAGATGGCTAGATGGTTTTGGGTAAGTTGGGAGATGGCTAGAGGGATGAAGGAGATGAGGAGGAAGGTGGCGTGCACGTAGGTGCGCATTTTAGCGGGTTGGAGGTTATCTTGCGCCTTTGTTTTCTTTGCTTTTCTTGAGGTGGAGCTATGGATGGTTTTTGTAGAAGCCAAGGGGAAGGGGTTGTTGACTTAGTGGAAGACTCTTGACTTTGACTCTTTTGCGCTATGAAGTCTTTGTGGGACCCACCTGTGGATGGTATCGTCGGAAGAAAGAGTACGCGGATTTGGTGTTGTGATATGTTGGGCCGCTGTGGGGCCCACCTTGATGTCTGTGTTTTAATTCCAAACCGTCCATCCATTTTTCCAGCTCATTTTAGTAAAGCGCCGACACATCACAACACGTGAGAGTGTTGTTGGCAACTCCACCTGATCTGCGTCCGACGAAAGAGTGTCGTCATGGGAGTGGATTGCCTGTGACCGGGGCTGTGTGGGATCCACAGAGACGTCGGTGACAAATCCACTCCATCCATCTGTTTTGAAAGGCCACAGTAAGAAAGGATTCTAAAAATCAGGAAGATCCATAACTCAGGTGGTCCACACCAATAAAACAGTTGGAACGGTAACGTGCACCATTGAAACCCTCCTGGAGCTGACCATGATGTATATATACCATCCAAACTGTTCATAGAATTATTACTATTCAGATAAACTATACGAACAAATATCATCCTGAAATAATTCTGTCACTGCCAAGCGTTCAATCCCCACTGTTTCGTGTAGTATGGCACACTTGAGTTTTGGATCTGCTTAATTTTTAAAATCCCGTCCCATTGTGGCCTTTCAAAACAGATGGACGGGGTAGATTGATCACGGATATCTCTATGGCCCCAGGGTTCCCGTCGTCATGGGATGATGGAGAAAATTACCAACACCACCGTCTCCAACACTGACAACTGAGGCCCATGGATCAGAAATCAAGACCATTTGTTCTGTTGAAACCCACCGTTGATTGGACCGTTCCAAAGTATTGAAGATTAAGCGATCCAAGAGGCAGCCGTTAGGCACCTTCTCATTGCATTTCTGTAACAGACACCTATCAGAAGGTTCAGATTATCCCATAAGTAATTTTTTGGGGGATGGGATGGGGCTACAGACCAATGGTCTGGATTACCAATCCAGGGGCCCCACTTGTCAGAACTGTGGACGTCTGTATAACATACAAAGATGTGGCCGACGCGTATCATAAAGAAGGGACATCATTCAGTAGGTCCAACTTGCATTGGAAATCTGATGTAAAGACCAACAACTGGGTCTGAGAAGCTTGGACGGGCTAGACTTTTTTTTGGTCTGGGGCCTGTTTGATTTTCCATGTTACATTGATACCGTGTTGATCATGGTAAATAAATAAATATTATTTTTTCACTTGGAAATAATAGAGTAATTCCACCTCGAAAATTGAAACAAAAGGGTTAACTTAAATATGTAGACCCCACTATAATGTATATGATATATCCACACCATCCATCTATTTTATTAGAACATTTTGGAAGATGAACCAAAAAATCGAGGCAGATCCAACACTCAAATGGCCCATATTAAAGGAAATAGTGGCCATGATTCATCCGCCATTGAAAGTTATTTTCTTCACTGAGCCTACATAGGTTTTTTCATCATCTAACCTTTTTAAGCCCATTTCTTTTTAGTTGCCAAGAATACTCCCCCAGGTGTACGGACACCCTTGCACATGACGAAAATGCCCTTGCTCTAAAACAGGCAATTAATTGCTGGATACGGTTATAGCTACGGTTATAATCCGTAGCTATAGAAAACTGTAGCCATTGATAAACAAAATTATCCGAGCAGTACTACCACCGATCCAGCGGTAATGCCGCCAACCTCTGGACGTCTATGCGGTACTACCGCCCAGGTGCAGTAGTGCCGCCCATTTTTTTTTAAAAAAAAATTGGGAGGGTCCCATCGTGGGCCCCACATAATTTTGAATGGGCCCCACATCCACCTGTGCACTTTATTTATTTATTATTTTTTACATGAATAAATTCATTCTACCTATATTTTTCTCTAATACATATTTATATAAATATGTATATATAAGCATATAAAAAAAATTTTCTCTTTTTTTCATTTCTTTCTTTATTCATTTAATTTTCATGAATATCTTCTAAATCAAAATTATGTTGATTCATGTCATTATCATGATTTTGGTCAATAAGATTTCCATGTATTTTACTTTAATTAACCAACCATTTATTTTCCAATCATTCCATTCCGTGTTGATTCAATTTCCATGAAAATCCATTTTCACGGTCATTCCACGCATTTCACGGTCAATTTCAATCACTTTACGGTCAATTTGCATTTCATTTTAATTACTTCACGATCATTTCCACGCATTTCATGGTCAATTCCCTTCACTTCACGGTCATTTCCATGCATTTCACGATCAATTCGCTTCACTTCACGGTCATTTCCATGCATTTCACGGTCATTCCCGGTAATTCCATGTTGATTCACGGTCATTTCCATGCATTTCACGGTCAATTCCCTTCACTTCATAGTCATTTCCACGCATTTCACGGTCAATTCCCTTCACTTCACAGTCATTTTTATGCATTTCACAGTCAGTTCCTCGTTTTCACTCCTATTGTTACTAAAATTGTACTCAATATACCACCTCGTGGATTAGTGCCTCGTGGATTAGTGCCACAAGTGGTGAGAAGGGTGAAGCGAGATATAGTGGATCAGGCTTCTTGCTCAAAGTCCATCGATATTTGTAATGTCATTTCACTTTTCTGAGTTGTAGCTTACTTTTCCTGTCTGAGTTGTTCCTAGGCGGTGCTTTTTAATAAAGTTGCCTTTAGATTCTGAATCACCCCTCTATAAATCTAGCTTTCTATTTACACCCTCACTCATCTTGCCAATCAAAAAGCATGTCATCTACAAACAACATATACCATGGGATCTCTTCCTACAAATGCCTTGTTAACTTGTCCATAACCAATGCGAAAAGGTGTAAGCTCAATGTTGACCTTGGGCAAGCCCACAATAATTGGGAACTAACTTGTCTCTCCACTGGTAGTTCTCTCACTTGTTATGACTCCCTTACACATATTCTTAATCATGTTAATATCTCATCTTGAAACTCCTTTCTTTCCCAAGACCCGCCATATTAACTCTTTAAGGAGTCAAGACCAGTATATAAAATATCGGCGATATTATCGAAATATCGCCGATAATATCGGTGTCACCGACTATGCGACACCGAAACCCCTTTTTTCGATTCGCTCCCAAAAATCGCCGATAATCTCACCGGATTATCGGTATTTTCCAAAATATCATTGATATTTCACTATTCCCACCAACCACGGGTGGGAACTGTAGCCAACAACCCTCTTTGTCGATAAAAGGGGTAGTTGTCGACGAAAAAATATATATAAAAAAAAAAAATCGAAAATTTACCTGTTTTTTCGCCCAGATCTGGAGGAAGACGTGAATTCAAAACCTTGAGTGCAGATCGGCAATATCCGGTAAGATTCAACCCCAAAAGTTTTCTTTTTTTCGTCGAAAAATCCTGCAACTTCTCGAATCCGCTTGCGGGGCAAGATCTTGAGGGTTTTTTTTTCTTATTTGGGATGAGGGAGGGATTTTCGGTTGAAATTTTGGAGAAATCGGGAGATGGAAATTTGAAATTTGAGAGGGATTTTTGGAATTTGGGGATCAGGCAGGCATAAATAGGGATCGGGCGGGCATAAATGGGATCGCGTACGTGGTTCCGTATGCTGTTAAAGTACCGAGCACATTCTTCTTGGCCCACCGAGAATGTATTTGGTCGATCCATGCGGTCCATCCATTTTTCCATCTTATTTTATGGTTGAGACCAAAATTTAACCATACCCAAAGATTGAGTGGACCATACCATTGGAAACAGTTGGAATAATGATTTCCACCGTTAAAACCTTTTTAGGCCCCACAATGATGTTTATTTCTCATCCAACCTGTTCATAAGATCACACAGACATGGATGAATGGAAAACACAAATATCAGCTTGATCCAATACTTCTGTGGCCCCCAAGAAATTTTCAACGGTAGATTTCAATTCATAGTATTGACTACGGTGTGGTCCAATTGAGGTTTGGATATACTTCGTTTTTAGGCTCAAGACCTAAAATTATCTGCTAAAATGGATGGACGGAGTGGATAAAATACATAAATCACGGTGGACCCCACAGTTGAAACCTTTATGGTTCACGTCAACTGCTGAAGTGAGCCATACTTAAAGGGACAATGTGTTTTGGGAAATTCCAACCGTTGAAACCTTCCTGGTTCAACAGTGATGTTTAGATGCTATCCGTATCGTTAATAATGTCATTACTATTGAGATGAACTGAAAACAAAAATATTGGCATGAATCAAAACTTCTATGGCCCCACAAATATTTCAACTGTGGACGTTTAATTATCACTTTTTAGGCTCAATTGAGCCTTAGATATGGTTCGTTTTTGGCATCGTGTCATAAAATGAACTCACAAAACTGATGAACGGGGAAGATGTTTCACAAACATCACAACGGGCCCCACCTGTGCTTGCAGCGCAGGAAGGAAATCTCAGTCCTGCGCTGCATGGGGTGGAAAGGTTTCAAGGGTGGAAATCATTATTTCCACTGTTTCCTGTGGTATGGTCCACTTGAGACTTGTATAAGCTTCAATTTTGGGCTCAACGCCTAAAATGATATGAAAAAACAGATGGAAGGTGTGGATAAACCACATAAATTCACGGTGGGCCTAACTTAGAGCGGACTGAGTAACTCAGTAGCTAATCGGATTTCTGGTTTGGCTACTGACAAAAGCCGTAGCCAAAGACATCCAGAACCATAGCTCAACTCGCATACTGAGTGGAGATACCTCGTTTCAACACATGGCATCGATCCCCCAAATGGTTGTTAATGTGATGTCACCGAGCTATGTGGACCCAACCATGATGCATGTATTGTATCCATACCATCCATTAATTTGGAGAGATATTTTTATGTCATGAGAAAAAAAATGAGATAGATCTAAAGTTCAAGTGGACCCTACCATAGAAAACAATGGGGACAGTGACATCCAGCGTTCAAAACTTTTTAGGGGCCACTGAAGTTTCTGATCAAGCTGATATTTTTATTTTCACTTCAATGATCTCGATGTTAACTTATGACTAGGTTGGATCTCAAAAATACATCACAGTGGACCCTATAAATATTTCAATGGTGGGTGTGATTGCTCCAACGGTTTTCTATGGTGGATCCGCTTTAACGTTAGGTCTATCTCATTCATTTTCTCACGCATAAAATGATCTCTGCAAATGGTTGGATGGTATGGATACAACACACCGCATCATGGTGGGTCCACATAGCTTGGTGATGTCACTTCAGTAGCCACTTGGCTACTGACCTTGTCAGCATCTAATCCACGTCCAAAAAAAAAAAAAAAACGAATTGTTTACGCCCCTGCCACCAGCCAATGGCTAGTGGTCGGTGCTCTATGGGCCCCACCATGAAGAATGGTGGATATCCAATTCATTTACTTTTGCATGTCTTAATTGTTTTAAGCTTGCATTTGTATTATATAAACTAATTTTGATTACTATTTGAGTGATTTCTTACGACAACACATACTTTTTTGCCCCCCATTAAATGGAAACTTCTAATTTAATGCATTCTTTTTCTAAAATTTTCATTACTGAATATGTAAATATGTATATTTAGGCATGTCCTGAAGTTTCACTAAAAAATTCTACCATTTTCCCCATATTTCCCCCTTTTTCCCTGGATTTTGTAGCGATACCGACAACTCGAACACTGGTCAAGACTAGGTGGACCGTACCACTGTACGCTTCACATCCACAGTCATCCATCTTTTCTTATACAAATTAGCAGTCAGATTTCTGAGCCACACATTTGTAGTGGGACTTGTGGTGGGCCAGGCTGCATGTTTAGAAACAATCTCTGAAGTTGTGGACTGCCCATCATTGGTGGAAGGGTTTTCAGTGCTTGATGAATGATCTAATGAAAATTCGTCATGTTCCCCGTGTCCGTGAAAGAAAGGTTGTGGATTCTCTGGCCAAAGGGGGTTGCTCCTGTATGGTTGATTCCTTTTTTTGGCTGCAATTTATTTTTGGACTCCTCTTGCCTTTATGATATTAAATTTTAATTTGTTGTCCGTCTGAGTAGATGCTATTTTTGCTCTTTTAGTGGGGTAAGGTTCATGCCCCCTCTACTTGTATTGCCTTTTATTTGATAAATTTAGGCGACGACACTCTCACCTTTTTGCACAAAAAAGGGAACATATACTTGGTTAAATTGTAGGTGATTAATGCAAAAGGGGAACATATCCTTAGTTAAATAGTAGGTGATTAAGTCTTTTTTGCCTACTCATTGCATGTCCCTTTGGGTCTTTCACCTTGCTCTCTTAGAGCCTTCAATTTAAACCAACTCACTCTTAATTAGTGTAGTTCTTGGTGTCCGTTGTACATGGCCAAGTATGTGTCACCATATGTCAGCACTCTTGCAGAGAACTGTATGTTATTAGAGTAGTATGTGTTTTAGTGCTTCAATGGTCTTCCGTATGTTCTATATCTTATCTGGGCCTGTTCATCTCTCATAACTGTCTACGCTTTCAATTTGAAGTTAGGAGGGTTGATTAATGCTCTCATACCTTTTCTCTAAGACAACTAATTCTTTGTTCTTTTCTCTAATATGACAAATTCAATTATAACCATTTCCACCATACTCACAGTTGTGCAACCAGATTGTACACGCCTCCACACAAAACGATAAAGCCGTAGAAAGAAATGAAAGAACATAAGAAAGCAGGAATTATCATCCATTTGAGACCTGTTCATGATTTCAACCAGATTGTCAAGGATTGTAGTAGAAAATTCTGACTCAAAACTCATCAGTGAGGGGTACTGCTGAGACCAATCATCCTACCGATTGTTTGACTTATGGTTGTATAAGAAAATCTATGATCATTTTGAAGGACATGAAGGAAGAAGAATCTGCCTTGTTTCTGGAACTAGCTTAATGATCCGTCTTACAGTGCATGTAAGTAGAGGGAGGGGGTGTAAAGGTGACTGGCAATCTTGGAAAAGGTACAAGAGGCCACCCGGAAAGGCTGTTTGAGGTGGTGTTTCTAGTAAGGAATATGGTCATTTCTTGTCCTTTTTATACATCTAGATGTCTATATAACAAAGTTGTTTAGGCTTGTGTGGCGAGAGCACAGTACATCTCGCTATTTGTCAACACTACATATGCAACCAAATGTTACATGTGGAGAACGAGAAAATAAGAAAACATGACCAAAGACAGAGATTGTTCCATTGTTTAGTTTACCGATCAGTAGGTTGGACTCTATTAAACATCAAGTTCTTATACGAAGGAATGTAGAAACATCTGTCAACAGTGGGATAACTGGAAGATCACATGAATTTACTTTGTGCTGAACCATGTAGAGCTTATGCATTTTGCTGCCTGTTTGGTCTTTTGAAGCAAAGAATTCATGGAATAGTTCGCTAGGGTTCGATGAATTAGGTGGGATACAAGCAAAGATGGAAATGTGAGACTTCTTTCTAGATTTGGATTTGTGTAGGAACAGTGTTTGTAGTATCGATATCATCACATGTATGCTGGTTGGGGCTACAGAAACATGTATCTATATCACCGCTATTATCACCAATGCCCGAAAATGTATCACTGACTGAGGGAAACTTTGGGGAAACATGGGGAAAATGGTCGAATTTCTCATTGAAACTTTAATAGATGCTAAAGTACACATCTACATATTTAGCAATCAATTAGTTGAAAAACTAACGCATGCATAATAAGTTTCCTTTTAATGGGGACTTAAAAGCACGCAATGCTAATTCACTGAAACATGGGAAAAATTGTGGAATTTTTCAATGATACTTTAGGAGATGTTAAAAATACATATTTTCATATTTAAGAATCAAATAATAGTAAAAAATATGCATATTTGCATATTTAGGAATTCGATAATAAGTTTTCTTTTAACAGGGCCTAAAAGCATATGTTGTTGACTCGGGGAAACATTTGGGGAAACACAGGGAAAATGATAGATTCATCCATCCATCCATCCATGCACATACATACATACAAACACACATGCATGATCCATCCATCCATCCATGCATACACACATATACATCCATTCATCCATCCAACAATCCAACCATCCATCCATCCATCCATCCATGCACACACATATATCCATGATCCAACCATCCATCGATACATACACACACATACAAACATGCATTCATCATACAACCATGCACCCATTTAAAAATATTGAAATGGAATTTTTATTTATTTTTGGTTAATAAACAAATTATTGGTGATATTGGTAGATACACATTGGTGATATTATTGAAATATTGCCGTTACATTGGCAATGTAAGCGACACCTGGAATTCACAATTGAAAACATTGGCGATATTGATACAGTGGCAATACTTAAGGATATATCAGCCATATATTGCCAATTCTTTTCTGATACTACCAGTGTTATTGGTATCGCCAAGCTGGCAATACAGATAACTGATACTTCGAGCAATGAGTAGGAAAGCATGGTTGCTTTTCTTCTGGGTAAATCATAAAAGAGAAATTAGACAGATACTCAAGATGCATGGTAGACTAACAAAGAGAATACCAGCTATTGGGACAGCTCATTAGGCAAAACCAGTTCAACAAACTTTACTCTCTTTGGCTTTGAAAGTCCATAAGAAAAGAAAATAGGTCCATGAGTTCAAATTACAACTCTCAAGATTGATGCCTATATCATGTACTGAAGAGAAAATAACATAGCTGTCTTTAACTATCAGTTTATAGAACAGTCGTATAAACTCCATTAAAAGAACACATTATACCAACAAATGACTAACCAGAAAGCGAATGGGACATTCAGTGTCCCAAACTGACTCCTGTATTCTAAATACCTTCTGACAACTTATCTCGCATTAAGCAACATCCTCACCACATTTTTCATGATGGGCCTTGCGTCTGGTGAGGCGCTAACACAACACAAAGCAACCTTCAGTACCGAGAGCATCTGACTGCGAACCACAAGTGATGTCTTGCTGATACTAGAATCAAGAATCTGCTCCCATGAATCATTCTGCACCGAATTACTCAGCACCCACTTCGCCAATTCAGTTTCTCCACTGACTGGTGGTTTTCCAGTCAGTAATTCAAGTAAGATGACCCCAAAACTGTAGACATTGCCAGGCATAGTCACCCTCATTGTGTAGGCATACTCTGCAAGCAGGAACCAACCACCTCAACATCAATGCATATGCTCAAATTGGAACTCATGTATGCAAAGGTCAGAGTTGCTTGAGAAACCATTAACGGAAAAAAAGAAGAAGAAGAAGAACAACAACAACAACAAAGCTAAGAGTTTCTGATAAAAAAAGACTCTTTTTGGTGATTCTTTTAGTGGAAGTGATGTCAATTGCTTGCTGCAATTTGCTAATTCTGTGCTTCTGTTCTCTATTGTGATAATACACATCAGTTTCCATTATCTTTGAGCATTAGAATTAGAACTGTAGTGTATTGGCTTAGGTTCGTCTTACAGTTTGATATTGAGGATGGACATTTTTTGGATCAGAGTAGTTTCTGTAGTACAGAACAGATGAAACAAGTTGTACCTATACAAGTTCAGGCTGTTCAGAATAGAAATGAGCAGCATCAACATTAAGGTAGTAATGGGCTTGGTTTGAGCCAGGCCAGGCCTCGCCTGAACATTGATAAATTTCAATTTCCCATGATGAATGCCCCCAATACATCCCTTGATCAGGTGGGCGACATGTGCAAATAAACAAACATTTATAAAAATGAAAACCAAGATCTTCATGCAAGATGCATATGTTGCCTAACCGATGATTGGAATGGCATATGTGCAGAATATAACACATGTACACATGAAGTCGGTCTGGGTCACGCTAAAATGACCTAAAACCCAAGCGCAGCCCAAAGATTGATCGGGCTATAAACTAATAGGTCTAAGCTCAGTTCACTCGGCAGGTTAACCAGACCAGGTGGGCCACCCAGCCTGTTGCCTACCCCTAACCGGCATATGTTTAACACATAAAACTGTTAAACATACGAGAGCAAAGATCGATACAGGTAGGTCCTGTTATTCTGTAGTTATACATTAGTCTGCAGATAGTCTAGTCTTAGGTTAGAATCTATTCATGCTATAGAAATAAAGAAGGAACATATCAGAGCTAAGTAGTCACCTTCCTTTTCCCAACAGCTAGACGAAAAAAGTGGTATAGCTTCTCACCTGGAGGAATGTAACCCACAGAACCGGCAATGGTAGAAAGGCTTGCAGTGCTCTTCGAAGGATCAATGACTTTGAAAAGCTCGACGTCTGCTATCTGCGGCTCGTTCATTGACTTTAATAGGATGGTCTTTGTTGATAGGTCAAGTAAGAGAACTGGGTCGATACACCCATGCAGAAAAGCCAGACCCTGGGCCACTCCCAGTGCAATGCTGTAGCGACATGGCCAATCCAGAACATCTCCCAGTTTTTTGTGAAGAAAATCAAAGAGGGTTCCCTTGTGGGCATGTTCGTAGAACAGGTAAGCACTATCAGCTGTCAAAACATATGCCAGAGGGGCCATAACTCTTGAACTACTCAAACCCCCTATGATCCCCAACTCTTGTCTGAACCTTTCATGGCTTCCCAACTGAAATATATTGTAGCTCCAGTCGAGCTTCTTGACAGAATAGCTCATTCCGCAGGGCATAATGGCCTTGTAGTAGGTTGAGAACCCACTCTTTAGGAAGATGTTGGCTGGGTTGCTGACAGCTTCCATAGCTCTGGTGAAGTTGATGCTGGAACAATGGTTGCTGTCTCTAGTTATTAGATGTCTGTCGATAACGCGTTGGTGATCTTCTCCTGACTGTAAATTCTCATCATCGATACGATTAGACCATCTCGGAATCAAAACAAAGATCACTGCCACAGCCCCTAAACCAAGAATAGCACCTGCGACCGCCACTGCAATTAGCAAAGTGGCTGTGGTTTTTCCCTTAGATGAATTGGTGGTAGGATTCCGGATCAGATTGTCATTTCCAGCGGTAACAACATTGACCCACCAGTTGAATTGTGGAAGAGTTCCTGAAAGCTGATTATTGGAAAGCACCAGTATTCTCAGGCACTGCAGCGCAATCAAGAACTGCGGAACCTCGCCTGTAAATTCATTGTCCGAGAGATCTAAGACCTCTAAATTAGACAATCCTTTGAGACTTACAGGTATTGGTCCATGGAAGTGATTGCTGCTGAGGTTGAGTGCTATCCGCAAGCTTGACGGCATTCTTGGAATTTCTCCAGAAAGGTTGTTGTTTCCTAGCAGGAGTTCTAACAGCAATTTCGATTTAGAAAAAATATTAGGTATTGAACCGTTAAGTTGGTTACCTTCCAAATTCAAATTCGAAAGATCTGTCAGGTTGGAAAAAGCTGAAGGTATTGCACCGGTAAGGGAATTCCAGCCAAGATTCAGCATCATCAGGCTCTTCAACTGTGAAATTTCATTCGGGATTTCCCCACGTAATTCGTTCCTATCAAGCTTCACAACTTCTAGCCGTTGAAGATTACTCAATTCTTTCGGAATAAAACCTTGCAACTGATTCTGACCGAGATTCAACAGCATCAAGTTCCTGCACTTCCCCAATTCCAATGGGATCGCCCCAGTCAACATATTGCCATCCATCTCGAGAAACATCAGATCTGAGAGGTTCCCAACCGATGGTGGTATTGACCCAATGAGCGAATTCCCGCCCAATCCCAAACAAAGCAAGCTTTTAGACAAGTTCACTGGAATCGGCCCTCCTAACGAATTATAACTTAGATCGCCAAACCATAAATTCGGACTCGACAAAAGATCAGAAGGGATCGTTCCGCTCAAACTATTATAACTGAGGTCTAAAACCTCAACATATTCCAAAATCCCCCGAGGAATGGGGCCTGTAAATCTGTTTTGGCTTGCACGAAATCGTGACAGTTTCTTAATCTGCAACAAGCTTTCGGGTATTCTTCCACTCAAATTATTGGAAGAGAGGAGGAGAATTTCCAACTTGGAAAGCTCTCCTATCTTATTAGAAACAGGGCCTTCAAGCGTATTGAAGCTAAGAGAGAGTAATCTCAGTTTCCTGTACCTGAAAATCTCTTCAGGAATTGCACCTTCAAAGTGGTTATGGGAGAGCCGCAACTCTTCCAATCCCATGCTTTTCCCCAGTAGGTGTGGAATAGGCCCAATGAAGCGGTTAAAGCTCAAATTCAAGCTTTTGATTCCAACCAAATCATGTAACTGAGAAGTGATATTTCCACCCAAGGAATTGAAGGACAGGTCCAAGGTCTCCAAGCTGACAGAGCCATGCAAAGGTGGTAGGAAGCCATTTAACATATTCATGCTCAAATTGAGGGATTTCAGGTTGCTTCTTTTGCTGCAAGCAGTGAAGAAAGCATGTGGGACTGAAGTTAGAAGGTTTTGGGAAAGATCGAGCGACTGCAACGAATCGAGCTGGCATATTTCGTCGAGGAACGGATTGGTTGAGAGGCCGAGACCAGAGAGATTGAGATGGGTGATGGAGTTTTGGGTGCAATTGACTCGATTCCAATTGCATGGGTTTGGGTCTGTTGTGTTCCAGAGAGAGGAGTTGAGGTTGACGGAGAGGGATTTCATGGCGGTTTCCTGGTTTTGGGTAAGTTGGGAGATGGCTAGAGGGATGAAGGAGATGAGGAGGAAGGTGGCGTGCACGTAGGTGCGCATTTTAGCGGGTTGGAGGTTATCCTGCGCCTTTGTTTTCTTTGCTTTTCTTGAGGGGGAGCTATGGATGGTTTTTGTAGAAGCCGAGGGGAAGGGGTTGTTGACTTAGTGGAAGACTCTTGACTCTGTTTACTTTGACTCTTTTGCGCTATGAAGTCTTTGTGGGACCCACCTGTGGATGGTATCGTCGGAGGAAAGATTTCGCGGGTTTGGTGGTGTTGTGATATGTTGGGCCGCTGTGGGGCCACCTTGATGTCTGTGTTTTAAATCCAAGCCGTCCATCCATTTTTCCAACTCATTTTAGTGTGGATATGAAACAAGTACATCAATGTAAGGCCCACAGCGCCGACACATCACAACACGTGGGAGTGTTGTTGGCAACTCCGCCTGATCTGCGTCCGACGAAAGAGTGTCGTCATGGGGAGTGGATTGCCTGTGACCCCGAGCACAGAGATATCTGTGTCCGGGGCTGTGTGGGATCCACAAAGACGTCGGTGGCAAATCCACTCCGTCCATCTGTTTTGAAAGGCCACAGTAAGAAAGCATTCCATAAATCAGGAAGATCCATAACTCACGTGGCCCACACCAACAAAACATTTGGAACAGTAACGTGCACCGTTGAAACCCTTCTGGAGCTGAGCAAGCGTTCAATTCCCATTGTTTCGTGTAGTATGGCCGACATGAGTTTAGGATCTGCTTAATTTTTAAAATCCCGTCCTATTGTAGCCTTTGAAAACAGATGGACGGAGTAGATTTATCACGGATATCTCTATGGCCCCAGGGTTCACAGGCAATCCGCTCCCGTCGTCATGGGGTGATGGAGAAAATTACCAACACCACCGTCTCCGACACTGACAACTGAGGCCCATGGATCAGAAATCAAGACCATTTATTCTGTTGAAACCCGCTGTTGATTGGACCATTGCAAAGTATTGAAGATTAGGCGATCCAAGAGGCAGCTGTTACGCCCCTTCTCATTGCATTTCTGTAACAGACACCTATCAGAAGGTTCAGATTATCCCACAAGTAATTTTTTGGGGGATGGGACTACAGACTAATGGTCTGGATTACCAAACCAGGGCCCCGCTTGTCAGACCTGTGGATGTGTGTATACCATACAAAGATCTGGCCGACGTGTACCATACAAAGAAGGTCCAACTTGCATTGGAAATCTGATGTAAAGACCAACAACTGGGTCTGAGAAGCTTGGACGGGCTAGACTTTTTTTTTTGTTCATTGCTTGTTTGATTTTCCATCATTCCGTGTAGATCACTGTAAATAAGTAATTATTATTTTTTCACTATATTTGGAAATATGAGAGTAATTCCACCACGAAAATTGAAACAAAAGTGTTAACTTAAATTTTATAATGTATATGATATGGCCCATCTGATGCAAATCCAAAAGTCAAATGGCCCAAGCTAAAGAATGCAGTGGCTATAGTTCATCCACCATTGAAAGATATTTTCTTTACTGGTCTACATTGAGGTTTTTTCATCATCTAACCCGTTCACAAGAACACACAGGCGTGGATTCTATCAACTTTTCAAAACTTTTAAGCAATCCCATGAGTTTTTAATGGATGCCGTTCATGAGTTGGTGTGGGGTCCATCATAATCTGAATCTGGAACTTACATGGATCTTCCAGTGGGAAAGACAAGAAATTACTCTGTTTATTTTTGCTGATGCCATCATGATCTGAATCTGGAACTGGGGATCTTTTCTGTTAAAAAACATTTGCGTTTTTTTTTTTTTTTTTATTTCTACCTCTCACTAACCTGTCTTTTCTTTCTCAGCGGTCTTGCACGATTTACCGGAGTAGAATCTCTGACGTGGCCCTTTTTTGGGGGACGCGGATTCGGTAGAACCGTGACTCCATCGTTATGTGTGTTTTTATATCCACGCCGTCTATCCGTTTTTCCAGTTCATTTTAGGGCATCAGCTCAAAACTGAAGCGGATCCAAATTTCAGGTGGACCATGCCACAGGAAACATTGGTGATTGGGCGCCTACCATTAAAAACTTCTTGTGGGCCACAAAATTTTGGATCAAGATTGTTTATGTTTTTGCTTCATTCAGGTTTGTGTGACCTTATCAACAGGTTGGATGGCAAATAAACATTAGGGTGGGCCCTAGGAACCTTTTAATTGTGTGCATTAAATCACTGCTGTTTCATGTAGAGTGGTCCACCAGAGATATGGATATGTTTCGTTTTTGGGAAAATGTATTAAAATGAGCTAGAAAAATGGATGGACGGAGTGGATATAAAATCCACACATCACAGTGGGCCCCACAATCACGGATGTATCCGACCCGGTGGTTCTGGATCCACCAAATCCGCGGTTAGCCGGTTCCACACGTACCTTTAAATGTGTGCCGCATGCCGACATGGGACGTGTGTTGGATAGCTGAGTCATGCATAAGGTGGAACTCGCCATGTGGATGATTTGGCCGTACGATCAGGACGGTCCACTCATCAGGAAGGTCCACCACTGTGCGAAAACGATTTATAGTTTAAGAACCTACGTTCCCTCCAGCCCTCCTGGTCAATTTGATAAGTGTACTCGAATGGTATTTACATCGATTCATCTTCATGGCGAGGGCCGCCTTATGCGGACGCGGATTGCGTACTACCCTCGCCCGTCCCTAGCTCCCGGCAGTTCTGTGGGCGGGATGACCGCGATGTACCTCTACATCCAAACCGTCAATTCTTTTTCTCAAATTATTTTAAGGTATTAAAACAAAAATGAGTAGATCCAACACTCAAGTAGGCCACACTAAATAATAAGCTTGATTGCATTAAAATGCACAAAACGCTAAATGTCAGTTGCATTAAATGCAAGAGTCATCTGTGGTGTGGTCCATATGATTGTTGGATCTGTCTCAATTTTATTTTGATGCCTTAAAATAATCTAAGAAATGGGATAGAAATTTGAATGTACAGATACATCACAGTGGGCCCACCCACACAACTGCCCATTCAGAGCTAACTAAACAGGTGGGGTAGTAGTCCACCACTAGCGGATCGCATTATAGTTTAAGAACCTACGTTCCCCCGTGGTCAATCTGATAAGTGTACCCGAATGGTATTTACATCGGTTCATCTTCACGGCGAAGGCCACCTTATGCACGGATCGGATGTCACACATCCAGATGGTGTTGACACGTGTGCAGCGTCTAAAGTTGCGTGTGGATAAGAGTGCGAGTGGGAAGTTGCCAAAAATCAGAACCATGTATCCAGCAGTTGGGCCTTATTGCAAATGGACAGTGCTACAAAAACCACTTTGATTGTATAAAACTAGCTTTCTGACAGCTAGGATGGTGTATCTGTGTGTTGTTCCCACCGTAGATCGTCTCCCATGAGGCGTACAAGATGGACGGCGCAGAATCAACAAATATATAGCCATGTGCACCGAGGAGAGGTGGGCCCCACCCAAAATCAGGCTGATCCACGCCCTTAAATCTCAAGCCAGCTAGTCCTGTTCGGAAGAGTGCGGAATCCCATGCAATTCTCCACAGCACGTGCGAACTCTACTTCCCTGACAGAGAATTAGGTCCATCGGATGAGGTCCCCACGTGTACGTTCAAAATAGACCGTTAGCAAGAAGCCCACCAACAAGAAGAAGGGACCTCTCTTCTAGGGCTGTTAATGGGCCGGGCCTGGGCCAAGTGAGATCAATTTTTTTAATAGGCCCATCGGAATAATTCAAAATTGGTGCTGAAGGCAATCCAAGTCCAGCTAAATTGCCGTCCGTTGGATAGTAAAATTATGATTGGCTAAGGTCGTAAATGGGGCCTAACAGACTCAAATCATCTCCAACTCCTGACCATGATCTAAGGACTTGAACCTAGGCTCAATCCAGCCATTGGTGTGTGAATGGTCACTTACAATCATCTTCTGTAAACAATCATCTTCTGTAATTGAGAACCGTCCATAATAGTTCATCATGGAGCTTGGGATGCTTCTTTGTAGTGAAACTAGAGCTAAATATATTCACCAATAGATTAATATAGGTAGGTCATCTCTCTAAGTAGCAAATTTAAATTTGAGAAAAAAAAAAGATTATATCATGTGTCCTTTTTCACAAAACAGGCCTTGTATGCTTCAATTGAATTGATTTGATCGCAGCTTAGCTTTGAATAATCCTTAGACATTTAGGTCATGGAAGGACTACATGGTCCTAATGTTGTATTAGTAAGAGACATACATGTAATATTAGTTAGCGACATACAGGTGTTGTTAGGTATACTCAATAGGATGTGGTTGACGCTTACATGTAACAACAGACCACTAGTATTTTTGGGACTTAGTTGTATATGGATCTTGTCAATTAGACTATCCATCAAGTATTTTAAAGATGACTAATACTCTTAAATGTTTTCAGAAGGTTTTTTGAAAATTTTCAATCATTAGGTCTTTTGATTTTACTGTTAAAGTGTTTTGGTCAAACTTAATGGGCATTTAATAGTTGGATCTCTCGGTCATCTATGCTTGCATATGACTTTAAGCTAAAAATAAACACCGCAAATAATGGAAAGATCTCATGATTATAAACTTTTAATGATAGAGGAGTGCCATATTGGTGTGGTTCATACTGATATATTTCACATAAATATCTCACACTCCATACTAGTGTTTTCGCAATAGCGAAGTCTATAAGGGTGTGGAGGTAATGTTGTTTTCACATACAATTTTTAAAATCTTTTGATAAATAGATACTATCTCTAGAGGGGAGAGTCCTAGACATGGGTGGAGCTATAGTCCACTGACACGGGTACTGACACGAGTGTGTATGTGTTCCACCAACACAGGTGTGTACATGTAAGTTTTTGTGTAGGACTAAAGGTTTATGGCGAACCTATTAAAACCATTATAAATGTTAGTGGTAAGCCTATTGAAAATCATCGAGATAGTAAAATTCGGTATTCTCGAGGAGAGTGTGTCCGCCGGGAGTGGAATTGGTATTTAATCAAACCACTATACATCATTTTGTTTATAGTTGCTTATGTGAATGAATTTCTATTATGCTTTTGGTTGATTTATTTATTATGCATGCATAAATATATTATATACTAGTGTTGAAAAAGTCTTAAATTGATTTTGGGTGCTGCTCGACCGGTCGTGGGTCAGCCATGACCAGTCGTGGGAGCCGCTCGACTTGGGATTTTTAGTGTCCGGGCTGCTCAACTGGTCGACGGGATGGCTCGATCGATCGTAGGGGTCCCATGACCAGTCATAGCCTCTGCTCAACCAATCATAGTTACGCAGATTCGTTTCCGAATTTGATACGGACTATAGATTCTATGTCGCCTTTCGCGAGGGTGCGAAAGGGAAAGTTGCCTAAACTATAAATAGGTGTCCCTAAGGCTTTTCTAGGGATGAAAAATTCTAAGGCTTTCTAAAAAGGGGTCCTAGAGAAATCAAAGGGTGTAGCAAGGGTGAGATTCTAGGTTGTTCGAATCGAATAAGTCCTTTCTCTTTGTAATTTCTATTTTCATAGTGGAGATCTGTCGCTTTGTGCCATGGCTTTTTCCCGCAAGGGTTTTCCACGTTAAATCTGTTTGTTCTCTTGTATGTGCTTGGCACCATTGAATTGCTATCCTAGATCTAGATCTGTGTGATTCTGCATGCCAAAAATCCAACAAGTGGTATCAGAGCAATCGTTGAGGCACGGATCTGAATCTAAGGGATTAGTAATAATGGCGAGCGCTAGGTACGACATTGAGAAGTACTCAGGGAAAAATAATTTTGAGTTATGGAAAATCAAGATGATGAGTTCCTTAATCAAGCAAGGCGAAGATGGTGCTCTTGAGAAGCGGAAGTCTACTATGACTGATGACGAGTGGAATGCTCTTGATAAGAAGGCTTTATCATCTATCCGTTTATGTCTCACGGATGAGATTCTCTATAACGTCATGAGGGAGAAAACTGCGGCTAAGTTATGGACGAAGTTAGAGAATGTTTATGCAAAAAAATCCTCTGAAAATCGCCTACACTTGAAGCGACAATGGTATAACTTCAAGATAGCAGAGGGTGGAGATCTGGAGGCTCACATCAGCAACTTTAATAAATTAGTTTGCAAATTGTTGAATATGGAGGAAGTGATGAAAGATGAAGAACAGGCATGTATGTTGCTGAATTCTCTCCTGGCGTCGTATGAGTCATTCAAGGACACAATGTGCAGCATGAATAAAACCCTGAGTGTTAACACTGTTATCTCAGCCCTTCAAGGGAAGGAATTCTGAACAAGATACAGGTTCTGCGGTGTTTATTCAAAATTTTGATGCACTGTTTACAGTGGGTAGGAATTCTGAACAAGGCAACGACATGGGGACATCTTCTGATGCATTGTTTACAGTGGGTAGGAATTCTGAACAAGGTACAGGTTCTAGATCTAAATCCAATGGCAAGGGCAAAGGAAAGGTAAAGTGCTGGAATTGTGGGAAGGAAGAACATGTGAAAAATGATTGTGAAAATCCTAAATCGAAGAGAGAAGATTCTGAGGCATCGTACATGGAGGCCAATGTTGCCACTTCAGATGGATCGAGTGGATATGATGGTGATGTTTTGTCTGTGTTTACTATCAGGCGGCCATACGATGATCGTAAGGACGAGTGAATGCTAGACACATGGGCATCTTTTCACATGACTCCTCATCGGAGTTGGTTCGCCAGTTATAGCGAGTGCGATGGTGGACAGGTGCTTATGGGCAATGACTTTGCCTGTAATGTTGTGGCTATTGGTACGATGCGCATCAGGATGTTTGATGGGGTAGAGCATACCTTGACTGATGTCAGGTACGTTCCTGATTTGAAACAGAATTTGATTTCTCTTGGTGTAGTTGAGGCAAAAGGATACAAGTACACGGGTATTGATAGTGCTCTTAAGGTATCTAAGGGAGCACGGATAATCATGAAAGCGTAATGACTCGGTAACATGTATAGGTTAATCGAGAGCACTTCAAAAGGTGGAGCTGCAGTGGATGTAGCGGATTCCACTTCTGCACATGTATGGCATGTTGGGCATGGCCATATGAGCGGGCGAGTTTTTTGAAGGCTTGTGACGGAGATCTTGGAGCAATCATTGAGAAGAATCACATCCATGATCCCGGGATATCGATGAGGTACATGGATGGCTCTAATATCGCAAGGGATTCATCTTCTATTCAGATGGTTCTAGATGAGCCTGGTGCTGAGAAGTGAAAAGTGACTATGGTCAATGTGATGGATTCGTTGTACCAGACCGACATATGGGAGCGGGTGGAGCTTTCAGTGGACCGGAAATCGGTTGGATGCAGGTGGATCTTCAAGAGGATACAACATAGATACAGGACGAGGTTGGTAGCGAAGGGTTATGCTCAGAGAGAAGGGATCGACTTCTCAAAGATATTCGCGCCGACGGTATAATATGTGTCTATTAGATCCGTGATTGACGCTGTTTGGCCAACGTGATCTTGATCTAGAAGGATGGATGTGAAGTCTGCACTTATGCAAGGGAAAGTGAAAAGTAGATCTACATGAAGCATCTCATGAAGTTAAAGGAGGCGAAAAAGACTTTGATAGGGACGTCGTGGTTCGACCTATTGCCTAGGCAGTGGTTTGATTCCTTCATGGATGAAGGATCGAGTGGTTGCAAAGATGGTTCTCGGCATTGAGACTGAAGGAAGAGTAGGCTTTGGTAATCATAGGAGGAATACCTTGTGTGTAGGTATTTATCAAGGATGTGATGGGCCAGGAAAAGTCGGAGAGCATTCCCTATGTGTCTCTCCTCAAGTTTTCTTCAGAATATGTTCCAAAACAGATGAGAAAAAGCAGGATATCTAATGAGTCTTATTCGAATGCGGTTGGTAGTGTATGTCATGGTCTGGATTAGACCAGTTATTTCACAGGCTATCAGTGTTGTGAGCAAGTACCCCGGTAAGCAATATTGGGTAACAGTGAGGTGATAAGAAGACTACGTCTTTACTTTTGGAGAAGAGAGGAGCAAAGTTGGTTGGGTATGCGGGTTCAGATTCAGCAAACATGCTCATCAAGGTCATTCTTACAGAGAAGTTCAAGTTCTGTGCAACTTCTTTGGGCTTGGCGATGGCGTAAAAAAAGGACGGAGTGTGCACGAGAAGCGTTGATTGAAGCTATGATACGATGAAGAGATAAGAGAAAGGGTCAAGGAGCTACACGGTTGAAGATTAAAGACTTGGTGGAGATTGTTGAAAAAGTCTTAAATTGATTTTGGGTGTTGTTCGACCGGTCGTGGATCAGCCACGACCGGTTGTGGGAGCTACTCGACTAGTCGAGCACCGCTCGACTCAAAGTCCAGCGACTTGGGATTTTTGGTGTCCAGGCTGCTCGACCGATCGAAGGGATGGCTCAATCGGTCGTAGGGGTCCCACGACCAGTCGTAGCCTCGGCTCGACTAGTCGTGTTCTGTGATTCATTTCCAATTTGATGCGGACCATTAACGTGTATATAGGGTGCGAAAGGGGAAATTGCCTAAACTATAAATAGGTGTCCCTATGGCTTTTCTAGGGATGGAAAATAGTTCTAAGGCTTTCTAGAAAGGGTAGGGAAATCAAAGGGTATAGGGCGAGATTCGAGGTTGTTCGAATCGGGTAAGTCCTCTCTCTTTGTAATTTCTATTTTCATAATAGAGATCTGTTGATTTTTTTCCGTATTTACGTTAAATCTGCTGCTTATATGTGTTTGGCGCCATTGAATTGCTATCCTAGATATAGATCTGTGTGATTCTGCAGGCCAAAAATCCCAACAGCTAGATAATTTGTAGCACACATACAATTGATATTTCATATCTAACCTCATATACTAGTTGGTCAATTAGTTGAATCTTGTTTAGTATATGACTTTGGATCATTTAGCCTTTGAAGCTTAATTGCATTAATTCATAAATAATTTTAAATTGGTCCTATTTACTCATCCTATATAACTTAGCCATTAATTAATAAATAATTTTAAATTGGTCCTATTTACACATCCTCTATAACTTGGCCATAATTCTAATTAAGCTGTGTGGGCTTCCATGTAGCGTGGCGCCATGTTAGACAACTGAAGTAATTTCAATTGGTATCAGAAAGGGTTTCTCTTCAAGGACTTAATCATCTAAAGTAAGATCTGTATGAGCTTTAGAATGATGTCTAATAGAGGGATGTGTTGTGACAGAAGAAGTAAATCTTTTGACTCCGTACACGTAGGTAAAATCTGTTAAAAAAATCAAGAGAATCCCAATGTCTTAATTGCAAGGGTTATGGTCACATTGCTCATATATGTCCTAATAAAATTAAATCAAAATGAGCAATGATAACTATGTGTGATGATTTTGAGAAATCCTATGGTGATGGAAACCTTGGATTTATGCAAGGGCCTCCACCACTTATAATCTTCCTAGAGACTTAGGAGGAGAATCCGACCATAACACATCGCAAGAAGATGAAGAAGAGTCATCCTCTAAGAGAAAAGAAGAAGATGGAGGATAGGATTAATTGTAAGATGTCTACAATCGGTTTTTCACAAAAAGTATAAAAATGTTAAAGAAGTTAGGTTTGGTTATCATAGAAAAGAATAAATTAATTGACTGCTAGAAAAAGTAAAATCTAAAAATTCTTCCTCGATTCATGAAAAGAAAAATACCGAGTCTAATCTTAATGAAACTCTAAATAGATGTTCAGATCTTGAATTAGAACTTAATACAGTAAAATATGAAAATCAATACTGAAATTTCAAATTAACCAACTTAAATCCAATCTTCCTGATGTTAAGATTGCCCAAGAACAAGATCAACTAGAAAATATTAGGCAAACCTTCCGGGGATGAGAGATGTCTTAGAAATAATAAGACTTAAATGTAGACAACCCAAACAGAACTTAACCACTATCTCAAGGAATCATTTGTAACGTACAAAGGCGAAAAATTAGATATTTTACACTAGCGGAAGTCGAAAGCTCGTGAATCACAATACCATTTGCTCTCATTGATGGCACTAAATATATTGTCAATTCCAAATTTAACTGAGTCCTTACTCTTGCTCTAGTGGTAGACTATCAGGAGTTTCAACACCTGATCAAGGGTTCGAGTACCCATAGGTGGTGGGTGAGTGTACATGTGCAGAAAAAAAAAAACTTGGCTATCAGAATATGCTTTTACCACGGGGAGTAGGGTTACAAACAAGTATCGAAGCTTATTTATACTGGAATCAGTTGATGCACTTATTTGTACACATGATTAGCTGCATCTGATCTGAGGAAAAAGAAAATATGTTGATGAGGAGTTCGAGTAAGATGATAGTGAGAAGAAAGATAAGACAGTAACTGTGACAATTGCATGAAATAAGATGAGACAATACCTTCTATTTCCTTTGCATTTGCTTACGACAATTTAATGGTTATTATTTATGGACTTGAATTGTAACATTTAATGGGTGTATGAATATTTTTCATACTTGTTAACTTATGTATTTTAATATATATATATATATATATATTATATATATATATATTTTAACTTATGTATTTATATATATATATATTTATATTTATATTTTTAAATGACTTAATGTTGTTTAAATCTCATATGCTTGGCTGGTTGTATTTGTTTATCTTCATTCCTTAATTATTTATGTTGCCTCAACCTAATCAAATATTCTTTATTTTAAAATTCACACGTATAGATATTTCATCGGATAGTGATCCATCAACAAATATTTTGAATTATGGAGCCCATGTCTACTTACATGATGAAAATATAAAATTTTAAAGCAAATTTTGTGGAAAACAACTTGTAAACAAAACAAATCAATTAAAATTACATTTGGCTTGTCGGGGAGAAGATGCTACCCCATGTAGCAAAGCTCTTCCGAAAATTCAGGATTTATTTTGAGTAATTCTCGACTAAAATACAAAGGCTTTCATCTTTTCCCATATAGCCAATACAGCCAGCCATATAAGATATAGTAATAGAACTATTATAAATGAAGAAAGGTCAAGCAGAAGAAAACATACTATCAAGTGAAATAGGGAACAAGAGAATGATATTATAAAGAAACCATAAAATAAAGCTTAGAATTGGCATCTAGGACCAAACAACATCAACCCCTCTAATACAACAGGATGCTGTAGCAGGTACAAGTACGAGACGTAAATTAGGCGATAAATCATCGAAGTTCTTAAAAGTCTCACTGTATTTTATAGGTGGTTGGAAATCCCATACAAATTAAATCATAAAAAGAGGTTGAAAAAACTCCTTAATTTTATGAACAATGACGATAGAAATGCATCTCCACCACCAATTCAGAAGAGTTAAACAATCATTTTTAGACACCTCCAGCTCAGACTTAGTCCGGAGTTCTTCCGTGGTTTAAGCCATAAAAAAAGAACTAAAGAATTATTCTAAAGATTAAGATGAAGGAGGGGGTTACTATTATAAACAAGGTTACTTGGGTTACACGCCACAGATGCATTAATAATATAAAGGGCATTAATCATATAAAGGATATAAAATGAATGAATGGTTTGTATGTACAACTCCATCTAAGATTCTAAACATACTTTTGAGTTTTGACAATGTTTATTTACTTTATTCATTTTTTTCCTATTACAAATTACTTTTGATAATGTTTGTTCTAAACAACCCAACTAAAGTACACTACTAAATCGGGATACAAATAAGAATAAAAAAAGTCAACTCAACCCAACTTGGTACTGACTTGACCCAACTCGGTCCCTGTGACAAGGTCGGACTCGGTTGGGGTTAGTCCAGGCCAGACCCATACTAGGATTGGGTCAAGCATGCTGGACTCGGTACCAAGTTGGGTTGACTTCAGGTTAGGTACTTCAAAATTGGGTCAAGTTGGGTCAGCCCTAACTGTGTCCGACTCGAGTCGATGCCCAATTCTACTCATGATACGAAAGCTTATGCATGACCACTATGTTACTCCTAGTTTAAAGGTTTTTCGTCAATCTAAATCGCCAAAACTGTTTACTCTTAGACGTGGATGGAGCAGAATGGGATGGAAAAACCTTTTTTTTTTTTTTTTTTAATCCTTTAAATTTGAATCACCTACTATTTTACTTTTGATATTCTATTTGGTTGACTTTACTTGAATGGTTGTAAATTTCAAAGATATGATCCATCCATGGTGGGACTAACAATTTGTACGGTTTAGATGGTTGCACTTTAGCACCACATGGGAGAAGATGACTCACCATCACTTTTCTTAGAGCACAGTAGGTGTGACCACGGCTTCACCCAACATAGTGCGGTGGCCCTAACCATGGAGCTCACCTTGATGCATGTATTGTATATTTATACTATCCATCTATTTTTTTGGCTCATTTTAACAAACAAGCTAAAATAAATCCATAGACCAAGAACCAGGAGATCACCCTTTTATTATGGGGTGATGGAGGGATAGAGCTGGGCAAAAAAGGTCCAATCCGGTGGATCTGACCAGATTAGACCCGATCCGACCCGATTCTAACCGAACCGATGGTCTGGATCGGTGCGGATTGATTTAGATAGTTCAGATCCGAATGATTTTTGGATCAGGATCGAGTCGTTGTCAATCCGGACAGATCCAATCCGAAAGGATCCGATTCGACTCGATCCGGAGCCTTAGGAGGAATTTAATGGAGGATATCCAATCATTATTGTTTTCTCGTGGTGTGGTCCACCCGAGACTTTTATCCCTCTAATATTTTGTATCAAGCTTTTAAATAATCTATAAAAATAGATGAACGGCATCGATGAAATACATATATCATGGTGGGGCCCACAGATCACCGAAACCATTACTGTTTTCCATCAGAGGCCTCACACCACACCATTCAGCTACTTCCGTAGCCTAGGCTAGCTAGAGCTAGCTAGGTATGTGGCGTGCAACGACGGGACGCGGATTATGTACTACCCCAGCCCGTCCAATGGGCAGTTCTGTGGGTGGGCCCATTGTGATGTATCTGTAAATCCAAACCGTCTATATCTTTTCTCAGATTATTTTAAAGCATCATAACAAAAATGTGGCAGATCCAACGATCAAATGGGGCACACCACCGATGATCAAATATCTTGCATTTAATGCAACTGACATTTAATCCTTTGTGCATTTTAATGGAACCAAGCTTATCATTTGGTATGGTCTACTTAAACGTTGGATATTCCACATTTTTGTGTTCATGCCTTAAAATAATATGAGAAAAGAGATTGACGGTTTGGATGTACAGATACATCACTGTGGGCCCTCTCACAGACTTCCCCGTTCGAAGCGAGAGACGAGTAGGGGTAGTACGCAATCCCGTCCGCAAAGACGAGTCTGACGCTCCTCGAGCTCCGAGTTGTACGAACGGTTTAAAGGAGATCAAAGTTATATGGGCCCCACAGTGATGTATTTATTATATTTACACTGTTCATATATTTTTATAGATCATTATAGAGCATTATTCATAAAATGAATAATATCCAAAGATCATCTGGACAACACCACAAATAGGAGCAAAGAATGATTTTCACTGTTAAACCATTCGTGTGATCCACTTGATAGTTAGATCAGTCTTATTTTTCGTCTCAAGCCTTAAGATGAGCTTGCCAGATGGATGAACGATTTGGATATAACACCTACCCCATGATCAGATCCACATAACTCTCTAACGAGGATACACAATTTGAATTCACCAATACTTGCATGAAAAGCAAGTAAACGGTTTCGTGAGGAGCAAGTAACTTTAAAAGTTAAATAAAAATGTATACACGGAAATTGAATGTTCTTTAAGAGTCATGTGGAGCCCACTTTGATGTATATATTTCATCTAAGCCGTTTATCCATTTTGAAATATTATTTTAGTCATTGAGCACAAAAGGAGATATATTAAAAGTTAACTTAGACCACACCATATGAAACAATTTGATTTAATTCATACTGTTCGAATCTTACCTAATCCGATTCGGCTCGGTTTTCCTGACCGAGGCGGACTCAATTCGGGTAATGTCAACCAGGCATCGGATCTGTCCGAATCAGGTGAACCGGATCCGGTCTTGGATCGGATCGGGTTCGGGTCTAACCATTAGAAATTCGGATAGAATCGATTTATACTTATCCAATCCGATCAGAACCGATGCCCGACTTTACGGAGGGATCATACCATTCAAGCCTTTTTTTCATGTTTTTCCTGAAGGTCTGGAGAAAGCAACAATCAATAGGATTTTTCTAATTCTCCCTTATCAAAAGGAAGAATGTAAATTTTTTTTTTTTCTCTTTCCGCAGATTTTGTTTCCTTCACTTTGTATCCTCCAGGACAATTGAATTAAGTGGTTAAAAAGTCTCGAACTTTCTATCACATATCCATTGCAACTACTATTTGAGTGTTTATGCTTGAGTCATATGAAATAAAATTCTCATATACTACTATAAGAGGGGGAGTCTCTTTGGTTTACCTATCTCGATAAAGTATATGATTGGTTTTTCAAGTGGATCAGAATTTCAAGCAGTGATGGACCATTGAAATCCTTTTACAAGCTGCATAAGTTTTGGACCAAGCTGATATATATAAAGGAATGCTCACCGCACACATTTTTACGTGAGCACCCGTGCACACCTTTACACACATGTCATGGGCACATAATTTGAACGATCCACGTGATGCAACACTCCTTAAAACTATATGAGCCCAAATTTCAGCCTGATCTAAAACTCTAGTGGGCCATAGCAAAGAGAAATGCAAATCAAGGGAGGAAACTATTTTCTTTTGCCACGGCCCACCAAAGTTTTATACCAAGCTAAAAGTTGGGCTTGTAAAGTTTCAATGGGTGCCGAATCATGTTAACTGTTCATATTTTATACCTAAAACATGTAAACATGTATGCGAAGGTGTGCATGGTTGCTCATGTAAGAAAGTTATATATATATATATATATATATATATGGGAAAAGGTACTATGCGCTCGACCTCACGATAAGCTCCTGTGAGGTCCATCCCACCGTGATGCGTGTTGACATCAACACCGTGCATTTGATGGGTTCCTTTTAAGCCCTCAAAATCGATGCGTCAGTGGGCCATACCATCTAAAAACATATGAAGACATGCCAAAAACATATAAAAAGCACTTGGTGGGGCCTACCTGAGTTTGGAATGCTACTGAAACTTGGTCTGAACCCTCATCCAAGTGGGACACACATAATGGATGGGCTGGATTTGCAAACCACATCTCGGTGGGCCCAAAAAATGATTATGAATGTTTTAATGGTGCATGACCCCTCTCAACTTTTGTATGTGGTGTGGCCCACACAAGTCACTTGTGTGGATAAACAGCTCAATCCGTGACTTGTGTGGGCCACACCACATAGAGAAGTTCAGAGGAGCCGTGCACCATTAAAACATTCATAATCATTTTTTAGGCCCACCGAGATGTGGTTTGCAAATCCAGGCCATCCATTATGTGTGTCCCACTTGGATGAGGGTTCAGACCAAGTTTTAGCAGCATTCAAAACTCAGGTGGGCCCCACCAAGTGGTTTATATGTTTTTGGCATGTCTTCACATGCTTTTAGATGATATGGCTCACCTGAGTTCCGTTTACGGCTGATTTTTGGAATATCCCATAATTTAAAGGGGACCCATCAAATGCACGGTGTTGATGGTAGACACGCATCACAGTGGGGCCCACACAGCTCGACCTCACGGGAGCTTACCGTGAGCTCGAGCGTATAGTACCTTTTCCCTGTATATATATATATATATATATATGTGTGTGTGTGTGTCGTTTTGCCTGTATATGTCGTTTTGCCCAGTTGTGACATTACCAATGAGGATGGCAAAGAGCTTTAAATTTTTTTTTTTTTTTAAACATAATGCGTTCAATCACCACTGTTTTATATCATAGGGCTCACCTTACATTTAGATTTGATTTTTTTTTTTTTGAATCAATGCCCTAAAATGAGCCAAAAAATACAGGATGTACAGCGTAGATATGCAATACATACATTAAGGTGGAAGGTGGGCCCCACGGTCAGGGCCTTACCACGTTGGGTAAAGGCCCGTGGCCGCACCTAAGCTGTGCAACGTTGCTCCCACTTTTGCAACGTTGCTCAACGTGTCCGCCCTAAGCTGTGCGTCAGTTGCTGTTTATTAAATGGTGGCAACCACGCATTGTATTTGTACATCTGGCATATGCGTATAAGCATTTAGACCAGACCGATGACCAGTTTCTTCGAACAGTCCATCAGCGGGTCTAGAGGGTGGGTGCGATTATCCGACCATCTCCAAGCAACAAATGCAGACGCATCACACGTGCCATTTCCCGCACACGTGTCGAGAATCAGAAACCCTGGTTAGATGATTCACCCGGCACGTGTCCTATCCTGAACATCAATTCGGTCATCAGGAGGGTCGCACGTGCCCTTTGAATGTGGCTGTTGCCTATCATTTTCCTAACCGTCCATTTATTCGTAAATCTGTGGCTCACACCGTAAATACATCAACGAAAATTTTTTTCGTCGAAATTATTCACTGAAAGGATCACCTTATGAACGTCTCAGATCTCTCGAACATATCCCACATTGGCACGTGTGGTGCGTTTGTTTTTGCCACTGAAGAAAGCGTATACACATCTCCGACAAATCGGTAAACCCAGCCTGTCTGCGTTCCCAATGTCGTCCACGTTCAACACGCACCCTGCGTATTTTAACAGACCCGATCGGATCAATGCAGCTACAACATGCGGGAGGATACACTGAAAAAGTGAATCGCGGTGCACACGCAGAGATGAAAACCATGTGCGAGATCTCAACTGTTTCCTTTGGTGTGCTACATTTGAGATTTAGATCTAGCTCATTTTTCGTTTCATGTCCTAAAATGATTTGATAAAATGGATAGATGGAGTGGATAAAACACATCCATCATGGTGGGGCCCACAACATCCACTAATACCGAAATCCCAGATCTCGGTACTGGAGGGGTCACAGAGTCCGAATCCCTGTATTTCACGACACACAGACCAGATCCATGGCCATAAATCTTACACATGCTTCAAGTCGGCACGTGTGCCGTGATTTACTTCTCCAGTTTAACCACGCGCGAATCGCTTTAACTTATCTCCGTCGATCACACGATCCAGCCCGGGAGTGGATTAGGTGTCACCCGGTAATACATTAGTGAGTGTTACCCTTACCGTGTGGGGACCACATTGATGAATATTATGTATATCCACACCGTCCATCCATTTTTTCAGATGAATATTATGTATATCCACACCGTCCATCCATTTTTTCAGATAATTTTATGACGTGCTCACAAAATTTAGGCAGAATAAAATCTCAAGTGGACCAAACCACTGGAAAAAGTGGTGAATAAGCATTAAAACTTTTTGTGGGCCACAATAGTTTTTAATAAATACAATATTTTTATTTTACCTTCGATAAGTTTTTCTTTGACATTACAAACGGGTTGGATGACAAAAAAAGTACTTATATAGTTAATGTGGGCCATGGGAAAATTTTAATGGCCGACGTTCAATTACTACTGTTTCCTATGGTGTGATCCACATGAAATATTTATATATTTAATTTTTGATGAAGAGTCCTAAAATATGATGGAAAAACGGATGGAAGGAATGGATATATAAAAATACATCAAGGTGGACCCCACAGTAAGGGTAACACCCACTCATGTGTAACCGAGTAACACAGGATCCCCTCCCCAGCCACCCTCCTTTGCCAGATCCAAAAAAATATTGAAATAATACCCCCTCTTTCTTTCACTTCCACTCCAAGCTCGTCTGAATCTCCAAACCTCACAAAAACCCTTCAATCCCAACCGTCGCTTCCTCTCCAAGATCTGCTTCGGCCTCCCCCACGGCATGATCAAGGAGTTGGAAGCTACAGCGGACAAGCTCTACAGCTGGTGAACCGCCGTGGCCATGGATCTATTGAGATGAACGGTCAGGATTCCTTGATTGCATCAACCGCAGGAGGAGGTGTGAGAATCACAGCCATTGAGCAATGGCGGAGGGGGGAAGCAGTAGATGGGTGTCTGCATACAAGGGAATGTCCTCAGACAATATCAAGGGTCTGGTGCTGGCACTTTCGTCGAGCATCTTCATTGGTGCCAGCTTCATTGTAAAAAAGAAGGGTTTGAAGAAGGCAGGGGCTTCTGGTATTAGAGCAGGTACTTTGAATTCTCTCTATCTCGATGGAAAAGAGTTAAAAATGATGGAATTTTGTGTAATTGTTAGGATCTGGTCGATTGGGATCTGAGTTTTGTTCATTTCGATCGGAATGTATACTGATGTTCCTCTGCATGTAGAATGGTAGTTCTAGTCAATCCCATCTCCGAGTTTTTGTGTGTGGGCCACACATGTAAAGAGAAATGGATGATTGGGGAAGTGATGGCCAATATCTACTCTCAGCGTGCATGTATTTCTTGCCTGATGAGCGGGCCATGCTAATCAGGCAAGAAATGTATTCTGGTGAATGTCCTGGATCTTGCATATGCACCATGTTGTCATGTTTGGTGCACTTGTGTTTGACACTAGAAGATGGAGTGTCTGGAAGTATCATTCTTGCTGCCTGTCTAATTGCCATGGCTTTCCTGTCTCATCGATGATTTGAATTGGGATTGTAATTTTTGGTAGTGCTGAATGCTGATACATGAGAAGTGGTAAGGCAATTTGTGGCATGTGTCTGAGATTGTGACCATTCTTCAAGTGGGCCCCATTGTGAATGTGTCTTGGCTTGAAAATCGGGCCAGTCTGCTTGCTCTTAGCGTATCTGGGTAATGCAAACCCTGAAAGGGGAAGCAAATAGATCAAAGAAAAGAAGAAAGAGATTGTGGGAAAGGGCTCAACAATCCTCTAGCCGAATGCTAGAGACCGTGAATGCAAGACTGTGAGCAAGCTCAACAGTCCTCTAGTCTTAAACTAGAGATCCCTTTGCCCCTTCAACGACTACCGTAGAAAAATTAGAGAATTTACCCAAAAGAAATATCATTCATATGCCTGAGCCTTATTTATAATCAGTCCTTCGTCCTTACAATATGCAATAAAAACTATGGAATCTGAAAATAGAATTCCTAGCTGGCAAAGATCTGAAAAATAGAAAACTACCTAAATAAGAAACCACTTAAATAAGAAGAATCTAAGATTACTTCTTGCCTAATGTAAAGATATCAAAGGAAACTACCTAATGTAGAGATTTAAAAGAAATGGAAACTAAAGATATTTTCTATTGTAGAGATTTGCTTAAAAATGGAAAGTAGGGGTGGCCTAAGAAGGGAAAGTGGGTATTATTCTTGCGCACATGCGCAGAGCGTCCATGCACGAGATGTGGGCCTTTTCTTCAAATCTTGATCAATCAGCTTGTGTGGCCATTTGGTTGCATCACTGGGCCCTAGGGTTAGTGTATGTTAGGAAAATGAATGAATCTATATTCAGTGATGTGCGTCAATGCATTTTTGTGGTGAGACCCACCTTATGAAGGAATTTGATCTTGGAGATGTGTGTGATGTAGGCATGCGGGCTGCTGGTCGTCACTTCAATATATATTCATAAGATTTACCTTAGAACTTCTTGCCAATACATATATATGTATCCTGTTTGACTCCTTTTATTTTGCTGAACTTTAGATGATTTTGATGCATTGGATATATGCATGCAGATCTAGTTGATTTGGTAACGAAATGTCAGTTTTACTTTCTATTTGATGCAATTGAGCGAACGGTAGTTTGAAATTTTATGATGATATTCTACATGCATTGTTGGTAAATCATCATCGTCGTCATCATCACCACACTGATTGGGGCCGGCTACGAATCCTTTTCTGCCATTCCGCTCTATCAAGGGCCGTAACTTCAATTAGACCATAGGTCACCGAGTCTTTTCTTACTACCACCACCTGGCCCTTTTAGAGCCTTCAACTTGTACAAATTCACTCATTCTAAACTGCACAATTCTTAGTCTCTGTAGCACATGACCAAATTATCTAAACCTACCCTTGAATGTATTCATTTATAATTTTATCCTTCCTTGTGTTGCCACTCATCCATCTCAACATCCTCATTTCAGCTACACATCTTATGGACATGTTCCTTAACTGCCAAACATTTTGTCTCATAAAGCATGGCTGGTCTTACAGTCATGCTATAAAAATTCCCTTTCAATTTAAGTGGTACATGGCGATCACATAAAACTCAGAAGGCACATCTCCATTTTTTCCATCATGCTTGAATTCTATGGGTAACATCCTTCTTAATCTCTCCACTCTCATGAATTCGCAAGTAGTCATTTTAAGAAACTTTGTGCTCATCAATTTTACTAATTCCTGGTTCCCACTCCTATTAAAATTGCACTCTATATACTCTGTTTTAGTCCAACTTTTTTTGTTGAGGGGTAATGAAATTTTATTTGGAAGCTCGTAAGAAGCAAGAAATGAATACAACTCCAAAAACACGAAAAAGTAAATCCAAGAGGGAGGGCTGCCTTTACATAAATCGCCCATTTTGACATGAGGCAAACAGTTTTCTGAATAATTTCGTCTGCCTCGACGTTAACATTTTGAAAACACCGACCATTCCTAGCTCCCTAGATAGCCCATAGAACAACTATGATTATCGAACACCATATATCTTTTTGAGGCTTGCTGCCTCCACCTCCCTGCCAGGCCCAAAGCAACTCTTCTACAATTTTTGGCATAACCCAATCAACGTGAAACTTCGAAAGGAAATAATCCCAAACTCTCGGCAATGGATGAAGAGGTGATCAATCGACTCCTTGTTGTCCATACACAATAAACATACATTAGGAAGAACTAGCACTCTTCTTTGGAGGTCATCAACAGTGAGGATTCTTTTTTGGCATACCGTCCAAACAAAAGCTGTGACTTGAGGGGGGCTTCGTAAAACCAATGGTGGAAAGGATGAGTCAGACCAAAATTGTGAGGCAACATGGAGACAAATTTGAAAAGGATCTAATTCAAAACTTTCCGGATTTATTTCCTGTCCAAATGATTTTGTCTTCTTCAGTCACCTCCGGTTTCTCCGACTAAAGAACACCCAGTAGCGCGAGAAACTTATCAAATTCTTCGTTGTTGAGATTTTTGCCGCAAGGAGGAGCCCACATAGCCTTCTCCCCATCCCACGAAAAGCAGTCCAGCACATGAACAACTCTATTAGGAGCGAGCCTAACAACCCTTGGGAACAAGTCTTGAAGCGGCTGAGAACGACACCACACGTCCACCCAAAACCGAAAATGAGATCCTCTTCCTACCCTGAAGGATATGCCCCTACTCACAAGATGTTGCATAGCTACGATCACTTTCCAAGCACCCAAAGCTCTATACAAAGAGGAGGTATTTGTAAACCAACCACCCTCCTGCAATCCATACTTAGCAGCAATCAAACTTCTCTAGAATTTGTCTAAAGCACCTCTCCATAAATCTAGCTTCTCCAACAATCAAATTAGTCCAATTAATTTTAAATCCTTTATATTCTAAAGACAATGTGGGGATCCTTCCTCTCCCTATATTTCTCCATAAATTGTCTAAGTAGGAAAATAGCTTCAGTGGTAAGACCTCCTTGCCATGAGACCAAACTGATTTTCTTATACACATGTTTCATGCCTTAGTCTTTCCTTAATCACTCCTTCCCAAAGTTCCATATATAGCTCATAAGTTTAATCAACGATAGTTAGTGCAACTTTGTATGCCTCTTTATTCTTATAAATAGGTTTGACAATACTTATCCTCCATTCATCTTCTTCGATCTTACAATCTTGTTGAACAACTTTGTCAACTAAAATAACCCAATGTCTCTCATACACTTCTAAACCTCTATTGGAACACCATCTGGTACAAGGGTTTTTCCTGTTTTCATTTTTCTCAAAGCTTCTTGCACTTCAGATATCCTAATCCTATGAAAGTATCTACGAACAATGATGTTATTTGAGTTTATGGTTCCTTTTATCTCTATGCTCTCAGAGTGATTGTCATTTAGGGCCCATTTGGATGAAAGTAAATGGAAGTAAATGGTATTTGTATATGACTGGCTTTTTCCTTTAAATACTTCTAAAACATGTTTTGCCACTTTCGTAATTCACTCAGCTACCTCATTCGACATGAGGTTTACTTCTTCATCAACATTCCACTTTCCTTCTGCCATCAACTTATTTATGAATATTGTCTCTCCTTTTAAAAATATAACTGTAAAAATATTTTTAATTTGAAAATATATGTTGCTGAGTGCTTATTAATGTGGAAATTTTATATATAAATGAGCATTGGCTAATCTCCCGATTGGCTACAAAATTTTCTTTTTTCCTAAAAAGTATTTTTTAATTATTTAAAAATTGAGAAAATGGGAGAAAAGATCTATTTATTTTGCAAAAAAAAAATCAAGTTGTTTCTTGTAATTGTTTTTTATATGTATGTATGTGTGGATGAATGGATGTTTCATGATAGCATGAATGGATGTGTTATGCATGTATATATGTGTTTATTGTATGTATTTATGGATGGATGGATAAATGTACGTATCATGTCATGTATGGATGGATTTGTCATGCATGTAAGGATGTATGTATGTATGTATGGATTTGTCGTGCATGTAAGGATGTATGTGTGGATGGATTTGTCATGCATGTGAGGATGTATTTATGTATGGATGGAATATCTATGTATGTATTAAGGTATATTTTATATTTTCTTTGGTTTTTTGAATGGTATTGGTTGTGTTTTATTACTTGCATTACTTGATATTTGAATGGTACAAACTCACTTTGGATATAATTACATTGCTTTGACTTGACAATGCATGGTTAAGGTCCCTATAAAATGGAAATCTATTATGTATAGCTGTTTTTGTAACATCTTCTGAAGTTTCACAAAAAATCCACCTCTTTCCCAATGTTTCCCTCAGATGGATATTTTACATGCTATCTGCAACATTATCGACGAGATCGATACATGTTTTCGTATTCCAAGTCATTGATACATGTAACGTTATCGGTATTCTAAACACTACTTATATTGATTATGACTTTGATATTCTATCATTGTAACCCAATCTACTATGTGATGTTTTTATCTACTTTCTATCTTCAAAGAAGAATAAGAGGTCCTATTTACCTATAGGCTGTAGCCGTTAAGGATGGGTGAGGTTAAGGGGCGTTCAGAAGCAAGCAAAGTCATGTAGCCATATTTTGGATAGATTGTTTGGGTTATGTTGTCTTGGATAGGCCATCCACTTGGGCTAGCTATTCTGTTCGCTGTTGGTCAAACACCGTAGATAATTGAGTAAAAATGGATTGTATTTGTCACCCATGTGGCGATCTTTGGATGGATAGTGGCACATGTCGGTGGATGTCGCACTTATAGTGCACGTGCACATTGAGGAGTACAAAGTAAATAGATTAGAAATGGGATTTGAACCTGGTAAATCCAGGAACTTCTCAAATTCGTGGATTTGTGTTGGAGTTGGGTTTGACAAATCCCAAAGTCCATTGTTTAGTCACCAAGCTAGAAATCTGCGATGTATGGTTTTCCTGTCTGTCAGATTCTGTGTTTTATGCTTCCATAATTCCATATGCTTAAATGCTCAAGAGAACATGAACTCAAAAAAAAAAAAAAAAAAAAAAAAAAAAAAAAAAGAAGAAGAAGAAGAAGCTCAAGAGAACTTGAGGATGTGCTCATGATATATGCTTTGTTTGCTGGCAGGGATGTAATGTCTATTCTCATTTCTCATCTGTGATTGCAAAATTTGTATGTCATCTTTGGTTTTGGTATCTCATTTAAAATAAATGTTTCCTTATATTTTGTAGGAGTTGGAGGCTATTCTTACTTATATGAGCCGCTTTGGTGGGCAGGCATGATAACAAGTGAGTTTGCTTAGTTCTTACATCTGACTTTTCAGATACTATATGAAAATTGAGCTGCTTACCCTTGTGGACCTTAATAAAAATGGCAGCATTATAGGCGACTATAATTTCATGAAACCATGAGATATTGTAGCTCATGTTAGAATTTCCATCACCTGTATGCACTCGTTCCATTAGAAACTCTGACTTCAACTGATGCAAATTGGTTCATATAGTTCAATATCTTGTTGATGTGGTGAAAACTCACATTTAAGGAAGTTCCAGAGATGTATGCATCAGAGACAAGAAGTTGCATGGTTTGGGAAATTTAATAATTGATTATTTTGTATATCTTAATGTTTATAATTAAACTGATTCGGTGTTGAGGCATGTCACAAATGATTAAACTTGTCAACAAGGTTGTACTCTTGTTTTCTTACGAAATACAATTGGTGAACTAATGTTTGTTTGTGGAGGTGAGATCTCATGGCTCTGTCAAACTTGATGAATTGTATTTGTGATTCAGATTTTGCCTGTCATGTGAATGCATGCTGTCCTAATCTGATAAAATAAACATTTCATCCTAGCCAAAATATTTGTTTTTTTTTTATCCAAGGGATGCCAGTTGATCTGTCATACTTGAGTTGCACTAGTTATTTAATAACCCTCAGTCAGAAAGATAACATCACCCGTGTCGTGAAATATTTTATTTTTATTGCCATAAAATGATTGTTATTTTCACAGATCATTGATTGCTCTTATCTGAAGTTTAAACACAAGGATCTAAATAATATTGATGATTAGTGATCACCTTTCAAAAAAGTAAATAGATAATTTTGATGATCAGTGATCACCTTTCAGAAAAGTAAATAAATAATTTTGATGATCTTGGCAAAGGTCCTAGCCCTTTGAACTGAGGAGGTGGAAGGTCACTTTGTTTATAGGAACCTGATTGGTATTGGTAATCAAAGGCAGATTCAGCAATTCATGCCACAAAAAGAGGGGTTCGAGCTCGTGCCTCAGTGGTCATAGATTGCATTTCAACATTGAGACATCAGGTTCAAGCCCATACTTGCCTATTAAAAAAGATTGATGTTGGGAAAACCTTACAAGTTACAACCATTTTGGTAGGCCATCATTCAAGGGCCATGTTTTCCACCTTCAACTGATTAACACAATTCCAATGAAACTATTCTCGTGAACTCGTCAAGTTGACATTTCAATAAGCACTATTGTTGGAAAATCACTAACCAAGTAACCACACACTATTCCATGTTTGAGGGAATTGATTGTGTTAGGATACACAAGTCTGTGTATACATGCTGAGCACCATTTGGGTGTGCAGGTGCACACAGTTTGATGTGTATACAGACTACCATATTGGAGGACAAGATTAGTTTTATCTTAGATTTGCTTTTATCTTAGATTAGCTTGCATTTTAAGCTGTGCTTACCTCTTGTAACCAAGCCATGTTATAAATAAATTTTCTATTGGAGGGATAGAGCAATATACTTCTCCTTTTTTCACATACATGTTCTCTACTTCTTTTTTCACATACATATTCTCTACTTCTTCTTTTTATGAGTTTCACAGATTGATTTATTTTGTCAAATGATTCAATTTGAATCATGAGCCATCTTCGAGAATGAAATAAAATTTAACCATAAGATTTGCATTGTAACCAGAGATGTCTCCGCTCAGTGGTAGACAGTGTGTGTTTCAACTCTGAGGTCAGGGTTTGAGAACCCATATGGTGTGTGTGGGTGTGAGAGTGTGTATTTGACCATTAAAAAAGTTAGAGATGTCTCTGCATATATTCTTTTCCTAGAATTCTCTGGTGCTTGAAGGACCTCTAGTTCTTTATAAGAATCCTTGAAAAAATCAAATTTCACAACATGGAAAAGGCCAAATAGGCATCAAGTTTTCAAGGGGCAGATACAGGAACTGACGAAGCAGTGAATATCATTGAAAATGGAGAGAAAAGGTTCATATTTGATTAGAGGGAAAGGAATTATTATTATTATTATTATTTTATGTAATATGATGAAGTCTAAAGACCGACAAATTCAGCTCAGCTTTTCTCCACCCACAGGGTGGAGGTGGCTGGTAAGTATGCATGATCCTTAGCCTCAATTTGTTGGGTCTCATGGATTGTCATTTGTATTATCCTGAAATTATGAGTACAGTGGAACTAAACTCAAGGAAAGAGGCATAAATGAGAAAATTTTACAATTTGCAATAGTTGAACACTATCTCTATGTTCATCCCAAATATTTGCCTCATGTGCATGTCTGTAGCTGAATCGGTTGGTTAATCATCTCCTTATTCACTGTCCTTTCGCCACTTCATTGTGGCTGGCCATCCTCCAAGATTTCAACGTGGCATGGGTCATGCCTCTCAACGTTGGGGACTTTCTATTGGCATGGCATGGCTTGGCCTTTCTAGAGAAGCTGCAAACCTGTCGGCGTCTATCCCTTTTGGCTGTATTATGGGTTATCTGGGGGGAGAGAGAATAGATGTTTCTGTAACGAGAGCTGTGGTGTGGGTCGGGTTCTTTGTATTGCCTCTTCTCTAGTCAAGGAGTGGGCAGTTAGTTTTTCTTTTTTGTAGTTACCCTGGCGCTATCTCAGCACCTTTATCAATGAAAGTCTTTGTGTTGCCTTTCAAAAAAAAAAAAAAATCTCTCTGATTTTTTCCCCCCTTTAACTAAAACTTTCTTGTCTTGTAACTGTGGTTATTAGCATGTATTTAATATTAGTAGAGAATAGTGTGGTGTCTGGTTGCATGACAAATGCAACTGTTTTAATTTTGTGCAAGATCCAACCATTTAACACGTGGATCCCGCTTTTAACATGCACTGCCCCACAAATCAAGCAAGGATGGACATCATGGTTGCATCGATCTCACATGTGTGTCATGTTGAAGTGTGTATCTACCTTGTTAGAAAACCATTCTTTAACAGTGCATCAAAGTACCATACTCCACGTGGTTACTTCCCACATCCTTGAGGAGTTCTTTGCACATGCTTAAGAGCAAAAGGAGAGAAGCAGTTGCTAAAAAGGAAAAAAGTAAAAAAGAAGAAGAAGAGAAAACCTTAGAAGATTGAGAAATTTGGAAAGAGCTATGTGTAGGGCTACCACGCAGGCAGCCCTCTGTCTGAAAGGCTCCTCACCTTCTTTTATTAGATTTGTCTTATTAGTGGGCTATATGATTTAGAAGTCCTTAATGTTTGATGTTTGACATTATATTGCAAGAGGTGAATATTGATTAGTTAGTGCCAATGCAACAGTGATTGTTGGGGAAGTTGCTAACTTTGCAGCATATGCCTTTGCGCCGGCAATTCTTGTCACACCTCTTGGTGCCCTCAGCATAATTATCAGGTATGAGGCATTGTCAAGTGTCACATAATGTGTTTTCTGATGTCTGCACCTTTAACATTCATATTGTCTTGCAGTGCTGCACTTGCACATGTTATTTTACGGGAGAAGCTGCATGTCTTTGGTATTCTTGGCTGTATTCTTTGTGTTGTTGGATCAACAACAATTGTTTTGCATGCCCCTCAGGAGCGTGAGATTGAGTCTGTGAAGGAAGTATGGGATCTTGCTACGGAGCCAGGTATTTGTTTCATTTTAGGGCATCCTAGCTATAAATGCTTCCATTTACTTAACCACAATGATGTTTTCAACACAACCAACATTTTATTTTATGTTATTTACAATTTTTCATTTGGTTGGGTTTTAAACATAATGTGCTTAGTGGTTTCTGCATTTTTTTTGCAGCTTTTCTTTTGTATGCAGCTACAGTTATAGCTGCAGTTTTTATACTTATATTTCATTTTATCCCTCAGTATGGGCAGACGCATACAATGGTGTACATTGGGGTTTGTTCGCTTGTAGGTTCTCTATCGGTATGTATTTGATTATCCACTGTCAATGACTACCTCATTTTTATACTTTTCTTCCTTTCTGACCCTAATATAGGATACTGACAGGTCATGAGTGTCAAAGCACTTGGAATTGCTTTGAAGTTGACATTTTCGGGAATGAATCAATTAATTTATCCACAAACTTGGGCTTTCACTATAGTTGTGGTTCTTTGCGTGGTTACCCAAATGAACTATTTAAACAAGGTAATGAGATTTCTTGCCTCTTGGAGCTATTGCTTTGCTTTCTCGAACAGACAACTTCATGCTGTCGAACAATTTATTTCACCGTTTTTTCAATGGACGACTTCCTGGAAGTAGAATGTAGGTCCAAGTGTAAATTCCTTTAAATAGCTGCTGATACTTGGAATGTTCTGTAACCTTTTCCCCATTGGTAACAAGTTCATATGTCCTGGCTAAAAGACGGAGGGTTGTTGTCTTATAGGCAGCCAGTTGTCAACCTTTTGCCAAGCTTAGGGCTGTTGATGGGCTGGGATGGCCTCTTGGGCCTGGATCGCATTGGTGTGGGATTGAGTTGATGCATCAGGCTCATGCCTAAAGTTCAAGCCTATTTATTAAATGGGCTGGGCTCGGGCTATATCTATGAGCTCGTCAGCCACCCCAGTTTAGGATTTTGAAGGGAATTTCCAGAATTTATCACATGTTTAAAATATTTTGTTCCTTCGTAAATATGTAACTCAACTGATGATCTTACCGGCTTGGGCTTGGGCTGCTGCTACGTTCTGTGTAACCATTGAACAGTCCTGATCTTGTACAAAAGTGGGTAAATGGGCTGGGTTTGTCCTTAGTTTGACTTTGCAGGTTGGACCTGGACATCCTGTCCTAGGCCGGATCTGCTGACATCCCCCACCCGAGCTACTATGAGAATGTTAGCTGATTCAAATAGCTGGGACCTTAGTTGCTTGAACATTCTAACAAGGTGCCACTTCTGCTTCGAATCACGCTTTGGACAGGCACTTCTGTTCATGCTTCGTGGTTTATATGCTTAACTTTCTGAAACAGATTCTTCGCCACTGCTTCTTCCATTTGCACTTTGTGAAACTGTTGTTTGGACAGGGATATGATGAGTGATGTCGATTATGATGATGAGGATGATGATGACTTCAGAATTAAGCATATAGAAATGTCATGTTTGTGAAGCAAATTAAGTTTGCTGGTATATCTATGATAACCTGGAATAACTTGGACACAGACGTGTATTGTTTTTGGAAGGTATACAGGCTGTTGGACCTGGTGGCTTTTAAAAGGAAGATAAACTGGCATGTCTGTACAAGTATTGGAATAATTAAATAATATGTTTTAATAATTTTATGTATCTAGAAAAAAACTTCCAATAAATAAATAAAGATAAGAATAAACGTAAAAATGAATTATTCGTATGAAAAAGTGTACCCTAGAGATAAAATATAATATTAATTGTACTTAAGAACAATGTTTCATTTGCAATTGCATAAGCGCTTATGCGATCACATATGCCATTTTGGGAGCATACATCGCATATGCGGTTTTATAACCATAATGGCATATGCAATAATGCATGTGATTATGCCATGGCATATGCTATAATGTATGTGATTATGCCATGGCATATGGGATAATGTATGCAATTATGCGATTATGTCATCGCTTATGTGATGAAAGAATGTAAATTTTTTGGGGGTAGTGCAATGGCATATGTGATTATGCGATCGCATATGCGCACAAGCTCCTTTGGTCGCATACAATCGCTTATGCTATTTGACAACAAGAAATTACTTTTTTGAGTTGTGTCCACAAGTGTCATACCCATGGACATGGACACATGTCAACATAACCCAATTTCAGAGAAGTCCCCTGTCCTTGTTAGACAGCAGTGCTTGGAAAGCTTATCTGGTGTCGCATGCTAGAGAGTAGAGACCTTAACTTGCAAAATTGACCTTATAGGATAATGTGCATTAGTTAGGTTGAAGGCAAGTGTTGGACCTGATTGCATTTGCATGCAAGTGGTGTTTGGTAAATTTGTATGGTGTGCTCCTTGTTATTTCCTGCTGCCAACCACTTGAGCATGTCCTTGCTACTTTTTGATCAGATGATGGTATGTTTTGTGGTTAGTGGGCTTGTTTGAAACTACATGCTCTCAAATGAATTGTCCACAATTCCCGTTTGTGGGTTTTGTGGTATGTTAATGTAAACTGATACTATAGCACACTTCTTTTGTGAAAATATGTAATAGAACCCCCACGACCTGCATGATTTGGTGAACCACAAACATTTCCACATGGCCAATCCCTCACCTCTCCGTCCGGCATTGTGCTTAGCAAACTTAGACACTCAAAACTTATCAGGCTCACTATCTAAGGGTTCTTATTATCAATTGTCATCATGTATTTTGGCAAATCTTTTCCCTTAAATAGAGGGGTTTTCTTGTATTCTTCTTTTCTTATATTATTTAAGCTCAATTCTTATTATCCCCCCCCCCCCCCCCCCCATACACACAAAAAAAAAAGAGGCTCAATTCCTTATTTAAAGAAAAAACACTTTGGAGCACTCTCCTAGACAAGGTCTCTCTCACTCTAAAGCTGTCTCCTCATTTCACTGCTCCTTCTCCCAGCACCATCTACTTCTGTCGTGCTTCCAATCTCGTTGTAATGTTTGTCATTTTTCTAAGAGGTCTCAGACATAACTAGTTGGACAATAAAGTTATCATCCAACGAGTGTGTCCTTGGCAACATGCCACATGAGAATAAAATCCAGACTATCCAAGATGTTGGTCCCAAGGACTTAAATATCGGCATCGATGCATGTATCACACCATTGGGATGCGGAAACATATTGATATCGCATGGGAAATTTCTCATGTATCGCGGAATGTATTATTGTTTTTGGGAAACATTGGGAAATTGATTGATTTTTTCAATGAAACTTTAGGGGATATTCAAATGGACATTATTGCATGCTTAGAGCTCAAAAGATCTAAAAAAACAAGTAAACATAAATGCATAGTAAATTTCCTTTGTATAGGGTCCTATACTATGTGTTGTTTGACATAAGTGATGCAATTATATTCAAAATGAATTCATATCATTTATAAATCATGCAAGACAAGTATGAAAACACGACCAATTCATTCAAAAGCTAAAAAAGAAATAAAGATACATTTGTATTAATACAGTGCATCTATTAAAACATATATATCCAAATGATTTTTTGTTATTTCTATAAAAATTAACTTATTTTTTAAAGTAAATAAAAGAGTGGTTGATGTTAAGATCAGCATGCTCTCATCTAGAGTTGGGCAGAATCCAACCCAGTCTGAAGGATCCAACCCGATCCGATCCGAACTGAAGGCTAGGATCGGGTCGGTTCGAGTAGGCCCACTCAGATCCGAATGTACATCGAGTCGAGTTCTGATCAGTGGCCAATCTGGACCGAGCCAATCCAGGATCCGATCCGATCCGATTTGGTCGGGTACTATATAATTAATATTTACTTTTTTATTTTCACTTTTTTACTACCCGCCTCACTCGAACGAAGCTCTAATCCCTCCCTTCTCTTTCTCTACCTGAATGAGTGGCGCCGCACCCGCCCATCTCTCCTCCTTTCTCTCCCTCTCTCTCCTGATCTTGATTCAGCCTAATCCGAATCGACTGGACAAACTCAACTCGATCTAACTCGATTCGGTTTCCTAGACCGAGTCGGACTCGGCTCGGGTCAAGCTAACAAGGATTCGGATCGGATCGAGTCAGCCCTGCTAGACTCAATCCCGAATCGCAAGTTCGGGTCAGGTTCTTGAAAAATCGGATCGAGTCAAGTTGGACCCAATCCGATCTGACTCAACTCGATGCCCACCTCTACACTCATCAATACACAAATATATTAGAATCAATTTTGTGAAAATTTGAAAAGTTTTATTATTATTATTATTATTATTTGATATTTTTAATTAAAAAAATATATATTTTTTCCAAAAATTTCAAAAACTTCCGTCAATCTGTAGATCAGCGTACAACACTCTTACATGATTTTTACCCACTCTAATTGCAACTGGGTGAAATCGGGAGAATTCGGATTTCCTCAAATTCTTGCGTTTTTCGAAAATAAAAAATTGGCAGTAAAAATCCATCATTAAGTATGCAAAACATGCAAAGTCATAAATTAGTAACTTGATTCCACCGATTCTAAACCATTTGTCAAATAAAAAAATATATAGATATACCTATTGGGTTCCAACTTGTCTCCACTCTTTGATCTTGATTTTCCCACCCAAATCCTCTTTTCCTTCCAAACAACGCATAAGGACTGATCGAAATCCTTTTAGGTAGGAGAGTTGCACGAGTAAAAAAGGTGTTGCTAGGCTACTACTCTCCCGCACATGCGGCACGCTGATGATACCTCGAAGCAATCCAATTATCAGCTGCATCACTAAAATCACACCAATATAATGATCCGAACTGTCAAATGTTGGCCATCTAAATGGACAGTTAAAAAACATTGCGAGTTGCTCGTTTGTGATTCTTACGTTTATTGCCAACCTGAGTCTCAGAATTTCCTTGTTTTTGGCCAAAGTATATATGTCAATGGGCTTATTAAAATTATTATGTCAAATATCACATATGTACACTAATTGGGATATTAAAGTTGATTTAGTTAATCAAATTCAGGTTCCTGTTAGTATACTAAAGAATTCCAATGTGAATTACAGGTAGGCATCCAAACAAATTTTTGGATTCGAGTACATTCCAATTACAATCTACGAAACACAACTGACTACTGAGGATTCTAATTCATTCCAAATACAAGGCTACCAAATGAGCCCTAAAGGATTCCACCCCCCCCCCCCCCCCCAAAAAAAAAAAAAAAAAAAAGAAAAAGAAAAAGAAAAAGGCTCTTCCCTGTTTCAATACAAGATGTTTAGCTTTGAGGAAGACCACCTTGGTGTGTTCTAAGGAATTACAAAAAACTATTTCACACCAACCATAACATAGTGAGCATAAATATCCGCCACAGAATCTTGATACTCTCACATCCTATGCCCACTCCATGCCAGGCTTAGAAGAAGCCCTAATAGATTGGGGCATCACACAATCAACATGGAAGAAGCAAAAGACCTACCACTAGACTAATTGTGCACATGGACCACGCAGAAAGAGATGACTTGCTGATTCCACCTCCTGAAAGCAAAGAGGACAAATGTTGATAATAACGAGGTCTCTTGTCCTGAGATTATCTATCGTAGCTTTATTGTCCAACTAGTTGTGTGAAAAGTCTTTTTCTAATCACAATATACAAGTTTGTATGAGCACTCACTGAAAAAAAATTCAACTGTTTTTTCAAACAAATATATATTTTGGAGTTCATATAATTTTGTTCAGTTTCTTCCTTGGCACAATGCACTCCTGATGGATAATTTTTTTGAGAACTACTGGCTCCAGCTCATGCTTCATGCTACTAGTGGTCCATATGTTAAATTTTCTTTCTGTTTACATTTCTTATGCATGTGTAAGTCCAAAAGCTTGTGGTTACATGCAGGGATACTGTTGATTCATATCCGTAGTGACTAAAAGAAAATCATGCTTTCAGTGATTTGATTTCTTTCACTTTTGTGTGTTGGCCAGCCAGAAAGAAATATGATAATTTTTTTGCAACTTAATTGCAGGCTCTTGATACATTCAACACAGCAGTTGTATCTCCCATATACTATGTGATGTTTACATCCTTCACCATTTTGGCAAGCGTGATCATGTTTAAGGTAATCCTCTCTTCTGGTTAATTCTGGGAATACTAAATAGTTGCTTGATTGGGTGAGATTTTATAAGTTTGTTCAATATAGAATGACCATTCGTAGTCCACGGATGGTGTGTACACACCATCCTGTTTATAGATATCTAATTCTCTGCAAGTGTTCAACAACAACAACAAAAAAAAATTAAAATTAAAATTAAAAAATCATCACTGTTATACCACCAATGAAACCCAAACAAATTTCAATAGAACCAATAACATGGCATTGTCCAACAGGACTTAACCTCATTCTTTGAGTATTTCTTTCAAGGGGTTTGTACTCTAAGTTCACATAATTCCAAAATTATCCTAACTTCTCTATCAAATATATAACTCACTTCATATAACTTTAATAGTACTTGGCATGACCAGATACATTTTAAATACCTAAAATACCCTCTCTCGCATACCCCAATACACTCTCTCATGCTCCATGACATTGTAGGCTTGTAGCAAACGGGCGTTTGGGAGGAACATAAGATGGTAAGGAGGGTCGTGTAGATAGGGCTGTTGGCAGGTGGGTTTTAGCTCGGGTCCTAGTTTGCCCATGCATGAACCTGACTAAAGTGATTGGGTTTGGATCCAGGTATCATGTCCTAGGTATCGGATTTGATCCCAATTGGGTTCAGGCACCGTCGGGAACCTGTTGGGTCCTAGTATCTTAGCACTATGTTAGATTTGGGCCCGGTTAATAATTGAAGCTGCACATCTGAGAAGAATGGTTACTGTCACCAATGTTGAAATTATCAGTATCGTTACATGTATTGATGACCGGGGATACGCAATGGAAAGAATGCCTTCTCAATGGTTGGGATTGTTGTATAGAGGAAATATTTGTTCTATCTCCCATCCACAATGTTGTCATGCTTCGAAATTCGGCACCTGGGTTTGCCAGGCCCTAATCCCACATCCCAGGACATGACTCATAGACAATATAAATATAAACATTCCATAAAACATACGCTTTTCTAATATAATATTAAAACATCCAATCACTAGTTCACCACTATTTAAAATCTTACTCACTTTTTCACTATCATTCTTCTTACAAGGAATTCAAACTTGAAAAGGAAACTAAATCTAGATTATCTTAAGCTAAATACCTATTACTCCTCTCCACTCGCTCATTTTCAAGATCCTGATCCTGAAATTGAATGCTCAAAGCCTCAAACATTAGGTGAGCTTATGCAAGCCCAATGAGATCATTTCCTTCACAAGTTTGAAAACATTCTTGATATAAATATATGAAAACATGTAACACGATCTCAAATAAAACAAGTAAACCATGATTTCTAATGCGATGGAATAAACGATGTTATGATCTACTTAAAGCATAATTTCAAAGTAAAACATATATTCCAAGATTAAGACAAACCATGATTTCAATGCAAGGCAAGAGTAATGCCGCAATGCACGAATCATCCAAGACATATAGTCAAGGGAACCCCCGCTTGACAATCCCACTAATAAATGCACGATCATCCTTGGCATATAGTCAAGGGAACCCTCGCTCGATAATCTCACCAATAATGTAATGATTATCCTTGACATGTTGTCAAGGGAATCTCATGCAAACCCAAAAGGAAAAGCAAATAAATCAATAAGAAAAGAAAGAGATTGTGGGAAAAGACCCAACAATCCTCTAGCCAAATGCTAGAGATCATAAATACAAGATTGTGAGCAAGTTCAACTGTCTTCTAGTCTTGAACTAGAGACCACTCCCACTCCCTTCAACAGCCACCGTAAAGAAAATAAGAGAATATTAATCAGCTTGTCTTATTCCATAGGCCATAGGTCCTACTTATAATCAACCTTACAATTTGTAATAAAGGATATGGAATCTAAAAATCTGCAAAAATAGGAAAGCACCTAAATAATAAAGCATTCTAATTAAGAAAATGCCTAAAATAAGAAGATACTTAGATATGAAAATATTTAAAATTATTCCCTACCTAAAATAAAGATGTGAAAGAAAGAGCATATTTCCTAATCTAGAGATTTGAAAGAAATGAGAAGTGGTGATGGGCTGAAAAAGGAAGGTGGTCCTTTTTCTTGTACACGTGCGGAGCGTGCACGCATGAGATGTAGGCATTTTCTTTAAATCTTAATCAATGGGCTTGTGTGGCCATTTGGTTGCATCAGAATCCCCGCTTGATAATCCAACAAATAATGTAATGATCATGTCACGCCCCCAACCTTGAGCCATGGTTATGACTGAACCTGGACTCGGGCGGCTGGGCCATGAGATAACAATTATTCATTCTTATAATAGTTTGAATATAGGGAAATCATAAGGGATCATCAATGTTAAAGCAGTCATCGGGGGTCATCGGGCCAATCCCCAATCTTTTGAATCCTCTCCTCATCCTGAAGTGTATCAATTTAAACAGAATGAGCTTTTCAACACTCAGTGAGAGAGTTCCAAAACAAGAGCACAAAGACATAAAATAGACCGGTAAATTTGACATTGTGGCCTTTATAGCTATACACAAAGGAAGCCCAAGGTAAGTGGATGGAAAAGTTCCTGCTTTACACCCAAACAAACCTGCAAATGCTGCCACTTCTTCCTTGGTTACGCCATCTACAGTTGAGCTATGGGCTTGTATAAAAAACATGTAGAGGATTGGTAAATGTTTCACTACCAGAATTGGTCCTTGGGACTAGATTTTGATGATACTAGTCAGCTCAACTCTAGTGAGGCTGGATTTAGTCAATTGTAACTGAGGAAGACAACAATTTTTTACTTTGCCAGGCCTGCTGGTGGTATGTGTGAATGAATCTACAATGGTGGCTAAGTTCCTCATTCTTCATGATAGAGTGAAATCACTCAAGGGGGTTCCTGTCTATTTCTATCCAGATCCATAGAAAGTCTGATATTGTAGTGAAAAAGCTCTTAGAGATTGAGTTGTGGGACCATTCTTGTGGTGTGGGTTAATTGATCTAGCTCCTCAGCTTGTCTTAGATGTAGCTCGGGCTATTTAGTTCAGAATCAGGATTATAGTACTGGCTTTAGCTTTTGTACTAGGAAACAAGCAATCAGAACCTTTCTTGGACTTGTAGCCTTGAAGCTATTGAACGGCAACTTTTTTAATTGAAGATGTTCGCCAATCGGATATTTTATCCTTTCAAATGAAAGAATGAAATATTCTTTATCTTCTACCAACCTAACAAGGAATTTTCATTTTTTTTAAAAATGGTTTATAAGGAATTTTCATCTGTGAACCCAACCCAACATAAGACTCATATTTATTGAAAATGAATTAAATGAAATAATGTCCACAATATATAATTTTCTTATTCAGCTTTACCATCTTTCTTATTCATCTTGACCATCGTTTTGACCCTCTTTTTCTGGTTTACACATCTAATTCACCAGGAAAGTTTGGATTACATTTGCATCCATGCATTTTGATAATCTTCAATTTTCCAAGATTACCAGAATAATGGAAGTTCCACTATTTGTAGAGAAGTGAACCATGTTGCTGATTGTCATGTGAAGGGTTGCCTTGACTCTATTCCATCAAGAATCTTTCCTACTTTCACCTAGTCATCGTAAATATTGTTAACGATGTGAGGTTAGAGATTAGATATCTAATTCCTTTCAATCTAATACAGGTTGGGATATTCCTAACCAATTACCTAGAAAATAGTTCTACCATATTTATAGTGTCTGGCCATGCTCTGACAGTCACGGTTATTGAGAAGTATTTCAAATTGTCACATCATAACACCTTTGCATGGCTTCCATATTTGGACAAAAATCTATGTTCAAGTTGTGGTAAAATCAGGTAACATTGATTAATGCTTACTCAAATGATACTGTTTGAAGGACAATCTAGCAAACCTTCCTGTTTATTACCTGCCCATTTCTGAAACTCCCAAGGAGAGTTGTAATGAGGCTTGAAAATGTCAAATCTAGAAGGATTTCCTTAGGCAAGGAAAGAGGAAAACATGTGTTCATCGCTGCCACCACCACCACCACCATTGCCTAGTCCCAGCTATTGTTTGCAAACCAGGACTCAGCTTGGCACTTAGTTAGACACTGACTCGGGTTGATCCGTAACTCAGTGGGTTGACTAGGCGGGTTAAGAGCACATTTTTATTATTCTGTGAAATATAAAGAAAATTCTTTGTCAATGTATTCTTCTTTTCCTTCCTGCTCATTCGGTCTCCTCCATTCTCCTCCTACTCAGTAAAAACTGTTTCATCCATTAAAAAATATCATATGCTAATGCTTCCAGAACTTCTTATGAACTGTAGAAAAAAAGTTTAAATTCTTCAGCGCAATGCTCCAATTGTTCCTACCTGTGGACCGTGCTCTTTCAGCTGGTCACTAACTCCAATTATACCTTCTTGATCAGGACTGGGACCGGCAAAATCCATCTCAAATTGTAACAGAGATGTGCGGATTTGTGACAATCCTTTCTGGTACATTCCTTCTTCACAAAACGAAGGACATGAGTGATGGTATGTTTACTGCACTGCCTTTGGGTTTCACTTTTAACTAGAGGAATTGTAGAGTCCTGATCCTGTTGCATCAGACCTCTGTGGTTATTGACTTGTCCAATCAGTACAAGTAAGGATCAGGTGATCTCGATACTTGAGCTGATGGATGGGGGATGCCCCAAACATCTTCCAGGTTGGAAAATCCTAGCCGTTCTATGGCTTTTTCTCGAGGCCACCAGTGTCTTTTTTAACCTTCTAGTTGCTGCGCGCTAATCAAAAGGGTTAGGAGATCTTCCAATCTATTAGATTCCTGGGGCATCCCCTTCACAGTTGGGACCCATGAGATGAATGTTCTGGATTACCGAACTGTGCAGCCCACTTGTACTGCTGAGTGCATCAGGAGACCACATCCTGATGCAAGAGGACCCTATAGTTCCTTTCGAACCATACTGGTCTCAATTGGTGGATCAAGGGTGGTGGTGTCCGACTATACAGGTTTGACCACTTCATCCATTCGTCTTGCTAAGCATGCCGACGACGAGGACGGCTTTGCTCCTGAAGGCATTCCTCTGAGGTGTCAGGATTCCTTGCGGCCAACACTATAATGTATTCATATCATCTCTACACTGGTATTTCATCCACATTTACATGCTTTGGGGTCATCTCTCAAACATCATCCCCACCCTATATAATTTCATATTCTTTTTTAGATGAAAGGGAAAAGAGCAAAAGAGAGTTTTTTTTTTTTTTTTTTCTCGCAGCGGCATCTCTCCCTTGTATGATGAGAGTGGGGGGGGGGGGGAATGTAAGAGTTGTGCACATTGGTTTATATAAACTGTAATATTCAGCTTCAATTTAGGGTGGTGTTTCACACCATATGGACTTTGGACATTGAGGTTAGGGTTGTTTTGAAGATTGTTTCGTGAAAATTCATTTGTAAAATGCAGGACTGTTTGTTCATTTAGTAAATGAAATGGAAGATGTTCATAATATTGTTGATGATGATAGTATGTGTTTAGAATCCATCAGTTGTCAGGAAAGGGGAGCCCAAACATCACATCACCTGTCTGATCATAGGATTGGAAGCCAGATAACATTAGTCCATGGCTAAATTTTCTGTGTTTCTTGATCATCTTCCCAAGGCTTTGCAGTGTATGCTCTGGTCTTTTAGTTCTGATAAGTGAAGCCCATGGTTTGGTGGTCCAGATGGTTGGTCTGTTGCTCCCATTGTGGATGGACCATGGGCCAAAAATTGCTGAGTTTGGAAGATTCTAATCACTTTTTTTAACGGCTACTTGAACCCATGACCTTAGTATTGAAACTCTTGCGAGTCTACTATCATTTGCAGACACCAAATCAAAAGGTTTAGGATTATGTTATGAAGGAGATTTATGGGAACATGGTCCACCCATGGTGGGACAGAAAAGGCCTATGGTTGGATTAACTGAACCATGGGCCCCTGCTTGGTAGATGTCAGAACTGGAAAACCATATTCTGCAGAGCCTCACCCACATCTCTATGTTGATGGATGGGTTATTGTTAAATTGGTCAGCTGGGCTGTAGCACATATATTATGGCCTTGTAACTTTTAGGGGTTTGGTAACACACATGGAGAGAGAGAACGGAGAGACCTTGGGAAAGGATGGGGCTACACACAAACATATGGTTGGCATCCTATTCCCACTGCTTCAGGTGGTGTGGCCCATCTGAGTTAGCTAGGAAGAGGTGCGAGAGCTGTACTACATCCCTCGCAGGTTGTTTGAAGCAATGTCTCCTGACAAGGCAGGCCCAATTGAGAGGGAAATGATAAATCCAGGCAAAACAAAAATTAAAAATGGGCATTTTTCAGAAAATGAGAGGAAAATGTAAATAACAAAAACGTTATTTTCATGAAAAATTACAGAGAGAAATATGGACTGGATTCCCCTACAATACCTGTTTCATGTAGCACCCAAAACACCAAGGCTCCATTGGGCCCAACAGTTGCATATGTAAAGTCTTCTCCGTCCATCAGCTTCTATCCTTGAGCCTAGGCCCAGGGTTAAAAATTCAGTCAAATCCAAAAGTCAGGTGGACCACGTCACGGGAAAGAATGAGGATGGGATGCAAACCCTAGATTATAATTCTCAGCTGATGATGGATGGACGAGTGGATTTACTTATAAAACATGATGCACTTCTCTGTTTTGGATCAAGCTGATATTTGTGTTTTTACTTTCACTCAGGTTCACGTGAACTTTGAAACAAGTTGGATGGCAAATAAACATCATGGTAGGCACTAGGAATGTTTTAACGGCAGGTCCACTTGAAGTTTGGATCTGCCTCATTTTTTGCTCATGTTGCAAAATGTAGGGCACGGATTGGATACTTCCCCTACTGGAAGTTTGGATCTGCCTCATTTTTTGCTCATGTTGCAAAATGTAGGGCGCGGATTGGATACTTCCCCTACTGGTCTTGAGATAGGGACAGGCTAGGGCTCTGAGAACCACTGTGATGTATGGATTTTATTCACTGTCATGCATTTCGCCATGTTATTTTAGATAGGGGCACAAAAATGAGGCAGATTCAATGCTCAAGTGGACCAAGAAATGGGAATTAAACGCTATGGTTGAAAACTTCTTGAACACCACGGAGGTTTTAGATCAAGTTGATATTTGTGTTTTACCTTCATCCAAGTCTCTGTAACCTTACAAACAAGTTGAATGAAAAGTAAATATCATGGTGGCCTTGGGAAGGCTTAAATTGTAGGTGTCATTAACACAGCTGCTTTCTATGGTGTGGCCCACTTGAAATTTGAATCTGCCTCATTTTTGTAGCCCAGCCTAAAATAACATGTAAAAATGCATAGACGTGTGGATAAAATACATACATCACAGTGGCTCTCAGAGCAGGCGGAGTAAAGTACTAAATCCGTGGCCCAAAAGAGCAAAATGCAGGGTCGACGTGGATATAATACATACGTCATAGTGACGTCAATACAAGACGCAATCCGCTTTCCAAAAGCAGCATTTGACAGGTAATAGTGTTGTGGAAGAGACCAGCCACCGCACCAAACGTAGAGAGTACGTTCGGTCACTTCTCAAGTGGGGTCCATCTTAATCATAGTTACCCATGACTCACGTTTTCAATTTGGCCGTCATTTCCAAGTCTGGAGTGGATTAGCTTATTGGGTGTTAACCTTACCGTGTGGGGTCCACCTTGATGATTTTTTTTTTTTTTGTATATCCACGCCGTCCATGCATTTTTTCAGCTCATTTTAAATATGTTATCCCAAAACTTAAGCAGATCCAAATCACCGGTGGACCATATCCCTGGAAAAATGGCTAATGGCCATTATGGTTCTACTTAAAGTGGGCCCCACGAAGTTTTTAACGGTGGGTGTTCAATTCCCACTTTTTCCTGTGGTGTGGTCCACCTGACATTTGGATCTGCTTAATGTCTAGTACTATGGTCTAAAATAGGGTAGAAAAACGGATGGACGGCTTGGATATAGAAAACATCATCAAGGTGGCCCTAACGGTAAGGGTTACACCCACTAGGGTGCTACCAGGGTAACACCTAATCCACTCCCTAACAAAATCCGGTGGTAGTTCACCGCTACTTCAAAACACTTGTAACTCATCCTCTTACACGTGGCACACATCTGGGGCAATCCAACCATTCAATGGACGAATATAAAATAAATTGTGGACCCTCTAAATCATGGGTCCCATTCTAGATGAAACGTGATTTGAATCTTGCAACTGATCGAATGATCTGAACCATTTAACTTTGATCAAGGTATCTGGACCACTGATTAATTTTGCTTTTGGACCCTCCATCCACCATTTGGATGGTTGGAAATTTGGATTATTCAACCGCTTTGATTTTGGGCCTATGATTCATAGAGTTAGGCTAACGACTCAACCAAAGAGGAAGAGCCAACTCACACCTACCCTCAACCGTTCCATATCCATTTGGCAGTGTCCTCTGTCCAATTTAAAAATCAAAGGATCGGATCATGGCCGTTAGTTCAACAAAACTCAATACGGAGCACTTACATGTGGTGCGTTTTGGGGGAATGAAGAAGCCACGTGGAGACGTTTGCTGGGTTTAGTAGTGTTGATCGGACGGTTATGGCAGATGTTAAAAATGCATCACGGTGGGGCCCACACAGCTCGACCTCATGGGACGTTAAAATCAGCTCGAGCGCATTGTACCTTTTCCATATATATATATATATATATATATATATATATATATATATATATATATATATATACTCATGACCGTTTATTAGGTTGGACCCGCCGTGCCATTGGCACAAAACTCAGGGATACCAAACACTCTTTAAACAAAGAGATAATGAATATCCCTTATTCCAATCCTACTCGCAAGCTTCAATAAACTTTTTTATTTTGATTTTTTTTTTTTTCTCTTGAATTTAATAGCCTTTCGGCCTAAGTAGAAAGTGCTTGCTTGGAGAATCTACAAAGAAAATCTTCCTTTCTTTTCCTTGAAGCTTTTCCTTAAAACTTTTCCTGAACTCTTAAAACCCCTCCCCACTCTTCCAAAACCTTCCCCACTCTCCTAAAATGAGAAAATGAGTGGGATTTTATAGACAGGAATCCAATTGTCACCAGTGTCTCCTTGACCTGATTTCACATTTTTAAAGAGTTTTAGGTGATAAGATTGATGAGTGCTGGTAAGTGGACTTTTTGGTATTGATGGTACTTGGATCTCCACAAGTCTTTTGTGCACATTTTTCGAGGTGTTTTCGTCACATCATCAATTTAGGTGCCACTGACAGAAGTAGGTGGGCCAGGGTGATTGGTGGTAATCCGATTATCATTGGTGCCCTTTGGCTGATCTGAGTCATTGGTGGTTCCGAGAGGTCCTAGGATTCCCTACATCTAACCCGTTCAAGTTTGCAATGGCTCGTTGGAAGGCCGATTTTGAAGTTCAATTGAATTCCTTCAAAATTCTCTCTCTCATCCTGGGTGGAGTGTTTATGCATTATCATTTATGTCCTATTTAGGAAGACATTATGCATAGGGTGTAGCGCATAGCATGTAACATGTAGAGTGTAGTGCATACTACTGCCTTGGAGCCATTTTCAAGGGTCCTGATAATCAACACTCAACTATAGCTCAGTGCACATGAACAACTAGTGAGGAAGATGCTACTGGAACTCAAACAGTTGGCGTGGAGCATTGCTTAGACAATATGCATGGGGCCACTGTAGGAGGCTATGGCATGTGCAAAGCCATGATGAGTCCTTAGACTCTCAGTCTCCTCCTCACCTTGTTGGTGCCTTGGTGCAACGTGAAGGAAAGAATGTTAAGGTCTCGAAGAGATCTTTGGAAGATTCGAGAGAGAGAGAGAGAGGAGTATGAATTATTATGAATGTTTAAATGAAATGCCGGAAGGGCTATTTATATGAGAGGGAGGTGGTTATTTTCTACTTTTGAGCTACAGTGACAACTAGTTGTTGAGGTAGTTATGCCATTATGAACACGTAGCACAATGTCATTAGAGGCCTACAAAGTTCCGTTGGTGCGCAAGTGACCACCTCATATCAATCTACATTGCCTCTAGTGTGGGCATTGGATGAGTGATTCGCATTGGGCTGCCCTTGTACAGTTGGAGTGTCGTGGACTGTCTTTAAGGAAGATGTCCAAATTGGATCCATGTTGTCCTTAGGCAATAAGCATGGAGCATGGAAGGAGGTCCCTCATTGGTCTTAATTGTTTAATGTAGAAGAATGAAGAGAATTGGTGTTGCCCTTTAACAATGTGGACGATTGGTCTTGTGCTATCCCTTGCATTGGCGCGGACTATTTTGCACTACCTAATGGACGTGAGCACAGATGGAACTTGTTGATGCAGAAATCTAGTTAGCCTTCCTTGGATTTTTGTGTACCTGCACAAAGAACGGACAAAGGAGACCCTGGCTAGCACAGGGGTCCCTCCGATGCCTAAGTCGGGTAGGGAGTCTGGGTCTAGTCGAATAAGGGATTTTAGGCTAAAGATTGTGCGTATCTTTTATCATTAGAGGGACTCCTATTTATAAGTGAGGAAGGACAGTGGCGTAGAGGAGATCTCCATGTTTAGTAGGGTGTGTTGTAGTAGGAATCAGATCCTATACATATTGTGAGGATCTTCCGGGATTCGTGGCTAGGATTTTGAGTATACTCGTATTACGGTCAATTCCCTAAATCCTTGGTTGGGATCCTAGATAGACACCGCTGGGATCAAGTCGGAACTAGCAAAAGAAAGGTTGTGCCAACCTGAGTCCTTTAGCGAACAACTGTCGAGTTCCTTTTGGCATAAGGCCGACCGGGGGTCTTCCGACCTACTGACAAGTTGATCAGGCTCGACCTCATCTCCAACTCTATTTAGGGCTAGAGGTCAAACCTTTTAGTCGTATCTATCGTTGTTCGACCTGATGAAGTGTACAAAGTCCCGACCTGATCTTATATTCTTGGTCGACCCATTCTTCTCATAACAAAACTTAGCAAAATTTTCATCATTTGCGATTTATCCAAATATACGTAAAGCATTTGAGACACTGTTAAGTATGCTATTAAAGGCCCTAAAATCCTTTGATTTTTTTTTTCATATGTGTGTCCTAAAAAGTTTGGATTCTCACGTCACGGGCATAAAAAATGAATAAGGACTAAAATGAGAAAGATTCTTGTGGGAAAAAGCAGCAATGAACTATGCATTAATTTTTTATATGCTCAACAACAATCTCGCTTGTACTCATGGGTATATGCGCGGGGGCCCTCACACTTGACTGACTCTGAAGCAACATGTAAAAGTGAATCTTCCTATTTCAATATGACTGTTGTCAATCATAGCTCAAAACCAATCACCATTTGTGACAACACCATCGATTCTAGCATGTACCTAGTCTACTCACTCCCTCTTTCGAGCTTTATTTATGCCATCTCATTTGCCTCCACCTCTATCAGCCATTCACCATTAACCTCAAACTTTACCGAGATCTATCTCTACTAAACATGATCTGTTATGCATAGATCTGGTTGAACGTCTATTGCAAGTTGCCATTGTTATCACATGGTGCTCGCCGTCAACATAGATTTACCTGTCTTCCTTACTTGTAGTTGCACCCAATCACTAGAATCATCCCCGATCATGACCCAATTTGACAAGTTCTATTGCTAGAAACATCACTTTTACCATCCTCATTATCTACCATTGTCAGTCACCCTTATTTGGAACTAGTCTTATAGGCCTTTTATAGTCCACATCTCTTGCCACGACCATTCCGAACATTGTCGTCCATTTCAATACCCAAACCTTTCGCTCGGTCATTTTTGTCAAATTCATACGTCTATTCCTCTCTGTGTTCTCAACCACATCTTCGACACCAATATGTGATTGCTCGTAAAATCCTGACACTCATTGCAATGACCACCGCTTTCATTTCAACATTATGCCCCATTACGACCTCTGGAATCAAAGAAAATTTGGGGGCTTGCAATTTTTAACTTTCTTTTTTCAATTATTAACTTTCTTTTTTCCTTTTCTTTAATGTTTGTTGCTCCAAGCGTATACAAAAATAAGTATGCATATGCATTGGATGACCTATCTATGTCATTTTTTGACCGATTTGTTGTGCGATGTGAGTGAATGCTTGTTGCCTTTGTCATGACTATTTGTTGTGATGGGTCTTTTGCTTAAATAAGTTCTTCATTGTATTCGACTTCTTTGTCCAATCTATTTTTTTATGTCGACCCTTTTAACCGGATTTATTATTGTGCTTGAGCTTTTGGATTAGATACCATTACAATATCGACTTTATGGCGATTTTTTTTCTAAGCATATAGAGCAATTAAAAAGAGCAATGATTGAATCTTAAGCCACATGTTCCAATATAAGAGTAATAGTTATAATTCTAGCCACCTGATGTACCACTGGATTCGCAAGTCAATAGTAGTGTCAATGATTCACACCCTAAAAGTCATCGAGTGTGCAGTATATAGTAAAGTTGTACATGTAGTTCACTCATTGTGCAATGTTGAATGTATGTTTTTTAGTAGATTTTGCATGTGAATTGTTGTTTTGTGGCCTAATGGTTGTCGAGTTTAGATGACCTGTTATTGAAGAGAACATTCAATAGATGACAAAAACTTACTATACTGATAAGCATTACTTAAAAGTTTTATATTTAAAACTCTTATGTGTGAAGGGGAGTAATGGCATGTGTTGATCATCATCATCATCTTTGTCTATACTCTTATTATTCTCAATGAAATAAACATGTTACAATATAATCTTAAATAACCCCTCAAGATGTTGTTATTCTGCACAAGAGACTACATTATGAAAATTGTAACATGTTTATTTCATTAACAATAATAGGAATACATAGAAAAGGTAAGAGATCTATAAGAGATTTGTAGAGGTCTTAATACATTTGTGTGTATCTAAATGGAGAATCGGATTCTAGCCTAGTTGTTGATTTTTTAATTGGTAAAGTCACGTATAGCTAGAAATAATCTTATTGGATCTCCCGCATTCAGGTAGTTGCTAAAGCAGGTCATGTTATTTTCTCTCATATTTTTCGAGAAGGGAACGAACCGGCTGACGCTATGGCTCGGTTGGCCAACTCCTCCCAGGTGAACTCTCTGATTCGTCAACCGTCTCTTCTTCCATGGCGTGTCAGGTGTAGTATTTTCCTTGACAGAGTCAGCCTCGGCGCGATTCGCCAGAGGCCCCCTTAGGGGGGCCTAATTGCTTCCTCTTTTCTTTTGTCTTGCCTAGTTTATGTCGCTTGCCAGTTTATGATAGACTACTCTCAGGTCATTTTTTCCTGAGGCAGCTTGAATGTTAATTCCTGTAAATTTTGGCTTATGAAAAAAGGGGGGGTGTTGCTTTCTAAAAAAAAAAAAAAGAAAAAAAAAAACTATATATGTATACATAAGTATCATATTCTAATACAGCGGATACTTAAGTGTTTTTCTAAACATCCAACCAATTAAATGATTCTCTAGGATTTCGTGGTGATAACCTCAAATTTTACAATAATAAAAATAAAAAAGATGATTTAAATCTTACTTGAAAGCGATAAATTGCATGGACAACTTTTCGCAAATAAGTTATCATTGTAGATTCTTTAATAAAAGATGTCTCTCCCCGACCTATCATAAATGGAAAAGGATAATAAAATTGTCATCTACACTTTTCATGGGGGTCAAAAGAGACATGAATCATCCGCTAGGTGGACCACACACTCTCACGTGTGACAAAGATAAGAGAAGAATGGAGGAATGAATAATACTCTTTCTCACATTTCTTTCTCACTCCACTAGGTGATGCTCAAGATCTTTTTTAAGCTTTTTTTTATATATACTCCTCTCTATAATAGAATCTTATAAATGAGGGATTAAGATTTGAAGTGTGCATAATAATATGGTGCTCCACTACCTTATGGACTTCAAAATATCCTACTGTGAAGGAGTTTGTGGATCTGCCTCATATATTCACATACTCGTGATCTAATCCTTGTACTTTCTAGGTCATCCACCATAGATATAAATCACATGTTGATCAAATAATGAGTCATCAGATATGGATCATTAAGTCATCATTAAATGCAATCAAAATAATTTTAAGAGTTAAAATAAAACTTTAACAGTTGAAAGCCTTCATAAGGCTGATTAGAACCTTTTAAGTGTAAACCCTATAGTAAAACCACTTGATAAGTTGATGATTTAATCAAATCTAGCTTATAACAAGTTCTTAAATAAACCAAATGGATCTCGTGTTGGCATGTGCAAGAATTAATAAACCCTGATGGACATGCTTAGTGTCACTCGCTTTGGTGACCTCTATGAAAGTTTGTAAAGTGAACTAAAGCCGCCTAATAAGGATCAACGACCCTTACACGCTCTTATGTCTAATGATATGATCATCTTTTGTGTACCATTAAGTTTTTGATCTTATGATTATAGTCCAGGCTAATAGGCTCCTAGACAATTAATTTGAACTTCGATCGTCCAATATAAGTGTCTAAAAGTCCAATATTATTATGTTATATATATATGACACACTTACACTTTTGTATAAGATAACAACAAAAATGTAACAAATACCAAGTCAGCTATTGATGGTGGAAACATTTTATCCCGACTCAAGTTAATCTCCTTATATAAGATGATCATATATCTCAAAGAATAACGTCCCCAGATGTGTTTTTAGCATTTGTGTTTATCATGATTCGGTAGGATATTAAAATCCATAGAACACAACTCTCCCTGATCAATAACCACTGTGTCCAATATCAAGATTCCAAGGACTAGAGAGTTCATTCATTACATAATTCGACTCATATAAGTTTAAAGCAACACCAAATATTATCATCTAAGGCATATCACGTTGTCTAAAGTACTTATGGTCATTAATACCAATAACTAAGATCGGCCTTATCACATTCACATGTCGAGTGAATTAAGATGCACATTGGTTTTTCGGGATATAACTACAATACTAGTAGATCGCTTTAAGCATTAGAAAATTCTAGTGTGACTTTGTAATACCCCGATTCTCCAATACTCGAGTATTGGATGTCCTTGAGTTTTATCGATGAAATTCTAATTAAAAAATAGGAAGTTGCACGTTCTTATGTGCATGTGTACTTAAATACTCAGGGATCGCAAGTCAAAACCCAACCTAAGAGCCTATGACTCAATCGAATCCCATAACCTAATGGAATGAACCACATTAGATCACCAGTGGACCCAAACTCCCAAGATCCTTCGTCCATTAGTTGAGATGTCTGATCATGTAGGATCTATTATAGAATATGTCAAATCGAATATTCAGTTGAAGGTTAACCTATGAGATGCATTCGATCGGACCTCAGTGTCAGTTAGGCGAATCGTCATTCGATCCCATCGAATTAGAATCATAACCTAAAACACTGGATCACCAGTCCATTAGGCTTGGATGCGCGAGTAGTGGGAGTTAGTGGTACATTTCAATGAACAAGTTAACTGAGTATGAGTGAATGATTAGCAAAAAACATAGGGCTTAGGACCTCGAGAACAATGACCTAAGTCAATGCTGGGCTAATCTGGTCTATGTCGGATCAACCAACTGGCGTAACATAAAAATAAGACAGAATTGGTATTTGTCAGCCCGATCAACCGATCGTTAATTCCTATCAGTCCAACCAACAACTGTCGTCGGTCTAATCGACAACCTCTGAATTTTCTAAAATTTTCGTGTGAGGCTATTAAAGGGCCTTTGCCAATTTCTTTCATTTTCTAGGTTTGAGAAATGGGGGAGATAGAGTATGGAAGTGAAGGAATGAGAGTGAAAGGGAGGGAAATTGAGAGATTGAGTAAGAGGGTGAGGGTGCGATTAGGTGCGGATTGTCACATTGGGCCATTCTTCGCCAAATCCTGATCATGCACGTCATCCCATGTTTTCTCCTGTCGAAAAATCGATCGATTTGCTGGGTAAGGAGTTCTCACATGGTGTAAGCATTTCTTTCCATTATTTCTAACAACATTGCAGTGGTTAGGATTAGAAATCCTTCATTTCCATCCCAATCTTAGAATTTTTAATATTAGAGTTTGTTCATGGTAGGAGTTGTGGCCCCGCAAGCAATGTGCGTCGGCCAATTCTTGTATGAGATTTGTAATTGAGCTCAACTTTATTGGAGCTTCGGTGTTGTGCTGAATTCAGGTATCGTTTGCCGAATCGAGTTAGGGTTTGTGCAAATTCAGGTAGAAAATTTTTTTAAACTCTTGTTGAAAGTTTAATTAGGTTAGAATCTAAATAATTAATGATGGTATTATCAATGGATCAGGGTTTGGATATTTTTTCTAAATTTTCTATGCCTAGGTTGCATCTGAATCGATAATCTTTTATTTTAATGTGAGATTTATCCTTTAAGCTTTTCGGTGACATTTTTAATCTTGCAATAGTCTCAACATTCGATAATCATGCTAATCAATTTATAAATCATGTAATAACCCTTGTAACCTATATTACGTGCGTTAAATATAGGATGAATTATTAGAATATATAACATGCTTAATTCCTTATTATAATGTATAACATGTTTAAAATCATGTATACGATCACGTAATATATTTAGCTCAATGCTTAGGTTGAATTACACACGTGCATTCTTTAATTGCGAGGCATATGAATATAATCATTCTCTTACAGAATTCATGTAGATAAGTTCTTTGTTGGATCATCTGGTACATTGAACTAATGACCGCCTTGAATGGATTAATGGAATTGGATTGCGGACCTACCACCTTTATGTATCATTGTGTCTTGTTAGCTTTGTAATTTGGGTGGAATCCCATTAGTGTCTCGTTAGCTTGCCTAGTTGGCTTTTGTTTAGAGGAACCCGTTTATTGGATTTATATATTAGGATGGTAAAGCCTATTTGTTGGACTAAGGTTGATCACTAGTTGTAAAGGCTTATTAAATGACTGCTTGCGATTGAATTAATAAATGTTGGATTAATCATGCATTCATGGCACACGGTCAAATTGACTGTTTGAAAGACTTAGTCTCGTTTAATTTTAAGTTGAGTCAATTATTTAAAAGACCCAAAATCTTATGATTGTAGGTTGGGCTGACTCTTTGAGAGACACGGTCCCTTTATTTACTGCAAGCTTGGTTCATTGTTTGAAAGACCCAATATTTGAATTTCGAGTCCAGTTGGTTATTTGAAAGACCCATTCATTTGTATTTAGTCTGACTGGATATGCATTCCTCGAGTGAAAAACATTCATGAGTTCATGCATTTAAACAAGATGCATTATAATTAGAATTGTTTTGGTATGTTTCTTTTTATGAAACTATACTTGATTAATATGTAATTGTGTAACTTTGGAGGAATTTCTCACCAAGTTCGTCACTCACATATCAAGTTTTAAAAAATAGTGGATGCATGTATATGGAGTGTGGCACTAGGGATCATCTTGATAGAGTTTGGTGAAGAGATAGCGAGTAGGGAGGCCTTAGCTGGTTGAGCTTTGAGAGCTCGAGTAGTTAGCTTTGTTTTGTGACTTTCCCTTACTATTGACAATTAGTACTATGATTTGTTTATGATTTGTGGTAGTCTCTATGAACACATCATGGATTCATATGCCTTATTCGGATATTTGTCATGTTGCTTTATGTTTTATTTATCTTATTTTTTCTTTGACATCCATTAATCTTAATATGCACTACTCTGATTTATCTTCTCATGAGAAAATTGATAATCTGATTGAATACATACGTGGAAGAATTCCCCACGTGTGGCATTTCTAGATGACACTAGGGTTTGTGTAGATAGAGCATCGTACACAAGCGACAAAAAATAATAACATTATCAGTGACAGTGCTAATGCGCTGGAATATTTTAATGTTAACATCCTGTGACGTGGGATCTGAATTTTCGTACTCAGATGCCAGGTTTAGGAGTGTTACCGACTCACACAGGAGCTACCACTTTATGCAGGAAGGAGTAATTTAATGCACATGAGATTTACCCATATATCAAGTGTATTAGGTCTATCCAAAAATTAGAGGGCTACACCATCCGAATCGATGATGTAAAACATGCCCAATACCTCTAAATTCACTTGAAGCTAGGGCTGTCACCTGCTACAGTGTGTGAGCTAACTCCATGGACTTGACCCGATTTTAACAAGTATGGTTTTAATTTTTAAGACTTATTTTAAAATCGGGTTGGTCAGTCCCGGCTAAAGTCGGGTGTAGACGGTCCAGATCAGGATCCAAATGATGGACCAGTATGAAATCAGGTCTGCTCAGGTCAGGTCAGTTCAGATCCAGATATTTCTTGCCCTTAGGCAATTTCACCATATCATAGGTGTGGTTCTTATGCAAGGATTTCATCTCCTCTTGCATAGCTTTCAACTACTCTCCCTTATGCTCGTCGGCTAGGGCCTCAGAATAATCTTCTGGCTCTCCCTCATTGGTTAGCATAATGTACTCATGCGGCGAGTACCTCTTAGACGGCTGTCTGTCCCTAGATGACCTCCTCACCTGTGGCTCGACAGGTGGATCAAGTGGGGACTGCTCCCCTGGTCCATCTTCTGAAGGAACTCCCTCGTCCTCTGCATCTTACTGTACTCCCCCGTCATCAGGCACCACGGGAGGAGTAATCGGATCCATGTCCTCTAGCTCACCTAAACTAGGCTGGTTCTTCTCTGGCTTACCAATGTCTTCGATACACTGATCTTCAAAGAATACCACATCTCTGCTCCTGACGAACTTCCTCTCGGTCGGATCCCATAACCTGTAACCGATAATGACATTGTATATATTAATCATCTCTAGTAACAGGGTGAGGTTTGCTAAGCCATACGCATGCAAGACAGCTCACACTACTAATGTGTCAAACTGGCACATGTGTATGGTCTAATCCATCTATCCAAGTGGTTCCAACAGTAAAAATGTCCTTGTTCTACAAGTGAGTTGTTACCATCCCGAACTCGACTGTAGACCCAAGTTCTAAACACCTGACAATGACCGAATCCGGGCCCTCAAAATGACACCCAGAACCGAAGGACCCGGACCCGGACCCGATCAACCAGGTCAAAGAAGAACCTGAACCATTGACAGCCCTACGTGGAGTGGCCCACCACAGTTTTGAAGTAGCCTGATTTCTGGGAATCGCCTCAGGTGAATGGATTATACGGCATACAAAGCACCGTGGTCTCATCTCAACCGTTCCTGTTTTGGTTCCAGCTTTAACATGAGAAATTATGTGGTGATAGATCTGCACCGTGGATAAGTACTGGGACTGTGTTCAAGCGTTCCGCCCAAACCTATTTACAATGATCACTACTGTAGTGGGGCTAACTGATAGAGCCATAGAACCGGTGGTCATGGCCCTGTTCTACTCGAGTTTGGCTAGAGCTTGTATGAGTACGTGTAACACAGGTTAATTAGTCCTACACGCACCTCTACATGCATCCACATGTGCAAACGTATTACATGTGTAGAACATCTGAGCCTTGCATCAGGAAGCCAGACATTTAAGAAAATAATCGACGGTCTGAAAAAATTGCTAGTTTTTTCGTAACATTTCATATGGTGATGTATCTAACACACCACTTGTCTGATCTTTTTCAGTCAGTTCATCTACACCGTCGAGAGCGCGACTTGACTGCGAGCCCAGTAGCAGTGATGTGGGTGTGACCCTGATTGCAGGGCCCACCTTGATGTATTTATTATATATCCATGCTGTCTATCTGTTTATCCTGCTTATTTCTGGATATGGTCCCAAAAATGAAATGGATACGAATTTCAGATAAACCACACCATAGGAAACAGTGGTCACTGAATACCCATCATTACAAACCTCCTAACGTCCATCGATGATGTTTATTAACCATCCAACCTATTGATAAGATAAAAGGAAAAAATAAACATCAGATTGATTCAAATTTTCTGTGGCCCATAAATGATTTTCAATGGGCTGTTTCACGTTGTGGGGCCCACCTCTTCAGTTTTGGGACCATGGCCTAAAATAATCTCAAAAAATGGATGAACGGCGTGGATAGATGATGCATATATCGAGGTGGGCCCCTCCGGTCAGGGTCTCACCCACATGAGTAGTTCCAGGGTCGCAGCCAAGTCGCGCTCCACCGTAGATCCCATGACACACGGCACAGATGTGCTTCACACGTGCCAGGTTGGCATTTGTGGCTTCCTATATATCTTTCTAATAATAACGCATGCTCTCATGATTCTCAATCATCTTTATCTCAACCCATGTGGGACGTAACCTTTTTTTGTTCCTTTTATTAATGAGCCCTGCTCCTCTACAACTCCATGTAAAACAAGCTCATTCTACAAGTGCTCGACCTGGTGCCCACTGCAGTGCTTGTGCTAAATCCAAACCGTATATCACGTGATCCCCCACATGATGTAGGGACCACAAAAAAATCATACATATTCAACTTCTATGTAGGCCACACTATAAAAGGAAATGAAAAACCGTCCAAAAACCTCAATATTCACATGATGGTTAGATCATCCTGATTTTTGATCCGTTAAACTTTCATAACGTGAAAGCTCTGATGGACGGATCGGATGTCATGAAAACACACCAATGGGTCCCAAACCAGTCCTTGTGAAACAACTTATCTGCAAGGACTCGTTCATAACCAGACCCGTTTTAATGCAATACAGGAAGAATCTTCCTGACCTAGTAGCAAAAAAGATGGCCCACCATGACGGCTGTCTTGATGAAAATGGATTGACCTAAACCTGCTACACTCAAAGAGTCATCACCGAAGGTGGGCCCCACCAGAAAGACTTTCGTCAACCCTTGATTCGCCATTGGAGAAAGTGGGGTAGGCCGTCCGATTAAATTTGAGGGATTATATGGTACGTACTGTTGACTATTGAGTATGGTAGCTCGTACTCATTCACACATCCACCGTACGTAATGGGATGCATGTATGTCAATCTAGATCATCTGAACGGTCTACGCAGTTGTGTGGTAGGGAATGGCCCAAAAATAACACTGATCTGATGGTTCTGTATCTACGGAAGAGCCCACGTGATGAACCAACCGCCTACATTGATCTACATTTATTTCACATGTATCTAGGATGGGTCTAACAGGATGCTCCACCATAGTTTTCTAGAGTGTATGCTTTTCATTCGGATGCAATCTATTGAGATACCATTTGATTGAATTAAGCGATCTGAGCCCTTGATTGAGACCTGATAGTATCCAACATTCAAGATTACTTCGAGACCATGAAGCAGACTGATCTGGCGAATAAGATGGTCCGACTGCGGTGCTCCAACGGATTTTGCCGCACATGCGACTGGTTTTCAATGGGCTGTTTCACGTTGTGGGGCCCACCTCATCATGAGGTGTGTATTACATCCAGACCGTTCATCCACTTGGCGATCTCTTCGTGAGGATTAAGGCGAAAAAATATGAAAGATCTAACAATCAAGTGGACCACACTACAAAAAGCAGGGAGAGATTGAACGTCTACCATTGAAACCCTTCCGGGTCACGAAAGTTTTGAATCAATATGATATTTCTTTTTCTTATTCATCAAGATACTTTTGACATTATGAACAGATTGGATGGAAAACAAACGTTATTGTGGGCTGTATGAATGTTTCAACTGTGAAAATTATTATCCCGCTCCTATTTGTAGTGCGGTACATTTAAGTTTTTTTATATGAATTAGTTTTTTGTCTCATGCTCTAAAATAATATTAAAAAATAGATAAGCATCAACTTTGAACCCTTCGTGCAACTCGAGGGGCAATAGCGCTCGTCTTCTCACGACACGTAAGTCTTACATCAGCTATCTAGCTGGTGTGTGGTACACCAGCATCCAGATCCTGTGCCCAGTGTTCGTGGAAAATCGACACAGATTTCCTGATAAAGCCTTACGCAAGAAGTTCCTATACAGGATATTGGGTGTGGTCTAGTCCATGTATGTGGGTTTGTAAGCTCATTTTAGGATGTTCAATGAAAAATGAGGTGGATGCAAAATTAAGTTGGTTCGCACGAGTGGAAAATTGGGAAAAGAAATCCCTACCGTTTAAACCTTCCTGAACTCCACCTTGATGTTTATATACTATGCGAACCGTTTATAAGGTCATTTCCAATGAGATAAAGTGAAAAAACTTAAAATATAGCCTGATACAATAAGAATGCTTTAATTGTGCTCCCTGAATGCCCGCTGTTACCTCTCGTGTTGCCCACTTGAATGTTTTAATTACCTTATTTTTTGGTCGCACGTCTTAAAATGAGCTAAAAAAATAGATGGACGGGGTGTATTTCTTAAAAACATCTCTATTTGCCCCTCTTACCGTCCTTGCACAGGAACTTCGAAAGGCTTTCCCAGGAAATCCGCATCGGTAATGTGGTCCACTTGAGATTGGGATATACGTCATTTTTGGTCTCATACTATAAAATGACCTAGAAAAATAGATGTACGGCATGGATGAAACACATACATCATGGTGGGACCCACAGAGCACCGACCACATTGGCTGGTGGCAGAGGAGTAGCCAATCCGTTTCCATCTACAACAACAACTCTGCTTGTGGGCCCACTGTGGAGGAGTTGGTCTTACCATTGTTGCGACAGAGGATCCAGCGTTCGTCGCCACCCATTGGAGCCCAGATGATGAGATGTTCATGATTTGAACCGTCCATTTTCACGTTGCTACTATAAATAAGCCACCGCTCCATGCGTGCCAACCATTGGAAAATTTCTTGTCATTTTTTAAAATCATCCAAGTGATGGTCACAATCATCCTTCATCTGAATTTATGCAGTGGATCGCACATCTTTTATTCCAAAAAATGGACGGTCCTGATTGTAGGAGCACTAAGCATGTGGGTCCGTGTGTGGCTACACATGCAGGGTCCTTAAGTCACCAAAGAGACAAAACGAAGTCAATGAAGAAAGCAACCCATCATCTTACTTCCAAAAGTGGGCCACCTCCATACCCTTCCCTCCTTTATAGCCGTTGCATTTGGGTTGGGTGGGTGCGAATTCAAAATCCAATGGCTAGTTGTCACACCTTGCACTGGTGGGGGATGTCCCTCTCAAAAAGCTGATGTGCAAGAGACTCTAGAGACGCTCGTGTCCCCGGGGAATCCGGCGGTAGATGAGATGTCCAACTACCATGAAAACGAAAATTTGAAATATGTGGGGCCCACTCCCCCACCCATCAACACACCCATCTCCTCCATTGATTAAAAAAAAAAATCAATTAGATTGAATTTCCCCGTTTAAGATAAGGGGCAAAAGAAGCAACAGCTCCTTCCCCAATACCCTCTCCCTCTTCTCTCCTCTGTGGAAGAACAGGAACTAATTCACGAAGAGATGATGGAACAGTCGCTGATTTCCGACGATTTCACATTCCCCACGCTCGCCGACAATAGCTCTCCATCCCTTTTCCAATTCCCCGGCTTCTCCGACTCTTCGCTCTGGTACTTTCCATCCACAACTAAAGAAGAAGAAGAAACTCATGAACGGGAAAGATCAGCGACGGTAGAAGACAGCGAGAAAACGGATAATTTGCAAAGAGGTATTGAATTCCCCAACGTTGGTCATCTGAATTCAGTGATTTCCGACGATGTTGATGTAACTTCCATTGACGGAGATGAGAAGATGGACATGTTGTGGGAAGATTTCAACGACGAATTGAGCCGTCAGGCATCTTTGGGTAGAAAAGAAGTGAAGATGGGAAATGGGTGGGAAGCAGATTCTTCTAAGATTACAGGACTTGGTCATGTGAAGACCTTGAAGGTGTCGAAAAGTACTAGCTTGCTTCCACATGGAAGACCCAGCTTGTTGGTCATATTGAAGGTCTTGAAGAAGCTCTTTCTGCTTCATAACTCTCAGTGTCCCAACAGAACATAGACAAGGTCTTGAAGAAAAGGATCTGGGCCAGGAGAGATGGAAGATGTGAATTCAGAGATACCATGATACACGTGCAAGATCCAGTCCGTTCATGAGGTGGGGACCATCGTGAATATGCCATGGCCCAAACTAATACTCTTCTATTGATGAAAATGATCAATTTTCTGTATTCAATTTACAGGGTGTGGCCCACCCATGGATGGATTGGCCTTTTTTCATTTTTAAGGTGCAGGTAAGTTAATCTTGAGGCCCACATGATCAACGACTCAGATCGTGCGCACGTGTGCCACGGTTCCCTTTCTGCAGATTGCTTTCACCTTACTGATGGTAAATATACAATCTTCCCTTCTAAGAAGAAGAAATGGTATATGTATTTATTAATGGTAGGGAAAAATCAAATGCTTGATATACTTGATTTTCTGTTTCTTGAATTGAAGAAAGTGTTAATATTGAGGATATATTTATTTAAATTTGTGATTATCCCTATTTCTTTGGATTTCTTCATCTTAATCTGATTTTTATCAGTTTTCCTTTTATCAGTGTCCTCTGATGCATCACAAGGGTCATTTCCTGATGTTCTTGGTGTATAAAAGTGGGGTCCATAGTTCTCTGATGGGCCCCACAGTGATCAGAACCACCGATTAAGTCCTCGATGATAAAACATGTCTATTGTAAAATGAAATTAAGGGCTTGTTTGGATGGGATTGAATCCTGAACTTTCTGAATTTCTCATGCAAAAGTATTTGAATCCCAGAAGGTTGGAGTTTGTTTAGGAAAAACAGTCAGTGGCCGTACAAAAACATAACCTTTTTAGATACTCGTTTCAGACCATGGCAAATGCTGCGTATCAGTCAAAATTGTGTTCATGGCCAGCTCTTTAGAAAAATTTATGGGTGATTCTTCTGTAATCGAATATGGTAGAGTGAGATTTTGAGGAAGTGTTTACAGAATCTTGTTTTATTTATAGAAATGATTTATGGAAATAGCAGCCACCCATTCTATTAATATGAACACATTTAGGGTCTGTTTGGATACTACCAACTAAGTTATTTTGTAACTTATATTAAATCATTTTTTTTTCAATTTAGTTTGGTAAACATGATTGTGAAGTAACTTATGTGTTGGGTCCTTACTCTTGCCCGGGTGATAGACTCTTAGGAGTTTCAACTTCCGTTACCCCATATGATGAAATTCCACCAGCGTGGTCGATGTTTTATAAAAAAAAAAAAAACTTTTTTACTTATTCTGGTTGAGGGTTTTTTTTTTTTTTTTTCCCATAGCTTTTTAACATTTTACTTTTCTACTTCTCTCTCTCCCACGGTGCATATCAAAGGAGGCCCCACGTGGTGAATTGTCCGATTCAAAGGTGGGGCCCACACGATAGACGGTCTACATCAAAGGTGGGGCCCACATAATGGATCGCTTATATTGATGTGGGCCTACGTAATGACGGGTCCACATTAAAGTTCAACCCTTAGTGATAAATAGCCTACATCCAAACCAGTTGGCATGACGGATGACCCACTTCAAATGTGAGGCCTACATGATGGACAATCCACATCAAAGTTGAGCTCCGCATTATGAGCAATGGATATGATGGATGTCACATCAAGGGGCCCCACATGATGGATGGAAATTCATGATGGATGTCAGGTGGCCCCACATGATGGGCAATGGACATTGAAATTGGGCCCCACATGATGGATGGCTCACATCGAGGTAGCCCCACATGATGGACAATCTACATCAAAGGTTGGCCCTAATGATGAATGGCTCACATCCAAGGCAAACCCTGCATGGTGGGTGACCCATATTGAAGGTGGGGCCCACATGATGGACGGTTTACATCAAAGGTATGCTCCACGTAATGGGCAATTGATAATGAAGGTGGGTCCTGCATAATGAATGATCCACATCAAGGTGGGCAACACGTGACTGACAAACCACATCAAGGGTCAACCCTAATGATGAGTAACCCACATCGAATGTAGGCCCCACATGATGGATGACCCACATTAGAGGTGGCGCCCACATGATGGACGGTTCGCATCAAAGGTAGACATAATGGGCAATGGATATTGAAGGTAGGCTCTACATGATGGACAATAACATTGAGGATGGTCCCACATGATGGTGACCAACATCAAAAGTGAGCCCTACATAATGGACGGGGCACATTAAAGGTTGGCCATAATGATGAATTGCCAACATCCAAGGTGGGCCCCAAATGGTCAACATCTAAGGTGAGGCCCCACACAATGACCAGTCCACATCCAAGGTTGGCCTCTCATAATGGACGGTGGATGTGAGGGGGGCCAAACATACTTGAAGAATAAATAACTTGTTCAGCACCATGGATTTGAAAGACCTTAGATTGAAATCTCTTGTATCTGAAATATCCTAGATTTGAAAATATTCGATTGTGTTTAGCACCCCAAATTTAGAAACGCCTGTAATTCAAAAGTAGCTATGCATACAGGGGTTTGAATATCCCTATTTAGTGTATGTATGTAATGTTTGACACAATGATTATAATAAGCCTATTAAAATTATATACTTTGGCTGAAAATGACGAAATTCCAAGTCCCAGATGGGCCACAACCATAAGATTACATCCAAGTGACTAACCAACAATTTTTAATCGTTGATTTATATGGACAATGTTTGGACTTTGGACTACTCCATAAATCATCATGCTGGAATAATTTTAGTGTAGTTGATAATTCAATTGTTTTGGGATATCACCAATAGATTAGTAGTAGGGCTGAAAGTTGGGCGGGTTGAACCCGACCTACCCATGATTGACCCGACATTGGGTTGGGCTTGGGCAAGATGTATAGAATTTGATCTCAGGCTTGGGCTATACAAACACCTAACCTGTTAAATTTCGGGTCGAGCTCGGGTTGAGGTCTTGGGTTGCCCGACCTAACCCGAACCCGATTGATATATAAGTTACTTATAAATTATAATTGAGTGTGGATAGTATGTATTGAAGACATAGAAAATTCCAGTGTTGTCAGGTCTCATTGGTCCACGTCATTTTTGATGACTCAAGCTGATAAGAAATGTTGGATTTCTCTCTCCTAAATAGATTGTGTGATACATAACACGAATTTTAAATGAATAGTTGTCCTATAATTTAGCTTGTTTGTTTAGAATAAATGAAGTTCTTTACGATAAATAATTACACATATAATTAATAAAATTATAAATATAAAAAATATGATGTGTATTAAAATATAATAAACTAATGCAATCTTTAAAATATTAACATGTATCCACCCAACCAACCTGACCGAACCCGCTTGGGTTGAGAATTCCCAACCCGAGGTTAGGTTGTGTTGGGTTGGGTTAGGGTAAAGGTACAAGAACCTTGGGTTAGGCTAGGATTGAGCACCAACCCGGCCCAACCCGCTCGACTTTCAGCCCTAATTAGTAGCCTAGTGACAAACATGTACACGACTCACGAGAAGACTTTAATGCAATTCTAGCTTTCACCTTGGATTTCATACCCTCTCTTTAAAAAAATTTGAAATCCGCAATTACTTTATGGTGCCAAATAGACACAGATTTGAAATCCCTCAAATCCACCCAAATGATGGTGCCAAACAACTCCTTATGATGTTTGAAATCAAATATAATTTTATTCTTTTTTGTTATAAATAAGTTATTTACCAATTATACTTATCAGCTTAATAAATATAAACTAAGATAAACTGCTTCGGGCATAATCGGCTTATCTAAAATAACTTAGGATCCAAACATCCCATTAAATCCGTATCATTTCATCTCCCAATAAAAAACAAAAATGACTTGCTGTCAATCCCATCCGATCAGATTAGGTAGATTAGGTCACTGCATATCAAATCATCCCACATGCCAACAGGCCCTGAAATTAAGAACTTAGGTAAAACTGCATTGAACCCAGAACATCAAGGCAAAACTCAAATTGAGTGGTAGAGAAAAAAGAGCAGAGAGTGCCCTTTTTAGTCGGGAATCTCACTGAGGGGTCTATGTCATTGCCATGTTATGTGGCACATATATATGATATAACATGCACATACGGCGATAAAAACAAGCGTCGAGTGCGCCTTAATTAACTCGAAATAGTACATTGACTGATGAACAGTTGGCCGATATCTTTGACTTGTGAAGTCAGCCGTCGGATGGATGAAGCAGATGGAAATTCAATAAAGTGGTTTTTGTCCTTGTTAGAAACATGGACTGAGCTGGATGGTTGGACCCAGTGGAGCCTAAGTGGACCAGGGTTGGGTTGTCTAAAGACATATTCGAACCGAGTGGTCCCTACTAGGCAATTCTTCTGGTTGGACCATTTATTTTGGGTACAACCAACTGAAGTATATGGACATATATTCCATGAAGTCCTACTAGGCAATCCCACCCTCTCCAAATGCTGGATGGAATTGCATTTGATCCCATGCATGTATTCCATGGATTTTGAAATCTACTACACGTGGGTCCCACATTGATGCATGCGTTTATCCATGTGGTCCATCCATATACACCATTTACATGTGACATTATGGTTATGTATGTGTTCAAATAAATGACATCCATTCTGATTTTGGTCCGTTGATTACAATTCCATGGTCCACCAAACATGATTTGGCTTAATCCAATGTTTTCCTTGGCAAAATTTTTATTCCAAACATGGGATTGGATGGCTAAAATATCATGGTATTTCTAGATATGCAATCGTTGTACAATAATGATGTTAATCCCATCTAATACTATTCAACGTCATTTAATTTATTTTCACTGAAGAAAAAAAAAAAAAAAAAAAACTATTGTGAAATTAATAAGTGCAGATGTTTTCATCACAATGTTGTGCAAATGAATGTTGTGGACCCCACCATGATGTGTGGATGACATTTACTATGGACATATTGCATACCCTCCCTTGTTTAGCCACACACCCAAAACATCAAAACATGGAGCCACACGGGCAGGAATAGTAGAGAGGGATGCCCACACCTGATCTGCACCAGATGACCCACTGTATATTGTATTGGTCATCCATTAATATGAAGTATCTTCCTCGAGGATGGCGCGCACATGCACACGCACACAAAAAAGTTATTCTGAAACTTTGGTGGGGCCAAGTGCAAATCAATGGCGGATGTCTTCATCCCAAATGTTCTACCTGTGTGGCCCACTCCAGTCATGGATCAGCCTAATTTTTGGAGTCATGGCCAAACGAGGGATGGTTTGCATGATGGTCAGAGTAGATGGCATTAATACATCACAACGGGCCTATGCTAACCATTTACTCTACATCAATGGATGAAAATGTTTGCATTAGATAATATCTTTTTTTTTTTTAATTAAAAAAATTAGTGGTTTTTCCATATAACCGCCTGCCTTTAGGGCCATCAACCTATAATCACGGTTAAGGTGTGAAAAAGATATACTTGTCCTCATGCACTCTTGTATTTATGGTTATACTATATTATAAGGAGGTGGGCTTCCAGAAGATTTGATGGGGCACATCTTTATTTACGTGTGTGATTGACACTTTCCATCCATTTTGCCAATTCATTTAAGGCCATCAGCCCAAACAGTTATTCAGATATAAATTGCATGTGGACCCCACCACACAAAGCAACGGTGATTGAATGCCTGCAATTATAAACTTAGTGGACCAATAAAAGTTTTGGATCAAGCTGATATTTGTGTTTTTCCTTCATCCAAGTTCTTATGATCTCACACATAGGTTGAACAAAAGATGAATATCATTGTGGGCCCTGGGAAAATTTTAATAGTGCATGTTCAATGATCATTGCTTTGTATGGTGTGGTCAGCCTAAGATATGGATCTACTTCAATTTTTTGATCGTGCCCTGAAATGAGCTGGCAAAATCGGTGGCCTGTGTGAATATATTCACGCATACATTATGATGGGACCCACAACTTTTTCAGCACACCATGGTGTGTGTTTCCATTACCACTGTTTTATGTGATATGGTCCACATGAGATTTGGATTTTCCTCATTTTTGGTGGCATGAACTGAAATGAGCTCGCAAAATGGGTGGATAAGGTGGATTTCTCACAAACATCACGTGAACCCCACCCACATCTAATGTAAGAATTGCTTTTGTAGGAAATGCGCGTCCCTTGCTTCTCATTGGTACATATATATGAATGTTGGATAGTGGATTCTTTGAAGGTACGGGAGATCTAATCTCTTTTTTTCACCGGTTGCTTCATTCGATTGCTTTTTATGATGGGATAAAAGCGTTGTATTTGACTAGAATTGCCACTAATCAATTGTTATGATTCTATAGTCAGTTAGGCCCCGTATAAACGCTTAAGATCGAGAATCCGAATATCCTTTATCCTAAGATGACTCATGAGTTTACGTTTTAAATATTCAAAGTAAGATATTACAATTGCAGAGGGATAATGTTTTAGGCACCCACTCTGCCCATATGGATGTACAGTTTTTACTTTAAAGGATTTAACTAATTTATAAAGAATAATGGTAGTTCTCATGTGTAGAAAATGTAATGCGATGCAATGATATTAGTAATTGATCAATCTGAATTTCTGATGGACCGGATTCGACTATATCAACAAGACAGAGCATACATTCAAAATGACTAAGTGTAGAGTGAAAAGAATGGTATGCTTAGTGATGCACCGATAATTATGAAAAATGATTGCCAACCAGCTAAGGTTTCTGGTGGACCTGCTGCGATTATATCGTCAGGTCTCAGATTATACACCCGTTGGTCAAATATAATGAAAAAACGATGGAATGCAATGTATATGTCAAAACAATGGTTAATTAGGTAAGGTTTTTGGTGGACAAGATTCGATTATATCGACAAGCCACAAAGCATACGCCCATCAATCAGATGCGTGAAAACGATGAAAATGCACTATGACGATGATGTATATGAGGAATAAGGGGTTAAGAAGGGAATGAATGTTCCATGATGCCAATGCCTAAGTTTAATGAAATTAATAGAAGCTTGAATGATAAGATGAACGGTGGTATCGTAAGGCTAAATTGAGTGACTTATATTTGAACTTAGGTGGCTCAGGAGGCTTAGACTCTGATTAGGTTAAGCTAGACAAGGCTGGACCCTCCCACTCTCACTCTCACTATCATTAATGGAAGGATGACTTCCTAGATTTCCTCCTGATGCTTTTGGATGGGAGTGGATTGATGCTTCTTGGATGTGTTGTGTATTTGAAATGAGAAAGGATGTCTTTGATGAGAGGGGATGCTTGAAATGAGAAATGAATGTGACTATTTATAGCCTCCAACCTTGGTTTTATGGTAATTACTGGTAATTATATGGGCAAAAAGTGATTGCAAGGTTAAGATTGGAGATTGCCACGTGGCATTATCTTATGGGTTGGATGAAGTGATAAAATGGTGATTTTAGGTAAGGAGACGAGCATCAAAATAAATGCATATCAACCATACACTTAAAGTTTGAAAAACGAGAATTTCACATGCTCGAGGTATGCTACCCCAAAGAAGGGGAGTGACACGTGGCCGGCGCCAGCTTAGCTGTCGCCAGTCCTCACTTGGACTCCCTGCTTTGGCAGACAGCATCCTCTAAGCATATGGAGGCTCTACTATGAAAGTTGTTGTTTTGAGGTTTCAACCATTTTTTCGATCAAGCTTGGGTTTTGGCTTGATTTTGAGCTTAACTAGGTGAGTTGATGAGGTTGTGCGGTTGGGTAGGCTAACTAGTGAGTTGACTCGGTGAGTTGATTAGATGAGTTGACTCGCCGAGTTGACTTAATGCTTCAGGGTTTTGGGTTCTTAGGGTTCAAAGTTAGGCTTATCGGATTGACTGAGTTGCATGGTTGAATTTAGGGTTTAGGATTGGTGTTTTTAGGGTTTAGGCTCATAAGGTTAGAGTTTAGGATTGAAGTTTCTAAGGTTTAGGCTTCTTGAGTTTGGGTTTAAGTTCTGGATTGAGCTTCGTTGTCCATCCATCCCTTCAAGCTCAGTCAGCTTATCAATCTGTTGAAAATTGATCGGGCCCAAGCCCAGCTCACTGGCTTAGCAGATAAGTCCAATCCCAGTCCAAATTCAGGCCAGGTGGGCCACCAGCCAGTTGCCAATCTACCTGACTCCCGGAGTCCTCAGCTTAGCATGCTTCACTGATTTTCCTGCTAACGTGGGACATTTGAGTGGTGTAAAAGGTGGGCTCCATCTAAATGATCACTTGGCAAGAAATCAGCCCAAGGTCATGTGGACCCACCTTGAAATCAATGGACAGAAAATAGTCTAATAAAATGTAGAAGAGTGGCTCATCTAGTATACAACTCCTTCCATCTACAGACCCATTTAGGACTCATTTCCAAAAAGTCTCTCTACACACCAGTCCGTATTTAATACACCCCACACGACATTAGTAAACTGGCCCATATTAAGTACAGTGATCACAACCAAAGTAGGTCCCACCAGAATGCTCATTTCCTAATTCAATGGTTGTGATTCCTAGTTTGTGAACCATGTGGCCTCTGTATGGCCCACCAACCGGATCTGGTCTCACTATCTGGTCTGATATGGAGGCCCAGGGGTTATATTTGAGAAATCTGTCCATATACTAAGCTAGGGTGTGGCCAAAATCGAGCCTATGAACTGGACCATTAATGAATGTTAATTCACACGGTTGCCCCACCTGAAATCGAAGGCCTGTTACGATGGGTCAGGCATGGCTTATTTTTAAGATCTTAGCTGACTGGTTCGGGCTTGGGATGACCCTGACCAAGCCCATACACGGCCGTTCCCCGCCTTCTAGCCCGTGTACAGGAATCCCACACGTGTGCCACGGTTGTCGCAGCGTACCCGGGATTCGCCTCTTCAATCTCGTCCGATTACCTCCCTCTGTAGGCAACCACACACGTGGAGAGTATGAACGATGATCTGAACCATACATCCTGTGGACTCAGCCCCTAAATTAATATTTAAGCAAAAATTTCTTTGATTGACTCTAATAAATGTACTTCTAATCACTTAATAAGAGCCGTTGCTGACATTTTCTATTAAGAGACTAGAAGTATCTAAACGATGTGATTTTTGTACCATGACCTAATAAATATTGGAAGCACGATATGGACGGTTTGGATTTGACCAATATGGGCCACGTATACAGAAAGACAACTGTTCTCCAAACCGTAATCTCCTCGCGCGAATCAATTTCCAACTCTGTCTCGTTAACCGCGTTAGGGTTTTAGCATACCTGTGACTGTAAGCATCACATTCGACGGTTAGGGTTTTAGGCCATCTCTCAGCACTACCTGCGAAGGTTATGATTTTAGCCCATCTGTCCGCACCACCTTGGAACCCTTCTTAATATTCCAGGTCTCTCTTCTTCTTCTTCCACACCTCTCTCTCTCTCTCTTGTTTTGAAATCTGTCTGTTTGGGTTTTGGAAAGTGGGGTTTTTCTCTTTCTCATATTGCTCTTTGTTCTATAAAAGTTGATTTTTTCTTCTCATTTTTCTTGTTTGGGATTCAAATGCATGTAGGTTTAAATGGGTGTTCTTGGTTTCCGCAACATTTCTTCTCTTTGCACGATCGACACCCTTTACAGCTTACCTCCCAAATCGCAGAATTCCGCCTCTTTTCCAACGACACAGAATAGAATTTTCTATACATTCGAACTGAATCGAACGTCGGCCCGTTGCGTGGCTTCGACGATGCCTGTAACGCATGTCGAAGAGAGTGAGGGTCGATTGAAGGGTGACGATTTCATCCGGCTACATCTCCGGAAATTGTCTCCTTATCAACCCATTTTGCCATTTGAGGTAAAAAGCGATTTTGATTTTTGATTTTTTTTTTTTGTTTTTTTTTGTTTTTTTCATCTTTTTGGTAATGGTCTATGTGCGCGATCAGTATGATTGGTTTTGAAGGAAATGATGGAGTTTTGATTGGTTGAGGAATTATAATATGCTTCCCCAAGACAAAATGTGCTTTTGTTTGGCCAGAAATTCCCTGGTAATGCAACTAGAATAAAATTAATTGAAATTAATTGCAAATTGAAATTAACTTACCGAGCTAATCTCAAAACATCCACATTCACAGATAGAAAGAAGAAGAAAGACTATGAGCAAGGCTCCCTCTACCCTTTTCTACTGCAGTAAAAAAACTATTAGCAATTCTTATTTAATGAAAATCTCATAGAAGTTCTCTACATGTGCGGCCATAAGAGCCTATTTATAAGTTACTGAAGACTGCTGTTCCTAATCTACTGCAACTGGTGTTTCTAAAAGCCAAAAAAGAAATAGCCAAGAAACTTAAAAAGGGAAATTGTGAGACTTTTGCTATTTATGCTTAAGTGGGCCCCCATTTGGACCTTTTTTTGTGCACATTTGGAGTGTGCTTGTGTGGGATGAGGAGCAATTGCATCACCCGGCCATCATTTGGGTCAGACTCTTCAGCTGGTGGCCTGTTGTTGATAGCGAGTTGCCTATAGATATCCTATATGGGAAAACCATGCTTCCGAAGGCAGTTAAAATAGTGGTTTTAAGACTCGGCAATTGGGACTTGTTCGGTCGTGAGTTGAGTGATATTGGATGAGTTGGGGGCGACTTGGCTGAGTCGCCTGTGTATCCAGTTTTGATAGATGGGGCCCATGGTTTGGTCATCTATACTATTGGCCTGTTGATTTGTATCTTGGATGGAGCACGTCCTAAAAAAATTTCCAACAGTGGAAGACTCTTAACAACCTATTTTAAGACCTTTTTCAGTTGAATGTGTACCATCGTTATTTCTCTTCTCAACTATCTATTTGTAGGCTGCAAATCAAAAGGTTAGTTTGTCTTCTTGAGGTAAATATTGTGGCATAGACTAACCATGGCACGGGACAGATACAAGATGGTCTGGATTGCCTATCTGTGGGCCTCACTTGCCAAAATTGAAAACCCAAGTACAATGAACAAATTCTCAGCCAGATGAGCCACTCAGGTTGATTCATCCAGACTTTGCCATATCACCTGAATCCCTAGTGACTTCGATGAGTCAGGTTGAGTTGGCTCGAGTCACCCCCGTGTTCTATGAATTTCTATATTGAACTGGATTGGGTCCGACCGAGTCCTATTTGACTCGAATGTGTCAGATGGGACTCATCTGAGTCTTATAACCATGTTTGAAATCGTAAGGCGAAAGATTGGACAAATGTCCATTTGCAGGCCAGCAATTGCTGGTTAAATTTGTCCAATGCAAGATAATTTTGCAGTCTTGTCTCATCCATAATGGGTCCCACCAGATGAACAGTCGATCACTGAAAGGTGGATTCCTTGACATTTGGTTCAGTTGGACATTATATAATTACTCAGATTTGCATTGGTTATTTGGTGGAGTACTTGAATGAATCTTACTGTTTCTGCTTGTGAGTGAGTTGGATTCTATTTTGGACATTTATCTTTTATAGGTTTTGTCTACCCGGCTTGGAAGGAAGCCTGAAGACATCATCAAACTCGATGCAAATGAGAATCCTTATGGGCCACCTCCTGAGGCAAGTCATTCCTCTCTCTCTCTCTCTCTCTCTCTCTCTCTCTCTCTCTCTCTTTTTTTTCCCACTATCTACCTTTTACACCTAATGAGTGGTGAAAATTGAACTTAAAAAATTGTAAGTTCGCTAACTTGAAAGATCTACCTTGAATTGGGCTTTATTATGTACTTCTCATTCTTTCTTGTCTCATTTGAACTGCAATTTGTTCTAAGTAGAATTTTCAGATTCTGTGTAGGTGGCTGAAGCTCTAGGGTCAATGAAGTTTCCATATGTTTACCCTGACCCCGAGAGCCGCCGCCTGCGTGCTGCTCTTGCTGAAGACTCTGGTCTTGGTCCTGAGTACATACTTGCCGGATGTGGTGCAGATGAGCTCATCGATTTAATCATGCGGTTGGAATTTGATTTTTTTTACTATCCACTTATGTGTTTTGTCCAGTTTGGCTGTCTAACTAGATGAAGTTTCTCTTTTGTTTCATTTGAGCTTCTGCAGATGTGTGCTTGAACCAGGTGACAAGATTGTAGACTGTCCCCCAACATTTACGATGTATGAATTTGATGCAGCGGTTAATGGGGCACTAGTCATTAAGGGTATGGTGTAAAGCTTTCTTTTACAAATTACCATTTCAATTTCTTTCAGTGGTTTGTTAGTAATTTCATTTACCCAATTTTGAAGTTTCATTGGGTATAAAACCTATCTCATTTTGGAACTTCATTGAGAATATGATGGTCAAATCTTCTATTGTGCACTAATAAGGAGCTTCCCTATCGCACAGAGTTCATATGAGTGAGCCCCATTTTTCAGAGCACCAGACTGTTATTGTTATAACCTCCATATACAACCCAAAATCTCTCTCTCTCTCTCTCTCTCTCTCTCTCTCTCTCTGCCCCCACCCCACATTTTCGTTCTTTCTTTCTCTGTGTTTTTGGGTGGAGGAGCTCAATACCGTTTGATTCTTTTCCTTTGAATCGATGGTCAAGAAAGAAAGTAAAGCAAGAATCTAGTTCAACAGAAAAAGAGGCCAAGATTGGAGCTAGTATCTTTCAGTCTGGGGGATTTTGGGCATGCTGTACCAATGTGGACCCTATAAAGTGACCTTCTAGATTAGTGAACCATTGGCCCCACTTGTACGGATGCAATTGGCAATAGGAAACTTTCTATTTTGGCAGGCGTTCAGCCTCTATTTTTAATTAATAACTCTACTATGGGCATTGTGAATCTCTGTAATTGCCAGTTATTGGGTCCAGATAAAATAGGAAGGTTTATGCCTGTGGGTAGCTAATCATAAAAACTTTAGCCAATTTACCATTTAAAATAGAAAGGTTGATTTTCTGTGGGTTGTCAATCATAAAACATTTGCCAATCTACCATTTAAGATAGACAGGTTGATGGCTGTGAGTAGTCAATTAGGAAACTTTGTCAGCCTACCATTTAAAAGCCAAGTCCGAATTGCTAGGAGAAGGTTAAGATGATGCAGCAGCTGCTGCTACTGCTGGTGATGATTACGCTAACTATACTCTTTAAAGCACAAGTTCATGTTATTGTTATTTGGCCTTTTGAGCCGATCTCTCTCTCTCTCTCTCTCTCTCTCTTTCTCTCTCTCTGATTTAATGATTGTTGATCATCAGTTAGGAATTTTATATTAAGATATTACAAACTAATGTAGATGTGGATAACCTGTCATATAATATCTTACTCTTGTGCAGTACCAAGGCAGCCAGATTTTAGTTTGAATGTCTCTCGCATTGCTGAAGTTGTTGAGCAGGAAAAACCCAAATGCATATTCCTGACTTCTCCAAACAATCCCGATGGGAGGTAAATTATCAATTTGTTTCTTTCTCAGCGCAGTAATTGTAAAGATGAAATAACTCATGATGCCAATCAAGAAGAAAGACAACATCCTTAGCTGTGGTTTGGTTTTGCTGACCGGGCAATCATGCATGGTTTATTCTTGAATTATGGGGGGTGAGAAATGCCATTTTTATGTCCAGTTTGTAGAATTTCTGTGAAGTGGCCTCCACTTTGCACAAGCCAAACATTTGTGGTGATTGGGACCATTGATCTGGTAGGTCATGATGTGGATGGGCCATAGGCCAAAAGTGTTGTGACTTGACCACTCTGCATATCCAATTGTTTTTACATTTTTCTTGTTGGATGTGGACCATTGTTCATTTCTTGAGTTAATTCTCCATTTTCAGGCCTGAAATCGAAAGTTGTCTTAGTACTATCTCTTGCTTATTGGGTTATGGGGCATCAACATGGTGTCCCACCATATCAACAGTCCTGATTACCGTGCTCAAAGTGTCACATGAATAGTTCAGATACTTTGGTGTGCTCTTCATGGAACTCCATGAATTGCACACAGCATAATAGCATTCCTCTAAAGTAGTGTTCTAAGTAGTTTACGCTATGTAGCATGTAGCATATGCTACCTAGTGTAGCTTAGCCTTGATGCTATGTAGCTCATGAAAATAGGTCGTGTGTAGCCTACGCTACATGATAATTTGCATACACTACACGCTATGTAGACTATGCTACGGTAGCTCACATTGCAAGTTATTCTTCTCTACAACATTAAAATCAGTTAATGCTTTCAATGATTTATTACAAATTTCTATTTTCAATAAAAAATAGTTAATCCTGTTCAATGCTTTCAGTAAAATAATGTAAGTAACAGTATTAAATCAGTTCAGTTGCTCTTTCCTTACCTTCATACTTAATAGTTCTCCTTTCCTATTACTCCAGGTTGCATTTGGTTACACTAAATGTCATGAAATTTTGTTAAATTTCATTATTAAGCAGTCTAATGTGGTGCAGGATATCATGAAATTGGTGCAACCAAGTGCATCCTTGATTAAAAATCTAAATGCTATGTAGCTTACGCCTTACGCTTCAAAGGGGTGAACCCTACACTACATGCTATTTGCTATTCAAAATAGTGCTTGAAATTTATCCTAGATTCTCTTTAGACTTTAGAGTCATTTTTACTGAGATCTTTATTATCTGTTCTCATACAGCATAATCAACGACGCAGATCTGTTGAAGATTCTTGATCTGCCCATATTGGTTGTGTTGGATGAAGCATACGTTGAATTCTCTGGATTGGATTCTAGGATGGCATGGGTGAAGAAGCATGAGAACTTAATTGTTCTTCGAACATTTAGCAAAAGAGCTGGTATGTTCAAGTTTAGTGACTTCTTGTAAGTTTAAAGAGGATGATATTTGCACCCCTCGCGTTTTATACCCACACCCCTTTCTTAATAGTCAAAGCAAAAGAGGATGATAATTATTTTAGTTCCACCTGAAAGCAAATTCCACTTGGGGCTGCAAGTTGGGTTAGAAGTTGACCTGATCTTGACTGACCCAATCCAAGTTTGGGTCGGGTTGTTGGGGTCCTCTCTATAGCATGCAGTGTAAGCTACATGATAATTTTATTTTTTAATTTAAAAATAGGAAAAATATGATAAATAGTAAGAAAAAGGCAAAAAATATAAAAATGCCTAAAGCATGTTCAAATAAGTTATTACTTATCATTTATTAAAAGCTAATCCACATATATAATCCAAATCAAATCATTGTCACATCAACAACTTTCTAAGCAAACCATTTTAGTTAATAATATTTAATTGAAACCAAAAGTCATAAGTATGAAAAGAGAAAAAATCTAATAGGATAAGAGTATTTTAATGTGGGGGCATTTTCACACCGGGCTCGAGCGGGGTGGCCTGTGGGATGCAGGCACACACTCGGGGTGGGCGGCCCGCAAAACCCATGGATTTGGGGCCCATGAGGGGGCGGAACCCACAAATTTGGGGCCCTCGAGGAGGGTTCGGCCAAGTACCTCACCCATGGATTTGGGGCCCTCGAGGAGGGTTCAGCCGAGGACCTAACCCAGGGATTTGGGGCCAGAGCTATGAGATAAAGGGATTAATTCACCATGCTCTATCAGTTTGAGTTTTTAGAGCAAGTGGTTAAGTGTCCAGCATCATATTTAGTACAAAATATAAATGTCACATTCCTCAAAATCTCAATTTATAGCCTTTAGACTCTGGACTCCAAAGGTCATCTTCATCATCTAATAGATCATCATCATCGTGGTATAGGCCTCTATCATTGACATCTTCATATACATCTATATCACCCATGTCATGGGCAGTTGCTCCTATCTCATCTTCCTCTCATATAGGAGCAAGAAATCGGCCCATAGGACCACGTACACATTAAAGAAAGAGATTCATTGGTCTTTTACTTTTCTATTTTTGTGAAAAAAGTTCTCGCCTTTCCTTTATTAGAGGAAAGTGGAGGATTTGGGGGCAAGGAGGAATGAAACTATTAGATGTTGATGGTGCATTGCTACCAGTTGAATCATCAGACTCTAGAATAGTTGCAATGACACTAACATCAAAGGCTGTGTTTTGATCTTTGAGTCATGATGGATCAATTGGAAGAACGAGGTCTTCTTTCTTAGCAATCCATTCATTATCTGAATCCATGTGGTCCACCAATATAGGATCCATTGCCGCTCTCCTCTTCATACTTCTTTATCTCAGTTTCATATTATACATCACATATACTAGAGAGCTTAATTTTTGCTTCTCTAGCCGATTTCTCGTCTTTTGTGTGGATTAGATCATATGATGATTTATGTTAGCCAATTGTCTAACACTCGCTAATCTACTAAATAAAAATTAACCAATTTAGAATATTGATGAGTATAAAAGTCGCCTGCTCAAAGTACTCCAATTACTCTCACAGGTCACAACTAGAAGCACATAATGTGAGGCTTAAAGCTCGTGTTGCAAACCTCGTAAGCTGTGGAGTTCTATCTCCAAAGTGTGCTCACCAACCCGGTGGTTGGAGCACTAATTCATCCTCTCTCTATCGTGCTTCTTACATTCAGAAAGCAATTGTTTCTACCGAGCATATGTTTTGGAGCAGTGTTTCATTCTTTCTTGAGAAAAGAAGTTGTATTTGTTTCTGGGTGAACATCTGGCGCGGAAATAGGTCACTGCAAGATCTTATTTTTTTTCGAGTCTAGCTATCATGGCCTGAGATCCTTTCATCTATGTTAATCACTGTTATGCATTGGTTGGTGGCTTTATTGTTTGCTCTCCGCCTTGTAGAAGGGATATGATGGTAGATGAACTAGATGATTTTCTTCGTCTTCTAGATCACTTAAAGCTGGTGCTGCCCCAACCCTTCAAAGAAGATTCCATTGTTTGGAAGGCTCATAGTTCTGGGACCTTTTCAGTTTGGTCATTTTATGGTTTGATATCTAAACCATCTGCTCCTTCCTCCTTTCCGTTCTTGTTTTGGTCATACTGGGCTCCTCTTAGGATCGTAGCGTTGGTCTCGCTTGCGGGGAGAAAGCGAGTGCTCATAATAAACAATCTTCAAAGGAGGTCCCTTATCTTACCAAACATATGGTTGATGTGCATGGGAGATGCAGAGTTGATCGATCACCTTTTTATTCATTGCCCTTTCGCTAGGGAAGTATGGGAGCATTTCCTTTGTCTTTTCCGCATTTCATGGGTGATGCCGAGGTCGGTTGACCATGTTCTTTGGGCTTGGCATGGAGGGGTGGAGCTTGGAAAGCTATTTTGAGGCTCCTTGCAATGGGAATTTTGTGGTTTATTTGGAAAGCCCGGAACGGCCCTTGTTTTCAAAACAAGAATCTTCAGTTGAAGAGTTTATTATGACCGTGAAAAAGGCTGTTTTGGAATGGGCAAAATATGTAAAACCAACGAAGTTTGCTAATATTTCGTCTTAGTTTCTCTCTTAGTCACAAATGCATTCTTTCACCGCGTTTTTGCAGGCTGTTTACGGTCCAACTGCATATAACTAGCGCGATTAGTTTTGGGAAGAGCTTGATGGGGTAAGGCGGAAATGGGATTCCCCATGGTGCATAGGCGGAGACTTTAATGTAGTTCGTTTTTCCTACAAGGGGTCAGGAGGGAAGATTCTAAAAGTATGCAAAATTTCTCTGAATGAGTGGGCCATCACTCTGGTCGATTTTCCATTGGAGGGTGCTAGATTTACTTGGTCTAATGGACAAGAGAACGCTATTATGTCGAAAATCGATAGTTTCCTTATTTCTTCGGACTGGATTGAAAAGTTCCCTCGCAATGATGTTTTCCAAAGGTAACCTCTGATCATCGTCCAATAGCCTTGGTGGTTGAAGATGACAACTGGGGCCCGTGTCCCTTCATGTTTAAAATTGCTTGGATGGAAATCGAAGGATTTTACCAGCTGATTTCTGATTGGTGGGTCTCGTTTGATGTTCAAGGATTTGTAGGGTACACGCTTAGCTTCAAGCTGAGACTTCTTAAGGAAAAGCTTAGGTAGTGGAAGAAGGACGTCCTAGGCGCCAAGGAAGAGGAGTTCGATAGAATGGTTAAAGATATCTATAATCTATACTTATTAGAAGAAAGCGGACATTGTTGGAGGACGAAAGAGTGAAATGAGCGGAGCTCTCCCTCTCTTATGCTTCTCGGGCAAAAGAAGAAGAAATTAAGGGCTTGTTTGTTAAATCTAAAGTCGAAAATATGAATATGAAATCTAAATCTAAAGTCTGAATTTGAAGTCAGAAAACTAGTATTGAATCTGGAACAACCTGTTTGTTAACTAATGTCTGAAATGTTTGAAATATGTTAATTAGACACATTTGCCCCTGTGAAATAGTCATGATTGAATTCCTACCATTAAAAACTTCATGGATTCCACCGGGATGTTTATTTGCCATCCAACCTGTTGATAAGGTAAAAAAGACAGATGAAGAGATGACACAAATATCATCTTAATCCAAAGCTTTTGTAGCCCACAAGAAAATGTTAATGGTCATTCACCACTGTTTCCTGGACTATGGTTCATCTGTGATTTGGATCTGCTTCATTTTTTGGATCATGTCCAAGAATGAGCTTTCAACATGGATCGACAGCATGGATGTAGTCACATACATCATGGTGGGCCCCACATTCAGGGTTCCCACCCACCTCGGTGGATCCAGATTGCGTACTGATGATGTCAGTACTAGCTATTGGACAGTGTTGTGTGGCCCCCATCATAATGTATGCGTTTTATCCACCCCATCCATCCATTTTTCCAGATCGTTTTAGGGAATGTTTGCAAAAATGAGCATGATCCAAATCTCACGTGGCCCACAACTTTCGTGGCCCATTAATGGTCAATCACCACTATTTCCTATGGTACGACACACTTGGTAATTGGATTTGCTTCATTTTTATTTTATTTATTTTTTTGTATAATGCCCTAAAATGATTTGGAAAAACGGTCGCATATGTCAAGGTAGGCCCCACGGTAAGGGCCATAAGGGTCGCATCGTCTTGGGTGAGTCCAAGGTGTGGCATGGCACACCACACAATCCGCTCGCCCCCCCCCCAAAAATAAAAAAAAATAATAATAATAATAATAATAATCCATGAGCGGATTAAGTGAGACCCCGGATCCATGGACATGGGTGGGACCCTGAATGTGGGGCTTACAGTGATGTGTGTACCTTAAATCCACACCGTCCAACCATTTCGAAAGTTCATTTTAGGATATTATCCCAAAAATGAAGCCAACACAAACTTTAGGCGGACCACACCATAGGAAACAATCGTGGCTCACAAGAAGTTTTTAATGGACAATCACCACTGTTTCCGGTACACTATGGTCCATATGGGATTTGGAGCTGCTTCATTTTTTTGGATCATGCTCTAAAATGAGCTTTCAATATGGATGGGCGGTGTGGATGTAGTCACATACATCACAGTGGGCCCCACAGTCAGTGGCCCCACCCACCTCGGTGGATCCGGGTTCTCACCTAATTCACTCCCCCCAAATTCGGGCAGGGACTACGTACTACCCCGACCAAGATCTAGCTAGAGATGGATAATCCTGTTAAAGGGTTCTGTGGGGCCTACTGCGATGTATATGTTTTATACACATTGTCCATCCATTTTTCCATTTCATTTTAGGGAACAAGACCAAAAACTAGGCAGATCTAAGGCTCAAGTGGGTCACACTACAAGAAACAATGAGAATTGGGTGCCTACCAGTGAAAACTTCTTGGGGCCAAAGAAGGCTTTACTTCATCATTTACTCGTGATCTTGCTAGTTGAGTAAGATTTATCTGCCATTGTTTGGTTAGATCTATCTACTCTTATTTAATGGCCTGAGGAGTAATGACATTGTTTTGAAAATTTGTTTAGATCAAGGTCATCAATCGTTTAAGAACTTGCGAATAAGCTATATCTGGTATAGAAGAGTCCATTAGTTTGTAGTATATTCGATATACTACTGCAACATTTTTAGATTCATGTTTCATTTAAAATCTTTTAGTTTTAACGCCTAGAGTTAAATCGCTACATGCATTAGCCTTTTTTTAGGGAAAATGAGTAGTTAGGAAAGCAATTGAAAAATGCAAGACTATTATTCAGGCTGGCTTCTACTATTCCTATAAATAAATTCTTAAAACAATTCATGTCGTCAGTTTCTAACATATGCTAAAGTGCATTCAATCCTAATCGAGTTAAGGGTCTGATTCAAACTTATATTAATCAAACGCGAATATAATTGAATTTTTAAGCAAATTGAGATATTTGTTTTTTGGATAAAAATTGAATAGTGTCTGCTTTAGACATTGCCGAAAGAGTTTGCTCAGAAGTCTTAATACTGTACTTAGATTTATTTATGAATGTTCATTTTTTGTATATTTCAGCTGCAGGAACGTTAAGGATTATCCAATCCTATATTGATTGTTCTAGTCTTCCAGATTACCATAATTAATTTTTTCTAAATTTTTAGTAGTTATTTTACCATGAGGCATAATATATGAAGAGTAACAGAGTATGAAGAAGAGGAAGCTTTAGAATATATATATATATATATTAAATATACTAGCTATATTATATATTATACTATATAGAGATAATGTAGCGGCCTGTCAACAACTTATGCTAAGTAAAGCCATAATAAAGATGAATTATTGGCTAAATGGTGTGCGAAAAGAGGCCTTGCACCATACGTAGTCTCACTGATAGTAAATATATAATATTACTTGAATATTATTTTCTTGTTATGATATGAGAAAGAGGCAAACGGATTGAAAGAGAAAATATTTTAATAAAAGCTGTAAGATTACAAACAACAGAGTCAGTAGTATACTTGTGGAGCGAGAGTCCAAAGTAGGACATGGAGTGGGAGCGTCACCTAGTTATAGGTAGTGTTTGAAATATAGGTATCGAGTTACGTATCGCTCCCTTGGGATACAGATACGTGTCAGTTATAACATGGGATATATCGGTCGTATCACGTAATGTATCACTGTTGTTAGAAACATGGGGAAACATTGGGAAATTGGTTGAATTTTTCAATGAAAGTTCAATGATTGTTAAAAAAGACATCAATACACACTTATAAATCATTACAAAAAACAAGAGCACATAATAAGTTTTCCTTGTATGGGGTCCTAATCTATGTGCTATCTAACTGAATTGATGCAAGTATGTTCAAAGTTTATTCATATGATTTATAAATGTTAGAAGATGTGTGGAAACACAAGCAATACATTCAAAAGCAAAAGAAGAATCACTAGATCAGGTTACATGTTTGATTTTATGTTTGGACACATATTGCAACCAATTTACGAGAAATTGGGAAATTTTGATTTTTTTTTTTTTTTCAATTTTCCTCAACTCGGCCCATCTCCTCCAAATTTCTAAATGGAAGCTCCCAATCCATGATTTTTTTTTTTTTTTTTTTTTTTTTTTTTTTTTAAATATGCAAAACATGAAAAATCATGGATTTGTAACAATTTGTCACTGATTTAACATGATTTATAGAAAAAAAATGTTCGAAAATCAAAAATGCTCACCGGATCGAACATGTGAGATATATCTCATTACTTGTGTGTTTTGTATCACACAGGTGGGATACAAGATATATTGCTAATGTCTTCGATTCTTAAAATACTGGTTATAGGGATCTGTAACTAAGGTTTTGGTATTTCATACTAGATCCTTCTTCTACAATATGTGGTAGGAAAATTATAGATTTGAAGTAGTTAATCACTGTTTCAAATTAGGTAAAAGAATGATTCTTAAAGCTAACCACAAATAACTTGGACAAGGCTATGGTTATGGTGCTTACGATGATGATAAAGATGAAGACTGAAAATATTTTATTAGTTCATGTATAAGGTTTTGATTCCTTTAGGAACTGTGGAGGTTTGGTAGACTCGCATGCATCCTATCCCCACATGCACATTTACACGCAACAGATGTGCGAATCTAGCAAGTGTGCAGGACATCTGCAGTGCATAAGTTGTCCCCCTCGAAGATGACATACAATGAGTAAGGCTGGTCGATTCATCACATGGGTCACTTGGCCGCTTCTGTACTTAAAGAATAGATGTTTTTTTGAAAACCCTTCTAGCTGTCTCTGCCATGCTTACACATGTTGCTTATAAGTGGACCACTTTGTCACTTCAGTACTAAAAGAATGGACATTTTTGAAAACCTGTCCAGCTGTCTCCATCAGGCTTAGACATTTGACATGTGGCCTATAAGTGGACTGTCCCGGTCTTTTTGTATGTTCATCTTCACCTTATTCGTGGCTCAGTTGTATGACACACTTCTCATGTTCACATATGTGCTGTGTATAAAGATATATTTGCGTAGGGATGCATGTAGGGATAGCAAACGTCTCAAACTGTTATACATTATCTGTTTTATAATTGGGTGTTTCTAACCAGTTTTTGATATCATCATCATCATCATTGTAGGATGATATGTGCGTACACACAATGTACGATAATGTGCACACAGGGTGGGTACACCTGCACACATTCTCCTACAATTATCTCTGTTTTCCTCTTTCTTCTTCTTCTTCTTCTTCTTGAGTCCACGATCCACAACAAAGTCGAGTTATTCCAAATCTCAAATAAAAGCTCGAAAGGGCATCTTTTCTCAACCAAGACTCGAGTTTCAAATGTTCCAATTTTCTTTTTTTAAAGGATTTTTATTTTCTTCATACATGTTTCAGGTGCCTCTAAAGTCAACTTTGTTAAATCTATGTTTTTCAACACAATTTTATTTATTTGTAAAAAGGATTTCTACTAGAAATGTATTGTTTTCTACTTATCACCAACTTCATTTTAGTTAATAATAAAAGTGTCCATTTAGGCTGTGGCTGCCTGCATTTTAATGTTTTATTTTCTTTGAATGGTGAACTTGCTGTGCCATGCAGCATCCTTGTATTCAAGAGCACCACTTCCACGAGATCTTTGACTATTTATTGTTTTCGATATATAACACCCTCCCCTTTGGCTACATACACCAAATAACCCCCTCACACTTCAGCATTGCGAAAGAACTCCCCTCCTTTACCATAAATGATCATATAACAACCTGTGGTTAACTTTGTTAGAGTTCACCATTAAAGGGGACTGTTAACCGATAAATGTGACTGTTGACCATATGAGATGACACTTTTGCAATGATATTGTAGAGACGAGAGGAATTTCCATTTTGCCTCTATGTAAACTTGAAAAATTTATCCAAGGCGTTTGGATGATTTAGATATGCCATTTGGATGGTATAGATTAATTGCCATTGATGATATTGTAATCATGTAATCAGTTTGGGCCCACATTAGAATTTCCATTTTTCCTCTATTAAAAAGTAAACTTGAAAATAAAATTTATCCATGCCACAGGTGCTTTATGACTGTCTATGGAATTGACAATACTGAAAAGGGTGGGGTTTTTCTTCGAGTATAAGGAAAAGGGAGAGTGGTTTCTGTCAAAAACTCGACATTTATATCCCTATTTTAGATCTTCCTTTTCCAACTTTTTATTTATGCTTTTCATATCAAGAAAACTATGATGATAGGTGTAGAGTTGCTTTCTACTTATTGGCAGCTTCATTTTCGCCGATAAAAAGTGCCGATTTAGGTGGTGTGACCTATATTTCTATTGTATTTTTTCTTAGAATGATGAACTTCTTGTGCTAATGCAGCATTGATGGATGCAATGAGCAGCACTTCCACACGAGATTTCTGACTGTTGATATTGTTTTATATTAGATCTACCCTAACATTTTATTTATTTATATAAAGTAAGCTATGTTGAAAAGTGTAAATTTACTTTCAACGTATTTCCACCCCAGTTTTTTGCTTCATAAAAGTGCCCATTTACATGTTGATGACGAATATTTTTGTTGTATTTTCTTCTCAGAATGATGAACTTCTTGTGCTAATGCAGCATCCTTGAATGCAATGATTGCACTTCCACATGAGATTTCTGACATTGATACTATATATTAGATCTGCCTTGTCTAACATTTTATTTACTTGTGGACTCTTTTCATATAACTGCTTGCCCTTCGGGCTATCAAAGGAAAACTGTCTGCTTTTAAAATATTTAAAGTAAACCGCCTATTGTTTGTGCCGTTAAGCATATTGACGCCTGCTGTTGTCTAGCCATATGTATGGCAAGCCACATTTTTTAAATGCCGAAATTGCCCATTTGTTAATTCCCATCCCAGTTATTTACCATGGTTAAATACCAGAAAGAATTGTTCGATTTATTTCTGGCGCTTGGAATGATACACAAAGGAACTACTCTACCATTAAAAAGGAGATTTTATCTCTCATCATATGTATTTTGAAATTCCAAAGTGATCTCTTAAACAAGAGATTCTTGCTTTGCATTGACTGCAAATCGGCAAAAGTGATTCTAGAAAAAATGTAAAACATCTAGCTTCAAAGCAAATATTCGCTAGATGGCAGGCCCTTCTGCTATCTTTGACTTTGACATAGAATTCATAAAGGGATCTTCCAACTCTCCCTGATTTCCTCTCCAGGGAATTTCTCCAAGGCAAAAGCAGATGATGCCTAAAAGGTCAAAGGAATTCTAGTTCGGGTGATGAAGCAGAAGAAAAATCAAGTCTGTTGAGAATAGAGAAGTTCGTATGAGATTTGAAGTTTGGAACATTTAGTTAAGTATGAGTTTTGTGTGTATTTTGTGAGAGCTTTGTATGTATCTATGTACCTGTAGATCTGGGCCCATAAACTGGTATCAAAGCCACATGTATACTAATAACTCTTAGTGTATATCTGTGTAGAGTTCACCGTTAAAGTGGACTGTTAACTGATAAATTTGTAAACCCGAAAAAGTTAGATTAGCCATTCGGACGGTTTAGATATCCACCATTAGACGGTCTTAATCATGTAATCATATTTGGGCCCACATAACAAGCGGTTTGGATCTTGCACAAAATGGGAATTTCACTCACTTCTACAAAGTCAAGGACAAAAGTGTCATTTTATGTAGTCAACGATAAAATTTAATGGTCAAATATCCTCTTTAACGATCAAGTTTGATTAAGTTAACCATATGGTGTTTTATGACTGTATATGGAATTGACAATACTATTATTGTATTTTTCTCAGAATGATGAACTCTTGTGCTAATGTAGCATTGATGGATGCAATGAGCAGCACTTCCACATGAGATTTCTGACTGTTGTTATTGTTTTACATTAGATCTACCCCCAACATTTTATTTATTTAGTTATACAAAGTCAAGGACAAAAGTGTCATTTTATGTAGTCAATGATAAAATTTAATGCTCAAATATCCTCTTTAACGATCAAGTTTGATTAAGTTAACCACAGGGTGTTTTATGATATTATATGGAATTGACAATACTAAAGGGGTGGGGTTTTCCTTGGTGTATAATGAAAAGGGTGGGTGGTATATGTCAAAAACTCGACATTTATATTCCTATTTTATATCTTCCTTTTCCAACATTTTTTTTTGTTCATATCAGGAAAACTATGATGAAAGGTGTAAAGTTACTTTTTACTTATTGCCAGCTTCATTTTCACTGATAAAAAATGGCGATTTATGAGGTGTGACCTATGCTTTTATTGTATTTCTTCTCAGAATGATGAACTCTTGTGCTAATGTAGCATTGATGGATGCAATGAGCAGCACTTCCACACGAGATTTCTGACTGTTGTTATTGTTTTACATTAGATCTACCCCCAACATTTTATTTATTTATTTATACAAAGTCAAGGACAAAAGTGTCATTTTATGTAGTCAATGATAAAATTTAATGCTCAAATATCCTCTTTAACGATCAAGTTTGATTAAGTTAACCACAGAGCGTTTTATGACTGTATATGGAATTGACAATGCTAAAGGGGTGGGGCTTTTCCTGGTCTATAAGGAAAAGGGTGGGTGGTCTATGTCAAAAACTTGACATTTATATTCCTATTTTATATCTTCCTTTCCAACATTTTATTTATTTTGTTCATATCAAGAAAACTACGATGAAAGGTGTAAAGTTACTTTTTACTTATTGCCAGCTTCATTTTCACTGATAAAAAGTAATGATTTATGAGGTGCGACCTATGCTTTTATTGTATTTCTTCTCAGAATGATGAACTCTTGTGCTAATGTAGCATTGATGGATGCAATGAGCAGCACTTCCACACGAGATTTCTGACTGTTGTTATTGTTTTACATTAGATCTACCCCCAACATTCTATTTATTTATTTATATAAAGAAAGCTATGTTGAAAAGTTTAAAATTACTTTCTACGTATTTCCACCCTCATTTTTGCTTGATAAAAGTGCCCATTTATGTGGTGATGACCCATATTTTTATTGGTGATGATCCGTATTTTTACTGCATTTTCTTCTCAGAATGATGAATGTCATGTGCTAATGCAGCATCCTTGAATGCAATGAGCAGCACTTCCACACGAGATTTCTGATGTTGATACTTTATATTAGATCTACCCTTTCCAACATTTTATTTATGGGTTCTTTCCATATAATCCCCCTGCCCGTCGGTCTATCAACAGAAAACTGCTTGCTTTTATAATATTTAAAGTAAACTGCCTATATTGTTTGCGCCATTAGGCATATCGATGCCTGCTGTTGTCTAGCCATATGTTTGGCAAATCATAATTTTTAAATGCCGAAATTGTCCATTTGTTAATTCCTATCCCAGTTATTTACCATGGCTAAATACCAGAAAGAATTGTTCGATTTATTTCTGTCGCTTGGAATGATACACAAAGGAACCACTCTACCATTAATAAGGAGATTTTATCTCCTGTCATATGTATTTTGAAATTCCAGAGTGATCTCTTAAACAAGAGATTCTTACTTTGCATTGACCGCAAATCAACAAAACGACAAAACAGATTCTTGAAAAATATGTAAAATATTTAGCTCCAAAGCAAATAATTACTAGATGGTAGGCCCTTCTGGCTATTTTTGACTTCGACATGGAATACATAAAGGGAACTTCCAACTCTCACCCTGATTTCCTCTCTAGGGAATTTCTCCGAAGCAAAAGCTGATGATGCCTTAAAGGTCAAAGGAGTTCTAGTTGGGGTTATGAAGCAGAAGAAAAAATAAGTTTGTTGAGAATAGAAAAGTTTGTGCGATTTGAAGTCTGTAAGATATAGTTAAGTATGAGATTTGTGTGTATTTTGTGAGTTTTTTGAGAGCTTTATATGTATATGTGTACCTGTACATCCTAGCCCATAGACCGGTATCAGAGCCATAGGTATACTATTAACTCTGTTGTTTGTAATCTTTCAGTTTTAATTATAATATTTTTCTGTTTCAATTCATTTCTATCTCTTTCTCATCTCATAAGAATAAATGCTTGCAATATTTAAGCTATATAATGTTTTTACTATCAGTGAGACTACTTTGGTACGAGTCCTCATGTCATATTGCCATTTCAATCGATTATTCATCTTTGTTAAGGTTTTTTTTGGCATAATTTGTTGACAGACCACTACGTTGTTTCTAGATAGTATAATATATAATATGGCTAATATTTTTAAACAAAAATTCTTTTAAAGCTTCTTCTTCAAACTCTGCTACTTATTCATCCATCAGGCTTCATGGTAAAATAATTATTAAAAATTTAGAAGAAATTAATTATAGTAAGCTAGAACAATTAATATAGGATTGGACAATCTCTAAGGTTCCTAGAGCTGAGAAATACAAAAAAAGGACATTCTTCAACGAATCTAAGTACTTTATTAAGACTCTCGAGAAAATTTTTTTATCAAAAAAATAAATATCTTAATTTGTTAAAAAAAATTCAATTATATTCACATTGGATTAATATAGGTTGTTATCAAACTCTTAACTCAATTAAGATTGGATGCCTTTACTCTTGCATATGTTAAAGACCAACGGCATGAATGGTTTAAGGATTTATTGTTAGGAATAGTAGAAGGGGGCCTGAGTAATGGCCCTGCGTTTTTCAGTTGCTTTTCTAACTGCTCATTTTCGCCAAAAGAAGCTAATGCATTTGACACTTTAACTCTAGGCCTTTAAACAAAAAGATTTCATATGAAAACTGGATCTAAAATTGTCGCAGTAGTATATCGAATATTCTGTAAACTAACGTACTCTCATGTACTGGAGATAGCTATTCACTGACTATCAAAGGAATTAAGACCGTATTCTAAATAAATTTCTACAACAATGTCATTAGTTCTCAGCCCATTACATAAGATCAGATAAATCTAAAAAGATGATAGATAGATGTTACCCAACCGGCAACCTCATAAGTAAAGGATAAAGTAGAATCAATTATCACTCATGAAAGCGGTAAGGTCAAATTACTTTTTAGAAGAAGTAATTCAGTCTCTATTTCTAGATCCTTGCCGACATCAACATCATCTTCTTATAGGCATTCATTCTCTGAAAATAGAAAAAGGCCTCAGAGTTCTTCCATGAGACCATCAAGAATTACTTACCATGTTTAAAGGAGGAAAGGAAGATATGAATTCAATCAAGATTTACAATCCAATTGAATTAGATTTTAATGTTAATGTTACGACCTTTAAAGAAAAAGAACAACTAATTATTTTTTTTCTAGTAATATAGAACTATTAAAGCAACAATTTAATGATGATCATTTAAAAGAAACATTTCTTAAAAGCTTTAGTAAAGAAGAAAATGCTATTATTAGAGCTATTTAATGCCAACAAATGGAGTAAGAAAAATGATACCTTCCTTTTTTCAAATGGTTTAAAACCTATTTGTTATCTGCTTCGGTTTTATCTACTTTTGTTGTTACTAAGTTTTGGGAAACAACCACAAACAAGCCGATAAAATCACATTATCCTCCCTTTGAAACAATAAAATACAAAGAATGATTGGCTTCACTGCTAAAAAAATAATATTATGTTCAAATAAAAATAACATTTAAAACCAGTAACAACGGATCATTTATCACATCTAATAGAACCATGGAATTTCACTAATCTTTTTTTCACTGTACTATTGGTGAACAGACGTAGAAAATTGAGAAAATTCTTATTGGAACAGAAATTGTTACCTCAAAACCAAGCGACATCAAAAGCTCTTCCCTTCATTTGAATCAACGAAACTAACAATCTCAATCTTGAAAAGAGACCTCTTTAATTCATGACAGAGTTTCAAGAGGTACTTCACTCTCGTTTTCAAGCACTCGGAATGAAGAAAATAATATTCCTCAAAATGAGAATTTAGATTCTGAAATAAATTTATTAAGCCAACCTGATCTTGTAGTCAATCAATTAAATCAAAAAAGTAATACAAGAAACTACTACAAAAGATCAACTCCTGCTGACCTTTAGTTTGAAGAAAATCCAAATAATAGGGGCACTATGACTCTAGTACTATATATGAATGGAATATAGAATATCAAATTGTACAAATGTGTCATGGAATGCTCTTGTATGCAAACGCTTGGTATTCTGCTGGCGTGACTCAATCTGACATTATCCATCTTATTAAGCTGGATTTTCTGGCTAACTGCTTGGCTGGTGGAACAATTATCTTACTAACGCCTAGAAAGATTCCATAATAAATGATGTTAAAAGGGATCAAAATGGAACTCCTTTCTTAAATACTGCAGGAGAATTCATTCCAAATCAAGTTTTTACCCTATGCTTGAATATTATTGTTCATTTTGCGTGTACTCTTGATGATCTAGGAGAAAAGACTAGAGAACAACTCATCAATCTTGGATATAATACACTTACTATTTTCGATGATAGAAAGACGTATTCCTTATCAAAGATGGATAATTTTATTAAAGGCCTGCTTGAAAACAAGAGGGAAAAAAAATTCAATGTGAAAACAGAAATTACATCCCAAGAACTGATTTTAAACACACAAGATCAACTTTCAACTGCCTAGTCGAATACATTTGCTTTAATGGACAGCAACAACATCTCGCTGGAACCAGAGATATCCCGAAAACGATGCTTGTTTTCTCGCCCCATATGGCCTACCAAATGGTAGGCAATAATAGATTCCAAAGGGGTTTAGCCTTCTTAAGCACACCTCCCACATGGCAACCCCAAAGGAGGGTGGAAACTGAAGGCGGCATCACCCATGACATCCTAAAAGAGAGAAGTGCTCCCACACCTTTGTGGTAAATGGGCAAGAGATAAAATAGTGGTTGACCGATTCCACATCTTCCATACACAAACAACACATGTTCGGGATACGCATAGCTCACTTCTGAAGGTTGTCAATCGTTAGAACCCTTTTTTTTTTTTAATTTATTTTTTTTAACGCACAAGTCAAGTGAAGGCATGCCACCTTAGGAGGTGCACCATAGAACAAAAAATGATATGCATGCGACCCGATTGGACTTGACGGTTTCAGGCTAAGCATATTGTAGAAAGTTTTGATGGAAAATTTGTTTGAATCAATAATAGACCACACCATTGAATCAACCCCACATGGCGGAAGCACGTTGTGAAGATGGGCCAACAAGGACATAAGCTTCCATCTCACGATCCGATAAATGCCTTATAAATGGGGGAAGCCAACATACCGAGGAGCCGCTATAAGTAAAGCAATCTGCCACTTTCTGCTTATTCGAAATTGCGAGGCTTGCTAGGCTAGGGTAATGATTGCGAAGGGGTTCATCTCCGCACCAAGAATCCTTCAAAAAGTTGATTCTAGCACCATAATTTTAGGAGAGAAATTCCTTCCAGAACCTCTCTCTTAGAGACACGATAAATTGCCAAATGCGAGAGGCCTTATAAAGAGAGGACTCCTTGACATCCCACCCCCTTCCTTAAGGCCATACTTAGAAGCTATAATCTCATGCCAAAAGTGCCCTTCTTCCGTTGTAAAGTGCCAAAGCCATGTGCCAAGGCGAGCCCAGTTCATAGTGCTCAATTTTCGCAACCCCACACCACCATGAGCTATCAGTTCACACACTTCCTCCCATTTTAACAAGTGGAATTTGTGACCATCTTCCGACCCCTTCCATAAGAACTCCCTTTTCAACTTGTCCAACCTTTCCCAAATCTATTTACGACAATTAAAGAAAGACAAAGTAAATTGGCATGTTGGAAAGGGCTGCTTTAATGAGGGTCAAACAACCGCCCTATGAGAGGTAGTGACTCTTCCATTTAGATAACTTCCTTTCAACCCTCTCCATTATCTTGTCCCAAAGATGCTTGGCAGGCTTATCTATACACAAAGGGAGCCCCAAGTAAGTAGACGGGAAAGTGCAAACCTTGCATCCGAACACTGCTGCTAAAAATTCTAACTCCTCAGCTACTAGATGAATGCCTAACATTTCACATTTTCGGATATTAATCTTGATGCTCGAAACTGCCTCGAAGCATGCAACAATTTTCCAAAGATTATCGACCATAAGCGGTTCAACGTCGCAGTATAAGAAAGTCTTGTTTCCAATTGATGTAAGATGAGTAGGTAACTAGGTATACATATCATGTGTTGATTTTGATTTATTAATAGAATTTGTTATTTCTTTTATTTTTCTTATTTTTGTATGAATAGTTACTTTTTTTAACAAAATGGTAAAAAATATTACTTTAATTGATGTTAGGTATGGTTGACTAGGGTTGTAAATGGGTCACTAGACCCGATGTTGTACCCAAACCCGACCCATTTAGACCTTACCCAGACTCGACCCATTTGTTAAATGGTACGGGTATAGGTCCAAGAATAGACCCAATTGCTAAACGGGTCTGGATCTGGTTTCCTTTATATTAGGCCCGACCCAACTTGAACAAATTTAGTAAATGGGCGGGTGACTAGTCTTTGTTGCAAGGGACCCATCCAGACCCGGACCTGTCCAGACTCGTTTTTAAGCCCAATAAAAATGCTTACATACCATTTCACAAGTAACATGGGAAAACAAAAAATCCACCCCATGTCTGTCTTATTAGAATACGGGGCACCATGGAATCCGAATCGATGTGTCGAATATGGTGGGATTAGTGAATTAGTATGCACGCGGATTGCCTTAAGGAGAGTTCATGGAGACTATGCACCATGGCCAAAGTGGAGCAACTGACCAAGTAAAGATAATCATCTCTATGATGCTGATCTTTACTTGCATCATTATTTGCAATTTTGTTATTATGAGAAGTTGCTAAATTTATTTTTTATTAGTAATTGGCATCGATTAATTTTGATATGAAATCAAGGTGACCTAGACTTGTTAGATCCAACCAGACCCGTTAGATCCGTTTATATGTGAGTCTGGTTCAAGGTCTGGATATCCCTTAACCAGACCCATTAGACCCAATCCATTTATAAATGGGTCTGAGTGGATCTCCCTCTACCAAACCCAGACCCATTTATAAATGGGTCTGATGGGATTGACTTAGACCCACACCATTTAGTGAAAGGGTTTGGGTCTAAAATTTGGACCCAGACCCATTTAGTAAATGGCCGGTGTCTGGTTTGGCTAAACCTGACCATTTCCAACCCTTTCCAATTGATGTAGGATGAACATATGTACATATCCATATGTTGATTTTGGATTATTGAGAGCATTTGCTATTTTCTTTTTCTTATTCTCGGATGAATAGTGACTTTTTTTTTTCCTGAAAAATGGTAAAAAAAAATAATTTTAATTGACGTGGTCAATATGATGACTTAATCTTCATGCAATTTGCTTCCAGCAAGGGGGAAAAAAAATACTAACCTCTTTTTTTCGGATTTTCCTCGAAATGGCCCATGGAGCTTCAATTCGCCTAAATCACTTTAATGAAGTATTGTAATCCGCACAAACTATTCAATGATTGTTGAAAATAATATAGGAGTTTAGGAACAAGTAGAAATCAAGAGAAGTGGAAAAAGATGGAGACAAAATGGTATTTATAAGAAAATTGTTGTTTTTCAACCGTTAAGGGCATTTTCTCCCTATAACGGCTGTTATAACATCGATTTTTTAGGTGGCCCCATTACGACCCCATATTGTGTAGTGGGGGTCCACCAATACCATTACGTAATGGCCGTTATGTAACCAATATGATACACCTTTCTCTCTTACTCTCACAAAGTGTGGTAAGCCTCTATAGGCATGTTTGGAATTTCTTGGGTTACGCACACAAGGATAGGTGAATTGGTGGGGTGCTGGAAGTGTAATCCTTTCAAGAGAAGGGGGAACTTGCTTTGGTATTCTCACCCATTGGCAATGGGTTGTGGCAAGAAAGGTACAGGCGAATTTCAAATGAGTGGAGAAAGTGGTGGAAGTGGTAGCAAGGATTGTTAGAGAAGATTTAATTTTTGGGCCAACAGCCACAAATCTTTTAAAGCCTGTCTGGATTTGTGTAAAACATAGGAAAGGAAATAGTGTTTTTTGGGAAACCTTATTTCCTAGGAACTACAGGAAATGAAACATTGTTTTCCTCTTTTTTGTTCACGAGATTTTCCTAAAAATTTAGGGTCTATTTTCAAATTTGTTATTTGGCAAAACAAGAATTTTTGTTAGGAAAAGATCCCATGTAGTCACTAGCATGCGCCACACTAGCACACGTGGGATGCTTGAAGATGGATAGTGACAGTGTTGCATACGCTTGAAGTTGAATTGTGACACGTGGTACATGTGAGGTGCGTGAAGCCGTATGGTAGCACACGTGGCACAAGATGTGCATTGACGCATATTACACGTCTGCACTTGAAGGCAGATGTCGGCACTTGTGCGCACATTGGCACGTGGCATATTTGGAGAGATTGACGATGGACGACGGCACATGTGGGGCACAAGAGAAGATGAGTGGTGGTACATGTGGCGCATTACCACGTGGGATGCTTTACACATGGGGCACAAGAGAAGACGGATGGTAACACGTGACATAGTGGTACGTGTGGAGCATAACGAAAGATGCACAATGGCACGCTTGCCACATTGCCACATGCGAGGCAATTGACGATGTATGGTGACACATTAGGACCTAGTTTCCTTACATCATAGGAAAATGCCTTTTTTGGAGGTAGAGGTGGTAAAATAAATTTGTTTGTTTTCCAGCAAAAATAGAAAGTAGGAAATGTTATTTCCCACAAATTCCTACAAAAAAAAAAAGCTTGACAAACAATGGAAAATGAGTTTCATGGGAAACAATGTTTCCTTCCCTTCCCTTCCCCTGAAACTGCCCTTGGGGGAATTCAGTGTGATGACCTCACTCAAATTTCATCAGAGTTCTTGTAGCGATTCAAGAATGGAAGCTATCCTTTCACACAGCTTGGAGTAGTGAGATGGCCAAGTTAGGCATCGGCGGGCTTCTTGTGAGCCCTTGGAGTGTGGTTTCTGCTTTCTCTGGGCTGATGGAGGTGGATTGCGATGAGAGGGCTTGGGTTTCAGCCCTAAGAGTTTCAGCGAAGATCATTGAGGCGCATTGTCAATCAATGCATACAAAGTCTCCTGTGATTTCCAGAGGGTGTTATCATGGATTGCTGATGTTGCCTCAGCTCTGGTAGTTTTTGCTCAGATACTTACGAGAGATTGGTGCCATTTCTAAAGGGCTAAACATTTCGTTTGCCCAGAGGGATTTGTCGTTGTTGTATTCTGGGAATTCTCTACCTCTCTTTTCTTATTAAAGTTTTAGTTATCCTTCAAAAAAAAAAACAGAAGAAGTCTAGGTATTGCTCTCATCCATTGTTATCAAATGTGATCGTATATGCGCATACTTTTGATCGCATCGCATATGCTATGATGGCATATGCGATCTGGCAAGTATGCCATGGCATACTTTTATATGCAATAAATATGCGATTGCATATGCGAGTATGCGATCGCATACTGCATATGCGATGGCATATTTCCCAATAGCCAAGAGTGAAAGATTTTTATTTTTATTTTTATTTTTTATTTTTTCAAATTGGAGTATTTTGCCTATAATTAGGCACTCATATCCCCTCCATTTTCACTTTTCTTTACTCGAAAGCTCTAAATCTCTTACTCTTTCTCTCTTACACCTCTTTCTTTCTTACTCTAATCTCTCTACAATTATTTCAATTATATTTATTTTTTGTATTTTATAAGTTGTGCTGTTGTAAGTTATAACTTGTATGTTGTTTCAAGTTATCCATTTATCATTAAAATTTCTTTCTTCGAAGTTTATAATAATTAGTTATCTTTTAATGTAGCTTGTTGATTGTTTTGTTAAAATTCATATAATATAAGTAATTAAATATATCACTTAATGAAACACACAAACTATAATGAAATAAGTAAAATAACCCAATCCAATCATGTGTACTAATTAGATGAGTTTTCCCCTCTTTTTTTTTTTAAAAGAATTTTTAGAATTTTTAGTTTTTTATTTTGGAAAAAAAAAATATGCCATGGCATATGCGATTGTGCGATCGCATATGCGAACAACATATGTGGATCGCATGCGATCGCATATGCAATTTGACAACATTGCTCTCATCTTCTTAAAAGGTGATCTCTGAGGGGCATGAACCATCAATATTGATTGATTGGATTCTCTAGAAGGAACAGGTTGCTTCAGCAGAAAAGGAGCATGCAGTTTTTTTTTTTCGAACTTCGCATTTCTCTAAACCTATATTTATGAATTACCTTCACTGTTGTTAAATGCGACTGCATATTCGCATATGCGAATTCTCCCATGCATTTCGCATATGCCAAAAATGCGAGAATATGCGATCGCATATGCGATGTATGCAATCGCATACAACATATGCTTTCGCATATTGGCATCCACAAATTATTTTATTTTATTATTTATTATTATTTTTTTTGCAAAAAAAAAAAAGACCTTTTGCCAATAAAAAGACATCCAAACCTCCTCCATTTGCAACATTCTCATTTCAAAACTCTCTTACTCTTTTTTTTTTTCCCTCTTACATTCTTACTTCCAAGTGCAATCAATCTCTCTTACATAGTTCCTATCCTACTTCCAACCAAGTTCCAAGTTCCAAGTTCCTAGTTCCTAGTTCCTACTTTACAAGATTAAAGCAGGAAGATCATTTATTCATTTAAGAAGATAAGTTTACCTCTCTTGGAAGATCAAGATTCAAGCTTCAAGCTCTCTCGAGGAAGATACAACTTTCAAGATTCAAGCACTCTCATTCTACAATCTACATTTCCCTCTCTTACACAATAATCCTAATTCTTGAATGTTAATGACTTGATGTATAATCAATTCATTGTTTAATTGATTTTATTTCTCTCAAATGTAATTTAAATATGTAAAATCAAATATCTATTTACTCAAGAAAGTTCCCCCTAATTTCTTATAGTTGTTCACATTTTTTCTCGTATTTTTTTGAAATTTTAAAAATTTTTCAAAGAAAAACAAAAAACAAATATGCGGTCGCATATGCGATTGTGCGATCGCATATGCGCATAGGCATATGTGATCGCATAGGCATATGTGATCGCACATGATCGCATATGTGTGATTTAACAACATTGATTACCTTTGTTTATCTTTTGCCCCCAGGCCTGTTAGATGCTTCTCAGAAAAGACATTGGTTCTTTCCAGACTCGTATTACCCATGTCTACTATTGTGAATGCATTATGTGGAATTGAGCATCTTTGCCTTTGCACATCGTATGTTGTAGATAATGTTGTGTTTGCTTGTATAATTTCTATCTGTATCGTCCCCATGAGGACCTTTTTTTTGTTCTGCTTGTTTTTTCTTTTCCATTATTCTGCTTTCTGTCTGTAGTCTCTCTGGCCTTGCCATTTTTCCTAATAAAGTTGTCATCCTTCAAAAAAAGAAAAATTCTATCTGTAAGAAAAAACATTTTGGTTGGTCAGCTGCTCTCTATATGGAATTGTTTAAAACTGCTCCAAAATTACATGCCTTGACTTGTGTCTGAGTATCTGACTTGTTCTGGAGATGTGGCATTTGTATACCAACTTCTTTAACATTTGATCTTAAGTGAAAGTACTTTTTCAAATGAAACAATGAGAAATTTAAATGCTGTAACAGGTTTAAATTTCTCATTTGGTCAGCTGCTCTCTAGATGGAATTGTTTAAAACTGCTCCAAAATTACATGCCTAGACTTGTGTCTGAGTATCTGACTTGTTCTGGAGATGTGGCATTTGTATACCAACTTCTTTAACATTTGATCTTAAGTGAAAGTACTTTTTCAAATGAAACAATGAGAAATTTAAATGCTGTAACAGGTTTAGCCGGACTCCGTGTGGGATATGGAGCATTCCCTCTCAGCATTATAGAGTACCTATGGCGAGCAAAGCAACCATATAATGTATCTGTGGCCGCAGAAGTTTCAGCATGTGCAGCATTGCAGAACCCCGCTTATTTAGAGGTATTCTTTACAATGTGAACTATGGGCTTCCTGTCAAACCATGAGGACTGCTGCTTGCAGACGAACATCTATAAACGTCAAAGGATGCACCCCACATGTACTAACATGGCACCCATGGACTATATCTGGGCTGATCATCAAGTGGACTCATGCTAATTGTTTCCTAACCCAAGAAATGGGATGGTCTGCTCATCAGGAGGGCCACCGATGTATGCGAAATATGGACTGTTTGTTATTCCTTTTCAACCATCCATTTATTGTATAGATAGGCCTTGCTGATGGATGGACTTGCCAGATTTTTGAGGTAGGCTCATTCAGTGTGGGCACATCTTCTGAACTACTCTACCTTGCACTCATATTCCATATGTGAGTGCTTGTCTTTGGCAGCGTTCGAAATATTGGTATCACGTAAGGTATCGCATCCTTGGGATACTGATACGTATCGGTTATCGCATGGGATATATCATTTGTATTGGGTAATTTGTTGCACTTTTTGGAAAACATGCGAAACATTGGGAAAATAGTTGAATTTTTCAATGAAACTTCAGGGATTGTTAAAAAAGGCCTCAATACACTTTTAAATCATAACATCTCAAAAAAGATGTGCATGTAATAGGTTTCCTTTGTATAGTGTCCTAAGCTATGCGCTGTCTGACTGAACTAATGCAACTTTATTCAAATTGAATGCATAACATTTAGAATGTATGTGATGATCATTTCATCAAACACTCCTAAATACTTTGAAATTAGTCTCAATTGACAGCTACTTGAAGGGAAATTTTGAAAAAAAAAAATTTACTAAATTTTAAATTAATTTTTAGTTAAAAAATAAATTTTATTTTGTGAAAATTGACAAGGACTTAACAAATCGGTAGATCACCCCTCATACATGCTTGATTTAATGTTTGGAATGTTTGGAGTGCAATATTGGAAGCAATTTGGGAGAAATTGGGGAAATCTCGAATTTCCCCCAATTTTCTCTAAATCTGATCACCTACACAATTAGAGAGTACGTGATGATCATTTCATCAAATACTCCTAAATACTTCAAAATTAGTTTCAATTGATAGTTGGTTGAAGGAAGATTTTTAAAAAAACATGGAGAACATGAAGAACCAATGGATATCGAAATCAAAGCTGCAACTCCATGATTTTTCATGAAAAAAATGAAGAACCAATGGATTTATAAACATTTCACACTGATTTAACATAATTTCAACGAAAAAAAGGGATCGGAAATTGAAAATGCTCACTGGATCGAACACGTGGAATATATTGGCACTACCTGTGCGTTTCGTATCGCACAAGTGGGATACAAGATATGTTGTGGGATATATCGGCCAATATCGTCGATATTTAAAACATTGTCTTTAGTACCTGTAGATGCATGCCTGCAACTTGCAGTCTATATAATGTGCATTTGTACAGTATAATGTCTAATGCATGCCTACCATTTCCACAGAAGGTTAAAAATGCATTGGTACAAGAAAGGGAGAGGCTATATAACCTTCTAAAGGAATTGCCGTTTTTGAAGCCGTACCCAAGTTATTCTAATTTCATTCTTTGTGAGGTTACATCTGGAAAGGATCCTAAGAAACTAAAGGTAATTGGTTCTCTCTTGGAAAACTAGTTTTAAGGATCATTTTGCTGCAAGTTTCTTTGTTACTTGAGCTTTTGTTTGTTTGTTCTCTTCTTCCACATGTAGAAGTAAACATGGTTACATAGACTCGTTTAGTAATGCCTATGTTTCACGCTCTGCGCCATCATCATCATCTAAGCCTTATTCCAACAAATTGGGGTTGGCTACACAAATCATATTCCATTTTCACTCTCTAGATTTAAATGCTTGAGTTGAATCCTTTTGTCTGTCTGGACCTCCTTGCATCATGTGATCTACCAATGGGATCAATGGTTTGAGAAAGTGAATTCTCTTGCAATTCTTCCACTATCATATAAACATGTTAATTACTATCTTTCAAAAAATGAATAAATAACTCATAATAATGTAGAATCCCAGCAGTGTGTAGAACATCTACAATACCATCCTTGCTTTCTGGGACAGAATGGTGAGCAGTCAAGAAACAAAAAGTTTAGAATCTGTAGTTGAAATGAGGATGTTGGAATGGATGAGTGACAAGAGAAAGAAGGATAGAATTAGAAATGAACCCATTCGAGGAACTTAGGACTCCTAATTAGTTGACTTAGCTGGTTTGGCCATGTGTATCTGAGACCATGAAGGGCATCGGTCAGAAGGATATAAAAGGGCAATGCGAAGGCCCAAAAGAATGTCGGTGGGGGTACTAAGAAAAGATTTGAGACCTATGGTTTAACCTAGGATATGTTCCTTGACAGAGTAGAATGGTCTAGGGTATTGTCCTTGACAGAGTAGAATGGTCTAGGGTATTGTCCTTGATAGAGTGGAATGACGGAGCATGATTTGTGTAGCAGTCCCTAATTAGTTGGTATAAGGCTTAGATGATGACGACGATGGTGATGACATCTTGTTTATAAGCATTTTTAACCATGTTGTAATTTTATTATCCGTCTAAACTTTTTGTTGTCCCCCCTACTCGTCAGTATTCTTTCTACTTTTCCTCTCTTATTTTAAATCAGATTTCTTCCAAACTATTACTGAGTGTGTTGTGAATGTCTGATAGATTTGGATGTTATCTTATCAACGTGGTGTCAATATGATACACTGAAATGAAACAAAATTTTTGATATAGATTTTGTAGCGCTGCGTTTGTCTTTACATCCTCCATGTTTTTATGAGCCATTTAGTTACTTTGATTCATTTTGAATCACTTTAGGAGCATTTGATTTAGTGAGAATGCTATTGAGAGTTAATTGGGGCATATGTGTTGTTGTAAGATGCTGCAAAAGCAACTGCTTATTATGCCTATGGATGATGAACTTTCATGAGCATATCTATTATATCTTAATTGCAAAATTCAGTAGAGAAATAAAAAAGAGCATTCATGGTATTCGAGAAATTTCCTAGTCAACTTTTTGAGATTCTAGGATGACTCAAAAACATTGAAATCTAGGTTAATGCATGTTATAAATAATGTGAATGGAATCAATGGATGGATGACTTGTATCAGTTCCCAGTGAAATGGATAGACAGGTTTTAGTTGCCAAGGTTTTTTTGGAGTTTACAACAAAGAGAAAATGGAGTAGATGTCTGTAGTTAGAAATGGAATATGTGTGATGGTTTGTTGTCACCAAAATATCTATCTTAGCTAAATTGAAAAATTCATTATTGAAGTTTATTACATAGGGCACCCATGACATCCATGGACTTTCCTAGTATGCCTATTGAGTTTATAGAATGACTCAAAGCAGTGAACTTGTAGGTGCACTCATGACATAAATGTGGATAAATGGATGGCTCGTCAATGTTCCCAATGGAGTGGATTGATGAGGTTTAGTTGCATAGGTGTGTTTTTGTTTCAAGAAAGAAACAATTGGAGTCGAATGTCCATTGTTAGAAATGAATTCCATGTGATGGTTATTAAAAGAGCTCTCTAAGGACTATCTGGTACTAGACATGCATGTTGACATGTATGGATAATTTTGTTTTGCATGAGATGGGTCTTCATTGTTTCCTTTTTGGTTCTGATGTATGACCCAAACAAAATGGAAAATGGATTGGTGATCCCCTTAGAAGACAGTCATATTGCATAGGTGTGTTTTTGTTTCAAGAAAGAAACAATTGGAGTCGAATGTCCATTGTTAGAAATGAATTCCATGTGATGGTTATTAAAAGAGCTCTCTAAGGACTATCTGGTACTAGACATGCATGTTGACATCCAATTAAGTATGGACTGAATTTTGTTTTGCATGAGAGTGGGTCTTCATTGTTTCCTTTTTGGTTCTGGATGGACCATATGACCCATTTTTCACGGTAATTCTAACAAAATGTTAGTCATGCAAATGGAATTTGGTGATCCCCTTAGAAGACAGTCATATTGCACTACAGCTGGAGATTCTACTCTATTTTTTAGTTTTTGAAACAGAAAATCTATTTTATTATTATTATTATTATTATTATAAGGATCATTTAATTGGTGTGAGTCTGAAAAGGAGACAAGCTCGTTTCCATCCTCATATCGTGGGTTGCCGTTGTGCATCGGAAAACCGGCTAAGCATTTATGGGATGTGGTTGTGGACAGATTTGAAAGAATGGTAGCAAGATGAAGAGTCGTTATCTTTCCCTTAAGGGTCACATTACCCTCATTAAAGTGGCTCTTACCTCCCTATTTACTTCATGTCTCTTTTTAGATGCTCAAAGTCAGTGCTGTCAAAATTGGATAGATTGCGGTGGAACCTTCTTTGGCAAGGTGCAGAAGGTGATCATAAGTTTCACCTTATAGGGGGGGCAGACTTTGCAAGTCTTAGGCTAAGCATAGGGCTGGTATTAAAGACCCGGCGGATAATGAATGTATTCCTTTTGTGTAAATAGCTATGGAGGTTTGATGTGGAAGAGAATGCCCCATGGAGGGTCTTGATTGCCTCCAAGTATGGGTGCGAAGTGGGTGGGTGGGTCACTAAGAAATCTTCTTTGTATAGATCATTGACGGTTTGGAGAGGAATCATGTCTACACAAGCTCAGTTTGAGGTAGGGGTTGGCTTCAGTCTTGGGGATAGGGAAAAGATCTGGCTTTGGGAAGATGCTTGGGTGGGTGATATTACTCTGAATACTTTATTCCCCAATATTGCCCGTCTCTCCTCGTCCCGTGAATGGGGAATGGAATCACGCCACACCCAAGCTCCAAATCACATGGAATATTCATCAAATCATATATGAACAAGAGAAAACACAAAGCTTTTTTTTTTTTTCCTTCAAAATAATTGCATTAGGGCTCCACACACCTCCCTTTCTCTTTTATAGTCTCAAATAAGACCTTTTACAAAATGGCTCTCTCAGATAAGATTCTTAACATAAAGACACTTAATAAATTAAAGGTTGTTCCCAACTCCCTAATATTAATACAAATATAAGTTATACAAAAAATAACGAAGCATGTAAACAATCTAAACTACTAAAATATTTTGTGGCCCATGGGGGTTCACGATTAAGATGTCCGATGATGATGATCCAATGGTCCGATCATCGTGTCCACCTGATCCAACTGTCTGATGTATCCATTAAGCTCTTATATGCAGCCCATGTGCATCTTTCCAGTGTGGGCTCTTCAAAGATGCACAAACATGCACGTGGGGTCTTCAACGTGATTAGGAATGTGAATTGGGCTAAGTAAGTCCCATGTAGTAGTCGTCTAGCCATAAGGAGACTGGCTCAGCCCTCCTTCGGTATGGTGCTCGGATGTCCTCATCAACAACCCAAGTAGCTTTTCAAGTTAAATCCATGCCTAATGTTTATTGGGGAAGATTGGAAAGATGGCACCCATACTGCGTGGGACCTGTTGATTATTTGGAATCATTTCCTAACTGATAACACTTGAATCTGGATAAAATGTGATACCTAACACCAGATGAAAGTGGTTTTGTTTACAAATTCCTCACTATGTAGGGTATGCTTGACTGGGCTGGGCCCAATCTGAAACCAGTCTGTTATGTGACAGGTTTGGGCTTGAGCCTAGATGCCTGCAGATTGGACTTGTCCAAGTTTTAGCCTTGATAACTAATTGGGCTGGAAGAAGATCTGTGAGAAATCCTTGTTCTGGCACAACTGGAGGACGTCTTTCATGTTGCTTCCCACCTATCTTAGTGGGGATTGAAACATGACTACAAGGCCACTGATTTATGAGCAATTGTTGGATAATCGTGTATTATGATTATTGGGCTATTGCTTTCCACCCATCTTTGCAGCTCCCCTGTTGACCGGGATGCCCCAACAGTCATCCATTGAAAAATCCTATACATGCATCCTGTGACCCTTTTCTTCCGGAGCATTGCTGTATATTTTTCTGCAAAACCATTTACTGTAGACCAACAATTGAAGGGCTGGGGCCTTGTAATTTGGATGCTTTTGGACACCCCACCATCCACAGTGGGCTCCACTAGATCAATGGTCTGGATCACCAAACCATGGGCCGTGCTTGTACAGCCTGGATGCATAAAGACATCACATGGGTCCCACTATTTTAGTTCCTCATTGCACTTCCAAATTACAAGTTTATCGAGTTCGAGTATTTTCCTACTGTGTATTGGATGTTCAGAAGTTAATAAAAATGACTTTGATTGCTTCTCGATGTATGTTGGTTTTGACTAAAACGAATTTGGGACTTTCCCATCTTACCTATGCCATATGTGAAATAGCACACATAAAGATAGAATAGAATAGATGAACATTGGTTTCGTGTTTCTCAGTAGATTCTGAGTAGAATAGATAGCGTAATTACACATTATGGCAACCCATATAATTACATGCAACCCTGTTTCCATTCATATCCCGATATAAATATATTGATTTTGTGTTACATATGGAACTGCAGGAAGACCTTGCCCAAATGGGGGTGATGATTCGTCACTACAATAACAAAGAATTAAAGGGATATGTTCGGGTCTCCGTTGGGAAGCCTGAACACACAGATATCTTAATTGACTGTCTCAAACGCCTGTCTTGATTCTTTTCCACATCAAGAAACTATTTTATGATAGGTGTTTCTTATTCAAAGACATGGGTGGGGCGGAGCTTCTTCAACACCTGAAGTGGAGGCAAAAAATGATCTGAAACAGGTACTGCCATTCGGCCGTGTAGTTTTTTGGAGCCATGTTGCCTTTCAAAATGGAAGAATTTATTTGTAGTATCTTATATATACTGATGACTTCAGGTAGTTGTCACTGCTCCATTTATATTACAAGTTTATAATTGAACCTGCAAATGGTTATTTGGTTTTAGGGTAGGGGTTCTATGAGAAGAAAGATGGTCTCAGTGACCATTAGTCCTCTGACCCTCTTTTGTATGTAGGTCCTTGCCTTTGTTTCATGATCAGTTTTTATTTTTCCATGGGCCCCAACATGGACTAGGGTTTAAAAATCACACCTATATTTTGCTAATTCTAACATAAATGGTGCGATTGTCAAGAGGGGTCCCGTGTATGGTGGTAGTCCACAGAGTATCATGGTTCACCACTCAAACGTGTTTTCATGCCAACATATGAAATTCAAGGGTTTATTTATTTATTTATTTATTTATTTTATTTTTTTAAAGAGGTAAGAAGTTTGTATTAGAAGGAGGTCCTGATGGGTGAAAAATACAGCTCCCCGAGTGTTGCAACAGCCCAACCCAATCATTTTATATGACATCTGCCCATTAAGTTGTGTATGGCCAATCAACATGTGAAGTGTATACGACTTAGCCATCAGAAAAGGTGGGCTACCTTCAGGATCGCTGGTATAAAAATCAGGAATATAGATTCATGGCTCATGGGTACATTGGGTCCATCAATTGCTGTTCTGTTGTTTTCTACAGTTTTCTCTAGTGTGGCCCACTTGATTAATGGATCCACCTGATTTTTTGCAGCCACTGATCTTCAAGGTATGCCCAAGCTCACAGCGGCTTAGATGCTGGGTCCATGTGACTTGTTGGCCATATGGAACTGTGGCCGGTCCATTCAAATGAATATAAAACATTTCAAGTAATTAAAAAATGTTTAACAATGCTTATACGGAAGATCATATTATTTAAAGAAGTCGTTGTAGTCATCTCACAACAATCACGTGTAGGATATATATATATATATATATATATATATATATATATATATATAAAAGGTATATATATATCCGTCCCATTAGGTCGAGCTGTGTGGGCCCCACCGTGATGCAACATCTACCCCATCAGTCAGATGCACTATTCCATCACACAAGTCAATCCGTGACTTGTGTGGGTCACACCACATATGGAGAGGGGCCGTACACCATTAAAACATTCATAACCATTTTTGAGGGCCCACGGAGATGTGGTTTGCAAATCCAGCCCATCCATTATGTGTGTCCCACTTGAATGAGGGTTCAGACCAAGTTTCAGGCGCATGCAAAACACCCCACAAGTGCATATGTTTTAACACACACTGATTTTTGGGATATCTTATAATTTAAAGGGGACACACACGCACACGGTGGGGCACACACCTCACGGGACACACACATCTTGGTGGGCCCAATAAACTATCATGAAGGTTTTGATGGGCGGTTAACCCCAACCTAAGTCATGGATTGACCTGATTTTTAAGGCCGTGGCCCACCATGGAATGGTGCATCCGACTGATGGTGTTGATGTCTGACACACATCACGGTGGGGTCCACACAGTTCGACCTCATGGGAAGTTACCATGAGCTCGATCTCAATAGTACCATTTCCCACACACCGTGTGTGTGTGTGTGTGTGTGTGTGTGTGTGTGTGTGTGTGTGTGTTAAGGTAGCGTATTTATCTGCAGAATGTATCTCGTGTTTCTTCGATGGTATGATATTACAGATACGTGGCCCCATCTTTGCATTGCAAGGATGGGTTCTCTATTATGGCTTCTGGCAAGTGGGGCCCACCGTTTGGTAATTTATTCAATTGATTTGCTATTTTTCCCAGAGGGATGGAATGTTCTCCTCGATTAGAAAATTTTAAACCTCTTGATTTGTGGCCTATAAATGGACAGTTCAGAATGAAAATGCAACAACAATACACATCCAACCGACAAAAGGTTCCCAATATTGGTGGACGGTACTCTACAAATTCCCTTCTAGGGAATGGATAAAACACCCAAGCTCTGTGGGGCCCACCATCTTGTATATGCAGCATCCATTCGGTCCTTAAGGTTTCTATCCTTTGAGTTCTGCACAACGTGTCAAAATATCAGCCAAATCCACAACTCAGTAGGCCACACCAAAAGAAATAATGTGGATGGAATGGCAACCCTTGGTTTGTGTTTGGGGCCACCAGGGTATGTATCTTTCATCAGATTCGTTAATATAATCTTGTAACTCACTGGGTTGAAATAAAGATAACAAAAATCAGCTTGATCCAAAAATGGAGGTTTTTCGAAGTAATCAGGGGCTGATAAAATAAACTTGCAACGTTCAAGAAAGCGTTTCTCAGTTGATGGACGAAATGGATTTATAGATACAATGCGGTTGGATGTTTTACATAATGCGTGAAACATGTATTTTCCAACGACTCTGGTCCAATTTTTGTCACCTACAAGAAAGAGTTGTCTTTTCGGCAGGTTTTTTTTAATCAAATGTTTGGGCAGAATGTCTAATGTTTCCCTATTTGCACTGAATATTGCAAGCCCGTCGAGTACCATGCTTGCTTATTTCATGGAATCTGGATTACCAAAGGTGTGTTTGGTTGCACCACATTTCAGGAAATATTAAAAAAAGTTGTACCACCAAATTAAGCCTAATTAATTATGAAATTGTAACCCCCAAAAACCGGCACCTATGCTGACTCATGTTCTGAATTCGAGGGTGTTAACCAAATAATAGTTCGGGTCTATAGACTGCTGACTCCGACATCATCCCGGTTTTTGCCGCTTGAGTATGTTAGTCTTGCTATGTAAACCCGAGTGTTGCCTAGTGATGCTGCGTGTTGGGAATATCTCCCACTGGTCTACATAGTCGGGTTAATATTCATTCCTGTAGTCAATAACCAAAATGGTATTCATCAAATGTTGGGGATCAAAGATGAGTAAGGATAACTATACCAGTGTCAACAAGGCCAATATCTTTTTTAAAAAAGTATTTATCATCGAAAAAGATTCCACAGCTGGGGAATACAAATCCACAATTGGAATACAAATCCATAATTGATGAAATGTACAAATATGGAAATGACAAGAGGTAAGGCATAATTAATCTATGGGTGGACTCTTATAGCTCAACTGCTACAACAAAGCTTATCACCCCTCTACTCCCCCACAAGGTCGTGTTCAGACTAAACCTTGCCACGGTAAACCCATGCACTACCTTTACAGTTGGGTGCAATTGTATGTATAAATGTGAGTGGCCATTTTAGTGATAAATCCCTTCAAAATTATACAATGACAAATTAATTAAGTATAATTTCAGAAAGAGAAAGCGTATAATATAATAATCATCACAATGCAATCTTATTTAATGCATGAATGTATAAGTGTACATCAGGCTAGGGATATACAACCACCTGGCTTTTGGAGGTAGCAGCCAATGCAAGTACCTCTGCCTCAACAATGACTACCACCTATGGTAATGGTGGTTAGGAACTAGTGAAAGTACTTTTTTTTTTTTTTTTTTTTTTTTTTTTTACACACGCACACACACCCCCCACACTCACACTAGTGGAATTTCACCACCTATGGGTACTCGAACCCTTGACAGGGTGTTGAAACTCCCGAGAGTCTACCACCTGAGCAAGAGTAAGGACCCTAATGAAAGTACTTAAAGGTATGTGCTACCACAGTATCTAGACACAAATGAGACATTCAAATAGTGGATTAGGAACCAACGAAAATACCCAAAGGTACGTGCTACTGGAGTATCTAGCCATCCGATAATGCCATCAAATGGTTGCTTGAATGATGGATTAGGAACCAACGAAAATACATTTAGGTACATGCTACCATAGTATCTAGCTATCCATCCAACATTTATTAATCCGATTCACAAACATGCTATTCAAGCAAAACTGTTTCAATTAGTGGCCAATCTTGATCCAACAGACAGACCTTCTAAGCACCAATTCATATATATATATATATATATATATATATATATATATATATATATATATATATATATATATATATATATATAAAGAGTCCTCTCAACAAAACCAACAAGGCACTAAGTCCAGTAACGGACACAATAACAGGATTTTACCTACACAAGCCAACAAAGGTACAATGATATGTGGTGATGGCAAGTCTACAACTAAAAATTTCATTTAATCCAACACAAGCCGACCAATAGTTCAAGGTGCAAAATCAAGTATATGATACAACCACACAAAGGGATTCCGAGTATTATACCTCATGAATTTAGCCATTTAGCATGTTATAATACATGTTCATGTAGATCATACAAGATAGGGGACATATTCGAGTTATTTGGAGCATATCGAAGAGTGCATGTGTGTAAATTAACCTATACAAGAGCTAAGTATGTTATGTGATCATATACATGATTCTAAGTATGTCATGGATTCTAACACATAATTGTAAAATACATTACAAGGATTATCACATGATTTATAGGTTAATTGTCACAGTTATTCAAGATTGAGACTATAACTAGACTAAAAATGTCAACTGAAAGTTTGAAAGGAAATTCATCACTTTAAGGTTATAATTCCTCGATTTTGATGCAGCCAAGGCCCAACAATTTTGAAAAAAGGCTCAATACTCTAACTCACAAATCTACTATCATTTGCTTGGATTTTATCATACTTGAACCTTTAGTAGAAGATTAGGGGTTTACTTACCTCGAGTAAAATAATTCCTAACTCGATTCGGCAAATCAAGTCCTGAGTTCGATGCAAACCCAAAGTCCTCACAAAACCATCTCCACGAAATGCTCCCATGTGAGAATGGGCCGCTATGAGACGATGGTCATGACCACGAGCCCTATCATGCACAACCCTACAGTCACAACTCATGAAATTCAGAAGATTCTAACCTACTAGCTTCGTATAATTAGAATTGGGAAAAGACGAGCATGTGCCGTGGGAGGACTTCTTACCTTCCCAATGAGAGTCAATTTGGCTCCCAATTAATGACTATCTAGCCAAAGAAGATATGGTAGACTCGCACGATCCGATTTGTCGAAGGATAGGCTAAAGTGGCGAGATCCAGCACCCCTCTTGCACCTACTCTCTTCCTCACTCTACTTCTCTCACTATTTCTCTCTCGCAATTCCCAAAATTTTTAGGGTCAAAATGATGTAGTCTTTGAGTAGCTCGTCCTTTCTTTGGGTAATAGTGAGGAGGTGGGTCGTTGACTTTTTTCTATCCCCTCCCCCCCGATAAACTGCATGATAAATGCCTTACTAAGCTGTGCAAATGAGTTTATGGACCTCGACTTTAACTACCTATACCATGTTCGCGTCGAATGCATGGCACATCACGAAATTGGTCACATATTACAGTTCCATCCACGCCTTAAAGGACTCCAGATGTTCGGTTGGATCTCCGGTTCCACAGTAGGGAGTAATATGTGGCATCCGAAATCTCAGTGGAAGTAGAGATCCCATAATGTTGTCAGTAAATGGTGGCTTTTTTTCCTCCAACACGGCCTCAACTGAGGTCGAGACTCGAGCTCGGCATGCTTGCTAGATGTCACTGATTTGACCTCGTATCTCCCTGAGTTCGGCTTTCCAATGGACCTCATTCTCTGCCATCACCTCGGGAGCCTTCCCGTGCCACCTTTTCTCTAGCGTGTGGCGTTAGTCGAAGTCGATGAGCACAGTAGTTCCCACGGTATGGGTGGGCGCCTAGTTATGTTGCCTCGATTGTTACTTGGTTATGTGTGAGTCAACAGGTGCTTGAGGAGTTAGAGAGGTCTCGTTGCCGTGAGTGCCTCTCCTTCCTAGTCGGGAGGTGGATTTTGCCTTTCCAATATTTGTATTATACAATTCATATTGCCGGTCAAGGTCTCCTTGATGGCGGGATCTCTGTGCGGGCACCACATGAGCATAATTGATTTGATGTTGCGAAAGTTGATCACATGGATTTGCAGGCTACTCTACTGGTGCGGGGGGTTTGGGCAACAACGACGGCCAAGGCTCTCTTCCTTCCTTTAGCCATTATAAACTAGTTTGGAGATGATGGGTGAGTTGGGAACGACTTAACAGTCGTTTCCCGCAGATGGCACCAACTGTTGATGCAAAGATTTGGATGTCCTCACTAGACCGCTGTGTACCTAAAAAAGCAAAGAACATTGGAGACCCTAGGTGTTGCAAGGGACTCTCCGATGCCAAAGTTAGAGCGGGCACTCTGGGTCTAGTAGAATTAGGGTTGTTATGCATACCTTTTACCATAAGTGTGGTCATTATTTATAGTCATTTGATGCTAGTTGTGTATATATATAGTAGTGCCTCTACTTAGTGGATGCGTATCATAGAGAGGATCTCCTTTCGGATGTATTGCGCGAATCTTCCTGATATCCTCGGCAAAGATCCCGACGAGATATGTTTTCTTGATAAGAATGTCTTCGAGTGGTCGGCATCCGAGGAGGTCAAGATTGATGGCCGAGGCCGACCTCTAAGCTGAATTGACTGAGGTCTTGTAGACTGAGTTGAACTGTTGATTATGGTCGGAGCCTATCTTTGAGGTTGGGTCGGTACCTAAATGCGTTCGTTAGTCATGATAGCAAGAGGTCAGCCAGAGGTCATTGTTGGTGATTGGTACTCAAGTTGTTCGTGGAGGTTGGTACTCGAGCTGATCGTGGAGGTCGTGCTGGGTGATCAGGAGGAGCTCCTAACCGATCTCCTTTTGCTTGCTTTGTGTTCTCTCTCATTTGGTTGCTCCATTGGTCCAGTTTTACCCATAACGACCATGGTCCTCAATGATGATTAGGTGATTCTAACCATCCAATCCTTAGAGCGGAGAAGTTATTGTGAAAAGGATCAAAAAATTTATCTGGATCATCAATCATTTACACCCAAAGTGTCACTTTTATCAGGTCATTTTAACCATCCAATCAATAGATGGACAGTCCAAAATGATTATATTGAAAAAGGTTGGACCATTGACCTGGACCGTCTACCATGTATGACCCGCAAATTGTACCATAACACGGGTGATTCCAACTATATGAGGGAAAATGATAGTATGAAAGTGGTATACTAAAAAAAGATATAATAATAGATATGGTTGGTCCATCATGTGGGCCCACTTTTGACTGAGCGTAATTATCTAGAATCGATTTAATCGGGTGAATTCTAAACATCCGTTTTTTTTTTTTTTTTGTTAAAGCTTGTCAGTACACCCCACTGTCAGTTCACTCCACAGATAGCCACCCCCACTAGGGATCGATACCAAGACCTTAGACACCAAGACCTCAGTGTATCTTTCACTTAGTCTACCACTTGAGCTATGGATGGGCCAAGAAAGTAGATGGTCTAGATTAATTTTGCTGAAAGATTTGATCATTGATCTAGACTTATCATGTAGGCCCGGCCTTTGATTAATTATAACTCTTAAGAATCACTTTGATCAGGCGATTCTAACCATGTGATCAATGGCCAAGAAAACGAATGGTCGACCACGATTGGAGTGAACAAGTTCTGGTCATATTGATTTGGACCATCAACCGTGTAAGCCATACCTATGGTTAACCATATACCTGAAGACCTACTTTGATTAGGTGATTCTAACCATGACCAATGGACCAATAATGGACGGTTCCTAATGATTGTATTGCAAAATACAGTTGGATCATTCATCTAAACCACCTATCACATGTTGGGTGACATTGGAAGTACATAGAGATGAATTTAAAGAAGTAATCCAATTGCACCAAGCAAGCACAGAAAGAATACAAAAATTTTTATGTGGAAAAACTCTTGTGGAAAAAAATCACGGCACAAAGTGACAAATATCACTATGAAAGCATAAATCACAAAGGAAGAGAGATTACTCAATTCGAACAATTTCAAATCAAACCATTGCTACACCCTTAAAACCCACTGGACAAATTAGAAACCCTATAACTACTTCCCAATCCCGTTTACACCCATATATATAAGTTATGGAAGAATCTCAAACAAAAATGGAAACAAATCCTGCAAAATCGCAACTCTGCATAAATATGCGCAATCCGATTGATGCCATCGAACACAATTTAATGTCACCGGAACTAATCCTTCGACGGCGTCCAAGCCACATCGATGGCATCGAATAAACATCTCTACTGTCCAGAGACAAAACATGATTTTTCGAAAGTTCTCGATTGCATCGCGCAATGTTTGATGGCATCAAACATTTCCTTCGATGTCATCGAACACCCTCCGATGGCATCAAAAAACCACCCTGATAGTCCAATGACCAACTGAAAAAAATCCAGAAAATCTCGATAGAATCAAGCACACTTTGATGCCATCGAAGGTAGCATTGAATAGTCTATCGATGGCATCAACATGCCCTGTTACTGATAAGATTTAAGACATCAAAAACAACATCACATAGACTCCACCTTTGATTGCTGTAACTCTCAATAATCACTTTGATTTGGTGACTCTTAACCATCCAATATTGGTCAAGAAAATGAACGGCCGATGTTAATTATGCCAAAACTCTGATTATTAATGTTGGCTATACAAACCAAATTTATCGGCTTTACAAAGCCTCGGACCGTACACATCACAAAGATAAAAAAAACTTTTGTATTGCTATTTTCTTTTTACTTTTTCTTTTTCACTTTGCTTACGCGGTTGCTGCACACACTTGCTGTGACAGGATACATAGTATGCCTTTTATAGGCTTTTGCACCTATTGTAAAATGATTACAATACCCTTACTACATTAACTACAATTACTATAGTAGTTTCAAACGTTTTGAAACTCACCAGCCACACCACTTGGAAAATGTGAAATTTGTGGCTGTTTCAAATGCTATGAAACTGCAGCATCTGAACCGTCCATTTGGTTTGGACGTTTCAACAATTAATCCACAAATTGGCTAAATTGGTTCATCCAAACTAGAAAGAAACACAATTTCAATTTGAAGCTGAGACCTTCAAAAGTGAATGCAACAGTAAGAAATTGTAACTTGATTATTTGAACTTCATAAAACAAATTACAATCCAAATCAATAGTGCATCCAAACACACCCTAATGTAGGTAAAATGGTTTTTGAATGAAACCCAAAGCTCAGTTTCTATTGACATGATAATCTTTTCATCACATAATAGAAAGAAAGAGGAAAGAAGCATAACCATATTTCCACATTCACATAATTGTAACATTGCAATTCAACTATATCAGATAAGTAGAGCCAAACATTCCCAACAGCTTATTCCTTCCTTTAATAACCTCATCAAAAACTCCATTCACTGCAGAATCAAACATCTGCAGACTTTCCTTGAGATCAACAGACCTTTTATTTAGAACTTCAACAGACCTCACAACCTTCTCTCTTCCCTCAACCATCCCTCCAGCAATCTGAGCTTTCAGATCATCGACCGCCCTCTCGACCATTTCATGTTCCACAAGACCCATTCCTGAATTTGCCTTGGGTGTTTGAATCCTCTCCCGATAACGATAAACCAACGTCATAAGCGATGATGCAAATAGACCTAATTGAGGAAATTTGCGACAGGCTTCTCCGTTGCCAACATCGACGGTAACCGTTGAAATAAATGCAGAAAAGAGGAGAGAGGTTATGATCATCACAGTACTCTTAATAGCAAACATAATAGGATTTATACCTTTCTTGCTTTCATTACATTCCCATATGATTTTATCTAATCTTGCATCTCCCCATTTCTCAATGATAGCTGGGATCTTCTTACACTCTCTTTCCAGTCTCTCCATTTCAATCTTCTTCGTCTCAATAGAAGTATCATCGCCATTCAATTTTCTTACTGTGAACTCGACCACCATCCGATACCTTTCGATCCGAGAGAGAGCGGATTTCAACACGTTGCAGAAATCCAACAACATCACACTTTCTTTCATGTACAGATCCAACCAATCCTTACCTTCTGAAGAGATGGGCGGTCTTGATTTCTCAACGAAGAGAAGGAACTCAAAGTGCATCTTCTTTAGAACATTCATGGCTTCTGCAGACCATCGAAGAGAAATCGATCCATCAACCAACGAGCATTCCAGCCTTTCGATATCTTTCGATAGAGAAGAACAGAATTGTCGAGCATCCTCATCCAAAGGAGAAGTTTGGTTCTTTCCCTTGATAAAAAACCCAGAAAAGTATGAAGGAAAGACCTTTCCCATTGCGGTTGTAGTTGAAAATTTCCAATCTGTTGGATATTTTTCGATCACGGAATCGGTGATGAGATTCTCACCGATTTGGATCAATACCCAAGTGAGTATTTCTACATAAAATCAAAATTCAATGAAGACAATCAATGGAGAAGGCGGTCTTTGAGATGGGTTTTTCGTGTTTCGAAGTATGGAAGTAGGAACTTGATATTTTTTTCAGGTATTGATGCTTGTTGTCGAAGAAGAGAAGGACATACGTGATGCTCAAGAACTTCTATGGAAATCGAATAAAAAATAAATGAAAGAGAGAGGAAATGAGATGAAAGGGGAAAGGTAAAGAAGAGAAGTCACGCAATCCTATTCTCAGATGAATGGAAGATAAGATTCATCTTTCTTCCCACGTCCTTATCTTCACCATGCAGATTTTAAGCAAGAACTGATGCGGGTTAGGTGACTCACTGAGTGGACTTGACTCGGTGAATCATGTTTTTCTAGTTTACCCTTTTGGTTCTCCTCAAGATTTTGTTTTTTTATTTGAAACTGTCATTTACTATTTCCAACCGTTGGTTTTAATTGATTTTGTGGTTTGAAAGACTAGGGGTTTATTAGGAATGTTAAAAAGGTAAGAAGGTATTCTAGTACAGTTTTATTATCTTTTTCTTTGGACATCTGACCCTTTGGACCCACTGTAAATAGGTCATAACCCCAAGGATGATAGCCTTTGGTTAATCTACAGTTGTTTGTTGTATATGGACTATTAATTGATGATTTTACTGCATGTCCACTAATCAGACGGTTAGGATTTAATTCAATTTAGCATTTACTTGATGATCCATCTAAATGGCACCCACAATTGGGAAGTGTTGATTTGAGCTAAGTAGATCCACATGGATATTTTTTTAGTGCATGAGCATGATTTGATTACACTTCGGGTGGATACGTGGACAACAGATATTTAAAAAGACCACCCTATTAGCAGGTGATGGGGAAATCGGATTGCGTACTGTGTTACTCAGTACACTTTAATGGTACTGAGTAAACTCAGTTGGGCCCACCTTGAATGTATACGGTTTATCTAATCCGTCCATACGTTGTTTCAGCTAATTTTAGACGTTGAGTCAAAAATTGAAGGATATCCAAAGCTCAAGTGGACCATACCACAGGAAGCAGTGGGAATAATGATTTCGCCCGTTGAAACCTTTCTAAGTTCCCACAGTGATCTTTATTTGTCATCGAACAAATTCATAAGATCACAAAGACCTGGATGAAGGGAAAGCAAAAAATATCAGCTTGATCCAAAACTTCTGTCGCCCCACAAATTTTTTCAACGGTAGACACTCAATTCACACTATTTCCTGCGGTGTGGCCTACTTGATCTTTGGATATACCTAATTTTTGGTATCTGGAAATTAATTTAACTGTTAAAATGGATGGACGGGGTGGATCAAATAGATAAGTCATGGTGGATCCAACAGAATTTACTCGGTATGCTTAGTGTACTGAGTTACTCAGTACGCAATCCGCTTCCGGTGATGGGTGGGTGGGGTGGATTGGCCCAATTCGCCTCTTAGCCGAGCTTGGTCTAAGTTGAGTCGAGTTGTAGGTCAGGCTCGGGCTAAAAGATTAGCCCTTTTTTAATTTTTGGTCTCATGGTCCCTATATAATGGGGTCCACCATATGAACGGTCTGTGGATCACTGAAACATGAGCTCCACTCACGCGCTTTGTCCTTTTTATGTGGAAGACCCAGACACCGGATGAGAGGAGTTTGTACTCAGCTTCTGAGTGGTGAACTCAGCTACTGGAGAAGAATCCACCCGCGGCGTATGTTAGTGAAGGCTCCTGAGGAGTACTAAAAAAATAAATAAAAGTGGTGGTTGGAATAGGAAATGCTACCGGTCAAAAGGCCGTTGGATTCTGTTGGAAGTTAAAATGACACAAGCCTTGGGTTGCAAGCGATCGAGGTGGGGCCTTCAACGGCAGCTGCCCCGTGGGTGCGGGTAGCACCGCAACTTAGGGCGGTATACTCGGCTGTTGTGGGGCCCACATTAAGGATGCATCATCGCATCCTGTCCGTTGGATGTACCCTTTGTTAGGGTTGAGGCAAAAAGACCGAAAAAATAATCACTTAGAGATAAGCTTAAGGTGCATTACAATGTCACTGTCTTTAAGGTGATATTCGTATCCTACTAGTGATTAAATAATTTGCAAGAGGATTACAATAAATTCTTATCCTATGAAAATGATTTGTAATTTACATAATTTTTCAAAAACCATCCGAAATCGAAAATGGAGAAGAAGAAGATGGAGAGGAGATTATTTTAATTGTTATTTTCAGATTCACCCAAAGATGAATTTATATAAAATCACAAGAGATGCTTTAAAATCTTTTTCATGGAAATACGTCTTCTTTCACGATGAATTTTCAACATTGGTATCCCTCCACTATTAATGGGATTTTTTCACCACCATTTCGAATTCAAATGATACTCCATTTATCAAGAGGCACCACCATTCACAAATGAATGGGTACTAATAATCACCGAAAGCCACGACTCCTTTTCCAAATTTTCTTTTATAAATTAAAAATATTTTCCTTATTTTGAAAAACCCCAATATTTTCCTTATTAAAAAATGATTTAAAAAAAAAAAACGAAAAAACAAAACAGGTGAACCATGACACGAGGAACAGTTTTTTTTTTTTTTTTTCTCTCTAATGCTCAGCATTTTTTGGGCCCACCGTATTGTGTATGTGACATCTAATCCATTCATCCAACACAAGCCACTAAGATGAAGGAACACCCCGGAAATCAGATCATTCAAACCTATGTGGACCACACCATGTTGAGGCACCTTCCAATAACACAATTTAAGATATGAATCAAAGCGCAAACGCAGGAATTAAACTCATAATCTGCTGGCCAATTGCATTTAAGGGTCTTTATGATGCATCGCTTTGAGACTATTGTATGAAAAATAAAAATAATAAAACTTAATTATATGTTTTAGGACTATTTTGCACGACTTAGAAATTATATTTTGTATTAATAACTTATGGTTGTTATTAATGTTATAATTGGTCTATGTAAGAATTGATGGAGGGATGAACATGATGAGGTCGATCACCGTCTTCCCCAAAGATAACTACTTCGAATCCACGAAACTTTTTTGGACTCCTCATAAAGACTTCTTGAATCCGTAAAGAAAAAAGCAGTAAGAAAATAGAAATAATAATATACAAAATTCGTAAATTGGTTGATATATGAAATAAATGAGTCCACCACCCTTTAAATAGGGATATCAAGCCTTGAAATAAGTTTCAGAATTAAACTACAACTAAAACTCCCTAAAATTCGTTAACTTACTATAAATAGTAAATTTACTATTTATAGTAAGTGTCCTCGATGACTTAACTATGTTATTCACCTAAATTTTATAAACCATTTTCATGATGGACACAACTCCTAAAGCTCAAAGGATGAAGAGTTATAATCAAACTAAAACTTACTATAAACGGTAGAAACATAAATAAAATGGATTTTCAACCGTCGATTTGTTGGAATATCACAAATTTGGCATAGGCAACTTGGCATAGCCAGGTTGGTTGGCTAAAGTAGCTTCTCCTACCCCAAAATCATATATTGTGCGTTGATTAACTTATTCTGGTTTGCGAGATACGCCTATTGTAAGGTTCTGATGGTCCAAATCATCTTCGCCTCCGATCGGGCCTTCTCTGGTCCATCTTGGACATGAAAGTGTCTGCGACTCGCTCTACATCAATCCCCTCCACTTCAAAAGAACTCGTCTTCGAGTTCTCTTCTTGCTTCGGTTCATGATACTTGGTCAGGTTTACAACGTTGAAAGTATGCGAGATCTCCATGTTATCCGGAAGATCAACAACATAAGTATTGTTATTGATCTTTCAGAGGATCCGTACCAGTCCAATCTTCTTGTTCTTCAGCTTGTTGTAAGTCCTACTCGGAAATCTCTCCTTAAGTAGATGGATCATAACTTGGTCACCTACCTCGAACACAGTTTATCGTTGATAGGTTGTGCACCCCGTAACAATACTCGAATAAAAAATTATGGTCAATTTACTCGTGCACCTCATAACGATACCCAGATCAAAAGTTATGGCCAATTTATGGTTCACTTTCTTTTAGTCCAACCATGCTAGGAATGTGTCGGTGCCACGTCCTACATCAGACCCCTCCATTTGGAAAAAACTCGTCCTCCAGTTACTCAAGGGATTTTGCTCATGGTATTTAAATAATTTCTGCGCCGATGTTTTTTAGCCTTTTCCTTGCCATTTGCATTAGGCTCTTAAGCTGACATAATACACGTACTCTTTGACATGACCAGTATGGATCAATTCCTTTACTTATGCTTGTAAAATCTCGCATCTTTTTTGATAATGCGGCCAATTAGGTAGACTTACCTCCGAGACAACATCGATGTGGTTTTGTATATCTCGTATGGGAGGCAATTTATTAGGGAGTTTATCGAGTACAATCACCTTAAACTCCTACAACACTAGTTTCAAATCACCTTGGATGTTCACAGGCTCTATTTATTTTTTCTTCTCAACTAATGCATCTGCATCTTCCGTTTGCTCAGATTGTTTAACAAAATTATGTTTGGTTATGAGAGGACGTATATCATTTCACTTTAGAAGTCTTGGGTTGGTTTTCCATTTCCATAGGGACAAGGATAATCTTTTCACCATCTAAAATTCGTAACTTGCTATAAATAGTAAATTTACTATTTATAGTAAGTGTCCTCAGTGGCTTAACCATGTTATTCACCTAAATTTTATAAACACTTTTTATGATGGACACAACTCCTAAAGCTCAAAGGGTGAAGAGTTATAATCAAATTAAAACTTACTATAAACAGTAAAAACAGAAATAAAATGGATTTTCAACCGTTGATCTGTTGGAATATCGCAAATTCGGCATGGACAACTTGGTATAGCGGGGTTGGTTGGCTAAAGTAGCTTCTCCTACCCTAAAATCATATATTGTGCGTTGATTAACTCATTCTGGTTTGCAAGATACGCCTGTTGTAAGGTTCCGACGGTCCAGATCACCTCCACCTCCGATCGGGCCTTCTCTGGTCCATCTTGGACATGAAAGTGTCTGCGACTCGCTTTACATCAATTCTCTCTACTTCAAAAGAACTCGTCCTCGAGTTCTCTTCTTGCTTTAGTTCATGGTACTCGGTCAGGTTTAAAGCGTTGAAAGTACGCGAGATCTCCATGTCATCCGGAAGATCAACAACAAAGTGTTGTTATTGATCTTTCGGAGGATCGATACCAGTCCAATCTTCTTGTTCTTCAACTTGTTGTTAAGTCTTGCTCGGAAATCTCTCCTTAAGTAGATGGATCATAACTTGGTTGCCTACCTCGAACACAGTTTGTCACTGATAAGTTGTGCACCCCGTAACAATACTCGGTTAAAAAGTTATGGTCAATTTACTTGTGCACCTTGTAATGATACCCAGATCAAAAGTTATGGCCAATTTATGGTTCACTTTCTTTTGGTCCAACCATGCTAGGAATGTGTCGGTGCCACATCCTACATCAGACCCCTACACTTGGAAAAAACTCGTCCTCCAGTTATTCAAGGGATTTTGCTCATAGTATTCAAATAATTTCTGGCGCCGATGTTTTTCAGCCTTTTCCTTGCCATTTGCATTAGGCTCTTAAGCTGACATAATATATGTACTCTTTGACATGACCAGTATGGATCAATTCCTTTACTTGTGCTTGTAAAATCTTACATCCTTTCTGATAATGCGGCCAATTAGGTAGACTTACCTCTGAGACAACATCAATGTAGTTTTGTATATCTCGTATGGGAGGCAATTTATTAGGGAGTTCATCGAGTACAATCACCTTGGATGTTTACATGCTTTATATATTTTTTCTTCTCAACTAATGCATCTACATCTCCGATTTGCTCGAATTGTTTAACAAAATTATGTTCGGTTATGAGAGGTCGTACGTCCTTTCACTTTAGAAGTCTTGGGTTGGTTTTCCGTTTCCATAAGGACGAGGATAATCTTTTCACCATCTTTAATAAATATAAATATATTATCTCAGCCTCTATGTGTAGCATCAATATTATATTGCCATGGTCGACCAAGTAACATATGATAAGCTTTAATGTCGACTACGTCACACATTACTTCGTCCTTATAATATTTACCAATGGAAAAGGATATACGACATCGTTCGGTTACCTTTGTTTTGTTGACTTCTTTGATCCATTCAATCATATACAAAGATGGGTGCCTTTCTGTTTTCAATTGTATCTTTGTCATTATTCTTTTTGGCATGAGATTCTCACTGCTCCTGACATCGATAATCACATTAAAGACTTTTTAGTTTACAGTGTACCTCGTTCGAAAGATGTTGTGGCGATGTAAATTTATTTTTACCTTTGGCATGTACAAAGCTTTCTTACGATTAAAGTGACGGCCTGCGATTCACCATCATTGGGTGGTGCTCTGCGGAAATCAGGGTTGTGTTGTACAGCGACCATGGGCAGTTGAGTATTGCCTTAGGTTTGGGGTGGAATTAGGGTATCCATAATACGGTTGAAGGTTGTTTGCAAACTTTGTATGGTTAACTGACTCTCCCGATGGAAAGCTTTCATTCTTTCTATAGGATTTTGATTAATACTTTCATTATTTGTCATCGGTCTAAAGGGAGTCCTCGCTCTGATACCATTTGACATAGGGATGAACGTGATAAGGTCGATCATCGTCTTCCTGAAGGATAACTACTTCGAATGAACGGATTAGCATGGGGTGCCTTATGTAGAATCTAGGTTGTTCATTCCTTTCATCTCTACTCGATGAAGGGTCAAGCCAAAATTTAGACGGTTTTGCAACATGGGTGGGCCCAGTGAAAATTAAGGGTAAGTGTCCCCTTCCACGTCATTCCCTTTGCTGTAGCTTACCTAAGTTTCGAATCCCTCTAAATTTTTTGCCCTAGAGGCAACTTACTGTGGCATATGTGATGGACGGGTTGGATGGTGTTCACACTTCACGTAGACTCTACATGGCCGAATGTGATTAGAAATATTTTCTAACCTATTTCTTTAGCAGCGAATTATAGCCTGAAAACAATAAAAACAGGAAAAGGTGAGGAAAATGGAAATCTTAAATAATTATATATATATATATATATATATATATATATATATATATATATACACACACACACACACACACACACACACACACACACAGAGATTGATTATTAAAATATGAAAGTCCCCTTGTGGACCCTTTGGTCAAGTCACCTTACCATGGTTTGAACCATGGCTTGACCATGTTCTGGGTTTAAAACTCCTTGAACTGTTCATAAGGATGCGCACATGCACCAAAAATTTCCACACTGGAAGATCCTAGCTTTTGTTTTTTTGTTTTTTTGGTATCCTTGGTTGAATGTTAATCATCTGTATTTCTAACTTGAGTAGCCATTTGTTGACCACTTATTAAAGGGCCAGGATTCGTCCAATCTTGAAGGTTTTGGTGCATGTTAAATAACTGTGGGTGCAGTTGGATTACCAAAATCTGGGACCCACTTGCCCCACCTATACCACCTTTGTTCACTGGCACACGTGGTCCCATGGGTTCCCACATGCAGCCACGGTCATTCGATCAGAACCATTCATCTCATGATCATACTGTAGACGGTATGCTGTAACAGCAATCCTGACCACTGATTTTGTGGAGAGTGGAACATTTTCAATGTTCCACGGACCTTATAAAGCAAAGCCAAAGATCTAAGGTTTTCCTCCAACGGTCGCCTAAGCCAAACGACTACCATAAACGAGTCCTTTCTATGTGGTTTGCCGGTTTTTATCAATAGTAGACCCTGATGTTGAATAACCATACCAAAAATCATTGGTCAACCATAGGGATGGAGGTGGATTAGCCCGGCTGCAGTCTCCCAAGCCCTGGCCCAGCCCTAGTCTTAAATGGGCTGAAAAGGCCCTATGCCCTACAAGGCTTGCCATGCAAGGAAAATACATAAATGATCAATGGTTTGAAATAAGTCTAATCTAAGCTTTTTCTCTTTCTTTCTTTTTCAAGGGTATCCTTCATCCACCATGAGTCCCATGATATAGATGGTGTGGATCATTGGAACATGACTCTAGATAACAAGTGTCTTTGAACTACATATGTCAAATGGGGACCATTAATTAGTATCATTGAACCACCTATTCTTCTGAATGATTGTGGCCCATTTGATGAGTGGACCAGCCTAACAGGCCAAGCAATTCATTATTGGCCTTGTGCCTAAAAAAATATCCTAGAAATCTCTGTCAACTTTCCACAGCCTCCATGAAGAGTAAAAGAAATAGTAAAGAACATCAAAATTTTAATAACTAAATAAATGGATTAAAATAACATCAATTTTTTTATACAAAAGACCAGTTTAAACTACAAGATTTGGTGTGTGCATCTCCAAACATATAATGGCAGTTAGCGGGAATCTAACAAGCATTTCAAAATGCAAATTTCAAAATCGTGTCAAGACTCCCACCCACCATTACTGGAAGGTGGCAGGATAGATGTGTGGACCGATATTCAGTGCACAAAAACATGTTTCCAGTAATTTCATTCTATTCTACTGACATCCTCCATTTGATGGATTTTCCTTCGGACTCGATTATAGTCGTCCACTGGAATTGAGATGTAAACGAAGCTCCTGATTAATCCAGGCATGGCAAGTGAGGTTAACTTTCAAAACTTCAAAATTAAAAAGCAACAATATAGGATGCAAGTTGATAAAAGACGGATATCTATCTAGACACTTCAATTCTTTCGTAGAAGAGCAAGCTTGCCTCTGCAGCAAGAACGGTTTCTTCAGAAACACTCATAACTTGATTATCTGAGACATAAAACCAATGGACATCTGCAATCTTGAATTTTCCTTCAGAGTCACGGGCATCTGACTTGGCCTTTGCACTTCTGTAAACTGCATAGTGACCGCTTCCGGCTTTTCCATAATGTTCCACAACAGAAACAAGGCGGTACATGTAACTTTTTGAAGGTACCGAATGACAACTCTCACCAAACTGTAATTGAAAACCAAACTGTAATTGAAATATATGGGTGTGTGTGTGTGTGTGAGTGTGTGTGTGTGTGTGTGTGTGTGTGTGTGTGTGTGTGTCTAAATTTCAGATAAGACCCAATTACAATTAGATAACATCCACCTGCAGCACCCTGACATGCTCATGCCTAAAATAAAATGAAAAAGAAGTTGGCTACACATGACTCAACATGAACATGCCCGGGCAAAATGCAGGAAGATCCATTCATCAAGTGTGCCACACACGTGAGACAAATGGCTGGATACAAAAGCAATATCAACAGGCTATGTTTAGGGTGCGCATGTGGCCCACCTGATGAGTGGACTCTGTTAAATTAACGGCTATATGTAAAAGGATTTCAGATTATTAGGAGCATAGAGAAAACATGAATAAACTGAAAACCATATATCGTAATTAAGAGGTACAAGAAAATGGAATTTAGGCTTTTTTCCACGGGGACAACAAATATCAAAACGAAAAATTAAAAATAAAAAATGAAAGACAAAAAAGAAGAGAAAAGAAAACCCAAAAGTCATGATGTGAAGAAAGCATGCAACCAACCTTATCATCATGTCGCGGATGCATGCTGTCTTTTGACGCAATGCCAGCTTGTACTTGTGTTTTATTCTCCAGGCATGCATTGCTGTCGTAGCCATCTCCATTACAGGTATTAATGAAATTATCCCCTGATGATCTGTAAATAGACGGCCCCACACTTTCTACAAAAGAAATGTGCTTTCCAAGCAATCCATACACAAATGGCATGGTTTGCATGCGAAAACAATTCTGATGAGAGACCAATGATTGCTGCTGCTTCGCTTTCATTTGTCTATCTTTTTCCAAAATGTCTACTCCCATTCCCAACGCAGCAGCTGTGAAAGGGAAGATGTCGAGGACTATTGGAAACGAAATATGGCCCTACAATCAACATCAATCGAGCTCATGGATGTGGATGCATGGAAGTGTTCTAAAAATTCATATCATATATGTAGTTTGAAATTTTCAAATACCTGAAGTTTGATTATTTCTCCGAGTTGATTCATCGAAGCACGTTGCAGATGCATGCATAAAATCTGTAAGCAGACCACCAAACAGATGGGTGGATGTACCGAGTTAAAACAACAGGTTTGAATTACTTAATTCATGATACCAGGGAAAGGTACAAAATAAAAGGAATTATTGGGTCCTGATGCACCAGGATGTGAATAGTTCCTGATGCGTAAGTCGATACAAGAGGGTCACACGGTTTGGTGATCCAGATTGTTAATCTGATGGGTCCCTGCAATGGATGGGGGATGCACCAAAAAATGTCCCAGATTGGAACATCCTAACACTACACTTAAGGCCTCAGATAGATTTCAGACCCATCCATGGTGGATGAATAGAATCTTCCAATGTGGAAGATCTTCAGGTCAAGCCCATCCTCAGTTGGACGAATATCAATAGAAACATGAACCCTACTTGTACTGATTGGGTATCGAGCCACTCATGTCCTAGTGTAACAGGACCAGATTATTCCTTAGAAAATAAAAAGAGTTAGTTGATACTCTAGCAATATGAGATGGTTCTCACACACGCCCGCAGAAAATCTGTGTGACAGAAATTCTTAAGGTAGTTCATTACCCTCAAATAAGATTGATTGGACAATCATAGTCTCTGAGAAATGGACATCGATTTGTTGAATTCAGATTGTTCAATGCTTTTCGTAAAGCATCCATTAGACGTCCAGCAATCAACCAGCTAGGACATTGATTCATTAGAGTTGCTTGTTTATGACCCATCTATAGTGGGTACCACAATTTCAAAGGTTATATCACACATACAAATTTTTTTAGAGCAAGTGTATGAAGCATCACACTTTTCCAGAGTATCAAAGTTGTCATCAAATAAAATATGTGCAAGTTCAGAAATGAGAACAATGCAGTGAATATAAGAAAACAATCCAGCTACCATACCTTCGGGCAGCGACCAATACTTAACTGTTTAAACGCACATGAAAAATCTACAGACCATGGTAATCCTTCTGGAAGGAAGAGCTTTTTGCAATCACAAGTATCGTGGTTAATACATTCCCTAAGCTTTTTAATCTTTTCCTGAAAAGCAATGGTGGTGGAAACAAGTTAGCTACATCAAACTCTCAAATTCATGCAATTGATTTGTTTAACAGAAAAAACTTGAAGGATGCCTGCTAACAGGACACGTGTGCGGTAGAAAGGGAGCTGCATGCATGAGAAGCCTGATGCAATCATCAGATGGGCTGAACGGTTATGAGAAAAATGGACCAGGAAAAATGACCATTGGACCATGTTCAATACACATGACTCCAACCTGATGGGTGGACCGGTCTAATTAGCCCTGGGCATGCCAGATAGTGCACACGTATGGCAAGGTCCCTCACTCCATCTTACTCACAAAAGTTCAATTCACATTTATCTAAAGGAACACAAAGATGGAACTGACTAGCATATGGGAAAAAATCCCAAAAAGAGATGGCATAAAATTAAAGGAGAAGAAAAACCTCATTTTCTTCTACTTTAAGAGATACAAATTTTGTTGCAGCAATATGCCAACACTGACTGCAGTGGTAATTCTCTACATGCTCAACAGCAGTGAACTGCTTCAGACAATCCTCCAGCGTACATTTATCCATCTAGAATCATATGCCAAAAAGGAAGAAAAAAAAAAGAAAAGAAATTAATGAGGCAGAATATTATCATTAACACAATGAAAGCCTGAGATTAGGACTAAAACATACAGAAAGAATAAAATGATGAGGCCTCCAACAGACATACAATCGAGGCACTCCCATCTATAACAGGTGAAAGTGGCAAGCAGTTGAAAAACTCGAAATCCGCTGAAAGCTGCAAAACACAAACAAGAAAAGAATGGAAGTGGCATTTTAGCAAAGTTGAATTCTAGTCACCTTTTGTGCCCAAGTCCACATCAGCATATGTTATTTGACATCATTTTTCGGTTGTATTTGAAATCACGCATCTAGCAATATGTTTCATTACCTGAGCTCTATAACTCAAAATGATGAGGAGATTGATGAGCATGTTTCCTACAGAGTTAGAACTGGGTGGAAGAGGTGGAGATATGCCTCAGAGTGCTGTGTGATTGTTGCATGCCATAAACACTAGAGGAACCATTTTTGTAACACAGCTACTCAACAGGCTACACTATATGGGAAAGAGTGTGGGACTCAACAAGAGCAGTAGAGGATGAGCACTACAAAGATGAGGATGTTGGGACGGATGTGTGGGAAAACTTATTGAAGAGATGGTATTAAGAATGAGGTCATCCAAAAAGCCTAAGAGTAACCCCAATAGATAATAAAATGAATGAGAGCTGATTGTGAAGGTTTGGCCATGTGCTGCAAAAAGAGGAGGGCCCCGTGAGTAGGGAACTTGGATTAGGGTTGTAGCCATAAAAGATGGTGGGAGAAGGGATATGAAAGCTTCTTCACTAGGAGAGGATAGGACCTCCGATGGGAATGACTAGCGAAACAAGATTCAGCAAGCCAGCCCAGAATAGTTGGGAAAAAGTTATGATGATGATGATTCAAAATAAAGGTCTAATTCCGTTGAAGGAATACAATCACTGAGGAGTTATTGTGCCCTGATGCGGATGAGAATAATATCTTGCTGTTGCCGTTGCATATAGGTCAGCCAAAGGTTTGAGATCCAGACAATTGACCTGATGGGCCCTCACGATGGATGGGAGATGCTCCACAAATTTTCCAGATTGGGATACCCTAGCCATACAACCTTCAACCATTTTCCAGACCTTGTTGTATCCTGTATGTTTATCTTAACCAACTATTTATAGGACAGATTGCAGGGAAAGGGTTTTCCAATCTGGGAGACTTTTGGCATTCATGGCTAGTCCATCAAATCACCAGTATGATCACCAAACCATGGCCCCACCAATACAGAATGGACACATCAGGACAATATTCACGTCCTGATGCATCAGGACCATGCATCATCCAAAGGATATAGTGCAACCTCGAAGAACCAAGGAGTTGATCCTTTCGGGGATTTTCAAGCAAATAAACAACTTTCTTAGGTGTCTTTGCTAAGTACATGTCTAAAATGTAGATGCAAAACCTGCATCAGTATTTTCAAGCAAGAAAGATCTTAAGAAGGCAAGCTAACCTGAAACGAACAACTTTTACAAGTTAAGATGCTGCCGAGGGTTCCATCAAATGGCCCCAAGAGGTGTCGCTGCCATCGTTCCAACTCATTCCCACCTTCCCTTGGATTGGAAATCCTACCAACTGGTAAAGAAGAGGTGTCTGCTAAAGAACCGTAATGCGGAATATAACAATCCAAAATTTCCTCTTGCAAAGAAGACAAAAGGTGAATGAATGCTTCTGCTGCATCCTGCGTGTGACATGAAATTAGACGTTAGGTAGAAAGTTCCAATGTTAAAATGACAAATAATAAATGCATTGGGCCAAAACCCTCATAGACTCCACCTGTTGCCTTGTCAAATTGAAGCTGGTAACATATCTTTCCATTGCTAGCATAACTCTTCGTGGGCTTAGTACAATTCTTTCATCTCGAACGATGCTCAACTCTACAAAAATGGAAAAGTTACCAGCTGTTACAATACAGTTATTATAACCAAAAACACAACTTAAATGCTTCAGAGATATGACCAGCTCCACTTTTATTTACATTTGTTCTTGTTGACATCAAAATTCAGCTGAGTTCAACCTGTGCTAACCATCCCTAGTCAGGGTGGGGCGATCTGCGCTCACCTATGAGCTACGGGTCCAGTTCGCAAACTAAGGTCAATGTCAAACAATCAATGGCAGTCGATGCCAATGGGTAAGGCTAGTGCAGGTCTCTCATACCCATTCTGTGCTCATTGTTGAAGGACAACGCAGATCCCTTCTGGCACGCTCTGCTAATGGTAAGGCCAGTGTGGGTCCCTGAAAATCCAGCCCACATCACTATTCAAGATAGCATGGGATGTCTGTAAGCGGCTTCTGTGGAAGTAGAGTTTGCCTTGCACTCACTGTTTAAGGACAGCGCGGAACCCAGGTAAAAAAATCATGCTGTGCTAGCTATCTAAGGGCAGTGCAGTACCATTCTCTTTAGCAAAAGTCCACCCCACGCCAACGGCCAAGGTCAACGCAGAATGCCATTTTAAACCTAGCACATGCCAACAGGAAGTACTCCGAGTCGGCCAATGGCAACAAAACACGTGTCCATAACCACCTAGCAAACTTTTATGCAGGAAACAACCATGTATTCTCTTCAAGGGTAGGAAATAACCATCTCCCTCCATTATAAATACCCCCGAGTCTGCATTTCTGTAATTCATGCTATTTCGGTTCCCGAGATCTCATAAGAACTCTCTAGATCCTTCTCAGAGCTCTCTTTTCCTCTCTCTTTTTTTTTTCCCCCGCGCCAAGGGTCAGGACATGGTGGGAACTAGAGTCTAAGGACTCATCCTTTATGGAACATGACTTTGCACTAGCCATTAGACGCAGCAGTGGCTCTGCGCAAACTAAGTACCAACAATTTGGCACCACACTAACTGTCTGAGATGCCCAAGCAGAGGCCCAATGCAAACTGTCCAGGGCTTTGATAGTGGGCTCAGCACTGACCATCTAGAGCCCCAAGCAGTGGCTTAGCTGATTATTTGGACTGTTGAACTAAACCACAGGTGGTCCCGCGCTAACTGTCAAGGCAATCTGCGCCTGATCCCTGGTTTTCTCTAGCAGAATGGCCCAGTGTTGTTTCTGTCTGGAGGTATTTTGAACGCTTCAGGGCAAGGCAGATATGCTACAAAACTTTTAAACTTCATGGAGCTATACAGGACATGAATGCTAAGGTTATTTGAGTCCTCGAAGTGCCGGAACGCGTAGCCTTATCAATGATCTGGACACTCCAAAGAATGAAAGACAATAGATTGTGCTTTTACACATCATTTGCATCTGCACTTTGTACCATGTAACAAATTAGTTCTCTTTGGTTTTAACCTTTTATTCAAGGGTTTTTCCCTAGGGATTGTAATTAATGGCTTGTGCCAGACCATAGCCTGGAATGTATCTTCATTTTCCAAAGTAGCACAAGCCCCTCGACAGAGCATGTTTGGATGCATATCCTTGCAATGGAGTCAATAATCAATCTAATGTCAAATCCTATCAATCAATAAACATTTGCAATGAACAAAAATGCCAACTCCACTATGGATGCTATTAAGATAACCTCTGCCATCTTGCTACCACTTCTTATCAGGGTGCAAGAATCTTTGGTTCTCTTCTCCCCTTTGCACCTAATGCCAAAATGCTAAGGGCATGTTTAGGTACACCTTGATTAGCATCTTTTTTGCTAAAGACAACAAATCAACTACTTATATATCAAAAGTTGGTTTGGTAATCTCCTCTTAAAAGTTGCTTAATACCTTTAAGTAACTTATAGAAGGAAAAAAGAATCTGCTTTTTATTTTAAAAAAAAAACTTTTTTACTCTCTCTCATCTCTCTACGTGATGGAGGTGGCCTTGCATGATGGATGGCTCACATTGATGGGGGGGCCCACACGATGGACAATCAAAATCAAAGGTGGGCTCCACATGATGGGCTGTGGGCATTGAAGGTGAGCCTCACATGATGAATAATTAAAATTGATGGTGGGCCCCACATGATGGATGACCCACATCAAGCTGAGCCCTTGCTGGCGAATGGCCCACAACCAAGACGCGCCTTGCATGATGGATGGTCCACTTTGAAGGTGACGCCTACACACATGATGGACAATCCACATCAAAGGTGGCCTCCACATGATGGGCAATGGACATTGAAGGTGGGCCACACATGATGGACAATTAACACTGATGGTGAGCCCCGCATGACGGACGACCCAAATCAAGGTGGGACACACATAATAGACAGTCCACATTAAAGGTCGGCCCTTAATGATGAATGGTCCACATCTAACATGGGCCTCACATGGACAACCCACTTTAAAGGTGGGGCCCATGCAATGGGCAGTCCACATCAAAGGTGGTCTCCACATGATGGACAATTAACATTGATGGTGGGCCCTACATGATGGATGGCCACTATTTTTTTAAAGGTAACACTCAGCGATTGAACCTTGGATCACTCACACACGCTACACTCTCTCTACCAGCTCATTAATGTGGGGCCTACATTGATGGCCCACATCAACATGGGCCTCACATATTGGGCGGTCCACATTAAAGGTTGGCCCCTAATGATGAATGGTCCAAATCCAAGGCGGTCCCCACATAATGGACGACCCACTTCAAAGGTGAAGCTCACATGATGGACAGTGCACATCAAAGGTGGGCTCACATGATTGGGCAATGGACATTGAAGGTGAGCCCCACATGATGATGACCCACATTAGTGGACCCCACATAATGGAAGGTCCACATCAAAGGTCAACCCCTAATGATGAATGGCCCACATCCAAGGCAGGCCACGCATGATGGGTGGCCCAATTTGAAGTTGGGCCCTGCTTGATGGGTAGTCCACATTAGAGGTGGGCCTCACATGATGGAAGATCCACATCTCTAATGTTCGACATGATGGACAACCCACATCCAAGGTGGGACCCTCATGATGGATAGCACACATCAAAGGTGGGCCTTGCAAGGTGGATGGTCCACATTAAAGGTAGGCCCCACATGATAGACTATTCGTATTGAAGATAGGGCCAAGGTGGGCCCAACATAATGAGTGGTCCACATAAAAGGTTTGCCCCACATGATGGTGGATATTAAAGGTGGACCCCACATGAATAAGTAAAAATTAGAGAGAGAAAAAATGGAAGAGGAGAAAGAGGAAAGACTAATGGAAGAGATTTAAAAATTACTTCTGTGATGTTGCAAACCAATTTCTACTTTTTGGCTAATAGGTATGTTGTTCACCAGATGTACTTATTTGTTGAATTAGCATAAATCAAGATAAGCTACTTGAGGGAAATGTAGCTTAAGCAAAATGACTTAAGGTCCAAATGGGCCCTAACTATCGAGAGGCCGTTCTGGTACCACAAGTAGTGACAATATGGCGGCTCCTAATGGGAGCGTTCGTCCCTGCATATTTACAGCAAAAATCAAGAAAACACATTCCGTGAACATGCGTACATGGCCTAAGCAGCCCACTCGCCTCTTATGCCCTCACAAGGGTATTATTGTTGTGACACACGAGCACCTTGCACCTTCTATTCTCATTCACTACTTGCAAATGGCTTGCATTGTGAACAAAGCCTTTGTAATCGTCCTCCCTACTGGAGGATTCGTCATCTTGTACTTGTGTGGCCTGCAAGTATCGCTCATTCACTCCGCCACTTAGGCTAAGGCCATCACTGAGACCAGCATTACTCCCAATAGCCAAGCCCCACTCTCACACAAAGGCAACTACGCAAGCCAAGGCCACCACCTCAACTAAAAGTGCTATAACAACCAAAGTTGCTCCTTGGGCTAAGCTTAGCCCCTTCATCCAAGGCCCCTCTCATTGTCAAGACAATTGACACCTGGGTTTTGGTACTTAGTTAAAACAGGACCCCACGAATCTAATGGCATCTTTGCGCCACATCAACTCAACTCCAGTTGCTATGTGCCAAACGTTGGTGCCATCACGTCACGATGAAAAAGCATAAAACTAACACAAGGTCTCTACCGCATGTGCAAAGACTCATCCACCACATAAACTAATAAGGCAAGTGCAGAGGTTCCTACCTCATGGAACTAGGAAAATTGGGCCCATAGAGGTGGGTACTGGACGACTCGATCCGGCTAACTCGACCCGTCCGACTCGTTCAGATCCAACTCGACCCGAATTGAATGGGCAAGTCAGTCCAAACCGAGTAGGCTTCGCCCAATCCGAACTCAAACCGAGTCGAGTTCGAGTTATCTAGTAACTCGACCCGACTCGACCAGAAACTCGATCTGAAACCCGACTCTCTAACCCTACCCACCGCACCCTACCCCGGCCCGATCCCAAATTCTCTCTCTCCCTCCCTCATCCTCATTATCTTCCAAACCCGGCCTCTTTCTCTCCCTCCCTCGGTACTTCTGACCGGATCAAACTCGGTTTGAATCAGTCCAGGCCAAACTAAACTCGAATCAAGTCAGGCATGCTGGACTCGGTATTGAGTTCGGATCAGGCCTATTTCAAAACCGGATTGAGTCGAGTCAACCCTAACTCGATCCGACTCGACTCGATGCCCAGCTCTACCCATCGACCTATAAATATGCCGACACTCATTTCAAGAAAGACACACGAACAAGTAGAGAGAAGGGAATATGTAGAGGACTTTGGACTCTCCAAAGAAGACAAGGAACTTCAGGCGTAGACGCTCCTAACGTGAGTCTCACTTGCTTGAACATTCTACCCCCTCATTAGGAGGATCCGCACCATGCGCTAGGCACCCCAATGAAGAAGAGGGCCTTACGCCATGTGCTAAGGACCCCATTGGAGGAGAGGACCTTGCGCCACACAATAAAGCCCTCCATATACAAGCTCAAACACCATGTGTCGAGCGCTATTAGATGGAGCTTTGTGCATAGGTGTAGACCTGTCACAGCATTACACCCGACGCAAAGTTCTCCTTTAGCTTGGATGTACCTTTGTTTCCTAGATCAATAAAAGCCTCTCGACAAGGCATATTTGGGTGCATATCCTTGAAATGGGGTCAATAATCAATTTAATATCAAATCTTATCAATCAATAGACAATTGTAATGGACAGTTCTATAACATTTTTAATGTTCTGGATATTATTCTTTTACGTTATTCTATAACATCTTTCAAAATAACAAGTTGCAGTAAATCGTAATAAACGAATTTGTAAAAATTTATTAAAAATGAAAAGTAGGTTAAACTATATCAAGTTCTAAAATCATTATCATTTGTAAAATTACTTGGAATGTTTTCAAATGATCCAGAGTGGGATGTCTTAACTTCTATTTTATTTTTTTTATTATAGTTACTAGAGTTTTTTTAAAAAAATTATACACTGAAGCTCATATGCCAATGTGGTTTTTGAAAAGTGAGGACACCCTACAATTGCAAGGGTTTCTGCCATGTTCCATGTTGGCGTGAGTTGTCATCAGTCAGAGAGAAATTAGTGGCGTGAGTTGTCATGGAGAGAAATCAGTGGCGTGAGTTGTCATGGTTATCTGTCAGAGAGAAATCAGGGGAGGATCAGAGGTTGTTGTTTGAATGAGAAATCTTTTTCTGTCAATAATTATAGCTAGGAAATCTGTATAGCTAAATATAGATTTATCATATTTTCTATATATTCTTGTACTAAATCATTGTATTGATATTGACAATATACATGAAACGATTTTCTGTCATGGTATCAAAGCGAGTTTTCGTTCCTTGGCTCTGTGCTATCACCGAATCCTAATAGCCTTCCCCAAATTTTTCCTTACTCTCCACAACTATGTCAAAATCTAATGTCGAAGACAGAGTTGGTGTGTCCCAGTCCAACTCTATACTGACAGAGTTAACAACAAGAATGACGGAAGCACTTACCACGGTGCAGACCTCAACCCAAACTACCGACCCTCCCACTGCTCCAATTGTCGTCAAGTTGGATGGCACAAACTACCCCCTATGGTCTCAGGTTGTCGAGATGTACATCTCTGGCAAAGACAAACTGGGCTATATCAACGGCGACTGTCCATCACCTTCGCCGCCGATCCATCCTTTCAAAAATGGCGTACTGACAATGCCATTGTCAAAGGGTGGTTAATCAACTCCTTGGACCCATCACTGATTGGTAATTTCATTCGCTTCCTCATAACGAAATTAGTTTGGGATTCTATTGCTACCACATACTTTGATGGTAGCGATACATCTCAAGTTTATGACCTCAGACGTCGTGTAACACAACTGAAGCAAGCTGGTGGTTCCCTGGAAAATTATTATAATAACCTCCAGGGATTGTGGCATGAAATAGACTTCCGAAGACCAAATCCAATGGAGTGTGCTATGGACATTTAGTGCTATACTACCTTGCTGCAGGAGGACAGAGTATATATTTTCCTGGACAGACTTGATGACCGATTGGATAAGATTTGTAGAGATGTGTTGCAGATGCGTCCCTTCCCCACTGTTGAACAAGCATATGCACATGTTCGTAGAGAAGCCATCAGACAGGCTGTCATGATCACTGGCAACACTGATAATCATTCTGGAGCAGTCCTCGCTGCCAAAGTTCTCAAACAAGGATCCTCCTCTGCTGGCTCGTTATCCTTGAGTAGCGGAAAATCACACGCCTCTTCCAAGTCTCGCCCACCTGATGGAATCAAGTGCACTCACTGTGGAAACATGAAACACACTCGGGAAAATTGCTTCAAACTCCACGGGTATCCTGACTGGTGGCATGAACTTCAGGCTCGTAAACGTTGTGAGGCTGGCACCGATGGAGGCATGGCACGGGTGGCTATAGGTACCGATGGGGGCACTGGTACAACTACTGTGGTAACTGCTGAACCTCCTTTATCCCTTATACCAACCAGTGTATCCTCTCAAGGAATGCCTACCATTCCAGATCCAGGTAATTCTGGTACTGCCCTCCATAGTACTCACCGAGATGATGATATGAGTATGTGGTTGCTCGACTCAGGAGCCACCGACCACATGACCTTCAATGTCACCGATTTCACTCAAACTTCATTACCACGACGCACCAGCATTGCTAATGCCAATGGTGTGATCTCTCCAGTTACAGGAGCCGGCACAGTGAACTTATCTCCTTCTCTTCAACTGCATAATACTCTACTTGTTCCATCCCTATTGCACAAACTACTCTCTGTGAGCCAGATTACTACTGATCTAAATTGTGCAGTGCTAATTTATCCCAATTTTTGTCTTCTTCAGGATATTCTCACCAAGGAGATCATTGGGCGTGGTACTAGGAGAGGGGGTCTCTATTATATGGAGGATTTCAGCATAGGCCGGACAAACTCTATGCATCTTCTCACTGGTAATAAAGAGCAGCAAATGTGGCTTTAGCACCGTCGATTGGGACACCCATCATTTAGCTACATGAAACATATATTCCCTGAATTGTTTTCACATTTGCGGACGTTTGACTTTAAGTGTGAGACTTGTGTTTTGGCTAAAAGTCATCGGGTTTCCTACCCGCTGAGTTTGAATAAGAGTGGAGTTCCTTTTGCATTGATACACTCTGATGTGTGGGGTCCTTCCCCAGTTCCTAATGTGTCTGTTATGCGCTGGTTTGTGACTTTTGTGGATGATTGTACCCGTATGACTTGGGTGTATTTGCTCAAACATAAAGATGAAGTGTTGGTTGTCTTCCAGTCCTTTCACTCTATGATTCAGACTCAATTTTCTGGGCAAATTCAGATTTAAGATCTGATAACGGTGGAGAATATGTTAACCACCAATTCCAAGCCTACTTCCAACAATGGGGCATTATCCATGAGACTTCATGCCCACAAACTCCTCAGCAAAATGGTGTTGCTGAGAGGAAGAATAGACACATCCTTGAGACCTCAAGGGCACTCTTGCTTGGCGCTCATGTCCCTAAACGACACTGGGCGGCTGCAGTTACCACCGCTGTTCATCTCCTCAACTGTATGCCCTCTAAAGTCTTAGATTTTAAGACTCCTCTGCAAACTCTTTCACAATTTACTCCACTGCCCTCAGTCTTGATGCTTCCACCTAAAGATTTCAAATGTGTTGCATACGTTCATCTCCAAAAAAATCAAAGAACCAAGCTTGACCCATGTGCACTCCGGTGTCTTTTTTTGGGGTATGCTACTCACCAAAAGGGATACCGCTGCTTTGAGCCCGCCACTCAGCGAACTTATATCACTATGGACTTCAAGTTTTCAGAATCTGAAACCTTCTATCACCCTAATTCTTCGCTTCAGGGGGAAACACAAGATGAAGCAATGAATTGGTTGAAATGGGATTGGTGGGCGAACTCCAGTGCAAATTCCAGTTCTCATCAAATGACAACGGAGGAGGAACACGAAACGGCGGCGAACTCCAGTGCGAATTCCAGTTCTCATGAAAAGGCAACGGAGGGGGAACACGAAACGGCGATGGAGGAACACGAAATCGAAATTGAAGCACTCCACTCTCCTCTTTCTCCAGTACCTGACGGCCCACCTCCTGAGAATATCCCTGAGGTAAGTGACAATATTACAACTCAAAATGATGAAGTAGATATCTCTGTTGGTTACAACTTACCTTTCAGGCATAACAGAGGTAAACCACCTGACAAATACTCCCCGGAGGTTGAGGAGCGACGGTCGAGATACCCGATTGCGAATTGTGTTGCCACAAAGGGTCTATCTAAACCTCTAAAGACCTTTGTGCATGAAGTGTCATCTCACCACATTCCCACGAGCGTCCAAGAGGCACTAGCAGATCCTAAGTGAGCTCGGGCAATAGAGGAGGAAATGGACGCATTGTTAAAAAATAAGACATGGACTTTGGCTCCACTACCGAAAGGAGCAAAAACAGTGGGCTATAAATGGGTTTTTTCTATCAAATACAAGGCAGACAGAACCATTGAGCGATATAAAGCATGGCTCGTGGCGAAGGGGTACACGCAAACATATGGAGTAGATTATGAGGAGACATTCTCACCGGTAGCCAAGCTTAACACAGTCAGAGTTTTATTGTCGCTCGCAGCAAACTTAGATTGGTCATTACATCAGTTTGATGTAAAAAATGCATTTCTCAATGGCGATCTAGAGGAAGAAGTCTACATGGAGATTCCATCGGGATATACAACATCTTCAAAAACACAAGTGGTGTGCAAATTGCAGCGTGCACTCTATGGAATAAAACAGTCGCCTAGAGCATGGTTTGGAAGATTTCGCTTGGCAATGCTAAAGTACGGTTTCAGACAAAGTAATTCAGATCACACCCTCTTTTTGAAGCATCAAATAGGTAAAGTAACAGCGTTGATAGTATATGTCGACGATATGATAATTACTGGGGATGATACAGAAGAAATATCTCAACTTCAGAAACAGTTGGCAGCTGAATTTGAAATGAAGAACTTGGGGGGACTAAAATATTTCCTGGGAATAGAGGTGGCTAGGTCTAAACTTGGCATCTTCCTCTCACAACGGAAATATATTTTAGACTTGCTATCTGAAGTAGGAATGCTAGAATGCAAACCTGCAGACACTCCAATTGTACAAAATCACAAACTGGGCGAATATCAAGACCAAGTACCAACAGATAAGGGGAGGTATCAAAAGGTTAGTCGGCAAATTAATTTATCTCTCTCAAACTCGACCTGACATTGCATATTCTGTCAGCGTGGTCAGTCAGTTTATGCATTGCCCAAGTGAGGACCATATGAATGCTGTAACCAGCATATTGCGATACTTGAAGGCTTCTCCTGGGAAAGGTATTTTGTTTTCAAAGAACCATCACTTGGGGATTGATGGCTATACGGATGCAGATTGGGCAGGGAATCTCTCGGATAGAAGGTCTACTTCTGGTTATTTCACGTTTGTTGGTGGAAATTTAGTTACTTGAAGGAATAAAAAACAAAAAGTGGTAGCACTCTCAAGTGCAGGCGGTAATTCCGTGGAATGGCTAAAGGACTTTGTGAACTTCTCTGGCTCAAACAGTTACTAACAGAGATTGGTTTTGCTCCTACTACAAAGATGAATTTGTTCTGTGATAATAAAGCTGCTATCAACATCTCTCATAACCCGGTCCAACACGATAGGACTAAGCATGTGGAAGTGGACAGACACTTTATCAAAGCGAACCTTGACGCTAAGATCATTAGCTTTCCATTTGTTAAGTCTGAAGACCAGTTAGCAGATATTCTTACTAAAGCTGTTTCAAACAAAAACTTTCACAACTCACTTGACAAGTTGCGCATCAGAGATATGTATGCATCAACTTGAGGGGGAGTGTTGGCGTGAGTTGTCATCAGTCAGAGAGAAATCAGTGGCATGAGTTGTCATGGAGAGAAATCAGTGGCGTGAGTTGTCATGGTTATTTGTCAGAGAGAAATCAAGGGAGGATCAGAGGTCGTTGTTTGAATGAGAAATCTTTTTCTGTCAGTAATTATAGCTAGGAAATCTGTATAGCTAAATATAGATTTATCATATTTTCTATATATTCTTGTACTAAATCATTGTATTGATATTGAAAATATACATGAAACGATTTTCTGTCATTCCACACACGAAAGTCCTATGCATTTATAATTGATGAGGACATGCGAGCACCATACCAGGGGATGGCTGAGCTCCTTATGGCTAGACAACCATTACATAGGGCCCACTTGATCCAATTCATATTCCTAGCCGCATTGAAGACCCTACGTGCATTTCATACATCGTTGAAGACACCCCACACTAAGAAGATGCACATTGGTTGCATATAGGAGCTTGTTGGACACAATGATCGGATCGTTGGATCATCATCATCAGACATCTTGATCGTGGACCCCATGGGCCATGAAATAGTTTAGTTGTTTAGATTATTTACATGCTCTGGTATTATTTGTATAGCTTATATTTGTGTTGACATTAATGAGTAAAGAACAACTTTTAATTTATTAAGCGTCTTTATGTTAAGAATCTTATTTGAGAGTGACTTTTTGTAAAAGGTCTTTTCTGAGATTATAAAAGAGAAAATGGAGTGTGTGGAGTCCTAATGACATTATTTTGAAGAAATAAAAACTGTGTTTTCTCTTTTTCATGTGATTTGAAGAATATTCCATGTGATTTGGACCTTAGGTGTAGTATAATTTCATTCCCCATTTAACGGAGGTATTAGGCTTCCATCTATCATCTTCCTTCTCTTTTCCTTTTTATCCAAAAATAGGTATTTTTGGATTAAAAAAAAAAAAAAAAAAACTCCATCTCTCTTCTTCACTTCTTATCCAAACCATCCAAATCATCTTTTTCTTTAACTTTTCATCATCTACCTTAAACTCCAACCGAAATTAACCATTGAAGACCCCAAAATCCCTAACTTCCCTTCATCCAAAACCTTAATTCCCCTCTACCAATACCTAAATCCATCAATCCCCTTAACCAATTCACCAAATTTATTCCTAATTTCATCTTTCTACAATTTCTAAAAAATCCTAATTCTAAAATTCACAATTCCCATGAACCCTAATTTTTCAAATTTCAAATATTCCCCTTCCTAACCCTAATCATAGAACCTACAAGTCAGTCCCTTAAGTGTGAAACGTGCTTATGCTAAATTGGAAGTTTTATCCTTCCATCGGGCCTAATTTTAATTGATTTATGTGATTTCTTAGCATGCAAGCATGTGATTTAGGTTAAATCAGATTTTATTTCTTATTATTTACTCTTAATTACGTGGTGGGTTCGCATCTTTTGTTAATTGAATTACTTTATAGATTCTTTCATAATCTCCGTATTGCATGCTAGGTTTAAATCATGTGTCCTGCATCAATAATATTATAGATTGATCAAGCAGCTTGCATGAAAACATCCACATCAACAAGAGGAAATACTAGTGTAGTTATGGGTACGTGCATAAAATGAGTTTCTATATGGGTCGAGAGCTATCATTAGACTACAAAACAAGAGGTACTGATCCGTTTTTGTAGCATCAGATGTGACATGGAAAATCGAAGAGATTGCCTCGAACGAATCTCCTTCACTTGACGAGAAGGTAGACATTGCCCGCTTCCCTCCCCATAATCTCTTTCACTTAAAGTCACAAGAAAAAACTCTTCCTCACCTTTGGACACTGGCTTTCACCCCCATCCATTTCTAGTGCTAAACTGATGTGCATCATTGAAGTTTCCTTTTTCGCAAGTGACAACAACATAAAAAAAATCAAGCCTGTTAGGATACTTAATCAGCCAGTAGCATGTCCAAAGCTGTTAGGGTACTAGATCAGCATTTTTCTTTCCAGCACAAAGAAATTTTCAAGGGGGAAAGAAAAAGCCTTTGTCAACAACTAAGTGCCATCTATCATCATGGACTACATTGAACATCTTTGACATGCTGGGAAAGCAATGTTAAGAATTTAAGCCAACGCAAACAGTCAAAAACGAAATTGTCGATTTAGTTATTCACATACTCCAAAATGATTTTTACCTTTCAATAACGCAATTGATGAGAACAGTCAAAAACCAATTTGTCGATTTACTTATTCGAGTACTTAAATGATTTTTACCTTTTGATAATGCAACCAAAGCAACCGCAAGTGGCAAGTTTTCAGCACTTCCCTCAACCACAGAATCATCCGCCTCAATTATATTTTGGAGAAAAGGATAGAAACAGCAACAACTAGCCAGGGCCTGTTTAAAGTTACCAATTTAAAATCTGAGGTTAGGATATTTTATCATGAGATCAAGGGTGAAAGGCAGATCTTACTGCTAGTATTATTAACATGAGTAGCATAAACGAAATGTATTGGTCTGGAGAGCATTCCAAACTGAAGCTTAGCAAAATAAAATGCATTGGTCCAGAGTGCACTCAACAAATGAACATAAATCATGCATGAAGTAGCAAGTTGCAACACATTAACAAAACAATTTTCAGACATATTCCAGAGCATAATAATGCAGTATCCGCTAGCATATGTCGAATTTGGTGTTATGCATTATAATCTTGTAGGTATGATGAATGGTGATGCTCCTAGCATACTATATTATAATTGGCATTAGAATGACATGGACAAACATCCGTGCATAAGTTAGAATAAGAAAGTAACCTCTACTATATATTATAGTGAGAGTAGCCAAGGGCAAAATTTTCAAAGTCATCTGGCTGTTGCTCGCTCTCCTGGCTTTCAAAATGAGAAAATTTAGGCTGATAGAGTATGGTGTGGTTGGTACACAGGTACTAAGAATTGTTCACATGGCATATTGAACTTACCATACGAATCATGGGCCCTTATTTAGATGGCTCTTAAACCACTTAATAGATGATTTGTTTCTCTAATGAGCTGATTGGTGGATATTTAACGGGCAGTCAACAGTCAATGCTCAAATTCAACAAACTAATGCCCATTAACCAGAGGTTAGGATCATTAAATCAATTAAAACGTTGGACAATGACCTACCTAAAGTGTCCCATGGCTTGGACAGTTTAATTGAGTTAATGTATGCCATGTGTGTACTTTCTAAATGCTTAGTATCATCCATCACACTCCGCTGAAGTACTCGGGCCGGCGCAGTAACTTGAGGGAGTCATGTTTTTTAGAATTGGGGCCCACTGTCACCTCTCTAATGATCCATACCATTGATACGATGTCTAGTGCCATCTATTCCATTCATATGATGGGTCGTTGTGATGGCCCAACCACAAATACCCGAGATTGAAAGATTATGTATATTGGCCTCTTTTTCTTTTCCTTTAAAAAAAGAAAGAAAAAAAAGAAACACTTTAATACTCTGGGTGAGTATGGTGCTTGATACGCAGGCACTAAAGAATTGTACACATGGGATACAACTAAACTATTATGTAAGATAGGTCACAATTAAATTTTACAATAATCTGAATTTTTAACTCGCTGATTGATGGACGCTATCTGGACCTCGAAATGAAAAGTAGTTGATGGCCCAAACTTAGCCACCAAATCTCCATTATCTAAGGTCAGAAGTGGTTAAATGAATCTAATTTCGAAATAACGGCCGATCTTTAATGGACCTGCAATTTGGACTGTATTTTGAGTTAACGTACAAATATGCAATTTGTAATTGCCTGCATGTCAACCGCCAACCCTGCCAGGAGTAGCAAATAAAGCTCCTATTTTGGGGAGTGGGATACTCCTACGATAGTTCACCACTATTTTAAAATGGAATTGACCCTAACATGGCATAATTGTATGAGAAACCAAAACTTCCAAATCACTAACCCATTTGTAGATGGAACATAAGTAAAAATAAAAAAATAAAAAAAAAAAAAAATAAAAATAAAAACCCACAAGAAATAGATGATAGCAACCATCTGATTTTGTCTTTGGAATTTGAACCACTCATTGTTAGGGCTGTCAATGGACCGGGCTAGCAGGCCTGGCCCGCTTGGACTGCAATATCAGGCCTACATGCCAGGCTCATGCCTAAATCTAAAGCCCGTTTTTTAAACGGGTCAGGCTCAAACCAAGTATAACAGCCCATCAGCGAAGCCCGAATCCAGACCGGCCCGCCCCTTAGGGTTAGAAATTTCCGAAATTTGAAGAACTCCCCCCATTAGCAATCATATGTTTCTTACCTTTGATTGCCATTCCTCTCAAAAGAGGGTAATAACTAGGCGAAAACTGAAAAACGAGAAAGAAAATCCTTTTTTTTTTTTTTTTTTGGGGGGGGGGGGGGAGGAGGAGGATTGTGATTCCCTAGTTTGGGATGTTCAGATGCCCATCGAGCATTTGAATATCTAAGTGTAACAATGCCTAGCAGTCATAAATGCAAAGTGGATATTGGGATTCCCCCAGTCCAAATGATCCCAAAGGCATTTTGAGGGCATTCGAAGCATTTTCCATTCTCGGAGTTGCATTAAAAAAGGTTATATGGCTGGCTAGCACAGTGGCTCATGAGGACGATGTCCATGTCCAAGCTGATTTGATGAGGTATGCTGATATTTGTCTTACTGCTAAGTGCCTTGTTCTTCCGTTGGAAGGCAAAGCTTCAGCCTCTTCTTTTTGGGACCTTTCTTGAGGGATGGGAAAGGAGTAAGGGACAAATTCCTTGTCAAGAGTAAGTGCATGGTGTATATCCCTCCTTCCCTGTGTGTGTGTGTGTGTGTTGTTTATTTATTTATTATTTATTTATTCTTACATTAGAAAGAAGATCTATCTAGTTTTGGCACGGAAAAAATTTCATATAAGAATAAAAAGAAAGAAAAAATTTATGTGGACAAGGAACCCAACAATTTCACAAATATTATCATTACCTGTAAGATTACATTCAAGAAGCAATTATTTCCTAGATTTTGGAGCCCAGCCACAAAGCACGGCCTATTGGAAGAATCCTTTGCTTTCGATGTCCGTGGTAAACTACGGTAACGTCCTAGAGTGCCACCTCCCCTTGCCATGATCAAACCAGCGACTCCAATTCCCACCCCAAAAATACCAGCCAGAAGACTACGGAGCTGATAAAATGAAAGCCCCAGGAAAGAGAATGACATCTGACGGCCATGCTTAACGGTATGGCTAATATGATAAAAGCTTTCTCCACCATTAATTTTCATTTGATAGGCACCCAGTTCTGCGAGGACTTAATACTTGAACCTAATAAGATCAAGTTTGAAAGGTGACCTGCATCATGATGAATGACGTCAAAACGAAAAGTCAAGCAATAATAACCACATCACTGTAGCCAGCAGCCACCATGGATAAACAAATGCTTTATGTCAATTATCCAAACATTTGCACAAGATGCATCTAAAAATATAGAGGAGCCATAAGTATTGTTATTCGTGGGAAATATTTTACAAATTAGAAACTACCAAGTTACTAATTCTACATCCCTGTGGCAGAATTTAACATTTCCAATCAAAAATTGTCATCCAGTAAGACAAGGGAACCAAGCATGGGATCCTACTAAGCATACTCATGTAGTTTCTCTTTGCAGCTCTGTAGTTGAATAGCTGATGCAAGCAGGTAACATGGGAATCTCATGTTAAATGACTTAAATGTCTGTTTCAAATGATAGATTTGGCTAAAATGCTGCTAATTATGGGCTGACTGTAAATCAGCCCATATGCAGGTTAATTCACTCCACTTCTCTTAGTTTAGGGTTTCTTTGCTGGCCAAGGTCTATATAAAGACCATTTTGGTATGTGACTCTTGTTATGTTGGACACTTAGAACTTGAGAATAAATGAAACCTTTGTTTCCCAAATGCCTTATAATGGGATTCTTCTTCTTCCTATGAGATGACTAAAGCCAGTGTTCCTGGTATCACCCATATTATCGATAATATCAGTGATTTTATCAGTACTTCTGGGTCAGCAATATAGATAATGGAGAAAATCGTTGACAATTTCAACAATATTTCCATGATATTGCTTTTAAAAAAATAAATAAATCAAGAAAAGAAAAGAAGAAAAAAGAGAGGTAACCATAATTTTATTAAAAGAAGCGCCAAGATGGCACCACAGAAAGAAAAGCTATAAACCAAAGAAAGTAAAATTACAATCCTTATAAAAGAGGCCCACTCCACAACTTAAAAGAGGGATTTCGTTTGGATGCATGTAAATGGTTTTAAGTGGTAAATGATTTACATTTACAGCCTGTCCTGTTTGTCTGTAAGCTGTAAGTGATTTGCAGGATTGTCTGTGTTTGGATAGCCTGTAAATTGTTTAAGTCTTCTAAATGTAGATCCAATCTTTCCATTTATAGCCGTTAGGCTGTAAATGGAGAGCCTGTAAATGAAATCACAGCTTTTTGCCAGAAAAATCAAATGGGGCTGAAAACTGTAAATGATTTACGCCTCTAAATCATTTACAGCCAATTTTCAGCATCCAAACACAGACTATAAAACATTTACCTGTAAATCATTTACAGCTAGCATTTACAGGCATCCAAAAGACCCCTAAAAGTTTAAAATTATGGCCGTTAAGCTGTAAATGATTTGCAGGTAAATAAAATCACAGCTATTCAGAGGGATTTCATTTGCAGCTAAAACCTGTAAATGATTTACAGGCATTTTTCAGCATCCAAATACTGCCTGTATTTCATTTACAGGCATCCAAACAACTCAAAGAACGAGAAAAGCTTAAAAACTGAAAGAGAATTTAACAGAAAGAAAGAGAGCAAGTAGATAATTTCGATTCTGTCACAACGTAGAGTCGAAATCTCACTTACGAAAAGAAAATCAGCCCACGAGATTTGCGAGAGTTGGAAACCCTAGAATTCGATTCTCTCGACGATCGTGATTGCTTCGCCCACCTGGTTTATTCGCGCCGTTCCTTTCAAAAGCTCGTGTTTTTATGGGGGAGGTTTGCGACGCGGATTAGCTACTGACAGGTTGAGTCCGAGACTCGCTAATGAAGTGACGCCAGCAAGTTCTGTGGGCACCACCATGATGTACGTGTTGTATCCCACGGTCAGTATTAGTGTGAGATACACCATCCATTTGGAGAGATCATTTTAGAGTACGAGTCAGATCCAAAGCATTAGTGGACCCACCACAGAAAACAGTGGGGAGAGTGACGCCCACCGTTGAAACCTTCCTAAGGTCCACCCTAAGGTCCACATAATGTTTATTTGAGATCATACTAGTTCATAAGTTAACAAGACAAGAGAGAAGGGAAAATAAAAACATCAGCTTGATCCAAAACTTTGGTGGCCTTTAGAAGTTTTTAATGGTGGGCGTTAGGGCCGGTTTGGGAGCATGGATTTGGAACCCCCTGGATTCGCAACCCCCAGGATTGAAAACCCCTGGATTGGCAATCCTCTAGGTGTATTTGGCACCTGGAGTGTGAATCAACTTTAATTTAAAAATACCTATACATGACATATTTACAGAGGTTTGAATTTAATTACTAAATTAACTTTAATATCCTCAATTAGTGAGATATATAATTTTTGACACTATGGTTGTGATAAGCCCGCTAAAATATATATTTTGCCTTGATGAAATTAAGTCTCTAGACCAAATCATGTCTGAGAGACTAACCAACGATTTTTAATCATTGATTAATATAGACAATGTTTGGACGGTGCTGGATAATATTTGGATGGTGCTGATCTACATGAACAATGTTTGGACGGTGCTGATCATCATTAGTGGGCCATGTGCCTAGTAGAATGATAATGTACAGTGACATACATTTATACCTGCAACTATTGAAATGATTTTAGGTGTAATCAAGCTCTCACCGTGGATTACAAACCCCCTCAAAGTAGGGATTGGAAACCCCCTGTATTGGCAATCCCCAGTTGCTTTACGCTGCCAAACAATCAAGGGGATTTGACCCCCTCTATGTTGGAATATTTGGTTGAATTAAATAGACTTTAAAATCGAGAACCAAAAAAGAAAATAAAAGTTTTGAGAAAAAAAGAACTTATTGTATTGAGTCGGCGTGGTGAGTTACTCAAACTCTGTCAGTGCTCCCGCGGACGGCGTCCCAAGTGCAACAGTTACCGGATGTCGACCTCCAGGATACAACGACTATGACCCGGTCCCGGGTGCACTCATCAGCCACGGGCTCGAACCACTTGCGATTTAATCAAAGAAAGTCTGACCAAATTGAGAACTCGGTAATAAAATGCTGTAAAATTCGTATCGAGAGAGTTTTATAAGGCAGTATTTTCGTATTTAGAAAGCGGAATCGAAAGTCTTTATATAGACTCGAAGTGGTGTATAAACACTCTTTACAAAAGGTTAGGTCCGTGGGTTTAAACCACAGTGCGACCAACCGGAAGGATTCTCTCTGGTTTAAAACGAAAAGGCGAGTACACTCTCGCAAATAAAGTCCCGCGAGTACCCATACACACACACAAGCGAGTACACTTTTGCCTGACCCACGCCCGCCCATCGCGCACGCGCGCACGCCCACGCACAATGACTCGGCTAGCGCGTGCGCGTGTGTGTCAGCATCTAGCATAAATTGTGACCAAATTCACATGTCCCCCGGGGCACACAGCCCTGGCAAAATCTTATCTTATATACAAGATAGTTTACTTTGTCAAATCCGATGTGGGACAAAACCCACAACACAAAAGTACCACAACTTTTCAAATGTGGAGGGAAATCACCGAAAATTTGAAAATTCAAATTTAATAATATTTTAAAACAAATTATAACACTCTAATCCCCTCCAATCCAAGGTGCCAAACGACCCCTTACTCTCCCCACTGTTTTCGGTGGTGGGGTCTATAGGAGCTTTAGATCTGACTAGTCCTTTGGCTCCTGCCTTAAAATTATCTCTTCAAATGGATGGACAATGTGGATACAAAAAATACTTCATGGTGGAGCCTACGGAAGTTGGTGACGTCACTTTGGTAGGAGTCTCGCTACTCAACCTGTCAATAGCTAATCGCGGACGGGGGTCCTTACACCGCATGTCTCTAGATGCGAACGGTTTGTTCTGTGGGCGGGCCCACCGTGATGCATCTGTTTATCGGACGCAGATTTCTTGCAAAAGGCGTTCCTGCGCAAGAATTCTAGGTGGGGCTCGTTGCGATGTTCGTGAGAAATCAAAGCCGTCCATCCATTTTTAGACCTCATTTTAAAACATTCTACCAAAAATGAGTAAGATCCAAAACTCAAGTGGGTCATAGGAGATGAAACAGTGAGGAAAGGATTGCCTACCGGTGAAACCTTCCTAGGCTCTACCTTACTGTTTATATGCCATCTAAACCGTTTATAAGGTCATTTTCACCTACATAAAGTGAAAAAACTAAAAAAATTATGTCGTTAAAAACTTTTATAAACATATAAATATTTCAACAGTGGTCACTAAATCTCCACGGTTTCCTCTCATGTGGCCCATTTGAGTTTTTGATCGTCCTCGATTTTGGTCCAATAGTTATAAAATGAGCTTAAAAAACGGACAGAGGGGTTACTTTTCACACAAACAACTAAGTAGAACCTACACAAAATCTTGCAAAGGAACTTCATGCGAAAGACTTTTGCAGGAAATCCGTCTCTGTTTATCCATGCGGTCTATACCTTTTATCAGATAATTTTAAGGCCTAGTTACAAACATGAGAAAGATCCAACGATCAAGTGGACCACAGATTACTCTTGCATTTAATGCAACTTGCATTTAATGCAGCTACGCTTATTAGTTGATGTGGTCCACTTGAGCGTTGGATCTGCATCAATTTTGTAAACTTACTTTAAAATGATACGAGAAAATGGATGTACGGAGTGGATAAACAAATACATCACAGTGGACCCGCCCACAGAACTGCGCGTTCGTGGCTGGAGACGGGCGCGGGTAGGACGCAATCCGCGTCGAAGGCGAAGCAAACGTAAAGGGTTTGGCTACTCCCTAGTTGTCGGTGATCTGTGAGCCCACCATGATGTATGTGTGTCATCCATGCCGTCCACCCATTCTTCCATATCATTTATGTTAGGATACCAAAAATTAGGTTGATCCAAACCTCAAGTGAATCGCACAGTGTTGATTGAACGCCCACCATTAAAAACTTATTGGGGCCACGAAAGTTTTGGATCAAGCTGATATATGTTTTTTCCCTTCATCCAAGTCTCCATGAACTAATCAACATGTTAGATGTGAAATAACCATTACAGTGGGCCCCAGTATGTTTTTAATGGTGGACATTCAATCACTACTGTTTTCCATGGTGTGATCCACTTGAGATTTAGATATACTTCATTTTTTTGATCAAGAACTAAAATTATCTTTCAAAATGGATGGACGGCGTGGATAAAATACATACATCATGGTAGGGTCCACATAACACCAACCATAGCCACCTGGCTGATGACGGTCGTCACTAGCCAAACCGCGTCCGAAGCACACACGCATTCGCTCGTCCACACACACCGGATGGCACGTGTGTGCATTCGATCAAGCTCGTTCCCAATCAATCAGATGGAAAGCTCATATCACACGTGGATAGACATTGTTTCACATGCGTATTGCATTTGTATACAGGACGCAGTAGTTCCTGCGCTGGGATACTAGGTGGGCCACATGATGTTTCTGGAAAATCCATCTCGTTCATTCGTCTTTTCAGATTATTTTAAAAAATGATATAAAAATGAGGTGGATGCAAAACCCGAAACAGCCATACGAGAAGAAAACTGAAGAAAGAGTTTTAGATTGTTGGAACCTCTTTGCATCGTATTCATGTTTATATGCCATCCAAAATATTTACAAGTTCATTTTCAGTGGGATGAAGTGAAAAAAACAAAACCAATAATTTTATATTAAACTTTTACGGTAATATAAATGTTTGAAAGGAGGTCATTGAATCTCTATTTCTTCCTCTCGTGTGACTCATTTTAGTTTTGAATCCATCGATGAGGAGTGGATTTTTCATAGACATCGTGGTGGCTCTACCTGACATTCCAATGCAAAAGGCTTTGGCAGGAAATCTTGGTCGGTGTATAAGTACTAGGGTTTGACTTGGATTTTACACCCTCATCCATAGCTTAAGTGGTAGACTGAGTGAAAGGTACCTCATTTCAACAATGAGGTCTTGATATCAGTCCCTGGTTCAAAGGTCAAACCAGTCCATTTAGTTTTCGAGCTCCACTTTAATGTATTTAAACTGATACTAAACTTTTGTAGCCATATAAATCCTCTCATGTGGCCCATTTGAGTACTTTTGTAGCCATATAAATCCTCTCATGTGGCCCATTTGAGTTTTGGATTCACCTTATTTCTGTCACATAATTTAAAATAAGCTGAAAAACGAATGAACGGATTGAATTTCTGGCAAACATCTGAGTGGCCCCCTCCCAATTCCTTGCGCTCTTTGCAGTAAATCCACGTCTGGTTTATCCCTCCATTCCATCTCACGGGGACGTGGATTGGGCACGGCAGGCTAACGGCTGTCGGGTCATTACTCTTGCTCGGGTGGTAGACTCGAGTTTCAACACCCGGTCAACGGTTCGAGTATCCACAAGTAAAATTCCACTGGCGTGAGTGTGTGGGGCCGTGTGCGCGGGTGTTAAAAAAAAAAAAAAGTGGACGCGGATTTCCTGCCAAAAGGCATTCGCATGAAGTTCTTACACTTTGGATGAAAGGTGGGTCCACTGTGATGTTTATGATAAATCTAACCTGTCCATCCATTTTTCAAGCTCATTTTAGGATATGTCACAAAAATTAGGACGATCCAAAACTCAACTAGGCCATCCAAGATGAAATAGGAGGGAAAGGAATTCTTATAGTTAAAACCTTCCAAGGCTCTGACTTGATGTTTATATGCCATCCAAACTTTTTATAAGGTCATTTTTAGTGGGATGAAATGAAAGGATCAAAAACTTAGACCTATACAGAACTTTTGTGGGCATATAAATATTTCAACGGTGGTCAATAAATCTCTAATGTTTGGTGCAAATTTCACCCCGCATTTGAGAAGGATGAGAAACGTTGGCATTAGGTGGGATGGAATTGCATTTGGTCCGATGCGGGATTTGGGTGGATTTTGAAATCCACTACACATGTGGGCCCCACATTGATGCATGCGTTTATCCATGTCATCCATTCGTATGTACTGTTTACATGTGATATTCTAGTTATATATGTGTACAAGTGAATTGCATCCATTATGAATTTGGTCTGTTGATTACAATTCCATGGTCCACCAAAAAGGATTTTGCTTAATCCAGTGTTTTCTCCCATAGCAAGAATTTTATCCCATAGGATTGAAAGGCTAAAATACCATGTTATTTCCCGACATGCAATAACAATATTAATTACATCTAATACAATTCACTACCATTTTATTCCACGGACCAAACACGCCCTAAAAGGAATACAAGAAAAACGGGTGATAAACTAAAGGAAGCATCGAAGAGACGAAACTATGGATGGATCAATAGCCAGATTGACCAAAGAATTACTTTGTGGACCAATTGATGGATCAATGGCCAAATAACGAGGGTGATTAGCAGGGGTATCTGCTGAAGGATAATGAAATTAATTGACTAATGGATCTGTGGATGGAAGGGAAGATGGATCGAAGGATGGATCAATAACAGAACTGATGGATGAACTGGATACATCCACAAGTGAGAATGTATTGGTCATGGCCAAATAATCCAAACTGATGGTTCAAGTTCTAAGCATGAGATACTTCCGTCCATGATCAGATGTAAGAAGTGACCATGCACCATCTTGTGGAGTCCATCGATGATTGGGCTAACTTGATGGGTCGATCTTCACCACTAGCTCCAACAGTGGACCGCGATACACAGGGAATCAAACTTGAGGATGGTTTTTTTTTTTTACATGCATCGACTAATGCAGTGCAGGAGAGGACCCATAATCTTACCGATCAGCGACGTGGACCCCACTGTCTGATCAATCAGGGGGGCCATATTATTCATATAGTTGGATCAGGATTATACTAGTCTTTTAGAAAATAGTAATTAGCGGGTTGGAATACTAGAGAAGCATAAAACAATTGTGACTCAAGTTGCCCATTTAAAGGATTAGCTAATAAACCCTTATTCTTGTTATTATTTTCAGGAACTAAACAACATTTAAATGACATAAAAATTGGTCCCATTTAAAAGCTTATTGAGTTAAGAGTTCAGAAACATCCAAGATCATGCCATTTTGACATGCATTTAGTTATGATCGCTTTATGAAAGCATTGCATTGTCGTTACGGGATTTATGTACTTCTTATTCTTCTCTCTTTTTTTTGGGTGTGTGAAAGATTTCATTCCTAATATGTTCTTGAATAGATGGTCAAGAATTATATTTAATGAATAGTTACGATTAGATTAGGGTTTTGAGCCTTTGCATACTCAAATGCTAGATGCTGTATGGCTCAATGGTGAAAAAAATGAGGTTCTGCATTTGGATTAATTCTGTGGTATGATGATTCAAGTCATGCAAAAGTTCCAAGGTTGATGTGATTACAATCCTTAAACCTCAATCTGGTGTTAATGTCAGTTGTTTCGGTTCATCTATCCTACACCACTGTTCTACTTGGTCCATCACGATACAATGGATAGTTTTGATACAATGTCCAGAGTATGCGCAGATCGTATCATGAGATAGAGATGTTTGGAAAACAGATAGGATCCCAAATAGCATGCAGACTCTTTTTTCATGTCATGGAAGATTTTTGTTCATGGGCATCAATCACAAGTCAGATGATTATCTGAATAAGATTAACAAAATTGCAAGAAGGGTGTTAGATGTAAATTCTAATCGATTATGCACATTGGATTGCTGCATCACCATTCTTTTTTTGAGGCCAGCGCCCTTGCCATCACTAAAAAGCTATTGTTTCAAAGTATCTGTTTTCTCAAGGGATTGACAATTAAAAATATGTGAGAAAAGAAAAGGATAATGGAGGTTCTATATAATAATTCCAATGAATGGTAACAATATTCAGTTTGAGTAGAGATGTTTTATTGGATATATTTCTTTTAGAAAAAGATGGATGCTCATATACGAAAATTACCAAACTCTTAATTATGTGTTGGGGCATTTTCACACCGGGCTTGAGCGGAGTGGCCTGTGGGATGCAGGGGCACACTCAAGGTGGGCGGCCCATGTGAAGCAAGCCCCACCCGTGTGAGGCGGGTGGCTCATGTGATGTGGAGCCCACGAGGAGAATGTGGCCGAGGTCCTAACCGATGGGATGTGAGGCGTGGGCTATGAGATAAAGGGATCGATTCGCCATGCTCTATTAATTCAAGCTTTTAGAGCAAGTGGTCATCGTGTATACTATGCAATTCGACCTATCATCATATGACTGAAGAGTAGAAGCATCATACATGTGCATCAAAAGGCTGATTAGTATCAATGAAATGAAATTTTAAGAGTCCTGACAACAATGAGACGAAAATTTACATTGTCATTGTACAACAGTTAGTGCAGGTAAACAACAGGGCCTTCGTAAATCCACAGAAAATTGCACTAAAAATCAATGTGAAGTATATCATATATTGATCAAAATGCTAAAAAGATAGAAAGAATGCAAAACCTCGACCTGACCCAACTCAGCAAAAAAGATCACCATCTCTAGATGCATTTGCTGAATCATACTCGCAAGAATGAACACAGATGGGCTTTGCGACAGGCTCAAAATACATACAACAAGAAAGAAAGAGACCTTTCTATCTAAAATCTTGGAATAATGCATATTTCACCCTATTGCTTGTAACGGAACATTCCGCTTCTCGTCTGCCCTGTGACGGAAAAGTTTAGCTATTGACCGCCTTTCGCAGTCCTGCAATAGAAAGAGATAAAGACAAAAGTTAAACAATAAGCTTCTTTCTGTCCAGTTCTACGTTGTTCGAGTAAAACGTCAATTGCACACTAATTAATGCATACAAGATCCAGATTGCTCATCTGGGCCCCACCATGGACAAATCATAGAATCAAAATAGGCCAGCTGAAAAATGATTCTAAATGCCAAGGTGGGGCACAAATTGGGAAGTGATCATTGTTCCTTCAAATCAAGAAATCAAAATCAGCTGGTTGGCCTAATCTACAGGCCATGGCAAGTTCACATAGGTCCAGCTGGATGAAAAATATGGATCTTATTCATGTCTGCCAAATATCACCATGGAACATGTCTGCATGACTAGTTACTGTGTTCATGTTATCATGAAAGAGATTATGTACCTTGAACATATTGAGATGAAAAGGTTTCCCGGGATTCATCCTTCTCAGCTTCAAGTATGTATATGCAAAACTCAACTGATCACGTGGGGTGAACCGGTCGATCTCATTGAACCAAAGACAGGAGAACAGGTTTGACATAGGTGTGTGAGCTCTCACAATGAAAGATCCTTCTGGAACATCTGTCGACAACATCAATAAATGGAAATAAGAGGCACAAATATTTGAATTTGAGGATTGAATGGCGTAGAGATTAGTAGGGTTGCCAATGGGCTGGGCCTGGGGCAAGGCAAAAAAAATAAAAATAAAAATAAATTCAATGCATGTGACCCAGCAGGCCCAGCACAAACAGCAGAAAATCCAGGCCCACTGACAGCCCTAGGAATTAGAGGGTGTTGATAGTCAGCAAATATATAGTTTGTTGAGGCACAAGTCTACATATGTGGGGGCCATGGTTCAGTGATGTAGGCTGTTGACCTGATGGCACCACCATGCTGAAAAGTTTCCCAAACTGGATGATCCTAATACTTCGATCAAAATGCAGCAATGGTCCACATTCAACAGAGAAAAAATCAAAGAGATGCCTCACAATCTGGAAAAGTTTTAGAGCATCAGCCATCCATTGTGGTGCTCATGAGATCAACGGTCCAGATCAACCATGGAACCCTCATGTTTGGAGTTGGGGGGCTTAGCTAAAGATAATTTTGATGAGGCTGAGCACCCCTATAATTCCTTTGCATGAAAGTAGACAATTAGATAAGATTCATACAGCTAGGCAGCAGTTTGTCTGGATCCGAGGGATTAAATTTTTTCAGCCCATCCGCCTGGTAAAATGCAAACTGTTGATCTATAATGGTATGGTTAAACTTGTTCAGCTTCTTGTTTCGCGCCACTTCTTCCCATACACAGTGTCGATCATAGTGATTAGAGATGGCATACTCATAACCATGCCGCCACAAGAAATATTCCAAGATGAGGAGAGGATCGCTTTGGAGCCGCAGTTTGCTATCCAGCCAGATTGAATACCTGAAAGGAATTTATTCGGGGAAATCCAACTTCAAGAATCAAGAGTGTTTTATTGGAATATTCACTTCGACTTGGAAGATTGCAAGTTCTTTTAGTCAAATTGGGTGCTGAAGTGCATGGGAAACTGATTTTCTGAGTTCTCACACTGTGTAAAGAGGGGAGAGCTACTTGCAGACTTCCATTTGCAGCCTCCAAACCTAGATGCTACCACACCTGTGAAGACCTTGGTTGCTCATCAGGTGGGGCCTACCGTTAATGTGCCCTACCCAAAATCTTCTCACTGGATGTGTCATGCCAAAAGTCGAATGTGGGTGGTTATTTTTTTATTATCTGTCCATTTTTTTCATAAATGTGCTAGCCCAGTTGATGAACTGATCACCCCTTGGGCAATGGCATATTAACAGTTAGTGCACAAATGTGGGTTGTGGGCTTGGAGACTACAGATACATGTCTGCAAGTGGCCATCCTCCTGTGTAAAAGGAAATAAAGCTCCTAAACCTTGACAGAGTTCAGTAAGAGAAACCCCTGAAACAAAGCTAAATACATCAAACACAGAACACCATGTGAGAAGATGTCTCAAACAAAGCCTAAGCGAAAAGAGGTGAACAGGAAAAAGAAAGACACAAAACCTTTACAACCAACGCAGTGTCCAGTGTGTCAATAACAAATATAAGCAAGTAGTTTAACATGCATTCTCTGGTAAAAAACAAATGATGAATATGAAACCAAGGTCTCCTAATTCCACTATGCACATCCTAGGCCCTCTACATGGATGTGCCAAGGTGGCATTTTCATGGAAAATCCAAGTTATCCATTTGGTGGGCCCAACTTCTAGATGCCATGGCCCATAAATAGGCCACTGCACTTGCCAGGTGGGCTGCAGTGTATGCAACAAATGAATGGCTAAAAACAATTAGAAAGTTTTTCCAGCTGTTCATTGGTGTCTTGTATGATGTGGCCCACCTGATGACTGGACCAACTTGAATCTTGGGCCAGGGCACATACATGGTGAGACCCTTTATCTCTTAGGCACCAAACTAGACACTTCTTCTGTTATCCAATTATCTTTATTCTTACCTAGCAGAAGGAAAAAGTCGATGTGTCAAAAACTTTGGTACTTTGCCCACTCTCCTCATGTCGGAATAGGGTAAATTCTTTACAACCACAATCTTCCACAAACCAATAAACCCCATTCTATCAGGTTTTTGACCCTCCAATGATAATGTTTGCAATGTATTCTCATCCACAAACATAACAAAGCAGACATTTTTCCTTGACAAACGTGTGACCTGCAATCAAGACAACATCGAAGATTTAGCTTAGCCACCAAGTGCAAATGTAACTAATGTTTCCCTATGACAGTTTATCATGCAAATATGCATCAAACATTGTTTTTAAGGCTATCTCTGAAGTTCGGAGAGAAAAAAGTATCATTTTTGCTGCCATGATCATCATTATCATCACTGTCGCCGTGCTGCAGCTATTTTTGGGTTGGAAAAAATGGAAACACAAACTGTGTGTGCACGCACGAGCAAGTGTGTAATGTATACTATGGAGAATGGCAATAGCAATATGGTTGCAAACAAAATGCACTATGGAGAAATGTAATTAGAAGAAATGTGAGAGTATGAGGGGCCCAGGGGAAGGTGGGAGAAGAGGTGTCAAGAACAAGGTTTGAAATGGGTGTGTTACGAAACCTATCATCCACCACCGATACTGCTACATATGAACCCATATTGGGTTGTTTCGGGCCAATACAGGGCAGATACACCCACGTTGTTCATGGGCGATACTGGGACATTTCAGGCAATACTGATACATATCGGGCGATACTGGTACGTATTGGGAGATGCATACCAATTTGAGACGATACTTTAACCATTGGTAGGTAGGTATGTATATGGAAGAACTTTTTTTTTCTGAGAATAACGATCATATGCAAGATTGATAATATTACAAACAAGTGATGGTGAGTGGGGGATGGTTTGAGATTTCATGAAGGCATTCATTTCGAAGTGGGGGAAAGGGTATAAGGGTGAGATTTTGGGAGGCTTTTTGGGTGGGGAGGAGAGTCTTGGTTATTATATTACCTCAGTTATATAGGGCAACAACCTGAGAAAAAATCTGCACAAGAGTTTTATGAAGTGGTTTGGAGTAAGTGGTGCAGAGTTGTCTACTTCCAAAATAAAAAATAAAAAATTGAAGGATGAAGAAATCAAGCACTTGGATATGCTCGCTCTCCTTAATGAAACTTAAAAGCGTTCAAAACAGGGAAGTTGCACATACTTGACAGGGGTCGGCAAATGAAGCTTTTTCATCCAAAGTTCTCTGCAATGCATTGTCATATTCTAGATACTATATCAGTCCACGTGCTATAGTTTAAAATTTTTGGTGCAACCGCAGTTGCGGCTTTTTGTTGGACAATGGTTGATGGAAAGATCATTATGATCAATTGCCTCTACCTTGAATGCTCAGAGACCCTTTTCACATGACTTGGGTGATGCAAGGCTGGATTGTCGGTGTGTTCTTGGGTCAGAAAGAGGGGCCATTCATGGAAAGTGAAGTCCTGGTTGGTTATGGTTCCTTTGTTACCATGGGGCACTTAGAAAGAGAAGAAAAACCAGATTTGTCAACATAAAGACCTTTATTCAAGAAAATTTGTTACTGGTGGGCAGTCACATAAAAGCATCTGAGGTTGTCCTTGCATGGCTCGTTCTTCAAACCGTGCTTCTCCCTTCCCCCACTCCAACGAGCCATGCTTCTCCCTTCCCATTCTCCCCAAGTCGAGTGCCAAAGAGAAACAGAATAATTGAAGCTTGGTGATTTCTCTTGAAGACAAAGCCCAAGATAACAGAGACAAGTGTCCCATCCTCGAGCGGAACATTGTTCATTTCGGTATTGCTATTCTAGAGATGTGGGATCCTACAGTAAAGGGAGGTATCATCCTTGACAACATAGTTAACCTAGGAAGGATTTTTCATGACCGATTTCGGCATTGAATGAGATCGAGGTGGAGACCAAAGCTCTCAAGGTTGTTCTAATATTCTCTCTTCTCATCCTAGGCATATCCCACATGCCCTGGTGTTGCTTGGGAGTTCACCTCATATTCAACAATGGATTGGTAGGCTTAAACCAGAGACATGGAGACTTTCTTGTGTGACAAGGCCAGGGATTTAGCATCGAGGTTAACATCTTGTTTCAACCTTTGCAGCAAGCTACTGACCACGGGCAATAGTGTTGGCAAGATTAGGAACTTATGGCAAGATTTTTTTTTTTTTTTTTCTGGGGATTCAATCCCTTGATGTGATCTTTTCGCTGGGAGGCCCTCCAACCCTTTTGTAGTTTCTTCCTTTATTAATAATGTTTTGTTGTTCATAAAATAACATTTCCTGTCTAAAATATAATTGTTGTTGCTAGATAAAGGTCTGGGCATTGTGAGGACAGTTCACATCTACATTATTCAAAGAGTTGGAATGACCTCTGTAATAGATGTTTTAAGTTATTTGTTTTATAATTTATGATGCTTCACTAATGTGATAGCAAAAAATGCATCTTCACATCATCCATAAGCCAACATCATTCCAAGCATTTGAAGCAAATGAAGAAAATAATAGTTCACAAGAAAAAGAAAAAAAAACTCCAGATGTGAATACGACTGACAGAACTTAACAAAAAAAGAATGAATCTTTGGGAAAAAAGGCTCTCAGAACATTAGCAGAGTTTCCATATTCTACTAAACTGGATACTGTTGCAGGGATACACTGATTGATTCAATCACAACCAAAGGAAATTAAATTCAATTCGCAAAGAAAATAATATGACAGCTAGCAAGAACATGAATATATCTAGTGTAACTACTTCAAAAGCGCATTTAATAATGGTTCATAACTCGCAAGATGCTAATCCCCATACCACTTTATTAGTAGGCGTCCTCAAGTTATCGGAATTCCCAAAGATGCAGGAAGATACAGCTACATGACAGCTACTCATGAATCTCACATCATCCTCTGCCAAGTCAAATCCAGTACTTGGAGATCCATTGGGACCTTTAACAAAACCACAATTTGCACTTTGGTCACGAGCATAAAACGACTCTTCCCTTTCTTGGAGACTCTGATGCCCAGCAAATCTGGGTTCCCACTCTTCTGGTACATTTGGTCTGTTTTCTACTTCTGTATACTGCAAGGTGAACCTTGAAAATTTTCTGCTCTCTAAAGGTTCTACAAGTTGAGCTGTAGAGTTTAAAAACTTCATCTCACAAGATGAACCTGCAGAGATTTTTTAAAAAAAAAAGGCGTTCAATGTTGATAACAGAACAACGTAAAAGGGGCAAAAATGAGAGATCACGATGATACACCCAAATCCTAACATATCTGTACCTCCCAAAACTTATTTGCATATCAGCCAAAAATTAACAGACTTCTAATTTCAAAATAACATTTGTACAAAAACGTGAGAAACTCATGTATAACAGAAAAATCTAATAGCATGTCATCATAAACAATACAAATGCAAGATAGAATGATTTAACCTAATATGATGCCATGAAATTAAAAGACAGATTAACTAGAGCAATGGAACAACAAAATAAAGCTATTTTACCATAAATTCCGAAATTTCATATTCATGGCATCTCCAAATTCAAGCCTACAACAGTGCCGCAATGCAAATCTCATAAATTGCTGAATAACTGGGACCTATGGGAGATAGAACCCCCTTCCTAGCATAGGGTTAAATCTGAATTCAATGGAAATCATGTCTTGTAAGAGTTTTGACGTGTTAGGGTTGTTTAAAAGCTAGGGAATGTGAGAAATGGGTTTGGGGTATCTAGGCTTAGAGGAATTAGGGTTTGGAACATTAGGGTTGAGGTTTTGGGAGGTTTCGGGTTAGGATTTCAGAATTTGGGTTTAAGGGATTTAGGACTCAGGGTTTCTAGAATTGGGAATATGGGTTTCAAGTTGTGGGAATTAGGTATTTATGATTTGGATAAGGGATTTTCATATTTGGGGATTTGGGTTTGGAAAAATTAGGGATTTTGGAATTTTAGGGTTAAGATTTGGTGGAATTAGTTTATGGGTTTTGAAGAGGGAAGCAAAGGGAATGGAAGAGCATTCGTGACAAAACAAGGGGGCCACGCCCACTAGATAAGGCTGTCCGTATAGACAGCTATATGTGCGTGTGTCCGTACGTATGTACGGACAACAAAGGATGGTCGGTTACGGTCAGTTTGGGCTTGAGATGGGTTGATTTAGGTTTCGGGATGATAACAAAGAAGAAAATAAAAAAGATGAGATGAAGAAGGAATAAAAGAAGAAGAAGAGGAAAGATGATATTGAGGTGGGGGATTTGGTTGGATGTTGCTCTCAGCAAGCACAATGGAAGGATAATTTCACAGGGCTTTATTTCCACCATCCATGTTGAATCCTTAAGAAATACTTTGTTGTAGCCTTCGTGTCTACAAGTGTAGCAATCAATTGAGAAATTACATAGGACAACAACAATAAATAAAATACTTATTCTTAATAAACTCCAAAATAGGAATTTTGCCCCACCCAACATTTTTCAAGTGTTGGAATTCAGAAAGCAGCAAAATAAATGGACCATCTTTTTTCTTTTTCTTTTCTTTTTCTTTTTTTTTTTTCCTTTTTTGAGAGGGAGATGATGTAGTATTCTTCTTTTCAAGTAATTGAAATTGCTTGGGATTTGCCTTCTTTGGTGAGCAGATATGATGAGAGGGTGGTCTAAAGGGCCATTCAAGTCAATAGGTGGAGTTTAACAAGGCATGCTTCTACATGCTATTATGTGGGAATATGGAAGGAGAGAAATAAAAGAATTTTAGTAACATATTTTCCTCTTTGGAGACTTTGAAGAAACTTAATTAAAAGTTGAGGCCTTCAATCCAAGGAGTTCCAAGGGTAGAGATTTGAATTCTATTATTTCTTTCAGTAGCCATTCCCTCACTGTGATCATCTTATGAGAACAACCTCCTTTGGTTAGATGAAGCTTGATGTTGATGGAAGCTCAACAGGAAATCTGGGCAAGTTCGAGGTTGGAGATGTTAATATGTAATAAAGGACCATATCAAAATTTTGTTTTCCTCTGTCCTGATAAGGATCGATGATTCCAACGATGCAGAACTACAAGCTATCAAGGAAAGTTAACTCATATTTTCCAATATGTTAGATACTATTTTGGTCAGAGTTAACTCAAAGATGACCTTACATGGGTAGTGGGAAAAAGCCCCATACCATGGAAATGTGCTCCAACAGTGAATGAAATTAAAGCTGAAGTGGCCCCCAAACAACTCGTTTTCAAACATGCTCTGGGGGAGGGATGTGCATTCATTGGCTGATTCTCTTGCTAAGAATGGTGTGTCTAGAAGAATCTTTTGTATTGGAACTACTTATCAATTGCCTTGGACCCATTTGGATGTAGAAAAGTTTTACTGGAAATGTAAAGCATTAAGGAAACATGAATAAAATGAAATATGCAAAAATGGAAGGAAAAAAAAAAAAAAAAAGAGCTATAGGGGAGCATTTCTGCTTCCAATGGAAATCCGATGCAACAATGATATGTAATGGCGTAATTTCCATTTTCTGCATTTGGATAATTTTCATGGAAAAGCTAAAATGGAAATTAAAATGAATCATTCTTTTCAAAAACTGGTAGATTGTTAAGGAAACTTTGTTAAAGCCTTGGTTTCCTGCCTGAGATGGAAAATAATGTATTGACTTTAAGAATGGTAATGATAAAGGTGAAACAACAATGAAATGGAAATGAGGATGAAATTCATTTCCATGGAAAGGGGGCAATTTTGGAACTCCCAAACATCAGAAATATGACGCTTCCACATAAATGAATTTCATCAATTACATTTCCACACATCCAAATGGACCCTTAATGGATGAGAGTTTCTCTCTCTTTTTAATTTTAAGCATGAATTTCTATATATATATATAAAAAATAAATAAATAAATAAATAAAAGATCCTAAGAGCAAGCTCACATGTGATTGTTTTCATAGATATTAAGCTTGAATGCTGTAATTTTGTGGACCCCATTTGCATTGCTTGCAATGACCTACTCTTAATTTTCAAGTCACGCCCCCCCCCCAAAAAAAAGGAAAAAAAATCCCCTCCACTTCCCAAATGGATCTACATTTTGAACTGTACTGGTAAGAACTTCAATACAATTCACGTGATTGTTTTCATAGAAATTAAAATTCAATATTATCCTGTGGAGAGAGGAAGAAACAGTGAATCATTTGTTTATACATTGCCCCTTCTCAAGGGAGTTCTGGTAGCATTTTGGTGTCGGCTGGGTAGTCCCGAAGTTGATAGCTGACCCGTTTGTTCAATGACATGAAGGAGGCCTAGTAGCGGCCTCAAAGAAGAGGTGGAGAATGTTCCTTTTGGCTGGTTTGTGGGCTATTTGGGCTGAAAGGAATAATAGATGTTTCCGAGATGAATGTGGTTCCTCTAGGAGTGTTTTCTCTACGGGCCTTGCTAATGTAGTTCTTTGGGTTGGGCTGCAGCCCTTGTAATTTCTCTGCTTTCTCTTTCTCTGTCTTTTTGGTTGTTATTTGTTCTTTTTCTTTCAGCTTTGCCTCTTTCTATATAATATAAGTATATATATATATATATATATATATATATATATATATATATATATATAGGAAAAGGTACTATGCGCTCGGGCTGATGGGAACGTCCCATGAGGTCAAGCTGTGTGGGCCCCACCATGATGCGTTTCGAACATCTACCCCATCAGTCAGATGCACCATTCCATCGTGGGCCTAGGTCTCAAAAATCAAGTCAATCCGTGACTTGTGTGGGCCACACCACATACAGAAGTTGAGAGGGGCCGTGCACCATTAAAACATTCATAATCATTTTTTGGGTCCACCGAGATGTGGTTTGCAAATCCAGCCCATCCATTATGTGTGTCCCACTTGGATGAGGGTTCGACCAAGTTTCAAAGAAGATTCAAAACTCACGTGGGCCCCACCAAGTGCTTTTATATGTTTTTGGCATGTCTTCACATGTTTTTAGATGGTATGGCCCACCTGAGTTCTGTATACGGCTGATTTTTGGGATATCCCATAATTTAAAGGGGACCCATCAAATGCACGGTGTTGATGGTCGACACACATCACGGTGGGGCCCACATAGCTCGACCTCATGGGAGCTTATCGTGAGCTCGAGCGCATAGTACCGTGAATTAGGCTGAAAACCCACTCCGGACCATGGGACCACCCAACTACAGTGAATTATATATATATATATATATATATATATATATATATATATATATATATATGCTTTTTATATATATATATATATATATATCCTATATATATATATATATATATATATATAAAATCCTATGGACCACAATGCATTGCTTCCAATCACCTAACTATAATATTTTTTCAAGTTCTCCCTCCCCTCCTATGTTCCTGATCTAGGTCATGCATGATGCAAGAGGCAGTTGATCATTTGTTCTTGAATTATGCCTTAGCCGAAGGAGTCCGGAGTGGGTTTTCGGCCTAATTCACTGTAGTTGGGTGGTCCCATGGTCAATTGAGGCTCTTCTCCTTGCATGGTATGGGGGTAGATTCGACAGAAAGGAATGAAGCTGTGAAGGCTCACTTTGCTCATCGGATTATGGGTAATTTGGGCAGTGCACAATGACAGATGCTTTAGGAAATGAAGTATTGTTCGGCAAAGGTATTTAGAAAGGTGAAACTATTTCAAGTTGTGCTTTAGCTTCTGTCTTTTTGTAAGTTTGGTGCAGATCTCCCATCTGCTGCTTTAATAAAATTTCAGTTATCTTTCAGGAAAAAAATAAAAATTTGATGTTTCAGAGCATGAAAACAATGTTTGGAATTGGGAGAACCCACAATGTATAATTTTCTTGACATCACAAGATTTTAAACATGATTCAAAAAAAGAGCAGAAATATAGCACCAAGTCCAAAAAAGAGACATCACGATAATTTCCTACAACTACACATGGGGGTTGGACAACAGATGGAAGGATTACATGGTTGCTGACTTTAGATAGATGGACACAAGTAAGAAAGAGGGTATTTTCTCTTAACATTTGCTTTCTCTAAGTAAGGTTCATCATGTCATGGAGTGCATGACAAAACATGATTGTCATTCATTAGAGAGGGAAAATGCAGGAAACAGATTGAATTACATAGACGGGACATGATAAAGCTAAAATACATCAAGGGAACAACGTAAGAACATGTCAGTATAATGGAACTAAAAGATAAACATAGCTAGGAAAGACGGGATGCCTCAGTGGATTATGGTTATCTGAAGTTGTGGGTGCGTGTCCATCGTAGGTATCTTCTGTCCTTTTGGTAAATACTAGAAACATTGGCTTAACAAGAATCACACACTTACGTTTTCCTTGTATGAAATTACACACTTTATTATCAGCATGCTTTTTAAAAGTTTCCTTTATTTATTTATATAGGTAAGCTTGACTTAAACAGAGACCTCAATGTTGAAACACACCCTGCATGTCATTGAGGGCAGAGGTAGTAAGAAAGATTTGATGACCTATGATTTAACTGAGGATATGGTCTTTGATCGAGTGGAATGGAGGAACAGGATTCGTATGGCTGACCCCAATTAGTTGGGATAACGCTTAGATGATGACAATGATGATGATACTTTTTTTATACAGTTGTACATATAATTCAGGGTTTCAAAATTTTTCCTTGCTTCCTCATATTCAAAAACAAGCCAACTCGACAGAAATGAGCATTCAGAAGTCCCCCATCTAGGAGTCAGGATAGAAAACTTGCCAGAAAATCTGTGACGCTTCCCTCTTTTTCTTGAATCCGGCTTCTTTTCAGAAATAGCACGTTTCCTTGTTTCATCACCATTGGCATTGCCACGCCCAGACCCGATTTTACCAGTACCAACACTTTCAGGTAACAGAGAGGAATCTTTCTCAAATTTCTTACTGAAGGCTTCATCAGAAACATTAGACTCCCTGATCGAGCTCGACCGCCTAAATCGATTGTCAAGGTCATCTGAGGACTCCACACCATCATCACCTAGGCTTTTACCTATGTCCAAATAGTCCACACCATCATGTCTTGTAACATCAGACACTTCCCTGCGAACATCATGAGAATCGATACCATCATCGTCATATTCATCCTCCAAATTAGCCTCTCCATTCTGTGACCCACCATCCACACCATCGGACAGGCCATGTTTGTCATTATTTTCTTCTCTTGATTGGTTGGAATTCTTCAGAGATGCCTCATATTCTGCCTCATAAAGTTTCAGCTCATCACGCCCAGCTTCATTGTACAATCCTGAGCTTCTTCGATTCCCACCTTGCTTCCCATAGGACCTTCCATGAGTATACCGTGAAGGAAATTGCTTGTTTCTACTCATCTCATTTGCCGAAACTTGACTCTTTCCTTTCGTTCCATCAAGATCACCAACATTCCTGAGCTTCGACGCGTTTTGATTGTATTCCCCATCTCTTCTCCTGTCATCCCCATCCCAGTATCTTGAATCCCGACCAAATGCAACAGAACCTTTCCCGAACTCGAGAACTTTAAAACCCTTCCTCTGACCTGCACTTGACAGAAAATGCACTACATTCTTTCCATCAGCATCTTGCCCATTTGAACTGTCATATTCTGCACAACCCATCACTAGCAGTCATTCACCGATGCTTCAAATCTACTAATACGCTTCACATAGCAAGCTAGACTAGAAAATGAATTTGATAACAAAAGAAATAAACTTCAAGTCTAAGCACAGTACAAATGCCGAGGATACTTGCACAAAGAATATCCAAAATCCTCTTACATGTACATGTGCGAGTGCTGCACACATGAGAAGGACCAGGGACAGTCATCAGGCAAGCCCAGCCAGGAACATGCTGTTATCTAACAATGAGGCAGGTCCACTCACCAGACGAACCGCACATTACATCAAATGTGGAACATTGGTCAAATTTTTTTCACCTTCAGTTCAGTACGCATGTGTCTAGCCAATGAGCAGAGCAACCTCATTTCAGATCCGGGCATGTTTAAGGTGGGCCCCATCCAATGAACAGCCCAGAGGTCATCAAAATATCCCACACCATGTGTGCCTCGAAGAGTATTCTTGATCCTCTTTGTGCAAATAACCTTGCAGGGTTCCACATGCAATTAAAGATCCATTGCAGGATGAATTACACAATTCACAACTTCAGAGTCAGTCAAGAAATACAGCCAACAAAGGAAAATAAATTTTACCAAATTACAGATGAAACGGTACAATGAATCAGTGTAATGCTTATGGCAATCAAAACAGTTGATCTGGAATGCTCCCTAGTAGGTTTGCCACAGCAACTGGACAATCCTAACCATCCAATCTAGTGAGTTTTATCTGTTGAATCCAGACTTTTGTTCATTGTCTGCCCAAGAATGCCCGACCAAATCAACAGTCCCGATCACGTCATAAAAACATTCCCCACTACAGCTAAATGTTAGTGGTCCAAACAATCAGAAAACCACATTCCTTTCGTGAACACTCTTCCGACTTTTTACTCAACATAAGAAAGAAATTCCAACAAAATGCATGTAAAAAAATCAAACCGAATTGCATCTACATTATATTGGATCTAAATAATAGATCACTCAAAACAACATAATTTACCAAATAACCAGTCAAACCGGTAGAGGGGACGAACCTTTATCAGCAGCAAGGAAGTAAAGAGCGAAGACAGTAACAAGGAGCATCAGAGATATAATCACGACAACAGCACCGACCGAGACCTTCTGATACTTATCGGAACGTCCGGACCGTCTGATCCTACCCTGCTTGTGAGTGTTCCGAGCGGAGATCTGGTCAACGCTGTTGCTTCCGTTGACTCGGATTGAGAATCTATCCGCGCCTGATTGCCTGAACTGGGCCATTCCAACATTGTCCTTTTTTGAAAAAGGGAAGAATCGGAAGTTCAAAATCCGGAGAAGTAGAAAGAAATAGAAGATGGAGTCTGGAAATTCGGTCTGACGATTACGGAAGTTCTAGGGCATTTCTAGGGTTTCGAATCTCCATTGAAGGGGATCGGATTTCTTTTCTGTCTCTCTTCCTTCCTGAGATGTTTTTCTGGTATGAGAGAGAGATAGAGAGAGAGAGGCGGTTGTGATCGAGCGAGTAAATGCTTCGATCGATGGTAATGACTGATGGCGACTTCTTATATAGTGAATCTCAAATTACGAAATTGTCCTCACCGTTTTCGAGAATTCCGCGTCTTGTTCTTTGGGTTTTGATACGGTAAGAAGCGGAGTAGAATTTTCGGCGGTCTCTATGCCGCCCACCAAGACCGCGAGACGTCTCCGTCTATCAATTTCAATGAATCATTTGAGGGCGTACGATGCCTTTCCGTGGGGTCCACCTTGATGATTGTTGTATATCCACACCGTCCTTCCGTTCCCCAGCCCTTTTTATGATGCGGTTCTAAAAATTTAGGAGATTCAAATCTCAAATGGACCACACCACAGGAAACAGTGGTGTTTGAGTGCCTCATCATTAAAACTTCCAAAGAGTGCATGGTAAGGTTTCCGTAATGTTCATTTGTAATCCAACATGTTTATAATGTTAAGAAGACTTAGATGAAATGAAAAATACAGAGATTACTAAAAGATTTTAACAGTAAGTCGTGGCTGTTTCTAATGGTGTGGTTCAACAGAGATTTGGATTTTCTTAAGGTTTAAAATGAGATGGAAAAACACATTGACATAGTGAATATACAACAATTACTTCAAGGTGAGCCCCATACGGTTGGGGTAACACTCACTAAGGCGTTATCTGGGTGTGGCCGTTGGATCTGTGAGGGCAGGATGTGCTCATGCATATGTTTTCTGATTAGGATGCAATGGGGTATTATATTTAACTAGAGTCATTACTAGCCAATTGCTCAAATTTTATAGTCCGCTGAACCCTATAAAAATATTAGGAGAGAGAATCCAAATGTTATCTATCCTAAAATGGCTCATTGATCTGTGATTGATAATTTAGAATAAGGAACCTCAATTACAAAGAGAAAAAGTGTTAGGCACCCTCTCTGCCTGTAGAAATATATGGCCTCTACTTCTTAGGATTAAACAAACTACTAGAGATTAGAGCTAGCTCTTGTATACTAAGGATGCACAGATGTGTGAAATGTTGTGTTAATGCACCATCGTCGCCAAGCAGTAACCTGGATCAAATAAATATATCTTAACTCACTCACTTGTTAAAGCGAATACACTGATTGGTCAACTCGAGCTTTTGATGGGGCAGAGTCTGATAACTTAGCAAGCCATAAAGTATACGCTCAAGCAGAAGGGGTTGAGAAGGGAATGGATGTTGCTTAATACTTGATTTGGTTTGGATGAAGCTAATCAAGGTTGGGTAGTAAGGTGGACGGTTTTGTCGCAAGGGTTGAATTGAGTAGTATGAATCATGGTTTGGGTTGCTCAAGTGGCTGGAGGATGTGTTGGACTGGATTGACCTGGTTGGAATCATTTCCTTATACTTTCTTCTCCTTAGTGGAGGGATGAGAAGGAGGGCTTGGAGGATTTCTAAGGAATTTATAGGTGCTTTAGGGAAATTTTAAGTATATTGAATTATCTGAAATAAAAGGGGTATGGGCTATTTTATAGCCTTGTGGCATGATTTTCTGGTAATTGTTAAGAATGCCAAGGGTGAAAAGGCTCTAATAGTCGGGATTTGAGATCAACACATGGTAAGATCTCGGTGATAAAATGGGGGTGGTAAGATTATAATTTTAGCTCAAGGGAAGAATAATGGAGTCATTCCTATTTTCACATGATTGCAAGTGGATTCGTGGAAACTTCACATGCTTTTCACCCTCTCATGACAAAGAAGGAGAGTTGCTCTGTGGCAGGCAGCGCCCACCATGTGGCCTGCTCCTTGCTTTTGCAGGGAAGCTGCTGCCATGGGGTGCAGCCCCTTGGTCCTCCTAGGTTTACTTTAATTAGGTCTGGTTTGATGGGTTGAGTTGATCAAATTTGACTGGTTTGACCAAGTGAGTTGACTAGATTTGACTAAGTAACTCGACTAGATGAGTTAACTGGGTGAGCTTACTGGGTTTGATCAGCTTATCGACCTTGGGTGGGGTGTCTATACTGAGTAACAACTAATTCACTACCGATCCAATACTCAAGTGGGTCACACCATAGGAAATAGTGAAAATAAAATACCTACCATTAAAACCTTCACGGGCCATCGCCATGTTTATATGTCGTCTATTTTTTATTAAGTGAAAATACAAATATCAACTTGATCCAAAAATTCTATGGCCCCAAGAAAAATTTCAATGGTCGGCATTTCATCCCCACCTTTTTCTTATGACCTAAGCCAAACAAATTGCTAGTCGTAAACTCCATGTGGTGGGGCTTACTGGAGAGTCCACACCTATGGCAAGTCTAAAATTAGCTTGCACATTTTAAGTTTCTGGGCTCCAAATATAGACATCTAAGAGGCTACCTAGCACATGATTCTTGACTTATTATTATATAAAAATTTCGTGCATAGACTGCTAGAGGATCTAGTTGGTAAAGCTATATATAGAGTGAGATGGCAAATGCTCAAAGATACATTTCAAAACCATCTCTCTCTTAGGGTTTTCATTTTGTATAGGGTGCGGTGACCTTCACACTGCCATTAATGAAGGTCAACCGATCTCAGTTCATCATTGCGTGGGCCTCTATCGTGGCCAGAGTTTCTAGAAGGGCGGATTACTTCATTGTTCCCTTGTATGACGTACATTGGGAGTTTGTTCTGGTCATCACCATAAAAGTAACATATCACGTTACTCGATTCAACTTCGCTTCCGCTAAGCTGGGGTTCACATAATCGAACACTGGATACGCCACTATCGATAGTGGTATCAAAGACAATGGGACATCCTCCGTTACAAAAGGGTAACCTAAAAACTTCTTTTAAAATTGTCATGCCCCAAATCCAGAAATCGGATTCACTAGAATTCCGATCACCGAATCCGGTGCCGACAGCCTCCGTAGTACCCCATTCTCGGCTCCTAGCGTTCTTACGCCAGATTCCAATCTTAGGATCCTACAAGGAGGATTTTCCAATGTACATTTAACTCATAATAAGCATAACCACAAGATTACCCAATTCACAAAGGCAACATCATCATCACATGTCCACTAATATAATCATTTGAGTACAATGCTGAAAGGGAAATACATAAATCGAAAATCAAGCTCCAGAAGACCACTGCACGCTCCAAGTTCAACACTGCTGCAACCTAACATCACCTGCACGCATCTATCATGCATAAGCTTATAGAAAGCTTAGAGAGTGGTGTAAGTGTATGCGCAAAGTAAGTACCAAGTATTCAACGCAGTATCACAATCATACAATGTCGAAATAGGTGCAAGGTCATGAATCATATGTTATCAGAGTAAGCGAAAATACTAGCAAGTCCATGAGTAAAGCAATATCAAAATATGCGATACAGATCAACTATACAAATGATGAGTCATAAAGAGTCAAATATCAGATGTTGTATCTAAACCATATAAATGCAGAAACACAGGTAACTCAAAATGCCATGTGCCACGAATGTAATGTAATATACGGTGCAAATTGAATGACCATGCTGAAGTGTGAAGTCGGGATGATAGTACGTAGTATCGCAAGCTATGGGGTCCATCACAAGGGACTTCTATCCAAACCATTCCCATACCTAAATTTGGATAGTCGACTCGATGTGGTAAACTCCTGATCTCAAGTTAGTCACGCTCGCCAACCGAAATCCTGGCCATTGCAAAAGTTCACATAACAAATAGTTGCGCACCACCAGCCCAAGTGGATAATGAATGAATGAGTATGCAAATCCTGCTCAATAAGTCCACATATCAGTACGGTTCCTCTCTGGGATCATCACCGGGGTCTATTACACTTCAAACCAGATTGCTACCCCATCGCGCGCAACAAGGTGGGTAGAAGAGACCTCACTATCCGCCTACCAATATTGGGCCTGACTCGTCGATATCGGACCCATTCCTCGAGCTAGTCAGATTCAGCCTAGCATTGCCCCCTCCTATCGGGCAGGTAAGGCCGCACCCCCTTCCAACTGACCACGATACAGTGGGAGATGCGGCCTAACGGTAGACAGCCCTCATGCGTCATGTATCCACTCGGTCTAGACGTTGGAGCAGCCTCTGGAATCAAGAGGGTTTAGGGACTTTCACCCAGGGATATCTATAACACCCCATATAGAACAGATTTCTGGTGTCCCAACTGCCCATCACGATATGCCTGTGGAGGTTACAACCCTGATGTGGCTAGGGCATATAGTAATCACAACACAAAATACAAGATGCATGAGTCATACAATCCAGTCATGCATCAATCCTGCGCATACCGTGTACTTATGTGAGATAATCTCCGCCTATCAGGGAGTCTCATAACAACCGACACTATGAATATGCAATGATCAATCATATCTCATAACAAACACGCAGATGATGCGTATGAGCATGTATCATGATGTTATGCTGTCACATACTCATAATCGGTATCAATAATCGTCATTAATAATCGACCTCTATAATGTGGACATTTAACCAACGTTGCCCCCAAGGAATGACCCTCATAGAGCCAAACATATAATGGGCTCATGGCCTCACTCAACAGCCTAATATACAACACAATGGGCCTTACTCAAGGGCCACATATACACAACTGGTGGGCCCTGCTCATGAGCCTCAAATACATGACATGTGGGGCCCTACACATGGGTCTTGAATACGTCAAATGGTTCATGCATTATGGGCCTAATACATATTACAATGGACCTTGCCCATAAACCATGAATTGATCACAATGGGCCCTAACTACGAGTCACATATACATCATATAGGTCTCGATAATCGGTCTCGGCCTCAACAATCAAAATTGACACTTGGAATCGGCCTCGATACTTGGCCTCGACAATCAGAATCGGCCTATAATCAGAATCAGCAAATCGGTCATGTCAAGCGGAATCGGCAATTGGCCACGACAATCAGGATCGGTCGATAATCAGAATCAGCAAATCGGTCACGTCAATCGGGATCGGCAATCGGTCACGATAATCAGAATCGATCGATCAATAATTAGAGTCGATAAATCGGTCACGTGGATCGGGATCGGCAATCGGTCACGATAATCAGAATCGATCGATCCATAATTAGAGTCGGTAAATCGGTCACGTCGATCGGGATTAGCAATTAGTCACGATAATCAGGATCGGTCGATAATCAGAATCAGCAAATCGGTCACGTTAATCAGGATCGGTAATCAGTTACGATAATCAGAATCGATCGATCAATAATTAGAGTCAGTAAATAGGTCACGTCGATCGGGATCGGCAATCGATCACGATAATCAGAATCGATCGATCCATAATCAGAATCGGTAAATCGGTCACATCAATCGAAATCGGCAATCGGTCACGACAATCAGGATCGGTCGATAATCAAAATCGGCAAATCGGTCACTTCAATTGGGATCGGCAATCGGTCACGATAATCAGAATCGATCGATCAATAATTAGAGTCGGTAAATCGGTCACGTCGATCGGGATCGGCAATCGGTCACGATAATCAGAATCGATCGATCCATAATCAGAATCGGTAAATCGGTCACGTCGATCGGACTCGGCCTCGGCCTCGGCCTCGATGATCGATCGATCAAGGCTTAAGGGAAGGTCACGATGTGGACATTAAACCATCATTGCCTATTAGTGTGGGCATTTAACCAACATTGCTCCACCTAGAGCTGAACATATAGTGGGCCCACGGCCTCATACAATGGTCTAATATACATCACAATGGGCCGAATACACGGCCTAATATACATCACCATGGGCCACGACCCATGGTCCTCAAATACATCATAATGGGCTATGACCTATGGACCTCAATATACATCAAGTGGACCGCATTAATGGGTCTTATATACACGACAGGTGGGCCCTGCACATGGGCCACAAACAAATAGCATGTGGGCCCTACACATGGATCTTATATACATCAAATGGGCCATGTACCTAGGCCTCGAACACATCAAATGGGCCACGCGTCATGGGCCCAATACATATCACAATGGGCCACAACCCGTGGGCCCTATACACATCACAGTGGGTCTCAACCCACAGGCCTTTATACATCACAATGGGTCTCAACCCATGGGCCATAATACATCACAATAGGCCTAATCACATGGTCCTCATGTACGTCAAGGTAGCCTCAACAACGGGCCTCACACACATGACGGTGGGCCTCAATAACGGGCCCTCATACACATCAAGGTAGACCTCAATAATGGGCTCTCATACACATCAAGGTGGGCCTCAACAGATGGCCACAAATGAATCAAGATGGGCCTGATCACATGGGTCTCATGTATATATCAAGGTGGGCCTAATCACATGAACCATATATATATATATATATATATATATATATATATATATATATATATATATATATATATATATCAAATGGGCCACACCACTTGGGCCCCATGCATATCAAATGGGACACACCCAATTACAAGTGGTGATAATGATTTCTACCATTAAAATTCTCAAGGCCTACTGTAACATTTATTTTCCATCCAATTTGGCCATAGGGTCACACAGACCTGGATTAAGAGGAAACAAATTTCCTAATGATCCAAAACTTATGTAAATCAGAAGGTTTCAATGACAAACACTCAATCCCCACTACTTTTTCCTATGTGGTCCACTTGATCCTAGATCTGCCTTATTTTTAGTCTCAAGCTTATTAAGGCAAGCTTACCAAATGGTTGGACAGTTTGGATGCAACACATGCATCGAGGGCGGGGTCCACATGAGCTATGGATCTGACTCATTCTTTAGCTTATGCCACAAAATGAGCTCTCAAAATGGTTGAACGGTTGGCTGCAACACATGCATCATGGTGGGTCCCAGATAGATGGACAGCATGGACGGACACATACATCATTGGGGTCCCACCGTCCAGTGATGTGGACGGTGCAGACAGAACACATGCACCATGGTGGGTTCCACCATCCACGGCTGTGGACGGTGCGAATAAAACACATACATCACTGTGGGTCCCACGTGGCGCCCACCACAACATTTATTTTCCATCCAATAGTTGATAGGGTCACGCATACCTAATAAAATAAATAAATAAATAAATTTTATATATGTCCAAAACCTCTGGGACCAGAGGGTCTCAATGATAGACGTTCAATCCACCACTGCTTCTTGTGGCGTGGACCGCCTGATCAATGGCTGGATGGCGTGGATAGAACACGTACATCACGGTGCGTCCTACCGTCTATCCATGCACATCACGGTGTATCCCACCGTCCAGTACCCTGGACGGTGGACAGAACACATATACCACGCCATGGACGGCCTAAATAAAACTCATGAATCATTGTGGGTCCCACGTGGGGCCCACCATATTGTTTATATGCCATCCAATCCATTGAGGAGGTCACGTGGACCCAGATGAAGAGGGGAAGACCAATTTCATACTGATCAAAGACTTCTGTGATACCCAAAAGGGTTTGAATGTCAGCCGTTCAATCTCACTGTTTACTATGATGTAGGCCACCTGAGTTTCTCATAGGTCTGATTTTTTTTGGGGGGCCACTGCCCTTATGGGCCTCATCATAATGCACGATGTTGACGTTCACAAACATAATAGTGGGGCCACGACTGGGACCCCTGCCTCCAGCTTCAAACGTAGCAGGAGGCTGCTGCACGTCCTCTGGACGTCAGTAGCACTTGCTGCTTATATATAAAATTTTTCTTTTAGAAGAAAAGGTGTTTTTCTGAGGTTTTTCCTGTGTGGGCCCCACATCAGCTGAATCCAGCTCATCCATTGCGCTCCATGGCTCAAGACCGTCCAAACAAGCCCAATATCCGATGCATTTCGGCGTATAAAAATATCAGGGTGAATTTCAACGGTAGAAAATACTGTTTGCTATGCTATGCCCATCAGAAATTCGGATCAGCTTCATTTTTCGGCTCAACACCTAAAATGATCTAAGGAATGGAATAGATGACTTGGATTACAAACATACATCAAGGTGGGGCCTTCCCAAGAGCTTGAAACAAGCTCATATTTGTGTTTTCATCTCATGTCCAGGGACCCTGGACGTGGATGGTCTGTGCATAACACATGTAGCAAGGTGGGCCTTGCTTAAGTGGGCCACCAAATGACGGATGGTGCAGATACAATACATATAAAGTGGGCCCCACCTATAGATAACTTGGATAAAATGCATGCCTCATGGCAAGGTTCATCCGAGCGGGCCACACGACCACATCATCCCACACACAACCAATAATAAAATGAACGAGAGAGGGAAAGAGAGAGAAAGAGATAGAGAGAGAAAGAAACACCCACTTTAGATCTTCTTGGTCTTTGTCTTCCATCAATGCATGCTAGAGATCTAATGAATGGACTTCAACGGTTGAGATCGACTTAGGACAGTGGAGATGGGAGATAGGAAGTGGGCTATACTAGCTTCTCCCTCATGGAAGCCATGGACGTGGGTTGCTTGAAGAAAATGAGGGAAAGATTATTGTAAGAGAGAGAGGAGTGGTGAGGTGGAGTGATGAGATGAGAGTGATGGTGAGTGATGGAGTAAGAGATGGGATGGAAAGGTTGACTTTGGGTTGCTTGGAGATGGGTGAAAGTTGATGTGTACTTGACATGAGGTGTGATTGATGTGTACTTTGATTAATTAATGGGATTGATTTGATATTTGGTAAAGATTATCTTGTGCGGTATTTTTCCTCGTACTGAGCGCAGGCGTACCTCTCCTGGCCCTGGTATCGCCTTGGCGCGCGAGACGCGGCATTGGAACTGCGGCGACGACGCGGTCGCACTGGTACAAGTCTCGAGTTGAGTCGACTCGGGTTGATGGCGTGTAACTCAGGGTTGTGCATAAACATCGAATAAAGGTCGAAGGTTGCCGGAATTCGACCGGAAAGACCGCGGAAGCCTACGGAATGGTACTGTCTAGGATATGGGGCTTACAAAAATAGTTTATCTTTGTCAACCCATAATCTCCATATGCGGGATCGTCCATGCACGTGGTGTGTAATGATCCACACATATATATTAGTTTATCTTTGTACATGGATTGGCCGACCCGTTGGTAAAGTACTTATAGCTATTACACCATCATGATTTTCTTTGATAATCAATGGGGTAATGGAATTAAATCAAAACCCATTTTTGGAATTAATGTTTGGACCAATCCAGATGTTGTGTGGGGGTCGTTGGAAATGTGATGCAATCAAAATAGTAACCACTCCATTCATAGGTTAAAACCCTAGTTCATAATGTGATTTGGTCTGTGTGATCAGTGCATTGTTAAAATTAGTGCAATCTATATAACCATGCGATTGATACAATCTGTGTAACCATGTGATTAGCTGATCTACATAACCATTCGACTATCGATCTATAATGTGTTTATAAAACAACAATGCGATTTAGATCTATAATATGAAGTACCATGCGATTGTAGATTTGTAATAGAACGACAATGCGATTATAAATCTGTAACATGTTTTTAGAATTGCAATTGCGCCCCCCTATTTTTATTGGGGTGGTTTTTTTGGTTAAAGGAAAATATAATGTGAGAGAGGTCCGATTTGTACAACATACGAGATTAATACCCTCGTAGGACGAGTGAGATGATGAGTGGGAGTCATTGATCCTCACCCCATTTAGATAATTTGAGAATGATCAATGATCAATGTAATGGGGCAAGTAGAATTTGATTAGGGCATCGGCTTCACCGCCACATAATCCTTTCGATTTAAGACCCTCTTAGGGTTTGTAGGTGACCATTATTGGGAGTGTTAAATGTCTATATAAAATGAATGTTTACAAACCATCTTTTACGTACGTTTATTTTTTCTTGAATTAAAGGATTACAATAGATTTGAAAAACATAATTATTGATCTTAATAATAAAGAAAAGCTAAACAGGAAAAACTATGATATGTGGCATTGAAAGATCTTGTCCATGTTGGATGAACAAAGTGTAACACCTTGTAAAATTCTCATACTCAACCCTACCCATACGTGAGCATTACGGTATTAAAAAAAAAAAACCATACAAACTCAATTAGTAACCCTGTTTAGCCTAAAATTCCATGACTTAGGATGATTATGATCGAGTCACCATTGATGTTAATTGTGAATAGTTTATGTTATGAACTTAGCTAATCCAAACATTAATTATCACACATAAGAAATCTCACTACCCAATTCATTCCAAAAATGCCTAATTAACTAAATAGACTCTATACTGCTCATTAATGGGCCGCCAAACTTAAAACTATAGAAATATGTTCATCTTGATTGGCTCGTTGTCCCTCGCAGAATAAAATGCGAAGGCTGCACACCGAAACATTCAACTTGGACTCGCAAGGTGAGCATATGTGATGTGTGAAGCTGCCTAGAGACTTCTAAGTTATTTATGCACATTCAAACTTATTCGATGTTATAACATTCAGACCGTTGGTTTGCGATCAAATTTAGGGCACTAACCTTATATACAATTCTACAAACATTCGTGCAGCCACACCTTAATTGATGATCAATAACCATTAAACGAGTCTCTTCACCATATTCATTAATCGTCATGTCTAAATTGTGATGCAATCAAAGCATTACGTAGATCACCACCTAAGGCAACTATCCTATAGTGTAGATCAACCCATACACTGCATAGTGGACCCCGAAAGCTATAAACAAACCCATATAGAGTTAACTAATACACGAACCCAACTTTAAGGCCAGATAAACCCTGTGTAAATACCACTCTCTTAGGTACCCCTCTGCTTCATACGAATTTGCCCTAGAGAGAGAGAGAGAGAGAGAGAGAGAGAGAGAGAGAGGAAATGGTTTTGGTGCTTGATCCCACTAAGTTTCTTTCGATCAAACCCTAAGCTATTATTACATTCACCCCCACTTGCAATCGGAGGTAAGATTTGCATCTAACCTCTCGATTATTGCAACTAAATGATAGATGGTTTGTCTCTAATGAATTTCTTTTGATTTTAGTTTAGGAATCAACTTCTTTCCTCAAAGAACACTAACCTTAAGTGTGATTAGATTGTGAAGAACCTTTTTAAGGTACAAGTCATTTATTCAAAGTTTTCTTTTATCAAACCTTGATAATCTCAGATAATGAATCCATGTTTTATTTAGAATTCTTATACTACAAGTGCTTGTTTCACTTTATTATTACAATTATTATGTTGTTTACTTTTTGTAGACAACATAATCAATGAAATGATTAAATGATATGAAATTCCTAATATTACAACTCTTTTATGATGTTATTAAGTTACTTTTGATATAAATGTGATTGTATTAATCCGTACATGTATTCCATTAAATCCCTATGATGTGGTATTGAATTGCTTTATACTTAAGATTAACTACTTGATGATCTAGATTATTATTGTTGCGGATTAAGCTTTGTAAAATTGTTTAATTAAGTAGGTAGCCCACCTTAGGTTGGCTATTCCAAGCTTGTTTGATCGACCGAGGTTGAACATGGATGACAAAAAAAGTTAGAACTATGCGAGATTCTCCGCACCCAATGTCGGTTTTGTTGAGGTTATTCGTTGTTGATCGGATTAATCTAATGCAGAATTGATCATTTATATGCTTGTTGTTGAAATACACTTTATATAATATGTGATACTTGTTGGGATTTTGGCCTGCGAAATCACACAGATCTACATCTAGGATAGTAATCCAATGACACCAAGCACACACAAGAGAACACAAAGATTTAACATGAAAAACCATTGTAGGAAAAAACTACGGCACAAAGCGACAGATCTCTACTATGAAAATAAAAATTACAAAGAGAGATGACTTACCCGATTCGAACAACCTCGAATCTCACTCTTGCTACACCCTTTGATAATGTTAAAACCCTTTTAAGAACCCTTGGAACTCCATTAGAAAGCCTTAGAATACCCTAAAATAGCCCTAGGGACTCCTATTTATAGTTTAGGAAACTCCCCTTTCGCATATCTTTGAAACCGTCTTAAATTTACACAATCCGGGCAGAATCCGCGCAAGAATCTGCGTAACCTCGACTGGTCGAGAGACCTCATCGACCGGTCAAGCATCCCCTCGACCGATTGAGTATCCCAGACACCCAAAATATGAGCTCACTGGACTTTGAGTCGAGCATGCCTCGAGTAGTCGAGCGAGCCACTCGACTGGTCGAACTAGGCTCTCGACTGGTCTAGCAGCGCCAAATTAAAGTTATTTGGCAACAATCTCCACCATGCCTTCAATCTTCAACCGTGTGTCTCACTGCCCTCTTATCTTATCTCTGCATTATAGCTTCTTGTGCACACTCCGTCCTTCTTTTATGTCATTGCCAAGCCAAGTGAAGTTATACAGAACTTGAACTTTTCTACAGGAACGACCTTGGTGATTATGTCTGTCAGATCTAAATTCACATGTCAACCACCTTTGCTCCTTTCTTCCCAAAAGAAAAGACGTAGTCTTCTTACCATCTCACCGCTACCCAATATTTGCCAGGGTACTTGCTCACAACACTGATAGCCCGTGAAATAACCAGTCTAATCCAAACCATGACATACACTGCCAACCACATTCAAATAAGGCTCATGAGATATCCTTCTTTTCCTCATCTGTTCTGGAACATGTCCTGAGGAAAACTTGAGGAGAGACGTGTAGGAAACGCTCTCCGGCTTTACATGGTCCATCACCTCCTTGATTAATACCTACCCAAGGTATTCTGTCTGAGATAACCAAAGTTTGCTCCTCTTTCAGTCTCAACGCCGAGAACCATCTTTGCAGCCCCCCGATCCTTCATCCTGAATGTCCCACTTAACCGAGTCTTCGGTACATTGATTTCAGACATGTCATAATTGGCGATCTACGTGTCATCAATTCCTGACTCACCATGAAGGAATCAAACCACTGCCTATGCGACAGGTCAAACCACGACCTCCTGCAAAGTCTTTTCTCAGCCCTTTTAACTTTGAACCGCTCTGGTTGCTTCATGTAGATCTGCTTTTCACTTTCCCTTACAGAAGTGCAGACTCCACATCCATCCTTCCTTCTCAAGATCATATAGAACAACCAGCGCCAATCATGGATCTAATCGACACCTGCTATATCGTCGGCGCGAATATATCTGAGAAGCCGATCCCTTCTGTCTGAGCATAACCCTTGGCTACCAACTTTACCCTGTATCTATACTGTATCCTCCTAAAGATCCACTTGCATTAACCACTCTCTAGCCCACTAGAAGCTCCACCGGCTCCCATATGACGGTTTGGTATAATGAGTTCATCACATCGCCCATAGTCACCTTCCACTTTTCAGAACCAGGCTCATCTAGAACTATCTGAATAGAAGATGAATCCCTTGCGATATTGGAGTCGTCCATGTAACTCGCCGATATCATGTGATTATGCTGTGTGATTCTTCTCACAGGTGGTTGCTCCACCTGCTCTGTATCCCTGTTCGCACGTCTCAGCCTTCTTGCTCTACCCGCTCATGTGGCCATACCTAACATGTCACACACGTATAGAGGTGGAATCCGCTACATCCACTGCAGCTCCACCTTTTGAAGTGCTCTTAATCAACCTGTACATGTTACTAAGTCATTGCACTTTCATGACTACCCGTGCCCCCTTAGATACCTTAAAAGCACCATCAATACCCATGTACTTGCATCATTTTGCCTCAAGTACACCAAGAAAAATCAGATTCTGCTTCAAATCAAGAACTTGCCTGACATCAGTCAAGGTACGCTCCACTCCATAAAACATCCTGATGCGCACCGAACCAACAGCCACAACAGTATAGGCAATGCTATTACCCATAAATACCTGTCCACCATCGCACTCCATGTAGTTGGTGAACCAACTCCGATGATGAGTCATGTGAAAAGATGCCCCTGTGTCTAGCATCCACTCATCCTTATGATCATCATATGATCGCCTGATTGTAGACACAGACAAAACATTATCATCACATCCACTCGATCCATATGACGTGACAACATTGAGTTCCTTGTACGAAGCCTCAGAATCTTCTCTCTTAGATTTAGGATCTTCACAATCCTTCTTCACATGTCCTTCAATCCCACAATTCCTGCACTTTACCTTTCCTTTGCCATTGTCGACACTCAGGGTTTTATTCGTACTGCACATAGTACCTTGAATGACTCATATGACGCCGGAAGAGAATTCAGCAACATACATGCTTGTTCTTCATCTTTCATCACTCCTCCATATCCAGCAATTTGCAAACCAATTTATTAAAGTTGCTGACGTGAGCCTCCAGATCTCCACCCTTTGCTATCTTGAAGTTATACCACTGCTGCTTCAAGTGTAGGCGATTTTCAGAAGATTTTTTCGCATAGACATCTTCTAACTTCGCTCATAACTTAGCCACAGTTTTCTCCCTCATGACGTTATAGAGAACCTCATCCGTGAGACATAAACGGATCGATGATAAAGCCTTCTTATTAAGAGTATTCCATTCATCATCAGTCATAGTAGACTTTCGCTCCTCAAGAGCACCATTTTCGTCTTGCTTGATTAAGGAACTGATCATCTTCATCTTCCATAACTCAAAAATATTTTTCCCTAAGTACTTCTCAATATCGTACCTAGTACTTGCCATTATTACTAACCCCTCAGATTCAGATCTGTGCCCAAACGATTGCTCTGATATCACTTGTTGGGATTTTGGCCTGCGGAATCACACAGATCTAGATCTAGGATAATAATCCAATGGCACCAAGCACACACAAGAGAACACAAAGATTTAACGTGGAAAACCCTTGCGGAAAAAAAACCACGACACAAACCGACAGATCTCCACTATGAAAATAAAAATTACAAAGACAGAGGACTTACCCGATTCGAACAACCTTGAATGTCACTCTTACTACACCCTTTGATAACCCTAAAACCCTTTTAGGAACCCTTGGAACTCCTTTAGAAAGCCTTAGAATACCCTAGAATAGCCCTAGGGACCCCTATTTATAGTTTAGGAAACTCCTTTTTCGCACATCATTGAAACCGCCTCAAATTTACACAGTTTGCGCAGAATCCACACAAGAATCTGCGTAACCTCGACTGGTCGAGGGACCCTTTTGACCGGTCGAGCCATCCCCTCGACCGGTCGAGCATCCCAGACACCCAAAACATGAGCTCACTGGACTTTGAGTCAAGCGGCCCACTCGACCGGTGGAGCAGCGCCAGATTAAAGGCATCTGACAACAATCTCCACCATACCTTCAATCTTCAATCGTGTATCTCGCTGCTCTCTTCTCTTATCTCTGCATCATAGCTTCTTGTGCATACTCTGTCCTTCTTTTATGTCATCGCCAAGCCAAGAAAAGTTACACAGAACTTAAACTTCTCTACAGGAACAACCTTGGTGATTATGTCTGTCGGATCTAAATCCACATGTCAACCACCTTTGCTCCTGTCTTCCCAAAAGAAAAGACGTGGTCTTCTTACCATCTCACTGCTACCCAATTTGCTTGCCGAGGTACTTGATCATAACACTGATAACCCGTGAAATAACCGGTCTAATCCAAACCATGACATACACTGCTAACTGCATTCAAATAAGGCTCATGAGATATCCTGCTTTTCCTTATCTGTCTTGGGACATGTCCTGAGGAAAACTTGAGGAGAGATGCGTAGAGAATGCTCTTTGGCTTTACATGGTCTATCACCTCCTTAATCAATACCTACTCAAGGTATTCTGCCTGAGATAACCAAAGCCTACTCCTCTTTCAGTCTCAACGCCAAGAACCATCTTTGCAGCCCCCTCGATCCTTCATCCTGAATGTCCCACTTAACCGTATCTTCAGTACATTGATTTCAGACATGTCATAATTGGCAATCTACATGTTATCAATTCCTGACTCATCATGAAGGAATCAAACCACTGCCTATGCGACAGGTTGAACCACGACCTCCTACAAAGTCTTTTCTTAGCCCCTTTAACTTCGAACCGCTCTAGTTGCTTCATGTAGATCTGCTCTTCACTTTTCCTTGCAAAAGTGCAGACTCCACATCCATCCTTCCATCTCAAGATCACATTGGCCAACCAGTGCCAATCACAGATCTAATAGACACTTGTTATACCGTTAGTGCGAATATCTCTGAGAAACAGATCCCTTCTCTCTGAGCATAACCCTTCGCTACCAACCTTGCCCTGTATCTATGTTGTATCCTCCTGAAGATCCACCTACATTAACCGCTCTTTGGCTCACTTGAAGCTCCACCGGCTCCCATATGTCAGTTTGGTACAACGAGTCCATCACATTACACATAGTCACCTTTCACTTTTCAGAACCAGGCTTATCTAGAGCCATCTGAATAGAAGATGAATTCCCTGCGATATTGGAGTTGTCCATGTACCTCACCGATATCCTGCGATTATGCCATGTGATTCTTCTCATAGGTGACTGCTCCACCTGCTCTGTATCCCTATCTGCACATCTCAGCCTTCCTGCTCTGTCCGCTCATGTGGCCATGCCTAACATGCCACACATGTGCAGAGGTGGAATCCGTTACATCCACTACAGCTCCACCTTTTGAAGTGCTCCCGATCAATCTGTACATGTTATCGAGTCGTTGCTCTTTCATGACTATCCGTGCCCCCTTAGATACCTTAAGAGCACAATCAATACCTGTGTACTTATATCCTTGTGCCTCAAGTACACCAAGAGAAATCAGATTCTGCTTCAAATCAGGAAGGTACCTGACATCAGTCAAGGTACGCTCTACCCCATAAAACATCCTAATGCGCACCGAACCAACAACCACAACAGTACAAGCAATGCCATTGCCCATAAATACCTGTCCACCATCGCACTCCATATAGTTGGTGAACCAACTCTGATGATGAGTCATGCAAAAAGATGCCCCTGTGTCTAGCATCCACTCGTCCTTATGATCATCGTATGGCCGTCTGATCGTAGATACAGACAAAACATTACCATCACATCCACTCGATCCATAGCAGTATTGGCGTCCCTGTACGAAGCCTCAAAATCTTCTCTCTTAAATTTGGAATTTTCACAATCCTTCTTCACATGTCCTTCCATCCTACAATTTCAGCACTTTACCTTTCCTTTGCCCTTGCTCCTGGATTTGGATCTAGAACCTGAAGAACTTGTACCTTGTTAAGAATTCATACCCCATGTAATCAGTGCATCAGAAGATATCCCCATGTCAACGTTAAGCTTTCTCATAGCCTTCCCTTGAAGGGCTGAAATAATGGTGTCGACACTCAGGGTTTTATTCGTGCTGCACATAGTATCCTTGAATGATTCATATGATGCCGGAAGAGAATTCAGTAACATATATGCTTGTTCTTCATCTTTCATCACTCCTCCATATCCAGCAATTTGCAAACCAATTTATTAAAGTTGCTGACGTGAGCCTCCAGATCTCCACCCTTTGCCATCTTGAAGTTATACCACTGTTGCTTCAAGTGTAGGTGATTTTCAGAGGATTTTTTCGCATAGACATCTTCTAACTTCGCCCATAAGTTAGCCGCAGTTTTCTCCCTCATGACGTTGTAGAGAACCTCATCCGTGAGACATAAATGGATCGATGATAAAGCCTTCTTATCAAGAGTATTCCATTCATCATCAGTCATAGTAGACTTTCGCTCCTCAAGAGCACCATCTTCGCCTTGCTTGATTAAGGAACTGATCATCTTGATCTTCCATAACTCAAAAATATTTTTCCCTAAGTACTTCTCAATATCGTACCTAGTACTTGCCATTATTACTAACCCCTCAGATTCAGATCTGTGCCCCGATGATTGCTTTGATACCACTTGTTGGGATTTTGGCCTGCGGAATCACACAGATCTAGATTTAGGATAACAATCCAATGACACTAAGCACACACAAGAGAACACAAAGATTTAACGTGGAAAACCCTTGCGGGAAAAAACCATGGCATAAAGCGACAGATCTCCACTATGAAAATAAAAATTACAAAGAGAGAAGACTTAGCCGCTTCGAACAACCTTGAATCTCACCTTGCTACACCCTTTGACAACCCTAAAACCCTTTTAGGAACCCTTCAAACTCCTTTAGAAAACCTTAGAATACCTTAGAATAGCCATAGTGACCCCTATTTATAGTTTAGGAAACTCCTCTTTCACACATCCTTGAAACCGCCTCAAATTTATGCAGTCCGCACTGAATCCGCGCAAGAATTTGCGTAACCTCGACTAGTCGAGCTGAGGCCTCGACTGGTCGAACCATCCCCTCGACCGGTTGAGCATCCCGGACACCTAAAACATGAGTTCGTTGGACTTTGAGTCGAGCGTGGCTCGACTAGTCGAGCGGCCCACTAGACCGGTCGAGCCGGTCGAGCAGCGCCAGATTAAAGGCGTATGACAACAATATTATTTCCATTGTGAATGAGTACTTTCATAACCATTAGTACGATATGATTATATTAAAGACTCATGAGCTAGACAAGGTGATAGAGACACTATGTTTGAGGTGTTAGATGATTAGCTCCCCTATAGTGACCAGTGAGCATAAATGGAGGTGATGAGCCCACCTTGTCATTGTTAGATTTGGGTGATGACTCCTTTTATATTTGATAGTTGGGTAATGACACTCACCTTTTACATGTTATTGGGTGGTGAACCTAAAATTTGATCAATGGGCACTAGTGACAAAGCGCTATATATTGCGACAAGGTATGTGATCCTTTTGATGGTATCCAAACTTCGCCAATATGGTTGTATGTAAATGGATTAATAAAAGTTGGGCTAAGCATGCATACATCATATGAGCATCATTTGGTGTCTAGCCAATTGTTTCAAGACTGAGTGTGGTTTGCACGACCTTTATTTAATATTGGTCAATTGTTCCAGGTTAGGGTGTCATTTGCATGAATTTTATTTGATATTGGTTGATTGTTCCGAGTCAGAATGTTGTTCAAACGATCTTTATTTCATGCTGACCGACTGTTCCAAGCCAGAGTGCCATTCGAACGAACTTTATTTGATTATGGCTGATTGTTCCGAGCCAGAGTGTTGTTCGAACGACATGCATACACATATCATGCCATACATGCACTTAATGAACCGGTTTAGGAAACTATTTGCTTTGTTATGCTATCATTAGCTATACTTAATTGTGTTAATAATACGTGTAAGTTAAGAAGATTGTACCATTGAGTTGATCACTCATTCCCACCATGGAATGGTGTTTTTAAACACCAAATGGATGATATTATCAATGCAAACACCGCTGAGGCTGACGCCTTAGAGCCTTTTTGGACCCGATTGAGAAAGTTCCATATTTTCAGTTCTCGGATGGGTAGTCATACACTAGTATGCTTCATCGCCGTGTTGTTACTTGAGCATTGGATGGAAACATTACACCCTATATTTTATTTATTTATTGACATGTATATTGGAGTCCCCGGCTAAGTGGACTCCATTGGTTTGGTTGGTTGTATATACATTTTGGAGATTGTCATGACTACATTATTTTTTGACTTATAAACACTATTTCACTTAGCTATTATGATTATTTTTATGTGATTGTAACTATAATGAGAAATTATGCTTCTGCAAAGCAAAAGTGACACTTAGACTGTCAGGGATTAAGTTTGTGCTTGACCCTAAAATTCGGGATGTTACATAATGTGCTTTTGAAACCTTAATGATTAGCATGGAACCCCCGAGTAGGGAACAACAACTTAACACCACCGTGTCCTACAGGCATTTTAGAATTGGACCAGACAAAATAGTTGTGCATCACTTTCACTCAGTGATATGCATGACAATTTGATTGGACAAATCAAGGAATGTAAGACAGTAAATGAAATATGGGACTTACTGCATTTTTAGTTTGCTAGTACAACTGTTATCAGGTTACATTCTCTTAATTTGTCTTTTGAGTTTTGAGGCATACAAGATGGCTTTCAATACGAGTATGGTTGAGAATCTTTGTAAGATATTACAAATGCTCCGTAACTTGAAAGCATCCGATAACATGTTTAACGATGAGCAACAAGTGCTCGATGTTATGAGATCTCTTCCTAACTCTTGGGAGTAAGCGTATATGTGAAAAATTTTAACGGAATAAAGGACAAGACAAAACTGGCCTGTTAGAATTGCAAGCAGAAGGACTACTTCGCTCATGAATGAATGGAGCCGAAGAAGATATAAATTGATGTCCCACGTGTTGCACATTTTATGTTTGCATTGAAGTGCTAGTTGCTCACACATCTGGTGGGCCTAATATGACGATGCATGGTGGCGATTTTGAGTCACCACATATGACCCACCAATAAAAAATGGACATGAATTGTGTGGGGAGCGGATTAGGTGAGACCTCGAACTCATCCAAGATGGTGTGACCCATACCATGGGGCCCACATTGATTATGTATTATTTATCCACACTGTCCATCTAATTTTCCAGATCCTTTTAGGGCATTATCCAAAAAATGAAGCAGATCCAACTATCAAGTGGACTATGCCACAGGAAACAACAGTGACTAACCATTAATGGGCCACAAAAGTTTTGGATCAAGCTGATATTTGTTATTTTCCTTTATGTAACCTTATTAATAGATTGGATGACATATAAACACTATGGAAACATTAAAGTGCTCCCTAATAAGTTTTTAATGGCAGGGAGTTCAATCACCATTGTTTTCAATGGTATGGTCCACTTGATAATCATTTTTTAGACAAATGCCTTAAAAATATCTATAAAAATGGAAGGACAGTGTGGATACGGAATACATACATCATGGCGGGCCCCATGGTAAGGGCTATACCATCTTGGGTGAGTCCAAATTCTCACATAATCCTAGAGTTGTACACAAGTCGAGTTAGATCGGTCAGCCGAATTCGAAAAAGCTCAACTCGCCTCATCTCGAAACTGAATTCGGATCAAGTCAGCTCAACTTGCCTCATCTCGAAACTGAATTCGGACCGAGTCGAGATGGTTTTTGGAGCTCAAAAAAATTTCGAGTTGAGTTAGAGCTTGCCCGAGCTCGACTCAACTCGGCTCGAACCTTGACTCAAATTGACTCGAATCGAATCAGCTCAATGACTTGGTCATTTCGATCTTAATGGTGCTTGCCTAGTGTTTGATGAAATATTTCAACAAAATGTTGTTTCTTGAACAGCCTTCATATCAATGTATATTCGAGGAAAGATTGAAAAAATAATATATATATATATATATATATATATATATATATATATATATATATATATATATATATATATATATATACACACACACACACATTGTAAGACTGCCTTACCTTGGTATAGTAATCTTGATGTTGATCTTCCATTGTTTGATGAAAATTTTCTATCTGAGCAAATATTGCATAAGCTTGATATAAGCTAAATCTGGGCTAAGCTACTGACTGAACCAAGCTGAACCAGCTTACTGGTGGCGGATCCACCCAACTCAGTTCCAGCTGAAGTTGGCTGCTAGCCGAGAGAAGCCGAGCCGTCCCAAGGTCGACTCGTTAGATCATTGGACGTACCCTGCCAAGAGGCGGAAGCTACGTGGGGCCTGCGATATCGCGTAAGAATCCATTCCATCATTCAGTTTCTACCTATCACTTCAGGACATGATTCCTCAAGTGGAGCACGCCACTTCAAACACTGACGATGGAAATTCTAGCCCCCCCAAGGCGGGTGGCTTCCTGCATTTTTGAATCTGCCTAATTTATTAATTCATTTCCTAGAGTGGTCTGGCGAAACTGATGGACGGATGGATTTACGTCGGACATCGCGGTCTACCCCACATACTTCCACCAACAGAGACATACGTGCACAGGAAATTCACGTCGGACGCAGATTGCGTACTTAGTCAACTCTTTAGGCTACACCGTAATGTATCTGTTTTATCCACACCGTCTATTCATTTTATCAGATCATTTTAATTCATGAGCCCAAAATTGAAGCATATCCAAATCTCAAGTTGACCACACCACAGGAAACAGTAGGGATAATGATATCCACCGTTAAAACTTTCCTAGAGTTCACAGCGATGTCTCTTTGTCATCCAACCTGTGATAAGGTCATGCCGAATCAAGGAAGACACGAATATCAGCCCTCAAAATATTTTCAGCGGTAGGCGCTCAATCCGCATTGTTTCCTTTGGTGTGGTCCACTTGATCTTTCGAAATTCTTCAATTCTGAAATAATGACCAGAGATAAGATATGAGCTAGAAAACGGATGGACGGCGTGGATAAGACGCATATATCACAGTGGGCCCCATAGAGTTTACTTATAATACCACGCAATCCTCGTGCATTCGCGTCCACCAAATAAACGCCTGAGAAAGGGGGAAAAAAAGAGAGAAAAAACGGAAAAAACAGCTGGGAGAAAATCTCTTGAGGTATTTGGTTACCGCTTTTACTCCGAAATCTTGCAATTATGATTTTTTTTTTTTTTTAAATCGCTGTTTTTAAGTGACGATTGCTTTCCAAAATGCGATTTTGCTATATTTTTCGGTGCGTTTGGTTGCACGTGATCATGAAATTTCATGATTAATCAGTCTGATTTGGTGTAGCCAAACGCAACCTTCATATTTAAAATCTGTGATTCCGGAAGAATTTCCTATATTAGATTTTCACTGTGGATATGTTTTTTTTTTTCCCGCTACCATAACATTTCCGTCGCGATTGGATGCACTGTTGATTTGAATTGTAATTCTCAGTCTAGTGGAGTGGAAGTGACCAAATTACGATTTCCTTAGTATTTTTAATTGAGAGTGTTTGTGCTGCGAATAGTGACCATGCTACTTGCTTTGGAGTTGGGCTTGAAAGGAATGCAACTGCAAAATGGGGGTGAATTCCTCAGTATGGATGCTAGTCTGAATATTTGGAATCCAATCGACTCGTGCTTCCAAATGCAGCCTTATGGTGTGTGATGTTCAATTGAACTGAAGTGCAAATTTTTCAGTCTGCAATTCGGCATGTTTCAAGTTGGACTTGAAGTAAGTGCGATTAGTATGCTTTTGTTATCTAGCCACAGTTTGGTAATTTAGCCTTTAGAGAAATTGAATTATAACGTTTCAATTCAATTGGACATCCAAACAAGGTAGTAAAAAATGATCATATAACGGCTGTTTTGTAATAGAAATGGTTGTGCCCATTACTCAATGTGGGACCGTAATGCTGGATTTGAAGAAAACAGCTAGTAATGTGCCTGTAACGGCCATTATGAGCCTGTAACATGCTGATATAGGGCTGTAATGGACCGATACAGGCTCATAACAGGACGATATAGGACTGACACACACACACAGATATATATATATATATATATATATATATATATATATATATATATATATATATATATATATATATATATATATATATATATATATAAAAAAATCTTTTAAACAAAATTCAACTGTTACAGTGGAGTGTATGCTGACATGGGGTGTGTACTAACAAGCTAACCAAAAAAAAAAAAAAATGGTTGTTATAGCCCGTATCACAATGGCCATAAGGCTGGCCATTGGCCATTTCAGACACCGTTACCGTTATTAAGTACCTGACATCCAAGGCACCCCTAAAGATTTCTGATGAGGAAAAAGAGTTTATATTCCTGTGTCAGGTATATCTTTAGCTTATATTTGATCAAGGTTCTGAATATCAGTATTGGAGGACCGATCCACCAGGCTGAAAAATGATACTGCAATGCACTTGTCAGACCGTACAGATTGTCACTCTGCATTTCTCAAGCTGGAGAAAATATGATAGCAATCGCAATTTGGGGCCATGGGGTGGGGCTAGCTGAGGTTTGATAATTTATTCATTAACCAAATTGAATTATTACAGTTCAATTCAATTGGGCATCCAAACGCACCCTAAAGATTTCCAAATAAAAAAGAAAGAAAAGAGAGCTTTACTAAGCGCACATGCGTCTGCAATACAGCTCATGTACATGCCACACACGTGCTAGCATGGCAAGTGTGTGAGACTCAATGCATCCATCCGGCTGGTCTGACCTTCGACATGTTTCCCAAAAATATATCTGGTCCAGTCAGCATGTGGGCTGCTATATTAGAAATAGGTGTATGGGTCAGAAAGCTTCAGCCAAGTTTTTCAGAGCTGTACATTTGTTTTACAGACTGTGGCCTACCTGACCGGTGGATCAACCTTATTCTTGGTCTAGGGCATCAATATAGCGGTGTTGTTCTGATGGATGAATTGGATGTTGGACCTATCGTGCCATGCTGGCACATATGTGGGTTGTGCATGAGCTTTATTACACTCACATGTGGCTTTAGCAAAGCTCATAACAAGAATTGGTATTTCTTTAGCATATATCCCGATCACCTCTAAAAAATTCGACAGAAATTACCATCCACAATCAATCTGGCATGTATGTGTTTTTGTACACGATCACAGGGATATCACAGGCGATGCATAGATGTTTACTAGTAGTTGCTTGTTGATATGGTATTATCATAGTTCTAGTTTTATTAGTGGCAGTTCTGTAATTTCTTGTTTGTTATTGGGCTTGGTGTCTTTGTATTGCAGTCCTACAGAGGTAGGACTCAGTTTGCATTTTACAATCCATGCAGTAATCATTTTTGCACCGCGAGGGTGCGTGGAATTTGCAACGTTGTTATCTTTTCCAAGAAACTCGCCTAAATACAGTGGTTGCTAAATTTCTAGAAATACCACGTCTTTTTTTTTTCTTCTCTTTTCTAACTGCACTAATGGAATTCGATGGCAGTTCGCTTTGCATCAATTCACTACTTTATCCGAATCAAACAAATCAAACTGCTTTGCAGTTCACAACTGTTCAGTTACACCATTTGAATGGTCTAATCTTGGAATAAAGCTTACCTGAAAGCCTGAAACTGAGTGGACTTGTTTTCAGTGATCTCTGCTATGAGTCAATCCCTCGAAACATGGATTTATCTTTATTTTTGGATCGATTTTGAACTTTTTCAGCCATTGGATGAATTGCACTCCGTAACTGAATTTGATTTCCTATGCCAAATTCCCCACTCGCAAGTGTGCCAAAACTCATTTGTAGGTTTGGATCTCCCAGTTCTTAAAGTCACCAAAGTTTTCCAGTAAATAGAGCTTGCATGATTTTAGAAGAGCTTTGACAATGGTCCTGTTTGGGTGCATCTCCAAATAAGACTGGAATTGATTGATCATCAGCCATGTGCAATTTGCTCAACTAGCGCATCTACAAAATGTGGATGGTGGGAGGTGCTAAAGGTATCCAATTGTAAACTGATTCCCCGAACTGAGCATCCGATGGTAATGACCTGTTATTGTTCCACTTCCGTTCGTTTTGGTGGATTCATTTTCTGATGACAATGGATGCATTTTAATTATCAACCCCAATTAATTGGGATAAGGCTTAGATTATGATGAATGGATGCATTTTAATTACTGACCCCAATTAATTGGGATAAGGCTTAAATTATGATGAATGGATGCATTTTAATTCAACTCCTATCCAGATTTTGCAGGATGCGTCAAAATGGCAAACAACTTAAATTTCTGAATTTAGGGCATCAAGTTTGGTAACTTATTGAACTGATGTTACAAAATTTACAGATTTTAATGAACCAAACATGGAAAATTAGATTAAGTAGGCATCCACTTGTAACGGACTGCAAAAACAGACCTGAACATGACTGAACTTCAGTATCACAACCAAATAGAGAAGCATGAGATTCCATGATAAGGTTATCTATCGGTATTTACTTGAGATTTGCTAGCCCTGCACTTGTGTATAAGACCTCCCATCGTCACACAAGTACATATGCAAACATGGCACTCAGAGAAGCATGTGATACTGAACTTCAGTATCACAACCAAATAGAGAAGCATGAGATTCCATGATAAGGTTATCTATCGGTATTTACTTGAGATTTGCTAGCCCTGCACTTGTGTATAAGATCTCCCATCGACACACAAGTACATATGCAAACATGGCACTCAGGTGGGTGCAGGATCCAGGCTGTCATCAGAAGGGGTTCTACTGTGTAGATTCCCATGGCCTAGAACTTAGTGGGTACACTCATCTTGAGGGCCACAGATCATGAAACAGATGGCAGCTAAAAAAGCTCGGCCAAGTTCTATTTGGTGGCATTCTTGCAATTATTTGATTGCTTGAGGTTCGAGTGTGTCTAGATGTTGGAAGGTAAAACTTTTAGTTTGTCTGTCATCAATCTTTCCTTCAGTTGGACACATTATTGTTTTTGTAAGTGTTCCTTCCACTCATAAACATGCCACAATGCGGTCCCTAATGTAGTCTAATTACAGTTTTCTCATAGCTTCTGTCCGCTCCTATGATGCAATCAATCCTTTGGATTGCAAGTAGTGTGATGAAGGCAATTTATGTAGGTGATTGCCTAGGCCATCAGATGTAGGTATATTTCTTAGGATATGATGGCTAAACATTTTTAAGTGTCTCTCACATGAAAAGAAGATTAATCTACCATTGCATGGTTGCCTAGGAAATTGCAGCATTAAGCTCATGAATTGTGATTGTTCGATCAGTGTGAAATTCAAGACTTTTGATGGTTGCCTCGACTAGATCCATTTTTTAAATTTATTTGCTTAGTATCTTTTTCTATGTTTATTATGTTTATGTTTATATATATATATATATATATATATATATATATATATATATATATATATATTTTGTTGGGGGGGGGGGGGGGGGGTTTGATTAAATTCAAGATCATCTCCTCATCGAAGCTTTACCATTTTCGATTAGTAAAACCCATTGAAATGTTATCTGTTATGGAGTTTATTATTTGAGAAGAGATGTGCCAGGCACCATAAATAGGAATATAAATTTATCCTCATGGAAGCTCTTGACATGCAATGTTAAAACAAAAAGTCAGAAGGGAAAGTGAAATGCTAAAGATGCCACTTCTCATTTTGATTCATTCACTTTATGCCTGGTTCAGTTTTTGCCATTGGGATAACTTTGGACTGCCAGCTTCTTTGATCAGGATCTGCTCTGCTTGGTGTTGGAATGATTTGGTTTCATAGTTGGTTGTAAAAAAGAGTAAATATACTTAAGACATGATTAAGTTATATGTGGAAGTTCCCAGTTCACAAGTTCAGCATGCTTCACTAGTGCTGAAATGCTAGTAAGATATGTCAATAACTTCTCATACACATCTCAATTGTATTTTGGGATGCAAGAAACAGGAAAATATAATCTCACTTGACGTGTATTCTGGCCTTTGATGCTTTCCAACATGCATATCTCAGTTTAGCTTGAAGGTCCCATCAACCACCCTTTGGGGGTTCTTTTAATTGCTACTGAAATTACACAAGACTTTTTGTGATTGCTTTCGTCCAGAAATTGCTTCGGACTTTTCCAGTGGCTTCTTCTTGTGTGGTTGACCTCATTCATTCTGGAACTTTGTAGACCTTGTAGCTTCATCAATCATTCCTTGCCACAGTTAACGTAACTGTAGTCTTATCTACCTATCATAGTTCTTTTTATAGTCAATGACCATTGTGCTGATTTTGCTTACAAATCTTCATGCCTTCTTCATCTGGTAGAATCTTTTCACCTGTTGTAATGTTGTGTATTTTGTTTATTCTATTTATTTCCTTTAACATTTTCTATGTTTAATAGTGGAGGGATGCTAGGAAAATCATTGGCTTTGCCTTCCGTGACATTTGAAGCTGCAAAATTCTGTTCCCTTTCTTTGGTAAGTCTCTTTTATAATTTCGATCATCATGAATTGCATCCGCTCTGCCTGCTCACATGCATTTTGCACTTTAGATCTGCACAAGAACACTACACGCTTGTTTGCAAACTCTTCTCATAATTGAATGCTTTAGTTTAAGATGACAAAATCTAATGTCATCGCCTCATTTTGTTGGATGTGGGATACCCATATGTTGGAAAAAGATGGGTTATACCCATTGCACATCCTTGGCTTTCAGAAAAGACATTGCCATCTCCATATGTTACACATTAGACAGGCTGTTAGGTGCTCAGACAAGCTAGTGGAATGGGGTTTCCAACCAGAATAGCCTTGTCCAGGCTCCACCCAAGTCCAGCACACTTTGGCCCAGGGTCTGGCTGAAACTGGAGACCGCAGCTTGGTTCCAGAATGAGATTTCAGGTCCAATAACTTATCCGGCTGGGTCTCAGCTTGTCCACATGAAGGTCCAGATGGTCACCACGGCCCGGCTTGACTTATTTAACACTTTTGGGCTGGACATTGTCTGTGTGGGTCTATCTGAGCCCAAGTCTGCTTACTTCGCTTTCTGGCTGTGTTGGGCTTGGACTTAAGCCTGTAGCTCATGGGTCTGGCCTGAAAACACTTGGGCCAAGACCGGCTTGGCCCAGTTGCAAACCTATGGTGGACTCTTGCCCAATTTTCCAATGTGTAAAAGATGGGGAATATGGGGATGCCAATCTTTTCTGAATATTGAGGTCATGCTGAGTGATTGGCACCTGTTATAGCAAAACCGACATTCGTGCACATTAGTGCATGCATACATGGTACTGTGTTTGAATTAGAAAGTCCACCTGATTCACACTTTTCTTCTTCCAGTCAGATCTTTCAACTACACCAGCTGTACTAAAACCGAAATCGCATGGCATAACACGAACTGTGCAAACTAATGTTATCAGAAAAAGTGCATACGGCTTTGTTGATGCATCTAAAGAGTGGGAGTTACACTCAACTGCACAGCCACGGTCAGCAGTTCTATTGGAAGATGAAGAAGAAAAGAAGATGTGGGATGCCTGCAGACAAGCTCTATCTGCATTCAAATTCAGCATTGAGGAGGCAGATGTAATACTGAAGAAAGCTTTTGGGTGGGCCCATTCGCCTTACTGGGGTGAAGAGAGATCGAAAGAAGTTCCAAAAGTTGAATCGGTTAATGACATGTTGGATTATCTGCAGAATTTAGGCCTTTCAGAGGATGATATGTTCAAAGTACTAAAGAAGTTTCCTGAGGTACTTGGGTGTAGTCTTCACGATGAGTTGAAGATCAATGTGGGTACTCTTGAGAAAGTGTGGGGGATTGAAGGGAAATCCCTTCGGAATCTTCTTCTCCGCAATCCCAAAGTCCTTGGTTATAATGTCGATTGTAAGGGAGATTGTATGGCCAAATGCACTCGCTGCTGGGTTCGGTTTTAGCTAATTCTCATTTGTTCTGATACAGAGGAAACCATTCTTACTTTTTGGATTACATCATGTATTAAATCCAATATTATTCTATTTGCTATGCCATCATTATTTGTATAGCATATCCATGTTATTGGAGAACTGTGCTGGCATGTGAGTATGAGCATTTTCCATGGCCATTTCCAAGAGCCCGTGTAAAGGAGGAGAATCGATGTCTACTGGACATCTGATCCTAGAATTTTTTCCAATCTAAGATATAAAATCCAACCACAAAAGAAAGCTAAGATGATGATAGCCCAGGTTATTGGAGGAACTGTATGATCCTCATCCTGAAAGTATTCATAGTATTGCTGGATCCTTAGTTTGTACAAGTAGGTGGTTTGGGGATCTAAACTGCTGGTGTGATTGGACCTGCTGCTTATGGAACATGCCCTGGAGATCTCCCAGGTTGGAATCACTAGCTTGAATGTGGATCAGTTCTGTAGTTCTATTCTTAACTCTCTATTTGCAGGCAAACAATGGAAGTGTCAGCATTGCCCCGCTGAGGAGATCTTTGGACACAATCAATCCAATGTGATCACCATCCGATTAACCACCTGCACACTAAACCATGGCCCCACTTCAACAAACTAAGGACCTGAGCATGTCCTCTGTTTTAGAATCAAGCAATCCTTCAGGTTCATATGGGGCTCTTCCCTTATAGCAGAAAAAATGTGAGGTATGTGCCTTTCGAATATTTCCTATACGTACTTTTATGGAAACTAGTCGTGGTAATTCTAGGGAATTCTCATATTTGATGCTTGGGACTTGGGATTTCTATTCTGGGACATCTGCAGCTGCAATTTGGAAGAAACTGTTACTAATATTAGGGATGTTTTTGTCGGTGTAATGTCTCTGCAGATAACTTTTCAAGTGTATATCCCAGACGGAAAAGAAAACATCCTCTAATAGATTGGAAAAAGAGCTCCCATCTCATCAAAGCAAGAGAGGCTTAGAGAAGTTGACAATGGTTGCAGCCTGAATGGGTTTTAACCATGAAATAAGGTTAGGCAACGTTTGGCTGCACTCATAGTTCTAAAACTCTCTGGTTCAACTCAAAACTTGGTTGACACAGCAAGATTTCTAGGTGACCGACTGTGAAACTCATTGGTGAGAATGACTGCGTTTGGCTGCACTCACAGTTCTAAAACTCTATGATTCGACTCAAAACTTGGTTGACACCGCAAGATTTCTAGCTGAGTGACTGTGAAACTCATTGGTGAGAATGACTAGGTCCCAACTCAACAAGACTTCATCGGGTCAACTTGCTGACTTGAGCTGAGTCACTTGCCTGGTCAAAGCGTTTTCTCTCTAAAATGTAGGCGACTCCAAGTCTCAAACTCACGACTCCAGCCAACAAAGTAGAGAACTCACGACTCCGAGTCACTCGCCTGATCAAAGCTCTGTCTCTGAAACATAGGCAACTCAAGTCTCGAACTCACAACCCTAGCCAACAAAGTAGACTCTAGCTATCACACTATGCGCTGTTCTCTTGTTACATTACTCACTATTATATTACTTTTCCTAAATATATGCTATAAACATTTTATTTTAATTATTAAATACCGAGTCAAGTCAAATAAAAAGCTGGGTTGAGTCTTCGAATTGACCCAACCCAGCCAGACATTGAGTCAGGTTGAATTTTTGGGTTCTCAAGTTATAGACGTGCTATCTGATTGAATTGTGGTTTTTAGTCCAATTAATAACCATATTGTGGATTCCTTAGCATTCATATTGAGTGATGTTGCTTTTAAGTTGGACTTGAAATTAGTATTGTTTGGAAAATCATTAGTATTGGCTGTTTCCTCTTGATCCAACTAAATGTTTGTAATGCATTTCACTTGCACGCCAAACCTGGGCCAAACCCGGCCTGAATGGGTTACATGTGGTCGGAGCGCATGAACAGGCTCTATCTTCAGTCGTTGCCTCTAAGGTATATTATGACTGATTGGATCTACCTGAGGCGATCTTCCGGATTTTCATAGACATGCCAAAATAGCTGATAACAAGGGGGCTGGTTGGCAATACTTTCGTAAGTAGCTTTTCTTACCTGTGAAAGTAAAAAGCTACTTTTTAAAGTTACTTTGGTAAGCACCTTTTCAAAAATAACTTTCCACCTAAAAGTTGCTTATACTCATTTTTTGATTATTTGTTTTTTGTTATTATTATTATTATTATTTTTTCATTCTCTCCCCCTCTTTTCTCATCTCTCTGCATACAAGGCACTCCATATCAAAGGTGACCTTACATGATGGACGACCTACATCAAAGGTGGGGTCCACGTGGACTTCAAAGGTGGCTCCACATGATGGGAAGTGGACATTGAAGGTATCCCCCACATGGTGGATGACCTACATCAAGGTGGGTCCTCATAATGGATGGTCTACATCAAAGGTCAACCCCTAAAATGAATGGCCCACATTCAAGGTGGCTCCACATGATGGATGACCCACATGATAGACGATCCACTTCAAGGGTGGGCTCCACATGATGGGCAGTGGACATTGAAGGTGGGCCCCACATGATGGCTGACCCACATCAAATGTTGGCTCCTAATCATGAATGACCCACGTTCAAGGTGGCCTTGCATGGTGGACATCCCACATCCAAGGTGGGGCCCACTTGATGGACAGTCCACATTAAAGGTGGGCTCCACATGATATGCAGGTGGATCGGTCCATATCAAAGGTTAGCCCCACATGATGGACGGTGGAAACCAAAGATACTTTTCTCTCTTCAAAGAGTGGCTTTTATGGTTAGTTATGTTATGGTTAAGAGAGAGTTGTGATTTTACGTTGTTTTTTGGTGTTTTGAGAGCCTCAAAGGGAAGAGTTAGGATTTTTTGTTGTAAGTTTTCTCCATCCCTGTAATATTCTCTGAATGGTAGATTGATCGCTGCTTTGTGCTATGATTTTTTCCAAGGGTTTTTCATGTAAAAAGTTGTATGTGTTCTATGTGTGGTTGCTGTAATTTTTTCATTTTCTCTTATTTGTTTCAATCTAGATTAAGGTGCTTCCACGGCTGGTTCTCTAACAAGTCTGATCGGGAGAAATGGACAGTATGGTATGGCAAAAGGATAGATCCAACCGATTCTTAGTTTGATCATTCTATAATTTGCTTCACTCTTTGAGGTTGGTAGATGAGCCAGGTTGACTTTCTCAGTGTAGTATTGTGGGGCTCCTTTAAAATAGGTAGCTTTTACTTGGTTAGTAGGGAGAAATCGGGTATTAACCATTGACAATACAGAAGAGAGCAATGGTCATTCTCAACATTTGTTTGATGTGCATGGGAGATGTTGATTGCTGAATCAACGAATAGTCGTTTGCTTATTCATTGTCCATTCACGCACTTGGTTTAGTTTTATACTTATGTCGTGGGTGAATGTTGTCCTTAACAATGAGTTTGCTTATTGCTTTGCATAAAGTGAATATCGAGAAGCAAAAGAGAGCTAAGTGGAGATTGGTGTTGTTGGTTGTTGTTTAGAACATATGAGAAGAAGGAATGAAAGAGGCTTCTTCAACAATTCAAGTAGCTCAGCCCCTCAAGTTCTTTGTGGGGTTTTGGTCTATCCGGCTAATTGGGCCTGTTATATAGATGCTTTAAAAGATTTTAATCTTTTATTTGCTTCATGTAATTTTATGTGCCATATCAGTTCCTCTTTAATAAAATTCTTGTTGCATTAAAAAAAAAAAAAAAGAAAAAAAGAAAAAAAGAATGAGGTATTATACATTGCCCCATAGAGCAACTGTCACCATTAGGTTGCGAGTTTGAACAAGTAAGGCCCATTCTTCAGGGATCTGATCTGTTGATATGGTGGGCCCTATCATGAGTGTGTCCATGGAGAAAACTAAAATAAAATAATAAATAAATCTGTGAGATTGAAAAAAAAAAAAAAGTTCTAAACTTTTCAATTAATTGCCAGCAAGGAACGGTTAGGAAAGTAGCTACTGGTTTTAATTTTGTACAGTGAAGTCCATGGTTAAATGATTTAGTATATTGATGGAAAATGGCTGTGGATGACCCATGCACCAATAATATCAACGACCTGGATCACTGATCAGTGGGCCCTGCTTGTACAAAAACCGAACAACTGCAGCAGTGTAATTATACTTCATTTTATTTAGATAATTACTCTTAAATCTTAATCTGAAGCAGACATGCTAAAAAGCATGAAATTAACCATCTGGGGCCCACGTTAGAGATGGTCCACTGATTGGAATGGGGTGTGACCCGAAACTCATGGTATACTAATGTATGTACCATCACCTGAAAGAAAAAACAATGGCTCACATTCAACCCCCCGAATAGATGGTCACGATCATCATTTCAGCTTGATTATTGGATAGTGGGCCATCAAAATACAATAGACGGTACCAATCATCTGATGATAACAAACACGAGATTAGAATCACACAGGCTACCACATCTCTTAGAGATTATACAATCCATTATCACAGAACCGTACAAAAATCTTAATTTCAAACTTCGATAACAAATTATTTAGTGGTCCATTTATTCATGATGATGTAAGGAAATCAAGGCCATTGATATAGGTGGGCCTTGAGTGGGTCAAGGACACTTGGGCCTATGTCCATGTGTTTTGAGCTTGGCATAGCATGGACAAGTGCTCTTGTTGCCGTACGTACCCGGTGGGACGCATTTGCACCTCATGCAACATGTGCCACACGCGCGAGTGCACACGTTTTTCCTCGACGACTTCCTGCATCTCCTGGCACATGCATAGGGGCAATCTGACACGAACAAGGATACAAACATGAAGAAAATTACGCCATCGGACCTTAGGATGTGAGAATTGCGACATTAACGGTCTGGATCAGGTCATCCTACGCCTGGCTCATTTATCGGAAGCAGATTGCATCCTGCTCCAGGCAGGGCTCTGTGGGTCCCACTGTGATGTATGGATTTTATCCACACCGTCCATCCATTTTTCCAGATCATTTTTGGGCTCATACCAAAAAATGAGGCAGATCCAAGGTTCAAGTGGACCACAGAGTGGGGATTGAACGGCCACAGTTAAAAACTTCTTGGGAGCCGCAGAAGTTTTCGATCAAGCTGATATTTGTGTTTTACCTTCATCTATGTCTATATGAACTTATGAACAGGGTGGATGGTAAATAAACATCACGGTGACCCCTAGGAAAGTTTTAACGGTGGGGTGTCATTATCACACTGCTTCCTGTGGTGTGGTCCACTTGAGCTTTGGATCCACCTCATTAATTTTGGGCTCATAAAATAAAATCATCTGAAAAAATGGATGGACGGTGTGGATAAAACCCATACATCACGGTGGGCCCCACATAGCCCCTGCTTGGACGGTAAGGATTACCTATATATTTGTTGGGTCTCAAATCAAGACCTCTAGGGACAGAAGCAGCCACTTACAATCAATGTTTTAAATCCGGACCGGACCAGATGGTCAGACCGGTGTGGATCGGACCAGAACTGGTGGCCTTTCCAGGCCGAACTGATGATGAACCGTTCAACAGGATGGTTTTGGACCGGATTCGCCCCAAAAACGGTTCGGGTTCGGCATCGTCCAGATTTTCAAACATTGGTTATAAACCACAGCGGGCCAGATAAGGTGCCAGGTAGGGAGCCTGGGTCTGAGCACCACCACATTTATTATCGGGCCCAAAAAGTCACAAGCCGGACCCGTGGGCCTAAATAGGAGGCTCATATCCAGCCCATGGCAAGTAGATCCAATAGCTCAATCCTAGCCGTTGATCACCCTGCCAATATCTATATCATGTTTTAAGAACAAATGGATAAGGTAAATAAGGCATACTGATCTTGGATTTATGGCTTTTGTGGTAAAGAGCTGCTACTTCTCCGTCTTCGTCCACCTGATTTGCAAAACTCCATTAAGAGATATAAGTGTCTATGCATTCAATAAATAGGAATTAATGTAATCCTGGCCATTGATTGGTGGTGCCATACCATGGATGGGCCACACTCCAAAACTCTCCTCGATAGGACGGTCCTAACCTTTTGTTTTTTGCTGTAAAAATAGACGGTTAAGGTCCACATTAAACTAAAAAATGGCCCAAGATTGGTGGCTAGGATCTTCCTTTCTGGGAGATTTTTGGGTCGTGGTTTATCCACAGCGGAATGCAGTAGACCAATGGCCTGGATTACTCAACCATGGGCTCGATGATCATATAAATCCTATTACAAAGAAGGAAATGACTCACAATATCCAAAGATGCTTCCACAAACACCTGCATTATTTTTGAGCCGTGCATGAAAACATGTTATTACAACGAAGGGCTCAAATCAGTCTATATGGGTGGTGTCAACCTACACTCATCAGAGAATGTGTTGGCTGATCCAGACCGTCCACTACAATGTCCACCTCTTGGATAGGCCATTAGCCAAAACTCGGATTAATTGAACCGTTTAAGGCTAAAATCGTATTGAACGTCCAACTAGTGGACATTGTATGCTAGCAAGAGGTCGGCGTTCTAATATGGGTTTCAATGTTCTATCCAAGAGTGGGCATTTCATAATTGGACGGCTGGGATGACTAGCATATTCACCCATGTAGGCAGGTGAAGGTTAACACACTTCACCTATTTGGTGCATGTTTGCAAAACCCGTTTTATTAAAATTCAAATCACAAAACCAAGAAATGAGGTTTGTAGATAAGAAATGTACCTGCAGGAGAAAGGAGAGAATGAGGAAAGATGAGAGGAGCTTCTTTGCGTGAGTAGACATGGTAGTGCCAGTGACTTGAAGAGATGGGGGGCTGAGATTACATATGAGAAAGAGAAAGGGGCGTTTTATAGTGTTGTATGTGCGTGCACACGTGTGCACATGCTTGCGGTCTTTTCGCACGCTTAGAATAGGGAAGGAGCAACGATTGCGTGTGGGGAACTTAGGGACCGTTTGGAAGCACTTTTTCAAGGGAGCATATTAGGTGCAGCCATGGCCTCACCCAACATGGTGCATCGCTTAACGTGGGGCCCACCTTGATGACACTGTCCATCCATTTTGCTGGCTTATTTTAGGCCATGAGCCCAAAAATGAAGCACATCTAAATCTCAAGTGGACCATATGATCACATGAAACAGTAGTGATTGACCGTTAAAAACTTCCGGTGGGTTATAAAAGTTTTAGATCAAGTTGATATTTTTTTTTTTCCGTTCGTTTAGGTGTATATATATGACCTTATTAACAGGTTAGATGGAAGATAAATATTATGGTGAGCCCTAGGAAGTTTTTAATGGTAGGCTTTCAATAACCAATGTTTCCTATGATGGTATGAGATTTCAATCAACTTCATTTTTAGGCTCGTGCCCTAAAATGAGCTGAAAAAACAGATGAAAGGCCTGAATATACAATACATACAGCAAGGCAAGAACCATGGTCAGTGCTGCACGGTGTTGAGTGAGGCGTCTTGGCCACATCTATCCTACTTTCCTTGAAAGGAAGTTTTCGATAAAAGAGATTTATCGAACCCTATTTTTTCAGCTAAGTTGAATTGAAATTTTCAATCTTAATTAACAATATAGTATTTATTTTGATGACTAGAAGATGAGATAAGAATTTACAAAGTGCATCCAAGTAGAGTCCATCCATACAAAAAGGTTTATCTTAAAATATATTGTTATTATTTTCATAGGTTTGATGCGTATTATATTTGACTCACGTGATTAACACAAGTTTGCTTGCATATAAACAATTTCTGTGGGTTCATGATGTATAGAGTAGCAATGGGCAGTGCTAGGGATGGGACGGGATTGTCCGTACCCGCCCTAGCCCTAGCCTTGGTCCATTATTAAATGTAGACTGTTTGATAATATCACTCTTTTCCTTATAAGGTCTAAATTTAATAATAATAATAATTTTTTATTTTTATTTTTATTTATTTATTTTTTATAACTATCCCTTCCATATATTGATTTTGATCATATAAATGTTAAATCGGATCCAAAAGAGCTTTTATACTACTCGCAAGTGAGCCAGATGGACATTGATCAGACACAGATTGCGTCCTACCCCCACCCGTCAACAGCCACAACATCTCTTCTCTCCGATCATTTTAACGTATGTGTACAAAAATGAGGCATATCGAATGCTCTAGTAGACCACACCAAATAATAAGTTTGGGATGGATGGCGTTAGATCTGCCTTATTTTTGTGCACATACCTTAAAATGATACGAGAGAAGGGCTGGACAAACAGATATATCACGATAGACTTGCCTACAGCACTGTCTGTTCGTGGCCAGAGACGGGCGGGGTAGAACACAATCCGACGTCCATGGACACCCAGGTGTCTTTAAATTATCACTTTGTATAATGGTGACCCACTTGAAGATTGGACCAATGGCTTAGCCCAGGCCAGAGAGAGAGAGATTCACATGTACATGTGATGGTTGGGATTCGTTGGTAGCTACAGGATTTAAAGAGGCAGACTACATACAGTGCTGATGATTCAAGCAAAAAGACTAATAGTTTTGATGCTTCTTTTTCCCTTTCATTTATTCATTTGATTGGGAGAAAAAAACAAAGCTGTTTCATTCGTTTCTTAGGTGATGGTGTAAAGAAAAGTGGGACAAAAAAACACAGCTGTTTTATTCGTTTCTTAAGCCATGGTGTAAAGAAAAGTGGGTTGGAATCATGTATGGAATGGTCCCTATTTTCCATTATCATGTCTCCATTCCATGGCCCATGCTGTAGACGTGATCCTGTCCATATAACAATTGCAACATACATCATTGTATTATAAGGACATTCTCGATTGGGTGTGCTGCATCAGGAACAGAAGTTCGTCTCCCAATATATGATATTTGGAAGATGGATTAACAGATCCAGACCGTTCATATGATTTATCATATCCATTATTAATCACTATAATAAATTCAGATGATGAAGATAATTCTATCATAAGTACAGTGGCCTTCAAATGGATGGTCATATGAAATGTGATCCAACAGTTCGATTATATCCTGCCTTCCATATGATTTTTTCCTGACTAATATATTACGGGTGACCCACTTGTTGGATGGCCCACATCCACATCACCACCTGCAATGTGTCAGTTATTGGGCGACGAAAAACGCTGCGGGATCCAACGCGTTAAATCAGAGTCGGCATCTTTTGTATGATCTGCATGCATTTGTCGTTGTTGGGAGAAGACATTCAGTTAACTGGATTGGAAAGGGCATTCGCGGGAAGAGATATTGAAGATGCAATTGGTATCACACGTGCCAATTCAGTACACATGTGAAAGATCAGAGCCATTTATCAGATGGAATTCACTATGAAATGTCCTGACCATAAATTTAGAATAGTCTACTTATCAAGTGAGTCACAAGTTTATGAAAAAAAAAATGGACCGTTAAAGAAAAACATTATCAAGGCATAGAATCAAGGCACAGATATCGCTACAGATAATGAGTGGACCATCCTGATTATTTATTTCTAGATCAAGTTCAGTGTTCCCCACCTGATGAACGGTGTAAATCTCACACATATTGGCCATGTTGGCATGAGTGTCGTGAATTTCCTCTTCAATCTCTACTCGCGAAAATCAGTATAGTTCCACTATCTCAACACCCGTGAAACCATGTACGCCAAAATGTGTAGCTTTGTGACCCGCAAGTTGAATTTTGTGCATATGGGGCACACATATTAATGATCCAGACCGTTGATATGATACATCTCACCATAGATAGATGATGATCTGGATATCTCACAAATCCAAAGATGCCAACACATTCATAGGGTTATAATATTTCAATATATTAGAATGAGAAATGATCCGGTGAGCTGTCCATGGGAACTTCACCATGCACATAGTTGCATTTAAACTTGTTACCGTCCATTAGATCCGGTCCACCCTTTATAAGCTTTTTTGAAAATTTCATATGCCGATTGGATGATCCAAACCGCTAATTCAGCATCATTCATAGATGATCAAGACCATCCGTATCTGATATATTCAACATCATGGTTGTCTTTAGGAAGGTTTCAATGGTGTATGTTTCCGTTCTTTCTCTTTCGTGTGGTGTGGTCCACGTGAGTTTTGTCTCTGCCTGATTTTTGGAATTCTGTCCTATTGCTATCTTTAGAAACTGATGGACAGAGTGGATTTGTCACAGGCATCTCTGCGGACCCCACAGTTTCCAACCACAGGAACTTCCTGCAGTGGAGGGCACAGAGTACTCCACACCCTAGATTCCTGTCTGCTCAGGCATGATAGGTAAACCATATAAAACCAGCAGAAAAATAGTTAGATACTCTTTTAGAGTCTAATGGTTGATACACGAGCATTAAGAAATTGCACATCCAAGAGATATTTACCTTACATTAGACACTCCACTCTGTGGGCGCAATCCATAATCCATATGTAGCTCATTAACCAAAAAGCCATTTAATTATCTAAGTATCAGTTTCTATATTAAGAGCATGTTTGGATGATAAATTACTTACTTATGCCTTACCTAGCTTGTCTTGGTTTCTACTTAATCAATAGTAAACATGTTTGGTAAGTATATTTTTTAAAACACCTCATCTAACCAGCACCTTGGGTTATTGAACCACCTAATCTAGTAATGCTGTGACAGTGGGGCCCACCTTAATATATGTGTTATACCATGTTGATATGTTTTGCCAACTCATTTTAGGGCATTGGCCTAAAAAATCTCAAGAAGACCACACCACAAGAAACAATAGTCATTCAACGCTCATCATTAAAAACTTCCCAAAGCCCTATGTAATGTTTATTTGCCATCCAACTTGTTGATAAGGTCACATAGATCAGGATGAAGGGGAAACACAAATATCAGCTTGATCCAAAACTTTTGTGGGCCCCAAGTTTTTAATGGTAGGCATTCAATCATCATGTTTCTTATGGTGTGGTCCACCTGAGATTTAGATATGTTTTATTTCATGCCCTAAATGAGCTGGTAAAAGGGCTGGACGGCATGGATATACAACAGACATTAAGTGGGTCCACCGTATGTTATCTAGACTTTGCTGGAAGTGGAATGCTAGGTGAAACCAACTCGACCTGCCAAGGGCCCACCATGATGTTTCTTAGAAATCCACACCGCAGGAAGTGGGCCAAAAAATGAGGCGAATCCAAAGCTTAAGTGGGCCACAAAACAATGGAGATTGAACGACCACCATTGAAATCTTTTAGATGATGATTATATGCCATCCAAGCCGGTCACAAGGTCATTCTTACCCTATAAGATTATAGGAAAAAACAGGTGGATATATTTCGAAAAAAGAAAAGAAAAAAGAGTAGACCTCATGGCTATTTTAACAGTAGAGGTTCAATACCACTTTTATAGCACCGGAGTGTTGGATTTGCCACGGTCCATAGCCTAAAATGAGATAATGAGAATAGTAGATAGGTGGATTTCTTAAAATATAATGGGGGACACTTCAATTTTTTGAGCTCTTCCATTTTAAGGTGGGTTTTAATAATACGTTTTAAAGTTGTGTAGCTCACTTGAGTTTTGGATCTTCATTATATTTGGACACAATAATTAAAATGATCTGAAAAAATTGGTGGACATTGGATTTCTCATAAACATCATGGTAGGCCACATGAAAATAGGCACAATTTTAACAACGGGTGTTCAATACCATGGTTGCAAGTTGTGTGCCTCACTTTAGTGTTAGACCTACCTTATATTTAGGTCATCCTCTAAAATGATAAAAATAAAATGGTTGATAAGGTGGATTTCTCAAAAATATCACGCTCGAGCACATTGCATGGCTCATAGTAGTTCTATTATAAGTTATTCTTTGTAAGTTGAAAAGTAATATATATATATATATATATGGAAAAAGGTACTATGCGCTCCAGCAGGCCTAGGTCACAAAAATCAAGACAATCTGTGACTTTTGTGGGCCACACCACATACAAAAGTGGAGAGGAGCCGTGCACCATTAAAACATTCATGGGACATTTTTTGGGCCCACCGAGATGTGGTTTGCAAATCCAGCCCATCCATCATGTGTGTCTCACTTGGATGAGGGTTCATACCAAGTTTTGGCAGCATTCAAAACTCAGGTGGGCCCCACCAAGTGCTTTTATATATTTTTGGCATGTCTTCACGTGATTTTAGATGGTATGGTCCACCTGAGTTCCGTATATGGTTGATTTTTGGGATATCCCATAATTTAAAGGGGACCCATCAAATGCACGGTGTTGATGGTTGACACCCATCACGGTAGGGCCCACATAGCTCGACCTCAAGGGAGCTTATCGTGAGCTCGAGCGCATAGTACCTAAACCCTATATATATATATATATAAGTGCATAAATCACAAGGTTGATGTCCGATCACCTCATTGCATGGTTAAAAATAAAAATATCCGATCATCTTATGTCAAAAATACAAGTGTCCATAAATCACAAGGTTAGAAATGTTCAACCAAGTTAAGTTAAATTTTGGACTGTAACTTAGCAACTGTGGATTCCACAATTTTGGTCGGTTTAAATTGAGTCCAATATTTACCATGTGCACAACCTCTGTAGTGTGGGTAGGCTCAAGTGTCATACAACCACAGAGTATGCCATAAGCAACATGGCGGTCCATTCACATAGTTGGCGGAGGTTCTGTCACCTTAGGTCATAAGAGCTAAAGGCGTGGTGGTGAATCACGATTCACGAGGTGTCTACCAAGGCAACATTGTCAATCGGATCTGACTGTCGAAGCGATTACTCCAAAAAAAGAGCTCTTTTTGCATCATCCTCTCGACATTCAGATCCGTCCATTGAGCAATTTGGATGACCTAAGGTCCAGAACCTTCGGCACTATGTGAATGGACGGCTCATGTTGATTATGGCATAGTGATGGTTGATGCTCAGTCAGCCTCACCCACCACAGTGGGGTGAAACCGCCGGAAGTTATTTGATACTCTGTCGGTGTATGACACTTGATATACCCAGCCGTCCATCCCTATTGTGCACATGGTAAATATTGGCTCAAAAATAAAGCCGATACAAATCTTGTGGACCACAGTTGCTGAGTTACAGTCCAAAATTTAAAACATTGTGGAACATTTCAAACCTTGAATTTATGGACACTGTGTATATTTATATATATATGATATATATTATATATATATATATATAATAGTATATATAATATAATTTTTTTTTTTCATTATATTTCTTAAAATAGGAAGCTAATTGCGTCCTGCCCCTGGCCTGAGATGGAAATCAATCAAGGCAATGTATGGGTTTTATCCATGCCGTTCATCCATTTTTCTGGATCATTTGAGGGCATGAGCCTAAAAATGAGGCAGATTTAAGGCTGAAGTGGACCACACAATAGGTCGGTTTTTGTAAAATTCCCAGGGCCTAACATGGGTGGTTGCAAGTGTACTTACCATGAACATTTTACAATAGAGCCTATCTTCCGTTACGAAGGTACACCTATGACAATTACTTAGGTTCAGTCATTGAAGAAAAAAGAAAAGAAGCACCGGAACGTAAATTCATTTTAAGTAGATAGGCTTTCGTAAAATTCCCCCCCAAAAAAAACAACCAAAAAAAGAAATGGTGTTATTATCAATTTCCTTAATACACGGCATCACCGACTCATCCGGAACGAGGATTGCCTGAGACCCGGAAAACCAGTGTGAGTGTGTGACCCGATTGTAGGAAATCGGATTGCATACTGATTTACTCGGTATGCTCTTATCGTACTATCGTAATGAGTAAACTCAGTTGGGCCTACCTTGAATGTATGTGGTCTATCTAATCGGTCCATACATTTTTCCATCTAATTTAAGGGGTTGAGCCTAAACTTGAAGTATAACCAAAGATCAAATGGATCATACCACAGGCCTATTGAAACCTTGCTAGGCCCCAAAGTGATGTTTATTTGTCATCTAGTTCATAAGATCATACAGACATGGATGAAGGGAAAATGGAGATATAAGCTTGATTCAAAACTTCTGTGGCCCCCAAGAATTTTTCAATGGCAGACATTGAATTCAACTGTTTCCTGTGGTGTGGTCCATTTTAAGATTGTATATGCTTCATTTTTTTTTAATTATCTCAAGCTCTAAAATTATCTGGTAAAATGGATGGACGGAGTGGATAAAATGTATAAATCATGGTGGACCTCATAGAGTTTGCTCGGTACGCTAAGCGCAGTGAGTTACTACACAATCCACTTCTCGACTGTAGATCCCCGCATGATGAAATCGGTTTGCGTACTGAGTTACTCTGTTATCGAACTGAGTAAACTTTGTTGGCCCACTGTGAATTCATGCAGGTTTATCCACATACTCCATCCGTTTTTCCATATCATTTTAGGGGTTTAAACGAAAATTGAAGTATATCAAAAGCTCAAGTAGACCATACCAAAGGAAACAGTGGAAGTATTGATTTCCACGCTAAAACCTTTCCAACGACCCAGTGATGTTTATTTGTCATCCAAACTGTTCATAGGATCACAAAGACATGGATGAAGGGAAAACACAAATATCATCTTGATCTAAAACTTCTGTGGGCCCACCAGGACTTTTTAACAATAGAGTTCAATTCACACTGTTTCAGGTGATGTGGTCCACTTGAGCTTCGGATATGATTAATTTTTGGTTTAAAGCCCCAAAATTATATGATAAAACAGATGGATGCATAAATGACTGTGGACCCCACAGACTTTACTCAGTACGCAATTTGCTTCCCCGCATGATGTATGTGGTTTATCTGTACTGTCGATATCCGTTTTGCCAGATCACTTTGGGGGTAATGAGCCCAAAAACGAGGCAGATCCAAAGTTCAAGTGGACCACACCACAAGAAACAGTGAGGATTGAACGCATACCATTGAAAACCTCCTGGGGGCCACGTAAGTTTTAAATCAAGCTGATATGTGTTTTTCCTTCATCCAGTTCTACATGACCTTGAGGTCTTGGTATCGATCCCTAGCGGGGGTGGCTAACATTGAGTGTGTGTACTAACAAGCTAACCAAAAGAAGAAGAAGAAGAAGAAGAAGAAGTTCTATATGACCTTATTAACATGTTACATGGAAAATAAACATCATGGTGGGCCTAGGAAGGTTTCAACCGTGGCTGTCTTGTCCCCGCTGTTTCTTGTTGTGTAGTCCACTTGATCTCAGGCTCTGCCTCATTTTTGGATGCATGCCCTAAAATGATCTGGCAAAATGAATTGACATGGTGGATAAAACACATCATCAGTAGGCCCCACAGAGTTGGGTCACCAGGGATAACCAAGTCTCCAAGAAATCTGCATCTGTTCATACAACATCTTAAACCAGAATCCTACATCCCATCCCACATTGTTCCATGCTGTATGGCGCATTTGGCTGGTGAGGGGCCACCATCGTGTATCTTTAATCAAACCTGTTGATCCGTCGGGTGCAACTCTACCAGGATGTAAAGAAGATACAAAAATCAGCTTGATACAAAACTCAAGCAGGCCTGATGCAGGGATGAACGTGATGAGGATAACTACTCCGAATCCATGGAGCTTCTCTGGACTCCTCCCAGAGACTTCTCGAATCCACGAGGAAAGAAAGCAGGAAATAGAAATAAATTCTAATAAATTCGAACTTGATTAATTAATGACTAAAAACAAGTTCACAACCTTTTAAATAGGGGTACCAAGCAATGGGAAAGAAATCAGAATCAAACTACAACTAAAACTCCTAGAATCCGCGACTTACTATAAATAGTAAATTTACTATTTATAGACGGTCGTGATGTCTACTAGTGCGCAAGGTTTTCGGCCAAAAATAGTAAGTGTCCTATTTGGCTTCACCAAACCGTTCTCCTAATTATTCTAAGCTCTTTTCACGTTGGGCGCAACTCCTAAAGCCCGACGGATGAAGAGTTATAATCAAACTAAAACTTACTATTTATAGTAAAAATGAAATTAAAGCAGGAAACGATGGTCGATCTAGGGGTTTTTCGCAATTTTGGGCGTCGCAACCCGCATAGCTGGGTTGGTTGGCTAAAGTAGCTCGTTCTACCCCAAAATCATATATTTTACGTCAGCTAACTCATTCCGGATTGCGAGATACGCCCGATCTAAGGTCCGACGGTCCGGAACACTTCTGTCGTCGACCGGGCCTTTTCTGATCCATCTTGGCCATGAAACTGTCCGTGACCCGCTCTACATCAAGGCCACTATTTGAACCTTAAATGGTTGGAGCAGCCACCTTATGAACAGGTTGGATGGTATATCAATATGATAGTGGCCCCAGTAACCTTACAACACTGGGCATTTCCATCGATACTGTTTCTGTGATGTGGCCTACTTGAGTTTGAAAATTTTCTCATTTTTCCTGCTCATGTTTGAAAATTACCTCAATTTTTGGCTTGTAACTTTCATCATCTGACAAAACTGATGGGTGGCATGGATGTCAAAGAGATTTCGATGGGCTCTACAGAGCTCAGGGATACAATGTAGGTCCTCTCATTAGGGTTGCCACACTATTGGAATCAATAACCAATGGCTTCAGTCAAGAGACAGATGTCCACATCTAGTGAGGAACTCATCTTGATTTTGCAAATAGTGCGCATCCCCATATGTGACTGTAGACAACGGATGTGTAAGGTGCTTAACGGCCACTTTTGGTAGGCCCACACGTGTATCGCACATGGTTATATAGGCTCCGGACACATGATGCTGCAACAGGCAGGCCCAGTCAACATAGACATAGGCATAATGTTTTCAAAAGAACAGTCTATAGAGATTAAACCCAAGTGTAGAAAGTGGAAATGTGCTTCTTGAGTTGTCTGGCGATGGACACACCAATCAAACACAAAAGGAAAATCTTATAATCATGTGATCCAACCAGCTAAACCGTGTCGCAAGCAAACCCTAGTGGGGAGAGTAGACTAAGATGGTGGGTAACGTATGTTTATGAAAACCAGTGAACAAGTGGAACTTCATGGCCTAAAAGATGGATGAGTTGAAGTCCTAAAAGGACTAAGACCAAGGTGATGTGCTAAAACAAGAACCACAGGAGAAACAAAATTCATAAAGCAGAACCCAATTAGGTAGGACCATAACTAGAACGAGGGCAGGATGATGATGTTGACGACAGTGATAAATAGTTCAGTACCATTTCACTTCTTGCAAATCAATTTGCAGTGGTGTAAATAATGGCTCCCTTCTACTAAACTATTTATCTTTGAAGATGGAAACAAATTCCTCACTCTTTCCTTTTCTTTCTGAATATTCAGAAGAAACATGAAGAAATAGAAAAGTAGGAACAGAATCGTAAAGTTGGATTGAGCCAATCTATGCACCATATCTTTTCCAAACAGATTGGCAAGAGCATTTCCATCATAACATGTGTGAATCGTACCATGATTTGTCTCACTATGAAACTTCAACAGGAAGCCCTTTTCCGTCATGAATTCTCCTCGAATTTACATGAAGATAGGGGCAAGATTAACCTTAAAATCTTTTGAGAACCCAAGCCTCAGTTGCTGAAATAGTGTCTTTAACTGTTAGAATATGCAATCTAGAGTAGGTTTGAGGAACCCTATATGGTTTCCTAACAAACCCACACAACAACTACACTCACGAAATCCAAGCAAACCATCATTTGGCAAATCACAATAGATTGTGCATACTTAGAATCTACATGACAGAAATGATAGGGGAAGATGGCAGGAAACTAACAAATTGGCCACTTGTACTAAGAGGATATAAAAAGGTGAGAGATTGGTGAAACGGCAAAGCACACTAGGTGTCCCTAATGGGATGAGATTATTTTACCTTATTTGCTTTAAAAAAACGAACAAACATACATTAGCAAAAACCTGTTTTATCTATCTAATAATCTATGAACTAATAATAATCTCTCTTTATAGCCACAAGCAGGATCTGGAGCTCTTCCCAATGTAACTGTACTCAGTTACTTGATTTGCACACACCCGGAAAGAACCGCAACACAGCAATGAAAACATACAATTCTGCCCAATGAAATCCAACGAAACAAGGGAACTCTATCAACAGTGAAATGTGACATAAAATAACAAGAAACACAAGATGCATGTTCAAAATATTTCAAATGCATGCAAAGAGTTGCCTTCAATGGACAATTTTGGTCTAGTTTGTCAACCCATCTTTAGCAAGTGGAAAATAGGAAGAATTTGTGAGTACTAAGCCTTGGAATCAAAATGAGCCACGCACTCCAAATGGATAAATTACTGCCTGGTTTTACAAGCATTAAGCATTTGCTTTCAACTATCTACACCAAGGGTTGGATAATCAGTTGGCAACAAAGTTAACTTCTCTGGATTCATGCCTAAAGTAAATATCTAATGATAAGGATGGGCTTCTAATCTCATAACAATGAACACTGTTCCCTGGATCCAACAGAATCACCAGACACCCACAAAGGCATCTCACAAATTGATTTCAATGATGAGAGGACCCGAGAAGGAATCTGAGCAAAGCAGGTCCCGCCTTTGATTGCCTCCTACTTGATCTGCTAGATTCACCAATCCCCACTGGGAAACAAGATTGAACTTCTATGATCACGCACAACGCCTCCCACACCAGAAGGATGGTGATTTCCTAAAGATGAAGCATCAGTTTTTAGTTTCCACAACCTGCTACACGGGGAACCCATCTCTCCACCTTTCCCAGGCTGTCGCATTTGTCCCAAATAGATAGGACCCCAACAGTGATGAAAATCCCAAACAGAACTCCTTTTAATGCAATTCAAAATCAAGCCCCATCTGAACTAGGTCCCAAAAAAATTACATTGGTACTTCAACATGGATATACAACCAGATATGATTTTCTTGGATACAATCGCTCTAGTAAGGAGAGTAGTGTGGAGTGGAAAACATTTGTAGTACTATAGCTACAAGATCTTCTGCTTGGGGTGTTTCCCTTTATGTGGAAACTCATTATTCCTTGGCACTTGATGCCCCAGATAGCTTTTTTTCCCCCCTTCTTGGATAGTGTCCTATGAAGCAGGATCAGGAGGGTGATTCTATAAAACCATTGGTCAGAAACTTCTACATAAGAAGCAAGACGAGCGTGACTCCTGTAACCGACTTTCCTCTTTCTATTTCATTATGATTTTGAAGAAGGTCAATAGCTATCCGTTAACAAAATCACACCTCTGAAATCAAGAAATCACTAGTACCCAACAACCAGTCAAGAGCAAATTATTATTTTTTGGTTGGTAAGCTGCGTCAACCAAAGATCGCAGTGTTGAAACACACTGTCGACATGAGTAATGGACTCAAACACTTGGAGCCATGTACAATAACCAACAAAGTGTGAACCTGTACATTTCCTCAATCATAGAGTTCAAAACCAGACAAGTTTCATGCATTACTCAATTCCATCACAGGTTCCACGATCATTTTTCAAATGTCCTACGTTTTTGTATTTGAGTCAGCAGTGACGCAATGCACCACATCCCACATGCGGGCACGAGAAAAGGATCACTGCCCCCTTTTAGCCCATCCCTACTTTCCTTTTCTTTCCAATCTCTACATTAGAAAATTTCCTTCTCTTTCATATCTTTATTTTAGGCAAGAAGTAATCTTAGATTTTTCTTATTTAAGTGCACTTTCTTATTTAGGTAATTTCCCAATTTTCGGATCTTAGCTACCTAAGAATGCAATTTTTATATTCTATAGATTTTATTGAAAGCTGTAAGGATTCATTATGAATAAGGCTTAGGCCTATGGAATAAGACAATTGACCGATATTCTCTTTTATGGAAATTCTCTTGTTTCTCTATGATAGTTGTTGAGAGAGGGGATGGGGGGTGATCTCTAGTTTAAGACTAGAGGAATGTTGAGCTTGCTCAGTCTTCAATTCTTTTCTCTTTGTTGCTCAAACTTCAATCCGATGAATTGAATCTTATTGCAATTAGTTTCATCCTTGATCTAGTTGCATCAAGCAGTCTCCTGCTATTCCCTGCAACCAATTAGTTGAGCATGTCCTTCTCACTTTTCATCCCACGGCAGCAATTGTTTCTTCCTCATTGTCTAGTTGGATTTCTATGTTTATTACATCGTATAGAAAGCCTCTGCCATGCCTGGTTCCAAGAGCCTGTGTAAAAGGACGAACATTAATGTATGGTCAGTCATGAAACATCCTAATCTATCATTTAAAAGATGACCCCACATTGCTGCAGGAAAGACTGAGATGATGACCATCTCTTTCTAGTCTTCGATGAAAAAACTGCCAAAAAGTTGGACCATCAATGGAAACTTCTGCCTTGTCTAAATAGGCAGGTGGTCCACAGATTAGTAGAGCAGCCACACTTGAACCAATTGCAAAGTTGGTAGAAACTTATTCGACAACCATCTAAGCAGTTTGTTCAATGGTGAACAATGTAGCCTTTAACAACTTTCACTATGACAAGATGTCACATAAACGACTACTAACTTGACAGCTATAACCTTGAAATCATCATCATAGCCTTGACCCAACTATTTGGGATCGGCATTAGCTAGAGCAATGGAATAACAATTTCCTAATGGTTTCCAGGTTAGTCATCCCTATTCAATTTCCCACCTCCAATTTGGTGATGACACATTGGTAATGTGCAAGTGCCGGAAAATCAAATTAGAAATCTCGAAGGTAAATTGAGTTGATATGAGGCTCTCTGGTGTCAAAGTAAACGTTAGTAAAAGTACAATGGTGGTTGTGGGCGTCTCTGGTAGGAGGATTGGTTGTCCAGAATCTATCTTGGATTGCAACAAGCTGTGCTTCTCCATTATGTACCTTGGACTCTATCGGGAGTCAAGACCTCTACAATGGCGATTTGGTACCTAGTCATAGATGTAGTTGAAAAGAAGCTAGCTAAGTGGGAAAAGGGTTGTTTATTGTTTGGTGGCTAAATCACTCTAATTAAGCAGTGCCAGCCAACCTTTTGGTGTACTACATGTCCCTCTTCAAGTTTCCAATGGTGGTAGCAAAAAGACGAGAAATTGCAGTGGGACTTGTTATGGGAGGTTAAAAGGGACTTGAAGAAGATCTATTTGATGGGTTGGGCGAGGTTCAAATGTCAAACAGAAGAGGAAGCATTGTGGAGGATAGGTACCGAGTTGATAAATGAGGCTGGGATCCTGGCAGTACAAATAGGGCAGCCAACACAAAGGTGTGGAAGAGCATTTAGGAGCTGGAGACAACCATTGGGGCAGGGTCATGAGGGAGGGGACAATATTCAAAGCAAACAAAGGTGATAAGATTCAATTGTGGGAGGACAGATGGGTGGGTGATTAGCCCCTGATTGAGAGATTCCATGATCTTCAGAGAGCAGTGGCATGTAGGAGAGAATTTGTAAGGATTGCTTCATGGTAATAGAAGGTCAGCCAGTCCGGCACATCATAATTAGAAGAAACCTCAGAGATGAAGAGATCTTTGGGTATGTTGACCTTATGAACTTCCTTACCATGTGATGCAGGGACGTGTGATAGCCTAACCCTAGATGCATGTATAATTAGGTTAAAGAATATACAAATAAATACACCAATTAACTAATTGTGTCCAAACAAAGGGAATAGGTAAATCTCAACACAAAGATGAGGTTATTCCGTCAGGATCACGCTCCTTAGCATAAGATCACATAAACAGTAAAAATGAAGGACCTCGGGATATGAGGATATCTCAGGTCTAGCATAAGTCAGTCCACGAGTAAGCTTGGATTTGATTCTATTGACTAACAATTCATCTTTTCTGTTCGAACTAGAAAAGGGTATCCGGAGAGAAACAAAAGGGGTGAAGGATGAGGGGTTCGAGATGAAGAAGGTATAGGTCCTTGGTCGTCAAAAGAAAAGGAGGAGGATGATTCTTACCTTTTCCTTCACCTCGAAGATCTTAGAAAGAGGGAAACCCGAAATCGGAGTGGAATCCTCAACACCTAAGGGCCAATCCTGAAATCATAATCTCTTGAATAAAGAGGAAGAAAATAGACAAATTCTTATTCATTCAATAGTAATGAAAATAGGGTTCCTCACAACGTATATATAAGCTATGTAAAAAGTAAAAGTGCACTAAAGCCCCTGTAAACAAGAAAAATAACAAAAAGATGAAAAATAAAGAAAGTGTCAATAAAGCCCTTGAAACAAGAAAAATAACAAAAAAGTCCAAAACGAAAACACCCATGTGATAGAGTGTGAAATCCGACCCATGGATCTATGGTCGGGGTGAATACCTATGTGGTAGGGTGTGAAATCTGACCCATAGATTTATGGTCGGGGTCTGCACTCGTAGCGCGTCAGAAAGTGGGTCCGATGAATCCGTCGTCCATCCACATCAACTCCTCTGCTCTGGTACTCTGTCAGCGACGCCTCCTCCTTTTGTACACTCTAAAGGGCGCACCACTGATATTCGCATCACCATGGAAAAGTGAGGGGCATCGAGGGGGATAAAAGTGGAATAAGTTGGGCCTCTAGACAGCCAAGTCCTTTTTCAAGACTTACATACTAAGAAATTCCCTCAAAACTACAACAACAGTACATAGGATTTTAAAGTGCATGTGGATGGCAACCAAAGATTTTTTCTTTATTTTTCTTTATTTTTTATTTTTTATTTTATTTTTTTAACAAGGATCACTTTATTGATGAAAGGCCAAAGCCTAAAAAAAATACAAAAAAGACAGCAAAAAGGAGAAAAGAAACAAATCTACCCATGATTCTGGAAACTGATCAGAAACTATAAAATTTGCTACCCTTGCCCATTCTATTACATTTAGTTTCGTCCTACTAAATAGCTCAAATTCTAGCCCCTTCCAATTCCTGAAATGACAATTGTTTCTTTCCATCCAAATGCTATGAATCACTGCCAGAAGACAAACGCGCCAGATATGCTTCCCTAGTGCTCAATGGAATTTGGGGAAACCCAAGCAACTCCAAACAAAGAAAAGAAACTCTCCCACATCTTTGTGGCGAAGGAGAACCAAACAAAAAGTTCTGGTTGTTGAACTGCTAAAACGAAGAGACAACTCTCCCACATCTTTGTGGCAAAAGAGCAACCAAAGAAAAAGTTCTGACCATTGAACTACTAAAACGAAGAGGCATTCAATTCCCCAATGTGCGATGTGCAAGTGTGAGGAGACAACTAATCACTTAATGCTTCACTGCCCATTTTGCCATGCTGTTTGGGCTTGTGCCTTGAGCTGGTTTGGTGTGGAATGGACTAGGAACACACAGATTCATGAAGTTGTCGAAAGATGGGGTAGTGGTCCTTTCAGCTCTAAAGTAAAAAAGTTTTGTGGTCTTTGCTTCCTACAGCATTGTGTTGGGAGGTATGGCTAAAAAGAAACAGGCACATTTTAAAGGGTGACGAGCAATCAGCTCAAGCCATCACAGGAAGGGCTGGAGACAATTCAAAATATTGTTATAGCGTCAGCCGATATGGCCGGTATCGGCAGAATACGATAAGTGATATTACTCCTTTTTTTTTTGTGTATGACGTTAGGGTGTCCCCGCCCCATTTTGAGGTGAGACTATTCCCTGCAGATGCACGCAATCACCCACAGGTCAATGGAAAAGATACTAGCTCTAGAGCCTGGTGATTCTGCGGCATATGTATTGCTTTCTAACATCTATGCGTCCCAAGGGAAATGGGAGGGTGTGGTTGAGGTTAGGAAACTGATAGAGTGACCGGGGTAAGAAAAGAACCTGGGAAGAGTTGGATTGAAATTCGGAATATAGTACATGAATTTGTGGCGGGCGACTATTCGCATCTGCAAGCAGATGAGATATACTCAAAACTGAACCAGTTAATGGTAGAGATGAAGGTTGAGGGATACGTGCCAGATATTGATTCTGTTCTCCATGATGTAAGGGAGGAAATGAGGGAGAACTTGATTTGTTACCACAGTGAAAGGTTGGCTATTGCATTGAGACTTATCATCTCAGTGCCCGGTGTTGGGATTTTTGGCTTGCGGAATCACACAGATCTAGATCTAGGATAGCAATCCAATGGCACCAAGCACACACACAAGAAAAGAGAACACACAGATTTAACATGGAAAACCCTTGCGGGAAAAAACCACGGCACAAAGCGACAGATCACCACTATGAAAGCATCAATTACAAAGAGAAAAGACTTACCCGATTCGAACAATCTCAAATCTCACCCTTGCTACACCCTTTGATAACCCTAGAACCCTTAAGAATACCTTTAGGAAGTCTTAGAATCTCATCTTAGAATAGTCCTAGGGACCCCAATTTATAGTTTTGACAACTTCCCTTTCGTATCCCAGTTGCGAAAGGACTTGCGACACGAAATCCGCGAAACTCCTTTCGCATCCCAGTTGCGAAAGGACTCAGATTTAAGACATCTCGCAACAATCTCCACCATGTCTTCAATCTTCAACCGTGTAGCTTTTTGACCTCTTCTCTTATTTCTGCATCACATCATAACTCAAGATCACATTGGCCAACCAGCGCCAATCACGGATCTGATAGATACCTGCTATATCGTCGGCGCGAATATCTCTGAGAAGCCGATCTCTTCTATCTGAGAATAACCCCTCGCTATCAACCTCGCCCTGTATCTATACTGTATCCTCCTGAAGGTCCACCTGCATCCAACCGCTCACCGGCCCACTGGAAGCTCCACCCGCTCCCATATGTAGGTCTGGTACAATGAATCTATCACATCGCCTATAGTCACCTTCTACTTCTCAGCACCGGGCTCACCTAGAGCCACCAGAATAGAAGATGAGTCTTCTGCGATATTAGAGTCGTCCATGTACCATGCCGATATCCTGCGATCATGCTGTATGATTCTTCACACAGGTGGCTGCTTCACCTGCTCTGTATCCCTGTCCGCACATCTCAGCCTTCCTGCCCTGCCCGCTCATGTGGCCATGCCCATCATGCCACACACGTGTAGAGGTGGAATCCGCTACATCGACTGTAGCTCCACCTTTTGAAGTGCTCCCGATCAACCTGTAAACATGATCGAGTCGTTTTGCTTTCATGATTACCCGTGCCCCCTTAGATACTTTAAGAGCACCATCAATACATGTGTACTTACATCCTTTTACCTCAAGTACACCAAGAGAAATTAGATTCTGCTTCAAATCAGGAACGTGCCTCACATCTGTCAAAGTACGCTCCACCCCATCAAACATCCTGATGTGCACCGTACCAATAGCCACAACATTACAGGCAAAGCCATTGCCCATAAACACCTGTCCACCATCGCACTCCCTATAGCTGGTGAACCAACTCCGATGAGGAGTCATGTGAAAAGATGCCCCTGTGTCTAGCATCCACTCATCCTTACGATCATTGTTCACTCCCCAAGTGCAGGGTTGTGATGTAGTAATAAACTCGGTGAGACCGATGTCGAATCCCAAGGGACTGAAACCTGTACGTAATCTGAAACTAAATAGAACTAGAATTAGACTAAGATGTAATCTAAATTGAATGACAATTGAGGAATAATTATGGAATAATTAATCTAAAACTTGTGAAAATTCAAAGAAAAGGAACTAGGGATTTAGAGGATCCACTTGTAGAGATCAGGGAGATCTTATGCCAGTATCAGGAATTATGAAAATTTACTGAACTGCCATTGATATAGTTTTCAAGAGATGAAAGGTGTATGAATTAGAATGGATTCCATCACCAAACCATGCCCAGGAGACAAAGCTGACAATAGAATTAAACTAATTGCCAACCATATCAACATGCCATGAAAGTCAAGAAGGGTACCGACATCCAACCATGCCCAGGAGACGATGGTGAACAACAGGGCTTCCTGACGTCATAAACATGAAAAAAAAAGGAAATACTCAAAGCCATTGCAGACCCACTGTAATTTCAGTCACAACAGACCATTTAAGACTAAAAAATATTCCCACAATAAAACGAATATCAAATTCAATTCATAAATTAAAATCAAATTAAAAGCATAAAATTGAATCTCCCATCCCACTACAAGCTTCACTCTTAGCCCTAGCTAAGAGGTTTAGCCTAGCATGGATAGGCTATACATCTTTTAGGAAAATAAAGCAGAAACAAACAAAAAAATACAAACTCTTTCTCCCTCCTGCTCAGTCTCCACGTCACTGCCCTTGGAGTTCTAGCCCTCTCTCTCTCCCTCTCTCTCCTTTATAACATGCTAGGGAGGTGGTGGCTGGAGAATGCGTGTGCAAGATACGCAGCAAGTATCGTCCGCAGCGGAGTCTTCTACGCATCTCTCCTTACACAGCCAAGAAGATGCGCCGAACATAGCCCACTTCCCCTTGCTTCTTTCCAAAAAATCAATGTCCCTTGGTGCATTTTTGGATGAAGTACACGATGGACGGTTCAGATCAACCGTCCGATCACCGGTGATGCGCCACAACCGCCCGGAAAATCCGGACTTTCCGGTCGTGCGTAAACAGGGCCCGCCGACGGATCGACGCTGGACTCTCTGTGGGACCCACTTCCATTATCCTTTGAGAAATCCAGACCGTCCATTCGTTTTCCCATGAAAAACTGTTCAGACCTGCTCAGTTTTGGATTCAAACTATGGTGTTTCACGGTCGTTTGCTTGGCGCCATCTAGCCTCCGTCGAAGCCTTCATATACATGTAGCATCCCAGAAAATCAGTAACCAGGCCATAGTACGGTCGGTTTGACCTATTAAACTTGATGAACGGTGCGGATCTTCAAAACACGTGATGATGGTGACCCACCAGGGGTCGCTCTCAATGCTCTGTTGCGAACAACAAAGACGCTGTTTCCGTTTAAAAGACGGACGTCGGGTCAGCGCCTGCTGACCCAACTTGGTTGGTTCGGTGGGCGGCGCCTGCCATGGGCTGTACACACGCACATGTAAGGTGGGTCCCATTTTGATGTATTTGCAAGATTCAATCCATCCATCTTCTTTCTCACCTCAGTTAAACAGTTGAGACCAAAATTGAAGCATATCCGGAGATTAGGTGGGCCCAGAATCACGATGCTGGGCTGATTTGTCCGTTAGGCCACTTCCAGGGGGATCCGACGGCTGAAATTTGACGTGTACGGTTAATATAGGGCGTTCAGGCCACGTATGAAGTCTCGTGTCAATCGGATGATGAGAACCCTGTGATCTTGCATTCTGGACGTCCTTTCAGGCCACTTGATCTTTAATTCCTCATTTTCTTGGATCTCTGGCATTGATCTTGGTCTCTTGGGGTCCATCCCTTGCCTTTGTGACATTTGAGCGTTAATTCCCTGCTTTTAGCACCTTATTTAATCCAAGTTCGTAAATACATCCTACATTACAAACACGATTAAATCAGGTCGTTAACAGTAACATTTTCATAATTCCGGGCAATAACTGGAGTCTGATATGTAATATTTGACTCTCAACACAACCCCCAACCAACATTTTGCTAGTCCCGAGCAAAATATGTGAAAAATAAGTTGAGAACTACAAGATAATTTATATGTACTTGAGTGAAAAACAAACCAGTACCGGAGTCGGAATTTTAAGATTCATGAATGTTGGGCATTACTTTTTCTTATACTTAAGCACACGGTAAACTTCATAATTAAGTTTAAAGTATTAGTCTGTCAATTAGAACAATCCTAAACATTGAGTTCCATGGTGTATAGTGTAGTCTCATCTTATAACATTAAGATTCAATTCATCTTTTCAAGATAACGTTGGTAACCACACGAGCATTCAGGACACCCAAAACCTAAACCAAAGCGTCCCTCATAGATCATTCTTTTTCTTTCTTTCAGCCTTTGATATTATTTTTTATTTTTTATTTTTTTTTAGTAATGCCAAGAAAGGAATACAATCCTCACCTATAAGGAGCAAACCTATGGTGAAGACCGTACACCTAAACCTTTTCACATATCATCCATGGAGAATTAAACTTACACCTATAGGGAGCAAACCTATGGTGAAGATTATTCGCCCAACCCTTTCAGTTCCTTTCATGCTTAGTGATTACCAAGTTAATCTTTCAAGATCGAGCTGAAACCTCAATGTGTAAGCGAGATGTGACATGTGAAATCATGACTCAATCAATGTTTAAAACTTCTAAAAATGGATTAACAATTCAAACTTAACTGTGAAATCTAACAGATATTGAATTTAAGAGTCACAAATTTCCAACATCACGTATCTTGAAATTCTAAATCCAGGATATCCGTCAAAATCACTTCGAATTCACTAGAAAGTCCAGAAAAAATTTAAAAATTTTCACAATTTTTGCTCAAGACCAAGAAAACACTGATTATGAAACCTAATCTCCCACCCCCAACCTAAAATCTACATTGTCCTCAATGTAAAAGATATAAACATGCAATGCACATGAGACAACGACAGTAAAGAAAAAGTGATGGGAAGATAGTACCTGGATAACGAATCGAGAGAGATTTTTTAAGAGATTGCTGGGAGAGAGAAGGTCAGTACAAGAGTGAAACCAACAAAAATAATAAAACAAAATCCTACCTATACCACTTTCGCAGGTGCTCATTTAACGTATGCAACAAGCCTTTAAACCCCTAGGTTGCCCCTAGTGGACGAGTTATAGTCTCGTGAGGGTTTGCAGTAATGTTACCCACAAACATTGAACTAACTAAATAGGAAAAAGAAATGGAATGAAAAGATGGGTTGCCTCCCAGGAGCGCTAAGTTTATCGTCTTCAGCCAGACAAATAAAATAACTACCCTAGTCCTAAGAAAGCGATAAACCTACCTATACCTCCATCAGACTAGGAGATCAGTCCTGATAAACAGGATCATTCAGAGGCGTGGACATGTCCTCTGAATCAAATTTCTCGACAAATGGTTTTAATTGATGTCCATTTACTTTAAATTCCTTACCATTGTCGGGATCTCTTATCTCAATGGCCCCATGAGGATAAGCAGTAACAACAATGTAAGGGCCGGTCCAACGAGATCGAAGCTTACCTGGAAAGAGATGTAATCGAGAATTATACAAAAGGACTTTCTGACCTGGCGTGAATAATTTTCGTAGAATATGTTGGTCATGAAACGCTTTCATCCTGTCCTTGTAAATTCTCAAATTATCGTACGCATCATTCCGGATTTCCTCTAGTTCATTCAATTGAAGTTTGCGTAGCGGGCCAGCGTTATTTAGATTGAAATTCAGATTTTTGATCGCCCAGTAGGCACTATGTTCCAACTCCACAGGCAAGTGACAAGCCTTCCCATAGACGAGTCTAAAGGGAAACATTCCAATAGGGGTTTTAAAAGCAGTACGACAAGCCCATAAGGCATCGGTCAATCGAATTGACCAATCCTTACGGTCAGGGTTAACCGTTTTCTCCAAAATGTGTTTGATCTCCCTATTGGAAATCTCACCTTGCCCACTTGTCTGTGGGTGGTATGGGGTGCTCACCTTATGAGAGATACCGTATTTCTTCATTAAACTCTCAAATAGCCTATTACAAAAGTGTGAGCCCCCATCACTAATGATGGCTCGAGGCGTTCCAAATCGGGAAATGATGTTTTCCTTCAGGCATTTAATGACCGTGCGATGGTCATTAGTTTGACACGAAATCGCTTTGACCCATTTAGTGACATAGTCTACGGCAAGCAAGATATATAAATTCTCAAAAGATTGGGGGAATGGTCCCATAAAATCGATGCCCCAGCAATCAAATGCCTCTATGATAAGAATGAGATTCAAGGGCATCATATTTCGACGGGACAATGCTCTCAATTTCTGACAACGCTCACAAGCTTTGCAAAACTCATGAGTGTCCCTGAACATAGTGGGCTAATAGAAGCCACACTGCAGAATCTTGGCCGTGGTCTTTTTTGCAGAAAAGTGACCACCACAGGCCTGTGAGTGACAGAAGGAGATGACACTCTGATGCTCATCGTCTGGCACACATCTCCTCAAGATTTGGTCTGGGTAATATTTAAACAAGTATGGATCATCCCAGAAGAAATTGCGCACCTCAGTGAAAAATTTCTTCTTATCTTGCGCAGTCCAATGTATCGGTATGGAACCTGTAGCAAGATAATTAGCAATATCAGCGAACCAAGGTGAATGAGAGACTCTAAACAACTGTTCATCAGGGAACTTGTCGTTGATATGGGTCACCTCAAGGGAATCAGATGTATTAAGGCGAGAAAGGTGATCAGCCACTACGTTCTCTACTCCCTTTTTATCTTTAATTTCCAAATCAAATTCTTGGAGTAGAAGGATCCATCGTATCAAGCAGGACTTAGAATCATTCTTAGAAAGAAGATACTTCAGTGCCACATGATCTGTATAGATAATGATCTTGGATCCGATCAAGTAGGACCTAAATTTATCCAAGGCGAACATTACAGCTAAGAGTTCCTTTTCCGTAGTCGAGTAGTTCACTTGGGCAGGATTTAAAGTTGTAACGCCTTGAAATTCGGGGGTCGAGTATGAACTCAACTCCCGAGTTCCAACGCATCACTTATGCAACATACATAATGATGGTTAAATGTTGTCTGAGTTAGAGCAATAAACATGAATGAGATTATACCAACACAGTAATTCATACTCCAGTGCAATTGGATAAAGGCAAGCGGAAGACTGAAATTGTATATATAAGGTATGTAAGGAAACAAAATTTCATGAATACCAGAGTATGAACACTAACTGAGTACCCATATACATGTACTGTTTCTGAGTTAAAAGTCAAAATACAATCTAAAAGATGAGTCCTGAAATCCCCGCGATGCAGTCGGCCTAAGCAAAGCCGTCAGAGTACTACATGAACGAGAACTCATCCTGGTCCTCGTCGAAATCGGGCTCCGCCTCCTGAACCGACGAGAACTCATCTGGTTGGTGTATACAACACCGTCCCGTAACGTGGGAGTGAGTAGCTAACTCAGTGGAACAATAAAGCATAGGTTAACATGTTATCAATTCAATCAAGCAGTAATGATAAAGCAGTACAATCAAACAAGTTTAACTACTCTTATTAAATGCAAATATGAAATGACATGATGAAGTATGCCATTGCCAAACCACCCTCATGCGACATCATCTTACCTTCGCGAATGCATACCTCCCTTAGTGCTCCACATCTACTAGGCACATGCGGTGCGATGATGAGCATGATTACCGAGTTATTATTAGTCTATTTCAAACAGCAGTATTGGGAAACTAGGGTACCTCCCTCGTATCATTCTCAAACTTGATCCATTCTAGGGCCGTCAATCCTAGTTAATCTCATATGGTATTATGGTTTGAGAGGCATCGCGAAGGCATCGCAAAGGACTCGTCACCCGTCAGCAAGGATACAGATCTCACCGTATGCGGCTCAATTGCTGACCGGCGGCTCAATTGCTGACCGTCAGCTCGAATATAGGTCTCACCGTACTCGGCTCAATCGCTGGTCGTCAGCTCGAATACAGGTCTCACCGTACTCGGCTCAACTCATACTCTAGTTGCTGTGAAGGGCTCGTCGCCAATCACAGACCTTGGAGTATACTCGAAGATACTACAGAGGACTAGTCGCCCGTCAGCACGAGTACAGGTCTCACCGTACTCGGCTCTCACCGTAAGTATCGACAACTCGAATACAGTGTCCCATACCACCGTATTCGGCTCACGAGTTTAGGTTGCTCAATGGTCACTATGGGGAGGCACGTGGCCCCAGCATAGGCCGACAGCTCGGCCATGGTGTCCCATACCACCATGTCTGGCTCATGAGTCTTAGCGGATCGAGGTACCATGGTTAAAAGGGATTTCACTGGTAAGCTTAGTACCCTAGGTTCGAGTAGTAGCGACCAAATATGGTGAACACACATTTGACATATCGGGTTATTTGACGAGCCTGACAAGCTCGAGCGCACAACAAGTTGAGCGATATGAAGCGCAGAAGCACTCCATGTGGCCAACCACTATCGCCAACCGAAGTGCGACTCGGGTTCGTCAGACACATCCCTCGTGGCGACATGAATCTCAGCCACAATCTCAAGTCTGATACTGAATGTCTAGACTATGGACATAGCCCCAAACTCAACCAGTTCTCATCCATAGCATGTGGAGTAAAGCATGATAAACAAAGTAATACAAGCATGCTAGTAGGCATGTCATAAGGCATGTTATAAAGCATGATATAAAGCATGTTGTAAAGCATGTTATAGAGCATTATACAAATAGGGATACAAATACATATACATCATAAGTGAGTGGCTAGAGTAAACAACCACATGGAGGGAATCATACATGTCTCTAAGGTAGTTGAGAATTCCATCTCAGCACCTACCTACGGTACTAACATCTAAGCATTTACTCTCACAAGCATTTACACAAACACTTAGAGTACACTATTTCAACATACATGACGTATGTTAGTAAAATATGTATTAGGGCTATCCTTTCGCCAAGCGAGTATTTTATCCGTGTATACCATAATCATACAGCAAATAATCATGACAATTGCATTTCCAAAATTTATACATATACGGTATCTTCTAGAATACACAATTTCAACATACATAGTGTTTATGAGCAAACATGTATTACGACGATTACTTTCGCCAAACAAGTATTTTATCCATATATCATTTAACCATACATCAAATAAACATGTCAAACACATTTCCAAAAAAATACGTATACGGTATTTCTACGTATACCTAGAGTATGTGAAATTCCATATTCTATAACTTTAATCGAAACAGAAAACGGAAAGCACTTTGTACATGTGCAATTGCATGCAGATCATGAATCTATCATTATTTGACATTGAAAGCGTTGAAAACCATAACCTATACACCTAAAGTCCTCACCTTGCACATTGGAATCACCAGAAATCAGCAAGGTTCGAAGGGTTTCCGTATTCGGCAGTTTTATCGCCTAGAGAGTGAAATCGATTAGCTATTTCATATCCTATAACCTCCACTCACCCAAACAGATCTAGGGTTAGGGTTTCTCACCTTAAAATGGAGTCGGTATCGCCGGGAAAGTGTCTGGAAAGAGGCGGTACAGGCCGTGTGATGATTGAAAGCAGTAGGAAGAAGATACTCCCACAAATCCCAAGCTTTCTCCGTTTTCTCTCTCTCTCTCTCTCTCTCTCCTTAGGGTTTTATCCCAAATTCGTATGGCTGTGAGAGGGGCTGTTCTAAGGCCCTTATATAGCCTAAAACCTCTCCGGAATAGACTCCTGTTTAAGGGGTACTTCTATTATAAGCATTTCAGCGTTGTTCCAGCTCAAAAGAGGGTTTCTGGCGGCCCTCATTGAGCCAAACGTCAGACATAAGCTCACAACTCATGGATCTATGGGGATTACATTTTCGTCTCGGTCGGATTTCCAGATCACACGTGGCGGACCATTTTCAGTTCAACGGTCAGTGGGCCACGACGTTCCTGAAAATTTTCCTGATCCGAGGGTGTAATTTGGTCTGATTCTGACGGTCTGGTTGCTTAATACTAATCCGCAAGCGAGTGGTGCCAGATCACTATTCAAGATATTTATTTTGTAAAGAAAATAGTGGTTTGCACACTCCCTCGCTCCGGACTCAAGCGAATGGCCGTGGGATATCGTCTGGACTTGATTTCCGAGATAGTGGTCAAGCCCAGTGAGGCGGTCCTAGTTCCTTAACTTCGTGTTAATCGGACTTCCGATGTGCGGTCTAGACCTAATACGGAGTTTCAATTCATTCCCGAGAGCGGTCGGGTAATGAGTTTGATCCTAGACTTTAGGGTAACCTAGCGTCAATGATTCTACAAATTTTGGGTCTTGCAGATCGTATTTAAAGCGATTCCAATGGATTTCATGACTAATCTAGTTTAGCACTTAGTTAACTTTGTTAAATTTCTAAAGGATTTAATCCTAAGTGATTTCTGGTCGAGGTGATACTCGAGCCCTTGTACGAAAATTTACGGGTCGTTACAAAAGTCCTACTCGCGTAATGGATGACGTAGGGCCTCTTATCTTTTCTCTGGCCTAGAACCGCTCCAAGAGCATAATCAGAAGCATCGCACATAAGCTCAAAAGGAAGGCTCCAGTCGGGTGGCTGCATGATGGGTGCAGTGGTTAACATACCTTTAAGCTTGGTGAAAGCTTCCTGGCATTGTTCAGTCCACTCATATGGAGCATCCTTTTGAAGAAGATTACATAAAGGACGAGAGAGGAGACTAAAGTCCTTTATGAATCGCCTATAAAATCCTGCGTGTCCTAAGAAGGATCGCACATCCCTGATGTTCTTGGGTGGAGGCAGGTTAGAGATAAGATCGATTTTTGCCTTATCAACCTCAATTCCCTTGGACGAGATGATATGTCCAAGGACAATTCCCTTGTGAACCATGAAATGACACTTCTCCCAATTAAGTACCAGATTCTTTTCTTCACATCTTTTCAGCACACATTTAAGACTTTCCAAGCACTCGTTGAAAGATGAACCATAGACAGAGAAATCGTCCATGAAGACCTCTAGATATTGCCCCACCATATCAAAAAAGATACTCAGCATACATTGCTGAAAGGTGGCAGGGGCATTACATAATCTAAATGGCATCCTTCGGTAAGCAAATGTGCCGTAGGGACATGTAAATGTGATCTTTTCCTGATCCTCAGGGGCAATTTCAATCTGATTGTAGCCCGAATACCCGTCAAGGAAACAGTAATAGGAATGACCAGCTAGCCTTTCCAAGATTTGATCGATGAAAGGCAAAGGAAAGTGATCCTTCCTTATGATGGTATTCAACTTTCTGTAGTCAATGCACATTCTCCAACCAGTAGTGACTCTAGTTGGCACGAGTTCATTATTAGCATTGGCTACGATGGTGATTCCGGACTTCTTAGGAACCACCTGAGTTGGACTCACCTATTGACTATCAGATATAGGGTATATGATACCCACATCCAATAGTTTAAGAACCTCGGCCTTAACCACTTCCATCATGTTTGGATTTAGTCTACGTTGTGGTTGTCGAGCGGTCTTCACATTATCCTCAAGATATATGTGGTGAGTACAAATCGAGGGGTCGATTCCCTTGAGGTCCGCGATCGTCCATCCAAGGGCTCCTTTATGCTCAATGAGAGTAGATATGAGTATACTCTCCTGTTCTTTCTCCAGGTGGACAGAGATCACCACCGGGTATGTCTCATCTTAACCTAAATAGGCATATTTCAAATCCGAAGGCAAAGGTTTTAGGTCAAGCTTCGGTGCCTTAAGGTTAGACGGAAGAGGCACTACATCAGTTTGTGACAATTTTTCAAATTGTGGCCTCCACTGGTTAACTTCAAGTACCGGTGCAGTATCCAGCAAAGCATATGTCTCCCTAATCATATTATCATCAAACTCATGGGAGTGGGCCAGGCACGTCTCTAGAGGATCAGAGGATAAGGTAAGGGGTGTCCTATCTTTCACGAAAGTATCGATCATGTTAATGTCGTGGACATCGTCATCATCCTCTGAGTTGCTGCCGTTATTTAAAAAAATGTTTGACTCCAATGTCAAATTTTCAAACGACATAGTCATGACACCATTCCTGCAATTGATGATTGCATTTGACGTGGCAAGGAATGGGCGACCAAGAATGACGGGAATCTGAGTGCTCATGTTATTGATGGATTCGGTGTCCAGGATGATAAAATCTACAGGGTAGTAAAATCTATTGACTTGGACTAACACATCTTCAATAATCCCTCTTGGTACATGAACAGTTCGATCGGCAAGTTGTAGTGTGGTTAGGGTGGGTTTTAACTCACCCAACCCTAACTGTTTGTATACCGAGTAGGGAATCAGATTGACGCTCGCTCCTAAGTCAAGAAGTATGTGATCAATTCGATGGTTCCTGATTACACATGATATGGTTGGGCTACCGGGATCCTTAAATTTCAAGCGCACGTCTTGCTTCAGGATGACACTCACTTTCTCAGTTAAGAAAATCTTCTTTTGAATACTCTGCCGTCTTTTGGTCGTGCATAGGTCTTTCAGAAATTTTGCATATGAAGGAACCTGTTTTACGACATCAAGTAGAGAAAGGTTGACTTTCACTTGTTTCAACACCTCCAGAATATCCTGAGAGTTAGAAAGACGTTTTGGTGCAATCAACCGTTGGGGGAACGGAGCAACTGGCTTCTCTAGAAGTTCCGATTCTAATTTTTGTGGGGCATCACCAGATCCATCATTGTTGTCCTCTTCTGGTTCTTGAGGCTTTTCAGGCCTAACCGGAAGGGTTTTATCAATGATCTTCCCACTCCTAAGAGTGGTGATGGATTTAGCGTGCCCCATTTGATTTGAAGAGCTGAGATCATTTATCTCGTACTGTGGTTTAGGATTGGGGAGCGGTTGTGCAGGAAGCATCCCCTTTTTTATAACCGTCATGCGTGAATCTATTTTTTGCATAAAGTCTGTAAGTCTACGCACTGCCTGAGCCAGCTCTTGTATGGAATTTTGAACTGGTTCTTCTTGAGGTTTCCCCTGATTTGGATTTTGATTGAAAAAACTTTGAGGGGTAGCAGTTTGTCCATTCTTCCAACTAAAATTTGGATGATTTCTCCAACCAGGATTGTATGTATTGGAGGTAGATCCATTGAAAGGTCTTTGATAGTTATTTATGGCATTAGCTTGCTCATTCAACACTCATCGAAAAGTAGATATTGTAGGATAATTTTCAGTTGTGTAAATGTTGCAATCACAGATGCCGCAAACAATTTCATTAACCTTATCCTTCTTTCCTTCCATGGCCTCAACTCTTCGTATGAGATTAGTCACTCTAAAATTTACATCATCCTCTTCTTTCAGGAGATACACTCCACCTTTCTCCTTAGATTGAGTTGGCCTAGACGTGGTGTTTGATTTTGGGTAATGGTCCCAAGATTGTGCATTTTCGGCAAGTCTATCGAGGTAATCCCATACCTCATCGACCTCTTTATTCATGAATTCTCCATTACACATTGTCTCGACCAGTTGGCGCATGGAAGATGTCAGTCCATCATAGAAAAAATTTGTAATGCGCCACATTTCAAAACCATGTTGTGGGCATGAACTGACAAGATCCTTGAACCTTTCCCAACATTGGTAGAATGTTTCATCTTCCTTTTGGGCGAAGTTCATGATTGCTTTTCTAAGGTTAATCGTTTTATGGTGTGGAAAAAATTTCTTTATGAATTTTCTCTGCATATCATTCCATGTGCCAATGGATCTAGGACGCAGTGAATATAACCACGTTTTAGCCTTTTCTTTCAAGGAAAAAGGAAAGAGTTTCAGCCTGATTGTATCTTCGAATACATTGGGAATGTATAAGGTGGCTATAATCTCATCGAACTCTTTCAAATGTAAGTATGGACTTTCTGATTCAAGCCCATGGAATTTAGGAAGGAGTTGGATAACTCCTGGCTTGATGTCCATCTGTCCTGTGTTTTCAGGAAAAATCATACATGAGGGCGTACTCACCCCCGCCGGTTGTAAATAATCCTGTAAAGTACGAGGCGGGGGTGCTTGATGCACCTCATTCTCATCATGTACTTCTTCATCCATATGTTGAGGTAGTGCTTGAGGTTGATTTGCAGCTATAGCCTCAATTAACTCAGGGGAATTCGAGCGGTGTCTAGTCCTGCGATGGATAGTCAACCCCTCAACTAATCCTCCTTCAGTTAAGAGACGTCGAGTGTCATCACGGGCCCACTTGGGCATGAAACACTCGCAGCCCTCAATCAAATTCTAAACCTAATCCTAAGAAAGAAAATGAAAATCTAGAAAGAAAGAGAGGGTTGGAAGGAAGTTACCAAATTGGAGTCCCTAAGCTAAAGACCTGCAAAATAAAATAAAATAAGTTAGTTTCTAAATAGAAGAAGTTTCTAAAGCAAACCAAATCTAAAGAGTTAGAAAATCTAGAAAATCAGAAAGAGTTTACCAAATTAGAAGTTCTATCTTAACAACCTACAGAATAGAAAATAGGTTAGTTCTATGAATCAAATAGAAAATAAAATCAAAAAATTAAAATTGGTAAAATCCTAATCTTAAACTAACTCTAAAACCAATTAATTTCAGAAAATCGTAGCCGTCAGTCCCCGGCAACGATGCCAAAAACTTGTTCACTCCCCAAGTGCAGGGTTGTGATGTAGTAATAAACTCGGTGAGACCGATGTCGAATCGCAAGGGACTGAAACCTGTACGTAATCTGAAACTAAATAGAACTAGAATTAGACTAAGATGTAATCTAAATTGAATGACAATTGAGGAATAATTATGGAATAATTAATCTAAAACTTGTAAAAATTCAAAGAAAAGGAACTAGGGATTTAGAAGATCCACTTGTAAAGATCAGGGAGATCTTATGCCAGTATCACGAATTATGAAAATTTACTGAACTGCCATTGATATAGTTTTCAAGAGATGAAAGGTGTATGAATTAGAATAGATTCCATCACCAAACCATGCCCAGTAGACAAAGCTGACAACAGAATTAAACTAATTACCAACCATATCAACATGCCATGAAAGTTAAGAAGGGTACCGACATCCAACCATGCCCAGGAGACGATGGTGAACAACAGGGCTTCCCGACGTCATAAACATGAAAAAGAAAGGAAATACTCAAAGCCATTGCAGACTCCATCGTAATTTCAAATCCACAATGTGAGACTATTTAAGACTAAAAAATATTCCCATAATAAAATGAATATCAAATTCAATTCATAAATTAAAATCAAATTAAAAGCATAAAATTGAATCTCCCATCCCACTACAAGCTTCACCTCTTAGCCCTAGCTAAGAGGTTTAGCCTAGCATGGATAGGCTATACATCTTTTAGGAAAATAAAGCAGAAACAAACAAAAAATTACAAACTCTTTCTCCCTCCTACTCAGTCTCCACGTCACTGCCCTTGGAGTTCTAGCCGTCTGGATGCCCCCCTCTCTCTCTCCCTCTCTCTCCTTTATAACATGCTAGGGAGGTGGTGGCTGGAGAATGCGTGTGCAAGATACGCAGCAAGTATCGTCTGCAGCGGAGTCTTCTACGCATCTCTCCTTACACAGCCAAGAAGATGCGCCAAACACAGCCCACTTCCCTTTGCTTCTTTCCAAAAAATTAATGTCCCTTGGTGCATTTTTGGACGAAGTACACGATGGACGGTTCAGATCAACCGTCTGATCACCGGTGATGCGCCACAACTGCCCGAAAAATCCGGACTTTCTGGTCGTGCGTAAACAGGGCCCGCCGACGGATCGACGCTGGACTCTTTGTGGGACCCACTTTCATTATCCTTTGAGAAATCCAGACCGTCCATTCGTTTTCCCATGAAAAACCGTTCAGACCTGCTCGGTTTTGGATTCAAACTATGGTGTTTCACGGTCGTTTGCTTGGCGCCATCCAGCCTCCGTTGAAGCCTTCATATACATGTAGCATCCCAGAAAATCAGTAACCAGGCCATAGTACGGTGGGTTTGACCTATTGAACTTGATGAACGGTGCGGATCTTCAAAACACGTGATGATGGTGGCTCACCAGGGGTCGCTCTCAATGCTCTGTTGTGAACAGCGAAGACGCTGTTTCCGTTTAAAAGACGAACGTCTGGTCAGCGGCTGCTGACCCGACTTGGTTGGTTCGGTGGGCGGCGCCTGCCGTGGGCTGTACACACGCACATGCAAGGTGGGTCCCATTTTGATGTATTTGCAAGATCTAATCCATCCATCTTCTTTCTTACCTCAGTTAAACAGTTGAGACTAAAATTGAAGCATATCCGGAGATTAGGTGGGCCCAGAATCACGTTGCTGGGCTGATCTGTCCGTTAAGCCACTTCCAGGGGGATCCGACGGCTGAAATTTGACGTGTACGGTTAATATAGGGCGTTCAGGCTACGTATGAAGTCTCATGTCAATCGGATGGTGGGACTGTGATCTTGTATTCTGGACGTCTTTTCAGGCCACTTGATCTTTAGTTCCTCATTTTCTTGGATCTCTGGCGTTGATCTTGGTCTCTTAGGGTCCGTCCCTTGCGTTTGTGACCTTTGACCGTTAATTCCCTGCTATTAGCACCCTATTTAATCCAAGTTCGTAAATACATCCTACATTACAAACACGATTAAATCAGGTCGTTAACAGTAACATTTTCATAAATCTGGGCAATAACTGGAGTCTGATATGCAATATTTGACTCTCAACAATCATCGTATGACCGTTTGAGCGAAGACACAGACAAAACATCACCATCACATCCACTCGATTTATCTGACGTGGCAGTGTTAGCCTCCTTGCATGAAGCCTCAGAATCTTCCCTCTTAGATTTAGGATTTTTACAATCCCTCTTCACATGTCATTTCTTCCCACAATTCCAGCACTTTACTTTTTCTTTGCCCTTGCCCTTGGATTTGGATCTAGAACCTAAAGAACCTACACCTTGTTCAGAATTCATACCCACTGTAAACAGTGCATTAGAAGATGTCCCCATGTTGCTGTCTAGCTGTCTCATAGCCTTCCTTTGAAGGGCTGAGATAACAATGTCGACACTCAGGGTTTTATTCATGCTGTACATAGTGTCCTTGAATGACTCATAGGACGCTGGGAGAGAGTTCAGCAACATACATGCTTGCTCTTCATCTTTTATCACTTCCTCCATATCCAGCAATTTGCAAACCAATTTATTAAAGTTGCTGATGTGAGCCTCCAGATCTCCACCCTCTACCATCTTGAAGTTATACCACTGCCGCTTCAAGTGTAGGCGATTTTCAGAGGATTTCTTCGCATAGACATCCTCTAACTTCGCCCATAACTTAGCCGCAGTTTTCTCCCTCATGACGTTGTAGAGAACCTCATCCGTGAGACATAAACGGATCGATGATAAAGCCTTCTTATCAAGAGTATTCCAATCACCATCAGTCATAGTGGACTTCCGCTCCTCAAGAGCACCATCTTTGCCTTGTTTGATTAAGGAACTCATCATCTTGATCTTCCATAACTCAAAATTATTTTTCCCTGAGTACTTATTAATCTCATACCTGGCGCTCACCATTATTACTAATCCCTCAGATTCAGATCTATGTCCCAATCGATTGCACTGATACCACTTGTTGGGATTTTTGGCCTGCAGAATCACATAGATCTAGATCTAGGATAGCAATCCAATGGCACCAAGCACACACACAAGAAAAGAGAACACACAGATTTAACATGGAAAACCCTTGCGGGAAAAAACCACGGCATAAAGCGACAGATCACCACTATGAAAACATCAATTACAAAGAGAAAAGACTTACCCGATTCGAACAACCTCGAATCTCACCCTTACTACACCCTTTGATAACCCTAGAACCCTTTAGAATACCTTTAGGAAGTCTTGAAATCTCATCTTAGAATAGCCCTAGGGACCCCAATTTATAGTTTTGGCAACTTCCCTTTCGTATCCCAGTTGCGAAAGGACTTACGTCACAAAATCCGCGAAACTCCTTTCGCATCCCAGTTGCGAAAGGACTTGCAACACAAAATCCACAAAACTCCTTTCGCATCCCAGTTGCGAAAGGACTTGCGTCACAAAATCCGCGAAACTCCGATCCTTTCGCATCCCAGTTGCGAAAGGACTTGCAACACCTGGCATTACCCTCAAGGTGTTCAAGAATCTGCGGATTTGTGGAGATTGCCATAAGGCTGTGAAACTGATATCTAAGATTGTTGGCCGGGAAATTATAGTTAGAGATTCCACCCGATTTCATCATTTCAAAGATGGTATGTGCTCTTGTTCAGATTACTGGTGAGGCACTATAACAAAATCCTTGTTTGCATTTGTGGCATAGGATTTTGGGAGCATTTGTGCCCGTTCTGTATTCTTTTGTATTACATTGTATTTAGATGTGCTTAGGAGGCTTTATTGATTCTTTGGGAGGGTTTAATCCCAAGTAAGAAGAATAAGGTGTTTTCAATGTCCCCATCTATTATATTCTCTTGACAATGATGATCACTTTCAATTTATCAAGTGAAATTTCACTTGGTTTAGGGTTGGTTTGGCTGCATAAAATTTCATGAAATATCATCAAAATTTGCACCAAATTGGAATGAAATATCATGAATATTCATGATATTTGATGCAACCAAACTCATCCTACCCTTATTTAATTGAGGCCCACCAAATTTCACAGTATATCATGAAATACCAACTGCACCCTAAATACAATAGAAGAATGTTGACCACACTCTATACAAAGCACACCAACACAAGATCCACTGGTACACTCATGTATAGATCTATCGACGGGCCAGACCTCAGTTTTTGGTCCAGGCTGGCCACTAATGGCCCTAGATGTGTATAATTTTTAATGTTCTTGTTGCATGCTTCTAGGTCTGGATGTGATAGAAATCAAAATCATTAGTTGGGCTAAATATCAAAATAAAGTAATATGATTTAGCTAAACCATCAGCTATCTAAACAATCAACTAGAGCAAGTCCCTACACATCAAATTAATCTAGACAAGAGAAATGTAAGAGGGTATGCTTTGTTAATATTATAAAAGGGGACTTTGTACATGATTATTAAGTAGACAACTCGAACATCAATGAAGCTTATCACTCATCCTACACAAATGTTATTAACAATACAAAGCTGGGATTGCCAATATGCTAATCTCAAACCTCAAGTTTGCGTTTGGTTGCACTATCATATTTCCCAAGAGTTTTGAGTGATTTATGCAAATTGCTAATGTTCCTTTCTTCGAGTTTCTCCGGTGGCAATATGGTTTCTAAAATATGGAACCACAAAAATGTTTTTGCTCTACAATCCCCAGTGACTAATGATGCACATAATTATGATAGTACTGAGCTAAGAAGTGCTTTTGTGGATCATTATCATCAAGTAGCTCGAAGTAGCAAATTCCATGGTAATATAAGATATATAGTGAGCATACGGTCATTTCCTTGTCAATGCTGACTGTGCAATTCCCTTTGTAGGAGGGCATTGAAGGGAATGATGGATAGATACAACTTTTCTAAGAGGTTAATTAGCTACAAAATATATGGTTGAGGCTTTCCAACAATACAAGGAGTATAAACTGAGTTGGAAACATTTATCAAGATTGATGAGGAAGAAGATAGCAGTGAGGCATTGAATGACCTTTATTTTATTTTATTTTATTTTTTCCTTTTCTTTTTTTGGACAGATTCAATTAAAAGAAACAGGGAAATAGGGAGAAACTTCCTAATACAGAGAAGGCAAAACACCCACAAGCTCATTAGCCTTTTCCCAAAAAAGCGATGTGATGCTCGGAAGCTTTCTTTCATCCTTTTCAAAACTCTTAGCATTGCCTCCCAGCCTTCCTAATACAGAGAGGCTAATGAGGCATCTTATGGCCTTCTCCGTATTAGGAAGTTTTTCCCTATTTCCCAATGTCCCTCTTTCTTTTAATTAAATCCGTCCTAAAAAAGAAAAGAAAGAAAGGAAAGGTCATTCAATGCCTCATTGCTATCTTCTTCCTCGTCAATGTCGATAAATTCTTCCAACTGAGTTTATTCTTTGTATATTACCTAAATCACCAAACCCCTACATTTTCCATTTAAGAATAGCACGATCCGGATTATGGGTCACTTGTGATCCAGATCGCTATTTGCAGCAACCCAAAATTTTGTTTCGATACTCTCATTGTTGATTAGGTTGAATTGCAAATTTAAACTTACAAAGTAAAGATATACACTTTGATTTATGCAGTAGCATGCACATGATATAATAATACGCATGAATGGTCTATAACAATAACAATCATAATTTCAGATATAAATTGTGATATGAATTATATTTAAAAGTATATTCCATACATTTAGTGTATGTATTGGAGCAACCCACTTGATCCTACCACTAGCATACTATGTATCGAAGGAAATACACATACCCTTTCCTGAAACATGTACCAAAGTGAACCACAGTCCAGTAACCTTGGTCTTGGAGTCACCTTCAACAATTGACTACCACCAAGAATCTTCTACAAAAAAAGAAAAAAAGGAAAAGTTCAAACATTCTCTAAGAGTCATGGCCTCTGCTTTCAAGAATTGCCTTGCCCTGCTGGACAGGAAAATGTTTCAAGAGACTTGTTTTTAGCATCTCTAATCACTTTGCCAATGCCACTTTGCCCGGGAAACCAATACACAAGCTTTTGAAATGGAACTTCGACCAGACCATTGGTGCTAACTTCCATTTAGGAAGATCCCCAACAATCACCTCATCGCTATTTACCACCAAATCCCAATTGACATACAGGTCAGACCTTGCAACCTCTCAAAACATGGGTGTAATAGTGGTCCACTTGATTATCTTAACTTTGGTTCTCTCTACTACATTGCCAATTGACACTTTAACATCATTAATTATGTGATTGTTCCTTTCTTTCCATCATCATCATCTAAGCCTTATCCCAACTAATTGGGGTTGGCTACATAAATCCTTTTCCGCCGTTCCACTCTATCAAAGGCCATAACTTCAGTTAGGCCATAGGTCTTCAAGTCTTTTCTTACCACCTGCACCAATGTCCTTTTGGGTCTTCCCATTGCCATTCTAGAGCCTTCAACTTTTACCAACTCACTCCTAACTGGTGCAGTCATCTCCCTCATACATGACCAAGCAATCTAAGTCTAGTTTTTTCTCACGTATTATGTAGTGCTGCTACTCTCAAATTCCCTCGAATGCATTCATTTCTAATTATATGCTTGTCTTGCCACTCATCCATCTCAACATCCTCATTTCTATCATACTATGAATATGTTCAGCTCAACATTCTGTCCCATAAAGCATGGCTTGTCTTATAGTCATCCTATAAAAATTTCCTTTCAATTTGAGTGGTGCACAACACTTTTATAAAACACCAGAGGAATATTTCCATTTCTTCCACCCTGATTGAATTCTATGTGAAACATCCTTCTCAATCTCTCCGCTCCCATGAATAATGGAACATATTTGCCAAAGAGAGAATAGCAGAGAGTATTTGCCACAAGGTCCTCCCTCTCTATTAGAAAGGGATTCCACCCCAACCTTTCATGTCATCGACGATGAAAGTCTATAGTAAATAGACAACAAAATAACATTCAAGACATCTACAAAGTATCGAAATGTAGGATGTATTTTGACATAAAATCAGAAAATTATAGTGATCTTTCTATCTCTTTTAGATTCTTGATCCCATATCGAAGACATCCTAAATCATAACGAGGCAATCAAGACTGACAAGGACTTAGTCCAGTATCTAGAATATGAGATTTACTCAAAAGTTGTTGAGTGTGAAAGTAGTGTGGTTTTTGCTGCCAAAACTCAAAAGTTGTTGACCACCGACCACCAGCCAATGCCTGGTGGCAGTGGGAGTAGCCAATCCATTTTCGGGGGGAGTAGCCAATCCGTTTCCGTAAGGGAGACGAATTGGCTACTCCCCTGACACCAGCCCCTTGGCTGGTGGTCGGTGCTTTGTGGGCCCCATCATAATGTATGTGTTTCATCCATTCCGTTCATCCATTTTTACAGATCATTTTAGTGATTTATACAAAAAACGTTAGGGATATAAACCGTAGGTGGACCACACCACAGGAAAACAATAATGATTGGATATTCACTATTAAAATCCTCCTAAGGCCCACTGTATTTTTTATTTGACATCCAATCTGTTAATTAGGTCATAAATACCCAGATAAAGGGAAAAAATAAATATCAGCTTGATCCAAAACTTTTATGGCCCCCAAAACGTTTTTAATGGTTAACGTTCATTCACACTCTTTCCTGTAATGTGGTCCACTTGAGATTGAGATATACCTCATTTTTTCTTTCATATCATAAAATGATCTATAAAAATATATGGACAGCATGGATGAAACACATACATCATGGTGGAGCCCACAGAGCACCGACCACCAGCCAATGGCTGGTGGCAGGCGGAGTAGCCAATCCGTTTCCGTAAGTAGGTAGTCTGTAATGATTTCTTTGGATTTTGAGTCATCAAGCTGACACCTTTTCTGTGGGACCCACATGCACATGTGCCAACTTGGTGTGTGTGTGGGACATGTGAACAGTGTGGGTCCTCACTGGAAAAGACCATATACAATGTTCATCCGAGAGGTTGGGGGCCCACTTTTCCATGATCCAGACCATTCATGTGGATGATCATCGGCTAAATTATCTACTTACATTCCATCAATAACGGTTAAGATTATCCAAATCAAGGGGGCCCCACCAGGCTTCACAGCTAAAACGGCACTCTGACCAGGTGTGATACAATACTCGAGTGAAAATTGGGAGTTGTTTAATGCTCTGCCAGGGCATGATACTCGATACGCTGACATGCTCAGAAATTGAACATACATCATCTCAAACCGACCAAATTATGGAAGCAGACTGTATTTAAGTCATAATCCCAAAAACAGATTGGTTGAAAAATCCTAACCACTGATTCGTGGACGCTTGTTTGTTTGTTGAAATGTGACCATTGGATATCTTTCAATTCTGACCGCCCAATAAATGTCCACCAATCCGATAGATAATCAAATAAGTGTAATTTAGTTCAGGATTAGGGCATTAAACGGGCTGGGCTGCAGTCCAAGCCCGGCCCACAAAGTAAAACTAGACCAAAGTCTAGCCCAGCCTATGATGGGCAAAACCAAAAGGCCCGGTTTGGCCCGAGCCCAAGGAACCCCACCATCTTTTGTGCAAGATCTAGTCCATTCATTCGCCATGCACGAGGCCATGGTAGATCACGGACGTTGCAAACGTCCCAAGAACTGTACACGAGGCCCACACCTCCATACACCATCCATCAAGTGGGCCTTATTAGACATTGTTAGTTTTGTATTCTATGGCCTACCCACTGAGTAGACCAGACTAACTGGTCTGAAATCGAGTTGGGTTCGAGTTTAGAAAATTTGGGTTGGGAATGATCACATGTTTATGGGTTAGGTTAGGTTAGGTCCGGTCCGGGTCGGGTCGGTATTGGGTTGAACCTAGAGAAATTAGGGTTGGGCACTTCAGGTAGGAATTCAGGTTGGGTTAGGCTCAGGTTAACCTTCAAACCCGTCCAACTCACCCGAATTTCACTTCTATTAGGCACATGTGCCATCATGTAGGACTGGACTTTTATAGTATCCATAGAATAATATAATAATTTACCAAATTTTAAAATAGATTGCAAATCCACATTCCCATGTCCTATAGATAAGCTGTATTTTGTGCTGGCAAGTGGAGCCCACCTTGCATGATTGAAGCATGTCTAAATCCGGTCTACAATATTTATATATTATTTATTTTAAATATTAAATATAAAACTCAAAAAAAAAATAATATGCTAGGTAACTCTGCTCAACTAGACAATATCTTCCAGTCGAGTCTATGTTTTTGAGCTTTTAAAACCATTCATAGGTTTTGTTGGCGACATGGCTCGGATAGATCCCTAACTATAGGTTTCACCTTAATGTGTGTCTTATATCCATGTTGTTCAACAGCTTCGCTGTATAATTTTAGGAGATGGGCCCAAACAAGCAGCAGATCCAAATCTCAAGTGGACCACACCATAGGAAATAGTGGGGTTTGAGCACCGAAAAAAACGTTTTGGGTGCCACCGAAATATTTATTTACCATCTAACCTTGAGAGATCACAGAGACTTGGATGAATGGACCACACAAATATCAGCTTAATTCAAAACTTTTGTAGCTACACTTAGAAGTTTTTAATGGTCCATCACTATTGTTTCGTGTGGTGTGATCTACCTGAGATTTGGATCTGCTGCATTTTTGGGATGATATCCTAAAATGATATGGAGAAACAGAAGGACGGTTTGGATAAGACTCATATATCATGGTGGGCCCTACAGTCAGGGATCCACCGAAGCGGCGTAGGAGCTTCGACATCTGATGATTTGTGTATTTGTACCAACCTTGCTGGAATTAGGTCAACTCGGGCCTTATCCGGCCAAGTCGGACTGAGTTGACCCGATAGCAGGCATATGATTGACCGCTTGAACTTAACAGGAGCCGTGTGGGGTCCATTCATGGTATTTATATGAGATCCATTTCGTTCATCAGATGCTTCCACATATATTAACCTTAATTTTTATTAGAGCTGGCATGGGATGACTCGACTCAGCAAACTCAACTGAACTGAGTGGCTGAACTCATTCAAATCCGACTCGATCTGAACTGAGTGGGTGAGTTGATCCGAATCGAGTAGACTTCGTCCAATCCAAACTCAAACTGAGTCGAGTTCGGGTCACCTAGTAAGTCGACTCAACTCGACCCAAAATCCAACTCGACTAGTGGTGTGTGTGTGTGGGTGTGTGTGTGTGTGAAACTCAGATCTGACATGCCATGCAGCTGATGGACAGGTTGTAATTTTGGCAAGTGCAACTAGGTATTGAGTTGTGATATTGCGCGCTTGTGTGTGTGTGTGTGTGTGTGTATGAAACTTAGATCTGAGATGCCGTGTAGCTGATGGACAGGTTATAATTTTGGCAATTGCAACTAGGTAGTGAGTTGTGATTTCAGCCCGTGGATACTTGCCACCCCCGACTTATCTTGGTGCAGACTTGACCTGACTTGGTACTTATGACGGGGTCGGACTTGGTCCGGATTAGTCCAGGACAGACCCAGACTTGGATCAGGTTATGCATGCTGGACTTGGTACTGAGTCAGGTCGAGTTTGGGTCAGGTCTATTTAAAAACTGGATCGAGTTGGGTCAGCCCTAACTCGGTCCGATTCGACTCGATGCCCAGCTCTAATTTTTGTGTGAAAAATCAACTCAGGTGGCCACAACAGTGAAACAGTGGGAGAGAATACCCACCATAGAACAATATCTTGCAATATCTGGGGCCCACATTTATGTCTATCCAGCCATCCAACCGATTTCATAAGAGACTCAACATGCACATTTTTAATTGATTTACTCTGGCCGACCTGAACTTTGTATCAGCTTGATGTTTGGGTTGCCTCGTTTTCATGGTGGTCCATAAGCGATGAATGGTTTGGATTCCAGATGTACATCCATGTGGCCAACAAAAGGCTTGTAGCTAGCTGTTGTGCACATGAGATATAACAGTTGTGCAGAAGCTGGCGAGCTGCAATTTCGATTTCCACTAGGGTGGTTGTAAACAGGTTGAAAACAGTTCAGAAGTAGCAATATCCATATCTAATATTCGATTTGGACATCAGATACGAATAGGGTTTGGAATATTATTAAGAGAAACAAGAACACGAGATGTAACAATTGTAAAAGAGCTGGCCAGTTACCTTTTCGACTTCTTCTAGGGCTGTAAATAGGTAGAGTATGAATTGGAAATTGCAATATCCATATCTGACATTCTACTTGGACCCCATATATGAATATGGTTTTGCATATTATCAGAGAAATAGGATATGAGCTGGATATGGATGTTATCCAATGAAGTAGAATATAGGTTAGATCATGTAATGAAAAATTAAAAAAAGTAGTTAAAATATCTAATAAATTTAACAAAAGTACTTAGAAATAAAACAAAAGTATTTCACCATAGATAAATACATACTGAATTAGTGAAAAATAGTAATTTTCATAACATAATTAACTAATATTAAGTTGTATTTCACAAAAAAAAACCTTACCGACTTTGGCAACAGATAAAGTCAAGTACAAGTAACAGTCATGTAGCCATTGAGGGCATTATGGCATTATGGCATTATGGCATACCCGTCAGCGCTAGATAGCCATGTAGCCACTGAGAAATTTGATAACCTTATAGCTAATGAGGTATGGAATAGTCGATATCGACTATGGATATTGGATGATCATTCCTTTCAAATATTTATCGGAATGCGTACAATATGCATGATGTGCATTTTAAGTAATTCATGTCGAGTTGCTTTCATTAATATCTGGGAGTAAGATTACATTCCAGGCTGTGGTTTGGTATAGGCTTTTGATTACATCATTAAGAAAAACCCTTGATTAAAAGGTAAAACTTAATTAGACTACCTCGTTACATGGCCTAGGGTAACATTAGCCCTAATTTGTGATCCTTGTCTTTAGAGTGGCTAGATCGCCAATCAGGCTGAGGAAGCTTGTGAAGGCATTAACGTGTGTAAGCTCTAATTAGCTCGTGGGTCTCACATACTGGAGATGAGATGGGGCTATCACATTGTGAAGGATCTAAAATCTCATGGGATCATGCCTTTGGTCTTTTGGATGGGTAGAAGGAGAGCTCCGTACCTTGGGACAAATGCTGCAACAGATCTACGCCATAGAACATAGCTCAATCCTTGGGATCCTGCAAGCTGGGTTTGCAGCATAGTGTAGGGCCTTGTTTATGAGGCCTTGTGCATGACACCATGGCTTTGCATGGGTCCTAGCACATGGTGTAAGGGAAACGGATTGGCTACTCCACCATGATGTGTTTGTTTCATCCATGCCGTTCATCCATTTTTATAGATCATTTTATGGCTTGATCCAAAAAATGAGAGGGATATAAATATGAGGTGGACCACACCACAGGAAAACAGTAGTGATTGGATATCCACCATTAAAATCCTCCTAAGGCCCACTGTACTGTTTATTTGACATCCAATCTGTTGATTACGTCATACAGACCTAGATGAAGGGAAAAAACAAAGATCAGCTTGATCCAAAACTTTTATGGCCCCCAAAAAGTTTCTAATGGTCGACGTTCATTCAAAATGTTTCATGTAATGTGGTCCACTTGAGATTGGTATATACCTCATTTTTGGTCTCGTTCGATAAAATGATCTAGAAAAATATATGAATGGCATGGATCAAACACATACATCATGGTGGGGCCCACAGAGCACCGACCATCTGCCATTAGCTGGTGGCAAGGGGAGTAGCCAATCCGTTTCCTGGTGTAAGGGCCTCCCAAAGGAGCAGAATGTTCAGATTTGTGAGACTCACTTTGCCGAGCGTCTGCGCTTGATTTTCTTTTTGCAAAGGAGTAAAAGAATGTTATACAGAAAGATCTCGATTTTCTCTAAGTGTCTGTCCTAAAAGTCTCTCACAAATTGATGAGTCGAGGGAATTTATAGGCCTGTGGGCTAGACTTTTTAATTCTGTGGAGATAGTTGATTTTGTGGGACCTCAACGTCAGCCTTAATAGCATTTTATGGTGCAAGGATCTTTATGCTTACCACAAGGGTGTTTTTGAACAACATACTCCTTAGTATAATGATGTGACATAATCTTGTGGTACACACTAGTACGAGATGAACTTGAGTAGTGCAATGAGTCCGTCAGACGTGTGGATGCTAATTTTAGCTAAGTACGTTACATGTCAAATATTACATATTTTTCTTCATTTATATCTTAGTTTGATGGACGTGATACTGCTTAATGTTATATTTTATACATGTTTATATTAAAAGGTGAATATAAGAGCTTGGATTGAAAAGAATGCTAAAAGCATGAATTTAGTGCTCAAGAATCACCAAGGCAAATGAGGGATTTCAGAGAGCAAGAATGGAGAATTCTCATGTCAAAGATTTTAGGAAACCAAGTATAAAGGATGGAGAAAAGATTGGCAAAAATACAAGTTAAACAGCAGAAAAACAGGACACTTTGTTGCCACCGAAAGTGCATAAAACAATCCGACAAGAAAATAGCTTAATTCGGTGCCACCTAAGCTTAATTCGGTGCCACTGAAGCCAGCTTCGGTGCTACTAAGCCAATTTCGGTGCCACTTAAGTACTCTGCATATATAATTTCATATGCGATAAATTTTAAATACGATTTCGATGCCACCAAAATTGCGCAGAATTGTCGACGCGGATTGCGTAATTTGAGGCGGTTTGTGGAAATTCTAAGTCGATGCATAAGAGGGGGATTCACAACTATAAATAAGAGTCCCTAAGACGTTCCTAAGCATCTTCTAAGATTCAAGGAGTGAAGCAAAAGGGTGGAGCCGCCGTCTAAGAGCTTTCTTCTTCTTCCTTAGTTGGTTTTTATACTTTGTTTGAGAGACTTTAGTTCAATCATGTCTATGATTGGCTAAACCTCTTAGTTAGGGCTAAGAGGTAAAGCTTGTAGCATGATTGAGATGTTTGCTTTACTTTGATTCATATTTTTATTGAACCTCATGGATTCAAGTTTTTTATTAAGGAATATTTTTAGTTTTTAATGGTTTGTTGTGACAAAATAAATTAGGTTTGCAATTGCTTTGAATATATTCTTTTCCCAATTTGATATTGTGAAATTAGTAAGTCCCATTATTCACCATTGTCCCTTAGGCATGGTATGGTGATGGAATCCTTCCTAATCTTCATAATTCTCCTATGATTGATTGTGGGGTTGGTATATCCTATTATTTGTCATCATCCCATGGGCATGGTTGGATGATGGAATCACTTCCAATCCTCACAACTCTCATCCATTGAGACTAGGTTCATGAGAAGTTCAGAGATTCAATTATCTTTATTTTCCAATTGGACAGGATAGGACTCCAATTCTAGTTGAATTTCCTAAATCAAGTGAGGTAACATCCTGATTGCTATAAGTGGATCCTTGGCACCCTAATTACCACCTTTAAATTGATTGTTTAAACTTATTCACAATTACTTTATTTAATTATTCAGATTTAGTTTTAGCTCTTCATCTGGTTCTAGTTCTAGTTAAATTCAGAAGACACACAAGTTTAGTCTCTATGGATTCGACCTCGGTCTCACCGAGATTATTACTACATCGCAACCCTACACTTAGGGTTGTGAACCAGTTTTTGGCACCATTGCCGGGGACTAATGGCTATGTTTTTCTGAAATTAATTAGTTTTGAAATTATGTTGAAATTATGACTAACTTCTTGTTTTGTTTTTAGGTTTTGATTTTTTCTGGAATTTTTTTTTTTCAAAAACTAACATTGTTTTCTGTTTTAGAGGGTCCTAACATAGAACTCCAATCCAGTAACATTCTTCTAACTTCTTCCCTTTACTTGCTTTCTATACTTGCTGTAGGAATTAGAAATAGAATTAAAATTTGGTATGGTTCATGCCCTCGCGGGTAAGGAACCATACTCTGAGATCTTTAAGAAAATGAGTTTTGGTTGAAAAATCGATTGACAAGTTAGAAAATCCTCAAATATTTTTGAAATATCATCTGAGAGCATGGCTCAAGAACATCAGATTGATGAAGGCCCTGTGCATCACACACCACTTATTAGGACGGTGTGTGATGAGAATGAATTGCATCGAGTTCCCTCGGTTCGAACTTTAGGAGATTATTTACAACTGGTAAGAATAAGTTCACCTTCCTACATAATTCTTTCAATTAATACAAGAAATGTGAACTTCAAACTTGAGATAGTCCAATTACTTCTAAAGTTTCATGGACTTGCTTCAAAAAATCCATATATGCATATTAAAAAATTTGAAGAGATTGTTACAACCATACATTTTATTGATGTTCCTCTTGGTACAATTAGCCTTAAATTATTTTCATTCTCTCTAAAAGAAAAGGCCAAATCATGGTTTCATTTATTAAGGCCTAGATCCATTGGCACATGGGCAAAGATGAGCCAGGAGTTCCTTAAAAAGTTCTTCCCAACTCATAAAACCAATGCTCTTAGACGGAAAATAATGAACTTCTCCCAGAAAAATAATGAGACCTTCTTTGAATGTTGGGAATAGTTCAAGGACTTACTTCTCACCTGCCCACACCATGGTTACGAAACTTGGCAGACAATTGATCTTTTTTATAACGGACTCAGTCCAAACATGTGCCAATTTGTACAGATGATGTGTAATGGTGAGTTCATGGATAAGAAACCAGAAGATACATGGGATTACTTTGAAATGCTAGCTGAAAACGCTCAATCATGGACACATCAAATCAAGATAGTACTCCTAAGGAAATGCCAACAGAGATAGGAATACATGTACTCAAGGAGGATGATATTAATGTACAGTTGGCAATTCTTGTATGAAAAATTAAGAACTTAGAATCTAAGAAGGAATCAACTCAGCCCAAAGCAGTCATCGAAACTGTATGTGGAATTTGTGAGAGCGATGTATACCTAATTAAAGATTGTCTTACAATCCCAGCTTTTCAAAAGGTGTTTCACGTTCAAGCATATACTCAAATATGTATCAATAACCACTTAGTGCACCAAATTCTGACATGCACACTCCTGATGAGTGGGACATTAATTGGGGAAATGAACCAACTACAAATGTAATTAAGTATCCACAAGGGCCATTTAGTGGACTTCCACTAAGGAGAACCCTTGAAGATACATTAGATGCATTTAGGCAAGAGCAACTGTAGGCTATGAATGAGCTTAGAACTTCGGTTGCAAGACTTGAGACACAATTGAATGTTAGGGAGACAAGGATCTTTCTGGTCCAACCACAACCTAACCCAACAAGACAATGTGAGATATGTGATCTCAACTCTTCAACTCAGCATCTGGAACATGTTAAGACCATCACCACCTTGAAAAATGGAAATGAAATAGACAAAGAGATTCAAAGGAAGGTTGAGAACCTAAGGAACCCAAAAACTGAAAGGATGGTGGTGAATTTAGCAATGCTCCATATGATAAAGAGCCATTGCAGGGATACAAACTCATGACCTCATTTCCCCAATGTCTCATCACATAAAAAAGGTTAAGTGAGAATCAAAATATTTTAGAGGTTTTTCAACAAGTCAAGATCAACACCTCCTTGTTGGATGAAATTAAATAGTTCCCATCTTACGCCAAATTCCTAAAAGATCTGTGTGCCGTAAAGTGGAAGATAAACGTACACAAAGAAGCATTTTTGACTGAACAGGTGAGGGCCATAATCAATCGAAACATTCCCCTAAAATATAAGGATCCTGAAGTCTTATGATATCATGTGTGATTGGAAAATATAAGGTTGATAACGCACTTTTAGAGCTTGGGGAAAGTGTTAATCTGATACCATACTCGGTATATGAACTGTTAGGGCTCAGTGAGTTGAAACCTACTAAAACAACATTACAACTAGCTGATCGCTCGACTAGAATACTGAGAGGTAAGATAGAAGATGTGTTGGTCTAAGTCGATAGATTCTACTACCCAGCAGATTTCATCATCTTGGACACACACTCAGCTTCAAATATGAGCGCTCAAATTCTGATCATATTAGGTCAGCCATTCCTGGCCACTGCCAATGCCATCATAGATTGTCAGAATGGAGTAATGAAAATATCTTTTGGGAATGTGACGATAGAATTCAATGTGTTTCATTTGCATAAGCCACAAGAGGAGGAGGAGCTGACCCAGAGATGAACTTGACAGATACATTTGAAGATGATAAGGCTCTTTTAACTGAAACTCCTGAATCTCTGAATGTATGTCTGGTGCCCTTTGCGGATTCAAACGATCATATTAGCCAGGAAGTTGATGCTGCTCCTACCACTAACACTAAAATCTTACCATTATAAGTGGAGGAGATGGATTCTTAACCAGAGCCTACAACTTCGGATTTTAAAGGGACCACGGTGAACAACCCTTTCGTTATTCAATTGTTTATGGTCTCTCATTTACCTCAACCTACTAATATTGAGTAATTATCTTCTGCAGGTGAATCATATATTCTCTAGAAACTTCCAAATTTTGATTGCGAATATGATGCTGAGGTCTGTAAACTTATCTGGACATTCATGCTCCAGGATATCCAAGCCGATTGTAAAAAGGGCTTTTAGATGATCTTGTTGAGAAACCTATTGAGAAATTTATTAAGATACTGGCTGAAGGAAGAACCGTGCTGCATGATTGAGTAGAGTAGCTTTCCCTTGCTTTCCTAGTTTATGATTAGAATTTACTACTTTCCTAGGATTTAGGACTAGGATAGGTTGTTTTCAGTTTGTTTCGTTGTTGTGCTAACCTATCTTCGCAATAAGAACTTTGGAAAAACCGCAATTCGCCTTCTTTGGGTATTATCTTCCCATCACTACTCCTTTCTTTTCATTGCCTTATATGCTTTGCATGCTCACATCTTTTGACAATGTAGATTTTTGGTTGGGAGGTGTGGATTAGGTAAACTAATTAAGCGTTTTCTTAGTTTTGAGCAAAAATTGTGGAAAATTTCAAATTTTCAAGATAAAAACTTGTTGGAAAATGATAATTTGTGTATGTAAAAATGCTTTGAGTATGATGATGAGCTAAAGATTAAATTTTAAATTATTGGAGTTTGATCAACTAGGTAACTTATCACCTAAGTTCTTGTACTCAATTAATTAAGAGGAAGTTTCAATATCATGATAATCTAAATCATAAGACAAGTTCAATTTACTTTCTGTGAATAGTATTAGAATTTCTGATTATTAGTATGATGATAATTGAAAGATATTGAGAATCGAGTTTGGAGAATTTTATCCATCTTAAAAGATGAAAAGAACTAGTTAAAAAAAAAACAGTGAGATCGACAAAAAGGTCATATATGGTGAAAAGATTGGAAAAGCTTGGAAAAGAATGAAAAATCTTAAAAAATGAAAAGATGAAAAAATTGAATGAATACAAATGACTGTCGATATAAAATAAAAAACTAGAAAAAGAAGGAAAATGAGAAAAGTTCGAAATTAGTACTTGAATTTTCAACCAATCTTGAAGTGATGAGCATGACTAACATTATGAAGAGATAGTATTTTTATGGGAAGTAAGTAATTTGCACTGAGCACATTGGAAAACTTGGTATATGAACTTATGCTCTAAGTTAAATAATAAAGAACCTACTTGATTGATTGATTATGTAATTCGGCTCTAAGTTTTCAAAATCTCACTTTTCGCGCCTTCATTCTACTCATTCATACTTGATCGTACAAAAGATTATTTTCTGAAAGAGGTTTGAACATTGAGGATTGAAGATTATTACATGCATGTTTTACTCGGGACTAGCAAAATGCTGGTTGAGGAGTGTATTAAGTGTCAAATATTACATATTTTCCTCCATTTATATCTTGGTTTTATAAACATGATATTGCTTAATGTTATATTTTATGCATATTTACGTTGCAAAGTAAATCTGAGAGTTCGAATTGAAAAGAATGCTAAAAGTATGGATTTAGTGCTCAAGAATCACCAAGGCAAATGAGGGATCTTAGGAGACCAAGAATGAAAAATTCTCATACTAGAGATCTTAGGAAACCAAGTACAAAGAATGGAGAAAAGATTGACAAAAACACAAGTTAAACAACAGAAGAACAGGACACTTTGGTGCCACTGAAAGTGCACGAAACAGTCCAACAAAAAAATAACTTAATTCGGTGCCACCTAAGCCAATTTCGGTGCCACCAAGTACTCTGCACATATAATTTCAGATGCAATAAATTTTAGATATGATTTCGGTACCACTGTTCACCACCCCAAGTGTAGGGTCGCAAAGTAGTAATAGTCTCGGTAAGACCGAGGTCAAATCCACAGGGACTGAACCTTGTACGTATTCTGAAAGTAACTTGAACTAGAACTAAAGTAAGATGTGATGTAAATCAGAAGGATTTAAGAGAAGAATTGTGATGTATTTAAACTAAAAGTTGTAAAATTCAAAGGTGGGGAACTAGAGATTCCAAGGATCCACTTGTAGAAATCAGGGAGATTTATGCTTGATTCATAAACACAACTAAATTTAGAGTCCCATCCTCATCCAGTTGGAAGATATATCATTAAAAATCCAAATTTGAACTTCCTTTGATATAATTTTCAATAGAAGATAGGTATGAGAATTAGAATTGATTCCATCACAAAACTATGCCCATGAGACAAAGCAAACAACAAAATTTAGCCAATCCACATCCAATCTAAGGGTTGTATGAATGTTAGGAATGATTTTATCATCCAACCATGCCCAGGAGATGATGGTGAACAACAGGGACTCCTAAATTCACAATCCCTATAATGCTAAGAACATGCTCAAAGCTATCACAGATCCGTTGTAATTTAAGTCACAACAAACCATTAAAAATTGAAAGCATTCCTTAATATCAAACTATAATCAAAGAGAGTTCAACAACCAAGAATCAAAGCAATAGATAACCACCCATCACGCTACAAGCTTCACCTCTTAGCCCTAGCTAAGAGGTTTAGCCAACCATAGTCATGGTTAACCAAAAGCTTTTAAAGAAAGAGAAAAAAAAACAAAGAAGAAAAGGAATAGAAGAGGAAGAAGCCTAGTCGTCAGTCCTCGACGCTCTTGATTTGGTGCCTCCATGGCTGCCCACTACCTGGCCGATCCCCTTTTTCTCTCTCTCTCTCCCTTCTTTTTTATAGGCACTGGGAGTCAGTGTTGTGTTGTTAGAGACGGTGGAGAAGGTGTGCGCAACAGAAAACGCAAGGCATCCTGTGTTTGAGGCTGGATTTTCGAGACGGTGAACATCCTTGTCTTGGATCTAGCTTCATGGTTGGGGTCAATCGCCCCTTTCTGAGCTTTTAGACGATCCAGATTGGCCGGCCAATCACAGCCATGATTGCACTATGGCCCACAATTTTTGGACGTGCGGTTATGCACATACTTGCATTTGGAACTACGCTGACATGCTCGGTGGGCCCATGATCGGTGTCATCGGAAAAATCCGCTCTACATGTGTTTTGATCAAATTTTGGTGCGGCCTACAGAATCTTTTACTAAGCCGTCCATCCTACGTTTGACGGTGATCTACATGTGTACACATACATGGGACTAAATGAAAACCTTGGCGTGAGTCGTGGCCAACCCCCGAAGTGAATGGACGGTCTCGATCTTCCATTGGGATGATCATGGTGACCCACTGAGCACACCCCGGATAGATAGCATCCACCCACTGTCTGCGTGCGTGAGAAGGGTTGGGTCAGCCTCGACTTTGATCGGGCTGACCAACCAGTGCAACGCGGGAGTGCACCGCCTATGCACTCGCACGACCCTAGGTGGGTTCCAGTGTGATATTCGTGAGGAATCCGCTCCATCCATCCATTTTGCCACCTCATTTTAAGGGTTGAGACCAAACTTGAAGCATATCTAAAGATCAGGTGGGCTCCAAATTGATAATTTTTGGGTTGATCTGTCCGTTGAACCACTTCTACAAGGATCCAATAGCTGAAATTCGACATATACGGTTGGTTTAACATCCTCAAGCCAGATATAAATTTTTGAGCTAAACGGATGGAGGGAACCCTGTGATCTTGCATTTAGGGCGATTTTCAGGCCTCTTGGACTTCAATTGCTTGATTTTCTCAGATCTTTGGCGTGTAATTTCTTCGATCTCGGTTCCCTAGGGTTCATCTCTAGCCTTGGTGATTTCTGAGTATTAAATCCATGCTTTCACCCTTTTTCAGTCCAAGCTCTTAAATTCACCTTGCAACACAAACACGATTAAAATAGGGCATTAAATAGTATCATGTTCATAAAATCAGGTAATAACTGGAGTCTATTATGCAATATTTAACCCTCAATAGCCATCAAAGTAACTTCGGTGCCACCAAAATTGCGCAGAATTGCCGACGCGGATTGCTTAATTTGAGGCGGTTTACGGAAATTCCAAGTCGGTGTGTAAGAGGGGATTCACAACTATAAATAGGAGTCCCTAGGACGTGCCTAGGTATCTTCTAAGGTTCACGGAGTGAAGGAAAAGGGTAGAGCCGCTGTTCAAGAGCTTTCTTCTTTCTTCCTTAGTTGGTTTTTATTCTTTTTTTGAAAGACTTTAGTTCAATCATGTCTATGGTTGGCTAAACCTCTTAGTTAAGGCTAAGAGGTGAAGCTTGTAGTATGATTGAGATATTTACTTTTCTTTAATTCATGTTTTTATTGAACCTCATGGATTCTAGTTATTTATTAAGGAATATTTTTAGTTTTTAATGGTTTGTTGTGACAAATTACAATAGATCTGCAATTGCTTTGAATATCTTCTTCTCCCGATTTGAGATTGTGAAATTAGTAAGTCCCGTTGTTCACCATCATCCCTTGGGCATGGTAGGGTGATGGAATCCTTCCTAATCTTCACAATGCTCTTATGATTGGTTATGAGGTTGGTATATCATGTTGTTTGCCATTGTTCCATGGGCATGGTTGGATGATAGAATCACTTCCAATCCTCACAACTCGCATTCGTTGAGACTAGGTTCATGAGAAGTTCAGAGATTCAATTATCTCTCTTTTCCAATTGGATAAGATATGACTCTAATTCCAGTTGGATTTCTTGAATCAAGCACGGTAGCATTCTGATTGCTATAAGTGGATCCTTGGCACCCTAGTTACCACATTTAAATTGATTGTTTAACCTTATTCACAATTACTCTATTCAATTATTCAAATTTAATTTTAGTTCTTCATTTAGTTCTAGTTCTAGTTAAATTCAGAAGACACACACGTTCAGTCCTTATGGATTCAACCTCGGTCTCACCGAAATTATTACTACATTGGAACCCTACACTTGGGGTTGTGAACAAAGTACCAAAGATTAGGTGTCAATAGGTTCCCCCACCCATGTGACGCAACATCAGCATTTAGTGCTTTTGGTATGTCGGAGCATCACGCAGGTGCTTTTTGTCATCTCTTCGTATTTTGGTTGCTAACTATAAATAACATCCATTTCTCTCATCTAGTTATTTCGAATCTTCACTCCTTGCTCAATGCCTATAGTTCGAGCGTAGGGTAGCGGGGCAAACTTAGTCATTTGAGCAAGTGTGCTCACAGTAATAAGGGAAAAACCCTCAAAGGTTATTGCCAAGGCTCTAGCTTTGAAGCCTGTAAAGTCTTAGGCTTTTGGCACTAGCGTAAATGAAAGTAAAGGCGTAAGAGATATTGCTGGTGCAGGGGAATAGTTGAAGAATGTCATGAGTGAGAATGCTGAAGAATTGAGATGACAGATGTTGTTGGCAGTGAGATAGATTTCATTGCGAAGCTTATAGGGGCATTGCATGTTGTCGTTGCCAGGACGACTAGAGTAGTACTTACAATTATATGACTAGCTATCTCAGAGCTTGAATTACGATCTCTGTCGTCAGTAGTCTTTGCATTGCTCTAGTTTTACACCCTTTGATTTACACATTGTGCTTAACGTAGAATGTCACTTCATCCTTGCATATATTTGTGTTGTGTGGTGGCGCTTGGTAGAGGATATTGTAGTTATGCATCCTGGAATGACTTTATGCACTAATGGAATGTTTTAAAATGAACGAATTTCATCTTCTCTTTCTTGTTTGTATCATAATTAAGCCATATTTATTACAATAGAAGTTGAATGAATAACAATGTATGTTTTCTATGAGATGACCTTAATCGTAATCGCACAGGCTTGACTGTTTGGGGGTGACATGTGGTTACTCTATGATGCTGGGTACAACACTTGCTTGAGATGGCACGATGCTTGTTCATGCCATGTTATGGCACAAGGATGATGCAGCTTTTGAGTTCTTCGATATTAGAGGTGACCTTGATCGTACTTCAGCATGGCGAGTGCAAAACCGTGTCCAAACTTGAGATGAATTTTATAATAAGAGTATGAATTTTTTTTATTTATCATTCTTCAAATATCATCACATATATATAATTCTTATGCAATAATCATTGGAGATGGTAGTTTAACTCTTAAGTTATTGAGCTATATGTCCCCTCACGTCTGATGGTCATATGCTTGATAGTTATTGAAAATGATTTGCAAATAAGAGAATCTTACTTGGATGTCATCGGTCTTGTAGTTTATCCATGTGTGGGAGACTAAATGAGTGATCTGATGGGGAACAACTAAGTGATTATCGATAATACTATCACTATTTTGACTCATAGGTTGTCACACCCCGAAAACAGAGCTCGAGGCACTACCTTCGCTCTTGGGATGTGACTCAGGGATTTTTTTTTTTTGGTATTGCTAGTTTGGTGGTGTTCCCCCTTTAACCATGATATACAATATTGCAAACAAGATGTAAGAGCAACTAAAAAATGAGATTCTATTTCATTTATGAATATATACAATTGTTTAGTTACATTGTTACATTTTCAAAAGACCAAGCTGAATGAGATGTAGTTTCTCTTCTCGCTCATCTACCTTAATTAGTTATGTCACCTGAAAGAGATAAAAGACACCTGGAATGAGCTTTATAAGATCAATGGGTACATCTCTACTCACGAGATAAGATAAACTACAACGTATGCAATAAGCAAGATGTATAAATACATAATCATACATATCAAATATTAAAATCAGTAAATTAGAATAATGAATGTGATGAGTATGAAAGCCACCTCCAACATAACCATCTCCATCATAGCATGATAAATTATAACATATACCCACAGGTATCTATGGACAATGGAAATTGGCGCCCACGCAAATTTAAATGTTTTTGGTATGAAGGTGGGAGTTAATAGGCCGATTTGTAAATGTTGGAGTCGCCACTAGCCACTTAATCTCAGAATCCCGTAGTCGGCTAAAACTTATGAAATATGTAAGGTTGGAGAAATCCAAAGACTTTCTTACCTTAGATTGACTTCTGGTCTGCGATCCGAGATTCTGAGTAAGAGCCCTCGGTTACAAAGAGGGAAGGGGTTAGAACCCTCTTTGCCCATACAAATGTACGATCTCTACTTGGTGTGGAAAAATAATCTTAAGGGATGATGGATGTTGTGGTCGAGATGGGACTAGGCATATACATAAATTTCTAATGCAGTAAGATCCGAGATTTCGACAAGCCACAAAGCATACATCCAATGGTGTGTTTAGAAGACGGATGTGATGATGCTTATGCAAAGAAATAAGAAAAACGGACTAGACTACTAGGAGTTTCTGATGTGACAGGATCTGATGTACGACAAGTCACAGAGCATACGTTCACTAACAATCTAAAGGAGCAGGGGAGTTGAAAAGGGAATAAATGTTATGATGAATGCTTGGGTATGAGATGAATGGATCTTCGGCTTGAACTTGAATTGGCTAAAACATGAGTTATAGCATGATCAATCCGGGCTAGACTTGGGATTGAGAAAGTTAGGAGGAGGCTAAGAGACGGCTAGAAAAATCTGATATTGGAGGCTTGGGAGCTCTCACTCACCCTCACTCTCTTCTTCTCTCTCTCTCTCTCACTTGGAAAGTAGGAGTTGTTGTTGTTATGAAAATTTGAAGAGGAGAGGGCTATTTATAGCCTTCTCCAATGGTAATGTGGCAATTGTTGGGTTTGAGAGGGGTAAATGCTGACATGACAGTTTGAGATTGGTTGGGGGGAGAGAGACGCCACGTGGTGCACTCTCATTGGCTCTTTGTATTGGTAAAATAGTAAATAAGGTTGGTTGGAGGGGTAATTCTTATAAAAGTTGACTTTCAGACACTGTGACAGCTGTTGCTTGGAGGACACATGCACCTTGCGAGCAGAGGTAATCCAAGTACTGCCAGTTGTAGTCAGACTATTACCCGAGCCAGGCTCGAGCTGTGGGCTTGTTTGGTGCTCTGGTTCATCTGATAGTCTTCTTTTCGGGTTTTTTGGCTCAATTGGGTGTATTTTATGCTGATATGGATCTAATGGGCTAGGTTGTGGGGTTTTGGCTTCGGGTTAGGGTTTCAATTAGGGTTTTGGGTTCAGATTAAGGTTTTGATTAGGTCTTGGGGGTTTGGATTAGGCTTTTGATTAGGGATAGGGGTTTGAATTATTGATCATGGTTCGGATTGTCCTTACCTTTTTAAGATGTTAGCCTGGGTGGGGTGTCTACAGATGCCCCTCTTTGGCAGAGGTTGCGAGCAACCGAGGGCCAAGCTAGTGGACACCCCACCCTTCTGGTCGGAAAGGATAGTGATTCAAATCTGTTGCCTGCCATTGTATCATTATCAGTTCATTGTTTGAAAACGAGATGACTTGCACATATCATAGGGTTGAGGAAAACGTTGTGATTGTCCCTGCACGTTGGTGCAGCACTACGGGTCACCAATCACAACCCTTTCATGTGAGATTATTAATAGCATTAGAGGGTAAGTCTGAAAAGTAGGGCCTCTACACGTTGGTGCAGCTTTACGAGGATTCCGGTACTGTTTGGTTTGTCGTTCCTTTGCTACGTAATCACCTTAGGAATATTCATTCCGTTTGATCGATGGTTAGCTGCCCTGTACATTGGTACGACTTTACGGGGAACTCACTATGCCAACTTGGACTCATTCCCGACTAGGTATGTGCAGGTAATCTTTTACCATGCAATCTGCTGATTCTGATACTTTGGTTGTAATGGATTGTCGTCACTTTGAGTTTGATTATTCTTTCCAGAGATAGATTCAATCATTTTTACTCACATTCGTATGACTGTCCAGATATAGAGATCGGGCCAACCATACTTGTATCATGCATAGATTTGGTCATTTTCTCAGGAAACCGGGAGAGATCGAATCTTATGTATCTGTTTGCAGTGACCGTAACTGGAGAATATGGAAGATTCCTCATTGTACTGCACGCCGCGTGTGTTTTAAAAATTTTGTTTGAAAGCTATTCCCCTTGGAACTAGACTCCTTGGGGATTTTATTTAAAAATATTTTTTAGATTTTTTGAAAAATATCCGTTGGATCTCGCGGGTGGGCTTCGTCGTTTGGTTTTTATTATAAGAATTGATAGTTGCATTACCTCCACGGATAAGCTGATGGGGCTAATGGTTTGGAATATTTTTTGGATTTTTTGAAAGATCCCTCTGATCTTGCCGGTGAGCATAGTCGTCCGATTTTTATTATACAGTTTAGATCAAATAGTCAGATGGCCTCCACTAATGGAATAATGGGGCATCTAATCATCATTTATTGGATTTCTCAGAATTTTCTTCTTTTTCCCTTTTTTCTTTAGATTTTCCAGCAATATATCTTTTCATTTTATTAAGATTCCCCATTTCTCGCGAGATTTTGAATTTCTCACGAGATTTTGAGATGAGAAACCACTTTTCATGGGGAATCTTCTCTGTTACTCTTTTTTCTCTTTTCTTGGGCTTTTGTCTAATGGACCAAGTGGAGATCCGGACGTCTTATCTCATCATGGGGGACAAGCCCGCTGTTCCATGTATTTTCAGTCAGGGGCGGCAGTTCAATTACCGCCGGTTCATGCGTTTGTCCGCTGGTTCGGGCTAGGTATCGATCCGATGGGTGTGGCCTCCTTCCCTATTTGTTTTCACTTCCTGGACGTCCAGGGACACCATTGTAGTCCCTGGAAGCTCTCTTTGGCCATTGATCTCGACGATTTTTCTGATTTCTCTCCTTCTTTGTTTTTCAGGTGGATGATACATGGATTTCATCATGTTTTGATTTGGTTGGATCTTCTTTGTAGGATGTTTTTGAAGGAGTTCATCTGTGGCCTTGAGTCTTATTTTCGGCCTGGGAGAACTATGATCGAGACCATTGAATCATTTTGGCTAGATCTCAATTAATGAATATTGCTAGACTTTTATTTTGGGCCATAGGGATGGCTGGATTTTTTTTTTATTGTTTATTATTTTTTATTTTGTTAGAGTGGGGTGTGATAAGAAAGGGAGCCCCACTCTTTTATTTGGTTTTTATCTTTTCTTGTTTTTTGTTGGTGATGATCTGGACCATAGGATGGATGATTTAGGGCCCACTTGAGCATTTTGATGGTATGGATCTTGATGGCGGGCCACCACTTGTGGAGTGGGTCACCCATTTTAGCTTGATTTTTTTTATTCCATGAAGTTCCTCTAGTGGGCCTCAAATCATGGTCTTGATTTAGTCAAGTTGGAATGTACCTTGATTTGGATATGTAGTCCCAGGAGATGATCTTGTGAAAATATGGACTTATGGAAGTGAGCCTGAACTATGGACATGTGGGCCGAGAGAATGGGCCTTGGAGAAGTAGGCTTGAGCCTTAGAAACATGGGCTTTTGAAAATGGGTCTTGATGGGCTTTAAGCATTTGGGCTTTAATGGCCCTGCAGAAGTGGGCTCTTGAAAGTGGCTTGGGCCTTAGAGACATGGACTTTTGAAAATGGGCCTGGATGGGCTTGAGCATTTGGGCTTTGATGGGTCGTGAAGAAGTGGGCTCTTGAGAGTAGGCTTGGGCCTTAGAGACATGGACTTTTGAAAATGGGCTTGGATGGGCTTTGAACATTTGGGCCTTGACTGTTGACTTGGCCTTTTTATCTTTGGATTTTGACCATTGACTTGGACATTTGACTTTTGACTTTGACCATTGACTTGGGCTTTGACCATTGACTTGAGATTTGACTTGGGCTTTTTAACTTGGTCATTAACTTGAGCCTTAACTTGGAGGCGAGAAGGATGCTTACCTATAAATCTTGCTTGTGCAGCATGCCTCACCTTAGTAGAAATGAGGCTGGCCCTTCCCGTCAGTCTGCTGATCCGTGTTACGTTCCTTGTGAGAGCCGTCACTTATCTGTGTGGCCAGGGAGGGTGGTGCTCCTGCGATCTTGAGGGGTCGTGGAGTCAGGACGCATTGGCCTAACTGGTTTTATGATCCTCAGCCTCTGTTCTTTGAAGTACTAGAGCGTACACCTTTTGCCGATCTGTTCCGAGTTCGTCTTAGCAAGACAAATATGTCCCTTTTGTCTGTTTTGACGAAATGGTGGCATGCAGAGACCCACACCTTCCATTTGCCCTTCGAGGAGTGGGGGATCACCCCACACGATATTTATATGTAGCTAGGTCTGAGGTATAATGGGGGATCCATCCCTTTTAGGGATAATCTCCCGATACCTTCTCCTGACGATTGGATGAGCTTGCTGGGGATGATGCCAGATCCTTCTGAATTTTCTGGCCATCGGTTCAAACTACTTTGGCTGTCTGCCAATTTTGCCTGGCTCATCCCTAAGACCGAGGCCGCGACCGTTATGAAGGCCCGTGCCTTGATATCGTACATCATGGGGGGCGATGATTTTCTGTCATGGGAATGAGCTGGTGAGTTCCCGTTTGTTGACGCTTGTGGCTGACATTACCTTTCCCACACCGTATAATTGGAATGCGGCTTTCCTTGCTCATTTGTATGACGGGTTGGATAAAGCCAGTCGATGCCTTAGTAGGTCTTTGACTGGTTTCTATCCGGTCATCAAGGTACTATTAAGTCCTTTTATTTGCATACCCCCCCTTGAGGTGATTGCTCATAGATTCTGATTGAGGCCCTGTGCAGGTTTGCTTTAAAAAAAAAAAACCATTTTTCGCATCTAGCGCCCACTCTGATCAATCTTTCTCCTCCCTTTACCCATATGATGCTGTGGTATAAAGATAAACGCAGTCACACACATAGTTTTCCTGACCTTGTATGGAGGTCAAACATCGATGCCCTCATCCCTGATGATGTAACCAATTGTTTTGTCCCCTTGTTAGTTGCTCCTACTTGTTTTATCTTTGATTTTTCAGTTTTCTGCAGTTTCGCACTAGGTCGTATCTTCGGTCAAATGCGGCGCTTACTCCCGCAGCTCAGGAGGCTTTTCAGGCCTCGCTTCGGCGTCACATCCTAGAAGACTTTAACATGATGAAATGGTATCATGGGGAGAGGCTCTTTTGATATTTGACAGATAGTCCCTTGGTTCCATTTAGCCCCTCGATTGGTCCGTCAGATTGGAGGACGGTACCCGAGTGGGAGTTGACTGCTGCTTTGGAGGAGTTTAATGCCAGTGCCTTTATCGATTCGGTAAGGGAGTATAGCTCGTGGTGTGAGCAATATGGTATTGGCCTGATCTTACAGCCTGCCTATGCTCCGGGCAATGGTGCGTGTTTTGCTAGAGGGGGCTTTTGGGGCCGCATGTTCGTCGGAAGGATACAAACGACTATATACCTGATGACGATTAGTTCCATAGTATCATGTGTATCACATATCACCAGTTGTATAATCTTCTGTATATATGAAATTTTGGTCGCTTGATGCTGCTTCTCGGATTGTCCTTGATTAGTTTTGTAATCTCATTTTGACTTTTGAGCAAACATTTCGTGTTCCAAAGCCCCTGAAGTGGACCCCACCTTGATTTTGCTGAGAAGTGGGCTCAGGTGATAGTCAGACTACCGTCACTGACTTTTTTCCTGTCATTCAGTCATGTCAGTGATACAGAGGTGTCAAGGTCTGATGGCGGCACTCGGATTATTGCCGACGATAATTGGATTATCGCTTCCGTCCGTCTTTTCTTCCAGCAAGCTTCCTTCTTCTCTATCCGTTCCTCAGCCCTTTTCCTGGTTATTCTCTCCCTGCTCAGACCGTCCGATCATTCCCTTTTGTCCCATTTCCTTCTTTTTGTCTCCTTTCTTTGTCCTCTTCTTCTTTGTCTTTTTATCTCTTTTATCCTTTATTATGGCTGGATTTGGTGGATCCCTCATCAATGGTGATAGTATGGTAAGTGGGGACCCATTTATGGGTGTTGAAGGTGGTTGGATGGAGGTTAATGGTGGAATAATGGGCCCTCTTGAGGAAGTCAATGCTATTTATGGCATTGCTCCTCCTACTATTAATGGTGAAGATGGGATGTGGTTGGGAGGATTTGGTGGGTTGGTTGGGCTTGGTGGGCCTATGCCAAGTGGGCCACCAGGGTTTTTGGATGATGCGATGATGGTAATGTATGGTTCGATTGATGGGCACATGGGGGTGATGGGTATGGATGGCGCGGATGATAGGGTGGTGATGGCGGATGGCGTGGGTGTGATGGATCGGGCTCGAATGGATGGTGGGTCAAATTTTGATGGTTTGGATTTGGCAAGTGATGAACCTCCTGCAGCTGGCTTAGGTCAGATATTTGGCATGAATTTCGAGGCAGTGATGGGACAGGCTACTTTGGTCAGGGATCAGGGTGCCACTCCATTCAGCTACTGGGGTATTTTAGGTGTTGCAGCTCCTAGGGCATGTAATTTTCAGACTGCTCCTGATGTGACGATCATTGGAGGATCGGGCCCACCTGTTACAGCTTTTCAGGATACACTTCGGGATGTGTTGGGCGAGTCAGGCTTTTCTCGGCACCATGAGATAGAACTGCTGGATGAAGGCATGCCCTTTATGATTCACCTGTGGATACAGGGTTCCAGATTGTAAAGGGTGTGCCTGTTTGGACTTGTCGGCTGTTGCCACGCCGCACCTTTTCTGAGCGGTTGCATATCTAGATTAAGAGTCTGACTGAATCCGAGGTCTTTGAGCTGGGTTCCTTGGGCTTCCAAGAGGTTCTTCACTTCCACCAAGTTCGCCTAGATTGGCGACTGTTGATGCGGCATTGTATGATTGGGTCCCAGCATTGAACTTGTTTTCCTTCAATGATTTGGAGATGGGCCCATCTTTAGAGGAGTTTGCCCACCTTTCTGGTCTTCCTCTCATTCGGGAGCCTTATGTTCCTTCATATGAGCTGGTTCGTCCTGTTGATCTGACCTCCTGGTTTGGATTTTCAGTTGCTTTTCCCACTGCAGAGGGTAGGGCCGATGAGCTTTCACTTGAGCTTCTGTATGATCGTTGTTCTACTGCTCGAGCAGGTCATGAATACGATTGCTAGCTTCAGTGCTTGAATACACTGATATTCTGTGTCCTGGCTGAGTTGCTCTTCTCAGGCTGGCGGTAGTCATCATTAGCAGTTTTACTTGATGTGTTCCGGCGCGTTCTGGGCTGTATGAGTATCGTTTTTATGGTGCTAGCGGAGCTCTTTTTTGGGCCTGATCGAGTGCTCTCTCGGTCACACTCGTATCCTCCGAGGTTGTTGCTCATTCCTCCAGGTATTTTTTACTTTTGTCTTTTCCTTTTCCCTGCTTCGTTATCTGCTTGCAACTTATACTCGACTTGTGCCTTTCTCTAGGTATGGCTGTAGGAGCACTTTTATATGACCCCTCTTCTTTTGTAGCTTGACTCCCATCGTGATGATGTGATGTCTCTATTACTTGATGGTCTTCCCCTTGGTGCAGAGGCCACTGAGTCACTTTACTGTCGTATACTTTCTCAGCTCCGATGATGGGAGATTAGCTGGGAGGCTCCATGGCTCTGTCATACTCCTTTGATTTGTAGTGCAGCTCGCACTCCTCTATTGTTGCTGGGCCTCCGAGGATACTGGTCTTATCATCCTACTCGCTTTCTGCGGCAGTTTGGCTTCTTACAGGATGTTCCCGACTTCGCCTTTTCTGGATTTGGACATGCTCCTCTTCCTTCTGACTTGATCGCTCTGTATCGACGTGTCTTGATTTTCCTTGCAGGGCTCTTTAGATGCGGTGGCTCTGGAGTTTGAGTCTTGCGCTCCACCCTTGGCGACAGTGCCATACCAGCGATGGGTGGTAGAGCAGTCGCTTTATTATTAGGTCCCCGGTTGGCACTTGGCGGATGAGACCGATGATCGAGACATGGTTGGTGATACTGTTTCATCCTCCTCATGTGTCGATGATTTGTTGGAGGCATTCGAGGAGCGGCCATTCATTGATCCGTCATTTCTACTAGCGACACATGGCCACCTCATATCTGAGATTTCTGTCCTTGACCATTCCTGTGAGGATATGGCCCATCGATTGGCAGTGAGGAGGCGGTATGATGAGAGCATGTTTGCTGCGCATCGTCTTGAGAGGGATGAGGTCTTCTATCTGTGCATGGAGGTAGAGCGACTTAGATAGAGATTGTCGATGTATGAGGGATAGGGGCTTACCTGGGGTCCTTGATTTTGACCAGTTGCTTGTCTTGTATGGATGGATATGGTATTTTTTATTTTTTTTATTTTTATTTTTGGAAGTAAAAAAAAAGTGATGTAAAAGACTTTTGACAAGAAAGAATATTTTTATGTGTGCCAAAACTTGTGAATGCTAGCTCAGGTTTGATTTATGCTTTGGATGATTGGGATCAGAATACTGAGCTCAGCCCACGCTGCATGCAATAGTCTGGATTGTGTACTAGAGATCTTGGTTCCCTGAGAGTGTGTCTAGGATCGTGTCATTTGGTTTTAGGTAGAGTTTGATGGCATACTGATCCGAAGTTGGTCCTTTCTTTGCATCTCTTTGTTGTGCTTGTTGCCTCGGCTTCTTCTGTACCTGCACTTTTATATATTTTTTATTTTTTATTTATTAGCCATTTTTGCTCGTAGCACCCTTTTGGGTTTTCACTACGACTGACTTTTCCCGTCATTTTTGCCTGTAGCGTCCTTTCGGATTTTCACTACATCCTGGGTTTTTTATCTTACTTGCCTCTTAGCAGCCATGCTGTTTTTACCCTTGGCGCCCTTTCAGGTTTTCACCAAGTTCGCTACATGCTCGTCGTTTTTACTCAATTCGCCCTTTCAGGTTTTCAACTCGCCCTTTTGCTTAGGCATGTTTCTCTCTCTTTCTATTTTTTTTGTTTTTATTTTTTTATTTTTTGAAGTGCCGAAAGAGACGGAGAGGTTTCCTTCATAGCCGACCAAATGATTACCCTTTTGTCTTTGTCTTTGATCACAATCGTAAGCTGTTTTATGTCGGTTGTATAATTCGAGGATGGGCATGACCTTATTTTTTTTCTCCATTTTTTTTCTTCTTTTTGAGATTTTCTGTCTTTTCCTTCTTTTCTCTTCTTCTTTTTCTTTGTTTCTTCTTCTTTTTGTATATTTTTTTTAAATTTTATTTGTTAGGGGGAAGTGATGGGTACAACTTTGTGATTGTATTCATTGATAAGGTTATGTATAATTACCCATGATAGATCTTCACGTTGTCAGCGTTAATGAGCTCAGGAGGATCTTCTCCTCTCAGACTGGTGAGCCGAAGAGCGTCTCCTGGAAGTACCTCCAGAATGATCAGCGGTCTGTCCCACGAGGGTTTGAACTTTCCTCTGGGATCTGGCAAGTGCGGCAGTAAGATACGCTTCATGACCATGTCACTGACTTTGAAACTTCTTTTTTGGACCCTCTTGTTGTAGGCCTGGACGATCATTCTTTGATAGCATTGCGAGTGACTTAACCCACACATGCACTTTTCGTCTGCCAGATGCAGTTGATCGTATCTTGCTTGTTGTCACTCACCTTCCTCGACTTCACTCTCCAGCAATACTTGGAGTGATGGGATTTCAATTTCGACTGGTAACACTGCTTCTATTCCGTATGCGAGTTCGTATGGGGTTGCGCCTGTAGCAGACTGTACAGACGTTCGATAAGCCCAGAGTGCGTATGAGAGCATTTTCGACCAATCGCGATACGTATTGACCATTTTCTCCAGTATACGGATGATAGTCTTGTTTGTAGCTTTAACCCCACCATTCATTTGAGGACGGTAGGGGCTTGACCGATGACATTGAATCTTGAATTTGTTGAGGAAATTACTCATTCTTTTATTGATGAACGGAGTCCCGTTGTCTATAATAATGGTATGAGGAACCCCGTATCGGCTGATGATATTATTCTTCATAAAATTAATTACGTGAGATGTTAGGATGGTGGTATAGGATGCTGTCTCTATCCATTTGGTGAAGTAATCTACCGCCACCAGGATGTACTCATGCCTGTTTGAAGCTTTGGGGTTGACTTTGCCGATGATGTCAAGTCCCCATATAGAGAAGGTCTATGATGTCGTCAGGTTGTAGAGTTCAGAAGCAGGCACATGGATCTGGTTCGCATGTTCCTGACACTTGAAGCATTTCCTCACGTGTTTGCAGCAATTTGTCTCCACATTAACTAATAGTAACCGAGCCATAAGATCTTCTTTGCCATCATATGTCCATTCATGTGAGGGCCACATAGTCCTTCATAAATTTCTGACATGATCTGTGTCGCTTCTGTTTCACCCACGCAACGGAGAAGAACTTGATTGAAGGATCGCTTGTAGAGGATGCCTTTGGTGATCGTGAACTGGGCCGTTAGTAGTTGGATAGTGCAACGATCGGTTGATGTCACTCCTTCTGGGTACGTTTGATGCTCGAGATATTCCTTGATGTCTGTGTACCACGGCTGATCGTTCAGAGAGGTTTCGGCTTCGTCGATCTGTAGGCAGAACGCGGGTTCTTCATGGAGCTCAACGATGAGTTCCCATTCAGTAACTCCTTTTAGGATTTCCAGCATCAAGGCAAGGGTAGCTAGAGAGTCCGCAAATTGGTTCTTAGCTAGGGGTATGTAAGAGAACGTGATCTCTTCAAATTCCTCAGTTAGATTTTCCAGATAGACGTGATATGGGATCAACTTTTCATCTTTGGTCTTCCAGTTGCCGTTTGTCTGATTGATAATGAGTTGTGAGTCTCCGAGGACTCGTAACTTCTTTACGTTGAGGATTATGGCTTTCCTTAAACCAGCGATACATGCTTCATACTCAGCCATGTTGTTGGTGCATTGGAACACCAATCGCCTGAAGATATGAATTGTGACGTCCTCGGGAGAATAGAGTATTGCTCATACCCCACTCCCTTTTAAATTTACGGCTCCGTCAAACAAGAGTGTCCACTCTCCTGCCTTTCTTTCTTCTTCTTCCTCAATTAGAAGGATGTCCTCGTCAGGGAAGAAGGTCTTCAATGGTTGGTAATCTGGCAGAGAGTGTGCTGTTAAATGGTCAGCCAGTACTTGCCCCTTGATTACCTTCTGAGTGACATAGGTGATGTCAAACTCGGAAAGTAGCAGTTGCCATTTTGCGATCCTGCCCATTAGTGTCGGTTTCTCGAACAGGTACTTTAACGGGTTCATATGAGTGAGCAGGAGGATTGGGTGAGCGATCATGTATTGTCATAACCGTTACGTTGGCCAGACTAGGGTGAAGCACATTTTCTCTAAGCTGGAGTATTTGGCTTCATAGCTTATGAACTTTCGGCTTAGATAGTAGATCGCTTGTTCCTTTCTTCCTGTGTCATCGTGTTGGCTGAGAACGCATCCGATTGCTTCCACTATGACAGAGATGTATAGTAGTAGGGACCTACCTGGGATAGGTGGTATGAGCACTGGAGGATTTAACAGATACTTCTTGATCTTATCGAAAGCCATTTGACAGTCGTCATTCTATTCCTTTGGAGAATTCTTCCTTAGAAGCTTGAATATGGGCTCACAGATGGGTGTGAGTTGTGCGATGAGTCGGCTAATGTACTGGATCCTTTCGAGGAAAGCCCGAATCTCTTTTTCGGTGCTGGGTGGCGGAATCTTAATGATTGCTTTGGTTTTAGTTTCGTCCACTCAGATGTCGTCTTCACTGATGATGAAGCTTAACAGCTTGGCTCCGGTTGCGCCGAACTTGAACTTTTCTAGTCTGTCGAAGAGCTTTTTTAGGTCTTTGAAATGTCCTTTGATCATGTGAGATTTGACAATCATGTCGTCCACATAGACTTCCATTTCCTTATTTATCATGTCGTGGAACAGGACAATCATGGCTCGCTGATATGTAGCTCCCGCATTCTTCAACCCGAAGGGCATAACACGATAGTAGAAAGTTCCCCATGGTGTGATGAAAGAAGTCTTGTCACGATCTTTAATAGCCATCTTGATTTGATTATAGCCGGAGAAGCCGTCCATGAAGGAGAAGATCTTATGTCCAGTAGCATTATCTACTAGTGTGTCGATGCGAGGCAGAGAAAAATCATCTTTAGGGCTTGCTTTGTTGAGGTCCTTAAAGTCGATGCACATCCTGACTTTGCCGTCCTTTTTTGGAACTGGTACGATATTTGCGAAATATTCCGGGTCGTTAGAGACTACCAAGAATCTCGCATTGTATTGCTTGATGACTTCATCACGGACCCTCAGGGCCCATTCTGGCTTCATTCTCCGTAGCTTTTGCTTGATGACTTCATGTCTGACTTTGTTAGCAAGTGGTGTACCACCAAATCTTCATCGAACCTTGACATGTCTTTATAAGAGAAGGCAAAGTTGGACAACTTCGGTCTTAAGAATTCCATCATCCTCTGTTTGTATTCTGGAGACAGTGATCTACCGATACACACTTCTCTAGGGAATTCCGGTGATCCCAAGTTCACAACTTTGAAATCGTTTACCACAACATTATCCTTTGTTTCGAACCTTTCGAGGGAATCGTCAAGTTCTAGATCTGTATCATCATTTCCCTTATCCTGGGCTTCATCCAAACCCATGAGCTTGAAGTCCAACTTTAGATCAAAATCATATGAGTCGACCTCGAAATCTGACGCTGTGTGTGGAGTGTTTGGCATAATGATTTTTGTAGGCTTTTCTGTTGTTTTGGATTTTTGTAGATTTTTTAATGTTTTGTGATTTTGAGAAATATTTGATGTTTTTGTGGTTTTTGAAGTATCTGTTGTTTTTGTGTTTTGAATGTTTTCTAATTTTTTTTTGTGTCGCCAAGGGATCCCGAACAGGACGGTGTTGGAAACCATGATTGATCCTGTCCCGATTCGGGGTACCAACTGATATTTACATTAGCATTTTTTTAGAGGTCGGCATCCATGGATGGCTTACCGACCGATTCGATTGTCAAGGGGATGAATGTCTAGCCTAGTTCTTTTCCCCTTTCTATCTTACTGTTCTGCCCTGTTTGTACCTGTGGGTCATTTGTCCCGATGACCATGATATGTACGGGACCGGGGTTCAGAGTCTGAGTCTAATTCTATCTCTTCACTCAGAAGTTGGAGCTCTTCGGGCTCCTCAGATCCACATTATGGTGGGACCTTGGCATCTGTCCAATCAAGGGAAGGCCATTTCCCTTTCTCGATCCAATGAATGGCCTGCTTTTGCCACTTGTGCTACTGAGTTGTTCGCGGGGGTGTTTCCCCTTAACTGTGGTGGGGATGGGTGCCTCCTCACTCTTGCCTGGGTGACTTATAATTGGCACTCCTGGCCCTAGGTCCTCTATGGGTGACCCTGCCTCCGTGCCCCTAGCTTCATGTGATAGGTCCGGGGGTTCTGTCCCAGGCATTGAGTGTGCTTTTGATGCCCTGAGGATCTTATCCCACTGTATTGGTGGTTAAATAGATTCTTAGCTGGAATGTTCTGTTAGTTTGAGCCGCCGGAGGTGATCCTCAAGAGAGATAATCATGTCACCACAGACCGTTCTGGCCTTAACAAACTCGATGGGTGTGCACTTGAATGGTTACTTCTTTTTTGACCTTGCGGCCTAATCTTCCACTGTCGGTTGATATCTCAGTATCTGTCTTTGCACGTTGGCACGAGCTAACATTACTAACATACCTTTCTCATGGAACTCAGTACGATAGTTCAGGATTAGTCGTTCGGCAGGAGGGATGACATATTTGACTGTGAGTGGGTAAGGGTTGGCAATGGAGTTCACAATTTCGAACTCGAAACTATGATATGATTTGTTGCCCTCCGTGTGCTGGACTTCAATCACTGGAATATCAGCTTCTGGGGTATTGATCGCCACCGGTAGGATGATTTTCAGTTTGGCCAGCACTGAGATGATCCGATTTTTCGAAGGAAATTTAACCCTTTAATGGAGAGTGGATGCGATGGCTCCAACAAAATGGAGCCATGGCCGTCCTAAAAGAAGATTAAATGAGGCAGGAATGTCAGTGATCTGAAATGTGACGAGAGTCATGTCTGGTTCGATTTATAACTAAATGTCTATTTCCACCTCTACTTGCCTTCGGGAGTTATCGAAGGCTCTGACACTCATGGTGTTAGGCTTGAAAAAGATGGTTCGATCTTCAAACGTTCGGCAGCCCTCAAAGGGCAAATGTTTAGGCTTAATCCGTTATCAATGAGTATGAGTGGTACTTTGAAATTCTTATAACGGATGACTATATTAAGTGAGCGGCCATGTTTATGACCTTCAGGTGGCAATTCATCATCAGAGAAAGTGATAGCTCGTGGTGCGAGGAGTTGTTCGATCATGCTTGCCACCATTTTATGAGGTACGTCGGGAGAGATATGTGCATTATTCAGAGTTTTTGTAAAGATTTCTCGATGCGATCTGGACGTATTCAATAGTTCCAAGATAGAAATTTATGCGGGAATGGATTTGAGCTGAGCTGCTATGTCAAAGGCAGCATCAATTTTGTGGGTTATTCCTGACAAAGTTCTCCGAGTCTCTTTCGGATTCTAATTATCTCTCATGAAATACCTACCGTTGTTGCCCACTTCAGCGCACTCTGGATAGTGCCATGGGACTGCCTTCGTGTTGTAGGAGGGAACCATCCTCCCTTCCAGGTATATCACTGGATCCTGAGGTGAATTCGTTACCGGAATCGTTTGTGGTGGACTTGATGATTTTTCCTTGAGTATGATTGAATCTTGAGGGTGTTTGACAGTGTGACTTTTCTTCTCCTCTTGATGTGTACTTTGTGAGGAAGGATCCTCTGGGCGTGTGCCAGTTGGTGAGGCATTAGGAAACTTGGGGATTGGACCGTGTTGCGGGTCAAATATTGCATATTAGACCCCGATTATTGCCAGATTTTACATACACAATAATGCTTAATGGAGTATTTTAATTGTGTTTTGTTGCAGGATTCAATCAGGAGCGTTGAATGAAAACTTATAGTAAAAGCGTGGATTTGGCACTCCGATGTCACAAAAGCAGAGGGATTGGGATCGACGATTTTACACGGCCGAGATCCGAGAAAATGAAGAAACTGAGGCTCAAGTGGCCTGAAAGTCAGCCAGAATGCAAGATCATAGAGTTTCCACCATCTGTTCAACCCGAAATTTCATACATCGCCTCAGGACCACAAATGAACCGTACACGTCAATTTTCAGCTCCTGGATCCCTTCAGAAGTGGGCCAACAGCCAGATCAGCCCATAGATCGGTGAATTGGGGCCCACCTGGTATTTGGAAACGCTTCAACTTCGATCTCAACATCTCAAAATATGTGGAGCAATGAATGGACGGAGCAGATGTCTCATAGCTATTACAGTGGGTCCCATATGGAGGGGCGTGTGCACAAACTTCCTGTACGCTTGAAATACACTGAACCTAAGGAAGTCGGTCAGCGTACGCTAACTGACTTTCTGGTTTAAAAATAAAAAACGGAAACTTCTGTTTTAGCATTGTTCGCAGCCGATCATCTGTTCATGTAAGTGGGCCACCATCATGCTCTGAAAGTCTGATCCGGACCGTCCATTAGAACTCCAAGGTCCGTTTTACCAAAGCCTAGAGGATGGAAATTTAGGAGACAGCGGTTATCAGGCTTTTAGCCGTCGAACGCAGGTTAGATGGCTGAATAGAAAGTCCTGGTGGGCCATGCTAGATCGGAGCCAAACCGCATCATTTCCGACCGTTTTTGCGAGAATAATCCAATGGTCAGAATGGATTTCCCAACAGGAGTTGCTCTTGGGCCCCACCATCAGCCAGCGCAAGAGGCACTAGCTCTGTTCACGCGTCCAAAGAGTCCGGAACTTCTTGGGATGTTTCGTGATCATGAATAGGATCGAATCATCGATCTGGACCGTCTATTACGAGCTCACAAGGCCTCTAACCAAGGCTTAGATGGAAAATTGCTCAGAAGTAACAATGATCGGTTTTCAACCGTTTAAACAAGGAACAAACGGCAGCAAGGAAGTTCTGTGGGCCTCACAAAAAACTGAGCACAAGTCATCCATACCCAAATGTTTTTTTGAGAAGAGTACAGTGGACGGTGTGGATTCCTCAAACTAGCAAAGAAATGGGCTCCACAATTGGCATAGCGCAAGGTGTGCGTGATCTCTGTTTACAGAGCGTCCGAGATCCGGATGCTGAGGCTATTTTGAAGACGTGGCCAGGATCGGTCCAACGATCCTGGCCATTCAAAATCTTTCCCTGGGCCAACCGATTAAAGATGAGAAGTTTGAATGGATCGGATCTTGCATGAGGAGCTCTTTTAGCTGAAAATCCAAATCAGTCGCAAGCTGTTTTCTACGCAATTTGTTCTACCAGCCTTCGCAGGAAGTTCTATACACGACGCCTCAACTCCAGCCAACGGGGATCCTCCATCCTTCATGCTATAAAGAGAAGGGGTAGCTTGGACGGCTGGGGGGGAGTGAGAGATTGGAGGCAGCGGCTGGGCTTGGTGGAACGTGAGGAGGAGAGACAGGGAGGAGTCTTGTTTTCCTTTCCTTTTCTTTTATTTATTTATTTATTTTTTATATCTGTTTGAGAGATGGTCCATCTATGACGGGCTAAACCTCTTAGCTAGGGCTAAGAGGTGAAGCTTGTAGCGTGATGGGAGGACCTATTGCTTGTGTCTTTATTTAGACTGAACTAATGTTGATTTGGGTTTAATTAAGGGAATGTTTTTAGTCTTTAATGGTCTGTTGTGACTGAAATTACAATGGGTCTACGATGGCTTTGAGTATTTCTTTCGCCTTTTATGTTTTATGACGTCAGGAAGCCCTATTGTTCACCATCGTCTCCTGGGCATGGTTGGATGACGGTACCCCTTCCTAACCTTCATAAACATGTTGATTGGTTGGTGATTAGTCTAATTCTGTTGTTTGCTTTGTCTCCTGGGCATGGTTTAGTGATGGAATCCATTCTAATTCATATACCTCTCATCTCTTGAAAACTTTATCAACGACAGTTCAGTTAATTTCCCTGATTTTTAATCCAGGCATAAGATCTCCCTGATCTCTACAAGTGGATCCTCTGAATCCCTAGTTTCCCTTCTCTGATTTTTCCTAAGTTTTAGATTAATATTTCATCATTATTCTTCAAATTACAATCGATTTAGATTTCATCTCATTCTAGTTCTATTTCTACTTAGTTTCAGATAACGTACAAGTTCCAGTCCCTTGGGATTCGACCTCGGTCTTACCGAGTTTATTATTACATCACAACCCTATACTTGGGGAGTGAATAGACCGGGGGTGCCCCTTGCAAGGTTAGTGGGGCTAGAACAGGGAGGCCTATTGGGAGAATGAAGGGTTCAGAATTTGACCTATTTGGATATGCCGGGGATGGGGCTGGACGTGCCCCTTAGAGTGAGAGGTTGAGAATGTGACCCGGTGGGCGTTATTGATGCCCTTTGGAGGATGAGGGGTGATATTGTTGGTGCTGCTTCAAGGATGAGAGGTGGTGCCGTTGGTGCTGCCTCGAGGAATACCTGTGGCCCATGCGGAGGTGCCTGTCGGTATCCTCATGTCCGATTTGCTGTATCGGGCATGATTGCTTGTATGGAATGATGTAGGGAGGAGTATGTGGAACTCTCTTTTTCAATGTTGTTGACGGTAGAGGTGTTAGATGTGCTGGATCCTGCTTGATGTGAGGGCAAGGGATTTAGAAGAATATTGGCTTGAGTGGTGCTGCTGGCCCGTGGGGTGACGCAATCTTCTGGCTTTCAATCAAATCCTGGACTACATGTTTCAGGGCGAAGCAGCGGTTTGTTAGATGACCAGGAGCCTGATGATACGCGCAATATTAATTTTCATTATATCCTGGTGGCAGAGGATCTAGCGGAAGTCGTGGCTGGAGTGGCATCAAGAGTTGCCTTTGCATCAACATTGTCAGGACCTGACCGTACGTTTGTGAGTGCGGGGTGAACTTCCTGCCCAACATGGCCTACCTGTATGGATTTTATGCATTTTCCTTAGACTATTGTGGTTGCAGTTAAGGCGGCTGCAGATGATACCCCTATTGGGTTTGCTCTGGTTGGTATTGCCTGTTTTGCTGTGGCTCCGGTGGCAGAGCGTAATGGTTGCCTCGAGTATTGGTGACGATATTGTTGACTTCGGTGGTACGTTGCACGGGAGCAATGCCGTTTCCATTAACATATCCAATGGGTTTCCCTTCGAATTTGTTTCTTTTGATTAAGGGGGCCTGATGTGGCCATTGTGAAATGGTTTTGGCTCTTATCCCAACTTCTAACTGTTCTCCAGCTCAGATGAGCTGAGAAAAGTTTATATATGGGTATGAGATCAGGTATCTTGAGATGTTTGGATTCGCTGAATAGACAATCATAGATTCTGTTCTTCATCATCGATGGGGCTTCTCATTCGAGCTGCCATGGCCCGCCATCGTCCCACATATGCTGACAATGATTCGTCATTTTTTTATCTCAAGGCAGTCAGATCGACTCTTCTGGGAGTCATGTTCAGATTATAGGAAAATCTGTCAATGAATGCTTGGGAGAGTCTCTCCCAAGTCCTAATCTAATGGCTTTCCAATGAGGTATACTAGTCTAGGGCATTGCCCATGAGGGATTTCTAGAAAAGCTGTATCAAAGCTTCATCATTCACGGCTATTGCATTGATTTCCCCACAAAAAGCTTTTAGATGTGTCGTGGGACACCCGCTACCGTCGTATCTTTTGAATTTTGGTACCTCGAAGTTTGGAGGCACCCGAGCATTTAGAAAGAGACACAAATCCCTGAACTTCGTGGATGGGGGATCCACTCCTTGTTACCTTTGCAACTGATTTTGTACCATTTACAGTTGTTCCCACATTTCATCCATTTCAGATTTGTTGTGTTGCGGATATCTTGCCCATTGTTATAGGGCTTGTGCTGCTTCCTCCCATAAGGGTCAAGCTCTTCGACCCTTTAATTTTCAAGAATGAGGGGTTGTTAGAAAGAAGATGGACTCCCAGTGATGGGAGGTAGCTGAAATTGAACTCCACTCTCTTTTAGGGAAGGGTATGATGTACGAAAATGGCTCCTGCTCGGGGTATCTGTCAATTCAGAAATGTTACTCCCATTAGGGGGAGTATGTTGGACTCAAAACTGACCCCCTTCATGGGCATCCGCTAATTCTTATTCGTGATTCCCGTTAGGGGGAACCTGTGTTGTAACCTGATTGTTGCGATGTGTTGAGTAGTGATGTGTGGGAGGATTGCTCCCATTTGTTAGTTGTTATTGTGGCCGTGCTGACTCCTTTGGGAGAGGGAGAACATGATTAGCTGGAGGAACGAGGGAGAAAGTGAAAGGAGTTTGTGGGATTAGCTATTCTGGATACTAGGCTGTGTTGCCTATGTGTTTGATATGGCGCTTGGTACCAAGCGGAGTAGAAACTCCTGTAATGCCTTGAAGCTCTGAGACATCTCATTCAAGGTTGTTGCGACTGGCATATCTGTTGGAGCTGTCGGTGCCGGTGTCGATATAGGTGTTGGTTCTGATGCTGATGCTTCAGGAGCTAATGGAGTTGTCGGCTCTTCTTCATGGGTAACCAAGGCTACTCGAGATCGAGTAGTCATAGCTTAGATTGATGCTCAAAGCAAGTGTAAGCCAAAGATTATTTTTTTTTAATGAATGTAGTGATGTTGTCCCTTGAAATTAAAGTACCACACACTTTCGAGTTGGGTCTCGACTAGTAGAACTACCAAAACTCCCCAGTGGAGTCGCCATTTTGTGGACACTGGAAATCGGCACCCACGCAGATTTAAATATTTTTGGTGTGAAAGGTGGGAGTTAATAGGCCAATTTGTAAATGTTGGAGTTGCCACTAGCTAATTAATCTCAGAATCCCGCAGTCGGATAGAACCTGCGAAATATATAAGGTTGGAAAAATTCGAAGACTCTCTTACCTTAGATCGACTTCTGGTCTGCGATTCAGGATTCCGGGTAAGAGACCTTGGTTATAAAGAGAGAAGAGGTTAGGTACCCTCTCTACCTGTACAAATGTACGGTCTCTACTTGGTGTGGAAAAATAATCTCAAGGGATGATGGATGCTGTGGTTGAGATGAGACTAGGCATATACGCAGATTTCTGATGCGGCAAGATCCGATATTTCATAAGTCACAGAGTATACATCCAACGGTGTGTCTAGAAGACGGATGTGATGATGCTTATGCAAAGAAGTAAGAAAAGAGGACTAGATTACTAGAAGTTTCTGATGTGATAGGATCCGATGTATGACAAGTCACGGAGCATACGTTCACTAGTAATCGAGAGGAGAAGGGGGGTTGAGAAGGGAATAAATGTCATGATGAATGCTTGGGTATGAGATGAATGGATCTTCGGCTTAAACTTGAGTTGGCTAGAACATGAGTTATACCATGATCAATCCGAGCTAGATTTAGGATTGAGAAGGTTAGGAGGAGGCTAAGAGACGGCTAGAAAAATCTGATCTTGGAGGCTTGGGAGCTCTCACTCACCCTTACTCTCTTCTTCTTCTTCTCTCTCTCTCTCACTTGGAAAGTAGGAGTTGTTGTTGTTATGAAAATGTAAAGAGGAGAGGGCTATTTATAGCCTTCTCCAATGGTAATATGGTAATTGCTGGGTTTGAGAGGGGTAAATGCTGACATGGTAGTTTTCTCCCCTTTAGATCTACCTTCACCCATCCTCGATAGCAGGACATTCTATTGGGATGATGATGAATACCCTACTCCACCCATCTACGATAGTAGGGCTTATCACTGAAAGACCAATGCACGTCATCTACTCAGACTTGACGATTAAGGGATGCATTTATATATCGTCCTAGTCAACCTCGGCAGTTAGGGATCCTGTGTAGCAATCATGTCAATCCAACTCGACCTGTAGCCAAGTAGACTTGTCACACGTCTTCCCTACCCATCCTTAACAGCGTGAACTCTCGCATAATCGGAATGCTCACCTAGGCTTGGACCTTATGATGGGGGGACCCAATGCTAGGTATACGATCAATCATATGGTCATGAGTATCCAACAATCACAACTAATCATATGGTTCTATATATCAACAACCCCCAACTGTGCTCCGAATGCTTATGTACGAGTCATTATGATGTAAGGATTGTAAATGCATTTAATGTATGACAAATTCTCATATGGCTCAATAATCAAAGATAATCAAAATTAAGTTATGACATATTCGGGATACATGATATCTACTTTAAGCAATCACAATATAAATCTAATGACATCAAATCATAATATCACCATTCAAGGAACTATAGATATCTATATCCGTACATTAGATCATTTACATGATACCACCCTATCGCACCAAACCCCTTTAACATAGGGGTCTATTGATGTGCTATAAAAAGGACTTCACTAGAGTACTCGAGTAATGCTAATTGTATGCCATATTGGTATTCATTGCAAAAGTCAAATGTGCTACCCAATTATACCCGAACAATAGTTTACATGTTCATACTGATTATACACATTCCATCTATTTAATGCAGCCTTAAGAGTACTATACTTGAACATAGGTTACAATGCACAACATCTAGTGTGCATTACATAAGTCAGATAGGTTTATTTCCCACATATGCAAGCATTCTCTCTAAGCATCGTCAACTAAGTTTGAGTAGGCCTATTTAGCCTTAGTTAGTGCGGGCTCGAGTAAACTAGTTTGGGCTTAACAATTATAAGGTTAGGCTTCTAATCTTTGCATTGTTTTTGTGATTCAAATGTCAAATCATAATTGTTACTCTAGGCATGTGTTTCTAGCTTGCAGGCCTCGAGTAGTGGGCCTGTATAAGCATAAGGTGGGCCCAACATCCTAGTGGGACAGTTTGGGATCAAATTCATGTGTTTTTCATTCATTCAGGTCCATCTGATCATGTCACTAGGTTAGGCAGCAGCAATGTCAAAGTGGGTCTTATTTAATGGACTCACGGAAGTTGAGATCAAGCTGATATTTGTATTTTTCCCTTCATCCAGTCAGTGGGCCCCACAAAAGTTCTGAAACTAAGCCGAAATTCATATCTTTCATTATTCCGACCAATCATGTTTTGACTATTTTCCTCTCATTAATGGTAGCAAACAATCACATTTTGTCTGCTTTCCACTAGTTAACAACACCCTCTTTTGCTTTCCTCTTCTTTGCTTGCTCTTCGTGTTGTGTGTTCATTTGTTCTTAAACTCCTTTTTCATCTTGTTTGTTTTTCTAGCAGCATGCACACCTATTGTTTGTTCTATTAACAACATAAATACTTTCTATTTTTATTTATTTTTTTGTGTTCATTCGTGGTAGTTCTAGTGTTTTGCTCCATTATATCTCATGACAACGGAGGGTACTTCACAAACATCATATTTCACACAAAATCCTTCTCACTCACTTTGTCTTATGCTCACCCCTCTTGTTTTTAGGCTATGGGGGTGAGCTATGACTCTATTTGCTCCCTCCTAGTTAAAACCCAAATCAATGATTTCTTTAGACATTCTTATTACAAGTGTTCTCAGTTAGCGAAGCCTCACATCCCTTACTTGCCTAGCTGCCTTTAATTTATTATACCCATTATTATAACCACTACCCCCTCACTCACCGAGGGGTTATGTTCTCAGTCAGTGAAGCTAGCGATTTGCTGCCTGGCCTAATTTGCGTTTCTTGCTTGGCTTAATCTTAAGAGCAGGAAGAATCTATCTTGCATAGGTATTAGAGGTGTACACGACTTGAATGGAGTCGAGCTTGGCACAGCTCGACTCGGCTTGACCACTAGTTAACCCCAGCTCGAACTCGGCTCGGCTCGGTCCTCGAGCCTTCTCGATCCTTGAGCTTGACTGGCCATCTCGGCTCGGTTTGGTCAGTAGCTTGGACCAGTTCGAGCCGAGTTCGTGCCAAGATCGAGCCTCTACGACATTTTCTCAAACACATTGCCTGCACCTTCAATTTCTCACGAAATATAAAGAAGCAGCATCGATTTACAGGTATTTCATCAAACATTCAGTAGTTAACATAAAAATCAAGATACAAAGGTATTTATTTCATATCCATACCTTCCTCACCACCAGTCGACACTTCGTTGAATCATTTCATCAAACACTTGCTAAGCAACATCAATATCAAAATAACCATGTCACCGAACTGGTTCAATCCAAGTTCGATTCGAGTTGGGGTTCGATCCAAGTTGAGTCGAGCTCGGGGAAGCTTGAACTTGGCTCGAAATTTTTTCGAGCTCAAAAAATCAGCTTGACTAGGCTCAAACTCAGTTTCGAACCGAGTTGAATCTAACTTTTTCGGGTTGAGTCAACCGAGCTAACCAAGCTAACTCAGTTCTAGTACAGCTCTAATGGGAATGGGAGCACTCGACTATCCCACCTAGCCGGGCCATTCCCCTTTATAACATTGGTCAGGACAAACCAATAAAGAAACAAATCTATTCAACGAGAGAGAGAGAGAGAGAGAGAGAGAGAGAGAGAGAGAGAGAGAGATTCTATTTTCATAACAGATAGGCTTGCTTTGCCCCACTCAAGGAGATGTGGTCGGTGGATCCATCGTAAAGCCCATTGTAAGAGATATTGAACCTTTATCCATATGCCTGATGCCTCGGTCAGCCATAGGGAGTGAATTTGTTCTCGGTTCTGCTTTGTTGGTTGTACTAGTATGAAGTAGGCTTTGTGATGTAAAGCGAGTAGACAAAAAGGTTGCTTACTCTCTCAATCTCAGCCTCCTTATCAGAATAGAACGTTCCTTCTACAACCCAAGGCCGGTTGGCTCACTTCGTGCTACTATGCCGGAACATCATACAGATTTTATTGATGTGGTCCACTTGAGTATTGGACCAGCCTAATTTTTAGACTCATACCCTAAAATGATCTGAAAAAATTGATATACGGCGTGGATAAAACCCATACATCATGGTAGACCCCACAGAGCCCATGCCTGATGCTTAACAATAGCCTTTAACTGATTGGCAGAACCTAACCCTTCAATAGTTGTCCTTTCATTGAATTTGAACCGTTGCTTTACTTCATTTTTAACCAAGCAGTTAAAGGCTATGGTTAAGCATTAGAATCTTTCAATCTAGAAAATTTAAGCGTGCTCGCCATCCATGTTAGGGCCCATCATTTACACGGTTCGGATCCAAAGACATGTGCCACGTTTGCACAAATGGGGCGTCTGGAATTAGCATTACTGCATGTGATATTAGCATAAAGGAGAGAATTTTTGAATAGTTTGTGTGAGTTATCCAAACAGTACTTCTTTTTCTTTCGGTATATTCTTTGTCCCTGATCATGACCAGAAAATTGATAAGACCACGGCTTTTATGTCCACCACCCTTTTTAAATAGCGGTTTCTATGCATGGAAAATCACTTACGTCAATCCAGAGCGTTCAAACTGTGGGGCATGCTGTGGATGGTGCATGGAATGTTGCACCATTTGAACTAAATATCGTAACAATCCAATTGGTGCCCATCAAATAGAGGGTCACGATTCGTTTCCAAATTCAATGGACGATTGTTGGATCGGTGTGATTTTTGGGCTATCACCATCTACTAACACCCGTGATATGGACGGTCTCAATTTCGTAGATGTTTAACCCATGAAATGGCCGAGTCAACATCATCTAGAAAAAGGTAACTAACGTACCATAGAGTTACCCCACCATAGCTATTCATGCAAGAGATGTTTTTCCCACCAACCTCACACTTGTGCAGGACATCCGGAGCATGAAAATGGTGGACCCGTCGTAAGATCACGTGTGATGCATGTGTCTTATCCACAGCGTTCATTCACTTTTCTAAATCATTTCATGGCATTAGCCCAAAATTGAAGCATATCAAAAGCCCAAGTGGACCACACCACAAAAATCATTGGAAATTGAACACCAACCGTTGATCAAGCAGATATTTTCCCTTCACCCGTGTTTGTGTGACCTTATGAATATCAATGTGGGCCCTAGGAAGGTTTCAACAGTGGATATAGTCCCACTGTTTTTCACATGGTGTGGTCCACTTGAGCCTTGAATATCCTTCAATTTATGCTCATGCCTTAAAATGAGCTGATATCATAGATGAACAGAGTGGATGAGACACGTACATCATAGTGGCCCACAAAGTTCATCTTACTAAGTTATTATTATTATTTTTTTTAATCATAAAACATTTATGGCACTTGCATTCTTCCGTACTGAGATACTTAGTACACAATCAACGTCCTTTATCTAAGACAGGACCACTCAGACTCATTGGGTTTGGTCGGGTAATGGGTCCGATATAAAAATTACAAGTGGAAGTGGGTTTAAAACAAATAATGTCTTCCAAAATTCAAAATACCTATCTAAAATTTAAGTATTAGTCAGTGGATTCCATCTAAGTCTCATAAGCGTCCACTTACCCCATGTAGTATTAATTAATTAACCGTATATCAATACTTCTTTGTACTTCACATTTATTAATTTCGTAGGTTTGGGTTTGGGTTGGATCATCTTAGGAGGGGCTAGAAACTGGGTCCCAGCTCGGTTGGGTGGTCTAAGATTCATTCAATAATTGAGGTCTAAGATCAAACCCACTTCCTGGCAAGTTGGGTCGATCGGACCCTTTTGCACTGATCATTGGAATCAATGGGGAATCGACGGTCTGAATTACGTGTGGCCCATCGAATGAGTGGCTACGGCCTATTTTTGCAGATGAGAGAGCGTATCGTTTGCATGGGAACATTGGACGTAGAGGATTACAATAGTACTTGCACACGTATGAGACTCGAACCTTCCCGATGAATGGTATTGCTACGTTTTTAAGCCAGCATTAGTTAAAGCGCGTCACCCTTAGATGGCATGGATCATGCACACGTGCCACAACGTGGAATCGTGTGTTGAATGCCTTCCACACGTGCATATGTACCCTAGAAATTTTAGTTCGATTGGCACGTGTTGAATGCCTTCTACACGCGCACAGTGCTTTCACCGTTTTACCCACGAGATGGTGATCCAAACCGTTCATCTAGAATGGCACATGGAAATAATGTCAGTGATTATTGTAAACCCTTGTTGTTAGCAAAAAGGTGAAGACCATAGCTTCCAACTGACCTTTGGATGGACGTGAGATCACTGATGAGTGGGCCATCAGCGACGGCCCGGATTCCCTGCACAAGCTTTTTTCTTCCAACGCTGGGATACTAGGTGGGGCTACTGTAGTGTTTGTGAGAAATCCGACTCGTCCATCCGTTTTTCAGGCTCATTTTAAGACATTCCATCTAAAATAAGGTAGATCCAAAGCTCTAAGTGGGCAAGACAGGAGGAAACAGTAGATATTCAATTACCACCATCGAAATATTTGTATGGCCACAAAAGTTTTGTATTAAACTAATTTTTTACTATTTTCACTTCATTCCCATGGAAATTATTTTATAAACGGTTTGGACGGCATTTATATATAGACATCAAGGTGGAGCATGAGAAGGTTTCAAGGGTAGAAATTTCTTTCCCCAACTTATCTCTTATGTGGCTTATTTAACTTTTAGATATGCTTCATTTTTTGTAGCACCTTCGAAAATAAGCTGGCAAAATGGATGGACGATTGGATTTCTCACAAACCTTAGCAGTTAGCCCCAGCTGCATCCCAGGCAGGAACTTCTTAGGAAAGGTTTTGGCAAGTAATCCGTGTCCATCAGCCAGATGAACCGTCTGGATCATTGCCTGGTGGGGCCATTCGCTTGGGTAAGCTCGAGAGAGCCTCCCAGCAGAGAATCTAGAGTCAAGGTGAAAGAAATATAATCTCCGACAACCATCCGTCTAATCTCACGTCTGACAACGTGTACGGATCAGATCAGTTGTACAGCCCATTACCCACGTGCAAAAAGCAGTACGCCTTCTCTCTCTCTATTGCAAGGAAAGAGGCGGGAAAACAGGGAAAAGAAAAGAAAAGGGTGAGAGAAATACTTTTATACTCTAGCAAAGTGTGGTGGATGATACACAGGCATTAAAAATTGCATACATGGAAAAAATAAAAAAAAAAAAACCGTCCAAATTATGGGAAATAATTTTGATTTATCAGGAACCAAAAATTAGTCTTATTTGATGATCAAAATATTAGATTAATGGATATTTATTAGACGGTTAAAATGTAAAACATCCGATGGTCTTATTTCGAGAATCAAGTGTTCATGAATAAGAGGTTAGGATTGTTTAACCAATCTGATTTTTAGATATTACTTTAGCCATAGTGGGTTCCGAAGTTTATTTGATTTAACTTTAGTTAATATGTTCCACGTGTATCATTTCTAAACGCCTGTGTATTAAGCGTCATACGCAGCCCGAGCATCAAATAACTCCCAAAAAAAAATCGAATTTTTTTACCTGCAAGGCTGCAGTTAGGAACCGATATTCCTCATTCTTTACGCTGGTTGGGAAGCCACGACCAATCATAGCCAGACACGTGTCACTAAAATCGAAGTGGGGAGCAGCAAAGCTGATGGATATGAAAATGAACAAGAGAAACAAATACTCCCATCTCGCTCGCGCGTTTGATCAAACGGTCAATTCGCGTCACATCTACCTACGTGGCAGGCGTATAATGGATCTTGACCATTAATCATGTAAATGCAAATTTCATTTATAAAAAAGGCGGCCATCTTACTCATCATCTGACACACTGATGAACGCCACTGACCGTACTTTTCACATACATTTGTCTTCTCTGAAGAAAGGACCGTTTTGATTGGTGATTTATTGTACGATCCACAAGATGAATGGCTCGGATCTCGTGGATCGCGAGAGTAGCCACGGGAGGCTTGAAGGGTAAAATCGGAAAAGAAGGAACCTGGCACTGTTAGCTCCGTGATCCTCGAGGCCAACCTGTTCCACTCTACAGCCGCTGCATCATCTCGGGTCGTTTCCATAAAAGGAAAGGAGATTTGAAGGCAGTGACGAAAATACCCTCCCTACGAAATGATAGAAACTACACGAATTTCAAAAAGAGTTTTCTTTTTTTACGCTGGCGTCACGTGGCGTACATGTACCATGTACTATGGGAGCCGTCGAAATTGTGGGGCCACCTCTCAGCTGTCCAGTTGTTTGAAACGGATTGGCTACTCCCAATGCCACAAGCCAATTCCTGATGGTCGGTGCTATGTGAGCCCACTATGATGTATATGTTTCATCCATGCTGTCCATCTATTTTTTCAGATCATTTTACGGTACAAGACAAAAAAAATGAGATATATTACATTCTTAAGTGGACCACATCACGGGAAACAGTGTTGAATGAGCATCGACCATTAAAAACTTTTTCAGAGCCATAAAAGTTTTGGATCAAGCTGATTTTTGTTTTTCCCCTTCATTTGGGCCTGCATGACATAATCAACAGATTGGATGTCAAATAAACAGTACATTGGGCCCTAGGAGGATTTTAATGGTAGATAACAAATTGCTACTTTTTGTTCCCTGTGGTGTGGTCCATATGAGATTTATATACCTCTCATTTTTTATATCAAGCACTGAAATTATCTGCAAAAATGGATGAATGGAGTGGATGAAACTCATACATCATGGTGGGGCCCATAGAGAGCTGACCACCGGCCACGGGACCGTTTCCTAGTTGTTGGCCATACTTTGGGAAACGGATTGGCCAATGGCTGGTGGTTGGTACTCTGTGGGCCATACCATGATGTATATGTTTCATCCATGCCGTCCATCTATGTTTCTAAATCATTTTATGGTATGCGACCAAAAATGAGATATATCCCGATCTCAAGTGAACTATATTACAGGAAATAGTATTGAATGAACGCCGTGTAACGCCTCGACATTTCAGGACCCGTGTATATAACCCGTTCCCCAAAAACCCGGGTGTTAGCCTATAAAATTTAGTGTAAATTTGAACCGTTTGTCATTAATCAGAGTTAACAGCAACGAAGCTAAAGTAAACCATGCATTAAATAAAAACATTCTGATCATCACCAAATTTCCAAATGTGGCGCCCATGCAGGACTTATACAATTCTAAATACAAAGTTTATTAAACAAGAACAAAATTGTATCATTTAATGATGGAGCTCTATATGGGCTGCATGGACCCTATATAGCTCCTCAGTTGCCCGATCTGCTCTAGCACCTAGTGAACAGCATCGGCTCGCTCTACACCTGTATCAACTATTACGGTTTGATAGCGTCAATAGCTATCGCAATGAGGAGCACCCTCTAAGATTGTGCACTCATCATTCATAATCCATTATATATCACAAGTTATGATATGTTAAACGGGGCATCTCATAATCATGATCATATATTCAAAAATTAAGCCAATTAATAGAATCTCATTATAGACAAAATATAATAGCAATTGCAATGCAAGGAAATATGTTCGGATAATCAAATAATCAATCATACGACTTTCTATTGCACTCGAAAATCATATTGTATGTGAACTCCACAGATGCTAGAAAATTGATAAGCGAACTTCAGCTCCACCCGGAAATCATGTTACAAGTGAAATCCATAAGGTGAATAGAAAATCAACCTTCAAACCTCTTCTTCATCCGGGGATCATGTCGTACGTGAACTCCGCAAGATGGCTAGAAAATCGATAAGCGAACTTCAGCTCCACCCGAAAATCATAGTATGATTGAACACCGCAGATGAAGAGACAAACAACATACAAACCTTAGACTACCCGAAAATCATGTTGTACGTGAACATAACAAGATGGCTAGAAAGTCGATAAGCGAACTTCAGCTCTGGATCAACCAGCATGACACAGATTCAACTGTGACCTGCCCAGTAATGACGGCTAGGTTGGACAATGAGCCGACTCGGTCTTGATTCGATAGAAGCCTCGACCCCAGCTTTGCCTATCACTCTCTCCTCTTCTCCTTTCTTTCTTTCTCTTCTTCTGTTTCCCTTTTATTTTTTGCTGAAATGTCCAGCCATGTCCTGATCAGGCCCAATACAATTAACTCGGCTGGACTCGGTTCTAGTCGAGTCAACTCGATAGCCACTAAACCCAAACTCTCCCCTTACCTTTCTTCCTTTCCTTCTTCCTTCTCTCCTCCTTTCTTTCCCTTATATGCTGGGATGTCCAGCAAGGCATGGGCCATGCCAAAGCCTGACTTGACCCAAATCAGACTCGGTTTCAGCCGAGTCGACTTGCAGCCTTTAGGCTCAAGCCTCACTTTCTTCCTCATTTCTCCTCCTCTCTTCCTTCTCATTTTCTTCCTCTTATTCACCCTCTTTTCTTCTTCTCCTTCCTCTCTGAACAGGGGAGGAACCCTAACTCGAACCATGGCTCGACCGAGTCCGTGACTCGGTGCAGCAATGTGCGGACAACAAGAAGATTTTTTTTTTTTTTTTTTTTTTTTTTTTTTTTTTTTTTTAAAATGGCTCTCTGACATTCTCTCTCTTCTTTTTGCTTCCTTTTTCATTCTTTCCCTTTTTTTATTTCATCGCAGGTGGGTCCAACCAGCACGCCCCGAGTTCGTGAGGCTCGGATCGAGTGTTTGCCGCCTGGCGGCGCCGCTCACTCCCTCCTTCTCTCGTTTCTCTTTCTCTCCCCTGTTTTCCCCTCTCTTCTCTCTTCTTTCTCTCTTCTTTCTCTCTCTCTCTCTCTCTCTCTTCTCTCTTTTTTTCTTTTCTCTTTTCTTTCTTTCTCTCTTCCCTCCTTCTGCTGCTAGAAACGTCCAACAGTGGGCATCAGCTCGGACAGACGGTGTGGTTCGAACGGGGAAGAAACCCGAGCTTCAATGGCAGATTCACCATCCCTTCATTTCCCTCCAATCCGACGCTTGAAAATGGTCCTTGTGGACTCTAGGAAGCCTGCAGATGAGCTTCATTAAAGCTTTGAGGAGATGGTGTTGGTGGGTTTGGTCTTGGAAGGAAACGACTGATGTTATCTCTCTTCTTCTCTTTCTTTTATGAGAAACCTATCTTTGAAAGTCTAGGATTTCATCTCAGGGACGGTCATGATTGAGAGAGGACATTTCACGCAGATTGTGGAGTCGGCAAGAAGAAAAACAATTTCCATTTTAGGAAACATTGTGCTTTCGGGACCTGTTTGCAATGAAGATAGTGCCCACGCACGTGCACCCCAACGTGCGAGATAAGCTGGGTTTTGGTGGGACCCAAGCTCTGGACACGATGGACGGTCTGGATTGGCCAGACGGATGGTGATGATGGGCTACGGACGTCCCAAACGGACGCCCGTCCGTCGGTTGGCGCAAACAGAGAGGGAGAGAAAAAACACTCCCTGTTTTGGGGAAGCACGGGTCAGCTCGTGCTGACCAGTCAGGGGTGTTTGGTGCACAGCGGGTGTGCACCAGCTGTGTACATGCACCCCATTAGGTGGGGTCCACCATGATGTTTGTGTTAAATCCACACCGTCCATTTGATTTGGTCAGCCCAGCCATAACTCTTTACCAAAGGTGGGCAGATCTAAGGTCTATGAGGGGCCCACAACTTGATTTGTGGTCCTGATGGTGGTCTTTCTTTTCCAGATCTGGGGCGTAATCTCCCCTGGGTTACTCGTACCCTCTTGGCGGTGGTTAGTTGGATCAGCTCGGAATGCGAAGGAGCTCGGATCTCGACCTCCTTGCCTTATGGGTCCTTTACCTGCGTCAAAAATGTTTTTGGTGAGATGAATCCTCTCCTACCGACCTTTGTCCTCGGTCCGCTTGGCTCGAGGCTCATCTCTACATCAGAGGGGTTCATTCTGTCTCCAAGCCCTGTGCTCTGACAGCTTGGGTCAGAAACCCATCCTGGACCTTCGATTGCCCCAGTTTGGAGGCACTTCTCTCTTAATTAGTACGTCGTTCTTCTCGTGTGTGGGACCAGTTCGATTTTCCCCACAACAGACTTCATACTTATGAGATTCACCCCTTCCAATATCAATGGACGATACATAGTTCCCCAAAACTTTATGGACTTCTTAGTATCTATTGAGGGTCAAATATTGCATATTGGACCCCAGTTATTACTTGGTTTTATGTACATGATAATGCTTAATGTTTTATTTTAATCATGTTTGTGTTGCAATGTGAATTTAAGGGCTTGGATTGAGAAGGGTACTAAAAGCATGGATTTGATGCTCAAGAATCACCAAGGCAAGGGATGGATATTAGGATACCAAGATTGAAGAATTCACATGTCAAAGATCCAAAGAAATTAAGTGATTGAAGATAAGGAAGCCTGAAAATCGTCCTGAATGCAAGATCATAGGGTTTCCACCATCCATTTGGCACAAAACTTTATATCTGGCCTAAGTATCGTAAAATAACCGTACACGTAAAATTGCAACCCTTGGATCTTTGTGGAAGTAGTCCAACGGAAAGATCAGCTATAAATCACCGATTTAAGGTCCACCTTATCTCTGGATATGCCTCAATTTGGACTCAACTCCTTAAATTAGGTGGCAAAATGAATGGATGGTATAGTTCTTACAATACATCACTGTGGACCCCACCTTGAGTGGTGTGCGCACGCAGCGCATGCACACCCGCATTGCACCGAACCAGGGGATCGACTCGGTCAGCGTGCGCTAACCCGACTCCCAGCCTAAAATGGCAGTTGTCGTTTCCTCCCGCCGCATGTACGTCCGCTAAGGTGATCTCCGGCCAACCATCATCACCTGATTTGATGATTCAAGCCATTCATCTCATCTAGGAGGGGAAACCAACCATAACCATGGTGATCATGTGCACCCATGCACACACTCACAAGAAGACTACATTCAAATGTAAGACAAACGACATAAACAAAGGTTCAGTGGGCCGCGTCAATGGAAATCCAAAACCACCTATCTTCGACTGAAATCCTGTCACGAATCCAATGGACAAAGTGGATGTCTCTAATGATAATGACTATGGGCCCACCAAATGTCCTAGCATAGGAACGTGCACAGAGGTGTGCGTAAGGACGTGCAGACGCCACCCGGCCCACTGTGAGGTGTTGTGTGACCAAGATCACGGTCGGACCGTTGATCTGGACAGTCCAAAACCTAAAAAAGAGGATGTTGACCCCATCCATCGAGCCAGATTTGAAGTTTGAGATGATCATCCATCCCAAAACTCGATCCAACGCAAGACTGTTTCGCGGTTTTCTCTTATTGCGCAAGAAATTTCTAAATCCATTGCTGCGTAAGATTACGCACTCCAGCCGATCGACCTCTCAACACCAATAAAGAGAGAGAGAGAGAGAGATGGATGTGAGGAAGCATCGGACGTGGAGAGAGAGAGAGAGAGAGAGAGAGAGAGAGAGAGAGAGCATGGAGCAGGTCGGCTAAGAGTTTTCTTCCCTTCCTTAGTTTTGTTTATGTTTTTCCTTAAGAGATTTTAGTTAATCATGTTTATGATAGGCGAAACCTCTTAGCTAGGGATAAGAGGTGAAGCTTGTGGCATGATGGGATATTTTCTATGGCTTTGATTCATGTTTGAGTTGAACTATCTTTGATTTTAGTTTGATTATACGAAATACTTTTTGTTTTTAATGGTTTGTTGTGACTTAAATTACAATAGATCTGTGATAGCATTGAGTATGTTCTTTTCATTATAGGGATTGTGAACTTGGGCACCCTATTGTTCACCATCGTCTCATGGACATGATTGGATGATGGAATCCTTCTAATCTTCATGATTCTCTCAGATTGGTTGTGAATTAGTAAAATTTTGTTGTTTGCTTTGTCTCATGGTCATGGTTTTGTGATAGAATCACTTCTAGTTCTCATACCTCTCATCCATTAAGAAATAGATCAAACGAAGTTCAGATTTGAATTTTAATGAATATCTTCCAATTGGATAAAGATGGGACTCTGATTCCAGTTGTGTTTGTGAATCAAGTATAGATCTCCCTGATCTCTACAAGTGGATCCTTGGAAACCCTAGTTTCCCACCTTTGAATTTTACAAAGTTTTAGTTAAATAGTTTACAATTATTGTCTTAAATTCTCCAGATTTAGAATACATCTTCTTCTAGTTCTAGTTACTTTCAGAATACATATAAGGTTCAGTCCCTGTGGATTCGACCTCGGTCTTACCGAGATTATTACTACATCGCGACCCTATACTTGGGGTTGTGAACAAGTTTTTGGCACCGTTGCCGGGGATTGACGGCTGTATTTTTCTGAGATTAGCTAGTTTTGGAATTAGCTTAAGATTAGGGTTTTTCTAGTTTCTATTTTTTTTAGGATTAGGGTTTTCTGAATTAATCTAGAAAATAACTTAACTTTCTATTTTCTAGTTTTAGAAACTTTCCTAATTTATTTTTAGAAACTAACTTTTTTTTTTAGAAACTTTCCTTTTTAAAAACTAACTCCTCTTTCTATTTTTGTTTTTAGAAACTTTCTAATCTTAGAATTTCTGTTTTTAGAAACTAACATTGTTTTCTGTTTTGTAGGATCCTAACATAGATCACCTCCAATCTGGTAACTTACTTCTAACTTTTCCTCTACTTACTTTCACTTTCCATATTGCTATAGGATTTTTCCTTCAGGATTAGATTCAGAGTTAGAGTTTCACCATACAAGAGTGGGAACGTCAATATGCTGAGATAGCTAAGAGACATTGGGAAGGGATGTATGATGATTATGATAGAAATCAACCTATGTCTTAAATTTTTTCTAAAACCATCATCAAGAACCGATCGGAATATAATGCTCCACCGGTTAAGAAGTCATTACACGATCATATGCAGGAGAATAATTACACTCTATGGATTAAGAAAACAGTACGTGAGTGTTGGGGTTATCATAACTATGGGAGTGAGAATTATTATCACCCATCAGACAAGAAGAAAATAATGAGAGATTATATTATAGGTAATAATATGTATCAACAACCATCAGATTCTTGCACCTATGATTCATATGACTATGATCAGTGGAAACATCAAAATTGAAAAGATGGACCAACAACATGTTATAGTGAATATTCTCTCAGATCCCCCACGTTTGAAATTTAACCAAAAACGATCCTAGATGATTCACTTTAGAAAGTCATGAATTAATGCACAAGAGCAATTCAATTAATATGTCATACAATCATGTAAATTGCTAAAATCCTCAATTCAAAGAATTCAGTCGCACCTTATGATGGAGGAAGAGGCTAGGTTATCCCAGCCTCAACCCAATTTAGAAGCACAATGCGAAGAAAGTGATTCTAACTCGTTTGTAGAAGATACTGAAATTGAGAATGAGGAGTTTGATTCTGTTAATGAGCATATGGTTTAATTTTCTGAAGAGTCGATCTCGATGACGGTCCAAAGGAATGATCAAGAGACGTGGGTGTCTTTCAAATATATTGATAATGACACACTTCACTCACATGACACACTGGTTTCAATGATGAGGGAGTGGTTAGTTTATTCGAACCTCAACCCAATCTAGGAATAGAATGTGAGGAATGTGATCCCATCCTAAGTGTGTACTGCATGGAATTAGAAGATGATGAGTATTGGAATGACGATCATGAATGTTCAGCACAAATTCCCTTGGAATCAATCTCAAATTTGGTCCAGGTTAATGATCAAGAAGTACACGAAGTGATCGGTCATAAGAATCTACTCCACTCATCTGACATGTCCGATTTAAATGTGGAGGATGAGCCCCTTACAACCGACCCTTCTAACTCTTGTGAGACATGTTTGAACCACTCCCTGAATTGAATGATGATATGATTCGGGAGAGGGACGAGTTGTTCGATATGACTCTAGAATTTGAAACCACCCAGTTGAGGCCACCATCTGAGCTGTACACTTTTAACGATTCAATGCCTCTACTGAGTAGCTTCAATGAACAAAGTATTCACATCAATGCTTCCCCTATTGATTTTCAATCTGTCTGTGCAAGGCAAGAGCAAGAGAGCATGCTTCCATCCACTTCTAGAGACGATGGAATCCTTGGGCCGATCATCACAAGCTTCAATGTGAAAAATGAGTCACTCTTAACTGAATTTCCTAATTCTTTGGACGATTGCTTGGTACACTTTGCAGATTTAAATGACCCAATAATACAAGAAATAGTGGATGCCTTGCAAGACAATACCTTGGTAGTTGTCACTGACCGAGAGAACCCTTATTCTGAAACCCATCCTTCCCCAGATCCGGAATGTTTACCATTAAAGGAGGAGGAGCTGACAATTGAAACGAAGTCTAGAACTTCGGAATGTGTAGAGACTACATCATCTGCTAAAAACTTTTCTGAATTTTATCTACTTGTAGTATCTAATTCACCATGGGGTACTAACTCTGAAACTTCTCTGTCACAGGTGAATCATATATACTTTGGATGCCTTAAGCAATTCAACAACAATTTTTTGCTGAGGTCCATCAATTTCCTTGGAAATTCATGCTTCAGAGCATTCAAGCCTATTGTAAAAAGGGCTTTTGGATGATCTTGTTGAGAAACCTACTGAGAAATTTATCAAGATATCAGCCCGAGGAGGAACTTTGCGGCATGACTGCGTAGATTTTTCCCTGCTTTCCTAATTTAGGATTAGTTTATTACTTTCATGTTATATCTAGGATAGTCGGCTTTATGCTGTATATGATAGTTTGGTTTCCATTTGTTTGAGGATAGTTTTCTTTTTGTTGGTTTAACTCTTGTGCTAACCCACCTTCACGCTGAGATCCTTTGGAAAAAGCCCATAGATTCCTTCTTTAGGTACTACCTTTCCATCACTTTTCCTTTACTTTCGTTGTCTCATGTGCATTGCATGTGTATATCTTTTATATTGAGGATAATTTAGATTTTAGGTTAGTGGGTATGGATTAGGCAAGCTAATCAGTGTTTTCTTAGTTTTTGAGAAAAAATTTTCCTTAAAATTTTGTAAATTCGAGTGATTTTGAAGGTCATCCATGATTTAGAAGTATAAGATACTTAATGTTGATGATTTATGACCCTTGGATTCAGTTTCTTGTTAGATTTCACAATTAAGTTTGAATTATTAATCCATGATTAGAAGTTTTAGATATTGATTTGAGTCATGATTATCATATATGTCACATCTAGCTTACACATTAATGTTTTAGTTCGATATTGAATTGTTAACTTGGTAATCACTAAGAATGGAAGGAACTAACCTGGAAAATTTGTCTATCATGGGAAAAAAACCCATCTAAAAAACAGTTGCCATCGAAAACAGCTACCTATTAAAGATCTTTAAAAAGGTTGACATAGCGTGAAGCCATCGATCGAAAAATCAAAAGCTGGAAGAATAAAAAGGCTGAACAATAAGGCAAGTTTTGGTTTAGGTTTGATTATCCGAAATTCTCTTTTTGATAGACAATGTTATCGTGAAAATTGAGAATTGGACCTTTAATTGTGATAAGTCGAGGTTACGCTCTACACCCTTGGAACTCAATGTTTAGAATTGTTCTAATTAATGAATTAATACTTTGAACTTGACCATGAAGTTTATCGAGCGCTCGAGTTTAGGAGAAAATACAACTCCACATTAAAGCATCTTAGAATTTTATTATCTGGATTGTTTTTCAAAAACCACTTGAGTTTATAAAAAATTATCATGTAATTCTCAAAATATTTTTCACATACTTTGCTCAGGACTAGCAAAATGCTGGTTGGGGATTATGTTGAGGGTCAAATATTGTATATTAGATCCCAGTTATTACTTGATTTTATGTACATGATAATGCTTAACATTCTATTTAATCGTGTTTGTGTTGTAAGGTGAATTTAAGAGCTTTGATTGAAAAGGGTACTAAAAGCATGGATTTGATGCTCAAGAATCACCAAGGCAAGGGATGGATCTTAGAAGAATAAGATTGAAGAATTCATATGCCAAAGATCCAAAGAAACCAAGTGATTGAAGATAAGGAAGCTTGAAAATTATCCTGAATACAAGATCACGGGGTTCTCACCATCCGTTTGGCATGAAACTTTATATCTGGCTTGAGTATCGTAAAGTAACCGTACATGTAAAATTGCAGCCCTTGGATCTTTGTAGAAGTGGTCCAACAGAAGATTAGCCATAAATCACCAATTTGAGGTCCACCTGATCTCTGGATATGCCTCAATTTTGGACTGGTAAAAATGAATGGACGGTGTAGATCTTACACTACATCACTGTGGACCCCACCTTGAATAGTGTGTGCATGCAGCGCACGCACACCCGCATTACACCGAACCAGGGGACTCGGTCAGCGTGCTCTGACCCAACTCCCAACCTAAAACGGCAGTTGTCATTTCCTCCCGCTGCACATACGTCTGCTGAGGTGATCTCCGGCTCACCATCATCACTTGATTTGATGATCCAAGCCACTTGATTTGGTGAAACCAACCACAACCATGGTGATCATATGCACCCATGCACACACTCACAAGAAGACTACATTCAAACATAGGACGGACAACAGAAGCAAAGGTTCAGTGGGCCGCGTCAACGGAAATCCAAAACCACCCATCTCCGACTGAAATCCTGTCACGAATCCAATGGACGAAGTGGATGTCTCTGATGATGTTGACCATGGGCCTAACAAATGTCCCAATGCAGGAATGTGCGTAGAGGTGTGCGTAAGGACGTGCAGATGCCACCCGACCCACTGTGGGGTGTTATGTGACCAAGATCACGGTTGGAACTTTGATCTGGACCGTCCAAAAGCTGAAAAAGAAGATGCTGACCTCGTCCATGGAGCCAGATTCGAAGTTTGGGACGATCATCCATCCCAAAACTCAATCCAACGCAAGACTGTTTTGCAGTTTTCTCTTGCTACACAAGAAATTTCTAAATCCATTGCAAGTAAGATTACGCACTCCAGCCGACCGACCTCTCAACACTAATAAAGAGAGCGAGAGCGTGCAGCGGGCTGGCTAAGACTTTTCTTCCCTTTCCTAGTTTTGTTTTTGTTTTTCCTTAAGAGATTTTAGTTAATCAAGATTACGCACTCCAACCGACCGACCTCTCAACACTAATAAAGAGAGAGAGAGCGTCGAGCGGGCCGGCTAAGAGTTTTCTTCCCTTTCCTAGTTTTGTTTTTGTTTTTCCTTAAGAGATTTTAGTTAATCATGTTTATGATAGGTTAAACCTCTTAGCTAGGGCTAAGAGGTGAAGCTTGTGGTGTGATGGGATATTTTCTATGACTTTGATTCATGTTTGAGTTGAAATATCTTTGATTTTAGTTTGATTATAAAAAATACTTTTAGTTTTTAATGGTTTGTTGTGACTTAAATTCCAATAGATCTGCGATAGCTTTGAGTATTTTCTTTTCATTATAGGGATTGTGAACTTAGGAACCCTGTTGTTCACCATCGTCTCATGGACATGGTTAGATAATGGAATCCTTCTAATCTTCATGATTCTCTCAAATTGGTTGTAAATTAGTAAAATTCCGTTGTTTGCTTTGTCTTGTGGGCATGGTTTTGTGATGGAATTACTTCTAGTTCTCATACCTCTCATCTATTAAGAACTAGATCAAAAGAAATTCATATTTGAATTTTAATGAATATCTTCCAATTGGATAAAGATGGGACTCCGATTCCAGTTGTGTTCGTGAATCAAGCATAGATCTCCCTAATCTCTACAAGTGGATCCCTAGAAACCTTAGTTTCTCACCTTTGAATTTTACAAAGTTTTAGCTAAATAGTCTACAATTATTCTCTTAAATTCTCCAGATTTAGAATACATCTTCTTCTAGTTCTAGTTCTAGTTACTTTCAGAATACGTACAAGGTTCAGTCCTTGTGGATTCGACCTCGGTCTTATCGAGATTATTACTACATCGCGACCCTATACTTGGGGTTGAAAATAGTATCGGTCGAAATATTGCGATGGATAGCATTGAATTGATATATTGTTAATATGATTTGATATTTTCAAAATATCATTGTTAAAAGATGATTGATATCGACGGTACTTTCACTAGTATCTTCAATACTATTAACACCGACAATCCTTTTGAATTTTTAAAAAAGAAAATACTCAAAAACCTTCAAAAATCTCATTTTTTAAAAATAGTTTTTGTTTGTAATATGTTCTTGAAATAAGTCTAACTAACACTCTTTCATCATTTGGAGAAAGAATTAGATTTTCATGAAGAAATCAAGATTGATAAGGGAGTTGGCCTAATTTTTAAAGGTGAGAAAATTTCATTTTAATTAAATTTTTAGTTATAAATTTTATAAAATAATTAGAACTAAGATTAAAATTCATGATTTTTCATATTTTGCATGCTCAATCATATATTTACACATATGATTTGAGGATTTGATTTTTTTTTTTTTAATAATTAAACTTTCTTTTTCATTTCACCATTTAAATTGTAATTAAAGCATAAAAAATGAAGTTGGACATATTAGATGTTGATCTCTAAATTGATAGAGGTTTTTGAATTATTTAAAACATATATATATTTTTAATTTAAAATATTAAAAATTAATAAAATAATAATAATATGATTAATCAACTGTCATTTAACCTTAATTTACAAGTGTTTTTGAATGTTGCCTGATTTTAATATTAGTTATACTTTAATTTGCAAATTTAAAATTTTTAGCACGCCAGTTATATTAGTGTATATGAGTGTTTGCTGGGAAACTGCAGAAGCAAACCTTGAATACGAATCACACAAAAAGAAGCAAAGGAAAACAAATCATGCACAAGAACACACGATTTTACCTGAAAAATCCTTATGGAAAAAAATCACAGTACAAAGCGACAAGCAAATCCACTATAAAAACTAATTGCAAGAGATAGATCAACTTACAGATGCGAGAACCTTTCTCAAAACCCCAACCTTTCTTTAGAACAATCCCCTCGATGCCTTAATCTCGCTTACACCCACATATATAGTGTTACAGCTAAAATAAGAAACAAAAATCGCGTAATTATGCAAAATTGCACATGTCGTTGATCTAAGCTTCGATCGAGCAACCTTCGATTGATTAAGCCCCCACATGTTTGATCAATCGAACATGCTCAAAAGTGTTCAGAGAATTTACCCAATTTTTTTTTTAATTTTGTCAATCGCTTGAACCCATAAGGTCGATCAATCAAACTTTTCTAAAACTATCTAGAGACTAATCTATCTAATCTGGGGTTCACTCAATCGATCGAGCATGTTATTCTATTGATACAGCTCTCCTGTTTATTAACAGATTAAAAACATCTAAACCATAATCTCTACCATAGCTTCAATCATTATGAACTATAGCTACAAGCTCCATCTCTAATCATCTCCATTATAGCTTCACCATCGTCGCTTCTCATGCACACTCTGTCTTCATTAAACTTTTGCGAAACTCAAAGAAGTCAAATAGAATTGAACTTCTCTATGGGAAACACCTTAGTAAGCATATTCTTCGGATTCACGCTTGTGTGGATTTTCTCAAGAGTAATATCGCCTTCTTCAAGCACATATCGAATAAAATGATGATGAACATCAATATACTTTGTAGGAGAATGATATACTGAATTCTTTGCCAAATTGATTGCTTTTACTGACATAATTAATCGGCATGACCTCCTGCTGAAGATCTAATTCATTCATCATTCCTCTCAACCAACACCTTCCTTGAATGCCTCCGTCACTACCATATTACTCAGCTTCAGTTATGAAAAGAGTAACCATAAAATGAAGCTTTGACATCCAACTGATTTCTCCACCCGCTAGTACAAATGAGTAATCGAAGTTGACCTATTGTCGTTCACATTCCCTGTATAATCTGAATCAACATAACCTACAAGTTTTTCCTTCGATTTCTCAAATGTCAAGACGTAGTCTTTTGTATCTCATAGATGATGAAGTAGCTATTTCACTACCTCTGAATGTTACTTGTCTGGATTTGACATGTATCTTCTCACAACACCGACTGCGTGTGAAATATTCGATCTCGTAGAGACCATGACATACATCAAACTGCCAACTGCACTCGAATAAGGCATACGAGATAAATTGCTTTTCTTTATCTGTGATGGGACATTATTCTAAAGAAAGATAAGAGTGAGTAGCATGGGGTGTGCTAACTAGTTTAGCCTTACCCATCCCGAACTTCAACAACACCTTCTTAAGGTATTCTGCCTAAGATAATTGTAACCTACTTTTCTCCATATCTTTGTGTATATCAATGCCTAAAATCTTCATTACAATCCCCAGATATTTCATTACGAATGTCCTTAATAAGCATGTCATCAATATATAATACTAATATAATGAATTCTCCATCACTTGGTGCTTTGAGTAGACACAATGATCATATTCACTTATTATAAACCGTTGACTCACCATAAAAGTATCAAGTTTCTTATACCACTGTACAAGTGACTATTTCAGGTTATACAACGACGTTTTTAAACTACAAACCTTATTCTCTGACCCTGTATCTTGAACCCTTCTGGTTGCTTCATGTAGATCTACTCTTCTAATTCCTCACGTTGGAAAGTAGTCTTTACATTTATTTGTTCTAGTTCCATATTGTATTGGGCAACCAACATCAATATAAACATGATAGATACCTTCTTGACCATAGGCACAGAAATCTCACTGAAGTCAATATCCTTATTCTATGCATAACCCTTCGTTATTAATCTGGCTTTGTTCCTATCTTGTTTCTTCCGATAAATTCAATTAGACCCGATCGCTTTCCATCCAACAAGAAGCTCCACCATCCCCATGTCACATTCTTGTACAAACAATCCATCTCATCTTGCATCATCACCATCAGCTTATCTGCATCTGCGTCATCCGGTGCTTCCTGTATGGTAGATGGATCTCCTTTATCCGTAACGAGACTGAATGCAACATTCGAGTCATCTTTGTATCTTACCGGTAATCTACGATCTCTTGGTGGATTTATACTCACAGGTGGAGTACTCCTGTACCTCTTCCTACAACTCAGCTTATAGCCATGTCTCACCTTTTTTGATTTCAACATCAATTGACATTGACTTTTCCGTTTCCCTATGTTCACCCTTATGAAACAAAGAATCCTCTTCAAACCTAACATTATGGCTTATCATGATCTTCCGCGTGACCTGATCATACAGCCTGTATCCCTTCACACCATCACCATAGCCCACAAGGGTTCTCTTGTTCGCCCTTTAGTCTAGCTTATCTCTATCAACTGATGATACATGAGAGTAAGCATCACAAACAAATACTTACAGCCTTGAGTAGTCTACATCATAATTGCTCGACACTTCATCTAGAATTTTACAATCAATTAACGTAGATGGGGATTGATTCACTACGTAACAAGCCGTATCGACGACCTCAGTCTATAACTCATTACCCAATGCAACATTACTCAACATGCTTCAGGCTTTTTCTAAGAGAGTCTGATTGATCCGTTTTGTCATACCATTTTACTCTGGTGTATGCCTTATTGTATTATGCCTTACAATCTCTACATTCTTACAAAATTGATTGAATTCCTTAGAAGTGAATTTAACACCATTGTTTGTCCTCAACATTCTCATCTTCTGCCCTATTTGTTTTTCCACCATCACCTTCCACATCTTGAAAGTGGTGAAAATATTCTATTTATGGTTCATAAAGTAAACCTAAACTTTTATAGAGTAGTCATCTATGAATGACATAAAAAATGATGACCCTCCTACAGAAACAATGGACGATAATATCCATGCATCCGAATGCACACAATCAAGCACACATTTATTTATATATTTTTTAAACTTAAAAGATAATTGTGATTGTTTACCATATATACAATGCTAGTATATATTAAAATTAATACTTTTAAATGCATGAATCAAACAATAATTAGAAAGTACCTTCATACCGCGCTCGCTCATGTGGCTTAGGCGTGTATGCCACAAACGTGTCGATGTGGACTCCATTACAAACACTGTAGCTCCACTCGGTATGGTATTCCCAGTTAGCTTGTAAATGTTACCAATCTGTTATGCCTTCATCACAATGGGTGCCCCTTTTGAAACTTTTAGGACACCATTAAAATCGATGAATTTGCACCTAAGTGCTCGAGAGCTTCCAAAGATATCAAATTCTTCTTTAAATTTGGAACATGTCTCACATCCATTAAGATATACTCCATCTCATTAAACATTTTGATACAAATAGATCTAATTTCAACTATCTTACAGGTATGATCATTGCCCATAATAACTAGATCACCATCACACTTGTTGTATGTGGTGAACTAACTTCGATGAGGACACATGTAATACGATACCTCTGTATCCAAAATTCACTCATTCTTATGTTCATCATATAAGTGTCTAACCTTGGACACCGACAACACATTACAACACTCATGCCTACATCGGACTCTGATAAATTTTCCTCTCTTGTCTATTCATCTGATTTCTCTACTTTCTAAACTTTAGGATTATGATAATCCTTCTCTATATGCCTCATCCTTCTATAGTTCCATCACTTCATCTTCCATTTGCCCTTAGACTTGGACATATATCGTGAATTTTCCTTCTTCCGCTCAGAATTTCTTCTCCTAACTACTAATACATCAGTAGAGGAACCCCCATCACTATTCTTCTTTCTTAATTGCTTCAAATGAAGGGTTAAGATAACAATTTCGACATCAATGGTCTCCCTATCATGGCACATAGTGTCTACGAGACTCTCGTATGATTCTGAAAGATAATTCAACAGAATTAGGGCTTGATCTTCACCCCTACACTCGTCAACTTACAAAATAGTTGATTGAATATGTTGATGTCTTCATTAATATCAAACCCTTCTGCCATCTTCAAATTATAGCATTGCTTCTTTAGATACAAACGATTTGATAGAAGTTTTGTCATCTATAAGCTTTATAACTTTGTCCAAAGCTTTGCGGTGGTCTTCTGATCAAAGACATTATAAATGACGTCATCCGCCAAACATAATTGGATCAAGATTTTTTCCTCTTATCCAGTTCTTCCCAGTTTTCATCACTCATAGTCAGAGGACGCTTCGCTACACTAAATTATAGAATACCTCTCATCTTCACCTTCCATAGTTCAAAGCTATTTTTTCTCAGTGAACTTCTCTGTCTCATACTTCATGTTAGATCCCTTCATCGTCGCGTCTCAGATTCAAACTCAAATCCCAGCGTATAACTTTGATACCACTTGTTGGGGAGCCACAGAAGTAAACCTTTAATTCAAATCACATGATGAGAATAAAATATAAACAAAGCATACACAAGAACACACGATTTTACGTAAAAAAATCCTTGTGAAAAAAATCATGACACAAAGCAACAAGAAAATTCCCTATAAAAATGAATTATGAGAGATAGATTAACTTATAGATGTGAGAACCCTTATTAAAACCCTAACCTCTCTCTAGAACAAGCCTTACAATGCCCATATATATATATATATATATATATATATATATATATATATATATATATATATATATATATATATATGGTGTTACACCCGGAATAAAAAATAAATCGCACAATTACACAAAACTGCGCATGTCGTTTCTATGCATCGATCGATCGACATCGATCGATCAACCCTCGATTGATCGAGCTCCCACATGTTCAATCAATCGAACATGCTCAAAGTGTCTAGAGAGTTTATAAGATTTTTTTTTTTCGAATTTTTTCAATCGCTCGAACCCACAAGGTCGATCAATCGAAACTGTCTAAAACTGTCCAGAGACCAATCTGTTTAATCTGGGGTTCATTCGATCGATCGAGCAGGCTGTAAAGTCAATCTAACTCCCATGTTTCTTAATAGATTGAAGACATCTAGACAATAATGTTGGCACATCATAAGCAAATTTTTTCTTCTCCTTTTACTTTAAAATGTATTAATTGCATTTTCATGTACGTGTTCTTAGATTTATAAAGGATATGAATTAATTTTGAATAATCAGAAATTAATAAAAATATTTTTTCAAATCCATATTGATCAACAGTTATTTAACCTTAATCTACAAGTGTTTGCTAATTTTAATATTAGTTAACTTTAATTTCCAAATTTAGAAATTTTAAAGTTATGTTAGTTTATACGAGTGTTGACACATCACATGCATATTTTTACTTCTTTAGCTTTTGAATGTATTGATTGTATTTTCATACATGTTAGTAAATTTACAAAGGATATGAATTAATTTTTAATTAAGTTATAACATTTTTTTTCTAAACAAGGCATAATTTAAGACCCAAACAAAGGAAAATTAAGTTATAACACTTTGTCTAAACAATGCATAGTTTAAGACCCAAACAAAGGAAATTTATTATTTCATTCCATAAACTAACTTAAATGAGCTCACTGTGTGCTCTAACGTGATGAATCCTTTAATGGATCGGGGATCTCCTTTTGTGCCATGTTAGGAATTCAACCCATGATGTTTCTAAAAAATCCACCTATCAACCATTTTATTCCTCTCATTTTAGGGGGGTGGGCCCAAATGTGATGTAGATCCAACACTCAGGTGGGCCACACGAAGTGGTATTGAATGCCCACTATTGAAAATGTGTTGCTTATCGTGAGGCCCCCCATGATGTTTCCAAGAAATCCACCCCATCCACTAATTTTTTCAGCTTATTTTAATCAGTGGGCCCAAATATAATGAAGATCCAAAACTCAAGTGGGCCACATAACCTGGAACTATGTTATTTAACTCCTATAGTTGGAATGGAGCTTAAAAAATGGTGCGTCCCACGATGGTGTTTTTGAAAAATTTACCTTGTCCACCATTTTATTTAGCGCATTTAGGTTGCGGGCCCAAATTTGCGGCACATCCAACACTCAAGTAGGTCACACTACTTGAATTAGTAGAATTAGACTTCCACTATTGAAATAATCATGAGGCTTACATTAATTTTTTGAAATATCTACCCCATCCATCAATTTCTTCATATGATCTTATGGGTGGAAATGACCTTATGACTGGTTTGGATGGGATATAATCAACATGGTGGGTTCCAAAAGAATTCAAGGGTGGCCATTCAATCTCCATTGTTTCATTCAGTATGATCCACTTAAACTTTGGAACTGCCACATTTTTTGGCCCACCCACTAACATGAGCTGGAATAATGGATGGACGGGGTGGATTCTTAACATGCATCATGGTAGGCCTACCTACATGATTGGGTCTAGCGAAGGTTCTATTGGTAGACATTGCCCTTCCTAATGTTTTGTACCATATGGCCCACTTGAGTTTCGGATTTGCCTCAATTTTGAGCCCACCTTCTAACATGATTTGTTAAAAATGAATAGATAGGGTGGATTGCTAAAAAACATCATGGTGGGCCCTAGGTAGATGGATTCGAGTTCACCTTGTAGTCTTGTCTAGTGAGAGGAGAGAGGGAGCGACTGATTCAGTCAGGACTTGGGTAACAATATGCTCGGTCAGGCTGTGACCATTAGACCACCTTGGTGTATGTGTTGTATATCCATGTCGTCCATCTATTTGTCCAGCTCATTTTAGGTCATGAGCCCAAATATTAAGCAAATCCAAAATCTCACGTGGAGCACACCATAGGAAACATGATGATTAAATGCACCACTATTAAAAAAGTTTTGGATCAAGCTTATATTTTTATTTTCCCTTCATCCCAATGTATCTGAACTTATCAATAAGTTAGATGGTGTGAACGATGCACGTGCAAGAGATGCGGTACGTCCTCACTTCCTTGACATTTTTCTACTTGTTTTGGTTGGTATAGTTTAGAGTGTAGTGTTGACTCATATATGGTAATGCGTTTGACTTGGAGTCGCCATTAGCTAAATAAAGCTTTAAAATCTATAGTCACTTAAAAACCCTAGAATTGCTTACGGGTTAGTGAATCATGAGATTCCCTAGCTCAAGTGACTCATGCAGTTTATATGACCGTAAATTCAGAGTAAGGGCATCAGTGACAAAAAAAAAAGGAAGAGATTAGATACCCTTTCCTGCTCACATTTACATGTTATCTCTACTTTATGGGATTTATCAATTTTTAGGAGATTTAATGGAACTTCAATAATGTCACATGTACCTTAATTTGTAGGATTTGTGATATTAGGTAGGTAAATAAAAAGAGGTGTGAATGGGAGAGAAGGATTGCAAAAATAAATAAAAGAGTGAGTGTGTGTTGTTAGTGTTCTTGGAATGAGTGGAATTGAATGTAGATTTATTTGAGATGTGAGAAGGAAAAGGGGAGATCAGACACCCTTTTCTACAAAAGGGATAACATGATATACCCGATTCCAACTCTACTCTTGTCTTTTAGTAGCTTCAATAATGGATGTCTCTTGAGTTGGACTGAACTGCAGCTTCGTCAAGAATCTTTAAATACTCCCAAGCCTTAGGCATAGACTACGTACACAAACACCTTACATCCCCTAAACCCTAAAAAACCCATTCTATTGTGTTTTTTAATGTGTTTTTTATGCTCACATCCTCTCCCTCTTAATTTTCATTTCTTTCTGCCTCTGGAATAATTGTTGTGATGTGGTTAATATAGAAGAAGTAAGCGGTCATTGAAGGATCGCCTATAGCCTTATAGGTTGCCATCGTAGTTGTTGTTAGGCTAGAACGCCAGCATGTAGGACATATGAATGCGTAGCTTCAGAATTTAGGTGGTCATTGAATGACCGCTTGCTAGTTTTTGTCATATTTAGGCCCTAGTTACTACGTGAATAATTTCAGAACCTATCAATTTTTGTCTTTTGGGGCCCCAGTTGCCATGTGAATAATTTTAGGATCGTGGGAGTTGTATTATATAGTTGATATCTGCCCCATTTGGTTTTTTTTTTTTTTTTAGTTCGATCAGATTCAATAGCCACATCTGATGGGCTCTAGGAATCTGATTGATTAACTTTGATCAAGCTTTGTCACTATGTATGATCTGATTTGGTGCTTTTGTGGCCAATTTGTATGGATCATCAATAATTGTGATCTTAGGTCCACCGATCTAGATCACTGGTCACTCCTTGGTTAGGTTAAGGACCATTTTTATATGATCCATCTCGATTTTAAAGGCCTTTTGGATCAATTAGAGATGGTTTTATCAGAGTGGTGAGCGTTTCAAGTATCTAGAAGGTCCAGGCAGTTTGATCAAAGTTGGATTGGTCAGGGTCCTGATATGTCGATCTAGTCCGTTAATTATTCTTGTGACTAGCCAAGAGCATATTTTGTTAAACTCGAATGGTTTGAAAATGGACTACGAATCTTTCAAAGGTGTCTATATCAAAGCTTGGCTAAAAGCCGAAGAGTAGTTTAATCTTGTTTTGGATGGGGTGCCTAGAGATGACAAATAAACATTACGATGGACCCTAGGAAGTTTGTAATGGTGGGCATTCAATCACCACTATTTTTCATCGTGTGGTCTATCGAAGATTTTGATTTTCTTCATTTTTTAACCAATACCCTAAAATGATACGCCAAAACAGATGGATGAAGTGGATACATAAAACATACATCAAGGTGGGCCCCATGATGATGACATTACTTAACTGAGCGTTTCAACAAGGTAACCTCAAGACTTTCGTTAAGGTGTTTTAAAAATATACTTACCAAACATGCTTTTCTACCGGTTAATGTTGTACCTTAATTTTTTACTGTTCCTGGAATAGCCAATTAGGAAAGGACACAATCATTGCACGAGAAGGACACCGCAGGTATAAGATTTGTGAAGATATTTAGATCGTGTGTTGCAAAAATAACAGCTACCATGGGTTAAGTAATACACGTCATTCGACGATGCAATGTGGCCAAGCAATGAAAGATAGAACGTGGTTGAATGAGGAGCGATTAACAGGGCACGTGTTAAAGAAGAGTTTGGAAGGTTAGAGTGGTGCTGAAGCAGTTGTTGTAACCGTCGGACGTGAGAAGATGCATCCAGACGGTGAAGTCTATTAATAGCAAAAGAACTTAAGGAAGCAAAGCGTCTTATACCAACCCAATTAAGCAAATCTATCCTATCAATTATCCTGTATGTTTCTTAGCATAATTTATCGTTTACGTCCCTTAGCATAACTGGTAGCTTAATCCCATATCATAAGTAGCAGTAATCTAGTAGTTGTAATCCTTAGTGGTAATCCAAGTCTATGCTCATATGCTAGATGGATCTCTATTTTAATACAAGCAGTTTTTCTTTTAGAAAAGGGCTTTGCAATTATTCCTTGTGGTCAACTGTAAGTGTTTCCTTTTTTGCTTACTTTTGTATGTAAAAGTCCTTTCGTATAGAAAGCAAGGTGCAACCCATTTTGAAAGGGTGAACCCTACCCTCTGATAATTGCCCGATCATCTTAAACAAGTTATAAATTTGAATAAGCGACCATTCTTCTCAAATCTCAGTCATATATGGGCAAGTCTGATGGATCTTCATATCTTAATGCTTGGGGTCAAAGTTGTTTAGTTGGAATAGAGTCCCATAATCAGTTCTAACATGCTCGCATATATCACATGTGACTGAATTTTTGAAACCAAGAGGCAACAATTTTTGACACGTACGGTGGGACAGTTGATTTGGTAAACAACTTAGTGTGACCTAATTTTTAGTAATTAATCCAACTTCAGAAATATGACCCAAAAGGGTTAGCCGAAACTCTTCTAAGGCTAATGAGCCCACAACACCTTCTGCACTGCCTCCACCTGGGGAAATGCAGGTGCAACCAGCACCAGAACTCCTATTTTCACCATCAAACCCAGTGCTCAATCTTCCAAAGTAGGATGGGGCATCCTTATCTCGCAGTGATCCTCTTGAGGTGATATCAGTTGGGCTGCGCAATATGAAGATGGGAATCTAACATATTATGGAGAAAGGGAGAGCTCAAGTAGAGTAATCTGAGCTCAGGAAGACACTTTCAACGGGTGGATGGCCAGTCATATCGAGAGCTTGAACTGAAAGGTGGCTATCCTTACCGAGAGGGTGCTTAATGCACCTCAGCAAAATGTTGAGGTCAGTTCTGTTGAAAACTTGGTGCCAGTTGAAATTGCGGGTAAACCGCTATTAGTGAAGTACAGAGTTATGTTCAAGTGTCCTAGAAGGGGGTGAATAGGACTTTTTAAAATTTTAATCCTACTTAAAACAAATACTAACTACTAAGCACTTATAAGACATGATTAATTGAAAAGCAATCACAATCAAAAGTTATAATAATGAAACATATGGAAGCTGCATTTCATCAAGCATGTTGTATGCAAAATTTAAGCATAGCTTGAATCATCACAAACACAAGCAAAAGCATGCACCACAAACACAATGATATATAGTGCTTTGGCTATGTGCCTACTCCACTCTCGGTGGACCCACTCAACCCATGAGTGTACCGGATTTCATTATCCAATGGTTTTAGATCAGGTTGACCATAAACCTTTACAACATATACAAGGTTATCAAAAATGTCTACGCAAGAGAATAAGTCTTACACAGGGACAATAGATCCTACCCAAGGACTCTACACATACTCTCCTGTCGGAGGCCTACGAAAGGACTTGAGGAGTTCGAAGATATCAAACTCTGAATCCTAATCTTACACAAGGAAAGACAAAATGAACTCAAATACTTACCTCTTAGTGAGTGAGCCCCATTTAACACATGATGATGAAGATCTTCCAATTGATGAAGAATCTTCATGTAACGCCCTGAAAATTGGGGGTCTTACATAAACTCGACTTCCAAGTTCCCGGTTGTCACTTATGTTAATTTTTACTAATTTATGTTTAATCAGGTTTAAATGCGCAGCATGGAATTTCTTGGAACATGAAACATAATCATAACTGATCTACTGAAATGAAAGAAGTCAAATATATATATATATATATATATATATATATACAAGTCCAAAAGAATGTAAATAATTCGCACTAGGCGTTGCCCAACAAAATCACAAAAGAAATATCAAGTCCAAAAGAATAGGGTTGAGTCCACAACTCAGCGATCTAAATCCCGTCTACTAGGCCGACAGGGAATCGTCCATCAGCTGGAAGTAGGACAGCTCGTCCTCCTCCTCAAGGCTCGCGCCACCAGGCTCCTCATACTCTGCATCACCTGCATCTATGAGAGAGTCTGGTTGGTGTTTTAAAACACCGTCCCAGAGTGGGAGTGAGTGATTAATTCAGTGGGTGCTATTAGTCTTAAGTTATAATAGACATCAATTATATTATGAATTTAATGAAAGATAAGCATTCATCAACACCTAACTAATCTTATTAATGCAGGTGCATGAAAAATGATATGATGCATGCCCTCTCCATGACACTCCCTCAAGGGACTCCGTCTAATGATCGAGCATGAGCAACACTCCCTCAATGCGACCTCGACTGCTGAGTCGCCAACCTAACTAGTGTGATGCGATGATAATGTTAGCTAAGTTCTTAATTAATTCCATTCATCCAGCAGGTTGGAAAAACTGATACATCCTACATATCAATGCCCTGAACTGGTTGCGAGGCCAAGACCCCCAACGTGTGAGGTAAGACCTCACGATCATTGATCCCGTTGAGTTCCTCATCCCCGACTTCAAGCACATGGGGAGTGCTGAGAAAAAGGGATTGCTCACGGTCACTACGGGAAGGCTTGTCGCACCAGCGTAGGCCGACAACTAGGACACAGTGTCCCATTCCACTATGCCCGGCTCACGAGGCGGTGGATCAACTACAACGGTTGAAGGGTGTTCCAGGTTCCATACATGTATGAGAAGACAGGGTTAACAAGCAAGGTTGGTCAATAAGGTAGACTAGACTGTACGAACTCAAGCAAACATGTGACAGACGACATCGGGTATGAGCGACCCATGTAGTCTAACTACTGTCGCCATACGCACCTGCCCAAATCCATGGGTCTAGCCTCAGGATAGTTCTACCAACGGGACCACCTTCACTCGCCTCATATTCCTGACCAACCCAATAGTCCTGATGGTAATTCGTAACATGCCAACATTCACGGTTATCATCTAGCATATGCAATATCACACATTCATATTTCTCAGCATAGAATTCAAATTTACCACTAAGCAAAGTTAACATTGTTGTGACATCGAGTGCACGTGTGTTGTGTGGATTAGCGAGGAAGCTAAGCATTTCACACACACACACACACACACACACACATATATATATATATAAAATATATCATAGGAACAAATGCACATGGGTTAATAAATCATACATGCGATAAGGTAACATCATACCTAATCAACAAGACATGCACATGCAACATCAAATTTATACCATTCATGGGAGAGACAACAACATTCCATAATTATTCTATGTCGATTGAAAGAATCAAGGTAAGGTCTTTCCTAGGTTCTCTCTAGATCCTTTAATACATCATCCAAGCAATCAAAATCATTAAACTCATACTAAATTTGGTGCTAGGCCACCTAAGGATAATAGTCCACACCTTGTGACGTTTCGCCCAACTCATGGTGCTCCTTGGGTTAGAAAATTTGAGAAAAATAATTCTTATATAAACTTAGAAGTAATTAGGTAAGATTCATGCAATTTATTTTAGAAAAAACTTAGGTTGGGGAGTAAGTTTTGTTTCTTACCTTCCAATCACGAATGAGGCAGATTCGGTGGAGGGAAATGATCGACGCTAGGGCTTGATTGGAGGAGACCGATGAAGGGCAGTACTAAAGCCTCTCCCACCCTACTCTCTCTTCTTCTTTTCCTCTCTCTCTTCCTCTTTTTCTCTTTCTTTTCTCTAGGGCAAAATCGTATGGGGAGAGGGGGTGCCAAATGAGCCCCTTTTGTAATGCTAGATTTGGTGTAAATGGCCTCAAGGGCTAGGTTTTCACTATATTAAACCTATGAGAGGGTCTTTCTAAGCTCTAGGGCCTACTATAGGGTGTACATATTGATAGACACCGTAGGATAGTTAGCCCTAGTGATGATCTATGTATGTATATGATCGGCCTGCCATTTGGATACACCGATTGACAAATATGATTAGAAGTCTGTTCAACGGTCACCGATAGTCGATCAGGGCTGCGGCTATACGGATATAAGCAGAAAAATATCCTTACTCCATGGGTAAAGTTTGGTCTTAAACCGACGGTCCGAAATCCTCAACTTTGCATAAGAGTGGACGACCTAATTCACTTAAGTTTCAGTTCATTCTTTTAGGGTATTTGTACTTCTCATGCACTCGTCCTTTAGCTCAAGTTGAGCGGTTCTAGACAACACCCAGGTCTGACTCCCGCGATGGACGTCAAGCCCAGTAAGACGGATATTATTCTATAGTTTTAGAACTAGTGGCCCACCAACGAGCGCTCTAGAGCTTGTTTGGAAATTCGGGGCATTTCTGGAATGAATTAGTACTGAGATTTCTCGTGGGCAATGATTAGGGTTTAAATTAACTATGTTCATAGGGCGGCCTAATTGTAACTAGTGAAAGTGGAGATTTGGTCATAATTACTCTAAACCGTTGGTTTTTAGGTTAAAAGAGTAACGGGGTTGATTTGGTCAATTAGCCAAGATTCGGGCTTTATCTGACTCAGATTCGGTTAGATCTTTAATTTAGTCATAATTATCTTGATTAGTTAGTGATGGGTCGGCTAGATTTGAGTCCTATATGAGTAAATCATGGGGCTACACCTGAGGTTCAAGTGATCGGGCAGATTTGTTGGCTTCCTACGGTTGATCAATCGGACTTGTGCGATTCTTTACTGTACCACCCCTGTATAAACTAACATTGAGTGCTAATGGTCATTAATTGATATTATAAGTTAATTAATAAAAAAATTTCAAGAATTTTTGAAAATCCAAAACAGTGAAAATCCAGGATGTTTCAGCTCCCACACAATTTACAGACCTTAATCCACAACAAGGATAATTAAAATCATGAAATAAATATGAAGCAAGTTATACCACAATAGGGTACGCCAATCGTATATACGTACGAATCATTATTAAGCAATTTATCTCACAACATAGATAATTTCTAAACTTAGGAATTTCATTCATTCAAGCTTTTCATCAAGCATGTTATCAACCAATAACAAACAACATCAGGGTTGCAATAATAAAGTAAATCAAGAACGTATAACATATGAAATCTTAGCAAAAACATAAAATTACTATCTAAAACTATCAATGGTTGATAAAAGGAAACCTATAAAGAATGGTTTGTACCTTAGAAGGGTTTCACGCGATCTAATCGCACCTAGGGTTATGATATTTGGGAAAAAATACCGATTCTTAAAATCACAACAAGGAAATCTCATTAAGAGATAAGAATCTATTATTAGAAGGTTTTATCATAAGGTAAAGTACATTTATTACATTCAATCACAAATGGAGGTGGATTCGGGAGAAGAAAATGGTAATACCTAGGGTTGGATTGAAGGAATTCCTGTAAGAACAACTACCAAGATCAACCTCCTCCTCCCCCCTCCCCCCTCCCCTCTCTTGCTCTTTCTCCTCTCTTTCTCTCTAATTTCTAAGAAAAATTAATATGGATTAAAAGGGCTCCCCAAAATTGGCTTCTTATAGTACTAAAAATGGTTCAAATGGCCCTAATGGATAGGTACATAGTGTTATAACCCTATGAAATGTTGTTTTTAGCTATTGGGGTTCCACTAAGAGAGTCTCTAGTGATGATCTATGTATGGTTACGAACGCCCCACAATTCAAATAGGACAATCGACAGATATAATCATAAGTCAATTTGACGGGCTATAGGGATAATTGCAAGATATTAATTTAGATTAGTGTCCATAATCTGGTCATGATCTAACAGTCCGCAAGCCACAACTTTAGTAAAGTTCAGGTACGCACGAATCACTTAACTTCTTGACAGTTTTTAGAGGCATTCACAGATTTCATACACTCGTCTTGTGAGCCCAAGTTGAATAATTCGAAACGCGATTTCGGTTGTTCGTTCCACAATAGACGTCAAGCCCATTAAGACGAATGCCTTTCTATAAATTTGAGTTTAGTAGCCACAAATGAGCGGTCTAAAGCTTGTTTGGTTAATTCAAACATTTTTGGAATAAATTAAATAGCGAGATTTCCTGTGTGCGATAATTAGAATTTATATTATCTAAATTCATGTTGTGACTTATTCGCAATTAGTGAAAGTAGTGATTCAGTCCTAATCACCCTAAATCATTTATTTGAAGTCATAGGGTAATTTGGTCAATTCGATTTATGTGTATGGGATGATTAAGATCTAATCCATTAGTTATCTTGACTTTATGTAGATCTTCATTAAGTTACGATTATCTTCATCAATCAGTAGTGGGTTGTTTAGATTTAGGCTCTAAGTGAATATATCAGAATGTTAGGACCAAGATGTAGGATATTAAGCATATTAATTTTCTCTCTAAGGGCATTTAATCGAATTAATTAGTATGGTTCTCATGTTACAAGGGTAATTTAGTCAATTCAGTTCGTGGACTTAAGATAATCAAGATCTAAGTCAATTGTTATGTTAGTATCGCATGGGTATTTACTTAGCCTTTAGTTGTTCCATTTAATCATAGTCATTAGTTGTTCCATTTAATTGATGGCTGGTTTCGTAGATCTCGACCCTCGATTCATAGATCTTTAGGTTAGGTCCAAGATTTGGGTGATCGAGTGGTGGATTGACACATTGGGTGTCATGGACCCAAATGATTGGGAGATCTAATGATCTGGGTCGCTGAGTTTAATTATGAACGGTTTGATTAACCTATCAAAGTAATCTATGAAGTTTTATTAAGTTTGGATTTCTAGAAACAAGGTTCCACACATACTTTCTAAGTGTTTTGAGTTTTCATTTGGGTGTGGGTTGTTAAATGTGAAATGTTGTATATTTCCTCCTAGCTATTTATGTCTTGGTTTTATAAACATGATAGTGCTTAATCAATCTAATTATGCATGTTTTCATGTGCGAGGTGATTTCGAGAGCTTAATGTGAAATTGATGCTAAAAGAAATATTTATGCTCGAAAGATTATTGAATGAGGATTTTGAGATTTGGAAGTCATTAATGAAGAATTTACATGCCAAAGATCCAATGAAACCAAGTGAGGAATGAAGAGAATTAAAGAGTTGAAGTGAAGAAAAGGAATCCTGAAAATTAGCTAGAAAAAATATATTCCGAAACTCCGAGACTAAAAAATGAAAGTTCTCAAAGTCTATTTTGGAAACATGCATAGAGTGCGTAAATTTGATGCGGTTTGCAAACTTTTTCAAAGTTTGTATGAAAGTTTGAATTGCAAAACTATTTAAAGAAGTCCTTAGGCTATTTCCAAATAATCTTCTAGGGTTTGGAAATGGAGGGAAGGCTTAGGTAGAGCGCCAACAACGTTCTTACACTTCGATTTCTTCATGGATTCTAGTATATCTTTTAGTTTTTCTTTTATTTTTGAGTTAGCTATTATAGCTAATCTCTTAGCTAAGGCTAAGAGGTGAAGCTGTAGTTTATTTTAATGTTTCCTTTGCTTTGATTCAAGTATATGCTAAATTCCTATTGATCTATAGTTTTATTAAAGGAATATTTTCAGTTTTCTATGATTTATTATGACTCAAATTAAAATAGATGTTGTGATAGCTTTGAATATCTTTTTAATTTGTTTTGAGAAGTACGTAATCTATAAAATTCATGATTCATCATAGTCTATGGCATGGTGGATGGTTGAATTCCCTGAGATTATCACATGAATGTTTCATGAGAGAACTATGTTGATGAAAAATTCATATTTTTGGGTTTTTACCACTCTATCATTCAAGTCGATAGGATATGACTCTTGTTGGAAATTATACAGAATAAAGTATTTCTGTAAAATATGGAAACCAAAAAATTACGATGATCAAAACTAAGGATAGGCTGAAGCACGTCTGAAACGTTGTCCTTAAAGCGTTATTTGCCCCTACTCAAATGAATTGAGTATGCTGATAGGTTACAGGCAAATTGCTCCTAGGATACGACAATCCTGGTGTGGGTCTGCGTTCAACAAACACGAAAGCCCACTAAATGGAACTCTTATACACACTATCTGACAGAATTACAATATAAAAAATCCCAAAAAGAGAAAGAAAGAGAAGAATTTTCTTTTGATTTAGACCACTGCACTGGTCAGTACTTCAGCTACTAGTTCGATTGAACAGTTCTAGACCACACCGTTGGTCTATTCTTCTAGTAAAGGTTTAACCCTTACTGTCTTGCTGTAACTATTAGAGTATAGGAGAGAAGTAGCGGGCTGTCTCAGTTCGTATGGGTCTGCTGGAGTAGGTTTTGAGATGATTTAGAAACCCATCCAGGCCCTTCTTTTATAGACTATGGTGGCTGGGGGTTATGGTCCAAGGAAATAAATCCCATGACCATTTTCTAACTGTTGGAGAAAACTAGCCGTTTTATGGTCAAGTTTTCGTTATTATGCATGAGCCATTAAGTCTTTTGCATCTTGATCATTGTGAGACAAAGAAATAGCCGTTTTCTAGTTTGTTGGGTTAGCCATGCTGAATTCTGTTGGACCACGCACTAATGGCACAAATTCTGGATCTGCTTCTGCAATAGCTTTATTTTCCAGCTCTCTATATATACTGGAGGACTCTCATTTAGTCCTCTAGTTTCCCTTCATCCAGCCATCCGCCTTAGCCACTTAGTGCAAAGTGCGCCACTAGCGCCACACTGCCTCACATGCCTAAGCCCTAGCACCAAGCCTATGCCCGTGCCCGAGATCGAGCCCGAGCCCGAGCGTGAGTACGAGTGCGCGCGCGGGTGTTCCAGTGCTACGCACTAGAACACGCAAAGTTTATAGTCCACGGACTAGGTAGGTAAATATTATAATACTCCACTATTATCATTTAAACCATAGATTTTTCTCTTCCCTTTCCCATGTAGGACTATTCAAAAAACCACAAAATAGTGTTTTTTCAAACAAAATAATATATTATATATTATTTTTATTATTAAAATATATTTAAAAATTAATATTTTTTCAACAATCCCCCACTTGATTTTTTAAAAATATATTTTTCTCGGTTAAACAATTCTTCTAGAATAATCAACTTATATGCATAAAGAAAGATATCTTTCAATTTTAATCTTTCCTTAGTGTAAGTATCTCAAAAACTCTGTTGAAATGACTGGTAGCCATAGCTTTGAACTAGTTATTCCTAGATAACAAAGTTGGAGAAACTACACACATATTCGCTATGTGTTTGTTAGAGTTTCCATAATCTAACTCAGCACATTTAATAGTCATGTGCTTATCCTAATTCGTGAACGATCCCAAGAGTAAACTCCTAACTCTTATAAGAGACGACACCACCTCTACGTTCATATAGGTGAAATCCTTCCAGTGTCTCCGTTACTATAAGACACTTGTCCTATAGACTGGATTTCATTAAGAGTTCTCAGACTCAACCATCTTTCTTAATGCTTAACACTTATCTATTATGGATGAGGTTTTATAATCTAGTGCTGAAAAACTTTTCACATATCAGTGATTTATTTTTACCCATTAAATCCAAATTTAGAGATTTTCTAACTTCAGGTTAGGTTACTATCACTGGTGGAACTTTGGTTGAAGAGTTTCAACCCCATCCCTCTAGATGTAACATTTACTACCTCTCTCGGTAGAGGTTTGGTGAAAGGGTCTTCCAGGTTGTTGCTTGATTTCACATAAGAAATAACAATAATTTCATCTCGAATCAATTGTCTGACATAATCATGTCGAAGACTTATATGTTTACATTTACCATTATAAGTGCCGCTATAGGCTCTAGCTAGTGTGGCTTCACTATTACAATGTAGTGAAACAACCGATATAGGCTTTACACAGAAAGAAATTTCTAATAGAAGATCCCTTAACCACTCAGCCTCTTTGCCTGTTGCAGCCAGGGCTATGAATTCAGACTCCATAGTTGAGTGCATTATGTAGGTCTATTTCTTGGATCTCTAAGATATAGCTGCACCTCCTAGGGTGAATACTCACCCTGTAGTAGACTTGTTGTCCCCTGCACTCGATATCCATTTCGTATCGGTATATCCTTCCAATACAGCAGGAAATTCTGAATAAAATAGTCCTAAGTCTTTGGTTGCTTTTAAGTAACCAATGACTCTACTGATTGCATTCCAGTATTCAGTACTGGGGTTACTAGTAAACCTACTAAGTTTACTCACAACATATGCGATATCTGGTCTAGTGCATTACATAGCATACATAAGACTCCCTATAGCACTTGCATATTCTAATTGTGCAACAGTTCTTCCAGTATTTTCTTTTAGCTTGATACTTAGATCAAATGGGGTCTTTGCTTCTTTTATATTTAGATGGTTAAACTTGTTTAGTATTTTCTCAATATAATGAGATTGACACAAATCATAACCCCCATAATATTTTTTAACTTTGATATCTAAGTTGGTATCAACTTGTCCAAGATCCTTCATTTTAAATACGGAAGATAGAAACCTCTTTGTTTCAGTCACACCTTCCATTTTATTACTTATTATTAACATGTCATCAACATATAGACAAATAATAACGATACAACTACTATCTACTTTAGATTATATGTATTTGTCAGCTACATTATGCATGAAACCATGAGATAGTATTTTGGAATCAAACTTCTCATGCCATTGTTTTGGTGCTTGTTTTAATTCATACAATGATTTGACTAATCTACATACTTTGTTTTCATTTCCTGGTAGAATGAACCCTTCAGGTTGTTCCATGTATACCTCCTCATTGAGGTCACCATTCAGGAAAGCGGTCTTTACATCTATTTGGTGGATGTGAAGATGATGTATGAAAGCTAGCGCAAATAATATCCTAATGGATGTTATCCTAGCTACAGGAGAGTATGTGTTAAAATAATCTATCCATTCTTTTTGTCTAAAATCATTAGCTACTAGTCGAGCTTTCTTCCTAAATACCCACTTACAACCTATGGGTCTAGAACCTGGAGGTAAGTTTACTAGTTCCCATGTTTGATTTGACAGTATGGATTCCATTTCATCGTTTATAACTTCTTTCCAGAAAGCTGCGTCTCTAGAGGATATAGCCTCTTTATATGATTTAGGATCATTTTCTATAGTCATCACTATAGGTATTTGTCTTATAACATTTTCTCTATCTGCTTCTACAAGATGGAAAATGATGAGTTGCGAGTCTATGTAGTCATCTCCTAGACTCTTTTCTATTCTTGTTCTTTGACTCCTACGAAGTTCAATAAGAGCTTTCACTATCTGTGGAATTGTGCTATCTGGTTCTCTATTAGGAGTTTGGATTTCATTATCCTTTGACTCCAATGATAGTGAGTTCTCAAAGAACTCAACGTCTCTTGATTCTATTATTGTATTAGACTCCATGTCTAGAAGTTTATAAGCTTTACTATTTTGTGCATACCCTACGAAGGCGCACTTAATAGCTCTTGATCCTAACTTAGTTCTTTTTGGATTAGGGTTCTGCAGTATGTAAGACACCCCCACACTTTTAGATATTTTAGGTTAGGTTTTCTACCTCTCCATGTTTCATATGGAGATATTTTATACTTTTTAGATGGTATTCTATTTAAAATATGACAAGTTGCATGCAGTGCCTCACCCCATAGACTTAGTGACAACTTTACTCTTATCAGCATTGAGTTGACCATTTCTACTAATGTTCTATTCTTCCTTTCAGCTATTCCATTTTATTGAGGTGTGTATGGTGTTGTACATTGATGTATCAGTCCATGTTCTTCACAGAAGCTATCGAATTTATTAGAAAAGTATTCTCCTCCTCTATCGCTACGGAGAATTTTTATCTTCTTATTTAGTTGATTCTCTACTTCTACTTTATATATCTTAAACATGTTTAATGCTTCATCTTTGCTCTTTAATAGGTACACATACACATATCTAGAGCAATTATCTATAAAGGTTATGAAGTACCGTTTACCTCCACGAGAATGTCGTTTAACTCATAAATATCACTGTGCACAAGATCCAATACTTGAGACGATCTTTCAACACTTAGAAAAGGTTTCTTCGTCATTTTGGATCGTATGCACACTTCACATTTATCAATTTCATTATCTGTGTATGAGATTAAACCATTCTTAGCCATGAACTTCAAGGTACTATACTCTATATGGGCTAGTTTATCATGCCACAGTCCAGCGGATTCAACTATATATGCAGAAGTGCTACTTTCATTCAGAGAAAACTTGACCATACCGTTATAAGCATATCCCTTTCCGACAAAATTCTCAGTCTTAGACAGAATCAGTTTACTTGACTCGTACACCACCCTTATACCTGGTTTTCCCAGAAGATCCCCAGAAACTAAGTTTCGCCTCATGTCTTGAACGTGCAGTACATTAGTCAGAATCACTTTCTTCGCAGAGGTGAATATCAGTTCGATAGTTCCTTTGCCGACGACCTTCGATCGGACTTCATTACCCATTTGGACTTCTTGACCATCGGTCAATTCGTCATAGGTTTTGAAGGCTGATTTGTCGTAGCACACATGTACTGTAGCGGTAGTATCATACCACTAACCTGAAACTTTGTCTTGGATGGTATTCACTTCAGTGATCATGGCCACTATATCGCCTTCTTCTACTGCACTTATGTAACACCTCGTATTTTTCAGTACTCGGGTGTTACCAAGAAAGCTAAATAATTCATTTAAAATGGGATATAATTGTATAATAATAATAATAATAATAATAATAATAATAATAAATTTATAATTATTTGTAATAATACATATGTTACTTAAATTATCCAAATTATGTATATTATTTATTTTATATTATTCAAATGATATATAAGATGAATTGTATACCAACACATTATTATATAACTAATGTTTATTAATTAACATTTATATTTTATAAATTTTAACTATATATTATCGTATTATACTATGCATATAATATATAACATTTAATAGTAGTTTTATCATACTATATATACATATATAATCACAAAAAAAAAAATATATACATTATAAATGTTCATGATTTTAAATAAATACTTATCTATAATTATTAATGTATTATACTAAATATATATATATATATATATATTTATATATTTCTATTGTATAATTTAAAATGGAAAGTGGCCCTGGGTGGCCCACTAGCTAGAGGAATGGCGCTGATCACAGGTGTGGACCATGTCCTACCTCAAATCAATGCAACAAGCACTCAAAGGCTATTTTTCAGCTGATACGACCCACCTAAGACCTGGATCTGCCTCATCCTTTAGGCTGGGCCCTAATTCGAGCCGACCAGACAAATGGACGGAGTAGATTGTTAGGACCGTCACGGTGTACCCCACTTTTGTGTGGTGCGTGTACACCATGTGTGTATAGCCACCAAACACCAAACCGGGCACTCAGTCAAACTGAGAGCTGACCCGACTTTTCCTAAAAAGGGAGGGATTTCTCTCTCCTCCGTTCTCTCGCACGCGCCCTGACCGAACAAACAACTCCCTTTTCATCCGCTCATGGCCCACTACGCCCATCTGTTGGGATGATCCGATCCGTTCATCTTGTAGAGGACGTGGTGAAGACCAATCCCTATCCATATTTACCCATTGTCTTGGACACATGTGCGCACGACGTCAGCCACAAATCAGGCCTACAAACACACTATTTCTAAAAGAGGAAACTACTCTCCCAGCCAGCTTAGCGATCCGCGCGAGCTGCTCCTACGCCATCTCAGCCCTCCATCCTAGAGAGATCTCAGCCGTCCGAATGTTTAGGGCATTTTAAGAGAAAACCACGACCGGTTTTCATTCCTTCCCATAGTTTTGAGAAAACCGAACGACGGTATTCAATTCGGGCCATCCAGCCCTCATCCAACGACCCTGAGAAAGCTTAGGGCTCGATTTAAGTCCAAGATATGGGAGTTGCAGTGGGTCTCTCTCCCACTCCCTTGCCTCAACTCGAAAATCCACCATTTCCTTCTCCATTCGAACCCACCAACTAGACGTCGTTAGAGCTCCACTCTCACTGTCCCCCAAGCTCCATTACACCCCTAGAAACCCTCCCATGTTGTCAGATTAAAGAAAGAAGAAGAGGGGGAGAATCTGCCATTAATGGCACCTTCCTTCTCCGCCGCTACCACGTCTTCAACTGAGTCGCAGTTCGGGTCGGACCTTACTGGATGTCTGGCTATTCCAGTCGGGCCTTCAGCAAATGAAAACAGAAAAGAAATGGAAGGAGAGAATAAAATAGAGAGAGAGAGAGAGGGTGGTGCGGCTGTGCTGCCACACCCATCCGAGTCGGGTCAAGTCGCGGGTCGAGTCAGGAGGCTTTTCCCTGTCCAGAGAGGAAGGAGAAGAAAGTGGAGAGAAGGTAGAGAGAAGAAAGGAAGAAGAAGGAAAAAATTAAAAAAAAAAACGGGAGAAAAAGGGAGAGGGAGAAAGGCAGCGTGGGGCTGCTGTTTTGTTGGAGCCGAGTTGACTCGGTTTAAACCAAGCCTGACTGAGTCGAACTAGGCGTGTAGCTAGTCCGTTTGAGTTTCCAGCAAGGAAGAGGGGAGAGAGAGAGAGAGAGAGAGAGAGAGAGGGAAGAAAGAGAAGAGAGAAAGAGGAGGAGTCGGGGTGCACCCGCTCGACTCAGCGAGTCATGGGTCGAGTTTGACATCCCTAGCTGGACATTCCAGCTCGAAGGAAAGAGGAAGAAGCAAGGAAGGAAAGAGAAGGAATGATGGAAGAGAGTGGTGGTGGCATTGCACCATACGTCGAGTCGAACCGAGTCGACTCAGCTGACTTGGGAGGTGCCATGCTGCTCTATCTCAACTCGTTGACGAGTTGAGTTGAGCCTTAGCTGAGTTAGAATAAAAGGAAAGGAGAAGAGGAGGAAAAGAGAGAGATGGGTGCTCAACCGAGTCAACTCGACTCAACCGAGTCATCTAGGTGAGAATTTCTGTTTCTTTTAATATTCGTTATCAATTATTTTGTTATTAATAAATCACTATTATTTCCTACCTGTTGTAACAACTAATGTTATTTTAATGACATTGACTAGGAGTAATAATTAGTACTATAATATACAAATTAGTGTCATGGATAAAATTATCATCAATCATAACTCTAATTATTAATTTCCATTGTAGTGATTTTTATTACCATGGTAGCTAATATAAATCATAACACTAATGTTAATAACGATTTTATAATTAGTAAGTTTATATGGCAATTAATAGTGCACTAAACTAGAAGGATCTAGATTTACAATTTCCATCCTTATTAATATCGTAATTTTTAATAGAGACTTGATTAACCATTAAATAGATTACTCATATATATATATATATATATATATATATATATATATATATATATATATATATATATATATATATATATATATACTAGCATTAGTTAGTATAGATAAAACCACAACTGTAGTTATTAGGATTTTACTCACCATTCTTAGATATTGTCATTGGTGGTAGAAGTATATTGATTTCTACCATTATGATGGTCATTATTGCCATGATTAGTTAATAGTAATCCTATCATTAATATTAATAATTATGCTATAGTTATAAACTATCATGATAATAAATTTTACATGGACTAACATCCAAATCCTAGAATCTAAATCCTATACTAAAACCCTAAAAGTAATCCAAACCATAGGTCGTATAAATCTTGACCATAGATGCTTGGTAGGACATTGATCCCACATGCAACGTCACAATTCATGGTAGGGTTCAATTCTAAGGATGTACATGCTTCCTAGCAACGTCAGTTGGCGGATTCGACACATGAGGTGATGATTCTTCCCCTTGAGCTTTCCATCTTCTCATTAGCTTAAGTTATAGTTTTTATTAAAAATTATAATTGATATCTCTCTCTTATAATCACATGTGTTAGTTGGTGGAAATTGAATTGCTATATTGCTTGCTTAATGTTCATCTTGTATATTTGTCCATGCTTGTGTATTGCTTATGGACTTTAAACTGGTACATGATGTTTTATTTAAACCAACATGATTTAAATGATTTTTAAACTCGCAAGTATACGAATCAGATGTAGATACAGTATGTATTACAAGATCGTTCCTACGAGGACTGGTCGTCACAATTCAAATCTATGATTCTCCTTAACTAATCCAACAAATAAGGGAGCGAATTACTAAGCACAATTTTATGATAAAAAAAAAAACAATTGAGAACCGGGAAGAAAATTCAATCAGAGAGAGCACTAGGACTTTCGAATCCACCCCTAATTATCCTATCCCTTGTTTTATCTGTTGATTCACCCTAATCTAGATTGATACAACTTATATAAAGAAAGCACAATCTGTGTCCTTAGTCGGGCATACAGAATGTCTAATCTCCTAAAGCAATGCAATGAATAACACATTCTATGTCCTTGATCGGGCACATAGAATTTATAATTCATTAAAGCACCCTGTTTCTTCCTCTATAGGAAACCTGTTCATGATCAGACACAAGCACCTAGAATAAGCATCCAGACAACATCCATATATAGACTCTGGTCAAGTTCATAGATGGATAAGTACAGAATTTCGCAGTTAAGCACATTAGAGAGAGAAACAAATCAATCAGATTAAGATAATATCAACATAAACAAGAGTTATTCAAAATAGGGGCTTCATCTCAGCCCTAGACAAAGGATTTAGAAATCCATGTGATCAATTATAATGAAGGAAAAATAAAACATAAACACTAGAAACATCCTCTCTCTTCTCTTTCTTCTCTTTCTTCTCGTTCTTCTCTTTGGCTCTGGATCTTCCCAAGCTCTGCCTCCCCCTCATCCACGTTTTGCAACTCTTTTTATAGCTGATGGAGTGGCTGGAGTGGTGGAAATCGGATTTGGAAAGCTGTCGCACGCGCAGCGAAAGCCTTTTCGCAGCCAAGTTCGGGGCCTTGAAATACCACACTTTCCTCGCTCAAATTCCAAAAAAACACCATCCCTTAGGACTTTCTTGGGTCTTCTACATAATGGACAGTTCAGATCTACTATATGATCAAAGATGGTGGGCCACAACCGCCTGAAAAAGTCAGTTTTCGCGGATGTGCGAAACCTTTCGCACCCTTTTGCTGCGTAGCTCAGTGGGCCCCACAGAGGTGTTTTCATAGAAATCTACCTCGTCCATTGTATTCAGGACGAAATTTCAATAAAGAACGGGTGGTTTTGAACGTCCATTAATGCAGCCCAGAGAAGAAATCACAATAAAATCAATTTTTAACGTTCCAAGGCAGTCCACTTGTGGCCTCTGTATCGCACATGTTTGCATGTATGGACACAAAATATCAACATAATTTTGTAGTTCTCGAAGCCTTCTACATGATGAACGGCTTGGATGAGCTGTACGGATGACGTATGGGGCCCACAATCAGCCGCAAAATGGATAGCGTTCGTCCGTTACGCGGACTCCATAAACGGCAACTGTCGTTTTGCATGAGGAGTCGATCAACACCGACTTTGACCGGAAATGCTAGTCCGGTGGACGGCAGGCGTGTGTACACTATGTACACACGCTGTATATATGAGGTCTAGTGTGATGTTTCTAAGAAATATATACCGTCCATTTGTTTTGTCTCCCAATGAGACCAAAGTTGAAGTATATCCTGCTATCAGGTGGGCCCCACTTAATGATTTAAGGGGCTGATCCGGCCGTTGGGACACTTTTATAGTGATTCAAGAGTTGAAATTTTATGTGTACAGTTAATTTATGGTCCCCATCGTATGTATGGAGTTTTGAGTCAATCAGATGACAGGAACCATGTGATCTTGCATTCTAGACCAATTTCGGGTCTCTTTAACGTGAACGGCTTGATTTCCTCGGATCCCTCGCATGTAAATTCATTGATCTCAGTCCTCTAGAGTCCGTCCTTTGCTTTGGTTACTTCGGAGAGTCAAATCCACACTTGTAATGCTCTTTTTCAGTCAACGCTCCTAATTACACCCTGCAACAAAAATACGATTAAAATATTCCTTTAAGCATTATCATGTATGTAAAATTAGGTAATAATCAGGGTCTAATATGCAATATTTGACCTTCATCAGTACATTAGTGGAAAATTCCCACATATGAATGTACACTCATACTTGGGATGTAACTTGACTAGTTGTGATCATAATGGACCTTTGACTTGGTGGTTATTGGGTGGTGGTCTAGATGGATCATTGATGCGGGCCTACCATCCAGGGTTGTTGTACCCAACGATTTTTAAGGATGGTTTTCATCATATGGTTTTGATATTTGCCCTATGTGGCATATTTTGATACTCGCACTACATGGTTCTGTTTTGATATTTTTCCCTGAATGGTTCGATGTTTTATATTATGCAACCATGCGATGGTAAGCCCCATATACTGAATATGATTGGCCACAAGTCGATTGAGATCCATTAAAACATCCTAAGGTGGTAATCTCATGAGTCGGGGATGGTGGGAATGAGACACTATGCCCGATCTGTCGGCCTACGCTGGGCCATATGCTCCCCGTAGTGACCTTTAAGCTTATCTAAATTGGCTGATTGTAAATGGACTAAAAATGACTTGGCTAATCATGCATACATGACACGTTCCGACTGGTTGATATTTCCCAGGTTCGATGATTCCGACTGGTTGATGTTTCCCAGGTTCGATGATTGCATGGGTGACGGCCCACTGTCCACACAGATGAGCATCCCCGGGGCGATGATTGCATTCACGCATCCATGCATTTAAAAAGACTACATTTACTCTGTTTTGGTTGTCTGAATGTTTTATAACTATGCTTACCTAATACGGCGGTGTGTAATCTTGAGGGGAATTCACACTGAGTTGGTCACTCATCCATCAAATATATAACTGTACAGGTAGTACAAGTGGCTTTAGCGATATGTATGTTCAGACTTGATGAGGAGCAGGATACGATCGTCAGGGATGCGTGACTGTATTTGCCTGGAGGAGCTGCGTGGTCTTGCGGCTTTTATTTATATGCTTTCTTCTATTCTTCATGTACTAAATTCTTATAAATCTTGTACTTGTTAAATTCAGAGAGAGACATTGGTTTGTATAAGTCATTATGGGCAGCTTCTTGTATATTTGAATGATAATGAAATTTTCTTTTATGTCGAATTGTTCACACTACGCTCATTTGCTTACTCTGATAAAAGAAAAATATTATACCTGACCATCCTTTAAGATTAACACTCGGGTTTTTGGGACACGGGTCATATACTCGGGTCCTGAAGATTCGGGTTGTTACAACTTGTCTCTTATTTAGATTTGCGATGTCGGCATACTTGAGCATAGTGCCCTGTTTTCCCATAGACATGGCATGGGCCTTTGAACTTTCTGTTCTTCTTTTGGGCTTTTTTTTTGAATTTCTCTTTATTGGGTTTCAGGGAATTGTCCTTCTCGGGATGTTTGTTATTAGAGTTCTCTACTGCATGTACCTTGGACGAGGTATTCCCGTTATCATTCTTTTTATCGCGGTTACGGGATTCTTCCTCAATTTTGAGGTGTTTCTGGATTTGTTCCAGTGTGTAGTCCTCAGTTTTATGCAGCAACTTCTTTCTATAGTCTTTCCATATCGGTGGCAATTTGGTGATTATAGCCCCGACTTGGAATGATTCAGGAAGATCTATTTTGATGGCTTTGATTTTGTTTACTAGAAGCTGTAGTTCTTGGATTTGGGGTAGCAGCGGTTTATTATCTACCATGTTGAAGTCGAAATTCCTGGCGATGAGAAACTTGTTGGTACCTTCTTCTTCAGCTTTGTATTTGAACTCCAGAACGGTTTAGATCTCCTTTTCTGATGACGTCTGTCGGTACAGATCGTACAGTCTATCGGAGAGAGCATTCAGAATGTGTCCCCGACACAAGAGTTCATCTTCAGCTCGTTTGGTGCTGGCTGCCACCTGTTCAAGTATGTCGTTGTCGGTTGCTTCAGGTAGCGCTTGCAAATTAGGATCTAAAATGTAGTAGATCTTTAGTGCTGTCAGGAGAAATTTCAGCTTGTCTTGTCATCTTGTAAAATTGGTTCTATCGAACCGATCAAGACGTTTCAAGTCCTGATTCATCAGCTTGATGGATGAAACACTGTCGGCTTCCATTACAAAAATAACGCTTTAAGATGGTTGGAAATTATACAGAATAAAGTATTTCTGTAAAATATGGAAATCGAAAAATTATGATGATCAAAACTAAGGACAGGTTGAAGCACGTCTGAAACGCTGTCCTTAAAGCGTTATTTGCCCATTCTCAAATGAATTGAGTATGCTGATAGGTTACAGGAAAATTGCTCCTAGGATATGACAAGCCTGGTGTGGGTCTGCGTTCAGCAAACACGAAGGCCCCACCAAATGGAACTCTTATACATACTATCTGGTAGAATTACAATATAAAAAAATCTCAAAAAGAGAAAGAAAGAGAAGAATTTTCTTTTGATTTAGACCACTGCACTGGTCAGTACTTCAGCCACTAGTTCGATTGAACCGTTCTAAACCACACTGTTGGTTTGTTCTTCTAGTAAAGGTTTAACCCTTACTGTCTTGCTGGAACTACTAGAGTATAGGAGAGAAGTAGTGGGTTGTCTCAGTTCGTATGGGTCTGTTGGAGTGGGTTTTGAGATGGTTTGGAAACCCATTCAGGCCCTCCTTTTATAGACTATGGTGGCTGGGGGTTATGGTCCAGGGAAATAAATCCCATGACCATTTTCTAGCTGTTGGAGAAAACTAGCCGTTTTATGGCCGTTTTCTGACTGTATGCATGGGCCATTAAGTTGCTGCATGCTGACTCTTGTGAGACAGTGGCTAGCCGTTTTCTAGTTGTTGGGCTAGCCATGCAGGAGTTACAGCTGGACCCTGCACTAATGGCACAGCTGTTACAGATCTGCTGCATGTCTCGCTCCGGTTCACGAAGGGAGCGACCCTCTGCGACACGATGTGCACATGCAAAGTGCAAAGTGCGCCACTAGTGCCTCTACAGCTACACTGCCTCACATGCCCACGCCCTCGCACCGAGCCTGTGCTCGAGACTGAGACTGAGACTGAGACCGAGACCGAGACCGAGACTGAGCCCGAGCCCGTGCCCGTGCTCGAGCCCGAGCGCGCGCGCGGGTGTTCCAGTGCGTAGGTTCATAGTCCATGGACTAGGTAAGTAAATATTATAATACTCCACTATTATCATTTAAACTACAGATTTTTATCTTCTCGAGCCCGAGCCCGAGCCCGAGTCCGAGACCGAGCCCGTGCCCTTGCCCGAGCCCGAGCGTGAGCGCACGGGTGTTCCAGTGCGTAGCAAGGTCCATAGTCCACGGACTAGGTAGGTAAATATTATAATACTCCACTATTATCATTTAAACCACAGAATTATCTCATCCCTTTCCCATGTGAGACTATTCCAAAAAACCCACAAACGGTGTTTTTTCAATTCCAGTTGTAACTCTTTGAATCAAGTAAGGTAGCATCTTAATAGCAATATGTGGATCTTTGGCGCTCTAGTTTTCCTTTTATTATTGATCTCTCAATTCTTCAGGTTATTACTTAAATATAGTTCTAGTTTATTTCAGAAAAATACACATATAAGTCCATGTGGATTCAACTTCGGTCTCACTGAGTTATTACTACAGCGTGACCTTGCACTTGGGGTTGTGAACATAGGCACATATGTTTAACTAATTAATCTGAAAAAATTTCTAGGGATGCCCAAGTATGTCTAATACTCGACTGTTGAAAATTTTGGAATGTTACAACTGGTTGAGTAATACATGTCATCCAAAGACAACGTGGCCGAGCAATGAAAGGAACATGTCGAATGAGGAGCGGTTATCGGGAAATGTATTAAAGAAGAGTCTGGAGGGCCAGAGTGGTGCTGAAGTGGTTGCTGTAACCGTCAGACTTAAGAAGATACATTTACATGGTGAAGTCTATAAATAACAAAGGAGCTTAATGAAGCAAAATGTCTTATACCAACCCAATTAAACACATCTATCCTATCAATTACCCTTTTATGTTTATTAGCATTATCTGTCTTTTACATCCCTTAGCATAACCGGTAGCTCAATCCTACATTAAGAGTAACAATAATGAAGTCGTTGCAATCCTTAGCGGTAATCAAAGTCTATGCTCATATGCTAGATGAATCTCTATTTTAATAAAATCAGTTCTTCTTTCAAAAATGAGCTTTGTAGTTACTCTCTATGGTCGACTATAAATGTTTTATTTTTTGCTTGCTTTTATATTGGAAGACAAAGTGCAAGTCATTTTTGAAGGATGAACCCTAACCTCCGATAATTGTCTGATCATCTTAAATTGATTATAAGTGGTTGAAGAAACGACCATTCTTCTCAGATATCAATCATATATGGACAAGTTTAACATATCAACTTATCTTGGCGCTTGGGGTCAACATCGTTTGGTAGGAATTGAGTTGCACTGTCAATTCTGACACACCCACACATATCACACGTGGCTGAATTTTGAAACCTAGGTGCAACAATTAAGTAAAAACCACGGTCAACTACTCCCGGGCATATGTAAGTAGTTAATCAAAAGTAACTTACTATTCAAACCGGTTCTAAGCGTGTAATAATATCCTTTTCAGCATCTAAGAAGTTTTCAAACTTCAACCTAATGCAATACAACTAATATTTGCAGTGCGATGCAACATATTCATTAATTGGCAGTCTTTGGTATATGGCTAAAAAAATAAAAATAAATAAATAAATAAATTAAAATTTTTTTTTTTTTAAAAAAAAAAAGGAGAAGAAGAAGAAAGAAGCGGATTCAATACTAATTAGGTAAGCCATACCATCGGAAACCCTAGAGATAGAGATGGTGAGTGCCAGCACTAGAATCGTCCAAATTATGTGTGGTCCACCATCGTTTTTATGTTCAATCCAGATAGTTCATCCGACGCTTGTGACATGAGGATGAATGTCATTCCCGAAAATAAGGAAAATTCCAAAACTTAAGGTGATCACAGCAAGTGAATTTAGGAGTTGTTTTACACCGTTGTCTGTGGTGTGGCCCACATAAGCTATAGATTTGAATGATTTTTAAGATACACGGTGAAAATTTTAAGGGGCACCCGATGGATGGATTGCAACTGATTAATGATTGTCCACACGTAGCAATCAGTTAGCACAAATCAGGCCATTCTCGTGCCTACGTCAGTCAGGACAGCCACAGTCCTTTTGCAGGAAACGGATTGGCTACTCCCCTTGCACCAGCCAATGGCTAATGGTCGGTGCTCTGTGGGCCCTACCATGAAGTATGTTTTTCATCCATGCCGTCCATCTATTTTTTCAGATCATTTTATGATATAATACCAAAAATGAGGTATATTCTAATCTCAAGTGGACCACATTACAAGAAACAGTGTTGAATGAGTAGACCATTAAAAACTTTTTGGAGGCCATGTTGGATCAAGCTGGTTTTTGTTTTTTTCCATTCATCTGGGCCTGTATGACCTAATCAACAGATTAGATGTCAAATAAACAGTACAGTGGGCCTTCGAAGAATTTTAATGGTGGATATCCAATCACTATTGTTTTCATGTGGTCTGCTCCACCTGAGATTTATATACCTCTCATTTTTAGGATCAAGCCCTAAAATGATCTTTAAAAATGGATGAACGGAATGGATGAAACACATACATCATAGTGGGGCCCACAAAGCACCGACCATCAGCCACGGGGCTGGTGTCATGGGGGAGTAGCCAATCCGTTTTCCCTTTTGCACGCTGGTCTCGAGGCAGTCCACACCTCACACGTGTACGAGATGCAGGCCGCTAATTATGAGTATAAAATAATCATGCCTGTTAGCTCATCAGGTGGGCCATTTGGGTCAGGAAAAATAAAATAAAATAAATGAAAGGTAAAATAAGAAGGCTGCAATGGTACACAGTATAACGTATATGTGGTACGCTTGATCAGCATGCCAGTGGGCCCACTTAAACAAAAAGCTCATCCCGTCGTACGCCACGTGTCATGTGTGATTAATTACCGTTGCATGCTCTGTACGTGAGGAAGGTGATCCGTTGCCTCGTATCATACACGTGTCACGTGTGTGATGATTTGAACGTGGCTGACACCGTAATAGGTGTTTCCCTGACCGTGGAGCCCACCTTGAAGTATGTTTTGTATATCTAGGCCGTCCATCAGTTTTTCTAGCTCATTTTAGGGTATGACCTTAAATGTATGTAGCAGATCCAAATCTCAAGTGGACTACATGGTAGGGATTGAATGTCCACCGTTAAAAACTTACTGAGAGGGTCGTCTGTGTGACCTTATCAAGAGATTGGACGGCAAATAAACGTTAGGGTGGGCGCTAGGAAGTTTTTTTAATGGTAGGCCTTTAATGACCACTGTTTCTTGTGGTATGGTCCACCTGAAATTTGAATCTGCTTCATTTTTTAGGCAATGTCCTAAAATGAGCTGGAAAAACTAATGGACGGCGTGGATATACAACACATAGATTAAGGTGGGCCCGCGGTCAGGTAACACCCACTAATTCACTCCCATTTGCCCACTTACCAAAAGCTCTTCTAAACTGGACTATCCTAGCCATCTAAAACAAAAGGGGTAGGATTGTCCAAAACAGTGGGGCCCACTGATTTGGTGGTCCAGGAGGCTACCAAACCAACTGTTGCAGATTTATATGTTTTGGAATCTGATCGCGTAGAAAGCTAGAACTCACCGTCCATCCGCGCCAAGATGTTTGAGAAAAATCACCAGACGTCGCTTTAGGATCTTGGTGTGTGGACCCCACTCGATCCTACCACCTGCTGAAAAGTCAAAACTCGAAAGAAACAGATGCCCACTTCCACCCCTGCCATTATTGTCCGACGACAATGATAAGATTCACCCACGGTAAAACTTCGTTGCCTATCATTTCCCATATATCCCTTCCCTACATGCGGGTCTATACAAGTTTGTGTACCTCAATCCCCAACAGTCTTTTTGACCGTTGGATGGTGCCGGTCAAACCATGCTACGTAGAGGTGACATGTGATACACGGTCCAATAAAACGAATTTTGTTTTTTGGCCACAGCGACTGTATTGAAGCTGAATTATTGGTGATCCAACGGTTCATCTTGTGGGGTCCATTTGTGGTGGGGCATGGCCCAAAGAGAAAATCACAACAAAGGATCTTTATTGTCACCTGCAAAGGGACTTTATGCCAACTGTCGAAAAATTAAAAGCTGCTACAAGCTGTGTAGGTTAGATATTTGAGTGAGATTATTATTATTATTATTATTATTATTATTATTATTATTATTATTTTTGGGGGGCATGGCCCACCAGATGAACGGTCTACATCACGAAAGGTGGGGTTCACCGAACAAAGACGGTTTTCATTCGGCTAAGAATTTTACATCTTTTAGTCGCGACGAAGATTATGAAAGAAAAAGGAAAAGAAAAAGAAAGGCATGTGGAGCACATGCCGAGCTGTCCAGTAGGTGGGACGTAGGAGCCCTTGTACAAGGTGGGCCCACCGACGTCTGGCCTTGATAAAATAATCAGCCGGCCACCAGGTCATCTGTGCACGTGCCATGTGTTGCACGTGTGCTGCCTGTCAAGTTCTGTGTGGACAACTGTGCATGGTACACCAACAGGTTGTGCCGTACTACGAAGATCCGTACCACAAGAACGGTGGGCCCACAAAAGAATCACCCATCTCGAAAAAAGGAGGTGGGCCATACCCATGTGCTGCATCAGCCTGTCAGTCGAGAGTCGGTTTCTGCAGCGACCCTCGTCGTTCCTGGAAAAGCTGTGGGCCACACCGTGATGTATGTGGTTTATCCACGTTGTGCCCCTGATTTTAGGGCATGAGCCCAAAGATGAGGCAGATCCAGACCTCAGGTGGGTCCTTGCTCTTCAACACCTGGTCAAGGGTTCCACCACCCATAGGTGTGTGCGTGTGTTTAAAAAAATAAAATAAAATAAATAAAAAATCCAGACCTCAGGTGGACCCCACTGTAGTAAACGGTGGTGATTGAATGACTACCGTTAAAATAAATTTTGGGGTCCCTTCTTCCCATTCTGTGTGACCTCGTAAACATTACAGTGGGCCTTAAGAAGTTTTTAACGGTGGACATTCAATCACCACTGTTTCCTATGCTTTGGTCCACCTGAGGTATGGATCTGCCTAAAAATGGATGGACGGCGTAGATAAAACATATACATTATCGTGGGGCCCGCATATTTTTCCAGTACGGTACTGGATGCCTAAGTACGAACAAGTGTACTGGAGGGGTCAGTACGGAGTCCGAGTCCCGTCAGTCGTCCACTGGTAGCAGCGACCAGCCCGTGATCCTACGGTGGGGCCCACCGTTTAGATGGTACGGACGTCCCACGTGTAGATGATCAGTTCTCTTCTAGAAGCCCGAGCATTTTGCCGTAGAAGTCGGCAGTGGAGGACACTCTCTTAGTCAAATCCGACCGTTGAAAACAGCAGAGTGTCCGGTGTTCCGTCGAGTCATCAGCAGGCAAATGACAGTGTAGTGAAAAAAATAGGGAAATACAAATACATGGTAACTCGCGTCATTTTTTTTTTTACCCATACGGAAAAGGCATGTCTTCCTATTTTCGGCAAAAAAGAGAAAGACATAACAACAGATTCCTCCTCATTTTACGACATTGAAACTGGAAACCACCAGCAAATCCAAAAAAAAAACCTGCCTTAATATCAGGAGCTGATGCTGCCCCACTTCAGATGTGGCAGAATCCTGGCCTTTCAACCACAGACCATCGCTGTCCGCCACGGACGCCAATTGCTTCTGCCCTTCCCAACTGAAGTTCCTGTAGGCGTGATGCGCGCCGATATGTAAGAAATCCAATCCGTCCATCAGTTTCCCCCTTACCCAAAATCCAAATGGACCACACGACGGGCCCACCGTTGAAACTTTCTAGCGGTCACCATCATGTTTATATGCCATTCAAACCGCTCGTAAGGTTATTTCTGTCATGTGGCCCACTTGAGGATTGGATCTAGCACGTACATCACAGTGGGCCCCACAGCTTGCGTCTTCTTGTTGGCCTCTCCACCAAGAAGGATACATGCATGAACAGTTTTTTACAATTGTATTGACATTTACACCCTCCCTTTTCCATGCATGCATCCCCTTTCACCACTGCTTGACATCAGGGTAATCCAACTAATATATTAATACCTCGCTATCATTTTAAAATTGGTGGTGACTCAGCCAGGTCCATCCAAATTGCAGGGCACGTTTTCGATGGTTGATATATCTCTAATAACACCATTGAGAAATATTAACCGTCTACTTAATAGCTATCAAATGGATGGTTGAGATTAAAGTGATGGGTGACATATGGTTACTTTCATCTCTTCGATCTACAACTGAGTCGGCAATTTCTATGGTATGGGGTGTCATACAGCAATCTTTTAAATGGTGGTAAACTATCAGGACTAAGAAGTTTTCTAACCCGTTGGTATTCTAGAACAGGGAGTATTATTTCATCATCTACAGCCAGCCTAGGTTACGCTACTAAGTGTTGCATATGCCGACGTGGCACGTGCGTACCCCACCATGAAGATCGCCGGGTGAAAAAATAAGGGCAGTCCAATCATCAGGTGGGCCACTCTACCCCAAAACAATGGATTGTTCACATGACTGCGGTTGTCTGATTCAACGTACAAATGTGGCCCAACCGATGATTGAAGTAGCGTGATTTCCGGAAGATGTGATCTTTCAAGTGGGCCCCACCCTTTTCATGGTCTGGATGATATGAATACTTCAGAATTTCGCACGTGTGAGCATGAAAGAAAAGCCAAATAGTGTAAATATCTTTTTCATTAATTTCATTTTCAAATATTATAAGAAAAGAAAAAAAGAAGATATTTCCCAATTTTTTTCAAATTGAATTTCATAAAAAAATATATATTTTTTTTTCCTCAGCATAAATTAACAAGCATGAAATGGCACAAACAAAGAATTATTACTACTAACAAACAAATTCCCCTATACAATAATCTGTCTCTTTTGGTCCTTTGGACCAATAAATATGAACTTTCAACCCCCAAAAACTGACAAAAATTAAAAAAGAAAAAAAGACACACATACAAAAAAGAAAAAGAAAAATAGTAGAACACTAAATTGAAAGGTCTTCGTCTTGCATTATCTGAAAGGGGGATTTTAGGCACTCAACTCCTGCAACTCAATCACAAAGCAACAAACTGGACTGACTACTTAAAAAAGTGGGGGCTAAAATTCAAAAAGGAAGGGTTGGAAAAACAATCACTCTTGTAAGAAAATCCCCAGTAACAAAAGGTTGGAAAATGTAAATAAATAAAGTAAGAAAGGAAAGAAAGTGATGGACTACCTTAATTTTCAGTCATCTACTGAGAATTGGTTTGGTGATCCTCTCCACTATCTGCTCCTCCTTGCTGCTGATGGGAATGATCCAACGGTTGATTTTGCTCTGAGCTCATATTCAATCCCCCTCTGTTGTAAGCATTGAGGGCGGCCAGCATTCCAAGATTCGTCTCGGAGATGCCTGATATCCCAAGCCCTAGGTGTTGAGGGGCTGCTACTGCAGCAGCGGCGGCAACCGTCGGTTGCTGCAGTAGCATCGAGGTGAGTGGGACGGTACCGACACGGCCGCCCTGGAATTCGACTCCGGTCGGTATGTTGATTCTCTGCATGAATTGCAGAGGGGCTTGCAACGTGCTTCCTGCTGCGGTTTGGATTGATGTACGGTACTGCCCAGCCGCAGTTGGGAACGTCCAGATCGGTGGCTCAGATGGCCCAGCAGCGGCGGCGGCAACTGTTGGAGCGGTGGCGCCTGCGGAGACAGGCAACATCCAAAAAGTACCGCCGCCTCCGCTGCTTGGAGCTGGGGCTGCAACAGCCCACATCGCTGCTGCAGGCATCATGTTGGATGGACGGAGTAGACCTGCAGCGGCAAGGGGTTCTTGCTGCGATTGTCGCTGTTGCTGCTGCAGCTGCAGTCCAGTTATTAAGGGTTTTGTAGCGGAGGGAGAAGATGCGGGACCTCCGCTGCCTTCTGCTTGATTCAGCTGTGGCTGTTCTTCTTTGAAGAGATCTTCTCTGAAGCGTTTCCTCATATAGTTGTCGGCAGATTCCGCTCCCTCTCCTTGGGCTGAAAGCCCTCCCATCTGATCTGCGGAAAGGATCAGATGGTGGTGAGGGTGCGGATGCCCTTGCTGAAACCCTAACATAGCGGAATCGAGGTTCGTCATCAACCTCCGGCCGGCCTCGCCTCTGTGATCATCATAGTCCGTACGAGTATGGTGTGGTGCGAGGGCGAGGGCGGCGCCATGGAAGGTATGAGGCGCTACCTTCGAATGCGGCGCCGAGAGGCTGGACCCGCTACTTCGGAGAGAGACGTTGAGGGAAGAGAAATTGGCAGGGATGGTTCCAGTTCCGGTAGCCGCGATGATGGCCGGCTCTGATTGTTGAAGCAGCCATTCGATCGTCTCTCCGTCGGATTTATGACCTAATTCCCGCGTGAGCTGGAAGACTCGAGCCGCGCAGGTGGCCGGCATACGGATGCGACGCCCACGGCCATCGACCTTCGTATGGCGGTCCTTGGATGATCTCTTGGTGGCGACAGCTAGCTTACGGTTCGCATCTGATTTTGTGGCGATTGCGAGGCTTGCGTCTACGGATGGCTGGATGGAGCCCATGAATGGGCCAGGTCCAGATATCTCTTTGCTGAAAGGGACCAGCTGGGAGGAAGATGGGCCAGGGCCACTACCCACATCCTGCTGGTCTGATGAAGAGGAATTACTCTTGCTGCTCTGATTACTCTTGCTATTGTTGTTGTTGTTGATGTTTGGTGAAATTCCTCCTCTTCCATGTTGCTCTGTCTGTTCCATCTCCCCCTTTGAAGAAATATTTTCAGTCTCCTTTTCTTGTTTTCATCACCCCATTTTCTCAGAAAAAAAGATAGATTTTTTGAGAAATTGAGAGAGAGCTTAGAAGGAAAAAATTAAAAAATAAAAGAAAAGAAAAAATGAAAATGAAAAATCTCTTTTGGGTTTTTCGTCCACACACGTGCAAGCAGACCTGATGGTGGGGATTGTCTTCTGATTGACTGCTGTTGTCTCTCTGTGTGAGAGAGAGGAGAGAGGATGTAGGAAAGGGAAGGAGTTGTGGTGGGGTGGAGTGCGTAGGTTTACAACCTGCACCTATAGAGCGTAGGTTTATTTCCTCTTTTCCTCGGGTCCGAATGGTGGGGCCTGTAAAAGCTAGCAGTAGCCCGCTCGTGGGGCCTCGGAAGGAATGTTAAACGGTCCTCCCTTTGCATTTTTTTGTATAAGCAAAAAGAAAATTAAAGAAGTTTCCCGTTTTACCCTATTTTTTTTTTTACCACTTTCACTGCGAGTTAGGTGTGAGTACTGTGGCGAAAATGTCTCTCAACAAAGGCCGTTGAGTTTGTGTTCCTCACTGTTTATTTGTTCCTCTGTGAGTGTTTTCCTTCTTAGCCGTCCATTCTCTAGGCGCCAACTGAGATGTTTGATCAATCTGTAACTGTGATGGGGTCGAGCCATATACTATCTAGGGTGAGATATGTGATTTGAATGGTCTATATTGACTTGTGTTTCTAATAGGTGGGGCATGCATGAGTACGAAGATATGTATTCTCGAGTAGTACTTTATAATTCTTTCTCTCCTTCTCGATATTGATGATGACGATAATCAAGTGCAACCACCCATCTCTCTCTCTTGGCTGCAGTGAAAACAGACAACCGATTTTACAGTTGCAGACAAAAGAAAAGTGCAGAAAACAAGCCCTCAATTTGCTTTGGTACACATGCATGCACATAAGGTCATTACACGTGTTCCCATGCTAAAACGCAAATCCAACCGTTCAATTTCTAGGGACCACTTTGGATTAAAACCCCAAACAGAATAAGATCGATTGGATAATCCTAACCTTAATTTAAAATAAATATGTCGTCATCCATTTGATGTTCGTCCATCTTTTCATGTAAATTTCTTTTATTATTAATCATCCACAACCTTCCCTACGAACTCAACGGTTCAGATCGATTTAAATCCATGATACATGAAAATTATTCACATACAAGCTCATGTAAATCTATGCTCCCTCGTCTTACAAAACCAAACCCTAAAGACCTTATAACTCACACAGCTCCTTGTTTTCAAAACCTATCTTTTATAGAAGCTCACCCATGAAATGCAATCACCCAAACCAATCAAAGGTGCCTGTGAAACCCTAAAACACATCAAAGAAGGAGTCCTGAAAGATCCATACACCTCTATTTCTTTGACTCCCATCTCCCTCTCTCTCAGACATCAGAAACCACCGCACCGGTAATAGTAAAAGAGAAGAACAGTGCTACCATTCCAGAGAGGTGTAAGCAGCCAGACAATGCAGGTAAGGGTCAGATAAGCATCTAATGCAGTGGACAGCTCATCCCAACACACCATTTTAAAATAAAAATATATATATTATTGAGAAAATAATAATATAATAATTCAATATTCATCGGCCAGTCAACTCCACCTAGCCCCACTTTCTCTTTTATATTATCACCATGTATATGAAATCCTCTCCAACCCACAACTTTATCTTCCAATAATCAATTAGGGGTGGGTCCAATGATCCGCGGGACATTGAAGATTTATAAGCCGCGGGCCACCCAAGAATTTTTGGTGTGTTCTGCAGTGGATGGTCCAATGTGCATAATCATATAGGATGAGCTGTTAAAAAGTTAAGAAATTTGGTGAAATCTTATTGATGATGACTAGGCATTTAGAAATTACTTAGAAATTGCATGGGTGTCATATAAGTCAACAGATCAAACCATCAAAATTATGGTACAAAGCATAGGTTAGGATTATCATGAACAAAAAATATAGCTTTTTTGATTATCTAATTATTGGGTGAAAGTAAAAAATATTCAATTATTCTATTTTCACAAATAAGTGCCCATGAATGATAGGTTAGGATTATTTGTCCAGTTGCGTCCTCTCCACATATCCTTGTGCAATACTAATGGAAAGCCGATTATCTTGAGTGTGGTGCATCAGGAACCAAGATCATGTACATATATAGAAGGAGAGGTCTCCCCATCATTGAGGATCTCTCCCTATTTCCAACATCTCTACCCTTCTTTCGAAGGTGGAAACCTTAGGGCTTGTTTGGGAGCATGGATTTGGAATCCCTCCAATTCGGTACCCCTGGATTTGAAACTCCCTCGGTTACCTTACCTACTGTGCTAAACATACTAGGGGATTTGAAATCTTCTCATGGACAATATTTTAATAATTCGGTTCACTAAGATTATCACAATTGGACCATTTTTCAAAGTAAAGTAGTACTAGGCATGATCATTAAATACAAGAACTCCTGATGACATGTATAGTCATACCCTGAGTATGTAGTATGAAAATTATATGCCAATTATGGTCATGCATGCTAATTTCCAACAATGCCTTTAATAATTTAGTCTATTGAGATTATTAAAATGAGACTATTTGTCGGAGTGGTATCGGGCAAGATCATCAAATACAGGTACTTCCAATGATATGGATCATCGTATCATGGGAATGTAGTATGGAAGTTACATGCCAATTATGGTCATACATGCTAATTTCCAAGCGATCCTTACTTCTTTTCCAAGAGATACCTTATGCCTCAAATGAAATTCAAACTATTCTATTCATTCACTTTATGCATGCATATTGAATGAAAATGATAAACAAAAAAAATACAAAGCCGTAAAACCAAATGTATCAATTAAACTTGAACAAAATTAAAATGTGGGAACAATTGTAATGTCTGTTTATAAAAACTCCCACTAATGCAATACCCTATAAGAGGTAATGCTTTTATTAATGGGTCCATAGTGACAACAAATACCCTAACAATTTTGAATCCTTTCTGTTACAACAAAGAATTTTAAATACTCTTTGAGTTAGATGAAACTTTGTTGTTATTAAGAATATTGTATCGTAATATTTGCCTAACACTTCACTTTGTAGTAGGTGATAACTTTTACTTTCATGATGGATAAAGTTGTAATCATCTGTATTGCACCCCTCCTACCCAATAGTTTTCATGGTCAAACATGAAAAAAAAATAAAAAATGATGTGGACATAATACGAATGAGGCGTCTAACATAGGCTGAATTTGTATATCCAATTCATTTCAACTAACTAGTTTATAAGCATGCATAGACTCTTTAGTTCTTTATGAATACCATATCACATTCTTTATCAACCTACGAATTTATATTTGTATTCATCATATATCTTTCAAGCATTTTTATTATTTTTATTATTAGGCTGATTGCAGGCTTAAACTATCATTTACATACAACAACAGAAAACTGACTCCCACTGATTTATATACAGTTTTGAAGGTATTTTCTTTAGAATTGAGGGAAGAGATTTTCTTATTAAGCTTTAAGTACCATTGATGCGACAATTATACTAAATTGTAGGACTTCTTTGCATGTCAAATATTTAAACCATTTAGTTATGAAACCTTTAGTTACACCCAATTCATTCTCATTTGACCTCTTGTTGATCTCTTACTTTCAATCATTGATTAATCGAGGAATAGGCAAATTTTCTTGTGTCGCTAGCATGAAGAAAGTCATATTTTTAACTCTTAGGAGTTTCTAGGTTGTATGTCACCATAACTTTTTCCATCATTTAGACGTTTCACATTCTCTATTTCGACTATGGTATACTCTATGAAGAATAATATAATATAATTCCATTTGATTGTTTTGATGTAGTTGATAAAATTGTCCCTAATGATTTTAGGTTTTACCATGGATGCTTCCATATTCTTAAGTGTCTTGTTTTGTTTCTCGACTTCATCATTTTTTATATAGGAATTACTGAATGACAATACCATACTATTGTATATATATTTGTGTGCATTTCCATAAATTAAGTATGGAGCAGGAATAACCATCTGGAACAGTGATGTTTTTCTTTTGCTTGGTCTATAAATATTTGTGCATCACCTCTAAGAATCGAAAATACCAAGAGACACCTAATTTCTTTACTTTTGTTTATTCTCTTAATGCCATTTTTATATCTATATTCACATACATAAATTTAGAGCATCAAGGCTTAATTGATATAAGTTATGTTATCAATGATTCAATACTAATAACATTTGAACAAAATATAACACTATCTTTTCATTTTTAAAAGAAATGTATAAATATCATCATAATAAAACCAATATGTCTTTCAAGATTATAAGTAAAGGTGTTAATGAAGTCTAAATGTAAAACTTACTTTATCTTTATCTTATAAAATGTTTCAGCCCTAAACTCCATTTCAATGTCGTCTCGTATACTCCACATCATTGAATCTCTGAATCTTTAGAAATCTACGCATTAAATTTGAAATATGAATAGTGGCCCCTGAATCAATTCGCCATGAATAATCAAGTGTATCAATTAAGCTTAATCTTAAATAAACAAGAATTTTACCTTTATTCTTCAGCTTTGCTAATCAAGCCTTATATTCATAATTATGGGGAAAACTGAACCGGTCCTTCACACGGTAAGAATGACCACCTAACTATGAGAGAAGTTTCTCCAAACTAGGGTAATCAAAGGTCCAGGCAGAACAACCATTGATGGGTATCTAAGCCGAACTATCAGAGCATAGGGCTCAAAGACAAAATGAGCAGTTCTCCTGATGCAGAGATAAGCCCCCGAGCTGAGTTGTCCGAGGACAAAGCTTAGTGGGGGAATGTTTATCTTACCAGGAGCATCTACGACACATGCAAAGGACGGTACCTATAAGGCAAGGGGCTCAAGATCCGAACTCCCCCACATTCCAAGATGACCCAACCGTCCACTGCCAAGGCGGTACGAGTAACGTAGAGGGGATTGCACCCCAAATATAGAAAAGGAACGCCTCACTTGATATCAGTTGAAGATTATGCCGACCTAGGCGGGCTTGGTGACATTTTCAAGAGCCATTTCCCATTTGAACAGGGACTCTCCAGCATAATCAATTAAGGCACGATGGTTTCAGAATTACCCAAGGACCCTATAAATACAGCCACCCTAAACGAAAGAAGGTAAGCTCAAAATCCAAACTCTAGCCTTTGATCAAAGGCTACCAGCCTAACTTAGGCATCAGAGGGTCCACAACCGTCACCAACACCCCCCACTATCTGCATCTTCCTTATTATTTGTGGGTCCATTGATGGGCGTACCTCCACCATTAATTGTATATATTAGCCAAAATCCAACGATAACGAATTGGTGTCATATGTGGGAACTAAGAGTAAAGCCAAGTTCTCACCATCTCCAACTCAAACCACCACTAATCCTTCCCCCGATGGTTAAAAGAAAAGGAAACGATCCGGCTGTAGCTGAATTCACCCACCAGGCTCTGTCCGATGAGGCTCAAGCCTTGCAGTTAGTATCCTAATCCCAACTACTTTCATAGGCAGTAGTGCATAAGTCTAAAAACTGAGGTAGATGACTCATTACCCTCGAAAACCAAGTGGGAGCCTTGACTGGTAACGTAGACCGCATTATGAGGCTACTAGAAAGACAATAGGTGTCATCGGCTAACCAACGCTAAGAGGAAGGAGTGGTGACCTAGCAATCCTTGCCTGATACAGTCGAGCCCCGAGCTCATCAGGGGTAAGCCCGATTTTGGGGAAGCCTCATTGACCCAATGCAAATCCCGAAATCCATCGAACTCGCTAAGTCAAATCTACACCAGACTCTGGACTAGAGACAACATGCTCGAGGAAACGCCTCAAAAATTATGACGGAAAGTGAAGTCCCTTGAGGGGCAAAAATTAGAGAGATCTGGAACCAACTCGGTAACATACAACATAGTTAGCGAGTAAAGGCCTCGACATCTGTGGATGCCCTCCTAGAGCAGATAAAGCTACCATTTAAAGAAAACATCATGCAAGCCCAGCTATCACCTAGGTTTCGGATGCCTTAGATATCACTTTACTTGGGTTTAGGTGACCCAACCGGGCACTTGGAATCATTCGGAGCATGAATAGAGATTCACAACGCTTTCAAACTTGTGATGTGCAAGGCATCTTCCCTGACACTGACTGAGGCAGCTTGAAGGTGCTATAGAAACCTGGAGCCGAAATCCATTAGCTCGTTCGCCTAGCTCGGTAGGGCCTTTGTCACCCAATGCATCGGAGGTAAGGTTATAAGGAAGTCGACAACCCACCCCCTCATGATAACCTAAAAGGAGGACAATCCATTAAAAGAATACATCATCCAGTTTAATGCTGAGGTCGTCCAGGTAGACAGCTATTTCGACTAAGTAGCCTTTACAACAATGATGGTTGGGCTCAAGTAAGGAAAGTTTCTCTTTTTGCTATGCAAGACCCCCCTCCCCCAAACGACTTTTTTCGACCTCCTTAATCGAGCTCAGAAATATACTAATGCCGAGGAATTGTTTGGCACCCATAAGGACTCATAGCCTGAGAGCAGCTCAGTAAAAGACGGGAAGAGAAGTGAGACTAAGGAGGGACCCGACACAAGAAAAGAGATGATGACCAAGGTGGTTCTCCCTGAGATAATCAAGTTCCAAACAGTTGGTTTCACTGGTACACTCCATTGAACACTATGCCAAAGCACGTGTTTGGGGAGGTTAAAGAATCATATGGTAATTTTTTATTTTTTTTTTAAAGATAAGGGCCAACCCAAAGAAAAGGGACATGATGAAATAATGTCACTTCCATCATGACTATGACCACAATACAATTAACTACTTCAATCTCAAGGAGGAGATCAAGTCTCCACAACACAGCCGACTGCTTTAATCTTAAGGAGGAGATCGTGTCTTTCATCTAGAGGGGATACCTGTGAGAATTTATTGCTAGGCATAAAGAGGACTGACTAGCTCCCCAACGAGAGCATTGCGAGGAGTAAAACGACAACAAGCCGGTCGAAAAAATTCTCACTATCTTCGGCAAATCCATGGAGGCGGTGACTTAAATCGAGCACACCGAGCCCAAGCTCGAAGTGGGAGGCTCACTAACGAGGTCCATCAAGTAAACCTCACTGACCACCCTGGGAAAAAATCTAGGGTAGACTTATGCACCATCGCCTTCACAGAGGAGGATGCTAGGGGGATCCAACACCCCCACAATGATGCATTTGTGGTCGCCATGACCATAGCCAACCACAGGGTGCACCAGATGTTGGTCAACACGGGCAACTCGGCGAACATCTTGTCTATAGCCACTTTCAATACAATAGGGATAGAGAAGTCGAGATTAGGGGTTGTGTTTTACTCGGCTGCGAGGGAGAAAGCATGACCTTAAAAGGAAGCATCCTTCTATTAGTGACAGTAGGAGAAGGCTCCAACCAGGCTACCACCATGGTAGATTTTCTCGTAGTGGATTGCCCCTCGATGTATAACACAATTCTAGGCAGACCATCCCTGAACGCTATGCTGGCCATGGTCTCCACCTATCACATCGCCTTGAAGTTCCTAACTGAGCATGGGGTCGGTAGGGTCCAAGGTGACCAGCACGAGGCCTAATAATGTTACTTGACAACTCTCCAAGGTAGACCACAGCAGCCGCAGGCAATGCAAGTCACCTCCCTTGATCCCAAAGAGAAAACAACATAGAGAGGATTGCCTGTGGAAGATCTTATCCTAGAGGTCGACCCAGCTCGAACAGTCCAAATTGGATCGTTGCTCAAACCCTGACTCAAAGTAAAAAAAAATAAAAAAAAATAACAGACCTCCTGAGAGAGCACGTCATCATATTTGCATGGTTGCATCAGGTATTGCCTGGGATTGATTCGAGAGCCGCAGTCCACCGACTGAACGTAGATCTCAACCACAAACCTATTTAACAGAAGAGAGGGACATTTGATGTAAAAAAACATGCTGCAATCAATGGAGAGGTCGACAAGCTTCTTCAAGCCAGTTTCATCGAAGAGGTATACTACCCCGATAGGCTTGCCAATGTGGTGCTGGTAAAATAGGGCAGTGAGAAATGGCGGGTCCGTGTGGACTATACCAACCTTATTAAAAGCTTGCCCAAAAGACAGTTTACCGCTACTAAGAATCGATTAGCTGGTAGATGCCACTTATGAAGATGCACTCCTCAGTTTCATGAATGTGTACTCAATGTACAACCAGATTAGCATGCATGGGCATGACAAGAAGAAGACTACCTTCATAATTGATAGAGGACTATACTGCTACCATGTTATGTCGTTGGGGGTTACAGAAAGTCAGAGTAATGTATCAAAAGTTGGTAAACATAATGTTCTTTAAGCATATCAGGAAACTATGGAAGTCTATGTCGATGACATGCTTGTCAAGAGCGCTAAAGCTGAAGACCACATGGTTGACCCAAGAGAGATGTTTGGTATCTTAAGGAGATACCAAATGAAACTCAACTCGAGCAAATGCACCTTTGGTGTCAGATCGGGCAAGTTTTTAGGTTTCGTGGTCCACTTGAGAGGGATTGAGGCAAATCCCAACAAAATTTGAGCTCTTACAGAAATGAGTACCCCTAGGTTGGCAAAAGAGATTCAGCGCCTCATGGGTAGAGTGGTGACACTGAACAAATTCACCTCCAACCTATAAATAAGTGCTTGCTCTTCTTTAAACAACTAGGAGGAAGTCAGAACATGACTTGGATAGAAGAATGATAGCAGGCATTCCAACAACTCAAGGCTTACTTAGGGTCTCCACCCCTACTCTCAAAACTTGTGCAAGGAGAAGAGCTACTATTGTACCTAGCTGCCTCACCAATAGCAGTCAGGTCGGCCCTAGTCAAGGAGGATGGGGGTGCCTAATGACCTGTCTACTATGCAAGTAGGGCAATGGTCAATGTCGAGACACGCTACCCGAAGTTAGCGATTGAGCTCGATGAATTTGACGTCAGGTATCGACTTCAGACAACCATTAAAGGACAGGTCGTCTTTGACTTCATGATAACATTCACCCATCCTACGTACCTACTACCTACAGAAGAGAGGAATGAGTAAAATGCAGTGCCACTAACATGAACCCTCTATGTAGATGGGTCCTTGAATGCACAGGGGAGCGAAGTGGGGCTGATCTAGACCTTGTCAAGTACACACTACGATTCGGCTTCTGGACTTCCAACAATGAGGCATAATTTGAGGCACTCCTAATGGGTCTACGATTATCCAAAGCAATTGAAGCTAAAAAGTTGAAAATCTACAGCAACTTGTAGTTAGTGGTTAACCAAGTGACCACTGAATACCAAGCCAATGGTGAAAAAATGAACACCTATCTGGGTAGGGTTCACAATTTGCTTGAGGACTTTATGGGGTATGAGATCACACGGGTCTCGAGTTTCGAGAACGCCAACATGGACTCCCTTGTCAGACCAGCCTTAACCATCAACAACGACCTCGCCAGAGTCATCCTAATCAAATTCTTACCAAAGTCAAGCATCTACTAGTTCAACCAGAGAATGACCCTTCCAGTTGGCCACACCCCAAGGTAGATGGACCTAATCATACACTATTTAAATAGGGCGAGCTGCCGAAAGACAAGCTAAAAGCACGAAAGATTAGGTACCGATCAAATCGGCATACAATATTGGGAGACGTCCTGTATAAGAAGAGGTTCTCATTACCTTACTTGAGATGCTTATGACCAGAAGAGGTTGAGTATGTCTTAAGAGAAATCCATAAAGGTGTTTATGGAAACCACTCAGGCAAGAGAGCCTTGGCACATAAAGCGGTCCACCAGGGATACTATTGGCCCACTTTATTTGATCTTGACCAATAAATGCTCTGATTGAGGCATGTTAATGTTGTATGATGGATCAAATCCATATATCAATCACACTTTATTAGATCTTGACCGTTGATCGGTCGAATGAGCTCCAAGCTCACACACACACACACACACACACACACACACTCTCTCTCTCTCTCTCTCTCTCTCTCTCTCTCTCTCTCTCAGCTAGGAAATGAGCAAAATACAATGGAGATCGAAGTTAAGGGCTTTTATAGCCCCAAGGGTTCGGTTGGACAACTCACTCGAGTACTTACTATGATAGATACACATCTCAACGGTCGACCGGTGGAAATCGATAAAACTACTAGTCGAATTAAGTAAATGTGAAATCTTAGGTTTCTTAAGCTTCTCAGACAGGTTGAACTGATGAACCAATCGGTTGGGCCGATAGAACCTGAAGTCTACTTGCTAAGGGGGTTCTTTAGTGTGTGAATATTTAGGGAATGGTTCACTGGGGTTTCCTAGGTTGACCTAGAGTTCAAGTGCAAGGTTTGGCATGACTTCCCACACACGAGTATCTACAGAATAGGCCAGATAGAGTTGGTAGGTTACACAAGAACTTAGGGTTAAGTTAGACGACTTTTGGTACAAGTTATGCTATCTGCGTGTAGGGTCCTAGAAGCCGGGATCTGATAATCTGGGCCCTATAGTCGGTACTGGAGAGTTTAGTTAATCGCTAAGGGACATAGCTAGATCTTCGGAGAGCTTGCTAGGATTATAGGGTTTCACGGTTTGAGTTTGCTCAGGGTTTTCAAGTCATTCTAACTCACTAGGTCAACTTTACTCTCAGATTTCTAGAGGTTAAGGTTTCGCTAATCCCCTAGATTTTTAATCCTAAGCAAGTGGGAGTGCCTAATAAATCAAAAAAATGTACTGATAATGGTCGATGACATTTAATACTCAAGTATTAGAGGACCGGGTGTCACACACCCAGCATGTACACTTCAAATAAATAACAGAATTTGAGCCAAACACCTGTAAACCTCTGAAAATGAGAAGGACTTTGTATTTATTTACATGTAGGGGTGTACACGAATCAAGCTACTTCGGTTAGCTCGCTCGACTCGACTTGAAAAAGCTCGAATCGACTCGGTTCGAAGCTGAGTTCGAGCCGAGTTCGAGTAGGCCCCAGCTCGACTCGACTCGGATCGAATCCAGCTCGAATTGAACTCGGATCGAACCAGTTCGGTGACTCGGTTACTTTGCCATTGATGTTGCCAACCAACTGTTTGATAAAATGACTTAATAGAATGTGGCTGGTGGCAAGGAAGGTATGTACATGAAACTAATACATTTTTTCTCTTTGTTTTTTTATTTTATTTTTTATGTTATGTAGAAGGTGTTTGAGAAAATACCTGTAAAACCATTGCCTCTGTTTATAAAATAGTGGGGTTTTGAAGTTGCAGTTCAGGTGTTTGTGGAAATGCCTCAATGGCGAACTTGGCTCGATCTTGGCTTGAACTCGGCCCGAGCTGCTGACCAAACCGAGCCGAGCTGGTCAGTCAGGCTCGAGGATCGAGCCAAGTTCGAGCTGAGGTCAAACAGTGTTTGAGCCGAGTCGAACTGAGGCCAGCTCAACTCGGTTCGACTCCATGTACACCCCTATTTACATGATTGGAAGGATTTTCTAACATATATATCCTTGTAAGTAAGCCTAAAATGCTGTGCATGGGCCGATTGGAGTTTGTTTATGGCATCCAAATACAAGGTTTTCGTGCTGTGAAAGGCCATGAAGTTAGGCTGATCCAACTCTCATGTGGCCCAATGTATGAATCTAGAGATTATTGGATGGTTGTTCATTCACTTTACGGTGTGACTCACCTAATGATTCTATAAGCCTAATTTTATTAATTTTATGAAAAATACGTTGTCACCATAGAATCAATGGACAGATGGTATATGCATAAGACAATAGGCCAATTATAGAAAACAGTATAAAACCATCCAAAAATCATGTGGTGGTTCAAAGAAGGGATGGATGAAGCTGCTTCTCGGTGTTCAACATCCACAGTAAAACAACCTTCCGGACAGGTTGGATTCCATGCACACACCCTGTGGGGCCAGGCACATCACTTGCAGAATAAACTTGTTCTCCAAGGACACATGAGAAGAACTCCCCTGGAAAATGGAAACGGATTGGCTGGTCGGTGCTCTGTGGGCCCCACCATGATGTATGTGTTTCATCCATTCCGTTCATCCATTTTTACAGATAATTTTAGGGCTTGATAAAAAAAAATGAGAGGGATGTGGACCACACAACAGGAAAATAATAGTGATTGGATATCCACTATTAAAATCCTCCTAAGGCCCACTGCACTGTTTATTTGACATCCAATCTGTTGATTAGGTCATACAGACCCAGATGGAGGGAAAAAAAAAAACCAAATATCAGCTTGATCCAAAAATTTTATGGCCCCCAAAAATTTTTTAATGGCTGACGTTCATTCAACACTGTTTCGTGTAATGTGGTCCATTTGAGATTGGGAAATAATTCGTTTTTGGTCTCATACCATAAAATGATATAGAAAAATAGATGGACGGAATGGATGAAACACATACATATGGTGGAGCCCACAGAGCACCGACCATCAGCCATTGGCTGGTGGCAGGGGGGAGTAGCCAATCCGTTTCCCTGGTGAATGGGTGGTCTTTAAGTTTTAATCATTGAGTTTAAAGGCTGTATTGGGAGTGCTGGATCACTTAAACCGTCTGATGTCATGCTGGATCAAAAGGATGGACGGTCACCGTAGTGGAGTGTGGGCCCATTTATAGTGGAGGGTTCCATGACTAATGCTATCATGGGTAATTAATTAATCTTTTTCCAATGATTACAAGCGTAAAAAAGCATTTGATCCTCAGGTAGACTGACTAATCATGTGCATGCATGTAGCCAGGACACGTGGTAAACATTGAATTCAATCCAAACCGTCCAAATGATAACCCTGCATTAGATGGGACATTTACCAGAAACGTATTGATAAGACTTATGGACAGATCTTGCTTAATTTGGACTGCCATCAAATTTAGATTTTGTGGCAACAAATTGGAAGGTTCAGATCATTTTATTAGTGTAATTGTTGGATTACACACCTATTCACTAGAAGGGCACAATTTGAACGGTTTAGATTGTTGCCTATATATCAAATGTTTACAGAAGCCATATGCATGAGTATGGAATGCTGTACTCTGTCAGCTTATCAAAATGACTATTGTGATTTTAAAAAACAACAAAGGGTAAAACAACACGCTAAATGGATCCTAGCCATTGATCCAATCCAAGTTGGAATGGTCTAGTCATCCGTATTTGTTTATTCAACAGGCCCACCGTCTATATATCACGCCGAGAAATGGCCCACATTCAACAACAAAGGCCGCATACCGGATGGGATGGATCTTCCAACCTGGGAGGGCACTTTCTGATCAGAATCATCTACATTGGATCTCATCAGACCAATGATCTGGATCATTTTTGGGAACCGTTCATCTCGATTGAGGCAATCAGATCCACGGTCTGGATCAAAGTAATTCGTTCCTCATTCAAAATTAAAGTTGGGTGGTAGGTCATAGTTCATTAAGATGGTTAAGATTGCGTAATTTTCACTCTATGCTCCATCCATAGTCGGCCCCACAATCCGACCGTCTAGATTGACACCCCTAGCTGCCACAATCTTAATACAGCGGAGCAGATAGTTGAGTCCAGCTCTTCTCCTGAAGGACTGGATGCGAGCTACAATCTCAAATACTCCTGCGAGCTACCAGCGTTTATATATATATATATATATATATATATATATATATATATATATATATATATATATATATATATATATATGGGCGGAGTTTGTCGGTCCAGAGGACTACCGGAAATTTTAGACCATAGGCACCATCGATGCGGTGGAACCATTCATTGGTGGGGCCCATCCAACAAATCCTTGTGGGTGATGATGGGGCTCATCTGACCATCCAATTCCCTGGAATTACGCAGTGTAGGGCATCCACTCTAGGGTCCACCGAACGAATGGTTTTCATATGCGAGGGTGAAACCCACGTACGCAATGGTGGACCCCATGTTTGGTCTTGGGTCCTATCACTTGAGATTAACGCTGTCGGTTGAAAAATCCATTCGTTTGGTTGACTACCGTTCGTCCTGAGTCAAACATATCTTACGAAATAAGGATGGAATTTAACCGTTAAATTAGATATCTTGACTATTTATGCTTTTGTGATGAGATGGGCACTTTCAGGTGGGCCATGGAGGTGGGTGTCCGGATCAATGAGGCAAGATGGTCGATCGATCCCAACAAACGAGTCAACCTCATCCACTCATCCGAGTGAGATGCACATCCAAGCCACACGTTTAAAACGGTGGGACCCACCAAATTTAAGCCTATAGGAGGCCAGGGAAACCACTACGGGAGTCTCATGAGTTGATAGGTGCACTCAAGCGAGAGCACTTTCTTGGCACACGTGCAAGAAAGTTCACCACTGTTACATCTACTACGTCTGTGTATTGCGTCAGCCCATTTTAGGAAGTGCCCTAAAAAATCTAACAGTCAAAATTCAAATTGACCGCAACCCAAAAACTAGTGGGATTAAAGGCCGACCATTGAAATCTTTTTTTGGCCACTAGAAGTCCTGATCAAGATTATATTTGTGTTTACCCTTCATCACACCATGTAAATCACCTTTTACGGATTGGATGTCACATGAACAACATGGTGGGCCCCACGGTAGCTTCAATAGTGGAAGTTTTCAGCCTCACTATTTCCTGTGATGGGATCCAGTCGAGGTTTTTTTATTTATTTATTTTTTTTAAATGTCAGCCCATTTTAGTAAGTGGTCTCATATATTAATCAGATTAAAAACTCGAGTGGACTGCACTGCAGGAAATAGTTGGGATTGAAGGACAACCATTGAAACCTTTTTTGCAGCCAGTAGAATTTTTCATCAGGCTTGTATCTGTGTTCTTCAACATCATGATGGAAATCACTTTATTAATGGGTTGGATGTCGCATTAAAATCATAGTAGGTCCCAGGATGGGTTCAATGATGGGTGTTACAATTCCTACTATCTCGTGTTGTGACCCTCTTGAGTTTCAAATCCGTCTCATTTTTGCCTTATGTTCTCAGATGAACTTGCGAATTTGGATGCCCCACCTTGGGAAATCCTGACCATTCCACTTTTGGGTTACTTATCTTACAAGTTAAGTTTTTACCATCCAAATGGATTTTACCCTTCCCAATCCCCAAGTATGATCAGATCACCATATGGGCCACCATATTTTCAATCCGCACCGCAGGTCAATTTCTCTCAACGTTTCATATATTTCATACGTGTGTGACCCACCTAATGATCAAATTATGGCATGATACAGACGTCGCAGGCCATGAACATTCCATCCCACGAGCTACGCCGGTCCACTCATAAACGGGTAACACGCTTATTAAATCAGGCCATTGGTGATTTCATTTCCAACAGTGTGGCCCACTTGTTGAGTGGATTGGCGTGGCTCTCTCTGTCTCCTTTTATATCTTGTGTCCCAAGCAAAGGTAGACTTTTCCCGAATTGAAAAGATGATGATACAAATAATAACTTGTATTATTATATCACTATCAGCTAACCAAAGACAGTATTATTACTGTTGATGCATCACTCTCTTTGTTGGGTTCTCCATATCAGGATTCTTGATTGCGACTCCTCCCCTTTCCAACTTTTTCTCTTGAGAAAAACTTTGATACTAATGTAATGGATGATAGGTAGGCATGTGGGGCCCATTTGGTTACCATCAAGTTTTTGTTCGGATAAAACTTTTTAAACGCATCAAAGTTCGTTTGGATAGGCTTGTTTAAAGTGACTATTTTTCTACATGAACTGTTGTTTGTCAAACATTCTATTTGAACAAGCATATATAACTTTGGCATATATCAAGCGTGCCCTAGATGTATTGCACGCTTGTAAATTAGCAGCGCGGTAAATATGGGGTTACTTGAAAATGCATGATAGCATATATCAATTGCTTAACATGCACAATGGCACACGTGTTGTGCATGTATATATGAGTATTATAATACATGACACATGTGCAATGCTTAAAAGGTGAAATACGGTACATGTAGGGTGCTTGAAGATAGATGGTCACATTATTGATATATTCATATGCTCATTCGATGAATTACATTGCACACAAATATAACTAATTATTTATATTTTTTTATAGAAAATATTTAAAATAAATTTTGCGCTTGGATTACCTTGCGCAAGCTAGTGGTTATATTTCGGACAATTTTATTTTTAATTTTATTAAAAGTTATTTTATTTTTGGAATGATGGATGTTGACAAACAGTAAACATATGATCCATGTAAACACGTTCCTTTGAATGTAACTTTTTATATGATTATATGTTTGGTTTGTCTAATACATACCATGTAGCCCCCACAACCTTTCTATAAATAGGTAATAATATTTATTTACTTATGTAATTACCACAACATTTCCATTACAACGTTGACAGCTGAACCCTAAAATTGAGTATGTGCAAAATAAATGTGGGGCCTGTATGTTTGTGACTTATCTACGTCATCCATCCATTATGCCGGCCAAATTTAGGGAATGAGCGCAAAAATGAGGCAGATCTAAGGCTCAAGTGGACCACACCATTACAAATTGTGAAAATTGAAAACTTCTGGCCCCTAGAAGTTTTGGATCAAGCTGATAATTGTGTTTCCCCTTATCCATGTCTCATTGACCTTATGAACAAGTTAGATGACAAATAAACATCAACACGAGCCCTAAGAAGAAAATAACTTTCAATGGTAGACGTTTTAAGACCACTATTTCTTGTGGTGTGGGCCACTTAAGCTTTGGATCTGTCTCATTGTTCGGCTCATGCCCTAAGATGTTTTGGTAAAATGGATGGACAGTGTGAATATGTCACATACATCATGGTGGGGCTCACAGATTTAAGTTAACCATTTTGGACCATTTTTTGAGGGGGGGAATACTAACGACTTTCAAACAGCCTTAAAAAGTAATAATGAATTATGAGAGGAAATGAAAGCCAAACCGGCCCCTAAAACAAATAATATCTAGTGGTCCTTTCTCCACAAACAAGTATCCAAAAATCAGAGGTTAGGATTCCTCAAACAACTTCTTTTGATGATTGTAAACTGATTACAGTATTTTACAAAATTTAATTGATTTAGTTTAAATCTTTGTATTCTACATATATAATTTCAGTGTGCCTGCTTATAATTAAGAATTATAGGCTGTCAAAGTATCAAATAACTCCCCTTTACTATTTTAGATCCCATGCCAACTCTCACCATAAATTTAGAAAATTTCCACCAACAAGCATCCAAATGGAGGATATGTGCACAATTGAATATTAATACTATGGTCTTGTTGCATCTATGGGTGATCTTAACTAGGTATGACCCACTAGGCATACGCCATATGCCAGCAAAATACCACTCATTATAGACTATCATAACCATCTTTGCCTTTATGCAAACTTGGTTAGGTGTTTTTACGGTCAAATTGGTAAAATTTTGATAATCGAGTCTATGGTGGACACCAACCTGGATGAGAGTAACCGTAGGTAAATGAGAAAATTGGAAGTAAATTGAAGCTGATGGCATTTGAGGTGTGTTTTGAGGATAGTAAATGGGCTTGTAAATGAATTCCTCTCTCTAAGATAGGACTCCCTTAGAGAGTTGCACCAATAAACAAAGGTGTGGCCGTGCACATGTCCACTATATGCATGTCATGTTGATAATAATCCGAAACAGTTCAATTATCAGTTACATCACTAAAATCACTCCAATGGAATTATCCACATCATCCAAAGGTTTGCCATCGGCGATTAAATATTTTGGCAAGTTGCTTGTTTCTAGTCCTTACGCTTGTGGCCCACCTGAGGCTTGAAATTTCCTCATTTTTGGGTAAGTATATATTTCAACAAGATTATCATTCTGTTAGATACGACATGTGTATGATGATTTGGGTTATCATATATATTCTTATGAATATATTAAAAAATTTCAACGTATTCTAATTCCTCTCATTCACTCCCATTCAAACACAAATAAGTAAGGCTTTCACTCTCAATTCATTTACCTCTAATTTCATTTTTCATTTACCTCAATTTAATTAAGTAAGCCTTCCACCCGTTTGCAATGAAACTATATTCATCGCAAAATGTCTAATTTAGTATTTTTTGCAATGAGTTTAACTAGTCGTAAAAAACCTGTAGAAAAAATTCTAATTTTGTATTTTCGCAACGAGCTTAACCAGTTGTCACTAAAGCTACTGTTTGCGATAACTTTTGTGTCGTCCTAAAAAACATTTTTTCCGACAACACTTAATTCGTCACAAAAAGTGGCTATCCGCAAAAAATTTATACGGCAAGTTTTCGCGACAAGTTTTGCAACGATAATTGAAGCTCGTCGCAAAAAAGTTGATTATTAGCAACGTTTTAAAATGTCATCGTAAATAGTTGATTTTTTGGGACTTGGAATATCGTTGTAAAATTTTAACTTTTTGCAATGAAATTAAACTCGTCACCAAAAAGTCGTTGCAAAAAATTTAAATTGTTGTAATGGTAGGACTTAGATTAGTGTTAATGTGGCAAAGTTTTGTTGGCCCTACCATGATGTATGAGTTATATCTACACCGTTCATCCATTTTACGAGTTCATTTCAAGGCATGAGTCCAAATAAGAGCTAAATCCACACCATGGAGACCAGTGGAGACAATAATGCCCACCTTTGAAACCTTCCTAGGGCCTACCATAAAGATTTTTTGCCACCCAATGTGTCCAGGAGTTCACACACGAAAACACAAATATTAGCCTAATGCAAAACTTCTATGGGAGTGAAAAGTTTTCAATGGTAGTCGTCCGATTCCCACTGCTTTTTGTAATGTAGTCTCCTTAGAGTTTTGGATCTGCCCCGCACATAGAAGTTTGCCACGTCAACACACCACTGTATGTAACTAAAATGAGCAGCCAATGGTACTTTCATCATGCATATATACTGGTGGGCCTACTTTTTGAAAGGTTCCAATCACCGTACACGTGGTCCAATCGTGTGGAGTAAAATTTCACTCTGCATTGGAGGTACATGTATTATGGCCAGAACTCTTAACAAAAACTCGTCCGTGTATTCATTTCACTCAGTTTCGGCCCTTTTGAGGTGTTATACAATGGTCGGCCCCAAAAGGCTGAGCTGTACTCTTGGCTTTCCAGACTGTACGGTTCGGGGCTATATGGGGACCAGAACCCTCTCCACCAACTGTGGGTAAAACCTTCAAGCGTGTGGGGCCCACCATGTTGTAAATGTAAATTTTTACTTTATTCATCAGGGCCAATAATAATTAGATTTGAAGATATTGGATTTTATAGCGAGATGGTTGATGGAGAGCGGATATTCGACAATCTATTCATTGTTGGACTGGATTTTGTGGTTGAGATGGTCGCAAATAAGCATGTGTAAGCTTTCTAGTCGAGTGCTTTGGTGGTGTCAGATCGGGTGTAAAAAAATCCACAATCTAGGTGGGCCATACCACATTGAACTATGGAGATGATATGTTGAGTACTATAGGTTTCTCATGTAGGGCCACCACAGTGTGTATCTTTCATCAAATCCATTAATTAGGTGTAACTCATATGGCAGAAGAGTATATAAAAATGTCTTAGTTTTTAATTGGGCTTATCTTTGGTACTTACAGTTCAAATAATGGTTCTCACCTGATGTGTGGAGTGGATTTTCCATACATAATACGGTAGACCCCACAACGCTTGGTGTTGTATGCCTAGCTTCTGGTTAGCAAACTGGGTCTCTGATTAATTGATTCAGTAGCTACCTCATGGACCAAAAATCCTCCTGCATGCAAGAATCCAGTGGGCCATCTGCAATGATGACATTGATATCAACGGTCGGATCATTGAACCAAGTCACTTGTACGGTTGTACAAACTTAAAACTGGAAGCGGATTTATACCACCATAATGTATATATTATATCCACACTTCATCTCTAGGATGTTATCGTCGTAGGGCATGAGCTCAAAAATGAAGTAGATCCAAAGCTTAGGTGAACCAAATCATAGAAAGCAGTGGGAATATGATAGTGACTACGGTTAAAACCTTCCTTGCACCCACCATAATGTTTATTAGGCCATCCAACCTGTTGGTAAGGTCATATCCACACTTCATCCATTGGACAATATCATTTTAGGGCATGAGCTCAAAACTAGGCAGATCAAAAGCTCATGTGAACCAAACCACATGGGGATACAATAATGACCACGCTTAAAACCTTCTTTGGATGCACCATAATGTTTATTTATCATCCATTTATTTGTCATCCCATCTGTTCATAAGGTCATGTAGACATGGGTGAAGTGTGTCTATATTATATCCACGCTTCATCCATTGGATAATATCATTTTAGGGCATGAGCTCAAAATTGAGGTAGATTCAAAGCTCAAGTAAACCAAACCACATAAATCCGTGGGGATACAATAGTGATCACACTTAAAACCTTCCTCGGACCCACCATAATATTTATTTGTCATTCATTTATTTGCCATCCAACCTGTTCATAAGGCCATATAAATATGGGTGAAGCGAAAAAGCAAATATCAGTTCGCTCAAAATCTTGGAAAGCTTGGTCTCTACTTACATTATATGGTATGGTCCACTTGAACTTTTGATCTGCCTTTGTTTTAGGCTCATCCGCTAAAAATGATAAACGTGCACACCACGAAATCTCCTTCCAAACCTTAAAATCCGAACAGCACTGTACAACGTTTCCGCCCGAACATTGCATTATTACTGTTAGCACCTGCAACCTTTCACCTTCACCCTCTCTCTCTCCTCGTTTTACTTTTTCTAGTACACTGTACACTAAAACAATCTCTACACGCAGCTCATGACCGCGGATTAGCTGCGACCCTGACTGTCGGTCCACTTCCATGAATGCGTTGTATATTCACGCTGTCCCACTGTTTTTCCACCTTATTTTAAAGTCATGGTAAAAAAAAAAATAATAATAATAATAATAAAATTGAAGCAGATACACATCTCTCTTCAGTGGGCCACATTGTAGGGATTGAATTCTCACAATTTAAAGATTCATGAGGGCCACTAAAGTTCCGTGGGTCCCATCATGAGGTATGTGTTCTATCCCAACTGTCCTTTCATTTTTCGAGCTCTTTATAAGGCTTGAGCAAAAAAACAAGACATATCCATGATCAAGTGGAACACACTGCAAAAGCAATGGGGGATTGAATGTCTACCATTAAAACCCTTTTGGGGCTCACATAAGTTTTGGATCAATATGATATTTGTTTTTCCTCTTCATTCGGGTATGTGTGACCTTATGAACAGATTGGATAGAAAATAAATGTTATGGTGGGCCCTACGAATGTTTTAACAGTGAGAGTCATTGCCGGTCGATTTAAGATTTGGATATGAATCATTTTTTGGGTCATGATCTAAAATGATCTTGAAAAATGGATGAACAGTGTGGATATGATAAATGCATCATTGTTGAGGCCATATAACTTTGATATCCTTTATACCGTTAGTACAACTCAGAACTCGAGGAGTGGCCACACCAGCCAGATCGGTGGTGTGTGTGGTGCACCAACCAATTCTTTCCTTTTTCAGAATTAGTAATTTAGCGGAAGAAGAACAAATTCAGCATAAAGGAAAGTCCAAATATGCATATCTAAATATTCAAGTGGTTGCCCGAAGGCTTATACGAACTAATGTCTCAATGCTAACAATTACGGGAAATAAACAATTTAACACATGAAACAGAATAAAATGCAGTTAGGCTTGAACTGCATGATTTCACAGCTTCTCTTACATAGGTACAGTCGTGCATCCCTGATATTTGTACCCAACTCATCATCAATCCAAACATGAGTATCATGTAAACCATCTGCACCACCTATACGATTATATATTCAAAGAATGAATGACCAGCTCAATGTGAATTCCCCTCAATATTACACAATGTCATATTAATTAAGTATAGTTTAAACAAGCAGAAATAACAGTTCACATCACATGAAACATTCGATAAGTCTTGTTTAAATGCATAAATGCATGTACATGCTCATAGATTTGGGAGTGCACATCCAGCTGGCAAAAAGGTTACCCAAGAAGAACTAGCCACCTGAAAAGGTACTCAAGGTACACCCAAGAGCCACTAGCCACATAGAAAAGACTATACAACGAGGACACTCAAGGTGAACTAGCCTTCCGAAAAACTAATCTACGATACGCCCAATGAGAATTATACACCCGAAAAAGTTCACGCGAGAAGGACAACCCATAGTAGTCGAATGTACGCGATGATAATTTAGAATTACCTGGTAAAATACTCTATGGTACAACTCATAGTGACCCCAAAAAAACCTCACGTCTTATATCAAACACCCGGTAAAGTCAACATACCATGAAATACATGATTAGCCTAACAATTATTATTCCAATTGCAAACAGTCTTTTTAAGAAAGCTAAAAGGTTATTATGGGGGCTTGTCACCCGACATAAGCCAACAGCTCGAGCATAATATCACATACCTTCATCACTGGCTCAATGAGAATCCAACTAGGATGTTTAATGGTAACTTCCTTAACTAGTGGCTAATCATAGTGCAACAAGTAAAACATACCATCATAGGGTTATACGAAAATCATCCATCAAGTCACTTAGGGCAAATATTCAATCAACGCCATATTGGGCAAATATCAAATCGAAGCTATAAAAGGCAAATATCAAATCAAAGCCACAGAGAGCAAATAATCTATCAAGAAATGTGATAAATGGGGATTATCCTCAAAGGCCACATAAGCATGAACGATCCACAAGATGGTAAGTCCACAACAAAATCCTATTTAATCCAATACACAAAATGGCCACTAGATCAAAGATCCATTGTAATCACAATCAATCTAATTACATCACAATCTGGATATACGTGTATAAGTGGAGTTTTCTACTGATTGATGTAGCAATTCAAGTTTCATAGACAATCCACAAGCATGTGAAGATGCTCAAGTGCAACATGTAAGGGTTTATACCAGATAAATGTCGAGCATATGATTCAAGAATCAATTCCAATAACTAATACAAGTAATCATGAAATAATTATCAATCATCAATTAAGATTAAAATATAAACTATCACTTAAACTAATATGAAAACGGAAAGCCCAAGGGGAAAGGGATGACCTACTGAGTTGAATCGCCTACAATGTCGTTAGGCAGTGTGTGCGCCCTTAGAATCAAATCCTTAAGCTTGCGCAATCGATAGGTTAGGTGGAACTTGATGTCGATACGATCCTGTCCTAATAGACTCTATTGGCTTAGTCCGCACACGATCACAATCCAATATGAACTATCGAAGACTATCACTGAGTTAATTTAAAAAATAATAATTGAGGCCCACTTAACTAACTCACCTAGCCCATCTGAGCTAACTTGACTAATTCGAATAGCCTCAATTTGATTCCCGAGTGACTACAACTCAAAGAGAAATCAAAAGACACACCAAATGCCAACGATCAATTCTCTAAGATCAATAGACTCGGTGGAACTCATTGAGTTAACTCGGTTCAATGATAACTTCTTTTTCTATTTGTCTTCCTTTCTTCTTAGTTCTTCTCTCCTTTTCTTCTCGCTCAAGCTACATCCAGTAGGGACCATGAACCCTACAGAACTCGGTCGAACGCACCACAAGTCAGCGAGTCAACGACTTGACTCGGTTTTGGACCGAGTCGACTCAACAACTCGACTCTTTACTTGCATTTTTTCTTCTTCTCTAGATAGACCAACAAAGGAATCCGAATCCAACTGGGTTCCAATGCAACACGACTCAGTAAGTCAACTTAGCTCTGAGTCGACTCGACCGATAGCTCTCTCTCTCTCTCTCTCTCTCTCTCTCTCTCTCTCTCTCTCTCTCTCTCTCTCTCGGCTCATCTTCTTCTTTCTTTTTCTGTTGGTTCAGCAAGGTTCATAGAACCCAAGCTCAACTCAACTCAGACTTTGTGAGTCAAGTCCATTCGGCTCGACAATGGCCATGACCCGAACTCTCTTTCTCTCACTCGATTCTCCCTCATCCTTTCTTTCCTCCCATTTTCTTCTTTATGTCTCTCTCTCTCTCTCTATTGGAATTCCAGCAACACCTGGACCAAACCCAAACCTGGCTCGGTCTAGACTCCCAGCTAAAATCATGACTCGAACTAAGTTGAGGCAACCTAACTTGACTGAAGCCCCCAACTCACTAAAACTGAGCCCAAGTATATGATGTTTTTACTACTGTTAACAGAGTCCGGATCTCAAACCAGACACCTGACACTCTCTAAGAAGATCCGAAGGGCTTGGGCAGACTCAACTCGCCTGTCTTGGACCCAGACTTGGTTGAGTCAGCCCTAAGTGGCACAGACTCAGACCCAAGCTCGACAATAACCCGACTCGACCTTGCCCTCTCTCCTTTTCCTTCTCTTTCTTTCTCTCTCTGCTGCAACACATCCAACTACGACCAGATGCTACCATGGACTCGGTCTAAACTTGCAGCAACTCGAATCAAGTCGACTCAACTCAGTGCATCAAAGAAACGACGCTCTTATACTCTTTCAAATATCCTATTTTTGGAAATGGTCGCCCTACAAGGCAACCTTTAATAGGCCTTACTAATAGGTCTCTAGAAGGTTCAAAAGCAATTAATCCTAAGATTAGTTACAAGTTGCTTGCCCTAAGCAAATGGGTTTTTGAGGTGATATGCTCAAATCTGAATTGCATGGCTGCAATCTAGCTATCTAGATGGACATCTGAGGTTATGAGTCACCAGATGGATTACTTAGATCAGGGAATAGGGGCCACTTAAAGGAGATGAGTTTACTGGCCAGACGAGAAGATAACTTCACTATCAATGGAAGATTCTCAACGGCCGGATGATCTTATGATCTAATGCCTTTGGATGGTTCAAATGGGTCTCAAAGGCCTTGTGGGACCCACCATTTGAATGAATGACCACAATTTCTCAATGAGTTCCAAGTATAAGGGTTGCAGCGGCTCTCGCGAGATGATAGAAACCCTAAACCATGCGAAGAGAATGGATGGCTGGGATATTCACGCACGAAGGGCTATGATTCAGAGAAGATCGTAAGAGGATTGCCAACTCATTGGCATGAAGTGATTTTCCATTATCGGAAACTTGCTTTGCCTAACACATATTGTTGTGTGCATACACGTGGGCAGTTATACATTCGATCAACAAGGTTTAGGTCAAAAGTGTCACCCACACATGATGGATGGCCCAAATTAGTCGAAGTGGCCTTCAATGGTGGGCCAAAACCATCATAGCGGATGTTGTACACCGTCAGTGGGAAATGCGGGAGAAATAGAGGAGTAAGTCATCTTTTTCGGGTGAGCTTGGGTTAAACTCGGTTTGACCCGCACTTGGGTTTGGTGTGTCGCGGGTGTACACCCTGCTGTGTACACTAGATATAAAGGTGGGGTCCACAATGATGTTTTAATGAATTAACACCGTCAATCCAACTCTACTACTCTCGATAGGCCATCAGACCAATTTTCCAGCAGATCCAATAGTCAAATGGGCCATAAATTTAGGTTTTGGTCCTGTAATTATAGATTTTCATCGATCTGATGCCTAGATTGCATTCAATCTGATCATCCAAGGTTATAAGGGTCCTAGGGTCCGTCAGATGAGATTCAACGGTTGAATTAGTGGTCCAATGGCCTAGGTGTGATGATCAGGTGGCAGACCTTTAAGTTGGACGTTGTGGATCTGACGAATGGTGGATCTGATTATCTAAGACCCAAGATTAATAGTGTATGGTTCAATCTGTCCAATAAAGAAGGGTTTAGACTTTCATCACTATTGGGATCCTAGCAATGAAATGGGTTTCTGAAGGTCAATGTTGATTTTGTGATGAGGTGATTGCTTGTCTTTGAGAACCGACGATCGAATGACCCGATCTACTAATGAAGGTTGTATTAGATGATTAGATTGATGTACGTTTGAGTTCATAGGTTGATCTCGACGTTGATTGGATGGTTATCCCTATTCCACGGTTACGATGAAGATTGTTAAAGTCAATTTAGGACCAAAGTTGAGAGTTTGGTTTATTTTTGTACCTAAATCAATTTGAGGTTCTTGGTATGTTATCATCTACCTCAATGGGTGGATTTTAGATCATGGGTTGGATAACCGTTGTTGATGTAATCCTATGTTGAAAAGTTAATGGTCAATTCAAAGTGAATTGATCTCAAACATTGCAGATACATTGTGGGTCATCATAGTTCGAATCAAATGGTCAAGATGGACAGATTGTGAATTGCTGGATGGAAGTGTGTAATGTAAGTTACGTGTGTTCCCACATACGTGTAAACTAATTTACATCTCCGTGGTAACACACGAGTACTGAAAAGTATAGGGTATTACAATATGCTTGTATTTTTTATTGCCATTTGAGCACATTTCTATTCATGTTTATAAGTTTGATAAACTATATGAATGGTTGAATGGATTGAATGCTAAGCATGTAATTCATCATACACACATGCGCACGTGTGCACGCACACACACAAGATCATTATCTCATTTATAGATTAGTTGGTTACATTGTTATATCCTTTGTAGTCTATGTGATTGGACCAACTTTGCTTGAAAGACTAAGTGCTATTTACCTTTTTAGTTTAAATTGGTAAATTGATTTAATTGGGCAAGATTTTTTTAAGTGGTCTTATTCACCCTCCTTTAAGACTTAGCCGTAATTTTAAGTTTTACTAAGCTTTCGCGTGCCATGATAGAAAATCTACAGAATTTCACTAGCCAACTGCGGAATTTTAAGCTAATGGGCTAGTGGTGACTCTAAATCAATTACTTCATATATACAAGTCAGCCCACACGCACAAAATACAAGAAAAAAAATGCATAGGCACTATTTCCAACGTTCACAAACATATATTTAAATATTAATAAAATTGGCATTGTTTAGCCTTCTTTTTTACTTATTTGATCATCTACATTCCTTCGAAAAGAATTAAAAATAGTTATGAGTGGAAAAAAAAAAAGGAGCCATGAGGTCTTAAGGTAAAAAGAATCCGTTAAGAAGGATTAACTCATATCCTTTCACAAATCGCTAGATTGCTAATTACAGCCGGTAACTGAGAGGATAGTTAGATCTTGCATCTAGTCTGACTCAATGCAAGGAGCATCGACATTCAATCAAATATTGAATCGAATACAACTCTAGCATGCCTGCACATTTAATTGCACATGAAATCTAAATACAGACCCTTGATTATATGTATGGTCTTATTTTATTAAATTTAACTACCATAACCTGCTTCCTTATTTTAGGACCATGCCCTAAAATGCCTGGGAAAGATAGATGGACATGTGTATATGCAACACGTCCATGGAAGTGGGTAGGGTTGTACACGAGGGAAGCTAGCTGGAAAAGCTCACTCGGCTTGGCTCAATCTAACTCGACTTGACTCGACTCGAACGATGATTCGAGGCGATCCAAGCTTCATATGACTCAAGTCGTTTTGAAAACAAGCCAAGTTCAACATAATAGAGCTTGACTCGACTCAAACCCGACTCGACTCGACTCAACTCGAAGATATATGATATTATATTATATTTAAAAATTAAAAAAATTAAAACTTAAAGCATACCATATCCGTTCGTCCCTTTCTTACCATTTCCCTTCCTTACATAACTTGCCACACTGAAGATTGGATCGAGTTGAGAGTAGACTCAACTCAACTTGACTCGAGGTAAGCTCACCTCAACTCGATCCACTAACTCGCCTCGAGCTCAACTCGAAAGGTTTAGCAAACAAGCCAAGCGTTAATAGAAAGCTTGAAGCCAAGCTCAAGCTAGAACTCAAACTTGAGGAGAGCACAGACGAGCCAAGCCAAGCTCGACCCAGCTCAACTCAACTCAGCTCGATGTACAGCCCTATGAGTGGGATCACGGTTAGGGCCGCACTCACTTGACTGGATTCAGGGGACCACTTAGTCTGCGGTTCCGGCCTGCACCATCACCCTGCTCGCAACAGCAGCATTCTACTCTTGGGGCCCTCAATAAGAAGGTATACCAATCATAAAAAAGTAGACCCCTTCTCTCCAATGCAGATAGAAGGGTGCTACAGGTATGGGTTCACCACGCAATCAAAAAGTAGACCCCAGTATTAGTTTCATCTACCTGATAAGCTGACCAACATTATTTTTGGTCCATGCCAACATTATTTTTAGTCCATGGCATGCTCGTGGAGGTAGATTGCGTGGTGACCCCAATACCTGTAGCTACCATGATTTATGTGGGTTATTTACACTATCCATCTGGCCATTTAAGTTTAAATTACGCTGAAATTTGTATTTTCCCTCCTTACAGCCATGCCTAATGAACACGTTAGGTGACAAATAAACATCGGTGGTGTCAGTTCTAAGAGATGTCATTTTCACTGTCGTTTCTTTGCGGTGGTCCACTTGAGTTTTAGATGTGCTTCAACTTTGTATTCATACCCTAAAATGAGGTGAAGAAAAATGGATGGATGTAGTAAATAAAACACATACATTATAATGGGCCCACAGAGTCCTTACAACCCATGGTTGATCAGGTGGCGTTGCCCACACCACCCTGGCCATCGAGTCGGTGATGTCTTGGGCATTGTTGGGCCTATTGTCATATATGTGTTTTATATCTACACCGTCCATCCATTTTTCTAACTTATTTTAGGTTATAAACCCCAAAAAGCATATCTAACCTCAAGTGGACCACACTACAAAAACAGTTGTGATTGAATGCCCACCATTCAAAATTCTCTAATCCCACACAAGTTTTATATCAAGCTGATATTTGTATTTTCCCTTCATGCAGGTTGGATGGCAGGTAAACATGACTCTAAGCCCTAAGAAGATAATTTCATTATTCGGTGTCATTAACCCCAATGTTCGCCGTGGTGTGGTCCACTTAGCTTCTGAGTTTCATTTCTGGGTTGATAGCCTAAAATCCGGCAAAACCTATGGATGGTAGGTATAAAACACATACATCAAAGTGGGCCACACAGGGGCCAACACATCACGACACTTTACTCGATTTGGACACCACAAAATCCACATCCAATTTCACAATGTACCCTACCTAATGAATGGCCCGATTTCCACCATGTGTTACTTACAAACGAAAATCTGACACGAACTGTCCCATGCGAGACCGCTCACCAAATAGAGTAAAAGATGGGGTGTCAAATAATGTCAAGTTACGAACCCACGAAAATAAAGATGAGTTGTATGATGCTCAGCCTCCATATGACGCATGATACACAGGCATTCAAAAATGGTATACATGGCACATAACATTCGAAAACCGGTGGTGTTGTATGTTGTGGGCCTTCATGATGTATGTGTTTTATATTCATGTCGTCCATACGTGTTCCCAACTCGTTTAAGGGCCAGGGGCGGCTCAAAGGGGTAGGCAGGTGAGGCAATCGCCTAAGCGCCCTAAGGGCGTGTTTGGATCGCAGGCCCAGGACGTACAGTATTGTCTTAATATAAAATATTACATTAATTTCCCTTTGAATCGGATTTGAAATCCGATTTACACTCGCCGCCCTAAGTACGTCTCCGAACTGAAACGAGCGGGCACGCGTCACTGCTCTCATGTCTTCTCAAACTCGGGCAGTGCAACCGACTTCATTTCACTGAGACAGCTTTGAAGAAAAAAAATCCACGGCTCCTACGGTGTCTTGAGAGACCATTACGCTACTGTATATGTGAAATCCCTCTTCTACGTTCGTCTGCTGTTCTGCGAAAGAGGAGATCGTGCCTCTCTATTCGAATCTTCGACGTTAGCCGGGATGTATATTGCTCCGTCTTTCACTTCATCGTTGATGCAATGAAGCGTTGTGCTGTTTCTTCCTGAGAAAAAATCGCCCGTCCTCTCCCGTATACTCATCATCCTCACAGGCTGCAAAAGACCAGGTATTGTATTTTCCATCGTTTGCAGTACTCGGACAAAGTCAGATCACTATTTTCTTTGGCTGCATCCATTTTAGGTCTTCTGCATATACATTCTCTCCATGCACCTTCTGTTCTTGGAGCAGTCGATTAGGGCTGTGGAGACAATTCTCCCCTATACCCTAGAAAAAGAAAATATCATGCAGACCGAAATCTTTATTTGTAAACCGCGTATCAGCAGAGTATCCGGAGATGGATTCACCTCCCGACATCTTCGACATGACTTGTGCATGTCATAGAGTGTGTTAGGAGATGAACTCCCCCGAATGAAATTAACTTCATTTCTTGGTTGCCTATAAAAGACACTTCTGTCTTCTCTATTCTGCCACAAAATTTCAAAAGAGGAGAGATCTAAGTTCTGATAATTTTCTGGGCTGCGTCTATAACATCCAGAGGGTATTTCATTGTCGAAGGTAATATTCTATCTTCTTTCTTTCATGATTTAAATTGCATGGATCTCATTTTCACATATGCCTGATAAGATGCATTTTCCTGCGATTTTCTGTATTAATTGTATCTAATGTATTATTTGGGGATGTTCATTTGCTTGATAGATCTCTGAAGGACCAATAGATAATATCACATTTGCGTTGCTATATTTGATAAATGCACATTTATCATTTTAACTCTGCACTCAGATGATTGTTCGATATAGTCGTATTTGGAGATGTTCATTGGAGATGTATCATGTGTAATATCTGAGACTTGACTGTAATATGTTGACATATTTAAAATAATTTATTTTTGAAATAAACTAATCTTCTGTGTACATGAATTCTATTCTGTATTAATTATGTTATACTGTCATTTGCAGTAATAAATATAAAATCTTGAAAAGAATAACAGGTGACAGACCCTTCTGTCTTATGGGGTCTAATAGTAGTGAATCTAGTTGTGATCAGTCCTCTAATAGTGAATGGAATGAAAACGAAGTAGCAACTACATTAACGACGATTGCAGCGTCTGCGTGTATCATGGGAGCTGCCGAATATTATCGACGTTACTGTATAAAGGCTTCGCCTAGACGTGGTAATATAGAGAGGAATAAATTGATAAATGGAATCATTAGGAAAAGTGATGTTGACTGCCTAGCACAGCTGAGAATGAGTCGGGACAAGTTTTTCGAATTATGCTCTTTAATGAGAGATAGAAATTTACTTTCTGATTCAAAGAGGTGTAGCTTGGAGGAACAGGTGGTATTGTTTCTTCACACTATCGGCCATAATGTGCGAAATCGTGTCATTGGCCATCATTTTTCAAGGTCTGGTGAAACAGTCAGTCGTTATTTTCATAGAGTTCTTGATGTTGTAATTGGACTGTATCACGAATATGTGAAGTTCCCAGGTTTACATACTCCGAAAGAGATATCCGATAATCCTATGTGGTCGCCATACTTTCAGGAAAAATAATTCTTAATTCAGAAATAAATTAAATGGAATGTGTGTTAAACAGTAAATAATAACCTAAAAGTCGCAATAAATTTCTTGTAAGATTGTATTGGGGCACTTGATGGGACTCATATCCCCGCATATTTTGCCAAGGAAGCCAGTGCCACCTTTCAAAATTGGAAAGGTTTTCTGTCTCAGAATGTAATGGAAGCTTGTACGTTCGATATGAAATTTGTATATGTGCTTGCCGGTTGGGATGGTTCAGCCTCTGATGCTCGTGTTTTGCAGAATGCGTTAACCCATCGACCAGATTGTTTCCTTGTTCCTCATGGTAAATACAGGTTATTGTTATTTTATATAAAGAGTAAGACAATGGCAATTGTCAGATCCTTAATATACATAACTTGGTTTGTGTAGGGAAATACTATGTCGTTGATGCGGGATATGCGCATTCTCCTGGGTTTATAGCACCTTATCGAGGTATCAAATATCATTTGAATGAGTATCGTAAAGGACGAAAGCCTGCTAACAAGAAAGAACTCTTTAATTATCGTCATGCACAGCTGCGAAATGTCATAGAGCATTGTTTTGGTCTCTTGAAATGTCGTTTTCCTATACTACGTGTAGCACCACAGTTTAAGTTTATAACTCAAGTAAAGATTGTTATAGCTTGCTGTGTTATATACAACTTCATTCGTGTGTATGGTGATGATGGATTTTCAGAGACAGTTGAGGATATTGCAGACAGTGATGACGAAATGTTGCCATCTCCTATGGATGTGACTGCAGCCGAAGAAGATCATGCTTTATCTTGCGTGACTGATAACGCAAGGAAAAACTGGGTGAAAAAGAGGGATGACATTGCAGATAGGATGTGGAATGACAGTCTCCTAAGGACCCGGCAGCAACGTTGACAATTCTAAGTTTCTAGACATGTTTTGTGGAGCTGCAGATTTTTTTTCTATAATCATCTGTTTTAGTTTGGGGTAGTTGGTGATTTTCTGGTTAAGGTTTAGATGGATCATGCATGGATGTTATGATATATGTACTTGGTCTGTGTTTTAACTGGTACTTTTAATATCTTATCACCATCTCTCCATTTTGTGAGGATACATATCTGCAATATTTCTTAATATTATGTTTTCCTATTCCCATTAACTGTTACTAATGCGTAGGTAATATGAATTTCCTACGGAGTTCGTACAAGGGGAAAAGATCTCTATTTCAATCGGGTTCCCCTGCATGGGAGATATGCTGCCCTAAAAAATCATCTGCAACACCGAGTAAACAAATTGGTAGCCCAAGTAAGAGAAATGTCACGCCGAGCTAAAGTAGGAAAAATATAGGTAGTAGGATATCTGGTCGGGTTCAATGGACGGATGATATGGACAATGCACTAGTGGATGCACTAGTGGGTGAATCTAGGAAGAAAGAGTGATATCGGTTTCAAACCTGAGGTATACAGGGCCACAATAAATGAAATCTCTACTAAATGTGGTGTTCTTTTAGAGAATAAACACATCTCAAATCGATTGCATACATTGAAGAGATTTTATTGGAAAATCCAAGACATGCTCAACGCTTCCGGGTTTGGTTGGGACAGTCATACGAAAATGGTGATAACAACTGAAGAAGTATGGGATGGGTACATTTCGGTAAGTAATAGCTTTTACATTTTTCTATTATATCTAATCATTGGAAATTGCTGAAAAGTTGCTAAGGAGACTACATTAACTCTGTTTTGCAGTCACATCCATTCGCCGAAAAAGTCCGTGGCAAACATATCGACAGATACTCCGATCTGGCTAGAATGTTCGGCAGCGACTGTGCCTATGGCTCATTTGCGAGCACTGCTTATTCGTCGCCATTTTCTGGTCGTCGTCGATCTAGAAATTAATTCAATAGTGATTCTAAATCCGATGATATTGGGACTGAGACAGTTCGACTTTCCTCTAATTCTGGGGATGACCACGATAGTGGTTCAGCCTTTCGTACCATTGATGGATCACAGCGGCTCAATAGTGGTAGAACAGTACCTGTAGAGACCTCTAGGGGCTCAAGAAGTACTAACTCAACCGCCACATTACATTCCCGACAAAAAAGGGGTAAGCCGAGTGATGTCATCGGTGACAGAATGGGAGAAGTGGCTGAAGCTGTCAAGTCCCTTAATATCACAATGTCTCAGGGCAAAACAATGACTAGAGTGCAGAGAATGTTGGAAATACTTAAAGAAGTTGATGGTCTCAGCTCGGAGGACCAAATACGGGCTGCCAGGTTGATGCAGGGGGATGTTGTTAGCGCTGGATATTTCTTGAAGATGGGCCATGAGAGGAGAAAGGAGTGAGTATAGAAACTCCTCGAACGTAGTGGCCCAGTTTTATAAATGAAATTGCGTTTGATAATCTTTAGTGATGAAGTCTGATAAATGAACTTACTCTGTGTTTTTATTTGTTTTGTAAAAACGTTATACTAGAATGGGTTTGGATGGGTGGTGAAGGTGGATTGGATGGGTGCTCATTTGAGCACAGATTACTCTGGTTTGTTATTAATTTTGGATTGTGGTGAAGCTGATGGTTCCACCATCAGTAATTTTGAATGATATATATATATATATATATATATATATATATATGTATATATATATATGTGTGTGTGTGTGACTTGTCATTTGCATGGATGTTACTCGAGTTCAGTTAAGTACATATGATATACTAGGCACTATATGCAGGTCCACAATAGCAATGACCTGCATTTCAGTCTGTCTGGATCTATGACTGAGGTTCTGCTTGCAGTTGTGGAGATGTTAGATCTATAACAGAGGTTCTACTTACAGTTGTGGAGATGTTGAATCTATTACAGAGGTTCTACTTGCAGTTGTGGAGATGTTGGATCTTATAATCTTCTATTCCTCTATATTAGTCAAATGTTATGTTTGAGATAATCTTAAATTTGTATGTTGTTTTTCTGCATCTGATCAGTGTTGGTTTTTAAGACTGATTTCATATCATCAAAATGGAACTTGTATAATTCTTCATTCAAGTAAGCAGGGTCTGTAATAATCTTTTCACAAATAGCAGGATGTGAATCCATCCGTCTGATGGGTATTCATATGTCAGTTTGGGTTTGAAGGGTGACTATTAAGTGAGAAAGAGTAAGTTCATTTTGTACATAGATTTTCAATTTGGCTTTCTAATTACAAATATCTCTTGCATAATTTTCAAAAGAGATGTTTTCAGATCTATACTAGTTGGAGAAACACAGCTTCGTCAGTCATTGCACATCCAAACTAACGGTAATTGGGTTTTTTATAGGTACAAATGGGGAAATACTATGTGGTATTTGTCGGTAGGGTGCCTGGAATTTATGAGAATTGGGAGCTTGCTCGGGCACAAGTAGAGGGATACAGTGGGTGCAGACACCAATCATTTAAATCATACGCAGCGGTTGTGAAAGAGTGGACGAAATTCACGGTATGGATTTACATTTCTTCTACGTTGGTCTGTTTCACATTCTGAAAATTTTCTGGCTATGACAAGCTTTGTATAGCATATTACCTTTCAAAAATATCAGATAGACATTCGTCTTCAATGATTGTAGGCCACTCAGCATAATGTTGGATCTTCAACCAATCCAGTAACTCCGTACAGGGCGTCAAAATTCAGGACCAAAGGCCTCACAGAAGAGTCGAAACTGAGTCTGCATCGCTTCATCGGTTGCCTTCAAGACCTGTTGATGATGTTAGAATGCACCTTCTTGAAGAGCTCAACTCGGAAGACAATGGGGGTGATACAGAAGGAGGGATTATGCATGCCATTTTGAAGGTGATTATTGGAGTGATGCTTATATATGCAGTCATATCTTGGTTTGTTTCCTCGCTTTGATGATAACAATGTGGAACAATTACTCCACTGGATGAGTGGGGCAAGCTGACCATATAATCGGTCAGACTCAGAAATGGCCTTTTTGGGGTTTAACTTGGCGATCGTTCATTTTTTTTTCTTTTTTGTTGTAATTACTTTTTTAGTTAATGGAAGTACGTGATTAGGTATTTGTCTTAAATGTAATACATTATAGTGTTTTGGATGACTGAGGTTTTTATTTTTTGGATGACATCGGTTTATCTTTTTTGTTTTTGGGTTATCTATGTGCTGTGGACTGAATAGAAATTAGTCGGTGGTCGATGCTCTGTGGGCCCCACCATGATGGCTTTGTCACGGACTTTTCACACTAGGGGAAAGGATTGGCTACTCCCCTTGACACCAGCCCCGTGTATGGTGGTCGGTGCTCTGTGGGCCCCACCATATTGTACGTCTTTGATCCATTCTATTCATCCAATTTTACAGATCACTTTCGGGCTACATACAAAAAATGATAGGGATATAAATCTTAGATGGGCCACACCACAGGACAAAATTAATGAATGGATATTCTTCAATTACAATCCTGTTAAGGCCCACTGTACTGTTTATTTGACATCCAATCCATTCACTTGGTCATAAAGACCCAGAATAAGGGAAATAATAAATATCAGCTTGATCCAAAACTTTTACGGCCCCCAAAACGTTTTTAATGGTCAAAATTCATTCAACACTGTTTCCTGTAATGTGGTCCACTTGAGATTGAGATATACTTCATTTTTTCTACCATATCATAATTTGATATCTAAAAATAGATGGACGGCATGGATGACACACATACATCATGGCGTGCCCCACAGAGCACCGACCACAAGCCAATGGCTGGTGTCAGGGGGAGTAGTCAAACCGTTCCTTCACACTAGGGAGTCAGTTCCTTGAACAAACGGTGAATTCGGATTGATCGTTGATTACATATCCATTGTCACTCCATACCAAACATTCTAAAAAATACATGTAATACTCATGTCTACAGTGTACAATGTCGGGAGTATTTGCGTTGTATTGTATTACATCACAATACAATACTATACGCGTATCCAAACAGGCCCTAATTGAAATTGGATTGCATACTGAGTTACTCAGTACGTTTTTACGGTACTGAGTAAACTCAGTTGAGCCCACGATGAATGTATTTGTCTTATCCACTCCGTCCATCCATTTTTTCAGATCATTTTAGTGGTTGAGCCCAAATTTGAGGTATATCTAAAGCTCAACTGGACCATACCGCAAGGAAACCATGGAAATAATGATTTCCACCATTGAAACCCTTCTATGGACCACAGTGATATTTATTTGTCATCCAACCTTTTCATAATATCACAAAGACATGGATGAAGTGAAAATAAAAATATCAGATTGATCAAAAACTTCTGTGGCCCCCATGAAATTTTCAATGCTAGATGTTCAATTCACACTTTTTCCGATGGTGTGGTCCATTTGACCTTTGGATATGCTTCATTTTTGGGCTAAGGACCTACACTTATCTGATAAAATGTATGGACAGAGTGGATAAAATGCACGAATGACTGTGGGACTGTAATGCCCTGAAAATCGAGGTCGAGCAGGAGCCCAACTCTCGAGTTCCAATGCATCACTTATGTAACATAGAAAATGATGATTTAATATTATCCGTATTAGTACATTAAACATGAGTGGATTAAGCTAAAACAGCATGTCATACTCCAAAGGCATTTAAATGACACAAGCGGAAGACTGTGATATATATATATATATATATATATATATATATATATATATATATATATATATATATAAACCGTATAAATGAGCGTAAGCCTTATGAACGTCACTATGTTAAAATAATTATAAGTGTGTTTCCAAAATAAACAAAATAATGAAGTGTTGTGTCATCTATCTATGCCCCTGTAGCCCCGTCTGTGCAAATCCAAGCCTACATAAACTCGCTTGCTAGCTGCATATAGGAGAACGCCTCCTCATTATCCGTGAAGTCTGGCTCCGCTTCAGAAGTCTGTCATCCTCTGAAACTATAACAGAGTCTGGTTGGTGTTTAAAAAACACTGTCCCAGAACGTGGGAGTGAGTGATCAACTCAGTAGAGCTATAAGGCAAAGGTTAACATGTTATCAATTCAATCAAGTAGTAATGATAAAGCAGTACAACAATCATGTCCTAAATACTCTTGTTAATGCAAGAATGGTAGGCGAAGATGATGCATACCCTCGCCTACACTCCCTCAGCACCTTCATCTCACGGTGCGCAGGGCAAACTCCCGAAAGTGTTCTTCCTCACCAAAGCACATGCAATGCGGTGCATGCTCATGTTAGCCAATACTTAATTAGATCGATTCATACATCAGTGTTGGGAAGCCAAGGTACCCCCTTAAATCATTTCTTAAACAATGATCCATTCTAGGGTCGTCAGTCTTAGTAAATATCATACGATGTTACGGTTCTAGGTCACTACAAGGGCTCGTCACCTGATCAATGTAGGCCTAGTTTATACTCTAGTTGCTACGAAAAGGCTCGTTGCCTCAACACAGTCTCAGAGTACACTCGAGGTCACTACAAAGGGCTCGTCACCTGATCAGTGTAGGCCGACAACTCGAATACAGTGTCCCATACTACCGTATTCGGCTCACGAGGTGGTGTTTCTCACTGGTCACTACGGGAAGACTCGTCGCCCCAGCGTAGGCCGATAGCTTGACCACGGTGTTCGATACCACTATGTCCAGCTCATAAGTCTTAACGGATCGAGATACCAAGATTAACGGGGTTTCTACTGGTGAGCTTGGTACTTTAAATTCAAGCAGAAGCGTCCATATATGGTGAACATACATCGGGTCAATCGGGTTACTTGATGAGCACGACTGGTACGAGCGCACATCGAATTGATCGACATGAAGTGCGTAAGCACTTTGTGTGGTCTAACCACTGTCGACAACCAAAGTACGGCTCGGATTCATCGAACACGTCTTATGTGGTGAAATAATCTTACCCACCGAATCAGGATCCGTTACCAATTGCTTGGACTATATCAAGGCCCCAAACACATTTTAAATAAGATAGGAATACATATGTGCTAGTCCAAAACAACATGTAGCAACCAACTTAAATATAAGTTTCATTTGAGCATTTCAACAAACACATAGTATACATGTTGGCATGCATAGGCATTCAACCATCAAGCACATAGTAATAATATAGTACACATAAAGGAAACTATAACCATAGTTAAGGAAAAAGAGAATCCTATCTCATCACCCTCATTACATGCACTTCAACAGGTATTTCCTCATTAAGGCATTTTATCAAACGCATAGGCTACACATTTCAACATACACAGATTAGGCTAGACATAACATATATCCGGGCGAGCTCTTTTATAAAAGAGTTGCCGCATACTCAATGAGCATATATTCATCGTTAATAATCATGGCAAGCACAAATCTAAATTCCATATTCATTCAGTCATTTCAACAAACACTTAGACTACACACCATAACATACATGACGTATGTCGGCCATGACATGTATTAGGGCAACTCCTCTCGCCAAGGGGTTGTTGCACATACAACAATCTTGTATCCACGATGCATAATCATGGCAACCACGAATCCAAATTTTATACGCATGCAATCGTTTCTACTAACACATGGGATACAGTATATTCCACATAGTTCATATATATCTGTAAAGCGAAGAAAACATCGCATTTAGCATGTGAAATAACACCCAAATCAGTTATAAATCATTAACCGACATTGAAAGCCTTGAAAACCATAACCTAAACGTTTATAGTCCACACCTTTCGCCGGTACACTCGTAACGAACTCAGTTTAAACACTAAGTTTTTGTCTACGGCACAACGGCAACTTACAGTATGAAATAGGTTAGCTATTTCATCCCTTGCACTATTTGAAACCCTAAAATAGATTAGGGTTAGGTTTTCTTACCTAAGAACGACGTCGAAATCGCCCGTATAGCGATGCAAGAATAGTGGCTAAGCACGTGGAGCGTCGGGATTAAATCCCAGGAACCAACTCTAACTTTCTCTCTCACCTTCTCTCTTTCCTTCTCTCCTTTCTCTCTTCTCTCTCCTAGGGTTGCAAATTCGTATGATATGAGAGAGTGAGGGTTTTAGGTCCTTATATAGGTCCAGAACTGACTGAAATGGCCCTAGGGCCATGGTATACTTAGGTTATAGCCAAATGGGGGCTGTTTTGATCCGACGAAGCACTTCTGGAGGCCCCTTTTCTGCATGCGGTCAGACTTAAGCTCCCTGGCATTGGATGTAGGTCGAGTTAAGCTTTCAGTCCGATCGGATTTACAAATCGACCATGGCAGACCAGTTTCAGTTCAACGTTCATCGGTATTCGATCAGGGCCACAAGTACACTGACATATGTTGAAAATTTTCTCTGATCCGAGGGTGTAATTGGGTCAGATTCTGACGGTCTAAAACTTTAAATTTGGCCCGCAAGCAAACGTCTCAAATCACTCAAATCTGAGTTCAATTTCCAAAGATATTCGCGTTTCTCACACACTTAGCTCCGAGCTCAAGTTGTGCTTTTTTGGATACTATCTGGATTTGATTTCCGAGATGGTTGTCAAGTCCAGCAAGGCGGTCATAACCGTATAGCTTCGCCGTCATCAGGCTTTCGACGCGCGGTTCAGGTCCAATACGGAGTTTTGGCTTGCTCTCAAGAGCAACTTGGTTTTGAGATTGATCCTAGGTTATAGGGTAATGTAGCCTTAAAGATTCTACAAGTTTCAGGTCTTGCAGTTCGTTTTTAAAGTAGTTCAAGAGAATTTCACAGCTAAACTAATTTAACACTTAGTTAATTTCGTTTAATTTCTAAAGGATTTAGTCCTGAGTAATTTCTACCCGAGGTGGTACTCAGGTCTTTGTACGGATTTTTTCATGGACATTACAGGGACCCACACATTTTACTCAGTACGCTAATTGTACTGAGTTACTCAGTACGCAATCCGTTTCCCCCTAATTACGAAGGCCCTATATTATAGAAAAATTAAAATTTCTTAATTATGAAGGTCCTATATATTATAACAAAATAAAAATTAAGAAAAAGAGAAAAAGCCTAAAAATTTTTAAATAAAACTTATTGAAAGGCCTAGAACATCTAAAAATTAGTTTACGAATTTGAAATTGAAAATAAAAAAAACAAATCCTAGAAACCAGCATTATCAATAACAACAGTGTAACTCTATCGTCTCTTTTCAAAATAATAACATCATTCCCAGTAAATTCTTCTCCTAAAACCTAGGACCACAACTAGCTACTTTATTGTTAATTAAGTTCTTAAAAAATTAAATTCTAAGCCTCATTTTTATGACTTACCTAAGGCCCCGAAAAATGTTGAGCCGCCCCTGTTAAGGGCATAAGCCTACAAAAGAAATAGATTATAAATTCAAATGAGCCATGACACAAAAGAGAGTGGAGATATAGATCTCAAACTCGCGTCAACGACACCACAAGAAAAAGAAGTAGAGATAACACCCAGTTCCATAGCTCAATTGGCAGACTAAGTGGAGATACCTCGTTACACCCAGTTCAATAGCTCAATTGGCAGACTGAGTAGAGATACCTCGTTACACCCAGTTCCATAGCTCAATTGGCAGACTGAGTGGAGATACCTCGTTACAACACTTGAGGTCTTGGTATCGATCCCTTGCGGGGGTGGCTAACATGGAGTGTGTGTACTGACATGAGTGTGTACTAACAAGCTAACCCCCAAAAAATTTAAATAATAATAATAATAATAATAAGTTGGAGATAAAAACACTCTTTGTGGGAACCTTCTTGTAACTCCAATTAATATTTATTATCAATCCAACCTGTTGATAAGGCCATACAAACTAAATAAAAGGAAAATACCATTTAAAACTTTTGTGGGCCCTGTTACGGGAAGATCCGAGCCCACTTAAGATCCAAGCACGGAGCGCCAAACTGAGCCGACTAGCATTCTCAACGTCCGATGCCTCATTTGTCCGATCCGACTTGAGCGTTCTGTAGAGGCGCAATATTCAAAAGACCTTCACCTCGGGGTCACGTCCGAGATACCAGTTCGGACCTATGTATCGTCCGAGTCCAATGATATGTGAACCAAGGATAATTACGTAAAGGTTTTTTGGTTGAGCTAGGCCGAGTAGACATTAGGGCTTCATGCACTAAATGAGGAAACTGCCATAACTATACGTGGCCGAAAACTTCGTCCGGTTATACATATTACGCGCTTGGCATGCCGCACAATCTACAGATCACGTGTCATATCTCCACGATCTGGGAATCCCCCTGATCGTGCCGAGATTGTCGGACCCAGACCATTCAGCTGTTAGGTATAAATAGCCCACCACCCCATATATACAGGTATGCAATATCGAATACTCTCCTCTCAACTCTTCAATTAGACCCAGATTCCTGTGTCCTGACTTAGGCATCGGAGGGTCCCCCGGCCGAGTCAGGGTCTCCTTTGTTCACTGTTGGTGCGCAGGTTCAAGGCTTGGTGATTGCACTGAGCGGACGAAATTCGGAGGATAGCGGACCAGATTTTGATGTCAACATTTTTTTGCGCCGTCTGTGGGAAGTGATACGAAAAGCCAAATTCACGTTTCTCAAATCCAATGGCGAGGAAGAAGAAAGCAGTGGCTGTGGAACCAGAGCCAAAAGAGCAAACATGATCTTCTTCACCCCTTCATGCTGAATCCGCGCCAGGGCCTTCACAGCGCTCTCGCAACCGAGCGAGCGAGTATCGAGCCATGCAGAGTGAGATTCAGGCCTTGAGCGATGCAGTGAATAGAATGAAGCAGCAAAGGGATCCACAACAGCACCCAATTCAGGGGAACCCTAATCCCGAGCCGGTAGGTCTGTACGTAGAGACTCACTCTGCACCAGGGAGTGTGAGGCACGAGGCACCCCAACAATCTCAGGTGCCGCTCTCGGGTCAGAATCCTCCTTTACAAGTCAGAGTCTCATCACGGAACACCGCCACTCAGGCGCCCACGAACCATTTGATCACCTCAGCTCTAGCGCCTACGGATCCCCGTCATCGGTTGGAGCGGAGGAGGGAGAGGACTCCTGAAATGGGAGATGCCCCAGAGATAGTCGTAGAGAATAAAGATCCCTGAGAAGCCCGATTAGCGAAATTCAACAACAAACTACGAACTTTGGAAAAGAAGCAGCAGCTGTCAACGGTTCCCGCTACAGTCCAAGTCATGATGGAAGAGACCGAGCCTCCCTTCACTTCCTCCATCATGGAGGAGGTAATGCCATAGAGGTTTTGGATTCCTCCCGTCATTCAGTACTCGGGAACCGGGGACCCGTCCGAGCATCTGGAAGCTTATCGATCTTGGATATAAATCCAGACGGCAACGGATGCAATGATGTGCAGAGGGTTTTCAATAACACTTACGAGATCCGCTCGGAGTTGGCACCAACAGCTCAAGCCCAACTCCGTTAACTCCTTCGCAGAATTAAGTCGGCTATTCCTTACCCAATTCATAAGTGGTAAGAGAAGCCAAAAACTCAATACTCACCTGCTTACTATTAAGCAAGGGTTGAAAGAATCACTGAAAGATTACGTTGGCCGTTTCAACGAGGAAGTGCTACAAATCGAAGACTACGATGATAAAATGACGCTTGCCGCAATACTCAGCGGTCTGAAGGAATGGCAGTTTACTTTCTCTATCGGAAAGAACCCACCGAAAACATTCGCGGACTTCACTGCAAAAGCTCAGAAATATACCAACGCCGAGGAGTTCACTAATGCTCGTAAAGGGGTACAAGTAACTGACCCGGCCAATAAAAGGAAAAGGCCTATGAACGAAGAATCTCAGCCGTCCAAAGGAGCTAACGACCGCGCTCCCCGCGATTGTCGACCGAGTCGGAAGCCGGAGGGAAAATTTCGTTCCTACACTCCTCTCAATACATTCGCCGAGCAGATCTTGTTGGACATTCAAGAAGACAAGCGGCTCAATTGGCCAGTCTGCATGAGGGCTGATTCAGAGCACCGAGACAAGCGTAAGTTCTGCCCTTTCCACAGAGATCACGGCCACAATACAGACGATTGCGTAGACCTCAAGGACGAAATTGAGTCCCTCATCCGCAAGGGACATCTACGACATTACACCAAAAAGGAGAGGTCCACTCGGAGGGAAGAACGACTGCAAGAACAGCTGAATAACCCCGCGGAAGAGCCCACTGAAATTCGCATAATTTTCAGAGGCTCGGCCGGGGGAGGAGATTTTAAAAGGGCCCGGAAGACTCATTCCCGGAGGTCCGACCCAGAACATTACATTCATCTCGCAGAGTGGCCCAGCAAGGAGCTCCAAGTCAATCCATGCAGCTTAACCTTCACGGAAGACGATGCACGTGAAATCCAGCATCCGCATGACGACGCACTGGTGGTCACCATGACCATAGCGAACCATAAGGTGTATCGCATTTTAGTTGACACAGAAAGTTCGGCTGATGTAATATACTCTGAAGCCTTCGAAAGGATGGAAATTCCACGGTCACGACTCCGACCCGTGAAGACTCCCTTACATGGCTTTATTAGAGAAAAAGTAATCTTTGAAGGAGCCATTTCCCTCCCGGTTATAGCGGGGGAAGGACAACATCAAGCCACCGTCTTGGTGGATTTCTTGGTTGTCAATGTGCCATCGGTACATAACGTCATCCTGGGCCGACCCTCCCTCAATGTAATGAGAGCGGTCGTCTCAACCTATCACCTAATGATGAAGTTTCCAGTCGAAGGCGGAATCGGTTACCTCCGAGGCGACCAATGAGAAGCTCGAAGGTGTTACGCCGTAGCGGTAAAAAAAGGAGCAGCCAAGTAAACTCTCACCATCAACGCTTTGGACCCCTGAGGACCTGTGGAGAACTCACCGATGGAAGAACTAGAGAAGGTGCCTCTCGACGAAGATGACCCGAGCAAAACTGTTCAGCTCGGATCATCATTAAATCCCGAGCATCGATCTGCGATGTTGGCCTTCTTAAAGCAACACCGAGATGTCTTCGCATGGTCACACGCTGATATGTTAGGAATCTCTCCTAATGTTATGGTTCACAGACTAAATGTGGATCCAGACTATAAGCCAGTAAAGCAAAAGAGAAGGTCATTTGACGCTGAACGATATGAAGCTATTGCCGAGGAGGTCTCTGTCCTGCTCAATGCGGGTTTCATAGAAGAAGTATATTACCCCGACTGGATATCAAATGTTGTGCTTTTGAAAAAATCCAACAGGAAGTGGCGAGTCTGTGCAGATTACTCAGATCTGAACAAGGCATGTCCCAAGGATAGCTTCCCATTACCCCGGATCGATCAACTAGTGGACAACACCGCTGGACATGAGTTGCTCTCGTTCCTGGATGCCATTCCGGTATAACCAGATCGCCATGCATCCCCCAGATAGGGAGAAGACCACCTTTGTCACAGACAATGGGCTCTACTGTTACCGGGTCATGCCTTTCGGCCTGAAGAACGCTGGGGCAACATATCAGAGATTGGTAAATCAGATGTTCACTAAGCAAATCGGACGCACTATGGAGGTCTACGTTGATGACATGTTAGTGAAAAGTATCAAGCATCCGATCACCTTGCAGACCTCGGAGATACGTTCAGTGTCCTCCGAAAATACCGGATGAAATTGAACCTTCTAAATGTGTGTTCGGGGTCGAATCCGGAAAGTTCCTTGGGTTCCAAGTTAGTTAGCGAGGAATCGAGGCCAACCCTGACAAGATCAAAGTTCTCCTCGACATGAACTCACCTCAGACTATAAAGAAAATACAATGCCTCACGGGAAGGGTTGTTGCGCTCGGACGCTTCATTTCCAGAGTAACTGATAAATGCCTCCCCTTTTTTCAACAGTTAAAGGGTCATAAGAAGGCAGAATGGACACTAGAGTGCGAACAGGCCTTCCAGCAATTGAAACAATACTTAGGTTCACCCCCTCTGTTATCTAAACCTGAAGAAGGAGAGCCCCTATTCTTCTATCTCGCGGTCTCGACCTCAGCCGTCAGCTCGGCCCTGATCAGAGAAGTTGGGGGCAGACAATACCCCGTATATTATGTGAGCAAGGCCATGGTACCTGCCGAGACAAGATATCCGTCCCTAGAAAAGCTGGCTCTCTGCCTTGTTGTCTCGGCTAGAGATTGCAGCCATATTTCCAGGCCCATTCTATCATCGTACTAACTGACTCTCCCCTGAGACAAGTTCTCCAAAGGCCTGAGGTGTCAGGTAGGATGACCAAGTGGGCAATTGAGCTCAGAGAGTTCGACATCCAATTCCGTCCAAGGACGACAATTAAGGGTCAGGCCGTGGCTGACTTCATCGCTGAGTTCATGACCCCAAGCGCGGAGGAGTTGAGCACGGAGGTCGAAATGACTCCGCCCATCCCTCTAAACAATCGAGAGGCCGAGACGGATCCAGGATGGGTTCTTTACGTCAATGGGTCATCCAACGTCAAAGGAACGGAAGCCGGAATTGTCCTAGTTGCACCCGATTCCACGACAATCCAATACACAATCAGGCTCGGGTTCAAAGTGTCAAACAATGAAGCAGAATATGAGGCATTATTAGCCGGGTTGAGGTTAGTAGCAAGTCTGAGAGTCCAAACCCTTCAAGTCCGAAGCGATTCACAACTGGTAGTGAACCACATCTCTTCGGAGGACGAGGTCAAAGAAACTAGAATGATCGCCTACCTTGACGAAGCAAGGAAATTGGTTGAGAAATTTTGGAGTTGCACGATTCGGCAGATTCCTAGAGCAGAAAACTCATGAGTCGACGCCTTTGCAAGACTCGCCTCAGCCTCTGAAGGAAAAATCCCGCGGTTCGTCCCCGTCGAATTCATCGAATATCCGAGCATCGGCCAGTCGGAGAAGGTCAATCATGTGAAAGCTATTTCGAGCTGGATGGACCCAATTTTCAATTACCTTTCATCCGGTGAAGTGCCCTCAGATAAACTAGAGGCGAGTAGATTAAGGGTCCGGGCAGCCCGATATGTCATGCTAGACAGAGTTTTATATAAGAAGGGGCATTCTCAGCCATATCTTAGATGTCTTCGATCAGACGAAGCTGATTATGTGATCCGAGAAGTTCACGAGGGGATCTGTGAAAACCATTCTGGAAGTCGAGCCCTGGCAGTAAAGATACTCCGTCAAGGGTATTTTTGGCCAACCCTCAAACAAGACTCGAAGGATTATATTCAAAAGTGCCACAAGTGTCAACACTACGCAGCCGTGTTGAGACAACCAGCGGAAGAGATGACTCCCATGAGCGGACCATGGCCATTCGCCCAATGAGGGATCGACATCATCAGTCCCTTACCCATAGGAAAGGGACAAGTCAAGTTCGCTATTATTGCTATCGACTATTTTACCAAGTGGGCCGAGGCTGAACCTGTGGCGAAGATCACTGAGCAGAAGGCGATTGACTTCGTGTGGAAAAATATCATCTGCCAGTTCGGGGTCTCGCGAACAATCTTATCCGACAATGGATGACAGTTCGATAATGACAAGTTTCGAGGCATGTGCCGAGGGCTCGGCATCATTAATGCGTATTCGTCGCCTCGACACCCACAGTCAAATGGACAAGTGGAAGCAGTCAACAAAGTCATCAAACATCATCTCAAAACGAAACTGGAAAAGGCAAAGGGCAACTGGGTCGAGCAGCTTCAGTTCGTCCTTTGGGTTTATAGGACTACTGCCCAGTCCTCGATAGGGGAAACCCCTTTCTCACTCTCCTACCGCTCAGAAGCAATGTTGTCAGTGGAAATCGGACTTCCTATAGCTCGGGTCCAAAATTTCAAAGAGAATCGAAACGCTGAGCAGATCATGGCCAACCTGGACCTGCTCGAAGAAGTCAGAGACGTCTCCAGACTCCGAGCCGCCGCTCGACAACAACAGGTGGCCCGATTCTACAATTCTAAAGTTAAGACTAGACGATTTAGGCCAGGCGACCTAGTTCTTCGTCGGGTCTTTCAGAAAACCGCTGAGCCAGGTGTTGGACCGTTTGGACCTAACTGGGAAGGACCCTATCGGGTGGTCCGTTAAACGAAACTAGGGTCTTATCATCTGAAAGATCTCGAAGGTCATCAACATCCCCACCCGTGGAATGCCGAACACTTAAAAGTGTATTATCCCTAATGAAGAGACCTCCGAGCGGCAAGCCTTTAGAGCCATGAATAAATGTACGCCTTCAAGCGACTAGCCTTTAAGGCTCTCAATAAAATTCTCCACTTTTACATAAACGGACCAATTACTACAAAGACATCTCCCCTTAACCGAAGAGAAAAGCCAAGAGGAGATTCGGCTCCCTAGCAGTGGAAACAGACCAATTACTACAAAGGCATCTCCCCTTAACCGAGGAGAAAAGCCAAGAGGTGATCCGACTCCTCAGCAGTGGAGTCGGACCAATTACTATAAAGGCATCTCCCCTTAACCGGGTAGAAAAGCCAAGAGGCGATCTGACTCCCCAGCAGTGGAGTCGGACCAATTTCTACAAAGGCGTCTCCCCTTAACCGAGGAGGAAAGCCCAGAGTCGATCCAACTGCCCAGCAGTGGAGTCGGGCCAATTCCTACGAAGGCGTTCCCTCAACCAGGGGAAAAGGCCAAGCGGTGACCCGACCCCTCAATGGTCATTAGATCGAAGGGGAAAAGGATGATGTTAACCCTCCGATAAGGAAGCCGGGTCAACCGCAAAGATTGCTCCCCCACTTGGACACAGAAAATCGACTCGGCTATCTAAGCAATTTAGTTAAAACCAACAACCAGATTGAAGATCAATTATGAACAAAATATGGTCTCAATCAGCATTAAAGTGCCCTCCCAGAGGGTCGGTTAACAGAATCCAGAGTTAACAAAATGGTTACAGACCGACCATAGTCGACCAAAAAAAAGAGGAGAATCCTTCACAAAGTTGGGGGTACTCGGGAGCTAGGGGCTTGTTCCGGGTGGGCTGATTTGGGGGCTTCTTCCCCAAGGTCCTCGGGGAGCAGAGAGTCGAGATCAAGATCAGGGTACAAATTTTGGACCGCGACAAGACACTCGTAGTAACCGTGGTCGTAGAACTTCGTGGCTCCAATGTCCCTTTCCTCCGAGGTTTTATACGCTTCCACCGCCGCAGATATTGCGGCACCCAAGGAAGCCTCATCTTCAGCCCACTGAGCTTCCACTACCTGAGCAATAGCACGGCTCTTCTCTTCGACGACCTTGACCTTAGCCCGCTCCAAGGGTTCACCCAGTCGGGTATTTTCCTCGGCAAGGGAATTAGCAATAGCCTTGACACTGGTTAGTTCGGTCTTTGCCACATCACCCCTTGCCTCAAGGTCCTTCACGACCCCCTGAAGTCGGGCCCCCTCTGCTTCAAGCCGATCCACCAGTCCCTGCAAGTGTAACTCCTTGCTCCTTCCGTCTCCGAGATGTTGCCGCAACTTGTCCTGCTCAACTCGGAGAGAAGTAATCTTCTCCCGCATGGCACCTGCCTCGGCCCGGAGGTTTTCTACCTCGACATCTCTCCCTTAAAGCTCCCGTATATTCTCGCGAACTGAAAGTAGCTTCGCGACAAATTGAACAAGAATAAAACTATTAAACACTCGGAAGCAACAAGTTGTGAGTTAATAGGAAAAGTAGAGAAAGTTACCGTGTAGAACACGGAGGCTAGGTCATTCAAAAAGGAAGTATCCGACTTCCTAAGAGTTTGGGCAATGCTCTCCTCCAGGGCATGCTTCGCTGCCCAGGGTACCAAACAGGATAAGTAGTATCCCAGCTCGAACCTTCCTCCGCTCGTCCCTACTTGAGCAGAGCTCGCTGCCTCTTCAGCTCTGATTCGACTGCCAGCAGAAGGCTGGTTCTCGTCCTCTACATTGCGTTCAGCTTCCGTCTCTTAAACAGGAGGATTAATCATGGCATCAGTCATCCGAACGGCTTCTTCATGCTCGGACGATGATGGGATAGCTACCAGCGGAATGGCGGATTGAACCTCCATCGGAGCGATAGCTGGAGTGGCAAGAGCACCGCCTGGCCGTTGAAGCAAGAACACCGCCTGGTCGTTGGAGCAAGAGCAGCTACCCCAATCGTTGAAGCAAGAACGGCCGCTCTTCGTTGAAGCAGAGTACCGCCTTGGCCGTTGAGATTAGAGCGTAATTTGCTCAATGCCGACGGCAAGCCCCGGAGTCAAGCAGCAACTCACACGGAAGCAAGCAGGCAAAGGCACAACAGCGGAGACCGGTGCTGTATCCCGAGCAGCTACGGTCGGGACAGATCCAGACGCGCCCCCCTTGGCATGCACGACCGACTTCTTCCGAGTGATCTTCACCTTCAGATCGGTCCTCAACATATCCCCCGCTGAGGGTCCCGCTGCCTTTCTTTTCCGAGAACCAGACGCCTTGGCCATGCCTGCATAAGAAGCAATAAATCAGCAACTGGACAACGACATTAGATCCATCAAGAGATGAATAAATCGCAACTTACTGAAAGATGTAGGAAGTGATTGTGACTTGTAGAGACAGGACCAGTGAAGATTGGAGGCTATAATCAGACCCGACCAGGAGCGAAGTTCCCCCGACCTTGCCCTGGCTTTGGCAATCTGATTCTTTTGATCCGAGGAGAGGAAAGGCAGACTCCTCGCAAAGACTACAGAAAAAGAAAGGAAAGCCATAAGTCCACACCGGAGTAAGAAAGCTATGTAATAAGGTAAAGGATGCATAATCCGACCTGGAGTTGTGAATTTGGTGGGGACCCGATATGTCAGAGCCCTTGTCTCCTTAGCTGGCGCCTCCCAGTCGCCCGCGGCCCAGAACCACTTGTTCTTCCAGTCTTTATTTGAAGTCGGAAGATCCAAGACCAGCCCTGACCCCTTACTGCCTCTGGTCGCAAAATAGTACCATGGCTCGTTGCTGTCATGCTTAGCCTGGTACAGACTCATCGCTCCGCGGGGGTCAGTTCTGGGTTCCCGACTTGGCGTCAGATGATAAAGACAGAAATTAACACCCTCCAGGCATTAGGGGCGAACTGTCTAGGCGCCAGCCCCAGGTAAGTAGCCAAAGCTCGGATGACGGGGTGCATGGGGAGGCAGAGCCCACATTGCAGGGTGCATAGGAAGATGGCGATCTCTCCATCCGCAGGGGCGCCAGCAACATCAGTGGGTTCCGGGGCCCTGATCCGGACGGAGTCGGGAATTTCAAACTCCGAACGGATCCACTCTATTTGGAACTCTGTTATCATAAAGCCCCCTGGCACTACCTCAGAGGCCCGGCCACTCGGTGGCATCTCTCTGGTCACGGCAACCGCGGCCCTAGGGGGTCGTACAGCCCTCTTCTTACGGGCTCGGTGAGTCCGAGCCCCTGCCTCCTTTCGTCTTTGGGGAGGAGGATACAGGGGGACAACATCGAGTGGGCCTTCGGAGGCCCCCCTCTTACTATCGGAACTCTCTGACTCAGAGTCTCCGTTGAGATCACGGATCGTCTCCAGATCAGAGGACATCTTTCAAAGAGAAGGAAGAATGTTGAAGGCGAGACTCACTGAGCACTTGTCGGAAATCGCTCCCACCAAGAAGTGAAGATCAGTCGGAATCGCCTTCGCCGGAAATCGCCCTCTCCGGTAACAAGTTGAGTACAGGAGACAAAAATGAGCGATAGTCTTCGAGTGGGGTTTATATAATCTCCAGAGAATCTTAGCATTAATTGGTAAACATTAATGTCTGCAGCCGAGCCGATGCGAGCCGATTTAAGAATATATGTGGCGGGGCTCCATTAACCCGAACTCTGCTGGGCGCAATGCCTTCTGCCTCGTTTGTCGCGCATGCGGCGGCCGAAGCGACACCCGAGCAAGGGAAGACGTCTTATACACCTCTTCTCGGGCTTAGGTGGCAGCCTCTCATAGGCGAACAGTTATCCGAGATCGTAACCGTTGCCATGCGTCCGCTCGATGATAGTTCGCATGCGCGAAATCCCAAGATGTGACGCTTCGATTTTGAAGATATCATTACTGCGGTATGGGCGGAAAACTTCTGGCATGATTACTCTCCGAGCTCACAAATAAACTCGAAGAGTAGGGGGCTTCTGTTACGGGAAGATCCGAGCCCGCTTAAGATCCAAGCATGGAGCGCCAAACTAAGCCGACTAGCATTCTCAACGTCCGATCTGACTTGAGTGTTCCGTAGAGGCGCAACATTCAAAAGACCTTCACCTCGGGACTATAGGTCGGGGTAGAATCTGCTATCCGATCGGACACAAAACCTAATTCCATCTATAACAAAGCCTTCGCCTCGGGGTCACGTCCGAGATACCAGTTCGGACCTATGTATCGTCCGAGTCCAATGAAATGTGAACCAAGGATAATTATGTAAAGGTTTTTTGGTTGAGCCGGGCCAAGTAGACATTAGGGCTTTATGCACTAAATGAGAAAACTGCCATAACTATACGTAGCCGAAAACTTCGTCCGGTTATGCATATTACGCGCTTGGCATGCCGCACGATCTACAGATCGCGTGCCATATCTCCACAATCCGGGAATCCCCCTGATCGTGCCGAGATTGTCGGACCCGGACCATTCAGTCGTTGGGTATAAATAGCCCACCACACCATGTCTACAGGTACGCAATATCGAATACTCTCCTCTCAACTCTTCAATTAGACCCAGATTCCTGTGTCCTGACTTAGGCATCGGAGGGTCCCCCGGCCGAGTCAGGGTCTCCTTTGTTCACTGTTGGTGCGTAGGTTCAGGGCTTGGTGATTGCACTAAGCGAATGAAATCGGGAGGAGAGCGGACCAGATTTTGACGTCAACAGGCCCCATGAAGTTTCTAACGATGGCCATTTAATCACCATTATTTCTTGTCATGTGGCTCTTTAAAAAATTAAATTAAATTAAATTTAAATGTTAGCTTGTTAGTACACTCCACTAACAGCTCACACTTCTCTATCAGCCACCTCCACTAAGGGATCTATAATGATACCAAGGCCTCATTGTTGAAACGAGGTATCTTTCACTCAAGCCGACTACTTGAGCTATGGATCAGGGTATACTCATGTGGTGCACTTGAGCTTTTCATATGCTTCATTTTTTGGTCATGCCCTAAAATAAATTACAAAATGAATGGACAGCATGGCCAAAACATATATATCACTGTGGGCCCCACAGCACCAGTTACCACCCAGTCTATCACTGTGGGCCCCACAGCAACAGCCAGCACCCAATCTACTTCTATATCAACTCAAATAAACTGAATAGATTTTCATCCTACTCTCTCTAGGTCACCGTACCAAGATCCGGCTGTTGGAATAATCCTAACCTCTTGATTCATGGACGGGTATTTGTGGAAATATAACCATTGGTATATTTCATTTTTACCCATCTAATAATGTCCACTGATCTTACCAGTACGATTTCTACAGTGCATACAGAGCAGAATATGGTACGTTGTGAGCATTATAACAGTCGCGCAATAAAACACTGGAGTAATGCCGAGAAGGGTCTGTAAAGAGGGTAAAAAGGAAATGCTGAAGTGTACTCGTACCAGTCTGTATTCTGCTCATGTGAATTTAAGCAACACACCTTTTTAGTAGGATGACATCCAATGATGTAAGTGGCACGTGTGAATACTTTGTACTGACTGACTGTCAGGTGGGCCACACGTGTGTATATGGAATTTCGACGGCTATTGATTTCCCAAATGTCGTGCATTTTATAACGTGGGTTTCGTGATGGGAGGTGGATTGCCGGGTGACCCGAAATAGCTAGGACCAAACTCATTGGGCCCACCGTAATGCATGCGTTTCATCTACGCCGTTCATTCATTTTTCTAGTTTACTTTATAATCCAAAGAAAAAGAAATGAAGCCAGATCTACAGCTCAAGTGGATCACACCATAGGAAATAACTGGTATTGAATGCACAACATTAAAAACTTTTTTGAAGCCATAGAAGTTTTGGATCAAGATGATATTTGTAATTTCTGTTCATCCAGGTCTGTCGGACCTTATGGATGGCTTGGATGACAAATATAAACATCACAGTGGGACTTAGGAACATTTCAGACTAGGCATCATTATCCCTAGTTTTATTTTTTTATGTGGTGTGGTTTATTTTTCGGGCCTATGCCTTAAAATGCGCTGGAAAATTTGATGGACGGTGTGGATGTAAAACATACATCCCCATAGAGTTTGATCACCATGCAATCTGCATCAGTCATAATCATATCAGTCTTTTTTTTTTTTTTTTGTTGTGGAGATAGAGTTTAGCCATTGAGATGGACTGATTAACAGTAAATTACACGTGTAGTTGGTTGCCACGTGGGAGGAGAGTACAGTTTCAAAGTGCGATTGAGCTGATAAACCTACCTTTTCCCAAACCGGAATGGACCACAACACCTGTTTTACGCATCCGGAAAATACCAAGCTTTGTAGGCCACTATTTGACGGAGGAAAGTACGTGTTGAGGTCCATCAACGTCTTCCTCCAGGGTTCCTAAAGGGATTAAAATTTTAAAAATTTATAAGAAAATTAATAAAAATATAAATAAATTTTAAAATTTTATAAGAAAAATAATAAAAATATAAATGAATTTTAGAAATTCATAAATTAATTGATAATTGATATAAATTTAGCATACAACTCTTAAGATACCAAGTTTTGAATTAAACTACAACTAAAACTCTCTAAGATCATAAATTTTCTAAATACTTTTCATTATGGACAACTTCTGCTAGAAGGATAAAGACTTGTAAACAAATTAAAACTTACTATAAATAGTAAAAACAAAATAGATTTTCAACCCACGTTATGGTGTCAAATTCAGCATGGGCAACCAGGCATAGAGGAGTTGGTTGGATTAAGTAACTTCTCCCACCCCAAAATCACATATGATACATCGAGTAACTTATTCTGGCTTGTGAGATATGCTTGCTAGAAGGTTCTGATGGTCTGGATCACCACTGTTTCTGATAAAGACTTCTCCGGTCCATTTTGGACGCGAAAGTGACAGTAACCTGCTCTACATAACTAGTATACAAAGCTACTCCACCGATAATGTGAGAAAGATTATTTGAACTGTACATAAAAATATCTGACCATGGAAAACTCAGGTGGGCTACACTAATGGAAGCAATATAAAAGTACTCCTAAAACATCTAAGTTCACGAGGTGTGGCCCACCTGAGTTTTGAATCAAGATGATTTTTGTAAAGTCACCTCATCCTGATGGGTTACACATGATTAACGGTTTGATCAAAGATACGAACCATGGTGGTCCCACATGATGAAAGATACGAACCATGGTGGTCCCACACGATGAAAGATACGAACCACGGTTGATTAGGTCAAAAATACTTAGATGAAAGTAAAACACAAATATCAGTTGATACAAAACTTGTGTGACACCCAGTAAGTTTTTAATAGTGAGCGTTGAATCACCGTTGTTTTCTGAAGTCGGTATACCTAAGAGTTTTACCTACTCATTTTTGGGTTCATGCCCCAAAATGATCTGAAGTAATGAATGAACGGCATGGATAGAACACATACATTACGGTGGGCCCACAGAGCATTGTCCAGTAGCTAGTGTTAGCAGGTAAACCGCATCCACAGGTGTTCCAGATGATCGCGGCGGTAAACGGGGAGCGGATTAGGTGCGGCACCGGCCTTACGAAACACAGTGCAGCCCAGACCGTGGGAGCCACCTTGATGTATGTTAAGCGTATCCAAGCCGTCCATTCGTTTTGCAGATCATTTTTGGAAATGAGCCCAACAATGAAGAAGATCCAAATCTCAGGTGGAGGAGACCAAAGGAAAAGTGGTGATTGACCATCTAAAGCTTTTGTGGGCCACCAAAGTTTTGGGTGAAACGGATATTTCTTACTTCCCTTCATCCAGATCTTTTTGACATTATCAACAGGTTGGATGAATAATGAAAATTAGGATGGACCTTAGGAATTTTTTAATGGTGGGAATTCAACAACCACTTTTTCTAATGGTGTGGTCTAAACTTTTATACGCAGGGCTAGAGGTGTACACTAGTTGAACTGGGTCGAGCTGTGCCTCGGCAACTTGTTGACCCAGCTCGAACTCGGCTCAACTCGGTCCTCAAGCTTGATTGGCCAACTCAAATCGGTTTAGTCAGTAGCTCGGGCCAAATTGAGCCGAGTTCAAGCTGAGTTTACTTGTGCAACATTTTTACAAACACATGATCTGCACCTTCAAAATATCACTGTATGTAGAATAATAGCAGTAGTTTTACAGGTATTTTATCAAAAACCTTGTAAGCGACATAAAAAATCAAAAAAAAAAAAAAATGGTATTTTTTCTTATACATATCTTCCTTGCCACCAGCTATACTTTATTGAGTCATTTCATCAAACACTTGGTGAGCAACAACAATATCAACGTAACCGAGTCACCAAATTGGCTTGATCCGAGTTCGATTCGAGTTGGGTTCAATCCGAATCAAGTCGAGCTCGGGCAAGTTTAAACTCGATTCAAAACTTTTCGAGTTCAACTCGGCTCGAACTTAGTTTCGAACCAAGTCAAATCAAGCATTTTTTTGTCGTGTCGAGCAATCTAACCAAGCTAACGCTGCACATGTTCAGTCCTACTTAGGGCCTACAGGGTTAAGGCCATACTTTGTTTTGGGTAAGGCGGGGCCCACTTAATCCATTCCCCATAAATAAATAATAATAATAATAATAATAATAATAATAATAATAATAAAGAGAGGAAATCGAAGCAGATAATGTGTTACCTTAACCGCAGGACCACCTTGATGTATGTATTTTATTTTTTTTAATATCCATATGGTCCATCATTTTTTTCAACTCATTTTACACCATAGTCTCAAAAGTCAAGCAGGTCTAAATCTCAAGTAAGCCACACCATAAGAAACATTGTTTATTGAACTCTCACCATTAAAAACGTAAATCCAACCTATTGATAATGCCACAAAGACGGGACGAGGTTTGACTAGTGACGCCGCCACCAACCAGGTGGCTAGTGGTCAGTGCTATGTGGACCCATCATGATATATGTTTTATCCACGCCCTTCATCCATTTTTTAAAATAATTTTAAGTCTTGATCCCAAAAATAAAGTAGATCTGGGACCACACCTCGAGAAAACAGGAGTGATTGAATGTCCACCATTAAAAACCTCCTGAGGCCCATTGTAATGGTTATTGACATCTAACTTGTTAATTAGGTCATGCAGACTTGCATGAAGGGAAAAAATATATATCAGCTTGATCCAACACTTTTGTAGCCCCAGGAAGTTTTTAACAGTGGGCGTTCAATTAACACTATGCGGTCCACTTGAGATTTGGATCAACTTCATTTTTGGGCTCACACCATAAAATGATACGGAAGAATGGGTAGACGGCATGGATGAAACACATACATGATGTGGGGTCCACAGAGCACCGTCCACTAGCCATTGGCTAGTGGCAGGGGGATTAGCCCATCCCTCTCCCAGAGACCCGGGTGAAATGGAAAAAATAATAATAATAATAATAAATAACAAATATCAGCTTGATCCAAAACTTCTGTAAGCTTCAGAAAATTTAACGGTGAGCATCCAATCCTACCATTTGGTCCACTTGAGATTTTGATCTGCTTCAATTTTTTGAGACCTTACCCTGAAATGAGCAGTAAAAAACTGAAAGACAGCGTAGATATTCAGCATACACATCAAGGTAGGTCCCACGGTCAGGGCAACAATCACTGACGTGTCACCCAGATAATACCTAATCCGCTCCCGTGGAAACGGTGTAAAGATGGCGTTTGTGGTCCGGAGGCAGGAATGCATGAATGTACTCTCTCGCGTGAAATATACGGAAAGCATCGCGGCATAAATACAGACACAAACACGAGTGCAGTATTCCATCTGATTATACACTCGGGTTGTAGGTACTTCTTGCGTCCGGAGAACAAACGATGATGAAAAATAATAAAGGGTGAATATTGAAAGTATTTTGTACGAGGCACGGCCTCTGTTGTTGTATTTCATAGCTGATGAACGGAATGGATATTACTAATGTCTACTCACAAATCAGGTTCGCGCGTTGATCTTAATGATATCTCATGCGAGCGGGGAAGTTGCTTGAATGCGTGTTGGAGAGTGAGGTCATGCTTATTCGGTATTTAGTACGGAGGAAACACTACATGCGGATCACGTTAGCCCACTTAGAGATTACTGATTCGGTGTGCTCTCGTCCTCTCATCCGTTTCTCAGAAATTCTGCAACAACCGAAAGGGTTTCAATGGTAAATGTTTACTCTCCCACTTTTTTTTTGCATTGTGGTCCACTTTATGTTTGGATTTGTCTTCTTCTTCGGCCCACTAATTAAAACTAGCTCCCTAAATAGATAGACGGTTTGGATATAACACACACTTACGGTGAACGGAATCGCTGCAAGGTGTACTAGGCACCACCAACCTAGCTAGTGTGTTGACATAACCAAAATTCTGTGTATCTTATCATGAGTATGTGTTATGTCTAAATTTACCCAAATCGCATGAGCTGAAAAATAAGATAGATCCAAAGATCAAATAGACCCCACTGAAAAAAGTGGTGGGGATTGAACTTCTACTATTGAAACCCTTTTGGGGGTGACGGGAGTTTTAGATCAATATGATATTTATTTTTGTGTGACCTTATGAATAGATTGGATGGAAAATAAGCAGTAGACGTACAAATGTTTTAATGATGAGAATCATTGTCCCGCTGCAATTTATGGTGTGGTCCACTTTAAGCTTTGTATATTACTCAATTTTGGGTTCATGCTAAAAAAATTATGTTGCCAAGTAAATGAACCGTATAGATATAAAAAATACATAATTGTGGCCCCATGTAACTTTAATCTCCTTTAAACCGTTCGTACACCTGGAAGCTGGAGGAGCATCATCGCACGTCTTCGCACGACACGTAGTCACGCCAGCCGGGTCGATGGTGTGTGTGGTGCATCAGCCAATCCGCTTCCCCGTTTCTTATAGTCCATTTGAAATCGATACTTTCTCAAAAAACTCCTGTGCTCCGCCGGAGCACCAAAGTTAAGCAACCTTCAGTTATCACAAGTGTGTCACATACCCGCCATGCTCATTTGGATCTACCCTTAACGAGTACCTGACTCAAAGATATTGAACGCAGATTGCCTGCGCCACCCGACCACCTGGGTGGGGTCCACCGCAATGTTTGTGAGAAATCCGTCAGTTTTTTCTCCTAATGTTAGGACCCCCCACCAAGATTCATGGGCGACGGAATTTTTGTATATAAATTCAAGTGAGCTACACAATAGGAAGGAGTGGGGATTGAAATAATGTTAAAATATTTATGGGCCCTAGAATTATTATTTTTTTAGATAATCGCTTCCGTGAGTTTCAACATCAAGATCATGGTTAGAGAACCCATGTGGTGTGTGGTGTGTGAAAATAAATAAATAAATAAAATAATGGAGTTAAACCACTTGTTGAAATATTTGTGGGGCTATAGAATTTTGAAGCCGAGCTAATATTTTTATGTTTTCAATTCATCTCTACAACAATTTTTATCTCCATTTTACTCGAGTTTTGCATCCACTATATTTTTGACCTCATATTCTAAACATGATATGAGAAAGATGGATGGACATGATGAATTTCTCACAAACATCACAATAAACTCTATTTAACTTTTAGAGTTAGTTATGTTAAGGTTAAGAGAGAGTTATGAATTTGAGAGTTTTTTTTTTTTTTTTTTTTTTTTTTTTTTTTTTTTTTTTAATTTCTCTCCATCCTTGTAATCCTCTCTGAATGTTAGATTGATTATCGCTTTATATATAGTTTTCTCCCGTAAGGATTTTTCATGTAAAAATTTGTGTGTTCCTTGTGTGATTGTTTGATTATTATTATTATTTTCATTTTCTCTCCATCCTTGTAATCCTCTCTTGTTTTTTGATTTGAGATATGGCATCATGAGGATCGATTGTGAAGTTACAGACACAAAAACTCACAGGCGAAAACAACTTTAAACTATAGAGATTGAAGATGAAAATCATCCTAGTTTAGAATGGCTGTAGTATGTACTCCTTAAGAAAGTGCATGGCCTATAATCTGTCAAGGAAGAAGATTGGTATGATATGTATCAAAAGATAATTAGTATAATTCAATTGTGCTTGGCCAATGAAGTACTTTACGATGTCATAGATGAGATGACTATTGTAAGTTTATGGGCAAAGTTGGAGGGTATTTACATGCATGACAAAATTTATTACCAATCGTCTATTTCTGTAACGTCCTAGAAAAATCCGTACAAAGACCCGAGTACCCCTTCAAGCAGAAATCACTCAGGATCAAATCCTTTAGGAATTAGACAAAATTAACTAAGTGTTAAATTAGATTAGTTGTGAAATCCGCTTGAATCACTTTAAATATGATCTGCAAGACCCAAAACTTGTAGAATCATTGACGCTAGGTTACCCTAAAATCTAGGATCAATCTCATTACCCAGTTGCTCTCGGGAGCACATTGAAACTCCGTATCGGATCTAGACCGCACGTCAAAAGTCCGATTACTACGGAATTATATAATTAAGACCGCCTTACTGGACTTAACTACTACTTCAGAAATCAAGTCCAGATAGTGTCCCGAAGCTATTCGCTTGAACCCGGAGTGAAGTGTGTGAGAAACGTGGATATCTTAGAAATAAAAATCTAAAATTAAGTAATCTGAGACTTGTCGCTTGCGGGCCGAATATAAGGATTCAGACCGTCAAAATCTGACCCAAATACACCCTCGGATTAGGAGAAATTTCATACACAGGCCAGTGTACTTGTGGCCCTGATCGATAATCGTGGACCGTTGAACTGAAACTGATCCGCCACGGGCGATCTGTGAACCCGATCGGACTGAAAACTCAGCTTGACCTAGATCCAACATAAGGGAGCTTAAGTCCGACCTTAGGCTCAAGGGGGGCTCCGGAAGTGCTCTGTTGAACTGAAACAGACGCCCTTTGGATATAATCTAAGTATACCTTGGCCCGTGGGCCATTTACATCAATTTTAGGCCTATATAAGGACCTTAAACCCTCTCTCATTCACTCCATACGAATTTGGGAAAAACCTTAGGAGAGAGAAGAGAGTAAAGAGAGAGAAAGAGAGAGTGAGAGTTGGAGTTCATCCATGGGATTCAATCGCATCACTCCACGGGCTGAACCAGCTTTTCTGTATCGCTATTCCGACGATTCCGATTCCGTTCTTAGGTAAGAAATCCAACCCCTATTTTGTTTTAGGGTTTCAGATAGTGTAAGTAATGAAATAACTAACCTAATTCATGTTATAGGTCGTCAATTCGCTGTTGACAAAGACTGAGTATCTAAAATGACTTCGTTACGCGTTTACCGGCGTAAGGTGCAGACTATAGACGTATAGGTTATGGTTTTCAAGGCTTTTAATGTCGGTTAATGGTTTATTTTTAACGTAGGTGCTATTTCACATGCATAAGTGATGTCCATTTCGTTTTTCAGTTATACGTTAACTAGGTTAAATATACTGTATTCCTCATATTTGTAGAAAATACCGTATACGTATGAAATTCAGATTTGTGCTTGCTATGATTAATTGTTGTCTATGTATGCTAAATGCATGTGTATTAACTTCTGAGTGAACGGATTAGCCTAATACATGTTATATTAACATACGTTGTGTATGTTATTATGTGTAGCTTAAGTGTTTGTGAAAATGACTGATTGAGTATAGAATTTGCATTCGTGCTCGTCATGACTAATTGTCATGGATATATGATTGTCATATAGGCGACAACCCTTTGACTAAAGGATTTGCCCTTATATGTATGATAACTAATATATAATATGTATGATGGAGGGTGTAGTCTAAGTGTTTGTTGAAATGACTGAATGAATATGAAATCATGATTTGTGCCTACCGTGGCTTTGGAATGCAAGTACATGATGATTGTGTATGTGACAACTCCTTGTCAGAAGGATTTATCCAAGTACATGTTAAAAATCGACATATGTCATGTAAGTTGATAGGTGTAGTATAAGTGTTTGATAAAATATTTGTATGAGTAAGTATTTGGTGAATTGTACTGTATATGGGTGTTGAGATAGGATTCTCAACTATCTTATGGATGTGTATGATTTCCTCCATACAAGTTGTTTAGTTTCTTCGCTTTACTTATGGAAGGCATGTGTATGGATTCTTGTTTATGTTACATCTTATAACATGCTTGATAATATGATTGGACTACTTGGTTACTTCTGTTCTGACTACTCTACATGCTTTTTGGTTAAGGTTGAATGTGTATGGGGCTATGCTATGGTCTAGGCAATCGGTAACAGGCTTTGAGTTCGTGGCTGAGATTCATTCGCCACGTAGGATGTGTTTGACGAACCCGAGCCGTACTAGAGTTTTTAGCAGTGGTTAGGCCACACGAAGTGTTTACGTACTTCATGTCGATCAACTCGATATGCGCTAGTGCTAGTCGAGCTCGTCAAGTAACCCGATTGACCCGATGTATGCTCACCATGTTTGGAAGCTACTGCTTGAACCTAAAGTACCAAACTCACCAGTGAAAACCCCGTTAACTTTGGTACCTCATCCGCTAAGACTCATAAGCTGGACATAGTGGTATGGGACATCGTGGTAGAGCTGTCGGCCTACATTGGGGCGATGAGCCTCCTCGTAGTAACCAGTGAGCAACCCAAACTCGTGAGCCGAATACGGTGGTATGGAACACTGTATTCAAGCTGTCAGCCTCCATTGGTGCAGCCTGACTGTAGTCCCTGGTCGGGTTGGCAACGAGCCTTCGAAAATAGACTGCCAGTTGGTAGGGCGTTGGTGGAGTAACCTCGATTATAACGTAGGCCTACCCCAGCACAGCCTGGCTATGGTCCTCAGTCGGGTTGGCGACGAGCTTTCGAAAATAGACTGTCAGTTGATAGGTTGTTGGTGGTAGTGACCTGAACTTGCTTATCGTATGTGATTAACTAGGATTGACGACCCTAGATAGATCATTGTTTGGGAATTGATATAAAGGAGGTACCTTAGTTTTCCAATCCTGCTATATGAAAATGACTAATAAAACTTGATAATTACGCTCATAACAACGCACTGCATGTGCCCCAGATTGAAGAGCATAGAGGAAAGAAAGCATGCCATGACCGTAAGATAGTGTCGCAAGAGAGAGTGTAGGTGAGGGCATGCATCATTATTCATATCATTCTTGCATAATAAGAGTATTCAAGGATGTTTGATTTTACTACTTTACCATTACTGCTTCACTGAATTGATAACATGTTAACCTTTGCTGTATAGTTTCACTGAGTTGATCACTCACTCCCACGTTACGGGACAGTGTTTTAAACACCAACCAGACTCTGTCTTTGATTGCAGATAACGACGTGACTCCTGAGGCGGAACTGTACTTCGAGGACGATGAGGAGGCATTCTCCTACATGTAGTTTTCAAGCGGATCTATGTAGACCATGTTCTGATCGACGGGATTATAGGGATGTTGATTAAACGCCATTACACTTGTTATTTTGCACTTTTGGAGCACCCATGTATATTCTTTTTGTTCATTTTTGGAGTATACATACATATATATATATATATATATATATAACCTAGTAACATGTTCACACTCTGGAGACTTATAATAGTTATATATTTTATATATCTATCACAGTCTTCCACTTGCATAATTTAACTGTCTCTGGAGTATGATATACTATTTTGGTGTAATCCTACTCATGTTTAATGCACTAACACGGACAACATTTAATCATCATTATCTATATTGCATAAGTGATGCGTTGGAACTCGGGAGTGGAGCTTATGCTCGACCCCCGATTTTCAGGGCGTTACAATTTCTAAAAAGATGGGGTTTGGATCTATTTGAACATATTAACACGTTCAACAAATTGGTTTGCTAATTGATGAGTATTAAGGTTAAGATTAAGGAGGAAGACAATATCCTAATTTTGTTAAAATCTCTCTCCAAGTCGTTCAAGTATCTAATTGATACTCTTTACTATTGTAGGAATACTTTGGACTTTGAGACCATTATCGCAACCTTTCAGTCAAAGAAATTGGGACAATAGAGTGGCGGTGAAGGTACCTTTATGGATGCATTGTTTGATTGGAAAAAATTGTCTGAGTGAGAGAAGAGAAAATTGTAATCTAGATCCAAGTCAAAAGGTAAAGGAAAATTAAAGTGTTGGAATTGTCAGAGGATGCGACACTTAAAAAACGACTGTCAGTTTCCCAATACCCAGAAGGATAAGAAGATTCATCGAATGAAACTAATTCAGTTAAATCCAATGAAGGCACAGATGGTTGTGATGTATTTTCAGTGACCAAGATCAAAAATTTCGATCAGGAATTGATCTTGGATATGGAGGCATCATACTATATGTGTTCTCATTGGAGTTGGTTTACCATATGGTTCTTATTGGCAATTATCATGTCTGCAAGATGATTGGAATTAGTTCATTTCTTATCAGGATGTTTGATAGGGTGGAGCGTACTCTAACAGACGTGAAGCATGTTCCATACTTAGGGTTGTACATCAAGTTGAGTCGAGTCGAGGTGGGCCAGGCTTGGCTCGACTCATCCATGCTGTACTCGAATTCAAGCTCGAGCTCGAGCTCGGCCTCAAGCTCAACATTGAAGCTTGGCTTGTTTGCCAAAGCTGTCGAGTTAAGTTCGAGTCGAGCTAGTGGTTCGAGTCGAGTCAAGCTTGAGCTTGTTCAACCCGACCCAACCCAGCCCCTGACCCATCCCAAACCCCAACCCAACACCCCCAACCAGACCTAGCACCCAGCTTGACCCAACCCAGCCACCCCAATCTGTCCCAAACCCAAACCCAAACCCCAACCCGACCCAACCCAACCCACCTAACCCGTCCCAAACTATAACGTCTCGAAAAAATTCGTACAAAGACCCGAGCACCACCTCATGTGGAAATCACTAAGGACTGAATCCTTTAGAAATTAGATGAAAATTAATTAAGTGTTAAACTGAATTAATCGGTAGGTTAGCTTGAACTGTTTTCTATATGAACTGTAAGACCCAAAACCAGTAGAATCGTTAACTCTACATTACCTAAAAACCTAGGATCAATCTCAAAACCCAGTTGCTCTCAAGAGCATCTTGAAATCCATATTGGACCTGGACCGCGCATCAAAAGTCCGATTACCGCGAAACTATACGGCTATGACTACCTTATTGAGCTTGCCAACCATTTCAGAAATTAAGTTCAAATAATATCTCGAAACGCACAACTTGAGCCCGGAGCGAAGTGTGTGAAAAACGCGAATATCCTTAGAAAATGAACTCAGATTTAAGTAAATTGGGTCGTTTGCTTGCAGGCCAAATTTAAGATTTCAGACTGTCAGATTCTAACCCAATTACACCCTTGGATCACAAAAATTTTCCTACACAGGTCAGTGTACTGGTGGCCCTGATCGAGTAACGCTGACCGTTGAATTGAAACTGGTCCTCCATGGTCGATCTGTAAATCTGATCGGACCGAAACTCTAACATGACATAGATCCATTGTCAGGGAACTTTTCTCGGACCGTACGCGGGAAATAGACCTCCAGATGAGCTCTGTTGGACCGAAACAGTCGACTTTTGGTTATAACTTAAGTATACCATGGCCCTGGGGCCATTGACATCAGTTCTGGGCCTATATAAGGGCCTTAACACACCCCTCTCTCATTCCATACGAATTTTAAAACCCTAAGAGAGAGAAGAGAGAAAAGAGAAGGAGAAAATGAGGAGAAGAGTGAGAGAGTGAGGGATAGTTTCTGGGATTTGATCCTGCCGCTCCACGTGCCAAATCATCCTGCCTGAATCGCTATACCAACGATTTTAATTCCATTTTTGGGTAAGAAACTCTAACCCTAATCTGTTTTAGGTATCCAAGTAGAAGAATCAACGGAATAGCTAATGTAAGACCCGTATCCTAGTCCGTACTATTCTGTAGGCTTCTACGGTCATCTCGGTCAAATTTCGGTGACTCGCGATCTGTAACTGGCGTCTGCGCGCGATCCAGAGATGAATCCTATCGGTCTGAGTCAGCTCGACCCGAGACTTATACCAGTGCGATCACGCCATCGTCGCGGTTCCGATGCCGCGTTTCGCGCACTGAGGCGATACCCAGGCCAGGAGATATGGGCCCGCGTTTAGTTCGAAGAAAACACTGCGTGTTGCAACTTCGAGAGAATCTCCACGATACATCACGTCAATCAATCAAAGTACACCCATCAAGTCAATGATGTGCGCGCTCCATGTCGATTAAAGTACGCACTCCATGTCGATTAATTCAATGTGCGCTCATACCAGTCCAGCTTGTCAAGTAACTCGATTGACCTAATATATATTCACCATGTATGGACACTACTGCTTGAATCTAAGGTACCACTTACCAATGTAAAGCCCGTTTTAACCTTAGTACCACGATCCGCTAACATGGTGGTATGGGACACCGTGATCGAGCTGTCGGCCTACGCTGGGGTGACGAGCCTCCCTGTAATGTCCAGTGAGCAACCTGAACTCGTGAGCTGAATGCGGTTGTACGAGACACTATATTCGAGTTGTCGGCCTATGCTAAGGTGACGAGCCTTCCCGCAGTGACCTCGAGTATAAACTAAGGCCTACGTTGAGGTGACGAGCCTCTTCGTAGTGACCTGAACTTGCATTTCCACTATTTTTAAATCAGGGGTGACATTGTCCTATAACTTGTCTATCGTTTGTGATTAACTAAGATTGACGACCCTAGATGGATCATTGTTTGGGTAAATGATATAAAGGGAGGTACCTTAGCTTTCCAAATATGCTGTATGAATGGGTCTAATAAAGGATTGGGCTAACACAATCATGCACCGCATTGCATGTACCTTTGGCATAGGAGTTAAGTACAATGGAAGGGTTGCATGTACCTTTGGCATAGGAGTTAAGTACAATGGAAGGGTTGCATGTGCGATCGTGAGATGATGTCGCAGAGGGAAAGCAGGCGAAGGCATGCATCATTAACTCATATCATCCTTGCATTAACCAAAGTACTTAGGAATACTTGTTGTATTACTTTATCATTACTGCTTGACTAAATTGATAACATGTTAACCTTTGCCTTATAGCTCCATTGAGTTGATCACTCACTCCCACTCTGAGATGGTGTTTTAAAACACCAACCAGACTCTGTTGTAGTTTCAGGTGATGACGAGGCTTACGAGATGGAGCCTGTCTTTTATGATGACGAGGAGGAGTTCTCCTACATGCAAGTCTCTGGCGGGTCTATGTAGACCTGGAGTTGCGTATCGGGGCTACAGGGATATGGATAGATGACATTACACTTGATCATTTTGTATGATTTTGGAACTATACATGTAATTATTTAACCTGGTGACGTTCATACTTAGGGGACTTATAATTACTTATATGCTCTATATATTTATCACAGTCTTCCGCTTGCGTAATTTAACTGTCTCTGGAGTATGATATGCTGATTTGGTATAATCTCACTCAGGTTTAATGCACTAATACAGATAATATTTAATCATCATTATCTATGTTGCATAAGTGATGCATTAGAACTCGGGAGTTGAGCTTCTGCTCAACCCCTGATTTTCAGGGCGTTACATAAACCCCAACCCAACCCAGCCCAGTTCCCAATCTACAAATTTATACAAGAAATCTATATTCATATAAATCTATAAGTTAAATTTAAAAAATTAATAAGTTAGACACCTACCTTGGAGAGATTGGGAGAGAGAGAGAGAGAGAGAGAGGTCAAGTCGGGATTGGTCGCGGCCGCATAGGTTTGCTCTGCGAGATCGGGAGAGTGAGAGAAATAAAGATAGAGGAGATGGTCATGTGGGCGCCAGGTAGCGTGTTGGTCCGGTGGAGTGCTAGCCGTGGCCGGGCGGGTGTGCGTGCAGCGGCTGGATGGGGTAGAGAAAGAGAAGAAAGGGAAAGAGGGGTCGGTTGGGTAGCTAGGATTTTTTGTTTTGTTTTTTATATAACTTAAACTTATACTTAAGGATATATATTATATATTTAATATATTTAATATAAATATAATATATATATATATAATATTAAAATTTTAATATTTATTAATCAAGTCAAGTTAACCTCCAGTTCGATCTTCGAGTCGAGTCGAGTTGAAATGCCCCATGCTCGAACTCAACTCGAGCTTCACAAAAAAAAGCTTGACTAGACCCGAATCGGTCATTCAAGCCGAGTCAATCCGAGCTAACTCAAGCCAAGTCGAGCGAGTTTTTTGAGCTAGCTCGACTTGTGAACAGCCTTATCCATACTTGAAGAAGAATATGATATCTTTAAGAGTTCTAGATGCAATTGGTTGCAAGTTCGCCGGTTATGATGGCGTCTTGAAGGCTTTAAAGGGGACTCTTAAAGTAATGAAGGTACAACGGAGTGGTAATCTTTACATGTTGATCGAAAATAGTATATTGGTGGAGGTGCAACATTTGTAGTGGATTCCATGTCGGCACGTTTGTAGAATGTGTGACTAGGCCATATGAACGATGCGGGGTATGTAGTTACTTCTCGATCATAAGTTAATTCCTACTTTTAAAAACTTTGATTTTAATATATGGGAAACAATCAGGGCTACGTTTTAAAACCAGGAAACATGTCAGTAAAGGGCAGCTTGATTACGTGCACTCTGATGTGTAGGGGTCGTCGCCCATTATTTCTGAAGGATGATCATCTTACTTTATCACATTTATAGACAATTTCTCTAGGAAGGTTTAGGTTTATATTTTGAAACGTAAATCCTATGTGTTTGTCACTTTCAAGATATGGAAAATGATGGTTAAAAAATAAACATAGTGGAAAGTGGGAGTTCTGAGGATGGATAACAGTGAGAAATTTACTTTAAGAGAATTTTATCAGTATTGTAATAATGAGGAATAGTCAGGCACAACATAGTGAGACATACGCCAGAAAAGAATGGTCTGGAAGAATGTATGAACCAAACTCTTTTGGAAACGATTCAGAGTCTGTTGAGCAATTTTGGGTTAGGCCAAGAGATATGGGTTGAAGCTTTTATACAACTTATTATCTGGTGAATAGGTCTTTCTTTATAATTATTAGTTGTAAAATTCCTATGGAGTGGTTAAGAAGTTGATTGCTCAGGTTTGATGATTTTTCGTTGTGATGCTTATTCTCATGTATCGTCTATTGAGGTGATAAGATAAATAAATAGCAAAAAAGTATACCTTTATTGCCTATAGTAATAGGGTGAAAGGTTATATTTTGTTAGATCATGCTTTACGGAAGATCATTATTAACCAGGACAATAAATTTAATGAGAGTTTCTTTTGTTCGGAAAGATGAATAAAATAAAATGAAAAAGTCAATTGTTGATGTAGACTTAGAAAAGGGTGAGACACATAAGGAACCTGAGGCGTAGGTTGAAGTATAAGAAGAGGTGGAGCAGTAAACTATTAGGAGAAATCTACCAAGGGATAACAAGTTACTATTGGGATACATGGATGATTCTAATATTTATATATATATATATATATATATATATATATATATATATATATATATATATATATATATATTACAAATAAGAGGGATCCATCTACTTTCTAAGAAGCTATGTTGATTCGATTATGTAGGAAATGTAGACAATATAAGGTCTACTTCTTTGTTACTTGTTTATGCTAATGGGTGGAGCTATCAATTGGGTGTAGCTTTAATCTATGGTTGCAGTTTTTTATTACTGAAGCTAAATACATGACAGTGACAAAGGCATTCAAGGAAGCTGTTTGGTTAAAAGGGATGATGAATGAGTTGAGGCTTCAGTAGGAAGTAGTGCCTATGTATTATGATAGAAAGATCACGACATAGCGAAGAATTTGGTAAATCACTAATGGACTAAGCATATTGATGTTTGCCATCACTTTATCAGGCAAATACCAGAAGAAGGAGATGTTACTCTTTAGAAGATTTACACTAATGAGAATCTGACAGATATACATAAGAAGGTTGTTCCTATAGAGAAGTTCAAGTTTTGCTCAACTTCTCTGAACTTGGAAAGAAAGGATTAGAGATAAAGTGTACACAAAGTGATGATGGTGATTCTTAGAAGAAGATTTGTAATGTAAGAAAGTGATTTTGATATCAAGGTGGAGATTATTAAAATTATGACAGTAAAATCACTATAGGTTTATTTGTTCACACCCCAAGTATAGGGTTGTGATGTATTAATAAACTCGGTAAGATCGAGGTCGAATCCACAGGGACCGAAACCTGTACGTAATCTGAAATTAAATAGAACTATAACTAGACTAAGATGAAATCTAAATTGAATGAAATTGAGGGAATAATGGTGAAATATTTATCTAAAACTTAGAGAAATCAGAGGTAAGAAACTAGGGATTCAGAGGATCCACTTGTAGAGATCAAGGAGATCTTTATGCTTGATTCAAGAACTTAACTGGACTTAGAGTCTTATCTTCATCCAGTTGGAGGGTGCAACCATGAATATTAAATCTGAACTTCCTTTGATCTAGTTTTCAAGAGATGAAAGGTATAAGAATTAAAATAGATTCCGTCACCAAACCATGCCCAGGAGACAAAGTAAACAACAGAATTAAACTAATTAGTAACCAATCAACAAGATATATATATATATATATATATATATATATATATATATATATATATATATATATGTATATGAAAGTTAGGAAGGGTTCCGTCATCCAACCATGCTCAGGAGATGATGGTGAACAACAAGGCTTCCTGGCGTCATAATCAAAATAAGGAAAGGAACATGCTCAAAGCTATTGCAGACCCATTGTAATTTCAGTCACAATAAACCATTAAAAACTGAAAACATTCTGCATAATTAAACTAAATTCAAGATTAGTTCAGTCTAAACAAAAGGTTCAAAAAAGTCTCCCCATCACGCTACAAGCTTCACCTCTTAAGCCCTAGCTAAGAGGTTTAGCCTAACATAGACATGATTAGGCTAACCCCAAAAATCATTAAAAAAAAAAAAGAAGAAGAAGAAGAAGAAGAAAATAGTAAATAAGGAAACAGAATTTTCTAAACTCTCTTGTGCAGACGTTCAGGCTTGAATCTCCCAGCTACTGAATGAATTTTCTCTTTCTTCTCCTCTCTCTTTTATATTTGTCAAGAGGTCGGCTAGTTCAGAGAGTCGGTGAAGAAGAGCTCTTTACGCAGCAGTAGGCGGTAACTTATGCAGCCACAATGCCACGTGCGTCGCTTGCGTGAGAATCTGATCTTCGCACACAAGTGCGTTTTTGTGACCAGAGGGCATCCCTATGAACGGTTTTTTGCTGCCTTTCAGATGAACGATTCGGATCATCATAAAGAGTCATCCGTGATGGCCCACCCGGAATGTTAGTTCTGGTTGCAAAACAGAGCTTGCGCAACAGAGCTCGCGCAAACATGCGTTGTGACGTTGGTGGGGCCCATAAGCATGGTTGTTTTAAAAAATCCACACCGTCCGTTAGATTCAGCTCGAAAAACCAGTTGGAATTGACTGATTTGGGTTAGATTCAGTGTGGTCCACATGGTTTTTTGCTCTGTCGTCCGTCTTATGTTTCGACGGTCGAAATTCGATGCATGCTGCTTCTTAGAAAATTTCCACCTAGGTCGTGGTTAGTGCACCTGTAGGACTCTGATGAACGATTCGGATCGGACCTTTGAATTGTGATGATGGCCCACAAGAAAGGACTGCAGCCTCTGTTTGCGGCTTTCGTAAACGGTTGAGGAAGAGAGCTCGGTCAATGGTCTGCTGACCAAGCTCCTTGGCGCGGTGCACGGCGGGTGCTCATGTGCTGTGCACATGCACTCACATCAGTGGGCCCCACCTTGATGTTTATGAGAGATCCATTTCATTCTTCTGCTTTGCCACCCCCTTGAAGGGGTTGAGACCAAACTTGAAGCATACCAGGTATCAAGTAGGCCCCAAATTGGAGATTTGGTGGGTTGATCTAACCATTGGACCACTTCCACAGGGATCTGAGGCTTGAAATTCGACGTGTACGGCTAATTTATGATTTTCAGACCCTGTATGAAGTTTCGAGCTGAACGGATGGTGGGAATCTTATGATCTTGCATTCTGGATGTCTTTCAGGCCGCTTGAGCTTCAATTTCATGATTTTCTCGGATATCTGTCATGTAAATCCATCAATCTTGGTCTCCTAGGGTCTATCCCTTGCTTTTGGTATCATCAGAGCGTTAAATCCATGCTTTAAGCACCCTGTTTCAGTCCAAGCTCGTAAATAAACCTTGCATCACAAACACAATTAAATTGAGTCGTTAAACAGTACCATGTTTGTAAATTCAGGCAATAACTGGTGTCTAATATGCAATATTTGACCCTCAACATTATTCACTTTTATGGGCCCATATTACCTATAATATTTCACATGATAATAAGACCCAAGTTTTAATAAACTCTTGGAGTGGTATTTTTGACATTTTCTTATTGAAATTGTAGTTTTTAGGGTTAGTTATGTTAGAGTTAAATGAGAGTTAAGATTTTAGATTTATTATTATTATTATTATTATTATTATTATTATTATTATTATTATAACTATTATTTTTATTTTTATTTTTAATACCGTTTTGAGAGCCTCCAAGGAAAAAAAAAAAAAATTAGGATTTTTTTTTGTTGCTAGTTACCTCCATCCTTGTAATATTCTTTGAAGGGTAGATTAATCGTCACTTTGTAATGTGTTTTTTTTCCTGTAAGAGTTTTCCAAATAAAAATCATGTTATCTATGTGGTTGCTTGATTTTTTTTTTTTTTATTTTGTTTGTTTTCTCTTTTTTTTTTTTCAATCCATATTAAAGTGCTTCTGTAAGGCTAGTTTTCTAACACAGCATGGGTCTAGCCATGTTCGAAACTATAACTTAACTCATGACTCAGAGTTATATGATAAAGAAAGAAGGCTTGATCAAGGATTGAGTCTGAGTTAATTAACCATTGAATGACATGGTGCCCATGTGGCAGTCATGTATATAGTTGGCTGATATGATAAATATAGTAGTTAAGCCTAGTGATGTGTGAAAGGGTACTGAACAAGTTAGTTAAGTTGGCCATTATAATTCACAAATAATAATACCCCTAATTCAATCAAATAAATCAAAAGACATGGAAGTATTGCTTGCCAACCATCAAGTGCCTTTTAAAGACATCCTCTCGGGCTCCTTCCAAAAACCATTCAAATTTTGTATATATAAGGTCTCTGAGAACCATCAAACACAAGAAAATCATATTAGACTCTAATACTCCCCTCTCTCTCTCTCTCTCTCTCTCTCTCTCTCTATATGTTTCTGTATCATTTTTGAAAGGTGTTTGGGGTGTTAAAAAGTACTGCATTTATTGCACAATAATTATTTTAGAACTTGGCCTGGAATATTCTGCAGGTAGATTTGTTGAACCCTTTGCAATGCCAGCTTAACTAAGTACGGGGGCATTTACTATCTTAAGGATAGTGCCATCTATGATTCATCAAGCAACACATTTGTCTTCTTGATTTTTTTTCTAATAGTTACATAATTCTCACGTGGCCCGTGACGCGTGACGCGCTTGATATGTAGGTAGTCAAAAATTGTACATGCAGAATACATTGATTCAAATCAAACGGGTTAAATTTTAAAACCCATTATCATTAAATCACACTTCCAAAATCAGATTGTTCAAACGATCCTACCCTCCAATTCGTTTATGCTTGTTTGTTGAAACATTGCATTTGGACATTTTTCTTTTTAACTTTCCAATAAATGCTCACCAATCTAACAGCCCGATAATCAAATAAATAATGCAGTTTTTGTTCATGGTCTATCTAAATCGGGAACCATAAATTTGATTGTTACAATAAGTGTCTCATATTCTGCAGAAAAATGTAAAAGAAGCTATAGATAAAACTCTTACAGGAGGTGCAGGGTCTGAATTGTATAAGACCTGAATCGGAACCCAATATAAAATTTTAACTAGACTGAATAGCGTATTTCGGATATATATATATATATATATATATATATATATATATATATATATATATATATATATATAAGGAAAACTCTTTAAAAATTTTGGATATATACTAGAAAGTTTTAGAGCTGTAATTTTATTTTTATTTTTTTTATTTATATTTATTTATTTATTTATTTTAAAAGATTGATTTTGACGGGGACTCATCTGTGGATGTAGGCACAATACCGAATGATGTAAATCTGTTGTGTTTTATGTGTATTTCTTTTCGTTTACTATATTAATTTATTTTTTACATTGACAATTTAACTTGACTTTTAATTCATATATGCAATTTCTAATTAATATTTTTAGATGGCTATGTATCATCCATCAAATTCTACCAGAGTATAAAAGTTCTTCTCTTTGGTTTGAGCATCCTACTAGAGGGGGTGATGGTCCCAATCATCCATTCAACATAAAATCCCATGTCTTTGGTCCATCCTTGGCAGGGCCGGTAACAAAGATAGGTGTGCCTCACTTAACAACGGCATATAGCCTGGAATATCCAACGGATGGTTCTGATCATCAGACCATCACATCATGTAGACCCTTGCTATATTTCTGTTCTTATCTATACATTTGCAGGCCATGGATGGAAAGGTTAAGATTTTCTTACAAACATGATTTTGAGGACATGGTGCATCCATGGTGGGTCGCTAGTGAAAGCTGAAAACCCAGCTATACTATCGATGCTTCTGGGTTGCCTATGGTTTGTTTGTCCAAGCTATTGATTTTACCAAAGTGTAATGGATTGGCCATGCCTCGGAAACATCTCAAATTAAAAGGGTCCTAGCCATCAAATCTTTTATCTTTCCTTCTCTCGTCGTGGCTTGTTGGTGCATAGCTATATTCTATGGCAACAATTGAAAGGTTAAAGTTGGCCAATTGAAGATATTTTTAGAGCCAGGTCCATCTTCTCGAGCCTATAGGACCAGTCCCCCCTCCCGTGTCTGAAAAGCATAAAAGTTCAGTTGGCGGGACACGTTCGGTGATTAGGCAGGGATAAAGCACTGGTGGACCTCACATATGCAAATTACATGAACATGACCTAAGCTTCCTCTTTGTTACAAAGAGAGAAGTCTACATCATATACATATGTGCATATTCATGTATATGCGCACATGCACCCATCTGTTTGTATGTGTGTTTATGTGCATGTTTGTATGTATAGCAACAACAACATGACTCATAGTAGAAGCAGCGGTAGCAGTAGTGATAGTAGCAGTAAGGGCCTGTTTGGTTTTTTAATTTATCATGAAATGCAAAGTAAATAAGCCATTATTATCACTTACCGGTGTTTATTTAAATAAGAATTATAGTTCATAAATTGAGAATTAAGTACACATGTAAATGTAAATAAAGTAGTAATGAAGTAAATTATAATCATTATATTTTCACATTATAAAACTACTATTTTTATCGTGATTTGTTAGCAAAGCTAACAATATTCTAACAAAATCACCATTGCAGTTAAATGAAAGTAATGTCACTACACAATTACAAGAGTAAATAATCATTAGCCATTTATTATTGTTAATTGAAAAACCAAATTAACATGCCCTAAAAGTCATAATAATACTCATTGCAATGCATGAAAAACCAATTCCATGCTGCTAATTCTTTATGCCTTATCTCTATTATTTTCTCCCAAATCAACTGATTTTCAGATATATATATATATATATATATATATATATATATATATATATATATATATATATATATATATATATATATATATTTAATTCACAATGTTTGAAAATTTCCAAATTTAATTGCACATGCTCTTATCTAATACAATGGAAGATTTTTGTTTGTGATGCTTTCATGCACTGAGAAACAGGTTTGCTATGCAGCTTATGCATGCAGTTGGCCTTGCTAATATGGAAATTGCCACGAAAGCAAGGTTGAATATCTAAACACATATCATGTTGCTGTATGAATTTATATTATCCTGATAAACTTCCCACAGTGGATATTGAATTCCATTGGACGGGTACCTTCAGTGGATTAATGCATTGATAATATATGTTTGTATGTGTTAGCAATTGAATGTACTGGTTATACAAATTAATACAAATTATACTTTTTCGGACCATTTTTATGCGACACATTATACCAGATATACAAATTCATTCAAATAATACTTTCTCATACATTCTTAGGTGAAACGATACACTTTGATGTGAGAAATGCTAGAATATTTGTTGGGCATTTTCAAAATAAAAAGGCAATATATGTGTTTTGTTTTTTTATAAATAAAATATAAGCATGACCTTTCAAAAGTGAAAAGATTCCTTCAATGGAAACACCGGAATTTAAAGTAATATATATTTGTAAAAAAGAGAGATGCCTTTAATATTATTAGATGTAAAGACTTAATGATATGGTGGAAATCTTTGAGTGTTATTCCATTGAGAATGACAGGTATATATATCCAAGAGTATTGTATAACATATCTCCAAAGACAGCCTAGTATTTATTAATGTAATATAATCTTGGAGATACACCCAAATTATATTAATATACTCTTAACAAATATCTTGAAAAAAAAAAAAAGCATCTTTTATAGACTTTTTTTTTTTCTTTTTTTTCTTTTTTTTTTTTAAAGATGGAAAAAGGAGAGGATAAGAATTAGACACGGAGTTTTTTACATCAAAAACCAATAGTAAAGCTACTGTAATTTGTTTACACTTGCACATGAGCGATGGGTTGTAGGGCTGTTTAGGCGCTTTTTGATATAATCTGCGACTCATATTAAATATGGGTCTTGAGTCTAAAAACATCCGTCCAACTAGTTTTGACCTATAGTACTGAGAAGGGTGATCTAGCCTGTGGCTTGACTGGTGTGATAAGATTGGCTAGGTTGACTAGCTTGGTCACCACGGCACCTAGGTGGCAATTGATTGTGCCTGCACGGTGGTTTAATATTTGAACATTGGGTGAAGGGATGGCTAAGTGACAATTATTCAGTAGTTATCTACTGACATAGATCCCAAGAGGCAAGCAGTGCAACGAATAGGCATGTGACACGGAACTCAACTAGAAGATCTCTTTGGATGGCTACAAAAGCTAGCATCTAAGGGGACTTGGATTGCCTGCAACAGCCTTCAGTAGGAAGTTCCAATAACATGAAGCTAGGTGGGGCTCACTACAATGTTTGTGAGAAGTCTACCCTATTAATCCATTTTCCCAGTTCATGAGCCCAAAATTGTAGCCAATCAAAAACTCAAGTGAACCATGTGAGAGGAAAAAATTACTAGGGAAATGCGTGCTGTTGAAATCTACCCAGGGTTTATCATGATTTTTATATGCTATTCATACCATTTATAAAGTCATTCCTACTACGATAAACTGAAAACATAGAAAACATTTGCCTAATCCTGTTGGGTGGTCGGTTTTCGGACGTACATGTGCAAGTGTGTAAGAATTAAAATTACAGCTCAATTCAAACCAAACAACTATGACTCCAAGCATCAAGATAGGCAGACATGTAGTGTTTTTTTTTTTTAAAAAAAAAAAAAATTAAATTAAATTTTACACATGCAGACACACCCCCACACACTCACGCCGTAGTGGGATTTCACCGCCAATGTATACTCAAACCCTTGAGGTGTTGAAACTCCTGAGAGTCTACCACCGGAGCAAGAGTAAAGTCTAGCTAAGATATGATGAGATCAGACACCTATTCAGCAACTCGCTCAATGTGTAAAAGGATCGGACAATATTTAGAGGGTGAGAACCATCCTCTGATGATGGATTACACATTTATCTTCCGTGCGAAATGACTTTTTAATATAAATAAAGTTAAACAAGAAAGATACTCTTATAATCGATCGTAAAGAACAACTACAAAACACCTCTCCAAGCAAAAAGATTGAATCCAGTGTGCGAGCGTAAACTCAAATTACGGCTAAGATTACCAACTACTTGATTATCGTTACGGAATGTAAATGACAAGCTAAAAGTAAAGGATTACACTAAGAAATATAATTTGCTTCGCTAGAAAAGTAAATGATTACACTAAATAAATGTAAATTAATTGGTAATTGAAAATGATAATTGAAAGGTAATGTTTGGTTTGATTAGGTTGGTATGAGACAAATTCTTCTTGCTGAATCTCTTTACTATTTATATCCTTAATCCAATCATCTGGGCCTTTTGATGGTCTAATGGTTGATGACAATCGTTTCAGCACTACTTAGCATCTTGGATGCTTCCCTTTTACCACCTATCCTTACTGTTCTTTAATGATTGCTTCTCCATGGGTCGCTTAGACAACAACGTGGCACTTTTTAATACATTCCCTCTGTTGTTTGCCAAGAAATCTTTTCAAATCTCTACATACATCATGCAAATTTGTATAGATCACATGTAACCTATTCTGATTGGCTCTCATAAGGAATGTCGATAATGGGGATGAACATATCCAAAACTGGCCCATGAATGTTTCAACAGCTATTTCCCATCATGTGTCCCTTTGAGTTCTAGATTTGCCTAATTTTTTAGCTCATGTCCTAACATGATCTAGTAAAACAGATGGACGGGTGGATTTCTCACAAGCATCACGGCGGCCCCGCCTAGCTTCCTGTGGAAGGAAGTTCCTGGCTTCCCGGCGATGCACGTCCATCTGCAGGATTTTTTTCACTCATCTAAACTGCAGTTTACTACAAAAATTTTACCTTCTTAAATCCTATTTTGTTTAGAAAATGCAAGTTTCTTTATACTGTATTTCTTACTTATATATAAGAAAACATTATAGTTAATTCATTTACCAGTCAATTTATGGATGGAGATGTGTTGCAAACAACCAACAATGCTTTTTGAAATTGGATGGCAGAGATCTATGCTTCACTGTATATCGAGAATGCAATTTTGGCTGCAGACTCGAATTTTCATGCATAGGACTGTAACGTGACTCATAAGACACTTTGCTACTCCTTTCTTTTTTAGTCTACAAAAAACAGTATGTATATATACAGTATGCTCCGTGGAAACATGTTATTATTTCAGCTTTTGATCACAGGCATTCAAATGCACATTCAAATTTTGGTTCCCACCAACCTCTAAAAATGGGCGGGATATGTGCATAGGTAGACCAAATATCAGTGGGCCATGTAATATGTTCTGTCACTTTGGTACCCCAAATCGGTTCTTTGCTCAGCATGTATATATGCTTGTTACATTTATAACGTACGTCTGACATATTTCATTTCTTTTTTTCTACGGTCACCATGCCATTTATATTAATGGGCCACACTCTAATGTGCATTTAACGATCAAACAAACGATCTTAACCATCCATTTTTTCCACAATGAATTTGGATTCTCTAACATCATCTTGTAACCACTCATTTGAAAGTCACAACCAATGAGCTAGGATCATCCCATCAATGTAATTTATGGGCTATGTGGGGTACTAGATTGGCATGCATGCATGACAACACGTACCATTAATGAGCCAACGCTTAAATGCTTGTGGAGGACATGCATTAGAGTCTAGTCATTTTTCTGATACAGTTAGATGATTTATAGTCCTATCCACCACACATGTGTCATACCTGTAAGTCAATCCTAACCATTGAGATCGAGTGACCCATCCTGGGTAGAGCATATTGTGAATTTATGTTCATTTTCTTTTTAATCGGATCCTTACTCTTGCTTGGGTGGTAGACACTCAGGAGTTCCAACACCCGGTCAAGGGTTCGAGTAGGTGGTGAAATTCCACTGGCGTGTGTGTGCGTGTGTAAAAATAAAATTAAAAAATTACAAAAAAAAATGTTCATTTTCTTTTTAATCATCAGCATGTGTGTGCGTGTGTAAAAATAAAATTAAAAAATTACAAAAAAAAATGTTCATTTTCTTTTTAATCATCAGCATCAATCGGATGGTTAGGATAATTCGTAAGTGTATCCAAAAATATTCTACATCCAAAATGGGCCCTACTATTGGATGGTCTCGACTGATTGTGCTGGATGAGTCACTTGTAAGAAATGTTGGAATACAAATCATGGTTAACCCATGTTATGGGTGGCTCGCCTGGGCTACTCATAGTGTTGAACCGGATTGGGTACGACCACGTTCGAATCGACACGGACTAGTCGGATGAGACTCGTCCACGGTCTTAGAACTAATATGAGACAAAACACCTCCTGGTTTCTACAGTCGGAAATCTTGTTAGAGGAAACTTGATGCTCTGGCAGGGTGGGTTGGATGATACGCAGGCAGTTCGAAATTATCTAAAAATTGGATACATGGTTACAAATAAATCAAATTAAAAATTTCGAATTATGGGTTTCAGTTTAGATGTATCATGAGCAAAAAACTACAGTTATTTGACCATCTGGTTATTGGGTTGCGGTTTAAAATGAAAAATATTCTATAGTTCTATTTCAACAAACAAGAGTCCATAAATCAGATTTTAGAGCTGTTCAGCTATTCTGATTTTGGGATGTTCAGTTTACCATAGTGGGTTTGACAATTTAGCTTTTCCAACGTGTGCAATTTCTGATAGACCGAGTATCAAGTGTCATACGCTGTTAGAGTATCAAATAACTTCCATCTTGTATTGTATAAGCCCATTCCACCGACGCAGTTTGCTTAGCATATTGAGTAAACTCTGTAGGGCCCACCATGATATATGTGTCTTATTCACACAATACATCTGTTTTATCAGCTCATTTTAGGACACTAATCCAAAATTTAAGCATATCCAGAGCTAGATAGCCCACACCGCAGGAAACAATGCTGTTGAAACCTACTTAGGCCGACAATGAGATTTATTTGTTATCCAACATTTCCATATGTTCACACACATGGATGAAGGGAAAACAGATTGATCTAAAACTTCTGTGGCTCCAAGAAGTTTTGGATGATAGACATTCAATTCGGTGTAGTACAATTGAGCGTTGGATATGCTTCGATTTTGGACTCTAAGCTAAAATGGATGGACAGTGTCACAGTGGGCCCCACACATATAGTGTACGCAGTTAGCGTCCCCCATTTTACCAATGGAGATCCAATTCACTTTGGGTGGACCAAAATTCCATCCTCCCATATTTATACTATTCAATCGGCATATGGGCATATGTGGATGATCCAGGCCGTTTACTCACCATAGGGTCCCGTCAATATTAACAAAAAAAAAAAAGCAAAAAGTCACAGTTGAAAGACAATCCTAACCAACTAAAAGACATCCTTCAAAAATCAGTAATAGTGATTTTGTGCACCATTTTTTTAGATGGTTAGGATTTTTCAAGCACCTTAATTTTTTAGATCGTAGTTGCGAATGGCTGGACGGTTTGGATCATCATGCATGTGCTTCACACGTACAGTCAAGAGGTTTGTTGACAAAGATGGGTGGGACCCACTTCTCTTCCTCTTTCCAACAAATTTTCTTGTCTTCTTGTGCTTGTTTCTACTCTCGTTGATTTGGCGGGAAAACTTGGAAAGCAGCTTTCACCGTTTCTCGCGCTCAATTAATTGCGACAAACGTACATCCGTATTTGTCAAGATAATGACATTCACCCTCCCTGCTTCTCCCAGAAGGAGTCTGCCAACCAGGGCCCACCGTTAAATTATTAGATATCTGGTGGGCCATGATTTTGAATTTAAGAAAAGGTACATTATTTGATACTCTGACAGCGTATGAGGCTTGATACTAGGCACTAAGAAATTGTACACATGTCACACGTTAAATCAAGCAAAACCGACTAAATTGCCAATCACAGTACTGAAATGAAATTGGTTGAACAATCCTAGCCTCTGATTGATGGGCCCTTATTTGTTAGAATAGGATCATTAGATATTTTTCATTTTCAGCCATCCAATAAATGTCCACTGGTCTAATGGTTTGATAATTAAATAATCTTAATTTTTAGCTAATGATACATCTAAATTGAGCCCCAGGGTTTGGACAGTTTAATTTGAGTCAAGCATATACCTAGTGTGAAACTTCTAAATTATTTCTAAGTGCCTGCGTATCATTCATCGTAGTCGCCAGAGTATCAAAGTTTTTTCTCTGGAAAGCAAACACCGGGTCTATAATTCTATTACTGTGTGCAATAATCAAACGATAACTTTGCATCCGAGACGGGGGCACAGGAAGTTTCTGTAGTCGGAAGCTGTGTGGGACCCACAGATGTGCCGGTGACAAATCCACTCCGTCCATCAGTTTTGCAAGACAACAATAGGATAGGAAGATAAAATTTTAGTAGATTCAAAAGCCATGTGGCCCACACCACACGAAAAAGCGAGGATTGAACGCCCACCATTGGAAACTTTGCGGGGCCACAGAAGATTTGTATCAGGATGATATTTTTGTACATACATTTAGTTTATCTAACCCAACGAACGGTTTGGATAGCATATAAACATCATGGTCGGCTCCAGGAAGGGACAGCTTGACCCGTGCCGGGTTATTCTTAGAGTGGGCCCCACAGTCTCGACCTACGTTATCAGGGCACGTGTAGAAATGCCATGTCAAATGATACGCGCGAAGGGACAACTAAAAAAGGGTCATGCATGTATGGAACCAGACCATGCAAGAAAGCGTGACTAGACTCAAAACTCGGCCGAGTCAACTTGACTCAGCAGGTTCTGAGTCTAGTTGTCATGTAAACTAAGATGGTATATGGCCTTTGATAGACTTGCTACGACTGAAACTGAGTCACTCCGTTTGGAGACAGTTCGCTGGCAAGGAGGAGGCAACATTCAATTGCATTACCCTTTAAGAGAGTAGAAATGGTCTAACTTACAAAGAACAAGATATACCATGTCTATCGCCATGTCTCTTTCAAGACTACATAATTATTTTAAATATCTACTACTGTAATATTATTAATAGTTAAAGAGGCGTAAGGGGGATTGGCACATGGACGGATGTGATGAGATCAATCACCTTCTTCCACGGGAGATAATTACTCTAAATCTACCAAACTCACCGGACTCCTCACAGAGCTTCCTCGAATCCATTAGAGATAAAAATTAGAATAATTTTTATTAAATTTGAAATAATTTGATTGATAATAAAAATTGAAATTACAATTCTTTAAATAAGGACCTTAAAACTAGGATGCAGTTTCAGACCTTATAGTGAAACACCTTAAAAATGTGACTTCCTATAAATAGTAAACTTCCTATTTAAAGACCTGGGACTTGTCACAGAACTTACTTGAATCCACGATGGATAAAAACAAGAATAATTCCTAATAAAATTGAAATAACGTAATTGATGATAAAAGAAAAAAATGAAATTACCACTATTTAAATAATCATGAGCTCAAAGATTTAGACTCCTACTCAACAACTCTAAAAATGTGACTTAGTATAAATAGTAAACTTACTATGTATGACTTTTATTTCTACCAGACTTTGTAGTTTTCAGCCAAAAATAGTAAGTGTCTAATTTAGCCCAACCACATTATTCTCCTAACTTTTCTAAGCCCTTTTCATGTAGGGCGCGATTTTTATAACTCAAAGAATTAAAAGTTATATTCAAACTAAAACTTACTATTTACAAGATAAAAATAATCATCCACACATGACTTTCACCCTAATCCAAGGATTCAAATTCAAATCAAGGAACCAAGTAAGAAAAAGGGCATATAATTTAGAAAACGTAATTTAGCAGGTTTGTTGGCTAAGTGAGAGTAAAAGAGGATAAAAACCTACCTCAAAATCATATATAATAAGTCAAAAACTCATACGGACGTTGTGAGATACGACGTGATGTGTGTGGGGCTCACTATTTAGAAAAAAGCCACCTTGGCCCGGTGGGATAGGGATGGACTCCAAAACTCCCTCTCACGATCCGATGTACTTTATCATGGAAGTTTCAAATTTCTCCCGAGGCACTTACATTAGGGAGGAGAATTGTTGCAATAGATGATTGTATGATGATGGGGTGAGATGACAAGAATGGATGATAGAAGATGGGTAGTCAGATGGCGATGGATGTCCCAGATGTGGCTTCCACCACGGTAGTTAACCCTGAAAATAGAGGGCTTATGATTCCCATAAGGCTTCACGACTCGAGAGTGGGAAAACACACTTCAATGTCTCAAAAAGCTACAAGGGATGCCTATTTATAAGAAAACCCTATATCTAAAAAAAAAACTTTTGTGCAACCTATTACATTCATGCAGAAGAAACTAAATAAAAACCAAACACGCGTAATCTAAAGCCACAATGTGAAATAATAACAATAAGTAAAACCTAAAAAAAAAAATCCGACGAGTGAACCACGATCATGAGATCCCATGATGGGCAACTATCGGTCCACTTTTCAGCCAAAACTTGTCTTCTAACCGAGAGGCTCTCCTCGGATGTCGTCATCGAGCCGATCGATGATGGGATCCTCCTTCTGCGTATGTACGTGCGTAGGGGTTGGTGTGCGTGCACGTGTGCGCGAGATGTCCCCAAATTCTCCTCTGTGCGAAGATTTCGCCATAAATAAAACTCCCCGAAAGCTCCTGTCAAAAAGACTCATCCTCCGACATTAGCCTTGTTGTCTTGTCGGTGTACTTCCACTTGACCAAGTACTTAAACCCGCTCCGTCCGACATTGAAACTATCTCGATGGTCCAGATATCCTCTATTTCACCGTGTGTGAAGGTTAGGTATGGGAGGGAGAGACCGAGAAGAAATATCAGAAGAATAGGTATGGGAGGTAGAGGCCGGGAAAATGGGTTGGGACAGTAGTTAAGGCAAGGCTTAAAAATGAGTCGGATGGGTAGTATGGGATATCTTGATTTCTACTTAGGTACGGACGTAGAAAAATGGGTCGGGAAGGGTAGGTATGGGAGTAATAGGAAGAGTGGGTATGGGAGGTAAAAAAAAATGGGTCGTGAAAGGGGCCATGGTTCAAGGGATAGATATGGGGAATCATGATAATTTCTTAAACCGAAAAGTAATTACATCGAATGTGAAACTAATTCTCATGGAAGGTAAGATTATCTCATACACATTAAGACCGTTTTGTTTTATAATTTTGAAGGGTCCAAGTTGGCAACGCTGCAAACTTACTTAACGGCCCTTGAGGGTACCGCTCGGGCGATGCGACCATCATGAGTCCCCAATATTGAATCCTTTGAAACGTTTATGTTGGTCTCAGAAAATGTATAATGTTCATTACTAGTCATGATCTTCAAATTTCTTGATGCCATGAATGAATGTGTTAAAAACTCTCATTGTCTTGATTTTCCAATATGACATAGGGACAAGTCAAATTTCCTAAAAGTAACTAATTTGACTAAACTTTGATACATGTGGACCCAAACTTTATGTTCCTAAGCAGGTATTACGATGTCCCATGTTCCTGTGCTCTCTATCCCTCTCTCATCTCTCTCATCACGAAACTCATCTCTCTCTCTCTCTCTCTCTCTCTCTCTCTCTCTCTCTCACTCTCTCCACAAGGCCGTCTGCCACTCTATTGGTTTTCTGCCCTCTCTCTGGGTGGGTGCACTTTGAACATACCCGTGAATTCTACTACTCCATCATCTTTCCTCCATAGATGAGAAAACAATTTCTTTAATAGCCTTGTCTCTACTGAAATTTTTTCCATACGTATTGACTATTGGAGACTTTTTAATGAGTAGATTGTTCCATGTCTAGTAGGGTGCCATTATTTCTATTTTTATAGTTTTTTTTTTTATAAAAATAAAATAAGTGTTAAAAACAAAAAGGAAAGTTTTTTTTTATAATTTTTATTTTTTTTTTTTTTTAAATTTAAAAAACAACCTAGTTAAAAACGAAAAAGAGTTTCTAAGAAAAACAAATTAGATTTCTATAAAAAATAAATAAATCAAATTACTAAAGAAAAGCCCTAGTTCTTATGAGGAAAACTTCTAAAAATTGAAAGTGTCATTTCTAAAAAAGAAAAAGGAAAGAAAACTATTTGATAGAAGGAAATTAGTTGTCATTGATGAAAGCAAAAAATGTAATCCCAAAAATAGAAAGCTAGTGGCATAACAAAAAAATCAAGACTTGTAAATTAGAAAACAACCAATATGATGAGAATTGATGCATAATGGCTTAAACACCCTAAACATGTAATCAAATAACCCTAGCTTTCCAAAGATTGGAGAATTGAATATGATATGTGATAGAAGCTTAGTTCGAAATAATACACAAATTCCATATCCCACATGAAAGTCCAAACATTCATGTCTATGAAGTCCAAAACACATGCTGTTTGAGGTTGGATCAATAAAAATTATTCAAACGATACTCAAAGATAAGAAATAATCATCCACACATGCATAGAATCATTAATCCAAGGATTGACCAGTTTCAAATCAAAATTAGTGGTAAGAAAAAGGGCATCTATTTAGCGTAATTTAGGCTAGGTTTCATAAAAACGGCTATGAGGCAAAAGAGGATAAGATGGAAACAACACTCCAATATCAATTATCACGTGTGTGGAAATTGACAAACCACCTTGGCCTCTCCTTGTCGGATAGGATGGACTAAATCTCACTCGAGCATATTATGGTACTCCACATAATAAGGCTGCTTATAGGGAGGAGTAATTGTGAGTATATTATTACTAAAGTGTAGATGATGGGGTGAGATGAAAGAATGGATGATAGAAGATGGGTAATAGAGATGGCTAATGGATGAAAATGAGGGATAGATGTGGCTTCGCACCACTTAGTTAACCCTTCGAAAAGGAGGGCTTAAGCACCCAATTAGGCTTCACGACTGAGAGTGGGAAAACGCAATTTTTATTAATCTTCAATGTCTCATAAAGGGATGCATTTATAAGTATATCCCAACTCGCATGTGCAACCTATTACTAAAAGGGTAAACTAAAATAAAACCAAACACAAGAAATCTAAAAGCGTCACAATGTTCTAAATAATAACAATAAGTAAAACCTTTAATCCGACGAGTAGCCATCATGAGATCCCATGAAGGGCTTTTCTTGACTATCGACCCGCTTTCTCAAACAAAACTTGTCTTCTAACTAGAGGCCTTTGTCGTCATCGAGCCAGATCGATGATGGGATCCTCCTTCTGCGTATGTACGTGCGTAGGGGTGGTGGTGTGCGTGCACGTGTGCGCGAGATGTCCCCATCATTAAGTGTCCAATTTAGCCCAAGCAAGTTATTCTCCTAACTTTTCGAAGCCCTAATTTTCATGTAGGGCTCGACTTCCATAACTTAAAAGGATTAAAAGTTATATTCAAACTAAAACTTACTATTTACAGTAAAAACGAAACTAAACATGACTTTTGACCGTCGAGCTGATGAAATCTCTCAAATCCAACAATGGCAACCTAGTATAGCAGGTTTGTTGGCTTAAGTAGGTTCTCCTACCCCAAAATCATATATAATAAGTCGAAAAACTCATACTAAATTTCTAATTTAAGGTTCAATTGATTGATTCCTCCAATAAGGCCTTCTCTGGTCCATCTTTCTCATGAAAGTGTCTATGACTTAAACCCATATGGTATGGGTGTGAAATCTAACCTGTTCATCAGATGAGTCCCATTGGGTTTCCTTTAGGGCTTGAAAATAGATTGATTCATAACTTCGGTGAGCCACTGCACTACAGGGCCAGCTTATTTGTAGAGCATTCTAATTTTGTTCTAACCCTTCATTCATGCAGAAGATGGATCTAGACTGCGTACATAAAACCCAGTGAACTCCTATGCAATAAAAGAAAAAAAGGGTGAACATTCCCTCTCAACTGGTCCCTCACAGTGTTATGTGCCGAGTTAAAAAGAAGATGAATCATATCATGTTTGGTTAGCGGTTCAAAAGATATATATGAAAGTTACTTAAAACATGACATTATTGGTACATTGTACTTGTCAAAATCTACTATGATGTATTATTCTAAAAAAAAACAAACTGGTTTCTCTTTAGAGTTTCTTAATTTATTTTTCACCGTTGAGAATCATTTTTAAAGTTAAATAAGAAGAATTTAGATAGTAAGTCATTTAAGATAAGCCACTTATGCCTTAAGTAGTTTATCTTGATTTCTACTTATTAAGCTGAAGTGATTAAGTAATTTAAGTAAAAAAAAATTTGCTTATAATTGATCTTAAACCAAACTTACTTATATCAAATAAGTTACTTATCTATTGTTGTAAGTAGAAAAAGTTACTTATTTGGTGGTATCCAAATGAGCCCTTAGTGTTAATCATTGTCTTGATTTTCCAATTATGAGTCAAATTAGAAAAGTAACTAATTTGACTAAACTTTGATACATGTGTACCCAAACTTTATGTTTAAGCAATTGAGTAAAGCCTCTCTCTCTCTCTCTCTCTCTTGTATTTTATTCAACACAACCTACACTAATCACTTTCCATAGATGGAAAACAATCCTCTCTATAGCCTTGTCTGTGAAATTTTTTGTATATGCAGACTTTTATTGAGTAGATTGATTCATCTATTGGCTAGTTTTTTTCATGCTGTGAATTTTTCTTTTTTATAACTTTTATTTTATTTTATTTTTATGTTAGTGAGCTTGATTATGTAAATAGCAAATACTACCTGAAGTTCTTATGAGGAAAACTATATAAATTGAAGTGTCACTAGGAAGCTATTTGATAGAAGGCGTTGATGGCACTGATCCCAAACTAGTGGCATAACAATCAAGACTTGTAAATTAGAAGAATAACGATGGAAAGGCTTCACATACAAATTGAATCCCATATGGGTCAAATATGTTTTCCTAAGTTGGAGAATTGAATGCAGTGATACAGCCATCATGTTGAAGGGCTAATAATAATAATAAAATGAGTGCAGAAAAGAGAAACTACAAACAATTAAGCAAGACATTAACTTTGTTGAGGAGTTTTCAAAAAGTGATGGATCTATGCTTTTTTATATAGAGGCAATAGGCATTAAGATGGAAACAAACACTCCAATATCAATTATCACAAAAATTTACAAACCAAGAGGAGACTATGAAAATATTAATTCTACATAATAAGCTGCTTATAGAGGAAGTAGTGAGTATATTATTATAAAAAGAGTACATGCATGAAAGAGAAAATTGAAGGTCTAAAGTAGTTTTTAAAAGAGGAGATGAGCAATAATATTTTATTTTTATAAACATATGGTTAATCATGTGAAAACTAAAAGGGTATGGGTAAGAAAGGCACCCTAAAAGCCCACCTTGATACATGTATTTTATACATGCCATTGACTTAGGGAAGGCCCCAGATGAGTGACAATCTAAAGCTCAAGTTGATAAATAGCCCCACTCTCTTGTCAAAGAACAGAGAAAAATAAGAAAACTCTTAAGAAAATTTATTAAAAGCTATTCAAATAAACAAGTTTACGCACTTAAATACCCTTCAATAAATCCTAAGACATAATTTTTAAAAAATTAACAAATAAGAAAATAAAAACTAAAAAATGTACAAATTTCTACGTTCTGTCAATTGATTGATTAGAATAATGTGAAACGTATAGAGACTAAAACCCATAAAATTGAATTTGTGCTGATTGATTGACCGATCAATGGACCTGACCAATCGATTGATTGACTCAATCGACCTGGGTCCATTGAATTATGCTGAAACTTTGTTGATTCTTTTCAAACTTCTTTTGGTCTAAGTGTGATGGGCACGTGCTTGATCTGCGTTCTACATCAACTATCCACCCGGCAGATAAATTGTATGGCCCACCATGTTGCATGTGTGTTATCTATGCCATCCACCCGCTGGTCAGGTGCCTAGGGCGACCCTGGTGGGCCACGCTGCAAGGACAGCAGCCTGGGCATGTGCGAGCCCACTCTGATACATGTATTGTATCTACACCGTTCATTTGGTTGGGCTGGAGTCCACCATTATGTACGCATTTTATCCACTGTTGAGACCACCGTGAGGTATCTTTTTGATCCACGCTGCCCATCCGGCAGGCCCACCAGATGTATATACTTTTATCAACTCTGTCCAGCTGCTGAAAGTAGCGTGGGACCCACCCTATTGTATTTTATTCACGCCATCCATCCAGTGGCTGGGCCTAGTGTGATATATGCATTTTATTCATGCCGTTCATCTAGTGGCTGGTGGGCCCCATCCCAGTGGCCCACCTGAGAGAGGAGCCCACCACGTGGTGATTTTGCCGGAAACGGATTGGCTACTCCCCCTGCCACCAGCCCCGTGGCTGGTGGTCGGTGTTCTGTAGGCCCCACCATGACGTATGTGTTTCATCCATTCTGTTCATATATTTTTACAGATCATTTTATGGCTTGTATCCAAAAATGAGAGGGATATAAATCTCATGTGGACCACACCATATGAAAACAATAGTGATTGGATATCCACCGTTGAAATGAACTTTGGGCCCACCGTGATGTTTATTTGACATCCAACCTGTTGATCTGGTCACTCAGACCTTGACGTGGGGAAGGCCCCAGGAAAGTGGCAGATCCAAAGCACAAGTGGGCCCCACCGTCAAAGAACAGAGATGATTGAAGGCCTACCGTTAAAAACTTTGGTGGGGCCAGATTCAAAGATCAGGTGGTTCCCATCACAAGAAACGGTGATGATTGCACACATAACCTTCCCAGGACCCCTTTGATGCATGTGTTCTATACACCCACCGTTGAAAGCTGTTTGGAGCCCACGGTTATGTATGGGTTTCATCCCAGCCGTCCATCCCTTGCCAGATCTGTATAGTGGATCTGTAAAATCAGATGGAACGCTGGATGAAACACATACATCATGCAACGGTGATAATGACACCCACGGCTGAACCATGCTGGTGGGCCCCACCCCAGCGGCCCACCTGGGAGGGGAGCCCATCCGTTTCCGATTTTGCCACCACACGCGCTGATGAGTTCACAGAGCCTAGTATGAAGAGAAAGCACGAGTACCAGTTTGAGTAAAAACTGCGGGACCCACCGTGCTTGGGCCCACCGTGATGTATGCGCCTTGTCCACGCTGTCTCCCAGACAGCCGGACCCACTGCGATGTCTATGTGATGTCGGACGCGGATTAGCTACTGAACTTGACAGCAGCGAGTCTCCCTACTTAAGTGACGTCACCACGTTCTGTGGGCTCCACCATAAATTATGTGTTGTATCCACACCGTACATACATTTGGAGAGATCGTTTTAAGGTATGATCCAAAGAATGAGGCAGATCCAAATCTCAAGTGGATACCACCACAGAAAAAATTGGGGATTGAACGCCTATCGTTAAAATTTTATTTGGGCCACGGAATTTTTTTTATCAAGCTGATATTTGTGTTTTCCCTTATTCCATGTCTTTTTTAACTTATAAACAGGTTGGATCTCAAATAAACATCATGGTGAGCCTTAGAAAGTTTTCAACGGTGGGCGTCACTGTCCCCACTGTTTTGTCTGGTGGGGTCCAGTTGAACTTTGTATCTGTCTCATTCTTTATATAATAAACTAAAATAATCTCTCCAAATGGATGGATGGTGTGGATACAACACATACATCATGGAGGGGCCCAAAAAATATGGTGACGTCAGTTCAGTGGCCAGACTTGCTACTGTCGGGTTCAGTAGGTAATCCACGTCCTGTGATGTCACGCTATCCAGTGGACAGCTGGACCCGGTGTGATATACGTGTCTGATTCACGCAGCCAACGGGACCCACTATGATGTACGTGTCTTATTTACGCGGTCCAAGGGGCTGCTGTGATGTACGTGCCTTGTTCACGCAGTCCATGACTCCTGCTGTGATGTATGTGTCATATTCCCACTGTCCTTATTCACGCGGTTCATGAGACCCGCTGTAATGTATCTAATTCATGCAGGCCGTGGGCCCATTGTAATTTTTATTTACCATCTACACTGTTGATAAGGTTACGTACCCAGACCTAGACTCATGAGACCTAAGCCCTAAAAACGAGGCAGATGTGAAGCTTATATGGACCTGTCATAAGTAGTAATGTTAATTAAATGTCCATCGTTTAAACCTTTTATGGACCCACTGAAATGTTTATTTGCCGTCCAAAAGGTCACACAGGTCTGGATGAAGGGAAAACACGATATTAGCTGATCCTAACTTTCTGTGGAACCCACTGTTATTGTATATGTATGTGCTGTGAAGCCCGCGAGGCCTTGGGCCCCACCGTGTTGTGTTTATGTACGTCGTGAGGGCCATAAGACTGTGAGGCCCACTGTGTGAGGTATGTGTGTAGTGTGGGCCAACTATTTAAATAATTGGGCCTACCATGAGTGTGTGATGTGTAACGCACTGCCAAGGGTGATGGGTTCCACCTGATAGTTAATGCAGGCCCATTGCGTAAGGCCCACAACCCAAAAAGTTGATACTTATTGTAGTGATTATGATTTGATGTTTATTCGAGTATGCAATAACTAAGAGCTAAATTTGGCACAGGGATGAACGTGATGAGGTCGATCACCGTCTTCCTCAAGAGGATAACTACTCCGAATCCACGAAGCTTCTCTAGACTCCTCATAGAGACTTCTCAAATCCACGAGAAAAGAAAGAAGAAAATAGAAATAAATTATAATAAATTCAAAATTGACTAATTAATTAATAAAAATGAGTTCACTACCCTTGAAATAGGGTACCAAGCAATGGGAAAGAAATCATAATCAAACTACAACTTAAACTCCTATAATCCGCGACTTACTATAAATAGTAAACTTACTATTTATAGACGGTCGTGATGTCTACTAGTGCGCAAGGTTTTCGGCCAAAACTAATAAGTGTCCTATTTGGCTTCACCAAACCATTCTCCTAATTATTCTACGCTCTTTTCACGTTGGGCACAACTCTTAAAGTTAAAGCCCAACGGATGAAGGTTATAATCAAATTAAAACTTACTATTTATAGTAAAAATGAAATTAAAACAGGGAAACGACCGTTGATCCAAAGGTATTTCGTAATTCTGGGTTGCGTAACCCGGCATAGCGGAATTGGTTGGCTAAAGTAGCTCGGTCTACCCTAAAATCATATATTTTACGCCCAATAACTCATTCCGGATTGTGAGATACGCCCGATCTAAGGTCCAACGGTCTGGATCACTTCTGTCGTCGACCAGGCCTCTTCTAGTCCATCTTGACCGTGAAACTTTCTGCAACCCGAGACCCGCTCTACATCAAAATTGTTATTTTAAATTTTATTATTATTATTATATTTTTTTACAGACACACTCATGCTAGTGGAATTTCACCACCTATGGATACTCGAACCCTTGACTGGGTGTTGAAACTCCTAAGAGTCTACCACCCAGGCAAGGCAACAGTAAGGATCCAGCTAAATTGTTATACGTGAACTTAGTCAATAAATTAGCCAATAATGCTAGCTTAGAGATAATACTTACATGTTAGGAAACAGGTCTATTTTGACTTATGAGATATACCTTAAAGGGTGCACAGGAAATTATATTCAAGTACTCACTTAAGGTAATATTAAACTAATGAAATGTGCACTAATGATGTGCACTTGAAGACTAATATCCTGAGTATACCAATGTCATTCATTTGATTTATGGGATATATATTAGTATAGTATACAAGTAGCATCGTTCAAATACACTAGCGAAATCATTGCACAACGCATAAATAGACCCTTGCGGTAAAGAGGTCTAGTGCAATACAATGACTTTTTAGGACTTAAGTGTACAAATACATATATTTATAAACATGTGAATGAGAAATGCTCACACACAACTAGTTGGGCCGTACATTTTGGTCCAACTAGCTGGGCATTTATTGGGAGGGAGGGGCGTTTGCTTCGCGCGTGATTTCTGAGAAAGCCTTTGGACGGAAGTTCTTGCGCTGGGAATCCAGATGGGACCCACTATGAAGTTTGTGAGAAATCCACCCCGCCCATCCGTTTTGTGAGTTCCTTTTTAGGATATTAGAACAAAAGCAAGAAAGATCCACGCCTTAAGTAGGCCGTACCAAAGGAAAACGTGGTTAGGGAAATTCTTACCGTTGAAACCTCCCCGGGGTCAACAGTGATGTTGACATACCATCTATACCGTTTATAAAGTCATTCCTACTAGGATGAACTGAAAACACAAAAATAAACATGATTTAAATTTTCTTTAGGCCCATGAATATTTCAACTGTGGACGTTCAATTCTCACATTTTCAGCCCACTTGAGCATTGGGTCCGGTTCATTTTTTCCCTAATGTCTTAAAATGAACTCACAAAACGGATAAACGGGGTGGATTTCTCACAAATATCACAGTGGGCCCATACGGATTCCTAACGCTACACAATCTAAGTCTCTTATGGATGATATCGATTTTTCCTCATAACTAGACTATTTTATAGGAACCGTGCGAAGGGATGCCAGCAATGATATTTTACGGGGCCACATGTTGATGTGTATGTGAGATCAAATCCGACCATTATATGTGTAATCAAATCCAACCAATATATGTGTAATACCACTATAGGCTAGTAGCTAAAAAATCATGATGAGATGTTATTAATTTGAGGCACACGAAGGAAAATAGTTGGGAGAGACACATCCGCCTTCAATTTTTACAGGGCCCACTATAATGTGTATGTAAAATCCATTACACCCATTAGATGCGAAAATAAAATATTGGCTTAAAGACTAAAAAATCAAGCTCAAATGTGATTCAAGTGGGTCATATTTAGAGAATAGTGTAGAGGGTCAGATTTTCCGATAAAAATTTTCCAATAAGTGTGGCCCAACTGAAATAAAGATAGGCAGATTTTTTGGCCCTAGGTCAAACAAAGGGTGACTCACCTGATGGTTGGGGTGGATTTCACTTTAACATCGCAGTGAGGCCCACCCGAGCTGGGTACTCCTTTTGCAAAGTAACATCTAGCAGCTTCTCTTCCTACGAGAGCAATTATTAACTTTAGTTGATATGTAAATTACCAATGGATTTCAAGAGAAAATGGGATGAATTAGGAAGTTGCACACTTGTGATGTATTTGTAAGGTTCAGTGAATGTATATGAAATCTGGTCCATTAATTTAGTAGGATTTCTTTTAAACATGTGAAGGACATAAATTATTATTTTTAATGATTAATGGTATGATATTTATTTACAAGAAAATGAGGCTATTAGAAATTCATTTTAGTTGTATATATTTAACTTGTATGTATGGCTTCAGTGATGATGATCATTTATTAAATTTAGCAGATAAAATATAATTAGTAAGCCCTATTTAATGGACAGGCCAGATTTTGACATATAATTTCTATCATACTTATATAAAACTTGATATTACGGATCCACACATGTGGCATATTACTTAGGATAGAAAAATAATTTTTTGCTATTAAATACTCCGCTGGTTGGACCAATTTGATTTGTCCAACTAATTATGTGTGAGCATTACTCCATATGAATTATGACATTGTAAATTGAGAGTGGACTTGTATAACGGATTCAAAATAGATTGTACCTTGACTTTTATAAATAATTGTTTAAGTTCTACGTGCAAACTCATTTCAACCTTTACATCATGCGATCCATACATGTGCATTATGATTACCGTGGAGGGTGGTGAACTCATGAAGTTAGACTTTTATACAATGTGATAGGTTGTGGGTATTGCGCCATTGCACTTGACTTTCCCTCTGGAGTCAAGTGGGTGAGTACAAAGGTACCCCACACCCCAGGTTAGATAGTGACATGATCGATGGACTGGGTGGGTAAGTACATGGTACCCCATTGACAATGGTCGAGTAGTGGCAATACCGTCAGGCCAAATGGGTGAGTATATGGCTACCCCATCGTTGAGGTTAAGTAGTATCCGTACCAGTAGACCGGATGGATGAGTACAGAGATACCCCATTGCTAGGGTCGGGTAATATCAATACCCGCGGATTAAGTAGATGAGTATAGAGGTACCCCATTCTCGAGGTCAAGTAGTATCAGTGCCAATGGACCAGGTGGTTGAGTACAGAGGTACCCCACTGATGAAGTCGGGTAGTATTAGTATCGACGAACTGGGTAGTTGAGTACAGAGGTACCCCACTGCCGAGGTCGGGTAATATCAGTACCGACGGGCTGGGTGGGAGAGTACAAAGATACTCCACTGCTGAGGTCGGATAATATCAGTACCGGTGGGCCGAGTGGGTGAGTACAGAGGTACCCTATTGCTGATGTCAGGTAATATCAGTATCGTTGGGCCGGGTGAGTGAGTATAGCAGTACCCCATTGCCGAGGTTAGGTAGTGTTAGGATTGCCAAGCTGGGTGGGTGAGTTCAAAGTGCCCCACTGACGAGGGCGGGTATTGGCACGAGAGATATGTCACTTGAGGAGGTATGGCCAGTTGTTTATTTTGATTGACGGTATTGGGAGCTAGTGGAGATTATTGTTATATGTATTGCATTCATACTCATGCCTCACTAATGATTAGATTATGATACTTGTATTTACATTTTCTACACTCTTATTATCATCCTCATTACAATTATATCATTTGCCGTAATTAAAAATGTACCCACCAAGCTTATAAAGCTCACCCCAGTTATTGTTTAATCTTTCAAGGCCATTACCAGCTGAGGTAACTTATGAGAGATGGATTAAATTTTCATCTTTTTACTTAGCTTTTATTTGGAGATGTAACAATGTAATTGAACTTATGTATATTTTGGATGATGTCATATTACATTTTGAATGTTCCCATATCTTCTTTTAGATGTTGTCATATCAATATTAAGGAGAGATACAATCGAACCAGTCGCGCGCGCACACACACACACACACACAAAAAAATAAAAAAAAATCTCCTCTAGTCGCACCTCAAGAGCGGAGCCATGGGCATTAAGTATCGTTTATGGGGTGTGATATCAACTACCTTTATGAGCACCACTATACACATCATCACTTTATGGGTGGGCCTGTTCCTTAGTCAAGTTTATGGATTGCTAAAGTCGAATCTCTCTCTCTCTCTCTCTCTCTCTCTCTCTCTCTCTCTCCTCATCCAAACCTCACATCTCACTACGGTACTCTTGTACACGTCGCTTGTGACTATGACTTCTCCCCTGCCCATGCTCACAGTCTCAAACAGCCCGTCAATGTTACTCCACGCCTAAAGGCAAATCATGCATAAGGTCCTCCACACCCCTTTCCTTCGAAAGACAAGCTTCGTTGCACAAAGAAGTTGCAACTGCCTCGCATCCTACACCACCTAATGGTCTCCACCTCCTAAGCTAGTGCCCATCAACATGCTTCCTCTCATGCTTGTGTCTAATTCGGGAGGCCTCGGCTCCAATCTAGCTCGGGAGGAATGTTAGGCCTTCATTGTCATGAGCACACTTGCTCACATGTAAATTGCGCTTCTGCACTACACTTAGACTGTAGAAGTGGAGCTCCAAGCAAGAAACCGAAGTACGAAAATGAGACAAATGACTGACAATATATAGTCGGCGATCGAAATACAAAGTGACATAAGATGTTAAGCACTTGCCCAATGCTCCGACGTCCCAAAGGTGTTGAACATTTTGTCACATTGAGCCAATGAAGGGAACCTATTAACACCTATATTTCGATACTTAGCCAAAATGGGCCCCATGCATCTAATGGTATCTTCATACCATCAACTTGGCTTCAATCATAAAAGACATTTTGTCTCAAACAATTAAAAGGGGGTTTATAAAAGACAAGAATGTTTTTTTGTTGTTCTAGTACGTGTTTTCTTTCGACAGCAACTTGTTATAAATTCAACCGTGAATCTTCAAGATCATTAAGTATGGTCCATGTTTGGAGTTTAGGCCACATGATGGTAAGATGATGATGATGATGATGATGATGATATGAAAAGATATAAGATGGTGTATGTGATGAGAGTCAAAGTTTATGTGCATAAACCTTCTTACAAAATAACTGGTGAGTGATCTCACACAAGCAGGTGAGAAAGCCCGTGGATCAAGTTAATGTAAAAGTACTCTATATAACAGAGGAGACCCTAATGATCTTCCACTCTAGGCTATTTGATGGCATCCTATCTTTCATTCATATATAATAGACATATGACTCGTGGGTTTGAAAACCACACGTTGCTCAAGATTAGGTTTCTATTAATTTCCATCTTGGTTCGGAAAGTGTGTCATGAGCAAGCAAAAAAATAATCTCCTATTGTGTACTATGCTACAAAGCCTCTATGTGAGCAAAAAGTAATAGTGCATGGCTGACATAATTATAAGAGATCTTAGAGAAAATGACAGCTATGTTGTCTATTGTGGGTGATAATTAATGTTAGCTTAATCATGTCAGCATCAAATCTGACATTTCATGCCTAAATGAAGCACGCGCATTAAAGTTTGATACCAAAAATGTTAAGAATAAAGAGGTCAAATTGATGCATATACCAACAAGTGACCAATTGGAGGATGTTTTCTAGAAAACACTCATTGAATAAAAGTTTGATTTTTTTGAAAGAAGTTTGTGAATAATAGATACAAGTAAAATTTGGCAATGAGGGAGATAGTTGAGAATCATTTTCAAAGACAACTACTGTTATTTAGTTAATCCCTTACTAAGTTAGAGCCAAATTAAGAAAGTTATTAATAGAGAAATATTATATATTTTTCTTTTTAATCAAATTGGTCTTAGATTTGTGTAAGATTAGGTTAGGAAAATTTTAATAGTCAGTGCATTACATACACATGCTTCTACATAAAATTCATCTTTAATCGATTGATAGTTCCCTCCTCTCTATACTATACACCTTTACCTCACATACACTTTAGTTACACCTAACTTCTTTCCATAGATGTCAGGGTTGTCCTCTTTACTTGTGCAAATTTCTACACCCCATGTTCTCTTTTTTCTTCTCTCTCCTTGTTTGCCTTTTTATGGTGAGATCCTTGCTTGAACCCCAAGAAAAAATGAGAAAGAGCCGTGGACCTAGCAATTGAGAAAGGACACAGAAAAAGCCATTGATAGGACGCATTGTTTAGAGGACCTGCTTGATAAATGTTTTTTCATCATGAGGTGTTTCCCTCTTTACAATCAAGTCTCATAAATTTTGTGTTATTTTTCTTTTAAAACTCAAATCACATCAAACTAGAATGTAATATGGTATTTTTAATACTTATTTTTATTTATAACATTAGGATAGACTTACGATAAATATATTAGTAGTATGGTATGCATGGACAACTGTATATACAATTGTATATATAGATCTCTTAGGATTTGTATGTTATTGTATACATGTAGGTGTTTGTCAATGAATGAATAAATACAAGTTCCTAACTTAGTACAGATGGCTTCGGGATGGTTTTAATGGCCAGGATTGATGATAGATGATGGACGGCTAGGATCAGATAAATTAGATTGGGTTGATGTTGGAAGCCAGGATAATCCCATGGTTTTGATACCATGATAAAATATGGACTACATTGTGGAAACTTGAAGTTAGTCAATGAAAAATAGACCTATATCTAACCTAATTCTATCTTAGCTTATAATAATATTAATAAATTAATTTAATTAGAAAAACATCACCCACGATCAGGTCATCAACTCGACCCACCGAAATAACCAGATTTGTTTGGTAGACCTAGTTGTGTCCAATCTCCCGAGCTTGCTAACCTAAATTTTATAAATTTTCTTGGGAGTTCTACGTCGGAATTCCTCATAAACTATGGTTTAACCAAAAAAAATACGTAATTATTTTGAAATTATCAAAACATGTTTGATGAAGGTCGAAATTACCAAAATATGCTCATCCACTTTTTCTTTTCAAAACTAGAGGGTGTTTAGGGTTCATATGTTATTTGTATGCCATCCAACCCTTCCAACAGTATACCTCTTTATGATGATTAAATAAATAAAATAAAAATAAGGTGATCCAATCATTAGTGGGCCACAATGGTAAAATTAAAAAAAAAATCTACACTCCTAAAAATAAAAAAATTCTAGTGCATCCTACCTAATGTGAAATCTACATGATTTTTAGTTTATCTGATCATGATGATTAGGTGTACCTGCTGAACAGGTTGGATGTCCACCACAATGCACTATTCTAATGAATTTTCTATATTAATAATAAAAATAAAAATAAAAATAATAAAAAGACAGAGAGAGAGGGATAAATCGGTCATTTCATTCCGTGAAAAAGCACTTGTTAGTGCTTACCAAACCTTCAGCTACTTTTTTGTGAAACCAGAAACCCTTAGGTATTCTAATGTAAAAATCTTAAGAATTATTGATGAAACAAGTTGGGCCCACCCAAAACTTAAAAATCAAGGTTCATGGCCTTTTATTAGCAAACTTTTGTTGCTTTTAATAGGGTTAAAACCTAATTAGTGATGACTGATGACCTGTTTTGCTATGGGAAAAAGACTTTTGTCCCCTTAATGAGGAGAACTTAGGATGGATCTACATGTGCTTCTATGATTGGTGAATCCTAGCCATCCATCTGGTGGGCTATTTTATAGATGGCCCATGGCACAACAGCCGCACTGTTTGGCCCTGATCATTTATGTTCACTATCCATTCAATGGCCATAAATTGACAGTTAAAAATCAGGTATGATTTTTTCAACTGGAATAATGGACAGAAATACATTAAACTATAGAACGGTGGAGTTGTAACCTAACACTGAAAAATACTGTACACTGGCTAGACGTGGCATTTAAGGGGTCGTTTGGCATCCCACCAAAATGCTATATTTTGGGCAGTTGGGAATTAAAATCCAGAATCTTAAAGTGTGGTCATTTGGCAACCTTGAAAATCTTGAATTTCAATTCAAGGTGGTTCAAATTTTAATATATTTTAAATTTTTTCATGAAAGGTAACTGAATTAGAATGGATTTCAATTCACCAAACCATGCCCATGGAGATTGTAAAGCAAACAATAAATTAAACTAATTACCAACCAATCAATGTATCCTATGTTTTCTACATCCAACCATGCCCAGAGACGATGGTGAAAATAAATCCCGGCTTTCCTTTCATAAACATAAGAGAAAAAGAATTCATCTCAAAGATTTGGAAATCCCATCTCATTTTCCAATTTTTTCCAAAGCATAAAATTAATTTTAATCTCAAACATTCCCTTCCATAAATTAAATCAAAATCCATTCGGTTTAAATGCAAAAGGCCATTTAATACAACTTAATACCACTGGCCAAACAGGCCCTTAAGCTTACAACATCTATCATTTTGAGTTCATCGCCGGCTTTCATAAGTAATATCTTCTTCTTTTTTAAGGTTTTTCTATTCATTCGTATGATTAGATAGTTCTAGTTGCATTCACACTAAAATAACGGAATGCTATAAAGATCAAGTGTATATAATTATTACATGAACCCATCATGAAAAATAATAATTTCTCCTCTCTTAATGTTTTTCCATTCATTCTTTTTTTTTTTTTTTTTTTTTTAGGCTATAAGGATATTTTACAATAGACTTAGTGCAATGACCATCTAATGTTGAAGATGGATTTCACATTTATAATATTTGAAAGTATTTAATTTATTATATTTATTATCCTGTGAATATATTATAAAATAATTCCACAAATTTAAGAGTTAAAATTCCCAGCTTCCAAAAACAATTTTTGAAATCTAAGATTTTGAAAGTCCATATGCTATCAAAAAGAATTGAAAATCCTAGATTTTAAATCAAGTACTACAAATCCAGAATTTCAATTCCGTGCTCGCAAACAGGTTGAATATATGGAATTTGAACTTTGGTGATCTCTACCTCATCAGTAATATAAATAATTTCTCTATATCATTTATGGGCACATAGCATGAAATGAATAAACCATGGTGCAGTGAAAATCCTTCTAGCAATTAAGGCATCTGAAATTCAGGTTGTCCAATTTCAACACATGGACTGAGTCCCAGCAAAATTGAAACCTGGAATGGTACTCCCGCCCATTTAAATTTAAAGAAAAAAAAGAAGAGAGAGAGAGTTAGAAAGGGCACAGCCCGAAAATTCCAACCTGAACATTTCAAAGTCTGGGATCAAACTAAGCCAGGGTTACAAGTTGACGGCTTAATATGAACTGCTAGTCAACTGTCCATTCCATGATTCCAAGGATTTAAGAGCCTAACTTCACATGTTCCATGAATCCTAGGCCTTGATTTTGGTATACTGATTAGGTTCTTAACAACCTTCTTTAAGCAATTGATAGCAATTTTTTTCTCCCATGTGAATTTTATTGCCTACTAATGATCATTTGCTTTAATTGTAGAAAGCAAATGATCCTGTTCATTTATTTGGTGGCCCCGAGCCCAGCTAATTGACAGCCTATAATTAAGCACTGCTCCATAATTTCGATATGGAAAAGTCCCAAGATCAGATAGTATCATCATCCAATGAATGAATGGCTTGTTGGAATGTACAAAAAGAATGGCCCATTTATAACCACGACCTTTGTATTAAAAAACAATAACTTCTAATACCACACCTTTTCATATTTTGAGGGGTGTCTCTCTACATTCCAAGAATGTCTTTTCACATTCTAAGGAGTGCTTTTTCCCATTCCATCAGATTCATTCCTTTGGTTTTAAAAACTCTTGGAATTTCGTAGTGGCATTGAATATTCTAATTCATGGGATGAGACAAAGAGTCATGTAATTACTTGGTTCCTTTGATGGGTTGAAACCAAATCATTTATAAATTTCAGGCTCCTGATCCCTCGCTCTCTAACTCAACATTTTGCAGTTGATTTCCCATCTCCATTCACGCATCAAAGAGAGTTGAGGAGAGAGAAGGTCCGAGCTAGTTGATCTCAGTTGTTTTGCTAAGTAGAGAAAACCTAAACCGTTGAAAGCAATGGCTCATCAACATCAAGTTTCTTCATCGTTTAATTGGATGGTGCAAGGTACACTCTCTAATTAGTGCAACTCTTTGATTTTTATTTTGTGCATCAAGTCAAGATCTTATAGATTTTATGTTATTGTAAAACCGTATGTAAATGTTAACATGTATTGGTCCAATGTAAACATGGCTAAGATCAGATACAGATACTCCAATGACACAATTAAAATAGCAACTTCTTCTTGGTTTCTCAAAGACACCAAAGGCTTTTTCATGTATTTTAGGTGCTAGATTACTTAGTTTCGCACCATTTTTAAAATGGAGGTGGCTCTTCAAACGTACAAGTGTCATAATTTGAAGGTCAATCAATGACACAACTGTGGTGAAGGATGACTGAAAAATTGCACCGAAAGATAACGTGAGCATTATGATTTTTTTTTTAATTCAAATTTGGACTATTAATTATTTTACTTTCAACCATCCATTTGATCGCTCTTAATTGGATGGTTGTGTTTATTTGATCAGTATGGTTTTAAAGATCGATCCCAAATTTGGATGGTTTTGATAACCAAGTTCGTGACAGCGGAGTTTGCCGCACACCACGCTTTTTACTCATGGTGTGTTGATGTCACCAAATTTTGTGGGGCCCTCTGTGATGTATGTAGTATATCCACACCATCCATCAATTTTACGAGGTTAGTTTAGGATATGGGCTCAAAAACGAGGCAAATCCAAAGCTCAAGTGGACCACACCACAGAAAGCAATGGGACTGACCACTGTTGAATGGTGCAAAAGTAACAGTAGGGGATTGCGTGCTGTGGGGTGGTGTGTTGACATGGTAAAGGTATCTGGACCCCACCATGATGTGTGAGTTATATCCACATTGTCCATCTGTTTCACGAGACCATTTTAGGTTATGAGCTCAAAAATGAGGCAGATCCAATGCTCAGGTGAACAACACCACAGAAAGCAATGTGGATTGAACATCTACTATTGAAAACTTCTTAGAGGCTACCGAAGTTTTGGATCAAGCTGATATTTGTGTTTTCCCTTCATCTAAGACTGAGTGACCTTATGAACAGGTTGGATGGCAAATAGACATCCCCGTTGGCCTTAATAAGGTTTCAACTACATTCATCATTGTCCTCACTACTTTTTGTGGTGTGGTCCACTTGGGCTCTAGATCTGCCTCATTTTTAGGCACATCCTCTAAAATGATCTCCCAAAATGGAAGGATAGTGTTGATATAACACATACATCATGGTTGTCCCATGTTGTTTAAAGAAGATGGATGGTTGCGGGCATGTTGACGGACCTATGTATTTTATTTTATTTTATTTTATTTTATTTTTTGGTCATTCGAATTCGGGCTTGATTGTAGGTATTATGCATATGCAGATATCGGAGTCATCAGTTTTGGATGGCCTACTAGGCCCATTAGAATTATAAAAATACATGATTATCATGTTCTCATTTATCCTAGCCATAGCTGGCCCTTTTATGAAACGAGACTTGATGGGTCATACGTTTTGAAAGCATGTATCTCATGATACTCAGCGGCTTGCTTCAATGTTAATGAGCCCCCTTTGATGTAATGGGCTTAACCTAATATGTACAAGGTAATGTTGGTTATTGTCATGGCTTGTTTGATATTAGAATGCTTCTTTATATTATATTATTTTCTCAAATATTGTTTATATTACATTGGTTTATATGTTATGATTAGATTATATGAATATTTATTCCTAACTAATATTATTGATCATGGTGGTCACAAGGTCCTATTTATCTAGCCTAGTTTGAGGTTTTAGACTAAAATATCGGTTTTATTTCCCTTCATATTCTAGTGGGTCCAAAATCAATGAAGAAACTAGACTAGATTCTAGTTTTGTGACCATCATGTCTCGGTTATCCATCTCTTAACGTATAGCCTTCGAGAACATCCATTTGAGGCAATGGATTGGGAGGGATGCTAGTTTCTAGTGTTTAATGAGCTCATTTAATTGTGTATTCCACTAAAGTGATGGTAATTGAAAAAGCGAATCAATTTTTAGAATCAAGGACATGAGGTATGCACCATGCATTAAAGAATCATTTTTTCTCTTTGTGGCGTTTATCTCCAAACAAATTGCTTTCAACCCAAAGAAGTTTACAGTTTGGTGGGAGCTAAATGAGATAGGGCAGATGAGGTTAATATAATCAAATCAAATGGATCGTCTTACCACAACAGTTTTAGACTATTTGCGACCTCATGTTAGCATGTTGTGCTCTCGATGCAAAGGATGAAATATAATAATGCACTAGATTTCACACTTGGGTTTGATGTTTAAGCTCGTCATCTTGAATAATATATATCACTCCATTAATTGGATAAAATTTTAATATTGGATGTTTCATAATATGAGCCATGCATGAATTCTTCTTATAACAGTTATATGTGTTATCTTCCAAAATTATTTAATTCTTACTTTTACTTTGCTCTTAGTGTAATCCACTTCTAAAGAAGTCTTTAGGATCATAAACTTAAATGATGAACAACTAGTGAATCAAATGAAAAGAATTCATGTTTGCTTTGAATCAAATTTAAATGATGTACTCGGAAATTTATGATGGATCGATTCAAGTGCCACCACTCATGATTCCAATTACGTGCATGGGTTTATAAGGATCGGGCGCAAATTAATGCAGAATATTACATTCTTATGGCCAATGGTGCAAAAGTGGAGATTAATATTATAGGGATCTATAGGTTAAAGTTAGAGTCAGGATATTATTTAGACCTAGATAACACTCTTTATGTGTCACATAGTCTGGTTTTAATTAAAGCTAGGCACGAACCGACTCGACTTGACCAACTCGACTCGTCTGACTCGTTAGACCTTACTCGACCCGAACTGAATGGGTGAGTCGATCTGAACTCAAAGCGAGTCAATCTAAACTCAACTTGACCCAAAACTCGATCCATCAGACTCGACCTGATCCGAAACCCGACTTGACTCGGATAGTCAGGTAAAGTATATAGAGTGGGTGTACATGTCAAATTCAAGTGGCTGTACATGTCAAATCCAAGTGGCTGTACATGTCAAATCCAAGTGAGAAAGATGGGGGTGTACATGTCAAATCCCAAAGAAGAGATCGGAAGTGGATTGCGTAGTGAGTAACTCACTACGATTAGCATACTGAGTAAACTCTGTGAGGTCCACCATGATTTATGTTTTTTATCTGCTCCGTCCATCCATTTTCCCAGATAATTTTAGGGCTTAAGCCCAAAAATGAAGCATATTCAATGTTCAAATGGACCACACCATAGGAAATAGTTGAATTGAAATTCTACCGTTGAAAATCTTTTAGGGACTACAAAAGTTTTAGATCAAGGTTATATTTGTGTTTTCCATTCATCCATATCCATATGATCTTATAAACAGGTTGGATGACAAATAAACATCATCGTGGGGCCTAGCAAGGTTTCAACGGTGGAAATCATTATCCCCACTATTTCCTGTGGTATGATCCACCTATCTTTGGATATGCTTCAATTTTAGGCTCAACCCCTTAAATTAGACGAAAAAAGGGATAGACGGCGTGGATATACCACATACATTTAAGGTGGGCCCAAATCATTTTACTCAGTACCATAAGAGCGTACTGAGTAACTCAGTACATAATCCAATTTCAAAGAGATCCAAAATAGTTAGCAATTGCGGAAGTGGATTGCATAGTGCTACGCTTAGTGTACCGAGTAAACTCTGTGAGGTCCACCATGATTTATGTATTTTATCCTCACCGTCCATTCATTTTAAGAGATAATTTTAGGTCTTGAGGTAAAAAAATGAGGCATATCCCATGTTCAAATGGACCACACCACAGGACACAGTTTAATTGAATTTCTACCGTTGAAAAATTCTTGGGGGCCACAGAAGCTTTGGATTAAGCTTAAATTTATTTTTTACCTTCATCCATGTCTTTATGATCTTATGAAGAGGTTGGATGAGAAATAAATATCACTGTGGGGCTAGAAAGGTTTCAACGGTGGAAATCATTACCCACACTGTTTCTAGTGGTATGATCCACTTGATTTTGGATGTGCTTCAATTTTTGGCTCAGCCCCTTAAATTAAATGGAAAAACAGATGGACGGCGTGGATAGACTACATACATTCAAGGTGGGCCCAACTGTAGGCAATCTGATTTCAACAACAGCACTCGCGCGCTAGAGAGAGAGAGAGAGGTGAGGCGATACAATAATAGGCACAGAATAGGGTGGAAGGGCTACGAGCGTGTAGGACGGCACAACAGGGATGGAGGACACCGTGCAATTGTAAGAGGAGATATGGCCGTATAAAAGAGTGGGTGACATCCTTTCCTAGTCAAAAAAGAGAAGCATAGAAGTCGTACTTGATTTGACTCGATATTTTTTATCGGGTCGGACTTGGTTCGGATTAGCCCAACCTACACCCGAACTCAGATCGAGTCACGTATGTTGGACTCGATACCGAATTGAATCAAGTTTGGGTCAAGCCTTTTTCAAAACTGGATAGAGTCAGGTTAGACCTAACTCGGTCCGACTTGACTTGATGCTCACCTCTAGTTTTAATATCATGTCTCGAAACTAAAGTATATACATTCTCTTTTAGAAATAAAAAGTTTGTATTATTAGGTGGTCCAGATATCATTAGCCTTGGCACATTAGTAAATAACCTATATTACTTAGATATCAATAATTTGTACTTCTAACCTAGGCATATACATGTGAATAAGAACATGAATGTTGGCATAAAAAAATTGATGAAGAACAATTTTTTAATGTTATGTGACAAGTAACTTGGCCACATTTCTTATAAAAGAATTTAAAAGTTTGTTAAATATGAAATTTTAGGTGGCTTGGACTTCGCAAACTTTATATTCTATTAGATTACATAAAAGTAAAGCAAGAAAGAATAAGAGGTTGGGTATCACCAGAAGTATTGATTTCTTAAAAGTGATACATACATATATATGTGATCTATTCTCTATGATTATTTTAAATAGACATATGCTTTATCACATTTATAAATAACTATTCTCATTATGGGTACTTATACTTAATACATAATAAGTCGAATGCTCTAAATATGTTTAAGATTTTTAAAGTTAATGTCAATGATCAACTTGATAAAAGGATTAAGGTTTTTAGATTTGACCGTAGTGGGAAGTATTATAGTAGATATGACGAATCAGAATAGAATCTAACATCATTCCCTAGATTTCTAAAAGAATGTAGAATCATCAATCAATAAACCAACCCGGTATCCCACAATAGAATTGTGTAGCTGAGAGATAAAATATAACTTTAAAGAACATGATCAAGTCCATGATAAGTCATTCAATCCTTCTGCAGTCATTATAGGTTAATGCAATAAAAATATTGGCATACATCCTTAATCGTGTTCCAACTAAGACTGTCAACAAAACTCCATTTAAAATGTGGACGAAAAAAAAAATCGAATATAAACCACCTCCACTATGGGATTGTGTCGTTGACGTAAGGATGTATAACCCTAAAGGAAATCAAATTACACCCGAGGACCATTAGTAGTTATTTTTTTAACTATACTAAAAGGTTAAAAGGATTTAGATTTGATTATTCCTCTCATACTCTAAAGATAATTGAATCAGAAACTGTAAAATTTCTTGAAGACAGCAAAAGTAATGCACAATATAAAAACTTTATCTTTGAGGAGTAAAGGATGACTGAGCCAATATCAGTTACAAGAGAATATCAATCTATTCGTCATTCCATAAATGAGAATTTAGTAAAAGATCGATTTCAGGATCCACAAGATACTCTCCCAATGGAAGAAATGCCCAATCAAGAATAAGTATCTTTAAGGAGATCCCATAGGGAGAGAACATTAACAATACCCGACGACTACGATATATATCTTTAGAAACATAAGTTTAAGATATGTATGAAAGATGACCACGAATATTGAATCTTACACACAAGTCAAACAAAGGATTAATTTCCATTGATGAATCAATGTCATCAAAGATGAATAAGTCTATAATAGATAACGACATTCGGGATCTAGTCGATTTACCCAAAAAGGTTATACTAATTAGTTGTAAATGGGTTTATAAAACTAGTGAAATGCTAAAAGAAAAATTGAAAACTATAAAACCTCATTAGTCATTAAGGGGTTTATCTATAAAAAATAATAATAATAATAATAATAAAAGCAACGAATTTAAGAAGATTTTCTCATCAATCTCTAAAAATGACATCTTCTTTATTATTTCAGCATAAGTAATTTAATACAATCTCAAGTTATAATAGATGGATGCAAAGGCAGTATTTTTCAAGGAGGAACAAAATAAGAATGTATATATGGTATAGTCAAAAGGTTTCATGATCCATGGATCTAGACATCTGATATGTAAGCTAAAGAGGTCCACAAACGATCTTAAGTAAGCATCGCATTAGCAATATTTGAAATTTCATGAAGTGATTTCTTCATATGGTTTTTTTTTAATGCTACTAATTAATGTATATACATAAAGGTTATTAGGAGTAAGTTTGTAATCCTAGTGTTATATGTCGATGATATTTTGCTACAATGCAACGATAAAGGGATGATACATGATGTCAAGAAATTTTAATTATATAATCTTGAAATGAAAGATCTTACAACCACATCATTTATTATAAGTATAGAGATAACACGAGAGAGCAAAAAGTGTTATGGAACTGTCCTAGAAAATTTGAATTCAAATGATACTTAGCAGATGTAACATGCAGACTTGTGCACTAAGAGCGGCACTTGTCGTCAAAAGTGAAAAGTTTAATCTCTTACAATGTACCAAGAATGATGTCGAAAGAAAATGAATGCAGGATATCTCATATGCATGCATATGTAATTGGAAGCATTATGTATGCACTGGTTGTAATCGACTTGATATGGCCTATATAATCGGAATACTTGAAAAATACATGTTAAATCTAGAAACGAATCATTGGAGAATTACAAAGAAAGTGATGTGGTTCTTGCAAAGGATAAAGGATTTCAAGCTCACATACAAACTAACTAATCGGTTGAAGCCGATTGAATATATGGACTTAAACTTCACTGAGTGGCTTGACAGCAAGAAGTTCATATCAGAATATATTTTCATGATGGCCGATGAAGCTGTTTCGTAGAAGAGTGCAAAAAAAGACTTCTACAATTTCATCCACCATGAAAGTAGAATTTATCATTTGTTATGATGCTACTTGTCAGGCGATCTAGTAATAAAATTTTATCTAAGGGCTTTAAGTTATGGATTCAATTTTTAAAGGTTTTGAGAATCTATTGTACTAACATTGTAAATGTATTCTTCTCTAATAACGATAAAAGTTCATTTAACTCGAAGCACATCAATATAGAGTTTTTGGTCGTAAATAAAAGAATTCATAATTATCTAATATATGTAAAACACATTAGTGTGAAGCTAATAGTTGTAAATTCACTGACTAGGCCTTACCTCTTGGGGCATTCATGGAATTAATGGATGATATGTAATTGGTAAGCATTAAATATGTATTTAATTAGTAAAAGATATAAATACTCTAATTATGTGCGTATTTCAATTTTATTCATTACAGTTGACATTTTAGTTTTTTATGGCATTATAATTTTTGTTCCTTAAAGTATAGTTTTTATGCGCAGATTAAAGTGAATATGATACCTTAAAGTTTTTTAAGCGTAAGACATCTCTTGTAAGAGATTATAGGACCGTATGAAAATCTACATGAAAGGCCACATTGTACATGAAATTTTCATATCATGCTCCCTAACTATTAGAATTCATATTGTTGAGAGTATTGTTATTTGTGATAATGCAAGTTTCATTACAGCAGTGATGAGTGCTATAGTCCCATAGCAGTAGTCTCAATGGACTAAATTATTCATGATACTACTTATGATATATAATAAATATCTAGTAAAGTCTTTGAGCTCGTATAGTATATACTAGATATATATAATCCATTGCAAATACATGTTGATATCATAAATGGTATAGGTGAGAGAATGTTAGAAGTGTACCGGACATTGGCAATCAGAGCATGGTGATGAATGGTTTGGATTATTGAAAATAGTTGAAGGTGGGGTCCACAATTATATGGCGTGTATGTCCTCTCTATGCCCATCAAAGTACCGTCCCGAAGAAAGAGACTGTGTTATACTAGAATTCTCTCTCGTAAGACAAAAAGGTATGCAGGAAAACATGTCGGTGGCAAGCTGACGATGGGCAAACTACTGACCTTGACTCTAAACAGTATAAAAATGATGTCATGATCCTTGACTCTCCTCACGGTTCGATTTGCAGATTTCCATTGTGTAGACCTGACAAAGAGAAAAAAGATTCGGTTGTATTATCATCTTCTTTGGCAAGCTCCGTTCTCCATTGTTAATGGTGGACATCTCTCTCATCCTAAGTAAGGATCTAAATCCCCTTCCTTTCGATGCACAATAGACAACTTTCATACACATCTATACAAGTGGAAATAATCTCTAAGATTGTTCTAATAGGAATACCATACAGTGTTATTTTTTCTCTCACAAACAAAGACATCTATCTTTGTTGAATCATTCATTTTTAACTCTATGTACCAATCATCCATAATAAATACCTGATGATTGGTATCTTTCGAATAACCATTTAGTTTTGATAAAAATAGTAGGAAAATATCTACTCTAATAATCATTCATTTTTTATGGTGATTTATATCTTGTTGTTAGCACTCTATTAAGTAAGATAGAAATATAGTATCCATCCATTCATATGGGTAATACAATTGCTGGTTCCATACCATTCTAGTGATTCATTAAGTATCACTGAGTGATACAATTACAATTATTACTCTCTTCACCGCTACCTAGCACCTAGATGCCTCCAGTTGAACTAAACTTTTGAGTTGACCTGACTTGGCTGGATATAGTCCTAGTCGAAATTTTGAAATTTTAAATCATTCATAAAACACTCAAATGACAATGAGATTTTGGGTCTTCTTTGGTCATATTCATACACCAGTAGTCTAGCAAATTCACCTAAATTGTACACCACTTTGGTTAGATGGGTCAATCAGAGCCAGTCAATAGGTAGACCTAACATGAAAAGGTCGTAAACAGAGATCACCCGTTGGGACTAGCCCAAGTCCTAAATACCAGTACAAAAATCGAATTGCAGAATGACAAATAAAGAATAATCCAATCATGAATATTCAATAGAAGATTTCCCATGGTTGGATGGTTATTATCATCTTAAAAAATGTCATGCAGGGTCCATATCTTAACTGTGTCCAATCACCATGCACATTACACATTTCCAAAGACCCCATAGACCTAAGTTCCACCGCGCTCGTTGTCTGCAACATGCTTTGTACCGGTACATCAGATATTGGCCCAATCAAGAGAAATGATCATATACAGCCATTGTAACACCTGGTTCTTATAACTCGAGGATTGTTGCTGACGTATGAGAACCCGAGCATTTCGTCATAAAGTGGACTAACATACATCTAATTAGTAGCAATTATCATAACACCAAATAAGATAACTACTGCATAAACTAAGGATATCAAGAGTAATAATAAAGAAGTTTAATACAAGTAAATGGAAGCAAAGTGAAATCCCTCAGCAGAGGAATTTTTATTACAATTCAAGTAAAACGCAAAGTTTAAAACATGAAAATATATAAATCCTAAATATCAGTTGAGGTCCAACAGCTCAACTATATCAAACATAGTCCTTCCTCATCAAGCTCCTCTTCAATCATTTCTGGAATCCCAACTAAGGGGTCTCCTTCCATCATCATACCTATGTCTATTTGGTGCAACCGCACGATAGGGTGAGTGATAAACTCAGTGAAAATTTTTCTCAAAGATTCATGCATATCAAAGTATTCCAACTTAGTTTAAACCAACATATCCATTTTATAAAGATAGTAATATCATATGTACATATGCATGAATGTATGAATGTATGCTCAAGTCACAGATCTGGGGATGTATATTCAGCTGTCAAAAGAAAAGGTCACCCACAGTAGACTAACTACCTGGAAAAGACCATGTAGATGAGTGCGCCCAAGGATGTCCAACCTCCTGAAAAAGTACTCAAGATATACCCGAGGAGGTCCTAATACCCGGAAAAGCCTCATGTAAAGAGAGAGCAGCCCATAGTGGTACAAATGCACATATTCTGAGGGTTTAACTGAAGTATTAGAACTCTTAGTAAACCTAGTAGAATGTGGCTTACATCGAGCACTCAGTAAAGCTCACATGTCATGCGTGGATGTTATGCTCCATGGTACTCATGTACATTCCTTAGATTTGACAAGATTGTTTCTTATATCATAACCACAATCAAATCTTAAGGCTCTTTACCAAAATATCACACGTCCAAACATGAGTTCAACATGGATCTTTTAATTTCTCTAGGCTCAAATAAGGGCCCACAAATATGAAAGTTAATCTCAAGTATGATTATATTATTTGAAATAATTGAGAGTTTCTTTCCACCTTTTCTACAAAAGAAGTTATTCCATAAGTATTCTTCATCATAACCATTATAATCTTACGTAGTTTCGATGCTCATGTCATATATATTAGAAGTATGCTTACATTCAAGCATTCATTAATATAACGTAGAGGTAACAAGAACAAATTCTACACAAATGATCAATCAATATGGAAATAGAATACAAGGAATTTAAGCATTATCTCGTGTCCATCAATACTGAATAGGAATCAAAAGATTAAATTCATGTTTAACATGTTTTAAAACCTATCCACACACTTAATTCAAACTAAATTGGAAATTAGAGAATGTAAGAAGCAATGAGGGCAATTCCTCACTATACAATTTATAACTTAATTAATATGAAAATCTCTATTTCATATCATGACTAGTAGAAGTGTACCCACAATGAAACAATCATAAATGTGGCATGGAAATCTTAAGACAACATTCTATATCCATGGTTAATAATTATAGAGTTAGAGCAATAGAGATTAAAAAGTTGCTTCATAAATATCAACATAAACTAAGAATAAGAAGAATGAAATCAATATTTATGATTCTACATGTAACGCCCTGAAAATCGGGGGTCGAGTGTAACTCAACTCCCGAGTTCCAACGCATCACTTATGCAACATGTTTAATGATATTTGAATGTTGTCTGTGTTAGAGCAGTATACATGAATGAGATTATACCAAAGCAGTAATTCATACTCCAGATCAGTTGTATAAAAGCAAGCGGAAGACTTGAATCAGATAAATATGTATGTAAAGAAACAAAATAATCGATTCATTATCCAGAGTATGAATCCTTCACGAGTCACAATATACATGTCCACAATGTAAACAAAATGTCAAAATAAACTAGGTACAATCTCAGAAATCCCATCGATCCCCTACGCACTTAGTCGGCCGCCATGAATCGCATATACGAGAACTCATCCTGGTCCTCGTCAGAATCGCCTCGCCTCTAGAATAGCCGGATCACCTATACCGAGACAGAGTCCGGTTGGTGTGCGCAACACCGTCCCGTAACGTGGGAGTGAGTAGCTAACTCAAGTGGAACAAGAAGATATAAGTTATCATGTTACCAATACGAATTAAGCAAGAATGATAAAGCAAGAAATCAAACACTCCTAGCTACTCGATTAATGCAAGTATGAATGCGGTATGATGGATGCCCTCTCCGACATACTCCTCAAGCGACACCATCTCACGTTCGCGCATGTTTACATCCCACGGTGCTCCACATCTTCCGGCAATTGCGATGCATGATGAGTATGATTACCGAGTTTTTAATTAGTTCATTTCAAACAAATAGGATTGGGAAACTAAGGTACCTCCCTTGTATCATATCCAAACATGATCCAATCTAGGGTCGTCGGTCCCTAGTTAATATCGACGATAGTGTGTTTTCTAGGTCACGAGAGGCCGCTGTGGCTACATTACGCACAAAGGTTGCACCACTCCCCATCACCCCTTAAACGATTCATCACGATACAACTATACGAAACAGCCTAGTTCATATTCTATATGTCGCGGCGAACCCTAAGGCACGCCGCAACTTCGAATATGCTCGCGGTCACTACAAAGGGCGCTGTGGCATTTGTACACACAAAGACCGCACCACTCCCCCATCACCTTATCGGTGTAGGCGACAGGACAATATAGTGTCCCATACCACCATAATCGGCTCACGAGTTGAGTTACTCACTGGTCACTACGGGGAGGCACGTAGCCCCAGCGTAGGCCGACAGCTCGACCACGGTGTCCCATACCACCATGCCCGGCTCATGAGTCTTAGCGGATCGAGGTACCATGGTTAACGGGATTTTCACCGGTAAGTTTGGTACCCTGGTTCAAGCATTAGCGACCAGACATTGTGAACATACATAAGGCATACGGTTTACTGACATGTTCGGCTAGCTCGAGCGCACAACAAGTTGGGCGATATGAGGCGCAGAAGCACCTCGTGTGGCCAACCACTATCGCCAACCGAGGTACGACACGAGTTCACCAACACATCGTGCGTGGCGGAACGAATCCCAACCACATCTTCAAGTTTGATACCGGATGCTTGACTACGAACGTAGTCCCAAGCTCAGTCAAATCCTAATCCATAGCATGTGAAATACGGCATGATAACATGGTAATTCAAGAACACTAGCAAGCATAATATAAAGCATAACATGAGGTATGTTAATAACAAGTCACAAAGCATGTTCAAAAGCATGTTATAAAGCATTATGTAAATAAGTATACAAATACTTACATTTCGTAGGCGAGTGGTTAGAGTGAACAACCACATGGAGAGTGTCCTATGCGACTCTAAGGCAACCGAGAATCCCACCTCAGCACCTACCTAAGATTCTAACACTTAAGCACTTACACTCACAAGTGAATTCTCCAACACTTGGAATGCAATAGTTCAACATACATGACGTATGCTAGGGAAGTGTGTACTAGGGTTGTCCCTTTACCGAGATAGTATTTTATACATATACAACATATTCATACAGCAAATAAACATAGCAAACACATCAGCAAATTTTATACGTATAGGGTACTTTCACGTATACCCAATTTCGACATACATAGTGTTTACAAAGGAACATAGGTTTCGGCGATTCTTTTCGCCAAGCTAGTATTTTAATCATGTATTGTATAATCATACATTAAATACATATGTCAAACATTATTCCAAAAGAAATACGTATACGGTATTTCTACAATACGTAATTTCGACATACGGCGCATTTACAAGTAAACATATAATTTGGCGATTCCTTTCGCCAAACTAGTATTTTATTCATATGTTATATAATTAAACATTAAATAAACATGTCAAGCATTTGTCCAAAAAAAACGTATACGGTATTTATACGTATACCTAGAATATGTGAAATTCCATATCTCACACCGTTAATCAAAACAGAAACGAAAGCACTTTGTACATGTGCAATTGCAAGCGAGATCATGAATCTACCATTATCCGACATTGAAAGCGTTGAAAACCGTAACTTATAAGCTTAAAGTCCTCACCTTCGCCTTTGGAAACGGAGCGAATCGGCCAAGGGTGATGGATCTTCCGTCTACGAGCGATTTCTAGCCTAAAGAGCGGAATCTGTTAGTCTAATACATCCTACCTCGATTCCAACTCAAATCAGACCTAGGGTTAGGGTTTCTTACCTTCAAATGAGGTGGAAAACACCGGAAATCACTTAGAACGGAGCGGTGAAGGCCGTGTGGTGAGCCAATGTGGTGGAGGAAGATTGGCAACAATCTCCAAGTTCTTCTCTCTCTTTTCTCTCTCTTCCTCTAGGGTTTCTTGCAAAATTCGTATGGCTGTGAGAGGGGCTGTTCTAGGCCCCTTTTATAGCCTCAAACATTACGGAAATAGACTCGGGTTCATGGGGTACTGCCTATATAGGATTTTCGACGCTTTTCCTACTCAAAAGGGGAGTTCTGGTAGCCCTCTTTGAACCAAACGTCAGACTTAAGCTCACCACCAATGGATCTACGTGGGATTACGTTTTTGACTCATTCGGATACGCAGATCGCACGTGGCGGACCACTTTCAGTTCGACGGTCAGTGGGCCACGATCGAAATTCCAAATACATGTAAATGTTCCTGAAATTTTTCTTAATCCCAGGGTGTAATTTGGTCCGATTCCTGACGGTCAGGTTGTAATACTGACGCGTCAACGAACGATGCGGATCACTATTCCAGATATTTATTTTGGCTTATGAATAGTGTTTTCACACTACCTCGCTCCGATTCGAAACGAATGGCCGTGGAACATCGGATAAGGCTGATTTTTGAGATGATTGTTAAGCCCAAAGGCGGTCCTAGTTCCTTAGCTTCGGGTTAATCGGACTCCGATGTGCGATCTAGACCTAATACAAAGTTTCGTTTCATTCCCGAGAAGCGAGACGGGAAATGAGTTTGGTTCTAAACTTTAGGGTAACCTAGCGTCACACTGTTCGCAAGTTTTGGGTCTTGCAGATTGTATTTAAAGCGATCCTAACGGATTTCATAGTTAATTGAGTTTAGTACTCAGTTAACTTTGTTAAATTTCTAAGGGATTTAATCCTACGGGATTTCTTCGAGGTGGTACTCGACCCAATGTACTGAAATTTTCGTGTCGTTACAATCTACCCCCCTTAAACAAAAATTTCGTCCTCGAAATTTATACCTGTTCGTACTCCTCGAGAATCTGAGGGTAGTTCTTCCTGACTTCGGCCTCAGTCTCCCAAGTAGCTTCCTCCTCAGAATGATGTGTTCAAAGTACCTTCACAAGTGGGATGACCTTGCTACGCAAGCGACTGCACTCCTTCTGTCAAGGATGCGCGTCGGGCGCAACACATATGTAGCATCCTCGCTCAACTGTACCTGCTCCCATCTGATGATATGCGAAGGATCAGGAACGTACTTCTTCAGCATAGATACATGAAATACGTTGTGTACGGAAGCAAGCGGTGTAGGCAAGGCGAGACGATACGCCACATTACCCACTCGGTCCAGTATCTGAAATGGACCGATAAACCCTCAGTGTGAGTTTCCCCTTCTTCCCAAACCGAAGGACTCCTTCATAGGGGAAACCCGAAGGAACACATGATCACCGACCTCGAACTCACGGCCGCCACCTCGTATCGGCGTAACTCTTCTCATGTCTCGCTCTGCATACGTGAGTAATCGATGCCCGATAATGTCTACCTTCTCTCGTAGTCGCGCCGAACCAACTCCGGCCAATCGGGCTACGCTCTCCAACCTCGCGCCCAACAAGCGGTGCTCTACAAGGTCGACCATATAGAGCCTCATATGGTGCCATGCCAATAGTCGCACCGGAAGGCGTTGTTGTAGGCGAACTCTGCTGCGTACGGAAGACAAGTCATCCCAACCGTCCTCAAGTCCAACACACATGCTCGCAACATATCCTCCAGACCGATTCACTCGCTCGTACGCCCATCGGTCGAGGATGAAACGCCAGATCTTGAACTTCAACTTCATACCCATCGCCTCCGGATACGAGTCCGTAAGATGGATGTGAACCGCGTGTCTCTCGTCCGACACGATCTCCAAAGGAACCCCGTGCGGAGACGGACAATCTCCCGATATACAATTTAGCCTCGCTCTGCTGCGGAGTTCGTAACTCGATAGGGAGGAAATGGGCCGATTTGGTCAACCGGGTCCACAATCACCCAAATGGAATCGTGCCCCTTCCTCGTCTTCGGCAACCCCGATATGAAGTCCATGGAGATGAAGTCCCACTTCCACTCCGCTATAGGCATGGGCCGAAGGCCCAGAGAGGTCGGCGATGTTACGCGCTTCTTGACTGGCCGGCACGTCGACATCGAGACACATACTCGGAATGTGGGCCTTCATGTTATCCCACCAATACGTCCGTCTCATATCTGGTACATCTTCGTGCTACCAGGGATGCATCGCAAACTTCGACTATGGGCGGACTCGAGAAGCTCGCGTCTCAAGTCGAGCACATCTGGAACACATAGGCGGCCACGAACCGTAAACCCCATCGATCCAACTCTCCACTCGAGTCCACGGCGTCGCTAGCCTGCTCTCGAAGCTCAGACAGCCGTGTATCGCCCTCCTGGGCCTCAACAATCCTGTCATCAATAAGTGGTCGCACCCGAACGTGCGCAACACACTCAAATGGCTCCTCGACAGTGAGTCTCTGCTCGAAGTCCCGCACAAACTCTACCATATCCCACTCGGCTATCATCAGCGGTGCCGCAAATGCAATCGCCTTCTTGCGGCTCAACGCGTCTGCCACAAGGTTCGCCTTGCCAGGATGGTAGGATACCTCGAACTTGAAGTCCTTCAAGGTCTCCATCCATCGGCGCTGTCTCATATTCAAATCTCGTTGCGTGAATATGTATTTAAGGCTCTTGTGGTCGCAGAAAAGCTCGAACTCCTCACCATAGAGGTAATGTCTCCAGAGCTTCAATGCAAAGATGACAACCGCCAACTCCCGAGGTCATGTGTAGGGGTAATTCTCCTCGTGCTTCCTTAATTATCTCGAGGCATACGATATCACCCTATCTTTCGCATCGCACACACAACCCAAACCAACGCGAGACGCGTCAAGATACACCGTGTATTTCACCCCTTGCTCGGCAATACTAGCACAGGGGCGGACGTCAACTTGTCCTTCACTTTCTCCTTAAAGCCGCCTCCGCCTTCTCATTCCAGCGAACTTGTCCTTCCGAGTTAGGCGAGACAAGTGGCACAGGCGATCTTCGAGAAATCCCGAATGAAACGTCCGTAGTATCCACCAGGCCAAGGAAACTCCTCGCCTCTCGAATCGATTCAGGCTCCGCCGCCAATCCCGAACCGCAGCCTACCTTAGCAAGGTCCATCGTTGCTATCCCATCCTTGGACACTACATGTCCCAGAACTTGACTTCCTCCCGCCGTAAGTCGCACTTCTTATCTTCAGCGCAAACAACCGGTTCTTCTTCAGTGTCTCCACGCTCGCAAGTGCTCCTCGTGCTCCTCCCGACTCGTGGAGTATATCAAGATGTCATCGATGAAGACGATGACGAATCGGTAGAGGAAGGGCCGAAATACCCGGTTCATCAGATCCATGAACACGGCTGGTGCGTTCGTCAGACCGAACGACATCACTAAGAACTCGTAGTGCCCAAAGCACGTTGTTCACTCCCCAAGTATAGGGTTGTGATGTAGTAATAATCTCGGTAAGACCGAGGTCGAATCCACAGGGACTGAAACCTGTACGCTTTCTAAAAATAACCAGATCTAGAACTAGGCTAAGATGAAATCTAAACCAATTTTGATTTGAGGAATAATGGTGAAATAATTAATCTAAAACTTAAGAAGAATTCAGAAAAGGGAAACTAGGGATTCAGAGGATCCACTTGTAGAGATCAGGGAGATCTTATGCCTAGTATTATAAATCAGGAAAATTAACTGAACTGCCATTGATATAGATTTCAAGAGATGAGAGGTATATGAATTAGGATGGATTCCATCACCAAACCATGCCCAGGAGACATAGCAAACAACAGAATTAAACTAATTACCAACCAATCAATGTATGAAGGTTAGGAAGGGTACCAACATCCAACCATGCCCAGGAGACGATGGTGAACAACAGGGCTTCCTGACGTCATAAACATAAAGAGAAAAAGAACATGCTCAAAGCCATTGCAGACCCACTGTAATTTCAGTCACAACAGCCCATTAAAGACTGAGAACATTCCCTTAATTAAATCCAAATCAATATCAGATCAGTCTAAACAAAAGGCACAAGCAAAGAGGCCTCCCATCACGCTACAAGCTTCACCTCTTAGCCCTAGCTAAGAGGTTTAGCTACTCATGAACATAATGAGGCTAATCTCTTACTTGAACATAAAATAGAACAAGGAAGAAGAAAAAAAATTAGCCTCAACCGTGCTTCTTCACCGTGAATTTCATAATCAACTCAAAACCGAGCTCCCTGCTCTGTGCTGCCTCTCGTTCCTTGCTCCCACCATAGATCCCTCTGCTGCCTCTCGTTCCTTCTCCTTTATAGTTGTTGCTGGAGATCGGCTAAGACGCAGGGAGGTGCGTACAGTGGAGAGTCCGTGCGAAACACGGCTTAGACAGTTGTTTAAGCAACCGTAAAAATCAGAAATCTCTTTGCTGTGGACACTGCTTATCCGTCCGAAAAACAGCACCGAATCTCCTTCTTCCCATGCTTGTTTTCTGAAAGGAAAACGTCCCTTGGGGCGTTTTGGACAAGCCTACACGATGGACGGTTCGGATTACCAATCCGATCATGATCAGGTTCACAAAACCGGCCCACAGCGGCCGGTTTTGTCGGGTGCGCGAACAGGGTACGCGAAAGCTTTTCGCTGTGGCGCCGGTGGGGTCCACTTCGACGTAATTTTGAGAAATCCAATCCGTCCACTCGATTGCTCGTGAAAAACCGGTCGAATATGATCGGATTTGGGTCGGCTTCGTTGAGACTCACAGTGTTTTTCTTGTGACCATCCAACCTGCGTCGAAGCCTTCATCTTCCTGCAACATTCACGAAAATTCGGAACTACGTTGGAGTGTGGTCGGTTTGACCTTCTGATTACAATGAGCGGATTGGATCATCACTATGTGTGATGATGGTGGCCCACCTGCACCTGACCGCAAGTCCCTGTTGCGAATAACGGACTCTGTCTCCGTTTTGAAAACGAAAATCGGATCGGCCGACATTGTGATTTCTTCTGGCTTTGGTGCACCGAAAGTGCACACTAGTGTGCACTCTCACTCCTTGAAGTGGGTCCCACCTTGATACTCATGATAAATCCACACCGTTCATCTGGTTTCCCAACTAATTTAAGGGGTTGAGACCAAAATTGAAGCATATCCAAAGAGTAGGTGGGCCCCAAATTGCTGATGTATGGGCTGATCTGACCGTTGGGCTACTTCCACAGGGGTCGAACGGGTGAAAATCGACGTGTATGGTTTATTTGAGGTCTTCTAGCTATATATGAAAATTTGAGCTGAATGGATGGTGGGAACCCTGCGATATTGCATTCTGTACCAATTTCAGGCCACTCGAGTTTCAGTTTCTTGATTTTCTCGGATCCCTGGTGTGTAATTCCGTTGATCTTAGTCCCCTGGGGTCCATCTCATGCTTTGGTGACAGTGGAGTGTCAAATCCATGCTTTTACTATCAGTTTCCAGTCAACGCTCCTGATTGCATCCTGCAACAAAACACAATTAAAATACTCCGTTAAACATTATTGTGTATGTAAAATCTGGCAGTAACTAGGGTCTGATATGCAATATTTAACCCTCAACACACGTCCTGAAGGCTGTCTTCTGTACGTCCTCCTCTCTCACGCGCAACTGGTGGTACCCTGACTGGAGATCAATCTTCGAGAAATACTTCGCCCCTCTCAACTGATCGAACAGATCGTCAATCCTGGGCAAAGGATACTTGTTCTTCACCGTGACCTGGTTCAACCTACGGTAATCAATACACAACCGTAGCGACCCATCCTTCTTCTTCACGAACAACACAGGTGCTCCCAAGGAGACACACTAGGTCGAATAAAACCTCTCTCTACAAGTACGTCGATTCAGTGTCCGCGGCTCCTCCATCTCACATGGAGGCATACGATAAGTAGGCAATGAGATGGGCGTCGCACCAGCGTAAGATCTATCGTAAAATCAATCTCACGCCGGGAGGTAAACCCGGATAGTCTCAAACACGCCCGCAAAGTCTCGAACCACCGGCGTACTATCTACTTTGTCGGACCATCGGTCGGCACAAGCAAAGCGGATAACAATCAACTCGACAGGGCCAACGGACCCTTGCCGCAGAACGTGAAAGCCGTGCCATCGGTCCATAGGCCGTCACGATCCGAGTGTCGCAATCTACCTCCGCCCTCATCCTGGTGAGCCAATCCATACCAAGGATAACGTCGTAGTGCCATAGCGGAGCAACAATGAGGTCGACGAGCACCGTGCCGCTACCCAAAACTACCGAGCAACCCTCGCATAATCGTGTGACATCCGAACAAGTCCCGTAGTCGTAGTGAGTCTCATTCCCTTAGTGGGAATCGTATGCAAAGATAGGCGCTTCACCGCCCCACAAGAAATAATAGAAGTAGTGGACCCAGTGTCCACCAATAAAGAGACGGGAGTGTCGCGAATAAAAGCCGTACCCTCGAAGGCCGTCGGAGCTGAAACCGACGTCTCAGGCGCCTCAGCTACAAGAGTATGAACACGAGCTGCTGGCGGTTCGGCTGAGGAGCCAAGGGTCGCTGTGGCGGCACGGCGCGGCACAGGAGGTCGGAAGGAAGGATGTGCAGGAGCCGTCTGTAGCGGTGGAGCTGATATAGCCTGTGGGCGAGAACGGCCCATCATCTGTGGCGGAGAGAAACCACTGTCCTTCATCCGCGCGAAGCAACTCCCAATAGGATGACCCTGTTTCCCGCAGTATGTGCAGGTCACAATAGGGCGCCTCGCCTGAGCCCCTGGTGCTGCGATCCTAGGAGGCGAGTCAACACGAGGCCTCTTGCCTAGGATAGGCCCGCTCTGTATCTCCTGCCGTGGCCTCGCAACCATAGTGCCACGTGATCGGCCAACCGGTCCACATCCTGCTCTCGCCGTCATAGTCATGTGAACCGGTCCGCATATGTAGGTATAGTGAGGCAAAGATATCTTCGACCGTATCTCCTGGCCGCAAGCCCAAAGAGAATCGACGCATCCGCATCCGCTCGTCCACTAGTATAGTCGGGACAAAGCGGCCCAACTCGGTGAAGCGGTGCTCGTACTCTGTAATAGTCATGCCTCCTCGCCCGAGGCGCGAAACTCGTCCTCCCGCTCATGCCTAAGTCGGCGGGTAGTATTTCTCATGGAACCGGAACTCGAACGCCTCCCAGGTCCATACGTAGTCCGCCGCGACAGTGCACCGCAACACACCGTCCCACCATAAACTCGCCTCTCTCAAACATGAAGGCGGCCGCCTCTACCGCTCGCCTCGAGCAATGCAAGATCCGAAGCATCTTCGAGATGCGGTCAAGCAAAACTCGCCTCCTCGGGCTATGAGTGCCCATGAACGAAGGAGGCCTCAAGCGCCGAAATCGCTCGAGTAGACCGCGTGTGCCGACATCTCCGGTAGGAGGCACCACGGTGAAGGCAGGGGCACATCCTCACACCGAGCGGAGGCTCGGGGTGCCCTACAGACAAACAGAGTCGTAGGTGGAGTCGCACTACCACCATGTGACAAGGCCTCGCAATAGTGGTCATAAGGCTGCCAGTGCTTGCTGCTGCTGCTGTACCTGCTGCTGATGCATCATCAACATCACCGCTCAAATCTATCGGTCGGCGGAGCGACACTGGGAGTCATGCCGCGCGAAGATGATGGCCGAAATCGCTCACGACCCGGGGCGTGTATGGTGGCAACCCACCGCCGGGACCCGTGGGGGGGCCGATCGGAACCCAACCCACGGTCCGGAAGACCACTACTACTAGAAGGTGTCTGGTCCATGGAGCCAGTCAGACGGAGATGTGCGGTGCTCCGCGTATACTGTCGCGGCATACCCTACACAACACAGGGTACAGCATTGGTGAGATACAGCATAACACACATCATAAAGCGCTTTAAGCATTCCACACATAATTAAAACCAAAGGGGCTACATGCCTTTCATTTACTCAAAATCGTCATAATACATGGATTAAAGAGTTTACATGAACCATGACGGAAATCACATGATAGCCAATACATCTACTAGATCAAACCCTAAACATGCTACTACCTAATACATCATCTGAACGAAAACACAAACCGCCTATCGCGGTAACCAAAGCAAACACAACAAACAACAATATGGATGACTAAGATCCGAAGTAGGCGGTGGAGGAGCGTTCTTATCCTGCGCACAGCACAGGATGGCCTTCAACGTACGGGACATCTTCTTAAAATTCTTCTTCATGTAGGCTTCATTCTCTTCAAGTTTAGTTCGAACTTGACCAATCTCAACCCGAACTTGTCCAATCTCAGCCCGAACTCGTCCAACCTCTTGCTGCAGGGCAGCTTGCCTCTCCTCAAGACGGGCAAATCGCGCATCAGATACATCTCGATCCACACCATGCCCTTGAGCCGCAGGGGGTGAACTCTCCTCTGTGTCCTGAGCCTCAGGTTCTTCCTCCTGTATGTCATCACTGCGCTCCTCATCGCTCTCAGCCTGGAGGTCAACACTCTCCTCACCGGCGCTATCCGACTCATCTCCAGACTCGTCGAGTCGGGCTTGCCGCTGTTGGGGGCCGATCTTCATATTCCTGAGTGTGGCTTCACTTATGATTCGGACCGGTGCAAGATCCTCCATATTCAATCTGAGCCTACATCACGAGCCATCCCGCAGATGACTCCGGCCAAATGGGAGCGAAAGATCGTTCTCGGCAGAGCGAACAACATTAACTATCCGGGATAGGATGAATGTGGGCGCATATGTTGTCCCAAATGGCCCCATCTTGTACAGAAAGTCCACCATCACCCTAGTACATTCCGTGCGGTTACCCCACCGTGGTATACATTGTATGTGAAGATGTGATGGAGCAAATGGAAGTCTTCGACATCTTTGTCGCCGCAATACAATTTCCTCGCTTCCAAGTAACCCGCGACCACGGAGAAATCGCGTGCGGCGATCCCTTTCCCGCGCACTTCTAGAGAAGTCATCACTAGGTCATACTTGACCAAGCGGGATCTTCGTGATTCGAGCCACTTCGTCCACAAGTGATTGTGCGCCTTATGCCCTCACGAAACAAGAACCGAAGAGGCTCTAGTGATGAGTCTATGATGTGAGCGTAGAAAGCGCGAACCGTGTTCTCACAAGCGGGAGACTCGCCTTCAAAAATATGATTCCACCCGATATCTACCAAGTGGTCCATCATCGGGTGTAGGCCAAACATCCTTTCATCTACATGAGCTTCAAATACAACCTTGCGGCCCGCGAAGCGCCCATATTCCATGCCGATCGGGTAAGCATTTCTGCGGGGTGGTCGGGATCCAGGTCTCGCTTCGACCTAAACTCCCGCACGGTGCTTGTGCCAGGCCGGCCCCAACGTCGGATCTTCTTCGGGTATGGGCTGGCCTACTTGGGCCGGCGTCGTCGGCCGCGGTTTTCCTCTTTCCCATGAAGGATAGGATGGAGGAAATGGAGAAAATGGTGGCCACCACACCAAGGAGGGCCATGGAAATTTTCCAAAATGGGGGAACAAAGGGCTGACCTCTTTTATCTTCCACAATCAACAATCCAACAGGTGTGGAAGAAGCTCTAGAGGTAGGAAATGAAGAAGAAACAAGAAGAAAATGGGATGGGTTAGTAGATTACCCGATTTTGAGCTCCAAGGAGGGTTATGAGAGCTCTAACTTGTGGAAATGGGGAAAGGGAGAGGCTAGGGCTGTTGTAGGAGGTAGGGGTGTGTGAGTTATGGAAGGAAATGGAGGGATTGAAGGTTTGGAGGGATGGGTTTTCAGCAAAATCGAAAATGGGGGTGGTGGTGGTTGAAAAGAGGAGAAATGAGGAAGATGGGTGTTTCAGCCCCTTAAAACCCAACCTAATGCCAAAATCGCACGTGCCATGGGGTAGAGGGGACTGAACCGACCAAGTCCACGTTCGGAACCTCGCCGGAAAGCTGACCGGGGCGCGGTCCGCCGCCGGTGCCGCGGTGGCGCCGCGGTCGGGCTTGGCCGGAACCGCGCCGCCGCGGTCTGGCCCTGTTCACCACGCTCCCAGGGTGCCAAATGCACCCTGGCTTGGTCCAAAACTTTAACGGATTAGTCGTGGGGGCCCACGTACTCAGTTTTGTGCCAAAACGGTTAGTTCCGGCAAAGTTCTGATACAATCTGGTTTTTCCTGATTTTTAACTACTCATTTTTGGTAGATTGTGACCTGGACACGTCAATAGACGGTCTAGGAGTGACTTGGGGTCCATAAGTGTGGTCGGGATCGAGTACACACTCGATCAAACTGTCCATGTGCAATGAACTTCGCGAACGGCGAATCGGAGACCCTAAGACTGTTGCTAGATTTTTGCGCACCCTCCTAAGTGTAATGCGTCACCGCACGTAGTGGGGACATAACTCAGTCCTGGTTTAATCAAAATCATGCTCTGATACCAACTTGTAACGCCCTGAAAATCGGGGGTCGAGTGTAACTCAACTCCCGAGTTCCAACGCATCACTTATGCAACATGTTTAATGATATTTGAATGTTGTCTGTTAGAGCAGTAAACATGAATGAGATTATACCAAAGCAAGAATTCATACTCCAGATCGTTGTATAAAAGCAAGCGGAAGACTGAATCAGTATAAATATGTATGTAAAGAAACAAAATAATCGATTCATTATCCGTAGTATGAATCCTTCGAGTCACAATATACATGTCTCACAATGTAAACAAAATGTCAAAATAAACTAGGTACAATCTCTGTAAATCCCATCACCCCGTGACCTAGTCGGCCGCCAGCCGAATCTTGCATATACGAGAACTCCTCCCGGTCCTCGTCAGACGGCTCCGCCTCTAGAATAGCCTGATCGCCTATACCCGAGACAGAAGTCCGGTTGGTGTGCGCAACACCGTCCCGTAACGTGGGAGTGAGTAGCTAACTCGGTGGAACAAGAAGATATAAGTTATCATGTTACCAATACAACCAAGCAAGAATGATAAAGCGAAGAATCAAACACTCCTAGCTACTCGATTAATGCAAGTATGAATGCGGTATGATAGATGCCCTCTCCGACATACTCCTCAAGCGACACCATCTCACGTTCGCGCATGCTTACATCCCACAAAGGTGCTCCACATCTTCCAGTGCACATGCGATGCATGATGAGTATGATTACCGAGTTTTAATTAGTTCATTTCAAACAACAGATTGGGAAACTAAGGTACCTCCCTTGTATCATATCCAAACATGATCCAATCTAGGGTCGTCATCCTAGTTAATATCGACGATAGTGTGTTTTCTAGGTCACCGCAGAGGCCGCTGGGCCATTACGCACAAAGGTTGCACCACTCCCCATCACCCCTTAAACGATTCATCACGATACAACTATACGAAACAGGCCTAGTTCATATTCTATATGTCGCGGCGAACCCTAAGGCACGCCGCAACTTCAGAATATGCTCGCGGTCACTACAAAGGGTCGCTGTGGTCATACACACAAAGACCGCACCACTCCCCATCACCTTATCGGTGTAGGCCGACGACACCGAATATAGTGTCCCATACCACCATAATCGGCTCACGAGTTGAGTTGCTCACTTGGTCACTACGGGGAGGCACGTAGCCCCCGGCGTGAGGCCGACAGGCCGACCACGGTGTCCCATACCACCATGCCCGGCTCATGAGTCTTAGCGGATCGAGGTACCATGGTTAACGGGATTTTCACCGGTAAGTTTGGTACCCTAGGTTCAAGCATTAGCGACCGACATTGTGAACATACATAAGGCATACGGTTCTCGACATGTTCGGCTAGCTCGAGCGCACAACAAGTTGGGCGATATGAGGCGCAGAAGCACCTCGTGTGGCCAACCACTATCGCCAACCGAGGTACGACACGAGTTCACCAACACATCGTGCGTGGCGGAACGAATCCCAACCACATCTTCAAGTTTGATACCGGATGCTTGGACTACGAACGTAGTCCCAAGCTCAGTCAAATCCTAATCCATAGCATGTGAAATACGGCATGATAACATGGTAATTCAAGAACACTAGCAAGCATAATATAAAGCATAACATGAGGTATGTTAATAACAAGTCACAAAGCATGTTCAAAAGCATGTTATAAAGCATTATGTAAATAAGTATACAAATACTTACATTTCGTAGGGCGAGTGGTTAGAGTGAACAACCACATGGAGAGTGTCCTATGCGACTCTAAGGCAACCGAGAATCCCACCTCAGCACCTACCTAAGATTCTAACACTTAAGCACTTACACTCACAAGTGAATTCTCCAACACTTGGAATGCAATAGTTCAACATACATGACGTATGCTAGGGAAGTGTGTACTAGGGTTGTCCCTTTACCGAGCTAGTATTTTATACATATACAACATATTCATACAAAGAAATAAACATAGCAAACACATCAGCAAATTTTATACGTATAGGGTACTTTCACGTATACCCAATTTCGACATACATAGTGTTTACAAAGGAACATAGGTTTCGCGATTCTTTTCGCCAAGCTAGTATTTTAATCATGTATTGTATAATCATACATTAAATACATATGTCAAACATTATTCCAAAAGAAATACGTATACGGTATTTCTACAATACGTAATTTCGACATACCTACGCATTTACAAGTAAACATATAATTTGGCGATTCCTTTCGCCAAACTAGTATTTTATTCATATGTTATATAATTAAACATTAAATAAACATGTCAAGCATTTGTCCAAAAAAAATATATATACGGTATTTATACGTATACCTAGAATATGTGAAATTCCATATCTCACACCGTTAATCAAAACAGGAAACGGAAAGCACTTTGTACATGTGCAATTGCAAGCAGATCATGAATCTACCATTATCTGACATTGAAAGCGTTGAAAACCGTAACTTATAAGCTTAAAGTCCTCACCTTCGCCTTTGGAAACGGAACGAATCAGCAAGGGTGATGGATCTTCCGTCTACAGGCGATTTCTAGCCTAAAGAGCGGAATCGGTTAGTCGGAATACATCCTACCTCGATTCCAACTCAAATCAGACCTAGGGTTAGGGTTTCTTACCTTCAAATGAGGTGGAAAACACTGGGAAATCACTTAGAACGGAGCGGTGAAGGCCGTGTGGTGAGCCAATGCAGGTGGAGGAAGATTGCAACAATCTCCAAGTTCTTCTCTCTTTTTCTCTCTCTTCCTCTAGGGTTTCTTGCAAAATTCGTATGGCTGTGAGAGGGGCTGTTCTAGGCCCCTTTTATAGCCTCAAACATTACGAAAATAGACTCGGGTTCATGGGCACACTTATATAGGATTTTCGACGCTTTTCCTAAATCAAAGGGGAGTTCGGTAGCCCTCTTTGAACCAAACGTCAGACTTAAGCTCACCACCAATGGATCTACGTGGGATTACGTTTTTGACTCATTCGGATACGCAGATCGCACGTGGCGGACCACTTTCAGTTCGACGGTCAGTGGGCCACGATCAGAAATTCCAAGTACATGTAAATGTTCCTGAAATTTTTCTTAATCCGAGGGTGTAATTTGGTCGATTCTGACGGTCGTTTGCTTAATACTGACGCGTCAACGAACGATGCCAGATCACTATTCCAGATATTTATTTTGGCTTATGAATAGTGTTTTTCACACTACCTCGCTCCGATTCGAAACGAATGGCCGTGGAACATCGGATAAGGCTGATTTTTGAGATGATTGTTAAGCCCAGTGGGGCGGTCCTAGTTCCTTAGCTTCGGGTTAATCGGACTCCCGATGTGCGATCTAGACCTAATACAAAGTTTCGTTTCATTCCCGAGAGCAGACGGGAAATGAGTTTGGTTCTAAACTTTAGGGTAACCTAGCGTCACACATTCACGCAAGTTTTGGGTCTTGCAGATTGTATTTAAAGCGATCCTAACGGATTTCATAGTTAATTGAGTTTAGTACTCAGTTAACTTTGTTAAATTTCTAAGGGATTTAATCCTACGGGATTTCTGGTCGAGATGGTACTCGACCCAATGTACGGAAATTTTCAGGTCGTTACACTACATTAGAGGTTTAAGCTAACATGGAAATGAGTGAATGAAAGAAGTAATAGGGGATATTTCTCACCTTTCTAGTTGAATTTACTTGCTCGTTTTGCATTCTAAGCATGATGACTCACTTGAGTTAGTTTCCAACGCAACTCGGTACCCATTTCACAATCTAAGGAGGAGTTTGGGAATCAACACTTTGTATATTTCAAGCAAGGGTCTAGATCAACTTTTCTCAATCTAAAACAAAATTTAAAACTAAAATTCAAGGGATCGAACTCACCAAAATTTGATAGTTGATTCGGTGACTTGACTCTAATGAGTCACACAATCTTCACTTGCTCTCTTTTCTCTCATTTCTTCTTCACTTCCTTATTCTTTTCTTCTTTTCTTCTTTTATTGAGGACTTCTGGCAAGGTTTGGACCTAACCAAACAGTGAGTCAGAGATCCGATTTGGTTTTGAACTGAGTCGACTCAGCAACTCGCTTCTCTTCTTCCTCTTCTTTATAATATTCCTTCTCTTTCTCCTTCTTTCTTCATGCTCTCTTCTACTCCCTCCTTTTCTTCTACTCCTTCTCTCTAAATGGTTAGAAATGAGTCTGGACTCAGTCGAGACTCGATTAGACTCAGTAAAATTCGAATTGGTGAAGAAGATAACAACTCGGTGCGGCCCAATAAGCTTCTCTCTCTCTCTCTCTCTCTCTCTCTCTCTCTCTCTCTCTCTCTCTCTCTCTTCCTTCTTCTTTCCTTCTGCTTGATTTGGGCAGTCAGCAAGAAGGTCTGAACAATCCAGGCCCGACCCGAATTCGAACAACACAGCCTTATTACATCCCAACTCGACTTGACTCAAGGCTGTGACCCGCCAGTAAAATCGACATCAACAATCTCCTCTCTCCTTTCTCCCTGATCTTCTTCTTCTTCGTTTTTCCTCTCCCTATTCTCTACTCTGTATTTCTTCTTCTCTGCCAAACTCGTCCAGCAGACCTGGACCGACCCATCAACTCGACAACAAGTCAAGTTGGTGCGGCACGAAAACAGCGGCCTGGACTTTCTCTTCCGCTCTTCTCTTTCTTTCTTGTTCTTCCTCTTCTGCTTTCGATCTCTCTGGACTTAATTTTTTTTCTTTCTTTCTTTCTTTCTTCTTCTTCTTCTTCTTCTTCTTCTTCTCTCTCTCTCTCTCTCTCTCTCTCTCTCTCTCTCTCTCTCTCTCTCTCGGTGGAAAGCCTGAATGGGAAGCTAGACTCGATCACAACTCGAACTTAGTCGACCCAACTCAATGTGGCAACGAAAACGGCGCATTCTCCCTCTCTCTTATTTCCTTTCCGTTTTCAGAAAGTGTTGCCCTAAAAGGCAGGTTTATATAGGTTATTCTAATCTCGTTCTAAATCATTCGAATGTTAACTAATCACTAGATTAGTTAGCCGAGTCAGTTTTGAATCTAAATGCGACATGGTGGTAATCTAATGATTCGGATTAAAATAGGTTGTATGGCTGTGATTGGACAGTTTGGATGGATTTCTGGGACTCTGGCCCACCTAAAGGATGTCTGCGATCAGAAGAATGGGGTCCACCCATGAAAATGGGTTTTTCGGTCTGTTGGAGAAGATGGTGAGGTTGATCATGGCAATTTCTGATCCATGGCCCCAACCTCTGATCTAATGCGTCTGGATGGTCCAGTCAATCATCATGGGGACCATCATTTACCATTACACTCCCCCACGATTGGGCATTCTCAAATGCAAGAAATATCTCGCAAGTTGTCGATATCTCATGCGAGATTTGAAAACTGTTATAAGCAAGGCTTTGGTTGCCCTAGGACAGATACTTATGATTTGTTGGAGAGGCTTCTAGAAGGAGTCTAGTGGTTGGGATTACACCAGCAATGAAACAACGGGATTCTTTCTACCAGCTCATCCTGCTTTGCAGGAAAAGCCCTAGAATGTGCGGTGGGGAATGGATGGCTGCAATCTCGTCAAATGGGTGGCTGAGATTGCAGGGATTTGGTTGCCCTAGGACAGACGCTTAGGATTTTTTGGAGAGGCTTTTAGAAGGAGTCTAGTGGCTAGGATTACACCAACAATGAAACAACGAGATTCTTTCCGCCAGCTCATCGTGCTTTGCAAGAAAAGCCCTAAAATGTGCAGCGGGGAATGGATGGTTGCGATCTCGTCAAATGGGTGGCTGAGATTGAAGGGTTTCTCTTTGTTCGAATTGCCAACTTGGCAAACAGAAGAAGAAACGGAGCTTTCCATTTTTGGAAGATTCGTGTGCACAAGGCACTATTTGTGGACAAAATTTCTCACCCATGTGTGTGCGACTCATTTGGAAAATTCAATGGTCTTGGTCAGATTCACCTTCCGCTCCTAATGGACGGTTCAGATCGTTAATCTGATCCGTGATGGTGGGCCACATTCACCCCAGCAACGGCATTTTTTAAACACTTGTGAAAGTGGGAAAAGAGCAGAGAATCCACCCATTTTTTGCTTTCATCGGGTCAACATCTTGTTGACCCAAACTATGGTCCTGTGCATGGCAAGTGTACAGACCTTTGGTGCACGCACACCATGGGTGTGGGGCCCACCTTGATGATCAGTTAGATCCACACCGTCAATCAGTTTTTTTTTTTTTTTGGCCTTATTGAGACATCTGGCCAGAGATGTGGCGGATCTAGAGCTCAAGTTGCCAACCCTGCTATAATTTTAGCCTTTAATTATGGATTTTCAATAATTCGATGGCCCGATTATATTTGAAAATGACCGTCAGTGGTTACGAAGGTTTGTAGCTTGATTTGGCAAAAATTTAATAATTATTTCTATGACTAGCTGATCCTATATCTCAATTGGACGAATGATGGCTCGTTTGAATGGCTGGATTGTTTTAGAACGGATCGTCAACGGTCCATGAATCCTTTGGAGTATTTAGACGAGTCTAAAGGGTGATTTTGATTATTACACCCCTCATTGAATGATGTTAGGTCCCAATCTAATGACTGATCTCAAATCCGATGATATATTTTTGACTTCAATAGTCGGATTGGAACCCAAACATCAGGTTTTCTAAAGTTCCTGGCTCAATGTAACGGGATTTCAATGATTGTTTTCAAATTATGATGGTTCGATGGTTGTCAACAGTCGATCAATTCCTAGGTTAAGAATTATGGGCTCGATGGACAGTGGATCTGATGATATGGCAGTCCATCTTGAACATCAACGGATGAATGACTTGATCCATTGGTGAAGACTAACTCCAACAGTTGGATTTAGACTATAATAAAGACAATTGGTGAAGACTAAATTTGAGTTACTAAGTTAGGTCTACTTGGTGATACCCGGGTACTACAAAGCATGGGGTGTTGCAGCCATGCATATGAATTTTCACATTCAGCACTTTATTCCCCATTCAAAATGTCGCACGTGTATTATATACTATTTGAGCAAAAGTGATGTAGAGTGGGTCCTGTATAGTTTCATGGCTAAGATGGATCAGAAAAGGCCCGATCGGAAGCGAAGGAGATCTAGACAATTAGACCTTAAAACGGACATATCTCGCAAACTGGAATGAGTTATTTGACGTACCATATATGATTTTGGGGTAGGACGACCTACTTTAGCCACTCAACCCTGCTATGCCAGGTTGCGCATGCCAAATTTGTGAAGTACCAGATTGACAATCAAATTTTGGTTTTAATTTTATTTTTACTATTTATAGTAAGTTTTAATTTCAGTATAACTCTTCATCAGTTGGAGTTGCAGCCAACATGAAAAGTGCTTAGAATAATTAGGAGAATAGCATGGTTAAGCAAAAATAGGATGCTTATTATTTTTTGGCTTAAAACCATAAGGTTTAGTGGTAATCATGACCGTCTATAAATAGTAAATTTACTATTTATAGTAAGTCGTGATTAATAGGAGTTTTAGTTGTAATTTAATTCCGAAACTTCTTCAATGACTTAGCATCCCAATTTAAAGGGTTGTAAACTCATTTATTGGAATCATTAATCAGTTTACAAATTTTTTAGAATTTATTTTTATTTTTTCTTATTTTTTCCTTGTGGATGCGAAAAGTGACTCCATGCATTCGAAGTAGGCCTCACTGTACAGCTGTCCACTAATTTGGACACCATGTCCTGTCTGATAAGTGTGTCTGCCTTATATTTTGCCATGCGATCATCATGGTGTGGCCCACCTTTATGAGGATAGGGCATCCTACGCACGCCACATGGTTAAAGGAACTAAAGGCCCGTGTACGTGAACTTCAACATCCAGCCCTTGTCATTCCCACCACCGTGTCACATGTGTATGATATCTAATCCGTTCAAAAGGTGGGTAACACCATGCCTGGCCAACTCACCCATTGGAGGGAGTGAATTAAGCAAGACCCTAGACTCACTCAAGACGATGCGGCCCTTACCGTGGGGCCACCTTGATGTATGTATTTTGTATCCACGCTATCCATCCATTTTTTCAGATCATTTTAGGGCATTATTTCAAAAATTAAGCATATCCCATTATCGAGGTGGACCATATCATGAGAAACAGTGGTGATTGAAGGTCATAACATTAAAAACTTCCTAGGGTGCACCTTAATGTTTCCCTAGTGTTTATTTGCCATCCAATCTGTTGATAAGGTCACGTAAGCTTGGGTAAAGGAAAAAAAACAAATATAAGCTTGATCCAAAACTTTTGCGGCCCATTAATGGTCAATCACCACCGTTTCCTATGGTATAGTCCACCTGATAATGGGATCTGTTTCAATTTTGGGATAATGCCCTCAAATGATCTGGACATGGATACGGAATACATACATCAAGGTGGGCCCACAGTAAGGGCCGCACCGACTTGGGTGAGTCCGGGTCTCACCTAATCCGCTCCCCCCATTGGAACCCAAGATTAAGGGCCTGTTTATTAATGCTGAATTTTTGTAATTAATGCGGAATTCAGAAAATGTTTCACGTTTAGTGGTATTCGTTAATGCATAAGTAGCAAAGCGCTCCACTATTTTATGTCAAAAATTTTCCACGATGGGAGTCCTTGAGTCTAGCTTAACCGGGAATGAAGAATGCACTCAGTGATTATTATTTTTTTAATCCAAAATTGTCCTTTGGGAGAGAGATTTTCTCCCTTGCGTTATACGCATCCCAACTTTTAACACGGGGCACTCCTCTGAGCCCATGATGTATGTGTTTCATTCATTTTGAAAGATCATATTAAGGCTTGATATCAAAAATGAGAGGAATATAAATCTCACGTGGACCACACCACAGGAAAACAATAACGATTGGATATCCACCATTAAAATTCCCCTAAGGCCCAATGTATTGTTTATTTGACATCCAATCTGATGATTAGGTCATATAGACCTAGATGAATGGAAACAAACAAAGATCAGCTTGATCCAAAACTTTTATGGCCCCTAAAAAGTTTTTAATGGTTGACGTTCATTCAATACTCTTTTCGTGTAATGTGGTCCACTTGAGATTAGGATATAACTCGTTTTTGGTCTTATATCATAAAATGATCTAGAAACATGGATGGACGGCATGGATGAAAAAAATACATCATGGTGGGCCCACATAGCACCGACCATCAGCCATCTGCTTTGGCAGAGTAGCCGATCCGTTTCCGCGTCCGCGGATGGGATACCGACAGGTTTCTTGCGCAAGGATTATGTGTGGAGCCAACTTGGATGTTTGTGAGAAATCCAACCCCTCTACCGTTTTTTAAGCTTATTTTGTAACCTGAGAGAAAAATGAGGAGGATCCAAAACTCAATTGGGCCACACAAGAGGAAATAGTGGATATTTAGTGACCACCGTTGAAACATTTATATGGCCATAGAAGTTTTGTAACGGTCTAATTTTTCGGTGTTTTCATTTTATCTGAGTGAAAATGACCTTATAAACTGTTTAGATGGCATATAAACAGCAAGGTGAGCCTAGGAAGGTTCCAACGATAGGCATTCCTTTCCCGCTGTTTCATCTCCCGTAGCCCACTTGAGTTTTGGATCTTCCTCATTTTTGGTAGCATGTCTTAAAATAATGTTGAAAAACAGATGAACGGTTTTCATTTCTCACAAATAGGGCAGCTCGTGCCAAAGGCTTCCGCAGGAAATCCGCGTCACAGGTTGAGGAGCAAGCCTGGCTACTGAAGTGACGTCACCAAGTTCTGTGGGCCCCATCATGATGTATGTTTTGTATCCACGCTGTCCATTCATTTGGAAAGATAATTTTAAGTAAAGGTTCAAAGAATGAGTCAGATCCAAAGCTCCACCGGACTTCACCAGAAAAAATGGTTGGGAGAGTGACACCCACCGTTAAAAACTTAAATAGGCCACAAAAGTTTTTGATCAAGCTGATATTTGTTTTTTCACTTCTTTCATGTCTGTGTTAACTTGTGAACATGTTGGATTTCAAATAAAAATCATGGTGAGCCTTAGAAAGGTTTCAACGGTAGGCATCAATCTTCCCACTATTTTTTCGTGGTGGGGTCAACTACATATTTTTGGATCTGCCTCATTCTTTAAATCATGCCCTAAAATTATATCTCCAAATAGGTGGACAGTATAGATAAAGCACATACATCATAGTGGGCCCACAGAACTTGGTGATGTCACTTCGGTAGCCTATCGCCCATTGTCTCACCAGTTATGTGGACCCTACTTGAAGGTTTCGTTGCTACCGGTGCTCAACCCTACTTGAAGGTTTCGTTGCTACCATGCTCAAGCCTATACGACATGTAGTGACAATCTTCCTGCTAAGAGCAATTGAGGGCCTTATGAATAATGATATTTTACTTTTTTATTAAGTATTTTAGTTTATTTAAATTAAATATAATGATTTTATTTTTATTTAATAAAAAATAATTTCTTTATAACGTAAAACATTTCCAAAGGAAAGATAAGGGCAAATGTATCAAATTAACATATTTCTAATATTTCATATGTTTGTCTGACAAATAGGTTGTTTCAAACTCAGTACTTAATTTTCAGACTTCAGCCATAATTATCAAACAAGTTTTTTCACTTCAGATTTCAGATTCAAGCTTCGCATTTCAGATTCAGTTTTTAGAATTCAGATTTAACAAACTGGACCTAACTCAGTCTTACGGAGGCGGATTGCATCTCTGTGGTGTGTTGCTAAGTTCTGTAGACCCCACTATAATGTATGTATTATATCCGCACCGTCCATCCATATCACGAGATCATTTTAGGGCATGAGCCCTAAAATGAGGCAGATCCAAGCTTAAGTGGACCACACCACAAAGCAGTGGGGATTGAACGCTTACCATTGAAACTTCATGGAGCCACAGAAGTTTTGAATCAAACTGACATTGTATTTTCCCTTCATCCAGATTTGTGTGACATCATGGGAGTAGGCCCTACTAAGGTTTCAACGGCGGGCATCATTGGCCTCACTGCTTTCTAGGGTGTGGTCCACTTGAGCTTTGGATCTGCCTCATTTTTCTCATGCCCTAAAATGACATCCTAAAATGGATGGACAGTTTGGATATAACAATATCCATCATGGTGGGGCCCACAGAACTTTGCCATGTCAGCACCCACCTAGGTGGGTGGTCTGTTCCAAGCCACCCAATCCGCGTCCCAGTCTGAGGCTCCATCCTCCTTAAAGCAAACCACGACTAAACGAAGTGAGGATGATCATATGTCCAACATCCAGAAAGGGAATCTAGCAGTGACACTCATCACTACCCAACAGACTGTGATGGGTAAATGGGCCCCGAATAATTTCGACGGCTAAAAGGGTGAAAGTCAAGTGGGTCCCACCATCTATCAATGTCGTTGACTGATGGATAATGATAAGATTCGCCAATAATTTTGGATTTTTTCGCCGAAGGTGTTACCAGAAAATAAAGCGAAGGAACATTCCATAGATTGCCTTCTCGTATCAAAATCTTTGGAATATTTAACATGAGGCAATCTTAGATGCTCCTTTGAAAGAAATGACAATTTCTAATTGACCAGGGAATGGTACAGCTGAGTACCACCCATTGCTGATCAAAGCCATTCTTGGGATGGGACATGGGCCCAACCAGATGGTGAAATCACCATATGGGGGACAAAAGCACAGACATCCACAACAGGGCCACCATATGAATGGCTTTGATAGCCAAAAGGCAGGTCACACATGTACTCTTTTTTTTTGGACCAAGCAAATTGTTTGATTGACTTTTGTATATTAGCATAAAGAAATGCTGAGATTCACAGACCCAAAGATATTTATAAAGCTGATGCAATGTACATGTGCCAAGACAGCACACATGTATTGGATCTGGGCTACTCATCGGTTGAGACTTGGAAGGTCACTGAACCTGCCCCGGCGCAAAAATCAGGCTGATCCACTCATCAGGTGGGCCAAACATCATGTTTAATAAAGACCGCTGGTTGTACCGTCCTATCTTCCCATCCAACTTGCATGTGTGTGGCCCACCTGATTACTGAATCAGCTCGACTGTTGGGCCAGGTTACATTAACAGGGGCCACTGCTTGATGTGACCTCACCCATGATATCTCTTGGGGTATATCATCCCAGCATTTCGCTTCATCCAGAGAAGAAGAGAAGAGAATGGAAATGATTTTGACAAATCTAGACCCAATCAGTTTTTAATCTTAGATCATATAATCTAATGGACCATGAGATGAATGTCCACAGCTATATTGAAATGTACCTTTCTTATTTTAAAACTGAGATGCTTCTCCCCACACATGATATTGTACAGAAACAAATACACCCTTTTTGCTGCACCCAACAAAAACAAACCCTGGAATGGGAGTGAGAAAAACTGCTGAATGAATGTATAACTGTAAAGTGACAACACCTTTTGAAGCTCTTTCAGCAAGTCCATGATGCCGATCTCCTGATCAGTGGCTTCATCAGCCTGTCTTCTTCCAGCGAGATCATCCCCAGATGGGATGGGTCTTCCAGCATCATCTTGGCCACCAGATACCCTGCAATCGACCACGTCTGGAACTTCCTTGCCTGCTTCCCAATGTACCTTCCGAGCTTCCCGTCATAGTACTCTGGCCAGCTGTCTTTCAAAAGACGGCTCTCAGCAAGCTCAATTGCTCGTCTGGCAATCTGTGGCCGGCCCGTCTTGATACAGGCGGCAGTTAGCAGCCACAAGAGAACTGTAGAGAAGGGAGGGAAGACCGTGAATGGAAAATATAAGAACACAAAGGAAGTCGTCCATGTTCCAATAAACAACACGAGAAATGCCAACCCGCTTCTGCTGCTCCACCATGTGATGATCCAGGCCATCCGGAATAGGTCCAACAAAGACTTCTCACTATCCATAAGAAGGTGATTTAGAAACAAACAGTCCAAAAATGCAGTTTGTAACTCAACTTTCTATGGATAGAGAGGATCTTTACCAAGTGAGATTCTCTCTTTTTTCCATGTGGCCTATCTACAGTGCTACCTTCAAGATGAGCCATCCGGATTATCATTTGGTTGAGCATGGCAAGCAGCTTCACATATTTTCAACAGCAGGAAAATACAGCATTAAGGATAAAGAATTTGTAAATCATCATTAAACTAGACTTCCAGCCATGCCTCGTATTGAGGTACATTCAAGTGATACTGGGCAGATGTGGGGCCATGTGGTGTATTTATTACATCCAACATGTCCATAAAATCAGCTTGATCAAAAACTAGTGGGCCATAGCACAGTCAACAAGGCTAGAGAGGGCACTCACCCTTTATTCTAACCAGGTCCCACCTGAATTGCGGAACATCTTGATTTTTGTTTTGATCCTTAATCCATGGAAGATTAAGCATCTGGACAGGTTGGGTTCTGTATACACAACATGGTAGGCCCCCACGAAAATCAAGGGTGAGTGCCCAATCTCAACTAGAGAGGTGTCAATCGGCCGGATGCACCCAATGGGTACCCAAGCCAGGCCTGACATGGGCCAAGTACAGTGTAGTTAAATAGGTGTGTATATGGGTTTGGGTTTTTTTTTTTTTTTTTTAGCCTGATCAATAAATGGTTCAGGTGTGGGTATACGGTATACCCCAACCCATACCCAAACCAGTTTATATATAAATAAATAATAGATATTCCATTTATTAAAATAGTGGACCATTGGATCAAACCTACCATGTACTCTGACATAGACACATGGCCCATCTGAGGTGTAGAACAGTCCATGGTAAAAGTGCCATCATGTAGGACCCGTGTAGAATTTTTATACCAAATCCAAAGTCTTCATATAAAATTTACATAACAAATCAAGAGTCATAATAAAATAGGGAGTTATTTGATATTCAATTTGTGTCTGATGCTTGATATGTATGCACTCAGAAATTGTATACGTGGCAATCATATCGCAAATTAAACCTAGTAAACTGTGGAAATCATTGTCACCAAGTAATAGTTCCAAAATCAGATTGGTTGAACAATCCTAACCTCTGATTTGTAGACATTTGTTATTGAGATAGGACCATTGGATTTTTATTTTATTTTTACCAATACAATAAATAGATAATCACACAAGCATAACCTTTGGTTAATTCTACATTTAAATTTGGAGTCCACAAATTCAATGGTTTATATTTCAATTACTTTTAGTCCAAGTATGTAATTTCATTGTGATAGCTTTTAGCCTTTAGCTTTTAATCATGTGATGCATTAAAAACAAAATTAAGATTTTTTTTTTCTTTTTTTTTTTAGCTTGTTTAATCCAAAATAGCATGATGTCATACTATATCTTCTTCTTTTTTTTACTTTCGTTTTTTTCTTTTTTATTTTAAGAAAACCCATTGTTTTTTTTAAAGAGTCTTAACTATAAAATTTAATGTTTTGAGTTAATTGTCTGTGTATCTCAAATCATAAAAGAGTAGCCGATACCCTAATGGGTACAACATCCTAGAGAGTATGGATATGGGTGTTCGTTTCAGGCCCGACATGGGTATGGGCACGAGTGTAATACCTACTGGTAAGTACAGGTAAGCATATGCCTATACCAAGTCCGAACCCGACCCATTGACACTGCTTATCTCAATTTGTGCCCTTCGTAGTGGCCCACTTGAGTTTCCGTTTGGGCTGATTTTTGGGCTTTGGGGTCACATGAGGAAATGCATCTAATAAACGGGTTAGATTTTGTGAATACATCGCATGGCTCCACTTGTTTCTGGTACCACCGTAGCAACAGAGTGCACCCCTCTCTGATTTCAGTGAACAACAAGAAAACTGTAGAAAAGAGAGGGAATACGCAGGTTTGAAAGGAGTCTTGCATGTTCCAATAAACAGCAGACGAGAAATGCCGACCCACTGCTCATGCTCCACCACATGATGATCTAGGCCATTCAACATACGTCCAAGATTTTTCACCATCCATACAAAGGTGAGTTAGTAAAACATTCCAGAAAAGCAGTTTCTAACTCATCTTTGTATGGATGATATCCAATGATTGAGATTTTCTTTTCTTTTTCTTTTCTTTTTTTCCATGAGACCCATCTACAGTGGGACCTTCAAGATGAGCAGTCTGGATGATCATGTGGTCCAGCAGGGCAAGCAGCTTTGCATATTTTCAACAACAGGAAAATACAGCACAAGGATAAAGGAAACAGCTTATTTTAAAACTAGACTCACAGCCATGCCTCTGACTGAGGTGATTCCAGTGGCACCGGGCAGATGTGGGGCCCATGTGGTGTATTTATTACATCCATGAAATCAGCTCAATGGAAAACTATAGTAGGCCACTGATCCACCTGAATTTCAGTTTGGACTAATTTTTGGGCCTTGGGAGTAATGTGAGGAAATGCACATGATGAATGGGTTGGATGTCATGTACATCATGTGGGCTCCACTTCTTTCTAGTAGACACAGGAAAAAAAAAAAATAGAAGAAAAGTGTGGATAGTTCTTCAAAATGCCGTTGCATGCATGCTACAAGATTATTTGATTCATGAGCTAGTTATCTGGCAAATCCCTTACAACACAAAAACAGATTGCATACCAGATTCTACAAAGAACAAGCTAGACTAATCAAACCATATTAACATGAGGAATGATGCTGGTGTGACATGGATTGTTCTCACTTTTCAAATCAGATCAGACGAAGCTGAAGCCAAACTGAAGTATGGAGAGGCATGAGAATCTTCATCAAAAGCGAATGACCGTTATGAAGTTGAATTCCAAATTAATAGGCTAGAAATGTAAGCTGATTACAAATAGAGAACAGCAGTTTTTGCATTATCTGAGGAATGCCGGATTTCTATGCAACTGTATAAACCTTTTTAGAGATTTTGCTAGATGAACGAAGAAGCGAGGCCTGCAAACTGATAGTTGTGTGGTGCATGGCTGAGTGCTTCTGAAACAAACCATAGCTACATGATTTTGATTGAGGGACATTGTGTAGTCCTGTACATCAGCCATTCTATTGCTTGCTTGAAATGCAGAATGCCCCACATGCGGGGCCATGGTTCGAAGATCTAATGTGTCCCACCACAGATGGTGGATGTCTCAGAAACACCACGGATTGCAAGAACCCAGCCATTGGATTAGTGGCTTACAAAAATCAGTCGAAAGAAAAACAACAACACATACAACAGGAAAAAAGGCTGAATTTAGAAGGATTAGGTTCTTCCAATCTGGAAGATTCTCTGGTATAACCCATTAGCTATCAGCCCATCAGATCAACGGTTTGGATCACCAAACGATGGGATGTACATTCGTGGAATCATAGCAAACTATACTTTTGGTGCACAGGCTCCTATAATTCCTCTTTGATAGAACCACATGCAGAGATTCGATTCAAATAAATCTTTGGTTGCGTTTGGATGTGCTATTGAATTAATTGCAATAATTGATTCAACAGAAAGATGAGACCAAATTTAGTGACATTGGCTTTCATAGTGAAAGACGTAGCCAGCAAAACCCAGTGAATTCCTTTCCTGATAAACTCAAAAAGGACAAAATTGAATGCTGAAGCATATTCCTCAATATTAGTATTGTAAAAGGTAATTCAATTCAGTCATTTCTGCTCTACTTTTACTAATTATGGCAATTCAATTCAGTGTTGCATCCAGATGCAGCCTTAAGGACATTACATGCTCATGGCAAAAAGAAAATACTAATAAATAAAGAGCATCAATCAGTATGAGGAAGCACACAAGCTTTGATGGACTAACCTGGCCAAGATCCTCCATTATGGTAGCTCCATCTAGTATTTTTGGGGTCGCAACCTGTTACAATCCGCCATTCATGGCTCTCTATTGCCGGATAAGATATCTTAAGAGGCATTTCTCCAACCAACTCTTCCCAGCGTGCTTCGATAAGATCCATTATAGCCAAAGATTGCTCTGGGGTTGCAAGGGATGATAAAATCGCCACACAATTACCAAGACAAAACCATCGAAAGTCCATCCTTGCAGGACTGACATTTCCAATGAAGTAGCCACCACGGGTAGGCATAAAATCAAATACCCAATCTGGGATTGAATCGGGAATGACATTAAACTTGTTAACTGCAGTGTGAGAGTACTCCTCAGTTTTGTAACGGTATATGTCATTTAGCTGCTGGAAATCAAGCCAAAAGTAACTCCGCATGTGAAAGCTTAAAGCGTGCAAGCGTTTCACAATGCGTTCCACAAATTCTTTCCCTTCAGCATCATGTTTGAGCATTGGCAAAGCAGACCTCAATGCCATAAAGAAAAGGGCTTGGATTTCAATAGGATAACCATAAATACCCTGTAAAATAAGTTTGTACCAAAAACACACATGTAAAACATAGTGTCAAAAGGAAAAAAAAAAAAAAACTAAAAAGCAGTTAAAATACAATATGTCATTCACAGAGGCGCAAGAAAACAATTTTTAAAAAAATACAAGTACAACTAAAGCTTTGGAGCAATATATATATAGGATCCCTATTTCTTATCTGCAAGTAGCCCCCTTCATGGGGAAAATGAAAAGAAAATTTGATTTTCCTTTCTGCATTCCTTGAGCTCAAATATTCATTGTATGTAGCAAAGAAATCAGCAGAAAGAATCACCATAGAAATAAACGAAAGAAATCCTAAATTAAGGATATAGTTAGAGACCCTTGTATCAATATGAGAGTCGTGACGAAAGATTTTTAAAGATATAATAAGACCAAGAGCAACATGCATAGGAAGTTAAATATCAGAAAGACTTGAAACGGATTATCTGGAGAAAGTCTTCTGTCATGAGGAAAGCGAGCTGATCCAGTGCCCCTGGAGGTACATCATATTCATGCCTCCAGATCATATACCATACGCATGCCGCGCACCCCCCCTGGTGAACGAGTTCATTTTCCTTTATAGGTGCAATGACCTTATAAAACAAGTACAAGCTTTGTTGGTTCTTTTGCTCTTCTGTTTGGGTTATAATATTTTAACAGACGAATGATGTCCAGAAAAGCTACTATTTCTTGAGATAATTACCTGCAATTTTCAATGTTTTATTAGCCAATCACTTGCTAGTTTAAACTACCAGTAATTTGTTTCTACAGGAACTATGCAAATATTCTTTCTAATTTCCTTCATCTTTAATGTTTTCATTGTTTTATTTAATTTTATTTATTGAATTAAATTAGTGTTTCTTTGTGTATGGAAGTGTCCCCGTGCCTAGAATTTTGAAGCATGATGTGCAGTACACTTTAGCACTTGGCATCCATGCCACATGTCTACATAACAACACTAACCATTCCTAAAGCCATATAAACAAACAAGCCTATACAAAAATAGCAAGATAAACAATACATGCACCAAAGGAGGCTCTTTCTTTACCTAAGAGGGGTAATAGGCTAACCACTTGCAATTCGAACTCAACAGAATAAACCTTATCTAAACATTCAATATAAGATTGTCTAGTTGGTCACCTTCATATTTTGGGTTAAACAACAAAGATGCCTACACATTAGATGGGGCCTGCAAAATGGGAGGGGAAGTAGATCGACAATGGGAAGGTCCAATATATTTAATTTATGGGAATGAAAGTTTTCACTCTGACTACATACTCTTTTTTTTCTTTTCTTTTTTTGAGAGATAACAAAGAATGTCTGACTACATACTTGAAAATGATGTCTTCGATAATGCAAGAAATTGAGTTGATAGAAGCAAGTAATGTTGCCCTCACGATATTGCTTAAGAGGTTTGGTCCAACTATACTTTGCAATGTGACGGAATACAAGAGCTATGAAAGAAATAGTAGCTCGTATTCTTTTCTTTTCTTCGTCTCCTCTTTTTTTTTTTTTTTTTTTGAATGGCAATAGTTGCATGTATTCTTTTTAATATATTTTAGCAATATCATTTTGGTTAACAAAGGAACATCAGCATTGCCAAACTTGCAGTTGCCTACTAAGAATAGTAAAAGCAGAGTGCAAGAATGTGAAAGTGACCAATAATTCTAGGACAGTTTCTGCAAGACTATGCTCAAACCTAAGCTAACTGCAACATTTTGGAGTACTGAAGGCAAAGCATGAGGTGGGAAATCATAAACAATCAGACTTTAGCTTCCCCACTTGATAACTGCAAATGCAAACAGAGTGCAAGATGCTAGTAGTGAAATGGGATCATAAGCAACCGTTGCTAGAATTTGATAGTGTTTCTAGAATAAGGATAACAACATGTACCTTCATGGACAGTAAGAGTAACAATCCAGAATGCATTGTTACAAGGGGGGAGCATCATGATGGAAATGCAGTGGCATAGTAATCACAAGAATGAATGATTAGCAAGAAAGGATTCTTTCAAGAATGGGTACCAACAGTTGATTTCCTTGAAGAAGTCACTTAGGATCACTACAAAGTGATCTAATGGGGATCAAATTTGCAAAAAGGAGCACTGCAAGATGAAATCTCACCGGCAGTATGGAACAAACATTTCGATTAGATACAGTGTGTTGTTACCTTTTGCTGTTAGCATTTTTGCCGTTAACATCAGCATTATGAAGGTCTCAACCTTTTGACAAGGAATACATCATTCACATGGAGAAACAAGGAAAATGCAAAGTGCAAACAGAAGCAAATGAACAAGGAAGCAAAGATATCTTCAAACTTTTGAAGCGACAGTAACCCATTTGCAAAAGTGATATAGATTGCCAACCATTTCCGTCTTTTCAATGTGAGAAGCCACCATATAGTGTACAGAGGACAAGCTAAGGCTGCTATCCTAGAATCATTGTTTTGAAAACTTCACTAGCCATCAAACCAGTGAGGTAGCTGATTTGGTTTGGATAGGCCTGAACCAGAATGTATTTGGTGAAGCAGCCAAAATAATGTTTCTCAGTTGAAATCAAATGAAAAAGAAACTGGAGAAATAGCAAAAAAAAAAAAAAGTACGAAAGAAAGACAACATCAATAGTGTTTTTTTTCCTTTATATATATATATATATATATATATATATATATATATATATATATATATATATATATATATATATATATATATATATATATATATATAGAGTTCGAGTTGTCGGTATCGCTACAAGTTTATGTGAGAGATAAAGATATAATATCGTTATCGGCGATAATATCGCCGATAACCGGAAATGGAGGGGAAAAGGGGAAAACATGGAGAAAATGGTGGATTTTTTTAGTGAAACTTCAGGACACGCCTAAATACACTTATTTACATATCCAGGAATGAAAAAATTGCAAAAAGAATGCATTAAATTAGAAGTTTTCATTTAATGGGGGCCAAAAGGCATGCGTTCTCGTAAGAAGTCATTTAAATAGTAACCAAAATGAGTTTATATAATACAAATGCAGCTGACATACAGTAATTAAGACATGTAAAAGTAAATTAACTTAAAGATGTCAAATCAAAGATGGATTAGATTATCTAATCAGTGTGGTATTTGATACTCTGGCTGCATATGATACTTGATACCTAGCATTTGAAAATAATACATGTAGCAAATTCTAACATAATCTAAACCATGTTTTCGCTTCATCAAGATCTGTGTGACCTAATCAAGAGGTTGGATGGCAAAAAAAAAAAAAAAACCATTACAATGGCCCATGTGAAGTTTTTAATGGTGGGCATTAATCACCACTATTTCCTTAGTGTGGTCCACTTGAGATACAGTCATACAGATCTATCTCATTTTGGACTCATGCCTTAAAATTATCTATCAAAATAAATGGACGACATTAATAAAATATTTATCATTATGATGGCCCCACATAACATCGACCCATCAATCCACGGATATAAACAAGTGACATGTGTGCGCCGTATAAATCAGTACGCTTATCATACTGAGTCAGCTGTGTGGGGCCCATTGTGATTTATGTATTTTATTCACCCCATCCATCCATTTTACAAGATAATTTTAAGGCTTGATCCCAAAGATGAAGCATATCCGATGCTCAAATGGACCACACCAGAGGAAACAATGTGAATTGAACATGCCACCATTGAAAAATCATTAGGGGCCACAAAAGTTTTGGATCCATGTCATTTTTGTATCTTACTTTCATCCATCTCCGTGTGATCTTATGAACAACTTGGATGACAAATAAACACCACTGTGAGCCATTGCGCATAGGAAGGTTTCAATGGTAAAAATCATTCTCCCCACTGCCTTGGCGGTGTGATCCACCATAAATTTGGATCTGCCTCATTTTTTGGTTCACTACCTAAAATGATCTCACTAATTAGATGGACCATGTGGATATAACACATACATCATGGTGGGGTTCACAGAACTTGGTGACATACAGACACCACTGAAGTTCGCACCTGCACAAAAGGAAGCGGATTGCTTACCGAGTAACTCAGTAGGCTAAGCCTACTGAGTAAACTTTGTTGGGTCCACCATGGTCCACCGTGATTTATATATTTTATCCACTCCGTCCATCCATTTTAATAGATAATTTTTGGGCTTGAGCCTAAAAATGAAGTATATTCAAACCTCAAGTGGAACACACAATGGGAACAGTGTGAATTGAACACCTACAGTTGAAAATCTCTTTGGGGCCATAAAAGTTTTGGATTAAGCTTGTATTTGTGTTTTCCTTCATCCATGTCTGTGTGCTCTTATGAACAGTTGGATGAGAAATAAACATCACTTTGGGCCCGAAATGTTTCAACGGTGGAAGTTATTATTCCAACTGCTTTCCAATGGTATGGTCCACTTGATCTTTGGGTATGCTTAAATTTTGGTCTCAACACCTAAAATAAGATGGAAAAACGGATGGACGGCATGGATAGACCAGATACATTGACGGTCGGCCTAATGAGTTTACTCAGTATAACTCAGTACGCAATCTGATTTCCGGATGCGGATTAGATTATAACCGCTTGAGTAGCAAGACTCGTTGCACGTCACCAATTTCCGTGGAGCCCACTATGATGTACGTGTTGTATCCACAGCGTCCATTCATTTGGAGATATTATTTTATGGCATTATCTAAAGAACGAGGTAGATCCAAAGCTTTAGTGGACCCCACCACAGAAAACAGTGGGAAGATTGATGTACACCGTTGAAACCTTCCTAAGGCCCACCATGATGTTTTATTGAAATCCAACCTGTTTAAAAGTTAACAAAGACATTAAAGAAGGGAAAACACAAATATCAGCTTGATCGAAAACTTTTGGGGCCTTTAGAAGTTTTTAATGGTGGTGTCACTCTCCCCACTGTTTTCTATGGTGGGGTCCACTGGAGTTTTGGATGTGACTCATTCTCTGGATCTTACGCTAAAATGATATCTCCAGAGGGATGGACGGCGTGGATACAAAACATACATCATGGTGGGGCCCACGGAACTTGGTGACGTCACTTAGTAGCAAGATCCGCTACTCAACTGCCGAAGAGTGCCGCGCCCAGTAAAAACCGAGGTCATTTTGAAACGGAAGGGGGTTTTCGAAAATGGAAGAGGGTTTTCGAAACGGAACCCTCAAAACCCTAAATTTTCGACAGAAAATCTCTCAAAATCCTTAATCTTCAGCAGATTCTTCGCCGAAATCATCTTTAGGTGTGAAATTTTTGAGTATTCGAAGAAAAAAAGTGGAAAGTGGAGATTGGATGGCGCTTACGGCACACCGATCAATCAATTGGCCCACCACAATTTCCGTTCACCCATCCTCTTCTACGATTGGCCCTCCTCTTCTACAGGTACGGAAATCCACAAGTTTCCCCAATTTTTTTCCTTTTTTTTGGGGATATTTTGCGTATTTACGAAATACTCCGATGTTATCGGTCCTTTTATCGTTGGAAATGGGTTGTTTACTACAGTTATTCCACGATTTCTCACTGACAGCTCGACTTTTCGCAAAAAATCGATAAAATCGCCGAAAAATCGGCGATATTAGGAAGAGAAACGAAAGAAGGAGTTTCGGTGTTGGAACTCCAGCGATACCGAAATTATCGGCGATAATTCGATAATATCGCCGATAATTTAAACACTGTATATATATATATAATACTTTTTAAGTGAAGAATTTTATTTCGAAGCTTGCAAACAAAATGAAGCAGGAAAAGAATACAAAGAAGAGAATGTTTCTCAGATGAAATAATGTTTCTCAGCTGAACCAGGATGTATTTGGTGAAGCAGCCAAAATAATGTTTCTCAGATGAAATCAAATGAAAAAGAAATAGGAGAAATAACAATAATAAATAAACTAATAGTTAACAAAAAAAAAAAACGTGAAAGAAAGACAACATCAATAGTGTTTTTTTTTTCTTTTTTTAAAAGTTTTTTTTTTTTTTAAGTGAAGAATTTTATCAAGAAGCCTGCCAACAAAATGAAGCAGGAAAAGAATACAAAGAAGAGAAAAAGACCCGACTCCCCCAAAAACTGGAACCAAAGCTTAAACTATAAGGACCACTACAATGCAGAGCATTCTAACAACATGACACTCGTTTCCATGAGCACTACTTGAATGGGCCGAGACTGGTTACAAAAGCGTCTTCGGTTCCTTTCGCCCCAAATGGACCACCAAATTGTAGGCAAAGTCAATTGCCATCTTAAAGAAAGCAACTTTCCCCCTCCTCCCCCATGTCATGCCCATAAAAGGTCCCCTCACGATGCCTGCCATTGCCCATGCCGCCCCATGGACTGCTAGGAACCAATCCCATATCTTCTGACCAAACAGACAGAAAATGAAAAGGTGGTCAACCGTTTCTGCATCTTGCTCGCACATGCAACATATATTCGGAATAATCAAAGATTTGTTTTGTAGATTATCAATCATTAATTTTCTCTTACGTCCTATCAGCCAAGTGAATGCTGTTACTTTAGGAGGAGCCCCGTAGAACCAGAAATGATATGGATGCCCTTCAGGAGAGTCACTACTTTTGGGCTGAAGCATAGAATAGAAAGATTTGACCAAAAACCTCCCCGAGCTAAGCATAAACCACACCATAGAATCAGAATCCCCAGTTGGGGTTGCAGACTGCAAGCCCTGAAGAAGCGCAATGAAAGCCTCTGTCTCATCTTCTATAAGGTTCCTTCTGCACGGAGGCGTCCAAACTACCACTGAAGCATTCAGGGAGTAGCAGTCAATCACCCTCAAATCAGGGGAAGACGCAAGAGAGGCTAGAGACAGGAAATCGGTACTCAGCAACCCATCAACACACCATGTGTCCTCCCAAAATCTGGTTTTGGATCCATCCCCCACTGAAAAGGACACATTTCTAGAAGATAGCTTTAAGCGACAACACCGATCTCCAAATAAAGGAAGCTCTATACAAAGTAGATCTCTTTGTAAGCCATCCCCCATCCTGAAGCCTGTACTTTGATGCAATGATTTCACACCAGAAACTACCAACTTCCATAGCAAACCCCCATAAACATTTTCCAAGAAGAGTTGAATTAATGCTTCCAAGGACCTGCAAGCCTGCCCCGCCTTGCACTACAGGTCTACAAACACCCTCCCACTTCAACAAGTGAAACTTGAAGCTTCCTGCAGCTTCCTTCCAAAGAAAATCCCTTCTTAGCTTTTCAAGTCTCACTAGCACCCTTTGAGGACATTTTAAAAAGGACATGAAGTATATTGGCATATTAGAAAAAGCTGCCTTTATCAAGGTTAGATGACCTCCTAAAGAGAGGTACCAACTCCTCCATTCATATGAAAACTTTACTGATTCTATTATTTTTAATTTTGCTAAAGGCAGATCTGTTTATTCCTTTCAACATGCTAACTTAAAAATATATACATTAACAGTCGCAGAGTTTATTAAATTCCTATATATACATACGTAGATCTATGTATGTGTGTGTGATTTGTCTTAGAACATGGAATGTAGGAACTTCAACAGGCAAGAGTATGGTATTAGTGGATACAATGAAAAGAGGTAAAAGTTAAGGTAACTGATGGATATAACTTTTTTAATTTGGACATTGATAATTTATTGATGAAAGGCCAAAGCCTAAAGATACACATGCAAAACCGAAATAATATTACAACTCACACCAACTATCCAGAAACTGAATAATGAGCTTAGAAGCTTTTGCCCACTCTATTACATTACATTTAGCCCTTCTGAATACTTCCATAACTCGGCTTTTTCAATTTTTGAAACTCCTCTCATTCCTTTCTAACCATATAAACCATAAGCCCGCTAATATACTTTGGTATATTGAATATGACAACAATAGAAATGGAATTGGAATAGCGGTCAACAAATATTTAATAAAGCTTGCAAGAGAGGAGACAATCAATCTCATTAATGCAAATGCCCCTGTAGGAAGGATAAGAAGAGAGAATTAAGAGAATTGTGGAAGACATGTATGGACTAATACAAGGAATTCTGAAGGAAGAGAGAATATTTATAAGAGAGGACTTAAACGATTATATAGGAAAAGATAGCAGAAGATGTGAATGGGTAGATGAAGGATATGGTTTTGATCATGGAAATGAGATGAGAGATGCTATCCTTGATTTTGTTTTTTTGTTTTTTTTTTGAAAGATGCTATCCTTGATTTTGTTATGATAGCTAATACATACTTTAAAAAGAGAGATTATCATTTAATAACCTCTAAAAGTGTATCCCGTACAAGCTCAATGGACTTCTTTTTACTTAGAAATACAGAAAAGAACGGCACTATGTAAAGACTGCAAGGTTATGCTGGAATAGAGTTTGACCACACGACACAACATAGGCAAATGATCATAGATGTTTACATCAAGAGATGGAAGAGGAGTGACATTATTAGGTGTCCAAGAAAAGGTTGGCGGAATTAAAAAGGAGAGAAAAGTAGTGTTATTTAGGGATCATCATCATCATTATCTAACCCTTATCCCAATTAATTGGGGTGGGCTACACAACTCTTGTTCTTCCATTCCACCCTATCAAGGGTCAGACCTTCAATTAAGTCATCAAGTCTTTTCTTATGACCTACATCCATGTCCTTTTGGACATTCCCCTCGCCCTTTTAGAGCCTTCAACTTGATAAAAGAAAGTGGAACGTTGATAAAAGATAGTGTTATTTGGGAATAAATTGATAAAAGAAAGTAAGTGGAATATTGAGGAAGAAGTTAATATTATGTAGAATGCAGCAATGAGCACATTAAAAAAATGGCCGAAGACGTTTTAGGAGAAGGTAGAGGGAAAGCTACTCTTATAAGGAAACTTGGTGGTGGAATAATAAGGTCCAAAGGCTATTATTAGCAAAAGGTGATCATGTTATGAGGTTTGGCAAGAGACTAGAAACAAGGAAAACATAGAAGAACATAAAAACAAGCAAAAGAATGCTAAGAAAATAGTAGTATGGCTTAAGAGACTATAAACAAGGAAAACATAGAAGAACATAAAAACTAGCAAAAGAATGCTAAGAACTGGCAAAAATGATGGAAAAGTGTAAGGATGTAGATCATGTTATATGCATTAAGAGCGATGACCAAAGTCTATTGATTCAAGATGGCTAGATCATTGGAAGGTGGGAAGTTATTTCTAGAACCTATAAAATTATTACCATTCTAAAAGTGTAGGGAAAGAAGGAATTATAAACTCAAATGAAGCGAAAGATCATTGATACTTGCGTAGATCTCAAATGAAAGAAGCTTTGAGAAAGATGGAGACAGAGAAGGCCCTATGAGTAGATGATATACCGATAGAGGTTGCAAGTGCACAAGAGATTGGCTTATTTTGGTTGACTAAAGTTGTTTGGCAAGATTGTAAACATGAAGAAAATGCTGAACAAGTAGAAAGAAATGTGGTGCCTATTTACAGAATAAAGCGACATACATGGATGTGACATTTAATCGCTTTGGTGGTGTTGATAACTTCCCCATGAAGGTGGGGATATTAGCATTCCTCTATATGTGGCTGTGTGTGTGTGTGGAGAGAGAGAGAGAGAGAGAGAGAGAGAGAGAGAGAGAGAGAGAGAGAGAGAGAGAGGTTTGACTGCATGGTATCAACACTACCACAAGTTACAATAGTGTCAAGCACAAAGTGGGGCCCCACTGTGTGAGTATGAAATCCACTCCGTCGGCCCCTCATGGTCACCATACAGACTGAATACCAGGTTGATCAAAATATCAGGTGGGCCACAACAGAGGAAACAACGTAAAATCATGCCGAAAACCTCTAAATTCACATGGTGTGGCCCAACTGAGTTTTGGAATGGCCGGATTACTGGGATGTCCCTTGATCCTGGTGAGAAGCCTCTAATGACTGGAAAGAGTAGCCTTTATAAATCTTGGTGGGCGCCACGAACAATCTGGAAGGTTTTAATGAGTGGGCATTCCCTCCAACTGTTCCCTATTGTGTGGCCCACCTGAGTTTTGGATCGACCTTATTTTTGGGCTCCAGGCCAATCTCGGAAGGACGCACCTGATAATCATAGTGGATGTCATGCATACATCATGATGAGCCCCATTTTGCTCAACAATATTGTAACTATGGTAGTGTCATCACTTTGTGATCAACCCTCACACAATGACAGATGTAATGAAAATAATAAAATAGGATTTAGTTTGGAAGAAATTCTTCTAGTAACCGATAACCGATAGAATAGGATTTAGCTGAGAAGAAATCCTTCTAGTAACCAATACAGAACCCGTATTGCATCATGTCGAGAGCAGTACAGATACAAGCATCTGAGTATCTTAGTTGACAATTCACAGTTATGCTTAGAAAGTAACGTCGTATGGATTGTATAGCAAAGAACTTCACAAGAAGCAGCAAAGAACTTCACAAGAAGCAGATTCTGATAAATGAATACAAATATATAACAACCGAGAGGTATATCAGGATAATTTTACCATTCTTCGATCAATCATGGAGCATCCATCAGCACAAAGCAGGGTTGGGAAAGTATCAAATCCCTCTGAGAGACATAATGTTAGTATGAGCCGCATTCCCTTTTGACATTCAGGTGTTTCAGCAAGAGACAAATCCCCAGTAGATTTTTGGTAGGCACGGAGAAGAATAATCCACCAGAATCCAGAGTCAACCGGAGCCACTCTTCCAATTGCACTCTCCCCAAAATCTGCAATTAAAGTATCTGTTTTCCGATCAGGATCATGAAGCACTTTGAAGCTGGCTGGCATTGCACCTTCTCCAAGCTTGAAACGGTCAATCCGCTTCTCCCAACCTTGAAGGTAGAGAGTCTTCAGAAGAAAATTTTTAACAATCTCTGGCTCACCGTTCATCAGAAAAGCCAGAGCACTCGGTACAAAGTCCCGGACAAACACCTGTACAATAGATGAATAGTCAGTGAGAAGATCCAGCTAACTGGTGCTTTTCAACTTCAAGCAGAATGTGACCAAACACAGATTATTACAGACGCTGCCAACTAAAAAAGATGTGTTTTGACTCGTACTGGTCCAAAAAATACAGAAGATATTTCCTTGTTTCATCACCAATTATGGAAGGTCCTAGCTATTTTTGAGGTAGGAAGGAAAAAAGTGCCTGATAAAGCATAATCAAGAGATGCATAAAGAATAATAAGAGAAGTTTAAATATGAGACACCTGGCATGCTTGGACACATAAAATCAGGGAACTATGAAATCAACAATCATCAGGACCAAAATCCCAGATGACTAACCTAAAACAATCACAAATTCAGCACTAAGTAACACAAAATCGGTAGTAAGTGGATCCTAGTCAAACAAATGGAGACTTGAACTATTCAATCCATAAGAGAGTGATTAAAAAGAAATCCATTTCTCACAAGGATCAAATGCCAAAAAGTAACCTATGATTCCAATCTAGAAAAGAAAGTAAGTCCAAGGAGGAACAGAAGATAAGATTTCTCCTCTAGTTACCTACATGTACGCTCCAAAGATCACACATTCTATGAAAACAAGCAGTTAAATTTTAACCAAACAAACCAAAGATATCGAATTTAAAACAAGCAACAGTCACCAGTGGATATATACCTGATCATAATTTAGAACCTCCTCAGAGGCATGATCATACGCAGCGACCGTACCCACTGGCTGTTCCCGGAAGAACACCAACGACCGCCTCAGTGCTTCCCACGCATCAGCAACCATTGGATGCGGCTCGAACGAGTTGCGAGCCGATGATGCCGGGGTGTTCAACCCTGACCGTCCCCCGGGTGAGCACATATTCTCAAAATTCTCCAATCCTCTGGTGTTCTCTGCAGCTCGAGTGGAGAACCGAGGCGAGACTCCGATTGACATCTCGCTGAGAGACCGCTCATCAAATGATCTCTGCCGCTCAATGTTCAATCTCGGCTTATCGAGAAGCCGTGAAAGATCATAGTCATCCGCTTCAGAGATTGAGCAGTGTGAACCGACATTCCGAAGGCCGAACTCACGTGGTCCATCCATCCAGGTATAATCTGTAGATACTTACAAGTTAGAAGAGATGATCTGCATCAACAGAAGCAATACAAATCAAACGATCAAAAATTATTTTAAAAAATCAAATCAATGCCAATGGACAAAATTACATGATATTTTGATTTGACAGATGAGATTGACTCATTGAATCAACATATCAACGACATGATAAAAGCTCAGATTTTCATCAGATGAACTACATTATCACATCAATAGACACCAAACCTTTGATTGGACGAGATGGACAGAAAAAGAAAAACACAGAATTAACAATCAACGGTCGTGATCCAGCCAAAAATAGAGCTAAAATGAAAGAACTTGGTCAAAAACATTCAAAATTCCCAAAAGAAAGCCACAAATTCCTTCATTCCGACACGAAATTCCTCCAAAATGCTGTAGCTTTTGAAACAGGACCGGATCTCATGAAAACAACAGGAAAATGAGGGAAAAGAAGAGATGTTCCACAGATCTGAACAAGAAAACTCACCTTGGGAAGATCTAACCGCGGAAACGAGCTGCTTCAACCGAACCGACGGTCAGATTCCGTCGATTTGTAAGGAATCTGAAGGAGAACAGGATTCAGAAGGGAGCAGAGGAGAGAAAAAAAGAGCTAGGCTTCGGAAAGGGTTATTTATAGGCGGAGGAGAGAGAATGGTCCTCCGTCGCTGTCTGTTCCATCTACCCCTCGTTCTCTCTCCTCAACAGTAACAGGGAATAGCCAGTGGAAGGAGGGTGTGTTTCCCGTCTATAGCGGGAAATCTCAGGGCACGACTAACCGGGAATAGCCGGTTCGAGCACGCGGGGTTTACCGGCTGCTGACGTGGAGAAAACAACAGAACCCGACGGCCCTTGCGATCTCGCATGTGACAGAACGGCGTGCTATTGGATTTTCCACAGGCGGAGTTTATTCTTTGATCAGTTTCGTACTTTCCGCTAATTAATTGTAATTAATAAATGTTAATCATTTTTTGACGGTGCAACTTTCGGTACTCTGCGGAGTATGAGAGTTCACGTACATCACCTAGAAATTGCATAAACGGATTGTGTCGAACTCAAGTTAAATCGTTCATATCATGGGCCAGACTTCAAATTAGTTAATTTACATATTTACATTAAAATCCAACAGGTTTGTTGACAAATAAGGGACGGTTATAATTTGATAGTTATAATTCAACAAATGGATGTCCACTAATCAGAAGCTAGAATCATCTAATCAAATCCTATTTTGGAAGATGACCTATCTACAGTATTACCCTTGATTTGGACGGTTTTATTTGAGCTATCAATATGTCCGTTTTACAATTTTGAGTGCTGATGTACCATCACACACTCTTTAGTTGTATCTGATAATTCCACTTCGGAACGGATAAGGTTGCCGAAACCATTTTTCATCTTTTTCCCCTAAAAATGGAACAGAAGTACTTTGATACTCTGGCAGTGTGGTGGATAATACATAGGCAGTTAGAAACTGCTTACCTGGCATGCAACCAACTCAAATAAACCGTCCAACTTATTTGAGCTAGTTTAGATGTATAATGTACAAAATATTATTCTTATATGGTTATCTAACTAATAGATTACTGGACATTTGTTGGATGGATAAAAATTAGAAATATCCAATGGTGTTATTTCAGAAAAACAAGTGTCCACTAATCAGAGGTTAGGATTGTTCTAACAATCTAATTTTCAGACTGTAATTTAGCAACAGTGGGTTCTGTTTAATTTGAGTTTATATATGCCATGTAACATTTCTAAGTGCCCGAGTATCAAGCCTCGCATGCAGCCAGAGTATCCAAAAATTGGAAATGCTTGTTTTTCTGATTATTTCCAAAAATGCAGATCCTTACAGACCGAGTTACGTGTGCAGGGAGCGGATAAGGTGTGGCCCGCCCTCACCCAACACGGTGTGGCTCTGAATCTGGGGCCTACCTTGATGTATGAATTGTAAATCCACGCCGTCCATCCATTTTTTCAGTTCATTTTAGGGAACGATACCAAAAATGAAGCAGATCCAAATGACAGGTGGATCACACAACATGAAACAGTTGGTGATTGGCCATTAAAAACTTCTTATGGCCAGAAATGTTTTGGATCAAGATGATATTTGTTTTTTCCCTCATCCAGGTCAATGAGACATTATCAACAGTTTCAGGTCAATGAGACATTATCAACAGTTTGGATGGAAAATAAACATTAAGGTGGGACTTAGAAACTTTTTAACAGTGTGGGCTCAACCACCACTGTTTCTTGTGGTGTGGTCCAACTGAGATTTGGATCTGCTTCATTATTTGCCTTATAACGTATAATTATCTGAAAAAGAGGAAGGACGGCATGGATATATAATAAATTCATCAATGTGGGCCCCACAGTCGTATAGGTACAAATGATTGTGCTGATTGGGAAGTACCTGCGTATAGAAATTTAAAACCATCCAATTAGACTCGTGTACTTGGTACGGGTTGTGTTTGGGCCTCGAGAACAGTGGGGCCCACCAGATGGACGACCTGGATCATCGTAAATGTATGTCTTGTGTCCGGTTAAGATGAGACTGTACGTATCATACTGCGTGCCATCTACACAAATAGATTTCTCCTTTATTAATCGTACAAAAAGGGTAGCTTGCCGAAGGCGCATCCAACCGCACATTATTTTCCCAATGTGTGTGATATGCGTGATAGTTGAACGGCTTGGCAAGAATATCTATGCAGTGGGCCCACCAGATACAAGGTACACGTCCGACATGTGTGCCACGTTGGCATGTCACGTGTGGCTGTGTGTGGAGGTGCGTGTGGAGGGGGACGCGAATCGCCTGTAATCCCGAGCTCTATCTGGCCCACCTTGTATCCACTCCGTCCATAGGTTTCGCCAGCTCATGTTAGAGCGTAATCTAAAAATTCAGTAAGATTCCAAACTCAAGTGGGCCATACTTCAAGAAACAATGGTGATTGAACGGTCGCCGTTGAAGAACTTCTTCAGAAAATAGAATTTTTGGATCAGGCTTATATTTGTATTTTCCCTTCATCACGGTGAGAATCAATTTATGAATGGGTTGGATGGCTTGTAAACATCTCAGCGGTTTACAAGAAAGTTTTAACGGTGGGTGTTTTTTTTCCCACGTTTCCTGCAATGTGGCCCACTTGAGTTTTGGATCTGCCGCAATTTTTTGGCTAATGTACTAAAATGATCTTGAAAAACGGATGGATAGATTGGATATAACAAACATGACGGTGGGCCTCACAGAGCTTGGTGTTACAGAGTAGCAAGTCGCAACCGTGCGTGCGGTACCAACAACCCATTTCCAGAAATAGGGGAGATTTCATACCATAGCAGAGCATCATGGTTGCTACACCGGCGCTCATAAATTGCACACGTGGCATATAATAACTCAAATCAAACCGTCCAAGTTGTGTTACCAATGTCCAGAATTCAATTATATACATTGATCATAGCCTTGATTTAGTGATCATTTGTTTCTTAAATAGGGACCATTGAATGTTATCCAACTCCACCGTAAATTAAACGCTTACCAATCAACCGTTAAGAAATCAAATAATTATATTTTTTTTCTTTTACAATACAACTAAGAAACCCACGATTTGGACGGTGGAATTCAAGTTTCGTATATGCCAACTATAGAAATTATAAGTGCCTGCATATTAACTATCACACTCTGCCAGAGTATCCAAATTTTTTCTCCCTTGAGTTATGATGCTACAACCAACCTCTGTTAAAGAATAAAAATTGTCGAGTGGATATTTAAGGCTTTCTACCATCAACAATTCTCAACTACCTATTAGTCTCCATAACTTCAATACAATGTTCCCACATCATATGATTATAACCCTTCGAGCCCTACTTGATGGACTGCTCGGATCTAACACAATCCCCTCATCTTGACACGTGATTGCATGTAGTTTGGTTGGGTCATGCAAGCATATGTCTAGAAAAAGGTGGGCCTGTCAGCCAGTGTAGAACCACCTTAGGAATAAATGGATGACTTATAGGCATAGGCAACCTAATGAGTGTATTGATCTAAAATTTTAGATGGGTCAAACCTCATGATGGGCCCCGATTTTGCACGGCAAGGATGCAACTTCGAACCAGTGATGTGGCTGAGACCTTGACATTTATGTCTACCTTGATGTATTGATTGTATATCCGCACGGACCATCTATTTTTTAAGTTTATTTTAAGATATGGTCCTTAGGTAATAATTTCAGGTGGACCACACCACAGGGAATAGTAGTCATCGAACACCCACCATTAAAAACTTCTTAGCATCCATGATATCAGCTTGGTCCAAAACTTTTTTAGCCCATAAAAATGATCAATAACCACTGTTTCTTATGGTATGGCCCACCTGAAATTTGTATCTACTTAGGGTTTCAGAAGCATGACCTAAAAATAAAAACTGAAAAAACATATGGATATATAATGCATACATGAAGGTGGGACCCAGTACCAGGGTTGCAGACTTGCAGGCTTGCAGTCAAGTCACGCTGAGAAGGATAGGATTGCATGCTGAGTCAGCACGTGGCTGGCTGAAGGCGAAATATTTTCTCAACGAATAAAGTAAAAACATTAAATGGTTTTGGTAGGTCTATCTAGCAACATGTATTAGGTGGACCTTACCTACCACAAAAGAAATTATAAACCTACACTAAGAGCTTATTGGTCAAGGTGGGACACGGCATTAATAAATCCGACCCTTCTTTTGAAGTCATCGGCAAAGGATAGTCGTCCCATTATTCTAGAAACCATAGCCAAGCAAACTTTTCCTTCCTGTACACGCACTTTGCTCATGTGGGGCCCTTGGTTTGGATGGATCATGCCTCCAAAATTACGTATTAGAAAGATCCAAGCTTTCTCTTTGGCCTTTTTCTTGATTGAATATGGATTGTTAGTGTCTTTTTATCTTAATCATGTAGTCTGTTATCAAAATATCAAAGGCTAGAGTTGTCCAAATCATGGAGATATTTTCAATGAGAACTAATCATCTACAGGACATGCACCACTCCTTGTGGTCTAAATCATAAAACCATTTTTATGATGCCGTGAGGAGTGGTGCAGGTACATGTAGTTGATAAGTTCGCTTTTAATGTGGGGTCCACAGACCATGAGATTAATGACTTGGATCATTAAACCAAATGGCGACACAGGTTGCCTCTGCCAGGTCAAAAGCTATGTGGGACCCACAGAGATGCCGTGAGAATGAGCTTGTGAACATTGAAAACCTCTATGTAGTGATGTTATGCAGAGAAGATTAGGGCTTATTAGCAAAAGTAACTTATTTGAGATTATTAAATTTGGTTTTTGATGGATTATAAGTAGCTTTTTAAATTTTGAAGTTACTTAATCACTTCAGTTAAACAAGTAGAAATCACTATAAGCTACTTAAGACGTACGTAGCTTATCTTAACTAGCATAAGATTTAGATACTCATGCAGATAGCATGTATGCATGTGTTGCATCCTTTTCGGTAAAGATGTTGGTTTGAGGTAAGGCGACTTGCCCTAGAATTACCTAAAGGCCTTCCAATGTGCCACAGGACAAGAAACTGTGTGGATTGAATGCCTACCATTGAAAACTTTGTAGGGCCATGGAAGTTTTGAATCAGGATAATATTTGTGCCTATAGTTTATCTTGGTGTTAATAACATTATAAACGGTTTGGATGGCACATAAGCATCATGGTGGGCTCTAAGAAGTTTTTTATGATTGATATTTCCATTCTCATTGTTTCCCACTTATGTGGCCCACATGAGTTTTGGATTTGTTTGATTTTTGGAGTCTTGTCATATTGTGAGGTTGAGAAACTACTGGATAGAATGGATTTCTAATGGGGCATCTCTATAGACCCCACATAGCTTCCAACCACAGGAACTTTCTCTTGCCAGGAACACAAGTAATCGCATCTTCTTATTCTTCACTGTAGAAAACTCTACCTCAATACAATGAAACACCATCATGCATTCTCCAAAAATGAAGATAACTACCATAAAAGAGAAATGACCCATGTATTTTACATTGAACCTGGTATATAAATACCAAGTAAAAGAAAATAAAATTTGATCATTTTTCACTCTATTACTTTATTATATAGATAACTACAAATCCAATTTTATAGTGCATCCAAACCAACCCTAAGTTGTCATTTTAGTGTACAACTAAAGCATGGTTTGCGAGCCCACTGGCAAGCATATCATGCTTGGTATTTTATGTAGTTCTAACAACCTACAAGGATTTTTGTTTTTAATGTAAATTCGTGTGCTTTCTGTGTGCTTTGTTGTATTTAATTTTTTCATGTTTGATTCAAATTTGGATTTGCTTCCGTGATTCCCCAACACACAAGCAGCGCATTATCAAAAGTTGAATTTATGACCAATTGTAAAACGGATGCATGGATGTGAGTCGCGTGGGCATGCACACACAAATTCATAATAGAAAAGGAAGTCACGAGGTTTATAAGAGATGGATTGAAATTTCTGACCTAAGTTGCAATAACCTTTGAAGATGATGCTCTGGTACTCTCACTTCAGAATCTTCTCTTGCTTTTGCTACTAGATCTGCCTGTGTTGAAGTATTTATATCAAATTCGCCTATTATGCAATTGATTTTGTCTATTTGCAGCACTTGTCATTCTTCCAAGAATATTATAGAAGAAGAATTAAGAGCCTTATCCAAATCAAAAGGCATCTGATTTGAAAATTGGACATGATCCACCAAAGTGGGGTCCGTGTTGATTTTCTACTTCATCAGAGATGATACGTTCTGTGCCCTGGCCCACTTCTATTGACTTGATAAATAGACAATTTCTTTCTACTTTTTGAATGACAAGGTGTATTAATCAATGGGTCTCGATCCAATGGCCATGCATATCCTCAAGAGAGGTGATGGAAATGTATCAGAGATCCATGTGTACGGCGCACGTGTTAGAAAATGCATATCCTCATGAGAGGTGATGGAATGTATCAGAGATCATGTGTACGGTCCACGTGTCAGAAAATGGGGCTATCTAGTAGGGTATACATTAACACGACATGACCAAAAATAGCATGGATTCATTTCAAGCAATTTGAACTTGTATGACAAAAAATAAGCAACTAGGGAATTAAAAAAGCCCAACAATAAAAAATTCAACATATATGGGTGGCTCACTTGATAAGTGCACTCTTTGATTTTCGGTATATGATGTGTTCATAATATGTGTGCCCTAAGCGATGAATGGTTGGATCTTTGACACATTCCCCTCACAGGAGCCACTCATTGAATCATGACTGTTAAGGACTTGCGGAAGTACACAGATATGAATTAAGCAAAGTGTTCCAATCGCACAAACAAGCCCAATCACAAAGACTCTGAAATTAAAGTGGAAAAATCTTTGCGGGGAAAAACCACAACACAAAGCGACAATAATCACTATGAAAGCAAAAAAAAAAAAAAAAATCAAGAGATAAAGAAAATACCTTATTCGAACAAGCCTCAAATCTCTCCATATAGCCTTTGAAACCCTAGGAACGAATTAGAAAGCTTTAAATACCTTTTGATCCCGATTACACCCCTATATATAGCCATTAGGAGAATCGTAATCAAAATCAGAAACAAATCACGTAGATACACAATTCTGCGTAACTTTGCACATATGTTCAATGGCACATTTGATAGGATCGAAAAACCATCGATGGCATCGAACTATTGCCAAAACGTTCCAGCAACTAAACATGAAAATTTCAGCTTTTACCAATGGCATCGACTAGGCCTTCGATGGCATCAAATAGGGGCACCAAAAGTGTCAGCAACTAATTTGATAAATTCTGAATTTTTTCGATAGCATCGACCTCTGCTCGATGGCATCGATCCTGTTATTGATTAACTGTTGAATTTACAGATTTAAGACATCTATTAACAATCTTCACCATATCTTCAATCACCATTCTTCATAACTTCTTTTTCTCTATCTCTGATCCTGCCTTGCATTATAGCCCAACCATTGCTTCTTGTACATCATGTCTTCATTTACGTCCTCGTCAAGCCTAGAGAAGTTGCACATAACTTAAACTTCTCTGTGAGAACCACCTTAGTAAGCATGTTCGTCGGCTTCACACTTTGTGCGAATCTTCTCTAGAGTCACACCTCATTTCTCAAGAACCTTCATGCCCCGCTCGCTCATATGACCCAAACGTGCATGCTACATACATGTCGACGTGGAATAAGCTACAATTGATGCAACTCCACCCAATGAAGTGCTCCCGATCAACCTGTAAAGGCTTCCGTTCCTTTATGCCTTTATAACAATGAGTGCCTCCTTTTGAAACTTTAAGAACACGGTCAAAGTTGGTGAATTTGTACCCAAGCACCTCGAGTGCTCCAAGAGATACCAAGCTCTTTCTCATGTCAAGAACGTGTCTTACCTCGGTTAAGGTACGCTCCATGCCATCAAACATCTTGATGCGCACCGATCCAACACCCACCAAATTACAAGCATTGTAATTGCCCATAAATTCCTGGCCACCATCGCACTCTATATAACTAATGAACCAACTCCGATAAGGAGTCATGTAATACGATGCCCCAACATCTAAAATCAACTCATCCCTACGATCATTGTATAAGTGTCCGACCATAGATATTGACAACACATCACTTCCACTCGTACCTTCATCAAACTCAGCGGTGTTGGCTTCCCTAAAAGAAGCCTCTGAGTTCTCTTTTCCTGCCTTAGGATTTGTATAATCCTTCTTCGTGTGTCCAAACATCCCACAATTCCAGCACTTCAACTTTTCCTTACCCTTGCCCTTGGATTTGGATCTCAATCGAGAAGATCCATTATCCCGTTCAGAATTTTGTCCCCTCGTAACCAATGCATCGGTAGAGGCGTCCATGTCACCACTTTTCTTTCTCATTGTCTTTCCTTGAAGGATTGAGATAATGGTATTGACGTTAAGGCTTAATGTACCAATGCATAGAAAGTCCTTACATGACTCATACGAAGCCAGGAGAGAATTCAACATGATCTATACATGATCCTTATCTTTAATTGTTTCCTCCAATCCAGCAATTTGCATATTATCTTGTTAAAGTTGCTTATGTGGGCCTTAACATCACCTCTCTTTGTTATCTTCATGTTGAACAATTGAAGCTTCAAGTATAGGTGATTTTCAAGAGATTTCTTTGCATAAATATTTTCTAACTTCACCCATAAACTCGTTGTAGTTTTCTCTCTCATGACATTGTAGGGGATCTCATCCATTAGACACAATTGGATAGAGGTTCTCGCTTTCTTATCCAACTTGTTTCATTCATCATCTACCATAGATTCTAGTCGTTTCTTAAGAACCTCATCCAATCATCGTTAAACCAATAGGCCAATCATTTTGACCTTCCATAATTCAAAGTTGTTTTACCCGGAATATTTCTCAATATCGAACTTAGGATTTACTGTCATTGATACTCTACTTTTATATTCAAATTGTGTCTCAATGTTTCGCTCTGATACCACTTGTTGGGGACTTACAGAAGCACACAGACATGAATCAAGTAAAGTATTCCAATCGCACAAACAAGCCCAATCACAAAGACTCCGAATTTAACGTAGAAAAACCTTTGCAGGAAAAAACTAGGGCACAAAGCGACAATAATCATTATGAAAGCAGAAAATTACAAGAGACAAAGAGAATACCCGATTCGAACAAGCCTCGAATCTCCTCTTACAAGCCCTTTGAAACCCTAAGAACAAATTAGAAAGCCTTAGATACCCTTTGATCCTGATTACACCCCTATATATAGCCTACGAAGAATCACAATTAAAATCAAAAATAAATCCACTAGATACACAACTCTATGTAACTCTGCGCATACGTTGGATGGCACCTTCGATGAGACTTCGATGGCGTCTACAGGCCGTCAATGACATCGAACTAATGACAAAATGTTCCGACAAAACACAAAAATCTCATATTTTACCAAGGGCATCGACCAGGGCTTTGATGGCATCAAACAACCTTCGATGGCATCGAACAAGGCATCAAATGTGTCCAGCAACCAATTCGTTGAATTCCAAATTTTTCTGATTGCATTAAGCTGACTTCGATGGCATCGAAATCTGTTTGATGACATTAATCATGTCATCGACAAACTATTAAATTTACAGATTTAAGACATATATCAACTGCGACCCCTTATGAATTAAGGTAGGTATAGGATGTCAATTCCCTAACATTCTTATAATATATGAAGCAAATCTCTATTATATATAATGTGAATAGTAAAGGACAATTATATCCAAGCCATTAGTTTTGGAAGATCTAAAACTATAACTTTATCAAACACGGGTGTTGAGGTGGTGACATCGTAGAGGCATTTTACATACCCACACGTCTCCTCTCTCTCTCTCTCTCTCTCTCTCTCTCTCTCTCTCTCTCCCCTCTTGCGTTTTCACATATGAAGCCTAGTTAGGATAGGCTTATGCATGTGCTCTCCTCTAGCGTTGTTTGTATAAGGTTAAAAAAAATGATATGCATCTTCTAAGGGATTCCTAGTGTTATGGCAGTGAGAGTCTCTCACCAAGACACATTTCTTGGTGAGAGATGTCTCTCTCTCTCTCTCTCTCTCTCTCTCTCTCTCTCTCTCTCTTCTCTCTCTCTCTCTCTCTCTCTCTCATTGCATACGTGAGTATGTAAGTCGTACAGTGAAGGTTTATTTCCTCTAGGTTGTCACGGGATCTCTCTTATAGTCTATATTAAGAGGAGCTCATGTTTAGAAAGATGTATTCCATTAATTTATCTTCTTGAGTGTTCCTTGTTGTGGGATTCCTTATATGAGTGACCAAAGGTAAGCTTTGTATTTTTTTTCTTGTTTCTAGTATAAAAAAAAAAAAATCTATTATTGTCCTGTCGATTAGGCATATTACGAATGGGCTCACTAAATTCTCGAGTTCTAAATTTGGCTTGTAACAAGGAAAATTTCATAATATATAAAAAAGACTTAAAAACTAATTAAATAAGTTAAAGAGATAAGGCTATTGTGTCATGCCTCGAACGTAGTGAACGGGCTCACTAAATTCTCTAGTTCAAAATTTAGTTTGTAACAAGGAAAATTTCATAATACATACATATATATGGAAAATTGGAAACACTTTAGTGTGGCAAACCATGTTCGGAGTTCGAGAATTTAGTGAGCCCAATTGCCAAAGGGTGTAATAACATTGTGCAAAAAAGATAACCCCATCAATGCTAAATTCGGGAGTCGAAAAGTAACATTTTCAGTTTATAGATTTAGGGAGCGACATATTAGGTATAGATGGGATTACGTGCTAAAGAAATATATCAATGGGAATATTAAAAGATACAAAGTCCAATTAGTGAAGAGTGTGCTAAAAAATCAGGTATTGACTATAATGAGATTATTTTTCTCATTTGTCTATTTAATTTCTATTCGTACTGTATTGAGTATGACAGTGGTTCTTGGCTTTGATCTTGAGTGGTTGGATGTAAAAATTACATTTTTACATGTGAATCTTGATGAAGAAATTTATGTTACTTAATTTGAAGGATTTATTTAAGAAAAAAGAAGAAGAATCTTATTTTTCGATTAAACAATTTTTTTTATATTTATATCATTTTATATTTAAAGCATATGCAAATGTGTTAATATAAGCAGTATATTTCACTCATTGTGAGTATATGATATTAAAAATGTGATACAAGTCTTAATATAAAACTTTGAATTGATCCACTAATGTAAGCATTATAATCTTGATTTGATATGCGGGACTTCCGAAGGACTTTGCTATGCATTGGATATGGAGATCAGATGGGGGAGATGGTCGCTTAACTATTTGTGACACCATAACTAAAGATGATATAGGAATCTTCATTTCCTTTTCACCCTTTTGAGAAGACGAGATGGGGTTGTTGCTTCCATCGATGGTGGTTGATTTGGAACCCAGCTCTAATTTATATTTGAGAGGGTAAAGGAGTTTGAAACCCATTAAAACTTCTCTCCTTAAAAGGCTCCACACGAATTGGTTATTCCAGCTCTATCAGAACACTACGTGCGTATCACGGTAATAGCACACCACTCCTTACATGAATTCTAGATGTATCACAACTTAGTGGGGCTCGCTGGTGCACCCAATCACATTATCCAACTTATAGGATACTCTAGACCGCAGATCAATAAGACCCACTATATAGAATCCAATAAGTCTAGTAACAAAACCATATTCATGGATTATTTACACTCCCATGTGAGGTGAGGCAAATACATCAACTTGTCATGGAGTATGATGGTATAAACCTTTCATCCCTACTTATTATTAATCCCCTCACACAATATAATTATATAAAAATAATCACAGGTTTGTCCTAAAACCTATTTGTTAGTCATGGACTAATAAAGACTAAGATCTATAAAACATAATTCCTCTTCAACTTATGGCTGTCATGCCAAGTCAAGTTCCCATGGACAACAAAAAAAAACCCCTTATATATATATATATATATATATATATATATATATATATATATATATATATATATATATATATATATATGGGAAAAGGTACAATGCGCTCGAGCTGATTTTAACATCCGTGAGGTCGAGTTGTGTGGGCCCCACTGTGATGCGTGTCGACCATCAACACCGTGCATTTGATAGGTCCCCTTTAAATTATGGGATATCCCAAAAATCAGCCGTATACGGAACTCAGGTGGGCCATACCATCTAAAATCATGTGAAGACATGCCAAAAAAGTATAAAAGCACTTGGTGGGGCCCACCTGAGTTTTGAATGCTGTTGAAACTTGGTCTGAACCCTAATCCAAGTGGGACATACATAATGGATGGGCTGGATTTGCAAACAACATCTCGGTGGGCTCAAAAAACGTCTCATGAATGTTTTAATGGTGCACGACCCCTCTCCACTTATGTATGTGGTGTGGCTCACACAAGTCACGGATTGTCTTGATTTTTGAGACCTAGGCTCAAGATGGAATGGTGCATCTGACTGATGGGGTAGATGTTCGAAACGCATCACGGTAGGGCCCACACAGCTCAACCTCATGGGACGTTAAAATCAGCTCTAGCGCATTGTACCTTTTCCCTATATATATATATATATATATATATATATATATATATATATATATATATATATATATATATATATATATATTGTAAAACCCACGTATTAATTACTACATTAATAACATACCCACGTTGGACGCATGATCATCACGACCTATTGTTAATATATCAATATCAATGGTTAACATTCGCATTGCGTTTGATATCATCCAAATGGAAAAATATATGCCCTCATGTGGTACAGGGGCGATGCCAGGCGATATGACCGGCATTGATGGTGATGGACATGGTAGGCCCAAACCAATTTATAGCCCATTATTTAAAGCCGGAACCACAATTTGAAATGTTTAATTTGAGTTACTTGTATGCTAAGTATACAATTTTTAATTAATTTTTAAATATGCGTGTGTCATCCATCACATTATGTTGAATATCAAAATTCTTTTCTCTATATTCTAAGTGAAAGATTACTTGTTTTTGTGGTATGCTTAAAGTGCCTGTGCACACATCTCCACCATCCATTGACAGTGAACGACAAGCATGAACCAACACCTATTTCGAAATGATATTCGATCACATTTTGATATAGGATAGTGATTAAAATATAACATTGATAACAAACAATCTTGACTTGGGTGTGTTTGGGTGCACCAAGTTTCATGAAATATTATGACATTTAGCAGCCAATTTGAAATTTCATGACATTTAGTGTAACCAAACGCATCCTAATATATAATTACAATTAACTAAAATGTGACAAGGCCCTATGCAGTGGAGCGGATTAGGTGTTACCTTAGTGGGTGTTACCCTTACCATGGGGCCCACCTTGATGATGTGTTGTATGTCCACGCGCCGTCCATCCGTTTTGGTAGAGTATTTTAGGACGCAATCACAAAAAATTAAGTAAATTCAATTCCCACAAGAACTAGTGGTGATTAAACCCCTTATCATTAAAAACTTCCCAGGGTCAACTGTAATGTTTTCTTAATGTTTATTTTCCATCCAACCCGTTGATAAGGTCAAGAAAACCTTGACGAAGTAAATATACAAAAATCAGATTGATCCAAAACTTTTTTGGCTCACAAAAAATTTTTAATTATCATCCACCACTAATTCAACTGGTGTGGTCCACCTGATACTTAAATCTGCTTAAGTTTTGGATTCCTGTCCTAAAATAATATGAAAAAAATGGATAAATAATATGGATATACAACACATTCATCAAGGTGGACCCCACACGGTCAGGGTAACACTGTTGATTGAGTGCCTCACCGTTAAAATTTCAAAAGGGCTTCATAATGTTTATAATACCCGGACAAAAGGAAAATAAAAATATAAGCTTGATTCAAAACTTATGTGGCCCATGAAAATTTTTTATGGTCATTCGGCAATTTTTCTAATGGTATGCTCCACCTGAGATTTGAATTTTCTTAAGGTTTGGAATATGAGACGGAAAAAAGATGGACGGCGTGGATATATAATAAATACATTAAGGTGGGCCCCACACGGTTAGTGGTGGGTGTTACCCGGGTAACAGCTAATCCGCTCCCAGATCCAGACTACACCACATGAACATGAGGTAAGTGGACAGTTAATAAAAATTAACGGACTGTAATCAGCATGCAATTGCAGCTCATCAGCTCGAATTTTGGTCCAAAGTATTTCATATGTGGGCCCATCTGATGAATGGTTCGGATTTCTCATTCGTGTGCCACATGGTCAAGTAGATATCTCTTCCAAACGTTGATTGCACTCGCTCGAGTGCCTCGCAAGTGAAAACTAGTCTACCTGTAGAAAGATCCAATCGGTTCTTCAGGAAATCCTCAACGTTTAGATTCAATGCATCTAAAATTAGTGAGACTGGATGACAGGTAGGGTCCAATAACCATCGGTCAATTCCTCTTAACCGTTCATTTATTTTCACACCTACGGTCCATCTGATGATCATATGGGGCTGAATTTTTAGATATAAGATCTATATAATCGAGGCCACTTGATGAGTGGCTCTGATCTTCGCACATGTGCATCTCGTTTCTCTTCAATCCAGACTTTACTGATGCCTAATTTGACTTTTTCTCTTTCGTAAGCGAGACGCGTCTGAGAGCACCAGGCAAGAGAGAGTAGGAATATGACGTCATGCTCGGGACGTACCCGCCAACCTGGCATGAGTCACGTGCCCAGCTGCTCCCAAAACCTCGAACCCGCCGAGCGGGTCTCACGAAGCCCACCGCGCACGTGCATAATGCGATTTTTACGGACGGTACAATCACGCGCTAGAAGCCCGGCGCCTGCTTTTTGGCGAGTCGCGGTAGCGTAGACCGAAATTTCATCGTCGGATCCACCGTGTCAATTGACCATCGGACCCGGGACGCGGATTGGGTAGTGAGGTGGTCACCAGTCTCAGCTGTCGTGCAGTGACGTGCTAAAAGTTGATTGGTCGGGCAGTATGTTATGGGAGGTGGACCTAGAATGCACCGGGAGCGGATTAGGTGAGACCCGACTCAACCAAGACGGTGTAACCCTTACCGTGGGGCCCACTTGATGTATTTATACTGTATCCACGCCGTTCATCCGTTTTTCTTGATCATTTTAGGGTATTATTTTAAAAATGATGTAGATTCAATTATCAGGTGGACCATGACATAGGAAACAGTGGTGATCGGCTATTAATGGGACACAAGAGTTTTAGATCAATATGATATTTGTTATTTACTTTCATCTAGGCTTATGTGATCTTATCAACATATTGGATGGAAAATAAAAACTACATAAACATTATAAGCATTAAGATGTTCCCCAATAAGTTTTTAATACAGGAGTTCAATCACTACTGTTTCTTATGGTATAGTCCATCTGATGAATAGATCTGCTTCAGTTTTTGGATAATGCCCTAAAATTATTCCAAAAATAAATTAAAAAACACAGATAGACGGCGTGGATACAGAATTCATACATCAAGGTGGGCCACAAGGTAAGGCTGCACCATCCTGATCCTCTCCCGTATGCACCGCGATTCCCAGCCCTGATGTATGTTCCTTACATCCTCGTGAAAACTCATTTTAGGATATGACCAAAAATAAGTAGATCCAAACCCAAGGTGGACCATAGTACAAGAAATACTAGTAAATGATCATTAAAACCTTCCTATGGGCCACAAAAGTTTTCAATCAAGATAATATTTTCACGACTCTTCATCCACGTCTTTGTGACCTTATCAACCAGTTGGATGGCAAATACATATTCTAGTGGACCTTATGAAGTTTTTAATGGTGGGGATTCATGTTTTTTGTACTATGGTCCACTTGAGATTTGGATTTACTTCATTTTTCGGATCATGGCCTTAGATGAGTTTTCAGTGCAAATGGATGGTGTGAATTTGGGGCAAATACATGATGGTGGACCCCACAGTTAAGGATCCCACCCCAAATCCACCTGCGCCGATTGGATCCTAATCTCGCCAAGGCATAGCTAGAAACAGACGGTGATGTCAGGAGCTCTATGGGGCCATCGTGATCATTATGTTTTATCCACGTTGTCCATGTATTTTTGAGGATCATTTTAGGACATGAAAAAGGAGGTAGACTCAAGGCTCAAGTCGACCACAATGTTTGGGTTAGAGTCCTTGCTTCAATTCTCGGGAGTTTCAACATGAGGTCTTGGGTTCGAGTTCCCATAAGTGGTGGAATCCCATTACAACTTGAGTAGGGTGGGGATAATACCTAATCGATGCCCGAATACATTAGGCAAACAACATACCAACCCACCAATTAAATCTTGCCATGCCACCGCTCATGGCGGTGCCCTCTTCACCACCTAATTCCTATCTTGGGATGGTCATCATGGATATATTTGGTGATATGGTGTGGTGGGATTTAATCAGGTCATATGCCTTTGTTAAAGATGGGTATGGTCCAATGTTGAGGGTAAAATATTGCATATTAGACCCCAGTTATTACCTGATTTTATAAATACGATACCGTTTAACGGCCTATTTTAATCGTGTTTGTTAGAGCTGGGCATCGGTCCGAGTCGAACCGGATTGGGCCTAACACGGTCAGATCCGAAATTCTAATAAGCTAACCCAAAATCAATCCGATCCGAGATTGAGCCCAGGTCACTTGACTCGGACAGATCCATTGCTTGATTGACTTGACCCGATCCGAGTCCGACTCGGTTAAGGAAACCGAGTCGGATCGGGTTGGGCACTATTCGGATCATTTGATACAGTGTGGTCCACTTCAGTCTTCAATGTATCGTAATTTTTTGTTCAACGCCTAAAATGATATGTCAAAATGGATGAACGGCTTAGATAACATATATATACATGAAGGCGGGCCCCACGTGACTATAAAAAATGTGTATCATGCTTTCTCTGATATATTAATGTATTACGTTGACATGCATGCAGAGACTTTCTTTTCACGCTAAGTACGTTACTTGCTTTATTAAGTTTAGCAAGTTATATGGGTCTGATGGTGGGGTATGTGTTATATCCAAACCGTCCATTCATTTGGCGAGCTCGTCTTAAGGCTTGAGACTAAAATTAAAACAAATCTAAGTATCATGTGGACCACACAAATTGTTTAACGGTGAAAATCATTCTCTACTGCTATTTGTAATGTGGTCCACATGATCGTTGGATATTATTCGTTTTTTGAACAATGCTCTATAATAGTCTCTAAAAATATATGAACAGTGTAGATATAATAAATACATCACTGTGAGGCCCATGTAACTTTGATATCCTTTGAATCGTTCGTACAACTCGGAGCTTGAGGAGCTTCAGTGCTCATCTTGGCACGACACGTAACTATAGCTAGCGTCTACACACAGCTAGCGCCTACAGGCTACAGCTAGCTACATAGCTATATGCGGTACACTGGCAAATTTACTTGCTATTGGACACAACAAACTTTGTTGGGGCCCACCTCGAATGCGTGTGGTTCATCCACACCGTCTATTCGTTTTTGCAGATTATTTTAATGGTTGAACTCAAAATTAATGCATATCCAAAGCTCAAGTGGACCATACCATAAGAAAAAGTAGAAGGATTAATAAAAACTACTCCGGATCGGATCCAATCGGATCGGGTTTTCGGGTCAGGTCGAGTCGGGTCGGATTAGGGTCAATCCGAACCCGACCCAAAAAACTATCGGATCTGGACGATCAGAATCGATTAGGCCCGATCAGACCGTTGGTTCTGTTCAGAACAGTACCGAGTCGGGTTTGGTCATGTCGGATCCACCAGATCGGGCCCAAGTTGCCCACCTCTAGTGTTTGTGTTGCAAGGTGAATTTAGGAGCCTGGACTGAAAAAAGGTACTAAAAGCATAGATTTAACGCTCATAAATCACCAAGTCAAGGGACAAATCCCAAAGGACCGAGATCGAAGAATTTACATGCCAGATATCAGGAAAAATCAAGTCATTCACGCTAAAGAGACCTGAAAATCATCCAGAATGCAAGATCACAGGGTTTCCACCATCCGTTCGGCTCGAAACTTTATATTTGGCTTGAGGACCCTAAATTAACCGTACACATCAAATTTTAGCCATTAAATCCTTCTGGAAATGGCCCAATGAACAGATTAGCGACCAAATCTTTGATTTAGGGCCCACCTGATATCTAGATATGCTTTAATTTTGGTCTCAACTCCTTAAATAGGGTGATAAAACACATGGATGGAGCGGATTTCTCACAAGCATCATAGTCGACCCCACAAGGGGGGCGTGCGAGTGCACAAGCAGTGCACTCCCACACCGCACCAAATCCAAGAGACGGGTCAGCACACGCTGACCCAACTCCTCTTGCGTAAGATGTCCAGCGGACGGATGTCTTCATCCATTTTTGGGTAGTGGGGCTCATCCATCATCCAAATGGATGATCTGAACCGTCCATTCACTCAGGGGGGTGGCCACAACCCTCGTCAAGCTTTCCTTTTGGTCTCATACACGTACGGACAAGCAGATCACCGTTCAAACGTGGGATAGACGGTGAAAGCAAAATATCAGTGGACCGCACCAAAACTCGACCAAAACTACCCCTTCCCGACTGGTTTTTCGCAAGGATCGAATTCAATGGACGAGGTGGATTTCATTGAAAACATCACTGTGAGGCCCACCGAACACATCAGCGCAACTCCCGCGTTGATCTTACGCACGTCCAAAAGCCCGGCCACGATGGGCCATTGTGTGATCATAATCACGGTCAGATCTATGATTCAGACCGTCCAGAAGAAGCAAAGGGTGGTCTTGAACCCCACCATGAAGTCAAATTCCAAATTTGCAAGGATCACCGTCTCGAAATCTCATCTAAACGCAGGTTGCTCTTTGTGTTTCACCGCGCAAGAGAGAGCTGCGAAAGTGGAGTCGGTTCTCCACTCCAGCCGACCTAACCTTTCAACACATATAAAAGAGAAGGCAAGGAGGACGTGAGAGATCATCTTGGGGATCTTGGTGTGGAGTGGAGCACCAAAGAGAGAGAGAGAGAGAGAGAGAGAGAGAGAGAGAGAGAGAGAGAGCCGTGGACGGTTTCATCCATTCTCCTCCTTCTTCCTTCTTTTAGTTCTTCCTTCTTTCATGTTTTTTTTTAGCTTCATCATGATTGTGATAGGCTAAACCTCTTAGCTAGGGCTAAGAGGTGAAGCTTGTAGTGAGATAGGGAGTTTTCTTTATGCATTTGATTCATATTTAAGTTGAACTAAATTTGATTCTAGTTTGATTATAAGGAATGCCTTTAGTTTTTCACGGCTTGTTGTGACTTAAATTACAATAGATCTGTGATGGTTTTGAGTATTTCCTTTTCATTATTATGATCGTGAATATAGGAAGCCCCATTGTTCACCATTGCCCCTTGGACATGGTTAGATGATGGAATCCTTCCTAACATTCATATATCTCTTAGGTTGGTTGTGGATTGACTTAATTCTGTTATTTACTTTGTTTCATGGGCATGTTCTTGTGATGGAATCCATTCTAATTTACATCATTCTTATCTCTTGAAAACTAGATCAAAGGAAGTGCAGATTTGATTTATAATTTTATATCCTCCAACTGGATGAAGATGAGACTCTAAATCCAGTTGTGTTCATGAATCAATCATACATCTCCCTAATCTCTACAAGTGAATTCTTGGCTCCCTAGTTTCCCACCTTTGAATTTTATAAGTTTTAGTCTAATAATTCATAATTATTCCTTTCCTTTTACCTGATTTAGATTACATCTTAACCTAATTCTAGTTTAAGTTACTTTTAAATTATATACAAGGTTCAGTCCCTGTGGATTCGACCTCCGTCTTATCGAGATTATTACTACATCACAACCATATACTTGTGGTGTGAACAAGTTTTTGACATCGTTGCTGAGAATTGACGGTTACATTTTCTGATATTAATTAGTTTTAGAATTATGTTAAGATTAGTTTTTTTTTCCTTCTAATTATTAGGTTAGGATTTTTTCTGTTTGATTTTTAGAAACTAACCTAACTTTCCTATTTTATAGGATTCTGAGATAGATCTTCTAAATTGGTAATATCTTTCTAATTTCTCTATTTTTTTTTATATATTTTTAGAATTAGGGTTTTATTTTTAGAAACTTTCTAAATTTAGAAACTAACTTTCTTTCTATTTTAGATTTAGAACTTTCCTAATTTGTTTTAGAAATTTTCTATTTTCTTTTAAGAATTTTTCCCTTTTCAGAAACTAGTTTACTTTCTATTTTAAGATCTCTTGCTATTTCTAGACTTTCTATCTTTAGAAACTAACTTGGTTTGTTTTATTTTGCAGGTTTTTAACTTAAGAACTTCGAATTTGGTAACTTTTTTTCAACCCTTCTCTCTTTCTTTCTAGATTTCTATTTCCTTTTTTTCTCTTAGATTTAAGTTTATAATCTGAATTGCGGGCTGTGAGTGTTTCATGCCCAAGTGGGTCCATGATAACACTCGACGTTTCTTGACTGAATGAGGATTGGTTGAGGGGTTGACTATCCATCGCAAAACTAGACACCACTCGAGATCCCTAGAGTTAATTGAAGTGATGGCTGCAAACCAACCTCTTCTACCCCAACCTAGGATGGAGGACATCCAAGATGAGAATAAGGTGCATCAAGCAGCTTCGCCTCGTAGTTTACGAGATTATTTACAACAGGCAGGGGTGAGCACGCCCTCATGCATGGTTTTTCCAGAAAATACGGGACACATGAATATCAAGTCAGGGATGATCCAACTCCTTCCTAAATTTCATGGGCTTGATTCTGAAGAACCGTATCTACACTTGAAAGAGTTTGATAAGATTATAGTCACTTTATATTTTCTAAACGTGTCTGAGGATATAGTCAGGCTGAAACTCTTTCCCTTTTCTTTGAAAGAGAAAGCTAAAACGTGCTTACATTCACTACGTTCTAGATCTATTGGCACATGGAATGATATGCAAAGCGAGTTCATAAAGAAATTTTTTCCACATCATAAAACGAACACCCTCAGAAAATTAATCACGAACTTCGTCCAAAGGGAGGATGAAACATTCTTCTAATGTTGGGAGCGGTTCAAGGATTTGTCAGCTCTTACCCACAACACCGTTTTGAAACGTGGTGCATTACGCACTTTTTCTATGATGGGCTGACATTTTCCATGCACCAATTGGTCGAGACAATGTGCAATGGGGAATTTATGAATAAAAATGTAGATAACGTGTGGGATTACTTGGATAGACTTGTTGAAAACGCACAATCATGGGACACATACCCAAAATCGAGTACCACTTCTAGGCCCACTCAATCAAAGGAAATAAGCGGAGTATACCTGCTGAAAGAGGATGATGATATCAATGTTAAAGTGGCTAATCTCATAAAGAAATTTGAGGCTATGGAATCAAGGATAAGGGTAAGGAAGTTATTTGCGATATTTGTAGTTGTAACAGTCACACAACTAAAAATTGTCTAACTATATCTGCCTTTCAAGAGATACTGACTAAGTAATCCGATGCCGTAAATAATTACCAAAGACCTTTCAATAGATCCACCTCTAATACGTACAATCCCAGTTGGAGAAATCATCCAAACTTCAGTTGGAGGAATGGACAAACTGCTACCCCTCAAGGTTTCTTCAATCAAATTTCAAATCAAGGAAAACCTCAAGAAGATCCAGTTCTAAAACACATTCAAGACCAAGAGCTATTTAACGAAGATATCAGATCAGCAATTGGATCACTTACATCATCCATTCAAAGGATAGAGTCACACATAATGATTGGGGGAAAGGGGATGTTTCCTGCTCAACCTCTCCCCAATCCCAAACCGCAATATGACATAAGTGATCCTAACTCTTCAGATCATATGGAGCAGCCTAAATCTATCACAACTCTTAGGAGTGGGAAGACCATTGACAAAACTATTTTAGTTAGGGCTGAAAAGCCTAAGGACCCGAAAGAGGATAACAATGATAGACTTAGCATTGCTCCATAAGAATTAGAACCGGAACCTCAAGGGAAGCCGATTGTTTCATTCACCCAACGGTTGGTTGCACCAAAACCTCTCTAACTCTCAGGATATTCTAAAGGTGTTGAAACAAGTGAATGTCAATATTTCTCTACTTGATGTCGTAAAACAAATACCTTCATATGCCAAATTTCTGAAAGACTTATGTACGACCAAAAGATGGCAAAATATTCAAAAGAAAATCTTCTTGACTGAGAAAGTGAGTGTAATCCTAAAACTAGATGTGCCGCAGAAATTCAAAGATCCCAGTAGCCCAACCATATCATGTGTAATCAGGAACTATCAAATTGCGCAGTCACTTCTTGACTTAAGAGTGAGCATAAATCTGATTCCTTACTCGGTGTACAAACAGTTAGGTTTGGGTGAATTAAAACCCACCCCAACCATATTGCAACTTGCTGATCGCTCAATTCGTGTACTGAGAGTGGTAATCGAGGATGTGTTGGTCCAAGTTGACAGATTCTACTACCCAGTAAATTTTATCGTCCTAGATACAGAACCCATTAGTACCATGAGCACTCAGATTTCTGTCATTTTTGGTTGCCCATTCCTTGCCACTTCAAATGCAATCATCAATTGCAGGAATGGAGTCATGAGTATGTCTTTCAGGAATATGACATTGGAGTTAAATATCTTTTTCAATACTGGCAGACGGTTCGAGGATGATGACGATTTCCACGACATTAACATGATTGACTCTTTCGTGAAAGATAGAGCGCCTCTGACCTTATCCTCTGACCCTCTAGAGATGTGCCTGGCCCACTCCCATGATTTTAATAATAACATGATTAGGGAGATGGGTGTCATGTTTGATACTGCGCCGGTACTTGAAGTTAACCGGTGGAGGCCACAATTTGAAGAGTTGCCCCAAACCAATGCAGTGCCTCTATCGTCTAGCTCAAAGCACCAAAGCTTGACCTAAAACCTTTACCCTCTGATTTGGAATATGCCTATTTAGGTCAAGAAGAGATATATCCAGTGGTGATTTCATCCCACCTTGAGAACAAATAAGAGAGTATGCTCATTTTTACTCTCGAAGAAGATAAATGAGTTATTGGACATATCATCACAGATCTCGATAGGATGAATGAACTCATTTGAACTGAATGTTTCGACTCTTTAGATGATTGCTTGGCACACTTTACAGATTCAAACAATCTCATAATACAAGAAATAGTGGATGCCTCGCAAGACAATACCTCGGTAGTTGTCACGGACCGAGAGAACCCTTATTCTGAAGTACCTCCTCCCCCAGATCCTGAATGTTTACTATTAACGGAGGAAGAGCTGAAGATTGAACTAAAGAGTGAAACTTCAGCATGTGTTGAGACTACACCACCTACTACAAATTTTTCTGAATTTCATATACTTGTAGTCTTTGATTCATCATGGTGTACTAACTTCGAAATTTTTTCTGCCACAGGTGAATCGTATATACTTTAGACACTTTAGAAGATTAAAAGGAAACTTTATGCTGAGGTCCATCAATTTCTCTAGACATTCATGCTCCAAAACATCCAAGCCTACTATAAAAAGGGCTTCTAGATGATCTTGTTGAGAAACCTTGTGAGAAATTTACCAAGATACTGGTTGAAGGAAGAACCTGGATGCATGACTGAGTAGATTTCCTGTGCTTTCACAGTTGAGGATTAGAATTTGTTGCTTTCATAGGACTATCATAGTTTACTTTATGTCGTTATAGGATAGTCAGTTTTAAGCAATTAGGTTAGTTTGCTTTTGTTGATTTCACTCTTGTGCTGACCCGCTTTCATGCTGAGATCTCTTTGGAAGAAGCCATTTAATATCCTCGTCAGGTACTATCTTTCCATCACTTCTCTTTCAATTTCATTGTCTCATGTGCATTGCATGCTCATATCTTTTACATTGAGGACAATATAGATTTTAGGTTGGGGTGGGAGATTAGGTTACCTAATCATAGAGTAGGTACTTCATCGGACAATTTTCAAATATGCTTTGGGTGGCCTCATCTCAAGTAATAGCATATGGCCTAATCAAATCCCTCACATCTACCCCACGACTAAATCACCAAGTAATTTATATCTTTGTCCATTAGGTATGTTTCCTATTTTAAACATCAAAGTAAAAAAATCATGATGATCCAACAGTTAGGTGGACTACACTATAGGAAATCGTTGGGATGGGTTGCTCACCAATGATATTTTTAGTTGTCACTCCATTATTTCTCAAGTTTCAAATCCATTCATCTGATGCGCGTTACAGGATAAAAGAAAAATTGACCAAAAATTACAATATTTCAAAACTTAGGCCATGTCATTTGAATGTAGAGGTTTTAGGTAAAACTTTATAGGGTGGGTCTAGTTAAGTGTTAATTCAATATTATCTTTGGGATAAGGCCAAACAAGGGAAGATGTACGTAAGGGATAGTGTGGGTTTCAAGATTTCATAGTCACCATGCTAGAGAAAGTAACCTTGGAAGATATCTACATGAGGTACCCAAAAAGCTTTCATTTTGTCCCTAATGTCCTAATTCATCTCCCGATACCCTCGTTCCTGATACAAAGGCTAGGGTGATCATTAAGTACCTTATGGACTGTACTCGATTTTAACGCACCACTGCTCAAGTCTAATTCTTTGAAACAAGTTAAGAAATTAAGCTGGACTTGGGTAGTAAGTTAAGAAATTAAGTAGGATATGGGTATTACTTATTGGACTTGGTTAAACATTAAATTTGATTGAGTTTAGGTCATGTCCAACTTATACATGGTTAAAACCTTTTCCGGTACTGGTGGGCCAATTAGTTGTAACAGTGATATTATATATATTAAATATATATTGATATTATAACAATAAGACCAGGTGTCTTAACACACCAATCCATAACTTATGTGGTAGATTGAGTGAAGAAAACTGTAACACCCCATACTTTTCAGTACTCGAGTGTTACTATGAATACTTAACTTAGTGACACTATGCCCAATCTGTCGGCCTATACTGGGTAACAAGCCCCCCATAGTAACCTTTGAGTTTTCTAAACATGGTTGTTTGAAATTGAAATAATAATGGCTGGGCTAATCATGCATTTTCATGGCATATTGACTTTTCGGAGTGTTAGTCCTCCTTAGGGCGTACCTGTGTGTACTTTTTTGGGAGACTAATTCACCTTGGGAGTCCTCATTACATAGTCTTTTTCAGGGTGGCTAGTCCTCCTAAGGCATACTTTTGAGTACTTTTCGAGTGGTTAATTCTCCTTGGGGATTTTCTTACTAGCTAGATGTGCATCTCCAGTTCTGTGACCATATGTATGCATTCATGCATTTAAACAAGAATATCTTTGTGGAATTTATTCAATATATGCTTATATGGTGAACTTGTCTCATTATATTGATGATTATTTTAAAATGTTTATTATAGACTGTTCTTGATAAACTATGCTTAATTATCTTAATGTCTCAGGGGTTATACCTCACTACAATAGCCATTAACGCTATCAAACCATAATCAATATACAGGAGATACAGAGGATGCACATGCTGGTGTTCATGTGGAATAGTAGGAGCTAGATGATCTTGTGACTCTCTATTCCTTAGATCGTTTGTATTTAATTTGTACTGTTATAAATAGTAAAAACTTAAAACATTGATTTGTATAAGTTTTCGGGCAACCACTCGAATATTTGGTTTTGTATATTTGGACTCCCTTTTATACTTGATTTATTTTTATTTCACTAAATTACTGAATCTGATAAAAAAAATGTACGTGAAATTTGGGCTATCTCTAAAGGTTAACACTCGGGTTTCAGGAGTTGGGGTGTTACAAAAACCCCGTTTCAGCACCGAGGTCTTGGTATTGATTCCCAAGTGGGGTGTGGCTATCCCTCCACTGTCATTGTCATCCATCATTAACTCAATGTCAAGTAAATCAATTAACCTCATGCCCAAGAAAATCAAGTGCTTAAATCCTAGATCTAAACTATTAGATCATCATTAAGTACGATCAAAATCTTTTTAACGATTAAAACACAAGTTTAGCGATTAAAAACATTTGACAAATGTTTTAAATTTTTTAGTGTTAGGCCCAACTAAAAAACCACTTGATGAATTTCTAGTCCCTAAGATCTAAGCCACAAGTGAGTTCTCGGGAAATTATTGGATTCCTTATTAGCCCATGCGAATCTCAACGGGCCTTGATGAATGTATAAAGTTGTCATCCACTTTTGTTGGCCTTATGATGACCTTGTAGAGTGAACGAAAGCACATGTAATCAAAACCTTGAACTCTTTGTAAGACTTTTATTAGTGGGTCACATGTGATCAATGGTTTTAATGATTTAAGAATTGGATTATTTAGACTAACCATACCGGTGGACCTCATGAAAATTGTGATCAATTCATATATATAATGGGTGATGCGCTTGGACTGTGTTATGTATCCACAATACTTTAACTAGATATAAACTCTTATAGTGTGACAACTCCTATAAGAGTAGTTGTGATGGGTTACACAACTCCAAACTCATTTTTTATTAATATAAGTATTCGTCCCCTCAACTACACAAACTTAAAACCCAAATCCCATTAAATGATTTTCGAAAGGGTATAAGGTGAGGAAAACCAAGGTCTTGATAAAATATTATTCATCTTTTATCAACAAAAAGAATCAAAGGAATGACTTCCCATTTAAGTATACTTTTAAGATCAAAGTTTGTTTGATTTCCATGATTGATGCATAGTGTGATCCCTTATCCCACAATTAAGGCTAATACTCAAAATGTTTTTAAGTTTAAAGACCAATCAAAGCTAGTTCATCCCTAAGTCAATCATAATTAAGGAATGATGTGCCTCCTAGTACAGAGACTTGAACTCTATTCACTACTATAAATGCTCAACTGGTTTGTAACCAAGAGCCTTTTCCATGAAACATTTACACTCCTATGTGGAGTAGAGCAAAGGCATATTGACTCATTGTCGTGCCCTGTGGTGGAGACTATCCATTTTGACTCGTCATCAATCCCCTCACACAGGATGGTTACATATAAAATAGTAATAGTAGGTTTGTCATGTAACTTGCTATGTAGTCATGGATCAAGGTACTGATATTCATGGCCCACAACTCTCCCTTAATCATTAACCGTTATGTGCACTCTCATGTTCCCAAGTAAAACTAAATGAATCACTCTCCTTTAGCCTATGTTACATATATTCACAATACTTAGACATATTAACGATGGAAATGTAATATATCCATTTCAGACTAATGGTCATTAATGATTAGATCACATTGGTTTTTCAGTGTACAACTCTAACACCAAATATAATGGCCAAGGGCGGAGTAAAACCAAGGTCTTTAGAGCCATGTTCTCAACTATACTGGGGTTGAAAATGCCCTGGCTCTTTGAGATTATTGCTAATAAACAAATGAGACCAATTTTTGTGTCAATTGATCTTTATAGTAAGACTAGATATGAATGTGAAATTGCGTGGAATAGTTTACCACGACACGTGGAAGCTTGGCCGAGCTATAAAATAAATGACTGTCCTATAGGGGGGTGAATAGGACTAATTATAAATCTTACAATTAAAGATATAATTGTTTACTTAAACTAATATACCAAATTAAACTAAGGCAATTAACATTAAAGCTTCCAAGCCAGTAGTGGGTCTAATCACATAAATTACATAAGATACACCAATTAAGCAACTAGTCTATAAATGATAGTGTACATATGTATGAGATGTACTAACTATTTCAATCCTGACATTCATCTAATTATGTATACATATAATTAAACTAAACAATGATATACGAATAATTAAAAATGTGCTCAATTGACAATCTCAAACACAAGTATATATAGTGGTTCGATTTTCCTACTTCACTCTCGATGGATGTACTCTCCCTAAGTACACCAATATTTATTATCAAATATTTTAAATAAAGTTCACCTCTAACCTTTATATCTTTATATTAGGACCTAGTGTACACTCCAGTCGAAAAAGCTCTTGTAAGATAGTTTAGTTGGTTTTCTATCGGCTAACCAACAATCTCAGTCATAGTCCAAGGACTTACGTTTACTCTCACTGGAGGCTCCTACGTAGACTAACACGAACGCACCCGTGTCTAACAAATTTGGCCCTGCACAAGATCTTAAGTCCTACATAAGAATATATTCAAGTTTTGGGTTACAAACTATTACCATCAATCCTACAGAAGGAAAGAGAGTATGAACTTATACATGACACTTACTTGTTAGATTAAGTCCCTTTGTTGCACCTTCTTGAGTTGCTTGATCGATGCTCTCTCATGCTTCAAATAGCTTCCATTTTTTTTCTCTTGATCGTTGATGTTGATTCTAGCTTATGCTTCAACTCCAAAATCAAATACCTTGCATGCGATTCTCTATTGAGGTCATCAAGGTAATGGGAGGGTGGTAAAATCTCCTACAACTAACAAGATAGTTGAAATCCTATGGGATTCACGTAAAAGGATCTTCCAGAGGATTTAGACAAAGGATGTGCCAAAATTAGACAGTTCGTTAGTGGTTCACTACACCCAAAACTATAGAATAATGTATGTCTTGTTGGGTTTAATGTTCATCATGGGTGGTGATCAGGGTCAAATATTGCATATCAGACCCCGATTATTGCCCTATTTTATGTACATGATAAGGCCTAACATCGGATTTTTATTGTATTTTTGTTACAGGAGGAAATTAAGAGCGTGTATAGCAAAATTAATGTTAAAAGCGTGGAATTGACGTTTCGAAGTCACCAGAGCACGGGATGGACTCCAGAAAACCAATGGTGACGATTTTACACGCCTGAGATCGGAGGAAAGCAAGCCAAAGGGGCTCGAAAAGGGTCCAGAATGCAAGATCACATATTTCCCGCCATCCGATCAACTCGAAACTTCATACATGTGATGGAGGCCGTAAATTAACCGTACATATTAAATTTCAGCCGTTGAAGATCTCGGGAAGTGGTCCAACGGACAGATCAGCCCATTAATCTTCACTTTGGAGCCCACCTGATATTTGGAATTGCCTCAAACTTGGTTTTGGCGGATGAAATTATATGAAGAAAAGGATGGACGGTGCAGATTTCTCGTAAACATCACGATAAGGGCCTGTGGATGGGGAGTGTGTACAATGTACACTTGCGCCACCGAAGCACCGCACCGCTGCTTCGGTCAGCGAGACCGCTGACCCGACTCGTCTTCGAAAACGAAAAAAAAAAAAATCGTTTTTTTTCTTTTTCTCCAGCGTCCGCTCACCGATGGAGAAGATGCAGTTGTGGGCCCCACCTAATGTTCAAATAGACGATCCATACCGTCCATCAGCTTCCTAGGGCGGCAGTTGCCCTCGCCTAGGTGGCAAAAATGGGAATAAAATATTATATCAGATCCTAGCCGTACAAACGCAGGATGGACGGCGGGACGAAAGATCACGTGGGCTGCACCGAATCCCCCCCAAAACCAGTCAATTCCTACTGATTTTTCGAGGGGAATACAATGAACGGTACTGATTTGCCATTTGATCAAAGAAGTGGGACCCACCATCATCCCAGCGCCGGTGTGGCGTCCGCGTAACGCACGGCCGCTGGCCGTTTTGCGAATTATTGTGGGCCCCGCTCGTCAACTTTCCGGACGATCCAATCCGTCCATCGCGTAGAGGGCCATGAGAACTACAAAACCATGCTGAGAGTTCACTCCCATGCGTACACACGTGCGTGATACAGAGGCCACAAAAGGGCTACCCGGCGACGTTCAAATCTGATCTTTTTGAGATTTCTTCTGTGGGCCACGTTAATGGACCTTCAAAACCACCCATTCTTGACTGAAATTTCGTTCTGAATCCAATGGACGGGGTGGATTTTTCAGAAAACACCTCTGTGGGGCCCACCGATCACGGTTGCGAAAATCTGCACTTCGAGTCCGTCTACGACTCTGCCACCGATTCCAGCCATCCAGCAGCTATAAAAGGAAGTTTTGGACGTGGGAGAGGCATTCAGATCCAGGGAATTTGAGATCCAGAGCCAGGGAGAGGAGAAAGAGAAGAAAGAGAAGGAAGAAGAGAGAGAGATTGTTCGGTTTGGTGTTTTATTTTATGAATTTTATTTAATATTTTTTATGGATTTTATGGGTAACTAATCTCTCAGCTAGGGCTGAGATGAAGCCCCTAATTTGATCAGCTCTTGTATTGGTTGATTTACTTTGAATTTTAATTAATTTATTTTTTTTTCTCTAAGTGGGCTTTATGGGTTTAAATTCCATACTTCTCCATCTATGAACTTGATCAAAGTATATAGATGGATGTTGTTTGGATGCTTATTACAGGTGCTTGTGTCTAATCAAGAACAGGTTTCCTATAGAGGAAGAAACAGGATGCTTTAATGAATGTACATTCCATGTGCCCGACCAAGGACATGGAATTTGTTATTCATGGCATTGCTTAAAGGAATTAGACAGTCTGTATGCCCGATTTAGGACACAGATTGTGCTTTCTCTATTTAAGTGGTATCAATCTAGATCAAGGTGAATCAACAGACAAAACAAGGGTTAGGATAATTAGGGGTGGATTCGAAAGTCCTAGTGCTTTCTCTCTGATTGAATTTTCTTCCTATTCTTAATTATTTTTCCTAAAATTGTGCTTAATAGTTTAGTTCATTATTCATTGGATTAGTTAAGAAGAATCATAGATTTGAATTGTGACAACCAGTCCTCGTGGGATTCGACCTCGATCTTACCGAGTTTATTACTACATCACAACCCTATACTTGGGGAGTGAACAAGTTTTTGGCGCCGTTGCCGGGGACTGTTTCGTTCCAAATTGAGTTTAGGATTCTCTCTTATCATAATTCATAGTCTTAAGATTTTACTAACTTTAGGTTAAAGTTTTTATTTTATGTTTAGAAACTAACCTATTTCTTGTTTTGTAGGATTCTGAGATAGAAACTTCTAATTTGGTAATATCTTCCTAATTTCTTTATTTTTTTTATTTTTAGAATTAAGGTTTTATTTTTTTTCTTTTCTAACCTTAGACTTACTATTCTTAAAAACTAACTTGTTTTGTTTTGTTTTGCAGGTTTTTAACATAGGAACTTCTACTCTGGTAACATCTTTCTAACTTCTCCTTTACTTTCTCGTATTCTTGTAGGATTTTGATTTCTTCTAGGATTAGACTCTGAGTTAAGGTTCTACCATGGAATCGTGGGTAGATGCATATGCTGAGTTGGATAGGTTTTATTGGGAAATGCCTGAAGGTTGTGGAAACCAACGTATACCTCAAGATTTTTCTCCATCGAGAACAGGACATTGAGAACGGACTAAAACGTAATGTCCATCGGTTAATAGGGCCGTATACGATCATAATTATGGGAATGAGGACTATTATCAACCATCATATTCTCCCATGTATGATCAAGTATGACTATAACCAGTGGAACCATCAAAATCGGGAAGATGAACCAACAACATATTGTAATAATTATTCTCTTGGATCCCATACCTTTGAGATCCAACCGAAACGATCCAAGAGGATTCATGTTTTGATCCGAAACAAGTAAACCAAAGATGTTGCGAAAATTGATGAAATCATTAGAAGCACTCAATTCGCGCATTGAAAGGATAGAGGAAGCTCGCTCATCCCAACTACAATCCAATCCAGAAATACAATGCGAGGAAAGTGATCCTCACTCGCTTTTAACGAAATCTGGAATTTGGAATGAGGAGTTGGATTCCATTCATGAGCATACGGTTCAATTCCCCGATGAGTCGATCTCAATGACTGTTCAAAATAATGATGGAGATACTTGGGTGTCTTTCAAATACAGTGATGATGACACACTTTCCTTACATGACACACAGGATCTCAATGATGAGGTTGAGGTTAGTTTATTCGAACCTCAACCGAATTTAGAATGTGAGGAAAGCGATCCCATCCCAAGTGCGCACTTGCATTTAAATTAGACAATGATGCGTATTGGGATGATGATCATGGATGTTCAGCCCCAATTCCCTTTGAATCAATCTCAAATTTGGTCCAAGTCAATGATCAAGACGTACACGAAGTGGTCGGTCATAATGAGTCACTCCCCTCACCTAACATGTCTGATTTTAAGGTAGAGGACGGCCCCCTTACAACCGACCCTTCTAACTCTTGTGAAACGTATTTGGACCACTCCTCTGAATTACATGATGATATGATTCGGGAGATGGATGAGCTACTCGATATGACTCTTGAATTTGAAACCACCCAGTTGAGGCCACCATCTGAACTGTTAAATAATGACGATTCGTCGCCTCTTCTGAGTAGTATCGATGAACAGAGTCCATACATCAATGCTTCGTATACTGATCTTCAATCTGTCTGTGCAGGGCTGGAGCAAGAGAGCACACCTCCGTTTACTTTAAAAAACGATGGATTCCTTGGGCAGATCATCACGAGCTCTAATGTGGAAAATGATTCACTCTCAGCTGAATGTCCCAACTCTTTGGATGATTGCTTGGCACACTTTGCAGATTCAAATGATCCCATGATAAGAGACATAGTGAATGCCTTGCAAAACAATATCTCGGTAGTCATCACTGACCGAGAGAACCCTTACTCTGACGCCCCTCCCTCCCCAGATCCTCACTATTTACCATTAAGGAGGAGGAGCTAAAATTGAACCGAAGACTGCTACTTCGGAATGTGTTGAGACTACGTTACCTTCTGAGAATTTTTCTGACTTTCATCTATGTGTAGTCTCTGATTCACCATGGGATACTAACTTCCAAACTTCTTCTGTCACAGGTGAATCGTATATACTCTGGATACCTCAGGCGAATCAACGAAAAATTTCTTATAAGGTACATAAATTTCTCTGGAATGTCATGCTCCAGGGCATCCAAGCCTATTGCAAAAAGGGCTTTTGGATGATCCTGTTGAGAAATTTACTGAGAAACTTATCAAGATATTGGCCGGAAGAGGAACCTTGCAGCATGATTGAGTAGTTTTTCCCTGCTTTCTTAGGACTAGAGTAGTTTCCTTTATGTTGTTTTAGGATAGACAGTAAATTTAGCGCTCCTGGGAGCAGCCCAGTCTTTTGTTTTCTGCTTTTTCTTAAGTTAGTTAGTTCAATGTTTGTGGATAACATTATTATGAAACCCTCACGAGACTACAACTCGTCCACTAGGGGTAACCTAGGGGTTTAAAGGCTTGTTGCATGCGCTAAATGCAATCGAGAGCACCTGCGAAAGTGGTATAGGTAGGATCTTCTTTGATTTTTCTTTTTGTTATTTTTACTTCTGTTGATCTCTCTCCTGTGCTAACTCGCTTGTATGATGAAATTTTTTGAGAAAGCTTCTTGATTCTCCATCCAGGTACTATCTTTCCATCACTCATCTTTTATTCTCGTTGTCCCATGTGCATTGCATGCTTATTTCTTTTACATTGAGGACAATGTAGATTTTAGGTTGGGGGTGGGAGATTAGGTTACCTAATCAGTATTTTCTTGGTCTTGAGCTGAGCAAAATTTGTGAAAATTTTAAAATTTTTTCTAGAATTTCTATTGAATTCTAAGTGATTTTGAAGGATAGTTGTGAATTTAACATTATAAGATATGTGATGTTGGTAACTTATGACTCTTGGATTCGGCCATCTGCTTAATATCACAGTTAATTTTGAATTGTTAATCCATGATTAGAAGTTGTACACATTGATTGAGCCATGATTTCACATATTACATCTCGCTTACACATTAAGTGTTGATTCGATAACTGAAGGATTAACTTGGTGAAAAGAAGAATTAAAAGGCTAAGTCCCATAATCTTCACCATAGGTTTGCTCCCTATAGGTGCAGATTTGATTCTTCATAGTTCTCAAAAAAAAAAAAAAAAAAAAAAAAAAAAAAAAAAAAAGTTAGGTGACAAGTTTTCGCCATAGGTTTACTCCCTATAGGTGAGAATTTGATTCCCCTCATTTGCGTTACTGCTCATAAAGAATATCTAAGGCTGGTAAGATGAAAGTTAATCTGTGAGATAAGTGTTGGTTTCCAAGTTTTGATTGTCACGAATTACTAATGATATCATGAAATTGACAATTGGATCTTTTACTGATTGTAAGTCGAGATTATACTTTACACTCGTGGAACTCAATGTTTAGGAATGTTCTAATTGATGGATCAATATTTTAAAATTGATTATGAAATCTGCTGAGAGCTTGATTCCAAGAGAAAAATTCCACATACCAATCATGAATCTTAGAATTTTCACATCTCAACTATCTGTTCACAAGTCACTTAAGTTTACAGGAATTGTCTTTTATTTCTGAAATTATTTTTCGCAAGTTTTGCTCGGGACTAGCAAAATGCTGGTTAGGGGTTGTGATCAGGGTCAAATATTGCATATCAGACCCCGATTATTGCCCTATTTTATGTATATGATAAGGCCTAACATCGGATTTTTATTGTATTTTTGTTACAGGAGGAAATTAAGAGCGTGTATAGCAAAATTAATGTTAAAAGCGTGGAATTGACGTTTCGAAGTCACCAGAGCACGGGATGGACTCCAGAAAACCAATGGTGACGATTTTACACGCCTGAGATCGGAGGAAAGCAAGCCAAAGGGGCTCGAAAAGGGTCCAGAATGCAAGATCACATATTTCCCGCCATCCGATCAACTCGAAACTTCATACATGTGATAGGGGTCGTAAATTAACCGTACATATTAAATTTCAGTCGTTGAAGATCTCGGGAAGTGGTCCAACGGACAGATCAGCCCATTAATCTTCACTTTGGGGCCCACCTGATATTTGGAATTGCCTCAAACTTGGTTTTGGCGGATGAAATTATATGAAGAAAAGGATGGACGGTGCAGATTTCTCGTAAACATCACGATAAGGGCCTGTGGATGGGGAGTGTGTACAATGTACACTTGCGCCACCGAAGCACCGCACCGCTGCTTCGGTCAGCGAGACCGCTGACCCGACTCGTCTTCGAAAACGAAAAAAAAAAAAATCGTTTTTTTTTTTTTCTCCGAGCGTCCGCTCACCGATGGAGAAGATGCAGTTGTGGGCCCCACCTAATGTTCAAATAGACGATCCATACCGTCCATCAGCTTCCTAGGGCGGCAGTTGCCCTCGCCTAGGTGGCAAAAATGGGAATAAAAGATTATATCAGATCCTAGCCGTACAAACGCAGGATGGACGGCGGGACGAAAGATCACGTGGGCGCACCGAATCCCCCCCAAAACTAGTCAATTCCTACTGATTTTTCGAGGGGAATACAATGAACGGTACTGATTTGCCATTTGATCAAAGAAGTGGGACCCACCATCATCCCAGCGCCGGTGTGGCGTCCGCGTAACGCACGGCCGCTGGCCGTTTTGCGAATTATTGTGGGCCCCGCTCGTCAACTTTTCGGACGATCCAATCCGTCCATCGCGTAGAGGGCCATGAGAACTACAAAACCATGCTGAGAGTTCACTCCCATGCGTACACACGTGCGTGATACAGAGGCCACAAAAGGGCTACTCGGCGACGTTCAAATCTGATCTTTTTGAGATTTCTTCTGTGGGCCACGTTAATGGACCTTCAAAACCACCCATTCTTGACTGAAATTTCGTTCTGAATCCAATGGACGGGGTGGATTTTTCAGAAAACACCTCTGTGGGGCCCACCGATCACGGTTGCAAAAATCTGCACTTCGAGTCCGTCTACGACTCTGCCACCGATTCCAGCCATCCAGCAGCTATAAAAGGGAAGTTTTGGACGTGGGAGAGGCATTCAGATCCAGGGAATTTGAGATCCAAAGCCAGGGAGAGGAGAAAGAGAAGAAAGAGAAGGAAGAAGAGAGAGAGATTGTTCGGTTTGGTGTTTTATTTTATGAATTTTATTTAATATTTTTTATGGATTTTATGGGTAACTAATCTCTCAGCTAGGGCTGAGATGAAGCCCCTAATTTGATCAGCTCTTGTATTGGTTGATTTACTTTGAATTTTAATTAATTTATTTTTTTTTTCTCTAAGTGGGCTTTATGGGTTTAAATTCCATACTTCTCCATCTATGAACTTGATCAAAGTATATAGATGGATGTTGTTTGGATGCTTATTACAGGTGCTTGTGTCTGATCAAGAACAGGTTTCCTATAGAGGAAGAAACAGGATGCTTTAATGAATGTACATTCCATGTGCCCGACCAAGGACATGGAATTTGTTATTCATGGCATTGCTTAAAGGAATTAGACAGTCTGTATGCCCGATTTAGGACACAGATTGTGCTTTCTCTATTTAAGTGGTATCAATCTAGATCAAGGTAAATCAACAGACAAAACAAGGGTTAGGATAATTAGGGGTGGATTCGAAAGTCCTAGTGCTTTCTCTCTGATTGAATTTTCTTCCCTATTCTTAATTATTTTTCCTAAAATTGTGCTTAATAGTTTAGTTCATTATTCATTGGATTAGTTAAGAAGAATCATAGATTTGAATTGTGACAACCAGTCCTCGTGGGATTCGACCTCGATCTTACCGAGTTTATTACTACATCACAACCCTATACTTGGGGAGTGAACAAGTTTTTGGCGCCGTTGCCGGGGACTGTTTCGTTCCAAATTGAATTTAGGATTCTCTCTTATCATAATTCATAGTCTTAAGATTTTACTAACTTTAGGTTAAAGTTTTTATTTTATTTTTAGAAACTAACCTATTTCTTGTTTTGTAGGATTCTGAGATAGAAACTTCTAATTTGGTAATATCTTCCTAATTTCTTTATTTTTTTTATTTTTAGAATTAAGGTTTTATTTTTTTTCTTTTCTAACCTTAGACTTACTATTCTTAAAAACTAACTTGTTTTGTTTTGTTTTGCAGGTTTTTAACATAGGAACTTCTACTCTGGTAACATCTTTCTAACTTCTCCTTTACTTTCTGTATTGCTGTAGGATTTTGATTTCTTCTAGGATTAGACTCTGAGTTAAGGTTCTACCATGGAATCGTGGGTAGATGCATATGCTGAGTTGGATAGGTTTTATTGGGAAATGCCTGAAGGTTGTGGAAACCAACGTATACCTCAAGATTTTTCTCCATCGAGAACAGACATTGAGAACCGACTAGAACGTTATGTTCCATCGGTTAATAGGGCCGTATATACGATCATAATTATGGGAATGAGGACTATTATCAACCATCATATTCTCCCATGTATGATCAGTACGACTATAACCAGTGGAACCATCAAAACTGGAAGATGAACCAACAACATATTGTAATAATTATTCTCTTGGATCCCATACCTTTGAGATCCAACCGAAACGATCCAAGAGGATTCATGTTTTGATCCAGAACAAGTAAACCAAAGATGTTGCGAAATTGATGAAATCATTAGAAGCACTCAATTCGCGCATTGAAAGGATAGAGGAAGCTCGCTCATCCCAACTACAATCCAATCCAGAAATACAATGCGAGGAAAGTGATCCTCACTCGCTTTTAACGAAATCTGGAATTTGGAATGAGGAGTTGGATTCCATTCATGAGCATACGGTTCAATTCCCCGATGAGTCGATCTCAATGACTGTTCAAAATAATGATGGAGATACTTGGGTGTCTTTCAAATACAGTGATGATGACACACTTTCCTTACATGACACACAGGATCTCAATGATGAGGTTGAGGTTCGAGGTGGCGAGCTAGAATAATGTTTAGAATCACTCAACTTGGGCCGAAAGTCGGGTGCATGGGATGTGTGAATGTCTTAGGTGCTAACCTAAAATTTAAATGAAAGTAGCCATTTACTCCTTTACGAAGTTATAACTTTTAGACCTCTGGTTTAGAATAAACTTGGGGTGCAGATTTAAGTGAAAGTAGTCATTTACTCCTTCGTGAAGTTGTAACTTTCGGACCACTAGTTTAGGACCAAACTCGGGGTGGGGGCTAAGGACATTTTTTCATACAAATTTGTATAACCGCGGCCCTAATCGATTATCAGCAACTGTCCATCTAAGCTAGGGCTTTTCGCGATGATCGACATACCCGATCATTGGATGATTGTGTCCAATTGTAAGATCTCTTAGTAGGGCACCTATCCCTCGTCTTAAATCCACCCGTATGCCCTTCGTAGGGTCTCATTAGTCAGATACAACCTCCATTAGGACTGATATAATGGACAAATGGGCATTAGGTCCATTTTGTGCATGTTCTGGCACTATAAATAGCCCGAAATTCACCCCCATTCTACCAGATGAATTTGAGCCCTAGGATTAAGAGAGAGAGAGAGAGGATGAGAAAGAAGGAGAAAGAGTGTGAGAGCGAGATCGGTTAGAAGCGGTTACCCTTCTTCTCCCCTTTGATTTGCAATCTATCCGTGACCAAGTCCTTCATTGGAGTCTCTTCGGCGACGATTGGAGGTAATTGCTGAATCACACTTGTAGGTTTAGGTCTTATAGTTGATTGCATCCAAATCTCATAAGCTCAGGTGTTTTCTTAGGTTGTCGATGATCTTTCCCTAAAACCCTAATCTTATGGGCAAGTCCAAGTCGAACGAGCTAGCGACACGTGTGGACCATTATTCCTAAGTTGCCGTTTATCGAGTCTTCAGTTTCAGTTAATGATTTATGCCTGTGGATATGCAAATTCATGTTAACTTGTGTATATTTGATTTTTTTCATATAATGTTATTTCTATTATAATGATGCTCGCATGTTCGATGAAATGCCTGAATAAGTGAATTGCTAGATTTAAGGTTCATGCTATGTCTCACTATTACTGTTTACCGGATAGCTACTTTTGTCTAATATTTAAGATTACTTAAGTGGTCAGGTCAGCCAGCAAATTGCTAAATACGGGAGTGGCCTGGGTTAGGTTGGCCACCTTAGGCTTGTTCGATTGATATGGGCCAAACATGGATGACCGACACTAGAAGGACTACGTCGATGTTTGCACCCAATGCCAATTACACCGATGTTCGCTCAAGTCAATCGAGCTCATTTAATGATCGACTAATCGTGTATGTTCACTAAAGCTGTACACGAGCAGACTAAGGCTCGAGTACTTGCTCGACTCGACTCGGAATACTCGACTCGTCTGAGTTAGAGCCAAGTACGAGCGGATTTCCACGACTCATTTAGATTACGAGTAGAGTACGAGTCTAGAGGTACTCGACTCGGTGCTTGACTCGTACACTTATATATAAGCCCGCCCGAAAAATAGAATCCTACCCCACCCGTCATTTTCAAGTAGCGCCCAAACCCTTCCTTCTTCCCTCCCAGTGAGCATTCGAAAAAAACCTCTCTCTCTCTCTCTCTTCTCTCCCTCTCCCAGCGCCCGTCCGGCCGTCCCTCTTCTGCCCTCTCACTCGCCCCTGTCCCCTTTCCGGCGGTGCTAGACCCTGCCGTTCGTCCTTGCGGCCTATCTGGTGCCCCTGTCTAGTGACAGAGCTCGTCCCTGCCACTCGTCCGATGCCGCAGCTCATCCCTGCTACGTCCGTCATCGCCCTGCCCTGCACGCAGCTGCCGCTCGTTCCTGCCCAGCTCGCCCTGCCCTGCACGACACAGCTGCCGCTCGTTCCTGCCCAGTTCCTGCCCAACTCGCCCGGTAAAGTTTTGGCCTTTTGGGATTAATCTGATATTTGTGTTTTCTCTTGATATTTGGGATTAACCTGAAATTTCTAAACTTCAAGTTGATACTGTGCCCTAAAATGAGGAACCATCATAACCGTTGATTACCCTTTTGGGATTACCCTTTGGACTATCAAACCAATAGCAACAAACAAGTCACTGTCCCAAATCCGATTGGCGGAACCATCCTAGCCGTTGATTTATGTACACTTGCTTGTTGAACAGGACCATCAACTATTTTTTTCAACCACTCAATAAATGTCCACCAATCTATTGGATCTAATAAAATAAACTTTTGATTCATGATACATCTAAACTGGGATCCATAATTTAGACGATCTAATTTGAATTAATTGTTGCGACATATGCAACGTTTAAGTAATTTTGCACTAATCCGGTTATCATCTATTATAATAGGCTCACTTTAAAGTGAGTCAATAGTCTACAAGTCTAATAATTAATAATCTGATCAATCTGAACCATTGATATGTGTAAGCCCATTTGGAGAAATAGATCATTTAAAGAGTTCCCATTGATGGGCAACTTGAATTTGTAATAGGTTAGGTCCATCTAATGGATAACCTCCAACCTATTAAGTGCTTCTTACATCAATCCTTCCAATAGGTTGGGTCCACCACGAGGATTACCTGATGCAAAAATTAGCCATATCCACTCATCAAGTGACCACACCATAGAAAACAGTTTGTAGCTATTAATAAATAACAAAATATAAATGTGATCCAGTTAATAAGTGGATAGGGCTGAGTTTTTCACAAAGTGTTTCCCATCATGGGTTATTAAACTAATTATGTATTAAATATTCATATTTCTAATGCGTGTTTACTATTAAATAAAATGAGAGTTTTCCATGTTTCTTAATTTACTTTATAAATGACAGTTTACTTGTTACTTTGTTAATGTTGAATGCTACCACTTTAAGATGCCTTTGGTTTTTCATTTGAGATTTTGTTATTAGTTAGCTAGATGATAAATGTCAATTTCAACATGCTCCTTTGTTTGCATAGATATGAATTATTTGTATTGTTCTAGTTGTAGACTTGTAGTATAGGATAATCAGTTGCTCATTTGAGGATTTCTATGTTGTCAGACATCGATTCAGTGTGTTCTTGGATGCATAGAAATTCTCAAATTGTCCATTTTTGGACAGTTCAAGGTTAGATAGATTGTAATGTCTTCATTTATTCCAATTTAAATGCATATGCCTGTTCTAGTTTCGTCTCTTTTTTTTTTCTCTGGATATATTTAATGTATTTATTTCCATCGTCAAATGTTCATACTTTGTGTTGATGATTGACATAGGAATCAAATACAAGATTAATATATTCTGGAGAGATAATGGGAGATGCTGCCGGAATTTCGGTGTAGCATTTAAATTGAAAAATGAAGCATTATAATCTATCTAACTTTGAATGGGTGACTGATTTAGATAGTTAAGTAATTATGCCCGTCTAGCAGTGTAGCCATCTAGGACCTTAGGTATAACCGTATAACATATCGAGAACTTTATTTTATAGATAGCTAGTCAAGACGAAAGCCCAAATACCCCTGGAATGGGTGCATCGGCCATATCTCCTCTAATAGTAGAGGGAGACAGACATGTCAACCGCATGCAAAGGGAAGAAGAAGAGATCAGCAGTGTGGGATGATTTCGAAGATGTGACAGTTAACGGTGTACAGAAGATAAAGTGTAATCACTGCAAAGGGTTACTCAACAAGATTCTAGGAGGATCTACGACACATCTAATTAGACATTTGAATACGTGTCCTAAGAAAGCAAGACTCCCTCCTCCCGGCCAACAGATGCTGTCATTTACGAAGTCAGAAGGGGACGACTCCCAAGGCGTAATGTCCACTCATAAGTTTGACAAGGAGAAGCTGAATGAGTGGTTTGCTAGATTAGTGATTGTGGAAGAAAAACCTTTCAGAATGATAGAAAGTAAAGGGTTTAGGGCTTTCTGTCAATTCCTTAACCCTCGGGCCGAGAATTGTCTCCCGCATCACAGTGCAGAGAGAAAGCATGAAGATGTACACAAAGGAGAAGATGAAACTGAAAGAAGTTTTGGCTTTAGTGACCAAAATAGCTTTGACTTCTGATTTATGGATGGTGTCCAATCAAAGAAAATGATACATTTTATTAACCGCTCGCTACGTTGATAAAGATTGGAAACTATGCAAGAGAATTTTGAACTTCAAATACCTTCCTCCTCCACATATTGGTTTACTTATTTTAGATTGCGTCTACAGTTGTCTAGAAGGCTGGGGCATTGAGAAGAAAATTTCAACAATAACTTTAGATAATGCTTCAATAAATGACAGTGTCATTTCATGCTTACATAACCAGTTCAGGGCTACAGGAAATTTAATTTTTGAAGGAAAAATATTCCAGGTTAGATGTTGTGCCCATATTGTAAATTCGATTGTATAAAAAGGGCTGAAAGTAATTGATAACACTATAGAGAATATAAGAGAAAGTGTGAAATATATAAGGGGGTCACCATTGAGACTGAGTGTATGGAATGACATCATCCAACATTTGAATGTGCCATCTAAAAAAATGTTGAAGTTGGATGTCTGTATACGTTGGAACTCGATCTATGAAATGTTAGATGCGACAATGGAGTTACAACTTGCATTTCCTGAATACGCGGCACGTGACAGAACGTATTCTTGGTTGCCGAGCACAGATGATTAGGCCAAAGCACAACAAGTTCAGACATTTCTCAAAGTTTTCTACAATTATACGAAGATTTTTTCTGGGAATCAGTATCCAACCGCGAATCCGTTTCTTCCGTCTCTTTTGAAGATTAAGGATGCTCTACAGAAAAATGCCAGTGCGGGTCCAGATTTCAGATGCTAAATGACAGTTGGTATGAAGACGAAGTTCGATAAATACTGGGACGAATGTCATCTGTTGATGTCTTTGGCAGTTGTTCTTGATCCTCATTATAATATGGGGTTGGTTAGCTTTATTTTCATTAAGCTTTATCCTACTGAAAGAGCAGTGGCAGAGACGTTTAAGGTTCGTCAAACCCTTGAAGATTTGCACAAATCGTATGTTAATACTTTACCTGCAGCGGGTGTTGAAGAAAGTAGAGATGTAGATATTTATGTACTTGGTAATCCGGATGTGCTAAATGAATACATATCATACTTGACACAAGTACGAATAGGAGTTGATACTAAAGAATCAGAGTTAGAAATGTACCTCAAGGACCCAATCGTAGTGCGATCTGAATTTGATGTGTTAGAATGATGGAATATGAGGGTTAGTGAATCAAAATACCCTACATTATCTGTGATGGCACAAGACATATTATCAATACCAATTTCAACAGTGGTATCAGAATCCGCATTCAGCACAGGGAGCGGGATTGTGAGCAAGTATCGAAGCTCGCTTTCGCCAAATACAGTTGAAGCATTGATGTGTACGTAAGATTGATTGCGCCGAATATGGGGAGGAGATATGAATGATGATAATGATGATGATCATGAGGAGATTGAGATTCGTGACGAGTCTCTACCTACAGATCAGTAATTATTTTCGGTTTTTTAATTTTTTTTTGGTTGAATGTTGAATGATCTATAATATTATTTCACTGCAACTGCAAACACGAAAGTGTTGGTCCTTTTGGAATGTGGTTTAGAAGACTTTTAATCTTTGATATTTATTTACATATGCCTGTTCATTTGCTTTTATTTTTTACTTTTGATACATTTATATTGCTTTCTTTTATTCCTATATCAAGTTCAATTTATTTATCAATATTCTAATTTTTTATTAAAAATTGAATGTAGATATGTTGTCATCTGAGCCATCGACAAATATTTGGGACTATGCTTCCCTAGTTGAATCACCACCAAGGTCTGAAAAAATAAAGATTAAGTGTGGTTTGTGTGGCGCAAAGTTTGTAAATAAGACTACTCGCTTTCACTTACACTTGTCATGTCGAGGTGGTGATGCAAAATCATGCCCCAATGCCCCTAAGTATATCCAAATTCTTTTTCAAGCTCTGTTAGATTCGAATAAAAAACCTTTCATTCCATCCAAACTTTCTGCTTCTGGATCTAGTACACAAATAACATCTATAAAAGATGCAGAGGAGGAAACTAGATTAAAAGCTTTGAAGGAAGAACAATTCCAACTCGCCTTAAAACACAGTATGGAAGATATTTATAGACTTTAGCGATATTCAAGTCAAAGACAACACGATATTGAAGCAGGGTCGAGTTACTCGAGTACGACAAACAAGAAGAAGAAAAAGAGTAACAAATTCAAATTTCTAACTCATCTCGGTGAATTTTATAGGGCATTGGGTACTACATACAAATTTTCACATAAAGCAAGTTTGAAAAATCTAGTTCAAAGTATAGAAGAGCACGAAGGAAAATCTCTTCGCCTTCTAACTAAGAGGAAGTGAACCAATTTGTATATGAAAAAAAAATAGCAGTTTCGATAGATCAAATGACAATACAGGAAGACACTCCTCTTATGGAGGTTATTAGTTATAAATTGTCATTTTGAACAATGTAATGTAAATATACTAATGTAATTATCGAAGTTTTTTAATCATAAATTATGTGCATCTTATATATTTTATTGTTTAGTTTAACTTCGAATTCCAATTGACTCGAACTCGCCTCGAAAACTTGCACTCTACTCGACTCAATTTCTGCTCGTACTCAAACTCGCCTCGAAAACTCGAACTCGACTTGACTCGTTTACTACTCGTACTCGGCTAGTACTCGGGCGAGTTGAGTACGAGCAGGGAGTCCATGCTCGTTGGCCGAGTAGAGCCGAGTATGAGCAACACTCGGGCGTTAAGAGCCGAGTACGAGTAGGGCGATACTCGACTCGACTCGACTCGTGTACAGCTCTAATCTTCACCATGTATGATCACGAATGCTTAAATCTGGGATACCCCATACCCATTGAAAAGTCTATCAATAACCATTAGTGATACGATCCACAAGTCTCATAAACTGAGTATGGTAGTATGAGACACCATGTCCGTGTTGTCGGCCTATGCTGGGGTGATGAGCTCCCCATAGTGAGCGTGAGCGATATCAATTACAACTCGCTATCATATATGTTCAACTGGGAATGACGAACCCAGACGAATCAAGGGACACAGGCAAGGAGCCGCTACAGCCGTTCCACGCCTAGTAATCCGAATGAGACTAATGATTAAAATGGGGGTACTCTATCATCCCCGATATGTTGGACGAATATGACTAATTAACTACTCAGCTAAACATAAACATCCACCATATCGCATTAGCCTATGTTGTGGCAATTTGGGGTTGTAGTCATGTGATGATGAAGTGTTGGCATTCATGAAATAGGCGTCGAAGTCGCTTATGAGGGAGCGTTGGATTGTAACTGTATGCATCATCTCCTAATATCATTTATGCATATTAAGAAGAGTACTTAGGAAATGGGTATTTATATGCTTTGTCATTACATATACCGGTAGAGTTGATAACATGTGTAACTTGAAACTAATGGAACCACTGAGTTAATCACTCATGTTTTAAAACGCCAAATAGATGATACTGTAAATGCAGGTGTGATCGAGGCCGAAGCATTAGAAGAGGTGTACGTGGACTCGGAGGAGGAGTTTGTGTATTTCCAGCAATCGGATGGACCGATGTAGCTGACGCATTGCCTAACTAGGAGTGTCGGATGTTTTGATTAAGATGGACGTTATGCTAACACATTTATTTACTTTTTGAAATTTGGGGTGTTACATACCATGCATATACGAAACTTATAATGGTGTTGTTCTTGGTCCCCCATGGAGAATATGTTAATGAGGCATATTTGCTGCTCTAAAGATTCGAACACAAGACCTTCCACTTTGATATCATATCAAACAATCAATTTCTCTAAAAGCTTGAGCCGTTAAGAGATGGTGTATCAATGTATATCAAGGGACTTAACACTCCAATAAAAAGGAATAGTCAATATTGATGATCGGACATCTCACATGTCGCTTTATACATATAGTCATGGATAGCCAAACACTGTGTTAACAATTCAAAAAAAAAAAAAAAAAAAAAAAAAAAAAGCTAAAGGAAATTGGATTTGATTGCATTTGGACCGAAAACCTAGGAGAACAATCAAATACATACAAGGTGAAATTCAACAGTTATATGAATTTTCACCACCAATTGCAAGGAAAGACAGACCCCAAATCATGAAATAAGACATATACAAGAAATTCAGTTCCAATAATGCTCAGTGTTGAGAGCAAAAGTCGAGTAGAAGAATCAAAACCAAATTCAAAGTAAAGGAGAATAATTCAAATTTCAACAGGTCGGGGCGCTTCCACAAAAAATTACAGCACAAGAACCGAACCCAGTGCGTACGAAAGTGGAGTTAGATTTTGGAGTGAAATCCAACAAAAGAATCAAAACCCAATTCAATAAATAAACAAACGAAGATAATTTGAAGAGTTTCACCGGCATTTCCAAACAATTTCAAAAAAGGTAGCAAATACGTTTGGCAATGAGAAAAAGGATAATTGGACAGCCCAACATTTTTAGCTAAAATCCAGTCCCTTATGGTCAGAACCCAATCCAATATACAATCATACGGAACTAACTTTGACATTTTATAGACTTCCTCAATAGAATTCGAGAAAATTGCTAAAAACCAATTCATGAAATGATACAATTTTTTATTATATGTGCTTGACCAAAAGCTAATGCATCTGCATAAATATGCAATTTGCATTTGCAGAAAGTACGTAGAAATCCAAATCAATTGCACTCCAAATAAACAAATACAAGCTTAAGACATGCAAATTGGCTGGGCTATATAATAAAAACATCCATAACTGGGTGACGCGGATTGGATTGCCTGGTGCAAAAGGGTGTCGCTGGAAAGTTCTTGTGCTTAAAGCTAAGTGAGACCCACCTTGATGTTTGTGAGAAATCTAACCGGTTCATCCATTTTGGCAGATATTAATACATGAACCCAAAAAATGAGACGGACCCAAAACTCAAGTGGGCCGCACAAAAGGAAACATTGAGGATCGAACGTCCATAGTTGAAACATTCGTAGGGCCACGAAAGTTTTGGATCACACTAATATTTTTGTGTTTTCAGTTCATCCCAGTGCAAATGACCTTATGAAGTAGACCCTAAAGAGGTTTCACCGACAGGCATTTCCCTACCTACTTTTTCCTGTTGAGCAACCAACTTGGGTTTTTGATTTGTCTCATTTTTGGGTTCATGTCGTCCACAGGGAAAAAAACAGAAGAACAGGTGTATTTCTCACAGACATCAACGTAGGCCCCACCTAGCTTCTCAAGTAAGAATTTCAGGTGACAGGCTATCAACGTCCATGCCAGCAAACCACTTGCGTATGAAATTAAAACCATTAAGCCCCACAATGAAGATCACCTTTTTTGGAAATCAAGCTGATCCACTCATTAGGTGGGCCACACTTGATTCAATCAGACCATTAGTTGTCCATTGATTTCAATGGTGTGGCCCACCTGGTAAGCGAATTACACTCAATTTTAAGTCATGTGAGCTTCGTGGCGGGTCCTATCATTTATATGGTCCCGATGTCCTATACAAGACACATGCAAGAAAATGATACGGTACCATAAGTTGTGGTGCATTATTGCATGTAGGCATCTGTTCTCATTCTGACATCCGCATTCTGCGGCGCTGATTGGGTACTACCCACATCAGGATGGCTAGAGACGGCCGGTCCTATCAGGGGATCTTTGGAGCTCACCGTGATATGTATGTTTGATCTACGCCGTCCATTCATTTTAACAGATTAATTTACAGCATGAACCTAAAAAGGAAGCAGAGTGAATACTCAATTGAACCCACCACAGGGAACGGTGGGGATTAAATTCCTTCCGTTGAAAATTTCCTACGGGCCATAGTAATATTTGTTTGCCATCTAATATTTTCATAAGGTCACATAGACCTGTATGAATAGAAAATATAAACATCAGTTTATCCAAAACTTCTATGCCCTTGAGAAGTTTTCAACCGTAAGCTTTCAATCCCCACTGCATCCTTTGGTGTGGTCCATTTGAGTTTTTAAATTGCCTTCTTTTTTAGGTTCTATCGTAAAATGATCAGACAAAATAAATGGATAGCTTAGATAAAACATACATATCACAGTGGGCCCTACAAAGCCCCTGAGAGGTCCATGGTCCTGGAGGGGGTAGTACCTAATCCGCACCCCGCATTCTGGGATGTTAGGGGACCCATGGTCCGAATTCCCTGGAAAGTCAGATGCACGGATGTACAGGAATATCAGTTGCATTCTGGGACACATCCAAACAGGCCCCCAACATCTAATGTGGCCGGTGGATGATACGACAAGCACGCTTTTGTTTTATTACGTTATTTTAAGTTTGCCGTGCATCACATGCCATGGCTTGGATAAGGACTTTTGAAATCCACGCTCTAAAACAACCCATTTTTCAGATTATTATATCATTTAAGATATGGAGGATTAGAGAGCTGAATTCCACGTGGCACAATTTCATTTGCTAGGACACGTATGTATGTCGTGGCATGAGTTGGCAGGCAGTCATGTCATAACAAGAATTAAGCAGCTAGATTTTTTTATTTTTATTTTCTGGAGTGTCACATTCTCCTGGGTCTTTGCTAGGGCAGGTGGCCCGTACCTTATTCTGGTACGGTGGCCCATGGTAGAAAATATTTGTTGAACGGGTGAGCATGCGTGAAGAGAAATATTTAATGGTTCATATTCAAAGTCAAGATCAAAGGGTTAGGATCATCAATGAAGCATGATTTTAAGATTCTTTATAGAGTGGGCTTATGGTTTGGTTTTGGCTCCATATGGTGTGTGATGGTGTTATAACCGATTATGTGGCTTAATTCAAACTGAACAACTTAACCTCAATTGTCAAGATAGGCATATACTAATCGACTGTAATTGCAATTGTATATTAGTAAGGTACGAGAAAATCAGTCACCTATTAACTCACTCGCAAAATAGTTATAAAATGATCAAACAATGGTCAAAGGGTGGGATTCTTCCTGTGAAGATAGGTTTCACCTTGCCTTCGCATCAAAGTGCTTTTATAAATAGAAAGTCCAACAAAAAAGAAATACTTATTCAACAATGAAATGCATTTACGAAAGATGAAGTGATTGTATTGATACTGGGAATAGTCCAACGCAAAAACACAAACCTAGATTACAACTAAAGATTACGATTACTGGATTATCGTTATTCTTAGAATATAACTAAGCTATAATAATGATAAGAAAAGATAAATTTAATTAGTTTGCTGGATTAGTATGAGATGATTTACTTTACTAAATTTCTTGTTATTTATATATCTTCTCTTCTTTATTTTAACGGTTATGGTAGCTGAATTGTTGTCACATCGGTCTTCCAGATCTTTTTGTCTCTTCATGTCCCTCTAATTGTCCTTTTTCGCCCGACCACTTTCTCTCTTGGACTTCTCGGTCATGCCTCATTATCAAATGACATGTATCGTAAAACTTAACGCTAACTGTGATTCCATGGAAAGCACTCTAAGTATCTTTAAAGATCTTTTGCATATTATTCATATCTCGTACAATGACATGTGCCCTTTATTTATTGGTTATTTCAAAAATAATAAAAAATAAGGTACAACATTGCCTTCCCACGTTGCTTCGCCTTTGAATAAAAAATTGAAAGCGATGGTGGCTCATTGTTCAATGCAATAAATGCGGCTGCTCGACCGGGCAAAAACATCAAATTCGATCATCTTTAGCCGTCTCAACCGAAAACATCAAATTCTCTCATCTTAGTCGAATTCAAGCCATCTTGTTCGAAAAAACATCAAATTCGATCATCTTGATCAAACTTAGTCATCTTGCCAAAAAGCATTAAAGTCATCCATCTTGGTCGAACTCGGTCATCTTGGTAGAAAAACATTAAATTTGGCTACGACAATGGATACTATCGGTTAATCCATCCCAGATAAGACTTATGATAGATAAGGGTAGTAGTATGATCAAGAATTTGACCTGCCACCTTTTGGACCACACTGTAAACCCCCCAATGTCGCTTCACCTTTGGATAAAAAAGTGAAAGTGATGGTAGCTCATTGTTCAATATAATAAATGCAGCTGCTCGACCAGACAAAAACATCAAATTCGATCATCTCGGTTGAACTTAGTCATCTCGATCGAAAAACATCAAATTCTCTTATCTTGGTCGAAATCAGGTCATCTTGGTCGAAAAACATTAAATTCGGTCATCTTGATCGAACTCAGTCATCTTACCGAAAAGCATTAAAGTCATTCATCTTGGTCGAACTCGGCCATCTTGGTCGAAAAATATCAAATTCAGCTGCGACAATGAATACTATTGGTTAATCCATCTCGCATAAGACTTATGATAGACTGGGGTAGTAGTATGACCAAGAATTTGGCCTGCCACCTTTTGGACCACACTGTAAAACTTGATAACGGTACAAATGGCTAGGTTCGACCACGGGAGGTGATTGAGGACCTACTGGGTATTGTTTTCTCTTGTGAGGGATATTCCTCGGTAAGCGTTGCCCCCCGGCATTCCCTGATTTCTAACCTCTAGAATCAAATTCATGTTCTCTCGTCGACTTGTTTGAATTCTGTCGATGGTGGAACATGCTGTACTTCCTGTACTGGACTAGGATGTGTATTACGTCGTGGAATAAGCGTTGGCGGTGTTGGCGGTACTAGCGCTAGGCTTCTAATAAAACTAGTTTCAACAATTTACTGAAGCACATTGGGTGCACTTTCAGCAAAAATAACAATCATCCGATTCAAGCTATGTGTTATTTTTTTTTATTTTTTTTCTGGTTAGCTTGTTAGTACACCCATTGTCAGTTCACACTTCACTATTAGCCACCCCCACTGGGGAATCAATAGCAAGACCTTAGTGTTGAAATGAGGTATCTTTCACTCAGTCTACCACTTGAGCTATGGATCAGGATTTCAAGCTATGTTTGACTAGCCATCCAACTGTTGAAAGCTTTAGCTTGAATTCGAGACTGTTCGGCCCGAGCTCGTGACTATTTTGCAATATTTGGAATCCTCATTTGCATATCGAGTAGCCCAGTTGACATTATCTCAAGTGGATTTGTCCATGATGATGATGCTCGATCTTGATTTGGAGGATTGGGTATCGGGTTCGGCAACAACTCAGATGGTGACTGCACCTACATCTCCCCCTCTGGTGCAAGAGGTTCATTAGCATAAAAAGTGTTATGACTTCTTCAGCTCAAACTTTCACAAGATTATTCTACCGGTATCTATACTCAAATTCTCGAGTGCCACTGGGTGTGCCAAATTTTGTTAACTTCCAGTTTGGTTTTGGTCATGTGTGGTGCATGTAAGTGTGTCAAAACTAATTGTACAATTCAATTCAAATTGAACAACTTGACCCTAAGTGTTAAGATAGGCAAATACATTAACTGCGATCGTATGTAACCAAGGTATGAGAAGATAGGTCGCTTATTCAACTATGATTGTATATAACTAAGGTCTGAGAAGATCGGCCATCTATTCAACCACTCACAAAATAATTGTAAAATGATTAGGCAATAATCAGAGGGTGAGGTTCTTCCTCCAAAGTTAGGTTGCACCTTAGCTTCCATATGAAAGGACTTTTATAAACGAAAATAATCAAACAAATGGGAAATACTTATGATCGATCAAAATGAGCAACAATAAGATGTCTTTTTGAAATATAAAGTATTGACACCGGCAATAGTCTAGCACAAAAGCATAAACTTGAATTACAGCCAAAGATTACCGCTATTGGATTATCTCTACTCGTAGGATATATCTAAGTTATGATAATGATAAGGAAAGATAAATTTGATTGATTTGTTGGATTGGTATGAGATTAATTGCTTTACTGAATTTTTTGTTATTTACAGACCTCGGTTGCAACTTCTCATCAAGTGTTTCTCTTTTTCATTTCAACGGTTATGGTAATTGAATCGTTGCCACGCCGATCTTTCAAATCCTTGTGTCTTTTTGTATCCCTTAAACTATCTTTTTTCACTTGACTGCTTTCCACATTTTAAACTTTTAGGTCATGCCTCATCATCAAATGACATATATCATCTAGCTTAACCCTAGTTATGATTCCATGAAAAACACTCCAAATATCTCTAAAGATTTATTTACATGTTATATATTTTATTTACAATAACATGTGTCCATTCTAGTAAAAGGATGTGCCGTGCTTGATTAACGACCAACCGATGCAGTGTGTTTGTCACGGTGGGGCCACCTTGCTTTATATATTTTATATCTATGTTGTCCATATTTTTTATTATTTTTTTAAAAACTCATTTTAATACGTGAACTCAAAAGTTAAGCAGATTTGAAGCTTAAGTGGACCACACTACGTGAAACGGTGAGACAATGACACCACCGCGTTGAAATCTTTCTATGGCCCATTGTAATATTCATTTGCCATCCAACCTATTGCTAAGGTCACATGGGTCGAGATGAAGGGAAAATGCAAATATCAGCTCGATTCAAACCTTCCGTGGCTCCGAAGTAATTTTTAATGGTGGGCATTTAATCACCACTATTTCTTGTAGTGTGGTACGCTTGAGCGTACTTCATTTTTACGTTTATGCCTTAGAATGAACTGGCGAAACCGATGGATGGCGTGGATATAAAGCATATACATCAATGTGGGTCCTGCATCTTGCCAAATAATCATACCAAATGAGGAGGAAATTGAAGCAGGCTTTGGACTAGGGAAACGGATTGGCTACTCCCCTGGCACCAGCCCGGTGGCTGATGGTCGGTGCTGTGGGTCCCACCATGATGTATGTCTTTCATCCATTCCGTTCATCCATTTTTACATATCATTTTAGGGCTTCTGTGAGAAATAATAGGGATATAAATCTCAGGTAGACCACACCACAGGAAAAAAAATAGTGATTGGATATCCACATAAAAATCCTCCTAAGGCCTACTGTACTGTTTATTTGCCATCCAATCTTTTGATTAGGTCATACAGACCCAGATGAAGGGAAAAAACAAACGTCAGCTTGATCCAAAACTTTTATGGCCCCCAAAAAGTTTTTAATGGTCAACGTTCATTCAACACTGTTTCCTGTAATGTGGTCCACTTGAGATTGGGATATATCTAATTTTTAGTCTCACATCATAAAATGATCTAGAAAAATAGATGAACGGCATGGATGAAACACATACATCATGGAGGGGCCCGCAGAGCACCGACCATCAGCCATTGACCGGTGGTAGGGGAAGTAGCCAATCCGTTTCTTGGACTAGAGAGTATGCACGGTATGTTATCAGAACCAGTTCCCGAGTGGTCCAACCTTGGTTTTTTTTTTTTTACTAAAAAAACTCACTGATTGGATGATCCTATCCACTAGATTTATGGACATTTTTTATTCTACGGTGGCTCGTAACATCCGATGATTTTCAAAACTAGTTCACTGATTGGACGGTTGTGAACAATTCTTTGGTCCGATTTTGTCCCATTTCGATGGCCGATATCAGAGGTCACACAGGATGAAATAGTAGGTAGAGTTTATGGGCAGAATTTCAGGAATTTTTTAATACTCCTGTAGACCATGTTGGTCCATACTCATGCACATAGAATTGTAAATTCGGTATGCACGATACATGGAAAATAAACCACCAAAATAGTGAAAAACTAGTGTAAATGCCATATATCCTTGAAATGAGAATAATTAAAGAATTCCATTCTATTGATAGACATTTATTTGTTGAGTTTGGTCCGCTAACTACTTTTAACCGTTCATTATGTCCATTTATCATCAGGTGAGGATCGTACCACTCATTATAGCCCTTGTATGATAGGCCCACTAATTGGACGGTTTGATTTAATGCATATATACACCACATGCAATTTACGAGCGGTGCATCATATGGAGCGTCAAGCGGTGCCAGAGTATCCAAGTTTTTCTCTTAAAATAAAAACATGTCCTTGGAAGTGTGCAAAAGAAGACCTTACACGTGTAAAACGTGGATCACACAATTTGCTTTACCCAACACTCCAACATTTTTACAGATTAGCTCAGAACATAAAAGTTCTACAATCTAATTTTTAAATGGTGTAATAATAGAATTTTTAGAGATATTATCAAATTATGAATTCGGAATAAAATGATTTTAATTATAATTTAAAATCCACAAGTCCCCTTTGCTTAAGTAAAAACATAATGGTTATAAATAATGTAAATTTATTTTGCCTTTAGCTTTAAAAAAAGAAAAAAGAAGTGGTCTCATGCATTGTGGTCTACCTGAGCCATGTGTGTCTATGCAGGGTAGTCAATTCATCCAAAAGGTGCGACCTATTAAGTTGATCAGGTAACTTGAAAATTAAGATTGAGACGATCGCATGACCCAAAAGTCAAGTCAATCTTGACAATAAGTGGGCTCCACATGAATTTCAGAGGTTTGTTGACTGTGTATATTGTTTTCTATGGGTACTTACTCTTGCCCGGGTGGTAGACTCTCACGAGTTTCAACTTTTTTTCTTTTTTTTTGGGTTAGCTTGTTAGCACACACCCATGTCAGTACACACACTCCATGTTAGCCACCCCCACTAGCGATCAATGCCAAGACCTCAAGTGTTGGAACGAGGTATCTCCACTCAGTCTGCCAGTTAGGGTTGAAAGTCGGGCGGGTTAGGTCGGGTTGGTGCTCAACCCTAACCCAACCCAAGGTTCCTATACCTCAACCCTAACCCAACCCAACCCAATCTCGGGTTGAGAATTCTTAACCCAAGCCCAACCCAAGCAGGTTCAATCGGGTTGATCGGGTATCTAAGTGCTAATATTTTCGTTATTACATTAGTTTATTATATTTCAATATACGACTTATTTTTTTTATCTATAATTTTATTAATTATATATGTGATTATTCATTATAAAGAACTTCATTTTTTTCTTTAAAAAAACAAGCTAAAATATAAGGCAACTACTCCTTTAAAAGTTATGTAGCATAGCACGAAGTCTATTTGGGAGAGAGAAATTTGGCATATCTTGTTAGCTTGAGTCCTTGGAATTGACGTGGACAAATAAGACTGGACATCACTAGTGTGCACAAACGATCCACACTCAATTATAATTTATAAGTAACTTATATATTGATCGGGTTCGGGTTGGGTCGGGCAACCCGAGACCTCAACTCGAGCCCAACCCAAGTTTTATCGGGTTGGTGTTTGTATAGCCCAAGCTTAAGATCAGACCCAAAATGTCATGCCCGAGCCCAACTCAATGTCGGGTCGGTCACTGGTCGGTCAGGTTGAACTCGCCCAACTTTCAGCCCTACTGCCAGTTGAGCTATGGATCTGGGTGTATGAGTTTCAACTCCCAGTCAAGGGTTTGAGTGCCCATAAGTGGTGAAATTCTACTAGCGTGAGTGTGTGGAGTGTGTTTGTGTGTGTGTGTGTGTGTGTGTGTGTGTATACATGAAAACGCTCACCTGCGAACCAGTTCGTACGTACTATGTACGAACTTTTTTGAGAACTCATCATACGTGATGTGGATCCAAAATCTGAACCGTTCATGCGAAGCAACACCTCGTGAAACCCCCCGTGCCCAAGTTTTACTTTGATCTAAAACTTTGATGGGCCATGAAAAATGAAAATAGTTTCCTCCCTTGATTTACATTTCTCTCTGCTATGGCCCACCAGAATTTTAGATCGGGGTGAAAATTTGTCACATGGAGTTTCATGGGATTCCGCATCACATGGACCATTCGGATTAGACACACATGGCACGTGTGCAAAGGTGCGCACGTGCGTAGGTGGGCAGGGGAGCATGACTCTATATATATATATACACACACACACACACACACACACACAAGAGAGAGAGAGAGATACGCTCAACTACGTACCAGTTCGCATGTCATTATGTGCGAACTTTGTTATCAACTGTCGGATAAAGAAGACGGTTTGGATGAAGGCGTTCTTACGCTCGAATTTGAGAGAGCGAGTTTCCATCTTAGCACGCCTCTTCTGCCTATTCTCTAACTCTCTGGATGTTAGGTGAGTCCTACCGAGATGTTAGTGATAAATCTACACTGTTCATCCATTTTGAGAGGTCATTTTAGGACATGCGATAAAAAATGGAGTATCCAAATCTGAAGTGGTCTGTATGAGAGGAAACAATGTATATTTAATGACCACCGCTTAAATATTCATGGTGCAACAGAAGTTTTAAATCAAGCTAATATTTGTGTTCTCAGTTCATCCTAGTACACCCAGATAGGGGTCTACACAGGTCGATCCGAGTCGAACTGGGCCAAACTTAGCCCAGTCACCAGCCAAACCCATCCCGAACTCAGTCACCGGGCCAACACACCCGGCCTAGTCAGCAATCGAGCAAGTTCGGACCAGTTTCGGACCTTATTGTCACTTCAAAGATGGGCGGTGAACTATCCCAAAAGGGTAACAGGGAAAGAGACGGGTAGGTTTTTGAATATATATATATATATATATATATATATACACACACACACACACACACACACACACACACACACACCACTTGACCGAGTCGGGCCGAATCGGGCGAAGTCGAGTCGGGTTTCGAGCCGAACTGGGACATATCCGAACACGGCCCGAACTCAGTTTCAGGCCAAAGAAAATGGTCCGTCCCGGCCCGAACTCAATTTCGGGTCGGGCCGAGTCGAGCTTTTTCGGGTCGATGTTCACTCCCCAAGTGCAGGGTTGTGATGTAGTAATAAACTCGATAAGACCAAGGTCGAATCTCAAGGGACTGATACTTGTACGTTATCTGAAACTACGTAGAATTAGAACTAGACTAAGATGTAATCTAAATCAGATAGAATTGAAGGAATAATGGTGCAATATTAAATTAAAACTTAAGGAATTCGGAGGAGAGAAACTAGGGATTCAGAGGATCCACTTGTAGAGATCAGGGAGATCATACGCCTGCTTCATGGAAATTAACTGAACTGTCGTTGATATAGTTTTCAGGAGATAAAAGATATATGAATTAGAATGGATTCTATCACCAAACCATGCCCAAGAGACAAAGCAAACAACAAAATTAAACTAATTACCAACCAATCAACATGCTATGAGGGTTATGAAGGGTACCATCATCCGACCATGCCCAGGAGACGATGGTGAACAACAGGGCTTCCTGACGTCATAAACATAAAAAGGAGAAAGAAATACTCAAAGCCATTGCAGATCTATTGTAATTTCAGTCACAACAAACCATTAAAAACTGAAAGTATTCTCTTAGTAATCAACTAAAATCAACTTCAATTCATAAATTAAATTGAAAGCATAAAATAGAATCTCCCATCTCACTACAAGCTTCACCTCCTACCCCTAGCTAAGAGGTTTAGCCTAACATAGGTATGAATAAACTAAATCTCAAAAGAAAAGAAAAAAATAAAAACAAAACAAAACAAACTCTCTGTCGTGCTTCACGTCCAAACCGTAGATGCCCCCAAAACGAGCCCTCACAAATCTTTTTCCTCTGGTCCTTTTGTAGCAGCTGTAGGGAAGGTGGTCTGCAACTGGAGTCAGTGCAGAAGAAAATTGCGGACGGAAGCTTTACGCACTCCTTTCGCAGTGAAAGGCAGCTAATCTGCGTTGGAGTGGAAGTTTCAGCCACAGGAGCTCCCAGCGCGGGATCTGAGCCGTTCATCCTTCATGCCTCTGGTCGGTCCCACCTTGGGACGATTTTGGATGGTCCGGATCGTCGAATCGATCCACTCTGTGGATGCAAAACTACCCGCAGCGTCCGGGTCTCGGACGCTCTGTAAAAAGAGCTTACGTAATCGGTTACGCTGTGCTGTCGGTGGGGCCCACTTCACTGTTATGTTGCAAAATCCACGCCGTCCACTACGTTTTGATCGAAAAACCATTCAGAGAGGACCGGTTTTGGCTCGAGATAAGTGCGACCCATTGATTTTTAAACCTACCGTCCATTCAACAAATTGTCGCTGTTTCCATTCACTCTCGTGCATGAGTATGAAAAACTACCGTGTGTACGGTCGGTTTGACGCCTTGGGATGAATGGATGGTCCCGATGGACCATATGATCAACGGTGGTGGACCGTGCACCCTCCCAGCGCAACACCCTGCGAGCGGAGATGAGAGGGATTCTCTCTTGCTTTAGAAAGTCGGGTCAGACCAACTTTGACTAGGCTTTCAGTCCAGTGCACGTCCAGTGCATGGGTACTCCATATACATGTAATGTAGCTTAGGGTCTATCATGATGATCTTATAAAATCTGCTCCGTCCATCCATTTTTTCAACTCATTTAAGGCGTTGAGTCCAAAATTGAAGCGTATCCAGAGATCAGGTGAGCCCCACTTAATTATTTAAGGATCTGATCTGTCCGTTGGGTCACTTCCACAGGGATCCAATGACTGAAATTCGATATGTACGGTTAATTTATGGTCCTCAGGCCATGTATAAAGTTTCGAGCTGAACAGATGGTGGAAACCCGGTGATCTTGCATTTTGGACATTTTTCAGGCCTGTTTGAAGTAAGCGGCTTAATTCCCTTTGATTTTTGGCATGTAATTTCCTCGATCTTGGTCTCCTGGGGTCAGTCCCATACTTTGGTGAATTCTGAGCATTAAATATCTGCTTTTAGCACCCTGTTTCGGTCCAAGCTTGCAACTTCACCTTGCACCACAAACACGACTAAAATAGACCGTTAAGCAGTATCACGTTCGTAAATCTAGGTAGTAATTAGGGTCTAATATGCAATATTTGACCCTCAACAGTCGAGTCGAACGAGTTAACCAAGCTAGCCCGGTTCATGTACAACCCTACACCCAGATCCTCATTTCAACACTGAGGTCTTGGTATCGATTCCCTAAAGGGGGTGGCTAACACTAAAGTGTGAACTACCAGTGGGTGTACTACCAAGCTTAAAAAAACAAAAAAAAAAAAAAAAAAGTTCATCCCATTACGAATAACTTTATAAACCATATGGATGGCGTGTAAACATCATTGTCAAACCTAGGGAGGTTTAAACGGTAGGAATTTTCCTACCCACCTTTTCCTTTAGTGAGGCGCACGTGAGTGTGGGAAATGGTTATATATATATATATATATATATATATATATATATATATATATGGAAATGGTGATGTGCCTCGTGGAAACTTCCCATGAGGTCGAGCTGTGTGGGCCCATCCTGATGCGTGTCAAAAATCTATCCCATCAGTCCGATGCACCATTCCATGGTGGGCCTCGGGCTTAAAAATCAAGTGAATCCATGACCTTGGTGGGCCATACCACGTATAAAAGTTGAGAGGGGTTACCCTCCTATTAAAACATTCATAATAATTTGTTGTACCCACCGAGATGTGGTTCACAAATCCAGCCCATCCATTATGTGTGTCCCACTTGAACATTAATTGTTTACATTTTTCATGGCCCATTGAAGTTTTGGTTCAAAGTAAAAATTTGTACTAGGAGGTTTTATGAGATTCTGCTTCATGTGGACCGTTCAGATTTGCGAGACTCATCAAATATGATGAGTTCTCAAAAAAGTTCGTATGTAGTACATACGTACTAGTTCGCAAGTGAGCGTTTCCCACACACACACACACACACACACACACACACACATATATATATATATATATATATATATATATATATATATATATATATATATAGAGTAATGCTCACACACAATGGACCGTCTAACTAATTGTCTGAATTAATGCTAATTAATGTTAATTAACGCAACACCCAGTTATACACCACTGGGTTTGCCCAGCGACACAACACCTAGGCTGTATTGTGTAGACGTGGCAAATTCTGTGGGCCCACCATAACGTGTGTGTTATATCCACACCATTCATCCATTTTTTTCATATTATTTTAAGGCATGAAGCCAAGAACGAGGTAGATCAAAGCTCAATCGGACCACACCACGTAAAGCAGTTGAGACAATCACCCATCGTTGAAACCTTCCTACGGCTGACCATGATGTTTATTGCCATCTTACCTATGGTCTAACGTCCAACGATTAGATAATGTCCAACGTTTTATATGTATACGACTTCCATCCGACCCGTCTAAGGTGGATTACATGGTCTATCGTACGAAATCGGATTGCCGACTGAGATACTCCGTTCGTTGGGCCCACCTTAAATGTATGTGGTCTATCCACACCGTCTATCCTTTTTTCCATCTAATTTAATGCCTTGATCCCAAAATTGAAGCATATCCAAAGATCAAGTGGATCATACCACTGGAGACAGCAGGGATAATGATTTCTACCGTTGAAACATTTCCAGGCTCCTAAGCAATGTTTATTTGTCATCCAACCTGTTCATGAGATCATAAAAACATAGATGAAAGGAAAACGAAAATATAAGCTTGATCCAAAACTTATGTGGCCCTCAAGAATTTTTCAATTGTAGACACAATTCAATTATTCACTGTAGTGTGGTACATTTGAACATTGTATATACTTAAAAAAAAAAAAAAATTTATTTTTACACACGCACACACACCCCCACACACTCACGCGCGGTGGGATTTCACCACCTATGAATAACCGAACCCTTGACCGGGTACTGAAACTCATGAAGTCTACCACCCAAGCAAGAGTAACTATCCAACATTTTATATACCTCGATTGTGGGCTCAAGCTGTAAAATTATCTTTTAAAATGAATGAGCAGAGTAGATAAAGTATATAAATCATGGTGAGCTTTAAGGGTCAGTTTGGGCGGTGGTATTAGAAGGGATTAGGTGGGATGGAATTCAAAAAATTATAATTATTGCTCATGGCAGGGGTTGTCCCCTGTTACCAGGGGATAAAATTAATGCCCTGCTTTGTTGGTAATACGGTGGTACATTGAATGAATATACTCCCCATCATTTGAAATTATTGAGAATAACATGCATGTGATATATTTAAACCGTTCATTTGTTTCGTAACCTCATTTTATGGCATGGACCTAAAAATGAGATAGATCTAAAACTTATGTAGCACCAAAGAAGTTTTCAATGGTAAGTATTCAATCCCTATTGCTTTTCATGGTGGGGTCTACTTGAGCATTAGATTTACCTAATTTTTTGGTCCATGCTTGAAAATAATCTCAATAAATGGGTGGATGGTGTGGATATAGCCCACACATCATGTTGAGACGTACACAACTTCCCAAACATTGAGTGAAATTGGCACAGGACCTGGACAGGACCAGATGAATCCCATCCCCACCTAATCCCTTCTAATCCCACGGCCCAAATTGACCCTAAAGCGTTTACTCAGTAGGCTAAGGGTCAGCTTGGGCAGTGAGATTAGAAGGAATTAGGTGGGATGGGATTTAAAAAACGCAATTATTACCCGTGGGTGGACGGGATTGTTCCCTATTGCCATGGGATAAAAATAAAATTAATGCCATGCTTTGTTGATAATATGGTGGTACATTGAATGGATATACTTACCATCATTTGAAATTATTGAGAAAAACACATGTGTGATATCTAAACTGTTCATTTGTTTTGTAACCTTATTTTATGGCATGGGCTTAAAAATGAGATAGATCCAAAACTTATGTAGTCCCAAAGAAGTTTTCAATGATAGGACCTAAAATAATCTTGATAAATGAGTGGACGGTGTGGATATAGCCCGCACATCATGGTGGGACCTATACAACTTCCCAAACATTGAGTGAAATTGGCACAGGACCCAATGCAATTTTATTTAATGTAATTCCATACTTTTCCATTCTTCCCAAACATGGAGTGGAATTGTCACGGTACCAGATGAATCCTATCCCACCTAATCCCTTCTAATCCCACCGCCCAAACTGACCGTAAGGGTAGTGAGCCAATCCGCTTCCCTAACGTCCATGGATTAGATAATACCAGCAATGCGGATTAATTACCCTCATGAATTACGCTACTTCTCTGCCATCAATGACGCGGATTAGCTAACAGTAGCGACTCTGGCTCCTGAAGTGATGTCACTACGTTCTATTGGCCCCATCATGATGTATGTGTTGGATGATGATGTATCAACTCCGTTCATCTATTTGGAGAGATCTTTTTATATCATGAGACAAAGAATGAGTGATATCCAAATCTCAAGTGGACCCCACCACAGAAAACAGTGGGGATTGAATGCCTACCCTTGAAAACATCTTCAGGCCAAGAAGTTTTGGATCAAGCTTATATTTATGTTTTCCCTTATTGCATGTCTCTGTTCGATCAAGCTTATATTTATGTTCTCTTATTGCATGTCTGTGTTAACTTATAAACAGGTTGGATCTCAAATAAACATCATGGTGGGCCCTATAAAGGTTTCAACGGTGGGCGTCATTGTTCCCACTGTTTTTGGTGGTGGGGTTCACATGAGCTTTGGATCTACATCATTCTTTGACTCATGCCTTAAAATGATCTCTCCAAATGAATGAACGGTGTAGATACAACACATACATCATGGTGAGGCCCACAGAACGTGGTGACATCACTTCAGCAGCTAATCCGCGACCGCAGCATGATGAGCATTAACTAACGCCTTAAATTACGCCTAACAGTAGTGTGTTGGAAACAGGTACTACATGAACTCCCACCGCTAATTTTTTTTATAGGCCTACCCTGACATGTACTGAGATCTAAGTCCGACCATTAGATTTATAATCAAGTAACAGGCCTAGTGCCAATAATTCAGGCACTCATGATTTGGATGGACCACACCAATGAGAATAATTAGGAGGGAGACATCCACCCTTGATTTTTATAGGCCCATCACAAGGAAACTGTGAAATCTACTCCAACCATTAGATGTCACACCAACTGTAAGCCTAGTTCTCAAAAATTAGCTTCATACATGATTCATGTGAGACACTAAGGGAAACTATTTGGAAGATGAACTTTTTTATGTACACTGATTCCAATCGTGTGGTCCTCTTGAACCAGGGATGGGCATTAATTTTGAGATCTTAATCTAACATGGAGTGACATACGTTATGGTTGGAGATGATTTTACTAAAATCATGATGGGCCCACCCAAGCCATGGTCGCTTTTCCATACTAAAATGAAATTAGTTTGCAATGGAAACATTTATTTACATTAATTAAGAAGAAATTTTTTTGATTAAATTCATAGTTAGTTGGACGAAAATGAAATGTCTAATTAGGTATGTGTGAGCGTTACCCTCTCTCTCTCTCTCTCTCTCTCTCTCTCTCTCTCTCTCTCTCTCTCTCTCTCTCTCTCTCTCTCTCTATATATATATATATATGGGAGAGAGAGGGGGAGAGAGAGAGTCATGCTCCCCTCCGCACCTACGCACTGCGCACCTTTGCACACGTGCCATGGGTGTCTAATCTGAACGGTCCATGTGATGCGGAATCTCATGAAACCTCATGTGACAAATTTTCACCCTTATCTAAAATTCTGGTGGGCCATGGAAAATAGAAATGCAAATCAAGGGAGGAAACTGTTTTCATTTTTCATGGCCCATCAAAGTTTTAGATCAAAGTAAAACTTGAGCCTGGGGGTTTCACGAGGTGCTGCTTCACATGAACGGTTCAGAATTTGGATTCACATCACGTATAATAGGTTATATATATATATATATATATATATATATATATATATATATATATATATATATATATATACACACACACACGGAAACACTCATCTGAGATGCAGTTGGTATCTAGTACATACAAACTTTTTTGAGAACCCATCATAAGTGATGTGGATCCAAAATCTGAACTGTTCATGTGAAGCAGCACCTAGTGAAACCCCCGAGCCCAAGTTTTACTTTGATTTAAAACTTTGATGGGCCATGAAAAATGAAAATAGTTTCCTCTCTTAATTTGCATTTCTCTTTGCTATGGCCCACAAGAATTTTAAATCGGGACGAAAATTTCTTATATAAGGTTTCATGGGATTCCGCATCACATGGACCGTTCAGATCAGCCACCCATGACACGTGTGCAAAGGTGCGCACATGCGTAGTTGCGCAAGGGAGCATGACTATATATATATATATATATATATATATATATATATATATATATATATATATATATATACCAATTAGTTGCCGTGTAGGGCCCATAATGGGATTTGTAGGACATCTCACCTGTCCATTAAAATATTTTCACACAATTTTCATTTCCAATTGTAAACCCGTAATGAGAACATAAAATTCCTACATACATAATATAATAAACCATTACAATAATATAAGTTGATTATAATAAAATGCTATTTAATGGCCTACACATAAGTTTAATCAAGTCAAGTGATTGATAAGGAAAAGTTGCATCAGGTTGGCGGCCCACATCAAAGTTTACTTTCATCACAAATCCAAGAACGAAACACGATTATCCAATCCCGGCTGGTGGTAGGTTGCGATGTCCATGGTAAGGCCCATCACATAGGTGTTTGGATCATTGAATAAAAAAAAAAACACTGCCCGGAGATGCTCTAATAAACTTCAACTTCATATTATCAGCCCTACAAGCTTAGCCATCCATTGAAAAAAGTTTCTTCTTTGGGAAAGAATTGATACATAAAAAGCATAAATTCCGAGAACAACTTTAATACTCTGGTAAAGCTTGATTGATGATACGCAGGCATCAATAGTTTGCACACGTAACATACGATTGAAATTCAATATAAACTTCCCAAATGGTGAGTCTCACTTTAAATGATCATCAACCACAAGTTGAATTAACTAGTCAATTAGTGGAAATTGATTGGACGGTTGAGATTAAAAAATAGTCAATGGTTAGAATTAAGCAAACAAGCATTGGATCAAAGGACAAGTATGTTCCACAAATCTGATTTTATGGTGATGACCCTCTACGGTTGGTTCCATAATTTAGAAGGCTTCTTGGACGTCACCTGTAGGGGTGTACATCGAGTCGAACCGAGTCGAGCTGGCCTCAGCTCGACTTGGCTCAACCACTGGCTGACCTCATCTCGAACTTGGCTCGGTTCGGTCCTCGAGCCTGACCGGCCAACTCGGCTCGGTTCGGTTAGCAGCTCGGGCCGAGTTCGAGCCAAGATCGAGCCGAGTTCGCCATTGAGGCATTTCCACAAACACTTGAACTACAACTTCAAAATCCTATTATTTTACAAACAAAGGCAATGGTTTTACAAGTATTTTATCAAACACCTTCCAAGCAACATAAAAACCAAGAAAAACAAAGAGAAAAATGCTATTTATTTCATATACATACCTTCCTTGCCACCGACCACATTTCGTTGAGTCATTTTATCAAACAGTTGGTGAGCAACATCAATGGCAAAGTAACCAAGTCACCAAACTTGTTTGATTTGAGCTGGATCCGATCCGAGTCTAGTCGAGCTGGGTGTTCACTCCCCAAGTGCAGGGTTGTGATGTAGTAATAAACTCGGTAAGACCGAGGTCGAATCCCAAGGGACTGATACTTGTACGCTTTCTGAAAATAACCAGATGTAGAACTAGGCTAAGATGAAGTGTAAACCAATTATGATTTGAGGAATAATGGTGAAATAATTAAACTAAAATTTAAGAGAATTCAGAAGTGGGAAACTAGGGATTCAGAGGATCCACTTGTAGAGATCAGGGAGATCTTATGCCAGTATCACAAATTATGAAAATTTACTGAACTGTCATTGATACAGTTTTCAAGAGATGAAAGGTATATGAATTAGAATGGATTCCATCACCAAACCATGCCCAAGAGACAAGGCTAACAACAGAATTAAACTAATTACCAACCACATCAACATGCCATGAAAGTCAAGAAGGGTATCGACATCCAACCATGCCCAGGAGACGATGGTGAACAACAGGGCTTCCTGACGTCATAAACATGGAAGAAAAGAAATACTCAAAGCCATTGCAGGCCTATTGTAATTTCAGTCACAACAGACCATTTAAGACTAAAAAATATTCCCATAATAAAACGAATATCAAATTCAATTCATAAATTAAAATTAAATTAAAAGTATAAAATTGAATCTCCCATCCCAATACAAGCTTCACCTCTTAGCCCTAGCTAAGAGGTTTAGCCTAGCATGGATAGGCTATACATCTTAAAAACAAAATAAAACATAAAAATAACAATAAAAAGCAACACTCCCTGTCTCTCTCTCTGCCAATCCACGTTCCAGCCGAACTCTCAGGCCTCCAGTCGATCCCTTCTCTCTCACTCTCATCCCCTTTTATAAACAGGGCTGGCAGTCGAGAGTTTCCGCACTCCATGCGGAAGTTTTACGCAGAGGGGAAGTCTGTGCGGACGTTTTTACGCACTCCCTGACTTGAAATTTATGCTGGCATGCTTGGTGAGGCCATGCTTGGTGTAACTTTCCAAATCCGGTCCATCCATTGACTTCTACTCGAAAAACCAGCTGGATATGGTCAGTTTTGGCTTTCCTTTTACGCGGCCCATCGGTTATTTCTCTCTGTCGTCCGACCTCTATTTGAACGATTGGAAATCGTTCTTCGATGCCTTCTTGAAATTTGCCACCTAGGCCTTGGTCCATGGCCTTGTAAGACTTTGATGGACAGTCCTGATCGGACCAAAAATGCGCGATGGTGGCCCACTACAAAAAATTGCAACCTCTGTTGCGAAACAGAGGTTCTGCGTCGGTGGTGTGATGTCGGCGAACTCCAGATCGACGTCGGGTGAGAAATCCACACCGTCCATTGGTCTCCTCTCCAAAAACCGTTCAAAGATGATCAGTTTTGGATCAATTTAAGTGCGGCCTATTGAATTGTTTTCATTGCCGTCCGTCCAGTGTTTTCTGAAGATCCACGTACGTACACGTGCATGGACAAAAAATGAGACCTAGGCAAGGGTTGTAGCTATCCTACGGGATGAATGAACGTTTCAGATCTGTGATTTGAATGAGTAGTGGGGCCCACAAAGTCCGGTCGCTGTTCGGACGCACGGCCTGCGTAATGGCTTAAGCTGAACTGACGGTGGGGCCCAGTATTGATCTTAACGGGGGAATCCAAACCGTCCATTGCGTTCCTCAAGAAAAACCGTCCAGATATGCTGAGATCGATCTGATTTCAGTGTGGCCCACAGAATATTGTACTCCACCGTCCGTCATGAGTTTGATCGTGATTTACTTGTCCGTACGTGCATGGGACTGAAAAATCACCATTTGTACGGTCGGTTTTGCCTCCCAAGAACATTGGATGGATCGGATCGGTAAAATGTGCTAGGGGTGGGCCCCACTATCAACCAATCGAACGGACAGCGTTAGACGCTGTTGCGTCTTTTGAAATTCTTAAAGAAATTCTCGGTCAGCAAGCGCTGACTGAGTTCTTGAAGACCGGTGTGCGGCCGGTGAAAAAAATACCATGTACATGCATGTGTACATGTGGGATCCCCTGTGACGTTTTCGAAAAATCCGTTCCGTCCATCTTTTTCCCCATCCACTTTAAGGCATTGAAAATGATATTGAAGTATATCCAGATATCAAGCGAGCCCCACTTAAGGATTTAAGGGGCTGATCTGTCCGATGGGCCACTTCCAGAAGAATCCATTAGCCAAAATTTGACGTGTACAGTCAATTTATGGTCCTCAGGCCATGTATGAATTTTCAAGCCGAACGGATAGTGGGAACCCTGTGATCTTGCGTTCTGGACGACTTTTAGGCCACTTGAACTTCATTTTCTCGATTTTCTTGGATCCTTGGCGTCGATCTTAGTCCCCTGGGGTCCGTCCCTTACCTTTGTGACCTTTGAGCGTTATATCCATGCTTTTAGCGCCCTTTTTGGTCCAAGCTTGCAAATACGTCCTGCATCACAATCACGATCAAATCGGGTTGTTAAATAGTACTATGTTCATAAATCTGGCCAATAACAAGGGTCTGATATGCAATATTTGACCCTCAACACAGGGCCTGCTCGAACTCGGCTCAAACTCATTTTCGAGCTCAAAAAATCAGCTTGACTCAGCTCCAACTCAGCTTCAAGCCGGGTCAAATCAAGCTTTTTCGAGTCGGTCGGGCGAGCTAACCGAGCTAGCTCGATTCGTGCACACCCCTAATCACGTGTACAAATGAGTGCCTGCGTATCAACCATCACACCCTGCCAGAGTATAAAGAGATCTTCGTAATTTCTACCTTTCATGATCCTATATGCGCCACATGTGCCAACGTGGCATATATTTGTGATGGGACATTCATAGGATGGGCCTCTAGTGTCCGTACATCAGGGGGCTAAACGCGTGAGAAAATTGGACGGCTTGCTTGTGTGGCTCACATGTTAAGTTGGTTAGGCTGAGTTTTACGACAAGAGACATGCACCACGAGTACCACCCTATGGACGTTGAGGATTCACTCATACCTGGGCCAAATTGGCACGTGCGGTGCATTTGTGTTAGGCGCTTGAAGATATGCTGCTCCGCTAGCATTCGTCGAGGCATCCTTGTTGGCAATTTTTTCTATCTGGCAGATGTGGTTGTCGATACGCAGGCAGTCAGATGTTGTACACGTGGCATACGTTAACTCAAAGTAAACTTCTAAATAGTGGGCCCACAGCTTAGATGGATGATAAAACAAAAATTACACTGACCTGGTCAGTGGTCATCTACCTAACCAATCGGTTGACATTTGAGTGTACATTCGAAGCTAAAATAAGCCACCGGCGTATAATAGTATCCTCGATTCAGTGGTCAGGACGTATGCATATCCGATCTCCTTTTGGGATGGTGACCTATCCAAAATAGGTCTCCCAATTTGGAACGTCGATTGCGTCCTGCCCTACGTGGAGGGGCCCACCGTTATGCATCTCTTTATCCACACCGTCTATTCTTTTTATCTTATCATTTTAAGGTAAAAGCCCAGGAATGAGGAAGATCCAAGGCTCTATCATTTTAAGTGTACCATACCAAATTACGCCCTTGGGTTGCATTAAATGCAAGGGTCATCTCTGTTGCGGTCAACTTAAGCGTTGGATATTCCTTGTTTTTGAGCTCATGCCTTAAAATGATTCTAGAAAAATGATGGACGGCATGGATAAACAGATGCATCAAGGCCCCTCCACATATCTGTTGGACGTTACTGTATTTGAAGGTTGTTTTCATTTAGGGCCTGTTTGGATTGACGTGTACTAGTATGTTGTATTGTATCCATGTACAGTTTATATATATGTTGGGCAAAAATTATTATACATCCAAATCAACGGATGATAAAATCTATGTTTGGTTCAGAGTGCTTGTTTGGATAGGTATATAAATGCATCCAATGATCAATGTTTGGATACGACGTATTAGGACTGCGTAGTGTATATATAATGTATTGAAGTAGATTAGAGTTGGCTATTCCCATTGCTCAGCTTCTCTGGCTTGATTGTGAATGCTATGTGATTCCCTCAATGATGTTTGTGACCCATTTAGGCCATTCATCTATTTTATAGTTGTGAGATCGTATGTGAATTAGGGCCATATAGCCCATCGATGCTGCCTTGAAAGAATATTGGGACGCATATAAGATTGCATATACCAACTCCCTTGGTCTGCTGTTGTAAGCAAGTTTTTTTTTGGCCTCAACATGATGTATGTGTTACATCCACGCTGTTCATTCATTCTACTATATAATTTTATGGCATGGTCCAAAAAGGGGTGGTAGATTTAAAACTCAAGTAATCAACACCCAAAGCAGTGGGACAGTAATACCTACTATAATATTTATTTGTCATCCAATCTATTATCAAGTTCACATAGGAAGGGCAACACAAATATCAGCTTTATGCGAAACTTCTGTACAAAGTTTTCAACCGTAGGCATTCAATTCAGACCGTTTTCTAATGTGTCGTGAGCTCGAGGTTTGGATCTGCCTGATTTTTTAGATTATTCTTTAAAATAATCTCACAAAATAGATGAACAGTGTCGATCTAATCCATACATTATGGTGGGCCCACAGAACTTGATGGGGTCAACACACCACTCAGATTGGAGGTGTGTGGTACACCACGAAATCGGCTTCCGCGTATTAGCCATCCCACTCTGCCGGAGTATTAAATAACTCCTGACTCTACCCGGACGCGGATTTCCTGCGAAAGCCTTTCGCAGTAAGTTCCTGCGCAAGATTCTATGTGGGGCCCACTACGATGTTTGTGAGAAAGCCACTCTGTCTATCCGTTATTCGAGTTCATTTTTAGGACATGCCACCAAAAATGAGGAGGATCAAAAACTCAAGTGGGCCACACAAGAGGAAACAGTGGGGATTTAGTGACCACCGTTGAAACATGTGTTTAGCAAACGGATTGGCTACTCCCTCTGCCCTGCTCGCAGGAAATCCGCGTCCATTCTACCCTGCTCGGTGAGGAAACGGATTGGCTACTCCCTCTGCCGCCAGCCCGGTGGCTGGTGGTCCGTGCTATGTGCTCTGTGGGCCCCACCATGATGTACAATGTTTCATCCATTCCGTTCATCCATTTTTACAGATCATTTTAGGATCTCATCCCCAAAATACAAGGGATATGAATATCATTTGGACCACACCACAGGAAAAAAATAGTAATTGGATATCCACCATTAAAATCCTCCTAAGGCCTACTGTACTGTTTATTTGATATCCAATCTGTTAATTAGGTCATACAGACCCAGATGAAGGTGAAAAACAAATATCAGCTTGATCCAAAACTTTTATCGCCCCCAAAAAGTTTTTAATGGTCGAAGTTCATTCAACACTATTTCCTGTAATGTGGTCCACTTGAGATTGGGATATACCTAATTTCTGGTCTTGTACTATAAAATGATCTAGAAAAATAGATGGACGACATGGATGAAACACATACATCATGGTGGAGCCCACATAGCACCGACCATCAGCCATTGCCTGATGGCAGGGTGCGTAGCCAATCCGTTTCCGCTCGGTTAAGAGTTTCGACCGTATGCTCCGGATTTCAGTTTATACAAGCGGTGCTTACGTAAGGAGGTCCAAGCCGTTGATATCCCCTAATCCACCGCAGATGGTCTACGTAGAAAAAGTGCCCAATATGAGAAGATTCTAGCCTTCAAATCTTTGGTTTTGTTTGGTTGAGCGTGGACTGGTTATACAGTCTTTCTCAAATCTCAACCATCTATTGCTAAACACATGTTTAACGGTCAAGATTTATATATCATTCATGGACCACATCACGTGTTCAAATCATATTTGTATCACTAAAATCATGGCCCCATATGACGACACAAAAACTGCAGAAACTCTCAGGCCGAGCATTGTTGCGAGGGAAAGCAGTGTATCATACTACTGTGGACCAGTGGCATCATTTATTAAGCCAGAGTATACTGAGGTGGAAATCTTATCCATGCCCATTGAAAGAACTATCACATTCGAGCAAGTTACAGCAACTTTTGATATGGCATCGTCTTTTCTGCCAATATAAATGTTTTTCAGGTGATCTGCACCGTGAAAATAGTAGGCCCCACATAGTAGATAACTTGGAAGAAAAATCAAGCTAGTATTCTTGCCATGTGAGCCATGCCAATGGAAGCAATTGACCATGGACGATCTGACTCAAAATGCAGGTATGGTCCACCTAGTTACCAGATTACAGCCATTTTCTATAAGAATTACATTTATATCGAGGGCAGTTGATTTCATGGAACTGATCTAGCATGTAAGTGCTACGTCGGAGAAAACGATGGAACGGTATCACAAGCTGTGATGCCGTTTACTTATAGGTGTCACTTCATTGAAGTCAGAGGATTTATTGTTTAAGTTTAAACCCTAGACCCTAAGTCAGAGGATTTATAGGTGCCAGTCCTAATTCTTTCAGATTTATTTCACACCATGAACTGCATGCGGGACTAAATCTTTAAATGAAATTTTAGGTCATACGTGTTATATTAGATCACCTGCAAAAGATTTAACCTGATCATCATGTATTTCGTACTACTTAAATGTCTTGACCTGAAAATCAGATCAGTCCGCTCATCAAAATGGAGACAAACCAACGTAAAATATCAACCTTAAAAAAAGAATGCCTAATGTTCACTATCTACTGTACACGCGTATCCCACTTCATAAGCACAAAACTCATATATTTGATTGAGGGCATTAATCCAGCAGGAGTACGTGCTTTTAATGGCTTGATTTTTAACGCGTGTGAAATTTTTCGCATGCGAGCAATTCAGTACAGAGAAAGTCCACCCGCAAGAAAGACTTTTCTTGGTTGAGGAAGACAAAATCTGGGCAGTTGATTCGAAGACTGGGACATGTGGAAAAGAAAAATACCTTTGGCAGCATTTTCCACGATGTAGTGGGGTTGGGCTCACTTTACAATATATACGCAAGACCATGTTTGGAGACGTGGTCCCATGGGTCTGCGGAGTGGGGAGCGGATAAGGTGAGACCCGGCCTCACCAAATACGGTGTGACCCTTGCTGTGGGGCCCAGCTTGATGTGTATATTCTATATCTATCTTTCCAACCGTTTTTCCTATCATTTTAGGCATCTTTCAAAAAAAAAATAATAATAATAAAATCTAATTATCAGATGGACCATATCAAAAGAAACAGTGGTGATTGAACAACTTATCATTAAAAACTTCTCAAGGCAAAATTTAATAATTTCAGTGTTTATTTTCCATTCCATCTGTTAATAAGGTCAAATATCAGAAAAAATTTATATGGCAAATAATGGACTACTTCTTATGATATGGTGGATGCATAATACAAAAAATGTAAATGGACAGGGATACTTGGGCAGGGCTAGGGTCTCACCTAATCCACTCCTCAATCCACCCAGGTGGGTGGGACTCTTGATTGTGTGCCATTGTGATATATGTGGATATATCATGCCGTCCATCCATTCATACTGGAAATCTCATTTCAGGGCATAATCCAAAACATGTTGTTTTCAACGGCGATAGAATTCTAAAATCTTTTTGTGGCCAGAAAAGTTTTGGATCAAGATTATATTTGGGTTTTTGGACCTTATCAACAGGGATGGCAAATAAATAATCCAGTGGAATCCATAAAGTTTTTAATGGTGGGGATTCAATCACAACTATTTACTATGGTGTGATCCACTTAAGATTTGAGTCACCTTCATTTTTGGGATCAGGGCCTAAAATGAGCTTTGAAACTAGTTGGACGGTGTGGATTTAAGGCATTTACATCACTGTGAGCCCCACAGTCCTTGGTGGATAGGGGGTCTCACCTAATCCTCTCCCTCCAGAATGTTGGTACGGTAGCCCCCACTCTCTTTTCCGGTGGATGATCGTTAGATAGGAGAATTATTGAGAAATACTCCATTCACAGTAAGCCCCATTGTAACGTTGTGGATCACTGATCTATGGGCCCCACTTTTCGAAAATCAACACTCGAGTATATCCAGAAAGTCCTCGGCTCCAGGCTCGCGTGTAATAAATGACTCGTTTCCCATCAATCCATCATATTCCTTGGAAGCAGATTGCCTGTGGCATCCGCCATAGTGCTGTGGCACGACGTTGGCCAAGCTCTTTGTGGCCCACCATGATGCATGTATCTTATCCACACCGTCCGTTTTAGTTGCTATGCGACCTGCTCATGAGGTCACACCTGGATGAAGGGTAAACGCATGATGCAAAACTTATGTGGCCCACTGTTTTCTGTGGTGTGGACCACTTTGATCTCATGTCCTGAAAAGAGCTGGAAAATGGATTGACGGCGTGGATTAAAACCAAGCATTACGATGGGCGCCACAGAGCTCGTGCCACGTGGTGCCACGGTTAATCCACTTCCATATTCGCTGAGACTAAGTCAAGTGTATAAGACAAGATAGGAAATCCCGTCATTTTGCCAACACGTCCGAACAGGGAGCACGTTAGGTAGGACCCCGTACTCACCTAAGACTGTACGGCTCTTACCATGGGGCCCACCCTGATGTATGTATTCTGTATCCAGGCCGTCCATCTGTTTTTTCAGATCATTTTAGGGAATCAGCCCAAAAATGAAGCATATTCAATTATCAGGTAGACCATACTATAGAAAAATGTTGTGATTGAAAGCCCTACCGTTAAAAACTTCTAGGGCTCACCTTCACGTTTCAGTAGTTTTTATCTTCCATCCAATCTGTTGATAAGGTCACGTAAGCCTGGATAAAAGTTAATAATAATAATAATAATAATAATAATAATCAGCTTTATCTAAAACTTTCGTGGACCATTAATAGTCAATCACCACTATTTCCTTTGGTATGGTCCACTTGATAATTTCATTTGCTTCATTTTTATTTTGGTACCATATAATGATATGAAAAAACTGATGGACGGCGTGGATACAAAATATATACATCAAAGTGAGCTCCACGATAAGGGCCGCACCATCTTGGTGAGTCCGGGGTCTGACCTAATCTGCTCCCATCCGCATGGAGGACGCAACACTTGTTTCTCGCGGCGCGTTAAACACGCTAGCCAGCCATCGCATTGTATTCGTGAAATCTACACCGTCCTTCACCTGACAAGCACTATCTCACCGTACGTACAAAAGGTCATAAAACTCAGCAGATCACATCAATAGGAATAAATTAAAATTTGAGAGCGGATTCGGGGAGCCCGTAACCGTGGGGCTCACCTTGATGTGTCTTATATCCACCTCGTTCATCTGTTTTTCAACTCATTTAAGCGTACAAGCAAAAAAAAACAGAAAAACAAAAAAAACAAAACCCAAACCTCAGTTAATACGCCACAAGAAGCCAAGTTGATTAATCACCCACCATTAGAAGCTTCCAAATGCCCGCCGTAATGTTTATTTGTCATCTAACCTGCTGGTAAGATCAGATGTTTTTAATGATTGTCATATAAATGAGACCTTCTGTTCTGATGCTAATTTGATGCATCTGTTTTTCCAACTCATTTCAGCGTACAAACAAAAAAAACAAAATCCAAACCTCAGGTAACACACCACAAGAAGCCACGTTTATTAATCACCCACCATTAGCCCCCGTAATGTTTATTTGTCATCCAACCTGCTGATAAGATTAGAAGTTTTTAATGATCGTCGTATAAATGAGACCTTTCATTCTGATACCAATTTGATACGGGATAATTAATCACTTACTTTAAAAGTTCAAATTGTTAGATCATAATAAATTAATTCATTTATCTTATAACTCAAGCCCCACGTCTTATGGGTTATGACTTCAGCCGAACCCTCTCATAGGCCCCAAATTACACGGCTATCGCTTTACACGAGCCACCGGCCTCACACAAGTGGAGCCTGCCTCACACAAGTAACCCGCCTCACACAGGCTATCTACCCCAAGTGTGTCCCTACATCTCATAGACAACCCTGCTCGAGCCAGGTGTGAAAATGCTGTGAAACCAGGTGTGAAAATGCTGTGCAAATGCCGCTGCCTTACAAGATAAACCTACATGCAAACCTAAGTGGGCATCTCATCCATTTCTTTACCGGTGGTGCGGCCCACCTAGATTTGGAGCTGATTGATTTTTGGCCCCATGGCCTAGCACTGAAGTTACCACATGATGGACAACGTGAATTTTACCCATTCAACATGGTCGGCCCCACAGTTGGGTGTTATACTTCTGCTTAAAAAGGGCTAAAGAAGCAAGATGCATCATTTCGGATCTAGATTGCGTGCAGAGGGCGATGAAAGCAGCTCCGTGCAGCAATAAAGGGGCCAAAATCATCATTTCTTACAAAGAAGATAAATCTTTACTTTTTACTGTGGTCCATATGGAAACGGATTGGCTACTCCCCCTGCTACCAGCCCAATGCCTGATAGTCGGTGCTCTGTGGACCCCACCATGATGTATGTGTTTCATCCATTCCGTCCATCCATTTTAACAGATCATTTTAGGGCTTAATCCCAAAAATGAAAGGGATATAAATCTCAGGTGGACCACACCACAGGAAAACAATAGTGATTGAATATCCACCATTAAAATCCTCCTCAAGCTCAGTGTACTGTTTATTTGACATCCAATCTATTGATTAGGTCATATAGACCCAGATGAAGGGAAAAACAAAGATCAGCTTAATCCAAACTTTTATGGCCCCAGAAAGTTTTTAATGGTCGACGTTCATTTAACACACGTTTCTTGTAATGTGGTCCACTTAAGATTGGGATATACCTTTTTTTAAAAAATCTTATACGATAAAATGATCTAGAAAAATAGGTGGACGGCATGGATGAAACACGTACATCATGGTGGGGTCCACAAAGCACCGACCACCAGCCATTGGCTGGTGGCAGGGGGAGTAGTCAATCCGTTTCCGGTCCATATATTACACATGGGTTAACAATGGGCCGAGTCAACTCACTGTTTCCGTGGGCTGCTTTAAGCCTGAGTTTGGGTCGAGTCAGGCCGTCTCATGGGTCGGGCTGGGCCATTTAATTAAATGGGTCGAGCCCAGGTGAGCCCATCATGAAAACACAAACATTAGCGTCACCGAAGTTTTTGTGGGCCCTATGAAAATGATGGATGATGACTGGAGTCGCAAGTTCAATCGAACTCGAAATGCGGGCCCATATAGTTTATCAATGGCCCGGACCAAGTGCCTAACCCGAGCCAACCCAGCCCATTTAATGTTTCACTACCTTAACCTCCTGGAGATTCTGGTTCTACCTCACCACTTGCATAACAACAAATATTGTTGACATTATGTCTATTTTTTAAAATAAGAATTTCAAGTACTAATAATTGGTTTTAAAGAATTCATATGAATCCAAAGCATTGGTTGGTTGGATGAGCTATGAGAGTATAGTACCATGCTCCATAAACAATCTTGTTGGATTGTATGATCTATATACCAATTTAATCATGGGTATTTAGATATATTGAGTAAGGGTGCAACTTAGGTCCATAAAGGGTCCTTACTCTTGCTCCAGTGGTAGACTCTCAGGAGTTTCAACACCTGGTCAAGGGTTCGAGTACCCATAGGTGGTGAAATCCCACTAAGGCGTGAGTGTGTGGGGGTGTGTGTGCGCATGTGAAAAAAAAAAAAAAACTTAGGTCTATAAAAAATTTCTTTCCTTTCAGATATTCGTAAGATTGTCCAAAGGGGTGAGATGAAGGATCGAATGACATACTTGCTTCAGTCATAAATTTAAACTATGGAACTCGCCAGAGAAGGCAATATCTATTAGTCACTAGCCTCATATCCATCGCCTCGTCTCATTGACGATGATAGAGGCTTTTGGCACTAAAGTTGAGTGATTGAAGATGGGATTGAGATCTCTTTAATTATAAGGTTGATGGTGGTGGAATCCTTTCCATCGTTGGATTTCAAATGTTCCTTATCTCTGTTCTTCACTACCCCTCTCTTCTAAGAGAGGAATCCAAGCCTATTATTGACAAGGATTTATTACTTATCAATTGTCTTAAATACTTTAGTTGATATGTTGCTTCAGGGGTGTACAAACATGCTTGTACACTCTACACCTCTATGGGCCCCATCTAATGCCCTGTTGTTGGGACGCGGATTGCGTCCTACCACGGCCTAGACGGTAATCCATCCGGGCAGGGCTCTGTGGGGCCCACTGTAATGAAAGTGTTTTATCGACGCAGTTCATCTTTTTTTCTCAGATCATTTTAAGGTATGAGCCAAAAAATGAGGTAGGTCCATGGCTTAAGTGGACCACAAAGTGGGGATTGAACTTCCACCATTAAAAACTTCTTGGGAACTGGAGAAGTTTTGGATCAAGCCGATATTTATGTTTTCACTTCATCCACATCTACATGACCTTATGAATAGATTGGATGGTGAAAAAACATCACGGTGGCCCTTAAAAAGGTTTCGACGGTGGGTGTCACTATCACTGAAGCTTCCTTTGGTGTGCTCCACAGGAGATGTGGACCTGCTTCATTTTTATGTTCATACCTTAAAATGATCTAAGAAAATCAATGAATGGCGTGGATAAAATAATTACATCACTTTGGGCCGCACAAAGCCTTGCCCGGACGAATTACCGTCCAAGCTAGGGTAGGATGCAATCCGCGTCCCTGTTGTTGACCCATGCTATCTATTTCATTGCCGACATGGATAATGCCATGTGTGGCTCATAAATCTTACATTCTCCCACTTGGATTGATCCTAGCATTAGATCATATGTAGTGGTTTACACACATACATATTAGGAGGTTAAAAACTTTAGTAATAAATTATGGATATATATTATAATTTATTAAAACTTTTGATATGAGACCATAACTATAGTCACCACATTTATCGAAGTAGGACCAAGAATGATCACCAACATGAGCACTCCCAATGACATTGATCATGACAACATGGGCACATGGTATGAAAATCTCATGGCAAGGGCGATCATGCACAGAAACTTCCAAGTGGTACTATCATCTTTATTAAGAGATACCTTATACATTAATAAAAGTTAAACTACATTATTCATTGACTTTATGCATGTAAAATGAATTAATGCACAGAAATTATCTCATCATAATATTTGAATCGTCAACCAAACTTTAATAAACTAGAATGCGTATGTAATTAGGGGTGTACACGGGTCGGGCGAGTCGAGGCCCGGCCTGTAATTGTGAAGTCTGTATTCTCACTAATCTAAGATGTTCTATGAGAAAATATATCTTGATCAATAGGGCTGTAGAGATCCACAAACACCTAATTGACTTTATGTGAGTACATACACCCACATACATGTTTCATTTGCATTTCATCTAGCAATAATCAACCAAAAAAAAAAATCGATACTCTGGAGGGGGGTGATGGTTCATGTGCGTGTAACCAAGAATTGTACACTTAGCACACATCTCACCCAACTCAAGTTGTCTTAATCAAGGGCACCACGTCAAAAATATCATAAAGTAAATGTTACATAAAAACAATGTCCTGCTAGATGACACTCGAGATATATTACAGGCAAACCTAATGTCCTCATCATTCTCCCCAGGTAGGAAAAAATCAGCTTCAAGTAAAAATCATGTGATGCACATTTGAAGCACACTTCCTTTTGTTAGACGTAGACCAGTGGGGCCCACTTGTGAGCAATCACTAGTGGGTGGGTCCCATATGGTTAGACTTCTTTCGAGTGCCAAACGGAGTTTCTCTCTTACCGCAGATATATACGAAAAATCATGTGATGCACATTTGAAGCACACTTCCTTAATGGTGTAGGTTGATGAAGTAACCCTCATTGTTTGATTAGTTCTGTTAGCAAACGATTGTATCCCTTGATTTTCAGCATGTTCTCAAGTTGGATCGCATAACTAATTAACTTTCCGTTGTGGGGAGCTATCGTTGTTGGATTCCATGAATTTGTCCATCGATTTTTTCAGTATGTGAATGTTTTCAAATCATGCTTCCAATAATAGAAGTATCACCTGATCCAACTATTGATTTGTCAATTGATGCATCTTGCAATCTATAATTGATGGGATCATCTAGGAACAATATCTTTTTTAGCACTTCAAGAAGTTTTAGTTTGATTATTGATTCTTCGGTGAAGTCTTGAGACTTGATCTATCTCTCATTGAAAATTAGATTACATTGGAGGTCATGAACTCGATAAGGTCCTAGTCAAAAATAGGACCTTCATTGAAATCTGCAATATGCTCTTCAGGCTCTTCTAGCATTGATCTGAATATGTAAATCATTTTTTGGCCCTTTCATAAGATCATGGTTGAGAAAAAAAGTGAATCTCCATTCACCTCCATAGGCTTGATTGGATTATCATTATTCATTGAATACAAGACAACCTACTGACCACACTTTTTGGATGTCTATGTATTTGTGGGCCCATTGTGTATGGTATGGCAATCGTATTACCATGGATGGCTCAACAAAAGAAGATAAACGTCTTATGAAATGATGTTGTGCCGTCCATTATTTAAGTACTTGTGACTAATCAAGAAGAGACAAGATGCCGCTACGTTACATTTCCCCATCGCCTTAATTAAACTAGGTTAACATGTACAGTTGTAAATGCTTCTATCTTAAGGCCGAGCTTATCAACAACCTCTTGTGAGATCACACTCTTATAACTCTTGCTGTTGATGATCACTTCACAAACCTTCTCATAAATAGCGCATGCTATATGGAAGATATTTTATTTAGGTCAATCTTATATAGGCCCATGTTCGAAAAACAAGGGGCTCTTCCAAATAATGAGGTACTTCCCTACATTTGGCTCCCAACGTAGAGCGCAATAACAAAAGGGACTAATGTTGCCTTGCTCGAAGATCTGTTAATGGAGCATGCTAATGACAAATGATTTCTTCCTCCTCAGAATCCTGACCAACATCATCATGTGACGGGTTCTAAAGCTGTACATTGCTGAGCAAGCTCACTACTTTTAATTATCTTTGGAGCATAACAATTACTTCATCTCTTGTTATAAGTTCTTCAACTTGACAAGCAATCGCTGTTGAGGGTCAAATATTGCATATCAGACCCCAATTATAGCCTAGTTTTAGATCTAGTTATTTTCAGATAACGTACAGGTTTCAGTCCCTGTGGATTCGACCTCGGTCTTACCGAGATTATTACTACATCACAACCAATTAAACTAATTACCAACCAATCAACATGCCATGAAGGTTAGGAAGGGTACCGTCATCCGACCATGCCCAGGAGACGATGGTGAACAACAGGGTTTCCTGACGTCATAAACATAAAAGAAAAAGGACATGCTCAAAGCCATCGCAGACCCCTTGTAATTTCAGTCACAACAGACCATTAAAAACTAAGAACATTCCCATAATAAAACTAAATCAAAATCAAGTCAGTCTAAACAAAAGGCATAAGCACAAATTCTCCCATCACGCTATAAGCTTCACCTAAAACTTGTTCACTCCCTAAGTATAGGGTTGTGATGTAGTAATAATCTCGGTAAGACCGAGGTCGAATCCACAGGGCTGAAACCTGTACGTTTTCTGAAAATAACCAGATCTAAAACTAGGCCGTAATTGGGGTCTGATATGCAATATTTGACCCTCAACACAACCCTCAACCAGCATTTTGCTAGTCCCAAGCAAAGTATGCGAAAAATAAGTTGAGAATTATAGGAGAATTTCTATGAACTCGAGTGATTTTGGAAAACAATCTAGATATTTAGAATTCAATCAATTCATGAATGTTGGGCCTTACTCTCTCCTAGACTCAAGCACACGGTAAACTTCATAACCAAGTTCAAAGTATTAGTTCCTTAATTAGAATAATCCTAAACATTGAGTTCCACAGGTGTAAAGTGTAATCCCAACTTTTAACATTAATATTCAATTCTTTATTTCAGGATATCGTTGGTAACCAACAAGAGAATTCATGACAACCAAAGCTTGCCTCAAAGATCATCTTTTCATTCTTTCAGCTTTTGATTTTTTTGATTTTTTTTTTTATTATTTTTTTACGATGGGAATCAAATTTTCACTTATAGGGAGCAAACCTATGGTGAAACTAGTCGCCCAACTCTTTCCAACTGTTAATCATGGAGAATCGAATCCACACCTATAGGGAGCAAACCCATGGTGTAATTCTTTTTTATACCTTGATGGCCAAATCTTTTAGGCTGATTTCTTTCATGCTCAGTGATTACCAACTTAACCTTTCAGTTTCAAACTGAAATCTTAATGTGTAAGCGAGATGTGACATGTGAAATCATGACTCAATCAATGTTTACAACTTCTAATCATGGATTAACAATTCAAACTTAACTGTGAAATCTAACAGACAACGGAATCTAAGAGTAGTAAATCACCAATATTCCATATTCTGTAATTCTAAATCAAAGATGGTCGTTAGATCACTTCGAATTCACCAGAAAGTCCAGAAAAATTTAAAAATTTTCACAATTTTTCTCAAGACGAAGAAAATACTGATTAGGTAACCTAATCTCCCACCCCCAACCTAAAAGCTACATTGTCCTCAATGTAAAAGATATGAGTATGCAATGCACATGAAACAACGACAGTAAAGAAAAAGTTATGGGAAGATAGTACCTGGATGATGAATCGAGAGAGATTTTTCAAGAGATTTGCTGGAAGAGAGCAGGTCAGTACAGGAGAGAAAGCAACACAAAACTAATAAAAATGAAATCCTACCGATACCACTTTCGCAGGCGCTCACGATTGCATTTAGCGCATGCAACAAGCCTTTAAACCCCTAGGTTACCCCTAGTGGACGAGTTGTAGTCTCGTGAGGGTTTGCAGTAATGTTACCCACAAACATTGAATTAACTAACTAGGAAAATTAAATGGAATGAAAAGCTGGGTTGCCTCCCAGGAGTGCTAAGTTTACTGTCTATCCTAAAACAGCATAAAGGAAACTACCCTAGTCCTAAGAAAGCAGGGAAAAACTACTCAGATCATGCCGCAAGGTTCCTCTTCGCCAATTCGTGATAAATTTCTCAGTAGGTTTCTTAACAGGATCATCCAAAAGCCCTTTTTGCAATAGGCTTGGATGCCCTGAAGCATGACATTCCAGAGAAACTTGTGTACCTCATCAAAAATTTGTCGTTGATTCGCATGAGGTATCCAGAGTATATACGATTCACCTGCGACAGAAGAAGTTTCGAAGTTAGTATCCCATGGTGAATCAGAGACTATAAGAAGATCAAATTGAGAAAAAATTTCAAGAAGTGGTGTAGTCTCGACACATTCCGAAGTATCAGACTTCGGTTCACTTTTTAGCTCCTCCTCCCTTAATGGTAAATAGTGAGGATCTGGGGAGGGAGGAGCTTTCTCTCGGTCAATGATGACTACCGAGATATCGTTTTGCAAGGCATTCACTATGTCTCTTATCATGGGATCATTTGAGTCTGCAAAGTGTGCCAAGCAAACATCCAAAGAGTTAGGAAATTCAGTTGAGTGTGACTTATGTTTCACATTAGAGCTCGTGATGATATGCCCAAGGAATCCATCGTCTTTAAAATTAACCGTAGGTACGCTCTCTTGCTTCAGCCCTGCACAGACAGATAAAGGGTCAGTAGACGAAGTATTGAAGTGCGGACTCTGTTCATTGATACCACTCAGAAGAGGCATTGAATTGTCAAAACTCAACAGTTCAGATGATGGCCTCAACTGGGTGGTTTCAAATTCTAGAGTCGTATCAAGTAACTCATCTATCTCCCGAATCATATCATCATTCGATTCAGAGGAGTGGTCCAAACATGTTTCACAAGAGTTAGAAGGGTCGGTTGTAAGGAGCTCATCCACTTTTAAATCAGATATGTCAGGTGAGTGGAGTAGCTCATTATGACTGCTCACTTCATGCACTTCTTGATCATTGACCTGGACCAAACTTGAGATTAATTCCAGAGGAACTGGGGCTGAACATTCATGATCATCATCCAAATACGCATCATCGTCTAATTCTGTGCAGTGCACACTTGAGATGGGATTGCTTTCCTCACATTCTAAATTTGGTTGAGGTTTGAATAAACTAACCTCAACCTCATCATTGAGATCCTGTGTATCATGTAAGGAAAGTGTGTCATCATCACTGTATTTGAAAGACACCCATGTATCTCCATCATTATTTTGAACAATCATTGAGATCGACTCATCGGAGAATTGAACCGTATGCTCATTAATGGAATCCAACTCCTCATTCCAAATTCCAGATTTCGTCAAAAGCGAGTGAGGATCATTTTCCTCGCATTGTATTTCTGGATCGGATTGTAGTTGGGATGAGCGAACTTCCTCTATCCTCTCGAGGCGCGATTCAATCGCCTCTAATGATTTCATCATTTTCGCAATATGCTGGTTGAATTGTTCTAGATTAAAACATGAATCCTCTTGGATCGTTTCTGGTTGGATCTCAAAGGTATGAGATCCAAGAGAATAATTATTACAATATGTTGTTGGTTCATCTTCCCAGTTTTGATGGTTCCACTGGTTATAGTCATACTGATCATACATGGGAGAATATGATGGTTGATAATAATCCTCATTCCCATAATTACGATCGTATACGGCCCTATTAACCGATGGAACATAACGTTCTAGTCGGTTCTTAATGTCTGTTCTCGATGGAGAGAAATCTTGAGGTATACGTTGAATTCCACAACCTTCAGGCATTCCCCAATATATCCTATCATCTCAGCATATGCACGTACCCACGCCTCCATGGTAGAACCCTAACTTTTAGTCTAATCCTAGAAAAATAAAAGAAAAAAAAAATCCTACAACAATATGGAAAGAAGAAGAGAAGTTAGAAAGGTGTTACCAAATAAGAAGTTCCTATGTTAAGATCCTGCAAAACAAAATAACCCAAGTCAATATCTAAGAGATAAGACCAAATCTAAAAAATAGAAAAAGTAGAGAAATTAGGACGAAGTTACCAATTTAGACAATCTATCAAAGACCCTACAAAACAGGAAAGTTAGTTCTAAGAAAGAAAAATCTAAAATTAAAGTTAGTACAATCCTAATCTTAATCTAATTCTAAAACCAATTAATTTCAGAGAATCGTAGCCGTCAGTCCCCGGCAATAGCGCCAAAAACTTGTTCACTCCCCAAGTATAGGGTTGTGATGTAGTAATAATCTCGGTAAGACCGAGGTCGAATCCACAGGGACTGAAACCTGTACGTTATCTGAAAATAACCAGATCTAAAACTAGGCTAAGATGAAATCTAAACCGATTTTAATTTGAGAAATAATTGTGAGATTATTATCTAAAACTTAGGAGAAATTCAGAGGAAGGGAACTAGGGATTCAGAGGATCCACTTGTAGAGATCAGGGAGATCTTATGCCTGTATCAAGAAATCAACTGGACTTAGAGTCCCATCTTCATCCAGTTGAAGAATGTAACCATAGAAATCAAACTGAACTTACTTGATATAGTTTTCAAAAGATGAAAGGTATATGAATTAGAATGGATTCCATCACCAAACCATGCCCAGGAGACAAAGCAAACAACAGAATTAAATTAATTACCAACCAATCAACATGCCATGAAGGTTAGGAAGGGTACCGTCATCCGACCATGCCTAGGAGACGATGGTGAACAACAGGGTTTCCTGATGTCATAAACATAATAGAAAAAGGACATGCTCAAAGCCATCGCAGACCCCTTGTAATTTCAGTCACAACAGACCATTAAAAACTAAGAACATTCCCATAATAAAACTAAATCAAAATCAAGTCAGTCTAAACAAAAGGCGTAAGCACAAATTCTCTCATCACGCTACAAGCTTCACCTCTTAGCCCTAGCTAAGAGGTTTAGCCCGTCATAGATGGACTATCTCTCAAACAAAAATAAAAAAATAAAAAAATAAATAAAAGAAAAAGAAAATAAAACCAACTCTCAATCTCCCTGCCTCTCTCTCGCTGTTGACGTCCCAAGCCTCCACGGCTGCCGATCCCTTCTCATCCTTCTCTCTCCCTTTCTTATAGTCCTGGCAGTCGGTGAAGAGGCTGGAGAGAGTCGGTGGACTCTACACACAAGAATCCCGGAAAGTCTTTTCCGCATCCCCTATTTTCGTGCGGAACTTCTCTATGCAGCAGAACCGTGAGATGGGTTATGTTTGGGTGAGATTTGGACCAGCCTGCGATCACTTCCAGGTGTTCTGTCAACATGGGAACGGTCTAAATTTCCCTCCCAACAGGTTGAACGGCGCAGATCTTTCAACCGATCGCTGCCAAGATTATGCAACGAGCCACAAAGGCCGGGCAGCATCCGGACGTGGAAACAGGGGGTCGCGCTGATCTCTGTGGGGCCCACATGTCCTATTTTTTAAGTAGATCAGGGACGTTCATTGGTCTAATAAGGTCGATTTAGACTATTCTTCTAAACTTGAAGTGGATTCGAACTTTGGGTGGACCACACCAGTAATCAACGTATCAAGAAAAATTGTTGCTGCCGTCTTGATTGTCTGCATGGGAATCCTGGAACCTGTTGGGTTTTGGTCGGCGCCCTCCCCTGGACAATCTGGTCGGTTTGGATCAACCAACCGATGAATGCAACTGGGCCACGCACCCTCCCAGCGGACGGGCTGCGTAAGTGCACGAAGAAGGAAGTTTCCTTCGTTTGGATTTCTACGGTCAAAGGTGGTTTGACCGTCTGTGGTGCTGCCGTGCACAGCTAGTGCACTTGTGCACTATGCACACGCCACTCAGGTGGGGTCCAATGTGATGTTTATAAAAAATCCGCTCCGTCCATTCATTTCTCTGCATAATTTAAGGTGTTGACACCGAAATTAAAGCACATCCAGATATCAGGTGGGCCCCAAATCGTTGTTTTATGGGCTAATCTATCCATTGGTTTACTTCCACAGAGATTGAATAGCTGAAATTCAACGTGTACGGTTAATTTATGGTCCTCAGACTATGTATGAAGTTTCGAACTGAACGGATGGTGAAAACCTTGTGATCTTGCATTCTGGCTGACTTTCAGGCCACTTGAGCTTGAGTTTCTCGGTTTTCTTGGATCTCTGGTGTTGATCTTGGTCCCCTGGGGTCCGTCCCTTGCCTTTGTGACCTTTGAGCGTTAATTCCCGGCTGTTAGCACCTTTTTCAGTTCATGCTGGCAAATGGACCTTGCATCACAAATACGATTAGAATAGGGCATTAAATGGTATTATGTTCGTAAATCTAGGCAGTAATTGGGGTCTGATATGCAATATTCGACCCTCAACAATCGCTTGTCCTCATGATCGAATGTCAAATTCTCATCCATGGGGATAAAAATCTCTTTTCCTCCACTTCTAACAGTTCAAGGAGGCATTTAAAAATAATAATAATAATAATAATAATAATAATAATGATAATAATAAAATAAATGAGAGAGAGTGAGAGAGTAAAAGGACAGAGACAGGAGGATACACCCAGATTGAAACTAATTCCCTTATACCAGCTAATGAAAAGCCCAATTGGCAGGATGGTAATATACAAAGAAGATGCAAATCACCAATAAAGGAAATCCAATGGAAGACACACATGCATTCTAGCATCTTAGATCAACCTCATGGTAAGACCTAAGGGACAAACAATCGTCGAGATCTCCCCACCCACATTATCATTTTTTTCCTCATGTGGAGAAGAAGAAAAGAATTTTTTAATGAATCTAAAAACCATGCCTCTTACATATGGGTGCTCTTTATTTATAACAAAAATATTGAAATTCAAATCCTAAACAATCTAATAAAAAGGAAATTTCTAAGCATATTAGCCAACCAAAATAAATTAACACCTACGGTAACTATCATAAAGTAACTAAAGAAAAAAAGAGAAAAAAGAAACGAAGAAGTAGATGACTAAATGACCTCTATACTAAGTAATATTAGCAAGTCATATGGGCCTACAACTTGAATCAAGCACTTATGATGTGCATTGTGGATCAAGAAGCTTCTCCACTAAAATGGAATCAAAAGGAAAATAGTGAAAGTGAGCTGGATTTTGGATGTAGTAGTGTAACCTAAAGAATGTCGATAAACAATCTTTGTGATCATTACACACCATGTGGGATGTGTTATTCAGCATGGAAAAATAATTTTTACATTCCAGTAAGGTTTTCAATAGGGGCATGGAAAAACTATTTCCACATTCTAACATGTAAGTACGACTTCTTAAGTTGAGTTCTCAAACCATTAAGTGCGACTTCTTATGTTACTCTCAATCTCAGAAAGGGTATAAATGTTATAACCTTCTAACATATAAGATATATGTAACGGCTGACGTGACACTCTTTGAAGAGAATCCTTACTTTTCCAAAGAAGGTCGATCTCTACATGTTGTCGGAAGAAGTCCGTGCAATCTAACTCTATATCCCATTCATTATCTTATCTTGATGCTCCTACTTTGTTTGCCTTCTCCAAGCCTATTCTTGTATATCATCAACGGATTAAATTCTCCACTGATCAGTCACCTATCATTCCATCCACATCTACTAGTCTTTCAAGTACAATCTCAGTCACTTATCATTCCATCCACATCTACTAGTCTTTCAAGTACAATCTCTCAATCTCATGATGATCTTCTCATTAGCTTGCATAGATCTTCTCGCACGAAACATCCCATTAACAATTTTGTTTCCTATCAACATCTTATACCTTATTCCTAAAACAAATCAGCATCTTTTACCTCCCAATCTTTTGAACCTTCCATATCATCCTCTGTTATCCTGCCACGTAATTCGAAGGAAGTTGCGAGTAGCCTAACTAGACTCCGGCTATGATAGAAGTGTTGGGAAGCACGGAAGGTGAGCCCTCAAGATCTGACGGTCTACACGAGTTTTAGAACCCTTTCAAAGCAGAAGATTAATGCTCCAATGGCCCGCCTATCTACTACTGGAGCAGATAGATCTATTCACACCTCTGATCCTACGGTATATGTGACCCCGGATCACAATCTATGGATTAGATCGTCCCAAGGACAAGCCAAAATGGACAAATTGTAGTGCACACTTTATCTCTCTCTATATACTCTCGGTATTTCGTATTATCGATTAACGAGTGAAGCTCATCCCTTATTATAGGAAAGAAAGGAGATGGGATGAGACCAGATTATCCGGTCTTCTCCCTATCTCCTATCCAAAATAAAATTCAAACATGAATTTGAAATCTCAACAGAAAGGAAAAAGCCGAAGGAAGCCACCCACTAGTGATTGTTCACTAGTGGGCGCCACTGGCCTACGTCCAACATCTCTCACTCAATCACATTGTGAGATATGCACAAAAATTTATCCATCTAACTGGCCTAATAACAATCAAAGACCAAACATCGCGATCAAAAGAATCAGAGGTGTGGGACCAGCTGGATTACCGTAATCTTCACACAGGTGCTTAAGTCCTAAGTGACCACCTTACTAGTACTCAATAACCCAAGCTTTGCAATGCCTGTCCTAGTCCACATGACCACACTGGATAGAGTTGACTCCCGACCTGGAGTACTCAGCCAACATACGCACTTATCCAACTTAACGAATTATTCTGAAAACTTGATTTTTCACAAACTTCGACTAAAATTTATTTAAAGCAATACTTATATATATGCTTTTAAGAAAAAATATTGTTTATATATATATATATATATATATGCAAAAAAAATATTGTTTGCAAAAGTCTATTAAAAACAACTCGATACTGCCGGCGGATAAGTCTTCAAGTGCGTATTTAAAGTTCTAGAAACTTGGTGTAGCCGTGACGGGATCTTCCCCACGCAGATGTTTAATTTGGAATTAATCAAGCCGCTTTCCTAGCATAACTGAGTCTTGCCAATCAAGGACCTTTCGTCATAATAGACTAAAGTAGCGACACTCAATCTCATCCTCATATACACAAGAGAAGGGTAGCTAAGGACACAAAGAGTCATCTACGGGACTGGCTACTCACACGTTGCAATGATTAGATCGAATCAAAGCAATCTTTAGGTAAAAAGTCTCAGCATGTGGCTACAATCCACACCGTAAAGTAGACAATACTAGGTGAATGTCGAGTCTACAATACATGCGGTCATCTACATGAGGTACGACTCATCTCATAACCTCATAACCTGGCTTTAAATTCAGTCCATAACATTGATCGCATAATAAAAGAATGGTGCGATTATGTTATTCAACTTTATCAGTCTCATCTTCAATCTTAAACGATTGTAAGCGGATACGACTCACTCATATCCTCATCCTTTATTATTCACAATAAAGAGAAGTTCATACCTCAATGTATAAACATGGCCCTAAATGTACCTCACTTGTACATAGAAGGTTGGTCAACCCGTGCGAGTGGGTGATCGGCCTGCCGACAAAAATAGAAATCCTACATGATCTCAAGGTAAATGTTAATGATCTACTTACCTAGTTTATATTAGTGTTTAATACTGAATAAATGGAATGTGTTATTCATTAATAAAATATCAAAGGTACTACAAAATAAGTACATCACTCAAGCTTTCCTCAATCTCATCTGTCTGACGTGAACCTGAAATCGATCTCTAGCTATAGGTTTCGTCATGGGATCAGTCATCATCTCCTTAATAGGAATGTAGCTGAGGACGACTTTCTTATCTCTCACTTGATCACGGACGTTATGATACTTGATCTTAGTGTGCTTAGATTTCTGGTGGTGTTTAGGGTCCTTTGCCAAGTCTATGGCAGAAGTATTGTCTATCTTCAACGATATAGGCTGACGAACACTCGGTACAACACCCAGACTCCATAGAAATCTGCGAACCCATACACACTCCTGAACTGCAGCACAACATGCAATGTACTCGGTCTCCATAGATGAAAGAGTTGTGGATATCTGTTTCTTACTTGACCATGAGATAGCTCCTCCTCCGAGTAAGAATACATATCTTGAAGTAGACTTTCCTTCGTCGGCATCATTATCCCAAGCAGCATCAGAATATCCTTTAAGCTCGAGGCTTGTACCTTCATAATACAACAATAGGTCTTTTGTTCCTCTGAGATAACGAAATATACGTTTGACGACTTGCCAATGAGACTGTCCCGGGTTACTTTGATAGCGGCTGACTATTTCAATTGCATAGCTAATATCCAGTCTGGTACAAAGTATAACATACATTAAGCTCCCTATGTGTTTGCAAAAGGTACTGAGGACATGGCCAATTTCTCGGCTTCAGTCTAGAGACATGATTTCCTGTCTAGCTTGGTAGCTTTATCCATACGTGTTTCAACAGCTTTTGAATTTTTCATCCTGAACTGCTCTAAGATCTTTTGTATATAGGTTGCTTGAGACAAGCCTAAAAATTTCTTAGGACGATCTCTGATGATTTTTACTCCAAGAATAAAATTGGCTTCACCGAGGTCTTTCATCTCAAAGTTCGAGAATAGCCAATCATTAGTCAATATCAACAATTGCATGTCATTACCAGCTAACGAGATATCATCTACATATAGAGATAGTATCAAAAAAGATCTTCCAAACTGTTTCAGGTATACACAATGATCTTCTTCACTCATCGTGAATCCAAAAGTGGTGATGGCCAAGTGGAATCTCATGTACCACTGTCTTGAAGATTGCTTTAGTCCATAGATAGATTTCAACAACTTACAGACTTTCTTTGGATGCTTTTTATCCACATAACCCATAGGCTGTTACATGTATATTTCTTCATCCAAGTCACCATTTAAGAATACGGTCTTTACATCCATCTGATATAACTCTAAGTTTAAACTTGCGACAATGGACAAGATCATGCAGATTGATGAGAACTTTGCGACATGTGAAAAGGTCTCCTCGTAATCAATGCCTTCTTTTTGTGTAAAACTTTTAGCAACTAATCGTACTTTATACTTTTTCATTGTACCATCTGCTTTTCTTTTGATCTTTAGTACTCATTTATTACCCATCACTTTGCAATTGGAAGGCAGATCAACAAGTTTTCAGACTTTATTTTTCTCCATAGAAGCGATCTCATCGTCCATAGCATTCACCCAATCGGCCGAGTTAAAAGATAATAATGCATCCTTATACGAATCAGGTTCATTATCATCAACAGCAGCGCAAGAAAATGTTTGCCCTCGATATCAAAGTATCTTCGGGGAATCAATCCTCTTTTGCTTCGACATAACTCAAGAGCCTGCTGAAATGTCCTCCCACTGTTGTGACAAACTATAGGAGCATCATCATCTTGAAAAGCAAAACTCCCACTCTCCTGAGATACATCGGGTATTTTGAAAAGTTCTATTGGAGCCTTTTGCTTCATTCGGCCGGGGTATCTATCTTCAATGAAGGTCACGTCCTGAGATTCTATCTCAATCCATCGTCCATGGTCCTCATAAAGTAGAACGTATCCCTTTAAATGCATAAGGTACCTAATGAACACGCATTCAATGGTTTTACTATCAAGTTTACCTCTATGCGGAATAAGTAGTAAAACATATCCTAAAAATCCTTGAGGGTATAGGTTGGCTAGAGAAAGAATCCTCCCAGAGCACATCTCATATGGGGTCTTAGGAATGGATTTGGATGAGACTCTATTAAGGACGTAGACGGCTGTTAACAGTACGTCTCCCCCAGAATATGGTATAGAGATTGGCTTGTGCCATCATCGATCTAACCATGTCCAATAGTGTCCTATTCCTTCTCTCTGCAACACCATTTTGTTGTAGAGTGTAAGCCATTGTATACTGCCGAACAATTCTAACGTTTTCACAATATGATTTAAACGTTTCAGATGTATACTCGCCACCTCTATTAGATCGAAAGATTTTAATCTTTTTTTTTTCAAGCTGATTTTCCACCTCAACATTATATTTAAGAAAACAATCAAAAGCCTCAGATTCGTGTGAGATGAGATACACATATCCATAACACGAGTAATCGTCAATGAAAGTGACAAAGTATTGACATCCGTTTCTGGCATGTACATTAAAGGGTCCACAGATATCTGAATGGATTATCTCTAGTGTGTCCTTGGACCTAGCCGCTTTGGGAAATGGTTTCTTCGAAGTCTTCCCGGATACACAATATTCACAAAATGGCAAATCAACTTTGGATAAGGAGTCTAACATATCAGAACGTACTAGTCTTGTTATACGATCCTTTCCGTTGTGACCTAACCTCGCGTGCCATTTTTGAGATTTAGATACTATAGTTTCATTCAACATATCAGATAAAGCAAGAGGGGCATTATCACAATCTACGTCCAGAATAAATAAATCTGAAATTAAATTTTCTCATGCAAAGATGAGGTTATTCAGTCTCAAAAAAATTCTTGTCCCGGAAAATCGAATATCAAAACCATCAAATAATAACCTAGAAACAGAAATTAAATTCTGACGCATCACGGGTGCATAAATAGTATCACGAATGATTATTGTTCGCCTTATGCGGTATGGAGATGGGAAACACCAATCCCTAGTATGTCTTCGACAACATTATTTTCCATATACACCTTGTAACTTCTCTTAGCTACATGCCGAAATTCCTCGAGTCCTCAACGACTCCATATCACGTGCTTTGTTGCGCCTGAATCCAAATTTCACTCGTTATATGTAGTATCAACGAAAAGGATTTTAGAATAAATGCCTACATACAAAGTATCTAGTGACCTAGGAATTACCGTCTTTTTATGGGCACATTGCCGAACATAATAGCCGAAATTTTCGTAGATAAAGAAAATTATATTTGTCTTTTTCTACTTCTTATTTCCATTCCCCTTCTTGAGATTTGGAGGAGGTGTAGTGGTCTTCTGTTCTTAGTTATTCTTTTTCGCCTTCTTGCGAGCTTTGAATCGTTTCTTTGTTAGTCAAGCTTACATTAATAGTCAAGCCCTCAAATTTACATTCGTGCTAAAGCATAAGTCAGGGCAACAGAACAAAGTAGCCGATGCGGTGAGTCGCCGTGTAACTTTGTTAGTCACTATGAGCAATGAAGTTGTCGGGTTCGATCGCCTCAAAGACATATATGCCAACGACGACGACTTCAAGGACGCATGGGTTAGATGTCAGAAAGGTCACCCCGGTGACTTATATATACAAGACGAGTTCCTTTTTAAGGGAAATCGATTATGTATCCCAAAGAGTTCGCTAAGGGAACAGATAATCCAAGAGCTACATGAAGGTGGCCTCAGTAGACACCTTGGGTGAGACAAGACGCGAGCTCTTGTAGAAGAATATTATTACTGGCCGCAATTGGTATGTGATGTGGGAAGGACAGTCCAACGCTGTTATATTTGTCAGACTTCCAAGGGACAATCTCATAATACGGGCCTCTACACCCCGTTACCCGTGCCTGACGGCCCTTGGGAGGATTTATCTATGGACTTTGTGCTTAGTCTCCCATGAACACAACGCGGCATGGATTCGGTGTTTGTGGTAGTAGATCGTTTTTCCAAGATAGCGCACTTTATTCCATGCAAGAAGACTCTCGGTGCAACACACGTGGCGAATCTATTCTTCAGAGAAATTGTGCGCCTACACGGGGTTCCCAAGACTATTACTTCTGACCGTGACACGAAGTTCATAAGTCACTTTTGGCGGACTTTGTGGGCTCGATTCATCACACCTTCGCTTCTCGTAGCGCAATTCCCACAGTTTTTACGGTCAATATGGGTTGTGAATCGCACGTTGGGAAACCTCCTTCGATGTATTTCAGGAGAAAAACCGAAGCAGTGGGATTTAGCCTTATTTCAAGCAGAGTTTGCATTCAACAATATGGTGAACCGTTCGACAGGAAAATCCCCATTCCCAATTATTTACGGACGAGTACCTCGCCACACACTAGACTTGGTCCCTCTGCCCAAGCTCCCAGGCATGAGCATTGCAGCAGAACATATGACAGACAAAATCATGGGAATTCATGTGAAGGTACAGAACAAGCTATATGCCTCTAACGAAAAGTATAAGGAGCAAGCGGACAAGCATCGGCGACAAAAAGTGTTCGAGGTGGGCGACCAAGTAATGGTCCATCTGCGCAAAGAAAGATTTCCAACCGGAACGTACAACAAGTTGAAGAATAAAAAGATTGGACTGGTACCAATCATCCGAAAGATCAATGACAACGCTTATGTTGTTGATCTTCCAAATGATATGACGATCTCACGGACTTTCAATGTCGCCTGACCGAGTATCATGAACCAGCGCATAATGATAACTCGAGGACGAGTTCTTTTGAAGTGGAGGAGACTGACGTAGAGCGGGTCGCGGATAATTACATGGCAAAGATGGATCAAAAAAGGCCCGGTCGACGACAGAAGTGATCTGGACCATCCGACCTTCAATCAGGCGTATCTCACAATCTGGGATGAGTTAGCCGACATAAAATATATGATTTTGGGGTAGAACGAGCTACTTTAGCCAACCAACCCGGGTTGCGATGCTCGGAATTGCGAGAAACCCCTGATTCGATGGTCGTTTCCCTATTTCAATTTCGTTTTTACTATAAATAGTAAGTTTTAGTTTGACTATAACTCTTCATCCGTCGGACTTTAGGAGTTGCGCCAACGTGAAAAGAGCTTAGAATAATTAGTGATTGGTGAAGCCAAATAGGACACTTACTATTTTTGGCCGAAAACCATGCACTAGTAGACATCACAACCATAAATAGTAAGTTTACTATTTATAGTAAGTCGCGAATTCTAGAGTTGAAGTTTGATTATGATTTCTTTCCCATTACTTAGTACTTATTTAAGGGGTTGTGAACAATGCATTCATTAATCTAGTTCGAATTTATTAGAATTTATTTCTATTTTTCAAGTATTTTCTCAAATATTCGAGAAAGTCTCTTAGGAGTCCAAGAAGTTCCGTGGATTCGCTAATAGTTATCCTCTTGAGGAAGACGGTGCTCGACCTCACGTCCTCCCTAGCGTCAATTACTATGAGATGTTCTCTCCTATGGCTAAACTTAGCTTGTTAATTCCTTAATGGTAAATTTATACTGGCCCCCTTTTCAACTAGATGTGAATAATGCATGTTATTTCCTTAGAGGTAAATTTATACCGACCCCTTTTTCAATTAGATGTGAATAATGCACTCTTACATGGTGATCTCAACGATGAGGTTTATATGGATGAACCCCAAGTTTTTTCTATGCCACACAATTCACATCTTTTATGTCAACCGAAGAAGCTTATCTATGGTCTTGAACAATCTCCACATGCCTAGTTTGATAAATTTAATTGTGTTATTTTGAATTTTTCAATTTGTTGGAAACCATGCCGTCGATCACTTCTTTTTATTTTTCAGCAACCCATGAGGGTTATAGTGTTGATTGTCTATATAGATGGCATTGAGTTGTCTGGCAATAATAATGAGGGTACAATGGCCATTAAATCTTAAGACTTGGTTTGAGATCAAAGACCTTAGGACTCTCCAATATTTATTTTCTCGGAATTGAAGTTGCTCAATCAAAGTCAAGAGTCGTGCTCTCTCAAATGAAATATGCTCTTCATCTCCTCACAGAGACCAAGATGTTAGGATGGATGCTTGCTAGTGATACGACTCAGAAAATCAAGCCCGATGATAGTGAACTTATCTCTGATCTTGGCATGTACATTCGATTGGCTGGCCAATTTATCTATTTAACCATTTCCCGGATGGATATTTCACATTCAGCAAGTGTTGTCAATTCATGCATGCCCCTCCTACAACACACTTGACAGTATATATATCGTAATTTTCAGTATATTGAAATGAGGGTTTCTAGAGAATCCCACCCAAAATCTCTGGTTTCAAAATCACCAGATGAGATGGGTGCAAAAAGCCCACTTGCTGAAAACCAATTGGAAGGTTTTCGGGGACTTAGTTATTGCAGAAAAGGCTATTTGCAAAAGTTGCATCCAAAAGGGCCCTAAAAATCTCCCACCTACTGTTTGGTCATTTCTTCCATAATCAAATGATATTCAATCCAACTGCGCATCCAAACACCATATTCGATGGTAGGCTCCAACATTGTTACCTTTAAAGAACCCATGGCCTCAAATCTGTGCATGTTACACATCACTGTCCTTCCTGCAAGAAATGAGAAACAAACGTGTGAGAAAGGAGCAGAGCTGATCTTTTTGATGAAGCTATAAGACTGAATGAAGTAAAAATGGCTATGGCAAACAGTTACAGTCGGCAAACATGGAACTTGATAGAGATTCATATGCCTGGATTAGTAATTCCCCAACAGATCAACTGATTAAATTGATATCATTGCAAAACATGCCACTCAACAAGCAGGTCTAATAGAGCCAAAGTAATAGGATGCCAAGCCTCAGCAAATGCAGTTTGTTGTGGCTTTCAGTTCGATATGTGGACCCATAATTCGTAGATCACCATAGATTGACCACTGTTCCATGCTTTCCTCACTGTTTAGCTGTGGGCTACCAACAGATGGATCTTACAATGTGGAACACTTCTGGGGCATGGTCCATCAATGGTGATTCCCATCAGATCAACTGTTCGGACCACCAAACCATGGGTCACGAATGTGCTGCATTGAAAAGGCCTCATCAAACTGTATTTGCTGAGAGTCGGTACCCTATAACTCCTTATCGAGCCACCCTTTTACAAAACCCTCGTGGGTAATCAATAAACTAAAGTTACAAACAGAGCAAAGAAAAAAGGAAAAAAAAAAAACCCTCCCAATATGGTCATCTACAAACTCCCATCCACGTGTCAGCACGACAAAGAAGGACCACATCCAGAAGTTCCTGAAGACTCTGCAACATCCTCTAACTTCACAACTGCTACTTCCTCTTTCAGCTTTCCCCTATCTGAACCATCTACCACTCTATTCAATCTCTTTAACCAGATATCATAATCTACAGGATAAGGAGTCCCACAGAGACTATCCACATAATCAGCAAATGCCTTAAGAAGTGCTGAAACCTCGCCGAGCTGCTGCTGAATTGACCGCCTGGCCCAACATTTCTCCCTCCACTGCAGTGCTGACTCAATAGAGTCCTGCTGCTGCATTGTACCCCCGCAGATGAAATAAAGGAGGTAAATGAGGCTCTCAGCATCCGATACTGGACACAGCTTGCCCTGCTGAAGCGCGTGGGTTGAAGAAAACTGCAGATTTATTGCAGGGCTGTCCCTATCCTCCAGAACTGCACGACCCCACGATACAGGCATGTACAAAAATCTGGTGCTAGCACCAGAAGTATCAACACGTACTATATTTTCAGGACATATGTCACCATGTTGGATGTTGGCCGATGCCGCGCTCCTCAGAGCTGATAAGCAGTCCCTGCAGCAGCGCAATGCTTCCTCACAGGAAAACGGGCCATTTCGAGCAACAATGGATGATAGTGGGTTCCCAACTGGATATGTTACGAGACTTGGAGTCCCGCACCATGGGTGATCGCATCGACCACCTGTGCTTTGTTTTCTACAAGGGCCCGAATGCAAAATCCGACCAGAGGTGATGATTTCCGGTAAATACTTGCTGGAGATCCCTTGCTGTTTCATGATGTTCAATACCTTGGTCTGCCTTTGAACTTGGTACCAAAGGCTCATATCCTCCCAGGATGGCTCAAGCTTAGATGGGTGAGCTCCTACGTACACAGTCAATAGCTCGCCAGGGTTTTCTAGAGAAACAGCACTGTATGATAAGCACTCTCCATTGACAAGAGCCTCCTGTATGCGGAATCCTTTCTGGCCCTGAGAATCCTCCAAAATCATCACCTCCCCCTGCTTAAGCTTCAAACGTGTTGTTTGCTTTTTAACAGACTTCTGATCTTCATTGCAGTCAAGTTCAACAATCTCTCCTTGTTTATGGTTAGCATGATGAGCAGTGGCTGGCCCATTCCCATTTGCAACAAGTCGACACTCTATCCAACGTTTCTGAATTCGAAGGCTGTGGTCCGCAGCTAATGAGGCGATTGACTTTCTTGGCGGTCCTTTCCACTGCACAATGGAATAGAAGGTTGCTTGGAGTACCTGAAGGGTACCTAAATCCCCCCAATTTGGATTTCCTAGCTTATTCCATATCCGGTCGATGGGTGAAACATTGACTTCTGCATGTAGTTTGACCCATTCTACAACGGAGCGGTATGGGTCCCCTGAATTAACTTCGAGCTTACTCAGATCGCCCCCCAATTTAACCACTCCACCGAATTTAGAATCCATAACCAGAAGATAGACAGAATCCCCGCTGACAGTGTTGTACTTGCTCAAAGTCCTCGAGAGAAGTATGTGAAATCCATAAAAGAGGGCTTCACAAACAGTCGCTGTTGAAAATCCCAATTCATTACCCTGTGCAATATCCGATTTGAATAAAGCAAGCTCCACCACTTGATCCCACTGAACTTGTAAATCAGGACTGCTGTTTGCTACCAAAGCGGCCCCACAAAGTGCTCCAAGCCTTCCCTTTGATATTGCATTTTCCACAGTATAAAACCTGGATCCAGGGTGTCGAGGACAAGATACTGAAAAGGGGAGTGGCCCGCTTTTGTGCCAAAAGGTACGCCATAACCCATCAGTAATTGCATGAAGAAAGTCTTCCAGCGCAACAAACTCATCTTCTTTTAAATCTTCAGAAGCATAGAGGGAGTATGGCATCCGGAAAAGTTGCTGAAACAAGACCCCCTCCAATGCATAATCAAGTTTGCGCAGGTCATCGATCGGGAAAGGAGATTTGAATAATTGCTTCCTGTCAGTAGAATCAGTACATGTTTTCTCAAGAATCCAATCTTCAAGATCATGTGAAAATGAATGGATGTCTACAAGTTTCTTCACAAAATCTTTGAGCCCTTTGAACACTCTTCTAGAAGTAGGAATGAACCTGCTTGAGGTTGAAAACTCGGACCCCCGATCAGGAGAAACACCTGCATCACATAGCCTTCACCTTTATTTGTGTGATAGTATACAAGCTTAAATTGTAATCTAAAATTCCAAGCGACCAGCATTTACAGAAAAGCTTTGCTAGCAAGACTCACCCAGGCAGCTCTTCTGCCTCGTCATTTGATATAATCCGACTCTTCATCAAGAAGGTCCCACCATATGTGGTCGACGTGACAAAAATCTCACTGCCCAGTGATCCTCACCATCCAAAGAAGGTGAATTAGAAAATGTGTTTTTTTTTTTTTCTTTTTCTGGAGCATTATTTATAATTCACTTTTATGTCTATGTGATCTCAGATGGGCAAGATCTTTCACATGTAGCACGCCTATTGTGGGATCTCTTACATGAGTGGATGGTGATGGGTAGGGGTGCAAATCGAACCAGTAGAACCGATCAAACGGTCCGGTTCTATACTGCACCGGTTCCGGTTCCGGTTCCAAAAATTAAAGAACCGTTGATCAAAGAACCTTTGGATACGGTTCGGTTCTGATTTAGGGGCATGTAGAACCGAACCAAACCATTGATCCGAACCGTGGATCCGAACTTACGTTTAAATCCAAAAAAACTAAAAAACCCTCTCTCTTGCCAAACTTATGCTAATGAGGGCATCAGTTTCAACCATGGATGCAAAGGGCAAATCAAGAGCAGCAGAAACTTAAAATTACATAAGAAAGGGGTTAAATGAACACATTCAAGATTTAACCATAGACCCTCTTCATCACCAGCTGAACTGCACTCCACCCGAATCTCTTATAAATCCTTACATCTCACTGTTGATCGCCAGCCTAACAGCACTCCACCCTCACTGATTGAGGGTTAGTATTGGTCAGGTCCATGATTATCATATTATTTATACAAATACAATAATTTTACCCATTTAGTTGTTATTCCCATCATGAATTTCTTATTATTCTAAAGAATCACCTTTATCAGGAAATTCTGACTATCTCATCCATGACTTGAATGATAGATGACTATAAAAACAGAAGGCCAAGTTAAATATGAATTTGATCGTTCCCTCATGTGATTTTTGCAGCAGCAGGGGTTCAGGACCCCCAGCATATGTCATCCAATTGGGACCCACATGCAGAGATTCTCTGCTCATCGGAACCGTCCATTTTATATAAGCTTCCACTAATGGGCCACAGTCAATAATCATGCTGAAAGGATAATAATGGCCAATGACTCATGAAGCTGATGTAGAGTCTACCTCCACTGTTTCCTGTGATGCAGTCCCTGGATGGACAGTGGATATACATGCATCTCATAACAATTGGGCTGGATTTTAAAAAGCCCAAAACCGTGGAACCGATCCGGAGCCGAACCGGTTTTCACGGTCCGGTTCCGGTTCGGTTCCAGTTCCGAAAATCCTAGAACCATTAGGAATGGTTCGGTTCCGGTTTCACCCCAGAACCAGACCGAACCGACCCGTGTGCACCCCTAGTGATGGGTAGGGTGACGGGTTGAGCAACTTGAGTGAACCTCCTAAGCATTTCTCTTTATAAAACGGACAAGTACATGTAATAGTGTTAGAAGTAAAGGACCAATAAATTAGAATTTAAAATAATAATAATAATAATAATAAGCATTGCAAACTGGATTCAAATAATCCAGATATACTGTAGCTCAGGTATTATGAAATACAAACTGACGTCATATAGCTGCAATGAAACTTGTTTCAGACTGAAAAACATTTACTGTGGCAAACTAACTCAAATAAAATACGAGAAAACATGACCACTGCAAGGGAAGCTTTGGAAAACAACACTGAAACAGGTGCATTGTACCTTCGAAAAAAAGACCAGTGTTTACAGTTTTCTGTTTCTTTTCTATTTTTCATTTCATGCTCTCCCATGCATGCATGCAATGCACCCCCAATTACGCATTTATGAGTGGGTTCAGACCAAAGATTAAAAATCAGATTTAGTGTACGGTATTGATCACAACCCAACCAAGGTATTCTGTAACAGTAATGGTGGCCTTAATGGCCACCACCGTTACATTTATGACATGGGTTGTAACAGCTGTTTGGGGGCCATAACGCCTGTTACAGTCTCTTTTTTTTTATGGAAAAAAAAAAACCAAAAATCCGTATCGACCTTGTAATGGACCGTTATGGGGTCATTACGGTCTTTACGGGGGGTATAATGGGCCATTACGGGGGCTGTAATGGCCTTTACGGGTCATTTTCTCTGTAACGGTTGTTACAACCTTTACGACCCCGTAACGTGTAATGGTTGACACCATTACCTTTATGTAATGGTCTTTACAGCCCCATAACAACATTTATGGCACACCACGTACTGAACCCATATTTATTGGCCAAAACAGGCCAATACGGGCATGGTTTTCAATTCTAACAAGTGCAGCCCATGGCTGGGTGATCCATGATGCTCATCTGTTCCATTCCACCGTGGATTAATTATTCGTCCATGACACCCTGATCCATAGCTCAAGTGGTAGATTGAGTGAAAGATACCTCGTTTCAACACTGAGGTCTTGGTATCGATTCCCTAATGGGGGTGGCTAACAGCGAAGTGTGAACTGACAGTGGGTGTACTAACAAGCTAACCAAAAAAAAAAAAAAAATCGTCCATGAAAAAAAAAAACACTCATCCATAAGACAATCTTAACATTTCTGTTTGTGGCCCATTGATAGACAATTAAAAAGTAAAATAATATAACTGTCAATATTCAACTAACCTAGGACCTCCCAACCTGAAATAGTATCTGGCAGTGTTCGAAATATCGGTATCGCGCTATGTATCGCACCCTTGGTATACAGATACGTATCGGTTATCGCACGGGATATATCATTTGTATCGCATAATTTATCGCACTTTTTGAGAAACATGGGGAAACATTGGAAAAATGGTTGAATTTTTTAATGAAACTTCAGGGATTATTAAAAAAGGCTTTAATACACACTTTTAAATAATAACATCTCAAAAAAAAGGTGCACATATCCTAAGCTATGCGATGTTTAACTCAACTAATGCAAATATATTTAAATTGAATGCATGAAATTTATGAATGTATCAAAGACAAGTATAAAAACACAACCAATTCATTGAGATCATATCCTAAAATGATCTTTCAAAATTGCTGGACGGTGTAGATTTAATACAAATACATCACCCTAAATCCGCACCTGGATTTCATGCAAAAGCCTTAGCAGAAGTTCGTGTGTTGGGAACCTAGGTGGGCTCATCGTGATGTTTGTGAGCAATCCACTCTGTCCATACGTTTTATGAGCTCATTTCAGGACATAAAACCAAAAATGAGCCAGATTCAATACTCAAGTAGGCTGAAAGATGGAGGATTAAACATTCATAGTTGAAATATTCATGGGGCCACGAAAGTTTTGAATCTGGTTAGTATGTGTTTTCAGTTCATCCCAGTAGGAATGATATTATGAACAGTATGGATGGCATGTAAACATCACTGTCGACCCCAAGAAGGTTTTAACGGTAAAAATTTCCCTACCCACCTTTTCCTTTAGTGCGGCCCACTTGAGTCTTGGATCCCGTTCACTTTTTGTTTGAACTCATAAAATGAGCTAACAAAATGGATGGACGGAGTGGATTTCTCATAAACATCATGGTGGGCCCCACCTATGTTTCTTGCTAAAGGTAGGAAAGCCGCGTGGGAGTCTCACCTAATCCCTCCCATGCGGACGGAAACGGTTGGCTGGTGCGTTGACGTCACCAAGTTATGTGGGTCCCATCATGAGGTATGTGTTATATCCAAACCGTCTGTCCATTTGGCAAGCTAGTTGTATGGCTTGAGCCAAAAAATTAAGGTAGATCGAATTATCAAGTGGACCATACTGCAAAACGTAATAGGGGATTTAATGTCCACCATTGAAACCATTTTGGGGTCACAAAAGTTTTGGATCAATATGATATTTTTTTTCCTTCTTCATCCAGATATGTGTGACCTTATGAATAGATTGGATGGAAAATAAACATTATGGTGGGCACTACAAACGTTTTAATGGTGAGAATCATTGTCCCACTGCTATTTATGGTGTGGTCCACTTGAGCTTTGGATGTGACTCATTTTTTGAGTTCATGATCTAAAATGATCTCTCCAAATAGATGAACGGGGTTGATATAATACATACGTTATTGTGTGGCCCATGTAACATTGATATCCTTTGAACCATTGGTACAACTTGGAACGTCAGCGCTCGTCTTTGCACCACACGTAACCACACATTGAGTAAACTCTGTGGGGTCTACCGTGATTTATATATTTTATCCACTCATTTCATCCGTTTTATCAGATAATTTTAGGGCTTGAGCCCAAATTTGAAGTATATCCAAATCTCAAACGGACCACACCACAGAAAACAATATGAATTGAACGTATACCATTGAAAAATTCTCGAGGGCCACCGAAGTTTTGGATCAAAATTAAATTTATTTTTTACAATCATCCATGTTTTTTTGATCTGATGAACAGCTTGGATGGCAAATAAACATCACTGTGGGGCCTAGCAAGGTTTCAACGGTGGAAATCATTATTCCCATTGTTTCCCAGGGTATGGTCCACTTGAGCTTGAGATATGCTTCAATTTTGGGCTCAACCCCGTAAATGAGATGGAAAAAATATTGGACGGCGTGGATAAACCACATACATTCGCAGTGGCCCCACTGAGTTTTCTCAGTACAATGAGTGTACCGGACTCGGTACGAAATCCAATTTCCGCACTGGGTGGAAGCCATTTTCGAAGAAAGGGAGGGTTCCGAAGGTCCGGAACCCTAAAATCCCCAAATCCTTCTCAATCAAACCCAGCTTTCAAAAGTTTTTACAGATTTTTCGCCGGAATCTCTATGGATGTATCTGCGATTACGTAATCTTCATTTCCAGGTACCAAAATCCCTTTTTCCCTTTTTTTTTTTGATTTTTTCGAGGAAATCGCACGATATCGTCGAAATATCGTGCGATATCGACGATATATCGGCCGACATCTGAATTTGGGATTTTTTGGTATCTTCCGGGGGTTATCGGGGGTGTATCATCTCGCATGGGTGCGATAACAATAATATCGGCCGATAGTATCGATATTTCGAACACTGGTATCTGGGAATGGTCCATCTACGGTCAGGCAGACCAAACTGTCTTGATTACTCTATTTAATTTCCAATGAGTTGTTCCATATATTAAAAACAAAAATCAAGTTCATATGAAATTCAGAAACATTGATCAAAAAGGTATACAAGACTCCCATGTTAATTTTGCACCATTTAGAAAGTGGTGGTGACTCTTCAAACATGCACATTGCATAGTTGTATCATATGGCAATCCAGACTGTCCAAATCACTGACTCTAGTGTGCTGGAGCATAACCAAATCCGTTCACTAAGAAAATGATATTATACATCTGATCTTTCCCTTCAAATTTGGATCACTCACCATTTTACTTTTAACGATCAATTCATAGCCATTAATTGAATCAGTATGTGTGGAACAGAGCGGCAAACACACCGGTGAAATTTTGCAAAAATAAAGGAGTCACCACTAGCCCAAAAACTCAAAATCTGTGGAGGGTTAGAATCCATAGGACTTAATAACCCAAGGATTGGATTTGATGTTTAATTGAATAACTCCACTTGGTTTAGTTCCGAAGACTCCAATTAAGGCCCTCAGTTATGGAAAGGAAGGTGTTAAGCACCTTTTCCATCCGCCCTTGCACAGGGTCTATACTTGGTGGGATTCAATAATTCTAGGATTACAGCTCTAGGACAAAATCCTCCGGTTAATCATTGAAATAAAGAGAATAATTATGAATAGGCGAGGAGGTGTAGAGGGGATTGAAATGTATAAAAATAAATGACTGGAAACTGTCTAGAATGTTCCATGTATCCCATGGAGGACCCTGGTCCTAGAGTTCGAGAAGAAAGAAAGAAGCCTCAAATCTTCCTACCAATGATGGTCGGGGAGCAGTTTCTCACGACCCAAGAGTCTGAGGTGTGCACCCTTACCGATCAGTAGAAATGGTTTGGGAGCCATTTCTTAGAACCCAAGAGTTCGAGTCATGCACCCTTGCCAATTGCCTAAGAAGATTAGAGAGATCTTAAACCCTTAATCCTTTTCTCATTTCTTGAAGCTTAATGCTCTTCTCCTCCTTCCTCACAAGATAGAAACTACAGGGGAATGGGGCTTTCTAAGTCTTTTCAACTCACAGGTCCCAGGATTGCAACCTAGTTCTGATACAACTGAAAGTTTGTGCAAAAGAGTGGGCCCTCAAGATCCGAGGATCCGACGGTCTACATGATATGGGACCTCCACAAAGCCGAGGATGAATGGTTCAGGTCTAGCAGTCCACCTAACCACTACTAGAGCATATGGGTCTAATCACCCCTCTGATTCTACAGTATAGATGGCCTTAGATTATGATATATGACTTAGATCGTTTAAGGGACAAGCTAGATGGACAATATTAATCTCTCAAATTTCTCTATGTACTCTCGTTGTTTCTTGATATTATTTTCACGAGAGGACCTCCTTCAATTTATAGGGAAGGACCGAGAGTTTGGATGAGACCAGAGATTATCCGATCTTATCCTTATCTCCTCATCTAAATCTTCGTTTAAAGTTGAATTTGTAATTCAACTTCAAACAATAGAGAGAAAAACGGATTTTAAAAAAAGGAGGCTAAACCTTGTGGGACCCACCCACTAGTGATTGCCCACAAGTGGGCCCCACAGGCCTATGTCCAACACAGCAATTATCAAAGTGAGGAATGACTTGACCCTCATTGGAATCTTCAATTTTCCAACCTCATGTCATTGTCAAGTCACACGCATAAGGCCCCATGACATCTTGCACTTTGCCCACTTGTAAAAAAAGTACCCACAATGTATGTTGCATCAAAAAATAATCCATTTCAAAAATCTTGTTACTACCTCCCCAGAGATGAAATTTCCACAACTATTCCCATCAATTACCATCTTAACAATCCTCCCACGTACAATACATTGAATTCTAAATGGATCACCTTGTGAATCAACAAATTTTGGAATGAATAAGGAGGACATAAATCATGGAAAGGGAACAGGATTATGGATTAGATGGCTGATAAGGAACCATTTTGGTTGGTTACTTGTCAGGATGTGGAATGACAAGTGTTGTTAAGGAAAGGGTTGATGAGAATGGGACTGATATAAGGTTATATTGTGCAACAGTTCAGGACTGTTAGATTTGAATAAAGGACTGGATGGGCTGAATAGAGTTTATGGGTGTGAATTTTTTTGTGGAATGTGGATACTGAAGAATGATAATAACATAGGGCTGGTGGGACTGTGGATTTGAATTTGAGTGGGACTGGGTGGATGGTCAGAAGGCCAGTAAGGTTGGTTGATGCGTGTAAGTATGTGGATATGGTGGGCTATAGGTCTATGATATGGGACCCTTCTTTTTTCATTTTATATTATTTCGTGTGTCTGTCTGTCTGAGAGAGAGAGAGAGAGAGAGAGAGAGAGAGAGAGAGAGAGAGAGAGAGAGAGAGAGAGCTCAAAATATTATTCAAAAGCAAGGAAAAGTCAAAGGTGAAAGAAAGGGGAAGGTGAGATGTCATCCCATGGCCCAGTGATCCTGCCCTTAGTCTTTAAGAATACCACCTCCGTCAAAGTAGCCTACTTATTAAAGGTCCTATTGTTCCGTTCCTCCTATATAGACCAGATACCACCACTAAAGGAGAGAAGCTAAATCACTCTCCTTCTCTTGCCTGTACCAACCACGACCTGAGCTTGCATGAACAAATGAGCATAAGGTGGCATGGAATGATGCATGCCAAACACAGGAAGAATGTTGCCCCAAATTTCAGAGGCACAGTCACAATGCACAAACAGATGATTGACCACCCACATCCTTGAGGCACATAGGGCAGCCATCCGTAATTATCATCTTACTGTTTCTCTGATGGTCAACGGTAAGCACTTTGTCATTTCCCACTAGCCAACCAAGCACAACCACTCTGGAGGGGGCCAGGATGATATGGGACAGATAAGGGACAGCAAGAAGGATATTGGGGTGTAAAACTTCGGTAATAATTTAATTCTCATGGAAAATAGGAATATCAGCGTCATGAAAACATAATAGATGATTTACAACTACAAATATGACCAGCAGAAGAATTTCCAGCAACTGATAAATGAACCTCATAAATTCCAACAAATCAACCACTTATCTATCTCAACATCCCCACTTCAGCTACACTTGTACCATTAACATGACAGTCCAACATTCGGTCCCATAAAGCATGTAATGCAGGAGCATTTTCACACCGGGCTCAAGTGGGGTTGCCTGTGGGATGTAGGGGCACACTCGAGGCAGGTGGCCCGTGTGAGACAGTACCCATATGATTTGGGGCCCATGAGGGTGGTTCGGCTGAGGTCCTAACTCATGAGATGTGGGGCCTGGGCTATGAGATAAAGGAATTGATTCACCATGCTCTAACAGTTCGAGCTTTTAAAGCAAGAGGTTAATTGTCCGCGTCAAATTGGTATCGGAGCGGGAGGTCTCGTGTTCGAGACTCCTCATCGGGGGCGATTAATGCAGGGGCATTTTCACACCGGGCTCGAGTGGGGTTGCCTATGGGATGTAGGGGCACACTCGGGGTGGGTGACACGTGTGAGGGGGTACCCATGTGATTTGGGGCCCACGAGGGGGATTCGACCGAGGTCCTAACCTATGAGATGTGGGGCCTGGGCTATGAGATAAAGGGATTGATTTGCCATGCTCTAACAGTTCAAGCTTTTAGAGCAAGTGGTTAATTGTCCCGCGTTAGCATGCCTAGTCTTATAGCTATCTAAATTAAGGAAACTACCCACTAATTGAAAAAAAATAATAAAAAAAAATTAATAGATACTAAGGGCTAGTTGGGCGTTGCTTCTAAGAAGAGCGGAATTGATTCACAATAAACAATTCTGGAGAATTGTCTAGAATTGGTTATTGAGAAGATAAACACACACACACACACACACACACACACACACAAGAAGAAGAAAAAAAAAAAAAAAAAAAAAAAAAGAAAGAAGAAGAAGAAGAAGAAGAAGAAAGTCAGGTTGTTTGTGTATTTTGCCTCTAGGCTTTTGCTTGTAGCCTTTGGGTCCATGCAGTCAACTCATTTTAATAAAGCTTGTGTATTTGCACATCTAAAAAACAATTTCTTACTAGACTGCTCAACATCTTCTTTTAACCATTCATTTAATAGACATGAATTTGACTTTTGGCATGCTCTAATCAATATGATTTCTAAGATCACAATTTCAACGATTCAAATTAAAGCGTCCATGCACATGAATAGTATGACTTTCTAGACGCCACATATTCTTACATTGCTATTCTTTCCAAATGCAATATGAATATTTTTTAGGATTTTGGGTTGATGAAGGAAAGTATTCTTCTTTTAAGAATCCCAAGTGTAGGAGGTTTGGGAGTAGGATGTGGGTAAGAGGAGTTTCTAATGATATAATGACAATTTTATATGGGTAAGACGTACAATTGGGGTGTTATTTGTGATGGGAGGATTTAAAATTCAATTCTGACACTATATGCCAATGAGGCCTACATGTAGAAGATCCAGATTGTGTTGCTCTGGACTAGGTCCCGTGGTTTTTACCTCTTTGAGGGTTTTCCACGTAAAAATCTCGTGTCGTGTGGTTTGTGCTTTAATTTATTTCATTGCTTTATTATCCTATAATTCTGATGTTTTTAGGAGGCTAGATCCTAAGGTTTTGTGTAACGGCCCCCAACAAAGTGGTATCAGAGCGTTCAGGTTGGTTGAAAGGGGTGGGATTGGTTCTGAATTATGGAAGGTGGCTCATCAAGGATGATCAGTCTCAATGGTTCTAACTGGACCATATGGAAGGCTAAGATGAAGGACTTGCTTTATTGCAAGGACTTGTATGCTCCAATCTTAGGCATATCAGCAAAAACAAAGGATATGACAGATGATGATTAAAAGAAATTGGACCGGAAGGCAGTGAGGTTTATTAGACAATGGTTGGACGATTCCGTATTCCACCATGTGTCTATGGAGACCTCAGCCACTAGCCTATAGCTGAAACTGCAAGGGCTGTATGAGAGGAAGACAGCTGACAATAAAATTTTTTTGATAAGACGACTTGTGAATCTCAAGTTGAAAGATGGTGGTTCTGTGGCTGAGCACATGAATGAAGTCAGCAATATATTGAACCAGCTCTTCGCTGTGAAAATGGTCCTGGACGATGAATTACAAGCTTTGTTATTACTTAGTTCATTGCCTGATAGCTGGGAGACATTGGTGGTGTCTCTAAATAACTCCGCGCCAGATGGAAAGGTGTCCATGGAACAGGTAACTAGTTGTCTCTTCAATGAGGAGACAAGGAGGAAGTCTTAGGGGTCTACTCAGCAAGAGGCCCTTGTGACACAAGAACGGGGGAGAGAAAAGAACAGAAAGGGCGGGAAGACCCGAGATAAATCAAGAGGCAAGTCGAGTATTAGGAAGGATGTTGAATGCTAGAATTATGGCAAGAAAGGCCACTATAAGCATAAATGTCGTAAGATTAAGAACGACAAGAAAGGAAAAGGAAAGGAGAAGGAAGATGAATCAGACTCCACTGCGGTCGATTTAGATGGCGACGTTGTAGTTATTCTTTCAGCAGATCATAATGTTTATCTCACAACTACGAGTCAGGACACCGACTAGGTAATAGACTCGGGAGCTTCGTTTCATGCGACTCCACGCAGAGAATTCTTCACAAGCTACAAGTGAGGTGACTTTGGGACCGTGAAGATGGAAAATTCTGGCGTATCGAAGATTATAGGGGTCGGTGATATTTGTGTGGGGACCGATGTGGGCTGCACATTCGTTCTCAGGGATATGAGGCATATCTCAGACCTTTGCCTCAACTTGATGTCGACGAAAAGGTTGGATGATGATGGCTATGAAAGCCGATTTGTTGGTGGGCGCTGGAAGCTCATCAAGGGTTCATTGATCGCGGCCAGAGGAAAGAAGTGTTGCACCCTTTACAAAGCAAGTGTCAGTGTTTGCAAGGGTGGGTTGAATGCAGCGAAAGATTCAGCTATTGACATGTGGCACAGGCGTCTAGGCCACATGAGTGAAAAAGGGGTCCAGGTACTAGCAAGGAAGCGACTCCTTCCAGACGTGACAGGTATACCTCTTAAAACCTGAATTAATTGTTTATTAGAGAAACAGCATCGAGTTTCATTTGTTAAATCTGCTTCCCATGTTAATAAAGTGCATGCATTAGATTTGATTTATTCTGATGTTTGTGGTCCTATAAGGACAAAAACCTTGGGTGGGGCATTGTATTTTGTCGCTTTTATAGATGATGCATCTAGGAGGGTTTAGGTTTATGCTTTGAAATCCAAGGACGAGGTCTTTGGTGTGTTTAAATTGTTTCATGCTATGGTCGAGAGAGAGACAAGTAGATCATTGAAGCGCATCCGCACTGACAATGGTGGTAAATACATCGGTGACTTTCATGAGTATTGTAATTCCCTGGGTATACGGCATAAATAGACAGTTCCCAAGACCTCCCAGCATAATGGTGTGGCTGAGCGAATGAATCGCACCATTGTAGAGAAAATCAGATGCATGTTATCCCATGCGAAGTTGCCCAAGACGTTCTGGGGAGAAGCAATGCACACTGCAGTATATTTGATAAACAGGTCTCCCTCAGCCCCGTTGAATGGAGTACCTGAGAAGGTGTGGACTGGATAAGATCCATCGTACAGTCATCTCAGGGTGTTTGCATGCAGGGCATCCGTTCACGTACTAAAGGACGAGAGGTTCAAGCTCGATATGAAGATCAGGCAGTGTGTTCTTAGGGTATGGTGATGAAAAGTTCGGCGACAAATTGTGGGATCCGACTGAGAAAAAGCTCGTCAGTAGCAGAGATGTGGTTTTCTTTGAAGACCAATGTATAGAAGACATTTGTAAGCCAGAAAAGACGCAGCCTAGTTCAGGAGAGCTAGAGGATATGGATCCAGTTATTCCTCCCGTGGTGCCTAATGAGGGGAGAGTACAGCAAGGTGCAGAGGACGAGGGAGTTATTATATAAGATGGACTAGGGGAGCAGCCCCCACCTGATCCACCTGTTGAGCCACAGGTGAGGAGGTCATCTAGAGACAGACAGTCGTCCAAGAGGTACTCGTCGCATGAGTACATTACGCTCACTGATGGGGGAGAGCCAGAAGATTATTCTGAGGCCCTAGCCGATGAGCATAAGGGGGAGTGGTTGAAAGCTATACAAGAGGAGATGGAATCCTTGCATAAGAACCACACCTATGATATGGTGAAATTGCCCAAGGGCAAGAAAGCTCTGAGCAACAAGTGAGTGTTCAGGAAGAAGATTGAGTAGAAGAATTCACAAACGAAGTTCAAAGCCAGACTTGTAGTGAAAGGGTTCGGTCAGAGGAAAGGTATAGACTTCGAAGAGATATTCTCACCGATGGTGAAGATGACATCCATACGGGTGTTGCTTAGGTTGGCGGCTAATATGGATCTGGAGATAGAGCAGTTAGATGTTAAAACTGTCTTTCTCCATGGTGACCTGGACGAAGAGATCTACATGCACCAACCAGAGAGGTTCGAAGTCAAGGGCAAAGCATATGGTGTGTAGGCTAAGGAAAAGCTTGTATAGGCTGAAACAAGCTTTATGGCAATGGTACAAGAAGTTCGACTCGTTCATGTTAAAGCATAGATATGACAGAACGGAGTCGAACCATTGTGTGTTCACGCGCAAGTTCTCAGATGGTGATTTCTTAATTCTGCTATTATACGTTGATGACATGCTCATCATGGGAAAAGACATCAAGAAGATTGACAAGCTGAAACAGGAGTTGGGCAAGTCATTCACAATGAAAGACTTGGACCCAGCTAAGCGGATCCTAGAAATGGAGATAACCCGTGACAGAAGCAGCATGAAGCTTTGGCTGTCACAAGAGCGGTATATTGAGAAAGTCCTAAAGCAGTTCAATATGAATGCGGCGAAGCCGTTTAGTACTCCACTGAATGGTCACTTCAGATTGAGCGAAAGGCAGTGTCCCAAGACGAAGGCAGAGGTGGATGAGATGCAGAAGATACCCTACGTGTCAGCAGTAGGAAGTTTGATGTATGTTATGGTGTATACGCACCCAGACATAGCATATGCGGTTGGTGTTGTCAGCCGATATCTTGTCAATCCTGGCAAAGAGCATTGGACAGCGGTGAAGTGGATACCGCGGTATCTAAGAGGCTCATCCAGGTTGAGCCTATGGTATGGTGACAGAAAACCTGTGTTAGAGGGCTACACAGATGCAGATATGGGAGGCAACATAGACTCCAGGAAGTCTACATCGGGGTTCATGTTCACGTTTACAGGAGGAGCGGTCTTTTGGCAGAGCAAGTTACAGAAGGTCGTAGCGTTGTCGACGACAAAGGCCGAGTACATTGCGGTCACAGAGGCATGTAAAGAGATACTTTTGATGAAGAGGTTCCTACAGGAACTTAACCTGAAGCAGGAGCAGCACATGGTCTATTGCAATAGTCAAAGTGCTATACACTTGAGCAAGAATCCAAGTCAGCACTCTAAGTCGAAACACATAGAGATTCGGTATCACTAGATCAGGGATACTTTGGAACAAAAGGTATTACAGCTTGAGAAGGTCCACACGGACGATAATGGGTCAGACATGATGACCAAGGCTTTGCTCAATAGCAAGTTTGAGGTTTGTAGAAACCTGACTGACTTGAAGAAGGTGAATTCCTCCCGAGTCGGAAAGGGAGAGATTTGATGGGGTTTTTCTCCTCAGGTTAGAGGAGATGTGGTGCGGTTTGAATGCCACAAACAGTAGAATCACCGCGCTGCTCGACCAGTCGAGAGCACTGCTCGACCGGTCGAGTGGTGCTCGACTCAAAGTCCAGCAAGCTTTTGGTTTTGGATCTCCGAGGTGCTTGACCAGTCGAGTGGGCCGCTCAACCAGTTGAGGTTACGTAAATTCGAGTCCGGATTTTGTGCGAACTGCGGAAATTTGAGGCAGTTTCGCAAGTGGTGCAAAAGGGAGTTGCCTAAACTATAAATAAGGGTTCCTAGGGCTTTTTTAAGGAATGCAAGGGAGTTTCCTAAAGCTTTGCAAGGGTTTGCTAAAGGGTTTAGGGCTATCAAAGGTGTGAGAGAGAGAGAAAGAGAGAGGAAGCTTGTGGAAGGGAGGTTCTGCTCGTAGAGGTGATCTACTGTGCACTCGACATCTTAGCGCTTCTACGTCCTCGTAATCGGTGAGATCTCTCCGTTTTTCTTATTCTCTTATTGTTTATCTACTCCTGCGTCAGTAAAGAAGGTTTGATCCAAGCAGTGTGTGCTTGTGATCGGTTGTAACGTTCTACTTCATAGTGGATTGTTGCTCTGGACTAGGTGTTAAGGGTCAAATATTGCATATCAAACCCCAGTAATTACCTGATTTTACAAATATGATACTGTTTGATGGCCTGTTTAATCGTGTTTGTGATGCAGGACGTATTTACAAGCTTGGATTGAAATAGGAGGCTAAAAGCGTAGATTTAATGCTCCGATGTCACCAAGGCTTTGGACGGATTCCAGGGGACCAACATCGACGGATTTACATGACAGAGATCCAAGGAAATCAAGTCGTTCATGTTAAAGGGGCCCAAAAGTTGTCCAAGATTCAAGATCATATTCCGCCATCCGATTGGTTTAAAACTTCATACATAGCTTTGGGGCCATAAATTAACCGTACATATAAAATTTCATCCATTGGATCCTCCTGAAAGTGGCTCAATGAACAGATCAGCCCCCATATCCGTGATTTGGGACCCGCCTGATAGCTGGATATGCTTCAACTTTGGTCTCAGCCCCTTAAAGAGGATGAGACAGCAGATGAACGATGCAGATGTCTAACACTACATCACTGTGGACCCCACCGCGACTGCTGTGTACACCTGCACAGGTGCACCGGACGTGTACAAAAGATTCCTAAAGTCAGTCAGCATGCGCTGACCGACTCTTCCTCTCAAATTCAAAAAACAGCAATTGCCGTTTTCATTTTTTTTAATAGAGACTTGCGGTCCTCTGTTGTGGGCCACCACCGTACATCAAGGGTCCAATCTGGACCGTCCATTGGCTTTCCAAGGCCCATGTTACTAAGGCCTAGGTGACGGAATTTCAAAAGACAGGCAAGGATTGGTTTTCAACCGTTCAAAAGCAGGTTGGACGGCAGAGCAAACAAACAGGTGGACCGCATAAAAAGCTATCCAAAAGAAGTCATTTCTGACCGATTTTCGAGAGGAATGCATTGAACGGCTTGGATTTCTCCAAAATACATCGAAGTGGACCCCACCAGCAACGTCAGCACGTGCGCGATCTCTGTTCGTAGGCGTCCGCAAAAACCGGCCGCTGTGGGCCCCAGTGCGGTCATGATCGCCGTCGGATTGATGATCCGAACCGTCCATCGTGTAGGCAACTCGAAATCGTCCCAAGAGACGATATTCCTTTGGAAAAATTCACTGTAACGGGAGAGTTGGGAGGCTCCGATTTTGACTGCGTAATGGTTATACACGCCACCGACTTCCAATCTCGCGGATTGTTGTGCGTAAAGAACTCCAGCAACGTCGGCTCTTCAAAAACCGTTCTCTCCATCGCCCCTGGCATCTATAAAACAGAGAGAGAGAGAGAGAGAGAGAGAACGGGGGAGATATCTCGACTTGGGGGCTTCAAGGTGGAACGTCAGTGAAAGAGAAAAAGAATAGTTTTAGATTTTTTTTTACAGTTTTCTGTTTTTGTTTTCTCATGTGTTTAAAGAGATCTAGTCCATCCATGTCGGGCTAAACCTCTTAGCTAGGGCTAAGAGGTGAAGCTTGTAGTGAGATGGGAAGTTCTATGCTCTGATTCATTCTTGAACTGATTTGATCCTAGTTCGATTTTAAGAAATTTTTCTAGTTATTAATGGTTTGTTGTGACTGAAATAACAGTAGATCTGTGATGACTTGAGTAATTCTTTTTCCTTTATTGTGGTGTTAGGAAACCCTGTTATTCACCATTGCCCCTTGGACATGGTTGGATGACGGAACTTTTCCTACATTCACTGAGATTGGCTGTGGGTTGGTTGAACTCTGTTGTTTGCTTTGTCTCACGGGCATGGTTTTGTGATGGAATCCATACTAATCTGCATCCTTCTTATCTTTTGAAAACTAGATCAAGAGAAGTTTAAATTGTGCTTTAGAGATATATCTTCCAACTGGATGAATATGGGACTCGAAGTCCAGTTGAGTTCGTGAATCCGCATAGATCTCCCTGATCTCTACAAGTAGATCTTTGGCACCCTAGTTTCCTACCTTTGATTTCTACAAGTTTTTAGTTGATTATTCATCATTATTCTCATATTTACCCCTGATTTAGATTTCATCTTATCCTAGTTCTAGTTCTAGTTAGTTTCAGACTACTTACAGGTTTCAGTCCCTGTGGATTCGACCTCGGTCTCACCGAGTTTATTACTACATCACAACACTATACTTGGGGAGTGAACACTAGGTCCCGTGGTTTTTACCTCTTTGAGGGTTTTCCACGTAAAAATCTCTTGTGTCGTGTGGTTTGTGCTTTGATTTATTTCATTGCTTTATTATCCCATAATTCTGGTGTTTTTGGGAGGCTAGATCCTAAGGTTTTGTGTAATGGCCCCCAACAGATTGTTCGACAAGTGGGACCCTACCTGCATATGGGCTCTCAGTCCCATGGCCCCAAAATAGTACCAGTCCAGCCATGAGACAGGCTGCACTAGTGTAAAAAATGGTCCATATTCAATGTACTCTAGATAGTCTATCTAATGACCTCAATGGCATGATTTTCTGCCACAACACACATACACCATCCTTGGAGAATGCGGAACTGCATGCCCAATATGTAAGTCTCCTATTTTGTGTTGTGCCCTAATCAGGTTCACATGGTACTGATATTTAAATTTGTAAACTTGCATGAAACATGGTTAAGAAGCACGCCTTGTTAGTCATTTTGCGGAACTCCATATCAAAGATGATTCTTTCTTTCTTTTTTTTCCAAATGATTGATATTTTATATTGTGCGATGTTCATTGGTAATCTCACGCCTATCAATGAGTCACTTTCCATATGTTCGACTCATAAGAGATTGACATGGCAACTGGCAGTGAATTTATTCTCAATGCACATTTTGTATAAATGACCGGGGAACATAGATTTACTCAAAATTATGGCACTTGAATGTTAAACATGATAGGAACATAAAACTCTGAATATCAAATACAAGGCCATTAGTAAGAGACTCGAATACTAGGCATGAATACAAACCAGATTTTGACTTTCTGAAACTTCCATCCAAACTCTGCCCAGGTGTTGAGTCAAAACTTTTCTGGAATCCTGTAGTGAGACAGATGACTGATAAGATATGTGCATAACCATCAAATATAGCACACTCATTTTGAACCTTCAAGCATGATCTAAGTCGATGCATTGGTGCCATAAGAACTTCAGATCCAGTTGATGTCATCTTAGAGAAGTAGGATTCATGATTTATTGAACATGTTCAGTGAACTAATCTAATGACAAGAAAAGACAAATAAACCCAAAATAAAGATATCTACAAACAACATGTATTTACAGGTTTAAAGCTACATATCCTCTCTGTTATAGGAGTACCATGTCTGAGTGCTCTCTCAATATACCATAACATGTATAGATCTCATTAAGATTCAATTCATATTCATACCAATCTTGTGTAGCTAAAAATAGGTCATTGCCCTCTATTTATGTATGCATATTCCATTGGAGAAATACACTGCTCAAATCTCTCATTTGATATCCACTTGAAATAAAGATGGCAGCAAACTTACAAAGAAACAGCATGCGAAAATCTACAAGATGAAGCTCAATGTGCAAAGTAAAATTGTTAAAAGTCAGTGTGTGGATCGTACAGTCGTATGATCCACATGGGTGATTATAATTTGGACATCTTCTCTTTTCTCGAGCACTGTGACCCCTCATCATATTTTGTAATCTTAGGGTGCTTGTACTAATTTGTAATGAGTAGGTTTTTTTTTTTGAATTTTTTGAATTTTTTTGAATAAAAGAAAAAGGCCCACCTACATTATATCAGAGGTGTAGTACATCCTAGGTGTATTGCAAGCAAAAAGCAGAGTGTGGTGGCGCAATCTAGCAATGAAGTTGAGCATCTTTCTATGGCTCACACCATCTGTGAGTTAGTATGGTCAAAGAACCTCTAAATGCAACAGGATTTGTTGTGAATACTCCAATGCAGTTGTTACATGATAATCAAGTGGCCATCCATATTGCAAGCAACCTGGTTTTTCTCAAGAGAACCAAGCATATTGAGGTCAACTGTCACTTCATACTTCAGAAGGTTTCAAGTGGCGAATATCCCTATAGCATATGTCAAAGTCTCAAGATCAGCTACCTAATGTATGCACCAACACTGCGAAATCATTTTCAACGTATCTTTTCGAAGTTGGGGATCCATGATATATGTGCTCCATTTTGAAGGAGAACGTTAAAGTCAATAAGTGTATGGATTGTACAGTAGTAAGGTCCACATGGATAATTGTAATCTGGACCGTACTCTTATTCAGTCCATCTTCTCTCTTCTTGCAATGTGAACCCTCACTTAACATATTTTGTAATCTTAGGGTGCTTATATTAGTCTGTAATATGTGAGGAGCATTTTGGGTTTTTACTTAAATGAATAAAAGCAAAGGGGTGGGGGATGCCCAACCTTAGGACTTTTTTCTCTTTTTCCATTCTCTTGTTCTCCTCTTTTTCCTTTCCTCCCCACCTAAGCGACATCGTAGGTGAAAAGGATGTACCCTCGCTATTTCTATTCTCTTCTCCTCTTTCTCCTTTCCTCCTTTGCACCTAACCGACATCAAAGGTGCAAAGATATATTGATGCAGGACAATTAACCACTTACTCTAAAAGCTCAAACTATTAGAGCATGGCGAATTAATCCCTTTATCTCATAACCTAGGCCCCACATCTCATGGGTTAAGACCTCGGCTGAACCCCCCTCGTGGGCCCCAATCACATGGGTACCGCCTCACAGAGGCCGCCCACCCCGAGTGTGTCCCCACATCCCACAAGCTACCCCACTCGAGGCCGGTGTGAAATGCGCATTAATCACCCCCAGTGAGGAGTCTTGAACACGAGACCTCCCCCATGGGCCCCGCCCACCCTGAGTGTGCCCCTGCATCCCACAATCAACCCTGCTCAGGCCCAGTGTGAAAATGCCCCTACATTATATATGCACAGTGGAGGTAATGATAAATCAACTTTGGTGTCATATAGAGGACGAGGGAGCACAAATCGTGGTGGTTTTGTTAATAAAAAAAGGTAACCAAGGCAATCATGATTATTAAGGAGGTTGTGGTGGAGGTCATGAGGGAGCTCAAAAGTGTAATCATCGAGGGCTTAGAAACCACACTGTTGGGCAATATTGGGATACACACATATCAACATACATACATACATACATACATACATACATACATATATATATATATATATATGTGGGAAATGGTACTGTGAGGTCGAGTTGTGTGGGGCCCACCATGATGTGTGTCAAACATCTATCCCATCAGTTAGATGCACCATTCAATGGTGAGCCACGGACTTAAAAATCAAGTAAATCTATTATTTGGGTGGGCCATACCATATACAACAATTGAGAAGTGTTACCCTCCCATTAAAACATTCATAATCATTTATTGGGCCCACCGAGATGTGGATCATAAGTCCAGACCATCCATTGTGTGTGTCTCACTTGGATGAGGGGTCAGACCAAGTTTCAACCACATCCAAAACTCATGTGAGCCCCACCAAGTACTTTTATTAATTTTAGACATGTCTTCACGTGGTTTTAGATGGTATGGCCCACCTGAGTTCCGTATACGGCTGATATTTGGTATGTTTCATAATCTAAAGGAGACCCATCAAATGCACGGTGTTGATGTTCGACACACATCACGGCGGGGCCTACACAGCTCAACCTCATGGGATGTTCCCATGAGGTCGACCTCATCAAATGCACGATGTTGATGTTCGACACACATCACGGCAGGGCCTACATAGCTCAACCTCATGGGATGTTCCCATGAGGTCGACCTCATATATATATATATATATATATATATATATGGGAAAAGGTACTATGCGCTTGAGCTCACGATAAGCTCCCATGAGGTCAAGTTGTGTGGGCCCCACCGTGATGCGTGTCGACCATCAACACCGTGCATTTGATGGGTCCCCTTTAAATTATGGGATATCCCAAAAATCAGCCATATACGGAACTCAGGTGGGCGGCCATACCATCTAAAATCATGTGAAGACATGCCAAAAACATATAAAAGCACTTGGTGGGGCCCACCTGAAATTTGCATGCGTCTGAAACTTGGTCTGAACCCTCATCCAAGTGGGACACACATAATGGATGGGCTGGATTTGCAAACCACATCTCGGTAGGCCCAAAAAATGATTATGAATGTTTTAATGGTGCACGGCCCCTCTCAACTTCTGTATGGTGTGGCCCACACAAGTAACGTCTTGACTTGATTTTTGAGACCTAGGCCCACGATGGAATGGTGCATCTAACTGATGGGGTAGATGTTCAAAACGCATCACGGTGGGGCCCACACAGCTCGACCTCATGGGACGTTCCCATCAGCTCGAGCGCATAGTACCTTTTCCCTATATATATATATATATATATATTGATGCAAGACATGTGATCTAACCATTTAGATGCAGGAGATTATTAACGGATTAATTGAAATAAGCCAAATATAATAACATGCCATTCTACCATGATTAAAAGAGTTCCAAATAGATAATAAAATTCAAATTTATGTTGAATCACAATCCCACCCAAGCATAAACCACATAAGCATGAAAATCTAAGGCCTAATGAGAGACTAGAAGTCTGTAAGTCTCACATTAGCATAGGTATGGTTCTAATTCAATGGGCAGATTTGCACAATTCTAGGGTTAGAAAAATAGGGGTTTTGAAGGTTATTAGGGCTAGAGTTTTGCCAAATCAAAGAAGGAAGGTGGAAGAGGGTGTACGGCTGTCTGTACAGTTGAGCGTACAATCTGTACGAACAAGGGCAAACCATACACTCTTTGTTTTTGATCAATTAGGCCTAGCTTATGGTTGTAGGATGATGGGAAGTGAGATTATATGGAGTATGTTGAAGGGTAAGGAAGATTTTGGTTCTAAAGTGGAGAAACAGAAAAGATGAGAATGAAAAATACCTTTCAGAGAAGAATAAGATAGAGATGAAGAGGATAGTAGGCTTCACACCTTTGGATTTTCACAAGAGAATCCCAAATCACATGAGAGAGGCTTCTCCGGCAAAAGAGTTATTTTTTCATTCCATAATAGTGTGTTAAGTCTGGACATCCCCCCCTTATATAGTCTGAATAAATGTGTCTTGACAAAAATACCCCTCAATAAAAACATACCTCACGTCTCATGAAGCAATAAGCAGAAAATAACTTATCCTAAACTATAAATAACCATAAAAAACATAAAATCAGCTAATCCTAATACTAATGATCATAGTGATCAAGGATAACAATGATCCGACTGCCCGATTGTAAGATCCACATGATCCAACGGTCCAATCGTCGTGTCAATGCGATCTAACGATCAAAACTCCTCAAATAAGCATGCCATATGCATCTTCCTGGCGTAGGTTCTTCGAAGGTGCACAACTAGGGGTGTACATCGAGTCAAACCGAGTCGAGCTGGCCTTGGCTCGGTCAGCAGGCACACCCAGCTCGAACTCGGCTCGGCTCGGTGATCGAACCATCATCTCTAGCTCGACTCGGCTCGGTCAACAAATCAAACCAGTTCGAGCCGAGCTCGCTGGTCGGGCAGGACAAGCAGAGAGAGGGAGGCCAAAGGTCGAGCGGGACGAGCAGAGAGAGGGAGGCAGAGCTAGGGTCGGGCGGGAGTCCGAGACGAGTAGAGAGAGAGGGAGGTAGAGCTAGGGTCGGGCAGGAGTCCGGGACGAGCAGAAAGAGAGGGAGGCAAAGCTAGGGTCAGGCGGGAGTCCGAGACGAGCAGAGAGAGAGGGAGGTAGAGCTAGGGTCGAGCGAGAGTCCGGGACGAGCAGAGAGAGAGGGAAGTAGGGCTACAGTCGAGCGTCGGGCGGGTTTTTTCAAACAAAAGGGAAAGGGAGTAAATTTAGGATTTTTTTTTTCTTTTTACATCTGACCGAGTCGATCCGAGTAGAGCTGAGTTCGAGCCATATATCGAACCGAGTCGAGTCGAGCTCGGTCCAGCTCGAACTCAGTTTTGAGCTCTAAAAACTAGCTCGACTTGGATCAAACTCAGCTTCGAACCGAGTCGAATCGAGCTTCTTCAAGCCGAGTCGAGCGAGTTGACCAAATTAGCTCGGTTCGTGTACAGTCTATGCACAATCATACATGTGGGACTTTCAAGTCCTCAGTGCAACCCACCCGGGCGCATGTACAAGTCATCAAACCAAAGTGAAGGATGGGCCAATCTCCTTCTCCTCTGGTATACTCTAAATGGTTAGATATCCTCATCAACTCCTCCCGACTGAAAAGATTTTACCTCTAAAAAAATAAAGCTGCAATACCGCTCCAAAATATCCGAGTCAAGTCACAAAAGATCCACCACTGTGATCCATGTGCAATCTAGAATTGGCTGATGTTTCCACTTAACTAAATATTTATGAGAGCACTCATGTCAAGTGAAAACCACATGCTCGTCCAAAATATCATCTATCTCTTCTCTGCTCGTAAGTATGGATGGTAAAGGCGGTAAAGGCTGAGAAAACGGGTCAAGTAAAGTCCATGGGCGATGGGACAAGCCTAGTGTGTCATCATCTAGGTTATGAGAGGAGTCCTGGAAAGGCACAAGATCTTCCACATTGAATGTAGCACTAATACCCATACTACGTAGAAGATCAACTAAATACGCATTGAGACCTAATCGTTTCAAAATCTTATATAGTCCAGCACTACGAGCTTGTAATTTTTTGTTCCCATGTGGAAACTAGGAGTGCACATCGAACCAATAGAACCGTGGAACCGGACCAGAAATGATCAAACGGTCCAGTTTGGTCTGGTTCTAGACTACACCGGTTCCGATTCTGGTTCCAAAAATCCAAGAACCATTGGATACGGTTCGGTTCCGGTTTAGGGGCATGTAGAACTGAACAGAACCGTTGATCCGAACCGTGGTCCGAACCATGGATCTGAACTTTGGATCCGAACCGTGGATCCCAACTTAGGTTTAAAACGGAAAAAAAAAAAAAAACAAAACAAAAAAACAAAACAAAAAAAAAAAAAACCCTACTCTTTCTCTCGCCGTCTCCCTCTCTCTCGTTGTCTCTCTCTATCTGCGTAGTGCGTGCGGCTACCCGAGCCCCTGCCCGCTCTCGCCTCTCTCTCTCTATCTCTCTCTCTCGTCGTCTTCATCTCTCTCACCGTCTGCGACTCTGCGTGCGGCGGCCCAGGCCCAGCCCCTCTCTCTCTCTCTCTCTCTCTCTCTCTCTCTCTCTCTCTCTCTCTCTCTCTCTCCATTCACCATCTTCGGTCCGCCAAGGCAACTCTCTCTCGCCATTCACCATCACCGGTCCGCCACGGCATCTCTCTCTCTCTCTCTCTCTCTCTCTCTCTCTCTCTCTCTCTCTCTCATCTCATACCAACTGGCTGGATTTTTAAAAGCCCAGAACCGATTTGGAACCGAACCGATTTTCACGGTCCGGTTCCGGTTCGGTTCTAGGGTGCTAATGGTCCGATTCCGGTTCCGAAAATCGTAGAACCATTAGGAATGGTTCGGTTCCGGTTTCACCCCAGAACCGGACCGAACCGACCCGTGTGCACCCCTAGTGGAAACCGTTCAGGCCTTATCCTTATTATCACTTTATCGCCTATTTAATATTCTTTGAACATATGATGAGAGTCAGCAAGTTTCTTATATTTTTCACTACTTACATTAATCTGTTTTCTAATCTCCGTATGCAAGTTATGAATGTGGCATGCAAATGCATCTGCAGACTATGAAGATCATAAGGACTATAGGTTTTCTACGCTTATAACCAAACACAACTTCAAAGGGACCATACCTATTGACCTATTGACTGAACTATTATATGCAAACTCAGCTACAGGTAATATTGCATCCCAAGTCCTAGTATGGTCACCCATAAGACACTGTAACAGGTGACCACTTCTGTCTAACCATCAACATGAGGGTGGTATGCCAATGAAAATTGTAATCTCATGCACATCATGTGCCAAAGTGTCTTCCAAAAATAACTCATACACTTAGCAGCCCTATTAAACATGATGGTTTTCGACAAACCATGTAAACGAACCACCTCCGCAAAGAATAGCTTCGCGATGTTGGAGGCATCAAATGTCTTTGAGCATGGTAGGAAATGGGCCATTTTGGAAAAAACAGTCCACTATCACAAAAATGGAATCGTGTTTCTTGATTGTCATAGGAAGCCCAAGCATAAAGTCCATACTAAGGTCTTGCCATAGAACGTGTGGCACTGAAAAATGTGTATATAAACCTGTTTTTTACTTTTTCTGCTTTGCCAACTGACGAGTCTGGCATTGCTCTATAATTTTGGCTACATCTCACTTGAGACTTGGCCAATAAAACCCATCCTCTACAAGGGCAATAATCTTGTCACAACCAAAATGACCAGCTACTCCACCAACATGAAGCTCCCAAACAAGGAAATCTTATACGGATGTGCGGGGAACGCAGAGTCTGTCTCTTTTGAATAGAAAGCTATCAATCAGGACAAACCCACTATCATTCCTCTGACCATCGAAAGGTGACACATATACTTTCCCGAAGTCTGGGCACATGGAATATTCGTCCTTCAAACCCTCGAATCCGGTGACTTCAACGCTCGTAGATTGAAGTAATGTCACTCTACGCCTAAGGGCATCAACATGTTTGTTCTCAACCCCGGCCTTGTGTTTCAAAACAAGCGAGTACTCTTGAAGAAACTCAACCCACTTGGCATGCTTTGGGTTTCATTTGATTTGGGAGTTAAGATAACACAATGCCTCATGGTCTGAGAACAAGACAAACTATTGTGGTAGTAAATAATGTCGCCAATGACGTAAGGATTGCACTACCGCATACAATTGTTTATCATGAGTATTGTTGCTTTGCTTCATTCAACTTCTCACTAAATAAAGCAACATGGTGTCCCTCTTGGCTAAGTACTCCACCTATACCTACCCCAGAAGCATTACAAGTAACACCAAAGATTTTATAAAAGCTACGAAGGCGCATGACAAGAGCCCCTATTATCCTGCCATTGATCTCCTTAAACGCTTTTGACATGGCGTTAATCCATTTAAACTCCCCTTTCTTTATACGATATATGATGAGGGCCATAATGGAACTAAAGCCTCCGATGAATCGCCTATATAAGATAGCTAAGCCGTGAAAGCTAAGTACCTCACAAATATTCCGCGGTTTAGGCTAACTCACAATGGCCTTGATTTTCTCGGGATCCGTAAACATGCCTTCTGATGAAACTATAAAACCTACGAAGATCTATATCTAACATAAATGAACACTTCTTAAAGTTTGCATATAACTTCTCTTCCCTAAGGATCTTGTAAACTTGCCTCAGATGGCGGCAAGTTGTGCCAAAACGGTTACGTATTGGCCGGCCGATACGCGTTTCGGGGTCGTATTGGCCATTATGATTTTTTGTACCCGTATCGGCCGATACGGGTCCGTTACGGGCGTAACGGCCGTTACTGACCCGTAACGGCCCGCTCATAACGGTAGAAAAACGGTAACATCGTTTTTTCATTTTAAACTCGGTTTTTGCCCTTTTTTTTTCAAATTTCTTGCTTCCAAACTGTTTCTCTCCTTCTACTACCAATTTCAACCAACCTTGACTGGATATTTGAGATAAAAACATATTATATTACGGATTTTGTTGAATCGAAGCTCGGTGGGCCATTTTTCAGAAATTCCGAATTCGTCAAAAATAGGTATTTATACTTTTTTTAATATGTTTTGTTGTTTTAATCATGTCATATGATGTGTTAATCATAGTAAAACATGTTAATGTGTATTTTTCAGATTTTGGGTGTCATTTAATATTTTTTTAATATTTTTTTTCTATTTACGCATGTATTTTGACCCTTTTTTTTAATTCGAAAAATCAATTTTTAATGGTTGTTTTGTTATTTTAATCATGCCATATGATGTGTTAATCATAGTAGAACATATTAATGTGCATTTTACAGATTTGGGGTGCCATTTAATATTTTTTTAATATTTTTTTCTATTTACGCATGAATTTTGACCCTTTTTTTCAAAATTCAAAAAATCAATTTTTAATGGTTGTTTTGTTGTTTTAATCATGCCATATGATGTGTTAATCATAGTAGAACATATTAATGTGCATTTTACAGATTTGGGGTGCCATTTAATATTTTTTTAAATATTTTTTTCTATTTACACATGAATTTTGACCTTTTTTTTCAAAATTCGAAAAATCAATTTTTAATGATTGTTTTGCTGTTTTAATCATGCCATATGATGTGTTAATCATAGTAGAACATATTAATGTGCATTTTACAGATTTGGGGCGCCATTTAATTTTTTTATATATTTTTTTCTATTTACACATGAATTTTAACCCTTTTTTTTTAATTCGAAAATTCAGTTTTTAATATTTGTTTTGTTGTTTTAATCAAGCCATTTGATGTGTTAATCATAGTGGAACATATTAATGTGCATTTTACAGATTAGGGGTGCCATTTAATATTTTTTTAATATTTTTTTCTATTTACGCATGAATTTTTTTTTTAATATTTTTTTCCTTTTTTTTTTTAAATTCGAAAAATCAATTTTTAATGGTTGTTTTGTTGTTTTAATCATGCCATATGATGTGTTAATCATAGTAGAACATATTAATGTGCATTTTGATTAGGGTGCCATTTAATATTTTTTTCTATTTATTAATGTGCATTTTACAGGGGGTGCCATTTAATATTTTTTTCTATTTACGCATGAATTTTGACCCTTTTTTTTTTTAATTCAAAAATCAATTTTTAATGGTTGTTTTGCTGTTTTAATCATGCCATATGATGTGATAATCATAGTAGAACATATCTATCATTGATAGTAGATAGTTAGAAAATTAAATATATGAATTTTGTAGTCAAATTTAGGTTATCTAGTTCATAAATTCATCAGATAGTCCGGTACAACTTCTCACCAAAGAGTGGACCATTACACCACCATAACCATATTCTAATTTATAAATGAATGCATATTTGAAATGCTTAGAATATTCCAGATATAATCCATATTTTTTTATATTTTTTTGGTAAAAAAAAAAAATTTAACATTTATTCTTACCCCGTTGCTCGCCGTTACCAGATCCGTATCGGTTTTGGAGATCACCGTTACGCCAACCGATACCGATACGGGACACCTTGGATGGCGGAGGTATAGTTCTCTGGAGGTACTATAAATGAGAATATTGTCAAAGTACACCACCAAGAACTTCCTTATAAAGGGCCTCAACACCTGGGTCATCACACGCATGAACATACTCAGAGCATTAGTCAAACCAAAAAACAACCAACAACTCATAAAGCCCACCTTCGTTTTAAAGACCGTTTTCCATTCATCACCTAGGCGGATACATATCTAGCCATCATGTCACCTGCCATCTTGAGGTCTATCTTTTGAGAAAATCATGGCACCTGCCATCATGTCTAACATATCATTAGGTTGCGATATGGGAAACTAATACTTAACGGTAATTTTGTTGATGGCCCGACTGTCCACACATGCGCCAAGTGCCAACTTTCTTATGCATGAGAAGTGATGGCACGACACACGTACTCAAATTCTCTTGAATGAAACCCTTCGTAAGGAGCTCATCTACCTACTTCTTCAACTTTGCATGCTCCATAAGGTTCATTCGATAATGAGGAAGGTTTGTTAGAGTCGACTCAGGGAAAATATCAATGGCATGTTGAATGACCCTCATGGGTGGAAGTTCATCCTGTAAATCCTCAGAAAAAACATCACTCAACTCCTTGGGTGACAACTCTACACTACCCTCGGGTGTAGCCTCTTTAGCCACGAGGGCATATGCCATCGAAGAAGCACCACTAGGAAGAAAGAAGAAAGAAGAAGAAAAAGTAGAAGCAGCTGCAGCAGTAGTGCCTTAGCAGTAGATGATGAAGAAGAAGAAGAAGAAGAAAATCTAGTATGTGTTTTTCCCTTTTTTCATTTTCTTTTAAGTTTACTGTGTGTAATGACTATTACAGGAACCGTATTGGTTGTTATGCCCTATAACGGCCGTTACGGCCCCATAATGGCCATTGCAATTCTCTTTTTTTCTGGACCCCACCGTTTCAGCCCCGTATCGCGTAACGGTAACCGCTATTACCATTACGTGTCGGCCGTTACAGCCGATACGTAACCAATTTGAGACACCTTGACGACAGGTAATAATATAAAGTGATGGATAGTATCTATTACTCTTGATCTAGTAATCTCTCATGCACATTCATTATGTACTGATTAGTTATTATCAAGTTATTTTTGTGATATAATCATTATGTTGGGTATTCATGTGAGCAAGGATGATTTGGATATTCATGCATACTTGTTTGTTTTGAGGCAGTCTCGAGTCTGAAAATTAATGCATCAAAATCAAAAATGTTGGGTATTCATGTGAGCAAGGACGATTTGGGTCAATTGGTGAACATATTTTGGTGCAAAGTGGGATCTTTCCCCTCCACGTACCTCAGGCTCCCTCTCTGTATTGGTAAACCAACAAAACACTTTTGGGATAGGGTCATTGAGAGGATTGAAAGGAAATTGGCAAGCTAGAACTGCAGGTATTTATCTTTGAGCGGTCGATTAACTCTTATCAAGACAGCTTTTTCCAAAATGCCAGTTTACTTCATGTCGCTTTTCAAATGCCCAAAATTGGTGCTCGACAGACTCAAAAAGCTTAGGAGGGATTTTTTCTGGAAAGGAACCAAGGAAGGAAGGAAATTTCATCTTCTGAAATGGGAAGAGGTATGCAAGCTAGTGGAATCGAGGGGAGCTGGTCTCAGAAGGTTGGGTAACATGAATATTGCTCTTCTCGGGAAATGAATTTGGAGATACATCACCAAGGCTGGAAGGTTGTGGAGGGTGGTTATCGCCAACAAATATGAGATGCAGGAAGGAGATTAGTTCGTGAAGAGGTCCTCCTTATATAGAACCTCAAGCAATTGGAAGACGATTGCAACAACGGAACATACGGTTCGAATGGGGCACAACGTTCTCACTTGATAATGGTAGGTGAATCCGTTTTTTGGGTGAATAGATGGTGTGGGAATAGCACGCTTTAGGATCTCCTTCCTGGAATTGTCGGTCTTGACCCGGACCACTTTATCTCAGTGGCGGAATGTTATTCTTCCCTCAGGGGTGGAGTCCTCCTTGGCAAAGGAACATGACGGATATTGACATCGTTGTTGGAGCATCTCCATCTCTACAATCCTTCAGTTAATGAAGTCGATTCATTAATTTGGTTGTCGCACCGGCACCGCTTTGGCAAATTTTTAGTTCGCACATTTTACGGATTAATTACCTCATTATCTATCTCTTACGGGATGTCATTTCCTTATTCGCATCGGTTCTATGGAGCCCACCCACGTGTGGTAGCCTTTGTTTGGCTTCTGGGTCGGAAAAAGTCATCACATGATTGATAACCTTCAAAGGATATCGCTAGTCCTTCCCAACATATGCGTTATGCAAGGTATTCTGTATCGGTAATGGTGGTCGTAATGGTCACCACCGTTATCAATACGAGTATCGGTTGTAACAGCCAATACGGGGGCGTAATGACCGTTACAACCCTTGTAACAATTCAAAAAAAAAATTGCCAAAAAATTTCTGAAAAAAATATCTAGAAAATCTGGAATAATGTAAATATTCCAAATATGTATTCGTTTTTTTTAACATGTTTATGGTAGTGTAACGGTCCACTCTTTGGTGAGAGAGTTGTATTGAGTTGTTTGGTGAATTTATGAACATGTTATGTGTTCATAATGTTTACACATCACAATCAAGCATTAGAATTAGAAATCGGAAAAAAAAAAAATGCATATATACCAATTTTTCAATTTAAAAAAAAAAAGGCCCTTGGAGCTTCTATTCGCCCAAATCGCTTCAATCTACTATTTTAATCCTAAAAACTATAGTACAAAAGGCCAAAATCTACTTAGAATGATGTAGAAAGTTTTTTAGAATGAGAAAAGTGAATATATATGCATATATATATATATGAGGAAGAAAATAGATTTACATAGAAAAAAGAAGTGGTCATTTTTCAACCGTTATGGGAGTAACAGTCGTTATGCCCCGTAATGGCCATTACAGCCCCGATAACGACTGATACAGTCCAAAAAACCAATTGCCCTGTTTCACCCCATATCATGGAACGGTCATGGCCAGTACCTATACATATTGGACTTTATGGCCGTATTGTAATGAATACGGAACACATTGCCATTATGTGCATATAGCCGACGAAGAATCTATCGATCACCACTTCATCCATTGATCATTTGCTACAAAAGTGTGGATCCATTTTTTGAACGAACTTCACACCGACTACGTTATGCCAAAATGCTCGAAGGATGCGTTGTGGGCATGGCATAGGGGAGTGGGTAAAGCCAATAAATCTAAATGGAGGTTGACCTTAATGGCGGTGCTTTTGGTGTCAAAGACGCCTAGGCAGTTTTTGTTTGCGATTTCATGTCCACGCATTTTGTATTCTTTTCTCGCTTTTTGTGAGTTTTTCAATAATTTTTTTAGTTATCTCTCAAAAAAGAAAAGATATAATCATTAAAATCCTTTATTGTTTTTATTATTTTTGTTGTTGTTTTTGTTATTATTATTATATATGCTACTATTTAAAATTGATATTCAAATATGCTGCATAATTTGTCAAGGATTAAAAAGCCTAACTTAGATGTGCAAATAAGGGCATTAAACGAAGTGAGCTCAACTCTTTAATTATGTTTCATTATTTATTATGTATATATTTTGTTATTTCAATGCTTAAAACAATATGAATGTTTAGGCATATTGTCCGTAATTGGAAACATATGGACTTTGTCAAGGCAGCTTCTCAAATCCACTGCACAAAAGGCAATTTTTCAGACACCTCTGGGTGAGAATTTGATGTTCTAACCCGCCCGTAATTGCACGAGTTGATGCCTTGGCTAATTTCAAGCCTAGATCTTTTGTGGAATTGATGAACAATTCTCCTTTTTTTTTCTAATATACTACCATCTGTAAAATAGTAAAACAGGCCCCTAGGTGCAATACCTGCCCTCTAGAATGTAAAGGTACCACACTATTCATGAATTAGTATTTCTCAAGGCCTCAAGGGATATTCAAGCAAAAATCACTCCCAATCAAATGAGAGATTAAGTGGTTGAAACTCTCCTTTGGGGAAAAAAGAACGTCCTATTTCCTTCAATTTTTAAAGTTTTACGCAAAACATTTTCAAAAGCGACACTACAAATATTAAAATTCTGAAACATTCCATCCAAGAAATGGAATGACCATCACGTTCCTCCCATTCTTCATAGATTGAACATGCTCCCCTATCTACTTATAAATGTTGCAAGCAATCTAATTAAAGATAGATATCTGACATTTAATTTGGCTTTCTTGAATGGATAAATCTGGAAGCATGGACAATGTTAAGTATAGACTACTATCAAATTTGAATCGCGATAGAGTTTCTTAATCAAGACCCAGCCTAGGATTTGTGAATGGAATTATAAGAGAGTGGTAGACCATGCAAGTTCTTGTAAGGAGGTTATCTACGTTTCCCCTCGAAGCGGCAATGGTTTCTACAGTTTCTAGCTTTTACAAGGGTAGATGACATTTATTGGCCCGACTCTTGATACATGCACTCCTCTCTTCTGCTGCGTTATATTTTTCACAGAATAAAAACAAAATGCAAAACAACAATGGAAAGGGGTGTGTGCATCAAAATCTGGGTGCCCAAACATCAGCTTCATGTCATTTTACATAGAATTCTAGTTTTTTATAATTTATTTCTTAGGTTCCTTGCATTTTAGCTCCTTGACACATGCTGCAAATTTTAACTCCGTTTTCATTTTCAACAAAAAGGAAACCAAGAACTGCGTTGGTCAGGAGTACGTTGGTACAAGTTGAAGGCTCTAAAAGGGCAAGAGGAAGGCCCAAAAGGACATGGGTGGAGGTAATAAGAGAAGGCTTAATGACCAATAGTGGTCATTTGGATGGTGGTAAATGGGGCAAGTAGTAAATTATTTACTAGCAAATCATTTACTACTTGTGTTTGGACGCTCTAATTTGCTTGTAAATCATTTGCTACTTGTAAATGATTTACTAGCAAAGCCCCCTCCTCATATACCAACAAAAAGGTGAGCTTTCATTTACTAGTAAATGAGGAGATGGCAACGGCTCTTTTTTTAAGCCTATAAAGCAGATTTCATTTACCATTTACAGGCTATCCAAACACTGTAAATGATTTACTAGTAAATCATTTACAACTTAAAGCCAAACAGACAGGCTGTAAATCATTTACAGCCTTTAAGTAATTTACTAGTAAATCATTTACAACGTAAACCATTTACCACCATCCAAACGACCCCATAGTCTAATTGAAGTTATGGCCCTTAAATAGAGTGGAATAGCAAACAAGGATTCATGTAGCCGACCCGAATTAATTGGGACAAGGCCTAGATGACGATGATGATTTTCGTTTTGTTTTTTTCTTTTACATTAAAACAGCTTATCCATGGATTTCTTTCGTTCCAGAGAGATGATGCTGATCACAGTCGATACCTCTACAGGTGTGGCAGTTATCTCAGCATGCCTCTACAGGTTCCCATAATTGCATCAAGGAGGCATTATCTGATCCTTGACTCGAGTTCCCACAAGTAGGGCCCACTCGTTGATGATCTAGACCACTGAATTGATGGGCCTCGATGTGCATATACGATGCCCCAAAATGTCTTTAACATAATAAATCGAACCCAAAAAAAGGAAAAATACAACAATGGTTCAGTCCACACAATGGCTGCCTAAGATCTCCCAAACCAGACGATTTTTTGGATCAGTCCATCCACAACAGAGCTGAGCAGATCAATGGTCCAGATCACCGAACCACGGGCACCCAACAAACACAGACTCCAAAATCGCATTCAAATTTTCTCATGCGACTCACTTCTAGGGTTTCAAAGCGAGACAACGGAGGAAGACTCACCCGATTTCATGGCGAAATCCCGGCCGTCGATTCCGAGCGGTAAACAACGGCGGCAGATGCGAGATCGAGATCAAGAGGCATCAATGATCCGGAGGTATTGGGAATGAATGAGACGCACGAGACTAGCATTATTCTCGAAAGAAATGAAGCTCGGATCGTAGCAAGAATCGGAGACGGAAGAGCAGCGAAGGAAAATGCAGGATCCGAGGTGGAGAAAGAAGCTTCTCGAAGGCATTTTCGAGCTTCTCAGCTGCTGCTTACTATCCTCCTTCCATGGCCGGCTGCTGATGCTGCTGGAGAGAAGTTGTCTGGTGCTGTCTTTTTTCTGCAGCTGTTAGCGACTCTGATTCTTCTAGTGCAGTTGCATCTGCTCGGCATGTCTTTGAATCTCTCCGTTTTATGGTACCGGTACCACCACGACATGTTGTTGTATCGGGCTGTTGTGGGACCCACGTCAACTGTGCATCAGATCCTCACCGTCCATTAGATAGGCACTTTTTATTTTAGACCATCGGCACAAAAATCAGCCCGAATGGTTGCAAGGGGATGCCCAACCAGTAAAAGCTTCCTCACTGTTTGTGGGTCCCACTGTGTTGTGTATATGACATCTTATCCATTGGTTAGACACGACCACTGGGATAAACGGACGAATCAAAAATCATGCCGTTCTAAGACCCAGGCAGGTCGGCCACATCCCATGCATTTATAGAGGCCTTAGGCATTTTTTTACTGTTCCCTGTGTTGTAGTCCACCTAAGCATTGGATTATTCTGATTATTGGTTTTGATGATCATCATGAGGTTCAGAACAAGATGGACGGATCGGATCTTATGAATACTTAACGTGGGATCTAAAAAATCCCGGTACGACTGCAAGTTGTGTTTGTACCGGTACCATACGGCCGCACCTCGGCATCCAAACGCCAGTTTATCTATTATTCCCTCGTTAATGCTCCGAAAGAAGGTGACGGATGACACGTAGCCACTTAGGGCCTGTTTGGCCAGTTGCATTAGAAAGTATTAGGGGGTATTGAATTCAAAAAAACATAATTATTACCCATGGCTGGGGTTGTTCCATTAGGAATGGGATGAATGGATATCTACACGCTAAATAACCATTTGTATGTATTACATCTAAATTGGTTTTGTAATCTTATGTTATGAATGGGCAAAAATTAGCAAATCCAAAACTTATGTGGCGAAGTTTTCAATGATAAGTATTAAATCCCATTGTTTTCATGTGGGGTCCACTACTTTAGATCTACCACCGATTTTTTTGCCCATTAAATGATCTCGAAAAATGGGTGGACGGATGTGGATATAGCACACATCATAGTGGGATTTGCTTAAATTGAATGAAATTGGCAATCAATAAATTAATCTAACTTTTCCAAACATCATGAATCATTCCCCCTTAAATGGAATGTTTGATCCCATCCCGAAAATTGGATATGCATCAAGAAACTTATGTGGCGCTGAACTTGAAGATATAAGCAATAATCTTAAAATAATCCACTAACATCACCATCATTACCTTAAAATTGATCCCATCCCTTGGTTGGACGGATTGGAAGGTAAAATCCTGGGATATGCCAGACATGCCAAACAGACACAACTAACTTGTCCCAGGATATAGCAATCCCATGGACCATCATTACCTTAAAATCCATCACATCCCTCCTAATCCCATGGGATTAATTACACCAAACAAGCCCTTAGGGTCCCAGATGTTGGGCTATATCCACACCGTCCACCCATTTTTGAGATTAGAAGGGATTAGGTGGGGATGGGATTCATCGGGTCCTCCTATGCCAATTCCACTCCATGTTTGGGAAGAATGGAAATGCTTGGAATTACATGAAATGAAATTGTACTGGGTCCTGTGCCAATTTCACTCAATGTTTGGAAAGTTGTATAGGTCCCAACATGATGTGTAGGCTATATCCACACCATCCACCCAGTTATCGAGATTATTTTCAAGCATGGGCCAATAAATCAAGTAAAACTAATGCTCAAGTGGACCCCACCATAGAAAGCAATAGGGATTAAATACTTACCGTTGAAAACTTTTTTGGTGCTACATAAGTTTTGGATCTATCTCAGTTTTTAGGTCCATGCCATGAAATGAGGTTATGAAATAAATGAACAGTTTAGATATAACACATGCATGTTATTCTCAATAATTTCAAATGATGGTAAGTATATTCATTCAATGTACCGTGGTATTATCAACAAAGCAGGGCATTAATTTTATCCCATGGTAATAGGGGACAACCCCTGCCAAGAGCAACAATTATGTTTTTTTAATCCCATCCCACCTAATCCCTTCCTATCCCACCGCCCAAACTGACCCTTAGATAGTACATTGAATTGCATGCCACGAAATACTTTGATTCGAATTAAAATGTCACAATTATGGGTCCACTTTTAAATGTATCATGATTTAAAAGTTATGCTTAATTGATCAACTTGCTTTTGGGTTGGTGGACATTAATTGGACGGTCAGAAATGAAAGGTATATAATGGTCCTATTTTGATAAACAAGTGTACACAATCAATGATTATGTTTTTAAAACCAATCTGGTTTTGGTAATGTGGCTTACCAGATTTAGGTCATCCATGCCACGTCTACAAGTTATGAGTACCCGCGTATCAAGGGTCGTTCTCTGCCCGAGTATCATTTAGCTCTCCATTATTTTAACAATGATAAGTTGAGGAGAGGAGTCCAATGCTGGTTGACTACCGTTTTGAAAATTGTTTTGTCTCAACGTTCTCCTATTTGTTACTTATGGACACTATCCAGACCATCCAAATTGTAGGTTACCTTGTGCATGGAGCATATGTCTGAAATTTAACTGATCGAGGAATCCTAACCATTCAAATGATGGCTATTGATAGATGGTTACAAATAAAATAATGTGGTTCAAGTTGGAATGGCAGAAACAGGTTGCAAGTATTATCTTTACCATCTAATTTTTCTATTATACTTCATCCACGGTCAAATTAGCGATTTGAACGGTCTGGATTGCCGTATAACTATGAATATGGTATCTTTATTGTCTAACTTTTCTATTACACTTCGTCCATAGTCAAATCAGAGATTTGAACGGTCTGGATTGCCGTATAATTATGAGTATGGTTGAAGAGTGGCCCCATTTTTAAAATGTTGTAAACTAAGGAAAGTCTACCTCGAGGAGGAACGCCGACTGTGTTCTGACACTGCCGGTGGCAATGCTGCTAATGTACGGTGAACTGTGGGCCCTACCATGATGTATGTGTTTTATCGGTTCTGTCTATTCATTTTGGATCGTTATTTTAAGAAATAACTCTAAAAATAAGGCAGATTCAAATCTCAGTTGGACCACACCATACAAAAATAGCAGATTGAATAGCCACCATTGAAAATAAAGAGCTATTTACAGTTGCACACGCGTGTATACTCGGGTTCTTTGTTCGGACACCTGGTTTTTGTTTGCCTTCTTTCCTTTCCGCGTGTCCAAATATAAACTCCCCTGATTCCATGGGATTAGGCAGTTTATTGGTAATACGCGTTTGAATGGATATACTTACCATTTCCGCGCGTCACATAAACCAGTTTTGTAAGTGAGAACTGCTGGCAGTTTATTAATTCCATCCGAATTCCAAGGGGGCGCGGATTATATCTACTAACCGAGCAGGACCAACCGCGCTCCGAGATCTGTGGGTCTACCGTTATGTATATGTTATATCTAGGCTGTCTGTGCATTTTGAAATATCCTTGTACGGCATGAATCCAAAAATAATTTAAATTAAAGGCTTGAGTGGACCACACCACAGGGAGCAGTAAGAATTAAAATCTAATGGTTAAAAACTGGTCAGAGTCACGTAAGTTTTGGATCAAGCTGATATTTATATTTTCTATTTATACCAGTCCAGGTATCCTTTATAAGCAGATTGGATGGCAAATAAACATCATTATGGGTCTTAAGAAGTTCTCAACTGTAAAATTTTAATCCTCGCTGCTTTATGTGGCTCAGTTAACTTGAGCCTTTGATCTGACTCCTTTTTAGACTCGTGGTCTGAAATGATCCGTAAAAATTAGATATATAGCATGGATAAAACATGGTGAGGGTAGTACCCAATATGTTCCATTTATTGGTCTTTTGTGGACGAAACATGTGGCAAAAACGATGTGTTCTTGATAACCTTATCCTTTAGATACGAGGCCTAACAAAAAAATTAAGAAGAGCCTTTTAGGGCCCTGTTAGGATACCATCAAATAAGTTACTTTTTTTACTTATAAAGATAGATAAATAACTTATTGGAAATAAGTTTAGTTTATGATCAATTATTAGTAATTTTTTTAATTAAAGTTATTTAATCACTTTATCTTAATAAGTAGAAACTAAGATATATTAAGTGAAGCATAAATAGCTTATCTCAAGTAACTTAATCCAAACACCCCCTTAGCAATTGCCCACATTAGATTTGAAAAGGAAGCAGTAGGGGCTCTATAGGGCTCACCAAGATGTATGGGTTTCTGTAACGCCCCGGAAAATCGGGGGTCGTGTATAGACTCGACTCCCGAGTTCCCGAGTGTCACTTATCATGCAGTTATGGTTTTTTTTTTTTTTTATGATTAATCAAATTTAACGGCATAATTTGGAATTACCTGAGGCACGAAGCACAATCACACCAGTCTACTAAAATGAAGGATATCCCACATATATACAGGTCCAAAATAATAAAGGGTCGCCCAAGGCGTTGCCCAACAGAATAACAAAAGAAGGTTAGTCCAAAAAGAGTAAAGCTGAGCCCGCGGCTCAGCAAATCTAAATTCAGCCCGATCAAGCCGATGGAGAGCCGCCCATCATCTGCAAGTAGGAGAGTCCGTCCTCCTCGTCCAAGCTCACCTCGCCAGGCTCCTCATGCCCTGAGTTACCTGCATCATGAATGGGTCTGGTTGGTGTTTTAAAACACCATCCCGAGTGGGAGTGAGTGATCAACTCAGTGTGAACTATTAGTCTCAAGTTGTCACGAACATCAGTTATATTACGGATTTAATGAAAAATAATCATTCACAGTCACTAAACTAATCTTATTAATGTGCATGCATGATGGATGAAATGATGCATGCCCTCGCCACAACTCTCCCTCAAGCGACTCCATCTTACGATCGCATATGACAACACTCCTCGGAGCGACCTCGACTGCCCGAGTCGCCATCCTAACTAATGTGATGCAATGATATGTTAGCCAAGTTCTTAGTTAATTCTGTTCATCCAGCAGGTTTGGGAAACTGATTCACCCCACGTATCAATGCCCTCAACTAGTTGCGGTGCCGAGACCCCTCAATGCGCGAGGCCAGGGCACCGCGATCCGTGATCCCGTCGGGTTCCTCATCCCCGACTCCAGGCACATGAGGAATGCCAAAAGGAAGGGATCGCTCGCGGTCACTACGGGGAGGCGCGGTACCCCAGCGTAGGCCGACAGCTCGGACACAGTGTCCCATTCCACCATGCCCGGCTCACGAGGCTATGGACCAGTTATAAGTGGATTATCAATGGACATGATGGTTGCGGGGTGGTTCAAGTTCCATACATATGTGAGCACACAGGGTTAACAAACAGGATTTGTCAGTAAGTAGACTAAACCGTACGAGTCAGGCGAGCACGAGATGAACGACATCGGGTACTAGACCCATGCAGTCGAACTGCTGCCGCCCATACACACTCGTCCGACTTGCATGGTTAGTCTTAGGGTAGTCCAACCAAGGGGACTACCGTCTAACCTCGAGTTCCCGACAATCCAAGGGTTTGACGATGAGATATAGCATAACAGCATCAAGCTTATCAACCAACATCCTAGTGTCATGTTGCATACATTCCACCATACAAGTCTATTTACCTAACAAGCATGATAAAATAGTAGAAACAAGTGTATGTGTGTGCCGTGGGTTAGAGAGGAAGCTAGACACTTCCAACATTTCAAAGGATCAACCACACACAAGAGTCAAGATTACTATACCCTATGAAGTAACTCATTGTGGAAAACAATCACAAACAAGAACATGAAGTCATCATAAGCCAAAATAACATATGAGGGACAAAATCAACATCAACAAGAGTTAAGCATGTAAATCCATGTAGTTTCAACAAACACCCATTCCTAGATTCCTCTAGATTTTTCAATACCACAACCAAGCAACCAAAATCATTAGACCCATACTATAAATGGTGCTAGGCCACCTAAGATCAATAGTCCGCACCTAAGATCGTTGGAGGCTTGGGAAAAATGTCCTAGGAAAGAGGGCTTTGCGGTAGATCGGCCGGAATCCCTAAAACAACTTCACATGTTAGATTAACAAGCAAAACCCCCTCCTTACAAGGGTTTCCAAAGAAAAAGTGGGTTGGATCTTACCTAAACAATCCATGAGATGAAGAGGGTGATTTTCGGATGAGTTTTCCCTTGGAGAAGGTGTAGGGAGAGGAGAGATTGATTCCCTTGGGCCCCACCTTGATTTAGGGTCCACCTAGTCTTCTTCCCTCTCTCTTCCTTCCTCTTTCTCTCTTTTCTCTCTTTTCTCTCTTCCATTTCCTAGGGCAAATTCGTATGGGAGAGGGGTGCCCCAAAGAAACTCCTTTTTATAATTCTAGATTTGGTGCAAATGGCCCCGGGCTTCCATAATTTCCTAAAATAAACTTATGGGACTCCATATTGGTGTTGAGGTGGCCCTAACACTCCTCTGGCCACCAAATTCGGCGTATAGTCGCCTTATGGCCTGTCTAGGGTCCATGTAAAAATTTAGGGCGAACGGATGAGCGGATATATGATCTGAGCAAGCATTTTCGACCTTTAAGTGGCCCTTCAGGGGCCATTTTGATTGATGGGGCATTTCTGGTGGCCCTCTGGCCATGAAATTTATAGGGTTAGTGCTTCATGGCCCGATGAAGGGCCTTACAAAATTTGGGAACAAACGGATGCGGGGTTTGGTCGTACGGGTCCGATTTGCGATCAACGGTCACCGAGCCACGATCGGGCCCCAGATTTGGTGGACAGGCGTAGAAAAATACATTAAACCTTCACCGTAAATTTGGAAGAAATCCGACGGCTGGAAAGCCCGGAGTCTCAGTTTCTTTTGTCAGTGCCAGATTTTAATCTGGCATTGGTGGGGCGCATTGGGCAAGCACCAGATGGTACTTCTGGGTGTCCACTGGGTCCACAGTCTGCGATGGACCACAAGCCCAGTGAGATATATGATTTTCTAAAGTTTTAGATTTTTCTGACCCTTCTCGGTCGCTGGGTGGCCCACACGGGCTGTTGTTAAGTGTAAACGGGCCATCTGGCTTGGCGGCCCGCACTAGGCCTTATCACGGCCTGTCTGGTCTTTTAAATTGGGCTAATCTTGGATTAATTAACTCGTGTATAAGCTAACGTTGAGTGCTAATGGTCAGTACGTGACAGTATAAGTTAATTAAAAATCAAGGATTTTTGGAAATCCAAAACAGTGAAAATTCGGGATGTTACAATCTACCCCCCTTAAAAATAATTTCGTCCCCGAAATTGCCTAAGGGTAATAACTAAAGATATTATCATTTCGTTTGCCTAATTTTTATTGATTTGAGGTTCATATGCATGGTAGGGTACATACTAACTGTACTAGTCTTCCTTATTATATTCTACCCCCCTTAAAAGTTTTGACACTTGAGGTTTAAAAACAAATGTCAAAATCATTATTATTGTATTAAGTGGTTGTTGGTAAAGTTTACCTAATGGTGGTATATTTTACTCTTTCATGATTGGGCTAAAACGGAAAGACAGTTGTGGTAGGCTTTGATCCCATACATCGATCATCTGTCTGACCAGGGCAGAAAGATCGTTGCATTCCTTCTTAGTCCTGGTAGATCCTGGTCTTCTGCTCGGTCAAAGCAGTGAGTCCGTTGGTATTCACCCAGGAATGAGAATTGGGTTAAGCCGCGAGTAGTTCGCAGATGTGTGGTTCCGTAATTCCGTAGTCCGATCAATCTAATTGTTTACCCATCATTGGAAAGTTTACATCTCCTATTTATAAGGTTGTCTCTTGGGTCTTTGTCTACGAGAGTCCTCGTTTTAATTTATATCCAATTTGGGGTTTAATAATTCTCTCAACATCCCTACGAGAAACGATCATCCTAAAAAGTTTTTAAAGTCACGATTTTTTTTTTTATATGAATTACCATTTCAATCCTATGGCTAGTGGGTTATGGGCAAATCACTCCTTGGTTTCATAAATTTTAACAGGGAAGGAAGAATCGAAAGTTTTAAGGTATTCTGGTGGTTTAGAGTGCTAATAACGCTAAGATAGACGCAATAAGACCATTATTCATACAAGCATTCACAAGACGACAAGAAAATTTCAAAACAATCCATACATTCACATAAATTTTAAAATGCCATAGGTAATTTACATGTTACAACATGGATTTCAAGCATTACTAGTAGGCTAGACGCAACAAAAATACAAGTTAATTAAGCAAAGGTCCTAACCATCCTTCAATACATGCATTAAACCTAACAGCATTAACAAACTACTAGTCGTTAGTGAGGTCGTGGGGCTACTCGTCTGAGTCGGGCGAAAGTGGGGGCGCTTCCTCCCCATAAGGGAAAGAATCGTCGAAATAGTGAAAAAGGAGATGATGGTCGCTAGGAACGACATTTCCCTCGGTTAGGAAGGATTTGGATGTGAGGAATGTGGGTAAATTGTTGGAGGAATGGTCTTAGGGATGACTTTTAGAATTAGAGTTGAGAAATGGAAATGAGTTTTGGGTGTGAATGGATTTGAGAAGGGTTTGGAAAATGAAATTTGGGAATGAGTTTGAGATGAGGTGGTGTAAGATGAAATGGAAGGTGAGTTGTGGATATGGGGTTTGAGTAGAGATTGGGATTTGAGATGGGTTTTGGAAAATAGGGATGGAATGGTTTGGGAGTTTGTTTTAGGAATGGGCTTTGAAAGTGATATTGGAATGGTGTTTAGGAAAATGAAGTTGAGGATGGTCTTGAGGTAGATTGTGGGAAGTGAACTTTGGAAATGGGGAGAAGAGAGTGAAAGGCGTGTGGTTTTGGTGAATGGGTCTAGAAGGAAATATGGGTGATGAGAGAGATTTGGAAAATGAGTTGAGAGTTTATATGTGGAAATAAATAAAAGAAATGGGTTTTGAAAAAGAGAAGAAGATGGTTTGGAGGATTGGATTTTAGGATAAGTATGGGTTAGGCTTGGTGGATCTTAGAAATGAAGTTTGGAGATGGGTTAGGAGAATGGAGTTTGAGAAGATGCAAATTTGAGAGAGTGGGTAGTGAGATTTGAGAAAAGTTAAAGAAATGGAGAAGGGATTTTTTTTTGTAATGGGTTTTGAGAGTGAATGAGTGAATGGAGTGGGGTTTGAGAATGAAGTCTGAGGTTGAGTCTTGGGGAATGTATGTTGGAAATGGGTTTGGGTTGAGTATGAGAAAAAAAAAAATGGGAGTTAGTTAGAGAGTAGGTTTGATGTTGGCTTTATGAATGGGATTATGTGGATGGACTTGAGAACAGGGTTGAGAAAAATAAAATGGTTTAGAAGGGTTTGGGAAGGTGGTTTGAAGGTGAGGAAGAGGAGATGGGGAGTTTGTAGGAGGAGAAGATGAATTTTGAAGAGATGGGTTTGGGTATGGGAGAGTGAAGATGATGGAGTGGGAGTAGTGGGAAAGGGGATCTATTTCTTGTAAGGTTTCTTGTACTTTTGGTAACTAAATTAATTTTTAAAATTTTTATAATATTTTATCATTGAGTTTAAAGACATCTCACAAAATTTCATCTCATTTGGAGTTGTAAATAAATTATTAAAATTCTAGGAGCAACAGCTGTCCGAAATCAGAAAATTTTTTTGGATAGTTGATAGAACAGCTTAATTTTAGCTATATTATAATTTTTATTTTATTTTTTTCTCATTTTTATATAAAACTAGACTCATTCATCTTTAATCTGGCTTTTGAATCACCTAAATTGGAGTTGTAACGAAGGAGATATGGATTTCTGAAGTTGACCTAAAATTGTAAAAATTTCGGCGGGGTGACAACGCCGGCGGGCGGGGTGAGCGGCGGGGCCACGGCGGGGGCCACGCGGGCTGCTGGAGCATCGGCGGGGCGGCCACGCGGGTCGGCGGGGTGACCCCTCCGATTGGCGGGGGCAACTTGTCGGGTGTTTTTCCGGGTGCCGGTAAGGCCCCCCGGGACATGCCATATATGATTTTGGGGTAGAACGAGCTGATCTACGCAATGGGCCTATCCATTCCATGAGATTCTTCCTGGTTAGAGGTCAAAATTAGATTTTTCTATATTTTCACTATTTTCATTGAAATTTCGTTCTCCCTTAAGTCCTTACCCCCCAATGGGTTGAAACTATTAAATTTAGTTTGGTGTTAGCTTGTTTGGACTTGGACGGTGGCCTTGACCCTCTAATCATTCAGTTCTGGTTTGTTCCTATCATCGGGCTAAGGTATTGTAAGTTTCTCGGACCTGTTTCCTAGCGTCTCTACCATCTCTCGCTACCCAATCCTAATCCCTAGGAAGTCTTACCGTTCGTCTAAGGTCGCCAGTTCCGGTTCAAGGATGGTTCCTACCATTCTAAGTCTTCGTTGCGTTTTCTATCGTTTCTGTATCGTTATTGTGTTTCCTCACAAGTCAGCGGACGCGTTGGTGAGTTCATGACCCATGGCCCAAGGGATTCCAAACTATTGCTCTGATACCATCTGTAACGCCCCGGAAAATCGGGGGTCGTGTATAGACTCGACTCCCGAGTTCCCGAGTGTCACTTATCATGCAGTTATGGTTTTTTTTTTTTTTAATGATTAATCGAATTTAACGGCATAATTTGGAATTACCTGAGGCACGAAGCACAATCACACCAGTCTACTAAAATGAAGGATATCCCACATATATACAGGTCCAAAATAATAAAGGGTCGCCCAAGGCGTTGCCCAACAGAATAACAAAAGAAGGTTAGTCCAAAAAGAGTAAAGCTGAGCCCGCGGCTCAGCAAATCTAAATTCAGCCCGATCAAGCCGATGGAGAGCCGCCCATCATCTGCAAGTAGGAGAGTCCGTCCTCCTCGTCCAAGCTCACCTCGCCAGGCTCCTCATGCCCTGAGTTACCTGCATCTATGAATGGGTCTGGTTGGTGTTTTAAAACACCATCCCAGAGTGGGAGTGAGTGATCAACTCAGTGTGAACTATTAGTCTCAAGTTGTCACGAACATCAGTTATATTACGGATTTAATGAAAAACAATCATTCACAGTCACTAAACTAATCTTATTAATGTGCATGCATGATGGATGAAATGATGCATGCCCTCGCCACAACTCTCCCTCAAGCGACTCCATCTTACGATCGCATATGACAACACTCCCTCAGAGCGACCTCGACTGCCGAGTCGCCATCCTAACTAATGTGATGCAATGATATGTTAGCCAAGTTCTTAGTTAATTCTGTTCATCCAGCAGGTTTGGGAAACTGATTCACCCCACGTATCAATGCCCTCAACTAGTTGCGGTGCCGAGACCCCTCAATGCGCGAGGCCAGGGCACCGCGATCCGTGATCCCGTCGGGTTCCTCATCCCCGACTCCAGGCACATGAGGAATGCCAAAAGGAAGGGATCGCTCGCGGTCACTACGGGGAGGCGCGGTACCCCAGCGTAGGCCGACAGCTCGGACACAGTGTCCCATTCCACCATGCCCGGCTCACGAGGCTGTGGACCAGTTATAAGTGGATTATCAATGGGCTGCAATGGTTGCGGGGTGGTTCAAGTTCCATACATATGTGAGCACACAGGGTTAACAAACAGGATTTGTCAGTAAGTAGACTAAACCGTACGAGTCAGGCGAGCACGAGATGAACGACATCGGGTACTAGACCCATGCAGTCGAACTGCTGCCGCCCATACACACTCGTCCGACTTGCGTGGTTAGTCTTAGGGTAGTCCAACCAAGGGGACTACCGTCTAACCTCGAGTTCCCGACAATCCAAGGGTTTGACGATGAGATATAGCATACCAAAGATCAAGCTTATCAACCAACATCCTAGTGTCATGTTGCATACATTCCACCATACAAGTCTATTTACCTAACAAGCATGATAAAATAGTAGAAACAAGTGTATGTGTGTGCCGTGGGTTAGAGAGGAAGCTAGACACTTCCAACATTTCAAAGGATCAACCACACACAAGAGTCAAGATTACTATACCCTATGAAGTAACTCATTGTGGAAAACAATCACAAACAAGAACATGAAGTCATCATAAGCCAAAATAACATATGAGGGACAAAATCAACATCAACAAGAGTTAAGCATGTAAATCCATGTAGTTTCAACAAACACCCATTCCTAGATTCCTCTAGATTTTTCAATACCACAACCAAGCAACCAAAATCATTAGACCCATACTATAAATGGTGCTAGGCCACCTAAGATCAATAGTCCGCACCTAAGATCGTTGGAGGCTTGGGAAAAATGTCCTAGGAAAGAGGGCTTTGCGATAGAGATCGTAGGAATCCCTAAAACAACTTCACATGTTAGATTAACAAGCAAAACCCCTCCTTACAAGGGTTTCCAAAGAAAAAGTGGGTTGGATCTTACCTAAACAATCCATGAGATGAAGAGGGTGATTTTCGGATGAGTTTTCCCTTGGAGAAGGTGTAGGGAGAGGAGAGATTGATTCCCTTGGGCCCCACCTTGATTTAGGGTCCACCTAGTCTTCTTCCCTCTCTCTTCCTTCCTCTTTCTCTCTTTTCTCTCTTTTCTCTCTTCCATTTCTAGGGCAAATTCGTATGGGAGAGGGTGCCCCAAAGAAACTCCTTTTTATAATTCTAGATTTGGTGCAAATGGCCCCGGGCTTCCATAATTTCCTAAAATAAACTTATGGGACTCCATATTGGTGTTGAGGTGGCCCTAACACTCCTCTGGCCACCAAATTCGGCGTATAGTCCCTTATGGCCTGTCTAGGGTCCATGTAAAAATTTAGGGCGAACGGATGAGCGGATATATGATCTGAGCAAGCATTTTCGACCTTTAAGTGGCCCTTCAGGGCCATTTTGATTGATGGGGCATTTCGGTGGCCCTCGGCCATGAAATTTATAGGGTTAGTGCTTCATGGCCCGATGAAGGGCCTTACAAAATTTGGGAACAAACGGATGCGGGGTTTGGTCGTGCGGGTCCGATTTGCGATCAACGGTCACCGAGCCACGATCGGGCCCCAGATTTGGTGGACGGCGTGAGAAAAATACATTAAACCTTCACCGTAAATTTGGAAGAAATCCGACGGTGGAAAGCCCGAGTCTCGGTTCTTTTGTCGGTGCATTTTAATGTCGGCATTGGTGAAGGCGCATTGGGCAAGCACCAGATGGTATACGGGTGTCCACTGGGTCCACAGATCTGCGATGGACCACAAGCCCGAGTGAGATATATGATTTTCTAAAGTTTTAGATTTTTCGACCCTTCTCGTCATTTGGGTGGCCCACAGTGCATTGTTAAGTGTAAGCGGGCCATCTGGCTTGGCGGCCCGCACTAGGCCTTATCACGGCCTGTCTGGTCTTTTAAATTGGGCTAATCTTGGATTAATTAACTCGTGTATAAGCTAACGTTGAGTGCTAATGGTCAGTACGTGACAGTATAAGTTAATTAAAAATCAAGGATTTTTGGAAATCCAAAACAGTGAAAATTCGGGATGTTACAGTTTCATCCACACTGTTTATCCATTCTTCTATATCATTTTAGCATATGAGCCCAAAAATGAGGCAAATCTAAGGCTCAAGTGGACCACATAGTGAGGATTGAACACCCACCATTAAAAACTTTTTGGGAGCATAAGTTTTGGGTCAAGCTAACATCCATGCTTTCCCTTCATCCAGGTGTATGTGATCTTATGAACAAGTTAGATGTAAATATCATGATGGGCCTTAGGAAGGTTTTACGGTGAGCGTCATTATTACCTATGCTTCCTATGGTGTGAGTACACTTGAGCCTTGGTTCTACCTCATTTTTAGCTCATATCTTAAAAGGATTTTTTTACACAAAAAAAAAAAAAAAAAAAAAAAAAAGGGATGAACAACAAACCCATACGGCATAGTGGGCCTCACAATGCCCATACTTAGACTGATTTTCATCCAAGCTTAAAAGAGCCTAAGATTGTTGGCTACAATCTTTGGTTGGCTCAGAGAAGGGTGTATATTAACAATAATCAAAATCATTGAACAATTGCTCTGCCAAATAATCTTTTGGAGGAATTATGTGATACCCAGCCCAGTGAGCCCCACAATATGAGGATGGCCATGCCCTGAAAACCTCCTAAATTAGAAAATCCTAGCTATCAATCTCAGATACTTCTTTTCTTTACTTGAATGTGGACCCTTCATGCATTCTTTTCTTAACCATTATTGAAAATAACAAATCCAAAAGTTGGGATTGTTCATTAATAATATTTTTGAGACATAAGTCATCTCTGGATGACCCAAGAGACTATTAGGTTGGATCGCTCAACCATGTTCTCCACTCCTACAAATTCATTTATAATGTCGTTCATCACAAGCTCAAGTGTTAGTGGACTCTTGGATGGGTATTTTTGACATTTTCATCTTGAAAAATGGTAGCTTTTAAGGTAAGTTAAGTTAGGGTTAAGAGAGAGTTACGATTTTGGATTGTTTTTTGTGCTTTAAGAGCTTCAAAGGGAAGAGAGGTAGGGTTTTTTACTGCAAGTCCTCTCCGTCGCTGTAATCTTCTCTAAATGGTTTATTGATCGTCGCTTTGTACCATGGTTTTTTTTCCACAAGGGTTTTTTACGTAAAAACTATGTGTTCTCTGTGTGTGGTTGATTAGCTTTTTCATTTTCTTTTATTTGTTTCAATCCATATTAAGGTGCTTTCACAAGGCCGGTTATCCAACAAATATTACTTGTATATAATAAAAACCAGCATGCAACGTTTTGGGGTGATGAGGACCTGAATATTTTTTTTTCCATTAGGTGTGAACTCCTTGTGAACTAAAAGCATAGACAAATTACTTTTACCAGTCCACATTGATTGTGAGACAATTTTGGATGCAAGCAATTGGGGTAATACTGATGTTGGATAATTAATCTAGATTAAGCTATCGTGGACTAACTATTCTATTTGATTTTGTTAAATACCCTGAGCATAAGACAAAAATGGATTGTAACAAATGTCAAGAGCTTAAAATGAATGATGGCATGTAGAACAATGGCACATGTACATGTTAACACATGTAGAACATGGAAGGGGCTTGAAGTTTAAGGTGACACACATGGTGCAGATGGATGTGCTTTAACATAGATGGTCGCACACACACACATTTTCTACATAGAAACATTGTCTTCTTATATGCACAAACTAGGTATTAGTTTTCTCATATTTTTTCCTACTTTTTTCAAAAGAAATACTTTCCCTACTTTTAACTTCAAGAGACATACAATTTTGCTTAAACATGTATGGTTGCACATGCAGCACACTTAGTACATGCAGTTCATGTGCATAATGTTAGGATTTTTAAAATGCAGTGTTAAATAAAAATTTTGAAAATCCAATTTAATTTTACAATCTTATGGATTCATTCTCCGATAATCTCAAATTTCTCTCTCTCTCTCTCTCTCTCTCTCTCTCTCTCTCTCTCTCTCTATATATATATATATATATATATATATATATATATATATATATATAATGGCTAGGATTTATTTGATTAATATCATTGATGAATTGTTGTTTTGTTGGTGTTGTTCCTTCAAGTAAAAGGTCTCTCTCCGATCTATGTATCACGCCCTGAAATTTGGTGTCCGAGTTGGCAGACCCGACTCCGAATCCCAAGTTGTGATTATTTTTTTAAAACATTTTCAACCGTAAATTTAATAAAAACTACATTACAAAAATCAAATATTCATTCCATACAATATTTAGACTCACTTTTGAGTTTTTCACTATACATTTTTTTCTAACACAAATAGAAAAGATCACTATGATTAGACGGACAATTAGATTGTCGCTCTGTTTTGCCCCTAACTAATCTCTGAGCTCTAAAACACTGTTAATGTGGGTGTAAGCATAACAACTCATGGGATCATATCCAACCAAAATATGAAATTTCTATAATTATACAAATTGTATAAATAATAAAAATACTTTGTTTAAAGTTCAAAACACGAATTAAAGTACTGAATCTTAAAAGATGAGATGAATGCAATACTGGAATTATAAAGATGCTCTGAATGCCAAACTTTTCATGAATTTCATAAACAACAAAATTAAATAATCATTATCTCTTATAACACCGTACCCAAATAGATGACCACGTTGCATTAGCGCCTACGCACTTATACCTTTTAGTGAGTGACTCATTTATATGTTAGTTGGTCAGACTAATAGTTGTACCTCTGACGTATGTCCGCGTACACAATTATACTTATATGTCGTATACAAAGGAGACTCCAAAGGATCCAGTGGATTTTAGGGTCTTTCACCCAAGGGACACGACTGCCCACTTGCTAGCTTTAGGATCTTCCACCAAAGGAACACAATCATTATACTTGCTTGCTTTAGAGTTTTTTATCCAAGGGAGACAATTGTCCTACCGACATTCCAACTTTCATTCTTAATTAAGAATAAATATGTACATGTTATGAGTGACCAACATCCATTCAAATTAGAATTATTAAATATGCAACTTACTGCATGTTAGTTATGAACTACATAGCATTACATCACGTATTCTTCGTTATATATTCTTAAATTAACGTGTAATTATGTGTAGAAAAAGTAAATTACAACATAAATATTTTAAGGACAACCTAAAAATCTCAAAATAAATTAAGAATTCAAAATTTTTATATTTAAATAATTAATTTATAGTTAAAGATGTTTGCAGAATTTTTTTTAAAATTTTTATAGAATAGACCCTACAAATTTTAAGATTTCAATGAGGCACAGTTTTAATCTCATAAGATTATCGGGTGTAATTTTAGGAATAATTATCAACTCGAATTACAAGATTCCTACGTGATTTATTTTCTAATCTAAATTATTTAATTTTTCAAGTATGTTAAGCCTAAGATTTTAGAAAATATTAATTTAATATGAATTCATACATTATTAATTGATAGTAATTTAATTTCTTAGATTTAGGGTCGAAAAAAAATAATGAGAATTAACGCTTAATTTCACAATAGAGATAATCCTTGATTATAAATTCAGAATTAATTTTTAATATAACTTAATAATTAATTTATCAAAATTAAAATTTTAGTTTTATTTAAAGTTAAATTTAAATTTCTTTTTAAAATTGTAAATCAATAAAGCATAGGAACTCTGAAAAGTAACGCATGATAAATCTTGAATTCTTATAAATTAATGTATGATTTAGATTTAACAATTCTAATTTAATTAATTTACTAATATATTAATAAAATCTAACTATTTTATAATAACTTTCTGCTTCCTTCTAATAGATTGTAGGAAAGATTTATTCTAAACATATTAATTGGATTCTTTTTTTTTTTTTAACCCAAAAAATTGAATATCTATTTTACTAAAGTTCATCCTATTAAGGTTAGGTAACTACATAGATAGAAAATCTATATTAATAACTAATTCTAATATCTAAAATTCAATTGATCTAATACCAAATTTTGAATTAATTATTATTTATTTTGTTTATTTAAAATTAAATTCGGAATTTAAATTTATCTAATCAAAATTAATTCTATAAATCTTAAAATTAATAGCCAAATTAAATTACTTATGAACAACTAAGTCAATCAATGTTAAATTAAATCTAAATTTAGATTAGTTAATTACACATCCGTATTCCGAAACTGAAATTTTACTTAATTTATGTTTAGTTCCAATAAGTTATATTAAATTATTAAATTTGGAATTTAGTTATTATTAAAATTTTCCTTATATTATAAATATCATTATTTTAATTAGTATGAATTATTTTAGTATATTATTTTTAATTAATCTTTTAAAAAAATTGAAATCAATAACTTGAGTAAACTTACAGATTTACATTAAAGGAATTAATTTAAAATATAACTTAGATTTTTTTTAAAAAAAATTTGAATTTAATTCTTACATAGTTTAAATACTTTAAAATTATTTCGTATTAAATTCAATAATTTAAAAAATTTTACTTTAATCTTATGACTCACATGGGTTTTAAATTTTTTCCATTTTAAGCTCCACTCCTGGCATAAGCAAACGCAATGTAGACACAATGTATGAATGAATAGACGTAACAAGGAGATTATGGTGGGGTCCATAAAGTTTTTGGTTACACAAGCATCCTAATTGGAAGTTTGTATTAACCAGCTAACCCTTGGTTTTCTTTTTTAATAGTTAAAATTGGAAAGATAATCTAGCCGATTGTTGTAGAGCTTCCTTTCATGCTAGGGTGTAGCCCTTACCATAGGGCCCACCTTGATGTATGCATTCTGCATCTATGTCGTCCATACGTTTTTCCCATATAATTTTAGAAAATTATCCCAAAAATTAAGTAGATCCAATTATCAAGTGGACCATACAGTAGGAAAGAGTGGTGATTGAACATTAATAGGCCACAAAAGTTTTGGATCAAGCTTATATTTGTTTTTCCGCTTCATCCAGGCTTATGTAACCTTATCAACAAATTGGATGGAAAATAAACACTACAAAAATAATAAGGTGCACCCTAAAAAGCTTTTAATAGTAGAGAGTTCGATCACTGGTGTTTCCTATGACATGGCTAGGGGTGTACACGAACCGAGCTAGCTCAGTTAGCTCGCTCGACTCGACTCGACTCGAAAATGCTCGATTCAACTCGGTTCGAAGCTGAGTTCGAGTTGATTTTTTGAGCTCGAAAATGAGTTTGAGCCGAGTTCAAGCTGGCCCCAGCTCGACTCGACTCAGATCAAACTCAACTCAAATCGAACTCGGATCGAACCAGTTCAGTAACTTAGTTACTTTAATATTGATGTTGCTCACCAAGTGTTTGATGAAATGACTCAACGAAGTGTGGCTGGTGGCAAGGAAGATATGTATATGTAACAAATACCATTTTTTCTTAATTTTTATGTTGCTTAAAAGGTGTTTAATAAAATACCTGTATAACCACTGTTGTTGTTTTACATATAGTGAGATTTTAAAGGTGCAGTTCATGTGCTTGTGAAAATGCTTCACAGACGAACTTCGCTCGATCTTGGCTCGAACTGGCCCGAGCTGTTGATTGAACCGAGCCGAGCCGACCAGTCAGGCCCGAGGAACAAGTCGAGTTGAGTTCGAGCTGAGGTCAGCTAGTGGCCGAGCCGAGTTGAGCTGAGGCCAACTTGACTTGGTTCGACTCGATGTACACCCCTAGGCATGGCCCACTAGATAATTGGATATGCTTCATTTTTGGGATAATACCCTAAAATGATCTAGAAAAAGGGATGGACAATGTAGAATACATACATCAAGGTGTGCGCCCCACTCTAAGTGTTGCATGGTCTTGGGTGAGGCCGAGGTCTCATATGAAGAAGGGATTGTCGTACTCAGTAACTCAATAAGCTAAGCTAGAAAGCAAACTTTATGGGGCCCACCATGATTTATGTATTTTATTCACTAAGTTCATCCATTTTACTAGATAATTTTTAACTCTCGAGCCCAAAAATGAAGCATATCCAAAGCTCAAGTGGACCCCACCACAAGAAACATTATGAATTGAACATCTATTGTTGAAAACTTTTTTAGGGCTATAAAAGCTTTCGATAAAAACAATGTGTTTTCCTTTCATCTATGTCTGTGTGATCTTATGAATAGATTGAATGACAAAAAAACATCACTACGGGCCCTAAGAAGGTTTTAACCGTGGAAATCACTGAGCTTTGAATATGCTTTAATTTTGAGCTCAATTCCTAAAATGATCTTAAAAAATGGATGGACAACACGAACAGACCACCTGTATCCTTAGTGAGACAGATCCAACGCTCAAATGGACCACACCACAGATGACTATTGTATTTAATGCTTTATGCATTTAATACAGCTAAGCTTATTATTTGGTGTGGTCCACTTGAGAGTTGATCTGTCTCATTTTTTTGTTCATGCCTTAAAATGATACGAGGAAAGGGATGGACAGCTTGGATAAACAAATAGATCACAGTGGACCCGCCCACGGAACTGCCCATTCGAGGCTAGATATGGGCAAGGGTAGATGCAATCCACGTCCCTCCCCCCAAATCCTGGTGGGACTGTACTACACTCGGTAGACGGTATAGCTAGAGATGGACGCCCTGTTAAATGGCTTTATGGGGCATACCGTGATGATTATGTTTTATCCACACCGTCCATTCATTTTTTCATATCATTTTAGGGAAAAAGACTGAAAATAAGCCAAATCTAAGGCTTAAGTGGGCCACACTACAAGAAACCGTGGGAGTTGGGTGCCTACTATAAAAAATTTCTTGAGGCCACATAAGCCTATCAAGCTGATTTCTGTGTTTTCTCTTCATTCAGGTTTGTGTGACCTTATGAAGAGGTTAGATGGCAAATAAACTTCACAATGAACCTAATAAGGTTTTAACGGTAGTCATTCCATTCCCACTGCTTTCTATGGTGTGGTTGACTTGAGGTTTGGATGTGCCTCATTTTTTGGGATCATGATATAGGATTATATAGAAAAGTTGATGGGCGGCGTGGATCTAACACATAAATCATAGTGAGCCTAGAGGAGTGCCACATGTTCAAAGTTGGGTTATGTTTCACATGAAAAAGAAAGTGCAGGGTAATTTTGAAATAATAAAAAAATACAAAGAGCAGATTCTCCATTCACCATTAAGTTAGACCTTTATTACTGAAAAAATTCAGCCAAAATACACGAATCGCTTTTCACATTATGTGTTAACAAATAAAACTAAATGCAGATTGCTTTCCAACTCCCCATTAAGTTAAAATTTTCAGCTTTACCAAACAGGCCCTAACCGAGTAACTCACTGCACAATCTGATTTCCTCACTTAATCCGCTCCCATGGTGGACGGATACGATGCCTGACGAGTACCCAAAACCCAGTCAGTTTCGGGGTCCGCGAATCTCATGCCTGATAGGAGGCTAGACCTAAAGAGCCGGTGTCTGAACCCCAGCTGTCCGGATACCGAGACACATGGACCTGGTCCGAAGCCCAACCCCTCGACAGCCCTGGATAAATCCAAGGCAATGGCCAAAGACGTATACGCCCTTGGGCGAAGGGTCATGCATGGACGCTCTGCCACTTCCTCGCCTGTCAGTCAACACGCGTACGCGAAAACCGAGCTGCGGTGGATGTTGCCATCCCTGCTGGACACCTCTTTCCCTGACAGGAATGCAATACCTGTCCAAGGAAACGGATTGGCTACTGCCCCTGCCACTAGCCCCGTGGCTGATGGTCGGTGCTATGTGGCCCTACCATGATGTATATGTTTCATCCGTTCCGTTCATCCATTTTTAAAGATCTAAAAGATTCCAAAAATTAGAGGTATATAATTCTCAGGTGGTCCACAACACATGAAAACAATAGTGATTGAATATACACCATTAAAATCCTCCTAAGGCCCACTGTACTGTTTGTTTGATATCCAATCCGTTGATTAGGTCATACAGGCTCAGATGAAGGGAAAAAACAAAAATCAACTTGATCCAAAGCTTTTATGGCCCCAAAATGTTTTTAATGGTCGACGCTCATTCAACATGATATCCCTGTAATGTGGAAATGTGATCCACTTGATACTGGGATATAACTCATTTTTTGGTCTCGTACTCTAAAATGATCCGTAAAAAAAGATTGACAGAATGGATGAAACATATACATCATGGTGGGGCCCACAGAGCACCGACCAGCAGCCATTGGCTGGTGTCAGGGGGAGTAGCCAATCCGTTCCCCCTGTCTAACGCCTTGCGTGGAAAAACCAAAGTCTGTGGGCCCACTATATAGTACGTGTATATGCATGTTTTATGTAAAATCCACCCACTCTGCCATGTTCTATCCTCGGTGTTATCCATAAGGCCAAAAATTAGCTGGATCCACATGGAATGGGATGCCAACCATAGATTTGTGTGTGGGTCCACCATGATGTGTATCAAATCCGTTAATCAGATGTAAAATGCCCGGATAAAGAGAAGATACAAAACTCAGGCTGATGAAAAAACACAGGTGGGCCACACAATATGAACTTAGTGGTTTTGGAATAATTTTACATTATTTCTATTGTTGGCCGGTATGAGTTTTCAATCGAATTTAACTTATAAATGTACGGTCAAATAATGGTTATCAGATGGACGGTGTGGATTTTACATATGTGACATGGTAGATCCAAAGGGGGTTGCATGTTTTACCCATTGCTTAAAAGACAATTCTGCCTGCCAGTATCCACGTTGGGGCTCTCAATGGATCGGATCTGAATTGGATCAACTGTATCTCTATGTCTGTACCAGGAAGCCAGATTCCGATTTAGACCATGATGTGACTCGGAATGAAAAGGTGATATTCATAGTCGGTTCATTTATAAATTGGCAGATTCATTTTGGATTAAAAAAAAACTATATATCCACCCAATTGAGTCTAAATAACCAATATCATAAATATAAATGTATATAAAATAATATATTTAATTTAATAATAAAATGATACAGTTTAAATATTTTTAATTTAACTTATATATGAGTATTAAAACTTGAAGAGTAGAAGCTGAATAACCATACAAAATTTACTACCATGGAAGTCGAAATAATTGATAGCTTAAAGCATGCAATATTAAGAATCCGATTGGATCTCACAAATAAACCTAGGTCCGACTCGAATATAATTTAGATTTATTTTTATGAATCTGAATTAATTCATTTAATTAATCATACCGATTTTAATATTCAATTCTGCATTATTCAGGTTGGAGACCAATCGAAAATACTCTAATCATCATGTCTATTGGTTGGTGCTATATGGGCCCCACCATGATATATGTATTTTATCCACATGGTCTATCCATTTTTTCAGATTATTTTAAGGCATGAGCCCTAAAATGAAGCAGACCCAATTCTAAGGTTGACCGCATCACAAGAAAATAGTGATAATTGAATACCAACCATTATAACTTTCTAAGGTCCACTGTAATGTTTATTTGCCACTCAACCTATTGATTAGGTCACACGAGATGTTAAGAAAACACAAATATCAGGTCCGTATGAAACTTTTGTGGCTCCTTAGAAGTTTTTAATGATGGTCCTTCAATCCCCGTTGTATCCTATGGCATGGTCCACCTAAGATTTGGATTCCCATTAATTTTGGTTCATGCCTAGGTTGATCTGAAAAAATAAATGGACAGTATGGATAAAATACATATATCATGATGGGGCCCACTAACTCACAGGGGTCTGCCGGCCGCGTGCGCGTGTATCTGAACCATAATTAGTTGAGCCCCACCATGATGATGACTTGAAGCAAAACTAGGCCGGTCCACACATCAGGAGCGCTGCACGTTTACATCGACTGTGGACGGCTGACCAATATTTTATGCATTGCATGATTTTCATACAGGTTTGCTGGCCCACCAAATGAGTGGACAGCGTGGTCCGTGGTCCACTCTATGCACAGCTCCATGTCTTACAGAGGTGACACGTGTAAAGGTGCACGTGGGGATGCAAACTAGCAACCTCTTGAGACAATCATATAACATCCAAAGCAACAGAATTTTTTAACTCTCCATCTCTGGGAATCAATTTAAAACTAATTGTGTAATTAATGCACACACGTGGAACTCATAATTTACACGCGACACGTAGCACTTGGTTCGATGATCCTGACCATTGATCTGATGGCCGCAGTAAATGAAAATGTCCCAAAAATCCTGACCTTACCTGCAGTGAAAATTTACAAAAGAGATCTGATAGAAGTAAGGCCAATGGTTGGATGGTCAGGATCCGCCAACCAGGGAGACCAGAGGACTGGTAGTCCCATACGCACCCATCCCCCTGCACCTATACAAGTACAACCAGCCATACCTGACAACTTCAACCTGGCGCGTGTGTAGATCTGACTCGTGTATCATGTGGGACCCACTGTGTAGACGATCAGGACAAAAAGGTCAGGTTGGTAAACTGTCGGGTAGGCCACGTCCACTAAAGTAATGAACGGTGTAAAAAACGAGGTCTAGCTCTTTTAGACCGTCCATTGATTTTTATTTTCTTTTTGTTAGCTTTTTAGTGCACCCATTGACCACTGTCAGTTCACACTTCACTGTTAGCGACCCCCACTAGGGATCGATGCCAAGACATCAGTCTTGAAACGAGGTATCTGTCACTCAGTCTACTACTTGGGCTATGGATCTAGGTGTCCGTCCATTGATTTCGGCCTAGCTAGTAGTCGACGGTTTGTGATTTTATCATACCATCAAGTAGACTCATCTGCATACATGATTAGATGAACAAGTGGACCCATCTGCACACATGATTAGATGAACATACAGGACCACGTTGAACACCAACAGATACGTGTTGTGTAGGAAAGATGCGGAAACGGATTGGCTACTTCCACTGCCACCAGCCCCTGGCTGATGGTCGGTGCTCTATGGGCCCACTATGATGTATGTGTTTCATCCATTCTGTTCATCTATTTTTAGAGTTCATTTTAGGGCTTGGTACCAAAAATGAGAGGGATATGACTACACCACAGGAAAACAATAGTGATTGGATATCTACCATTAAAATCTTCCTAAGGCCCACCGTACTGTTTATTTGACATCCAATCTGTTGATTACGTCATACAGGCCAAGATGAAGGTAGAAAACAAAAATCAGCTTGATCCAAAACTTTTATGGCCCCCAAAAGGTTTTTAATGGTCGACGCTCATTCAACACTTTTTCCTGTAATGTGGTCCACTTGAGATTTGTATATACCTCATTTTTAGTCCTGTACCATAAAATGATCTTGAACAATAGATGAACAGCATGGATGAAACACATACATCATGGTGGGGCCCACAGAGCACCGACCATCAGCCATTGGCCGGTGGCAGGGGGAGTAGCCAATCCGTGAAATGAAGGGCAGATAAGGTTTAACATAAACGTATTACAGAGCTTGAAGATAGACGGTTACACCTGTAATACATTTGCAAATTTGGCATGTGTACCACAAGAGTATGGTTCACCGCTGTACCGTAATAAGGACCAGCTTCCCTCTGCTTGTAGGAATATAATAAGAAAAGCCTTCTAATCGTAAAAATTTTTATACTAGTCATCCTTATTTTTGGGGATCCTATTTGGATGAGCTGTAGATAAACCACAAATAGATATGTTAGTATTGGTATATATGGTGTCATCGCATGAACACTAACTTTACAAAAGCAAATTTGAATAAGATGATGTATTACATTATCTTTTACAGTGATGATCTGAATAAACTCTTGTCGTATGTGTTTTATAAGAGAATAGTAAAATAATCCATGTCTCTAGCAACTCTGGCTGTAATTTTGGCCCACGCAATGACAAACAAAGGTCCATTGACCCACGTTAATGGTGGCGCGAAGGTGACCGAACCTTATGCAAGAAAAAAACCAGAGAGAGAGATAGAGAGATTGTTTTGGAATGTACTCTTCAGTGTATGTCATCTAGTTCGAAGTATAACTCCACCTATGACATCCTCTGACAATTTAGGCATGAGATCTTGTCCAATACTAAGGTAACAATCTTGCATGCCAACTAGTATTTTAGGTGCCCTATTTGAAATTCAAAACATGTAAGCCAATCTTGGACTCGCCACACGTGTGGATATGCCATTGGGCTTCACCACATGGAGTCCATGACCAACAAGGTCCCTTAACCTTGACCAGCAAGTTAGGGACTAGACTTTTATTTTAACAAATGCCTCATTTGTTTCCATCTATGAAATGAGATGTGAAAGAAATCCTTTTTGAACGTAGTATAAACTACTCAATTCACAAGGCCGTTTGGTTGCAAGTTTATTATGAAAATCCTATCTTTAAGAACACAGAGATTGCTGGAAAGTAATTTGGTTTTTATGGAGATTATGTTTTACATTTGTTTGTATTACAAAGTCTAGCTATGAACATTAACCATCATTATTACATTTTTTTCCTAAGAAAATGATTAAATCAATTCCATAAGCATTTCCATTATCCAAGCTTCTCGTGTTGTTCATTAATCTTTCAACCTTTTCATGGAAATCAACTAACAAAACAAATATTCTATTATTACTCAGCAACTTCTCAACATTTTCACTATTTTCCATGTTGACTAATTTTTAGAAAGGTTTTTCATACACGTTTAGGATTCTTCGTACCTAAACAATATAAAAATCAGCAAAACACAATTCAAAGAGCCTCACCAACCTGACAAACAATGCTTAGCATTGTATATTTATTTTAGTAGAGTATATTATATTATCTTGACTTCATCATAAGGAGAAATAATTTTTTAACTACAAGGTCAGTGGTCGCAACTAAACTTTATTCCTAAGATGTAGTGTTCAATTATGATCTCTATCACTCTTAAAATGCACTCCACATGAGATGTCATAACTGTTAGGTTGTACTAATGACAAAGCTCATGAAGCAGAGAAATATGTTGTAAGTGATGCATTTGATCTCAAGTGAATGATCACTATGGGCTCATTTGGAGCTTGAGATTAGGTGGTATGGAAGTGCATTTGGTCCCTTGCAAATTCCATCCGGCATTTGGAAACGACGAAAAAAGTTATATTAATACAGGTATCATATACTGCAAGATTTTAGGTGGATTTTGAAATCCATACATATGTGGGCCATATGTTGATGCATGTGTTTTATCCATGTCCACCCATATGTGCGCCATTTACACATGACATTAGAGTCGCATATGCACATAGGTGACTGGCATCATTCATAAAATTCACTCTATTGATTACAATTCTATGGTCCACCAAACACAAGTTTCACTCGAGGCCCATTTAGATCGTAAGTTGCTTAAGATAAGTTACTTATGGCACAAGTAACTTATCTTAGTTTCTACTTATTAAGAAGATAAGTATGTTTGGTAAACAACCTACTTATCAGCTTCCTCTCTCTTTCGTCTCGCCTATGCCTTTCTTCAGCAACTTATGAAAAATATAAAAGCTAAAAAAAAATTAATTGAAGTAATTAAGTACTTTTAAGTAAAAAAAAAGTTATAACTAATGATAAACCAAACTTACTTATCCGAAATAAGTTACATATCTATTGGCAAAAGGGCACCCAAAATCAAGCTATCTTTTAAAGCCGCCCATTTCTTTTAACCTTGTGACCCACTTGAGGAAAGGGCTGGCCAACGGTTTCCACCATGTAGATTACTCACCCCAAAATCAAATTGTCTTTTTAAGCCATCAATTATTCTTAACCTTAAGGCCCACTTGATGAGAGGACTGGCACAATGTTTGAGCCCGAACACTAATGGACAACATGGATCTAATACCCATTACACACATGGGCACATGTGGTGGCTTAGATACGGCCGCATTACAAGTGGGATCTTGTTGGTATATGTGCCCTAAAAAGCCAAATCACAACTTGGAACATGTCTAACTTTCATGAAGTTGGGCGACTCAACAATTTAGGGTCCATTTGGATACCACCAAATTAGCTACTTTTTCTATTTATAACTGTAGATAAGTAACTTATTTGAGATAAGCAAGTTTGGTTTAAAATCAATTATAAGTAACTTTTTTTTATATATGTTATGGGAAGATTCGAGTCTGCATGAGAGCCGAGGACAAAGAACCGAGCCAAATCGACTAGCGGGATCAGCATCCGAGGCCTAACCCGTCCGTCCTGATATGGGCACTCCAGAGAGACATGACATTCAGAATACCTTCACCACGGCCGCAGGTCTAAGTGGTATCCGAGCAGACATAAAAGCTGCGTACTAAACACTTCGCGCGAGAACTACTCATTTGCCAACTTCACCTACGGCAAAACCTTTGCCTCGGAGCCCCATTCGAGATATCGACTCGGATCTATGAATCGTCCGAGTCCAACAAGATACGCACTAAAGATAATTGCATGGTTAAATAACCTTTGGCTGAGCCGAGCCAAATAGATATTAAGGTCCCGTTTGCCAAATGAGGAAACTGCATAACCAGACGTGGTCGAAAACTTCGTCCGGTTATGCGTATTATGCGCTTTACGCGTTACACGATCTACAGATTACAGGCGATATCTCCACGATTTGGGAATCCCCCTGATGGCACCGAGATTGTCGAACTCGGACCTCTCAACCATCAGGTATAAGTAGCCTATCACCCCGTCGCCACAGGTATGCAACAGCTTGCACTCTCCCTCGATCTTTCACCTTAGACCCCGATTCCCTTGACCTGACTTGAGCATCGGAGGGTCCCCCGGCCTAGCCAGGGTCTCCTTTGCTCACTTTTTGTGCAGGGTCAGGGTCCATCTGAGGAGTGGAGGGTGATCCGGATTTTGACATCAACATTTTTTAGCGCCGTCTGTGGGAATCTGATATAAAAAGTCAGGTTCCTATTCTCGAAGTATAATGGCAAGAGGAAAGAAGAAAACAGTAGCTGCGGAACCAGAGTAAAATGTACAAACTCGTTCCTCATCACTACTTTATGCGGAATCGGCCCCGGGACCGTCCCAACATTCGCGCAACCCAGCAAGCAAGTATCGAGCCATGCAGGGGGAAATACAAGCCTTACGTGATGAAGTGAATAGGATGAAGCAGCAACAGGAGCCGCAGTTACATCCGGCTCAAGGAGATCCTGTCCCCGAACCAGTCGTCTCGGTTGTAGAAGCTCACTCCGCACCAAGGAGTGTGAGACCTGAGGCATCCCAGCATCCTCCGGAGATCATATCGAGTCAACATCCTCTTTCGACCCAAATTTAACCCTCAGCTCGGAACACCGTAACGTAAGCTCTGACTAATGCCTCGGTTACTTCAGCCCTGGCACCAACGGATCTCCGTCATCGGTTGGAACGAAGGAGGGGGAGGAGAAGTCCAGAGAGAGAAAACGCCCAGGAGACTGGCAGAAAATAAAGACCCATAGGAGAAGCGGTTCGATGAGCTCAACAACAAGTTCTTAGCTTTGGAGAAAAGACAGCAACCAATGTCAGTTCCCACTACCGTCCAGGCAGTGATGAAAGAGACCGAACCTCCCTTCACCTCGGAAATCATGAACGAGGTGATACCTCAGAGGTTTCGGATACCCCCCGTCATTTAATATTCTGGATATGGGGACCCATCCAAGCACATGGAAGCCTACTGCTCCTGGATGCAGATCCAGACGGCGAAGGATGCAATGATGTGCCGAGAGTTCTCAAATACACTAAGGGGATCCGCTCGGAGTTGGTACCAGCAACTCAGACTAAACTCAGTCAGCTCCTTTGCAGACTTGAGCCGACTATTCCTAACCCAGTTCATCAGCTGTAAGAGAAGTCAGAAACCCAACACTCACCTACTTACTATCAAGCAAGGGCCGAAGGAGTCGCTGAAGGATTACATCGCCCGCTTCAACGAGAAAACATTACTGGTGGAGGACTATGATGACAAAATGGCCCTCGCCGCTATGTTCAGTGGCTTAAAAGAAGGAAAGTTCACCTTCTCCATTGAGAATAATCCACCAAAAATACTGGCTGAACTTGTGGCCAGAGCTCAGAAGTATACCAATGCGGAGAAATTCACCAATGCCCGTAAAAGTGTCCAGGTGGCTGAGCCGAACGTCAAGGGAAAGAGACTTAAGAACGAAGAATCCCAAATGCCTGACAAAGGAATCGATGATCGCATTCCTCGCGATCGTCGTCAGAACAGAAGGCTGAAGGGAAGGTTACATTCCTACGCCCCCCTCAACACATCCGTCGAACAGATCTTATTGGACATCCGATGAGAGAAGTTACTGAACTGGCCTGTTTGTATGAGAGCCGATCCGGACCATCGAGACAAACGCAAGTACTGCCGCTTCCATCGAGACCACGGCCACAACACAGATGATTGTGTCGACCTTAAGGATGAGATTGAAACTCTCATTCGGAAAGGGCACCTGCGTCAATACATGAAGGAAGGAAAAACCCCTCGGAGAGAGGAAAGGGAGCGGAAGCAGCAAAATAACGCCGCGGAGGAGTCCACCGAAATTCACACCATCTTCGGAGGTTCGTCCGGCGGGGGAGATTCGAACAGGGCACGAAAGGCTCACTCTCGAAAGTCTGAGCCAGAACACTACATCCATTTGACCGAACGACCCAATAAGGAACTTTGAGTCAGTCCGTGCACCCTGACTTTCACAGAAGAAGACGCGCGTGGGATTTAGCACCCGCACGACGACGCCCTAGTTGTCACCATGACCATAACGAATCGTAAAGTATATCGCTTTTTAGTGGACACTAGGAGCTCAGCCGATGTACTCTACTCTGAAGCCTTTGAAAGAATGGGGATTCCACGGACTTATCTAAGGCCTGTGAAGACCCCTCTGCACGGCTTTGCCGGGGAAAGAGTGATTTTCGAAGGAGCCATTTTCCTCTCCATGACTGCGGGAGAAGGGCAACATCAAGTCACACTTATGGTAGACTTCTTAGTTGTCAATGTGCCATCTGTACACAACATCATCCTGGGTAGACCGTCCCTTAACGTAATGAGAGCAGTCACCTCCACCTATTACCTGATGATGAAATTCCCCGTTGAGGGCGGGTAGGCTACCTCCAAGGCGATCAACGAGAAGCTCGGAGATGCTATGCAGTTGCAGTTAAGAAAGGAGTAGCCAAGCAAACTCTTACCATCAATACCCTGGACCCCCGAGGACCTGTAGAGAACTCATCGGTAGAAGAACTAGAGAAGGTGCCTCTCGACGAAGATGATCCGAGCAAAACTGTTCAGCTCGGATCGTCATTAAATTCCGAGCGTCGATCTAAAGCAACACCGAGATGTCTTCGCCTGATCGCACGCCGACATGCCGGGAATCTCTCCTGATATTATGGTCCACAGACTGAATGTGAATCTAGATTACAAGCCAGTGAAATAAAAGAGAAGGTCGTTTGACGCCGAATGATACGAAGCCATTGCTGAGGAGGTCTTTGTTCTGCTCGACGCATGTTTCATAAAAGAAGTGTATTATTCCGACTGGATAGCAAATGTTGTGCTTGTGAAAAAATCCAAAGGGAAGTGGCGAGTCTGTGTGGACTATTCGGATCTGAACAAGGCATGTCCTAAAGACAGCTTCCCATTGCCTCAGATTGATCAATTAGTGGATAGCACCGCCGGACACGAGTTACTCTCATTCCTGGATGCCTATTCTGGATACAACCAGATCGTTATGCATCCCCCAGATAGGCAGAAGACCACCTTTGTCACAGACAAGGGACTCTACTGTTACTGGGTCATGCCTTTTGGCCTGAAAAACGCTGGGGCAACGTACCAAAGACTGGTAAATCAGATGTTCGCTAAGCAGATCGGACGCACTATGAAGGTCTACGTTGACGACATGTTAGTGAAAAGTATCAGAACATCCGATCATCTTATAGACCTCGGAGATACATTCAGTGTCCTCCGAGAATACCAGATGAAGTTGAACCCTACCAAATGTGTATTCGAAATCAAATCAGGAAAGTTCCTTGGGTTCCAGGTCAGTCAACGGGGTATCGATGCCAATCCTGACAAGATCAAGGCTCTCCTCGACATGAACTCGCCTCGGACCATAAAAGAAGTACAATGCCTTACAGGAAGAGTTGCTGCGCTTGAACGCTTCATTTCCAGAGCAACTGATAAATGCCTCCCCTTCTTTCAGCAGCTGAAGGGTCATAAGAAGGTAGAATGGACGTCAGAATGTAAGCAGGCCTTCTAGCAATTAAAACAATATTTAGGTTCACCCCTTATGTTGTCCAAACCTGAAGAAGGAGAGCCCCTACTCCTCTACCTCGGGGTCTCCGCCTCGGCCATCAGCTCGGCCTTGATTAAAGAAGTTGGGGGCAAGCAATACCTGGTGTATTACGTAAGCAAGGCTATGGTACCTACCGAAACAAGATATCCATCTCTGGAGAAGTTAGCGCTTTACCTTATTATCTCGGCTCGGAGGTTACGACCCTATTTCCAGGCTCACTCTATTACTGTATTGACCGACTCTCCCCTGAGACAAGTTCTTCAGAGGCCCGAGGTGTCTGATTTGATAACCAAGTGGGCAATTGAGCTCCGAGAGTTCGACATCCAATTCCGTCCGAGGACGGAAATTAAGGGTCAAGCCGTGGCCGATTTCATCGCCGAGTTCACAACCCCGAGCACGAAGGAGGTCAGTACGGAAATCGAAATGACTCCACCCATTCTTCAGAACAATCAAGAAGTTGAATCGACTCCGGGATGGGTTCTCTATGTTGATGGGTCATCCAACATCAAAGGGGCGGGAGCTGGAATTGTCTTGGTAGCGCCCGATTCCACGACAGTCTAGTACGCGATTAGGCTTAGGTTCAAAGCATCAAATAACAAAGCAGAATACGAGGCACTGTTAGCCGGGTTGAGATTAGCAGCGAGTCTGGGGGTTCAGACTCTCCAAGTCCAAAGCGATTCACAACTGGTGGTAAATCACATCTCTTCAGAGTGCGAAACCAAAGAAACTCGAATGATAGCCTACCTCGACGAAGCGAGGAAACTGATTGAGAAGTTTTGGAGTTGTACGATCCAGCAGATTTCTAAGGTAGAAAACTCATGGGCCAACGCCCTAACAAGACTCGCCTCGGCCTCCGAAGGAAAAATCCCGCGATTCGTCCCCATTGAGTTCGTTGAACATCCAAGCATCGGCCAATCAGAAAAGGTCAACCCGTTCACACCATTCCGAGTTAGATGGACCCGATCTTCAATTACCTCTCATCCGGCAGAATCCCTTCAGATAAGCTGGAGGCGAGGCGATTAAGAGTCTGAGTGGCCCGATATGTCATAATGGATGGAGTGTTATATAAGAAAGGGCATTCTCAACCTTATCTTAGATGCCTCCGACCAGATGAGGCTGATTAAGTGATCCGAGAAATTCACGAGTGAATCTGTGGAAATCATTCTGGTAGCCGAGCCCTGGCCATGAAGATACTCCGTCAAGGGTACTTCTGGCCAACCCTCAAACAACACTCGAAGGATTACGTTCAAAACTGCGATAAGTGTCAACGTTACGCGGCCGTGCCAAGACAACCAGTGGAAGAGATGACTCCCATGAGTGGGCCATGATCATTCGCCCAATGGGGGATCGACATCATCGGTCTTTTGCCTACAGGGAAGGGACAGGTCAAGTTCGCGATTGTTGTCATCGACTATTTCACTAAATGGGCCGAAGCCGAGCCTATGGCAAAGATTACTGAGCGGAAGGTGGTCGATTTCGTGTAGAAAAATATTATCTGTCGGTTCGAAATCCCACGAACGATCGTATCTGACAATGGCGGACAGTTCGATAATGATAAGTTTCGAGGTCCGTGTCGGGGGCTCGGCATCACGAATGCATATTCGTCGCCTCGGCACTCACAGTCAAATGGACAGGTGGAAGCGGTCAATAAAGTCATTAAGCATCATCTCCAAACCAAACTGGAAAAGGCAAAGGGGAACTGGGCTGAGGAGCTCCCATTCGTCATTTGGGCCTACAGGACTACCACTCAGTCTTCGACAGAGGAAACCCCCTTTTCACTCTCTTACGGCTCGGAAGTAATGGTACCAGTGGAAATCGGCCTCCCCACGGTTCGGGTCCAAAATTTCAAAGAGGATCGAAATGTCGAACAGATCGTGGCCAACCTGGACCTACTCGAAGAAGTTAGGGATGTTTCTAGACTCCGCGCCGCCGCTCGACAACAACAGGTGGCTCGATTCTATAATTCCAAGGTTAAGGTCAGACAATTTAGGTCAGGCGATTTAGTCCTTCGTCGAGTCTTTCAGAACACTGCTGATCCGGGCGCTGGACCATTCGGACCTAACTGGGAAGGGCCCTATCGGGTGGTCCGGTCAACGAAATTGGGGTCTTATCATCTGGAAGATCTCGAGGGCTGTCAACTCCCCCACCCTTGGAACGCCGAGTATCTAAAGGTGTATTATCCCTAATGGGATGACCTCCGAGCGACAAGCCTTTAAGGTCATAAATAAATGTACGCCTCCGAGCAACAAACCTTTAAGGTCATGAATAAATGTACGCCTCCAAGCGACTAGCCTCTAAGGCTCTCAATAAAATTTTTCACTTTCACATAGGCGGACCGATAACTACAAAGGCATCCCCCCTTAACTGGGGGAAAAAGCCAAGAGGCAATTCGACTCCCTAGTAGGAGTTGGACCAACTTCTACAAAGGCATCCCCCCTTAACCGGGGGAAAAAGCCAAGAGGCGATCCGACTCCCCAGTAAGAGTCTGACCAATTTCTATAAAGGCATCCCCCCCTAACCGGGGGAAAAAGCCAAGAGGTGATTTGACTCCCCAGCAGGAGTCAGACCAATTTCTACAAAGGCATCCCCCCTTAACCAGGGGGAAAAAGCCAAGAGTCGATCTGACTCCCCCCGCAGCGGAGACGGACCAACTTCCACAAAGATTCCCCTCCAATCTGGGATAAAAACTTGAAAGAGAATTCCAATCCCCGATCAGGGAGGTTAGTTCGACCAATACAAAAGATCATTGATGAAGGCAAAGCGAGCCGACCCCATAAGGGTCGGACTAAGTGACGAAACTTTAACAGGGTAACCTGTCAAATAAATAACTCAGATACTCATTCAGAAAAATCAGTTCATCAACCGCGTAGAGTCACAATCAACAATACACGAAATTTCGTTCAAAATCAGTTCCATTTAAACCGGAAAGGTTCATTACACAATACGTCATTGCAAAATATACAAAAAAAGAGGGGAAACTCTTCAGGTTGTTGGAGGCGCCTGGGAATCGATGACTTGGTTTGGACGAGTCGCCTCGGCGGTATTTTCATCCTCATCTTCGTGCAGTAAGGGGTCGAGGTCGAGGTCCAGATACAAGTTCTGAACCGCGGTAAGACACTCATCAAAGCCACGGTTAAAGAGCTTGGCAGCTTCAGTATCCCTCTCTTTCGAAGTTTTATACGCGGTTATTGTCGCAGCCACTACTGCAGTTCGGGAAGCCTCATCCTCGATTCGTTGAGTCTCCTTTGCCTGAGAGACGGCTCGACTCATTTCTTCAGCGGCTCGACCTTAGTCCGCTCTAGGAGCTCACTAATCTGGGTATTCTCCCCGACAAGGGTATCAACATGATCCCTGGCTTGAGCCAGTTCGACTGTGGCTGCATCATTCCGGCTCTCGAGGTCCTTCACGACCCCTTGAAGTCGAAGTCCTTCAGCCTCGAGCCTACCCGTTGCTTCTTGCAAATGACGCTCCCTGGCCTTTCCATCTTCAAGCTACCGATGCAGCTCGTCACGTTCAAGTTGGAAGGAGGCGGCTTCGCCCCGTAAAGCTTCAACCTCGGCCCTAAGAATTCCTGTCTCTGTGTCTCTCCGCTCTAGCTCCTTTATCCTCTCCCGAACCAAAAGAACCTTCACGACAGACTGAACAAAGACGAGAAAGTGAGTCTTCAGAAGAAATAGAATATAAATCGACAAGAAAAGTTGACAAAATTACCGTATAAAATATATAAGCTAAATCGTTCAGAAAGGACGTGTCCAATTTCCCAAGTGTTCGAACTATATCCTCCTCTGGAGCATGCTTAATGGCTCAGGGTACCAAGCATGATAAGTGGTAACTCTGCTCAAACCTTTCTCCACTCGGCCTCGCCCGGGCCGAATCAGCGGTCTCACCGACCCCTGTCTGACTGCCCGCTGAGGGCTGAGCTTCGCGCCCAATATCATGTTCAACCCCATCATTGCCTTGGGGAGCAATCATGGCATCAGCCATCCGAACAACCTCGTCCCACTCGAAGGATGAAAGGGCGGCTCTGGAGGGGGCTTCCAGGCGAAGCCCCTCGATGGGGGGAATGACAGTGAAGGAAGGTGAGTGGGGGCCTGTACTCATCACAGGAGCAGCCGCGACCATGGTCGTATCGGCAAGCACCGCAACCATGGTCGTATCGAAGAGCACCTCGACTCGAGTTGATATGTTCGAAGGTGTCACGGCAGGGGACACAATTGCAGATGGCGCTGCCGCCGATGAGGCAGCAGCAAGAAATGGAGCTGTATCCCGAGCAGAGGCAATCTGAGTGGCAGGAAATGGAGCTGTATCCCGAGCCTCAACAGTTGGAACAAGGGCCGAGGAACCAACTCCGCGATCCACAGCTTTCTTCCTCCGAACGACCGTCACCCGCGGCTCGGTCGTCAGCAACTCCTCCACTGTTGAGGCCGCTTTTCTTTTCCGAGAACCAAAAGCTTCGGCCATGCCTACGTACTAGAAATACCAATTAGAGACCGAACGGGGATAACGTAAGGGATACTTGAAAATAAGGAAACTCACTGAAGGCAGAAGGCCGCGGCTGAGATCGACACAACCTGGACAGGTGAAGATTGGAGGCCGTAATCAGACCCGACCAGGAACAAAGTTCCCCCAACTGTATCCTGGCTTTGACTATTTGATTCTTCTGGTCCGAGGAGAGAAAAGGTAGGTTCCTCGCAAAGACTACAAAAAATAAGGAAAACCATGAGTCTACACCAAAACAAGAAGGGCAATGAAATAAAGGAAAGATTGCATGATTCGACCTAGAGTAGTGAATTTGGTGGGGACCCGATATGTTAGAGCCCTCATCTCCGCAACCGGCACCTCTCAATCACCCACGGCCCAGAACCACTTGTTCTTCCAATCTTTGTTGGAAGTCGAAAGATCCAAGACGAGCCTTGACCCCTTACTGCCTCTGGTCGCAAAGTAGTACCATGGCTCGTTGCTGTCGTGTTTGGCCTGGTACAGGCTCATCAGCTCTACGGGGGTCAGTTCTGGATTCCCGACTTGGTGCCAGATGATGAAGGCAGAAATTAACACCCTCCAGGCGTTAGGGGCGAACTATCCCGGAGCCAGCCCCAAATAAGCCGCCAAAGCTTGGATAAAAGGGTGCATGGGGAGTCGGAGTCCACATTGCAGGGCGCAGAGGAAAATGACAATCTCCCCATTTGTAGAGGCGCCAGCTGCATCGGTGGGCTCTGGGGCCGTAATCCGACGAAGTCGGGAATCTCAAGCTCCGAACAAATCCACTCTATTTGGGACTCTGTAATCACAGAGCCCCCTAGGACTACCTCTGAGGCCCTGTCACTCGGCAGCATCTCTCTAGTCCTGGTGACCGCGGCCCTAGGGGATCGCGTGGCACCTCTCTTTTGGGTTCAGTGGGTTTGAGCCCCTGCCTCCTTTAATCTTCGGGGAGGAGGATATAGAGGGACGACGTCAAGTGGGCCCTCAGAGGCCCCCTCCTACTGCTGGAACTCTCCGACTCGGAACCTCCGTCAGAATTACGGACCGTATCCAGGTCAAAAGACATCTTTCGAAGAGAAGGAGAAGTGGTGAAGGCAAGACTCACTGGGCACTAGCCGAAAATCGCTCCAAGGAATGAAAATCGGTCGGGATAGCCTTCACCGAAAATCACCTTTTCGGGTAACAAGTGGAGCGCAGGAAGCAGAAATGGGCAACAGTCTTCGGAAGGGGTTTATATATATAGACCCCTGAAGATCTTGGCATTAATTGGCAAGCATTAATGTCTGCAGCCGAGCCGGCGCGAGCTAAGTCGAGAACTAACGTTGCGAGACATCATTGGCCCAAACTCTGCCAAGCGTAGCGCCTTATGCCTCGTTTGTCGTGCATGCGACAATCGAGGCGTCGCCCGGGCAGAGGAAGTCACCCCGTACATCCCCCATCGTACTTATGCGGTGGCCCCTCATAGGCGGGCAGTCATCCGGGATCATAACCGTCGCCACGCATCCGCTCGAAAACGTCCTGCATGTGCAAAATCCCAAGATGTGATGCCTCAATTTTGAAAGATCATTACTACGGTATGGGTGGGAGTAACTCTTACATGATTACTCTCTGAGTCCACAAGTAAACTCGAAGAATAGGGGACTTCTGTTATGGAAAGATCCGAGTCTACATGAGAGCCGAGGATAAAGAACCGAGCCAAATCGACTAGCGGGATTAGCATCCGAGGCCTAACCCGTTCGTCCTGATATGAGCACTCCAGAGAGACATGGCATTCAGAATACCTTCACCATGGCCGCAGGTCTGAGTGGTATCTGAGCGGACATAAAAACTGCGTACTAAACACTTAGCGCGAGAACTACTCATTCGCCAACTTCACCTACGGCAAAACCTTCACCTCGGAACCCCATTCGAGATATCAGCTCGGATCTACGAATCGTCCGAGTCCAACAAGATACGCACCAAAGATAACTGCACAGTTAAATGACCTTTGGCTGAGCCGAGCTAAGTAGATATTAAGGTTCCGTTTGCCAAATGAGGAAACTGTCATAACCAGATGTGGTCGAAAACTTCGTCCGGTTATGCGCATTATGCACTTTATGCGTTACACGATCTGCAGATTATGGGCGATATCTCCACGATTCGGGAATCCCCCTGATGGCGCCGAGATTGTCGAACCAGGATCTCTCAACCATCAGGTATAAGTAGCCTATCACCCCGTCGCCACAGGTATGCAATAGCTTACACTCTCCCTCGATCTTTCAGCTTAGACCCCGATTCCCTTAACCTGACTTAGGCATCGGAGGGTCCCCCGGCCTAGCCAGGGTCTCCTTTGCTCACTTTTTGTGCAGGGTCAGGGTCCATCCGAGGAGTGGAGGGTGATCCGGATTTTGACATCAACAATATACTTAAAGGTATTTAATCACTTCATCTTAATATATGGAAACCAAGATAAGCTACTTGAGGCATAAGTAATTTATCTTAAGTAACTTATAATCCAAACACCCCCCTAGAAACTCTCAGTTTTCAATTATGGCCACATCGTGAAACTTAGATGGCTAATTATCTCAAATGATGATAGTTTGTGGGCTCAATGTCTCTGTCAACATTCTCGTGTTTCAAAACCAAGCTATCCATCTGGACCATTCTATCCTCAATATTACTAAAGTGGTTTTTTTAATATTACACCCAAAAATTCACAAAGGTCACCTTTATCTCATTTTCAAGTTGGTTCCAAGGCGTGTGATGGCAGCAAGGGCTCTCAATTTCCCGTCATTGTCCTACTTTTATAAAATACATAGCACCTAAGTTTGGTTTCAAGAAGCTTAATATTGACTAGGCAATTAAATCAGGCAATTGGGTGGTATTAGATATTAAGGTTTTCAAAACACAATGAGAAGTAGATTTATTATTAATTAGTTCTATGGATCATTGTCTAGATATCATCAAGTTTCGACAATGAAAAACCAAAACCAAGGGCTAGGATTATCCCTTTCGTTTCCGCTTCAAACCATATAGAATGTTGACATTGTACCTTCAAGCTAAAAGGTTCTCTCCTAAATTTATTCTAAATGAGGAGATCAAGAACCAATATATAATTCTAGAGTAGGGTTGGGAAAACGCAAGAGAGTCATCCAAGTGTGAACTCCACATGTGTGAACACGTGGATGTAATGGAGGAGAAGGGTTCTCTTTCTCTCTACCTGGTAACACCCAAGGGAGTTTAGATGTCCAAAGGCCTCTCTCTCTTCTACTCCTATACCATAAGATTTATTTATATGAAGTTAGGGTTTTAGGGAGAGACAAGTTATGCTGTTCCACTACCCTACGAACTTTGGTATATGTCCCACTATTTAAAGTTTACAATTCTACCCATCCATGTATTTAAATTAACCCGATCCCTCTAATAACCATGGACATTCATTGTAGATCTAATTACAATGCATATTACGTCATGGATTATAAGATCTCAATTATCGGAATTACTATTAAGTGTGATTAAAACCCTTTTAATGGTTAAATAAAAGATTAAATGTTAAAACAATTTATAAAACCATTTAAAACCTTTTGAGTGTTGTGCCCAATAAAAAACCACCTGATCAACCAAATCTAAGGCATAATAATGTTCCTAGGCAATATGTGATCCCTTGTTGGATCATATTAATTTCAATCATATCTCAATCCATGTACCCTATTATAATCACATATAAGCCATTGCAATTAACTTCATGAGATGAATCAAAGTGTGTGTGTGTGTGTGTGTGTGTGTGTGTGTAGGGTTTAGGTACTATGCACTCGAGGTCACGATAAGCTCCTGTGAGGTTGAGCTGTGTGGGCCCCACCGTGATGCGTTTCAACCATCAACACCATGCATTTGATGGGTCCCCTTTAAATTATGGGATATCCTAAAAATCAACCGTATACGGAACTCAGGTGGGCCATACCATCTAAAATTATGTGAAGACACCATTAAAACATATAAAAGCACTTGGTGGGGCTCACCTGAGTTTTGCATGCGCCTGAAACTTGGTCTGAATCCTCATTCAAGTGGGACACACATAATGGATGGGCTGGATTTGCAAGCCACATCTCGGTGGGCCCTCAAAAATGGTTTTGAATGTTTTAATGGTGCGCGGCCCCTCTCCACTTCTGTATGTGGTGTGGCCCACACAAGTCACGGATTGACTTGATTTTTGAGACCTAGGCCCACGATGGAATGGTGCATCTGATTGATGAGGTAGATGTTCGAAACACATCACGGTGGGGCTCACACAACCTGACCTCATGGGACGGACTCGTGAGGTCGAGCGCATAGTGTGTGTGTGTGTGTGCGTGTGTGTGTGTAGGGTCATGCTCCCCTGCACACCTATGCACATGTGCACCTTTGCACATGTGCCATGGGTGTCTAATCTAAACGATCCATGTGATGCGGAATCCCATAAAATCCTATGTCACAAATTTTCACCCCGATCTAAAATTCTGGTGGGCCATAGAAAAAGGAAATGCAAATCAAGGGAGGAAACTCTTTTCATTTTTCATGGCTCATCAAAGTTTTAGATCAAAGTAAAACTTGGGACTAGGGGGTTTCACGAGGTGCTGCTTCACATGAACGGTTCAGATTTTAGATCCACATCAGGTTCTCAAAATAGTTCGTATGTTGAACTGGTTAGCAGGTGAGCATTTTCGTGATATATATATATACACACACACACACTCACCCATTAAAGGTGCTACTAACTTTTAACCCTTCACATGGCAAAGCATCCCCTACTGTAGATGTATCACAACTGAAGCCTTACACTGGAAAGATAATATTAAACATCTTTTTTTCCTCGAACTTTGACAAGTCACTATTTTACTTTTAACCATCCCATTGACCAACATTAATGGAGCATGTAGGGTTTCTTGATTAATGTGATTTTATAGATATACTCCATCCATGATGAACTCACATGCTATCTCCATAAAGTTCACACGTAAGGGTTTAGATAGTGACCGACACGACCGACACAATGGGCATGACCGACATGACGGATGTGACCCACATGGTATATTAAAAAGTGACTTTTAATCCTCGAAAGTGAGTGCACTTTTTAAGTGCACTCAATGAGTCAAATTAACATTTCTTCATTAGATAAGAACGTCACAAAGTTGTCCATGATCTAGCCAAAATGTCATAATGAGATAATGAAAAATCTAAACTGAAAAGCAGGATAAGGTAAAAAGCCCAACACTATAATCTCCAAAATCTGAATAGATAAATTGTCTTTCCCCACCACATATATTTATTGCCAAGATTAAAGATATTTTTTGGATGTTGAAGGAATAAATAAAATGTGGACGACTAAGTGTGTACATGTATTCTATATCTTTCATCTAATGAGCCTGATCGTCAAGGCCGACAAATTCCTGAAAGATCTTAACCATCCATTTTGTATTTTTTGGACCATCACCCATCACTTCTATTATCCATCCAAAAGCTGTCCATCAATTTGAAGACTAATACACACTCAAGAAGTGGATTTTAGGCCATGGGAACACACCACTGAGGTTGATACTGTGGTGATGTGGCAAAGATCTGTGGGCCCCACCATGATGTATGTATTGTATCCACACTGTCCATTCATTTTGCAAGATCATTTTAGGTCATGAGATTAAAAATGAGGCACATCCAGACCTCAAGTGGACCACACTGCAGAAAGCAGTGGGGTCAATGATTCTCCCCCTTGAAACCTTTCTAGGGCCCACCATGATTTCTATTTGCCACCCAACCTGTTCGTAAGGTCACACGTACTTGGATGAAGGGAAAATACATATCAGCTTGATCCAAAACTTCTGTGGCCACTAAGAATTTTTCCATGGTAGGCATTCAATCCTCCCTTTTTCCTGTGGTGTGGTCCACTTGAGCTATGGATCTGCCTCGTTTTTGGTATCATGTCCTAAAAATGATCTTGCAAATGGATGGACGGTGTGGATATAACACATACATCATGGTGGGGCCAAAGAATTTTGCCACGTCAACACAGCACCAACCTGGGTGCTGTGTTCAACACCACGCAATCCTAATCCCATGCTGCATGGCGTATGTGGGTACCCTACATACACAGGTACGCAGCACTTGGGAGTCGTGGGCCCATAAGTAATCATGCAAGGAATCTAGAGCAGTGTTCGGTTATTAATAATACCAGTTTGGAATGATGAGTCGGGATAGACGTGTGAAAAATGGAATGTACCTTCTAGAGAAACCCCCAACTGCTGCATAAAACAACCGAGCTATGTGGGCCCACCATGTTTTATTTGTAAATCTACTCCGTCCATGAGATGAGACTAGTATTTGAATTATACCCACAAAAATCAGCCTAATAAAAAAGCTCAGATGGGCCACACCAGTAGAAACTGCATGCTCCTAAAAACCCCTTAAGTCCAAACAGGTTTGGTGAAAGATACACACCATAGTCGACCCACAAACAAACCTATGGTTAGCATAATATCCTCATTGTTCCCTGTGGTGTAATCCACCTGATTTGATCTCACTAATGTTTTAATTCAGATCCTAGAATGGAAGAAATATCTGATGGATGGAGTGGATTTTACATATATAATGCATGGTAAGGCCCCACAGATTTTACATATACAAAAATCTGATTTTGTTTGGTAATAAGCTCTGCACTATTTAATTTAATTTTTTTACACATACCTACAACCCTACAAACTCACACAAACCCACATTACATAGGCACTGTATCCCGAGATCAACATAATATAATATATCTACCACTGAACTATGGACCAAGATTCAAACCGGCCTGTTTCGGAGTGTGGATTGGAAACCCCCTAGATTTGAAACTCTCCTTTTGTGTTTGGCATCTGGATTGGGAATCAACTTTAATCCAAAAGGGTTTGAATTTAATTACTAAATCAACTTTAATATCTTTAATCAGCAATGTATGTAATGTTTAACATAATGGTTGTAATAAGCCCGCTTAAATATATGCTTTGCCCGAAAATGATGAAATTCCAAGTCTCGAATGGGCCACAAGCACAAGATCATGTTCGAGTGACTAACCAACGATTTCTAGTCGTTGATTTACATGGACAATGTTTGGACGGTGCTGATCATCATATTAAAATAATTATAGTAATGCAATTGATAATTTAATTATTTTTTGATATCATTAGTGGGTCATGTGCCCAATAGAGTAATAGTATGGTGACACACATGTTACACATGCAACTATAGAAAGGATTTTAGGTGTAATCCAAGCCCTCACCATGGATTTCAAACCCTATTATTTAAGGGGATTTAAACCCCCTGGACTTGAAACCTCCAGTTACTTTGTGCTGCCAAACAACCAGCGGATTTGCAATCCCCTCGAATCCCAACATGGCTGCATAAAGCCCCATGTCTTTCACGCTTGGCACGTGGGCAGCCATTAACCTTTTCAAGCTCTCTTCTTCTTCTTTTTTAACAAATCTTATAAATATGTATTAAAAATAGCATATTTGCCGCCCTTCACCCTTTTATTCTCTACCGGTGCCAATCACTTCAGATTTAGTTACTTTTAAAATCTATGGGTTTTTTGTGAAATGATACCTATTTTAGCTTAATTAATCATAGTCATTTAAAAAACTTTTCTTTGAATATTACTCACCTACATTTTGAGGATTTTTTTTTTTTTTTTTTTTTCACTTTCTATCAAATTTAAATAAAGACTTCATTTTATTTTAAAAAATGACAAAAATATCCCTTAGATGTCATATCCTTGCATATATTGGTAAATGGATTGGTCAAAATTGATGTCCATCATCTTAGAACATTCTAGATCTCTGTTAACCTACTTTTGAATGACCTAGATTATTTTCCACCATTTAGAATAATCTAGATCATTGTCCATATACTTTTGAACAGTCTATATAGTTGCTCATGTGCTTTGGAATAATCCAAATCCGTTATAACCTAATATCGAATGGTCTGGATTGTTATCACCCTTTTTGGAATGGCTGAAATTATTGTCGGAATGGTTAAGATTGTTAGACAGGCCACATGCCTTGTATAGCCGATTCTATGATTCTATAGATAGACGATGTATAAATAGAAGATTTTGTATTTATCATTTTACCTTGTATAGTCCTTGTAAAGCTTTATATATTCAACCCTTCAGGGTTGTCTCAAATACACAAAAAAACAAGAGAAAATCATTTTCTTCAAAGCTTTCATCGTTTTCTCTTTGTTTACATGGTATCAGAGCGATACCAATCCTAATCCGGCATTGTCTTCATCACCGGCACCACCGTCGTCAGATCCGGCTCCTCCCCTATCAGATCCGGCCCTGCCTTGCTATCCTGCTGCGTCAACTACCCTCATCTAGCCATCCCCAAGCACGTCTGCACGCCCCCAGGCTTGTCCGCACGCACCTGCGCACGATCCTGTGCATGCCCCTGTGCACATCCCCTGCGCACGATCCTGTGCACGCCCCTACGCATTCGATCCCTCTTGCAGTACCTACGCACGTCTCTTCGCACATTCCTGCGCATTTGATCCCTCCTGCAACGCCTCCTCCTGCATCTACTGCTGCACGTCCTACTGTCTCTGTCTGATTGATTTGTTGTTGTGTGTTGTTCTGATCTACTGCTATCTCTTGCTGGTTGCTGTTCTGCTCTGTGGCTGTAAGGTACTTTCTTCTTTAGCATATTTTTATTTCTTCCTATCTATGGATAAAGACTCCCGTACGGAGGCCCCTCGATGTAGTTTTGATAGCACCAGCTACAATGTATGGGCCATCCACTTTCAGAGTTTTCTCAAGGGTCGTGGTTTGTGGGGTCTGATTGATGGATCTGTTACTGTCCCCGCTTCCACCGATGCCGACAGAGTGGCTGATCGGGAAATGAAAAATGGATGGATTATTACCTGGATTCTCGATTTGGTCGATCGATCAATAGCTATTGGCCTCACGCCACATCGCACTGCTAAGGCTATGTGGGAGCATCTCCAAACAATATATCAATAAAGTAATGCGACTAGGTTATATCGCTGCAACAAGATCTGGTTCACCTTACTCAGGGTGACAAAAGTATTCAAACTTTCTACTCTACAATGGTTACAATTTGGACAGAGATGACTATGGTGGATTCGGAATTCCCAATTGACTTTAAAATATTCCACATAATGCGCGAGAGTGCGTAAGTTAGACAGTTTCTTATGAAACTGCGTCCGGAATTTGATCATTGCAGGGCTGCTCTCCTGAACCATAGCCCAACTCTTTCAATGAATTCGGTTATTAATAATTTATTAGTCGAGGAACAACGACTGCAGGTCCTCTCTCAGGGGATATCTCAAGGACCATCTGACCTGACAACTGTTGTATCTTCCTCTGCACCAAACCGTGGTTCCGCTCCTTAACTTGTCGCGGCTGTAACAAAGTGGGACATGTCGTCGCTCAGTGTAAAGATTTGTGCGCTTATTGTTGAAAGACTGGTCATGGTATTCAGGACTGTTGTTCGCGTGCCTATGCATCCTCATTCGGTTGTGGACGTGGTGGTCGAGGTCGTGGTCGTGGTCGTGCTCTTTCTTCTACTTCTGCGACTACTTCTTCCGAGCCTTTTGTTAGTGATACTGCCTCCACTGGTTCTGTTGAAGGTCTTTCATCACCTTTGACTCCTGGGATGCTCCAGCAGATTGTGCAGGCCCTTTCGACAGCCGGTATGTCAAGTATAGCCTCATTTTCTCTATGGTTTTTCGATTTAGGTGCTTCTAATCATATGACTGGTGATGTATCACATCTTCGCGATATTCGTCCCTACACTGGAAGTTGGACTATTTCTACTGCGGATGACACTAAACAACCCATTCGATCCGTTAGTTTATTAACTTTCTCACCTTCTGACCATCGCCAATTTACCCTTCATAATGTGTTTTATATCCCTAAACTCTCCTCAAATTTAATTTCTGTTGGTCAACTTACATCTAAAAACTGCTTAGTCATATTTCTTCCAAATTGTTGTTTTGTGCAGGATCTGACATCGGGGAGGGTACTTAGGAAGGGCAGGCGGTATGGATGTTTGAACGTGCTAGACATTCACCCATCTGTTACTCCAGCTCGTTGTTTCTTCTCTCCATCTTCCTCAGATATTTGTTCGGCAGATAAAATGTGGTAACTCTGGCACTTTCGCCTGGGTCATCCACATTTTGATCGTTTGATTCAACTCTTTTCTTCTGGCATTTTAGGGAATATTTTTTTTAATAAAAGTAATTTGGATTATTCTTGTTCTTCCTGTTACCTTTCAAAAAGTAAGTGTATTCTCTTTCCTCTAAGTACTACAAAATCATCATCTATGTTTGAACTAGTACATATGGATGTCTGGGGCCCTTCACCAATTATGTCTATCTCTGGACTACGATATTATGTTATATTCATTGATGATTTCACACGTTACATCTAGATTTACTTTTTGCACTCTAAGTCATTTGTTTTTTAAAATTTCAAAATATTTCATTCTATGGTAGACACTCAATTTCGAGTAAAAATTCAAACACTCCACTCTGACTCAGGGGGAGAGTATCTCTCTACAAAATTTTATACATATCTTCAAGATCATGGGACTACTCATCAGACCACCTGTTCTGATACTCCACAACAGAAAGGGGTGGCTGAAAGAAAAAATCATCATATTGTTGAAACCGGCAATACCTTAATGACAGTTATGAGTGTTCCTCGTTCCTTCTAGGCAGAAGCTATGATACATTCAGTCTACTTGATTAATCGGTTGCCAACCGTAGTCCTGAATAGTAAATCTCCCTACTTTGTTCTCATGGTTCATTTCCCACATATTCCACATTTCATGTTTTTGGTTGTGTATGTTATGTTCATCTTGCATCACATGAACGTAACAAACTTTTCCCAAAATCAATCAAATATATGTACTTGGGATTTAGAGAAACTCAAAAGGGTTTTCGTTGCTATGATCCAATCTCTCGTCGTGTATGGGTATTACGACATATTATTTTTTCTTGAGCATATTGCCTTTATTCATCTGTTCCTCCTTCGCCCACACTAGACTCTCCTAGTGTTACTATTTTTCCTAAAATTTTGGTTATCTCGAGTACACATCCTTATCCATTGCAGGTTTATTCACGACGACCACGTACAAATCCATCACCTATTAGTCTCCCTACTGTACCCGTTACCGATCCAGATCCTATCTTGGTATGTCGTTCCACTCGTATACATCGACAGCCTGATTGCTTGATATACTCTATTTCTGCCATGAATACTACCATGGATACTGTATCTATTCCTACTTCATACTATCAGGTAGCCAGTCATGATTGTTGGAAGAAGGCTATGGCAGAAGAATTTGCAACATTAGATATAACCATACGTGGGACATTGTTACTCGGCCTACTAACCAACAATTAATTGACAATAAATGAATTTATTCTATGAAGCTCGAGTCTGACGTGTGAGACCTGTATCCTAGCCCGTACCGTTTTGTAGGCCTCTGTGGTCCTCCCAGTCGAATTTCGGTGACCCGCGATCTGTTATCGGCGTTTATGCGCAATCTTGAGATGTGTCTCATATATCAGAACCAGCTCGACTCGAAACTTGTACCCTTGTGACTGCACCATCGCTGCAGTTCCGACGCCGCGTCTCGCGTGCCGAGGCAATACCCGGGCCAGGAGATGTGGGCCCGCGTTCAGTTAAAGAAAAATATCGTGCGTTGCAAATACCAAGGGAATCTCTACGACACATTACATCAATCAAATGTCAAATACAAAACTCATCCTCAAGTACAACCACCCTCCCCAAAGTCAACTCTCTCTCTTACAACCAAGTACACCCATCCATCACTCGCCATCTCTCTCTCCCATCACCTCTCTCTCTCTCTCATTCTCTCTCTCATTCTCCAAGCAACCCACGTCCAAGCAAGCTCCATGAGAGAGGTTTGTGTGGCCCACTTCCTATCTCAGATCCCCACCCTTCAAAACCGATCTCAACCATTGGATCGACCCCCTTGGAGCTCTAGAACCTATAGGCGGAAGGAGGAAGGAAGGAATTCGAGGTGTTATGATTTTCACTATTGTTTTTATTATGATTTGAGGGCACACATATGGTGGGACCCATCTTGATGTATGCATTGTATAGGGAGGGGCCATAGTGGCGGGGTCCCTCCCATTTCTACTGTTTTCTTTTTCTTTCTCTTTTTCTCTCTCTCTCTCTCTCTCTCTCTCTTGCCTTTTGTACGATGTGTGTTTGTGTGGCCCACTATGATGAGTTTGATCCACACCGTCTGATTGTGGGACCCACCTCGCTGCTTGTCCATTTGGACGGGCCTGGACGAAGTAAAAATACAAAGATCAGTTGATCCAAGCCATGTGGACCGACCTTGATGTATGCCTTTCTCCACACCGTCCAGAACATCTGGACGGTGCTGGACTGTTTGGATGGTGCGTGGCCACACTGATGTATATGTTTTATACCCACGCTATCCATCTGTTTCATCCAAACCGTCCAGTGGTCTGGACGTGGTCGCGGGCCACCATGATGTATGTTTTAGCCACACGTGCAGCCCACCTTGATGCTGTGGATTCTCCAGTCGTCCATCACGTGGGTTGCACCGTGATGCATGTGTTGTTATATCATGACCGTCTAGGTCATGTGGGTCCCACGTGATGAGAGTACCCAACCTACACCGTCCGTCAGGCAAGTGTCCTTGCTCTGGACGTTAGCTGCAAGCATTTGATAAATTAGTAAAAAATATATACAGATATATATAAAATATTATATAATATGATATATATATATATATATTCATACATATCTGGTGGGCCCCATGTGGGACCCACCTACTTATTTAAAATATTATATAATATTATATATAGCTGGTATATTGACGTTAGCAGTGGGGCTGAGATCCAGACCGTTCGACCATTTTTTGTTGGTGGGCCACGTGTGTGGACCCCACCATAATGCATACGTTATATCCTATCGTCCATCATCTAGATGGTGGGCCAGTTCACCCGCCAGCTATATAGCTACTATAGGCGTCAGCAGCTCTGTAGGCACCGTGATGTATGTGTTTCTTAGTCGTCCATTTATATGAGGTGTGGCCCACCCTCACACGTGCGACGCATGTGGGATGGGACCCACCTTGATGTCTATATTTTGTATCCCTACCGTCCAGAGATTTCTGGATGTGATTTATATCCACGTTGTCCATTGTTTTGGGGATGTGGGACCCATTTAACGTCCTGGATTTTCACTGTTTTGAATTTCCAAAAATCCTTGAATTTTTTTTATATAATTAACTTATATTATCTCTTACTAACCATTAGCACTTAATGTTAGTTTATACATGGGTGGAACTAGTAAAGAACCGCACAAGTCCGATTAATCAACCGTAGGAAGCCAACGAATCCGCCCGATCACTTGAACATCAAGTTTAGCCCCATGAATTACTCATATAGGGCCCGAATCTAACCGACCCATCGCTAACGAATCAAGACAATCATAACTAAATTAAAGATCTAATCGAAGCCGAGTCAGATAAGGCCCGGATCTTGATTAATAAACCAAATCAACCCTGTTACTCTTTTAGCCTAAAACCGGCGGTTTAGAGTAAACATGACCAAATCTCCACTTTCACTACTTATAAATAGGCCACACTATGAACATAGTTAATCCTAACCCTAATCATTACCCACAAGAAATCTCAATACCTAATTCATTCCAGAAATACCCTAATTTTCCGAACAAGCTCTAGATCGCTCGTTGGTGGGCCACTAGTTCCAAAACTATAGGATAATGTCCATCTTATTGGGATTGATGTCCATCGCGGGAGTCAGACCTGGGTACTGTCCAGAACCGCTCAACTTGAGCCAAAGGACGAGTGCATAAGAAGTGCAAATACCCTAAAGGAAGAGGCAGAAACTTAAGTGAATTGGGTCATCCACTCTTATGTAAAGTTGAGGATTTCAGACCGTCGGTTTACGACCAAACTTCACACGTGGAGTAAGAAATTTCCCTGCTCATATCAGTATATAGCCACGGCCCTGATCGACCATCGGTATCCGTTGAACAGACTTCTAATCATATCTGTCGATTGACGCATCCAAATGATGGGCCGATCATATCCATACATAGATCATCATTAGGACTAACTATCCTACAGTGTATATCAATATGTACAACCCATAGTGGGCCCTAGAGGTTAGAAAGACCCTCCCATAGGGCTAGTATAGTGAAAACCTAGCCCTTTGGGCCATTTACACCAAATCTGGCATTATAAAAGGGCCTCATTTGGGCACCCCCTCTCCTCATACGAATTTGTCCTAGAAGAAAGAAAGGGAAAAAGAGGAAGAAAGAAAGGGCAAAAAAGAGAAAGAGAAGAAAAAGAGAGAGAGAGTGAGAGAGAGAAAGTGGGAGCCACCGCCTTACATGCACCCCCGACGGCCAAATCTTGTCTATTCTGACCTATTTCTTTAATTCTCCCTCAAAATCCTCAAATTTCTTATTGTTGGAAGAGGTATCTCACCCTAATTAAGGTAATGTGGTGATTCTCCCTTTAATTTCCACGAATTTCAACTTTATCTTTGATCCTTGTGCATTCCACACCATGTAGGGCCCCGACACTTTAAGCCTACGGACCCGGCGCTGTTAGGATCACCTCTCCACTCTCCGATCGTAATTAGGTGCGGACCATTATTCTTAGGTGGCATAACATCAATTTTAATATGAATCAAATGATTATGTTTTTTGGTTGATGTATTTAGATAATCTAGAGAAAACTTAGGAAAGACCCTACATTTTAGATCCTCTCAATCAACATAAAATGAGTATGGCATGTTGGTTGTTCCTCAACATGATTGGGCATAAATTTGGTGATTTCATGTTCAATTATTGCTTGATTCTTGTGTGATGATTCCTTATAGCTTATATGATGCATTAATCCTTGTTATATATTTGTGCTTGCATAAGTTCTTGATGTATGTTTGTGCTAACTCTAATCCTCGTTGTATGTTCATGCTATGAATGATGTCTAGCTCTTGATCTCATCGCTAAACCACACTACCCACATACATATTTATTTCGTAATTATTAGAAATTGCATGTATAGAGGAATCTGAATTTTTGTGTGGTGGTATGAGTGCCTGATGTCACCTGTGTTAAATAATGAATTCTGATTTGTTGAGTGTATTGAATATCTTTGAACCCCCTGGTTGGTCAGGAAACTGAGGTGAGAAAGGGCTGAACCAGTGGATTTGGGCGGATACGAACGGGCAATAGTAGTTGGACTACATGGGTCGCTTGTACCCGATGTCGTTCGTCACGTACTCGCCTGAATCCGCAAGGTTTAGCCCACGCACTGACCAACCATGTTTGTTTACCCTGTCTCCTCACGCCTGTATGGAACCTGAAACACCTTTCAACCACTGAAGACTATTGATAACTATTCGAAACCGATCCACTTACTCGAGAGCCGAGCATGGTGGAATGGGACACTGTGTCCGAGCTGTCGGCCTACGCTGGAGTGACGAACCTCCCTGTAGTGACCGCGAGCGATCCCTCTTCTTAGCACTCCCTATGTGCTTGAAATCGGGGAGGGGGAATCCGATATGATCAAGGATCGTGGGGTCATGGCCTCGCATGTTGAGGGGCCTTTGCCTCGCAACCAGTTGAGGGCAATGATACGTGCAGTGTACCAGTTTTACCAATCTGCTGGATGAATGAAATTAACTAAATACTAGGCTAACATTATTAATGCATCGCATTAGCTAGGATTTGGTGACTTAGCAGTTAAGGTCGCAATGAGGGTGGTTGGTCATGCACGATCGTTAAACGAAGTCGTTCGAGGGAGTGTTGTTGTGAGGACATACAGCATATCATAATACATGCACATGCATTAACAAGATTAGTTAGGATTTTGTGAATATATTGTCTTTCATTAAATTCATATTATAATTGATGTTTGTGTAACTTAAGACTAATAGCACCCACTGAGTTGATCACTCATTCCCACTCTGAGACGGTGCTTTAAAATACCAATTAAACTCTTTACTAGATGCAGGTGAGGCAGAGCTCAACGAGCCGAGCGAGGTGAGCAAGGATAGGGAAGAGGAGCTTCCCTGCTTCCAGACTTTCGACGAATCCTTTTAATTTGAGTTCGGGCTACCGTGGGGTATGGACCAGGGCCCTAGTCGCTTTGGGTCATGTATGGGTGGGACTAGTTCCCTATTTAGGTGATTTTAGATTCGTGGTTTGGATATTGTTATATTTAGTAGCAATTAATACTGCTTTAAGATGTACTTATGCTCCATGCCTTGCTAAATCATAAATTGTGTATGAGATCATTCAAATGTAATTAAAATATGAAGCCCATTAGGGCACCCATGACACCTGGGAATTCAGGAGCTGAGTTCTTACATGGCCCCTGAAAACCTAGGGTGTTACACCCACCCATACGTGTTACATGTGTGGGGCGGGCCCTACCTTGATGATGTGTTGTATGTCTCACCATCCAGCTGTTTTTCATCCACACTGCCCATCTGTTTTCTAAGGTGAGACCCACCTTAAGGTATGCGTTATACATTAGCACCGTCCATCTGGACGTACCATGGGATGCACTGTAATGTATATATTGTATATTTATATCATCCATTTGTACGGCCCGCCATTATGTATGTTTTGCCGACCATTGGAGTGGCCCACTTGATGTATATGAGGCCCATTGGAGCGACCCAGTGATGTGGCTTACTTGATGTATATGAGGTACATTGGTGCAACCCATTGATGTGGCCCACTTGACGCCCATCAGGCTCATGTATTGCAGCCCATTATGATGTACATGAGGTCCATGAGCGAGGCCCAATGTGATGCATATGTAGCCCATAAGTGAGGCCAATCATGATGTGTATTAGGCCCATGTGAGAGGCCCATTGCGATGTATATGAGGCCATGTAATGCGGCTCATTGTGACGTGTATTAAGCCCATGCGATGCGGCCCATTATAATGTGTATGCGAGGCCCATGTGACAAGGACCATTGTGATGTATGAGACCCTTGTTTAAGGCCCATCGCAATGGTATAAGGCCCATTATGATTGTATAAGGCCCATTGAGATTATATGTGGCCCATGGTGATGTATATTAAGTCCTTGTGTGAGGCCATGGGCCTACTATATGTTTGGTCCTATGAAGATCACTCCTTGGGAGCGATGTTGGTTAAATATCCACATTAATGGGCAATGTGGTTAAATGCCCACATTGTGACCTTCCCTTAGGCCCTTTGTTAGGCCGATTACCGAGGTTGATTTCAATTGTTGAGGCTGATTATCGAGTCCGATTCCGATTGTAGAGTTCAATTCTAATTATCGAGGTCGATTCCGATTGTCGAGGTTGATTATCGAGGTCAATTCTGATTGTCGAGGCCAATTCCAATTGTTGAGGCCGATTCCGATTATCGAGGCCAATTCTGATTGTCGAGGTCGATTCTGATTGTAGAGGCCAATTCGAATTGTCGAGGCCGATTCCGATTGCCGAGGCCGATTGCCGAGACCGATTATTAAGGCTGATTATCAATATCGATTATGAGTATGTGACATCTTCGCATCATGATACCTATACCTTAGAGCCCACCTTGTGTATATATTGGGCCCCATAGGGAAGTCCAGTTTATTGCACGATAAAGAGGGTAAGGAAGCCCACTTATTGTACTTAGACTCGAATCTGCTTTCGGTGGAAGATATTGTGACGCTCCATCACTATAATCACATGTGGGCGGGCGCACGTGGGCGGACACTGAACGGGCGGGTCATGAGGACCTGAGCGAGGTACCAATGATTGGCAGGCTACTGTGCACACAGTGAAGGTAAAACTCTGTCCCACATCGGGAGCATCGTCCGATGTTGTGGTGGCTATAAGTTGGATTCTTTACTTAACTACCGTGACGCGTTTTAAATCAGTGAGCTTATCTTGATATTTGGACTAAATCCGCCATCCTTCTGTGGACCCCCATCATTCGTATGCATGTTGTGATAGATGATTAATTAAAGCAAATGTCATTGGGCTGAGATGTTTATGAGACTCCTTGTGAGACGGAGTTGTCCCCACATAATCGCGTAATATGCGCAGATTTGATGTATGGCCTAGATGAGATTAATGGTATTCGTGACTCTTCAGGATTTGCATATTGTATAGCATCATCGGTATCTAATATTTAGCTCACTATGATTCCGCATTTGTATAGTCGATCCGCATGACATATTCTGATAATGAATGATTTATAGACTTACCAGTATATTTTTGCTTACTCCGATATCGTATGATTCATCATCTTGCTAGTAATTCCGACATTGTATGATTATGGCATTGTATTTGTATGCTTGACACTTATCTTGCAGACACACTTTGACTACCCTCTAAGCTTTCTATAAGCTTATGCATGATAGATGCGTGTAGGTGGCCTTAGGTTGCAGCAGCATTGAGCTTGGAGCGTGCAACGATCTTCTTGAGTTTTGATTTTCGATACATATGTATTTCCCTTTCAGCACTGTATTTAAATGTTTATATTAGTAGATATATGATGATGATGTTGCCTTTGTGATTTGGGTATATTGTGGTTATGCTTCTTATGAGTAAAATGTACATTAAAAAATCTTCCTTATAGGACCCTAAGATCGGAATCTGGCGTATGGACGCCAAGAGCTGAGAATGGGGTACTACGGAGGATGTCAACACCAGATTCGGCGATCGAAAATTTTGTGAACTCGATTTCTGAGTTTGGGGCATGATATGATGGATCATTGGATCGATACAAAGCTCAGCTTGTTGTTCAATGATACAAACAGGAACACGACATTGATTATGATGAGACATTCACTCCTATGGCCAAAATAAAAACTGTTCGCACTCTTCTGGCAATATCATCAGTTAGCTCTTGGCCACTCACTTAGATGGATGTGAAAAATGCTTTTCTTTAAGGAGACCTTCAAGAAACAGTATATTTGAAACCTCCTCCTGGATCTTTAATCCCTACCGATAAGGTCTGTCGTCTGAAAAAAGCTCTGTACGGCCTTAAACAGGCCCCTCGGACATGGTTCCAACGATTTCATGATGTTGTTACAGGAGCTGACTTTACTCAAAGTAGTCATGATCCATCCTTATTCTTGTGCACCACTGAGCGTGGAATCATCATTGTTCTCGTATATGTTGACGACCTACTTCTAACTAGTAGTGATGATATTGGCATCTCAACATTAAAGGAAGTTCTGAAGTCATCCTTCAAGATGAAGGACCTGGGACATCTGACATACTTTCTTAGTTTTGAATTTTCACATTCTATACGTGGAATCCTAGTCAGCCAGCGTAAATATACCAAGGATCTTCTCACCTTAGCCTCATTAATGGATCAGAAGACAGTTCAGACTCCCTTGGAACTTAACGTTCAATATAGCCGTGACGATGGTGAACTCCTTGCGGACTCCACATTATACCGCCATTTGGTTGGGAGTCTGGTTTACTTAATAATGACTTGCCCTGATATTGCCTACGCGGTCCAAGTTGTCAGCCAATTTTTTTCTGCTGCTCAAATTCTTCATATGATGCAGTATTGCGCATCTTATGGTACCTACGTGGAACTTTGGATCGATCTCTGTTCTTCTCCTCCACAGCCCCTCTGGACTTTCGTGCTTAGTCAGATGCTGACTGGGCCGGTTGTACTTTCACATGCAGACCTACCACTGGCTACTGTATTTTTTTCGGCACTTCTCTCATCTCTTAGAAGTGTAAAAAGCAGGACACTGTTTTCAAATCAAGCACGGAAGTCGAGTATAGAGCAATGTTAGCTACTTGTAGTGAGATTATCTGGTTACATGGACTTCTTTCTGACTTGGGCATTCATCTACACAATCCTACTCCACTCCATGTAGATAATCTGAGTGTTATTCAGATTACCTCTAATTTAGTTTTCCATGAACGGACAAAGCATATTGAAGTTGACTGTCACTTCATCCGCAAGAAGTTTCGGTCTCGGCTTATTTCGCTACCACATGTCGCATCCCATGATCAGATTGCAGACATTCTCATGAAGTCCCTCACTTCTACACATCACTCATTTCTAGTTAGCAAACTTTTACTTGTCGATGACCAGCATTAGTTTAAGGGGGGATGTTAGACAGGCCACCTGCCTCGTATAGCCGATTCTAAGATTCTATATATAGACGATGTATAAATAGAAGATTTTGTATTTATCATTTTACCATGTATAGTTGTTGTAAAGCTCTATATATTAAACCCTTCAGGGTTGTCTCAAATACAAAGAAAAATAAAGGAAAATCATTTTCCTCAAGGCCTTCATCTTTTTCTCTTTGTTTACAAAGATCACTGCCCATGGTTATTAATTATTACTTGAGTATTTTCATCATCTATAGAAATAAGCTTAATGTTGCTGCTTCGATTTAACTAAAAGTGGTAAGATAAGTATATCCCTCAAAATGTAAATTGTGATATCTAAAGATTTTCTTCTTCTTCTTCTTCTTCTTCTTCTTCTTCTTCTTCTTTGGGTTTCATTGAGTTAAACTACAAAATAGGTGGCATTTCATAATAATCATTTTAAATACAACCTACACGCTTCCTACTTTTTAAAGGTGATGATTCAATTACGGTTCCTCTTTTAAGGGGGTGGAACGTGTCAGAGATCCTGGTGGTTGGTCCATTCATTAAGTGGTTGTGGACGTCAATCCCGTGCGCACTTGAAGTATCGCGTCTTGTGTTATTGTGAGATGGTTTTAGATGGGTATGATATGGACCTTGAATGGTGTGTTTAAATGACATAGAACAGCCACTAGTCAATGAAGGTTTAGGATTTATAGTTAGCTAGACCTATAGAATTGCCTTGAGTTGGGGAATCAAGTATTTCCTAACTTAAGATGACTATTGGATTAGGTATGAGACTAGGGATTCTAAGTAAGGACCTTGATGGTAATGAGAAAATGTGTTAAGCATCTCAATTGCTCGTGCTTTCACATGGTCTCTACTTTACAAATTCTATTATTTTTTAAAGAATTTTGGAGATTATGAAATGCCTTATATTAATTGACTAGTCGGTTATTGACAATACTAGAAACCGACTGGCAAACCACCACTCTCCCATATCACTACTAAGGAGATTGCAATATCTCAACCTATGATAGGTTAATATGAGATAATACCTTTTAAAAAAAAAAAAAGACAAATGCGGAATTAGGGTTGTACACGAGTCAAGCTAGCTCAAAAAGCTCGCCCAACTCAGCTCGAGTCAGCTCGGATTGACTTGGCTTAAAAAGCCAACTCGGGGCGAGTCAAGCTCATTTTCTAAAGCTCGAGTTGAGTTTGAGCTGAGTTAGCGCATGGTGAATTTCAACTCGACTTGACTCAAAGCTCAAACCCAAGCTTGACTCAGCTCAAGTAATATTTTTAAAATTTTTAATATATATATTAAATATGTATAATATATATACTTTAAAAAAAAAGTTAAAAGTTTAAAAGTTGAAAGATAAAAGAAACCCTACCCAACCCTACCATCCCTCTCTTTCTTCCCCTTACCTCACCTAACACGCCGCTGCCCGCACGGCCGCACTCAGCATGCCACTACCCACCGGTCGCCGTCTCCGCCGGCCAGACACTCTCTGCCCCTCTCTATCTCTCTCTTTCTCTCATTCTCCCGATCAACCTGCACCCAATCTTGACTCGGCCCGCTCAGCAGTCAGCTCATTCGGCCACTACAAAGGTAGGTGATTATTGTTTATTTATTTATTTATATGAATATAATAAATATATGATTATAAATTTATTGTAGATTTTTTTTAATTTTTATTTTTTTAATATGATTGAGTCGGGTTGGGCGATGGTTTGGGTTAGGTTGGGTTGGGTTGGGTTGGGTCGGGTCAGGTTAGGGTTTAGGTCAGGTGGGGACGCTAGGTTAGGTTGGGTTGGGCGCTGGTTTGAGTCGGGTTGGGGTTTGGCCAAGCTCGACTCGAGGTAAACTCGACTCGACTCGAACCACTAGCTCGACTCGACAACTTTGGCAAACAAGCTAAGCCTCAATGTTGAGCTCGAGGGTGAGCTCTAACTCGAGTATAACATGGACGAGTTGAGCCGAGCTTGGCCCACCTCAACTCGACTCGGCTCGATGTACAGCCCTAATGCTAATGACTTAATATATGAAATATTAGCAACCTAATAAGTCACAATTCACTCAAATCACTATTACGAAGATCGTCTGTTTCAACCTAAGGTGACTTTAAAGAGTTTGTAACTATATATATATATATATATATATATATATATATAGGAACGCTCAGCTACGCACCGGTTCGCAGGTCATTATGTGCGAACTTTCCTATTAACCATAGGATAAGGTAGACGGTTTGGATGAAGGCGCTTTTAGTGTGAGCCTAAAAAAGCGAGTTTCCTTCTCTCGCACGCCTCTTCACCCCCTCTCCGAAGGATGCGGCGAAAGCCTTTTACATAAAATTCTTTTGCTAGGATGTTAGGTGGGTTCCACCAATATGTTAATGATAAATCCATGCCGTCCATACATTTTTAAAAATAATTTTATGATATGACCCCAAAACTGAGGTAGATCAAATTCTCAAGTGGGCCACACAGTGCTGCTTGAACTCTCATCAATAAAAACTTCCTGGGGCTACCAAATTTTTGGATCAAGCTGATATTTGCTTTTTTTCCATCATCCAGGTCTGCATGACCTAATGTACAGGTTGGATGTCAAATAAATATCATGATGGGCCTTAAAAAATATTTAATGGTGAGAATCATTATCAGCGCTGCTTCCTGTGGTGTGGTCCACTTGAGATTTGGATCTGCCTCAGTTTTGGGTTTATGCCCTGAAATGATAAGGAAAAATAGATGGACGGGGTAGATTTCTCAAAAACATCATGATTGGCCCCACTTAGATTTTCAACGAACCTTGCAAATTGTGAGCATAATTAGGGGGCTGATTTGATTTCACGTGAAAGCCTTTCGCAAGAAGTCCCTACCCAAGGATGCTGAGTGGGGCCCACCACCATGTTTTTGGGAAATATACTCCATTCATCCGTTTGTCAAGCTCATTTTAGGAAAATCGACTAAAAATGAGGTGGATCCAAAATTAAAGTGGGCCACACGAGAGGGAAAATTAGAGAAAGAAATACCTACCGTTGAAACCTTCCTGGGCTCCACCTTGATGTTTATAAGCCATCAAAACCGTTTATAAGGTCATTAACACAAGGATGAAGTGAAAATATAGAAAATTTATCCTGAAAAAAAGCTTTTATGATCATAAAAATGTTTTAACGGTTCTCACTAAAACCCTATTGTTTCCTCTCGTGTGGCCCAGTCAAGTCTTGGATCCACCTCATTTTTTGCTGCCTATCCTAAAATTAGCTTGCAAAACGGATGAACGGAATATATTTTTCAAAAACATGGTGGTGGGCCCCACCCAGCATCCTTGCTCACGAACTTACTGCCAAAGGCTTTCGCATGAAATTCGCGTCAACCTTAGAGGTTGACGCGGATTGGATTCTGGCGCAGGTTGAGGAGCCGGAGACGACTGGAGTGATGTCACCTCTCTCTCTATCGGGAGCGGATTGGATACTAAACGCTTCAGTAGCCAAAACACTACTGAAGTGATGTGGCAAAATGACATTAGTTAGATACCAATGGCATGTTCCCTGGGTTTAAATGCTACTCCGTTAGATCCGTTAACGGATCTTTCTCCGTTTCCGCCGTGCACCCGCTCGGCCATGAAACCGAATTGTCATACTGAGAAAATTCAGTTGGGCCCACTGTGAATTTACGTGATTTATCCACTCCTTCCATCTGTCTTTCCATCTAATTTTAGGCGTTGAACCCAAAATTGAAGCTTGTAAAAATCTCAAGTGGAACATACAACAGGAAACAGTGGAAATAATGATTTCCACAATTGAAACCTTTCCAGGCCCCACAGTGATGTTTATTTTTCATCCAAACTGTTCAAAGGATAAAAAAAACATGGATGAAGGTTAAAAATATTTATATATGATCTTGATCCAAAACTTCTGTGGCCCCCAAGAATTTTTCAATGGTATAAATTCAATTCACACCGTTTCCTTTGGTGTGGTTGATTTTAGCCTTTGATATGCTTAGGTTTTGAGCTAAGGCCCTAAAATTATCTTATAAAATGGATGGACAGACTGGATAAAATACATAAATCATGGTGGCCCACGGAGTTTACTCAGTACGGTGGTTCATCAACCTGCACTAGAATCCAATCCACGTCAACCTCTGAGGTTGACGCGGATTTCATGCGAAAGCCTTTGGCAGGAAGTCCGTGAGCCAGGATGCTGGGTGGGGCCCACCACCATATTTTTGTAAAATATATTCCGTTCATTTGTTTTGCAAGCTAATTTTAGGATAGGCGGCAAAAAATGAGGTGGATCCAAGACTTGACTGGGCCACACGAGAGGAAACAGTAGGGTTTCAGTGAGAACCGTTAAAACATTTTTATGATCATAAAAGCTTTTTTTTAGGATAAATTTTCTATATTTTCACTTCATCCCTATGTTAATGACCTTATAAACGGTTTTGATGGCATATAAACATCAAGGCAGAGCCCAGGAAGGTTTCAACGATAGGTATTTCTTTCTCTAATTTTTCCTCTGGTGTGGCCCACTTTAATTTTGGATCCAGCTCATTTTTGGTCAATTTTCCTAAAATGAGCTTGACAAACGGATGAACGGAGTATATTTCCCAAAAATATGGTGGTGGGCTCCACCCAGCATCCTTGCGCAGGGACTTCTTGCGAAAGGCTTTCACGTGAAATCAAATATGTCCCTAATTGCGCTCGCAATTTGCAAGGTTCATTGAAAATCTAGGTGGGGCCAACTATGATGTTTTTGAGAAATCTACCCAGTCCATCGATTTTTCCTTATCATTTCAGGGCATAAACCCAAAACTGAGGCAGATTCAAACCTCAAGTGGACCACACCACAGGAAGCAGCGCTAATAATGATTCTCACCATTAAGTATTTTTTAGGGCCCATCGTGATATTTATTTGACATCCAACCTGTACATTAGGTCATGCAGACCTAGATGATGGAAAAAAAAAAAGCAAATATCAGCTTGATCCAAAAATTTGGTAGCCCCAAGAAGTTTTTATTGGTGAGAGTTCAATCAGCACTATGTGGCCCACTTGAGAATTTGATCTACCTCAGTTTTGGGGTCATATCATAAAATTATTTTTAAAAATGTATGGACGGCGTGGATTTATCATTAACATATTGGTGAAACCCACCTAGCATCCTAGCGAAAGAATTTTATGTAAAAGGCTTTCGCAGCATCCTTCGGAGAGGGGGTGAAGAGGCGTGCGAGAGAAGGAAACTCGCTTTTTTAGGCTCGCGCTAAGAGCGCCTTCATCCAAACCATCTACCTTATCCTACGATTAATAGGAAAGTTCGCAGGTAATGACGTGTGAACAGGTGCGTAGCTGAGCATTCCTCTATATATATATATATATATATATATATATATATATATATATATATATATATATATATATATATATATATAAACAAATGCAATATGCAGATGATAAAAGAAGATTAAAAAAAATATTCAAGCAAGACTTGACTTCTAATGCATCGAGATCTAAAAGTTCGGTAAAGTATAGAGCGTACAATCAAGAGTTACTCAAACATTAAGTAGATTATGGGCCCAATATTGAGGCCCACTTTGATGTATATGAGACCCATATGATTAGGCCCACCTTGTTATATTTGAGACCTATGTTAGGTGACTAATGTGATGTATGCAAAGCCCTTGAGTGATGGCCCATTGCAATGTACCTAAGGCTGATTGGTGAGGCTCATTGAGGTGGCCCACTTGATAATTATAAGGCCTATGAGATACGACCCATTTGATGTATTTAGGGTCCAATGGGATGTACCTAAGGCACATTGTAATGTGTGATTTCACCAGGATTTATTTAATGGTATTTGAGGTGAGCCGAGCCTTGGGGACAATGTTGGTTTGACGTCCACATTGTACGAGTAATGTTGGTTCGATGTCCACATTATAACTCTCCCTGAGGCCACTGATAGGCCCGTATCTGTTTCATGTAGGCCATATAGGCCCATCTTCATTGAGAGGATAGTTTATTGCTTTATAACATATTTAGCACAGCCCATGATTCATGATCATACGCATCATATGTATGCTTGAGATGAGGAGTGTCTGATCATAGCATGTGCCTTCGGGCAGACTGTTTACGGCCCCCCCTGATAGGCGGAGTTGCCCTACATGAGCGTGTGCTTCACGCAGGATGGTTGCATGATTGGTAGTGTGGTTCATGCATTTGCATCTGTATGATTGAGATATGCCCTAGCGACATCAGGGCCATAGCCTCCACAGATATATCGTGGGTGGCTGGTTGGATACCGGAAAATCTTGTTCCAAGCAATTGGGGCGCCATAGATGTCCCTGGGTGAGAGTCCCTGAACCCGATGGTACCAGAGGATGACTCCAACGTCGAGACCGAGTGGATATACGAGCGCACGAGGGCCGAATACCATGAGGCCGCGTCTCCCACTGTGTCGTGGTCGGTTGGAAAGGAGTGGTGGCCTTACTCGCCCGAGAGCAGGGGGTATTACTAGGCTGAGTTTGACCAGCTCGGAAATGGGTTCGCTATCGACGTGCCGGATAGGTATTGGTCGACTATTGGCCAGGCGGATAGTGAGGTTTCTTACGCTCACTTGGACTGTGCTGCTTGGAGGGAGACAGTGCCATTTGGAGTGTACTGAACCCCGGTGATTATCCATACTGAGAACCGTACTGATTTGATGCTCTAGTGAGGAGTTGCATTGGTATGAGGATTGACATGCTTGTCTTACATATTGCATCGCATGGCCTTGGTATGGCCGATAGCATTCACATCTTGTACTGCATAGCCTTGGTACGGCTAGTTGCATTTCGTACTCATCAGCATGATTCCGCATTACTCTGACCCTGCATTCTGAGCACGCTCATATTGCGCACACACTTACACCACCCTCTAAGCTTTCTATAAGCTTATGCACGATTGATGCGTGCAGGTGACGCCAGGACGTAGCCGTAGTCTCGCCGCAGTTGGAGCGTGCAGCCGAGCTTCTGGAGTTTTTGTTATTAGCATTATCTTGTATTTCCCTTTCTTACGCCTTGTACTTAAAGTTTTTGTTCATAGTGGATTTTGTGATGGTGTTCTTGTGGTTATTGTTCGTGGGTTATGCTTGTGGTTGTGCTCAGATTATTAGAAATCCTCCTTGTAGCATCCCAGGATCGGAACCTGGCGTATGGGCGCTAGGAGCCGAGAATGGGGTTCTACGGAGGCTGTCGGCGCCGGATTCGGCGATCGGGAATTTTGTGAGCCCGGTTTCCGAGTTCGGGGCGTGACATAGATGGATGTAGGAAATGGGAGATATGAAAAATGTGAAGGAAATGAGAGTTAGAATGCTCATTCTAAGAGGAGATCATCATAGATCTCGGATCCTGACCTTACTCTATCAATCTTGAACCGTATGAATGCTTTGATGCTAGTATGAACTGGATTGGAGGGCTTAGATGGGGACACACTCCTGATCTTTTCTCTACTCTCTATTATACTCTCATTCCTACTCTTACAAGAATATCTCTTTGTTGTTATGTGTTAGTGGTTATCTTAAATGAGATGGGTGGGCTTTTATTTATACAAGTTGGCTTGATTTTCTAGTAATTTATAACTTAGGGGGAAAATATGTCATGTGGAGCAATCTGAATAGCCGAATGATATATGTCATCAAGAATTTAATTTAATAAATAGGTAATTTCACCCTTTGGGGAGGTGAAATGGTTGTTTTACCTTTGGCTGACAATCATATTGTCGCTTGGCCATTGTTTTTCCTTTACCACTATTTGGGAAAATTTTACGGGAGATCCATAGATTTGCCTGAATTTGTAAAGATTTGGGGAGCAATAGCATTGCCGCTTACATGCGGTTTTTGCACTTTTGATCCCAACGACTATGAGGGCCCTATGTTATGGAGGTGGAGAATATATCTCATACTGAGACATGGACTCTCTTTCCGTCTCCTTCTCACTCTCTTTCTCTCTCAAACGTACGACCATGTACAGCTGAAGCTTAGTTCTTTTACGCCCTCTTATATGCGCTCTCTTGTTATATGGTCTATATAAGGAGGGCTATGGGTAGAGAGAGGTAGGACATTAATTCATCTTCTGAGTATTCCTTGTACAAATGGAAGAGAGGTTAAGCCTTGTGTTTCTGTTTCACTTGTTTTCAGTGAAGAAAAAAACTATGTGTTACTGCCCTGTGGAGTAGGCATATTTTTAAACCACATAAATTCTTGTGTCTCTTGTCTCTTATTTTGGTTTGGACCTTTTGGTTTATTATTATTATTATTATTATTATTATTATTATTATTATTATTTTCTTTTGTGTTTTAGCCTCGCTAACATTGATCAAGTGCGGGCTTTTTTTCGCAGTAATTGATATAAGGGGCAAATGTTGAGAAGCCTTTTAATACAAGATCGGTGTTGGCGTTTATTTTGCAATTGTGTTTCTGATGGCTAGATCGAGTTCTACCAGATTCAAGGTGCCGAAGTTTAACTAATCTAATTACATGTTGTGAAAATTGAAGATGAGCGTGATGTTGGTGAAGGAAGAATGTGCAATTCCAATTCAAGGAAAAGAAAACAGCCTGAAGAGATAAAAGACGAGGTATTCGAGGAGAAAAATCAATTAGCCATTGCGGACCTTCTTTTTTCTCTAGATGATTTGGTTTTGCTCAACATGTCCGATCATATTACTGCAAAAGGTTTGTGGGACAAATTTTGAAACCCATATGAAGGGAAATCAATATTGAACAAGATATTTTTCCGAAGGAAACTATACAACTTAAAGATGAATGAAGTGTTCTCTTTGTAAGAGTACTTTAATGGGTTTAATACCTTGATTAGAAGATTGACGGTGGTCGATGTGAAGATTAATGATGAAGAAAATGTCGCACTTCTACTCTGTTTGATGCCAGATTCGTATGATAGTTTGATTAAGAATCCTAGCAATGATCTAGATCTCATTATGGAATTGGCCGTTTCCACATTGCTTACTAAAGAGTCTCATAGAAAAACACATGAAAAATTTGTAGGTGATGCTATGATGATCAGAGAAAGATCTACTAAGAAGGGTACCTATGGGAGAGATCAGACAAGATCCAAGTCAAAAAGGCACAAAACAAGTAAGTATTGGAATTGGGCAAAATTATAAACTCAAAAAAATAAATAAATAAAATTACAAACCTAATTCAAAGGGTTCCCAAGGAAATCTAGTTGAGAAAGACAGTTCTTCCGAATATGGAAAAATGTTGTCTGCAGTAATTCTATGAGAGAATCTGAGCCATCAATAGATCTTAGATTCGGGCACTTCTTTCCATCTGACTCCACACAGATTATTTATATACATCAATCATATGATGGAGGCATAGTTTACACGAGTGATGATAACACATGTAAAATTATGAGGATTGGAGATGTCAGAATTACTATATTTGATTATATCATACTATAGTTTCTGGTGAGACGTACTGAACCTGCAGAAGAGTCTTCCGTCATTAGAAAAGTTCGATGAAGATGGCTATAAATCTTTCGGTGAAAAGAGTCGATTGAAAATTATAAAGGGTGCAATGGTGGCGCTGAAATGAGAGTTAATGGACGGTTTATATCGTTTGATTGGAGATACTGTGGTTGATGATGCTAATGTTGCTACTTGCTACAATCTAGCACTGGCGGTTGGGCCACATAAGCAAGCAAAGACTAAAGGTATTTTTTTTTACTTCGTGATTTAAAGTCTATTAATTTAGATTTTTGTGAAGATTGACTATTTAGAAAACTGTGTACTCCACAAAAAAATGGAGTTGTACAACGTATGACCCCTATGCTTATGGATCATGCTATGACCTTGTTGAGTTAGATTGGGCTCAAGCAATGTTTTTGGGTGGAATCCATAATACGGCTTATTACATAATAACCCGTTCTTCTTCGACCGCACTTGTTTGCATGATCCCTAAAGAAGTATGGTTTGAAAAACCTGTTAATTATTCGTTCCTTCGCAACTTTGGTTGTGATGCTTATGTATAGATTTTCAAATAATAAAGGACTTATGTATGGATTTCCAAAGAATAGAAGATTAAGATGAATGCGATGTCCAAAAAGTGTATTTTTCTTGGCTATTTAGATAGAATAAAGGGGTACAGATTGTGAGACCCTACTGCCAACAAGTTAATAATTAGCCGAGATATGGTTCTTAATGAAGATTTATTGTAGAAAAATATAAAATTGTCAAACTCGTAGTCATGAGAGATAATTGAATTGAAAGATTTAAACGATGTTTAAAATTAATTTACTACTTTAGATGATCAACAAATTGATGACACCGTTAAAGATGCAACCTATAAAGAGTATATAGATGAGATACTGGGTGCGGAAACTCAAACTGATCAGGGTCGACCGAAGAGAGCTACAAAGCATTCTATTTAGCTTAATGATTATGTTGTGGCTTATGCTTGGATGAAAGAAGAGCGTGAACTTTGTTGATACGAGAGGCTTGTGAATCTATGAATGCTAACCAAAGGAAAGTGTCAATGGAGGAGGAGATGGAAGCAATGTATAAGAGCAAAACTTATGAATTGGTTGAATTACCCAAAGGGTGGAAGGCCATTGGTTGTAAATGGGTTCACATGCTGAAAAAAGATATTAATGGAAATGTTGAAAGATACAAAGCCCAATTAGTAGTAAAAATGTATGCTCAAAAATCATATGTCGACTTTAATAAAAATTTCTCTCCATTTATTTGTTCAAGTACTATTTGTATTGTATTGAGTATAGCAGCGGTGCTTGACTAACTGGAGCAGTTGTATGTAAAAATTACTTTTCTACATGGGAATCTTGATGAAGAAATTTATATGACAAAATCCAAAGGCTTTATTAAAGAAAATAAGAAGAATCTAATTTGTTGGCTGAAGAGATCATTTTACGGTTTAAAAAATATGTCAATGGGTTGGTATAAGCAGTTTAATTCCTTCATTATGAGCTAGGGATTCCAGAGATGTGAGGCAAACCATTGTGCTTAAGTTCATAGCTATGGTAATGGTGGCTTTATTATCTTCTTATTATATGTGGATGATATGTTGGTTGCAGTTAGTAGTAAAGATACTATTGCAACATTAAAAGCTTATTTAACTAGGGAATTTGATATGAATGATTTGGGTTCCATTAACCAGATTCTTAGAATGATTGTACTTAAAGACAAGAATAACAAGAAAGTCTACGTAACCCAAAAGGGTTATGTTGAAAGAGTTCTGCACCACTTTAATATACAAAATTCTAACCCAATCAGTACTTCATTCTCTGTTGATCGCAAGTTGTCTTCAGATCAGCGTCCTAGCACAGAAGCAGAGAATACAGATATATCTTAAGTACTATTTTCATCAATGGTAGGGAGCCTTATATTTGCCATGGTGTGCACCAGACCAAACATTGTGCAAGCAGTGGGAGCAGTTAGTAAATACATTGCGAACCCGGGAAGAGATCATTGGACTATTGTGAAGTGAATCCTTCATTACTTGAAGGGTACTTCTAAGGCGGCTATTTGTTATAGCAGCAAAAATTTAGAGTTTGTTGGATTTTTTGATACAGACTATGCAGGAGAAAGAAGATCTACTGTAGATTATATTTTCTCTTTGGCCGCCAGTGTGATTAGTTGGATGTCAAGATTATTGTCAGTAGTGGCCTTGTCTACTACTGAGGCAGAGTATATATCGGTTACACAAGTATGCAATGAAGCTATTTGGTTGAAGAGCTTGCTAAAAGAATTGAAATTCAAAAAGACAGTGGTGATGATTCATTATGACAATCAAAGCGTGTTACACTTGGGTAAAATTTTGGCATTCCATGATCAGACCAAGCACATCGATATTCAATATTACTTTATTCACAATGTGATGGAAGATGGTCAGATCTCATTATAGAAGATTCACATCGATGACAACATAACATATATGTTAACGAAGCCTATTGCAATGAGAAATTTGTTTGGTGCAGGACTTCTCTTCGGCTTATTGTTACCTAACAATTGGTGATGTTTGGGCAGTTGTATTGAGAGTGTTTTTCACGCTATTAGAGAAACTAATCTTCAAGTGGAAGAATGTTATGCTAGTGGAGAATATATCTCCTATTGAGAGATGGACTCTCTTTCTGTCTCCTTCTCTCTCTTACTCTCTCGTGCATACAGCCACATACAACTGAAGCCTACTTCTTCTACGCTCTCTCATATGCTTTCTTTTGTTATGTGGCCTATATAAGGAGATTATAGGTAGAGAGGTAGGACATTAATTCATCTTCTGGAGTATTCTTTGTATGAGCGGGAGAGAGGTAAGCCTTGTATTTTTATTTCTCTTATTTTTAATGAAGAAAAAAGTTCTGTGTTGCTGCCCCGTAGAGTAGGCATATTATAGAACCACGTAAATCTTTATATCTCTTGTCTCTTATTTTGGTTTGGCCATTTTAGCTTTTGTTTTATCATTTTCTTTTATGTTTTGGCTTTGCTGTTGATCGAGTGCATGTTGGGGGCCTCGCACAAAACCTTATGATCTAGCCTCCCGAAACAAACCAGAATTATGGAATAATAATGCAATGAACTAAATTAAAACATAAACCACATCACACCAGGGATTTTTATATGGAAAACCCTCAAAGAGGTAAAAACCACGGGACCTCGTCCAGATCAACAATCCACCATAAAGCAGAACGTTACAACCGATCATAAGCATACACCACTTGGATCAAACCTTCTTCACTCACGCAGGAGTGGATGAACAATAAGAGAAATAAAGAAAACGAAGAGATCTCACCGATTACGAGGACGTGGAAGCGCTGAGATATGGTATATCACCTCTACGACAATAGCCTCCCTTTCACAAGCTTCCTCTCTTTCTCTCTCTCTCTCTCTCTCTCTCTCTCTCTCTCTCTCTCTCTCTCACCTTTGTTAGCCATAAGCCCTCCTAGAAAACCTTTAGGAAACTTAGAATACCTTGGAATACCCTCTAATCCCGTATACACCCCTTTATATAAGAATAGAAAGAGGTAGAATCTAAATAGGAAACAAAATTCGTAAAATCTTTGTTTCCACAATCGCATCTACGAAACTTTTCGATGATATCGAAGGTCTCTCGGTGACAGCTTCGATATATTTGTCAGTCTCTCAATGATATCGAGACAGGACCAAACTGTCCAGCAACCAGGGGTGGAAATTCCAACAATTATCGATGTCATCGAGCCACTCTTGATGACAACCTCGATATCATTTGAAGGTCTCTCGATGATATTGACAGGACCAAAAACTGTCCAGCGACCAGCGTTAAAAAATTCTATAATTATCGATGATATCGAAACCTGTTCAATTTCATCGATCCCAACAATGAGTAGAAAATCTCCATCAAATCTCCCCGTTTTCGACTCAGGAGGAATCCAGCCTCTTCAAGCCAGCCAGGTTTCTACAAACCTTAAACTTACCCTTGAGCAAAGCCTTGGTCATCATGTCTGACCCATTATCGTCCGTGTGGACCTTCTCAAGCTGTAACACCTTCTGTTCCAAAGTATCCCTGATCCAGTGATACCGAATCTCTATATGCTTCGACTTAGAGTGTTGACTTGGATTCTTGCTCAAGTGTATAGCACTTTGGCTATCGCAATAGACCACGTGCTGCTCCTGCTTCAGGCTAAGTTCCTATAGGAACCTCTTTATCCAAAGTATCTCTTTACATGCCTCTGTCACTGCAATGTACTCGGCCTCTGTCGTCGACAATGTTATGACCTTCTGTAGCTTGCTCTACCAAGAAACCGCTCCCCCTACAAACGTGAACATGAACCCCGATGTAGACTTTCTAGAGTCTATGTCACCTGCCATATCTACATCTATGTAGCCCTCTAACACAGGTTTTCCATCACCATACCATAGGCTCAACCTAGATGAGCCTCTTAGATACCGCAGTATTCACTTCACCACAGCCCAATGCTCTTTGCCAGGATTGGCAAGATACCGACTGACAACACCAATCGCATATGCTATGTATGGGCGTGTACACACAATAGCATACATCAAACTTCCTACAGCTAACGCATAGGGTATCTTCTGCATCTCTTCCACCTCTGCCTTCATCTTGGGACACTGCCTGACGCTCAATCTAAAGTGACCATCCAATAGAGTACTGACCGACTTCATTGTATTCATATTGAACCGCTCTAGTACTTTCTCAATATACCGCTCTTGTGATAGCCAAAGCTTCCTACTCCTTCTGTCACGGGTTATCTCCATTCCTAGGATCTGTTTAGCAGGGCCCAAGTCTTTCATCGTAAAAGATTTACCCAACTCCTGTTTCAGCCTGTCGATCTTCTTGATGTCTTTTTCCATGATGAGCATGTCATCAACGTATAAGAGCATAACTAAGAAATCACCATCTGAGAACTTGCGCGTAAACACACAGTGGTCCGACTCCGTTCTATCATACCCATGCTGTAACATGAATAAATCGAACTTCTTGTACCATTGCCGTGGAGCCTGTTTCAGCCCATACAAGCTCTTCCTTAACCTACACACCATAGGCTCTTTGCCCTTGACTTTGAATCCCTCTGGTTTGTGCATGTAGATCTCTTCTTCCAGGTCACCATGGAGAAAGGTAGTCTTAACATCTAACTGCTCTATCTTCAAATCCATACTAGCTGTCAACCTAAGCAACACCCGTATGGATGTCATCTTCACCACTGGTGAGAATATCTCCTTAAAGTCTATGCCTTTCCTCTGACCAAACCCTTTCACCATAAGTTTGGCCTTGAACCTCATATGTGAATTCTTCTGCTCAATCTTCTTTCTGAACACCCACTTGTTGCTCAAAGTTTTCTTGCCCTTAGGCAGTTTCACCATATCATAAGTGTGGTTCTTATGCAAGCTTTCAACCACTCATCTTTATGCTCATCGGCTAGGGCCTCAGAATAATCTTCTACCTCTCCTCCATCAGTGAGCATAATGTACTCATGCGACGAGTACCTTTTGGACGGCTGTCTGTCCCTAGATGACCTCCTCACCTGTGGCTCAACAGGCGGATCAAGTGGGGGCTGCTCCCATGGTCCATCTTTCAAAGGAACTCCCTCGTCCTTTGCACCTTGTTGTACTCCCCTGTCATCAGGTACCATGAGAGGAGTAACCGGATTCATGTCCTCTAGCTCACTTAAACTAGGCTGGTTCTTCTCTGGCTTACCAATGTCTTCTATACACTGATCTTCAAAGAAAACCACATCTCTTCTCCTGACGAGCTTCTTGTCGATCGGATCCCACAATCTGTAACCGAATTTTTCATCACCGTACCCCAAGAACACACACTACCTGATCTTCATATCGAGCTTGGACCTCTCGTCCTTTGGTACGTGAACGGATGCCCTACATCCAAACACCCTAAGATGACTGTACGATGGATCTTGTCTAGTCCACACCTTCTCAGATGCTTCTCCATTCAATGAGGCTGATGGAGACCTGTTTATCAAATACACTACCGTGTGCATTGATTCTCCCTAGAACGTCTTGGACAATTTCGCATGGGATAACATGCATTTGATTCTCTCAATAATGGTGCGATTCATTCGCTCAGCTACACCATTATGCTGAGGGGTCTTGGGAATCGTCTGCTCATGCCGTATACCCAGGGACTTGCAATACTCATGAAAGTCGTTAATGTATTCATCACCATTGTCAGTGCGGATGCACTTCAATGGTCTACCTGTCTCTCTCTCGACCATAGTATGAAACCATTTAAACACACCAAAGACCTTGTCCTTGGATTTCAAAGCATAAACCTAAACTCTCCTAGATGCATCATCTATAAAAGTGACAAAATGCAATGCCCCACCCATGATTTTTGTCCTCATAGGACCACAAACATCAGAATAAACCAAATCTAATGCATGCACTTTATTAACATGAGAAGTAGATTTAACAAATGAAACTCTATGCTTTTTCCCTGATAAACAATCAAGACAGGTTTTGAGAGGTGTACCTGTCACGTCTGGAAGGAGCTGATTCCTCGCTAGTAACTGAAGCCCTTTTTCACTCATGTGGCCTAGACGCCCGTGCCACATGTCAATAGCCGAATCTTCCGCCGCGTTAAATCCACCCTTGCACACACTAACACTTGCCTTGTAAAGGGTGCAACACTTCTTTCCTCTAGCCACGATCAACGAACCCTTGATGAGCTTCCAGCGCCCACCGACAAACCGACTTTCATAGCCATCATCATCCAGCCTTCCCATCGACATCAGATTGAGGCGAAAGTCTGAGATATGCCTCACATCCCTGAGAACCAATGTGCAGCCCACATCGGTCTTCACGCAAATATCACAGACTCCCACGATTTTCAATACGCCAGAATTTTCCATCTTCACGGTCTCATAGTCACCTGACTTGTAGCTTGTGAAGAAGTCCCTACGTGGAGTCACATGAAACGAGGCTCCCGAGTCTATCACCCAGTCGGTGTCCTGACTCATAGCCATGAGACATACATCATGATCTGCAGAAAAAATAACTACAACGTCGCCATCTGAAGCGACCGCACTGGAATCTGATTCATCTTCCTTCCCTTTTCCTTTCTTGTCGTTCTTCTTACCATGACATTCATGCTTGTAGTGGCCCTTCTTACCACAATTCCAGCAATCAACATCTTTTCTATTGCTCGACTTGCATCTTGATTTATCTCGGGCCTTTCCGCCCTTCCTGTTCTTTCCTCTCCCCTATTCTTGTGTCACAAGGGCCTCTTGTTGAGTAAACCCCTGAGACTTCCTCCTTGTTTCCTCATCGAAGAGACAGCTAGTAACCTGTTTCATGGATATCTTTTCGTCTGGCGCGGAGTTACTTAGAGACACGACCAATGTCTCCCAACTGTCAGGCAATGAACTAAGCAATAGCAAAGCCTGCAATTCATCATCCAGGACCATCTTCATAGAGGAGAGTTGGTTCACTATATTACTGACTTCATTCATGTGCTCGGCCACAGAACCACCATCCTTGAACTTGAGATTCATAAGTCGCCTTATCAGAAAAATTTTATTACCGGCTGTCTTCCTCTCATACAGCCCTTCTAATTTCAACCATAGGCTAGTGGCTAAGGTTTCTATAGACACATGGTGGAACATAAAATCATCCAACCATTGTATAATAAACCCCACCGCCTTTCAGTCCATCTTCTTCCAATCATCATCAGACATATCCTTGGATTTTGTTGATATGCATAAAATTGGAGAATATAGGTCCTTGCAATAAAGCAAGTCCTCCATCTTAGTCTTCCATATGGTCCAGTTAGAACCATTGAGGCTGATCATCCTTGATGAGCCACCTTCTATAATTCAAAACCGATCCTACCCGTTCAATGAACTTAGCTCTGATACCACTTTATTGGGGGCCTTGCACAAAACCTTAAGATCTAGCCTCCTGAAACAAACCAAAATTATGGAATAATAATGCAATGAATTAAATCAAAACATAAACCACACCACACCAGGGATTTTTACGTGGAAAACCCTCAAAGAGGTAAAAACCATGGGACCTCGTCCAGATCAACAATCCACCATAAAGCAGAACGTTACAACCGATCACAAGCACACACCGCTTGGATCAAACCTTCTTCACTCACGCAGGAGTGGACGAACAATAAGAGAAACAAAGAAAACGAAGAGATCTCGCCGATTATGAGGACGTGGAAGCGCTGAGATATGGTAGATCACCTCTACGAGCATAGCCTCCCTTCCACGAGCTTCCTCTCTCTCTTTCTCTCTCTCTTTCTCACACATTTAATAGCACTAAGCCCTCCTAGAAAACCTTTAGGAAACTTAGAATACCCTGGAATACCCTCCAATCATGTGTACACCCCTTTATATAAGAATAGAAAGAGGTAGAATCCAAATAGGAAATAAAATCCGCAAAATCTGCGTTTCCGCAATTGCATTTGCGGAACTTTTCGATGATATCGAAGGTCTCTCAATGACAGCTTTGATATCATCTAAAGGTCTGTCGATGATATCGAGACAGGACCAAACTGTCGAGCAACCAGGGGAAATTCCAACAATTATCGATGTCATCGAGCCACTCTCGATGATAGCCTCGATATCATCTGAAGGTCTCTCGATGATATCGACAGGACCAAAAACTGTCAATTATCGATGATATCGAAACCTGTTCGATTTCATCGATCCCAACAATGAGGAGAAAATCCCCATCAATGCACGCATTTTTCCGCAACACCCTATGTATTGCTTTAGCTTGTTGATCACATGGGCTTAACAGATAGCATTATTGTTGCCTATGCGCCCACTGCAACTCGATGACATGCTATTGTCCTTGTAAATAGCATGGGGTGATGCTATTATCGTCACCTAAGTAGGGGTTTGCAACCCATGACCGGGTGTTGAAATTCTTGAGAGTCTACCACCTCACAAAGTTTAACCGTCCATTGAGGGCCATGGTCTTATCATGGATTAGGTTTTGGGTTGGTTTCCTAAAGAGTTCCAAGACACAAGTTATCCATTCAAGTTCAAGAAGATGCACGGTTTGCTTATGTGGTGTGTTTACAGAGGCATATGCACCAAACATGCAAGGATGGTATTATTAAAATAGAAAATAGTAATATTAAAATAGAAAAATCTACTCAATCTCATTTTTTTAGTAAATGACATGCTAAAATTGTCCCTCATGTGTTTAGTCGTCTCGATCTCTGACACGTGCTATCCATTGAGATCTCTGGCACGTGCAATGTCCCTAAGCATAAGGCCCCCCTCATTGATTGACTACCTTTTTTTTAACCTTCTTATGGCATTTTTGGGAACTATACAATAGCCCAAAAAATGCTTAAATCATCAATGTGATTAAATGAATGGCCCCTTAAGTGTAGAATACATGCTACACAAGACCTGGACCATTCATTAGCCAGGCATCACGGTGAACATGCCTGAAACAAACAACAACTGACTAGTAAGGAAGATGAAATCAGTGAAAAACCAACATGCATGTATGGCTTATTTGAAGAGCTACCCTGATTTTTGGCATATGGCATTTAACAGTGCCCCTACTTGATAAATGGGCTCGATCTTCAACCCGTGTGCGGTATTCATGCATTGCTACAACCAGTGGTGGCAATGGGTCAGGTGGGGTCGGGTTAGCCTAACCATAATCCTTTTACTAAATGGTCCAACATTTTCGGCCCAACCCAACCCACTTACGAATCATCAAACCTAAGCCTGACCTGATCCAATCCATTTAGTTGGGGCTTGACCAGCTTGGGCCTGGCACAAGTATACTTGGGTTTAAAAACTGAGAATGGGGCTCTACATGTATGCCATGGGGCCTACCTTGATGTATGTATTGTATATCCACGCGGTCCATCCGTTTTGCAAGATCATTTTAGGGCATGAGCCCAAAAACGAAGAATATCCAAATCTCAGGTGGACCCTACCATAAGAAACAGTGGTGATTGAACGTCTACCATTAAAAACTTCCTAGTACCCATGTTCACGCCCACCGTAATGTTTATTTTCCATCCGAAATATTGATAAGGTCACACATACCTGAACGATGGAGGAAAAAAAAAAACAAATATTAGCTTGATCCAAGACTTCTGAGGCCCACAATAAGTTTTTAAAGGTCAATCACCACTGTTTCATGTAGTGTGGTGCACCTGAGATTTGGATCTACTTCATTTTTGGGCTCCTGACCTAAAATAAACTTTCAAAATGGATAGACGGCGTGCATATACAATATATACATCAAGGTGTGCCCGCAGTAAGGGTCGCACCCTGTGGGTGAGATCGGTGTTGCACCTAATCCAACCCATTTTTCCATGCTCTTACTCATATAGAGCGTCTAGCTTCGTACAGACATGTCAAGACTACAATAAATCCATCTGATCCATCTATTAGGTCCAGCCCACATTTCATCCAAGTGGGACACACAATGGAGGGTTGGGATTTGTGAACCACATCTCAGTGAGCCCAATAAATGATTATGAATGTTGTTAATGGGAGGTTCATCACTCTCAACTGTTGTATGTGGTGTGGCCCACCCAAGTCATAGATTGACTTGATTTTTAAGCCCCGTAGCCCACCATGGAATAGTGCATCTGACTGATGGGGTAGATGTTCGACACACGTCACGGTGGGACCCACGCAGCTCAACCTCATGGGAAGTTGCCATGAGGTCGACCTCATAGCACCATTTCCCATCACGGTGAGGCCCACACAGCTCATCATATATATATATATATATATATATATTCGAATCTATATCTATGAATGATGACGCGTATGGATAGCTGAATAGTTCTTTGACGTACAGATTGTCAAACGTTTTATCAACCATCCACTTTTTTAATAGGGAATTTTAAACTAGTTTTGCTAACCTAAAATAGGGAATCAAGTGATACGTGTAAACATTATGACAGATGGAATCCATGGTTCGATGATCCAAACCATTGGTCGGTTGTGTGGCCCATTTGTGGCCATCAGATAACCAGTTGAGATGAGAATTAAACCAACGGTCCACTTTCAACTGAAGAAAGTCCCAGATAGCTCACTAGGATATTCCAGTGCACGAGGGCTTTTGTGGTACAATCCATCCAGAGTTCGGTGCAATGGACCAACGCTCCTCATTTCTGAAATGTGGGCCCCACCAAACAGCCGGACCGGCCATCACCTAATTCCTCCGGCTAAAATTTAGGTAGACGGACCATTCCATCGGTCAAATCCGTTGAACGTTGACCGGATTAGACGAGTTGGTTTCAACCGACGTGTCGTGGTGTGGGGCCCACCGAAAGCCTCTTTTTCATCCGTTGTTTGCTTTTGTCAACAAAAGTAGGCTTCTTTCGCGCTCGATTCAACCATACACTCTTTTGTTATTTGTTATATCATCCGAACCAATCAACGGCTGAGAAATTTCAAAAGTGGGGTTTGATATGACCACTAACCAGCACCTTTTCCTTTTGTTGACTTGAGGGAAGGTTGCTCAGCAGCTCCTCGGACTGGGATGCGGATTAGCTACGGACAGGTTGAGTAGCGAGACTAGCTACTGAAGTGACGTTACCAAGTTCTATGGCCACACCATGATGTATGTGTTGTATCCACACCGTCTATTCATTTGGAGAGATTATTTTAGAGTACGAGCCAAAGAATGAGGCAGATCCAAAGATCTAGTGGACCCCACCACAGAAATCAGTGGGGAGATTGATGCCCACCGTTGAAACCAATCAGTGGGTCGACCATGATGTTTATTTGTTAAGACATATATGAAAGGGAAAACAAAAATATCAGCTTGATCGAAAAATCCCGTGGCCTCTAGAAGGTTTTAATAGTAAGCGTTCAATCCCCACTGTTTTCTGTGGTGGGTCCACTCAAGCTTTGGATCTGACTAAATCTTTGGACCCTGCCTTAAAATGATCTCTCAAAATGGATGGACGGTGCGGATAAAACACATACATCATGGTGTGCGCCACAGAACTTGGTGACGTCACTTCAGTAGCGAGTCTAGCTACTCAACCTGTCAGCAGCTAATCCGCGTCCCTTGGACTGAATCTTACGGGGTCCATCTTAGTTACTTGTGGTTCAAAATATTTACTGCCATGAGATGGTCCTGATCATGACGTCCATCGACTGGGAAAATAAATGGGTATAAAGATGAAGGACAACTATCAGACGGATGAGATCATTCGACCAGTGTCATTTTTTGCCAAGTGACCAATCAAGAGTGGGCTGCACCTAATGAACGGTCCGGATAGATCTAATCTGGGACCAGTGGACCATTTCTCAATGCCTAAACGGACGGGGATTGCCTGCCACCCACTTCCTATGGGATTGCTTGCCACCCACTTCCTATGGTCTGAAACTGGGTGGATATATCTAATCCACCCCGTCCATCCATTTGGCCAGCTCATGTTTCCCCAAATATGAAAGATCCGAACTCATGTGGGCTAAAAGACAGGAAAAAGTGGGGAGGGAAATACCTACCGTTGAAAGTTTGAAACCTTCCCGGATCCAATAATTTCCGTCATAGCAGCTTACGAAACAAATATACACGGCTGAAAAAATTCGTTGAAGTTTCTTAACCGTTGAACCGTTTCTAAAATGGCCACGCAGCTACTGAGAACATGTACAAGATCAGACCCTCCCTGATATGGACACAGCACCAGTAGGCCACCATGGCAGAGCTAGGATAACGTGTACATGACCTGCCTTGTACACGTGTGGGCTTAGCAAAGCTCGATAAGCTCACACGGGTGTGCCAACATGGCGCATGACTATGAGATCCAATCCATCCATCTGGGAAATCGCTATATCAAATGGACCACGGACAAAGTAGCAACCGGTCCAGATTCCAACCGTACATGTTCTAAATATCATGTAATCAATGTAACTTTTATAGGCTGTTCTTCTCTTAGGATGATATGCCACCAAGTAATCATGCAAGCCTCTACAATCTTAGAAATTTGATTGCTAGCGGAACATTTTTCATTTTATCTACTCATATATTCCCAAAAGTAAACCGTCCACCAAAAAAACCAAAATGGTTCGTCCCAAAAACACATGTTACAGAACTACCGATGTATCTTTCAATTCCTTTCTAATCTCCATCTCCTGCCTCCACATAATGAATAAATCAAAAGAACTCAAAGAAGCCCAACAGACCTGAACTTGGACATGAAGCTATTCCACAAAAAAAAAAAATTAAAAATTAAAAAAAATAAAATAAAATTAAATAGCAATCGGGTGACGAAGGAAGAGATGATCCACCTACTCCGAATTTGGGAGAACCATTCCCCATTTTTGGAGATTATCCACAGTAAAGACTCTTTTCCCGTCCAACTAACCAAGCGAACGCAGCCATCTTTGGGTGAGCACTGCAGGACCAAATAACTTTTGTAGCTTTTTTAGAATCCCCCAAGAATGGAGCATCTTATAGGACTAGACGAAAAACATTCAACTTTTCTGTTTACCAACACATCTTTTTCACTCATAATGGGGTGACATAAATTGATATGGTTACGCAGAGAAGCCATTTCCACCCCCTCATCCGTAAGGAATAATCAACAAGGGACCAAATCACGAGATCGCCACTCATCGAAAAGCAATGCACCACGGCAACATTTCAGTCCATAGATATACTAGCAATCCTCGAGAATAGAGATTGCAAGAATTCCTCCCTGAACCATACGTCTTTCTAAAAACAAATGTTCTCATCATCCCCAATTTGACACTGATTTAACATGATTTACACAAAAAAAAAAAAAATAATAATAAAAAAAAATAAAAAAAACCAAGCAAAAATTGAAAATACTCACTAGATCGAACATGTGGGATATATCCCAGTACTTGTGCATTTTGTATCGCGCGGGTGGGATACAAGACATATCATGGGATATATCGGCAAATATCGCCGATACTTAAGACTGGTTTGAAACCTTTTAAGCAAACAAGGGTGGTAACCCAGAGATAAATTATCTTTCCAAAATTCTTGATTTGGCTCGTAACATATAAAGTTTGGAGACGATAACGTCTTTGTACCATCTGAAGTCTTTGTACCATGGGTGAGAGATTTTACATCGAAGATTTATCAGTTGCTCACGTGTCTTTTCCCCTAGATCATCAATATTTCTAACAAAATGGGTGAGAATGTTTAGACATGGGACAAAATTTTGATCGTGGATGACTTCTCCTTGTTTGTTATGGAGAGGATTGCCATCATTATCTACTTTTACAGCATTTATTATGGTCTGTTTCTGGATGTGAGAGAGGTAGTTATCCCGCCAACCTCAGAATCTTGAAGTAATGAGTTGAAGGATTTGGGTTGAGTGAGACTGTCGGCAAGACATGCATGGGTGTACATGAACATCCTATGATAAACCCCTAAAATTTGATATTCAGATAGTCTGTCGATATTCCATTCATAAATGGCTCCAGAGTTGTATTGTCGATCTCCTCATCGGTCACCTATTGTTTCTCTCAAATTGAAGGTCGATAGGGCTAGGTCTTTGGTAATAATTCCTTGTTTTCCCATCTCTCATCTTTTCAAGTCGATGTATTTGATGCTTCGGAGAAGCAGGTAGAAATTTGAGAGATTCATTTTATTCGAGATATGCTATATCTGAAGCTGATTCAGATAAGCTTTTTCAGAATCCTTGTCCTTTAGGGAAGAGATTTGCTCCTTTCCTCTAGAAAACTCTGAAGAGTACAATCGAGACAACAATGCGTCTTGAAAATTGCTGCCCTTTTTAAATTGGCGCTTTTCTAAAGTTACTTTATGGGTGCTGGTGATAGAGTTAAAAGGAAGAATTGTAGGAGGTCCTTGAGATGACCCTAGCAAAGATAGTTCGCATTTCAGAAGTTGTTTGATCTTTTGAGTTTGTTATCCTATTGTCTTTAAGTGAATGTTTGTGAAATTCTGTTGTTCAATCAGATGAGCCAGATGATCTGTTGTGGCTATTTAAGTATTGTCTTTGCTTAAATATATTGTCATTTTTCAGGGGCGAAGCTATGCATGCTTTGTATTTTATGGTTTCAAAAGGGGGATGATGTGATTGGGATTGTTTTCAAGAAGTCGTTTTTGAAAATTTTGTGACGGAGGGCTGTGAATTTTTTAGAATGGAAATGTTCAGGGAATAGGTTTTAAACCATTCAGAAAAGAGGATATGCCTCTTTTCTCGACACATGTTGATACCAAGGTGCTCGAAATGCCTCTCTCTTCGTTGGTAAAAGACCAAAGGAAAGAAGTTCTTAGGGGATAACTATTGAAGTCTTGTCTCAATAATTCTTTGTCTAGGACAAATTCCTAATCATCGACCTTCAACATGTTTTTTTTTTTTTTTTTTTTTTTTTTTTTTTTTTTTTATATTGAAGTCTGCTGGATTGAAGGTCTTGACAGAGCTCACCACTATTCATAGAACCATAAGCCGACTCCAATGGAGATTCCATCTTCATCAAAAGAAGACTTAGAAGAAGACAAAACCACCTTGAAGCTTGGAATAGCAACAGGGCCATCCTTCAAACTTCTGAAACAATAAATTTTGTCAGTGCATGATCGACTCCACCCTCCCAAGGACACGATGCCAACAAAAGGACAAGATTCCCTCTATTATCAAAGATTTCGTGGTTCCCCTCTTTCTCTAAAGCATCTCTTAAAGAAGACGACGACAAAAGTGAAGTAGTCTCGCAAAAGCCTTTCCGACTTAGCCTCATCAGCTCAGCCATGTTAAAAGCAGAAATGATGTGGCTAGTCAATGCAGCTTTATCCAAGATTATGCGCCACTCCTCATATCGATGAATCTCATATTTGAAATAGAATTAAGTCCACAGATTTGAATCATGTTAGAGTATGGATTCACCTCTATAAATTGGGTATTGCTTATGGGAAAAGGCAGAGTTCAAAAGAGAGTTACAGGTTCTAGTGTTAAGTATCTAAGTGTTTCTCTGGGTATTTGAGTGAGATTTGTAACAATTGCAATAGTGTTCTAAGAAGTCTAAGTTTGAGCGTCTTTATCTGAGAGCTTAATTATGTAAGAGTGCTATTGTCAAGTTTGAATTGTTATATTGCAAGAGTTCCCGTTGATCCTATTGGAATTGGAAGTATCAAAGCCAAGTGGGTGTTCATCAAGTATAAACCTTATTTTACTACACATTGTTACTCTCAAGAAGACCTACTTGTAAATATTATCTAGATTACTGCTTATCTTGATAAGGGATAGAACTCTGTGACCTCTGCGTCGCAGTTCAGCCACTCGCCGTCCATCCTAGTAGGCATCCTGCTTTTCTCCTGTTGACAAGTCACTTTGTCCAAAACTCTTAAAGGATAAATGGATAAACCTAGACGATCTGCTTCTAGCAGACAGTCCTCTACTCGAAAACCATATACTCAATTTTTCCATTCCTTTTCTTAAAAATCTTCTCATTCTGATGATTCTTCTTCTCCACAAGACCCACCCCCACCTGCAGTGCTTCCCCTGGCCAAAACAAGCTCATCCCAGAATCCATCCCTCTCAGCAGCCACATTCGGCTACGCTGCAGTAAACAGCCACTCAAAGCCATCAAACACCCCTGACAGCAAGACCATCAAAGAGAATTTCCCACCCCCAACACAAGACCTTCTTCCATGTATATTTGAAGAATCACATAAAGAAATTAAGTAATCAATAATTTATAGACGGAATGTAACATTTTTTTTTTATTATTTTTTTACACACACACACCCCCATGCACTCACGCCACACGCACACACACCCAACACATGCACGCCGTGGGATTTCACCACTGTGGGTACTCGAACCCTTCACCCGGTGTTGAAACTCCAGGGAGTCTACCACCCGGGTAAGAGTAAGGACCCAGATGGAATGTAACATATTCACACACAACTGGTAAACTACGAGCTATACATGTGCAAGGAAAACAACATGCATTCTAAGTTAACATTGTTCAAAGCATTTCAATTCCCATAAACTTATCCCCAAAAGTCCACTTCCAAACCAGTCATCTCATATGCATGCGCATGCACACAAATTGCAATTGTGAAACTCAGTCCTTTTCAACCAATAAAGAAAAAAAAAGACAAAATTGCATAGCTTGTAAGGAAAAAGAGCAAAAACACAGACTACACTTCTAATTGAACTTGAACAATTTCTATCTTGAAATATGGAGCCCACCATTCTAATGAATGGACATTCTATCACTCACATATTAAAAGGCATTCTACCATTTCAATATGATGACCAAGGACCTGTTCAGTAGACACCTGATTATGATTGAGATCGTGAGCTCCAATACATAATTATGATTGACAAAAATGAGACGAACCCATCTTCAGGCGTCGACCAAACAGGCCATTAGCTGGCTATCTGAGCTAATGTCATAAGTACAAATCCAACAAAATATTGGTTTTAACTTAACAAGCACTGCTTCTAATAAAGATATTGCAGAGAAGTAGGATTCTATGATCTCTATAATCCAAAAGCAATCATCATCTAAGAAAAATGGGAAAGTTGACATAAAAATAGCAAGAAATACAGATTGAATCAGACAACTCCACTTAAAGTAGTATATTACAAGGTGAATGTCTAATGGCTGTGAATTTCTTGTTTTTTAAAATTAGAATATTGAGTACCTTGAAGAAGAATCTTGTAGGACCCAAGAAAGAGTCGCAGCAATAATGACAATCCAATTGAAGAAAGAAATCAGATCAAACAAATCCATCAATCCGGGGCTCCAGAGCATGCCCAAACCAATTCTGCTTGTTTGAGCAGCAACTCCCAAGCGGGCATGGCGGAAGCCACCACCACCTCTTCTCAGACATATCATACATGAGCACAAGCAATGACCCCGTCTTGCGAAACCATATCTTGCCCCGACGATCGATGGTCTCGAAATGATGGAGGATCCCATGACTCAACTTATCAAACAAATGATCAGGCATGAAGCAAATCCCACGCCACTGCTTCCCATCTCTATCAAACTCCCAAATTCCAATCCTCTTCATAACTCCAACCTCCTCAATGCCACCAACCAACACCAACATCCCACAATGCACCAAGATATGCGAGCAAGCAACAGACGGCATTGTTGCTTCTACAAGACTCCACGTACCGTGTTTCAAATCGAATGCCAGGAGATTATCTGGACCATGGCTCAAGCAAAACAAGAACCCCTCCAAATACACGGCATTCCCCAGCATCGCAAACCGCCCTTCAAACTCTCCCTTGGCCTCCCACAAACCGGTTTTTGAGTCATAGACTTGTGAATAGACTCTATCCACAGTGCTAACAGCAATGATCTGGTATGATGACTCTTCTTCGATTATGGCAACAACATAAGGCCAAATGGAAGGCAACATTGAGGGCAAAGTTCCGTATGTTTTTGTGAAAAGATTGAAAACTACCTTGGATCCTTTTCGGTCCTCAGCCAGTACAAGGCCGCCATCGGACACTAGAGTGTGGCGAAGCTTACAGCAAGTGCCGGGGCACAAAGACCAGATATGCGACAGGGGAATCAACACCCATTTGTCGTCCGCCGGATAGTAAGCGGCCGCAATGTCTTGATGGGTGAAGTCGGCAAAGAGAACAAAGTAGAGATTGTCTTCGTGGGGTACCTTCTTGTAGGCGGAGATGAAGGGCCCGGATTGGATGATGGATTTCCACGTCTTGCAGACAGCTTTCATTCGGAGAATGCTTGAAATTGGCAGGTAGGAGAAGATGTTCTCCCAAATGTGATAGGGAATAAGCTCCCATGTAGAGAAACTGAGATCGGATTTCTCCGTTTCAGCTGATGTATCCATTGACGGATTGCTTTGCATGGGATCTTCTCAATATTTGAAGAAGACCCCGGATGGGTATTGCTGTGATAATGAAAATATTGAAGGGTATTTGGAGAAAACTGATGGGAATTGAAGAGATATGCAGAGGTTGAAGGATTTCCCAATAACCCAGATCGCAAATCGATGAGATATTGTAGAATTGAAGGATTTTTCGAGAACCCAAATGAAAATTGCAGAGATTGAAGGATTCTTCAAGAACCCAATTGAAAAAAATGATGAATTACAGAAATCAAAGGCCTTTCTTTCAGAACCCAGATGGGAATCGATGAGAAATTGCAGAAATCGAAGTTCTCTTTTGGGTTATCCAAAAACCCAAATGAATAGATGATAAATTGCAGAAATCAAAGGTCTTGTTTCAAAACCCAGATGGAAACCGGCGAGAAAATGCAGAAATCAAAAGTTTTTATAGAGACCCAGATGCTAATGGATTAAAAATTGGAGAGACTGATAGGAAACAATGGGAAATTGCAGAGACAAAAGGGCTATTCGGAGAACCATGTTGGAAATTGCAGATCTTGATGAGGGCTTTTGATTTCAGATGAGAATCGATGAGAAATTGCGGAGAGTCCTGTAGTGCAAGGGATGAGATTCGCAGTAAAACAGGAAGAGGGCTTCTCGCCTCTCTTCACCATTTCGCTTTTACTCTCTGTCATTTGTATATCGTGCTTCAAGCCGTGCTAAGCCCACGTGCAGCTCGTAACCGTGCGAGATCGTGTCAGTCGACTAATTAAAAACTGTGCGGATTCGGTACAACCCTCACCAGGGCAGCAATTAACCAGACAGTAACGGTCCTCTCAGCGTCTCTGTGGGGCCCACCTTGATGTATATTTTTTATATCCACTCCGTCTATCTATTTTTACATATCATTTTACGACATGCACTCAAAAGGGAGGCAGATTGAACATTCAAGTGGACCACATCATATGAAGCATTGTGGATTGAAAGCATGCCGTTTAAAAAAAAATTGGGAGGCACAGGAGTTTTGAATTAAGCTGATATTTATGTTTTTTCTCTTTATAAAAGTCTATGTAACCTTATGAAAGGTTGGATGTCAAATAAACATTACAGTGGGCTAGAAAGTTTTCAACGGTAGAAATTCAATCCCACTACTTCGTGTTGTGAGGCCCACTTGAGCCTTAAATCTGCCTCATTTTTTGGCTCATGAAATAAAATCATCGGTCAAAAATGAATGAACGTGAACATATACATCACAGAGGCCCCACAGATATCACAGGACCGTCGGTCTCTAGGTCCTTGTGGGGCTAGTACTCAATCCACACACAAAACAACAACGAGAAAAAAAAAAAAAAAACACACGGATGAGGTGATGCCTGACCAGCGAATAAAAACATGAACAAGATCCAAAATTCACGTGAGGCATAGCATAGGAGACATACATCAAGGATGGAAATGCCCATAGTTGAAACATAGATTGGCCTAGGATATAACTCGTCGATTGTAATCAACCCATGTATAAGCCATTTTAGATAGTGCCTGATTGTCAACTTCCATGATAGTTTATTACACTGCACTTATTGGAGTTTTGTCCCATGTCTGAAAAAAGGGGTTGGCAGCCAGCACCAAACTTGCATAACTTTCATCATGAATCCGAACAATACAACGTTCTGAGCTCATTCTAACTAAAGGTTGGGCCCTTGATAGACTGCGATGGCATAACAAGATTCATGTAGTGGACCCCAAGTAATATCTGTCATTGGAGTCAAAAGTTAGAACTTGTCTATTTAGGCTAGTCCATCAGAAAAATCATGGGCTTGGTCCAAATCCGGCAATTGCCAACTGAGTCAAGAGTACGAAAGACTGGAGCATTGCATTTAACCGATCTTTTGTCCTCGAGGTGAATTCAAATTTCAGGAAATTCATTAGTGCTGAATTGAGGTTGCAGAGTATGAAAGAAGGCTTGGTTCACGACCACCTCTTCTCCAAGAGTAGTCAGGCATAGGAGAAGGATTTTTTGGAAAAAAAAATAAAATCAAAGGGTTGGCCCATGAGAAACTCACCTTAGGCTCAAGACAAAAATTGTGGGGCCACACCTTAGAATCTAAAAATGGTGGTCCTGAAAAGCCATTTATACAATGCTGCAGGTTTTATCCAAGAACTAACATGGACTGCTACCCATAGCAGAGCCATCTCGTCCTTAGGCCATAGCGCCAACTCCACCTTAGTATCTAAAAATGGTGGTCCTGAAAAGCCATTTATACAATGCTGTAGGTCTTATTCAAGGACTAACTTGGACTGCAACACATAGCAGAGCTGTCTCGTCCTAAGGCCATAGCGCCAACTCCCTGCCAATCGCGCCATGCCTCAAACAGGTGGTGCCAAGGCCTTGTGGCAGGCACTACCACTACTCCTGGCTATCTCCTTCCCTAGACATGGCGACCTGTGCCTTCCCTTTTTAAGCAAATGGCAGTGTCTCTAGGATGAATCCTTTTGTTCTCTACCACTTGCCATAGTTGCATTCTCTGAGATGGGCAAAGCTGCAGGCTTGGGAGTTGCTCTCTCCATCTAGCTACTCTCTCACCAGTAGCACCAAGTGCTAACAGTTCACATCCAAACGACATGAGCCATGACCTCTCCATCTAGATACTCTCTCAAGCAACACCAGGCATACCTCGTCCAAACAAATGGGCTTGCACTCTCTCGCCTATCAGATGGTGCTAGCCTCTAATTACGCGCCAGATGCTACCAATGGGCCATCCAGCCCGGTGGGCCTGTTGCCCCCAGCTCAGACTCTGGACTGCGTTAGACTGGCATTTTAAGCCCAAGAAGCCCGAGAAGGCACAGCTCAACATGCCCGTTTAAATTCATGGTTGGCCTTGGGATTAGTCATCTATAGCCAAGCCCAACTCGCTTAAAACACATATTCACAAAAAAAAAAAAAAAAAAAAAATCCCATTCCCATTGTCATACCCCTCCCACCATTCCACTTTCACCAAGGTTTTCAAAAGGAGGTAATTAGGTATTTTTCTTTTCATTTCTCTTTTATCACATATTTTTTGGAATTTGTGTGGGCCAACCCTAGACAATCCAAATAGCTTTCCTTTCAAAGTAGCCGTTGCATATGGATTTAAATTATGGTACTTGTATTATGTTAATGAATGTGATATGGGCCTACATAGACTAACTTAGATGGGTTATTTTATTCTAGGGCATAGAGGGATCTTTGCTTTTCTTATCAATGGTATTTCTATAATTATGGAACTTCATAAGATAAAAGAAAGAAAATGATGGTGTGAACTTTAACTTTAGCCCATTCCCCTCTCTACATTATTTTCTCCTCTATCTTCTTCTATATTCCACGTCTCTTACCACTATTTTAAATGGTATCAAAGCTTTGTCATTTTCTTGTTTCTTTTCTTTTTTCCCTTGAGCCCGTTTGGATTCTACCAAATAAGTTAGTTTTTCTACTTACTGCAGTAGATAAGTGACTTAATTTTAGATTAGTTTGGTTTATGATTAGTTGTAAATAACTTTTTTACTTAAAAAGTACATAATCACTTCAGTTAATTTTTTAGCTTTTCTACTTTTCATAAGTTGCTGAAGAGATGCATATGGAGAGAGAAAGAGAGAAGCTTATAAGTATGTTGTTTGTCAAACATACTTATCGTCTTAATAAGTAGAAACTAAGATAAGCTACTTGTGGAATAAGTAGCTTATCTCAACTTAAGATCCAAATGCCCCCTTAATGTCCCTTATCTTGCTTGTACTGAAATTTTCTTATGAAACATAGGATTTCTTTCTTGTTTCTTGTGTCGAGCCTCTTATAATGGTCCAAGTGTGCATAGACGAATGAAGACATCAGCTTCTTGAATGATATCACCTCATGTGTGATCATTGCAAACATGTGGACTATTTGCCCTTATCCGATGCCATGTTTGTCACTATATTTCTTCATGGCCGGTTGACATTAGTGGACATGCAAATTGTTACTTCAGTTTAAGGTGACGTGTGCATCATATGAAGTTCTCACGTGTGGTGCCCATCGATTGTGCTAGGTTAGCCTGCATTTGTGCTTGGGAGGTACTCTTCTTTAATTTGTCATGGAGATAAACGGTAACCCAAAATCTGAATTTATAAACCCATTCTTGATCAAACACATTCGATTCCATCCAAATGCACTGATAATGATGCACACTTATCCACTTTTGAGATCGAACATATTTTTCTTTGCAAACATGATCGATCAAAGCCTGTTTGAAAATATTTAGTATATTATCTTATATTATTTTTCAAAAGATTCATAGAAAAAAACTTGTACAGTCCATTCCACCTATTTTAGTTCCTAAGATGTGGAATGTGTCACCCATCTTTCATGTCATAATCTAACGACAACGAATGATTAGCAGCACAGATCATTTATAAATAAATGCCAATAAGAAGAATGACATACAAGATAACACGTGAAAAATCTTCTTAGATATCTTCTCAAGAGACAATATGGCCTTCTTTCATTAAAACTGAAGGAAATCTTATGGTTGGAACTTCATGTACCATTGTCATGAAGACTTTCAGCCCATATAATATGTAATCAACAGATCCTCTTAACCCTTCACCTTTGAGACATGTAGATTTTATGATCCAAATAACATTCATGAATGCAGTTTTCACGTCTATTTGAAATATTTCTAGATCATATATACGGTGATAACTAAGATCATCCAAATAAAAGAGAATTTTGCAACAAGTGAGAATGTCTCCTCATAATTCAAGCACTTGATTTGAGTAAATCCATTTGCTACAAGTTTGCATTAGACTTGTCTATGTTGCCATCCAATTTCCTTTGATTTTTCATAACCATTTCTTTCTAGCAACATTTTTCCTAGGTAGCAGGTCATTGAGTTTCTGGCATTGATGTCCATGGCCTCAATCACATACATTTAAGAGGTATGAATAACAAGATGCATAAAAATATGGGAGGATGTAGTGCAACTAAAAATAAAATTATGTCATGTGATTTAGATACCTGCAAATGCCATAGAATACACTAGAAGCATGTAAACGGATCAAGTTTAATAGGATTGCAGACAATTAGTTACAACCTTGAGAGTGGTTGACAATGGACAGCAAGAAAATTTTCAAAACACTATGGTATTATAATTCTTATATAGGAACAATTGACATACCGAGCTTATAGGATCAAAACACATGATCTGATTTTTCAATTCCTTTCATCTTACCAAATACAAATTGCAAGAAAGTGCAAAACACGGTGCTAAGGGATCTTCCTCTACTACGAGATCTGTGCGTAGTTCAAGTTCCAGCCTCTTAACTGCAAAATTTGCATAAAAATAACTTCACACCTAGATCCTTTTGACTTCCATAAAAATGAAATGAATCACTCTCGATATTCACTTGTCACAATTACCTTCTCAACGGCATCGGATGTGACTGAAAGGCCTTGTCCATCCTTTAGGGATTCAACACGAGCCCTTACTAGATGGTTCTGTTCTACAGCCTGAAATTCAAGGGATGCATGAAGCAGAGGAATTTGATACAACATCACTATGGATAGAATTTTATCACAAAAAAGGAGCATAGCTTGCTTGATGTATTTTTCCCACCTTCTCCAACATGCTTGTCAACTGATGGATTTCATTCTTCTTGGCCCTTGTCACCTCTTCCTTGAGATCTCCTAAATTCGTCCTACATTTCAGTCACATACCATTGTTAAACTAACATTGAAGCTTTACGATTGTTCAAATGCATTATTTTCTAGAATGATTGCTTTTTCTGGTGATGCTAAGATTCTCATACTCATAAATTCATATCCAACTACTCATAATCTACTATAATCCAAAACCAGTGCATTTCGCGCCCAATACGTACCAGTATCACCCATGAATGATATGGGTGTATCAGTCCTGTATCAGCCCGAAACACCCCGATACAGGGTGATACAGGGCGATACGTAACAGTATCAGTGGTGAATGATACATTATGTAACACGCCCATTTCAAACCTTACTGATACTATGTGATATAAAAATTAAAAAATAAAGATAAAAAAAGTAAAATACATAAATCACATCTACAATGAGCTAAAACTAACAAGATCTTTACTAAGCGCACACGCATGTGCAGTAAAGCTCATGGACACGCCACAAGTGTCAGCATGGCACATAGGTGTGAAATCCAATCCATCAATCAGGTTGGTCCGACCCTTCATATGTTTTTCCAAAAATAAATCTGGTCCACTCAGCATGTGGACCCCAATATTGGAAACAGATGTATAGGTTAGAAACTTCAGCCAAGTTTTTCAGAGCCATACATTTGTTTTGCAAATTGTGGCCCAACCGAATTTGCATCAATATAATGGTTCCTTTCTGATGGATGGATTGGATCTTGGACCTATCGTGCCATGTTGGAGCATGCATTGTGTGTACATGAGCTTTATTGCACACATGGGTGCAGATAGCAAAGCTCAACTAACAATGGTCTATGGATACTCCAGAGTTCTTTTCTCTCTTTTTTTCTTAAGGTAACTCAGTATATTAGCACCAAAAAGAAGATAGAAAGCCTGAGAAAAACTAGGGAATGATGAGAGATCATCCCTCACGCTCAGGCACAAACTCAAAGGCAACAAAACAACAGGTGAAAAAACAAGGATAGCCCCTGAAAAGCACAGCTGAAAAACAACCATCCATTCAGGATGATAAGCTAGATTACATGCCAATAAAAGAATTACAATCCCTCATAAAAGGTCAGAGGAGATCCCTCTAAACTCGAGATACGGAAAACCCAAGAAATTATCACCAAGAGAATTTCCTAATAGCTGCTTTAAAAAGCATATATTTGACACTATAGAGTCTAAAAGAGAATATTAGGCTTTTACTTTCGTATGTCCCAAGTGTATGTCAGTCAATTAACCATCTTGAACTTGTGCTTTAAAATTAAACACTACTAGCAAGGTAAGAGAGGGAAGGAAAACATAAGCAATATTCAAGGAGGTTGGAGGGCAAAGAGTGTGTGTATGTTACATGTTTAAAATTAATTCAATAATCAGAACACGTCTTAATTTTTTATTTATAAGAAAAGAAAAGCTTGACCCCAAAAAGGCAAGAGTCCGGGACAAAAAACAATGATGATGCTGACATTGTAAACAAAAAAATATATATTTAAAAAAAAAAAAAATCAATTTTTTACATTTCTAGTGGAGCAATGTTTTACTCTATATTAGACGAAAATTACTTGTCTGCAGACAGAATGTCAAGCCTCTGCTCTTCCACAAGCTGCTCTACTGTATCAAGAGTATTGCCAACCTGCAGTTAATAAAATTTAAAGCAATCAATACAAAATATGAACTGCAATTTGAAAATACAAATGGATAAGCATTTTTATTCTATCATTAGGTAATGTCTCCTGTACAAGGAAATTTTTGCATACCATAATGATGGCACTTAAAATATTTTTTTTATCTCCTAAACAAAGCTACCAATATTGTGAATAAATTTCAGTTCCATCAATGAGGAAGAAGGCTGCAAAAACATTTGTGCATACATTCAATCAACATTTGTGGCAATTTCACTACCTCAATCCATTTGACTTGTTTCCTATTTTCAAAAACATCGTTTTGGCCATAATTTCTTGAAATGCAATATTATACAAATTTTGGTTGAAAAGGTGAAAACCAGAAAATTACAGTAATAAGCATGTCATGTTGTATGAAATATTTTGGAAGAAATTCCTTTACGTACTGTATTTAAGCTCATCGCCCATATACATGATCAACGAAATGGACTAAATGGTATTCTCTGAACATCATTAAATGGTTTAACAGATAGTGAATATCCTTCTTAACGCACCAGAAATTCCTGAAAATTCATCACTTCCTGTACAGATTATTGTCTGATTTTATAGATCGAATAGAATGAAACCAACATGACTTCATTAGGCAAAGTTTTTCATTGATGGTGTTGAAAGTACTGAGCAAGTAGAATTCGTCACTGCTCCTTCCCTTCTCGCATATTGGCTCGGGTTCAATCTGGGCATCCTTAGAACTCGAGTGTGGAGAATGTCTATTCTTGCCATTTGGTGGGCAGTCTGGCAAGAGCGGAATGACAGATGTTTCAACAACAGCCAGTCCTCGATGCATTCTGTGGGATCTCGGGCTAAAAAATTAGTTATTGAATGGGCAGCTGCTGTCCCGGGCCTGAAAGATTTTAATTTTTTGTTTCTTGGCCTGTAGCCTTCGGTCTGCTATCTCAGCAGTCCCCTTTTGTTCTTCCCCTTTTTTCTAATATATTCTAGTCACCTTTTTTTTTTTAAAGTACTGAGGATGAAAACTCAACAAACTTTATTGCAAAGAAAGAGTCATTACAGAAGAGGGAAAGAGTTCCTAGTACATAATTGGCAACCCATACCCTCTTCAGTCAAAGTATCAGAGATTGTTTGCCTGTCTTTTAATGTGGGTGAACAACATGTTTAGCCTATAGGCAATATCTCACATCTTGTTGAAAACAAAACACACCCCCATAGCTCAAAGTCCTTATGCTTGGCCCACCTAACAACATTTCCCAAGTCTCCTTCAACAATAACTGTCCTGGAGGGGGAAAAAATCCTGAGGTCTGCCGTCCAATATAGGCAGTGTTTTCATATGCAATTGCATATGCCATTTTGGTAGGTCAGACTGATACAACCTTACTCGGATTATTAAAATAATTAGTCCAAATTCGAGGATATCTCCTTGGCAGTTGCAATCAAGCAAAAGATTGTTGGGGAAAATTTATCATTTTCATTAATGGCTGAGAATTATATAAATAATTGTAGCATTCCACAAAATTCAAATTCAAACTCGAGACTAATCCACTACCCTACAATCAAGGCCAACTATTCCCTTGATTGTTAGACTACTATTTAAAACTCAAGTTGAAATTCAAAAATAACAAAAGATCTTAAGTGGAGCAACTAGGACCACTATGCTAATCTGAATGGTTTAGCCCACCAGTTGACCCATGGACTAGGCCCGCTCTACTGACCTAAATGATTTGGCCCACTACTTGATCCATAGACCCTAACATTCCCCACCCCTTGAGCAACAAACTTGTCCTCAAGGTTGGCATTGGAAATTTGTTGTAAAAGACAATCTTGGTCAATCTATAAAGCATCTGTCTTTTCCTCTTTGAAAATGGCTTTGGTCTCCTCATCCGATTCTCGCAAAAATAATTGTTGTGTTTTACATCGATGTCCGGGTGCAAACTTTTTATCACAATTATAACACAAGCCTTTTTCACGCCAATCCTGCATTTCAAGCCAATTGAGATGCCTCACAAGAGGCCCCTTCCTTGTATTGATGGTCGCAGAAAGTGGAGAAGTTGCACCCGAATGGAAGGGTGTGGAATTGCGACACAACTTTTGTAATCACCCTTCTTGCATGTGAGCCAAACCCCACCGTGGCCAGCATCATGGTAGGATGGCAAAGCTTAATGCCCACATAAATCTCCTCTAAGCTTGCAATAAAACACTCGACCAATGTTTGCTCAAACCATCCTTCCACGCAATTTGCCAACTTCTCGAACTACACTTGATACTCACCAACCATCCCCGTTTAACGTAGCTTTGACAAAGTCTTTGCAATCTAACGGTCTGAATAGCACAAACAAGGCCTCGACAAACGTGGCCCATTCTATTGTGGGATAGATATGTTCATACAATTGAAGCCAATGGTTTAGTTTGCCTTCCAAGTGAAAAGACGCAAGGAGCGTCCTATCCTCTTCTGGTGTACCTTGAAATTTGAAGAATTGTTCAGCACAATACAACCATTTCGTTGGGTCCAGCCCAACAAATTTTGGACAATCAACTCAAGCATATCATTCTCAAACCAATCCTCCATTGTTGATGTTCTTTCCATTTAAACCTTTCGATTCTGCATGGTCCTTGCTATTGTAGCGATTTTGATTTCGAAAGACATTATTCTGTACTAAGAGAGCTTCCATGTATTCTTTGAGTTCTCGCATAGTGGATTTCAATTCTCCCATATCATTCTCGACGATCGCCACTGTCTTCCATCTTGTGCTTGGGCATACCCAAACCTATCTCTGATACCAAATGATACGACCTTGCTCGGATGATTAAGATAAGTAGTCTATATTCGAGGACGGACCGTCCCTCCTTGCAATCAAGAAAAAGATTGTTGGGGCAAATTTCTCCTCCCTCCATTAATGGCTAAGAATTACATAAATAATTGTGGCATTCCACAAAATTCAAATTCAAACTCAAGGCTAATCCACTCCTACAATCAAAGCCAACTATTTCCTTTATTGTTGTACTACTATTTTAAATTTAAATTTCAAATTGAAATTCAAAGATAACAATAGATCTTCGATGGAGCACTCTGTAGATCTGAATGGTTTGGCCCACCAGTTGACCTATGGACCAGGCCTACTCTATTTGACCTTAATGGTTTGGCCCACTAGTTGATCCATGGACCCTATCACAAACCCCATGCACCATGATGGCATATGCGATTTTCTAGCCATTAGGCATTATACGATCACACAAGCTATGTTATGCAATTTGTCCATTGCATACACAGTATGTGATGACATTCTAACCCTTGGGAGATAATTTTATTTTTTCTTCCCTTTCTCACCCCTTTTTTCCAATGATGGTAATGATGATGGTGATGCCAATGATGGTGGAGATGTGCCACATTGGATTAGGAATCGATGTGTATACGTATATCCTATTTTGAATTTTTAAATAATTTTGAATGTATAATGTATTTCTCTATAAATAAAATTTCTATTGTTTTTTTTCACAGTTTTAAGTATATCTATCAATTGAGTACCTATTTTATTAGTTAACAAGTTATAGTCTAATAGTCTAATCGAGGTCCTGTAATAAATATGACAAATATGAACATATTAATGAAATAGGTAGAGAAACAATTCCAAGCGCTTGTAGTAATTTTGCATTTCTTTAATAATTTTTTTCCTTTTTTGCTTTTTTCTCTGAATTTTTTTTTTTTTTTTAAAAAAAGTGTTCAAAGGGTTGTGACATATGCGCAAAGACCCCCTAGGTTGCTTAGGATGCTTATGCCATAGGACAACATTGAACATGAGGTCTGAAAACGGCATCCAAATACAAGCTTATCTATATAGATCATGTTACACTAAAGTGTTTGTCTACCCATATCCTAACTGCCTAAGGAAGTCAAGTTTGGGCCCTGTTGAGAAGTCACGGTACCATATTCAAGGCACTTGATCCAAATCCAATCAAGTTCAGGTACCACATGGCCCTCAGGAAATACACACATCAATACATATATAAATAGTGAGAGAGAGAGAGAGACGTATTGGAGAGAGCAAACACATTATTAATATAAGAGGCGTGTGGCAAACCCTAGTGGGTTTGCCACCACGTGGCTGCAGTAGGATATCACACCTCCCCTCATGTGTGAGAGAAGGGGATGGGCAGCGCACCCCACTGAACTAAAGCCACACCTCTTTTATCTCTTATAGATGTGATAGAGAGAGGACTTGGGTGCAAGTACAACGAAGTGAGGAATGATGAGAGAGAGGATGGTGCATATGTTCATTCAGAAGTATAGTACAGCACAAAGAATGAGAGAAAAGAGAGGAAAGGGAAGAGACAATAGGGAGAAAAGAAGTAGGGCTCACTCCAATGCTTCATCGGGTCACAATCACCAACAAACAATCGCTATCGTTAGATTAGGTAAGTGAGTAAGCTCATTTTCCCATTTATGTGGTTGACTTGAGCAGGTCACCAGATTTCACATTTCAGCTCTCTGAAGTGGTCATCACATGAATATGTTAATCGATCCGTTAGAACTCGAAAGGTAACGTGTCACATTATCCCTGCCAAATAGTGTTATCAGAGAGTTGATCTATGTTCACATCGAAATCCACTTTGTCATCTCGGAATCACGTTGATCAACTCTATGATCCCACTATTTGGCACCAATATTAAAATAAGAAGACGACGAAATGGATTTCGATGTGACTCTTTATTGTCCTACACAAGTCACACAAGCGCAAGAATATGCAAGAATCGATGTGTCTACGGTCATCGTGACATACACATGCCATCTCATGACACTTGTCCAAGGCGACAGAGCACTCGTACATCACGGAATTATTAAATTTATTGTGTGCGAATTGAACTATTACAACATGGTGCACTATCACACATAAATATCATTGCGCACTTATCATGTTGCCACATGTCTATCCAGGGCCGTTATTATTAGAATGGGTTAATGATCGATCCACTAGATTTCATATGAGGCACAAACCTCGAGAGTGAAATATGTGAGAGCCGTGTGTGTATGAAGATTTGGATACGCCCTATAATTTATTGTGGGCATCGCCTAACCATTGCCATGGACAAATTCCTTTATTTTCTTTTTAGATTTTGATCGCTTTTGCCACACCCAATTAGGTAAGTGGAGCTTTTGGGCCGAACTAATAATGATTGTATTACCTTTGCGTCAATAGGTCTGAGTGGCGTCATTTGGACCACTGATGATGATTGTGCGTGAATAAATTTAAAATAAATGGTCTCGGGTGGTTTCTTTTATGATTGACCGATATTGGACCCTCTCACATGATTTAGCGACAAAGTAATGGCATCCAAGTTCGTTGTTGCCCATCTTTAAAAGGAAAGAAATTCGTTGGGAACAACTGTGATGACTAGCTTAAATCAATTAAGATTCTTTTACCTGAAAAGATGAAGAGGACGTGCTATACATTAGAGTTCGTAAGAAGTGAACCCGTGATAAAGAACAACAACATTCCTATAAAGAAATTGAAAATTGCACAGTAGAAATGCAAGAATCAAAGAAATAATAAAATTGTTGGGAACATCCTTCTCAGCTCCATGCACAAAGAATAGATCCCCAAATATCAAATTTATGGGATTGCTAAGGAAATGTGGGATGCCTAAATGAGTCTTGCCATAAAACATTGAACAGCCAAAATTAAAGTGATCCATATGGAGTTTGATGCATATAGATTTGAATGACAATTGCATGTATCATTAAGGACCAAATTCGGAAAATGGAGCAAATGATGACAGGTTTGCAAAATGTAGGTTGTGTTTTGATAGAGAATCAGAAAATTACAGACACGTTTCAATCTTTGCAGGATTTTTTGGCTCACATTAAGGACATCTTGAATCACAATGAGGCAATCAAGACATCTAAGGACCCGACTCGTCACTTAGAGCATGAACTTTAGATGTAGGTCATTCAGTCTGGAAGCTATGAGTTTTCCATTGTATAAAGTTGGAAAAGGAATACTTGCCCTAGAAGGAAGTTTTTAAAAGAACAGGCAAATAGAATCCTACCAACTATCAACCCAATCCACCCTATCATCCACATATTCCTCCACGTTTCTGAATATACCCACCTCTTTACCAACAACAACCACTTTATTATCAACCATCTTCACCTTGAAATCAACCATACCCACCTCGATATCAACTCGTGAAACCCCCACAGCCCTTGACACAAATGTTGACCCTGTGCAGCCAAGGAAAGATAACAAAAAAAGAGGTGAAGGACAAGGTGATGGTTCTTCTTTTATATGTGGAAGACAGGGCCATCGGGTCAGAACTTGTCCTGATAGCTAATGTAAATTTTAATGAATGAATTGCGTATTCAAAGGCAATAATGCATATGACGAAGGACAGAGAAGGTTTTGTGGGTTTTTTGTGTGGGTTTTTGGACCATCCCACATAGAAGCCACAAGCTTTACATGAGAAAGAATGCATCGAAGGGCATCGAAAGAGTTGGCGCTTATCATCTGGAGTCAAAAATACTCTATACTACTCAGAGGCAATATTTTTGCTACCTGACTGAGAAGGAATCTAAGCTCCATCACATATCTAGTCAAAGAAATTTTTGATACAAGATTTTGTAAAGACATCATCTCACTAACTCTCTACTGGTTAAGGAAAATGTTGTGAAAGATCCATATGTTTTTACGATGAGATGATGGACTGCTTCAATATAAAAAATATATATTCTAAAAACCAGGTGTCCAAGCCTATTATTGATAATCTAATGTTTAGTTGCATATCCAAGGTAGAGACCAATGCACTGGAGATGCTTGTGGGAGAAGATGAAAGCAGGTCGGTGGTTTGGCAGGTAGGCTCAGATAAGGCCCTGGGGCTAACAGTTTTACTATGGCCTTTCCTAAGGTGTTTTGAGTTGTGAAGAATGATATTTCATCTTTTACCAACAAGTTCTATGTAAGGGGAAAATTGGCACATTTATAGCCTTACTTCCAAAAAAACAAAAAAGAGGGTGCGAAAGAACTTGCAAATTTTCAGCCTATCAGCTTGCTTGGAACTCCATACAAGATTCTAAACAAAGTGTTGGTTAACCGTCTGAGAAAGGTGCTAAATAAATTATCTCATTCTGCCAAGGTGCATTAGTGAAAGGAAGGCAAGTATTAGAAGGAGCTTTAATTGCCCACAAGTGTATCAACCAAAGACGCCGATCACAAAAGTTGGGTATCCAATGCAACATAGATCTCAAGAAAGTGTATGATAATGTAGATTTGAATTTTCTGTAGTACATGTAACGGGAAATGGGCTTTAGGTTCATTGGAGGAAGTAGATACAGGTATGCGTTTCATCGGCAAAATAAGCAGTCTTAGTTTATGGATAACCTAGAGGCTACATCAAGTGTATCTACGGCCTCAAGCAGGGGAATCCTCTATCACATTACCTATTTTTCATGGTCACAGAAGCACTAAGTCAAATCCTTGCCAAAGCCATGATGGAGGTTCTGAAATAATCGATATAGAGAGGAACAGGATGAGTATGTCGCACTTGCAGAATACAAACGACACTCAAATTTTTTGTGATGAATATTTTAAAAAGACAGAAAAATCTGAGATGCATCTTGAAGAGTTCCGAAGACATCAGGTTTGAAGATCAATTACGGTAAATGTGAAATGTTGGGACCGAATGTCGACAGTGCATTACACGACTTGCAAACCCTCCCCATTTCACAAGTTGCAAAACCCAAATAAAGCAAAGGAATGATAATGGTGATTGTGCATGTTCAATAGCAAAATGCCTTCTTAAAATCTCTTTATTTCACAACACAAATACAATGAAAACTAAAAATAGAAATAGTAGCATATGCATACCTGTGTCTCCAGACATATTGAGTCAAATTCCTCCTATGAAATTCAAAAGAAATTGTTCAGATTCTCAGAACTTGGAAATTTATAATTTACATGCCATGCTAAATTATAATATTTACCAAAAATGAAGGGGAATAACAACAATGAACCCACACAAGAAAGACAATGGAAACTGGATTAGAACACTGCTGTATTAAATCTTTAAACCAGTATCGAAATTGCAAAGTATGGTACTATGTTTGTCAGTAGCATTTTTATTAGGGTTTGTATCCACCACTTCTTTAAAGCTTATCATAAAATTTTTGTATATGGTTACAATCACCCACTAGGGAGGGAAGGAAGAAGAAACAAACAAGCAACTTCCAATTTCCAAACAGTTGAAGGGTCCGAAAATGGTTAGTCAGGAAGCCCCGCTGATGAAGCTTCAACTAATCAAAAGATTTTTTTTCGTTTATTTCTTACACAAACTGAAAATCAGAAGCGAAAGCTATAGCCCCAAAATTCATTGATTGTGGTCGATGAAGGACCTGGAAATTCAAGAAAATAATGATGGCCTTAAATTTTGGCCCAAACGAACAACCATCCTCTGCAATTGTTCAAGGGATCATTCAGATTTGGGGCATTTGGATCCCTTGGATATTTCAATTACCAGGTATTGCAATGCCTGGTTATCATAATTGTTGGCAATTAATTTCATTCTTTAGGCAAACCCTTGTAGTAAGCACAGTGCCAGCAGTTTGGTTAGCCAACAAGCTGAGAATCACATGTGATCTGCAAGTTATTTATTTAAGAAGTGTCCCAATTAAATGGGCAAGTACGCCCACTCTTATACCTGATCAACTACAACTCTCAAATATAAACTGCTTATCATGCAATCAAAATGATGAGTGGAGAGGATGTTACCCATGTGAACAAAATTTGTGTGTGATCCACGATGGCAAGGGAAATAAACAGCCCATATTGATCATACTCTAATCATTGACCTAGACCGCCAGCATGTGGTTCTCACCCTAACCATTCATTAAATGGTTAGTGAAATGGACGCCTATATTAATCATACTACAAAAATGGTCCGATCATTAATCTAGAACATCCATCATATGGTCCCGCTGTTGATTTCCCAACCCTAAAAAATAACTTTCAACGAAGTATCTTAAATTTCCATTCAATGGATAAGCAAATGGACGGTCCATAATGATCGCGTCACAAATGGTCCAGTAGTTGAAATAGACTATTCATCATGTGGGACCAAGGTGTACCAAATCGGTTATGTATCAGTTGTAACGGCCGATACGTAATGGTAACGACCAAGTCCATTACATGATACGGGGGTAGAAATGGTGACCCCCCCAATTTTTGGCTTACCTCGGATCGGTTGTTACAAGGGCCATAATGGCCATTACGCCCCATAACGGTCGTTACTGCCCGTAATGGTTAGATCGTAACGGCCATAAACGTCTAGTTTTTTGTCCTTTTAAATTACGATTTTTCTCATTTTTTGGCATTTTTCTCTTTCAAATTCTTTCCGAAACCATTCTACTACAAATTCTAACCACTCTAAGCTTGAATATGAGGATCAAAACAAGTTATTTCAAGGATTTTATTGAATCGAAGCTCCGTGAGCCATTTTTCAAAAAAAAAAAAAAAAATCAAAAATAGGTATCTATACCTTTTTTTATAAATCTCTATTATTATGGTTCAATATGATGCATTATTTAAATTAGAACATATGAATGTGCATTTTACAAATTATGCAACTGATTTTCTTCTTCTTTTTTGGTATTTTTTTTATTTTCGGATTATTTTCGATCAATGTTTAAAAATTAGCAAACACCTACACATGTGAGATATTTTGATGTTAAATTCATTCTACTATATCTATCATTAGTATTTAGATAGTTAGAAATTTAAATCTAAGAGTTATAGTCAATTTCAGGCTATTAGATTCATAAATTCATCAAACCACCCGATATAGTTTTTTCACTAAAGAGTGGACCGTTAAACCACCATAAACATGTTCAAAATTATAAATGAATGCAAATTTAGAATTTTCTGGATTTAATGGAATTTTTTAGAATTTTAAAATATTAAAAAAAAAAAAAAATTAAAGGAAGAAGAAGAAGAAGAAGACCATTATAGGGGGCATATCAGCCATTATGGGCTGTAAGGGCCGATACTGGGCACCGTTACGCCAACCGTTACCACAACGGTACACCTTGTGTGGGACCCGCCATTGATAGTCCATCCCTCTGAAAAATCACTTCCATTGGATGATCCTCACTATCCATTCAACCATTGTCATCATCTAAGCCTCATCCTAACCAATTGGGAACATCCAAAAGAATTTTGTTCCACCATTCCAGTCACACTATCAAGGGCCATAATTTCTAGACCATAGGTCATCAAATCTTTCCTTGCCACATCCACCCATGTCCTTTTGGGCCTTCCCCTTGCCGTTTTAGAGCCTTCAATTTGCACTTACTCACTCCTAAGCAGTGCAATTCTTCGTCTCCGTTACACATGACCAAGCCATCCAAGTCTTATTACCTATTAGTACGACTCATAAGTTCCTTCAAATGCATTAGTTTCTAATTTTATCCTTCCAAATCTTTGCACTCACCCTATGAACATGGTGTTCCTTTACTGTTGAACATTCTATCCATAAAGCATGGCTAGTCTTATTGCCATCGTAAAATGTTTCCCCTCCCATTTGATTGGTACATGGAAATCACAATAAAACTCCATAGTCCATAGGCACATCCATTTCTTCCATATTACTCGAATTCTATGGACAACATCCTTCTCAATCTCTCCAATCTCATGAATTATTGATCCAAGATATCAAAAATGGTTATTTTTGGGAACTTTTTGATTAATAATCTTACTAATTTGGTAATTCCTCGTTTCCACTCTATTATTACCAAAGTTGCATCATGTATATTCTATTTTAGTCCGACTAATTTTAAACCTTTAGATTCTAAAGCACTCTTCCCTAACTCTAGCTTTGTGCTTACCCTCCTCATCTAATCAAAACTATGTCACCTGCAAACAACGTACACCATGGGATCTCTCCCTCCAAATGCCTCACTAGCTTATCCATAACCAATGTGCAAAAGTATTGGCACAATATTGACCACTAACGCAATTGGAAACTAACTCTTCTCTCCATTAATGGTCCTCGCATTTGTGATCACTCCCTCATAAATGTCCTTAATTGAGAATCCCTGCATTTGCGATCACTCCCTAATACATGTCCTTAATCATCTCAATATACTTGAAACTCCTTTCTTTCCCAACACCCATCAAATTAACACTCTAGGGACCCTATAGTATGCTTTCTCTAAGTCAATATAGATCATGTGGAGATCCTCCTCTCCCTATATTTCTCCATCAATTGTCTAAGTAGAAAAATAGCTTCAATAGTAGTCTCATAGAACTTCCTAGCATGAAGCCGAACTGATTTTCTGATATGTCCATCCCATGCCTTAGTCTTTGCTCAATCACTCTTAGTGCATCTTTGTGTCTACTTTAGTCTTATAAACAGGTACCCATTGTTTGAATTATCTCTGATATTATCGTTATGTCCAGCTTGGCGATACCGATAACACCGGTAGTATTAGAAATTCCAGGCATCAACAATGTATCGCTAAGTATCACCAACGTATCGATATCACCAATATTTTCAATTATGTAAATTCTAGACGTCGCTTATATTGCCAATGTATCGATATCGTCCATACTTTCGACCGCATAAATTCTAGGTAACACTTACATCACAAGTGTATCGACGATATTTCAATAATATAGCCAACATAGAGATATCACATAAAGTTTGTTTATTAAAAATAAAAAAATAAAAAAATAAAAAAACTATTTCATTACAGTTTTCAATTTGTCATTGTTAATATTGATAATATCTCAATATTATCATTATCGTAGCATGCGCGATATCAAGACCACAATCTTTCGTTTCCTTTCCAGTTGTTGATGATTTTTTGGCAAAATATCATGAGTTGTTGATATTCTTCAATATTAATGAATGTTTGGATGGAAGGTTAGATGGATGATTGGATGGTTAGACTATTTCTTACGACAACACATGCTTTTAAGCCCCTATTAAATGGAAACTTATTGTGTATACAATCGTTTTGCAAACGTTTTATTCCTAACTATGCAAATATCCATATTTTAGCATCTCCTAAAGTTACACTAAAAATTCTACCGTTTTTCCCATGTTTTCTCGCATTTTCGATTTTCAGCGATATCGATATTGTTTTCGTATCCCCGGCCAACGAAACTTGTAGCAATGCAGATACTCCGAACACTACAGGTACCACAGTACTTATCCTCCATCCACATAGCATTTTCTTTGATCTTACAATCTTGTTGAACGACTTGTCAACCAAAACAACCCAATATCCCCACGTATTTCCAAACCTCTATTGGTATACCATCTAGTCTAAGGGCCTTTATTGTTTTCATCTTTCTCAAACATCTTCCACTTCAAATATCATAATCCTATAGAAGTATCTATTGTCCCCGACGCCATTTGAGTTTATGGTTCCTTGTATCCCTATGCTCTCAAAGTAACTGCCATTTAAAAATGTTGAAAGTAGCTTTTACACCTTTCGTTGATCTCATTGTCCTTAGTGAGTACTCTCTACTCCTCACTCTTAATGCATCTAACATGATCTAGGTCCCTGATCTCCCCCTCTCATTTTGCAAGTTAAAAGACATATTTCTAACATTCTCTTATCCCTAATCTATCATAGAGATAATCATAAGCCTTAAGTTTACTATCACTTGCTTTTTTTTTTCAGCAATCTTTTTGGCATTTTGATATTGTTCTAAACTTTCATTATTTTTAATCCCTTGTCACGCTTTGAAACATGAACACTTCTCGTTAATAGTATTTCTACATCATCATCCCACCACCAAGTTTTCTTATATGAGTGGCTTTTCCCTCTAAATAGTCCTAAAACATCTTTCACCGCTTTCCTAAAGCACTTAGCCATCTCGTTCCACATAATGTTAACTTCTTCCTTGACGTTCCACTTTCCTTCTACCATTAATTTATTACTGAATAACAATATTCTCTCCTTCAAAATTCCACCACCTCGTTTTTGGACACCAATTAATTTACTTCATTTCTTTCATCTCTTAATGTCAACATCCATTACCATTAATATATGTTGTGGAGTCAAAGTCTAACCTTAAATAACCTTAATCCTTTACGTATTGATTGTTTTGTCTTCCTAAGTAGAAAGAAATCTATTTAGCATGTATATATTCCACTTTTGAAAGTTACTAAATGTTCATCTTTCTTTTTAAAGTATGTGTTTACTAAAGCTAGATCGTATGTCATGGCATAATCAATAATAGCCTCCCTCATCATATTGATGAGGATATCCAAGCACCATGCAGGGCATACCAGAGGATGAGAGCTTTGGCCCCAGTTCTAACATCTCTATGGTTGGATGATCATTATATGGGGTATGGATCGAGTATGTAGCCATGTTGTAAGACCCCACATGCATGTTTATGCATCTTTGAAGGCCCCACACTAGGAAGATGCATGTGGGTTGCACATAGTAGCGGATTTGACACATCTACACTGTTGGATTCATTGGATACACTGGTTGGACCAATGGATCGTGACCGAGGACCATATTGGTCGTGGGATCATCCTGATTGTGGGCCATTGGACACGATAGAGTCATTGGATGGCTTAGTTTAGTTGTTTTGTTTGTTTATTTTAGGAATTTTAGTTCGTTTTATGTTTTAATTGAAATAAGAGGGTATTTTGGACATTTTTTAGCACGAAGGGTGTTTTTGTCAAAACACCCCAAATAGATTATAAAGGCTTGGGTGTGCGAATGCCCTACGATTATTATGCATTGAATAATTATTTTTATTTATAAAAATAAAAAATAAAAAAACCCTACTCTTTTGTGTGAGCAAAAAAAAAAAAAAACTCATGTGATTGGAGTGGTGTGAAGCCATGGAGCAATTCCAACTTATCTCTCTCTTATTATCTTCTTTCAAGGTATTATCTTCACTTCTCTATTCCTTTATTTTCCATTTGTTTCCCTCATCTCCAAAACCCACATAAACCTAAACCTATCCTTCTGCTATATGAAAGTTCTACCTTCCATGCATCCTAATTGAATAATATCTTCTAAAGATCTCATTACGGGATTATTGTTTGGTTTGAACTTGAGCATATTTGATACTTGAATTCTTCAAATTTGTGGTAGATTAGTTTTAGTTTGTGCCTTGAATTCTCTAATTAATCCATTATTTGATTTTATTGCTTTATTTTAAGTTAGATCATCAGTCCTACATCAAATTTTGGTAATAGAGCCTAGGCTTAGCATAAGGTTTAGTATGATCCTCAAATTAGCATAGGACTCTCATGTTGCATTTAGAGTAGGTTTTTCATATTGTTATATCTAGGGTTAGCAGTCCTTCCATTTTCATCACATTGCATCTAGAGTCTTTAGTTCTTAAGTTTTTCATTAGATCCCCGGTTTATGCCCACTTGTATTGGACATAGTTTTGGTCTACACCACACAATGAATTCGAAACAGCTTGCCAAGGCTATCAATGCCATCAATAACCGTCTCAAAGCAATTGAGACCCAAAATAGAACCACCAGTAACCAACCGGCAGCCCTCAGGAATGAGACCAATACTCGCATGACCCAGTTGGAAACCTCCCTCCTAGTAAACCCCGATGATGGGGAAGATGGTCAATCTCAAGTGGGAGATCAAGTTAAAGGACGTGGAAGAAATCATGGCCAAGGTAATGGCCGTGGTGGAGTACGTACCCAACCACCCCTAGGAGAGTATCGAGACCACCATGATCCTTATGAGCAAGTAATGAAAAGCATGGAAGTTGAGGATCCAAGTTATGACGGTTGCTTAGACCCCATGGCCTTCCTCGACTGGCTTATAGACATGGACCATTATTTTGAGTGGTACGATATGTCCGATTGTCGTCGAGTGAAATTCGTCAAGATGAAGTTGGTGAGCCGAGCCAAGTTGTTTTAGACAAATGTCAAGAGGAAGATGGAGAGGACTGAAGATGACCTGGTCTCACAGTGGGTCGAGATAAAAGAGACCTTGAAGGAAAAGTATCTTCATCTCTCTTACCGCCAGAAGCTTTTGGATCAGTGCCAATCCCTTCGGTAGGGATCAATATCTGTGGCTGATTGCGTCGCCAAGTTTGATTAATATATGATGCGTTGTAACATCGAGGATGACCTATTAGTGACCCTTTCTCATTTCAAGATGGACCCCCGACCCGAGCTTTAGAGTGAGCTCATTCCTCATGACGTCACTCTAGAGCATGCCTACCAAGAGGTGCAAGAACTTGAGCAGTATCTTAAACCGCAATTCATGAGGCGATTCAACTCTCGTGAATCCAATGTTAGGGCCACTCCCCAAGGAGCTAAGCCTAATTTTGGGAATCAATCCAAAGCCCCTGCTGATACCCAATCCAACAATAGGAATGTGACGGGCAAAGGTCTAGCTAGAATTAACTCAAGGGCAGGTGAGCAAATGCGATGTTACAACTGTCAAGGATATGATCATTTCGCACACTAATGCCTCACAAAAGAGAAAAATAAGGCCTTCATGATTGGCAAAATTGATGAGGAAGTGGATGATCAGGGCGATTGCGAAGAAAAAAAATATAAGCTCGAAATTGTTACTCATGAGGAACGAGATGGAGTTTAGACTGTACCACTTGCAGTTGTCAGATGTGCCTTAGCGCAGGCCAAAAAGAGTGATGACTAGAGCAGGAACTCAATTTTCCATACTTATGTCAAGTGTGGTGACAAAAACTGCAAGCTAATAATTGATAGTAGTTGTTGCACCAACGTGGTTTCCGCTAGCACTATATCTCGTTTGGTTTTGAAACCCGTCCCTTACCCTCAGCCCTATCAAGTTTCTTGTGTAGATGTGTCCTCGATACCGGTTTCTCAGCGGTGTCTTATTCTCATTCAGTTTGCTTCCTATAAAGACATGTTGTGGTGTGATGTTTTGCCTATGGACATAGGCCACATCATTTTGGGCAAACATTGGCTATATGACCGAGATGTGACACTATTCGGCCTTTCGAATACGTGTTCATTTATGTGTGAAGGAAAGAGAATAAAGATAAATCCTCTTCCGCCCAAAAGCCCCCTAGAGAAGGAGAACATCAAGAAGGGTGATCCAAAAGATATGAGGAAGTCTCATCTTAAATCTCTCCACGTAATAAACACCTAACAGTTTGAAAATGACACTAAGGCTGATTCGATGGTGTATGCCCTCGTGGCAAGAGAGGTTACATCCGAGATTAGCATAGAGTTGCCACCTGAAGTGAATCTGGTGTTGGAGGAATTTAGCAATGTTTTCCCTGGAGACCTACCCGGTGAACTTCCATCCATGCGGTACATTCAACGTATCATAGATCTTGTCCCTGGGTCAACTCTAACAAACCTTCCTCAATGCCGAATGATCCCTACAAAGCATGCAGAGTTGAAGAGGCAAGTGGATGAGCTTCTTAAAAAACGGTTCGTTCATGAGAGTTCAAGTCCATATGCTTTGTCAGCCCTCCTCGCGCATAAGAAAGATGGCACTTGGCGCATGCGCATGGACAGTCGGGCTATCAACAAAATCACAGTCAAATATTGGTTTCCTATACCACGTTTTGATGAAATATTGGATATGATGGCCAATGCCATGATCTTTTTCCAAGATTGACCTCAAAAGTGGGTATCATGAAATACGTATTCGCCCACAAGATGAATGAAAAACAGCCTTCAAGACGAAGGACAAGCTCTACACATGGTTAGTCATGCCTTTTGGATTGACTAACGCTCCAAGTACATTCATGAGAGTGATGACCCAAGTGTTGAGGCCCTTTATGGGTAAGACATTCATGAGAGTGATAAACCAAGTGATGAGGCCCTTTATAGGTAAGTTCCTAGTAGTTTATTTTGGCAACATCCTCATTTATAGTACCTCTAAGGAACAACATCTTCACCATTTGAGGCAAGTTTGCAGGGTCCTTAGGACAGAAGTTGTATGCCAACCTAAAGAAGTGTTCTTTCATGTCTAACAAAGTTATCTTCTTAGGGTTCATTGTTTCACCTACGGGCATGTCTACAGAACCCGAGAAAGTTAAGGCCATAGTAAGTAGGCTTGAACCACGGAACATTCGTGAGGTGCTTAGTTTCCACGGTTTAGCTTCCTTTTATATGCAATTCATTTGAGGCTTTATTTCTATTATGGCTCCCATCATGAATTGCATTAAAAAAGGAGAGTTCAAATGGATTGATGCAGCCTCCAAAGTGTTCAAAGAAATTAAAGGCAAGATGATTGAGGCTCATGTCATGTGCCTTCCTGACGTTTCTAAAGTCTTCGAGGTTGCATGTGATGCATCTGGTGTAAGCGTAAGTGAAGTGCTTAGCCAGGAAGGGCACCATGTTGCCTATTTCAGCGAGAAGTTGAATGAAGTGAAGCAACGATACTCTACCTATGACAAGGAATTTTACGTAGTAGTCCAATCCTTGCGACATTGGCGACATTACCTACTACCGCAAGAGTTCGTTTTGTTTTCCGACCACGAGACTTTGCAATTCCTCAACTCCCAAAAGAAATTAAACCCAAGCCATGCCAAGTGGGTTGAGTTTCTCCAAGAGTACACCTTTATTCTGAAACACAAGGCCAAGGTCGAGAACAAACCTATTGATGCCCTAGTAGTCGAGTGGCGTTACTCCAATCCATGAGCATGGAAGTCATTGGGATTTAAACAATTGAAATGAGAGTATTTTGCGTGCCTAAATTTTGGGAAAGTGTACACGTCACTTTTGGATAACCAGTTGAGGAGTGATAATGGGTTTGTCCTTGTCAATGAGTTTTTATTTAAAGGCAACAGACTCTGCATTCCACACACCTCCCTTCGGGATTTCCTAGTTTGGGAACTTCATGCTGGAGTAGTTGTCAGTCATTTCGATAGAGACAATACTATTGCTCTTGTCGAGAATAGGTTTTATTAGCCAGCCTCTAGCGAGAAGTGGCCGAAATCATCGAGCAATGTAGGACTTGTCAACTCACAAAACAAAAAAGGCAAAACACTGGATTTTATACACCTTTATCAGTGCCACATGCTCCACGACAAGATATTAGTATGGATTCCGTGCTTGGGCGACCTAAGACGATCAGAAAGCATGATTTCATCTTTGTGGTGGTGGACCGTTTCTCAAAAATGACCCATTCTCTCCCATGTTCCAAAACGTCCTATGCCTCCAACATTGCCAAGCTTTTCTTTGGAGAGGTAGTTCGGCTACATGACTTGCCAAAAACCATTGTGTCTGATAGTGATGTGAGATTCGTGAGTTATTTTTGGAAGACACTTTAGCATATGACGAGTACGAGACTTCAATTCTCATTCGCATACCATCCTCAAACTGATAGTCAAACAGAAGTGGTCAACCGAAGTTTAGGTAACCTATTACGATGTCTTGTGGGTGACCATATTAGAACTTGGGATTTAGTTCTACCAGTCGCAGAGTTTACATATAATAGTTCAGTCAATAGATCGATAAGCGTGAGTCCTTTTGAAGTGGTGCATGGTTACAAGCCTGTGAAGCCTATAGATCTCATTCCCATGTCAGTCTTCCATAGACCATCTGAGTCCGCGGATGCATTTGCATGACATATTCATGATTTGCATGCTGAAATCAAGAAACGGATAAATGTGAGCAGTGATTTGTTGACTCTCATCACAAGTTTAAAGAATCTCAAATAGGAGATTATGTGATGGTAATAAGGCCATAACGGTTTCTGCAAGGCGTCGTAAAGAAATTACAAGTCGGTAGTGTAGGACCTTATAAGATATTGAAAAGATTGGGCCCCAATGCGTATGTTGTAGATTTTCCACCTGATATGGGCATTAGTTCTACATTCAATGTGGAAGATCTTGTGCCTTTTAAGGGTCCAGCAGTTTCACCTGATAGTCTTTATTCCGACCCTCACATTGACCCAGATGGTGGTGCTACCAACCTTCCCGATTTGCCCCACAACCCATGGCCCTTGCCAAACCATTTTTCCCAACCTTTGCCTACTTTACCATCCATACCTACCATAAGAGAAGAGATAGAAGGTATCTTGGATGAACAAGTGATTTCTAGTAGACAAGGAGGTTATCAGAAATATCTCATTAAATGGAAGAACAGGCCAGTGCCAGACAATATGTGGATTACAGAGACTGACCTTCAGAGGCTAGACCTAAATCTCCTAGAGCATTATCGAAGTTTTATTTCGCCAAAGGAGAACTCTTCTCAACCGAGGGCAGTTGATGAGGATATCCGAGCACCATTCAAAGTATACTGGAGGAGGAGAGCTTTAGCCCAGTTCCAGCATCACTATGTTTAAATGATCATTATATGGGGTCCGGATCAAGTACGCAGTCGTGTTAGAAGACCCCACATGCATGTTTATGCATCTTTGAAGGCCCCACAATGAGAAAATGTATGTGAGTTGCACGAAGGAGCTGATTTGACGCATCTAGATAGTTGGATTCATTGGATACACTTGTTAGACCGTTGGATCGTGATTGTGGACCATCTTGATCGTGGACCATTGGACACGACGGAGTCACTGGATGACTTTGTTTATTTATTTTAGGAATTTTAGTTTATTTTATGTTTTAATTGAAATGATGGGGAATTTTGGACATTTTTTAGCACTACAGGTGTTTTTGTCAAAACACCCCAAATAGACTATAAAAGCTTGGGCGTGTGAATGCCCTACGATTATTATGCACTGAATATAATAAATAAATAAATAATCTCTTTTGCTTGAGCAAAGAAAACCTCCTGTGATTGGAGTGGTGTGAAGCCATGGAGTGATTCCATCTTATCTCCCTCTTATTCGCTTTTTTTAAGGCATTATCTTCACCTTTCTCTTTATTTCTCCCTCTACTTCTCTCAATCTCTCTCTATTTCTCTATATTCCTTTATTTTCCTTTTGGTTCCCTCAAAACCCCTCCCCATCATCTATAAAACTCACTTAAACCTACCCTAACTGTACAATCGAAAGGATGCCGACCCTTGACCGTATGGCCATCCATACAATCAGCCCTAAGCCTAAAACCCTAACCTAGAACCTAGGTTCCCAAATCCTAGCTTACCTAATCCCAAAACCTAATCCAATTCCCAATTTCCTAGTTCCTAAATTAATCGTAATCTACCAAACCCTACTACGACAAGTGATCCCCTTTGAATTAGGATTAATCCCTATGCTAGATGGAAGTTCTACCTTCCATACGTCCTAATTGAATAGTATCTTCTAAAGATCTCATTGTGGGATTATTGTTTGGTTTGAACTTAAGCATATTTGATACTTGAATTCTTCAAATTTGAGGTAGATTAGTTTTATTCTCTAATTAATCTATTATTTGATTTTATTGCTTCATCTTAAGTTAGATCATTTGTCCTGCATCACATACCCTCTTCTCATTTTCCTACATGAGCATTTAAGCCTCCTCCTACAAATATCCTCTCTCCGTTCAAAATTCCTTGCATTGATCCATTCATAGCCAGATGAAAGTGTTTATTGATTCTATCCTCTAACCCTACCTACAGTACATGCACTAATAACATTGATCATATCCTCTCCTAACACAAGTTTTATTTATCGAATCCTATCACTTCCTGTTTTAACATCTACGCTATCCATTAAATTTGTCTACCACCATCCCTGACCTATTTCTATTATTGTCCTTTCCTATATACCGAAGTTTATATCCATCAATTTCTCTTGTTTTGGCCCATTACCACTTGGTCACCTAAACGCAAGTTATGCTAACACTCCATTTTATTGTAACTACTACCTCCATACTCTTGTCAATGTTCTAATATTCCAAGTGGCAAGATGAATCCAACTCTCTTAAACTAACTTATTTACCCATGCACGTCTGAAGTAGTGTAAGAACCCTTGCCTACTTCTCACAGCAACCAAGCTTTGTTGCAACGCATTGCTTCCAGGGGGATGCCCTAGCCAACCCTTACCCATTTCTGATTGCATCCAGGTTCCAATATAGCACATCACTTACAAGGAACAATCTAGCTTGAGTTTGAAACGTCATGTTGTTTGGATCCATGATGAAAGTAATGGAAAAAGTTTGACGCCAACTACCCACCTAACACACCCCTCCTTTATCCAAGCTTGGGATCGGCAATGCATGCACAAAACTCCCACATGGACTAGGTAATGGATCATTAATTAAGTTTACAGCAATCAAGGGCCATCTAATGGTCTATTACATAGTTTGATCACAGTCAACGAGTTTGACCATGTGTTCAATGCTTATGTTGATGGTCCATATTAATCAGAATACAAAAGGTACAATCATTGATCTAAACCATCCATCAAATAGGTTCGGCAATGCATGCACAAAACTCCCACACGGACTATGTAATGGACCATAAGTTTTACTACAATCAATGGCTATCTAATGGTCTATTAAATAGGTTGATCACAATCAACAAGTCTAACCATGCGTTCAATGCTTATGTCGATAGTCCATATTGATCAAAATACAAATGGTTCAACCATTGATCTAAACCATCCATCACATAGGTTCCACCCTTAATTGCCCATCCCTCTCAAAAAAACACTTGAGCTAAATGATCCTAACCTTCCAATCAATTCCTAGGAAATCGACAGTCCATACTGATCATGCTACAAATGCTCCGATCATTGATCTTTGACATCTATCATGTGGGTCCACCCTTGATTGCGCATTCCTCTCAAAAAACACTTTATTTGGATGATCCTAGCCTCCAATCAATGCTAAAGAAAATGAATGGTCCATATTAATCATACATTCATACTATAGATGGGCCGACCATTAACCTAGACCATCCATCACATGGGTCCCACCCTTAATTGCTCATCCTTTTCAGAAAACCGCTTTGGTTAAATGATCCTAATCTTCCAACCAATCAATGCCTCGGAAATTGACAGTTCATATTGATCATGCTACAAATGTTCTGATCATTGATCTTTGACATCCATCATGTGGGTCCACCCATGATCGCCCATCCCTCGAAAAAAATCGGTTTGTTTAGACGATCCTAACCTCAATCAATGCCTAAGAAAATGAATGGTCCATGTTAATCATACTATAGATGGCCCGACCATTGATCTAAATTATCCATCATACGGTTCCCAACCTTCATTGCCCACTCTCAGAAAATCACTTTGGATGGATGATCCTGGCCTTCCAATCAATGGGAATGAAAATGGATGATCCATATTGTCAATACTAGAAGTTGTGGCATCATTGATTAAAACTCTCCATCATGTGGGCCCCACACCTTTCATTGTCCATCCCTCTTAAAAAATCAATTTGGTCCAATGACCCTAAGGCAAGATTTGGGGAATCCTTGATGAGTGTTGGAGCAAAATTCCATCATCTTTTAGAAATCTAGTAACCATTTTTGGGCACCGCAATTCCCAGTGGGTATTTAAATTCTTGGGATTTTCAATGCTCGTCATCCTCCAAACATCAAAATAATCGCAAGGGTAGTGGGAATCAGAATACTTGACTATTTGAATTACCCCTATCGAAGCAACCCCTAAAGGTGATTCTTCGAATGTCGCTTGATGGTCAAGTGCAACCGGTCACTAAATTGAATTGGAAATTGCTCACCTCTGCATACGTTTGAAGTCAATAAATTGTTTTATTATAAATTATGATTTCCTTAAAACTTGTTTGAAGTCTTGTCAGAAAACATGAGTTGAAAAATGGAGGTGTAAAAACTGTTATTGCATTGGCAATGGAGGTTTAAGGCCTGTTTGTACACATCCTCAGAAGGGGCGTTTGACACCAAAGTGCCATTTTAAGCCAAACCCTAGTTTGTTTGTGTTTAGATGCACTTCCACAAACCATCATCTGATCCCCTGCTCAACAAAATAAGCGCTAAAAAGCCCACTTGACAAAAACCAATCCGAATGGTTTTCAGCATTGACTAACAAAATTGCAGGAAATCCACTTTTGCAATGGCATAATTCATATTTCCACGGGCCCTAAATTAGCTCAAGTGATTTTGGGACATACTAGCAAATAAACTTTTAACACAGCACTTGCAATGTCATAATTCATAATTTCATGTGCAAGCACTGGATGCTCAAGTTGTCAGCACATCAGCTACTAGAACATAACTCATTAGAGGTTCAAACAAAAAAGCTTAAGAATTTGAAATACTGAAACCAATTTCAGTAAGCTTCTTCCAACTACATGAATCACATCCCAGTGTCAGTATGAGAAAGCACATACCGAACTGAAGATGAAAACTATGGCATGAGTCGATGATAGGGGAATTTGAAAATTAATGATAAGATGATCCGTGGAAAATGACAGTCCACACAAATTATAGAGCTATTAAATGAACTTTCTTAGAATAAGAATTTTAAATAAGCGGTTATTATCAAGAATTGAGATGTGTACCTCGATATTATCATGCAGAGAAGTGATGACCTGAAACATACGAGAACAAACTTGAAGCTTTGGCTCAGTACTAAAAGAGAAACTGAAGATAATAGATTGTGTCAAGTGAATTCTTTCAGATTAACTACCCAAAACAAAAATTAAGATCATATTGAATAATCAGAAACAAAAATTAAGATCATATCGAATAATCAGAATTTAAAAACGAAAAAATGCCACATCTCCTTGTAAATCAGGAACAAGTTGACTTCATCTGATCACATGGGTCCCAACTATCAAGATTGATAAATATCATCTACAGTCAAATCTACTCAAATATAAGGAATGAAGGACAAGTAAAGCACAAATGGGCAACTGTAATCTGTACTTTAGCGTGGAATTTCTAAAAGAAAATTAATCCAATAAATTTACTGTGTAATGGGGCAGGGGAGGTTTCAGTGTGAATTTGATAAGCTGAGATAGGTATTCGAGGTAATGAGTCACAAGTTGCTAATTTTGAAGTACATTTCAATCTGGAAGAAGTTAAAGACGTGGTGTTTAATGCTGAAGGAGATCAGGCTCCTGTCCCTGATGGTTTTCTGCTGGCTTTTTATCAACCCTGTTGGCTGATTATTTAGGATGATCTCATCAAGGTGTTTGCAGAATCCCCTGGTCATGCTTTCACTTACACATCCATGGGAGTTCCAATTCCAAAGGTTAATGGGGCAAAGACTACACCAGACTTCAGGCCGATTATTTTAATCAGCAGCTTGTACAATATTATTGAACAAGCTCTAGCCAAAAGGATGTGCAAAATTATTAATAGGGTCATTTCAACTTCCCAGATTGCATACCTTCATGGTAAATATGTTGGACAGTCCGTTCTTTTGCCAACAAGTTGATTGATCACTATCACAAGAAGACTTCTTCTAGTTTGTTGTTCAAAGCAAATCATGTAAAGGTGTATGAGTATGGTTCTGAATATCAGTATAGGAGGGCATATCAGGCCAGCCAAAATAAAATAAAATGCCGGCATCGCATATCGTATTGGCCGTATCAGCCTATATCAGTTGAATTCTTTTTTAACCCAAAGAATTAAGGAAACATATCAGACAAAAGGGGAAAATGAGATATTCAAGAAACTATCATTCTTTTTCATATTTTGGACATGTATATAATGGTGTATTTGGCCTTTCTTTGATAAGAATGTTGTCTGTTGACTAGACTTGTTGAAAGCCAACCAAATGGGCCATGATTGAACACAAACCAAGCATGACTTGGTGAATTAGGGCCCGTTACATTGAAATAAAATAAAGACAATATTAAACACAAAAAAAGCTGATGGTTTACTTCTTTTGTCAGATTTTTCCCATAATAGTCCATTCCCCTTCAATTTGTGAAATCGCATTAAAATCTTTTGTTATGATCCCTAAAATAGGCCTAGACCTCGTCAAAAATGATTTTCTAAGCTTACTTCCTCCATGGTTCAAATGAAAATTGAAGAGAATTTTTTTAGAAAATATGAAGAAAAAAAAAATCAAATTTGGACCTTTAAGGTCGTATCAGACCGTATTGGCCAATGGGCTCATTTCTAACTGTGGCGATACAGCCCCACATCACATATCAAATTGAGCCAATACAGATACCATATGCCTATATCAACCAATATGATATGGATATTTAATCCATGCCGATAATTGCATCAACTGGAATTTTCTCCTTTATTTATTGGGCCATATGGGTTTTGGTATCCCTGGCTTTCAATTCTTATTAATGGGTACTCTAATGGTTTCTTTTCAGCAAAGTAGAGCATTTGTCAAGGAGATTTGTTATCCCTGCTGCTCTTTGCCATCATAACAAATGCTCTCTAGAATTCTATTGCACGTTGTCTCTTCTAGCATCATCAAAGGTATGCTAATTGCTGATGGAATTATTAGAGTCAGTTGCATTCAATTCACTGATGACACCTTATTCAATGACAGATTTTGGAGGAGATCATAAGCTGCAGCAGCAGGCACATCAGCTTTGTTACTTGCAATTGGAAGCCCTCACCTGGTGGCAGCTTCAAGATCACCTTCTACTGGTGTTTCTACGGCAATCCCAATTTTGCAGGTTGGGCGGTATAGTTTGTGATTATACTGGTTTGGTTTCTAACTGAATTCTTAGGTCCTATGTATAAATGATTGCAGTGTGGCTGAAGCAGCAACAGTGTGACAAGCCAAGGTTTTGAAAATATCATTATAACATCGTGAAAAATACACTAGAGAAATTAATAGCGATGTTATCATGAGATTTTCAAAATCTTGGAACATTTTAACAAGTTGCGTTTTTATCGCAACATTTAACTCAAAATACAATTAAAAATATTAAGGAATTTGCTATATAAATATATTTAAATTTTAAATTTATTTATTAATTTAAAATAAATATTTTTAAATATTTTCATTTTCAACTAGATTTCCCCAATAATATTCCAAGAAAATCCTCAAAATTTTGAAAATCTCCCCAGAATTTCCATGCCAAGAATGAGATTTGTCACTGTGGGAAGTAGTAAATGCATCAGTTGACCAGAATTTTCTCCCAGCAATTATTAATGGAGACTCCCGGCAATGCAATCTCTTATGTCAACTCGAGGTCTCTATCACTGGAGGATCGCAGATCTCGTTGAAGAAGCTTAGGATATCAGTAGCAATTAGACTGTCTTTTTCACATGACATAAGAGAGACTGATAGTGCTGCAGACAAGCTCACAAAAGCAGGAGTTTCAAAGTCCAGTCTCTTTGTTATAAACAGGAGATATGCATGAAGCAGGTTCCTGTTTCTAGTTTTATTTCATTGTATATTCATCGATTTCTGTTTCTGTCGATACCCCTATTTTGTTCCAGTTTAGGTTTTCTCATTTTGTATTCTAGTTTGGTCTTTCAATAAAATCCAGATTACCTGTTAAAAAAGGACAATTGAAAACATATGGATTCATTTTCTATCAGAACATCAATGACTAAAGAAAGAAGAAAGGCCTACCTGAATAAATAGCCGATGAAGACCTTCTTGCTCAGCAGAGTTGAATGTTGAAAATGCTTTGTTGAACTCCTACAGGTACATAAAAAAGACAAATGACAGCTTATGGTATGAGAGAATGAATTGCGCTAATGGAAGATTGTAGCTATCAAAGCTATTCCCACGTGCTGTAATAAAATACATTCAGCCTAAGATAGATTCAAGGTGTGATTGGCCTCGATAAGAATTTTTTTTATCAATAACAATAGTATTTCAATAAGCCACTAAAAGCAAACGAAAATTAAAACAGCCAGAATCCGTCACCAACTCCCCATTGAACAAAATAAAAACATATAGGGTACAAGTAACTAACCAAGAGCCATAACTCATTGGCTCGATCCTCTCTCTTTCCATGTAGAACCTTCGTCAACTATTGTTCATCCCATGGACTACAAGTTTTAGCTCATAGCTCTTCAAAAATCACTTGTTCCCGTCAGTCCCTTGTCTATAATAACTCATTGTTAATAATAACTCATTATTGGGGTGATCGTCACAGGCCATTATTTTCTAGGTCCCTTGGCTCGATCCTCTCTTTTTCCATGTAGAACCTTCGTCAACTATTGTTCATCCCATGGACTACGAGTTTTAGCTCATAGCTCTTCAAAAATCACTTGTTCCCGTCAGTCCCTTATCTAGAATAACTCATTCTCATTGTTAAGCACCCCCCCTGCTTGGAAGTTTTACACAACCATCCTCATACAATTACAATGCAAATGCCAAATGAAACATTTTATCCCTGTATCATACAGCATTGTAACAAAGTTGTGAGTTATAAAGCATTTTGGGGAAACATGTCAAGAGTATTTTGTCCAAGACAATTTCAGGCTAACCAAGAAATATTTTAGGTTAGCATGGATAGTGGAATTAACAAAATAGAAGTGCTGAGTAATTAATATTTGATATAGGATAGGAGCAGAAGATATGTAATACATACCTCTTTAGAGCATGCCGTTAAAAGAGAAAGGATACCCCGCTTAAACGACTTCTTTAGATTTGAATGTCGAAAGCCAGAGGGAGGATGAGTTGTATTCTCCATCTATAAAGCACAATCAAAAGGTTCCAAGTGGTGTCCACCTAACAAATTGGTCGCAACGGGGTCTTAAGAAATGCAAGAAAATAAATCTTTTTTAGAATAATATAAGAAAGAAATGGTATTAACATAGTAGTCAGAAGCTTCAATGTGTGGTGCCTACCAACTTTGAAACCTGGCTATTGAAACTCTTTGGCCACTGATATCGCTTATTTTCTCCGAGCACTAAACAAGCTACTCGAGACGTTGCAATTCCAAACCTTGCTCTCTCCATGCAAGCCAATATGGCATGTGTGCATGATCTAATCATTATCAGCCATACAGTTCAACTAGTAAGGCATGGTCTGTCCACTGTGGGGCCGACAAAGTGAAACTCCTGGATGGCTCAAATGGAAGCAGATTGCGTATTGAGTAGCTCAGTACGCTAAGCGTACTGAATAAACTCTGTGGGGTCCACCATGATTTATATATTTTATCTGCTCCTTCCATCCATTTTATCATATAATTTTAGTGCCTAAGCCCAAAAATAAAGCATATCAAAAGCTCAAATAGAACACACCATGGGAAACAGTGTGAATTGAATGTCTACCGTTGAAAAATTCTTGAGGGCCACAGAAGTTTTGGATCAAGGTTATATTTATGTTTTCTCTTCCATCCAGTGTTGTTGTGATCTTATGAACAGGTCGGATGACAAATAAACATCACTGCAGGGCCTTGCAAGGTTTCAACGGTGGAAATCATTATTCCCACTGTTTCCTGTGGTATGGTCGACTTCAGCTTTGGATATGCTTCAATTTTGGTCTCAACCCGTTAAATGAGATGAGAAAAAGGATGGACGGTGTGGATAAACCACGTACATTCATGGTGGGCCCAACAGAGTTTACTCAGTACGATAAGAGCGTGCTGAGTAACTCAGTACGCAATCCGATTTCCGCTCAAATGAGCCAAACGATTTACAAAGAAGAAGAAAATAATAATGCAACTGCCAACAGTGGCCCCACAGATGGACAGGTTGCCCATAGTGTGGCCAACCACATCAACGGATTGGATGGCTGAGATGAACAGAAAAACATTTTAGGGCTGATAATAGTGGAGCCCAACGGATAGACGGAGGCCGGCCATTTCAACGGTCTGGATGGCTGAAACAGGATGAAGTAATTTTAAAAAGCCATCATAATGGGCCCAGACCATATCAATGGTAAGGAAGTTCAAGGGAAAAAAAAACGAAATAAGTTAAAAATCATACCTCTGCAATCTCTCTTCTTCTTCTTCCCCTTTAAAAAATTTCAAGAGCTGGTCCGTACGGCCTATATGTGGAGAGAGAGTGTGTGGTGATCGACGGTGGGTTTGGGAGGAAGAGGAAACAGCGCCTTGTTTGGACTTTGGAGAAGGGTTTGGGGGAAGAGAGAAACGAGGGAGTTTTCATTCAACTATTTTCATTTCCCGCCAACATGTCACACGTGAATCGCATCTTGACCCTGCAAAAGGGGCGCGGATCGTCTGCGACGAAATTGGATTGCGTACTGATTAAAGTACTGAATAGACTCTATTGAGCCCACTGTGAATGGACGTGGTTTATCCAAGCTGTCCATCCGTTTTTTCAAAATTAAAGCCTATCCAAAGCTTAAGTGGACCATACCACAGGAAATTTCTACCCTTGAAAACTTCTTAGAGCCACAGTTGTGCTTATTTGTCATCTAACTTCTTCATGATATCACACGGACATATACAAAGGAAAAAAAAAACAAATATCATGGTAACCTAGAGCTTACATGGTGCCTGATAAATTTTCCATGCGCGTAGTCGACTTGAGCTTTGGATATGCTTTACTTTTTAGGGTAAAGCCCTAAAATTCCCTGGTAAAATGGATGGACGGAGTGGATAGAATATATAGATAGATCACACTGGATCGAAAGAGTTTAGTAAGTACGCTTGGAGCGAGGGTGATGTTTGTGAGGGTGAGAATCCATTCAATCCATTTCTCCTTATCATATTATGACATGAAACCAAAAGTTAGGTATGTGTACCACACCACATGAAACAGTGAAGATTCAACTATGTTAAAATATTCATTAGGTCACGGAAGTTTTAGATCATGCAAATATTTTTATTCTTCAATTCATCTTAGTAAACACTTTTTAATGTAGCACGGCCCACTTAGTTTTAGATTATCTCATTTTTTGCCCATGTTATTATATGATATGATACGGCAAAGTGGATGGATGGAATGGATTTCTCACAAACATAACGTTGGCACACCTAACTTCTTGTAGCAGGCAGTCTGCCCCGCATATCCTTACCATATCACTAACGGTGTGTAAGATACAACCCCCCAAATTCTGAGCCCACCATCGTATTCGTAATATCCACTCAGTTCATCCAGTGAGAGATTACTTCAAATAACTTGTGGCAGAAATAACGTTAATCAGAGGCTAAAGTGGGCTACCAAGCAATAAATGATAAGGACATAAATGGCCAGCATAATATCCTTTTAGTCATTTATCTATTCATCAAAAGTTATAACTTCTGGTGCTGTATCTATTTTCTAGCTATCTTGATAAAGTCAATAGGAGGGCAACATGTGGCATTATATGAAGAATAAGATATGAATAAAAATATCTTTAAAGATTTAGAGCGTTTTTTGCCGGATTAAAGTTGGCGTAAATACGGTTCTACACGTAAATGCATGGTCGATGGAATGTTGTGGTCGATGTATAAGAAGCGATGTCGAGATGTTAAAATATAAAAGGCAACCAAGGGCAACAAAGTTTTGCCAATGAGTGTTCAAAAGTAGAATCATCTTGAAGAATAAATGTACAAAAAGAATGATATAAAGAGAAAAGGCTTTTAGACTATTGTAACTGTTGCAGTAATGGAAAAAGGATCTGGAAAAATAAGCTGCAGCAGAAATCTATAAATAACAGATGAATTCAACAAAATAAAATCATCATCTCAGCAATCAAAACAAAACAACCGACAATAATCAATTTATCAATTTATATTTTATTTTATCTTATCCTATGAGTAGCAATGATTCTTAGCCATAACCTTTAGTCGTAATCCAAATTTGCACTCATATATTGGATTTGTGCTATCTATCCAATATCAATCAGTTATTTCAAAAGATGCATTTTTGTAGTTGTTCTTAGTAACCGATTGTGAGTTTTTCATTTTGTTAGATTTTCATTAGTATTTTGAAAGTCCTTTACTATAAAAGGCATGAAGTAACTCATTTTCAGATGAAGAACCCCACCCTCCAATTATCACCTGATTATTATCAAATTTTGTGAGTGACTGAGTAAGCATCTAGTCTTTTCAAACTATGGTCATATATATTCATATTAGACGTAATTGCTTATTTTGACGCTTAGGGTCAAAGTCAATTGGTATGGATCAAGCCGTTGCATCAACTCTAACACGCCCGCATAATGAAAATTAAACCAAGTAGCCAACATTTTTTAGCACACCAGATGGGACTCGATTATATTTGTCGGTGCAAAAATCACTTTGAATCATGAGCTAAATGAGTGATCGTAATACTTCGATAGCCACAGTTGTAACTAACGAGACTCATACTCAAGAGAAGTAGTTGCAAGTCCAACAAGTGCCTGAGTAAGGAAATCCACTCCCTAGTATGATGCCTGACCCTTCAAATCCTAACAAACTATCGACATCTCGAGTCGAACCTCTTGAAATTCTATCAACCATGATGATTGATATGTAAATGGAATTCAACATGTTGCATAACTATCATGAGTTCAGGAAAATAATCGCGAGCTCAAACTGAGGCTTTCAATAGGTGGATGGTTGGCCACACTATGAGCATAAACCGTCTGGTGGCTTTATTCCCTGATAGAGCACTTGTTAAACCTCAACAACATGCCAATACAAGCTCTATTAGGAATCGGGCACCTGTACTACCAGTCCAACCAATGTCACTAACACTTTCATTATAGTGAAATACACCACTTATTCCTCTCCCTAGTGTCCGATCTAAGTATGCGAAATTCACAAATACCGGCAAATTTCATACGTCATAAACATATTCATATCCAAGACATACTAAATTCACCCCCGCCGGTAGCTTTCAGATGTCCTAAATGTGGAAATAAAAATGTATATCATGAAGTTATGAACTAAGGGATGCTTCGTGAGGGAGGGGGTAATCCTTACATAGAAATCAACCGTATAATGAATAATAATATCAGGATTGCCCTGAAGTACCTCCATTTGCTCCATGACAACATTAAGCGTAACCAAATTGTTCAGCTAGTTCAAGAAGTGCCAAGCCAAGTTCTCGGACGAACTACTACTCCCGCTTATCATTAGCATGTTATGATCGGATTAATCGACAATATCCATTGCCAATGAATTATCAACATGGTTTTACGTTGTTTACAGGTGATACGGGTTAATTAACCATGGAACATGTAGGTCGATTCACCATACAATGTGAAAATTCGGCCAATAATGAGTATTATAAATTATAATTATTTGGTAATTCACTCACTGGGATAGCATTTTCTTGGTATTCCAATTTGCTGCCAAATTCCATACAAAGTTGGCAAGAAATTAAAGAAAATTTTCATGCTTAGTTCTTTTATAAGGACAGAGATTTCATAAGTGATTTTGCTCATTTTTGACAATTACCAGGGGAATTGGTCAATAATTACATTGCTCAATTTAAGAGAGCAAAAGGTCAATGCATAAATGATTATGAACGAAGCAAAATTTGTCAAATTGACTTGAGATGGATTGGAATTCAAGCTTTAAAAGAAGTTTATTAGAACTAAATTCGCAGACCTTTACGACTTGACTAGGAAGTTATCTCGATACAAGGCCCTACCTCAAGAGTCAATAAGGCAAACGAATTCATCGGCATTGACATATTATTATGACCCTAATTATAATGTTGCAATAGTTGAAATAATAACTAAATAACCATTCACATGTTAGCCCCTAGTTAAAGTAGAGACTGTGACAACCACTAATTAGAAAGTTCAAAGGTCCTACACCTTTGATATTTCTCATGCTGATAAAATCTTTGATATTATATTAGCTGCCAAATTTATCAAAATTTTGACTAATCATAAGATTCCGACAAATCAATAATGAATGTAAATGTCATAGAACTCGGTCACATTCCACTAACAAATGTATTATTTTCAGGAATGTTATCAAGATAATATTGACAAATGGTTACTGAGATTCCATTTTTTTTTAAGAGTAAGTTGATTGATATTGATTTGTTTCCATTCAATATAGATACTAACATGGCCATTATCAATCCTAAAAGGTTGGTTTAGCTACGATAAATTATCGATCTTGGAGTACATATGAATCAACCCAAGGAGCAAAACGGCATGAGGGGCATGAGGCATGAGACTGCGGTCAACCAAACTGAAGCATATATAGGGCTAACAATGTCAAATTATTAGCACCTTTGTGACATGTGCAAGGCCGACTCAATCAAAATGGGATGTCTTCTCAACTAAAATATTCAACGAGACAATCGACCGATCAGAATTGTGAGGAAATAAATGCATTTATCCATCAAAAGGACAAACACAGTAATGATTAAACTTGATTGTTCAAGGGTCAAGAATGGCTAAACCTCAACCTAGTTGAGAAAGTGTTTGGAAAAGGCTAAGTCATCCAAAATTCTCAGTAATGCCTGAAGAGATGGCTTACGCTCAAAAGTGACATTAACAAAGACACACAGGCTGTTAGGAGAAGGTGGTCAAGTATTGTTTTAAATCAACCCCCGATTTATCCGCCAACTCGATCAAGGTTGGCAGTACTAAAGCCGGAAGCAAAGGAACATATACTGGCCGATGCGAAAAATTCGATTGAGTTTCATATGGGACATGACTTGATCGAAAATCCTAATTATGATAAGAGGAGAATAAACATGGAAGGATCGGACGATTACCTCAGTGGTGAGAAATTTTCGAATGATCTTCTGATTAAACAGTAGTTTGCTAAGGTGAGAGCTTTAGAATCATTTCATTCTAAAGTGAATGGAGGAAGCATGAATGAGGAGGAAGAAAATATTCAACCAATTTTTAGATACTCTTGGGGGGCAATGTATAAATTTGATCACACAAGTTAGTTCGTTTCCACTGAATACATTAGATTGTAATATGGTATTGCCTCTGCCATTAAATTTTTAGGCTAAACCATCTCAACTGAACACAATAGAAGGAGATGTGGAAAAATTAAGCCAACCAATAATTATTCAATACGGATCTTTTGACTCCGGCGAGGAAGCCAAACATGTGTCGACCGTGATGATTTTGGTCGACAACAAAGCTATTGTTAACATTCTACTAGTCAGAATGATGTCTAAACTTAAAAGACTCAATATGACTTATCCCGACCAAGGTCATAACGAGTAAATTTGTAGGAGGAATAACACAAATGCACGGCGTTTTACCGGTCAAATTAACAGTGGGAACTAATAAGGTGTTAGCCGCTTTCTTTGTAGTCGATACTCCATCAAACTACAATGCGTTGCTTGTATGAGATTGGACTCATTCATTCTCGTGCACCAATTAAAGATTTTATGGAATCAAGATAGAGTGTAACTGGTTTTAGCTGACAAGAAACCGTTATTAGATATGTTTAATGCACTCGAGGCTTATTTCTATAGATACGAGATCAGACATATATGATTTATAGGGCAAGACCATGACGGTCGACTAATTGGTATTGATGTTTTAATCCACCATGATAATATCGTACAAGATATTGCTACCGTGATTTAAGTAAACAATAAGTTGCCGAAAGTTATAATTCCTCTCTCGTGACTACAAGGTACATGATCAAAGAAATTTCACGATGAAATGATCATTGGTCAGGGCCGAGTTAACAACCATAATACGGCGGCTTGAAGAGACTTTGCGTAATCATGATTATGAGTGTTCTGTTGATATGTCCGATATAGTCATACTGGTCGATCGAGAAACCAAAGACAGTATAAAAATGAAGTATTTGAAGCCAGTTCCAAAGAAATTAGAGGCTTTTCAGCTTCAGGTTAAGGATGCTCTGGTAAAAATAAATTTATGGACCAAACAATATCCCAAACCTATTTCTATTAGTGGATTCAAATATTTCCAATTAAGGCCGGAGTCCTCAATTTACTTAAAAAGTTTGTTGATTGTGTTGCTTAATTGGGATTATCGCGAGTTTCTTATATTAGACTGACATTTGATTCAAAATAGGTTACTAATGAAAAAAGAGATACTGGCCACATAAATAATCATTGAGGCCGATGACGGCCGAAGTAACACAAAAGGTCAGTGAAGAAATTGAATGACTTTTGAAGATAAGTTTTATTAAATCCATCAAATATGTCGAATGCATTTCAAACATAGTATCAGTTATAAAAAAGAACGGTAAACTCATAGTATGAATTGATTTTTGAAATTTAAATCGAACCACACCAAAGGACGATTATCTCATGCCTATGGTAGATCAACTGATCGATCGAGCAATTGGGCATCAAATAGTGTCTTTTATGGATTGTCATTTATGATATAATCAAGTAAAAGATGTCCTAAAGACAACCTTTAAATATCTTGATCCTTGTGGATATGTTTTGTTGGGTTGTAATGTCTTTTGAGCTTACAAATACTAGAGCCACTTATCAAAGAGACATGCATGTATTTTTTTCATAATATGATTGACTGATTCATGAAAATATATATCGATGGCATAATAGTCAAATCGGGCAGCTCAACTGAATATATCAACCATTTACAAAAGTCATTCGAAAGAATGGGGATTCATAAATTGAAAATAGACCCTCATAAATGTGCTTTTGGTTTATCGGCCAGATATTTTTCGATTTTGTAGTACATGATAGTGGAATCGACATCGATCAATATAAAGCGCGAGTAATAGTAGAAGCTCGGCTGCTAAAAACCAAAAATGAGTTGTAATGATTTATTGGCAATGTTAACTTTACACGATAATTTGTTTTTAACTGTGTTGAAAAAACTAATGTGTTTTTCTTATTTATTAAAGTTGAAACAAGTAGATGAGTTCAAATGGGAAGCAGAGCATCAATCGACTTTCGACCACATTAAATAGTATTTGTCCAAGTGTAGACACTCCACCCAAGCTAACATCTTGAGAAAGTTAAGATAATCCGAGAACCATGATCATATCCTAAACCAAACCCTAATTTGAACTGTACATAAAAAACCAGTCTAACCCAAACCCAAACCCTAGCTTTAACCTTAAACCCAGCCTAACTATAGCTTGAACCCTAATTCAAACTCTAAACTATCACTTAAGCCAAAAGTCAACTTTCATATGAAATTATCCCTATAGTTCACTCTATTTACCATCCCACTAAGACAAAAATCAATTTTAATATGAAATTACCCCTGTAGTTCACTTTATTTACCATCATACCAAACTAAAGTAAACTTTTATATAAATTTACCCATACAGGTCACCCTATTTACCATTTTTACTAACATCACCAACCACCAAGAGCCAATAAAAGTATGTCATGTGGCATTCCTCTCCCCTCGACTAATCCTAAACTGTCATGTCAGTGTTTACTCCTCTCAAACCCAACAATAACCACATTGTCATTGGAAAAGGCTATAAATAGCTCACTTCTCTTCACATCTCACACACGCTTCCCATTCCAAAAAATTCCAGTAAGAGAGAGAAAAGAAGAGAGTGAGGGTGATAGAAAGCTCCCAAGCCTCCAATATCAGATTTTTTAGTCATTTCTTAGCCTCCTCCTAACCTTCTCAATCCCAAGTTTAGCCAAGATTGATCACGGTGCAACCCATGTATTGGCCTATTCAGGTTCAAGTTAAAAATTTTTTCATTTTACATACAAGCATTCATCATGACATCTATTCCCTTTTCAACCCCCCTGCTTCTCTAGATTTATAGTGAACATATGCTTTGTGAATTGTCGTACACCAGATCCTGTCACATCAAAAATTTCTAGTGATCTCGTGCACTTTTCTTCACCTTTTTACATAAGTATCATTTCATCCACCCTCTAGACACATTATTGGACGTATGCTCTGTGGCTTGCCAAAAATTCAGATTTTACTACATCAAAAATCTGTGTGCCCAGTCTTAATCCGACCATATCATCCACCCCTTGAGATTTCTTACCACACTAAGCAGAGACCGTACATTTATACGGGCAGATAGGGTGCCTAACACCTTCCCTCTTTGTAACCGAGGTCCCTTACCCGGAATCCCGAATCGTATACTAGGAGTCAATCTAAGGTAAGAGAGTCTTTAGATTTCTCCAACCTCACATATTTCTCGGGTTCTAATCGACTGCGGGATTTTGAGAATAATTGGCTAATGGTGATTCCAACATTCACAAAACAATCGACTCCCACATTTCACCCCCCAAAACCATTACAATCAGTGTGGGCGCTAATTTTCGGTGTTCGCACCAAGCCACTAGTAAAAGGTCGACTGCTCAAATTGTATATTTCAACTTCTGCATAGTCGATTAGAGCATTTGTTAGCGAAAAGACGATGATCAAATTGAGCAGCATGTGGTATGTTATCGTAGTTGAACATTACAAGAGATCAGGAGGTGATATTCAATTATGGAAAAGTTATGTTTATCATTGTACTTTGCGACTACAAAGTTACGGCATTATTTATTGGCTGAAATAGGCAATGTAGTTGTAATAACCGATCTAATAAATTATATGTTAAATCGGTTGATTTTGAATGGTCGAATTAGCAAATGTATTATCGTGTTGCTTGAGTTTGATTTAGTTTATGTATCATGAAGGGTTATGAAATGACATAATATAGTAATTTTTATTACCAATCATCATTCAGATATAAAATGTTGACTAGGCCTTAGACATGTATGTGGTTTATCGATCACCCTGAAAACTTATGTTTAATTGTTCAAGAACGAATAAAGGATTAAGAAGAAAGACTGTTTTGATCGATCCAGTTGGTATAAAGCAAAAAATTTACATTTCAACTTAAGTTTGATTATACCAATAATCAAACTGAATACGAATATTTGAAATCGATATATAATTGTTGACCGATTTGGGAGCAAAAGTGATATTTATTATGGACGATTATTTATTAGTGATAAACTAGTTTAATTGTTTATTTCATTTTCAAATACAAGTTTACAATCATATTATTTGTTAGTGATTCAATTATTAAGTAAAATTGACGATGTCGAGTTGAAATACATAACTCGAGAAAATGATACTAATGCCAATGATATGGCATTGTTAGCACCAAGGCTTCAAATCACACAAGGATTTGAAGAAATAATGATAATTGTTCAAATAAAGTCATTACTCTTAGTTTTTCAGAGGAAATTGACATACAAATTTTACATAGTCAAAGTGAGTGACGATGATTAAAGAGTTCTAATTATAGAGTATCTCCGGTCTTCACATACGAAGGTAGGTCGAGATATTGAGAGAATAGTTGTAAGTTATATATTGATTGGCGAAGAGCTGTATTAAAAATGGGATGATAATATGTTATTGCAATGTTTGGACAAAAAAGAGTCTATGCTAACCATGGGTGGAGTACATGAAAGAATTTTATCGATCATACTAGGTCGGAAGGAAAATGAGACTCACGCTTCGATGCTATGAGTATTTCTGGCCGGGCATGTTTGCATACTATGACCAATATATAAAAGGTGTGAAGCATGTCAGAAACATGAACCACTACACATGTGTCTGCAACCGAAATGCACCCGATTATCAAACATTGGGCATTTCAAGGATGGGTTATTGATTCGATTGGGAAAAATTACAATCCATCATCTAAGGGGCACAATTTCATTATAGTAGTAACCAATTATTTCACCAATTGATTAGAAGTAAAGTCGATGTTATGAATAGATCATTACGAAATTATTGAGTTCATCCAAACTCATATAATTAATTAAATTTGAATTTATGAATCAATCACGATGGACCGTGGAGAAGCATTTTCATCCAAGCATGTTAAGGCGATGGCTGATTAGTATAAAATTAAGTTGATACATTCATCACCTTATTATGCTCTGACTAACGCCCAGGCTAAGACTAGTAATAATATTATTAAGAAAATTTTATGGGTAATAATCTATGGAAATACTAAACAATTGTATGTTAAAGTTGTCAGAAGCTTTTTGGGCACATTGTAATTCATTTCGAATAAGTACATAAATGAGTCCATTTAGATTGGTATATGGACATGACACTGTATTATCACTGAAAGTGATCGTGCCATCATTACTGGAAGCGTATCAAGCAAATTTGACCCCACTTGAGTTTACAAAAACTATGTTAGTTGAACTTGAGGATTTCTATGAAATTCGGTTGAAGGCTTTGGATTATATTATGACAAATAAAGCCATATTTGCTTGAGCATACAGCAAAAAAGTGAAGAAGAAAAACTTTTGGTAAGAGCAATATGTTTTGGAAAATAATATTGTATGTTGAAACTAAAGATGTTGCATTCCGTAAATGATCACTTACCTGGAATGGACCATATATGTAAAAGTTATTCATAGATGAGCTTATGTTTTTCGTGACATAAATGATAAGATGGTAAAATTTTCGATAAATAGTCAATTCCTAAAAGCACATCAGATCAACTTATGGGAAATATGAAAAGATTATGCAAAAAAGTGATTATAATGATTACAAACTGACAAGCAGAGATCAAATTTGAAATTGGTCAAGAAGCAGGAGTAAGCAGAGATTCGATATTTATCCCTTCCGTACCAAATGTTTGATTTTTCAAATTCACTTTAAATGCACCATAAATAACTAATTATTACAATTTCACCCCGTTTGAAAATAGACAGGTATTTCTGCTTCGAAAAACAATTCAAATGGACTAGCTTAAATTCGTGGGCTCCACCATGATGTATAAGACATATATGCGTCGTCCATCCGTTTTACCAGAATATTTCGACGCATGAGTTGGAAAATGAGGCAAATCTACATTCAATTGGCCCACACCTAGAGGTTGGCATCGAGTCGAGTCGGATCGAGTTGGGTCCAACTTGACTCTATCCGGTATTGTGAAAGCCTTGACCTGAACTCGATTCGACTCGGTACCAAGTCCAGTGGGCTTGACTCAATCCGAACCGGATCTTGGCTGGGTTGATTTGAACCAAGTCCGACTTGATGAGAGATACTGAGTCAGATCGAGTTGGCTACGGTTCAGATCAGGTCACTAGATGTTGAGGTGATATTTACGAAAAGCTTGTTGATGTTGACGTGATATTTATGGAAAGCTTGTTGATGTTGAAGTCAACATGAAGCTTATTTGAAAAGCTTCCATTTTTCTCGTTAAAATCTATGAGGCTCACTATTATGTATGTGTTTGATCCATGCCATCCATTCATTTTCCCACTCATTTTATGGCATGAGCCAAAAATGAAGTGAATCTAAAACTCAAGTGGACCACTCCATATGAGATAGGAGAAATTGAACGTTTATTGTTCATTTATTCTTTGGGGCCACAAAAGTTTTGGATCAAGTTAATATTTGTGTTTTCTCTTCATCCATGCCTGTGTGATGCCATGAACAGGTTGGATGACAGGTACACATCCCCGTGGGCCCTTGGCTCATTTTTATTTTCAATGATAGGCATTCACAATTCTCTTTGTTTCCTATGGTGTGGTCCACTTAAACGTCGTATCTGCCTCAATTTTTTGCTCATGCCCTAAAATAGGCACGTAAAACAGATGGACAGCATGGATCAGACACATGCATGACAATGGACCCACAAATTAAACTTCCGTAATTTTAGTCCATTTATCCAAGAAGTGGATTGCGTACTGACTGCTAAGTAACTCAGTACGCTTAAGCTGAGCGTACTGAGTAAACTTTGTGGGGCTCATCGTCATTCATGCATTGTATCAACTCTGTCCATCAATTTTATCGTATAAATTTAGGGCTTTAACCTAAATATTAACCATATACAAAGCTCAAGTGGACCACGCCATCGAAAACAGTGTGAATTTAAGTCTACCGTTGAAAAGTTCTTGGGGGCCACAAAAGTTTTAGATCAAACTTACATTTGTGTTTTCCCTTCATCAATGCTTGTGTGATCTTATGAACAGTTTGGATGACAAATAAACATCACTGGGGGCCTTTGAAAGGTTTCAACGGTGGAAATTAATACTTCCACAGTTTCCTGTGGCATGGTCTACTTAAGCTTTTGATATACTTCAATTTTGGGCTCAGCCCCTAAAATGATATGGAAAAATGAATGGACAGCGTGGATAAACCACGTGAATTCGCAGTGGGCCCAACAAAGTTTACTCAGTATGATAAGAGCATACCGAGTAGCTCAGAGTGCAACCTGATTTCCTTTACCTAGGGCTGTACACGAACAGGGCTAGCCCGATTAACTCGCCCGACTCGGCCCGACCCGGAACTGAGTTCGGTTTGGGATGAGCCATTTTCTTCGGCCCAAAATTGAGTTCGGGCCGAGTTCGAATAGGTCCCAGTTTGGCTCGACTCAGCCTCGGTCAAGTGGTGTGTGTGTGTGTGTGTGTGTGTGTGTGTGTGTGTGTGTATTCAAAACCCTACCCGTCCCTTTTTCCTTTACCCTTCTGGGATAGTTCACCGGCCATCTTTGAAGTGACAGTGACTCATTCACCTTACAGACGTATAACTTGAATGACTTAGATTCATCCAAATACAGAAAAGAATTATAATATCCTGACTAGTTAATTTTTTGTGGAGTCTATAGTTCAACTATCTAAACCGTTGATCGAGGACCTTGTAATGAGATGCGGATTACCTGCCAAAGCTCTTCCCATGAACTTGTTATAAAGTCCGAAATTGGCCCGAACTCGCCTGATTGCTGACCGAGCTGAGTTTGGGCTAGACATGTTAGCCCGGGGACCGGGCCAGGTTGAGCCCAGTTCGACTCGGATCGACTCGTGTACACTCCTACCTTTACCCACTATTTTTGCGATGACTTTCCAGGTCAAAGTACATGGTAAATAACTTTTTTTTCCAAACAATTGTAAAAAGCAATAATGACAACATGCCCTTAGTAGTCCGTTGGACCATAGAAAAATGTAGAACGTAGGCCCCACCACGAATCAAGTCGGGTTTTTGATCGGTTCGAGCCGGATCGGGTTACTATGTAACTCGAACTTGACTCAGTTGGGATTCGAATCCGACTGAGTCTACTCGATCCGAACTCGACTTTAGCATTCGGGTCGGGTCGGATCCAACCGAGTCAGGCGAGTCGGATTCACCGGATCAAGTCAGGTCTTGTTGAACTCTACCCACACCAAAGTAAATAGTGGCCCCAAGAAGTTTTTAATGGTGGGTGTTCGATTCTATTTTTACTATGGTGTGGTTCACTTGAACTTTGAATCTACCTTATTTATTGTCTCATGCCCTAAATTTAGTTGGCATAACAGATGAATGATGCAGATAATCCACACACATCATGGTGGGCCCCATATATATTTGGCAGCATTCTTAATTTTAGCGTTGAAAAAAGTAGGAGTCAAATCAATTTAGGGAACAATGCATTGATTAGCAAAGGAAATAGCTATCAGCCATTTGTAGTGCATTTACATTTATTTTAAAAAATCAAAAATACCCTTGAATCTCCCTATAACATGTGTTCTATCATACTTTCCAACATACTTTCGGTCGGCCTCATAATGTGGTAGATCCACCTGAGATTTAGCCGAGACTCTTTTTTAACTCATACCTTGAATGAGCCGGCAAAATGAACCAAATTGCCGGGATAAAATACGTACACATGCGTCATTACATCACGGTGGGGCCCAACAGGCAACCAACCAGTTCTGACATTGGCCCTGGAGGGTCAACGCTAAAATCCCATTAAAAGAATTCTGCCTTACATCCACACCGTCCATCCGTTTTGATCCAAAAAGTAAAGCAGATCCAAATCTCCCCTGACGATGCCACAACAAACAGTGGCAACTCACCAGTAAAAATTTCTTGTTATGGACCACAAAAGTTCAATAAATTTTGGAATCAGCCCATAAAATGAGCCCCCAGTAAATATTTAATGATGGTTATTCAATAACCACTATTTTCTATGGTGAGATCCACCTAAGTTTTATATCTATCTCATTTTCGGAATCAGCTCATAAAATGAGCTTTAAAAACAGATGGACGGCGTGGATGTAAGGAAAATAGATCAAGGTGGGCCCACTTCCGGATCTGCCCGTAAATTTATTTGCATGTCATCCTCGAGGAGGATGACTCACCACCATTTTTTTAAAGCAGTGTAAAACTAAAACAAGAGACTTGCTCCTGACGTGGACGCCCCTATACACCCGCTTCTACTTCCCGTTTCTCCGAGGTTTGCTTTGCAACGAGATGCGTCGTGATTCTACCCGTCAATCCGTCATATTCAGGTCTTTTTTCTGTAATGTATTCGAGAAAAAATCGTGTTTCAATTGCAGTCGCGCTATGCGCTTTCCGGGTACTCTTGTATACACGCGCCAACTTCGCTCACGTGTCAGAGATGAGATCCACACATCAGAGGCGCTCCACCGTCGGAAATACTTGATCAAAACTCCGACGGATCTGCCCATCTGGCACAAATGCACAGAGAATTGACGGCTCAAATAGATTCATTCATCAACGGTCCATATTCAAAGTAAAAACGTGGCCCATTGGATTAAAGCACCAACCTAGACTTGGTCCAGTGATCTGATGAGGCCCGGTCGCCATAAAAGCAGCTTAGATCTCTAACACGTGTGCCTGACTGTGGGAGCGGATTAGGTGAGAACCCCATCCACCGAGGTGGGTGGGATGCCTGACCGTGGGGCCCACTGTGATGTACTTGACTACATCCACACCATCCATCCGTATTGAAAGCTCATTTTAAAGAATGATCAAGAAAATAAAGCAGATCCAAATCTCAGATGGACCATAATCTAGGAAACCATGATAAATACCATTAAAAACCTAATGTGGACCACAAAAGTTTTGGATGAAGCTGATATTTGTGTGGTAGATTCATCCAAATCTTTGTGATTTTATCTACTGGTTGGATGTAAAATAAACATTCCAGTGTCCCCATGAAGTTTTTAATGGTGCAGATTCAATCACTTATGTTTCCGGTGGTATGGTTCACATAAGATTTGGATTTGCTTCATTTCTGATAAGATGACCTAAAGTGATCTTTCAAAATGGTTGTACGGTTTAGATTTAAGGTACATACATTGCTATAAGCCCCACAGTCAAGCTTCCCATCCACCTTGATAGATCCTTGTCATAACTAATCCGCTCGCCATTTTAATATATTAGTTTTATAATGATGAGATATATCCAAGGCTGATGATGGGACTGGACGCTTATCATTAAAAACTTCTCAATAGCTGCATAAGAGTTTTAATCGAACTGTTATTTGCGTTTTCCCTTCATTGTCTACGTGAGGTTATAAAATGAGTACTTAGTAGGTTTTAACGGTTGCGTCACCATCACTGATAGTTCCTATGGTGTGGTCCACTTGAACTTGGTTCTAGCTCATTTTTGGGCTCATAACCCAAAATGATCTGAAAATATGGATGGTCAGCCCAGATAAAACCCATACATCACGGTGGGCCCCACGGAGCCCTGCCTGGACGGAAACGGATTGGCTACTCCCCTGACACCGGCCAATGACTGTTGTTGGTGCTCTGTTGGCCCACCATGATGTATGTGTTTCATCTATGCTGTCCATCTATTTTTATAGATCATTTTATGATATGAGACCAAAAATTAGGCATATAGCAGTCACAAGTGGACCACATTACAGGAAACAGTGTTGAATGATCATTGACCATTAAAAGATTTTTGGGGCCATAAAAGTTTTGGATCAACCTGATATTTATTTTTTCACTTCATCTGGTCTGTATGACCTAATAAACCGATTAGATGTCAAATAAACAGTACAGTGGGCCTTAAGAAGATTTTAATGGTGGATATCCAATCACCATCGTTTTTCTGTGGTGTGGTCCACCTGAGATTTGTATCGCTTCCATTTTTGCATCTGAATACTAAAATGATATGTAAAAATGTATTAACGGAATGGATGAAACACATACATTCATGGTGGGGCCCGCAAGCACCGACCATCAGCCACCGGGCTAGTGGCAGGGGAGTAGGCAGTCCGTTTCCTGCATGGACCGAGTCCGTCACGGAAGAACGCAATCTGCTTCCCTTGTAAGCCCATGTCAATTAATGCACACGCAGCCAAGAGATGCCAGCGTAGCAGACAGATGAAATATCCAGGCTGTCCATCAGGTGGAGATCACTGTAGGAGTTACTTTCCAAAAATAATGGTGGTCCAGAGCCATGATATTAGAATTAATTTACAAGTTAGAAAAGTTTGCTGTTTTTTTGAACAACCGTACGTTTATTCAGTTAATTTGTAGTCCATATGAATAGTATAAGGATCTGATTCTTTGAATAAGGAATCTACGTAGTGGTTCACTTCTGATGGATGGCTTGGATTTTCCACTTGTCTGACACACTGGCATATGTGATGGCGTGTGCATCAGGTGAACTTGACACGCGCGTGTGTTTAGGAAAGCTCAGGAATTATAAAGAGAAATTTACGACTGTACGACCCATTTATGGCCCGTTTACGAGACGAAGCCCACCTCATTTTCCCTTGCAAGGAAAAGCCCCAGCTGTACGGACGGCTTGCCAAAGGTCGAAAATGCCCCTTGCTTTTTACCTTCAAGCGGATCGGCTGGTGCTCGAAGACGAGCGCTGACGCTCCTCCAACTCTGAGTTGTACGAACGGTTCAAAAGTGATCAACGTTACATGGCCCCACAGTTATGTAAAATTATATCCACAACGTTCATCCATGTTTCGAGATCATTTCGGAGCATTATCCAAAAAAAAAAAATCACATCCAGAGATCAACTGGACCACACCACAAAGAGCAGCAGGAAAATTAATTTTCACCGTTAAAAATTTTGTAGGGCCCACCATAACATTTATTTTCCATCCAATCTATTCATAAGGTCACAAAGACCTGGATGAAGAGGAAACTCAAATTTCATAATGATCCAAAACTTCTGTAACCCCTAAAAGGGTTTCAATGGTAGACGTTCATTTCTTCACTGCTTTTTACAGTGTGGTCCACTTAATAGTTAGATCTGTCTTATTTTTTTGTCTCAAGCCATAATATGAGCTCACCAAATAGATGGACGGTTTGGATATAACACAGACCTCATGATGGGACCCAAAAATCAACGAAAATTCCACAGCCAAAAAATAAAAGATTGCCGCGGCTGGGATTATCGCTACGGTTATAATCCATAGCATTTTGTTTGAAACGGTGATGAATCACAGATTCCACGATTCCATCACAACTCGCTATAGGATTTGGGGATGAATCGCAGAATCCGCTATTCATCGTCGATTTAAACAAAGGCTATGGTTATCTATGGCCACGGATAATAACCGTAGCTAAAACCGTTTTTTGATTACCAGCTACGGATTATAACCATATCTGTGCACTTTTTTTATTTTTTATTTTTATTTTTTACATGGAGAATTTTATTCTCCCTACATTTTTCTCTAACACATATTTATATAAATATGTATATATAAGCATATAAAAAAAAATTTCTTTCCTTTTTTCATTTATTTCTTTATTCATAAACAAGAATATCTTCGAAACCAAAATTAGTTACTTGACGTACCATATATGACTTTAGGGCCGAAAGTTGGGCGGGTATAACCCAACCAACCTGTGACCCACCCGACATTGGGTTTGGGTTGGGCTTAGGCAGGATGTGTTGGGTTTGGTCTTGGGCTTGGGCTTGGGCAGGATGTATTGCGTTTGGTCTTGGTGTTGGGCCATACAAACACCAACTCGATAAAACTTGGGTTGGGCTTGGCTTGGGCAAGATGTATCGGGATGGTGAAGTGAAGGGAATTGACCGTGAAATGCTTGGAAATGATCGTGAATCAGCACGGAATCACCGAGATTGATCGTGAAATGCATGAAAATGACCGTGAATCAACACGGAATCGCCGGGAAAGAACGTGAAATGCATGAAAATGACCGTGAAGTGAAGCGAATTGACCGTGAAATGCGTGGAAATGACCGTGAAGTGAAGGGAATTGATCGTGAAATGCTTGGAAATGACCGTGAATCAACACAGAATCACCGGGAAAGACCGTGAAATGCATGGAAATGACAGTGAAGTGAAGCGAATTGACCGTGAAATGCGTGGAAATGACCGTGAAGTGAAGGGAATTGACCATGAAATGCTTGGATATGACCGTGAATCAACACGGAATCGCAGGGATTAACTATGAAATTCACGGTCAATTCCGGTTGATTCACCGTCATTTTCACGCATTTCACGGTCATTTCCCTTCACTTAACGGTCATTTCCATGAATTCCGTGGTCAATTCGCTTCACTTCACAGTCATTTCCATTCATTTCACGGTCTTTCTCAGCTATTCCATGTTGATTCACGTCATTTCCATGCATTTCACGGTCAATTCCCTTCACTTCACGGTCATTTCCACGCATTTCACGGTCAATTCGCTTCACTTCACCGTCATTTCCATGCATATCACGGTCATTCCCGCCTATTCCGTATTGATTCACGGTCATTTCGACGCATTTCACGGTCATGCCTCTTCACTTCATGGTCATTTCCACGCATTTCACGGTCCAATCGCTACACTTCACCGTCATTTCCATGCATATCACAGTCATTCCCACCTATTCTGTGTTGATTCACGGTCATTTCGATGCATTTCATGGTGAAGTGTAGCGATTAGACCGTGAAATGCGCAGAAATGTCCGTGAAGTGAAGGGGCATGACCGTGAAATGCGGCGAAATGACCATGAATCAACACGAAATAGGCGGGAATGACCGTGATATGCATGGAAATGACTGTGAAGTGTAGCGATTGGACCGTGAAATGTGCGGAAATGACCGTGAAGTGAAGGGGCATGACCGTGAAATTCGGTGAAATGACCGTGAATCAACATGAAATAGGTGGGAATGACCGTGATATGCATGGAAATGATAGTGAAGTATAGCGATTGGACCGTGAAATGTACAGAAATGACCGTGAAGTGAAGGGGCATGACCGTGAAATGCGTCAAAATGACCGTGAATCAACACGGAATAGGCGGGAATGACCGTGATATGCATGAAAATCACGGTCATTCCTGTAACATCCCAAATTTTCACGGCCAGAGTATGCACTCATGTCCGAAGAAATCGGGTATAATTATTGTAAAGTGAGAATGTCTCAAGAACTTGCCCTGAGATTTTCTCCCATCAACATTACATTCATCTATATATTTGATGGAGACCAGCCAAAGAATGAAATTAACTATCTTTCTCATTCCAAAAGAAAATGAATAAATTGTCAAAGGCTCTCACAATGGGAGCATAACACAATTTCTGTTAATAATAGAAAAGTAAGTAAAACTAATTCCTATTCTCTGGCTTAGTTGTCGGGTTCTCCCTCGAGTCGGTGCTCCTCTGGTTCTTCCATTTGTTCCTCACCTACATTGTCTAAATGATTGGGAGAGGGTCAATGCCCTACTCATAGTGAATGTTACCCTTCAAGATTAACAATAATTCAAGAGATTCATAACAAGTAAAGTAAGGAGTCTGATATGTTCCGTGCTCCACTAACACGAGGTATCAGCATGCACAAACAACCTACACGAGATGCATGCCTAGCAAAGTATGTGGGGTTCATCATACATAGTGATCATCACATTGTGGAATATAATTCATAGGAAATCTGGCTCGACCCGCATCCCATAACTACGGATATTTGCCGGCATGGCCAACACTAACATGGATTTATGTGAACATCTCAAGGCAACACAACACGCGGTTGGGGGATTTACGTAACACGATGTATTCATGGAGCGACTAATTGCGACATCCAATCCCGAAAAGTTGATGTAACACGTATGCCGATTTACATACATCGATTGTGCACCACATCAACCAACCCACGGAATTACGTGCCGACCAAGAGGGCCGCTACCCGTAACGCATTACGTCCATGATAAGATAATCGATTCACTAATTATGACCTTATAACACATCACTTGCACTTATAGAGAATATAGCTGAAATCATCAAGAATATAAACTGAATCACGGAGGTTCTTGAATAACAAGACACATGCCCATGCCTTGAAAGATAAACGGCACAAAGCCAATATAATAAGAGAAGAGTGACAATGGTCAGCTCAGCAAAAGTGGCAATGGCCAACATAACAAGAGAAGAGTGACAAGGGTCAACTCAACAAGAGGAGAGTGGCTGAGCCAACCCAAATAAAACGACGAGTGGCATAACCAACTCAAATATAATGACGAGTGACAGATCCAACTCAATAATGGATAAGGCAGGGCAAGGCTTGTACCCATGACCTTACATAAATTCAGAGAAATTCTCTTGTATTTGACATCATGTCATAATCCCAAAAGGGCCAATAATCAATTTATGGGATAATTCCCAATGGACATATAAACATGGAATACATGATAATTCATATCGTAAAAGGTACGAAAAGCCCATAATTGATGGTGAAACATATAATAACATGAAAGATTCAAATTTATGTATGAAGGGAATACATGTAAAGGCAATAATAAATTCATGAAAGCATGTATAAAATCCAAGATATAATAATATGAAGATAGATAAAATACAGGAAGGCATGTAAAAGCATGATAGATAAATCAACTTAAGTTACTGTACGCTTAAAGGATAAAATCCTCACCTCTAATTATTCGATTGTTCTTAGGAAGATTAGTGTCCTAAAGAATCTTAGAATAAAACTTGTTTCTCCTTGTCCTAATTCACATGATTCGAGTAGTTAGGAAGTATGAAGGATGTCTCAACTACGTTCTATCTTAGAATTCTAAATTCCTATCCGAAAACAAAGGAGGAAGGTTTTGGGAAGGGAGGAGAGGATTAAAGACCTCAGACCTGGTTTGAAGAATTTTAGAAAAAAAGAATTGAATACACGTGTAGGATTGGATTGGGCTTCCTTGCTTCTTTCTTTCCCTTCCATCCTCTTCTCCTCTTTCCTTTCTTCTTCTTTTCTTTCCTTTCCTTCTCTTTCTTTCTTTTCTTTCTCTCTGGTTGTCGTGTCCAACAGAGAGTCGGACGTCTCTCCCTCACTGTTGGATGGCAGACTCTCCCTCTCCCTTTCTATCTTTTCTCACTTGCGGACGGCAGGGCGTCCCCTTTTATAGCCTGCCCGAACTCCCGAACCCTCTCTACATAAGTCTGTTTGCGCACCAATAACCATTGCGTAGGATCTACGCATTCTGTCTTTGTAGCCGAGAAAACAGATCACCCAACTCCCCACTTTCTTGCAGATCGGCGTCGATTCAGTTTTGAACTCAACGTGTCAACCGTCGAATCCTCCATTTAGACAAGATGAACGGTTCAGATCATCGAGGATCATAGTGATGGTGGTCCACGAGTTCCTTCAAACGGATTCTGTCTGTTAATTTCGTAGAGCAGGGGCGACCTTTCGGCCAGAGATTATGTGCGCAACCGTTGCCAGTCTTATCTAATTTTTCTCAAGTTGGGACGGATTTGTCCGATCTACCTGATGAACGGCTTGGATTGGCCAGATGGGTTGTTCTGGGGGCCCACAACGCGTCCCAATGGACGGTCATTCGAAAGGATGCGAGCGAGAGGAGAGAGAGTCCGGGAAGGACTCTCCTTATCGGGTCAAGATGCCTTGACCGAGCGTCCAGGTCCAGTGCACATTCAGTGCATGCGCAGGACGTGTGCTTGCATCATCGGTGGGGGTCCACTGGAGGGTCCCTTGTGAAATCCATACCGTCCATTTGTTTCTGCATATGGCATAAGGGGTTGATACCAGATTCGACGCATTTCCATTGATTAGGTGGTCCCAATTCAACGGTTGCAGACTTTTCCTCAGTTTGGGCCACTTATATGATGATCTAAGGGCTAGAATCTGTTATGTACGGTTAATTTCAAGTTTATAGTCACATTATAAAATTTCACACTAACCGGATTGTGGGAACTATGTGATCTGGAATTCGAGGGCATAGGTTAGTAGTATTTTCATAGTTATTGTTGTTTTTAATGCTTTATGAAATCTAATGGTTCTGCCTTGTTATGGAGTGTTTCTAAACAGTTACTACTAGAGGTCTCACATCAGAATAATCCTGAAGGAGTTATTAGTCAGTTCATTTGAGGAGAGGTGTGTACGTCTGTTTCATGATGGATGACCTCATTACCAAATCAACGGTCAGACGGCTCGATCTATGACTGGAGGTCATTCCCAATGGCTATATTTGTGTCAGGGTGTGGATGTAAGGCTAGGATTGTCGGATTGGTATCGTACACATGCACTTATCAGTAACTTTTCAGGTAACGCTCGAGAACTTTCAATGCTCGAGTATTGAAAAGTTCGGGGCGTTACAATTCCTGCCTATTCCGTGTTGATTCACGGTCATTTCAGCGCATTTCACGCTCATGCCCCTTCACTTCACGGTCATTTCCGTGCATTTCACAGTCCAATCACCTCACTTTATGGTCATTTCCATGCATATCACGGTCATTCCCGCCTATTCCGTGTTGATTCACGGTCATTTCGCTGCATTTCACCATCATGCCCCTTCACTTCACGGTTATTTCCGTGCATTTCACGGTCCAATCCCTACACTTCACCGTGAAATGCATCGAAATGACCGTGAATCAACATGGAATAGGCGGAAATGACCGTGATATGCATGGAAATGACCATGAAGTGTAGCGATTGGACCGTGAAATGCGCGGAAATGACCGTGAAGTGAAGGTGCATGACCGTGAAAAGCGTCGAAATGACAGTGAATCAACATGGAATAGGCGGGAATGATCGTGATATGCATGAAAATCACGGTCATTCTCGCCTATTCCGTGTTGATTCACGGTCATTACGACGCATTTCACGATCATGCCCCTTCACTTCACGGTCATTTTCGCGCATTTCACGGTCCAAGCGCGTCACTTCACAGTCATTTCCATGCATATCACGGTCATTCCCGCCTATTCCGTGTTGTTTCACGGTCATTTCAGTGCACTTCACGGTCATTTCCACGCATTTCATGGTCATTTTCGCGCATTTCACAGTCCAATCACTACACTTCACCGTGAAATGCGTCGAAATGACCGTGAATCAACACGGAATAGGCGGGAATGACCATCAAATGCATGGAAATGACCATGAAGTGAAGCGAATTGACCGTGAAATGCACGGAAATGACCGTGAAGTCAAGGGGAAGGAGCATCAAATGCGTCGAAATGACCGTGAATCAACACGGAATAGGATGGAATGACCGTGATATGCATGGAAATCACGGTCATTCCCGCCTATTCCGTGTTGATTCACAGTCATTTCGGCGCATTTCACGCTCATGCCCCTTCACTTCACGGTCATTTCTGTGATTTCACGGTCCAATCGCGTCACTTCATGGTCATTTCTATGCATATCATGGTCATTCCCGCCTATTCCATGTTGATTCACGGTCATTTCGGCGCATTTCACGCTCATGCCCCTTTACTTCATGATCAAATCACGTCACTTCATGGTCAAATCGAGTCATTTCACGGTCATTTCCATGCATATCACGGTCATTCCCGCCTATTTCGTGTTGATTCACGGTCATTTCGACGTATTTCACGGTGAAGTGTAGCGATTGGATCGTGAAATGCGCAGAAATGACCGTGAAGTGAAGGGGCATGACCATGAAATGCATCGACCAAAGGAAAGCGAAGTGAAGGGGCATGACCGGGTACTTGAATTTGTACTGACATGCCAAATTACAGATTAGATGACCAAAGGAAAGCGATAATTTTTCACGCCTTCCTAACGCAGCATTTATAATCTGTCTAAGCACAAGGGTGGGGATACATACATTTCAAAATTTGTAGGAGTTGGGAATTTGATGATTTCAAAATTTGTAGGGTTTAGGGATTAGAGGATTTTGAAATGAAAAGAGGGTGAAAGAAGAAGAGAGGATGAAAGTCAGAGTGGGTATGATGTAAGGGAGAATGAGATGAAAGGTGAAATGGAGGAAGGCTTGGGGATTTCGATTTGAGAGGGTTGAGGGAGGCAAAAAGGGTGAGAGTACTCGAGGGAAAGGAGAGATTTGAGTGAGGGAGTGGGGTTTTGCAACACGCCACTCACGTTCCGGTTTAAAAGGAGGAGGGAAGATCGGCGATCGATCGCGGATCTAGGGGATCAATCGCGGATCTCTGTCCCAATCGAGGATCGATTGCGGATCTCAGGGATCAATCGCGGATCTCTGTCTCGATAGGGGATCAATCGCGGATCTCTGTCCCGATCGGGGATCAATCGCGGATCCCGCGATTCCGCCCCAACTCGCTGTCCCGAACGAGGAGATCAATCGCTGTGAACCCCACAATTTGGTGACCACGTGGATCGCTCATGATGATGATGATGATGATGATGACGACGATGATAATGATGATGATGGTAATGGTAGTGATGATGGTCCATTTTAAATTTAAAGTTTATGAGATGTTTGTTTGAGGAACATTTTCATAAAACTTAAGTAATCTGGTAGATATACCCTGGGTTGTTGGACACTTATATTAGGGCTTAGCTTGGGCAGGATGTATCAGGACGGTAAAGTGAAGGAAATGGCCATGAAGTGAAGGAAATTGACCGTGAAGTGTGTGGAAATGACCGTGAAGTGAAGGGAATTGACCACGAAGTGTGTGCAAATGACCGTGAGTCAACACGGAATTGGTGGGAATGACCGTAAAATGCGCGGAAATGACCGTGAAGTGAAGCGAATCGACCGTGAAATGCATGGAAATGACCATGAAGTGAAGGGAATTGATCGTGAAGTGCGTGGAAATGACCGTGAATCAACACAGAATCGGCGGGAATGAGCATGAAATGCGCGGAAATGACCGTGAAGTGAGGCGATTGGACCGTGAAACGCGCGGAAATGACCGTGAATTGAAGGGGCAAGACCGTGAAATGCGTCGAAATGACTGTGAATCAACATGGAATAGGCAGGAATGACTGTGATATGCATGGAAATTACCGTGAAGTGAAGCGATTAGACCGTGAAAGGCGAGGAAATGACCATGAATCAACACGGAATAGGCAGGAATGACCGTGAAATGCATGAAAATGACTGTGAAGTAAGGCAATTGGACTGTGGAACACTCGAAAATGACCGTGAAGTGAAGGGGCAAGACCGTGAAATGCGACAAAATGACTGTGAATCAACACGGAATAGGCGGGAATGACCGTAAAATGCATGGAAATGACCGTGAAGTGAGGCGAATGAACTGTGAAATGCGCGAAAATGATCGTGAAGTGAAGGGGCATGACCGTGAAATGCGCCGAAATGACCGTGAATTAACATGGAATAGGCGAGAATGACCGTGAAATGCATGGAAATGATCGAGAAGTGGGGCGATTAGACCGTGAAATGCGCGAAAATGACTGTGAAGTGAAGTGGCATGACCTTGAAATGCGCCGAAATGACCGTGAATCAACACGGAATCGCCGGAAATGACCGTGAAATGCATGGAAATGAGCATGAAGTGAGGCGAATGGACCGTGAAATGCATGAAAATGACCGTGAAGTGAAGGGGCATGACCGTAAAATGCGCCAAAATGACTGTGAATCAACACGGAATAGGCAAGAATGGTCGTGATTTGCATGGAAATGGCCATGAAGTAAAGTGAATTGACCTTGACATGGATCGAAATGACCGTGAACGTAAATGGAATTGCTGGATATCGCCATGAAATGCATGAAAAAGGCCGTGAAGTGAATAGAATTGACTATGAAATGCATCGAAATGGCCGTGAAGTGAAGTGAGTTGACCGTGAAGTGCATCGAAATGACCGTGAACATAAATGGAATTGCTGGATATCACCGTGAAATGCATGGAAATGGCCGTGAAGTGAAGAGAATTGACCGTGAAATGCATATAAATGGTCGTGAAGTGAAGTGAATTGACCGTGAAGTGCATCGAAATGACCGTGAACGTAAACGGAATTGCCGGATATCACCCTGAAATGCATGGAAATGGCCATGTAGTGAAGAGAATTGACCGTGAAGTGCATCCAAATGGCCATGAAGTGAAGTGAATTGACCGTGAAGTGCATCGAAATGACCGTGAACATAAACGAAATTGCCAGATATCGCCGTGAAATGCATGGAAATGGCCGTGAAGTGAAGAGAATTGACCGTGAAGTTCATCCAAATGGCCGTGAAATGAAGTGAATTGACCGTGAAGTGCATCGAAATGACCGTGAATGTAAATGGAATTGTCGGATATCGCCGTGAAATACATGGAAATGGCCGTGAAGTGAAGAGAATTGATCGTGAAATGCATCGAAATGGCCGTGAAGTGAAGTGAATTGACCGCGAAGTGCATCGAAATGACCGTGAACATAAACAGAATTGCCGGATATCGCTGGGAAATACATGGAAATGGCCGTGAAGTGAAGAGAATTGACCGTGAAATGCATTGAAATGGCCGTGAAGTGAAGTGAATTGACTGTAAAGTGCTTCGACATAACCGTGAATGTAAACGGAATTGCCGGATATCACCGTGAAATGCATGGAAATGGCCGTGAAGTGAAAAGAATTGACCGTGAAGTGCATCTAAAATGGCCGTGAAGTGAAGTGAATTGACCGTGAAGTGCATCGAAATGACCGTGAACGTAAACGGAATTGCTGGATATTGCCGTTAAATGCATGGAAATGGCCTTGAAGTGAAGAGAATAGACCGTGAAATGCATGAAGTGAATTGACCGTGAAGTGCATCGAAATGACCGTGAGCGTAAACAAAATTGTCGGATATCGCCGTGAAATGCATGGAAATGGCTGTGAAGTGAAGAGAATTGACCGTGAAATGCATTAAAATGGCCGTGAAGTGAAGTGAATTGACCGTGAAGTGCATCGAAATGACCGTGAATGTAAACGAAATTGCTGGATATCGTCGTGAAATGCATAGAAATGGCCATGAAGTGAAGAGAATTGACCGTGAAATGCATTAAAATGGCCGTGAAGTAAAGTGAATTGACTGTGAAGTGCATTGAAATGACCGTGAATGTAAACAAAATTGCCGGATATCGCTGTGAAATGCATGGAAATGGCCGTGAAGTGCATCCAAATGGCCCTGAAGTGAAGTGAATTAACCATGATCGTGAAGTGCATCGAAATGACCGTGATCGTGAAGCACATTTCAAGGCCTAATCGCTTCACTTTACGGTTATTTTTATGCATATCACGGTCATTCCCGCCTATTCCGTGTTGATTCACGGTCATTTCGATGCATTTCATGGTCATGCCCCTTCACTTCACGGTCATTTTCACGCGTTTCGCGGTCCAATCACTTCACTTCATGGACATTTTCATGCATATCACGGTCATTTCCGCCTATTCCATGTTGATTCACGGTCATTTTGGCGCATTTCACGATCATGCCCCTTCACTTCACAATCATTTCCACGCGTTTCACGGTCCAATCGCCTCACTTCACGGTAATTTTCATTCATATCACAGTCATTCCCACCTATTCTGTGTTGATTCACGGTCATTTTGATGCATTTCACAGTCATACCCCTTCACCTCATGGTCATTTTCACGCATTTCATGGTCCAATCGCTTCACTTCACGGTCATTTCCATGCATATCACGATCATTCCCCGCCTATTTCGTGTTGATTCACGGTCATTTCGATGCATTTCACTGTCATGCCCCTTCACCTCACCGTCATTTCCACACATTTCATGGTCCAATCGCTTCACTTCATGGTCATTTCCATGCATATCACGGTCATTCCCCGCCTATTCCGTGTTGATTCACGGTCATTTCGACGCATTTGACGGTCATGCCCCATCACTTCACGGTCATTTTCATGCATATCACGGTCATTCCCGCCTATTCCGTGTTGATTCACGGCCATTTTGGCGCATTTCACGGTCATGCCCCTTCACTTCACGGTCATTTCTGCGCATTTCACGGTCCATTCACCTCACTTTCACTGTCATTTCTATGCATATCACGGTCATTCCCGGCGATTTTCTGTTGATTCACGGTCATTTCGGCGCATTTCACGGTCATGCCCCTTCATTTCATGGTCCATTCGCCTCACTTCATGGTCCATTCGCCTCATTTCACAGTCATTTCTATGCATATTACGGTCATTCCTGACGATTTCGTGTTGATTCATGGTCATTTTGGCACATTTCATGGTCATGCCCCTTCACTTCACGGTCATTTCCGCGCATTTCGCGGTCCAATCGCTTCACTTCACGCTCATTTCCACGCATATCACGGTCATTCTCGCCTATTCTGTGTTGATTCATGGTCATTTTCACGCATTTCACAGTCATGCCCCTTCACTTCACGATCATTTTCGTGCATTTCACGGTCCAATCGCTACACTTCACTGTCATTTCCATGCATTTCATAATCATTCCCAACGATTCCGTGTTGATTCACGGTCATTTCTATGCATTTCATGATCATTCCCGGCGATTCCGTGTTGATTCACGGTCATTTCCATGCATTTCACGGTCAATTCCGATACTTTCATTTAGATTCACGGTCATTTCGATGCACTTCACGGTCAATTCCCTTCACTTCACGGTCATTTCCATGCATTTGATGGTCAATCTCGGCGATTCCATTTCTAAGTTTTATCGGGTTGGTGTTTATATGGCCCAACCACAAGACCAAACCCGATACATCCTGCCCAAGCTCAACCCAATGTCGAGTGGGTCACAGGTTGGTCGGGTTGAACCCGCCCAACTTTCAGCCCTAAAATCATATATGGTACGTCATGTAACTAATTTTGGTTTAGAAGATATTCTTATTATATGAATAAAGAAAGAAATGAAAAAAGGAGAGAAATTTTTTATATGCTTATATATACATATTTATATAAATATGTGTTAGAGAAAAATGTAGGTAGAATAAAATTCTCCATGTAAAAAAAATATTAAAAATTAAAAAATTAAAAAAATAATTTTAAAAAAAATGCACAGGATACGGCTATAGCTACGGTTAAAATCCGTAGCCATAGCCTTTTGTTTGAATCGGGGATCAATCGCGGATTCCGCGATCCATCCCCAAATCCTACAGCGAGCTATGATGGAATCGTGGAATTCGCGATTCATCGCGGATTCTGTTTATATATATATATATAATCATTGCTTCTATGGGCCCCACCATGAGGTCTGTGTTATATCCAAACCGTCCATCTATTTGGCGAGCTCATATTAAAGCTTGAGACGAAAAATAAGACAGATTAACTATCAAGTGGACCACACTGTAAAAGGCAACGGGGAATTGAACGTCTACCATTGAAACCCTTTTAGGGGTTACAGAAGTTTTGCATCATTATGAAATTTGTTTTTCCTCTTCATCCAGGTCTTTGTGACCTTATGAATAGATTGGATGGAAAATAATGTTATGGTGGGCCCTGCAAAAGTTTCAACAGTGAAAATCAATTTTCTGCTTCTCTTTGTGGTGTGGTCTAGCTGATCTTTGGATATGATTTTTTTTTTGGATAATGCTCCGAAATGATCTCAAAATATGGATGAACGTTGTGGATATAATAAATACATACTTGTGGGGCCCACGTAACGTTGATCTATTTTGAACCGTTCGTATAACTCGGAGTTCGAGGAGCGTCAGCGGTCGTCTTCGAGCACCAGCCAATCCGCTTGAAGGAAAAAGCAGGGGCATTTTCATCCTTTGGGAAGGCTTCTGTACAGCTGGGGCTTATTCTTGCAAGGTAAAATAAGGTGGGCTTAGTCTCGTAAATGGGCCATAAATGGGTCGTATAGTCTCAAATTTCCCGAATTATAAATGAGAAATTTTCGACTGTACAACCCATTTATGGCCCATTTCCGAAACAAAGCCCACCTCATTTTACCTTTCAAGAATAAGCCCCAGCTATACGGACGCCTTCCCAAAGGTCGAAAATGCCCCTGCTTTTCCTTTCGCAAGAGGATCGGCCGCTGACGCTCCTCGAACTCTGAGTTGTACGAACGGTTCAAACGATATCAAAGTTACATGGGCCCCACAGTTATGTATTTATTAAATCCACAACGTTCATCCATATTTCGAGATCATTTCAGAGCATTATCGAAAAAAAAAATCATACCTAAAGATCAACTGGACCATGCCACAAAGAGCAGCGGGAAAATTGATTTTCACTGTTAAAAATTTTGTAGGGCCCACCACAACATTTATTTTCCATCCAATCTATTCATAAGGTCACAAAGACCTAGATGAAGAGGAAAAACAAATATCATAATGATCCAAAACTTCTGCGATCCCTAAAAGGGTTTCAATGGTAGACGTTCAATCCTCCACTGCCTTTTACAGTGTGGTCCACTTGATAGCTAAATCTGTCTTATTTTTCCTTTTAAGACTTAATACGAGTTTGCCAAATAGATGGACGGTTTGGATATAACACATACCTCACAAAAGGACCCACAAAGGCAGTGGGGATTACAACATGGAAAAAAAAAGCCTGGAAACTATGGCTACGAATTATAACTGTAGCTATAACCAAAGCCCATGCTTTTCTAATATGTCCTTTGCTATGTATCGAAGGCCTTTCGATATGTACTTCGATGTATCGAATGTCTTTCGATATGATCGAAAAAGGTCCAGCACTATCTAGCGAGTTTGCATACAAAAATCCAGCAATTTTCGATACATATCGAAATGTATTCGATTATATTAAAGCTATAGCTACGGATTATAACCGTAGCCATAACTGTAGTCCGTAATAGTCTATGCAAAATTTTATTTTTTTATTTTTATTTTTTACATGGAAAACTTTATTCTACCTACAATTTTCTCTAATAAATATTTATATAAATATGTATATATAAGTATATATATATATATATATATATATATATATATATATATATATATAAAATCTCTCTTTTTTACATTTCTTTCTTTATTCATTTAATAAGAATATCTTCTAAACCAAAATTAGTTACTTGACGTACCATATATGATTTTGGGGTAGGAGAAGCTACTTTAGCCAACTAACCTTGTTATTTTCCAAGATTCCATCAGGTCGATGGTTAAAAATCCATTTCATTCACTTCGCAGACAATTTCAATCAGTTTGCGGTCAATTTCATTTATTTCATTTACTTCGCAATCAATTCCATGCATTTCACGGTCAATCCCGGTGATTCCACTTCACTTCACGGTCAATTCCATGCATTTCACGGTCAATTCCCTTCACTTCACGGTCAATTCCATGCATTTCACCGTCAATTCCCTTTACTTCACGGTCATTTCCATGCATTTCACGGTCAATTCGGTTCACTTCAGTGTCATTTCTATGCATTTCATGGTCATTTCCGACGATTTCGTTTAGATTCACGGTCATTTCCATGCACTTCACGGTCAATTGCCTTCACTTCACGGTCATTTCCACGCATTTCACGGCCAATTCGCTTCACTTCACGGTCATTTCCATGCATTTTACAGTCATTCCCGGCGATTCCATGTTCATTCACGGTCAATTCGACGCACTTCACGGTCCATTCAGTTCACTTCACGACCATTTCCACGCACTTCGCGGCCAATTCACTTAACTTCACCGTCATTTCCATGTATTTCTCGGTCATTCCCGACGATTGCGTGTTCATTCACGGTCAATTTGACGCACTTCACGGTCAATTCACTTCACTTCACTTAACGTCCATTTCCACGCACTTCGCGGTCAATTCACTTAACTTCACCATCATTTCCATGCATTTCACGGTCATTCCCGACGATTCCGTGTTCATTTACGATCAATTCGACCCACTTCACGGTCAATTGACTTCACTTCACGGCCATTCCCACGCACTTCGCAGTCAATTCACTTAACTTCACCGTCATTTCCATGCATTTCAAAGTCATTCCCGGCGATTCCATGTTCATTCACGGTCAATTCGACGCACTTCACGGTCAATTCACTTCACTTCACGTCCATTTCCACGCACTTCGCGGTCAATTCACTTAACTTCACCGTCATTTCCATGCATTTCACGATTATTCCCGACGATTCTGTGTTCATTCACGGTCAATTCGACCCACTTCACGGTCAATTCACTTCACTTCACGGCCATTTTCACGCACTTTGCAGTCAATTCACTTAACTTCACCGTCATTTCCATGCATTTCAAAGTCATTCCCGGCGATTCCGTGTTCATTCACGGTCAATTCGATGCACTTCACGGTCAATTCACTTTACTTCACGGCCATTTCCACGTACTTCGCGGTCATATCAATTCACTTCACCGTCATTTCCATGCATTTCATGGTTATTCCCGCGCGATTCTGTGTTCATTCACGGTCAATTCGACGCACTTCACGACCATTTCCACGGACTTCGTGGCCAATTCACTTAATTTCACCGTCATTTCCATGCATTTCACAGTCATTCCCGGTGATTCCGTGTTCATTCACGGTCAATTCGACGCACTTCACAGTTAATTCACTTCACTTCACTTCACGACCATTTCCATGCACTTCGCGGTCAATTCACTTCACTTCACCATCATTTCCATGCATTTCATGGTCATTCCTGGCGATTCCGTATTCATTCACGGTCAATTCAACCACTTCACGATCAATTTACTTCACTTCATGGCCATTTCCATGCACTTCACAGTCAATTCACTTCACTTCATTGTCATTTTCATGCATTTCACGGTCATTCCCGATGATTCCATGTTCATTCATAGTCAATTTGACGCACTTCATGGTCAATTCACTTCACTTCACGGCCATTTCCATGCACTTCGCGGTCAATTCACTTCACTTCACCGTCATTTCCATGCATTTCACGTTCATTCCCGACGATTTCGTGTTTATTCACGGTCAATTCGACGCACTTCACGGTCAATTCACTTCACTTCATGGCCATTTTCACGCACTTCACGGTCAATTCACTTCACTTTACCGTCATTTCCATGCATTTCACGGTCATTCCCGGCGATTTCGTGTTCATTCACGGTTAATTCGACGCACTTCACGATCAATTCACTTCACTTCATGGCCATTTCCACGCACTTCGCGGTCAATTCACTTCACTTCGCCGTCACTTCCATGCATTCACGGTAATTCCCGGCAATTCCGTGTTCATTCATAGTCAATTCGACGCACTTCACGGTCAATTCACTTCACTTCATGGTCATTTCCATGCACTTCGCGGTCAATTCACTTCACTTCACCGTCATTTGCATGCATTTCATGGTCATTCCCAGCGATTCCGTGTTCATTCACGGTCAATTTGATGCACTTCACGGTCAATTCACTTCACTTCACAACCATTTCCACGCACTTCGCGGTCAATTCGCTTCACTTCACGGTCATTTTCATGCATTTCACGGTCATTCTCGGCAATTCTGTGTTGATTCACGGTCATTTATACTCATTTCACGGTCAATTCCCTTCACTTCACGGTCATTTTCACGTATTTCACGGTCAATTCGCTTCACTTCACGGTCATTTCCATACATTTCACGGTCATTCCCGACAATTCCGTGTTGATTCACAATCATTTCCACGCATTTCACGGTCAATTCCCTTCACTTCACGGTCATTTCCACGCATTTCACGGCCAATTCGCTTCACTTCACGTCATTTCCATGCATTTCACGATCATTCCGAGCAATTACGTGTTGATTCGCGGTCATTTCATGGTCAATTCCCTTCACTTCACAGTCATTTCCATGCATTTCACGGTCAATTCGCTTCACTTCACGGTCATTTTCATGCATTTCACAGTCATTCTCGGCAATTCCGTGTTGATTCACGGTCATTTCTACACATTTCACGGTCAATTCCCTTCACTTCACGGTCATTTCCACGCATTTCACGGTCATTTCCATGCATTTCATGGTCATTCCCGGCGATTCCGTGTTGATTCACGGTCATTTCCACACATTTCACAGTCAATTCCTTTCACTTCACGGTCATTTCCACGCATTTCATGGTCAATTTGACATTGAAATGCATGGAAATGACCGTTAATCAACACGGAATTGCGGGGAATGACCGTGAAATGCATGGAAATGACCATGAAGCGAAGTGAATTGATCGTGAAATGTGTGGAAATGACCTGGAGTGAAAGGAATTGACTGTGAAGTGTGTGGAAATGACCGTGAATCAACACAGAATTGCAGGAAATGACCATGAAATGCATGGAAATGACCGTGAAGTGAAGCGAATTGACTGTGAAATGCATGGAAATGACCGTGAAGTGAAGGGAATTGACCGTGGTTAAGTGAATTGACCGTGAAATGCGTGGAAATGATTGTGAAGTAAAGGGAATTGACCGTGAAATGCGTGGAAATGACCGTGAATCAACACGGAATTGCCAAGAATGACTGTGAAATGTATGGAAATGACCGTGAAGTGAAGCGAATTGATCGTGAAATGCGTGGAAATGACTGTGAAGTGAAGGGAATTGACCGTGAAATGCATGAAAATGACCATAAATCAAAACGGAATCACCGGGATTGACCGTGAAATGCATGAAAATGACCGTGAAGTGAAGCAAATTGACCGTGAAATGCATGGAAATGACCGTGAAGTGAAGGGAATTGACCGTGAAATGCATGGAAATGATCGTGAATCAAAACGGAATCGCCGGGATTGACCGTGAAATGCATGAAAATGACCGTGAAGTGAAGCGAACTGACCGTGAAATGCATGGAAATGACGTGAAGTGAAGGGAATTGACCGTGAAATGCATGGAAATGACCGTGAATCAAAACGGAATTGCCGGGATTGACCATGAAACTCATGAAAATGACCATGAAGTGAAGCGAATTGATCGTGAAATGACCGTGAAGTGAAGGGAATTTACCGTGAAATGCATGGAAATGACCGTGAATCAAAACTGAATCGCCGGGATTGACCGTGAAATGCATGGAAATGACCGTGAATTAAAGCGAATTGACCGTGAAATGCATGGAAATGACCGTGAAGTTAAGGGAATTGACCGTGAAATGCATGGAAATGACCGTGAATCAAAACAGAATCGCCGGGATTGACCGTGAAATGCATGAAAATGACCGTGAATTGAAGCGAATTGACCGTGAAATGCATGGAAATGACCGTGATTAAAGCGAATTGACCGTGAAATGCATGGAAATGACCGTGAAGTTAAGGGAATTGACCGTGAAATGCATAGAAATGACCGTGCATCAAAACAGAATCGCCGGGATTGACCGTGAAATGCATGAAAATGACCGTGAATTGAAGCGAATTGACCGTGAAATGCATGGAAATGACCATGAATTGAAGGGAATTGACCGTGAAATGCATGGAATGACCATGAATCAAAACAGAATCACCGGGATTGACCGTGAAATGTATGAAAATGACCGTGAAGTGAAGCTAATTGATCGTGAAATGCATGGAAATGACCGTGAAGTGAAGGGAATTGACCGTGAAATGCATGGAAATGACCGTGAATCAAAGCGAAATCACCGGGATTGACTGTGAAATGTATGGAAATGATCGTGAATTGAGGCGAATTGACCGTAAAATGCATGGAAATGATCGTGAAGTGAAGGGAATTGACCGTGAAATGCATGGAAATGACCGTGAATCAAAACAGAATTGTCGGGATTGACTGTGAGATGCATGGAAATGACCGTGATGTCTAGGGAAATGACCGTGAAATGAATGGAAATAATCATAAAGTGAAGGGAATTGACCGTGAAATGCATGGAAATGATCGTGAATCAAAACGGAATCGCCGGGATTGATCGTGAAATGCATGAAATTGATTGCGAAGTAAATGAAATGAATAAAATTGACTGTAAACTGATTGAAATTGACCGCGAAGTGAATGAAATGGATTTTCGACCATAGACCTGATGAAATCTTGAAAAATAACTAGGTTGGTTGGCTAAAGTAGCTTCTCCTACCCCAAAATCATATAGGGTACGTCAAGTAACTAATTTTGGTTTAGAAGATATTCTTGTTAAATGAAGAAAGAAATAAATGAAAAAAAGAGAGAAAAAAATTATATGCTTATATATACATATTTATATAAATATATATTAGAGAAAATTGTAGGTAGAATAAAGTTCCCTATGTAAAAAAATAATAATAAAAAATTCATAGAGTAGCAAGAACTACAATTATGGCTACGGTTATAATCCATAGCTATTAGTCAAATAAAATATTGTAGGATTTTTGCAGCAAACTCGTTGGACAGTTCTAAATTTTTTTTGATTAATCAAAAGACCTTCGATACGTATAAAAGGATATATCGAAATGGCATGAGCTACGGTTACAATCCGTAGCTTTAGAAAACACCGTAGCCTTAAAATCGTAGTTTATTTATTTATTATTATTTTATTTTATTTATTGCTGTTGTAATTCCACCTCTTTTTGTGGTCCTATTATGAGGTATGTGTTATATCCAAACCGTCTATCTATTCGGCGAACTCGTATTAAGGCTTGAGACGAAAAATAAGACAGATCTAGCTATCAAGTGGACCACAACAAAATTTTTAACGGTGAAAATCAATTTTCCAGCTGCTCTTTGTGGTGTGGTCCAGTTGATCTTTGGATATGATTTTTTTTTTTTTTTGATAATGCTCTGAAATGATCTAGAAATATGGATGAACGTTGTGGATATAATAAATACATAACTGTGGGGCCCATGTAACTTGATATCTTTTGAACCGTTCGTACAACTCGGAGTTGGAGGAGCGTCAGCGCTCGCTTCGAGCACCGCCGATCCGCTTGAATGAAAAAGCAGGGGCATTTTCGACCTTTGGGAAGACGTCCGTACAGCTGGGCCTTTTTCTTGGAAGGTAAAATGCGTGGACTTCGTCCGGAATGGGCCATAAATGGGTCGTACAGTCGGAAATTTCTCATTATAAATCGTTGAACCTCCTGAATCCTAACACGAGTGCGACTACGCTGCGACATAGGAACTAACAACGTGAGTCGCACCCAGTCCGTAGGGTCTACCCTGTTGTATGGACTGTATATCCACGCCGTCCATCATTTTTTCCAGATTATCCTATAACATGGTTCCAAAATGGAGCAGATCAAAATTTTCAAATGAACCACACAACAGGAAACAGTGGTCATTGAACGCTCACCATTAAAAATGTCTTAGGTCCACCGAAACATACACACTCGGATTTCCTGCCAAAGAACTTCATGCGCTGGAAACTTAGGTGTGGTCCACCGTTTGTGAGAAATCTACCCCGTCCATTCGTTCTGTGAGCTTATTTTAGGGCTTGAAACTAATAGTTAGCAGGATCCAAGACTCACGTGGGCCGCACTAAAGGAAAACATGGGTAAGAAAATTCCTTCCCTTGAAACCTCCCTACTATCGACGGTAATGTTTACATGCCATCCATACCGCTCATAACTTTATTCGTACTGACATGAACGGAAAACTCAAATATTAGAATGATTTCAAACTTCCGTTACCCTACAAATATTTCAACTCTGGACGTTCAATCCTTATGTTTTCGGTCCACTTGAGTATTGGATCCGAATTATTTTTTACCCATGTCCTAGAATTATATCAAAAAACGAATGAACGGGGTAGATTTCTCACAAACATCACGGTGAGCCCCACCTACGTTTCCAGCGCAGCTTTAGTAGGAAATCTGCGTCCGGGATGGACTCCAACTTGTCTTAGATCGGAGGATCCATGCACTGATGGTAGGCCTTTGTTGGATCAAATATCGTCAGGCCATTTTGAAAGCATTACGACTTTTCTATCAAGAAGAGTTCGGGGAATAGTAGTCAACGGTCGAGATCAAACAGGGGCTCAATTGCACAAAAATGAAAACCCGAGTATTTTGTGTGTATCATCGGCTCGAGGACCCTATAACTCTCTCGCACTTGTCTTGTCTCCGCCTACCAACGACCTTGGCCTCGAGCCCTCCTCCGTCGGAGAAGAAGATCTAAAAATGCGACTCTCTCGACTCGAGTTACCCAAATTCTCCTCAAAATCTCGCGTTTTTTTCAATAAAAACTCTCTATCTTCATTCCCATGAGGGATAGAGAAGAAGAAGGAAGAAAAATTCGTCCTTTTCTTACCAAAATGACCCTGAAATCTCTCAACTACGTCGTTTCAATGCTGGGTTTGGGATTTCTGCTCCTCTTCTTGTCTGGGTTCCTGTCATTCCCTTCCACAATCTCCTCAATCCCACCTATCGAAACGAAATCGGAAAATTCGGCATCTGGGTCCCCTCCAATTGACGAATCGAAATCAGAGAATTCGGCATCTGGGTCCCCTCCAATTGACGAATCGAAATCAGAGAATTCGGCATCTGGGTCCACTCCAGTTGACGGCTCTAGAGCCGAAGATCCTTTCATCGACGTGTTTGGAGCCTTCAGGAAGTGGGATGGGAAGGTGGGGTGTGCACAGTTTAAGAAGAAGCACAAAGGGTGGCCTGCAAATGGGTCGTCTCTGCAAGATATCGATGGGGCGGTCGACTGCGGGCAGTTGAAGATGACCCACGTTAGCGTCTTGATCAAGGGGTGGACTTGGGTGCCGGACAATTTGGATAATCTGTATTCATGCAGGTGCGGATTGAGCTGCCTTTGGACCAAATCGCCAGTTTTGGCTGATAAGCCCGACGCATTGCTGTATGAGACCATCCGGCCTCCGATTCAGGTGTGTTTCTTTCGTGTAGAGCAGTTCTCTTGATGTTTGGATCCACTATCAAATTGAATTGAATTGAATTGCACTATCGAATTGAATTATGATTATTAATCAAATGGAGTAAAAATTACCAAATCGTGGTTTCGTTGCATAGCATTCTTGTTGTGGGTGTGGGCTCCAGATTGCAGTCACGCTCTTAAGTTGGAGTTGAAAGAACGATGACTATAGTCGAACGTTACTTGCTGTGAAAACGAAAACTCTTATGTAGGTACAAGGGAGCATGCCTACCCCTTTTGTGAGGGGAATGACTTTATGTGCATGAGATCCACCTCGTCCATCAAGTACAATACCCCTTATTTGGCCTTGATCCCAAAAATTAGGCTGATTCAACACTCTGGTGGGCTACCCCATAGGGAATTATACCTAAAACCAATAAATCCGTTTGTTATGGCCCACCTAAGTTTTGGAAATAGTGTGATTTTTTGGGGAATACTTTCATCTTGATGAAGCAATTTGGATGAATGGATTGGATGAAATGTAGACACCGCGGCGGGCTGTACACAAAACTAATGATGGCATTCTATCCTGACTGTTTCCTATGGTTTGGTCTACCTGAGTTTTGGATCATCATGATTTCTGGGTTCCAGGGTGAATGAGAGGCAGCATACCGGATGAATGGGTTAGATCTCATGAAAGTTCCACCCACGTGGCGGTGTTATGCTTCCCACGTACCTATGCAAGTCAGCTAGTGGGTTCTTATGAGAATAGGAAACAACATTGTTATTACTATTATTAGTTTATGACTCTTTGTTGATTAGACTGAATGTTAACAATTCAATTCTTCTGTGCATCAAAAGACGGGTTAGGTTAGTTGTTGGAAGGTTTGATTGCATATTGGTATGAATGGATTTTGTGCTTTATTGACAACGGCTTGGTTGAATTGAGAATTGGATTGATATTGATGAATTTCCAGTAAACCAAGCCTAGGAACACCTTCCTTGTGGAAAGGAATGATGCAAAATCATGATTTGGTCAATGGATCAAAAGAAAGGAACCCTACTTCCCTGCTTATGTCAGATCTTTCTCAAGCCAATCCGCCAATCTCCATGGGAGACTCAGGCTGCGTTTGGATGCACTACTGAATTTGAGTTGCAATAGCCAGTTTCTGAAAAATGCAAATTGCAATTACCTTCAGTGGTATTTCACATTAAGGTGTGGGCATCCTAGGCTACAATGGTAGTTTTAACTTGGACTTGAATGGAATGTGGGTTCAATGTGAGTCATGTGACTTCCTCACCATGAATGCTAGTGAAGGTAACTACAATTTGTCATTTACTTTCCATTGAACTTATTATTGTAAATTGATCCAGTAGGCAGTAGTGGAATGTAGCTACAGTGTTGCCGATCTTCGATGTCCCTACTCCCCAACCCTTATCACAACACGATTCCCATGAGAGCTTCTATTGTATTTCTATTTGGAAGCTTTGTAGTGGCCATCATCCCCTTTAAGCTTTTATATATATATGACCTGGCCTAAAACTGATGCGATACAGGCCTTATTCGTCTGTAAGGTGCATTTCCATTGCCATTTTTTCTTTGAAAAAAAGAAGAAGAAGAAAAAGTTTGAAAACACAAGTGTCTATCATTTATTTCTTGTTTTGGCATCTATTTCATGGTGTATCAAGCATTTCTTTGGGAAGATTCTGTCTGTCAGACTGGCCTGCTGAAAACTGAGTTTTTGATCTTAGATGTTTAATTGTGTTAAAGCTTTTGGAAATTAGGAATTCTATGGTTTAGCATCAATTTTTATTTTAATGGGTCTGTTGCATATTTTATGTTTTTAAACAAATATCACACAAACACCAAATTCAGTGTAGGTTATCCATACTTAAAATATTATGAATGCTATATAATCAACAACATGTCGTGCCAAGTAATTATGTGCATACTATCCCAACGTAATCTACGTCCATCGAAAATGGCCCTTTCTATGTTTGCTCGCAACAATAGGGGGTGGTTGCAAGGTTTTAAATCTGTGTAATGGGTATCATATGGTTCACCGCTGACACGACCCCATATTGCCCCTGTGTCAGGCTGTTTTAGGTTGATATGGGCCGTATCATTCATGGTTGATACTGGTACATATCGGGTGATATGTACTAGTTTTGGACAATACTTTAAACCTTGGGTGGATGCTTCGTACTGATATGAGCCGCATTCGCTGTCACTGGCTGATACACCTATTGTTTTATGAGATGGGCCATTTCTCCCCCAGGTCGCATTTTGTTCTCAGCTGTTGTGGATTTGATATGCTCTTATTGGTAAAAATGATATGGATTTTTGGATCTTAGATTGTTTGATTCCAATCTTTTACTCAAGTACCTACAACGCGAATTATCTTTTCCACAGGATATCATGCTATTTCTCTCCTTGAGCCACACATGTAGACAGGTGGAGCATCCAAAAAACTCTATTAATAGATGGGAACACAACATGAGGCAGCACTCTGTTGAGTTAATCAACCAAAACACCTAGTTCTAAGTGTTTTGCATTTATTTTATAATGTCTTGAGTTCTAAGTGTGTCATCACATATCTTTTAACCTCCTGAAGCTTCACCGAAAAATTCCTTCATTTTCCTAAAGTTTCCCCAATGTTTCCCTCAGACTGTGATATATTATGTGATAAATGTGACGTGTCAGGATGTTCTGTATCCTAGGCAGTGTTTTAAATATCGACGATATCGGCTGATATATCCCACGATATATCTTGTATACCACCATTGCGATACGAAATGCACAAGTAGTGCGATATATCCCACATGTTCGATCTGGTGAGCATTTTTGAATTTCGATCCTTTTATTTTATGTAAATCATGTTAAATTAGTGTCAAATTGTTACAAATCCATGATTTTTCATTTTTTGCATATGTCCCACATGTTTGATTTGGTAGGCATTTTCGAATTTCGATCATTTTATTTTATGTAAATCATGTTAAATTAGTGTCAAATTGTTACAAATCCATGATTTTTCATTTTTTGCATGAAAAATCATGGATAGGGAGCTTTGATTTTGAGATTGGAGGAGATTGGCCGAGTTGCAAAAAATTGAAAAAAATCAAAATTTCCCAATTTCTCAATAATCTTTTGCAATCTTTGTGTCCAAACATCAAATCAAACATGTATGTAACATAATCTAGTGATTTTTCTTTTGCTTTTGAATGTATTGCTTGTGTTTCCACAAGTCTTCTTACATTTTTATATTATATGAATATATATGCATCAATTCAGTTAGACAACGCATAGATTAAGACCCCATACAAAGAAAACCTATTGTGTATACTTTTTTTTTTTTGGTAATGTTTTGATTTATAAGTGTGTATTGATGTCTTTTTTAACAATCACCAAAGTTTCATTGAAAAGTTCAACCAATTTCCCAATATTTCCAACAATAACGATACATTACACGATACAACCGATATATCCCAAGCGATAACCGATACATATCTGTATCCCAAGAATGCGATACGTAATGTGATACCGATATTTCGAACATTGATTCTAGGGTTGCAATATGGATGCATAAAACATTGGTTTTGAAATCCATTGCCTAATCCAACCCATCAATTTATTTATCTGAGGTTGGGGCGTGTTTCTCTTCCAGCCAAACTTAGTGCGTCCTCTAGTTCAAAAATATTCTCCAATTTAATCTATTCGCAATATGATTGAAAACTCAGTTGGTCAATGTAGGATCATGCTCGATTCAACTCGACCAACTCATTTATTGGGTAAATAGGCTAGTGAAACCAGTTTATTCAGTTTTGGACTAAAGAAGGCCTAGTTTTTTTCTGGGTCAGTCTTGTTTGAATCTTTTGAGCTGTCATGAGTTGAGCGAGCCTACTTATAAGTTCTCCTTTTGAAGCACAACTCGCTCTATAGCAAATTCTGGCAATACCTTGAAGAAGAAAAAGAAGTGTCACATATTCTAACAAATTTATGTATTTTCTGTAATTCAATTCACTTAAAAAAATATTATGTTCTTGATCCATCTGGTCAATTGAGTCACTGGATTTTTTCTAGAATCCTTGGTCCACTCAATCTTGACCCGCCTAGTAGATGTGGTTGACCTTATCTAATGACTGACCAAGTCTGCATATCTAGGTTTTGAATTATTGTTTGCAGTTATCTTTGTCTATCCAACTTTTCTTCGAAAAAAAAAAGGAGAGAAAGAATAAAAAGTAGTCTTTGCCTTTCCTTCTCTTTGAGACAAATCGATTCTCGACTTTATGTGCATTAGTCAAAAGGTACTCCAACTTCTCCCACCAATGGATTATGAACTCATTTGTTTTGTTACTCTTGACTATTATCTGCTTAAGCTTCCTGGGTTCTCTCCACACCAAACCCACCATGCAACTGAGAATAAAAAATTAAAATAAAATAAGTGAAAAAGAAATTTACCGATGTGAGCTTTCGGCTATCTTATATTCTGTACATATGATGTATGAATTTAGAGATTGGAGCATTCCTGGATTGGTGTTTCTGATTCTCACCTTGCAATTGTGAACGAGGCATGCTGTAACAGTAATGGGATGAGTGCTATAGACTATATGATTTTTGGGCCAATTTGGAGGCATTTGAATATCCCCAAAATTGGCGATACTATTCATCCCAATTTAATTTCATTTTTTCTCAGAATTACATGGGGGAATGTTGTCAAATGCTTAGGGATGTGTATTTCTAGGATGAGTTCTATAGCTTGCATTAATTTCAGGCCAACTTTGGGGTTAATCTAAGATTGTTAGATCAATAAGTCATCAGACAGGCACAAACAACATTCTCATTGTAGAGTGGATGAAAAAAAATGAAGACTGCTATGCCCCCTGTAACGGCCATAACGAGTAAAGGTAACCGTGTGGATCGTTACGCCCACAGTTACCATCACTGCACACCTGGATATTGGGTGTCAAATGTTAAACCCAGTTTAATGAGTACCTCAAATGCATGTTTAGCACTGTTTTTAAGGGTAATAAGTCATGATATTAAGTAGGCTTTTGTTTGGAAAGTGTGAAATCTCCTTTCGTAGCTGATTTAGCACAATGGGCGTTTCAGCCGATGGATGTTCCTTAGTTGCATGATCCTTTTATTCGTATGTCACTTCCACTTCAAGTCGCATTCCGTCTCTAGCTTCCTAGCTGTTTATACTTGCTAACACTGTGAAACAGGCGCTTCCCCACTCCCGCACCTAAAAGGGTGCAATGGGCCGGGTAGCCCACTCGACCTAGCTTTGGCTGGGCTTGGACCTATTAGCTTGGCCCATGGGGTGGGCTTAGGCGTCACGTGTATGGCCCGATCAATTTTCGAGTCAGGCTTAGGGCCTGTTTGGGAGCGTGGATTTGGAACCCCCTGGATTTAGAACCCCCTGTTTTTGAAACCCCCTGGATTTGAAATCCTCTTATTGTGTTTGACACCCTTGATTGGGAATCAACTTTAATCCAAAAGTAGCTATGAATGATATATTTACAAGGGTTTGAATTTAATTACTTAATCAACTTTAATATCTCTAATTAGTGACGTATGTAATGTTTGACACAATGGTTGTAATAAGCCCGCTGAAATATATGCTTTGCTCGAAAATGATGAAATTTCAAGTCTCGGATGGGCCACAAGCACAAGATCATGTTTAAGTGACTAACCAACGATTTTTAGTCGTTGATTTACATGGACAATGTTTAGACGGTGCTGATCATCATATTAAAGTAATTATAGCGATGCAATTGATAATCTAATTGTTTTTTATATCATTAGTGGGTCATGAGCCCAATAGAATAATAGTATGGTGACAAATATGTTACACATGCAACTATTGAAAGGATTTTAGGTGTAATCCAAGCTCTCACCTTGGATTTCAAACCCCCTATTTGAGGGGATTTGAAACCCCCATTTACTTTATGCTGCCAAACAACCAGGGGATTTGAAATCCCCTCAAATCCCCCCAAATCCATGGTGCCAAACGACCCCTTAGGCTTAAGTCATTTAGCATGACCCGACCAGACCCAACTTTATATGTTCATGTGTTGTACTTATATCCAACAAATATGTCATTTTGATCCTTAGGCAACTATCGATCTTGAATGTGGACATTGATTTCATTCCTCTGTTTATTTCTTTGTGCATGTGTGGCCTATATAAACGGATTTGTTAGGAAAATTCAAGGGGTAAATAGAGGTTTTATCAACTTTTGGATCGGGTTGGATTGGCCGGGCCTGGGCCCAATAATTTTTTCTGGGTCAGGGTTGGGCCTACTATTCTAGGGCCATTCTGGACTTGGACTGGGTTAGGGCCTTGGGTCTTAAGTGTCAGGTAAGGCCTGGGGCTGGCCCAAACCCGGCCCATTGCCACCCCTACATGGGAATTTATTGCTGCTTTGCATCGCGCTTTGTGCACCTATAGGTTTTTCCCTTAAAAGAAAGTACTGTATCATCCTTGTGCACTCGTTCACATCATAATTGTTTCCATCCATTTTGAATTTATATATACTTACTAGTAATTCTAAAGTTCTTTTGATACATGAAATTATTGGTCGAATGACCATATTGATCTAGTGCAAGTTTATATTTTAATTGGGTTTGATTTAACAAATTTGATATGTACAAACAATCTGTGACAATGCTAGTCTGTGCAAATACAATTAACATTGCCGCCAAAACAAAATCTTGCGCATGCTAGTGCGCTCATAATCTTGCATGCACAGCAATACTAGGATACTCTTATCTACTTACATGCACTTTGCTAGGGCACTGGATCTCTCGCATGTTCATTGACCATTTTCTGCTTCTTGTTATCTGATTTATGTTTTTTAGCCGGCGTTTTGTTCAGTAACAAAATATTTGAAGAAGTATATGAGGAAGATAATGAGGTTGTTTTATCATTGTGCTGTTAAGGTTCATCTTTATGGATTTCTGCGCTTAAATGTAAATTTCTACTTGAAACTGGGAGGTGTCTTCCAGTTTTGATTTCTTAAATCAGGCACCTTACATGGAAGGAAATACACTTTTGGTCTATGTTATGGGTAGGACCTTTCCCTTCTTGGTTGAATAATTTTGTTTTTTTGGGGAAAGTGTTCTGAATTGCTTCATAAAAGCAATAGATGGATGCTAGAAAATACATCTTAAGTCCCACTGTCTATTTGTCATTAGACCTTATCATCTAATTGCTTCCTAGAATTCTTTTGGCTTACCTGATTTGTGTGCTCAACAGAGACGCAAAGGAGAGCCACTCCGTGTGTACATGGATCTTGAGGCGGGTAGGAAAAGATCAGGATTCGAAGATATTTTTATTGGTTATCATGCTAAAGATGATGTTCAGTCAACTTATGCTGGTGGCCTCTTCCACAACAACCGCAATTATGGTCTGTCATCCAAGAAGAACAATGTAAGCCTTCATTTATCTTTCGATGCATAGCGAATGTAACCTTAGCTTTATTTTCTCAAAGGGAGGGAAAAAGACTGTTAACAATCTCATTACGGGGAGGATATACTTGAATTCTTTACACACTGAGTACCAGGTGCTGATTTGAATTTTGAAAGAGAAAGCTAAAGAGTTGAGAGGAAGATTGAGGGTTGTTCCTTTTCTCTTCTTCCCCTTTAAAAAAGAAAAGAAAAAGAATAGCATCTGAATTTTTTCAGAGGAAAAAGAAAAGAAATACAAAAAACGACAGACTTGAAGCCAAGCTACTTCAGCTCAGAACACTGCTAAATGAAAAACAACCCACCCAGCTTAATCTTTCTACTACGTACTAGGAGAGTATCTTACTATAACGCTAAGACTCTCTTGTTACTCCCTCTTTTGCTAATCCATCAACCTCAGAATTTTCCTCCCTATGAAGATGAGCAAAAACCACCTATCTATGGGGCGTGCTCCAACGGAACTGGTACTGCAGTAAGTTTACAGTGTTACCAGCCAGATGTGAGGCCCAGGTGATGTTCTCACAGAATCCAACCATCCATAGGATGGGAACGAGCTGGGAGGCGAGGCCCACTTGAGTTGCAAAACAGCCTGAATTTTGGCTTGGTCCTTCGTCTGTAATGGATGAAGGGTATGAATGGCCTTGGTAAATATATAAACAACACGGTGGCCCCCCAATCTAGTCAATGGTGGGCGTTTCCTCTCATATGTTCCTTGCATGGTGGCTCATCTGAGCTTTAGATTAGACTGATTTTTTGGGATCTGGGGGAGTTCTGATGTGTCACATCTCATGGACAGTTTGAATTCCATGAACACATTACTGGGCCCCACATCTGTCTGTTACCACCGTAAGCATACACTGGTACCAGTACCGAGGGAGCGCGCCCCCTATCATTAGTGTAGATATCATAGAACTCATCCATACAATTTGACATCATATACATACTGACCAATCTTGGTGCACTTAATCGCATTAGCCAAATCAACGGTGGTCATGGGCTAATCTCACATCCAGAAGCAATGGCTTCTGCAGCATTAAAGTTACAAAGGCCCTGAGGACCCAAGTACTCCAGAAGGTTCACACTAAAATGACATTGAAACAAACCATCAATCCCCGCGGTCCTGGGTTGCTGAAAAATCTCCCATTAATCTGAACCATCCGATCAGATGGGATTCCCAGCGCCCAGTTCAATTTAAGAAATTGAATGGGGACACCCTGAAGTTTTTTTTTTTTTTTTTTTCCCACTTTTCACTTACCATCAGAATCATTACTTCATCTCTCAGTTTTCTAGCATTGCATGATTTAGCACGAAATATGCTGTGGTTGGGTTCTAGACATAGAGAAAAGAGGACATCTTGTAAAGCCATATTCTGGCAAGAAAAAAAGAGCACCAACTGGTGAACAAACTGTTTCTCCAACTGGCTATAAGCGACGCCATGGAGATAGGCATTACCCAATATAATCTAAGGAGATCCGGAATCACTGACCTCTCTCTAACCTGTTCATCCCTTCCTTCTTCCCCTCCAACCTCCATGCCCTACTCCCGTGACTGGGCTGATATGGGACCCATTACCCTATTCCAAGATGATATGACAGCTGATGTGATTGTTGCTGAACCCCCTCAGATGTGTGCTGAATTTCCCCATCAGCAACAGCGGACGCTCAAGCAGAGAGGAGCTTTTTGAAACCATCCAAAACAAGCAATGGATTAGAGATGCGGTGGGACATGTCGGAAGATCTCTCGGGTCGTTCGGGGACAGGCCGGAGGACTACATCTCCCTCTTCACTTGCATCGAAAACAGAGGGAGACCCCTTCCCCCTCATCGCACCCCCTCCAAAAATACTCCCAGGTCCTCTGGTAGTCGGGAACTCCAAAGAATCCAGTCGAGTCCAGGATTCATCTCGGACCATAAAAAGTGTCAAGCTTGACAGGTTTCTCAGGGAAGTTTGGTTGCCCAATGAGAGTTCTCTCTTGGAATGTTAGGGGAGTGGGATCCAAATAGAAGAGGTGCCTCATCAAAGATTCTATAAGCAGAAGGGATTCGGACATTGTCTGTCTTCAGGAAACGAAGATTCCCCTGTTTAAAGATGGTCTCCTGGCTACCTTGTGGAAAGCTTCGGATGCAAAGTGGATTCCTCTCAACGCCTCGGGAAGCTGTGGCGGCATCCTCGTAGCTTGGAAATCTTCTAAATGGGATCTCCTATCCTCCTCCGTTGGGTCCTTTTCGGTGTCAGTTATTGATGTAGAGCAGGTTGCGGACAATTACATGGCAAAGATGGATCAGAAAAGGCCCGGTCGGCGAAAGAAGTGATCTGGACCATCAGACCTTAAATCGGGCGTATCTCACAATCCGGGATGAGTTAGCCGACGAAAAATATATGATTTTGGGGTAGAACGAGCTACTTTAGCCAACCAACCCCGCTACGCCGGGTTGCGACGCTCGGAATTGCGAGAAACCCCTGATTTGACGGTCGTTTCCCTGTTTCAATTTCGTTTTTACTATAAATAGTAAGTTTTAGTTTGCTTATAACTCTTCATCCGTCGGGCTTTAGGAGTTGCACCCAACGTGAAAAGAGCTTAGAATAATTAGGAGAACGGGTTGGTGAAGCCAAATAGGACACTTACTATTTTTGGCCGAAAACTCACAAGCACTAATAGACATCACGACCGCCTATAAATAGTAAGTTTACTATTTATAGTAAGTCGCTAAATTCTAGGAGTTTTAGTTGTAGTTTGATTATGATTTCTTTCCCATTGCTTAGTACCCTTATTTAAAGGGTTGTGAACTCGTTTTTATGCATTCATTAATCTATTTCAATTTATTTAGAATTTATTTCTATTTTCTCGCTCTCTTTTCTCGTGGATTCTAGAATCTCTCGTGAGGAGTCCGAGAAGTTCCGTGGATTCGAATAGTTATCCTCTTGAGGAAGACGGTGCTCGACCTCACGTCCTCCCCTCGTCGCTTTGGTATCAAAGCCGAGTTTCCCCCTCGGATCGATGACTTTTAACGACGGGTCGGGCAACAATCCCATAGGCGGTGCTCCAGGGAATTTGCCTTTAACGGCGATAACTTTCCAAGCAGCGCAGTAAGAGAATCGGCAAGCCATGCAAGGGCTGCAGGCTTCCATGGACCGCATAGCGAATCTCTTGGCAGAAACCCTAGGGCAACTCCGTGTTCCTGGTGGTAATCCTCCACCGCCAATTGTTGAGACTCGTAATTGACCTGATCGCAGGATAGTATCGGCAGTGCATCCAAGGGTCATGCCTGAGGACGGGGGATCCAGTGAGGAGGAGATCGACGACATAATTTTTCAACACCCCAGACATGGTGGCGATCGAGTAGATCGAACGGATCGAGAATTCAAGATGCGGGTTGATATTCCTAGCTTCAATGGCCAACTACACATTGAGGATTTCCTCGATTGGCTTTCTAAGTTGAGCGATTTTTCGACTATATGGACATCCCCGAAGCAAAGAAGGTCAAGCTTGTGGCCTACAAGTGAAAGGAGGAGCTTCACTTGGTGGGAACAATCGCGCAACTCGCGCGAACCAGGCAGACGAAAGCACCAATCCACACCGGCAATGCGGATGAAGCAGCTACTACGTGCCCGATTCCTCCCTAGCGATTACGATCAGGTATTATTCCAGCAGTACCAAAATTGTAGATAGAGTGGTCGGTCGGTGAGAGAATACGCAGAAGAATTTTACCGCCTGGCGGCGCGTAACGATTTAGTCGAGACTGAATCGCAAAGAAGTCGCCGATTCAATGGTGGGTTGCGTATGGCTATCCAGGATCGGGTCCGATGCACCGTCCGGACGATGAATGATGCGATCAAGTTGGCTACTCGGCGAAGCGCGCTTGAACGTCCTAACACACCACGACCTATCCTATCGCAAGGATCCCCGTGGCGGGTCCTCCCCGTGGAACCGCATGCCCCAAGGGGAAGGAGCCCGTAGGAGCACGTACTCAACCTCCTACGCCTGAGAACTGAGATCAGACTAGACCTCAAAGGGGCATATCGACTGTTGCTGGTCCAAGTAGAATCCCGAACCCCTATGCTCGGCCAAGGCCCGATAACTGCTATCGTTGTGGCCAACCGGGCCACCTATCAAATACTTGTCCCCAACGAAAAGTGGCAAACCTCGCCATCAATGATGGTAGTGCTGATAACGCTTATGAAGATCCAGATATTGAAGAACAGGAGCATACCACCGAGGACGAGACAGATGATTCAGGTTGGGTTCAACAAGATCATGGCGAGTCGCTCGTCGTGAGGCGACTATTATATGCGCCAAGAAAAGAAGCGCATCCACAGCGGCATAACGTCTTCCGCACTAGGTGTACGGTGAATCGAAAGGTTTGTGACGTGATCATTGACAGTGGGAGCAGCGAGAATATCGTATCCAAGATCATGGTGGAAAAATTGCAATTGAAAACAGAGCGTCATCCCTCTCCATATACAATCGGTTGGATCAAGAAGGTCAGCGAGACAAAGGTAACTGAACGGTGCACCATATCTTTTTCAATTGGCAAACATTATAAGGATGAAGTAGTATGCGATGTGGTTGACATGGAAGCATGTCACATACTACTCGGTCGACCCTGGCAATCTGACCGTGACTCTGACCGTGACGCCACTCATAAAGGGCGAGATAACATATATATCTTCGTCAAGGACGGCCAGGAGACCATATTGGCCCCTATGGATCCAGAAGAACCACCTGAAACTTCTAAAGTGGAGGGTCGTTTTCTCTTAACCATTCGGGACTTCGTGGAAGAATCTAAAGAAACAGGACAGACTTATGCATTAATTGTAAAAGGGGAAGAACTCGAGCCTACCATCATCCCTGAAAGACTAAGGCCTTTGTTACATGAATTCCAAGAAATCTGGCTTGAGGACTTTCCCGATGGGTTACCCCCTATGCGAGATATCCAACACCATATTGACCTTGTCCCTGGGTCCAGTTTACCTAATCGTCCTCATTATCGAATGAGCTCGAATGATTGCGAGATTCTGCAGGGACAAGTGGAGGAACTGATCCGTAAGGGTCTTATTCGAGAAAGTATGAGCCCATGTGCTGTACCAGCTCTACTAACTCCAAAGAAAGATGGGAGTTGGCGCATGTGTGTCGACAGCCGGGCCATCAATAAGATCACCATAAAATACAGGTTTCCTATACCACGGTTGGATGATATGTTGGATATGCTAGAGGGCGCAAAAATATTTTCTAAATTGGACTTAAGGAGCGGCTACCATCAGATTCGAATACGGCCGGGTGATGAGTGGAAAACAGCTTTCAAGACCAAGGAAGGATTGTACGAATGGATGGTCATGCCTTTTGGCCTTTCTAATGCGCCTAGCACATTCATGAGGTTGATGAACCAAGTTCTGAAACCTTTCATTGAGCGGTTCGTTGTGGTTTATTTTGATGATATTTTGATATACAGTCAAGACGAAATCACCCATATGGAGCACCTCAAGAAGGTCCTTCAAGTGCTCACTGAAAATAAACTGTACCTCGATTTAAAAAAGTGTAGCTTCATAACTGATAGCCTATTGTTTCTGGGTTTTGTGGTTACATCCACGGGCATTCGAGTGGATGAGGAAAAGGTGAAGACAATCAGAGAATGGCCGGTTCCCAAAAATATTCACGAAGTGCGAAGTTTCCATGGACTAGCGACATTCTATCGTCGGTTCGTGAAAAATTTCAGTAGCATTGTGACACCGATCACAGATTGCATGAAGAAAGGGCAGTTTCAGTGGACTGACGAGGCCGACAGAAGCTTTGCCGAAATCAAGCGCAGATTATCCACGACCCTAGTTCTTGTACTTCCCAACTTCGACAAACTGTTTGAAGTCGAATGTGATGCCTCATATGTCGGGATTGGGGAGTTTTGTCTCAAGAAGGTAGGCGGTAGCCTTCTACAAGTGAGAAACTTAGTGATGCACGCAAGAAGTGGTCTACATATGAGATCGAGTTGTATGCGGTGGGCCAGGCACTGCGACACTGACGACATTATTTGATTCAAAGGGAATTCATACTTTACACGGACCATCAAGCCCTCAAGTTTATTAATAGTCAAGCTAACATTAACCGTGTGCATGCTAGATGGATCTCATTTTTGCAGGAATTCACATTCGTGCTAAAGCATAAGTCGTAGAACAGAACAAAGTAGCCGATGCGCTGAGTCGCTGTGCAACTTTGTTAGTCACTATGAGCAATGAAGTTGTCGGGTTCGATCGCCTTAAAGACATATATGCCGACGACGACGACTTCAAGGACGCATGGGTAAGATGTCAGGAAGGTCACCCCGGTGACTTACATATACAAGACGGGTTCCTTTTTAAGGGAAATCGACTATGTATCCCAAAGAGTTCGCTAAGGGAACAAATAATCCAAGAGCTACATGGAGGTGGCCTCAGTGGACACCTTGGGCGAGACAAGACGCGAGTTCTTGTGGAAGAACGGTATTACTGGCCGCAATTGGTACGTGATGTGGGAAAGACAGTCCAACGCTGTTATATTTGTCAGACTTCCAAAGCGCAATCTCATAATACGGGCCTCTACACCCCGTTACCAGTGCCTGACGGCCCTTGGGAGGATTTATCTATGGACTTTGTGCTTGGTCTCCCACGAACACAACGCGGCATGGATTCGGTGTTCGTGGTAGTAGATCGTTTTTCCAAGATGGCGCACTTTATTCCATGCAAGAAGACTCTCGATGCAACACACGTGGCGAATCTATTCTTCAGAGAAATTGTGCGGCTACACGAGGTTCCCAAGACTATTACTTCCGACGGTGACACGAAGTTCATAAGCCACTTTTGGCGGACTTTGTGGGCTCGATTCGATACACGCCTTTAGTTCAGCAGCGCGTACCACCCACAGACTGACGGTCAAACTGAGGTGGTGAATCGCACGTTGGGAAACCTCCTTCGATGTATTTCAGGAGAAAAACCGAAGCAGTGGGATTTGGCCTTGTCTCAAGCGGAGTTTGCATTCAACAACATGGTGAACCGCTCGACAGGGAAATCCCCGTTCCAGGTTATCTACGGACGAGTACCTCGCCATACACTAGACTTGGTCCCTCTGCCCAAGCTCCCAGGCATGAGCATTGCAGCAAAACATATGGCAGACAAAATCATGGGCATTCATGCGGAGGTACAGAACAAGCTACATGCCTCGAACGAAAAGTATAAGGAGCAAGCGGACAAGCATCGACGATAGAAAGTGTTCGAGGTGGGCGACCAAGTAATGGTCCATCTGTGCAAAGAAAGATTTCCGACCGAACGTACAAAAAGTTGAAGAATAAAAAGATTGGACCGGTACCAATCATTCGAAAGATCAATGACAACGCTTATGTTGTTGATCTTCCAGATGATATGGCGATCTCACGAACTTTCAATATCGCGGACCTGACTGAGTATCATGAGCCAGCGCATAATGATAACTCGATGACGAGTTCTTTTGAAGTGGAGGAGACTGATGTAGAGCAGGTGCGCGACAATTACATGGCAAAGATGGATCGAAAAGGCCCTGGTCGGTGAAAGAAGTGATCTGGACCATCGATCACTAATCGCGTATCTCACAATCCGGATGAGTTAGCCGACGAAAAATATATGATTTTGGGGTAGAACGAGCTACTTTAGCCAACCAACCCGCTACGCCGGTTGCGACGCTTCGGAATTACGAGAAACCCTTGATTTGACTGGTCATTTCCTGTTTCAATTTCGTTTTTACTATAAATAGTAAGTTTTAGTTTGCTTATAACTCTTCATCCGTCGGCTTTAGGAGTTGCACTCAACGTGAAAAGAGCTTAGAATAATTAGGAGAACGGGTTGGTGAAGCCAAATAGGACACTTACTATTTTTGGCCGAAAACCTTACAAGACTAGTAGACATCACGACCGTCTATAAATAGTAAGTTTACTATTTATAGTAAGTCGCGAATTCTAGGAGTTTTAGTTGTAGTTTGATTATGATTTCTTTCCCATTGCTTAGTACCCTTATTTAAAGGGTTGTAAACTCGTTTTTATGCATTCATTAATCTATTTCAATTTATTTAGAATTTATTTCTATTTTCTGCTCTCTTTTCTCGTGGATTCTAGAAGTCTCTGTGAGGAGTCCAGAGAAGTTCCGTGGATTCGGAATTGTTATCCTCTTGAGGAAGACGGTGCTCGACCTCACGTCCTCCCCTGCGTCAGTTATCCTTTAAGATAAGTTCTCTTCTTTCTGCTGCTTAATTTCTTCGGTTTATGGTCCCAATTCGCACGCTGCTAGATCAGGTTTCTGGGATGAGCTGACTGCTATCAGACATTCCTTCTTAGGTCCTTGTTGCTTCGTTGGAGACTTCAATGTTATCCGCTTTGCTGAGGAGCATTCTAGGAAGAGAAGGGTCTCTCCAAATATGGAGGCTTTCTCTGATTGGATTCAATTCCATGAACTCATTGACCTTCCCCTCTCTGGGGCAAGGTTCACTTGGTCCAACGGGCGTCTCCACTCCATCCAATCTAGACTCGACAGATTTCTTCTTTCTGCTGACTGGCTCGAGGCCTTTCCTTCAGCTTCCCAATTGGCCCTTCCCAGAACGACATCGGACCATTGTCTTGCTGAGACTGGAAGATGAAAGTTGGGGTCCGAAACCTTTCAGATTTAATTCGTCTTGGCTGTCCATCGAAGGCTTCAACCATCGCGTGGGGGACAGGTGGGCCTCTTTTCAGGTTGATGGTTTTGCTGGCCATAAATTTCTTTGTAAACTTAGACTTCTTAAGGAGAAACTCAAGGACTGGAAAGTTGCTGAGCTTGGAAAGAGGGTAGCTGAAACTTCAGATCTTCTCTCGGAACTCTAGCGAATCAATCTGGATGCTGAGGGAACCCCAATGTCTGCCGATACCTTGGGAAGACACATCCAAATCATCCAAGATCTTGCGTCCAGGGCTCTTCAGGAGGAAACTTCTTGGAAGCTGAAGTCCGGAGCGAAATGGATCGCTGAAGGGGACAAGAATACTAAATTCTTTCACAATATTGCCAACATGCATGCTCGAGCTAAAGCCATCTTCAACATCTCTATCGATGGTATCCACATAGAAGACAGACAGGAGATTGCTGACCACGCCCTTCTTCACTTCAGATCCCTCCTCTCGTCTGAAGGATGGATCAGACTGCGCCTAGATTCTATTCAATTCAATTCCTTGGACGCGATGGAAGCAAATCTCCTCAAGACCCCTTTCTCTGAGGAAGAGGTCAAGCTGGCGGTTTTCGAGTTAGGCAGGGACAAAGCCTTGGGTCCCGATGGCTTCCTGATAGCGTTTTTCCAATCTTTCTGGGATATTATCCGTTCTGACATTACGGAATTTCTCCTTGAATTCCACAGCAGAGGCAAACTCTCTAAAGGGTTAGGCGCAACCTTCATAACTCTAATCCCTAAGGTGGCAGGTGCTAATTCTTTCTCCGATTTTAGACCTATCAGTTTGATAGGGGGTCCCTACAAGATCTTAGCGAAGGTTCTCTCCATTTGTCTATCTAAGGTTATGGGTAGCCTCATCTCTATGAACCAGTGCGCCTTCATTAGGGGCAAACAAATCATTGACTGCGCTCTTATCGCCAATGAAATCCTTCACTCATGTCACAAATCCGGAGAGAAGGTTGTCCTCTGTAAGCTGGACATCGAAAAAGCCTATGACCACGTCGATTGGGACTTCCTTCAATACATGTTGTCTCATATGGGTTTCGGTGCTAGATGGAGAAAGCGGATCAGCGCTTGTGTTGGCTGTGCCCATTTTTCCATCCTCCCCAACAGCACACCCACTGGTTTCTTCAAAAGTTCTAGAGGTCTTTGTCAGGGTGACCCCTTATCCCCGCTCCTTTTTTTAGTCATTGGTGAGGCTCTTTCCCAAATGCTGTTGAAAGGACAGGAGGAAGGAATTCTGCATGGCATTAAGATGCCAGGGTTGTCTCTTCCTATCTCCCATCTTCAGTTCGCCGACGACACTCTTATTCTCTCCGCGGCATCCCAGGATTATATCGACAACCTCCATACAACCCTTCGTTGTTTCGAAGCTGTATTTGGGTTGAGAATTAATATGGCCAAATCGAAACTCTACGGTGTCAACCTGCCGGATGCCGAATCGGCCACCTACGTTGCCTCCGTTGGTTGCCATTCAGCCTCTCGTCCTTCTTCTTTCATGGGGCTTCCTCTCGTCATCGGCACTCCTCCGAAATTGATGTGGGATAAAATCATAGACAGATTCCAGAAATTCCTGGCTAGATGGAAGTGCAGATACCTTTCCATAGGGGGCTGTCTCACTCTCATCAAAGCGGCTTTATCCAACTTGCCCATTTATTTTATGTCCCTCTTTAGGTGCCCCTCTTCGGTGCTGACGGCCATTGATAAATTGAACTGTGACTTCATGTGGTGTGGGAAAGACAATCAGAAAATTTTCATTTGCTTGACTAGAAGGAGGTCTGCAAACATTTCCAAGAGGGTGGTGCAAGCGTCAAAAATTTGAAGATTATGAACCAGGCCCTGCTGGGTAAGTGGATCTGGAGACTAGGATCCGAAGGAGGCAGCCTCTGGAACTCCTTGATTAAAGGTAAATACGGCACTTCTCCTGGTGGGTGGTGGACTAAAGACTCTTCGTCTCACAGGGCCTCGCCTCTTTGGAAAGGCATCCTGAAAAAGGATTTTCTCAACAACATTATTTTTGAACTCGGCAATGGAAAGTCCATTCGCTTTTGGGAAGATCTGTGGCTAGGGGTCGTTGATGATTTGCTTCCCTCACATATTTCGATTAAGTCCTCAAACAAATATTACCGTGGACAGCTGCTTCTGCAATACTAATGACAACGTTGTTTGGGACATGAAGTGCTCCAGAAACCTACACGATTGGGAGATTCCTGAGTACGCGGACCTCCTCTCTCTCCTTTCCAACACCGTGCCCGATCCTTCCTCTCCGGATAAGCTTATTTGGACCCGGGACAAAAGTAGCGTTTTCATGGTCCGGTCCTTTTATTCCCAACTCGCTCTCCACTGCACCTCGCTGACCCCACCCACCCCGTTCATCTGGAAGTACGCTGCCACTCCCAAATTTCTCTACTTCGCCTGGTTGGTAGGGAAAAACAGAATTCTCACAGTTGATAATCTGAAGAAAAGGGGTATGCATATCGTCAACGTCTGCCTTTGTTGCATGCAAAATGAGGAATTTGTGGATCACCTCCTGATTCATTGCCCTTTTATCTATCTCATCTGGGCTGAATTCTTCTCTCGGCTCAACATCCACTGGTGTAACCCAACTTCTACCTGCAATATGCTTTCGGCTTGGCATGAGGCTAAGTTAGGAAAACCCAGGACGCGTATCTGGAGGATGGTGATCATCGCCGTTTGGTGGTCTGTCTTGGAGGAAAGAAACAACAGATGCTTCAACGACATATCTGTCTCCGTCCAAGTTGTCTGGGCTAAAGCTAAAGCTCTAATTTTTGAATGGGCGGGTTTTGTAAAGGATATTAAGGATGAGGATCTGCTTTTTTTGGGGTGCTAGTTTTCTGCCTCCTCAGCAGATTTCTCCCCCTCTTGTTTTCTTTCGTTTGTCTTTAATATATTTCCGTTACCCAACTTTAGTTATTCCATAAAAAGAAGGTTGGTGTGGTGTTACACATACTGAGGTGTGTCGTGGAATGTGAAATTGGGCTGTTCATCAGATGGAGCTCTCCTAAACATGCCCAACACAAAAATTGGGCAGCTCCACTCATCAGGTCAGCCCATGGTACCCAGGTGAGAAACAAATGAACTGCCTGACCTGGATGGATTGATTAGCTTCCTTCCAAAACCTGACCTGTGTTGGTGGGAGTTTCAAGTCAATTGGTCCAATCTTCCAGTCTTGTCCGGCTTTTCAAAGAATGCATAGGTATTTCATATTTGCATGGGAAACAGTGTCTGGTAACTACAGGATAGGGATATTTAGAAGAAAAAAGAACAAGAATACATATTTAGGCCAACCGTGAGCCCAGTTGATGATGCAGTGATGTTGTTTTTATCATTTGGGCTGGGGCATGTAGATGGTGGTCCCACCCGATGAACGGCCCAGATTGTGTACATGCATGCTATTTCGGTATGCCTCACAAGGAACTCTTCAATCCTCTCCATGGCAATCTGCTTTGCAATTTTCTGAAACATTTTACTAAGTGACATGTACCTTCTGATATGGTCTCACATGGCACCTAGAATGCAATTTGGATGCTTATCAACAGCAACCAGAAGGAATGCATTTTCTTGTCCTTCATTTACCAATTTTGCTTTCTAACTGATTGCAACATTCTGTTTTTCCCCACTTCCTTTTTTCAGGAGACGCTAGTTTACTGGTCTTCCTCAAGGTGCCTTCCTGAGCGAAACCAACTTGCCAAGAATCTCCTCTCCTTGTTGCCTCACCACTCCTTTGGCAAGTGCTTGAACAATATGGGGGGCTTGGACATGGCGCTTGAACTCTACCCCAAGTGTTTAAACCACGCAAAATCCGCCTCTAGCTGGTGGGACCATCTACATTGTGCAATGTCACATTACAAGTTTGTCCTTGCCATCGAGAACACCATGACTGAGAGTTATGTGACAGAAAAGCTCTTTTATGCTCTAGACTCCGGTGCTATCCCTATCTATTTTGGCGCACCAAACGTGTGGGATTTGGTCCCTCCGAATTCCATAATAGATGGAACCAAGTTCAAATCATTAGAGGAGCTGGCTTCATATGTGAAGGCTCTTGCGAATGACCCTGTGGCCTACTCGGAGTATCATGCGTGGAGGAGGTGCGGCGTATTGGGAAACTATCGCAAGACACGGGCGGCGAGCCTCGACACATTGCCTTGCCGGTTGTGCGAGCTTGTTAGTAGAAAAGGCGGGAGAGATACAAGAACACTATGAAGTTGGTATGGTTACAAATTTCACCTCATATGTTCATTTAATCAGTAGATTGTCTGTATTATTGTTTTCGAATATGGGTTTTTGGTCATTTCCAAAAGCTCAAGAGCCATTTTTAGAGAATGCTGGGATCTTGTCCCTTCATGGAAAAAAGAATCTTGCAGGTTGTTCTTTCTCAAGGTTGTGTTTGGCTCTGATCGCGAGAAAAATAATTCACAATTTCTGGGATTTCTACTTTTGTAGAATTTTAAAAATCACAGTAATGTTACGTATGCAAATGTGAAGGAGCTCTTTCTTTCCAATACAGCAGAAGAGAAACTCCTCATGCTGTTTTTGGAAAATCTACCAAAAGTAGAAATTCCAAATGAACGAATTGTTTTCTCCACTCTTGAAATGGCAACCATGTGCATTACATGGAGAAGATCCTTGAAGTGCAGGTTCCATGATAAAGCCATGGCTCTAAAACACTGACTTCACTTGAAACCATAGTCCTAAAACTCAGTGACTCAACTTAAAATTCAGCCGAGTCAAACTCAATTGTGAGAGTGAGTGTCGACTCAGCGTGACTTGTCAAGTTGACTCAATGACTTGATCAATTTGATGCAACTCAATCGGAGTCACTAGCTTGAAATTCTTCTTCTTCTCCTTCTTTTGTGAAAAGAAAAAATGGGATTTTATGAAATCCCAACCTCTTCTTTTTTATTATTATTATTTTTTTTTTGTAAAAAGAAAAAATGTGATTTTATGAAATCCCAACCTCTTTGTTTTGTGTGTTTTGTTTTTTTTTTTTTTTTTGTTTTGTTTTTTGTTTTTTTTTTTTTTTTGCTTAATTAGATGGAAACGCCCAAAAAAAATAATAATAATAAAATAAAAAATCTTTAGATATCACTGCCTCATATTGAGGGATCTATTTACAGTTAGCTTAATTTCTTAAAACGATAAAAATCCCTCTAAGAAGTATCAACTGTGGACAGTAATATGCTATCTGGACCATTTAGAAGTACACGGACAGTGATCTGACAATTCTGACCATTCCAAGACGATGGGCTGTGATCTACACCGTTCAATAGTAGGTGGACAAGAATTTAGACCATTTAGAGGTGATGAACAGATATGGACTAGTACTTCCATCAATACATGCAAAGGTATGACCATGCCTCTGTAGAAATCCTTAAAATATGAAACTTCTTTTACAAGCACCAACTTCTCTAGCTCACAAGCAAGTGCTGCAGCTAGATAATTCTTCAATTTTATTTTATTTTTATTTTTTTTATCCTTATACAACTTTGTAAATTATTTGTAAATTATTAAATTAATTATTGCATTTTGAGTAAAGTAAAGACTCAACTGAGTGGCTGAGTCAAGTTTCTGAGTTTTCGATTTAGGTTGAACTCCTCCGTTTGCTTATTTTCCATTCAACATATTTCGCAATTGTACATGAGAAATGATCAGATACAGCCATAGCTTCTGTGTCAAAACTATCCCTTGATTTTCATGTAGTGTCCCGCTTGATGAGTGGATATAGATTTTGGTATCAGATGATCACGACGGTGTGGCCCACCTTGTGCAAGGGATAGATATTCTGCATATCTGGCATGTTAGAGTTTTTAAAAAAAATGTATCAGAACTTCTGATACAGACACTATATCTGGTCATTTCTCGTTGTCCATTCACTGGCTGCTGATCAGATGGCAATCATAATCCGGATTGGATGGCAACCTTGGTCTAATCAAATAGCAACCGTGATCTGGTCATCTGTGTGTGTGTTTTGTTTTGGATTGTAGCACATCAACATGATCGTTTCACCAGATCACCATTTTCAGTGTTGGTTACTCGGTGGGCCACAAGAGTCAAATTGCTAAATATCAATATATATATATATATATATATATATATATATATATATATATATATATATATATATATATATATATAGGGAAAAGGTACTATACGCTTGACCCTTATTATACCTTCCATAAGGTCGAGAGTTGGCGGCACATTATTCGTCGAATGAAAAAAATTTTAAACAACGGGGAGATTTTATAGGAAACCGAAGAAACACGGCGTGGATTAGATACTAAAATAGCTAGAAGGGTTATTGAAGTGACGTCCCCCCCCCCCCATGATGTATATTTTCTATCCATGCCGTCCATCCATGCTAAAGATGATGTTCAGTCGACTTATGCTGGTGGCCTCTTCCACAACAACCGCAATTATGGTCTGTCATCCAAGAAGAACAATGTAAGCCTTTATTTATCTTTGGATGCATAGCGAATGCAACCTTAGCTTTATTTTCTCAGAGGGAGGGAAAAAGACTGCGTTAACATTCTCATTACGGGGAGGATATACTTGAATTCTTTACACACTGAGTACCAGGTGTCGATTTGAATTTCGAAAGAGAGAGCTAAAGAGGTGAGAGGAAGATTGAGGGTTGTTCCTTTTCTTTTATTCTCCTTTAAAAAAGAAAAGAAAAAGAATAGAATCTGAATTTTATCAAAAGCAAAAAAGAAAAGAAATACAAAAAATGACAGACTTGAAACCAAACTACTCCAGCTCAGAACAGTGCTAAATGAAATACTAGGAGAGTATCTTACTAGAACGATAAGACTCTCTTGTTACTCCCTCTTTTGCTAATCCATCAACCTCAGAATTTACCTCCCTATGAAGATGAGAAAAAACCACCTATCTATGGGGCGTGCTCCAACGCTACTGGTACTGCAGTAAGTTTACAGTGTTACCAGCAAGATGTGAGGGCCAAGTGATGTTCTCACGGAATCCAACCATCCATAAGATGGGAACGAGCCAGGAGGTGAGGCCCACTTGAGTTGCAAAACAGCCTGAATTTTGGCTTGGCCTTCGTCTGGAATGGATGAAGGGTATGAATGGCCTTAATAAATATAAAAACAACACGGTGGTCCCCAATCTAGTCAGTGGTGGGCGTTTCCTCTCAATATGTTCCCTGTCCTGTGGCTCATCTTAGCTTTTGATCAGACTGATTTTTTGGGATCTGGGGGACTTCTGATGTGTCACGTCTCATGGACAGTTTGGATTCCATGAACACATTACTGGGCCCCACATCTGTCTGTTACCACCGTAAGCATACACTGGTACCAGTACCGAGGGAGCACGCCCCCTATCATTACTGTAGATATCATAGAACTCATCCCTCATCCATACAATTCGACATCATATACATACTGACCAATCTTGGTGCACTTAATCGCATTAGCCAAATCAATGATGGTCATGGGCTAATCCCACATCCAGAAGCAATGGCTTCTGCAGCATTAGAGTTACAAAGGCCCTTAGGACCCAAGTGCTCCAGAAGGTTCACACCAAAATGACATTGAAACAAACCATCAATCCCCGTGGTCCTGGGTTGCTGAAAATGCTCCCATTAATCTGAACCATCCGATCAGATGGGATTCCCAACGATCAATGGCCTGGGATTCCCGATATATATCTGAGACCCGTTGGCCCAGTTCAATTTAAGGAATTGAATGGGGACACCCTAAAGTTTTTTTTTTTTTTTTTTCCACTTTACACCTAGGCCTGTTTGATTTTCTATTTACACTGGTAAATACACGGAATTACCTTTTTATTACTTACTTACACCTGTTTGTAATTACGTTTTGAAAATCGGGCCTTACAAACGTTGTTATTACTGATTTAAATATGTGGGCTCCACCATGATATATATGAGTTATCCAAACCATCCATCCTTTTAAAAAATACATTTTAAGGCATGAGCCCAAAAATGAGGAAAATCAAAATCTCAAGTGCACCACACCTTAGGAAACAATGATTGTTAAAATGTCAATGGCTGAAAGTTGTTTTCTCCCTAGGCCCTACAGTGATGTTTATTTGTCATCCAACCCATTAACAAGGTCACACAGTCATCGATAAAGTGAAAACAAAAATATCAGTTTGATCCAAAACTTCTGAGGTCTTCAAGATGCTTTCAATGGTAGGAGTTCAATTCCCATTGTTTACGGCTGTGTGGTCCTCTTGATCTTTGGATCTGCCTCTTTTTTTGGCACGTGCCCTAAAATGAGTTGGCTAAAGGGATGGACGGTGTGGATAATATACAAAACATTAAGGTGGGGCCATGATTTAACTTTTTCTCATCGGGTGACGTGAAGAGGGCTATAAATGAAAGGTGGCGGTCAAATCACCTTGGAAATTCAACCGGTAAAACAGGAGGTAAATAATTATTACCCATTTACTGGGAATTACCTCTGTGATTGGAAATTTAAAGGGGCCATCGGAATCATTACTTCATCTATCAGTTTTCTAGGATTGCATGATTTACCACGAAATATGCTGTGGTTGGGTTCTAGGCAGAGAGAAAAGAGGACATCTTGTAAAGCCATGTTTTGGAAAAAAGCACCAACTGGTGAACAAACTGTTTCTCCAACTGGCTATAAGCGACTCCATGGAGATAGGCATTACCCAATAGAATCCTAGGGAGGTCTGGAATCATTGACCTCTCTCTCTCTCTAACATAAAAAAAATAAATTAGTTATTCCATAAAAAAAAAAAAAAGAAGCTTGGTGTGGTGTTACACATACTGAGGTGTGTCGTGAAATGTGAAATTGGGCATTTCATCAGGTGGACCTCTCCTAGACATGCCCAACATAAAAATTGGGCAGCTCCACTCATCAGGTCGGCCCATGGTACCCAGGTCAGAAACAAATGAACTGCCTGACCTGGATGGATTGATTAGCTTCCTTCCAAAACCTGACCTGTGTTGGTGGGCGGTTCACAGTCAATTGGTCCAATCTTCCAGTCTTGTCTGTCTTTTCAAAGAACTCATAGGTAATTCATATTTGCATGGGAAACAATGTCTGGTAACTACAGGATAGGGATATTTAGAAGAAAAAGAGAACAAGAATACATATTTGGGGCAACTGTGAGCTCAGTTGATGATGCAGTGATGTTATTTTTTATCGTTTGGGCCGGGACATGTAGATGGTGGCCCCACCCGATGAACGGCCCAGATTGTGTACATGCATGCTATTTCGGTATGCCTCACAAAGAACTCTTCGATCCTCTCAGTGGCAATCTCCTTTGCAATTTTCCGAAACATTTTAGCAAGTGACATGTACTTTCTGATATGGTCTCACATGGCACCTAGCATGCAATTTGGATGCTGATCAATGGCAACAAGAAGGATTGCGTTTTCTTGTCTTTCATTTTACCATTCTTGCTTTCTAACTGATTACAACATTCTGTTTTTTTCCCACTTCCTTTTTTTTCAGGAGACGCTAGTTTACTGGTCTTCCTCAAGGTGCCTTCCTGAGCGAAACCAACTTGCCAAGAATCTCCTCTCCTTGTTGCCTCACCACTCCTTTGGCAAGTGCTTGAACAATATGGGGGGATTGGACATGACGCTTGAACTCTACCCCAAGTGTTTAAACCACGCAAAATCCTCCCCTAGCTGGTGGGGCCATCTACATTGTGCAATGTCACATTACAAGTTTGTCCTTGCCATCGAGAACACCATGACTGAGAGTTATGTGACAGAAAAACTCTTTTATGCTCTAGACTCCGGTGCTATCCCTATCTATTTTGGTGCACCGAACGTGTGGGATTTGGTCCCTCCGAATTCCATAATAGATGGAACCAAGTTCAAATCATTAGAGGAGCTGGCTTCATATGTGAAGGCTCTTGCGAATGACCCTGTGGCCTACTCGGAGTATCATGCGTGGAGGAGGTGCGGCGTATTGGGAAACTATCGCAAGACACGGGCGGCGAGCCTCGACACATTGCCTTGCCGGTTGTGCGAGCTTGTTAGTAGAAAAGGCGGGAGAGATACAAGAACACTATGAAGTTGGTATGATTACAAATTTCACCTCATATGTTCATTTAATCAGTAGATTGTCTGTATTATTGTTTTCGAATATGGGTTTTTGGTCATTTCCAAAAGCTCAAGCGCCATTTTTAGAGAATGTTGGGATCTTGTCCCTTCATAGAAAAAAGAATCTTGCAGGTTGTTCTTTCTTAAGGTTGTGTTTGGCTCTGATTGCGTGAAAAATAATTCATAATTTCTGGGATTTCTACTTTTGTAGAATTTTAAAAATCACAGTAATGATACCTATGCAGATGTGAAGGAGCTCTTTCTTTCCAATACAGCAGAAGAGAAACTCCTCGTGCTGTTTTTGGAAAATCTACCAAAAGTAGAAATTCCAAATGAACGAATTGTTTTTCTCCACTCTTGAAATGGCAACCATGTGCATTACAGGAGAAGATCCTTGAAGTGCAGGTTCCATGATAAAGCCATGGTTCTAAAACACTATTACTTCACTCGAAACCATAGTACTAAAACTCGGTGACTCAACTTAAAATTCAGCCGAGTCAAACTCGATTGTGAGAGTGAGTGAGTGTCGACTCAGCGTGACTCGTCAAGTTGACTCAATGACTTGATCAATTTGATGCAACTCAATCGGAGTCACTAGCTTGAAATTCTTCTTCTTCTTCTTTTGTAAAAGGAAAAAATGGGATTTTATGAAATCCCAACCTCTTTTTTTTTTTTTTGTAAAAAGAAAAAATGGGATTTTATGAAATCCCAACCTCTTTGTTTTGTTTGTTTTGTTTTTTTTCGTTTTGTTTTTGTTTTTTTGTTTCCCAATAAAAAATAAAAAAAATCTTTGGATATCACTGCCTCATATTGAGGGATCTATTTACAGTTAGCTTATTTCTTAAAACGATAAAAATCCCTCTAAGTACCAACTGTGGACAGTAATATGCTATCTGGACCATTTAGAAGTACACGGACAGTGATCTGACGATTCTGACCATTCCAAGACGGTGGGCTGTGATCTACACCGTTCAATAGTAGGTGGACAAGAATTTAGACCATTTCGAGATGATGAACAGCGATCTGGACTAGTACTTCCATCAATATATGCAAAGGTATGACCATGTCTCCGTAACAGAACTTCTGATACAGAGACTATATCATTCTCGCTGTGCATTCACTGGCTGCTGATCAGATGGCAATCATAATCCGGATTGGATGGCAACCTTGGTCTAATCAAATAGCAACCGTGATCTGGTCATGTGTGTGTGTTTGTTTTGTTTTGGGTTGTGGCACATCAACATGATCGTTTCACCAGATCAACTTTTCAATGTTGTGGTTCTCGGTGGGCCAGAAGAAGTCAAATTGCTATATATATATATATATATATATATATATATATATATATATATATATATATATATATATGTGTGTGTGTGTGTGTGTGTGTGTGTGTGTGCGCGCGTGCACGCGCATGTGTGCGCATGTGTGTGTGCACGTGTGGCCGAGTGCTCACCACATGCAAATTTTTTGAGAACTCATCACATGTGATGTGACTCCAAAATCTGAATGGTTTACCTGAAACCCGCCCAAATTTTACTTTGATCCAAAACTTTGGTGAGCTATGAAAAATGAAAACAATTTCCTCCCTTGATTTACATTTTTCTTTTTTATGGCCTAACAGAATTTTAAACCAGGGTGAAAATTTGTCCCTTGGAATTTAATGGGATTTTGTATCAATTGACTGTTCAGATTAGATGCTCATGACACGTGTGCAAAGGTGCTCACGTGTGCGAGTGAGCATCTATATACACGTGTGTGTAGGAAATGGTAGTGGGAAATGGTACAATAAGGTCTACCACCTCACAGGAACTTCCCATTAGGTTGAGCTGTGTCATGTGTGGGGCCAACTATGATGTGTGTTGAACATCAACACCGTGCATTTTACGGGTCCCCTTTAGGTTATGAGATATCCTAAAAATCAGTCTTGAACAGAACTCAGGTGGACCATACCATATAAAACCATGTGAAGACATGCCTAAGACACAAAAAAGCACTTGGTGGGGCCACCCGAGAGTTGAACTTTTTTTTTATCCTCACCCGTGTAAAAAATAGGGATTTTTTTTTCCAACAGGCTACCATGAGCAGCGGGCCCCACTGTTCCCTGTTTTTTTACCCACCTTAGTCGTGGATCTGGCTGATTCTTGATGGACGGTATGGATTTTACATATATACAAGGTAGACCCGGTTGAATAAAACACGTGTTATAAAGGAATCTGGCCCACGTAAATGTGTCGGCTGGACCAGCAGGACGCTAAAGCATATCTACTTTTGATGGACACGGACGTCCTAGCCCCACCCGTCTCCAGCTGGGAACGGTCCGCAACTTTGAGAGGGTCTTATCTACATTGTCCATCTTTTTTTTCTTTTTTTTTCCATATCATTTTAAGTGAAAGTCCAAAAATGAGGCAGATCCAAGGCTGAAGTGGACCACACCACAGAAGCAGCAGTGATAATGATTCTCACCGTTGAAACTTTTCTAAGGCCCACCGTGATGTTTATTTTCCATCTGATCTATTCATGAAGTTACATAGACCTGGTTGAAGAGAAAACACAAAAACCAGCTCCATCCAAAACTTATGTTCCCCGATAAGTTTTCAATGGTAGGTGTTTGATCCCCGTTGTGTAGTCCACTTGAGCCTTGTATCTGCCTCATATTTGCCTTTATCCTCTAAAATGATACGAAAAAATGGATGGACGGGGTGGATAAAAGTAAGACCCATACACCACGGTGGCCACTCAAAGCTGCTGCACGTTCCCAGCTGGAGACGGGCAGGGGTAGGACGCAATCCGCGTCCCTATTTGATTGGAGTGAAAAACACGTAAAGTGCTGGAAAATCAGAAACGGATTGGCTACTCCCCTGACACCAGCCAATGGCTGATGGTCAGTGCTATGTGGGCCCACCATGATGTATGTGTTTCATCCATGCCGTCCATCTATTTTTATAGATCATTTTACACTATGAGACCAAAAATGAGGTATATCCCAATCTCAAATGGACCACATTTCAGTAAACAGTGTTGAATGAGCTTCGACCATTAAAAACAATTTTGGGGCCCATAGAAGTTTTGGATCAAGCTGATTTTTGTTGTTTCCCTTCATCTGGACCTGTATGACCTAATCAACAGATTGGATGTCAAATAAAAAGTACAGTGGGCCTTAGGAGGATTTTAATGGTGGATATCCAAAGCTAGGTGGGCCCATGATTCATCCATTTTGATAGCTCATCTTAGGACGTGAGCCCAAAAGTGAGGCAGATCCAAAACTCACATGGGCCACGTTGGGAAAGACTAGGGATGGTAATGCCTACTCTAGAAACCTTCCTAGAGCCCATTGTAACCTTTATATGCCATCCAAACCTTTCTTAAGTTCATTCTCGTTGGAATGAACTGAAAACACAGATATAATCCTAATCCAAAACTTATGTGCCTCGAGAAGTTTATAAAGGGTTAGCGTTCAATCACCACACTTTCCTGTAGTGTGGTCCACTTGATCTTTGAATCTGCTTCATTTTTGGGATGGCTAAATGGGAGCGGATTTGCTGGTGTACCACGCACCAGCCATAGAGCTGGTGTGAGCTCGAGTTGTACGAATGGTTTAAAAGACATCAAAGTTACATGGCCCTTAAAATAACGTATTTATTATATCTACACCGTTCATCCATTTGTCGAGATTATTTTAGAGCATGATCCAAAAAATGAATCATATCCAAAGCTCAACTGCACCACACCTAAATAACAGCAGTGGTAATGATTTTCACCATTAAAACATTCGTAGGGACTCACATAACATTTATTTTCCATTCAATTCGGTAAATAAGTAATTATGACTTTTTCACGTGGTTTGATAATGGGTGACTAATTTCACCTCAACAAACGGTCCAAAAGTATTAATTTAAAGTTATGGCCCCACTGTAATGTATATGATATATTTGTGTCATTCATCTGTTTTATCATAACATTTTGGTGCATGTGTTAAAACGTGAGGCATGTCCAACTGTCCTCATTTGGAAAGGTTTACCTTTACTTTTTCACAAATCACCTTAACGGAGCGCAAATTGATGGTTGAGAGGATAACAGGATCATGTGTCCAGTATCCAATCTATTCATCTCGACATATGGAGACTTCAATGATTCAATCAAAACATTTGAGTCGAGTAGATTCCAGCATGTCCGCGCATCTTACTCACACACGAAAAACCAATCTAAGCCCTCACTCACACACATGGCCTTGTTTGATTGAATTGGCAGCAAAACTTCTTTACTACACTGGAACACTTAGACAATCCAATCTATTGATATATATTGTTCATTAGATTTACTGCACATCTCATGAGCTGTTGTGCAAACATCACTTTGATCGAATAAATATGAACCATTTGATCAATGGTCTATAATATATACACTCAAGATAATTTAAACAAAATAGGTCCAATCAACAAAATGATCCATCAAATTGTTAAGATGTGCTTATGATTCTGAAAAAATAAAAAAATAAAAACATAAAAAAATAAAAATGTTAAATAATTGTAACAATTACATCAATGGCTTAAAAAATGGATAGTTGTAGGAGATAAGGCCATATCAAAGATGGGTGGGATCACCCAATCCCTTTAATTTTTATACATTAGAATATGAAATGTGTTTTTGACTCAATGGATAGTTCAGATCAATTGTAGTGATCTGAGAGCGCTAGAGTGTTTCACTATAATGATATAGGGACTTTCACCACAGAATGCCTCTACGATTCAGATTTTACCAAATAGTATCACCACAAACCCACATGGCCTGCCACGCTTCTCAAATGAAACATTACCTTATTGTCCTCAGTTGTTTTTCTTCTTCTTTTATTTATGAAGTGGAGAATTCAAAATCTTTGAGCCCATGTCTCACATCCAACCGGTCCAAAAGGAGCAAACCAATGTGATTACTAGGCGAACTAAAAATGCTGGGGATCCAATCATAGAATAGGCTAGTCTATAAAAAATAATATACACTATTCAAAACATTCAAATTCAAGTTCAAGTGTAGCCCATCTGATGATTTGATTGGCCTGATCTTCTGTTTGTGCAACACCGTGATGGGTGCATATGTTGGATGGCTTGGATGTCATATAGACACGACATATTACATGGCCCCACAAGTCTTGATTTTCACTAATTTTTAAATAAAAAATTGGATGGAGTATTTTTAGTAATTTTTGTCTTCAAAAAGCACTTATGCGCTATTTTTAATGGTTGAGGCATTATTTGGTAAAATGATAAATCCAAAATAATTTTGTTGTAAAAACTCTTAATAAGTGTTGATGTAATTTTCAGTTAGACCCTCCTTGGTTGACCCTCTAGGACCTGCACGAAAGAAGGTAAGAGACAAAGGAGACCCTGGCTTGCACAGGGGACCCTCCGATGCCTAATTCAGGATCTTAAGAAAAGAGTCAACAGTCGAGTATTAAAGTATGTATGCGTACCTTACATTGGTTAGGGGTACCTTTATTTATAGGAGAAAGAAGACATTGTCGTAAGGAGTCTTTCCTAACATACCGGAGATCATTCCGCACGGGTATCTGGATTCGTCCAGGATCCTCTTGAGATTATTGTCTTCCTAGGTTCTCAATATCTGATTTAATTCCCCGAAGATCTTGGGAGATCTTCGGGCCGTTGGAGAGATTCCTGAACTGTTGGTTTGGAAGAAGATCGTGTTTGATATAGTAGACGCAAGCAATATTGAGCTTTCTTAAATCGGCATTTGCCTTATTAGAGGTTTATCCTGATCTATGACTGAGCTATGGTTGAGCTATAGTCGACCTTTGCTCGACCAATAGCCGAGCTATAGCCAACCTATAGGTTAGGTCGGCAATTGGCCATTTGAGTGGACTTATACTCGTATCCTTTTTTAGTGTCCTTACGGTTGCGTCGACCTCCTTGAAGGTCAACCTGTCCTTGGAAGTAGATACCCCTTAAGGCTCAAATCTCATTGGGTCCGTACTGGTTTGTAGAGTTGGTCCATTCCATAAGTCGACCTATCAACTCATCTAATTTTTCTCCCAACAATAAGTATTTTTAATTTGTTATTTTTGGTAAGATTTATGTTAATAGTATCTTGACAAAAATGAGAATTTTCGTATAATCTCCTCTCTAATAGAGCTGTGAAGTTGTTTGTTACTCTGACATAGCATGATGCCTAGTGCACAGGCTAGATACTAGGGTAGAAATTGTACTCTTGGCATACATTAACTCAAATTAAGCCGACTAAAATTTGGAACCATCACTTGTTAAATCAAGCTCCAAAATCAAATTAGTTCATAAACACTAACCTTTGATGGGTGGAAGATTGTTTGTTAAAATATAACATGAGAAATTTTTCATTTTTAACGGTCCAATTAATAGATGATCATTAATCAGATAGTAGAGGTGTCAATGGGTAGGGTTTAAGATGGGCTGACATCTTTCAAAGCCTAGCCCTCAAAGTAAAACTAAGCCTGTTACTGGCCAAAACAAATAGGTTGAATCTGGCCTGAGCTCGAGCATGACTACCATTTTTGTGCAAGACCTAAGTTGCTTGTTTGGTGTGCTAATCACGAATGATATTTGTTACTCTCGATTCTATTAGTTTAGGCTGCATGTGGCCTGTATTAGATGCACATGCATGAGTAAGATGCACAGGTGTGCCAAAGTCTACATGACTCAAGGATTGATTGAATTATTAGTGTCCCCTTCACCGAGATGGATAGATTGGATACTAGACACATGATCAAAAGTTCTCTCGACTGCCGATATTGTGCTCCATTCAAGTGATTTGTGAAAGGAATGAGGTTAATCATTCCAAATGAGTTCTTTTTTGCTTTTGTGATAATAGATGTGAGTTTACTGACTTAAAGACTTGATCTTTCACCAATACTTCAAGTTCATAGCACTTCTCAATGAAATAAAGATGCACATACAGATTAAAGAAGGCGAAATGTTGCCGATTTCATTAATATTTAAAATTTATGTGCATTAAAATTGACAAGTTGTGAGATAGCCAAATGAATAAAATTAAATAAAATACCTGATACACTTATTGAAATGGACAATCGAGGTGGGTGTGATCAGCTATATTGGAACTTAAATTATTACAGTCTTACAACTTAAGCTTGCAGAAAGATGACTTCAACTCTTAAGGTATTGTAGTGGGAGCTTATAGGCAATAGTTATGTAAAACTAAGCTAGATTATGATAGGAAAAATAAAGGAAAGATAGAATAAAAGATAAGTTGATATGTTTGGCATAGGGCCTCCAGCTCTTATTCGATTGCTCCTTTTTATACATCTTCGAGGCTGTGAAACCCTTGTTAGGGTTCCCTTGTTGCTTCAAAATCCTTCACTCTTACATTGCTCACTTTCCAGATAAGAAAATCTCCTCTATTGACTTGGGATCTCTAGATCAGGAAGGTCTATGAAAATTTTTAAGCCATTAGATTTCATATTTCCACTCATATACGTAGATGCTCCTTTACAGTATCGTTGTTGGACAACGGAGCATCCAACCCTTAGATCCATCATGACCATTCATCTGAGTGGTATGGTCTAGGTCACTTAGTTCCTAACCATAGGAGTGAGATTTTCTAATGGATACTGGTATGTTATTAATGATGGGCCAGATCCGTCACATCAAGATTATAACACCCCAGATTTTTCCTAACTTGGTAATGGACGTCTTTGGACGTAGAACTGCCCTAGGACCTTATTCTGCCATGATTAAGGCGTAATTTAATTAGGTATTAAAAGCTTGAATCACCTTCTATACAAACTACAAAGGCCCGAGTACCACCTTAGGCAGAAATCATACAGGACTAAATCCTTTAGAAATTAGACGAAATTAACTAAGTGCTAAATTAGGTTAGCTACGAAATTAGCTTGAACCACTTTAAATATAAACCGCAAGACCCAAAACTTATAGAATCATTGACGCTACATTACCCTATAATCTAGGATCAATCTCATTACCCAGTTGCTCTCGGGAGCATCACGAAACTCCATATCAGACCTGGACTGCGCGTCAAAAGTCCGATTACCGCGAAATTAAACGATTATGACCGCCTTACTGGGCTTGGCTACCATCTCGGAAATCAAATCCAGATAGTATCCAGAAACGGACAACTTGAGCCCAGAGCGAAGTGTGTGAGAAACGTGAAGATATTTAGAAATGAAATCCGAATTTAAGTAATTTGAGTCGTGTCACTTGCGGGCCAAATATAAGGATTCAGACCGTCAGAATCTGACCCAAATACACCCTCGGATCAGGAGAAATTTCTCACACATGTCAGTGCACTTGTGGCCCCGATCGAGTGTCGGTGACTATCGAACTGAAACTGGTCCGCCGCGGTCGATCTGTAAATTCGATCGGACCGAAAACTTAACCTGACCTAGATCCGATGTCAGGGAGCTTAAGTCCGACCACACGTAGAAAAGGGGCCTCTAGAAGTGCTTCGTTGAGCCGAAACAGAGGAATTTTGGCTATAACCTAAGTATACCTTGGCCTTGGGGCCATTTCCATCAGTTCTGGGCCTATATAAGAGCCTTAAGCCCTCACTCTCTCATCCCATACGAATTTGGAAAACCCTAGGAGAGAGAAGAGAGGAAAGAGAGAGAAAGAGAGAGAGAGAGAGAGAGAGAGAGTTGGAGTTCATCCCTGAGATTCAATCTCATCACTCCACGGGCTGAATCAGCTTTTCTGTATCGCTATTTCGGCGATTCCGATCCCGTTCTTAGGTAAGTAATCTAACCCCTAATTTGTTTTAGGGTTTCAGATAGTGTAGGTTATGAAATATCTAACCTAATTCATGCTATGGGTCGCCAATCCGTTGTTGACAAAGACTAAGTGTCTAAAATGACTCCATTACACGTTTACCGGCGTAAGGTGCAGACTATAAACATATAGGTTATGGTTTTCAAGGCTTTTAATGTCGGTTAATGATTTCTATCTGACATGGGAGCTATTTCACATGTAAAATGCGTCATCTGTTTCGCCTTACAATTATGTATGAACTATGTGAAATATAGTGTATTCTATGTATATGTTGAGATGTTTGAATACGTATGGAATTTAAATTTGTGCCTAACATGATTATCTATCGTGGATATATGCTTGTTATATATGCGACAACTCTTTAGCGAAAGGATTTGCCCTAAATCACATCACAGCCAATATACGTTATATATGTTAAAGTGTGTAGCCCAAGTGTTTGTGGAAATGATTAAATGAATATGGAACCCGGATTCATGCATGCCATGATTATCCGCGGTGGGTATATGCGTGTGGTATATGGGGCAACTCCCTAGTAAAAGGATTTGGCCTAATACATGTGTAATCAACATACATCATGTATGATATGTATGTAGTATAAGTGTTTGTAGAAATGTCCGAATGAGCTAGTTGTTACTAAGAAGTACTTTGTATGAGGGTTGAGATATGAATCTCGGTTACCTTAATTATGTGTATGATTTCCTCCATGTACGTTACATTATGATGCCTGTTTTATTTATGGAATGAATGTGTGTGAAATCATGTTTGTGTTGCACTTTACAACATGCTCATATGATTGTAAGAATTGAATTATTTGTTCATTACTTCTTGACTGTCTCATATGATTACTTGTTGAAATTGAATGAGGTTGGGACTATGATATAGTCCAGGCAATCGGTAATAGGCCCTGATTTGGTGGCTGAGGTTGTTTTCGCCACCTTGGACGTGTTCGGTGAACCTGAGTCGTACATTGGTCGTCAGCAGTTGTTAGGTCACACGAAGTGCTCACGCGCTTCATGTCGATCGATTCGATGTGCGTTCGTACTAGTCAAGCTCGTCAAGTAACCCAATTTGCCTATTATATGTTCATCATGTATGAACCATAATGTTTGAACCTAAGGTACCAAACTCACCAGTGAAACCCCGTTAAACCATAGTACCTCGATCCACTAAGACTCATGAGCCGGACATGGTGGTATGGGATACCGTGGTCGAGTTGTCGGCCTACGCTGGGGTAACGAGCCTCCCCGTAGTGTCCAATAAACAATCCAAACTCGTGAGCCGAATATGGTGGTATGGGACACTGTATTCGAGCTATCGACCTTCACTGATCAGGTGACGAGCCCTTTGTAGTGACCTCGAGTATGAAATAGGCCTACTCCGATGCAGCCTGGCTGTGGTCCCCAGTCGAGTTGGTGACGAGCCTTTGAAAATAGATTGTCAGTTGGTAAGGCGTTGGTGGTAGTTACCTGAACTTGTCTATCGTATGAGATTTACTAGGACTGACGACCCTAGAATAGATTATTATTTGGGAAATGATATAAGGGAGGTACCTTAGTTTCTCAATCCTGTTGTATGAAAAGGACTAATAAGAACTTGGTAATCATGTGCATGCACTACATTACGTGTGCGTTTGGCGTAGCAAGTCAAGCACTGAGAAAGGGTTGCATGCGCGATCGTGAGATGAAGTCGCCGATGGAGCGTAGGCGAGGGCATGCATCATTATTTCATATCATTCTCGTATTAACAAGAGTACTTAGGACTTGATTGTTGTATTGTGTTATCATTACTGCTTGACTGAATTGATCACATGTTAACCTTTACTTTATTGTTCCACTGAGCTGATCACTTACTCCCACGTTACGGGACGGTGTTTTAAACACCAACCAGACTCTGTCTTGATTGCAGACGGCGACGCGACTCCTGAGGCGAAGCCTGAATTTTGCGACAACGAGGAGGCATTCTCCTATTTGCAATTTTCGGGCGGGTTCATGTAAGCCGTGTCCTGATCGACAGGGATTTTTGGGATGTTGGCTAAATGACATCATACCTTTTGTATATTTTGGAATTATACATGTAATTAGTTAACCTGGTAACATTATCACACTCTGGAGACTTACCACAATTTATATATTTTATATATCTATCACAGTCTTCTGCGTGCAATTTTACTTGTCTCTGGAGTATGATATGCTGTTTTGGTATAATCTCATTCATGTTTTAATGCACTCATCATAATCATCATTATCTATGTTGCATAAGTGATGCGTTGGAACTCGGGAGCTGAGCTTTACTCGACCCCCGGTTTTCAGGGCGTTACAAAAATCTCCTACTCTTTTGATCCTAATGGACCCACGACCATCCAATCAGATTACTTCGCAAGGCATTTGGGTGATATCTCTATATCTTCTGATCTTTTTTATCGGTGCCCCGATTCGTTCTAATAATTTGTTATTGGTCATATCATATCCTTCTTAAGGTCCACTTCATGTTCTCTCTATTTTAACCGGGGTACGGTTTAAGATCCCACCAGGCTGATGGGTCTGTTTTTCCTACGTGGGTTAGGTTTGTTCGGACACCGGTGTGATCTTTAGATCTTCAAAATATTCTCGAACGCTACAACCTCTCCGAGCGTCTTTAGAGAGATCTCTCATTTTGAAAAGATTGTGAGAGATGACCTCATTGAGAATATCATGGTCGGATTTGTGATAGATATGTTCTATTGGTAGGTCTCTTATAGTTGTGTCGGGCAAGTTGCTTCATTAATGGGCACGATAAACATAACCACACGACATGCTCTTATTTGCTTTCCTTGAGGCAGGGATATGGGTTCGTACCCGAAGGAAATGCAAACAATGCTACTCATTGATGAGAGTAGGTTTCACGCCAGTTGTGGTCATGTGGTATTAACATGTGGTTGCATTTGATTAGCCCACGTCAGGGTGCCAAAAATTGGTGTAAACAATGCCTCCTCATCCATTTATATCAAGAGATACGATGGGACGTATGGCATTTGGGTTTTGTTGGCTTTTCGGGCATACATCACATGGCATCATGGGGTTTGCTCTCGACTATTGTGTGATTTAATGGAGATGTCGAATCTACCTGGCATGATTGGTGCCAGCTTTTACTGTGGACGTGATTGTCGATGCTTCATTCCTCTTATATTCAGTTGCATTCCCATCACAATCAAAACTCATGTCCTTCAATCATCTTTGTCTTTTCTTTCTTGTAGCTTTCTTGTGCAATGGCTTTTTCTTATCAGAATGTCAAGCCTACGAAGGGGGTGGTAAGGTCAGCGACCATGGAGATCCCGGCTCCTAACCTACTCGAACATATTCTTCATCACCTTGAGGACTCCATTCGCTCATAGAGTCTTACTCATGCTTCCATGCCCATCACAAGCCACATGCTCAACCCTTCTTTTGCTCCCACTACTGACCTTGAACCTCTTTCTCCTTTCTTCCCCCTATACCCTAACCAACAACTCCTACTTCAGGGTTATTCCTTAAACATGGAGCCAGTGACCAGCTATAGGTTCAAAATTTTGGACTCTGACCCAACCCAAGTCTCGATTGGATAGTTTGGCTACAAAGGGTTCAAGTTGCATTAGGTCATCTTTGGTAGCAATCAAGATCTTTGAATGCATCTAGTTTTCTCGCTTTACGACCCCCATACAATCCCATTGTTGGATGCAACCATCTGTTCTTGGGGTCATTCAGCCAACACCTTCCACTTTTTCATGTGGGTTTATGAGCCTGAATATTTTTGATATTTGCGCCCTTTCTTGACTACCTATTGAAGATGAGCATGTTGAACTATCTAGTTCTTGGTCCTCTAGCGAGTTTAACAATCAAAACACTGGCGGGACTCCATACAATGCGTTTATTTAGGCTAAAATGGTGTGAGGGCTCGTTATTGTCAGCAACACTACTTTTCTATCATATTGTGGCTCCGTCATTTTGTCTTTTGTGTGACAGCTATGCAAATGACTAGGGAGTATAGTGTCCTAGATGAAGCATTAGCTTTCAGCCATCAACTCGCGCTCGCTCCCTACGTGCTCTCCCATTTATACCGATCTCTTTCCTCACATGCCAATGAGAACCTTCACAAATGTGGAGCCTATTGTGGCTCCTCCAGTTGTGGTTACGTGAGTATGTCTACTTTTTTCCTTTATGCCATGGTCGAAACTCCTCTAGCTCGTTCTCCTACCCATTGTTTTCGTCGATTAGCACATTTTTGCATTGTAGAGCATACCCTTCATGATTGACTGGAGTTATTTCTCATCGAGCTTTAGGCATTTTCTTGATGGATGTTTCTTTCCATTTCTCAAAATGCCTCACAAACCCACTTGGTTTCATCGTACACAGCATGGTCCAGTTGAGAATGAGGGTGTCTAACTTGTGTATGACTTGTGGTCCCATCTCTTGATTACTCGTGATCTTATAAATAGCGGCACATTCCCAGTTTGTGGTCTAAATGCGAAGACTGGAGTGAAGTTTTATCCATCCTTCTTGTGCGATCAGCAAGTTGGACCTATTCAAGGTCTTCCTCTTCCTCGTGTTTTCTTAAAGAACATGTCCCCACTATCGTGGATGAATCTTCATTATGTCGAAGAGATGGTGCCTATTCAAGCTAACTTTAAGAATACAATTCTTCACATTTCTTTCAGCCATGGTCCCTCTATTTGCTTGCACGTTATCCCTTAGTCTTGGGGATTAGTGGAGAGTGCATTGGTATAAATATCCTTCACTAGTCGTCTCTAAATGTAATCGCTTGTTTCTCTCACTTCATCGTTCGACAAGACCAACTTCTTCCTCTAATTGGGGTTCTATTCCTCGGTCGACTGTCCCAGGACGTGGCTCATTTGCCATGTGTTTTGGGCCTTGCACAAAACCTTAGGATCTAGCCTCCCAAAACAAACCAGAATTACGGAATAATAAAGCAATGAAATAAATCAAAGCATAAACCACACGCCACACAAGAGATTTTTATGTGGAAAACCCTTAAAGAGGTAAAAACCATGGGACCTCGTCCAGATCAACAATCCACTATGAAGTATGTTACAACCTTCTTCACTCACGTAGGAGTGTATAAACAATGAGAGAATAAAAGAAAAAACGGAGAGATTTCACCGATTACGAGGACGTAGCAGCACTGAGATATAAATTGCACAGTAGATAACCTCCACAAGCATAACCTTCTTTCTACAAGCTTCCTCTCTCTCTCTCTCTTTCTATCTTTCTCTCACACCTTTAATAGCCCTAAACTCTTTAGCAAATCCCTTATAGAGCTTTAGAAAACCCACTCGTCATACCTAGAAAGCCCTAGGTACCTCCTATTTATAGTTTAGGAAACTCCCTTCCCCATCTTTGTTGCGAAAGGACTCAAAATTCGCAATCCGCACAAAATCGCGAAACGAATCTGCGTAACCATAACCGGTCGAGCCGAGTCCTCGACCATTCGAGCACCACCCACGACCGGTCGAGCACCTCGGAGAAAAATAGCCCAAAATCGCTAGACTTTGAGTAAAGTCAGGGCTCGACTTCACAACTGGTCATGCACCAGCCCTCAACCGATCGAGCACGGGGAAAAAACCCCATCAAATCTCTCCCTTTTTGACCCAGGAGGGGTTCACCTTCTTAAGGCCAGTCAGGTTTCTACAAACCTCAAACTTGCCCTTGAGCAAAGCCTTGGTCATCATGTCTGACCCATCATCGTCCATGTGGACCTTCTCAAGCTGTAACACCTTCTGTTCCAAAGTATCCCTGATTCAGTGATACCGAATCTCTATGTGCTTAGACTTGGAATGCTGACTTGGATTCTTGCTCAAGTGTATAGCACTCTGACTGTCGCAATAGACCACGTGCTACTCCTGCTTCAGGCCAAGTTCCTGTAGGAACCTCTTCATCCAAAGCATCTTTTTATATTTCTCTGTGACTGCAATATATTCGGCCTCTATTGTTGACAATGCTACGACCTTCTGTAGCTTGCTTTGCCAAGAAACCACTCTCCCTACAAACATGAACATGAACCCCGATGTAGACTTCCTAGAGTCTATGCCACCTGCCATATCTGCATTTGTGTAGCTGTAACGTCCCGAAAAAATCCGTACAAAGACCCAAGTACCACCTCAGACAAAAATCACTAAGGACCAAATCTTTATAAATTAGACGAAGATTAATTAAGTGCTTAACTAAATCACCTATCGAATTAGCTTGGATAGCTTTCGATACGAACTGCCAGACCCAATATCAGTAGGATCGCTGACGTTACGTTACCCTGAAACTTAGGATAAATCTCTAAACCCGGTTGCTCTTAGGAGCCCATTGAAACTCTGTATCGGACCTGGACCTCGCGTAAAAAATCCGAGAACTACGAAACTATACCGTTATGACCACCTCACTAGACTTGACAACCACCTCGAAAATCAAGCCTAGATAATATGTTGAAACACACAACTTGAGCCTAGAACGAAGTGTGTGAGAAACGCGAATATTTTTAGAAAATGAACTTAGACTTAAGTGAATTGCGTCGTTCGCTTGCAGGCTAAATCTAAGGATTCAAACCGTCAGAATCTGACCCAACTACACCCTCAAATCAGGAAAAATCTCCAACACACGTCAGTATACTTGTGGCCCTAATCGAGTACCGGTGACCGTTGAACTGGAACTGGTCTCCCGAGATCGATTTGTAAATCTGATCAGACCGAAAACTTAGCTTGACCAAGATCCAATGTCAGGGGACTTACTCCTGACCGTATGCAGAAAAGGGGCCCCCAGATGCGTTCCGTTGGGCCGAAATAGACGAGTTTTGACTATAACCTAAGTATACCATGGCCCTGGGGCCATTCCCATCAATTCTGGGCCTATATAAGGACTTAAAACCCTCTCTCTCCCATTCTATACGAATTTCAAACCTTAGGAGAGAGAAGAGAGAGAAAAGAGAAGAAGAAAGTGAGGAGAAGAGAGAGAAAGTGAGAGTTTGTTCCTGGGATTCGATCCCACCCCTCCACATGCTTAACCATCTCTACTGTATCACTATACCAGCGATTCTGATTCCATTTTCGGGTAAGAAATCCTAACCCTAATCTATTTTAGGGATTCAAATAAAGTAATTAGTGAAATAGCTAACCTATTTCATGTTATAGGTTGTCGTTGTGCCGTAGGCGAGGACTTAGTGTTTAAACTGAGTTCGTTACAGGTCTATCGGTGAAAGGTGCAGACTATAAACATTTAGGTTATGGTTTTCAAGGCTTTCAATGTCGGTTAATGATTTATGACTGACTTGATCGCTATCACATGCTTAGATACGATGTTTCCCGCGCTTTACACATATATATAAACTATGTTGAATATAGTGTATTCCATGTGTTTTATTGATATGATTGAATGAATATGGAATTTGGATATGCGCTTGCCATAATTATTAACTATGAATATATGCTTGTTGTATATGTGACAACTCCTTTGTAAAAGGGCTTGCCAGGATATATGTTATAATTAGTCTAATACATGTATGCTGAAGTGTGTAGTCTAAGTGCTTGTAAAAATGTCTGAATGAATATGAAATTTGGATCTGTGCTTGCCATGATTATTAACTATGAATATATGCTTGTTGTGTATGTGGCAACTCCTTTGTAAAAGGGCTTGTCAGGGTATATGTTATAACTAGTCTAATACATGTATGTTGAAATGTGTAGTCTAAGTGTTTGATAAAATGCCTGAATGAGGAAATGCTCATTGGAATGTATTTAATGAGGGTGTTGAGATAGGATTCTCAATCCCCTTCTCTATAATTACAGTTCCCTTTATGTAACCTATCTTACTATTATGTGTTGTACGGATGAAATGCATATGTAAGATAACATGTGTATTATGTGTTTGTTGAAATGCTCAACTAAGATTTATATTTAGATTTAGTTGTCACATGCTGTCATTGATTATCACTTGTGAATGCTATCGTTTGAAGTGTGATTGGGGCTACGATGTAGTCCAGGCAATCGGTAATGATTCTCAAGTAGTGGCTGAGGTCATTTCGCCACACAAGACACGTTCGATGAATCCGAGGCGTACGATGATTGTCGTCAGTGGTACTATGTCGATTAATTCGGTGTACACTCGTACCAGTCGAACTTGTCTAATAAACCGATTGGCCTATTGTGTGTTCACCATGTATGGACGCTACTGCTTGAATCTAAGGTACTACTTACCAATGTAAAGCCCGTTAAACCTTGGTACCACAATCCGCTAAGACTCATGAGCCGGACATGATGGTATGGGACACCGTGGTCAAGCTGTCGGCCTACGTTGGGGCGACGAGCCTCCCCGTAGTGACTAATGAGCAACCCAAACTCGTGAGCCCAATACGGTGGTATGGGACACTGTATTCGAGCTGTCGGTCTACATTGGCGCAGCCTAACTGTGGTCTCTAGTCAGGTCGGTGACGAGTCTTCGAAAATAGACTGTCAGTTCGTAGGGCATTGGTGGAGTGACCTCGAGTATGAAATAGGCCTACCACGACGCAGCCTGGTCGTGGTCCCCAGTCGGGTTGGTGACAAGCCTTCGAAAATAGACTGTCAGTTGATAGGGTGTTAATAAAGTGACCTCGAGTGTGAATTAAGCCTACGCTGACGGCGACGAGCCTCCCGTGGCAACCTACAGTATAAACTCGCGAACTTGCCTATCGTATGTGATAAACTAGGATTGATGACCCTAGATGGATCATTGTTTGGGTAAATGATATAAAGAGAGGTACATTAGCTTCCCAATCATGCTCTATGAAAAGGTATAATAAGAACTCGGTAATCATTCTCATGCACCACATTGCATGTGCCTTTGGCGTTGGTGTTGAGCACAGAGGAAGGGGTACATGTCGCAACCGTAAGAGGAAGATTGTAGAGGGAGTGCAGGCGAGGGCATGCATCATTAATACACATCATGCTTGCATTAACCAGAGTACTTAGGGATGTTTGATTGTATTGCGTTAGCATTACTGCTTAATTGAATTGATAACATGTTAACATTTGCCTTATAGCTCCACTGAGTTGATCACTCACTCTCACGTTCTAGGACGGTGTTTTAAACACTAACCAGACTCTGTCTTAGATGCAGATTCTAGTGCGACGTATGAGGCCGAGCCAGACTTCTACGACGATGAGGAGTTCTCATACATGCAGTTATCAGGCGGGTTTACGTAAACCGCTCTGATTGACGAGATTACAGGGATATATGATTAGTTGGACATTCACGTTTTGTCATTTTGTATTTTTTTAGAACAGATATGTATTTATTCAGCTCAGTAATGCCATCATACTCGGGAGGTTGGGAAACACATCTATGTACTTTATATATCTATCACAGTCTTCCGCTTGTGAAATTTAACTGTCTCTGGAGTATGATATGCTGTTTAGTATAATCTCACTCATGTTTAAGGCACTAATACATACAACATTTAATCATCATTATCTATGTTGCATAAGTGATGTGCTGGGACTCAGGAATTGGGCTCCTGTTCGACCCCTGAATTTTAAGGCGTTACAGTAGCCCTCTAACACAGGTTTTCCGTCACCATAACATAGGCTCAACCTGGATGAGCCTCTTAGATATTGCAGTATCCATTTCACCACTACCCAATATTCTTTGTTAGGATTGGTAAGATACCGGCTGACAACACTAACCGCATATGCTATGTCTCGGCATGTACACACCATAACATACATCAAACTTCCTACAGCTGACGCGTAAGGTATTTTCTGCATCTCTTCCACCTCTGCCTTCATCTTGAGACACTCCCTGTTGCTCAATCTGAAGTGACCATCCAGTGGAGTATTGACCGACTTCGCTGCATTCATATTGAACTGCTTTAGGATTTTCTCAATATACCGCTCTTGTGACAGTCAAAGCTTACTGCTGCTTCTGTCACGGGTTATCTCAATTCTTAGGATTTGTCTAGCGGGGACCAAGTCTTTCATCGAAAAAGACTTACCCAACTCCAGTTTCAGCTTATTGATCTTCTTGATGTCTTTTCCCATGATGAGCATGTCATCAACGTATAACAATAGAACTAAGAAATCACCATTTGAGAACTTGCGCGTGAACACACAGTGGCCCGACTTCGTTCTGTCATACCCATGCTGTAACATGAATGAATCGAACTTCTTGTATCATCGCCATGGAGCTTGTTTCAGCCCATACAAGCTCTTTCTCAGCCTACACACCATATACTCTTTGCCCTTGACTTCGAACCCCTCTTGTTGGTTCATGTAGATCTCTTATTCCAGGTTACCATGGAGAAAGACAGTTTTAACATCTAACTGCTCTATCTCCAAATCCATGTTAGCCGCTAATCCAAGCAACACCCGTATGGATGTCATCTTCACTACTTGTGAGAATATCTCCTCGAAGTCTATGCCTTTCCTCTGACCAAACCCTTTCACCACAAGTCTGGCCTTGAACATTGTCTGTGAATTCTTATGCTCAACTTTCTTTTTGAACACTCACTTGTTACTCAGAGTTTTCTTGCCCTTAGGCAGTTTCACCATATCATAGGTGTGGTTCTTATGCAAGGATTCCTTCTCCTCTTGCATAGCTTTCAACCACTCCCCCTTATGCTCGTCGGTTAGGGCCTCAGAATAATCTTTTAGCTCTCCCCCATCAGTCAGTATAATGTACTCATGTGGTGAGTACCTCTTAGACAGTTGTTTGTCCCTAGATGACCTCCTCACATGTGGCTCAACAAGTGTATCAAGTGGGGGCTACTCCCCTAGTCCATCTTTTGAAGGAATTCCATCGTCCTCTGCACCTTGTTGTACTCCCCCATCATTAGGTACCATGGGAGGAATAATAGGATCCATGTCCTCTAGCTCACCTGAACTAAGCTAATTCTTCTATGGCTTACCAATGTTTTCTATACATTGATCTTCAAAGAAACCACATTTCTGCTTGTGACGAGCTTCTTCTTAGTCGGATCCTATAACTTGTAACCGAACTTTTCATCACCATACCATAAGAACACACACTGCCTAATCTTCATATCGAACTTGGACCTCTTGTCCTTTGGTACGTGAATGGATGCCCTGCATCCAAATACCATGAGATGACTGTACGATGGGTCCTATCCAGTCCACACCTTCTCAGGACTTCTCCATTCAACGGGGCTAATGGAGACCTATTTATCAGATATACTGTCGTGTGCATTGCTTCTCCCCAAAAAGTCTTAAGCAATTTCGCATGGGATAACATGCATTTGATTATCTCTACAATGGTGTGATTCATTCGCTCAGCTATACCATTATGCTGGGGGGTCTTAAGAACCGTCTGTTCATGCCGTATACCCAGGGACTTACAGTAATCATGAAAGTCGCTAATGTATTCACCACCATTGTCAGTGTAGATATACTGCAATGATCTACCTATCTCTCTCTTGACCATAGCATGAAACAATTTAAACACACCAAAGACCTCGTCCTTAGATTTCAAAGCATAAACCCAAACCCTTCTAGATGCATCATTTATAAAAGTGACAAAAAACAATGTCCCACCCAAGGTTTTTGTCCTCATATGACCACAAACATCAGAATAAACCAAATCTAATGCATGCACTTTATTAACATGAGAAGCAGATTTAATAAATGAAACTCTGTGTTGTTTTCCTGATAAACAATCAATACAATTTTGAGAGGTATATCCGTCACGTCTGGAAGGAGCCGCTTCTTTGCTAGTACCTGAAGCCCTTTTTCATTCATGTGGTCTAGACGCCTGTGCCACATGTCAATAGCTGAATCTTCCGTTACATTTAACCCACCCTTGTACATACTGACACTTGCCTTGTAAAGGGTGTAACACTTCTTTCCTCTGGCTGCGATCAATGAACCCTTAATGAGCTTCCATCGCCCACCAGCAAACCGGCTTTCATAACCATCATCATCTAACCTTCCCGTCGACATCAAGTTGAGGCGAAGGTCTGGGATATGCCTGACATCCTTGAGAACTAATGTGCAGCCCACATCGGTCTTCACGCAAATATCACCGACTCCTACAATATTTGATATGCCAGAATTTCTTATCTTCACTGTCCCATAATCAACCGTAGCTTGTGAAGAAGTTTTTGTGTGGAGTCGCATGAAAAAAAGCTTCCGAGTCTATCACCCAGTCGGTGTCTTGACTTGTAGCCGTGAGACATACATCATGATTTGCTGAAAGAATAACTAAAATGTCTCCATCTGAAGAGATTACAGTGGAATCTGATTCATCTTCCTTCTCCTTTCCTTTTCTTTTCTTGTCGTTCTTCTTACCACGATATTTATGCTTGTAGTGACCCTTCTTGCCACATTCCAGCAATCAACATCATTTCTATTACTCGACTTGCCTCTTAATTTATCTCGGGCCTTCCCGCCCTTCCTGTTCTTTCCTCTCCCCCGTTCTTGTGTCACAAAGGCATCTTGCTGAGTAGACCCCTGAGACTTCCTCTTTGTCTCCTTATTGAAGAGATAACTGGTTACCTGTTCCATGGATACCTTTCTGTCTGACGCGGAGTTACTTAGGGACACCATCAATGTCTCTCAACTGTCAGGTAATGAACTAAGCAATAGCAAAGCTTGCAATTCATCATCCATGACCATCTTCATAGAGGAGAGTTGGTTCACTATATTGCTGACCTCATTCATGTGCTCGGCCACAAAACCACCATCTTTAAACTTGAGATTCGCAAGTCGCCTTATCAGAAAAATCTTATTACCGGTTATCTTCTTCTCATACAGCCCTTCCAATTTCAACCATAGGCTAGTGGATGAGGTCTCCGTAGACACATGGCGGAACACATAATCATCCAATCATAGTCTAATAAGCCCCATCACCTTTTGGTCCATCTTCTTCCAATCATGATCAGGCATATCCTTGGATTTTGCTGATATGCCTAAAATTGGAGAATATAGGTCCTTGCAATAAAGCAAGTCCTCCATCTTAGCCTTCTATATGGTCCAGTTAGAACCATTGAGGCTGATCATCCTTGATGAGCCACCTTCCATAATTCAAAACTGATCCTACCCATTCAATGAACTTAGCTCTGATACCACTTTGTTAGGGGCATTGCACAAAACCTTAGGATCTAGCCTCCCGAAACGAATTAGAATTATAGAATAATAAAGCAATGAAATAAATCAAAGCATAAACCACACACCACACAAGAGATTTTTATGTGGAAAACCCTCAAAGAGGTAAAAACCACGGGGCCTCGTCCAGATCAACAATCCACTATGAAGTAGAACGTTACAACCTTCTTCACTAACGCAAGAGTGGATAAACAATGAGAGAATAAAAGAAAAAACGGAGAGATCTCACCGATTACAAGGACGTAGAAGCGCTGAAATATAAATTGTACAGTAGATAACCTTCACGAGCATAACCTTCTTTCTACAAGCTTCCTCTCTTTCTATCTCTCTTTCTCTCACACCTTTTATAGCCCTAAACCCTTTAGCAAATCCCTTATAAATCTTTAGGAAACCCACTTGTCATAACTAGAAAGCCCTATGTACCTCCTATTTATAGTTTAGGAAACTCCCTTCTGCATTTTTGTTGCGAAAGGACTCAAAATCCGCAATCCGCACAAAATAGCGAAACGAATCTGCATAACCACGACCGGTTGAGCTGAGTCCTCGACCGGTCGAGCGCCACCCACGACTGGTCAAGCACCTCCTTCGACCGATCGAGCACCCCGGAGAAAATAGCCCAAAGTCGCTGGACTTCGAGTCGAGTCAGGGCTCAACTCCACGACTGGCCGTGCATCAGCCCTCGACCGGTCGAGTAAAGCTCACGACTAGTCGAGCATAGGGAAAAAACCCCATCACCATGATCATTCCGAAGACTCGCCCGCATAAGCTTCTACAGATTCGAGGGAAGCTCAGCCGTCTCAAGCCCCTTTCATCTGCTTCCTAGTCTCCGATTGGCCACAATGTCCATTCTCTAAGTAACTTGGCTCCCTACTTGGCTCTTGGTTTATCAGAGAAATCCGATAGGCGTGGATGCTTACGGAATTTGATCGAGCATAAGTTGGTGTGGTGAGTTTTCCACAAGGCCTTGAAAAAGGGCAACGTAGCTAAACACTTTTACGATAAAGCAAAATAAGTACTCATATGGTGATATGGGAGGCAACGAACAATCCAATATAGGTCAGTATCCTCATAAGACCGCAAAAAGCGCAGGGACTCTATCGTACCTTTTAGATGTCAATAGCGATCAAAAGTGAAAAGGGTTGTGATTGGTGGTCCGTGCAGGAACATTCACGACGTTTTCCTCAAACCCTTGCGACATGTGCGAGTTATCTATTTCCATGCAACCAACAGACATAGATACAAAGGCATGCAACAAATCCATATCGCAATTCATGACTGACTTACAAAGGTTGGGTGTCCAGTCACTTTGGCATTCAGTCGCACATAACTTGTGTCAAAAGAGGGGGCATCTGTAGACAACTCACCCATGGTTGATAAGCTGGCTAAGTTTGAACTGATAGATGGTCAACCAAACCCTAATCTTAAACCCTATCCTTAAAAGCCTAAACCCTAAGAACCCTAATCCTAAACTCTAAACTCAGGCCATTCAACTCGGTAAAACTCAGTCAGCCTAACCTTAAACCCTATGAACCTAAAACACTAAAACCATGAGTTAACTTGACTCGTCAACTCACACAGTCAACTCGTCGAGTCAGCTCATTCGATCAACCTACCCAATTTAACAACCCAATCAATTCACCTAGTTAAGCCCATAACCAAGCCTAAAAGCATGCCCAATCGGAAAAAATAGGCAAAACCTTAAAGTAACAAACTTCACAGCATAACCTCCACACACTTGGAGGAGGCTGCCTACCAAAGCAGGGAGTTTGGTGTGGGGACCGACAGTGACTAGGTTGTCGCTGGCGACGTGACACTCCTCTTCTCTGGGGTGACGTCCCTCAAGCATGTAGAATCGCTCCCTTTCATGCCCTAAGTGTGCGGTTGATGTGTATTTACTCCGATGCCCATCTCCTTACCCCCAAAATTGTCATTTTACTACCTCATCCAACCCATGAGACGATGCAATGTGGCAATCTTTAATCCCAACCCTTCAACCACCTCTTGCCCCTATGATCACCAACGATTACCAAAAAAAGGGCTTGAAGGCTATAAATAACCCATTGCCTTCTCATTTCACATACTTACTCTCATTTCAATCCACTCTCATCTTAAAGCCTCCTCATCTCTTAAGGCTTTAGCCATCTAGCCATCCCTCCACCAAGGAGAGTAAGAGTAAGCGAGAGAGTCCAGTCTTGGTCTAGCATAGCCTATCCAAAGTCCAAGCCTCCTAAGCCACATAAGTCAAATATGAGCCACCCGATCTAGCCTTGCGACACTACCGTTCATCCAACCATTCAAGCTTTTACCAGTTTCATCGAATTAGAGCATTAGTATCGCGCAACGTTCATTCCCTTCTCTATCCCATTGTTCCATATATACATTAATATTGCATTTCATCGTTTTCTCACATCTGACCGGTGGGCGTATGCTCCGAGGCTTACCAATATAATTAGAGCATGTCCACCAAAAACCTTAGCAAGTTTCTCATCATTTTATTATAAGCATCAATGCAGCATCAAGCATCTCATACATCACATTTCTACATACTTTGCACCCTGCACTAGATCGTCTCGAACGTATACTCCGCGCCTTGCCGATATAATTGAATCTTACTCATCAGAAATTTGAATCGATCAATCATCGTTTCTATTGTATCGCACTACATTTCATGCACACGAGAACTAATCCTATTCCTCATAAATTAATTAGATCTCGTGAAGTAAAGACTGTACATTCGTATGTTATAGTGGGTGCTTACCACATTCCATTTATGTAACCGCGGTCCCTTGCTTGAAATCTCTAAAACATAAACTCACGAGTCATCTTAGGGTTAGTGATATTCAGATTCTCAATCCCAAGCGTTTGCGTTTTTAAAGGGTCTAACTGACCATAGGATCGTAATAACTGGTTAGTGGCGACTCTGGTAAAATATTATACCTTTTTACCTCTAAATAAAAGCCCTCGAGTGAGACAACCAATGGAAAAAGAGAGTTGATCTCTCATATCCTTGAAAAATTCACCCTCCAACATTCATAGCTTCATCATGACAAAAACCCCTTAGGAGGGACTGGTGGAATTGGTTCTTGATAGTAACATTTATGCCCTTGATGACACTACTTTCGCTTCCCATGACTAGGGACACGATACATTTGTTTCCTTATTGTTGCACTCATAGATTGGCCTCCGGTAAATGGGGAAACTTCCTCATCTTTTTGTATTGAGGTTTTGGATCATTCGGAGGAAGTTGTGATATATCAAATCTGAAATATTTTATGAACAGATTACTTAAACTAGCTTCGGTTAACAACTGTCTACTAATGAGCTTTGTTTTCAAACGTCCTTGAAGAAGCTTTTAATGGTAGTCATTCAATCCCCATTGTTTTATGTAGTGAGGTTCATGCCTTAAAATTATATCTCTAAGTGAACGAACACTGTAGATACAACACATATTGGGCTTACATAACTTAGTGACGTCACTTGAGATTGCTACCGAAGCCATCAGTAGCTAATCACTGTCCTATGAGCATTTTACCCACCGTCTTTTCCAAACGCTCCCAAAATTTACTTGCCCAAACTAAACCATTATGTATGGTAACACTATTTTCAAACGAAAATACCCTTGTGTTTGGCTTGATTATATTGTGCATTCTATAGACCTATGGCTACGGATTATAATCGTAGTATTAGTTGTGTAGCTACAGAAATGGCTACGGTTATAATCCGTAGTTATAATCGTAGTATTAGTTGCATAGCCACGGACTATACAATGCAATCGTGCTAATGCAAGTGTCAAGGATATTTACGTCTGAAAATAGTGTGTCCGTACAGAATGGTTTAGTTTTGGGCAAGTAAAGTTTGCGACCGTTTGGAAAAGCGGAGGGTAAAAGATGAGGTTCAAAGTCGGAAATTTCTCCTGTCCTACTGACGCTGCCAGTGGCGCAGAGGCTACTGGTTGGTGGTACATGCGGCCCACCATGATATATGTTTTATCCACGTGGCTCGTTCATTTTCCAGATTATCCCAAATCTCGGGCAGATCCACACCACACGAAAATCACGGTCGATCACGTGGCTCTTATGCAAAGTAAGGTAGTTCGAAATGTGTAGAAGGTTTTATTTTTTTTTTTAAAGAAAAAAAGCTTTTCTCGGTTTTGGCTACCAGCTTACACGGCTTCATCGGACGGTCGCCGTTTCACCCGCCGATTGAAACGGATGGTGCTAGATGTGGAGGCACGATCCTTTTCGTGCTTCCGTTTTCCTCGTATGAGAAGAGAAGCTATCTCGTCGCACAAACCCCACTATAAATATGGCTGCACTTCCTTTGAACTCTCCCCGCTTACTCGCTTCTCTTCAACGCTTCCCCTTCCCGCCCTTAGTTCTTCCCTTCTTTACCCAACCCAAATTTCCCACCTTCCTTCCTAATCAACGGCTAGGGTTTCTCCGCGTGGTCTGCTGCAGAAGCATGGCCCAGTCATCGACAGCTGTTCATGTGAAGGAGAAGATTGATCTGACGGACAAGGAGAAGAAGATCTTTGGCCTATTGGTCGACGCGCTTCAGCATTCCAAGCTCAAAACTCAGCTCCGAGTCGCGGGCGGTTGGGTTCGAGATAAGGTTTGGATTTCTCTCCCGCTCTCTCTTTACTTTTTTTTTTTTTGTCTTTTCTTTTCCGAAAGCTTCTCTTGTCTTCGTGTTCTTCTTGTTCCCGTTCTGATAATATTGTAGAATTCGTCGTTGGAATTTTGGGCTTTGGTTATTTTATTTATTGTGATGATGACAATGTTTGAATTGCTGATGTTTTTCCTTTTCTGAAGGTAGATGATACTTACACCCCCTGATTTTTGTTCGGGGAGTTATCTCATATGTGATGCTCTGGCAGAGTGTGATGGTCAATATTCAGCACCTGAAATTGCTTACGTGGCATACATTAACACTACTCAAAACTGATTAAATTGGAAAGCTCACTGTTGATAAGTCACAATCCCAAAATCATATTGATTGAACAATCCCAGCCTATGATTCACGGACTCTTCAATGCAACTAGATAAAGGAAGAAACTAATTGCAATAAGATTCAACGTACCGGACTGAAAGTTTGAATCATAAAAGAGAAAAGACGCAATGACTATGAGCAAGCTCAACAAACCTCTCGTCTTATGCCAGAGATCACCACTTCCCCCTCTCTAACACACTACCATAACGAAACAAGAGAACTTGCTCAAAGAAAATGTCATTCAACTATGCCTTATTCCATGGGTCTATGCATTATTTATAATGAGTGCCTACAAGGTTTCCTCTTTGAGACAATCTCTAACATAATCTAAGGAATCTAAAAATAGGATCTCTTGCTAGCCAATATCTCCAAATAAGAAATCCCTCAAAACAAGAAAATTTAATAATAATTATTTCCTAACATAGAGATTTCTAAATTAAGAAAGCACGTTAATAGGAAAATCTAACAACACTTATTTCCTAACAAATATATTTTCCTAACATAATAATATAAAAGAAAGGAAATAATGAACAAGCTAAAAAGGAAAGTTGGCCTTTTCTTGCGGGCACATGTGGAGTGTGCATGTGTGGGATATGGCATGATGGCATCAACTCCCCCCTAGCTGAAAAAAAAACTATGCTCATTTGAGTTCATGCAATATACTCCTTAGTCCTTAGTCCTTATAGAGTTTAGGGTCGATGTGTTTAAAATCATTTACTGAGATCCACATGCTGTTGGATCTCGGCCACCCCTTCCACTCGACGAGAAACTTATGATACCCTTCTTGGTGTGTGGAAAGTGGAACATATTTGATCGTCCAACATATCTTCAATGATTTTGTTGAGCTGGTATGGCCCCTCTGGTATCTAGATAGCTTGTTCTTCCGTGCTCTTATTTTCTTGATGACAAAGATAATTGTAATGTTTTCCACATTGAAAATAGGGTTGATTTTCATTTAGGGTGGAAATCTCAATCAAATATGCATTATCACCCAGCTTCTTTAGCACGATAAAGACTTGCCTTTTTGGAGTGGAGCTTCGTGTAAGAGCTTGCTGGAAACCTCTTAGGTTTGTGCCGCATCATGACCCTATCTCCTTCTTGAAATTGTGCAAGGCGTTGTCGAACATTTGCTTGCCCCTTGTAATTTCATTACTAAGGGTAATCTTTCGCTTGACTTCCTCATGTATATCCTTAATATGCTATGCAAAAGCTTCAACATCTTGGCTTGATCGAGTCACAATAGGAAGTGGGACTAAATTGATGAGTTGTTGAGGTTGCATATCCATCGCAATTTCAAAAAGAGAGTCCCATAGTGTAGTTTCACAGAACTATTATAGGTAAACTTAGCTTGTGGTAATATGATGCCCCACGAACTGATGTGATCACCAACTGAACATTGAAGTAAATTCCCAAGATTACAATTGACATGCTTAGTCTGCCTTTCTGTTTACACATGATAAACACTTGAGAACTTTAATTCAGTTTCCATCTTAAACCACAAGGTTCAATGGAAGTAGCTTATAAACTTAACATAATTTAGGTGGCTTCAACCATGGCTTTTGTTTTGTCAATGCCAAAGTGATCATCCTGAATGAGCTCTCGTAAAGAGCTTTTAGGAATACACAACCTCATATCATAGAACAAGTACTCATTATGCAAGCTATATCATTGATACCCTGTGCCTAAGTCGGTAGAGAGTATTGAAATACCTTTTCAAAATTATTATTATATGTTGTACAACTTCTTTTAAGTTCTTCGAACGCAATAACAGAAACCAATAAGGTCGAAAATAGATGTGATTTTCAGCTAAGGGCATTTGCTACCTTTTTTTCTATGTTGACTCGATGCTTTTGGTTGAATGCGAACTCCTTAATATAAGCACTCCACTTAGCGTACCTCGCGCTCAACTTCTTATAAGAATTCAAATAACTCAACGCCTCTTGATCAGAATAAGGCACAAAATTGTGATGAATGAGGTAGTTACGCTAATATTTCAAAGCCTGTACAACAATGTAAAACTCCACACCGTATGTATAAAACTTCTTTTGTGCCTCATTGAGTTTTTTTTTTTTTTTTTTTTTTGTTGAAAAAAGGCTACTATGTCTTTTATGATTGAGGATACCTCCTACGCCTATGTGGGGATGCATCACATGCAACTTCGAATACTTTTACAAAATTATGAAGCTTGGGAACTGGAGCTTTTGTTAATTTTTGCTTGATTTCTTGAAATGCCTTTGTTGTTGCTTTGGTCCACTAAAATGGAACGACCTTCATATTTTTAGTAATGTACGCCATGACGAAACTCCTTGACGGAACTAAAGTTTCGGATAAACCTTTGATTAAACAACGATAACACGTGAAAACTGCGAACCTTGTGAATATTAATGGGAGTAGGCTACTCAACAACAACCCTTATCTTTTCAAAATAATCCCTCACGCCTAAAGCTAACATGGCGAACCCTAAAAAAGACTAGCTGTAACTCCTGAATATACATTTCTTCAAACTGATGTAAAGTTACCTGTGGCTTAATACTCTCATTACCTGAAAAGATGGACCAAATGATCTTCTCGTGAACAACTATAGATGATGATGTTGTCGAAATACACGGCGATAAACTTACATGTGAATGGCCTTAAAATTTGTGTCATTACTCGCATGAACATAATAGTGTGTTTGCTAAGCCAAAAGGCATATAGCACTCATACTGTCATACAATCTATTCTCTCTTAAAAGCGGTTTTCCATTATTCTTCAGGATGAATTCTTATCTGGTGGTACTTGCTTTGCAAATCGATCTTCGAAAAGTTTGTAGCATTTACCATCATGTCCAACATGTTATCTATGTGTGGAATGGAAAAATGGTACGTTATCATTGTTTTGTTGATGGCGTGGTTGTCAACACGCATTCGCCAATTGCCATCCTTCTTTGTTGACAACAACGCCAGCACGACACATGGGTTGAGGTTATTGCGAATGAAACCCATGGCTAACAATTTCTTTACCTGTCGATGAAGCCATGCATGTTCTGTCAGGTTTGTTGGGTATGCTAGAAGATTTCCTAATGGCTCTTTGGGTACCAAATCAATCTCGTGCTGAATGTTGCGCATGGGTGGAAGGTAGTTTATCAGGGACCAAATCTTGAAATTGGGATAGAATATCCTGAATCTTAGGTGGTTGGACAACAACATCGCTAGTTGGGTTGGTATTGCATTCTATTAGAGCATACATGATTTCCCATTCCCTACTTTTCTTAACGAATCGGGCACAATCAACACTATGGTAGTCAGTTTTGCCTCTCTTCGGCCGTCATCTTTCGTAGGGTTGAGAGTAATAGGCTTTCCTTTATGCATAAAGCTATATGCGTTACCGTGACCCCTATGAGTCACATCCCTGTCACGTATCCGCGGGCACTCCAGTAGCATGTGTGCGACTTTCATTAGAATGATGTTAGACCAAAGTGATTCTTCATAACTATCCAACGAGAAGTTTACTAAGCACCGCTTGGTCACGGGGATGAACGTGTCATTTACCCACATAAACTTATATGACTTGGGATGCTTGTGAGTTTTCAACTCCACCTTGTACGTCATGCTTTGTGAGGCCACGTTCATACTGTTGCCTCTATCAATAATGACCTTGGCAGCTGTTCCACCATACGATACTCGGTTTAGGAAGATATTGGTTCTCGACCAGTCTTCTTGAGCCTCTTCTTTAGGTGCCATCAGAATCTTCTTGACCACCAACGAAACATATTTTCTTTGAGGTCATCAATGCCTTCATTAGGTTCTTGATCGTCATCTTCTGGATCACTTTCACGTTCACTTTCCACTTGGTCTGCAACGAAGTTCTCTTCGTACCATTCACCCTCTGGTCCCCTCGTAAAACTAGAGATTGCGAGAGGGGCACTGCCGCATAATGTCCACAACCACTGCACTAGAAGCAATTGTTGGTCGACCTTTCATGAGTTGTTGTAACAGACTTTTCCTCTGTGATCGTTTTGGGAAAGAGGATTAGAGGCAGAGTTTTGGCCAATTTTGTAATCCTAAGGAAAGTTACTAGTTACTACAGGGCGTGACTGGTTGCAAACGTTATGTGGAGCCATTAACAGTAAGACTAGTAGATGTATAGCTCCTGACTTCGTCTTGTCACCACCTTTTGCTCATGTACTTTTCAGGTCATTCAATATGCTTCGTCTATATATTGAGCCGAACGGGTACTATTTCTCTTTTGAATATCGAACTGTAGTCCATTGTAATAAATCACCATATGTTGCTTTCTGGTCTCCATTAGACGACAATGAATAACCAAGTCATAACTCATAATGACATTGTGTGTATTCCTCCACAATTAGATTGTCATGCCGTGGCATTAGGAGCTCCTGGAAAGAAGTCTCATAATCCAACGGCAAAAACCTCTGGTTTAGTCTCTGCTTCATTTCCTCCCAATTGTTGATGGGAGGAAAGCCTCATCGCTGCAAGTCTTCTTCAATATCATACCATCAGTCTTGAGCCATGCCCTAAAGTTTCAGGGCAACAAAACGTAGCTTGACAACTTCTTCTATTTCATACTAACGAAAATACCACTCCATTGACTTTAGCTGGTCATTAAACACTTTGGGATCCAGATTACCATCGCTATGTATAATCTCAATCTTGACATGCTTAGCGGGATCTACAGTACGAACATTCTTCTTTCCTTTAGGATCATTTGGAATTTTGGATACTCCCGTCGGAGGTTGTTTGTTCCTCTTGTTCCTAACTGCATGTAGTGATGTTATTAGATCCTGGAGCTAGGCTCATACTCTTTCTTGTGGAAATCGCCATTTTGGCCAAGATGTCTTGGGTCAACATTCCTAGATTCTAAGTCTCCCTTAAGGTCATCTACAGATGTCTGATAGTTTGGATTGATTCATTTTCTTGCTTGTTCAAGAACAATTATGCGTCCTTCCAGAGTATCTACTTTGGCCGTGAAACGAGTCTCCACATTGTCTAAATATTTTGTGATCAACTGACCCCTTGTTGTAAGGTCAGTATAGTCCCATCCTGAGGTTCCGTAGCTATCCCACGATTGTAAGTCATCCCTCTGCCGGTGCTCATATGGCTGCAGGTGTGCATAAAATATTCAAGAAGGGTTTTGAGGTTTTTTTTTTTTTTTTTCCCCCTTTTGGATGTTAGGAATGGAAAAGCTTTTTGGGAAGGTTCGGTGTATGAGAGGGTATATGCTATTTGCCAGTAGAATTTTGGTATAGAGATAGATAGGATGATGGTTTAGGTGAGATGGAGATTGTATATGGTCTGTGGTAGAATTGTTAAATTAATAGGCTGGTTTAGGGAATCGAAGGTAGGTTTGGGATGAATATTGGGGCAAAAATTGTGGAAAAAAGATGTGGAAGAGGAGAAAAGCGAAAGATACAATCACAATAACAGAACTTGCTCTAATACTAAAATAATCCAACTAGATCAAGAAAGAAACTAATGGCAATAAGATTTAATGTATCGGATTGAAAGTTTGAATCACTAAAGAGAAAAGATGCAATGACTATAAGCAAGCTCAATGATGTTTTATTTAAACCAACACGATTTAAATGATTTTTAAACTCGCAAGTATACGAATCAGATGCAGATACGGTACGTATTACGAGATCGTTCCCACGAGGACTGGTTGTCACAATTCAAATCTATGATTCTCCTTAACTAATCCAATGAATAATGGAATGAATTACTAAGCACAATTCTATGAAAAAAAACAATTAAGAACAGGGAAGAAAATTCAATCAGAGAGAGAGCACTAGGACTTTCGAATCCACCCCGAATTATCCTAACCCTTGTTTTGTCTGTTGATTCACCTTGATATAGATTGATACCACTTAGATAGAGAAAGCACAATCTGTGTCCTAAATCGGGCATACAGACTGTCTAATTCCTTTAAGCAATGCCATGAACAACATATTCCATGTCCTTGGTCGGGTACATGGAATGTACATTCATTAAAGCATCCTGTTCTTCCTCTATAGGAAACCTGTTCTTGATCAGACCCAAGCACCTGTAATAAGCATCCAAACAACATCCATATATATACTTTGGTCAAGTTCATAGATGGAGAAGCATAGAATTTAAACCTAGAAAGCCCACTTAGAGGAAGAAACAAATTAATTAATATTCAAAGTAAATCAACCAATACAAGAGCTAATCAAATTAGGGGCTTCATCTCAGCCCTAGCTGAGAGATTAGTGACCCATAAAATCCATAAAAAATATTAAATAAAATTCATAAAAATAAAACACCAAACGAATCGATCTCTCTCTCTTCCTCCTTCTCTTTCTTCTCTTTCTTCTCTCCCTGGCTCTGGATCTCGAATTCCCTGGTTCTCAATGCCCTTCCCACGTCCAAAATTGCCCTTTTATAGCTGCTGGATGGCTGGGGTCGGTGGCAGAGTCGTAGAAGGACTCGGAGTACAAATTTTCGCAGCCGTGATCGGTGGGCCCCACAGAGGTGTTTTCTGGAAAATCCACCCCGTCCATTGGATTCAGGACGAAATTTCAGTCAAGAATGAGTGGTTTTGAACGTCCATTGACGCGGCCCAAAGAAGAAATCACGAAAAGATCAGTTTTGAATGTCACAAAGCAGTCCGTTTGTGGCCTCTGTACCGCATACGTGTGTACGATTGGGAGTGGAATATCAGCATGGTTTTGTAGTTCTCGAACCCATCTACACGATGGACGGCTCGGATCGGCCGGACAGATGACGTACGGGGCCCACTAATTTTTGCAAAAACTGGCAGCGGAAGACGCTATGCGGACGCAAAACGGCTTCCGTGGCAATGGTGGGACCCATTTCTTTGATCAAATGGCAAATCCACTCCGTCCACTGGAATGAGAGCGGAAAACCGGTCGGAAATGACCAGATTAGTTTGATTTAGGTGTGGTCCACCAGAGATTTGAACTCACCGTCCGTCCGACGTTTGAACGGTTAAAAATCCCACGACGGGATGTCTTCGAATTCCGTCAGCTAGGCGTGGGGTATGACCGCCCCAGGAAGCGGATGGACGGTTTGGATTGTCCATTTGGACACTAGGTGGGCCCCACAACTGACGACCGCGATCGGTTCTCGTGGACGCTGGACGGCGGACGCGGTTTTGAAGAAGCGAGCGCGGGTCAGCGCTCGTTTTGACCGGGCATCGGTGCGGTGCGCCGCTGGTGCGCGCGTGCAGGGTGTACCGTCCCATACACAGGGCCCACCGTGAAATTTTTGAGAAATCTGTACCGTCCATCCTCTTTCTCATATTATTTCCACCGTCAGGGCCAAATTTGAGGTAGTTCCAAATATCAGGCGGGTCCCAAATTGTAGATTAACGGACTGATCTGTCCGTTGGACCACTTCCCAAGATCTGCAAGGGCTGAAATTTAATATGTACGGTTGATTTACGGCCCTCATCACATGTATGAAGTTTTGAGTTGATCGGATGGCGGAAAACATGTGATCTTGCATTTTGCACCAATTTCAGGCCCCTTTGGCTTGCTTTCCTCAGATCCCAGGCGTGTAAAATCTTCATTATTGGTTTTCTGGAGTCCATCCCGTGCTCTGATAATTTCGGAGCGTCAAATCCATGCTTTTAACATTATTTTTCAATACACGCTCCTAATTTCCTCCTGTAACAAAAATATAATTAAAATCCGATGTTAGGCCTTATCATGTACATTAAATAGGGCAATAATCGGGGTCTGATATGCAATATTTGACCCTGATCACTCAACAATCCTCTAGTCTTATACTAGAGATCACCACTTTCCCCCCCTCCAACAATCCTCTAGTCTTATACTAGAGATCACCACTTCCCCCCCTCCAACACACTATTGTAGAGAAAACTAGAGAACTTGTTTAAAGAAAATATCATTCAATTGTTCCTTACTCCACAGGTCTATGCCTTATTTATAACGAGCGCTTACAAGATTTCCTCTTTGAGACAATCTCTAACATTATCTAAGGAATCTAAAAGTAGCATCCCCTGCTAGCCATGATCTTCAAAATAAGAAAACCCTTAAACAAGAAAATCTAATAATATTTATTTCTTGACATAGAGATCTCTAAAATAATAAAGCACTTTAACAAGAAAAATATAATAATACTTGTTTCCCAACAGAGGGATATTCAACATAGAATATGAACGAAAGGAAATTAGGAATTAGCTAAATAGGAAAGTGGGCCTTTTCTTGTACACGTGTGGATGTGGGCCGATTGCATCACACTTGTTTGATGGAATAGGACCATTGGACATTTTCCATTTTTAACTCTCCACGAAATGTCGACCAATCCGATAGTCAAATAATCAAATAAGCATAATTTTTTGTTCATGATACATCTAAGCTGGACCCATAATCTGGACAGTTTAATTTTGAATTACTTGTATGCCATGTACAAATTTCCAAGTAGTTTCTAAGTGCTTGTGGATCATCTATCACACTTTGGCAGAGTATGAAAGATTCTCTTCTTGATAAGTGCACCCTTTCCTCTTCCGACTTTCAAAGCCTACAAGGGAAGGGAAGGGGGGGATCTTCCTTTTCAGATTCTTTCTTCCTTCTTCGGTGTTCGTGAGCAAATGTGTTCCCTTTTAGTTTAGGAATTACACCATATTGCGGTGGAATTTGGTGGATTATGCTCATGGGCTTGTTGGCAGTACACTTGGTATACATGCATGTCAATTACCGCATCCAAATTGTTGGCCCTACTAGGTATGCAACAATATATACACTATACGCGGGATCTTAACGTCCATTTGCAGTTTTTCTGGGCTGTTAACCATTTATCTTTCCATCCACCCATTTTATAGGCACGGATTAGGCAGTTTGGGTCATCATTTCGCAGAAACTTTGGGTCACGCCCCATCAAAGCTGGGTTCGCGATTTGAATGATCTGGATTGACTTACATGGGTGCCATTTGTATAACGGATTTACAAATCCACTTTCTCTTGAAATTATGGATGTATTTTGGCACCATTGTTAGAAAGTTTTCTTGCTGGAACAACTCTGATGCTTTCTCTCAGCTTTTGGGCAAAGAATGCTATGATATTGATATTGCGGTGGATGATATGCTGGGTCGGGAGTTCTGTGAAAAGGTCAATGAATATTTGTCATACACTGGGGAAGAAGAGCACAGTATTAGTGTTATCCAGAGGTATATATGCTTTTTTACCACTTGTACATGAGATTGCATCAGCTTATATTACTTTTTTACATTTATCTACTCTACAGCTGTGTTTCATAACATTTCAATTTATCTACTTAACAAATCATTTTGCATGTATCAATTTGCTTTATCCATCTTACCACTAAAAAACAGAAAAGAAAAAAGATAGTCTTCATCCACTCTGAGCTTCTAACATTTATTTATATAATTGAATATCGAGAGTAATTGTTGCTTTTTTGTATGGTATTGAAAAGATCTGAAATAACCCAGGTGACTCAAGTCACTGAACACAAACACCCCTTCCAACTAGGGCATGAATCTTCATCCATCAAAAGACTTGAGCTTTCTTACCATCGTAATGTATGGGTCTTATAGCAGGAATTAAGAGTTTTAGTGTTCATGTTTCCGTGGCAACTGGTTAGGTGTAGGGTGGTCATTTCTTTTATTCATTTTTACCTCGATTTATAGAAGAGCTTTACATAAGGTAGGAGTGGAATTGAATGCCAAATTGGATGAGCTGATATTTGTTCATATTAATTAAGAATAGGAAGGGAGTGAGACTGTTTGGCAGGATGAGGTGAAAGAGGCGATTCCTACTTTGGGGAGGCTCTTGGCCCCATGGTTTTTCTTTGGCTCCTTCTGATGGGAGTTTCCTTTATGGAGTTAATGGACATTTTCTCAGAACTCTTTGAAAGGGCTGGGCAGCCTTGGGTGCGTAAAGAAATTAACTTTCTTTCTTTTGTCCACCAAAAAAAGAGAAAAATGAAAAAAAGAAAAGAAAAAGTAAAGAAAAGACGAAAAAATTGATGGGGTAGAAGAAGTACAAGTTGTTTGGGCTGGGATCTTTTGGAGACTGGAGAACGTTTATATCTTTTTATGTTATGAGTTAAAGTTCTCCTCTCCCTTCTCCTCATCCTTTTCTCCTTATCTTCATATGAGAGCAAGTTAGAGGCAAGGTATTCCATAACGGTAATGGTGGCCATAATGGTCGTTGCTGTTATGATAATGGCTGTTACGAGACTATGGGCCATTTTTTCTGTAACAGCTGTTACAGCCATTTCAGTCCTGTAATGTGTAATGTTTACCACTGTTACCATCATGTAAAGGCTGTTAAGACCATTATGTTATTGTTTTGGCATACCTTGGTTAGAAGAGAGGGAGAACACTTGTACCATAGCCCTATTTTCCCTATCTCTTAAAAAAGCCCCATTCTTTTCTTTCGCTTGGTACATCTGTGTGGACAACTGGCTGTATGACCAACTGTTCAATCTTTTTGGATGATCTTGTGATTTTCTACATTTTTTTAGTGTTACAGACCATCAATCAGCCCATTTTTATGTGTGTCGCTCTCTTTATTTAGCCTATTTTACAAAAGTTTAGTTGCAGGGCTAGGGCTGTCAATGGGCCAGGCATGGGCCGAGCAAAATCAAAATTTTGAATAGGCCTGACCCCCAGGCAGTTCAAAATCTGGACCCAAGCTAACCCCAGGCCCGGCCTGTTGACAGCCCTATGTAGGCCATGTTGGGTATTCCTGCCTCTGTTACTGATAACATTATTGTAAATATTGAAAAGTCTCTTCAAATAAAACATGAGAAATTGGGGGATATCCAAACCCTAATTCTCTCTTCTCCCTCCCTCCCTCCCTCCCTCCCTCCCTCCTTCTCTCTTCTTCTTCTTCTTCTTCTTCTTCTTCCTCTTCTTCTTCCTTCTCATCCAAACATACATGACATCAGAGCCTACGAGATCTCCTTTTGATATCTTTGCCCTCTACTACATCTTCTCTCCTCATCGTTTTTTTTTTCCCTTTTGTTTGAGGTGGAGATTTAAGATTGTTGGGGGGCTGATCTGCACAAATCTCTCAAACGCATTGTATGGTGGCGGCTTGTGTAACCGTGGTTCACGAAGGTGTATGATGCCCTCTTTCACCTCAATTGATTGTAATGGATAAAAATAGGGCATTGTAGGTTTATGGTCAAGTTTGAAGAAGTTCAGTGTGTGTTGAATGTGGGTATGCTGAGTGTTGAGGAAGCCGTGTGCGTGTAATGGTGTTGAGTCAAGAAGCGGCATCAAACTATCGTGTCCATTAGTATACATTGGATTCTAATGCACTTGTTGTGTACGTTCAAGTCGAACATTCTTCCCTTGGTTATTTATTTCATTCCCCTAAATTTATGAATAAAAAGAATGAAGCCAAGTAAAAAATTCTGTCTCCATCCAAGTTGATGAGCTTTCATATTACATCAACGAAACTCAATCGATCAAATTACTTGCAATGGGCTACATCAATGGAGGTATTTCTTACAGGCAAAAGAAAGCTGAAATATTTGACTTCCCCCAAACCTGAAGAAGGTTCGTTGGAATATGAAGATTGGGTGACCGAGGATGCTCGGATTAGAGTTTTACTTTGGAATAGTATCTAGCCTCAAAACATATTTACCCTATAACAAGAAGACGAGAATGTTGGTGAATACTATTCAGCTTTGAGAGGCATGTGGTAAGTAACAATACTTGGCCACTGATTATGATACTTTTAGACAATAAAGAGAGGAATTCCATGCTGTTAAATTCCTCTTTGGACTTCGTCCTGAGTTTGAGCTTGTTCGAGCTCAAATTCTTGGAGGCAACGAGATCCCCTCTATTACCGAGACATTTGCTCGTGTTCAACGTGCAATTAGTGTACAAAGTTCATCCCCTTTAGATCGTTCAATCCTTGTTTATGTCTAGTAGAGATGATAGGGGAAGTTGAGGTTGTGGATGTGGTGGTCGGTTTGATGGCATAGATTCAAGGGTAGGAAGAAATAATTGGGAGGTCCCAATATAGATTTTAATAGTAGCTGTGGCCGTGGTTAGTGTAATTGACATTGAACTCTTCATGGTCTTAGTAACCACACAGTTGATGTGTTGGGATCTTGTGGACAAACCTTTTTAGGTGAATCAAATTCACTTTTCTGATGGTGGTACCAAAGTTTATGCTCCTAAGCCAATTTCCTCTGTTTACATTGGGTGAGATAGTTACTTTAACCAAGGAGGGATATATGCTGTACTTCTAAATGATTGTTCCACTCTTGCATCATCTTCTCTAACAACTTTTGCTCAGTCATGTGCAATATGTCTTGCGTTATGTGATAGTACCCCTTGGGTCATTGATTTAGGTGCTTCTGATCACACGACTGGTAAACAAAATGCATTGTCTCAGTGCAAAATCGTTATCTATTTCTTCTGTTACATTAACAGACGGTACATCAACCTAGGTTGGATACTGCTTGTCTTACCCTGCCGCTTTCTTCGACGTTAGTACTTCACATTCCTAAATTTCCTTTAAATTTATTATCAATGAGTAAATTGACTAAGTCTCGAAATTGTTCTGTCACATTCTTTATTATTGTTAATCAATTCAGGATCTAAAGAAGGGAAGGATCATTGATGGACGGTGTGAAGCAAATGAACTCTACTATCTTGATTGTGGACTAACTAGAGTTGGGATGCGAGCAGAATTGTCTCCTCATCAGTGGCATTCCAGTCTTGGTCATCCGTCTTTAAGTAGTTTGAAAAGTTTAGTCCTATCACCATCACATGTGTTTAAGTTGCAGTGTGAGGCTTGTGAGTTGTGCAAGCACCATAGAATATCATTTCTTCTTTGTGTTGAAAAAATGAGTGACAAACCTTTTATTTAGTACAATTGGATATCTGGGGTCCAGTTCATTTTACCAGTTTATCATCTTTTAAGTACTTTGTTATATTTGTGGATGATCGCTCTAGAATGACTTGGTTATATTTGCTGAAAGATAGATCGGAAGTGTTTTCTTGTTTTAAAGAGATTTATATGGAAGTTCAAACACAATTTAAATCTAAGGTGTGTGTACTACGTTATGATAATGGTAGAGAATATATATATCCAATGACTTTAATTCATATATTTCATCTCTTGGCACCATCCACTAAACATCACGTGCACACACACCACAACAAAATGGGGTAGTTGAGCATAAAAATCGTCACTTGCTTGAAGTTGCTAGGCAATTATTATTGAATATGAAGGTTCCTAAGATATTTTGGAGTGATACAACTTTAACTGCATGTACTTAACAATAGGATGCCTTCATTTGTCTTAGATGAAAATTCCTCCCTAACCACACCCCCCCCCCCACCCCCCCGCGGTTTTGTGTCCTTACGTTGCATCCCTACCTTTTTATGCATGTTTTGTGCATCAACTTGATCATGCTCATGACAAGTTTGAACCCATGGCAATGAAGTGTATCTTTCTTGGTTATTCTCGTACTCAAAGCGGATACAAGTGTTGCGATCCTGTTTCCTGTAGAAGATATGTGTCAGTTGATGTCGTATTTCTATGAGGGAGGAAAGTTTCTACAACTTGAAGAGAATTCCTACTACTCTACCTATTATACTTTATGTTTCTATTGGTGTTGAATAGATACCTAGCAACAAGTAGATAAATTTTACAGGTTTACTCTAGATGTTCCAAGCATCGAGAGGGAGTGCATTCAAGCATACCTTCTACCAATCCTTCTGATCTATCAACATATCATCACCCTTCAGGGTCCCTCTCCACATCACCTGATGAAGGTAATACACCTATTGATCTTCATAAAGGAGCACGTTTTTATACTTAACAGCCTCTAGCTAACTTTTTGTTTAATTTACTGGCTTAACTCCTTTGTTCCGTTGGTTTCCTTTGCCCTTGTCATTTGTGTCTATCCCTCATTTTTTCCAGGAGCCTTTGAATTGTGCTCTGTGGAATATGGAACAAGAAATGGCCGCACTTTGTTGAAATCAAACTTGGATATTAGCCGATCTTCCTGTTGGGAAATGTGCTATGGGACGTAGATGGGTGTATATAGTTAAGCATAACCTTGATGGTTTAGTTGACCGATTGAAAGCTTGGTTGGTTACAAAGGATATTCTTAGACTTTAGGAGTTGACTATTCATAAGCCTTCTCTTGGTTACAAAGGATATTCTTAGACTTTAGGAGTTGACTATTCATAAGCCTTCTCTCTAGTCGCGAAGCTCAATTCTGTACGCGTGATCGTGTTTATTGCTGCGAATTTGGACTGATCTTTATATCAGCTTGATGTGAAAAATGCATTTCTTCGTGGCGATTTGGTTGAAGAAGTATATGTGGAGCAATCATCTGAATTTGTTGTTCAGGGGGAGTCAAACAAGGTATATCGTCTTTAAAAATCAATCCATAGTTTGAAGTGGTCTCTAAGAGCTTCTTTTGATAAGTTTAGTAAAATGGTGCTTGAATTTGGGGCGAAGCATGGCCATGTGGTCGTTCTTTGTTTGTAAGGAAGAGTGAAGTAGGCACTATCGTGTTAATAGTGTATGTGGACGATATCGTTATCATGAGTTGTGACTATACTGGAATTGAATAGTGAAAGAGTTTCTTGCAGAAACACTTCTATACAAAGGACTTAGGTTGTCTTAGGTATTCTTGAGGCATTGAAGTTGCAAGGTCCAAGTTGGGAATTAATCTGTCACAACGAAAATATGTGATGGATTTATTGGAGGAGATGTGTCTTCTAGGAGCTAAGCCCACTGAAAGTCCTATGGATACAAGTCATACGTCGAGCGTGGATCAATGAGAACTGTTCAATGATCTAGTATGATATCGCTGTCTGGTGGAAAATTAATCTATTTAACCATTATTTGATCTGATATTACATATCCTGTAAGTTTGGTTAGTCCATTTATGCAAGCTCCACGGGTTCCCCATACGGAGGCGATGTTTCGTATCCTCAAGTATATGAAGCTTGGTCGTGGTATCTATATAAGAGGAATGGTCATCTTTGTGTAGAAGGGTATTTAGATGCTGATTGGGCCGACTCTTCATTTGATAGGCGGTTGACTACTGGCTATCCTACTTATGTAGGAGGCGATCTTGTTACGTGGAAACATAAAAGCAGATTGTGGTGGCTTGTTCAAGTGTTGGAGTGTAGTATAGGGCTATGGCTCACGCAACATTTGAACTCATGTGGCTAAAGACATTAATGGTAAGCTTGGATTTGTGGTGGATACTCCTATGAAGCTATACTAAGATAATCAAGCAGTTTCCTACATTACCAACAATCTTGTCTATCATGAAAGAACCAAGCATATCAAGGTCGATTGTCACTTATCTGGGCGAAGGTTACCTGCAAGGAAATCTTTATGCCACTTGTCTAGTTGCAGGATCAACCGACAAATATGTTCACTAAAGCTCCTAGTCATCCTCTCTTGGATTCTCATTGTCAAGCTGGCCATTTGTCATATATAAGTACATATGCTCTAGCTTGAGGGTGAGTGTTATGAACCATCTCTCAGTCCATTTCTGTGTTATGCCCTCTTTCTTTAGTCTAATTTACATTAGTTTAGTTGTAGGACATGTTAGGTAGTCCTGCTTTTGTCACCAATGGCATTATTGTAAATATTGAATAGTCTCTTCAAATAAAACATGAGAAACTGAGGTGCAAACCCTCTCTCTACTTCCTTTCATTCTTCTTCCTCTCTCTCTCTCTCTCTCTCTCTCTCTCTCTCTCTTCTTCTTCTTCTTCTTCTTCTTTTCTCCCTTCTCATCTAAACGTACATTTAGGCTGATGGTGATTGAGGTTGATGGTCTGTTTTTCAACAGTAGTTGGGGTTGATTGAGTGTGATTTTTGATTTTGGTCGAGGTTGATTGGCTGTTTTTCTGCGATGATGAAGGTTAATTGGCCATATCATGCTGCTGGCAGTATATAAATTGGTCTTTTTGATTGGCTGCGAAATACTGCTTTGGTGATAGTTTGAAGGTAGCCCTTTTTGTTTTTCTTTGATGGATTCAAGTTTGGATATAATCCATAAGAGACAGCTAGAATGTGCATTATGATCGTGCAGTTAAAGCAGTACTAGCTTCCTTAGTTGCCTTGATTTGCCATAGTTTTGATCATGCAATGATGAAAATTTGTTTACATTATCTGACAAACTTCTGAATGGCCTATTGATGGTGCCCGGTGTGATGAATAAAAAGCCCAAAATTTGACTGTAATATGTTGTCTTCTACAATCTATGCAATACTTTGTTAGTAAATGGTATTTATTCTATCAAATGAGATAAGATATGTGATGCCATTACACAGATTTGTTTCCAGTATGATAATATTGCTTGAGTTTTTAAAATGAAGCAATGCATTGCGAAATCTGCTATGGTGAGAGGTGCTCCTTATTATTTCAGGTTATTTCCGGGTATGCAAGAGAAACTTGCAATGATCAACTGATCATCTCCCTTTGTTCAAGAGATGTGGAGTTCCTTTAGTACGTAGAAGCAGACTGAACAGGATCATGTATTTGAGTTGCTTGCTGGTCTAACTGCAGGCTATAAGTCAGTGTGAGCCAATATTATGAGGAAATATATGCAGGCGTCTTTGCAATCTCTGTGTGCTCCTGTGAGAGGACACTGATGGCTGTTGTGTTGTCAATTATTACAATCCTTGAGTGATCTACCATTCTATCCAACATGTATATGGAAGGGCACCTTGAGGCCTTGGGTTGTCATGACCATGGTCTTAGTGGTCTTGGTGCTCGTGGCATGTGGTGGCCATGGTCATATGAAATGCACTTTCTGTGTTAAGTCGAGTTATTCTATAGACAATTGTTATCGGTTGCATGGATATCTTCCTCACACCAGCCATTCTCCTTCTGCTCATGCGACAACTATTGATTCTATCGTTGTACTAGAGATAGTGACTCCTACTCCTTCCAATGGTGATATGGTGATGATATCAAGGACTGCGCTTAATGAACTCTCAAGTGCTCATCAGTCTGAGGTTTCCACAAATTCTATCGGTCCTTTAGGTAGATCCTCTACAACTTACCTCGAAAATGGGCTGTATCATGTGATGGGCGAATTTGATTTTACATATGCATCATAGTTGGCCCCATGTATATTTATTTTGCCTGCGCTGGGAGGAGAGGACAAGTGTTGCTGTAACATGGCAAATCGCCTTTGAGTGGGTCACCGTAGCATTACTAATAAAAAACCCATGCAAAAATATTTTGTGTCATGGATAATGTTTTGCAAATTTTTGGACTGATTGAATCCCAAGACTATTTTGAATTGAAAAATCACAAATATCCAGATTATGGTCAAGAGGGAAGAGAAAAAAGTTATGGCTTGAGGAAGAATCCGACAATCCACTAGCCAAGTGCTACTGATTGCACGCTCACACACCCCGCTTCTACCATGCAGAGGCACAAAATATTTAGACATCCGTAGAGACTATTTATGGTGTAGAGAAAACAAGAGAACTCTAAATGTGATGCGATTTAACTAAATTGCCCCTAGTTGACCCTCTCTCTATTAATTATTGAGTGAGGCCAGTTTAGGCTTTTCACGTTATTTTTAAAACGCAAAAACGAAACAAGCTTAAATAAGCACTACTATCCTCCAAAATCTGTCATCATGTGTGTCGATGCCCGTGATCAGGTAGGGCCCAACCTAGGCTTCTTCCTATTACCATTTGAGGGCCTGGTTGCATCACTTCTATTCTTTTCTCTACTCTTCAACCGTACCATATGGAATTGCTTGACCTTGGGTTGAAGATTTCATTGTTGCATTTTGCTACTTGTATGTATCTTATCTCATGTTGCTTGTCACAATCAGTGTCTCCTTTTCTTTTGTCACTTTTGTATCTTTGTGATCTTTTTGATGCTTAGCTTGCACATACAGGTTAACTTAGCTTGAATTGGCCCCAATACCTCTAGAAGTTATGTAAAGTCTTTACAAATTTATCATAGTATTCGAGATGTATTTATAGTTTATGGACTCAATATCATTTCTTAGTCTACTTCTGCCAGTGTATCTGATAGTTTATTTATTTTCTAGCAATCCCGATCAATCCAAACACTTGGAAACTGCAAGGATGCGTATATTTGATACTTGGATTGATTTCGCAAACTTGAGATCTGAAACGTATGCGGAGAATAGCCGTATTCCGACAATGGTATGCACTAGTCTCAATTAGAGAAGCATTTTAAATACTTGATTACATTCTTGTTACTGACCATGCTGTATGGATGCACCTAATGACGTATCTACAATCATGATTGTAATTAGTAAACATCATGTTATTTTGGAATAGAGATGATCTTTTGTGCATTTCTCATGGAAACAATATAAAATAGAAATATTTTGATATTTTTTTGAGACACTTCTGAAGGAAAATTTAACTTTGTCACTTTTGTTGATCCTTCCAAGTTTTAACTTTATTAGCCTTAAAATTAACTCTCATTTTCATGATTCTAACCTTCTAGAGTAAAATAAACCATTTTTTCCCCTTAAAATAAAAATGTGGAATAAAGGGGAAATGTGTAAATATTCTCACTGCTATGTTTACTTACTGGAAATCTCAAAATAAGTAGTAAACCAAACATCTATTGTTGGCTTTCGTCCTTGATTGTAATAAATTTGTTGGTTGTAATCAACCATTGTAATAGACTATTAGATAGCGCTTGATTGTAATCAACATATGCAATGGTCTCTTACAATGTGCCTGTGGGAGTTTTGTGCTCTCATTGCTGGTAAACCTGGATAAAGGAGGGTTGCATCAGGTTGGCTGTTGGCATCAAACTTATGCCGCAATTTCCAACATGCATCCGAATTATATGACATTCAAAACTCATGCTAGGGAGAAAAGGATTCATGTAGCCAACACCAATCAGTTGGGATAAGGCTTAGATGATGATGATGAATTCTTTTTGCTAAAAACTTCCCTTAAAATATATGGTTGTTGATAACCTTTGATGTGACTAGCAAGCAGTAGGGAGAGGACTCTTGAGTGAAGAAATGGAATTAGTCTATGTTTCTCTAGAAGTAGAAGTGGACAACTAGTTGTTTTGGACTTTCGAAGGATTGTCCTCCTTTAAGGTTTTTTGTCCAGCCTCCCGAATGTTCTATTCATATTGCTTGAGGAATGTGACAGACATGCTACACAATACTACTAAAAGGGAAATCGAGTCATTATTTTCAAATTATGAAAAAGCAGGTGCGGTAATGTAAGTTAGATGTAAACTTTGTTGTAAAGACATTCCAGATGCATTGTAGAATTAACTAATGTTACTTGCCTTTCCTGAAAAAAAAAAAAGCAAAAGAAAAAAGAAATTAATGTTATCCCATTGAACTGTTTTTAAGTTAGAGGTCTTCCTTGAAAGCCCGAAAGATTGTGGAGTTGCTCTATGTGTGCATGTGTTTGTCTGTATTCATATTTAATTACTTGAAATCATGCATGCTTGCGTATTCATATTTAATTAGACGAAACTGTAGAAAGCTCTTATAAGAAATTACACTAACTCATTGGACACTGATAATTGAAGCTTGCTGGGCACTGATTTGGTAGCCTACTTGCCAATGGCTGTTGAGCATTCAAAACTCTTTTTCTTGGTTTCGGTTGAACATCATTATACGTTATGGAAAATATTGCACAAATATGTTAACTTGTGTTCATCCAAAAGATTTTCAGTCAGCACAATTCATTGGACATGGAAATATCTATTCATGTGTTATAACTTTTATATTGGAGAGATTGTTTAATGTGGTTATGTCAATATTGCATACATGATAATTTGCAGAAGTTTGGCACTGCTGAAGAAGATGCATATCGGAGGGATCTAACCATCAATAGGTAATGCGATGCTTTCTTTTAATTGGTAATGAGAATGCTACTATAGCCTTCAATTAATCTCTTTAACTCATTTGTCCTCATCTAAGCCTTATCCCAACTAATTGGGGGCAAGCTACATGAATCCTTTTTTGCCATTCTACTCTATCAACGGTCATAACTTTAGTTAGACCATTGGTCATCAAGTCTTTTATTACAACCTCCTTCCACATCCTTTTGGGCCTTCCAGCAACTCACTCCTAACTGATGCAATTATTGGTTTCTGTTGCACACAATGTTTTCAGTATCTGTATCAATGGATGTACCACACTTTTGGGATATGGAAACATATTGGGTATTGCATGGGAAATATCGGATGTATAGTGCAATATTTCGCTGTTTTTGGAGGGTTGAATTTTTGAATGGAACTTCAATGGATGTTAAAGAAGATATCATTACACACTTAGAAATTAAAAGATCACAAAAACAAGTGCACACAATAAGTTTCCATTGTATAGGGTCTTAAACTATGTTCTGTTTGACAAAAGTGATGCAACTATATTAAAAATCAATTCAAAACTGAGGGAGGGAGGGAGGTGTCACGGTTGCGGCCTGTATCGTACTAGTAGCTATGGTGGCCATTACAGCCACCATTACCATTATGGCATGCCTTGTTCACAATTGTAATGTGAGAATCAGAAATACCAATCCAGGAATGTTCCAATCTCTAAATTGATAATGGCCTGAATCTTTGAAATTTGTTGTATACACATAACTAAGAAATGTTCTCCACCGCCTCACTCACATCCACCCACTACAGCATACAATGATCCTAGAAACCTCCTGACCATTTTCGAAGAAAGTTTTTATTTAGTATAAAGCAATTAATTAAGAATGCTAATCAAACATATTTAACAACTGGAAGTCACTTTTTGATAATTAGAAACACTTAAAAGTGCTTAATCTAGCCATGCCAGGCATGCCCTAGAAGGGGGGATAGATGTCAATTTGTGATTGGTCAGTTGAGAGGCGATTGAACAATGTATTTAAGTTTTAAGTTCCACCTCTTAAAGGAAATGGTATGCTTTTATGAGGTTTTGAATTTTTCATCGATACTTATGAGTCCTCATCTTAACCTCATACAAAAATCACAAGTCTCCATCTCATGTCTCGGTTCGTCCTGTTTCTCATTCATCTCAAAATGGACGACATTGTCCCTTGGTTTGGTGGAAGTATGCGAAAAGTTGAATGGTCTTCCTCGTCCTCGAAGTCACTTCCTCAGTAGTTGAATTGGAAGAGTTCATTCATTAATACAGGCTTCTAGGATTTATAAAATTGGAAGGTAAAAGAAAGAAACACCTTTTGGCAGGTATAGATAAAGGACGTGATCATTGCAAGATTCATAATGTAATAAGTAATTTCTTTGGTTAAACACTGAGTGCAGGATCCTTCTAACTAGTAGGCGCTGCTCCTGCTTCAAATCACACTTTGGACTCACAGTCTCAAGCTCCTTCTCTCGCTTCCTAGCTGTTTATACTTGAAAATACTTTGAAGCTGACAGTTTCCCACCCTCCCACCCAAATCTGTTGCAGTTGTGCTTCTTTCTTCACGCAGTCATTGTTCAACATCAAGCATGTCCCTGTCAGTTGCCTAATCAAATAGTCCAGTTCTTTTTTAATGTGAGCTTCTTGGTGGATAAAATGTTAATGAGTTATGTGTTGTTGTGGTGTGATGCGGAATGCTGACATATTTAGTTTGATAGCCTTACAAAAATGGGGTATAAGGGTAATGCAGGGGCATTTTCACACTGGGCTCGAGTGGGGTCGCTTGTGGGATGCAGGGGCACACTCGGGGTGGGTGCGGCCCACGGAGGAGGTCTCGTGTTCGAGACTCCTCACCAGGGATGATTAATGCGCATTTCACACCGGGCTCGAGTGGGGTAGTCCGTGGGATACGGGGACACACTCGAGGTGGGCGGCCTATTTGATTTGGGGCCCACGAAGGGGGTTCGGCCGAGGTCTTAAAACCCATGAGATGTGGGGCCTGGGCTATGAAATAAAGGGATTAATTCACCATACTCTAAGAGTTCGAGCTTTTAGAGCAAGTGGTTAATTGTTCTGCATCAAATTAGTATCAGAGCGGGAGGTCTTGGGTTCGAGACTCCTCACCGGGGGTGATTAATGCAGGGGCATTTTCACACTGGGCTCGAGTGAGGTCGCTTGTGGGATGCAGGGGCACACTCGGGGTGGGTGCGGCCCACGTAGGTCTCGTGTTCGAGACTCCTCACTAGGGGTGATTAATGCGCATTTCACACCGGGCTCGAGTGGGGTAGCCCGTGGGATGCGGGGACACAGTCGAGGTAGGCGGCCCACGAAGGGGGTTCGGCCGAGGTCTTAAAACCCATGAGATGTGGGGCCTGGGCTATGAAATAAAGGGATTAATTCACCATACTCTAACAATTCGAGCTTTTAGAGCAAGTGGTTAATTGTCATGCATCAAAGGGGAATGTCATGTACTCATGTGGCATATTGGCACTTTGGAACTATTCGTCATCATAACTCGAAAGTTATGGGTAGTGACATTTTGGGATATTTCAAATACCCTCTTCTCATGCAGTGTTTGAAATATTGTTATTGCGTTACATATTGCACCCTTGGGATATGGATACTTATCAATTATCTCATGGGATATGTTGGTTGTATTGCGTAATGTATCGCTGTTGTTAGAAACATGGGGAGACGTTGGGAAATTGGTCGAATTTTTCAGTGAAACTTCAGTGATTGTTAAAAAAGACATTGATACACACTTATAAATCAAAACATTACAAAAAACAAGTGCACATAATAGGTTTTCTTTGTATGGGGTCCTAATCTAGGTATTGTCTAACTGAATTGATGCAAGTATAGTCAAAGTCTATTAATATAATTTATAAATGTAAGAAGATGTGTGGAAACACAAGCAATACATTCAAAAGCAAAAGAAGAATCACCAGATCAAGTTACATACATGTTTGATTTTATGTTTGGAAACAAAGATTGCAACCGATTTGTAAGATATTGGGAAATTTTGATTTTTTTTTTTTTCAATTTTTTGCAAGTCGGCCCATCTCCTCCAAATCTCAAAATCGAAGCACTCCGCTACTCCCAATTCATGATTTTTCATGCAAAACATGAAAAAAATCATGGATTTGTAACAATTTGACACTGATTTAACATGATTTACGGAAAAAAGGATAAAAAATGCTCACTGGATCGAACATGCGGGATATATCTCACTGCTAGTGCGTTTCGTATCGCACGGGTGGGATACAAGATATATCACGGGATATCTCGGCCGATATCGTTGATACTTAAAACACTGTTCTCATGTTCTCATGTTTTGATTTGTTTTTTTTTTTTTTTTTTTTTTTTTAAAATTTTTTTATATAATTTGTAATTTTGTTTCTTGAATTTGAGTCTTTGAGACCTTGAGGCTGTTACTACTCGCTGCATTGTTAGACTTTGGAGATATTTGTATGGAAAATATGTGTTTATACTTTTTAGCAATCTAACTCCTATGATTATTTTAGTTTCACCATACTACTTCTTGAGAGTTCTATTTCTTTTTCTTTTGACAGCATGTTTTACAATATAAACACTGATTCAGTTGAAGATTTAACTGGAAGAGGTTAGGCCTGTTAATTTGTGAACCTTTTGCATCTTCCCCTGGCCTGTTCCTTTGGAGTAATTTTTCCAATGGATTGACAAATCTTTTATTCAGGTTTAGAAGATCTGAGATATGGGATGATTGTTACACCCTTACCTCCAAAAGCTACTTTTTTGGATGATCCACTTCGAGTCCTTCGGGCTATTCGTTTTGGTATTTGCATTATTCTCTCTTGACTTCATGTTTTATCAGACTGATCTCATTGATAAGTGTGATATGTTGTAATTTTCTTGTGACGATCAGTTTAATTAATCAGCCAAAAAATTGCTCATAGAAGTGTGGAGATTGCCCAAACAAAAGGATGGTTTAGCAACACCTCCCTTGCATGACTATCTGTTATCTTATTAGCCTCCACAGAACATAAAAAGAAGGAAACACCTAATCCTCCATCCAATTCCAAAATGTTGTCCCAAATATTCATCTCGAAAGACCTGGAACTCTTCTTTGGATTGGACTAGTCTCCTCAACTATATGCTCTTTGGACGGCCACGCATTAAAGAAAAAGGTATTCCATAACGGTAACGGTGGGCATCATGTCCACCGCTTTTACCGTTATGATATGGGCCATAATGGCCGTTATGGCTGAATTTATTTATTTATTTTTTTTGAAAAAAAATGTTTCAGCCCCATAACGCACTATTACAGGGCCATTTTTTCCATAATGCATGACGGTTAGCACCATTACGGCTGTCACATAACCATTTTGGAATACTTTGTTTAAGGATCTTGCGGCATTCAAGGGGTGCTCTACCCTCCATTGTAGTATTCTTCAAATAATACACCCCTTATCAACATAAAGGATGTTGTACCATCCTTTGATCAAGTTTTGGATCTTAGCTAGGCACACCTAGAGACGCCTATAAGATTGGGAAGTAGTGCCTAGTGTGTTGTTTGACAACGAATGAAGAGATTATCCATTTTTTCTTTCATTCATTATCTGACAATTAAAAAGCCCTGTTTTTCTTCTTACACACCTTTGTTTGCAAGACCAATGATTCTTTATTTAGGTAGTCACATGTGGGGATCTTGTTGATGAAGCCACCTAACAAAATCCTTCACCCTCAACACAACATTATCCTTGACCCTCAACACAAGTACCCTCCCCACCTACCCAAACCTCAATACAGTGAGGATATAGTATCACCAGCAGAGATGAGCGACCCAAGAAATGATTTACATGAGAGCAATGCTTCGGAGTCCCATTGCACACTCTCGTATGAGCCTCCCTTCGTGGCATGGCAATCTCTTCTAGGCTACCCAAGAGGCTGATACTTCCATCTGTTTTACTCCATTAAATTCCATCTAAAATAAGATTTCAAACAATCCTATTCCCTATTCTCCTGACCTCACTCCTAGCATTTTCGTATAGAGGATCCCGGGACTGACATTGTACTCTCTGGACAAGTCACAAATCTTTTTCAGCCAGACTTTTTTTTTTTGGCTGTAGTGAATAGAAATAAATTAATAAGAAACATTACCATATTGGTGGGACATGATTGATGTAGCTGACCCCAATTAGTTGGGATAATGCTTATATGATGATGAAATATTTGCCTTATTTACTGGTCAAGTGCGTGAAAAGGAATGGATTACTGCTTCTTGATCTAAATGCGATTTTCTGGCAATTTTATGAAGAGTTTATTGTCTTTACCTATGTTACTGTAAGTTGGGCATTTGGCATGAGGGGAAGAGAGATGTGGCCCAGGATGCTTATAAAGTTGCCCTCTATGACATTGTAGATTGTTTGCCGGATGGGCAAGGGGGCAGTTAGTCCCCTTTTTTCCTAGGAGGATGGGTCTTTTGCCTATAATTGGGCTAGTTTTGAATTCTTATCATACCAGCAGATCTAGAGTTGCTTGGTCCTTATTTGAAATTAGCTGGTGTATTCAGAGCTGAATTTGATAGGAGATCAGCTTACTTAAAATCATAGCTCTCAGGGAACAATATACTAGATTTTAATTCCAAGTGCTCTGTGTGCGTATCACGACAATTATCATTTACTTGAGCTTCTCTTTAATTCTGTATTTTGTACTTAACATGCATTTGTAATAGCCTCCTTATGTTGTTGGCCTTCTGTCCAGCACTCCAATTGTAAGTCCTGGTTTTATTCTTTTATTCTCGTAGGTGCAAGATTTGGATTTGTACTTGATGAAGAATTGAAGAAAGCTGCATCAGATGCGGAGGTGAAAGCTGCACTTGCAGATAAAATTAGCAGAGAGCGCATTGGTCATGAAGTATGCTCACCCTGTAGCCTATGAATGATGTGTATTGGTTCCAATGAGTCGCATATTATTTTTGATAATATAAGCTCACCTATTCTTATTATTAATTTGCTCTTTTAGGATGTTTGTACTGAGATCTGTTATTCATTAATTTATTTTTTCGTACCTTTGTGCAGATTGATCTCATGATGTCTGGAAATCATCCGGTTAAAGCAATGGCCTATATTTGTGATTTACATTTGTTTTGGGTTGTCTTCTGTCTTCCAGATGATTCCGAGCCTGCAGTGGTTGATGGATCTGATAGGTGGGTTGTGCATCCTATGGTAAGCTGTAATATGCGTATTATTGAGTTCGATGATTTTCAATTAATCCATTGCTTCTGTCATCATATCACTATTTATTCAGTTCGTTGATTTTCAATTAATCCATGGAATCTTGTGCGCGTCATTGCTGTGCCATGCATGGTTTTCAGGTTGGAAATGCATAATTAGGGGAATGAAACATTTAGAGGTACCACTGATGCATGGGTAAGGCTGCAATTTGGGTGGGCCGGGTCAGGTTGAGGGCCAACACAAGCCCAACCTTGTCTCAAGAAGACCTAACCTGGAACCTGATGTGACCTGAATTCCCAGCTCAAACCGTACCCAAATTCCTTTAGGGCTCGTTTGAGAGTTTGTATTTGGAATGCATTAGAATCCAAATCACAATTACACCACCGAATCCTCAGTTGTGTTTGACAGCTTGTAATTGGGATGCACTGGAATCCAAAAATTTTGTTTGGATGCCTTTAGTTGGAATTCTTTAGTATATTCATAGGAACCTGAACTTGGTTAACTAAAATCAGCTTTAAATGGGCCATAAATTGGCAAGAAGTTGCCCAAAATGACCACTTTTGATACCTTGGGTCAATAATTCATGAGAGTGGAGAGATTTAAAAAGATTTTGCCCATATAATTCAAGCCGGGTGTAAGAAATGGAGATGTGCCTCTAGAGTTTTATGTGATCGTTGTGTACTGCGCAAACTGAAAGGTAACTTTTATATGATAGCTATAAGGCCAACCATGCTTTATGGGACAAAATGTTTGGCAGTTAAAGAAGAACATGTATGATCAGCGTAGCTGAAACGAGGATGCTGAGATGGATGGGTGGCAGGATGAGGAAGGATAGAATTAGAAAAGAATGCATTGAGGGAACTTAGGAATATTACCAATTGGTAATGAGGGAAAATAGACCGATGGTTTGGTCATTTGCAATGGAAACCAATAACCATGCCATGTAGGAGTGAATTTGCACAACTTGAAGGCTTTAAGGACTCGTTTAGGAGCTTGTATTTGGAATGCATTGGAATCCAAGTCACAATAACACTAGAATCAAGGTGATTCTGAATCCATTGTTGTGTTTGGAAGCTTGTAATTGGAATCCATTGGAATCCAAACCTCTGTTTGGGAGCTTGTATTTGGAATGCATTGGAATTATTTAGTATATTCACAGGACTTGAACTTGAGTAACTAAATCAGCTTTAATATCCCAAATGAGTATACGTATTTGGTATTTGACAAATTAATTGTAATAAGCCCATTGAAATACACCTTGACAAAAAAAAGGAAATTCCAAGCCTTGGGTGGGCCACAAATATAAGGATTACAAACGAGTGATTCATCGACATTTTTTAAACCTCCATTTAGATGGTAAACGTTTGGATAGTTTGGATATTTTTATTGATATGATTTTAGTGTTGCAACTAATAATTGGATTGTTTTGGGGTATTATTAACGTGTCACGTGCATAACAAATTAGTAGCCTAGTGACATCTTTGTTACACGTGCGACTCTCCTGCCTTTAAAAATGGAGCTAAAAACGCATTTCACCTCGATTACCCCCGAATCTCAGCAAAAACTTGAGATTTCAAAACACACCAAAAGTGTGTATTTCAAATACCTTTGATTCCATTTACCTCAAAAATAGGCATGAAATGATGGACTTCGGGAAACATTTCCCCCAAATCTCTTCAAATACACTCAGATACAAGGTGCCAAATGGTCTCTAAAAGGTCAATGCGGAGGCCCAAAGGGACATGGGTGGAGGTAGTAAGAAAAGACTGATTACCTATGGTCTAACCAATGGTTTGGCCCTTTACAAAGTGGAATGGTGGAACAAGATTCATGTAGCCAACCCTAATTAATTGGGATTAGGCTTAGATGATGAGATAGTCCAAAGTGTAATGCAGGGGCATTTTCACACTGTGCTCGAGTGGGGTGGCCTGTCAGATGCGGGGCGCCGGGGGCACACTTGGGGCGGGCCCCACCCGTGTGAGGTGGGTGGCTTGTGTGATGTGGAACCTATGTGATGTAGGGCCCATGAGAGGGGTTTGGCCGAGGACCTGACCCATGGGATATGGGGTCTGGGCTATGAGATAAAGGGATTGATTCGCCACGCTTTATCAGTTCGAGCTTGTAGAGTGAGTGGTTAGTTGTCCTGCATCAAAGTGCCATGCTTCTAGAAACATAGATTCATAATAGAGGCTAGGGAGTGTGGTTCATGTTAGAATTTGTACAAGATATCAAAAACGGATTACTTGGTTGGCAATTTTTTGCTTTGGTTGAACATGTGTGTATTCACAGCTATGTCTAGGTTGAACGAGTTGGATTCATGATAGTTCAGAGTTGGAGAGGTTGGATAATGGATGGAGGGTTCCTTGGTGTGTGGGAGGCAATTTTAATGTCATTTGTCTCCCCACTTGTAAAATGGGTTGTTACAATATTAATCGTAGCCTACGAGGTTTCAATGATTGGGTGGAAGCCCATAAGTTGGACAACCTGGCTTTGGGAGGGTAAGGTTCACTTGGACAAATAATTTGCCGAGGATGATATTGACGAGAGTAGTGAGGTTTTTCATCATTGCTGATTGGGAAGTGTTGTATCTTGAGGTATAGAGGTGAGGGGAAGAGAGTTGTTGGGGTTTACAATTCTAACCACGCGGCTTCGCTGAGGCATAGGTCGCGTCCTACTATTGTGATGATTGTTAGGGATTGGAGGAGCACCTGTTGAGGAATGAGTAAAGGTCCTCACAAGAATGACAATTTTATGTGATCCCTAGTGACAGCTGTTGACATATGGATGGCCTCTCTAAGGCGAGGTTGGCAATTGCAAAATTAATTTCCAATAAACATTTCGATGGAGTTGTTTATTAGAATTGCTTATGCAAAATTGGTTCCCAATAAACATGTTTGGTTAAGGTGTTGGGGCCACATGAACCTATTGTTGGCATCCTCTCCCCATTGTTCGATGTGATGTGGCCCACTGTATTATATGCGTGTCATATAACTAAATCGAATTAAACTGTCCAATTTATTGGTCCAATATAGATGCATAATGACTAAAAACTTGTGTTTTTTTGAATATCTTGTTACCAGATTAATGGACATTTATTGGACTGTTTAAAATGAAAATTATTCAGTGGTCCTATTTGAACAAATAGCTGTCCTCTAATTAGAGGTTTGATTGGTTAACTAATCTGATTTTGGACCAAGCCACTGTGTTCCACAATTCAGATGGTTTACCTTGAGTTAAGTGTGTTCCACAATTCAGATGGTTTACCTTGAGTTAAGTGTGTTCCACTTGTATGTTTTCAGGGTGGTAGTGTATCAAGCACTATTGGCTCAAGAGTATCAAGTAGCTCCACTAAACTGGAGAAAAGGACTACATTTCCTTGTATAATAAGGTTATTCTACAAGTGATGCGTGTAGGACCCACAAGTCTTGTGTATGTCCTTGTATGTCCATGAGGATAGGCCCACAAGGAAAGTTGGATGCCCCAAAAACCAGTAAGATCCACTCATCTTGCAGTCCACTACATGAATCAGGTTTTTGGATGGTTGTACATACTTTTCTATGGTGTTGTGTGCCTAGTTATTGATATAGGCTAGATTTTCTGTGCATCCCATTATCATGGTGGGGCTCATATACACAACATGGCAGGCCTCATCACAGGAAATAATGGACAACCATTTAAAGACCTCCAAATTCGTGTGCGGACCCACATGAAGGTTGGATTAGCTTTATTTTGGGGATATCCTAACTTCATGGTGGGCCTACTATGATGGACAAGTTGGATGTCATAAATGCACTCCTGTAATTTCCATGTGCAACACTTGTACAATAAGCATTCACATCCTCATTATCAACTAAAGGGTAATTTGGCAACATCAGTTTGGGTGTATTTGAGTGCATTTGGTTTCCAAAAGTCGTTTGGTAGCATGAATTCTGGGGTAAATGTAGTCGAAGGTAAATGAAATACACAGTTTTGGTGTGTTTTGAAATCTCATATTTTTGCTGTGATTCAAGTGTAATTAGAGTGAAATACTTTTTTTGGCTCCCTTTTTAAAGGCAAGAGAGTTGCACGTGTAACAAAGGTGTCACTAGGCTACTAATCCTATGTACACATGGCATGCTGATGATACCTCAAAGCAATCCAATTATTGGCTGCATCACTAAAATTAAATTAGTCGAATGATCCAAATTGTCTAACATCGGTCATGTAAATTGGCGGATAAAAAACGTTGGTGAGTTGCTCGTTTGTGATCCTCATGCTTATGGTCCAGCTGAGGCTTAGAATTTCGTCATTTTTGTCTAAAGCATATATTTCAATAGGCTTATTACAATCATTCTATCAAATATCACATACATATACCAATTTGGGATATTAAAGTCGATTTAGTAATCAAATTCATGTTCCTGTAAAATATACTACAAAATTTCAATGCATTTCAATTTTTGGATTCCAGTGCAATCCAATTACAAGCTGCCAAACACAACTGAGGATTTGGAATCACCTTGATTCCAGTGCAATTGTGATTTGGATTCCAATGCATTCCAAATACAAGCTCCCAAACGAGCCCTAACTCCACCTAGCCCATGAAATTGGAGAAGGGTTTCTTTCTCACTAATAATACAAATGGGAGTGTGTGGGAATGGAATGTGTTAAGTATGGGTTGAACAACAGTCGTAGACAATTCATGGCCATTCATTAAGTCGGGTACAAAGTGAACATTTTAGTGACCAAAAACAATGTTGGTCCCACTGATCAAGTAGATCAAACTCGTGTAAGAAAAATGGGCTATTAGATGATGGTCCATATATGGTATGTTAAATGTGCATCTAATTGATAATGGTCCGAATCTTTGAATTATGTTGTATACACATAACTAAGAAATGTTCTCCACCGCCTCACTCACATCCACCCACTATAGCACACAATGGTCCTAGAAGCCTCCTGACCGTTTTCTAAGAAAGTGTTTATTTAGTATGAAGCAATTAATTAAGAATGCTAATCAAACATATATAACAATTGAAAGTCACTTTTTGATAAGTAGAAACACTTAGAAGTGCTTAATCTAGCCATGCCAGGCATGCCCTAAAAAGGGGATAGATGTCAATTTGTAATTGCTGAGTTGAGAGGCGATTGAACAATGTATAAGTTTTAAATTCCACCCCTAAAGGAAAGGGTATGCTTTTAGGTCCTCATCTTAACGTCATACAAAAATCACAAGTCTCCATCTCACGTCTCGGTTTTTCCTGTTTCTCGTTCATCTCAAAATGGATGACATTGTCCCTTGGTTTGGTGGAAGCATGCGAAAAGTTGAATGGTATTCCTTGTCCTCGAAGTCACTTCCTCAATAGTTGAAGGTTGTTGGTTCCTCCAAAAAATGGGTTTCTTCTCACTAAAAATGAGGGACCTAGCCCATGATGTCATACGAATCATTTGGATGAGGCTTTTCTCGAGTTGAAAGTGGCAGATCCTCCTTGCGTGTTCAATTCTTGTGTGTTCCTGCCCTCGGAGTGGTCCCATCTCTCTCCAAAGGCAACTCCTCTGGTTGGTTAGCCCTTGCTGTGTTCTCCTGACTTGCCCCAGGGGGATGGTACTCAAACGACTCTCTCCTCAAATTTCTATTTATGCACCTAGTGGTTATAAGAAAAGGAGATTCGGGGCTTGAGCTTATGGAATGCCTTTCAGAGATGGTGCATGTGTCTTCATAGGCCTATTTGGAGAAATTAGGGCTTCGTTGACTTGGACTTTGATTGTGGCTATCTTTCCAGGGTGACATCGAGTCCCTATCAAACTTGTTCTCTGTCTTAAAAGTCTACAGATGATGCTGGTTATGAATCCATATTAGATACCCAAGAGGATGGAGTCTTTGGATGTGTAGTTGCTGAACCATCATCCAACCTCACCACCAACATCAGGGGTAAGGAGATCATAGTATACAAATGAAATGTGGACAAGAAAGTTTATCAGTTTTCCAAGGAAGGTGATCTCTTGGAATGTCGGGTTTGGGTAAACACTGATCACAGTTGGGTTGTGAAGGACTTGTAGAGTGGATGCACAATGTTTATGGTTATACTATAGGAATTGAAGTTGGAAGATATAAATGATAATATTATTGTTGGTCCATGGGAATCCACTGTGGAAAATTCTCCCCTCTTCCAGTGCTTGGGAAGATGAGGGAAATCATTGTAATATGGAACAATAATGTTATTCTTGAGGATATGGTTTCTTCTTGCTCTCCCAAATCTTCGATGGTCCAAGATGTTTTTCTTTGGACTTTGAGATCAATTTATGGCCTGAACGAAATAGTGTTACAGGATAACTTTTGGACCGAATTATCACATTTCAATAGAAATTTTACTCTCCTTGAGGCTAGAGAAACTCGATTTGAGCCCTCTAATCAAGATTTGACATTTGGGCTTCTCGCTAGCATCTATTGTGTTTAGTGTCCATCAATGTTCTTGATCATTTAGACACCACTGGTTATTTGTACCTATGCGATTGTATTTGTAACAATGAAATCGAAATCAAACATCTATCCCCCTAGGAGTTTAACGTCTGTAGTTTATTTGGTAGAGTCTATTGGTTGTATAAATTAAATGTACGGTTCCAACTGAATCTTACAACAACAATTCAAGTGTATGCATCCTCCATTGGGTTTGTGTCATGTCATACTAAATATCAGACACCAATCATGTTCATGCAAATCTCATCAGGGGCATTGGCCTACTTGAATCCCCCAATTCGAGGACGGAGCGCTAACAAATATCAAGGTAGATTTAAATTTTATCTAGTAGAGAAAGGTTAATGTCTGATGGGCATCGATTATATTTTTTATTTCCTTCTTTTGAATAGTAGCAATGGTATTATTAGAAACTAAGTGAAAGTGATAATAATCCAGAAACAAAAGAAGATAGTGTGGATGGTGAAAGGCCATCCAAAACTAAAAAGCTTACTCCAATCTCTATATCCCAACATAATCTCTCTTTGACACCCATCTTGATGAAATGATGTGGACATCTCGTGCACATGCACACCCCCCCTACGCACGTACGCAAGGAGGAGGAAGGCCCCACCATTGATCTGGATTGATGACGACGTCCAGGGAGAGCCTCCTAGTTAGAGGGCTGCGTTTTGGTTCGTTGGAGTGGACCCAATAGTCATGTGAATCCCACGATGGGTTCTTATGATCGTGGCCCACTATTCCAATTAATTTAGTACTTTGGGTTTTGCTTATTATTGTTATTAGGAGTATTATGGACGGTTTAAATTGCTTTGATTATTTGTTATTTTTGATTACTTCATCGCCAAGTAATAGGTTGCGCACATGGCGCGAGTTTTGGGGTACAGGATTTTTATTATAAATAGGCACCCCTTGTAGTCTTTTTGATGCAGGACATGAAAATTAAGTATGATATCCGAGATTTCACGCTTAAGATCACGTTAGTTCAGAAACAATTACACAAATTCCATATCCCACACGAAAGTCCAAACATTTAATTAAGGGGAATCTATGCGGGTCCAGGCCTACACATGATAGGGCTGGATCAATAAAAATTATGAATCAAACGATACTCAAAGATAAGAAATCATTATCCACACATGCATAGTAATTAGTCCCTAATCCAAGGGATTCAGAAATTCCAATTTGGGGAACCCTAGGGTAAGAAAATTGGCAAATAACTTAGGAAAAACGTAATCTAGGGCTAGGATTCATGAAAAATGGCTGTGAGAGGATAAGAAAGGATAAAAACCTGACCCAAAAGACAATTCCGCGTATGGACAGCGGGCCTGGGGCGCTCGCACGTGCGCAGGTACCCGGCTGCACGTGCGATGGGGCGTCGTTTGCAGAAAAAATCTCCTTGGCCCTGGTCGGCCGGGAGGATGCTCCAAAATCTATCGAGCTACGGCTAGTGCGTGGTGCTCCGCCGAAGTATTGGCTCGTCTGTGGGCTGAAATCTGGAAACCTGTTGTAATGAAGAAATCTGATGTAACAAAAGAGACGAATTCGAAGTGTGGATGGTGGGGGAAGATGGAAAAAAAGATGGAGGATGAGGGTGAATCGGGATCGATGTGGCTTCGCACCACGGTAGTTAGCCCTTCGAAAAGGGAGGGCTTCGCATCCACTTTTGAATTCTTCCACAACTCATGAAGAGCAGAAAAATAAAGCAGGAATTTTTTATTAACTTCAATGAATCAAAAAAGTTACAAGGGGTGCCTATTTATAAGAAAATTATACCCCAAAACTCGCGCCATGTGCACAACCTATTGCTTGGCGATGAAGTAAACCAAAATAAAAACTAATCAAAAAAATCTAAAGCGTCCATGATATTTTAAATAACTTAAAATATAAAATCAATCTGACTAGTGGGCCACGATCATAAGATCCCATGATGGGCTTTTCTTGACTAACGGGCCCATTCTTTTGAATCAAAACTTCGTCTTCTAGCTAGGAGGCCCTCCCTGGACGTCGTCATCGATCCAGATCGACGGCGGGGCCCTCCTTCTGGCGTACGTGCAGAGGGGGGGCGGCGTGAGTGCGCGTGATATCCCTATCAATTCTCTCTGGCTGCGAAGATTTCGCAACTGGCGAAATAAAACTCTTGAACCGTTCCAGGATGTCAGGATTAAATCTCTGAAGCTCCTCCTTAGTAAGCCACGTGTTGTCTGAAGCTGGGCGTGACTTCCATTTAACCAGGTACTTCTGAAACCCGCCATCCGACATTGAAACTATCTGATGGCCCAGGATATCCTCTATTTTCTTTTTGGGTGTGTGAAGGTTAGGTATGAGAGGTAGAGGCTGGGAAAATGGGTCGGGAATGATAGGTATGGGAGGTAGAGGCTGGGAAGATGGGTTGAGACGGGTAGGTATGGGAGGTAGAGGCTGGGAAAATGGGTTGGGAATGGTAGGCATGGGACGTAGAGGCTGGAAAAATAGGTCGGGACGGGTAGGTGTGGGAGGTAGAGGTTGGAAAAATGGGTCGGGACGGGTAGGTATGAAACGTAGAGGCTGAAAAAATGGGTCGGGAAGGGTAGGTATGGGAGGTAGAGGCTGGGAAGAAAGGTCAGGAAGTGTGGGTATGGGAGGTAGAGGCTGGAAAAATGGGTCGGGAAGTGGCCATGGTTCAAGGGATAAACATGGAGAATGAGGACGGGTAGGCGAAGGGCTGGACAAAGTATTAGTGGTCTCCTGAAAAGTAACTAGATCCTCCACGTTGAATGTGGAACTAATTCTCATAGGTGGAAGATCTACCTCATACGCATTGAGACGTTTCGTTTTATAATCTTGAAGGGTCCAGCACTACGTGCGTGTAACTTACAAACGGCCCCCGGAGGGTACTGCTCGGGCCAAGTGCGGACTATCACAGTCCCTTACATTGAATTCCTTGAAACATTTATATTGGTCTGCAAAAAGTGAGTAATGGTCATTACTAGTCATGATCTTTTGCCTGATTTCTTGATGCCATGAATGAATATTATGCGCAAAAGACTCTGCAGACTCCAACGGCCTATGGGATAGTGACATAGGGACATGATCAATAGGTTTCTCAGGTTTATAACCAGTAACGACTTCATAAGGATTGAGGCCTGTGGACCTATCGACAGAACTATTAAACGCAAAATCGGCTGTAGGTATTATGGTGTCCTATGTTCTGGTGTGCTCTATATCTCTCATATTGGGAGACTCATCCGATAGATCATCAGGAAAGACATCACCAAACTCATCTAGTACCGGAATGGCTTCAGTGGGTAACTCTATACTAGCCTCTAGGGCACTCTCTCTAACCACAAGGCCGTACGTGTTGTGCCACTCAAAATAGTGGTCTTGATGCCCCTCTTGGGGTGGGTGCACGGGTGCATGCCCATGACTGATTCCTTGGCCACCTCCATTCATTGGTCTATCCTCCTGGCCACCTGCTTGAGATTGGACATTTACCCCAATGCTGGGATTTGTCCTGGCGGAGGCCTTTAGTTGAGTAATGCGCACATCAAATTGATCAAAGCGTTGGTCTATATATTGTTCATAACGCTTACACAAATACTCGATCTACTGAGACAACTTGTTCAATGACTCTAGCAATTGCTCCATGTTTAGTGTAGGGTACAAGCCAAGACCATGACCCATACGTGTGGGCATACTCTGGCTAACTCAAGCTAAGGACTTTCTATGACAACTATATGCGTCTAAAAACTAAATGACCTTACGAGATTCTATATGAAGTAGACTACACACCGTTACAAAAATTCAGCTATATATATCAGGGACTACGGTTTTCTAGTGCAGCTATATATGATGGACTGGATGCATGAAGGACTCAAACAAACTAAACCCTAAATATGTGTTGAATTCCCTTACAAGAACCCTAGGCTCTGATACCAAATTTGATGCAGGACATGAAAATTAAATATGATATGCGAGATTTCAGGCTTAAGATCATGTGAGTTCAGAAACAATTACACAAATTCCATATCCCACATGAAAGTCCAAACATTCAATTAAGGGGAATCTATGCGGGTCCAGGCCTACACATGATAGGGCTGGATAAATAAAAATTATGAACCGAACGATACTCAAAGATAAGAAATAATTATCCACACATGCATAATAATCAGTCCCTAATTCAAGGGATTCAGAAATTCCAATTCGGGAAACCCTAGGGTAAGAAAATTGGCAAATAACTTAGGGAAAACGTAATCTAGGGCTAGGATTCATGAAAAATGGCTATGAGAGGATAAAAGATGGTAAAAACTTGAGCGAAAAGACGATTCCGCGTATGGACAGCGGGCCTGGGGCGCTCGCACGTGCGCAGGTACCCGGCCGCATGTGCAAGGGGGCGTCGTTTGCAGAAAAACTCTTCTTGGCCCTGGTCGGCTAGGGGGATGCTCCAAAACCAACCGAGCTACGACTTGTGCGTGGTGCTCTGCTGAAGTGTCAGCTCACTTGCGGGCCGAAATCTGGAAACCTGCTGTAATGAAGAAATCTGATGCAACAAAAGGGACGAATTCGAAGTACGGATGGTGAGGGAAGATGGAAAAAAAAGATGATGGAGGATGGGGGTGAATCGGGATCGATGTGGCTTTGCACCATGGTAGTTAGTCCTTCGAAAAGGGAGGGCTTAGCACCCACTTTTGAATTCTTCCACAACTCATGAAGAGAGCAGAAAAATAAAGCAGGAATTTTTTATTAACTTCAATGAATCAAAAAAGCTACAAGGGGTGCCTATTTATAAGAAAACTCTATACCCCAAAACTTGCGTCATATGCGCAACCTATCACTTGGCGATGAAGTAAACCAAAATAAAAACTAATCAAAGAAATCTAAAGTGTCTATGATGTTCTAAATAACATTAATAAGCAAAACTTAAAATATGAAATTAATCTGACTAGTGGGTCACGATCATGAGATCCCATGATGGGCTTTTCTTGACTAACGGGCCCACTCTTTTGAATCAAAACTTCGTCTTCTAGATAGGAGGTCCTCCCTGGACGTTGTCATCGATCCGGATCGACGGTGGGGCCCTCCTTCTGGCGTACGTGCGTAGGGGGGCGGCGTGAGTGCGCATGTGCGCGTGATATCCCCATCACTTTTTTATTCAATGAAGATTAATAAAATTGCTGCGTTTTTCTGCTCTAAATTTCCTAGTTGTGGAGATTCAATTGGGTGCGAAACCCTTCCTTCCTCGAAGGGCTGACTACCGTGGTGCGAAGCCATACCTATCTCGATTTGTACCCACTTTCTTCCATCCATATTTCTCTTCTCCTACTATCATTTACGCTTCAAATCCATCCTTTATTGCAACCGTTTCTCTCTCTACAGCATATTTCTAGAATCTGACCTTGCAGGAGGGCTGAAACTTCGGCGGAGCACCACACACAATCCGTGCATCGGATAGAGCTGAGATTTGGGGGTTTTGGAGTCCATCCTTGGCCGACCAGGGCCAAGGTGACATTTTTTTGAATAGTGGGCCCCACACACGTGTGGCCGGGATTACACGCATGTGCGTTTAGGCAAATGCTGCTGTCCACACGTGCGGTACTTCTCTTGTTTGTCTCTCTCATCTCTTTCACTCTTCTTTCACCCAAAATCCCTAAACCTAACCCTAAATTACTAAAATCTCCAATTTTATGCCATTTCTTCAACTTTAGGGTTCCTTGAATTGAAATTTCTGAATCCTTTGGATTGGGGGAATTATTTCTGTGCATTTGTGGATGAATTTACCCTCCTTTGATTCTTGTTCGGTCTATAATTTTTATTGATCCGGCCCTAGCATGTGTAGGCCTGGACCCACAAAAGATTCCTCTAGATTGAGTGTTTGAACTTTTGTGTGGGATGTGGAGTTTTGCGTAATTTTTTCTGAACTAGTGTGATCTAAAGCCTGAAAATCTTGCACATCATACTTGAATTTCATGTCCTGCATGATGAAAGTCTTATTGTCCTTCCATATCGACGAGCAATAGAGGCAACCTGCACAAACCCTACCGCTTTTACCTTCCCTTCTCCAATTTCAAGCGTCATGTAAAGATGTAATAGCTTGTGACATTACCCAAACTATCCCAAAGTGCTCAGTGTCTCCCATCCAAATCTCAGAAATAGAGGCAAAATGAATAAAAAGGAATTTTATAAACAAAACTACCTAACTAATATGGAATTTATATTATGATGCCTTTTAAAAAACGGTTTTAAAATAGCTACTTCATTAATCGATATAATTATCATTCCACTATCTCTCGCCACAACGGTGTATGAGGGTATGGGTCGGTGGCTCCGGTGGGCCCCACAACGATGTTTATGTAAAATCCGCCACGTTCACGACATGTGTCACCCCATGTTTTGCCAAGGGAAAAAAAGAAAGCTCCATCCGTGATTCAGGCAGATCACATGATTGGAAATAGTGTACAGGGCAATGCTCTCCCTCGAAATTGTTTTCATTAGCGTAGGCCGTGTGAATCACATATGGGTATGATTTTTGTGCCACAAGCCTAAATTTTTGTGTGGAATCTAGCAGTTGGTGTGGATTTTATATCATTATCATGTTGAGCCCTGTAAAAATCAAGGGTGGACATCTCTTTTCTAATTGTTCCTTTGGTGTGGCCTACTAGAATCAGAGGGATGCTTTATTTTATTTTTGTCTTTGGGCCTAATATGGACTAAAAATATCTAATGGTTGGATGGTGGGCCTCGTCAAAATCAAGATAGACGTCCCATATAATTCAACCCCCCCTCGAATAATCTCTGTAAAGTTGGAGAGGGACACTGTATTTCTACCCCAAGGTCATGGGTTTGAGAACCTAGGTGGTATGGGTGTCAGAGTGTGTATTCACCTTAAAGAAAAAGATGGAGTGGGATTCCCGGACTTGATTTTTGGTGGGGCCTACGGTGATGTGCATGCGAAATCCACTACGACCATTAGATGTATGATGCCAATTTAGGCCCAGAGCCAAAAAATCAGGCTGACTTGTGATTCAGGTGGGCCACAACAAAGAAAATAGCTGGGAGAGAGACGTGTACCCTTGATTTTTATAGGGCACACTATGGTGATTATATGAAATCCACTCCACCCATTAGACGACACACCAAAATTTAGATTTGGGGCCTAAAAATCAGTCTAATTTGTGATTCAAGTGGGGCATGCCAAGGGAAACAATTTGGAGGGCAATTGTTGCCCCATACATTGTTTCCAAACATGCGGTCTACCTAAATCAAGGATAGGGGTGATCTGTGGGCCCTTGGCCTAAAATGAGGTGATGCATATAGTCATTGAGGTGAATTTTATGTAAACATCATGGTGGGGCGCATCCAAGCAGCCCACCTATTCGCTTGCATGTCTGCCGAACTGCCCGTTAAAGAAATGTAACGGAAGGTGGTGGAATGATAATTTTATTCATTAATGAGGTAGCTTTTCGAAAACCTTTTTGAAAAAAAAAAGGCACTGGAATGTAAGTTTTGTATTAATTAGGAAGTTTTTTTTTTGGGTAAAATTCCCAATAAAAAATGTGGTCCATGGGTTTTCCATTCCTCAAATGCAAGTTGCTATTTCGTATCATCAATTTTCTACTCTTGAAATGATTAATGATCACAACCTCATCTTTTCCAACCAGCCATCCTAAGTGACAACAGTCATTGGCCCCTAAAAGCACCAAATTGAGGTTATAAGGAACTCACATTACTGGAAGAAGGGCTAAGATGATGATGATCAAGATAAATTTAGAAGAAGGGAAACGTTTGTATTCTTTGGGACTTGGTCATCTTTGTAATTTTTTGCCTCTTCAATTAAGTTTTTCATCTCTGAAAAAAGAAGAGGGGGCAACTTAACGAAGATGAATTGATGGGAATACTGCTACATGGGAATACTATAGCAGTTTTGTAGAGATTACCTATAGTGATGTCATAGCATTCCTGGTACTTTTATTTATATATTTTTTAGAATTTGGGATTTAGGATGGCTGCGTTTGACCCCAAAGCTCGATGGTAAATAGGGTGTGTTTCAACATTGAGGTCTTGAGTTTGAGCCCGGCTTTACCCATAAAGAAAAAGAAGAAAAGAATTGGGATTTAAGATGGGAGAATGAATGAAATGCCTCGGGAAGAAAGATTTAAGTTTTGGAGTTTCTGGATTTCGGGATATAAGGAAGAAAGGGAATTTTAGGATATGCAGATTGAAGTTCCTTAGATCGGAGATTTGGAGGAAGAAACCCAAAGGTACCTTTGAAGAAGATGGTCACTTGATCACACATTACGGTTGGGAAGTTGTTATGGAACTGTGAAATAAGGAAGAACCGAACAAGAAGATTATAGAGAGGAGGATTGTGATGAAAGGCTTAGTTGGTGTAAGCTTCATTGGGCTGGACACCACATATAAACCATGGCATCTACTAACTCAGATTAACCGTGGACATTGTGGGACCAATTGTGGAAATTCAACCTACCCTCAAACTGGACCAAACCTTAGACCGGATTGATAATCAAACCCTATTACATTCGGTCACCCCGAATATGAATTGGACCTAGATATGACAATAGTCAAATATGTGCCCCTTAGGCGGGGCTGGATATGGGTACATCAGTACCTGACCCTGAGCTCAACCCATTATTACCCCTGACCACTGCATTCCTTCATGTTCTGCGCAACTATAGTTGTTAGCCTTATACACTTTCTTCAACTCGTGATATGGTCAAAAGGTAATGTATGCACAAAAGAATGTTGTGAGCAAAATGCATCATGATTATCATTATGAGTGGTAATATCTCTGTTGTTTTTACCATGATTTTAAGCATATTTGTTATTGCGTATGTTGTGCCTCATGTTAACCCACTTTTGAGCAGGCTTTGTGTAGCATATATGGATGCTGCATGGAAAATTTTAGAAGCATTAGGATGCTCCATGCTCAGTGTGAGTAGATTTTATCCAATAAGGCCTCAAATTTTTTTATTTTATTTTTTGTAATATATGTTAAACAATTTGTTGAAGCTTTTACAATGAACTAAATTAGCATTACCTTGTTGCAAGCATTTTCAGTTTTCTTTTATTCTGTACCTCATTACCTCACTCCCTTTATTGTTTAATAATTTTCTTGTGTAGTTCATTTCTCCTCAAGTACTTAAAACCATTCTTGCATCCAATGTCCACGTCTATAGTTGGGTAATTTCTAGGTAACCTAGCACACAGCTTGCACTTTGGCTAGAAGAATTGATGCAACTAGAAGGCCACTCAAGCTGGCTGATTAAGGATCTGACCAAGTCAACTGTGCGGACTGTCTTGATGTATTTTGTGGACTAGATCCATGCTTTGATGATAAATCTGATGAGGTCAACAGTTACCTTACATTGTCTCCCACTCGTTAGATGAGCTGGTATAGACAGTGTAGTGTGTGTGAGTGATCCAGGGTTCAATCCCTGGTAGTGCTACCTTAAAAAAGAAAAAGAAAAAGAAACAGTTACCTTGCATTGGAGGGTCGATGGTATCAATTGAATGGCCATCAAATGCATAGGATTTATGTTCTTAGGGTAGGATTGAGTCATGGCTTTTTATTTTTATTTTTATAGGTAAGGTGGGCTTGGACCGGGGATCTCAATTTTGAAACATAACTTGTTTACCATTGAGCTAAGGGCTCAAACCCAATCATGGCTTATTTAGTAAGTTTCCTTTTTGTGTTTTGTTGGGCAACTTTTTGGACATCAAACAATGTTAAAATGACGTAAAATTGGTTCCTGTTGATAGCCTATTGAGTTAGCTTTTAGATGAGATCATGCAATTTAGATGCTGTTTGAGTGAGTTATGGCCGATTTACAGTAGGCCCATATAGTTGTGATGGGATTTGATGGAATTGAGTCTATTTTCTATTATATTATGGTTTTGTTTAGTTGTTTAGTTGTCAAAAGTCTTTACAAAGGTAGCATGCGGAGCAGCACTGAGAAGCACACGATGCAGGACAAAGAGAAGCACTGAGAAGCACACGATGCAAGACGAAGAGATTGACGAGGTGGAGGATGTCGGAAAGCATGGCTGGAAGCGCGTTCCAGGAAGGAGACAGAATAGTAAACCTGCTACATCCTCGGAATATAAGAGGAAATTCTTACCCACCCTCTTCGTTAGAGGGTACTCTTCTGGATGGCTACCAATCAATATCTCCAAGGTATTTGGCCAAGCTGGGGTAGTAATGGACGTCGTCATGCCCATAGACCGCAATACCGGAGATTATCGTGGTTTCGCCTTAGTGCATATGAGTTTAGAATCTGAGTTAGTCCTAGCGGTGGAAATGCTGCATGGGGTGAAATATGCAGGATGTCCGTTGCTAGTTTAGCGGGCCAGATTCAGACCTTTCCATAGAAATCCAACCTCGAGGATGGCTCCCGCAGACACTACTAAATGCCATACCTCCAAACCCATTAACCCCCGACCTACTAGGACGGAGGGCCACTCCTTCAGGGACGCCCTCCTCCATAACAACCCATCTCCTTCCGATCCCCCCTCACATCCCTTACCCCCATCGCCCCCGTATCCGCCGTTGCCGTCAGCGACGCCAATGGAAGTTAGAATCCCCCTTTCCTCAAAACGCAAAATATCGGATGGGTCTCCCTCAGAGATCCCCTTATCGGTTGATCAACCAAATTTCAACCAATCTAAATCAGATTTGGCAAACACGGTGGTCATCAAAACCAGAGAGGGCGTAACGATAGCTCAAGTGAAGGAATGGATCAAGGAATGCAAGGGATTCAAGCCCAACAACTATATCATTCAGCCATTGGGATATAATGACCTTTGGGTCAAGGTCTGCCCAGGCATCAACCACCAAATGCTGACAATGGCGGGACACTTGCATCCTTTTGGGCCCGTTGTTAGAGTCATGCCCTAGGAGGAATACTCCATTTTCGGCCTTGAAAACGTCTGGATTCAGATTTGGGATGTCCATTTAGAATGCTGGTTTGATGAATTCCTAATCGTTGCTGCATCTCGGTTGGGTTTTCTACTGGAAATGGACCCCAAAACGAAATTGGGGGTGGAACTAGGTATCATCCGAGCCCGTGTGTATAGGAAGAAGGGCTCTCCCTGGCCTAATCACCTGCTAGTTAAGGCTGCTGATCAAACCCTCAAGCTTCCGGTTCTAAAGGAGCAGCCAGGTGCCGCTTACCCCAGATGGGGCGATTACTGGAGAGCTAAAGAATCGAAACCTCAATTGCCGGATTGTAGGCCGGAGAAGATGAACAGCGAAGGTACATCCTACCCATTCCCCCGCGAACTACCATTCCGTCCCCTGTCAGTCGCCTTGCAGCCATCATTAACTGCACAGCTCCTCCGAGGGATGACAGGGCACGTGGCAGGCTTGAAAGTGTCTTTGCGTCGCTTCTGGAAGACGCCACCCCTTCTCTGTTACGTTTCATCGGGAGCCGGAGATTGCTCCACGTGTCCCTATTGCCATTATGTCAACTGACGCCTGTAGCCCTCGAAGCGATGACTTTCGTCCTTCTTTCCAGAGGACGGCGTTGATTGAGCCACGTCCCCCGTTGCTGATCCCCATCTCGAGACGCCCTGACGTCTCCATTTCGAAACCCTTGGGATCTCGACGTGTGTCCCAGATCGCTACGGAGGAGGTGCCCCTGCCCCGACACGTGGAATCGATCACCATTGCGCTGAGACTAACGTCGTTAATCGAGATCGGGTCCTCTTCGGGTCCGGTCCTGCCTCGACTACGCCAGCTACACCCAGTTTCACTACCTGGTTCCCTACCCGAACCCATTCCTCCCCACTCTTTACCCGAACCCAACCTACCCAAACCCACCCACCTATCTTTTTTCCAACCTCCTCGCCTTGATTCTTCTCATCTTCATACGGAAGTAGCCAACATGCTCCGTCTTGAGGATATTGATAGTCGATTCTCTGAATCTCAGTCCTACTCTTCGAATCCTTTCTCTCCTGTCACCTCTGTATCTCAATCTCGGAACTGGAGCAACCTGGGTCCCATTGCCCTCTTCCAAGAAGCCTCACTAGATGATGTGATAGACGCAGAACCTTTGCAGATGCAATCAAATGAGCAACAACAAATTGCCATGGACGTGGTACCTTCACAAGATAAATCTAAAGAAGAAGTATACGAATCGATCCACAACAAAAAATGGATTAGAGATGCGGTGGGCTGCGTCGGTCGTTTTCTCGGTCATTCATATGGAGAAAGAGACGAAGATTATATTGCTCTGTTCAAATGCATTGAGAGTAGAGGACGACCTCTCCTTCCCCCCAAAACCCCTTCTAAACATGTCCCCAGATCTACCAGCAACAGGGAACTCTTAAGCTTGCAACCAAGCCCAGATCTCTTACTTGCATCCACTGCAAGACTTGGTCGTAAAGGAAGTCGGGGAAGTGCTGTGTCCCAATGAGAATTCTCTCTTGGAATGTGAGGGGGATGGGCTCGAAGCAGAAAAGATGCTTGATAAAGGAATCCATCCGTAGAAAAGATCTGGACGTCATTTGTCTGCAGGAGGCCAAAGTCCCCGCTTTCAAAGATCGACTTCTGGCTTCTATCTGGAATTCTCGGGATGCAAAGTGGACCTCTCTTGATGCCACTGGTTCCTCTGGAGGCATTCTTATTACCTGGAAGTCGTCAAGATGGGAGGTCCAATCTTCTTCTACCGGTGTTTTCTCGGTGTCGGTTACGATAAAAGATAAGTCCTCTAATTTTGTTGGGCTTATTTGTGCAGTTTATGGTCCTAATGAGGATCGTCTTAGACCTGTTTTTTGGGATGAATTGTCTTCTATCGGACAATCTTTCGCTGGCCCTTGCTGTTTTGTAGGTGATTTCAACGTTATTCGCTTTGCTAACGAACATTCTCGTAAAAGAAGAATTTCTCCTCCCATGCTGGCTTTTACTGATTGGATTCAAACTCATGAGCTTGTGGACCTCCTGCTCTCGGGGGCTAGATTTACCTGGTCGAACTGCCACAAATCTCAAATTCAGTTGCACCTGGACCGATTTCTTCTTTCCACAGATTGGTTGGAGGCTTTCCCCATGGCATCCCAGCTGGCCCTTCCCAGGTCTACTTCGGATCACTGTCCGATTCTCCTCTCTATGGACGATCTGAACTGGGGTCCTAAGCCCTTCAGATTCAATGCTGCTTGGTTAAAAATCAAAGGCTTTCATCAGAAAATTGTTGATTGGTGGTCCGAAAGTCAGGTAGACGGGTTCGCGGGTCACAGGCTCTTGGGCAAACTTAGATATGTTAAAGATAAGCTTAAATCCTGGAAGGAAAGTGAACTCAGGAAGCGGGAAGCTGAGACCGAAGCGTTATTCTCGGAATTGCATCGTATTGATGCCGAAGCAGAAGGTGGTCCATTATCGTCTGATTCGCTGTCCAGTCGCATTCAAATTATCCAAGCTATTTCGGCCAGGTCTTTGGAGGATGAGATTTCCTGGAAGCTTAAATCTAGGGCTAGATGGGTATCAGAGGGTGATAAGAATACTAGATACTTCCACAATTTAGCCAACATGCATGCCAAATGCAAAGCCATTCATAGTATTTTTGTCGATGGTATTCAGGTTGAAGATAGACAGCAGATTGTTGATCAAGCCATTTCCCATTATAAATCCCTCCTCTCCTCTAATATCTAGATTAGACCCACTCTCGACGGGATCGCTTTTAATTCTCTGCAGGAAGCTGAAGTGAAAGCGCTGGAAGATTGTTTCTCTGAAACTGAGGCCAAGGTTGCTATTGATTCGATGGGGGGCGATAAATCTCCCGGACCTGATGGGTTCCCTATGGCCTTCTTCCAAAGCTTTTGAGAGACCATCCGTCAGGCCGTTATGGACTTTCTTCATGAATTTCACCTCAGGGGTAAATTATCAAAGGGGCTTGGAGCTTCCTTTATCACGCTTATTCCCAAGGTAGCTGGTGCTAGTTCCTTTGCTGAATTTCATCCTATCAGCCTGATAGGGGATCCATTCAAAATCCTGGAAAATTTTTTATCTAGCAGACTCACTCGAGTGATGGGAAATCTTATTTCCAAATACCAGAATGCCTTCATTAAAGGGAGACATTGTGGATTGCACCTTGATTGCTAACGAATGTCTCCATTCGTGCGTGAAGTCTGGTCTGAAAAACATCTTTTGTAAATTGGATATTGAGAAGGCCTCTGATCATGTCGAATGGGGTTTTCTTGATTACCTATTAGGCCGCATGAGATTTGGTAATCGGTGGAGGGGGTGGATCAAAGCTTGCGTCGACTCGGCCCATTTTTCTATCCTGCTCAACGGTACTCCTCATGGTTTCTTTAGAAGTTCGTGGGGCATTCGCCAAGGGGACCCCCTCTCCTCGCTTCTTTTCTTATTGGTAGCCGAGGCCTTATCGCAAATGCTGCTTAAGGGTCAGGAAGCTAGAATTCTCAAAGGGATCTCTATGCCTGGTGTTTCTACGTCGATTTCCCATATCCAATTCGCCGATGATACGCTCATCCTTTCCGAAGCTCATATTACGTATATCGACAACCTTCGTACCACCTTGCGCTGCTTTGAAGCTGTTTCGGGCCTGAGAGTTAATATGTCCAAATCAAAAATTTTAGGGGTTAACATTACTGATGATGTCCTTGCCTTTTTTGCTGCTCACCTTGGTTGTTTTGCTGCCTCTTTCCCTTCTACGTTCGTGGGTCTCCCTCTTTCCATCGGCACCCCCCTTAAATCCATGTGGGATAAGATCGTCAACAAATTTCAGAAGCATCTGGCCAGGTGGAAGTGCCAATACCTGTCGATGGGGGGTCATATGACCCTCATCAAATCTGCCCTCTCTAATCTCCCTATATATTTTATGTCGCTCCTTCTGTGTCCTTCGTCGATTCTTCTTTGCATTGACAAGTTGCACAGAGATTTTTTATGGTGTGGGAAGGACAATCAGAAAAAATTCCATCTTCTTGACTGGCGTGAAGTCTGCAAACACTTCCAGGACAGGGGTGTCAGTATCAGGAATTTGAAGACTATGAACCAGGCCCTCCTGGGGAAATGGACTTGGAGACTGGGGACGGAAAACAGGGAAATGCGACATTTCCGAAGGGGGTGGTGGAGCAAAGATTCCTCTACGTATAAGGTGTCCCACATATGGAAAGGAATATTGCGATTCAAGAAAACGATGACAGAAAATATCAGATTCCAGCTTGGCAACGGAGCTAACATCAGATTTTGGGAAGACAAGTGGGCTGGTGACGAGCCCCTTTGCCGTATATATCCTAACATCTTTCGCCTGGCCCCAGACAAAAGCATCACGGTCGATAAATGCTACGTGAGTACTACTGGCAGTGTCACCTAGGACATCAAGTGTATCCGAAATTTGCATGATAGGGAGATCGATGAGTATGTTGGTCTTCTAGACTTCGTGTCCAGATGGCTCCCGATCAGGCTTCTTGCGACTATCTGATTTGGCCCCTTGACAAATCTAGCTCTTTTTCGGTGAAATCTTTTGATTCCCTTCTATCCTCCCCTCCCATCATGCCATCCCCGACCTTTCCTCTTATCTGGAAATTTTATGCCCCCTCGAAGTAAATCTGTTTTGGCTGGTTGGTTGGCAAGCAAAGGATCCTAACAGTCGATAATCTGAGGAAGCGAGGCATGCAGCTGGTTAATGTTTGTCTCTGCTGCATGCAGAATGAGGAATCAGTGGCTCACCTTCTGCTTCATTGTCCGTTTATTTCCCAAATTTGGTGGGAATTCTTCAACAAATTCAACATCAGCGGCTGTATCCCTGAAACTACTTCTGATATGCTTCCTTCGTGGCATGGTTTTAAACTGGGCAAGATCCGTTCTCGCATGTGGCATATGGCTCTGCTTGCTACCTGGTGGTCTGTTTGGGAGGCAAGGAATGGCATATGCTTTAATGATAAGCATTCTTCGGTTCAAGTGGTGTGGGCTAGGGCCAAAAATTTAGTCATAGAATGGGCGGGTTCTATCAATGGTCTTGGTGACGCTGATCTTTTGTTTCTAGGCTCTTAGTTCTTCTTTTCTTTTTGATGCTATCATAGCAGTCCCCTTGTAGCTCCTCCCTCTTTTAATATATTCTTGTTGCGTTAAAAAAAAAACAAAGGTAATCGTACTTGTACTCAATGTTCAGAGTATTGGTATGTTACATGTATCGGTGATTGGGGATAGGGAAACATGTATTAGTATCAATGATATTATCACTGATACTAGGAAAAATATCACTGTCCGAGGGAAACATTGGGCAAATGTTGGGAAATTGATTGAATTTTTCAATGAAACTTTAGGAGATGTTAAAAGACACATGTTTACACATGTAGGAATCAAGATATTATTAAAAACAATTATACATAATAACTTTTCATTTTATAGGGTCTTAACCATGTGTTGTCGAAAAAATTAGTATGAAATTAAATATAAAAAATTTGTAGCCATAATTGGTCAACACATTAATATATAATTTCCATATTTATTGATAGTAGAGAACACATTCGCCAATATAAAAATGAAACTATGAGGATTTTCCCAATTTCCTCCTTTTTCACTTAATGTTAATGTATTTTTTGCTACAAATCCATGTAATCCATGCTAACATTTGAAAATAAATGGAGTTTCTATGGAATCCATGTAATCCATGTTAATTATGAGGGTCGTCTTTGTTTCGAGTCAAGATTTCTCCATAAATCCATACTTTTATTCAATAAAAACAAAGTGCGGTCGAAATGACCTAAGGAACAAAATAAAATAAAACCCAAAAATTGGAGATTTTTTGGGTTTTGGAAAATTTCTCAATTTTAGCCTATTTGCGGATATTTCCCTAGTATCGGGGATAACGATATTGGTATCAGGGATATTATTGGCTTACTGGATGGGGCTTAGATGGGGGATGAGGATGCACAACTTCTTTATCCTTTCACTCGCAATGGGCAACTCTAGTTGATTGTTTGCTCCAAACCAACAACAAAGAGAGTCACTGAGGGTAGATCCTTTATGTAGACGGCTTTGATTTGCACGATATGATGTTGGTCTGTGTGGTCTCCTCTTGCAACCACCCTGCTGGTTTCGACTGTTATGGGATGCCCTGAGAAGTTTGGTTAGAGGAAGTTATGCTTCTATGGGTCTCACTTGGATCACTGGAGGATTGATCCCGCTGCTGTAAATTGAAAACTTCACTGTTCACCCGAATCGATGTTACAAGGCACTGGAAATTTTCTACAGGGAATTGATCTCCGGGTGAAAAGAGTGGTATTTTTTGTTTTGATTGTGCCGCAAGACTACGATGATTGGAGAGAATGGTTCTTTCTGGCAGTGACGAAGGATGAGGTTAGCAAGGACTGATGAAAGTACGGTACAATAGTAATTACCTGAAAATCGACTGGTAGTTCTCATGAACTCCCTAAAGGTGTAAACAGATCCCCCCTCACTTTAGTGACAAGTGCCCTAATAGCCTTTCTTCTCTTTGGAAGCAACTTGATCTGGACATGTCTTCACTTTCTGTTCTAACATCGGCTAGGTCTAAATCCATGTCATCAATTTGTAAGAGGGTCAATTATGTTTATCAGCCGATGTGGTATGACCAATGTCATCGATAACTCATATGATTTGGATGGTGAATCGAATGGGGCTCCAATGTTTGGGATGTTGCTAAATCTCATTTGTCGGGAAGGGGAAACTTTCAGTCAAGACATGAGCGATCACGTACTGACCTGGGAGTTGTGGTCACCAGCGTGGACATTTCCAACAAAATTTATGAGCAGGTCCTTTTCAAGGAGTGGCAAGGCATACATGTGCAAACAGATGGCTGAATGTTCTAAGCAAAGACAACTCAGTAAACAAAATTGTTTTCGCATATTGCTCGCAACGGATACTCTCAATAACTAGAGCTGAACACGAGTCGAGCTAGCTCGAGAAACTTGCTCGAATTGACTCGTTTGAGCTCGTTCCGACTTGACTCGCAAAAAGGTTTGGATCAGGCCGAGCGCCAATAACTGTAGCTTGAATAAAATGGAGTTGAGTTTGAGCTTGGTCAGGCTCAAATCGACTCGACTTGAAATAGAGCTCGAACCTGACTTGAACTCGACTCGTTCGAAATATTACACACACACACACACACACACACACACGGAAACGCTCACCTACGAACCAGTTCGTACGTACTACGTACGAACTTTTTTGAGAACCCATAATACGTGATGTGGATCCAAAATCTGAACCGTTCATGTGAAGCAGCACCTCGTGAAACCCCCCGGGCCCAAGTTTTACTTTGATCTAAAACTTTGATGGGCCATGAAAAATGAAAACAGTTTCCTCCCTTGATTTGCATTTCTCTTTGCTATGGCCCACCAGAATTTTAGATTGGGGTGAAAATTTGTCACATGGGGTTTCATGGGATTCCGCATCACATGGACCGTTCAGATTAGACACCCATGGCACGTGTGCAAAGGTGCGCACGTGCGTAGGTGCGCAGGGGAGCATGACTCTCTCTCTCTCTCTCTATATATATATATATATATATATATATATATATATATATATATATATATATATAAGTAAAAAAAAGTAAAACTTAAAAGTTAAAACCCTAAACCCCTACAAGTCTTCTTTCTGGTAACCCAACTTACAAGGATCTTGACTTCTCCCGCAACCTGACTTCCCAACATCCAAACGAACCCTTGAAGGTCTATCAAACTCTCAATATTATATGGAGGAAGCAGATTACAAATGTTCTTGCATAACTGAATGAGGACTTCCCCTACACTGGCATCAGAGAGGAACAAGACACTTGTTTCCATACTCTTTGCGATTTTAAATGTAGTAGCTGCCACGCTTTTATAGTTCTTACTTATCCTTTCGTTGATGATGTTCACATTCCTAATCACTTATCCATTGAATGTTGTTAGGCTTTGGATTCTACTTACTAGATCTTCGAAATTTCAGGACGATCAGCGCAGGCTTTACTTGTACGGGGCATTACTTCTCCCACTTAGAAAATCAGTTTATACAAACAGGAAAGCCAAAAAGGCAAGTGTTTTCATTCATCTTGCGACGTTGTGATCTTCTAAACTTATGGTTCTGTATGTTTGACATCAATTTTGCATGTATTAAACAAATAATAGATCCTCAATTTGATATACTGTGTTAATTCCTGCCTTTATTTACGCGGAAATCATGCGGGCTTTATTACATTTATAAATCATTACGCGTTAAATGTTAATGCTACTCCAACCAATGGTTATGTAACATAGCTCCTTTCTATGTGGCAACATTAATAAAGCATTATATTTGCAAGTAGCATGCCATTAAACTGATGCCAGAACTTGATACACCCGCTGCAGTGCCGTCCATAACATCCTTGCTAGCAGCATCACATTTCTCAAAATTGCATTTGCCCACCTCTTGGTCTGGTTTTATAGTAGGAAATCACACATCTTTTATGGGCTGTGCAGGAAAGCCGGGCAATCATTTGAACAGTAGTTTCTACCAACTTTGCAAGCTCTTGTATGCTTTTTAATCCTTAACTCTGACCTAGACTCCCAACGCTATTCCAATTCCCATCCAAAACCCTAACCTGAACCCAAGATTCCTAATATGCACTAACCGTGCCAATCTCATACTCCAAACTTCCCTAATTAAAACCCTAACCTAACTGCCATTCTACACAAAATTCCTTAACCACTGCCTCTATTCCCAACCTTAATAGTTCCTAAATCCCAAAATCTAATCATTTGCCCTCAAACTCTAACCACAATCCCTTGGCATCCATAGTACACTTTAAACAATCCCATATAACCTCATCCTCACCCCTACACATTTTCTGAAGCCAATTTCTAACTGCTAGCAGTCCCTATACCCTTAAAAAGTCCTTAGACTCCAAACCTAAACCCATGACAGTTTTTAAATCTGAATCCTAAAACCCAAACGGCCCCCAAACTGAATTTATAACCCTGAAAGTCTTCCTCACAGCCAGTCCAATCTCTAACAATTTTAGTCTTCATCTAACCTAAACACCAACGAACATCCCTATCGCAATCCTTTTTCCTCATAACCGTCCACAGGTTGTTACCAGTCAGCCCTTAACCTGCCCTTAAATCAGTCGATAACTGCAGGCTGATTGCTGACCACAAAGTGACCCCAAACTGACCCTTAATTGCAGCCCCAACTAAGCCCAAGAACCAGTGTTAGTTCCCTTCTAATTTTACCCAAAATATGTCCAAAGCCAGAATAAGGGTCAACCCTTCACAGCCTGAAAAGAATCCCTAAATATCCCAATACACAGAACTGTTCTCCAGACAACATTTCACAATTCCACCTGATATTTGATTTGATTTTTTTTTTTTTTCTTTGTGATGCCAACACGTAGTGGAACATCTGTCAGTCCTACAATGGTGGAGGCTGAGCAATGTGACATCATGAGAACACATTATGCTATGCATTTGAACATCCCATGAGATGGACATCATAACAATCACGTGAATGATAATTTTGATCACGAGTAGTATTATATGTCAGATGAGTGGAAGGTGCATTTTGATACAGTGAAATTCAAGGGCTCAGGCTGGAGTTGTGGTCATAATGTAGAGGCTTAGTTGTGATGGGTGGACAGTCTCTTCTGAATGCTTGGGAATAAATGAGAATTAAATTGAGAGACAACTTTCTGTCTCTACTAAGGTTACCTTTAAGGACCCCATCTCACCCTGCCATGGAAATCTGTCTGTGGAGGAAACATAAGAAGTTTTGTGATCAATGGTTAGTTGTGAAGTGAATGAAACTGAATAATAGGCAGTGGTTTGTTGTTTTACAGATTGTATGAGGAGATTCAATGAGTTCAACCTCACAATGTTGGACGAGGCATACTAAATGGCTCTATGGGTCCAGGATCAAATCAAGAAGGTAACAACTAGACACAACAACATTAGTGCTTATTTTAGTGGTTTCAAAGTGTAACTTGCTTGAAATCTGTCTGACTCCCCTGACTAATTCACTTTAGTGCTTATTTGGGAGCTTGTAAATGGAGGTAAATGGGAAATGGAATCGGAGGTAAATGATTTGAGAGTAAATAACTTACTCAGTTGTGTTTGGATTGGAGTAAATGAAATACAAATATTCTGTTTGGATGGGAGTTAATGGGAGGAATTGGAGTGTATTGGAAAATTTCAACATATTCATAGGAACATATTTGATATCCCAAATCAACTTTAATATCCCAAATTATTGTACATATGTGATATTTAATAGAATGATTGTAATAAGCCCATTGAAATATATACTTTTGCCAAAAATGAGGAAATTTCAAGCCTCAGGTGGGTAAAAAACGTGAGCAGATTGGGCAGCCTTTCTCCCTCTTCTTTCTTCCGTCTCTTCTTTCTCTTCTCTTTTCTTCAATTTTAAGGTTTTACAAGAAGGAAATGTTGAAACATGGACTGAAGGTAATGCTATAGAAGAACTGAAGAAGAGAGCTGACAAGTTATTTTCTCATATGCTTAAGAGAGAGAAACCCATCAACCAATTTTATCCGACTGGATGAACGAGAATATGAAAGTAAATTACCTTTTGCCTTGATCATATGATCCATGGCACCAAAATCTATAATATAAGGCGCAGGAGGATGGAGAGAATGGAATTGAGTAGAATGAACGGATGTGCCTGGATCCCTGTTAGAGTTGTCAACTGAATGAGAAGAAAGAACCTCTGTAATCTGAAGGCAAAGTTCATTAACTGATTTGCAAAGAACATTGAAATGATCTATAGGATCAGAGGCACCAAGTGAAGACTGCTCCCACTCAAGTTCAACACTATTTGCATTACTCTTGGGCTTCGGTTGCAAATGGGGATGCAGATCATAACACATATGTTGAATGTCGCAACGATGGCCACAATCAGTACAAAGTAACTTCTCCCTGTGATTGTCCCTTATAGCCGAATGTGGTTGCCTCCACTGTTTTAAATATCGACGATATCGGCCGATATATCCCACGATATATCTTGTATCCCACCAGTGCGATACGAAACGCACAAGTAGTGCGATATATCCCACGTGTTCGATCTAGTGAGCAGTGAGCATTTTCGAATTTCGATGCTCTTATTTTCTGTAAATCATGTTAAATCAGTGTCAAATTGTTACAAATTCATGAATTTTCATGCTCTGCATGAAAAATCATGGATTGGGAGCTTCAATTTCGAGATTTGAAGGAGATGGGCCGAGTTGCGAAAAATTGAAAAAAAAATCAAAAATTCCCAATTTCTTTCAAATCATTTGCAATCTGTGTTCAAACATCACATCAAACATGTCTGTAACCTAATCTAGTGATTTTTCTTTTGGTTTTGAATGTATCGCTTGTGTTTCCACACGTCTTCTTACATTTATAAATTATATGAATCGACATTGAATATACTTGCATCAATTTAGTTAGACAACGCATATATTAGGACCCCATACAAAGAAAACATATTATGTGTACTTGTTTTTTGTAATGTTTTGATTTATAAGTGTGTATTGATGTCTTTTTTAACAATCATCGAAGTTTCATCGAAAATTCAACCAATTTCCCAATGTTTCCCCATGTATCCAACAACAATGATACATTACACGATACAACCGATATATCCCATGCGATAACCGATACGTATCCGTATCCCAAGAATGCGATACGTAACAAGATACCAATATTTTGAACACTGGTTGCCTCCATTCACCTTAAGGCAATTTTGGTCCTGCAATAAATGCAAATCACTCGGAAGAGATGTATTTTGCAGTCTGAAGACAACATGACAATTCGTTTTATTGCAAACATAAATAATAGACAGCTTCGAAAGATGTCAATAAATCTCTTCCAAGTATGTGAGTGTGCTGGAACTCAAGATCTGAATGGAGCCATGCAAGAAACTCAAATATGCACCTCTGCTCAAGCTGTTATTGTAGTTAATCAAGAATGGTTCTTCTGGCATATAATGATCTAACTCCTCCTACGTCAAACTTAGAACATCATAATACTCTTCGATTGTGGTTTGTCCTACTTGCATGTTCATGATCTCCTCGTGTAAATTATATACATGGGCTGAGTCATCAAATTTAAAATAAATCTCTGCTACAGTATCTCATCTCTCCTTGATGTTCTTGCAAAACATCAAACCACTGATGATATTAAGTTGCACAGAGTGGAACAACTACGTTACCACAGATTTTCATTTTTCCAATCCTCATGGGATGGAGTTGGGGCTCCTTGCTACTAGTTATAGTAACCCAACCTTTTCTGACTACAAGGAATAAATTTGCCAGATTTAGATTATTTTGCCAAATAAATTTTTTCGTCCAACTTTCACATTTTTAATCACTGCTTGGATGAATATCATGACTGCCATTCCCCACTATCATGCTTGTCTTCTGATCCACCAGACCCTTAAACAAAAAACAGCTCTAGATCGAACTCACCAAATATGTTAATCTGATGAAGTATCTTTGATTTGGACAATATGCATAATTCCACAACACAATAACTTCCCTTCGATGACGAGGTCAACAAGAAAATGTGACAAAACTCTCAGAAAAGATTGGGATCAACTAGATCCACCGCTGTAGGTTGCAAGTTTGATCCTTCAATGGGTCTTGCTGGATCTGGTGGTGGTGCTGGTGGGTCTGGCCAGGAAGGAAAGAAAAGAAAATAAAAGAAGAAAAAAGAAAAGCAAGTAGGAAAGAATGAAAAGGATGAGGCGGATTACACCCACTCCGATACCATGTTAGTGTTTATAATAGGATATTTGGAGAATAAAGAGTTTTGGAGAAAAATGTTGTAGGGAATTATCTCACACAAACCCATAACATCCATTTTATAAAAAAACCTAAACATGGTAGGTATGGTGCACAAGAGGCGCACTCAAATGTTATCCACTCTCGCCTCAAATAATATCCTGTATACACATGTGCAAAACAGAAATATATATACTTATACTCTCTCTTTCATCTGGTTGCATTGATCAGAAAATTTCAGTATGTAATGTTAGGTAACCGGCTCCCTTGTGACTGGATAGAACATGGAAAATACTCTGTTGAATTATCCTTTCACATGGGACACATCATAGACAACACATAAGATTTGAATATGTAACTGTAATTAGCCACCGTTAAAACAGATGATCTGTGGAGTAACAATACCCTTAAGTGCATATATTGAATTTTTAACCCGGGCATCTTACTGTGTAATGGGACTATGCCCCCTCCATGCTGTTATACTTTTGATGGAATCTTGATCTCATTGAGCAGTATGATAACTAGCAAGTAAACTCTATCGCGGGGTGCTAAAGGGAGAAATTTTGAAGGTTCATTATTCTGTTACAAATAGAAATTGTTGGCTATTCTGAAAACTACTCTTTGGCTTATTCTGCTTGTAAGTTGGTATAGAAAAGAGAAAAGTAGAAGAAAAGATGAAAGAAGAGTAAAAGGAGAGAAGAAACTTGAGAAAAGGGAATTAAGAGCCAGAGCTCTCATTCCCACTTGTCTCTTATATTATTTTATAAATGGATGAAATCACAAAAGCGCCCTTAAGTAAATAAAAGCAAAAAACCGAAAATGCCCCTTATACAAAAACTATGTTCCCAACACATTCCAAGACTAAGTGGGCCGTAGGCCCATAGCCACTACCGTTAACACTTTCCATCAAGCTGGAGCATAGATGTCTTGCATGTCTTGCTTGGAGACTAGTTTGTCGATCCAAGATCTTCCAAGAATCTTGGTGAATAAATCTGCAACTTGATTGTGGGAAGAAATATAAGGTGTGTGGATCTCTCCTTGAGATATCTTGTCCCGAACGAAACGACAATCAACCTTTATAAGCTTCGTTCTCTCATGAAACATTGGATTATTGGCAATATGTATCACGACTTGATTGTCGCAGTGTCAAGACATTCGAACCTGAACTCTGAATCCCAATTCTTTGATAAGAGACTTTAGCCATATCAGTTCATAAGTTGTATTCACCATTGGTATTCAGCTTTAGCACTTGATCTAGCAACTGCATTTTGTTTCTTACTTTTCCAAGTAACCACATTACCACCTAAGAGGGTACAGTAACTTGTAGTTAACCTTCTCAACCCTGCATAATTTGCATCTGGATAACCGGCTACTTGAAGATGGCCATGAGCTCTGTATAAAATACCCTTCCCATGTTAACATTTCAAATACCTGAGGATTCTCATAATTGCTGCAAGATGTGATGTCCTAAGGTTTTGCTTGAAGTAACTCACCACACTGACGAGGAATGCGATATTAGGCCTGGTGATGGTCAAACAAGTGACTTTGCCTACAAGTCTCGTATACATACCAGGATCTTCTAACACTTCTTTTTCAGGTTCAAACTTGAGGTAAGGGTCCATTGGTGTATCAATCGGTCTGGCACCCAACATGCTTGTCTCTTCCAACAAGTCACAAATATATTTTCTTTGACATAGATTTATGCTAACTCTCCATCTTGCTACTTCAATGCCAGAAAAAAATAAAATCGAAGAAGACCTAGATCTTTTATCTGAAACTAAATTTGAAAATATGACTTCAACTTCTCAATGCCCTCCAAGTCATCACCTTTCACTATCATATCATCCACATAAAAAACAAGTATTATTTAGCCGGAGGTAGAATGTCTTAAGAAAACTGAACCTTCTTTTTACTCCAAACGACACAACCACTCCATTGAACTTCTCAAACCAGGCCCATGGTGATTTGAATGTGTTATTCACATCTAGCTGGAATAGTGGCCAATCATAATTTGATGCTATTGATAGAAGAACCAGAGCCGAATTAGGTGTAGCCACTGGTGAAAACGTATCAAGATAATCTACTCTATAAATCTGTTTAACCCTTAGCGACTAATCTGGTTTTGTAACTATCAATTGATCCTTTGGGAGATTAGTCAGCGTCCAGGTATCATTGGAATACATGGCTTCCATCTCTTCATCCATAATTCTTTTTCAATTTTCATCCAACAATGCCTCATAGACACTTAGGAATGGGTAAAACAAAAATGTGAGGGCAAACTTACGATAATTTGTAGACAAATGAGAAAAGGTAACAATATTGTAGATGGGATGAGTAACATAGACATTTACCTTTTCAGATAGCGATGGGAAGATCATTGGTAACCTCATGAGACCTAGATGAATCAAGAACCTCAATAGGCACAATAGTTGATTGTATGGATGGAAGAAGAATAATATGTAATGCCTAGTCTTTTCTCCTTTTCCTGTAGTAAGTCTTTGTAAAATCTTTTCAAGTTGGCAATTGCTTCTCAACATCAAATTCTGAAGGAAATACATTTGGCAAGGGAGTTTCCACGGATGTGACTTCAACAGTATGCTTATCTTTAACGTAAAATGGAACATTTTCAAAGAATGTGACATCAACAGTCACAAAATGTTTCTTATATGTAGGGGACTAACATCGGTAACCCTTTTGAGTATGAGAATATCCTAGAAAAATACACTAGTGTAACGAAACAAAAGTTTATCTTGACCTAACCCAAATATATGAACATAGCAGGTGTAACCAAACACTTTCAGAGGAACAGAAAAATTGGTTGATTAGGAAATAAAAAGGAGAACAGAGTTTTGCCATCTAAAATTGATGAACGAGTCCTATTGATTAAATGGCACACAATAAGAATTGCATCACCCCAATAAAATTGAGGAACATTCAGTTCTAACAATAAGGCTCCGAGTAATTTCCACCAGATGTTTATTCTTGTACTCAGCCGCCCTATTTTATTATGGTGCATAAGCACAAGAAGTCTGATGAATGATGCCCTGACTTTGTTAGTATGTTTGAAAATTTTGATAAACGAATTCCAAGGCATTATCTAACCTTAATATGCACTATTTCATACCAAATTTATTCTTTATTTCATTATGAAAATTCAAAAAAACATGAAAGTCTTCAGACTTATACTTTATTAGATATAATTATGTTATTATAGAATAATAATCAATAAAGATAACAAAGTACCTAAAACCTAACAAAGTAGGGACTCGAGTTGGTCCCCATACATCGCTATGGACTAATTTAAAAGGAACATCACATTTTGACTTAATTCTAAAAGGGAAGTGGACTCTATGATGTTTACTTAGCTCGCATGCTTCATAAATCGTACTCCAACTTGGACACCTTAAGAAGAGATGGAATGAGAGTTTGTAGATTTTGAAGAGAAAGATATCCCAAGTGACAATGCCATTGAATTGCCAAATTTGCAAGAAGTATTGTCGCACCTACTGGTTCCTTCTCCAAGTAGTATAGACTATTCTTGCCACGACCTCCACTAATTGTCTTGCCCATCTTGAGGTCATGAAATACACAATAGGAAGGAAAGAAGGACACAAAAACAGTTTGAAGACCTTACTAACTTACAAATAAAGGATTGAATGGAAAATTGGGTGCAAATAGAACAAATGACAAGGGTACTGACAATGTTGTCAAACTGCATATGCAGTTCTGTGCGATCACGTATGCGGTTGCATATTTTTATTTTTAATTTTGAAAATAAAAAAGGGGAAAATTGAAAAAAAAAAGTTGAAACATATAAGAACTTAGGAGAAACTTCCCTAAGTTAATAGATAACTAATATAGTAATTTCAGAAAAAATGAATGAGATACATCAAATTCAACGTTTAACAATATAGTTAACTAATAAAACAATCAATAAGCTATATATTATGCAAATACAATTTTGAAGTTACATCTTAATGTTTATTATTTATACACTATAACACTAACACTACTTACAAGTTACAAGCTACAACTTAGTTACACTAACACTAAGTTACATTCAACAATATAGTTACACAACTTACAGTTACAAGTTACACTACTTACTAAAGTTCAATATTTTTGTAAAGAAAAAAGAAAAATGTGCCAACGGTTGGCGGATATGCGATCGCATACATCACATATGCGATCGCATACATCACATATGCAATCGCATATCCTCGCATATTTAGCATATGCGATTGCATATGCACTACGATTGCATATGCCAGAACTGCATATGGGAATTCACATTTGTGAATATGTGGTTGCATTTAACAACATTGGGTACTGATGTATTAGGCTGAGCAATACCAACACCAATGATACTAGACAATGTACCATTAGCGAAAGTAGCTGATATATTTGATGAAACACAATTAAAGGAAGAGAAGAAACTGCGATTACCGGAGATATGGTCGGATGCCCCAAATCGATGATTTAAGATGGGGAGAAAGGTGACAAAAGACATGCTTTACCTGATTGAGCGAAAGTGGTCATAGAGGTGGATGCAACATTGTTGGATGTAGAGCCACTAGAAGAAGAAAGAAAACGTGCATATTCCTATCGTGATAGCGAAACACTAATATGATCACCACCATGATTAGATGACATAACAGTAGCGAATCTACCATATGAAGTAGCGTCCTCAACCATACGAACTTGGTTAGTCCTTGAGAGTTTTCCATGAAGATCCCAATAGAAGTTCACCGTATGATTTGTCAAGCAATAATGAGTACACATACATTCTCCTCAACCACCACAACCGCCTCTACATCCCCCTAGGAATCTACTACCTCTGCCACCACGGGGAGGACCACAACCAACACGACCACGACAGCCTCTACAAAAGCCAGAATAACTAGATAAAGCTGGCAATGCCGTTTTATCAAACACATTAACTTGAGAGTTGTCAAATTCATTTGCCAAAGAGACTCTTTGAAGTTTTGCATATACCTCTACCACTGAAGGAATGGAAACTCTTCCAAAAATATGATCCTTTGTTGATTGATATTCCTTGGGCAATCCAGACAAAAGTTTTATTACCTTCATATCTTCCCACTACTTCATGAGGCTGACATATGAGATAATGGGATAATATATGGTCAGCTCTTCCCACGTTCCAATCAGCTTTACGAACTATTCACCAAGGGGCTTGTCCCCTTTTTGAAAAGAAAAGATTTCCTTATACAACTGATACCCCTGAGAAACATTTTGTTATGAGGAATCCATCTTCCTTACAATATCCCAAACGTCCTTTGTTGTGCTTCAGAAAACCAAATTAGAACTCACCTCAGACTCCATACTATTCCATAACCAAGAGCAAATCTAGGCATCCTCACACATCCATTGCTTGTATTTTGGATCAGATTCCACCGGCTTGGGATCCATGAGGAACTTATCCTTTTCGTGGGCTAAGAGAAACACCTCGACAGATTTAGCCCACTGAAAGTAATTCTTTCCATTCAACTTCACAGACGTTATTGATGCATTGAAGGAGGGTCCAAACCTTTTCCCAAGAGATGAGGAACCAATGACTGTACTTTGGGGCTCCATAGATATTCCACAATCAATTTGCTTAAGAGTAAAAAAGAAAAGCTGACATGTGGGATTCACACACAACTATGCTTCCACATTATAATAACACGAAGATGGTTGGCCCATTATCAGCCTAATCGACATCAATACCCACATCGCATACGACTTGATGGGAGAGAATATTCTATCAAAAGAACTGCTTTCATATAACTCAACAATCTTAAACAAACGATTTTAACATCGCCCAATGAGAAATCAACAAGCCTCATAATTCGACAAGGCAAGTGCATTCCTTTTCGTGAGTGCTTCCTTCTGCTTGAGGAACAACGCAGAAAACAACAAGTTTTCTGCACACACGGACAATGAAGCGCGCTCTCCTTGTGGTTCGATCAGTTGTTGACACGTTGGAAGGCTCTCAAGAAAAAAGATCTAGCAACTTGAGTTAGATTGAGAGGAATTACAGAGTCCAAATCACCTCTAGGATGGTTCTAATACCATGTAAGTTGGTATATAAGTAGAAAAGAAGAGAAAAATGAGAAAAGAAACTTGAGAAAAGAGAATTAAGTGCTAGGGCTCTTGTTCTCAGTTCTCTCTTATATTATTTTATAAATGGATGAAATTACAAAAGTTCCCTCAAGTAAATAAAAGTAAAAATACAAAAAATACCCCTTATATAAAAACTATATTCCCAACACATCCCAAGACTAAGTGGGCCATAGGCCCATAGCCACTACCATTAACACTTCTAGCTTCGGCTTGGGTTCTCGTTATCCTTGCCTCACTATCAACTCTTATCTGGATGTAGGTTGCTGCTTAGAGTAAGACAGTGAAAGTGATGCCTGTGGGGGATGTATTTTAATGAGAGATTACTTAGCTTTTCATCTAATGAGAGAAGTACTTGTAGAGAGTAGAGACCTTGCTTTTCATATGCAAAGAACTTGTAGGTAGTTTTCTTTTCTTGACTTGGTTCATATTTCATATCATTTTTTTTTTTTACTTGGTGCGTTGTGTATTTTTCATATCAATTAGTATCATACAATTTTAACATTTCCTTGCCTTCTTTGTGTCTTATCAAAAAAGATCAGCAAACCTTTACTGGATGGTTTGCTGATCTTTTTTTATCTTGATAATCCCATTTTTCTCTTGCTCATATTTACCATGCTACATGTTACTGCAATTTTCCTAGAATTTGTTCCACATGCTAATCTCAAATTTTTTACTTGAATTACATGATCTACAGATTCCCATTGTTAACTATATCTTTCAAAATTCCCTCAAGCTCAAAAATAAAGATGCTGAAATGGTTAGTTCAGAATCATCTTCTCTGAAATATTCTTCATTTCATGTGTTGTGTAGCATTTTATGGTTTTGCATCTGCTTATCTATACATTTTATTGGCTTCTGAAATTTTTTAGTTTTTTATGAGAATAAATTTTACAATCATGTGATCTAGATGGATATAATATATTCTTTCTTGCTAGGTTATCAGCTTACATAGTGCATCAGAGAGATTTATTTGTTTAAGTCTCATAGCATCAAGTGACGACTCAGAAGTTGTTAAGACAGATCTGGAAGAAGAAAGCATGGATGTACCTCTGTCTTCAAGGAGGCGAATACTAGCAGGTTAAAAGAATGCTCAATGTCTTATTTTCTTCATACAATGAGGCTACACGTATTAGAATGCTTCTGCAAAAAACTTTCCTATTATTATTTATTGTGGAATTATAGTTTAAAGAAAGAAGAGGAGAAGAAAAGAGAGAAGAAAGTTGGGAGGAGAGGAAAGGTGAGTTAGGCCACCCTCTTCCCTTTATATTAATAATAAAAAGTCAATATGATAAAAAAGACTCTCAATAACAAAGAAAAAATACACTACACGTCAAAATTAAAAACTAATAACAAGAAAAAATAACTAAAAACAAAATCTAGGTGGGTCATATAGTGGTATGACCTATAGTTCCACATCCGTTAACACTCTCCACTAAGCTGGAGCATACTCACTACCAAGCTTGGAGTATGTGCGTGTAGACTAATTGTGACTAGGGGCCTTGGTGAACACATAAGCAAGTTGATCCTGGGATTGGGCATATGGTATGGAGCTGTATCTACTGGAGACCTCATGTATGAAGTGATAATCTACTTCAATATGTTTAGTTCTCTTATGGTAGACTACATTGTTTGCAATGGGGATGGTGCCTCTTATCATAAAATAGCCGCATAGGTGGATTCACTGTAAACTCCATTTCCTGCAACAGTTTCTAGATCTACTTTAACTCACAAGTAGTATAAGCCATTGCTATATTTTACTTCAACACTTGATCGGGCCACAACACTCTGCTTCTTACTCTTCCACGTGACTAGATTTTCTTCTACAAACGTACAATACCCAATAGTAGACATCCTATATGTTAAAGAATCCACCCAGTTTAAATCAGTACCCTATGGCCTCAAGAGGATTGTTTCATCTGTACATAAGTTTCTGTTCCAGCACTCATTTAAGATGCCTCAAAATCTGAACAACTGCATCCATATGTGATGTCCTTAAAGAGCTCATAAATTGGCCCACCATGTTCACAAAGTATGATATGGTTGGTCGAGTGAGAGTTGAATAGATGAGTTTCCTAATTGATTTTTTGTATCTTCCTGGGTCTTCAAATATATCTCCTTGATCACCAACCAGTTATGATTTGGATCCATTGGTGTATCGGCTGGCATAGTACCAACAAGACTAGTCTCAAAAATCAGATCTAGAACATATTTCCGTTGAGACAGATTAATTTCTTCCTCGAATCTGATAACTTCTATACTAAGAAAGTATTTAAGAGGACCAAGATCTTTTGTGACAAAATGGCTCAAAATATACTTATTAAGCTTCCCAATCCCCTTACTGTCAGTTCTTGTAACAAGAATATCATCAACATAAACCACTAGCACAATAAGACTTATGGTGCCTTTTCGCATAAAAATGGAATGATCAGCATGACTTCGGACGAAGCCATAATTCAACAGAACCTTGCTGCATTTGTCAAACCTGGCACTTAGTGACTGCTTTGGCCCATAGATCGCCTTATTCATTTACACACCTTATCATATTCCCCATGAGCAACAAATCCAGGTGGTTATTCCGTATAGACCTCTTTTGCAAGATCATGATGATGAAATGCATTTTTGACATCCAGTTGGAAGAGACATCCATGATCAATGGCCACAGAGAGGGTAATACGAATAGAGTTCAACTTGGCAACATGAGAGAAGGTTTTAGTATACTAAACACAAACTATGTGAGTGTATATCTCTTTGGAACCAAGCGAGCCTTCAAATGTTCAACCATACTGTCAGGGTGAACCTCAATGATGTACACCCACCTGTAACCAATAACACATTTACCAGTGGGTAAACTGTGAATTCCTAAGTATTGTTTTGATAAAGAACAACCATTTTCTCATCCATTGCCTAATTACGTCCCTTCTTTAACAATGCTTCTTGGTATAACTTGGGAATATAATGAGATGACAATGATAGGGCAAATCTACGCAAAGTGGGAGATAAGCATTGAAAGGACAAATATTTGGAGATAGGGTAATCAGTACAAGCACTCTCACCTTTTCGTAAGGCAATAAGAAATTAAATTTATTTGGGGAAATCACTAGATAGCTAGGCTCGGAATTGGATATGGTGGATGCATGACACATTATGATCGGCTGCACTATGTGTTTGTTTTCGTCATGAGTAGACTTTCAGTTTAGGCACACTGGGAATGAAGGAGTTAGCAGAGGGAATAGATTGGATTATCTTCTTCAACCACAATAGGCACCTACATAGCTTCCACATTAAGAGAGAAAAATGAAATGAACTTAAAAAATGTAACATCTACATACACAATCTTCAAAGAGAAAGACCGTAACAATGATAGCTTATGTTTAGGAGTACCCAAGAAAAATAAATTTAATGTCTCTAAGATCTGATTTGTCATGGCCCAACTCCAATTGATGAATAAGGCATGCACATCTAAAAACTTTGGGAGGTAAACAAAATAGAGCATCTGGAAGTAAAACTTCATGAGGGGATTTGCCTAATAACAGAGTATCTGAAAGTAAACTTCACGAGTCTCCCCCGCTATGAGAACCTTTTCAGAGTGGATTGACGATCAAGAACTCATTGAGCTCCCCCTTCTGGGCTCTCGTTTCACCTTGTCCAATGGCAGAGCTTCTCCGACCATGTCCAAACTTGACAGATTCCTTCTTTCTCCAGAATAGGCGAACGCCTTTCCATCTGTTTCTCAATCCGCCTTGCTGCGAACCACCTCTGACCATTGCCCGATCCTCCTATCTGTTGAAGAGATCAATTGGGGTCCTAAACTGTTTCGTTTTGACGCTTCCTGGGTTAAAATCACAGGCTTTTGTACCCTGATATCGGAATGGTGGAAAAGCTTCATGGTCCATGGCTTTGCTAGTTACAGATTATGTATCAAACTCAAACTGTTGAAAGAGAAACTCAAGCAGTGGAAAAGTCAGGTTCTTCAATCAAGGAAACTGGAGACGGACGACATTATGATCAAATTGCAAAAGATAGACAGGGAGATTGAGAGGGGTGACACTTCTATGGCTACGCCGGCCCAAAGAATCCAACTGATCCAATCCCTGTCAGAGAGGATTTTGGAAAATGAAATTTCCTGGAAGCAAAAATCCCGAGTTAAGTGGATAAAGGAGGGCGATAAAAATACTAAGTTCTTCCACAACATGGCCAGCATGCAAGCCCATTCAAATAAGATAACCAGTATGGTGATTGCCGACGTTCATGTTGAAGACAGAGGTCATTGTTGACGCTGCTGTTGCACATTTCAGTTCTCTTCTAAACTCAGCTCATCTTAGAAGGCCTGGATTGGACAACTTAGCTCTACATTCAATCTCAGCAGCTGAGACAGCCTCCCTAGAAGCCTCGTTCACCCTTGAAGAAATTAAGTGAGCGCTCTTTTCGCTCAGGGGAGACAAAGCTCTAGGCCCGAACAGATTCCCTATCTTATTCTTCCAACTTTTCTGGGATATGATTCATCTGGATGTCTTGGATTTCTTCTAGGAATTTTACGATAGAGGCAGACTCTCTGCTGGTTTGGGTGTTACTTTCATCTCCCTCATTCCCAAAAAGGCAGGGGCAGCGTCCTTCAAAGAATTTAGGTCGATCAGCTTACTTGGGGGCCCATACAAAATCCTGGCCAAAGTGCTATTCTCCCGTCTGTCAAAAATCATTGGTAACATCATTTCTGGCAATCAGTGCGCGTTCATCCCCAGAAGACAGATCACCAACTGTGCTCTGATTGCAAATGAATGCATCGACTCTAGCCTCAGATCAGCTACGAAGTCCATTTGCTGCAAATTAGACATCGAGAAAGCCTACGATCACATAGACTGGGAGTTCCTTCACTACATGCTTCTTAGAATGGGATTCGAGACCAGGTGGCGCAGCCGGATTGGGGAATGCATTAGATCCGCCCGATTCTCAGTTTTGCTAAATGGCTCCCCCTTTGGATTTTTCAAAAGTTCAATGGACCTCCGTCAAGGAGACCCCCTCTCTCCTTTTCTTTTCCTGATAGTAGCTGAAGCGCTGTCATGGGTGCTTCAAACAAGGCAGGAAGCGGGTATTCTCAAGGGCATAAGCATAAAAGGTATGGCTGATCCCATCTCGCATATCCAATTCGCTGACGATACTCTGATTTTCAGCGAGGCTATGCAAGAAAGTGTTAGCAATCTTCAGACCATCATCAGGTGTTTTGAAGCAGTATCTGGGCTGACAGTTAACCTCACCAAATCCAAGCTTATAGGGGTCAACATGGAGGAAGTGGAGACCAGAAGATGGGCAGTCCTTCTAGGTTGTTCGCCTACTTCCCTACCATCCACTTTCATCGGCCTCCCGCTGTGTTTGGGCACCCCTCCAAAGTCTTCTTGGGCTAAAGTCATCTCGAGATTCGATCATTTTCTCGCCAAATTGAAATGCAGGTTCTTATCGCTAGGGGGTCGCCTAACTTTAATCAAGGCGGCCCTATCAAACCTCCCCATTTACCTAATGTCCCTATTTAAATGTCCTCCAGCAGTTCTGAAGGTTATCGACAGTAAGAGGTAGGATTTTCTCTGGCATAATAAGGGAGAGAAGAAAAAATTTCACCTGGTTGATTGGAAAGCTATATGTAAACACTATGAATAGGGAGGGGCGGGAATAAAAAATTTGAAGCTCATGAATCGCGCTTTGCTAGGAAAATGGATCTGGAGATAGGGCACGGGAGATAATAGTCTGTGGAATAAAATTATCAAAAGCAAATATGGCAGATCTGAAGGTAGCTGGTGGTGTAAAGCCACGTCCCGGTACAGGGCCTCGGCCCTTTGGAAAGGTATAGCTGCCATGCAAGAGGAAGTTCTTAAAGGTGTCGAGTTACAGCTGGGTAAGGGAAACAACATTCGATTCTGGACTGACAGATGGGTGGATAATGTCTCGTTAAAAGAAAATTTTCCGAATATCTTCTCCCTTGCTCCAAATCCGGCAGTCTCGGTTGCTGATTCTTAATCAGTTGTAGCGGGGAAAATCGTTTGGTCAGTAGAATGTAGAAGAAATCTTCAAGATCCAGGAATTCGTGAACCTTCTAGATTACATCCAATAGGCCTCCCTTGATCCCTCTATGGACGAACTCCAAATCTAGCAGTTTTTCGGTGAGATCATTTTATAGCCAGCTAGACCGACCTCCTTCATCCAATATCTCCGACTGCAAGCAAATTTGGAAGTACCCGGTCCCGCCCAAGATCATCGCCTTCGGTTGGTTGGTCACGAAGAAAAGGATCTTGACCATCGATAATCTTAGGAGGAAAGGGATGTGTTTAGTGAACATTTGTCCGTCTTGTATGAGGTTAGAAGAATCAGTGGACCACCTGCTACTCCATTGTCCATTCATTTCCTCCATTTGGGATGATTTCCGCGCCCGGTTTGGCGTCATCTGGTGTTTCCCTGATTCAGTTGCCTCGCTTTTTCACGCGTGGCATGGGGCCAAGCTTGGTAAGCAGCGGTCCAGGTTGTGGAAAATGGCCCTTTTGGCAATCTGGTGGTCTATTTGGGAGGAAAGGAACGGCAGGTGCTTCAGGGATACCGCCAATTCAGCGGGCCATGTTTTCTCAAGAGCTAAAAGTCTTATTGTAGAATGGGTTGTGCATGTCGAGTCCCTTAAGGACTATAATCTTCTTTTTTTGGGCGTGTAATGCGATCTGCCCCCTCAGCAGATCTGTAGTTTCTCTTTTTTTCCTTTTTTTTTTTTTTTTTGTTCCCTCTTTTGTGCTCTTCTTTAATCAAAGTTATCTTTCAACAAAAAAAAAAACTTCACGAGGGGGTTTATCATGGCCCAACTCCAATCGATGAATAAAGCATACACAATCTTCAAAGAGAAGATTGTAACAATGATAACTTATGTTCGGGAGTACCCAAGAAAAATACATTTAATGTCTCTTAGATCTGATTTATCATGGCCCGACTCCAATTGGTGAATAAAGCATGCGCATCTAAAAACTTTAGTAGGTAAACAAAATAACAGAGTATCTGGAAGTAAAAATTCATGAGGGGATTTACCTATTAAAATAGTCAAGGGATTGGATTATTAGAAAACTTGAGATATGCTTCACCCCAAAAACTTTTGGGAACATTCACCTAAATTAATAAAGCACGAGTCACCTCAAGCAGGTGACAATTTGTCCGTTCTACAATACCATTTTTTATGGCATGAGAACATGATGTTTGATACTATATACTATTGTTTTAAATATCAAATAGCGTGTAGCATAGTGTTTATCCCTCTGAAGCGTGTGGGGTAACCTACATAGTGTGTAGCTTACTCTACACTCTACTTCTAGATTTTTAATTAAGTTGTGCTTGTTGCATCAAATATCATGAAATTTCATGATGTTTTGCACCAAATTAGACCGACTAATAATGAAAGGTCATAATATTTGATGTAACCAAAGACATATAAAACAATAGGAAAAATATGGCAAATATTAACTATAAAGATAAAGAAAGAGCAACAAACTCATTTAATGTTGTTACTTTTATTGATTTTGCTAAAATTGCTAAAAAGATTAACCAATTTTTATTGAAAAGTAGAAGAATGTGACAAATCATTGAAAATAAGAATAGAGAAATGTAACAAATCATTGAAAATGTAAATTGATTTTTGTTTTAGGGGTTGTTTGGATGCTTGTAAAGTCATTAAGTTGTAATCCGATTATAGGTAATGTAATTGCAGGCGTAAAGTGTTTACATGCGGTCCTGTTAGGCTTTAAGTTGTATTCTTATTATGGGGAAACAATTGTTTGTGTTTGGATAACTTGAAATCTGTTTACAGCCTGTAATTAGGTATTCACTCACAACAGAGCTTGGAGTGGTAAATCCTTTAAAAATAATCAAACGACATATAAAGTTTTTATGTAAGATAGATCATTGAGACAAGCCCAACTCAGTAAAGCCTGTGGCTGTAAACAAATCATTTGGTGGGCCACAGAAGTGGGCTCACTAATTCAAACACGACACTAAGGTTTGATAACATCCCGACATATGAGAAGTTTCAACCCTAGTAACAGAGATAGATAGAGAGAGAGAGAGGTGTGTCTTCTTTTTTTACTTCATATTTTTCTTTCGTTTTGGGTCCTTGTAGCCGTTGGAAGATGATTTGCAACTCTTCCCGCTTTGAAAGTTTTCAAAATTATAGTCGTTGCTTGAAATTCCTTTACCTGTAATCTGAAACATGGCTTTTTCTCATGTGATTACAGCCTACAATCTGGTTACAGGTAGATATACCCATCCAAACACCCCCTGTAATTTGATTACCTGTAAATAGATTCCTACGTAAGGACTTTATAGGCATCCAAACAACCCCTTAGTGAAAAATAACTTATAGTGTAAGCTACATAGCATATAACAGTTATAGTGTAAGCTGCATAGCATATAGCGTAGGATATGTAGCATGTAACAACTAAAGCTATTTTCATGAGCAATGTAGCGATAAAGCTAAGCTATGCTACTTAGCATAAGCTACATGCTGTGTGGCATAACTGTTTAAAACACTGTTATATACTTGTTTTAGAAAAATACAAAATAATTGATTAGGATATTTATTCTTTGTTATTATTTTGCCGAAACACAAACATTTAGGCTAAATTAGTTTTGTACTTCCATGTGAAATGTCTTAAAAATAGAGAATAATTTAGATTTGTCTTTCATTAAATATATCCAAGTCATTTGTGAAAAATCTTTAACAAATATAATAAAATATTGATTTCTTGACCTAATTAGAGATGTACACGAGCCGAACCGAGTCGAGGTTGGCATAGCTCGACTCGGCTTGGCGACTAGCTGACCCTAGCTTGAACTTGGCTCGGCTCTGTCCTTGAGCATGACTGGCCAGCTTGGCTCGGTTCGGTCAGCAGCTCGGGCTAGTTCGAGCCGAGTTCGAGCCTGTGCGGCATTTTCTCAAACACATGAAGTACACCTTCAATTTCTCACGGTTTGCAAAACAGCAGCAACAATTGACATGTATTTCATCAAACACTCAGTAGACAACATAAAAAATCAAGATCCAAGGTTACACCCTGATCCATGGCTCAATTGGTAGACTAAGTGAAGATACCTCGTTTCAACACTGAGGTCTTGGTATCGATTCCCTAGTGGGGGTGGCTAACAGGAGTGTATACTGACAGTGGGATGTGTACTAACAAGCTAACCAAAAAAGAAAAAAAAGATCCAAGGTTAGTTTTATCATGTAATGTTTGTTTTTTTTTTTTTTTTTCTTTTGTAGCAATTTGTTTCATATCCATAATTTCCTTGCCACCGGTTGATCATATGGAGAATGTATCTGCCCGAAACAACACTTCGTTGAGACATTTCATCAAACACTTGGTGAGTAACATCAATATCAAAATAACCGAGTCACCGAACTAGTTCGATCCAAGTTCGATTTGAGTTTAAGGTTCGATCCGAGTCAATTCGAGCTCGGCCAAGCTTGAACTCAGTTTCAAACTGAGTTGAATCGAGCTTTTTCGAGTCGAGTCGAGCGAGTTAACCAAGCTAACTCGGTTCGTGTATGGCTCTAGACCTAATGGAAATTTTAACTAGTCTCCAAACATTTGAATGTACTAAAGAAAAGGGAATTGAACTACATTTTTCCACATGTGGTGGAAAAGGAACATCATGGTGCTTACTAAGCTCACACACTTCATAGTCTAAAGTTGATTTAGATGATAAGGAAGGAATAATGCCTTTGAGAATCTTCCAGGATGGGTGGTCGAGATGACAATGCCACCAATGTTGTCAAATCGCATATGCAGCTGTATGTGAGCAGCATATGCTATTCGCATATGCGATTGCATACTCACATATGCCATCGCACTTATATATATATATATTGAAAAATATAAATTTTGAAAAAAAGGGAAAAAATTGAAAAAAAAAATTAAAAAAATTCTAAACAAATAGGAAAAAGTTGCCTAATTAGTACACATGATTGGATTGGGTTATTTTACTTATTTCGTTGTAGTTTTTGAGTGTTTCATCAAGCTAGATATTTAATTACTTATATTATATTTACATAAATTTTGACAAAACAATCAATAAAGTCAATAAGAGAATTAATTATTAAAAATTTCGAACATAGAAATTTTATTAATAAATGGGTATCTTGAAACTACTCACAACTCACAAGTTACAAGTTACAACTTAATTTACAAAAAACAAGCACAACTTACAAAATATTTTAAAAAATAAACATACTTGAAATAGTTGTAGAGAGATTAGAATGAGAAAGTAAGAGGTGTAAGAGTAAGAGATTTAGAGCTTTCGAGTAAAGAATAGTGAAAATGAAGGGGATATGAGTGCCTATTTATAGACAAAAGTGCACTAAATTGAAAAAAAATAAAAAATAAATTGACTGTTGGGAAATACGCAATCGCATATTGGTTGCATATTAAAGTATGTTGTGGCATACTGGCCAAATCGCATATGCCATTATAATATATGCGATTTGATCCACGGTATGCGCTAAGCGATCACATTTGACAACAATGAGTGTCACTAATAAGGAGAGATGTTCTTTTGTGCTATTGCGCCAACAACTTTATGGTCAGGATAGTGCAACCCATCATTTTCATGCCCTTCACTAATCTTTTTCGTGTTTAGATCTTGAAAACACACAATGTAAAAGATAAAAGGGTCACTAAGCGGTTGAGATTTGGTAAGCTTGCTAATAGACAAAGGACTCAAAGGAAATTTAGGAACATAAAAGATAGTTGACTATAAGAGGGAGGAAATTGGATGAACAATACCCATTTTGCATACTTTGGACTGGCTACCACCTATCAAAGTAACAGATGAACCTGTTAATAATGTATTAATGGAGGAGAACGTACTAGATTCACCTGTCATATGGTCGGATGCTTTGGAGTTAACAACCTATGGAGCATGGAACTTAGATCTAAAATTGGCCATACTTGAGGGTGTGAATGTCCAAGGAGGAGTAAAGCAGATGGCAGAGATGCCCCACGGGGACTTTTTCATTCACATATCTTGGACTTCCTCTTTGTGTGGGAAAAACGGTGAAAAAATGATTGGATGTAGTTGTGGAAAGATTTGAAAGAAAACTGTCAAACGTGGAGAAGCCAATATCTATCCTGGGCGGTCAGATCACTCTCATCCAAGCAGGTCTTTCCAATCTCTCATTATACTTAATGTCCCTTTTTAAATGTCTGAACGTTAGCAATATTGGAAAGGTTGCTTCATGACTTTCTGTTGTAGGGGTTGGAGGACAAGAAAAGATTTCATCTTTTTGGAGAGGCTGGTATTAGGAATTAGACCCCACCTTGACGAAGTAACCTGCAGGATAAGGAAGTTGAGGAGTTCGTGAGGCTTCCTGATTGCCTCCACCATTGTATACCGGTGAGGGATGGAAGGGATAGGATGATTTGGCTGAAGGACAGATTGAGAAGCTTCTTGGTCCGTTCCTTTTATGAGTTCCTTATATCATCAGATAGAGGGTGCCTGCCCCCATATCAATAATAAAAAGTTGATATGGCAAAAATAACATTAATAACAACAGCAAAAATACCCTACACATCCAAAATCAAAATAGTTACATCTCCACATTTGTTAAGATTTATAATCTATGTACTGATGTTTTATACATTGGAAGCAATATTTTTCTCCTTAGGGTTCACTGTCTCCATTTTGTTCTAGTCTTGGATTCAGGGCTTGAGCAACTCCTCTATCTCAAATTCTATCTAAATTTACAACTTGGTATTAAAAATTCAAGCAATCACCATGCTGTCAGTAATATTGACCTCTTGATCCAGAGATGGACATTGGTCATTTTTCCCTCAAATTGAGCAGTTAGGATTTTCTCCAAATGACTTAAATTTTGGGCCATCTTCTCAATGATAGCGAGTTTTCAGAATAGGGGAATTCCACCTTCAAGGGCATGAGGAATTATGCCATCTTCATAACAGTGACATGAAATTCCACCTTCAAGGGAAATTGTCCATCCTCATATCTAACTATATGAACGTCTACTTTCAAGAGGAATTATCCGTCTCCAAATCGAATTTCATGGAAATGTCACCTTAAAGAGGAATGATCTATCTTCATATCAATTTTCACCTTTGAGAGGAATCATTCACCTTCAAATCAAATGAAGATAATTAATTTCATTTCTTAGGGAAACTTCTTGATTGAGCATCAAAGATCTTTTCTTTCTTTTACTAAAAATGGATAAAATAACTGCTTATGGTATGTCATGGCTAGAGGTGCAAGTGTTCCCATAATTAATAAAACGTACTGTTCAAAATGATGGAACTTTGCTTCATCTCAAATTTTTGTTTTTAAAAGGATGGAACTTTACTCAATTTATACTTACCTGTACTTCCTATTGTGTGGGTGTGGAGAACATGTAGCAGTTGGTAATGCTTGAGAAGTGGGCAGCACATTATTATCATTCTTTGTTAAATACTTGGATGATGCATAAATTTGTTGTAAACAGGATTGCTTCTACGACAGATTAAAGATTTTTGGCGTGCTGCCCTGTTGATATCGACTCTCTTATACCCCGATGTGGATGATGCTGAAAAGTTTCTTGCTCGGCACTTTGAATTGGACCAAAGAAGAGAATGGTTCAAGAGAGTGGAGAATTCTATTATGGAACTAGGTAGGTCATTGACACCCATTCTTCTGTTGTATTTTCCATTTCTTGGCTCAATTCTTTCATAATGCATATTTTACGAGTGCCACAGTGAAAAAGATGTTCTTACATTATTCCCCGTGTTTAATAATCCATGTATTTCCTTTTCTTTCTTCTCATTTTTTTTTTCTTTTTCATTTCTGGGTGGCTACTGATGCTTCGAACCTGTAACATTGACTTCTGTAGCTCTTTCCTAACCATCGTAATCGCTGCTCACCCGAATAATCTTTAGTCGTTCATCCCATCATCACTATCTTATAGAACTTTTGACTTGAAAGATGGACAATCAGATCAGAGACAATGATTGGCAAATCAAGGACGTCATCGTATTGGATTTTCATGAACAAGGCTAAGTACGCTTTCTGTGAAAGCCAGATTGCTATTTAATGTATATGATGTGTCAAAACAAAAACAAATTTCATGATCCATTAAAGCATTAGACTGTTTTTGAAGCTTTGATTTCTAATGGCTGTTTCTTTGGCTCGTTTGACCAAAAATTGGGCATACCAAAAGTAATAAACTGATGTGCCTAGATATGTGTTACATACCCTTGTTTAACCAGTTTTAGGACTAGTGCAATGAGTACTCGTGCTTCTAGGACACAATGCCCACCCCAAGCAAATTTTTATGTAACTCTTACATTGGAAATTGGAAATTCAAAACTTTAAGATTTTGATCGAGTGTGTATTTCATTGTTGAACAAAGTTACATTCCATGTTGTCAAATTGCATATGCAATCGCATAATCGCATATGCCATTGCATATGTTATTGCTTTTTTTTTTTTTTTTTGAAAAATAAAAAATTGAAAGAAAAGAAGAAAAAATTAAAGAAAATTGAAATTTAACTTGCCTAATTAGTATAGATGATGGGAATTTGGTTATTTTTCTTATTTCATTGTAGTTTGAGTGTTTCATTAAGCTATATATTTAATTACTTATATTATATTATATAAATTTTAACGAAACAATCAACATGCTACATTGAAAGAGAAATAATTATTAAAAACTTCAAACAGAGAAATTTTATTGATAAATGGATAACTTGAAACAACTTACAATTTAATTTACAAATGCAATGTACAAAAAACAAGCACAACTTACAAAAAAAACAAAGAAAAAAAATATCGAAAATGTAGAGAAATTAGAGTAATTAGAGCTTTGGAATAGTTGTAGAGAAATTAGAGTAAGAGTGAAAGAGTAAGATATTTAGAGCTTTGGAGTAAAGAATATCGAAAATGGAGGAGATATGAGTGCCTATTTATAGGCGAAAGTTCCTCAAATTGAAAAAATTAAAAATAAAGAAAGTGTTCCCATTCCGACCATTGGGAAATTTGCGATTGCATATGTGAGTATGCATCACATACTCGCATTGTTCGGAGTATCCCTGATAGTATCGAAATATCCCCAATATTATCTCTATCTCCAACTCAGTGATACCGATAGCATTGGTTGCGATATTGATAACACTGGTGATATCAGAAATTCTAGATATCGGCGATGTATCGCTAAGTATCGCCAATGTATCGTATCGCCAATATTTTTTTTATTGTGTAAATTCCAGGAGTCGCTTGTATTGCCAATGTATCGATATCTCCAATGTATTACCAATATTTTCAACTGTGTAAATTCTAGATGTCGCTTGTATCGCTAGTGTATCAGCGATATTTTGATAATATCTCTAATGTATCAATATAGCCAAAAATCTGTTTATTTAAAAAAAAAATCCATTTCAAAATTTTTTATGGGCACATGGTTGTATGCAGTGTTCAAAGTATCGGTATCGCTACAAGTTTCGCTGGCCAGGGATATGGAAACAATATCGATATCACCGATAATATCGCTGATAACCGGAAATGTGGGGAAACATGGGAAAACGGTGGAATTTTCAGCGTAACTTCAGGAGATGTTAAAATGTACATATTTGCATATTTAGAAATAAAAAAATTGCAAAAAGAATGCATACATAACAAGTTTCCATTTAATGGGGCCTTGAAAGCATGTGTTGTTGTAAGAGATCAGTCCAACCATCCCATCCAGCCTATTTAACTATCCAACCTTGCATCCAAACATCCATCAATATTGTAAAATATCAGCAACACATTATATTTCACCAAGAAATCATCAACAATTGGAAAGGAAATGAAAGATGGTGGCCTCAATATCGCTCGTGTTGTGATATTGATAATATCGAGATATGATCAATATTGTCAATGACAAATTGAACACTACGTACGACCATGTGCTAATGAAATAAATTTTGAAATAAATTTTTTTCTAATAAACAAAATTTTGATGATATCAATACGTTGGTGATATTATTGAAATATTGTTGATCCACTTATTATACAAGCATTACTTAGAATTTACATAGTCGAAAATATTGGCGATACATCGACGATATTGATGCATTGGCAATACAAGTGACACCTAGAATTTACATAGTTGAAAATATCGGCGATTACATTAGCAATATTGATATGTTGGCGATACTTAGCGATAGATTGCACATACTTGGAATTTCTGATACTACCAGCGTTATCGGTATCGCTACCGGTGTTATCGGTATCGTCGAGCTGGAGATAAAGATAATATCAGAGATAATTCGAACACTGGTTGTATGCAGTGATCAAATTGTCGACAATATTATCATTAATGCAATATGGGTGTTATCACAACCAATGTTGTTAAATAGCATATGCGATCGTGTGCGATTGCATATGCCTGTGCGTATATGCGATCGCACAATCGCATATGCGGTCGCACATTTTAAAAGAAAAAACATTTTTCAAAAAATTAAAAAAAAAATCAGAAAAATAGGGATAAATTAAGAACAAAATGAATAAATTATTATATGTCATTGGCCCTTGAAATACATTTAATTTAAATAATGAAATACATTTAATTTAAATAAAATAAAATCAATTACATAATGAATTAAATATTAAGTCATCATTCATCATTCTACAATATAGTTAACATTTAATAAATATGAAATATCAACATTCAACATTCAACACTACATATACATCAACAATCAACATCAAAACACTTAGTAAACAAAATGAAGAAGTTATTTATTTATTATTCATCTAATCATATACTATATACATTGATCCAGTTGCCATTGTGGTATATCACCATCAAGTCCACCACCACCGCCATCATCATCATCATCATTTGAGTCATCTCCTTCAACATACACTTCCTCTTCTTCCGTTTCTTCATCATCTGTACGTACTAATACTTCATCAACATCCAATAGTGGATGATCTTCAACTTGATCATCATCATCACCATCTCCTTCTTCCATCTTCTCAATCTTTTCAACGGGTTGACGACTACTACTCGCCCCCTGGTTCCCCCCATCCTTTGCCTTCGAGTGGTATTACCTTCACCAGATGTTGATCCATATGCGGCATCTTCAACTTGTGCCCATGTCAGGTCCTCTCCAGCAAATACCGGGTCTTCCGGCTCTACGTGCCACTCGTTATCTGTATCCAATTCATCCAAGCAGATAGGGTCAAAGAAACTGGGCTTTTCTTTCCTAGTTTGGAATCGTTTTCGCAATTTTTAATTGTATTGAACGAAAACCAAGTCGTTGAGCTTTTTTTGCTCAAGGCGATTCCTTTTATTGGTATGAATCTGCAAGAAAGAAAACGCATTTGGCATTAGCTATTTATGTAATTAATTTAGCTTAGGCCTTATACTAAAAAATTAAAGTTTACAATTACTAAACAGTTTAAACTTACCGCCTCGAACGTGCTCCAATTGCACTCGCAACCACTGGCAAAACACATGAGCCCAAGAATCCTCATAGTCAACTTCTTTAGAGTTGGATCCTTCTTATTCGGGTCTACTCCATAGGCAGCCCACCAGTCAGCTAAGAAAAACAGTTTTAAGTAGGTTAGAAACACTTTGTAGAAAAATTATTTGTAAGACACTAAGATAGACATTCATAGTAGTACTTACTGGGTAATTTCATTGTCTAATGCCTTATTATGATATCCCTTGAGAATATTCTCTCACTTTTTGTGTAGAAGTCTAGCAAAGTTGAAATCTTGTCCTATTCTCCTCTATATGGAATCATTCTTTCCAAGACATCAATAAATTCAACCATATGCATAGTTAGTGCTTCTTCTGGATCAGCAGAAGCGAATATACAGGCTGGGTTAAGGATGTAAGCAGCTGAATATAATGGAGATGACATTTGGCTGCCCTATCTTCTATCAATAATATCTAAAATTGGCTTGTAATCATGGTCTCTATAATTAAAATGGTTTATGATTTTATTTTTCGCTCTCTCCATCGCATCATATATGTAGCCCATTGCAGGCTTCTCATCCTCGTCCACCAATCGCAACACAGTGACTAAGGGCTTTGATGCTTTTAGCGCCTTTACCACTTGTGTCCAAAAACTTTGAGAAAAGATTGTTTGTTGAACTTGTTTCCCTTCAAGCTTCTTTGACTAAGGCCCACTTGTAAAATCGACCGACACTACAAAGCTTATAAGTTCTGATTTTTTTGCATGTAATCTTTCTAGTGTTAAAAAAGTTGTAGCGAAACAGGTGACTGCTAGACGTAGCAAATTACCCCCAATGTGTTTTTTCATTCGACTGAAAAGAAGGGTGTGTTTGTATATAAATATCGTGATTCTTCTAGCCCTTGCAATCACATTTATAAATAATCTACCTATATCTTCTAACATAAGATCAACACAATGGGCCGCATAGGGGGTCCAAAATAAACGTTGTCTCTTCTTCATAAGAAGACGACCGACTATTACATACGAGGTTACGTTGTCTGTAATTACTTGTATAACATATTCCTCACCTATTTCTTCAACTACATTATCTAGTAAGCTAAACAAATATTCTCCTGTGTGAATGACCTGATGCATCCATGGACTTCAAGAACATTGTCCCAGCTGGGCAATTTGCCAAAAAGTTAATGAGAGACCGGCCGGATCTATCGGTCCATCCATCGGCCATTAGTAAACACCCATATGTTTTCCACGATTCCTTATATTCAGTTATGAAGGATCGTGTATATTCAACTTCAGTTTTCAAGCATTTCTCCCTCATTTCATAATATGAAAGAGGTTTAAGCCCAGGTCCAAATTGACCTATAGTCTCAACTATTACTTTGATGCTTCTTAATTTAACGGTGTTGAAAGTAATGCCGGTTTGGTAAAACCACTTAACAATATATTCAATAGTGGTTTTCCTATCTTTTTGTTTATACCAGTTCTCTAAAGTTGTTTAAGTCGGCCCTTTGCCTCTACCCCTTTGGTCGATCACATCCTCGGGGTGTGGTCTACACTATCTATCCATGGTTGTACTTGTGGTATAGACCGGCCTGTCGAAGTAGGGGGAGTGAGACTAGCTTCATCTACATTAACTATGTTTATATCTTCATATGCATCTTGTTTCAAATATTTCTCCTGACGTAAGGCACTATCGCATCTTTTTCTTGACTGTTTTTCCATATACTCTATGATCTCCCTTCGGATTTCTAGAGTAATTTTATCGCATGCTTTTGCATTTAACCCCGGTAAATGTGCGAGGTGTTGCTTGTGCCTTGCAATGCCACCGGAACTCACATATCCACATAACTCACATCCTATGTGAGTCTTTTCCGTAACACTACGGTAGTGCCCATACTTCCAACCCAGGTCATTTGACTTGGGTTTCAAAGAGGAAGATTGGGAAGTAGACATTATGTTGGTGGTGTGTGTATTGATTGCTAGTAGCTCAGTACTAAAAAGTAACTAGAAAGTAAACTAAAAAGTAAAGACTAAAGTAAAGTAAGTGACTAAGAGTAAAGAGACTAAAAAGATGGGACTTGAGAGAGGGAGAGAGAGAGAGAGTTACACACACATACACACACACACACTTATATACTTACACTAGTAGTAGACTAGTAGTAGTCTAGTAGAAACTAGAAAGGAAGAGGGAAAAGAAAAGGAGAGAGAGAGAGAGAGAGAGAGAGAGAGAGAGAGAGTTGAGTTACACTTGTAGAAAGGGAGAAGAAGAAGGAAAAGAAAAGGAGAAAGAGAGAGAGAGTTGAGTTACACTTGTAGACTTGTAGAAAAGAGAGGGGAGAGAGATTCACACGCAAACAAAATTACAATTACAAATTTAAAAAGAGGTTCCAAATTCTTCAATCTTCACTTCTTGTCTAAGTTGTCTTCTCTTCACCTTTGCCTTGAGTCCTTGACCCTTGACTTGAGTCTTGATCTTGATTCTAGAATTATGTAGAATGTAGACTTGTAAAGTTGTGTTGTTGTAAGTTGTAACACTAAATCACTAACACAACACTAACTTGTAACTTGTAACAAAGTAACAAACAAACTAAAAAAAAATGTTAGAAGTTGTTAGAAAACTTAGAACTTGGATATTATGAAACTCTAAGAGAGAATGAGATAGAAAGAGAGATAATAGATTAGAAACTAGAAAGAGAGAGTGATGGGTGTGTTGTGTGAATATTTATAACTTGGAAAAATTAGAAACTAGAAAGAGAGTTCAATTCAATGGATGGAGAGCTTGGTTGTCTTGTAATGTCTCTTAAATCTTGATTCTTAAATCCTTGTGGATGTATGTACTTGTCCCTTAATTGAAACTTCAATCTCAATCTTGATTCTTGAAAGAAATATAGATGGAGGAGTGGAGCTTGAGGCTTGAAATTGTGTAAGAGAGATTGTAACAGAGCAAAATAGAGATAGAGAAAGAGTTTGAGCTTTGAGTGCATGTAGGAGTGCTTAGAATCCTTTTTTATAGAGAAAAAAAAATTAGGATTAAAAAAATAAATAAATTTCCAACGGTCAGATTTCTAACCGTTGGCAACTATGCGATCGCATATGCTGTATGCGATCACATATTATGGCACATGTGGCATATGCGATCGCATATGTGCAGTGATTGCATATGCGATCAGTGCACATATGCGATCGCATATGCGAATGTGCGATCGCACATGACAACATTGATCGCAACGACATTCTTTCGTCTCCTTTTCAATTGTCGGCGATTTCTCGGCAAAATATCTTGTGTTGTTTATATTTTGAAATACTGATGGATGTTTTGATGGAAGGTAGGATGGTTGGATAGATGGATGGGATTGATGGGATGGTTGGACAAATTTCTTACAACAACACATGCTTTTAAGGCTCCTATTAAATGAAAACTTATTATGTGTGCATTTTTATTTTTTTTTTTGGCTAAATTTTCCTATTCCTAAATATGTAAATATATGTATTTTATGAACAACACATGCTTTTAAGGTCCCCATTAAGTGAAAATTTATTATGTGTGCATTCTTTTTGCAATTGTTTTATTCCTAAATATGTAAATATATGTATTTTAGCATCTCTCAAAATTTCATTGAAAATTCCCCCCATGTTTCCTTGCATTTCCGGTTATCCACGATATCGATATTGTTTCCATATCCCTAGTCAGCAAAACTTGTACCGATGCTGATACTTCGAACACTGCGTGCTCGCATATAGAAGTATGTCATGGCATACTTGCCAGGATCTCATATGCCAGCATATGCGATCTGATCCACAATATGTGCATATGCTATTGCATTTGACAACAATGGTTACATTTCTCCAGTACCTATGAACATGTTTTTTGATATCCTAATATACAATCTAATAGAGTACCTTGAAAGAATTAAAATTAGCAAAATTACCCATACCCACACATGGAGGTTTTATCCTTATACAAAAATACATGTATACGAAGTTTCTAAAGTCAAGATGTGTAAGCAGCCATGCTAGCATCTTACTCAACCAACCGCAGCCGTACCTGGGTAACATAGGTGCCCATGATCAGAAAACATGTAGAAAACTACTTTTATTGCAACAAATAGTGGGGATACTAACATGACCTGATTTCTAGAGCCGATATTCAAATGTGAATTTGACTTAAACTAATAAAATATAGCTACAGTGTGCAACATCCTATGAAATGTCTATCAGTTCTATATATATATATATATATATATATATATATATATATATATATATATAAATATATATATATATAAAGAATGTCAGAAAACAATAAAGTAAGCAAATTTTGTTGTACCCACAAATGGAAGTGGTATCCTTCAACAAAAACATACACATCTAGGAAGTTTTTGAAGACGGTATGTGTAAGTAGCCATGCTAGCATCTTGACCAATCCCATTCATACCTGGCATGGGTGCCCGTGATCAGAAAACATTTAGAAAACTACTTTTATTGCATCAAATTGTGAGGGTACTAACATGACCTGATTTCTAGAAGCGATGTTCCAAGGGAATTTGAGTTAAACTAATAAAATAAATCTAATCTAAGTTGTATATTGTAAAAGGCAGCAGTCACCTGCAATCACTTCTAGATTAACTTATGGCCATTTTTCTAGAAGCAGTGACCACTTACAATCGCTCCTAGATATAACATATGGCCTTTTTTGTACAAGTTTTCTGCCCTTGAAGATATATGATATTTTCATGGGAAAACTTAAAAACTGAAATTCAAGGCATAAAAAAATGGGTTGCAGCATACCACCAGTTCTACATGACCGGTCTTCTTTTGTAAAAGGACTAAGAGAGTAACAATGCTCACTCCAAAGGTTTGTATACTAAATACTGGATTTCAATTTCTTTGAGCAAGGCCCATATTTCAGTCATCCAAGTTGTTGGTGCAATGGATCTCACGATGGATGGTCCATGCACCCAGATTGAAAGATCTATGTACAGAATGTTTAGCCTTTTCTTGATTGACATGTGAACGATTGCTGTGTTTCCCCTTCTGTCTCTGTCTTGGCCACCTATTTGAACTGCTAGGAGTTTTCCTATACTTGGGATATTTGCTGGATGGGTCAGCCATAGTGGTGACCAGCAGCACATCAGCTGTTTTGAATGACTGAAACATGGGCCACACATGTACCAACTGAAAGCCTGAAAGACTGTACAAACATTCCACAGCGTATTGTATAATATGTCATACTGTCTACTGCAGACCATCTGATACAAGGTTTGACAAGTTGCTATAACTATAATATCTGGAAGTTCTAGCAGGACCACACGTGGGAATGAACATGTGCAGTGGCATCTCTACTGCTTGATCACTTCCTTTTGTGAGGAAGAAGGTATACTAGAGGCAGTAGTGCTCCTGGTTTTGTAGCTTGAAAGTTGTACATGTGTTTTTGAAAGTTGTACATGTGTTTGTGAGTATTTACAGTTTAAGAGTCTTCCCAAAGTTGATCAGTTCTTCGAGGTCAAGTTTTCCTGTGTAATTTATACTATTTATCTGATCTATTTTTGGAGAATTATATAATCCTCAGCCTGAGGATATGCATAATGCGTTTCAGTTTGTTCAAAGTGGGACCCATCGGCTAGTGATTTGGGCCATTGATCTAATGGACCTCACTGTGGATTGGCTATGTCTGAGAATACTCTTGGATTGGAACATCCTAGTCATCCAAACATTGCCCTTTTCCAGTGAACTTTCTTTAACCGTCTATCTATAGGAAGCAATGCAAGGGTTTCGGATTGTCCCAAATGAGGAGTTTTGGCAATGGTATGATGCCCATCAGATCTACATTCTAGATCATCAAACCATGGGCCCCACTTGTACATGTCATCCATTCATGCATTTTCACTAGTTCTGATCATTTACTGAGCATTTTCACTACCATTTGTTATCTGTACATTTAATGCATTCACGCTGGGACAATCTTTTAGCATGAAATACATGACTACATTAAGGCAATCTCATTCATGATGTTTTCATTGCATCTGTTCATTCCCATGTTTAATGAATGTTATAATCGCATTTATCTAATGCAGATCTTGACAATGTGTGGAAAGTGAAACCTTTGCTGGATGGGAATGCTATCATAAATGCTCTGCAAGTTAAGCAGGCAGGGCCTGAAGTTGGGGAATGGGTAGGACACTCAGTTCTTTGCCTGGAACCCTGGTTCTAAAACTTGAAAAGACTCTACTTGACTCGACTCAATCAGATTTATGGTCAAGTCATCCTAAAAGTAGACTTGGTGAAAGACCCAGTCGACTTGACTCGACAATTGAGTCGTCTTGTTTTTTCTTTAAAGGGGAATTTTGAACTTGAGAGTGTGTACGGTATACTGTACTCTCAGTTTGTTTTGTATACTCCTTTTTTTTTTTTTTTTTTTCTGCAGGCGTGGCTCCATGATTACGTTATCCAAACTGTTGATATTATGGTTCCCAGTCTAAATGTCCATGCTCAAAAAAAAAAAAAAAACCCAGATGTTAAAATCCTAACCATAAAATCAGCGGTGAGAAAATGGAAGCTTGAGAAATGAAATACAGGAACAGTCAACATTCAGTCCCAACTGGAACATTTTTGTTGCAAGGACATCCATGTTGAGGCCCGTTGTACTAACAGTTTGGATCAGTTAACCACAGGCTGCACTTTTACAAACCGAAATCCGAGCTTACAGTACCTTGAAAAAGTTATATTTTGAAAAAAAAAAAAAAAGTAAACCTTTTTTCCCCAAGGAGCATGACATTCACTGGCACAAAGAGTCAGTATGCACATTATGTCCCATCATTAAAAGATGGTTGGCAGGAATCTCACTGGCATTTCAAAATGCAAATTTTCAGACCCTCATTTTTGAAAATACCTGTTAAAATTCCCTCCCAAATCAGATGGTGGTAGATATGTGCTTACTGACTCTTGGTGCACGTTGCACACAATCTTTCCCTTCTCTTGAAGAAAGGTTTCACATATTTTAGAAAATTCATATTTTTCGTGTTGAATTTTATGAAGCTTTGATCTTTTTTGGGTTTCAAACTATTGGCGAGTCTGAAACTGCTACTGCAGCTGTTAACATTGCCTTGCTCTACAGCATAAAAAAGTGCTCAAATGGCAGCTCGCCCATCCTTCCGGTAATGCAGACGAATGCATCGATTGGATTAGGCAATCTCAAGCTAAACGTGCGAAGCTGGAATGACTCTCAAATCTGAGTTCCACCATGGAGTCCACCATTTGGACCAAGATGGTGCTTTACAGAGATCTGCACCGAAAACTAGAAATGTGGTTTTACGATTATATGCATGGCCCGGCTTGCAACTCATACCTGTTATCTGTCGTCCGATGAGAGAGACTTCACCAGGCAGCTCTGAAGGAGAATTTTGTTCTATCTCACTTTGTTTTTTCTGCATAGTTTGATAATTATCAATTTATTTTTTCATAGTTTTTGTGTTGCCACAATTGAATCTTGCATAAAATCAGTTGTAAAACTAATTCTGATAGACTAATGGCAAATTTCTTTTACAGTTTCTCCCCCCCTCTTTTCTTTGTTGTTTTTCTTCTTTTTGTTTTTTGTTTTTGTTTTTGGATTTCCATGTTGAATGTGTTACTATGTGTTTGGAAAGGGATCTAGTCAGACCCAAAACCTACTCTTGCTTCATAATCATACAAGAGGTGTGAAGTGGATGTGATCCAGGCCTGTTATCAAGTGTGTGCCTGCTGTAGGTGGTCACTTAAAGACAGCCGGCAAAAGGAGACACAAGGTCCACCTGCCATGGCTAAAAGTCTAATCAGATGGTTGGGATACTTCTGATTCGTGGTTATTTAGGAAAGGTTGCATTAGATCTCAGAATGGACGCATCTCAGACGGTCAGACATCTGATTTGGTATGGAAATCCCTGCATGCATTGGACACTCGAAATTTTGCATTTTGAAATGCTTGCTTGATCTTGCCTGATCACCTTGTAACAGAGGGTGATGTCTGCCCAGAGTCAGTGAGCATGAATCAAATTAGTAAAGTCAGCACCGGTAGACATTTGCATATTCACCCTCTATTCGCACTTGGAAGTCAGGTTTATGTGTATCTAGTCAGCAAGCATTTCAAATGCCTATTTGAAAATGCATGCTAAGAATCCCTCCCAACACCGTTTGATCGTTGGGATTCATGTTCTCACTTTCTTTTATGTAATCTAATGGGGAATTGGTAGGCACCCGCACCTCCTGACTTTCAATTGGGAGACTGCTGTTTGAATACAAGTGTTTACGTTCAAAAACTTTCCAATGGCCCACCTGATGTGGTGGACCAGCTGAGTTTTGTGCCAGGTCATCTAGATGGTGAGAGACACATAATGGATAGCTCAGACGTCTAATACCTGTGGCTCATTTGTGTGATTGTATAATTGTAGAACACTGGTTGTGGAATGCCTCACCTATCCTGGGCCTAGACCTGAACCATCCTGGCCAGGAATTTTCTTCTCCTCATATAACAAAGGGGTTGAGGGTTTGGGTGCTTGAGGTGCTTGCTAATTTCAGAGGAATTACAGGGGTTGCCAACCTTGTACATTCATGATCGAGAATGTCAAGCTGGAAAGGGAAATAGCATCGCTCGACTATGGACCATGTAGGAATGGTTGGTTTCTCATTATCGCTGTGGTTGATGGATGTTTAGACTTTTTATTTTAGTTTCTTGACATTTCATGCTTTTAGCGGCTGCAATATATAGCTACTCAAATGTTCAGGGTTTTTCCGTTCCACAAACTGGGATAAACTGCCTATTCACTATAATTCTGTTTTGCAAGCATTGACACACTACTTTATCGTTTCCCATTTTTTCAGCGTATCAAATGGAGAGAATGCAATGGAGGCCGTGTGGCCAGGCATACCTGCTAACATGCATGTCTCAACAGTTTTTGGTCTGTACAAGTAGAGCCGATGGCCAGCTATGTCCAGGCCATTGATCTCTTGGGTCCCACCATGGATGGACTCTCCCACAAAGGTCTCCTCATTAGTATTTCTAACCTTGCAAATAGATGGTTAAAGAGGTGCATCAATGTATCTGGGACATTTCTGGGGGCATGGCACAACAAAACCAGTGGTTTGGATTGTCCGAAGGAGATATTCAAGTATACAGTTCAGAGAGAAGGGATTTGAATGTTATATGTCCTACTTTTCCCCAAAATCAAAGTGTCAAGATGGCCGGCTCAGATCATTTAAAAATCCAAGCCCAAATCCAACCCAATACCAGCACTACTTACGACAGAGTCTTCCAGGGAAGGTGCTCAAGGTAGCCCGCCTCAACTGTCCCGCTACACATGAAACTCCATCCATCTATGGCTTGAAAAACCATTACATGCGTTCTGGGTCTATGATGGATTTGGACAAAAAAAAAAAAAAAAACGAAAAACGAAAATTGAATTAAATCCCCATTCCCACAAATTAGCGTGCATTAAGATATGCTTTCCCTCACTCAACCGTGGTTTATTTAATTTTTTTTTTTTTTTTTTATAATAATGTTCCTTTTGTATTGGTTGGTGGTCCAAAAGGAATTGATTAGCAACAACAGGTTCTTTTAGGCTAACTTAACCGACAACCCATTGAACCAAGAACTTCTACCTTAAGAATAATCTTTGTTTTGGTAGCTTGGATGGTTCCATGGCAGATTACAAGGTAAGACAACCAAGGATTGAACCTTGGTTCACTCACACACATGATGCTGTCTCTACTATTCAACTAATGAACTGAAGATAAGAGCATAGGATGCAATTATTTATGCATACTATAGATCTCTATAGATCTTCCACATCTATATATTACTATCCTTCTCAACGAAATAAATATGATAAAGTATCCACAATGTAGCCTCTGATATATAACAAGGTTGAAACAAAAAATGAAAAAGATTATTAAAAAGAAGAATCCTAGAGAAATGATCAAAACTAGCTGTTGTATCGGTTCTGACGCATGTCATATGTGTATAATATCCAATCCATGCAACAGGTGAGCCACACCATGATGAGCACCTGGTTAATCCACTTATTGGATGGGAAAAACTAGCATGCCAAGTCATTCTTTTGGATGTCCGTTGATAACCAATGATTATGATTTCTATATGAGATCTTTTGGCATCATGGAATTTGAACCTCAACATTTAAATCTTGTTTTTTAAATTCTGAATGTAACAAGACATATATGCGTAACATGTAAGACAATTATTATACCAAACTATTATAAGATATTTTGGAAAAAAATCAAAGCAAGCAACACATAAAAGTGAGTCAACTAATTTCATGATTAATAAATAGTTATATCGTATTTTTAATGGTTGTCTACTATTTTTTCTCTAATATGGATCGCATAATGATCTCATGGGCCTGATTTTGTAAATTCCCTATTGTCATGATGTAAATGCAAGTGAAAGTATCCAAAGGTGTGAATGAATACAAATGTGTTAAAGAGAGGATGAGAGCATAGTTATAGCAAATTATATATATATATATATATATGGGAAAGGTACTATGCGCTCGAGCTGATGGGAACGTCCCATGAGGTCGAGCTGTGTGGGCCCCACCGTGATGCGTTTCGAACATCTACCCCATCAGTCAGATGCACCATTCCATCGTGGGCCTAGGTCTCAAAAATCAAGTCAATACGTTACTTGTGTGGGCCACACCATATACAAAAGTTGAGAGGGGCCGTGCACCATTAAAACATTCCTAATCATTTTTTGGGCCCACTGAGATGTGGTTTGCAAATCCAGCCCATCCATTATGTGTGTCTCACTTGGATGAGGGTTCAGACCAAGTTTCAAATGCATGCAAATTTCAGGTGGGCCCCACCAAGTGCTTTTATATATTTTTGGCATGTCTTCACATGATTTTAGACGGTATGACCCACCTGAGTTTCGTCTACGGTTGATTTTTGGGATATCCCATAATTTAAAGGGGACCCATCAAATGCACGGTGTTGATGGTCGACACGCATCATGGTGGGGCCCACACAGGTCGACCTCATTGGAGCTAATCGTGAGCTCGAGCGCATAGTACCTTTTTCATATATATATATATATATATATATATATATATATATATATATATATATATATATATATATATATATATATATATATTAAGAATTTGCACCCCACTTTTTCACTTGGATTTTAAAAAGGGCCATTTTGAGATTTTTAAATTTAAGTGGGGATTTTTTATTCTTACAAACCCCACATGAGCACTCAAAGCCATAACTTCAATGTTGAAACACATAATGACCACAATATATAATTAAAATCATGGTTTGCAAAACTAGATTTAGTCATTTGTCCCACGTCGACGAGGTAGTCTAGAAAATAAATTTTCTATCATGTTTATATTATATTTGCTTGCATGAAAATTTTGGGAAAAAAAAAAACTCTATTTTCTCCTCTCCTCCTTATTAGGAATATGTTACTAAGGAAACGTAATATGAAATAATCAGGAAAAAAAAGGAAGCTCTGTTCTTTGTCTTCTGCTTCTTCTTTAGAGAAAAAGAAAGGAAAAATAGAAATAAAGCATAAATTCTCCACCTTTCTCCTTCAAATTTTGGAGAGAAAAAAAGACAAAAAAATATAAATAAATCAGTTGTAACTCTTTCTTCTTCAGTGACTAGGGATTATGTGAAAAGTATTAGAGAGAGGAATGGCCCTCAAAATTTACATACTTTTTTTTTTTTTTCACTCACTGCAATTATAAGATTGCACTTGAATATGATCGAGTTGACACAATTTAACTCACCTGAATCAATTGAGTTCCGAAACCTTGAAAACCAAGCCCAATACATGTGCAAAATAGAGCTAGTGATGTAGGACGCGCAATTGGATCAAAAGAAGCCTAAACAGAAGTGAAAGTATTCTATCAAAACTAGGTCGAGTCTTATATATGGCATGATGCAACCGGGCTCTAGGTGTGTCCGGTTCGAAGAAATTTATTATAGATGGGAAGAAATTGTCATTCGAAGTGAGGATTGTAAATCACCCGTAACTTTTGATACGAGTATCATCATGAAACACATGACCTATCGATCTTTATGTAATGATGCTTCTAGGGTCAACTGACTTAAATAGCAGGTTGTGCACCTCCATTTCACAAGAAAATGCACGCTTTTGGTTTAAAATTATGATTTTAGAAAAAAAAATTATTATTTTTAGAATTTCTCATTTTCAATGTATTTCCTTATTATTGTAGTTTCAGGGTTTTCATCTTCTTAGAAATTACTTGAAATGATACTAGGAATGCTCCCGTAAAGTTTATTTGACATTCTTTTTATTGCTATTATATATAAATCTTGTTTTTAGGGAGAGTTCTTACTATTTTGAGTAATTTTGAATTAGAATTTTGGGTCTTTCAATTAACTATTAAAAAATCTTAAAACATTATTCAATAAAATACTTAAAATATTTCTCTTATTTTCTTGTGGCTTTAGAAACTCACCTTGTGTATTCTAAGTTTTAATCACTTGCGGAAGCCGGTGCTCTTTCTCTAATTGTTTCATATTCTTCCAGCATCAACCAGCTTGATTTTCCAGGAATAAGTGACCAGATAAGCAATCAAGACAGGTAAACTTGCCAAGGTACCATGTTGACTTGCTAGGTTAGTGAACTCCCCGTAAGTTAACTAATATAGATGAAATCATTTTTAGGATAAAACCCATACGTCACGGTGGCCCCCGAGAGGCCCTCTCCATTCCTAGCTAGGGACGGGCAGGGTGGTACCTCATCCGCGTCCTCCCATCACATCGTGGGCGCAGCTTCGGTGGGTCCCTGTGGGGACATCTTCATGTATGTGACTTACATCCACGCTGTCCATCCGTTTTGAAAACTTATTTTAAGACATGATTTAAAAAATTAAGCAGATTCAAATCTCATAGACCACACCATATGAAACAGTGGTGATTCACCATTAAAAACTTGGAAACGGACTGGCTACTCCGCTGCCACCGGTCAATGGCTGATGGTCGGTGCTATGTGGCCCCACCATGATGTATGTATTTCATCCATGCTGTCCATCTAGTTTTTCAGATCATTTTATGGTATGAGACCAAAAATTAGTTATATCCCAATCTCAAATGTACAACATTACATGAAACAGTGTTGAATGAGCGTTAACCATTAAAAAACCTTTTAGGGGCCATAAAAGTTTTGGATCAAGCTGCTCTTTGTTTTTTTTTCCCTTAATCTGAGCCTGTATGACCTAATAAACAGATTGAATGTCAAATAAACAGTACAGTGGGCATTAGGAGGATTTTAGTGCTGGATTTCCAATCACTATTGTTTTCCTGTGGTGTGGTCCACTTGAGATTTATATCCTTTTCATTTTTGGTATCAAGCCCTAAAATGATTTGTAAAAATGGATGAAACACCTACATCAAGGTAGGGCCTACATAGCACCGACCACCAGCCACCAGGCCGGTGGCAGGGGGGAGTAGCCAATCCGTTTCCTAAAAACTTCTTCCGGCCTACAAAAGTTTTGGATCAATCTGATATTCGCGTGGTCCCTTCACCCAAGTCTTTGCGATCTTATAAACAGGCTGTCCCTGAGAGGTTTTTAACGGTGGATATTCAATCACCACACTTTCGTGTAGTGTGATCCACCTAAGATTTGGATCTCCTTCATTAATTTGCATCATGCCCTAAAATGATCTGTCATAACGGATGGATGGCATGGATGCGAGATACATACATCACAGTGGGCCCCACATTCAGGGATCCACGAAGCGGCGCTCCCATTGTGATCTTGAGAAACTGATGCACGGTGTGGATTTCCCACGGCACCCCACGTGGCTTCCTACCACAGGAATTTTCCGTGGGAAGGGAGGCGGACAGGGAATTCGCGTACATGTTATTAGACGTTTTACCAGCACCGTTTCTCCGCCGAAAATAACCCGCCTTCCCTTCCCTTCTCTCTTGCATCTCTCTCATCATCTCTGCGGATTTTCGCCTGTCAATCTCGACGGACGGACACTGACAGTTCCTCTCTCTCTCTCTCTCTCTCTCTCAGAGCTTTTCGCTACTGAGTTGAAATGGGCGAAGAAGAAGGAAAGACATTATCAGATAGAGAAGAAGAGGAAGAAGGGAAAGCAATCGATGATGAAGGTGAGTTAGAAAATCGTGGATTGCATCGGAAAAAGCAAAACAAGCAGAAAAGATTACGGTTGGAGAAGGAAGAGTCAGCTGCAGATAGGCGTGGGGTTTGCTATTTGAGCAGGATTCCCCCTCACATGAACCCTTTGAAGCTCCGTCAGATCCTCTCCCAGTACGGAGAAGTTCAAAGGATTTACCTCGCCCCTGAGAGTTATTTCGATTCCTCTCATCTCTTCCTTTCTTTTTCTTTCTCATTGCTTGCTAACCGAATTCTTTCTTTCTTTCCTTTGGTTAGGTATTAAATGGTATGGAAGAAAAGCTACATGCTTGTAGACTGCTAATTGGTGGTATTATTTTTATTTGCTTGACAGATCCTTCAGCTCAAGTGCGTCGTAAGCGGGCGGGTGGATTTCGAGGTCAAGAGTTCTCTGAAGGGTGTGTATATAGCTTTCTTGAGGTTCCTTAGGTCTTTGTTACAGTTTCATCTAGTTCTATGCAAAGTTAAAATACTCAAAACTCAAGTCAGAAATTGATCAGGAGATCTTTTAGGACAACTTGACCAAATTTCCTTTTTGGAAAAATGAGCTGAAAGACCTTTTTTTTTTTTTTTTTTTTTTTCCACCTAGGAAATAGAATAAATTGGAATTTCTTTTCATAAGCTGAAGGGCATTAATTTTGCTCAAATGTTGTTTTTGAGTTTGATTAAGCACTTGACACTCTCCTGAGTACTTTAGCAATGCTTAGGATAATATTATTGTAATACCATGACTTCATTGTAAGGATATTTTTGAAGAACACTACCTGTTTACACAACTCTTCTAAGCCTATTTTAAAAATAAAACCTACATTTTACAACAAAAAAGTACCTTTCTAAAAGATAACATTCTTCTATTTGTGACTATTTGAAACTATAAACTTTTTTCGGAAAATTTAGCTAGTTGATCGTCGCCTTGGTCAATTTCTGAATATCTTGATAAACAGGCGAGTTTATACCAACTTGTTTTGTGGAACTCCAAAAAAGTGAGTACCACAGCTTAGTCTGAGTACCAAGTTTCAAAAAAAAAAAAAAAAGTTTCAAAAATGTGGTTGTGTTGTCTTAATGACTACATATGCGGTTCAAGTAAATTTTGATTATTTAAAAATATTTTTGGGATGTTCTTACAACATACAAGTTCTTGCCATGTATGTCCTAAATGGTGAAAACCCTTTCTTTTTTCAATATATTCATGTTGCATCACCTTTTATTTCTTCCTATTTTTTTGGCATTTCTTTCTGGGAGTTATCAGATTAACTGCTCAGTCTTTATCAGCATATGATGACCTTGTAGTTGTCTCATCCTTTTAGGTGGGTTGAGTTCACCAAGAAAAGTGTTGCAAAGTGGGTTGCAAACATGTTAAACGGTGAACAAATAGGTAAACATTTTAACACTTTGAATTATCTAGTTACGCTTTCTTATTATAATGTGACTTTATATGCTGACCAGCTCCTCATTGCTCTAGACCTAAATCTGCAGTGCTTATTTAAATTTTGGTAATTAAATGGACCAGGATCTTTGTTAGGACTTCAAGTGGAACAACCAAGTTGGTTCATGCTTTTCTGCTATGATCTCAGGAGTTCATATATTCTGTTGTCTGTTGAGGCCCAAACTTTATTTGCTTCTGCAATATTGTAAATGTAATGTTATGAGCCTTTGTTATTCAAAATATATATTTCCTTCATGGAGATGGCCTGTGCTATTAGCATGCGTGAATTGTTGCGAAAGCAAAAATAAATAAATATATAGAATGGTAGTTATCATAAAATGTGCTTTTATCTGCTAACCCTTGTCTTGAAGATTGGAGTACCTGGCCTTTATAGTTGGAACCTATCAGTTGGAGGATCATTATTTGTTTGCTATACTTCTTGTATTCTCTATTGGTATCTTGACATTCATAGTTTATAGGTCCCTTGCATTGCATTTCCTTTTATAGATGGAAGCTCGTGTTTTGCTAGAATGATAACATAGGTATCTCTCACTGGGGGAGTGTCACTGTTGTTGGTAGATTGGAATAATGAGGTGGGATTCCCTTTGGTGAGGGGCTAAAAACAAGAACAAATTCCTCTCGTTATCTCTAAAAAAAAAAAACAAGAACAAATTCCGAATCTAAGGCAATGGAGGAGATGTGCCGAGCTGGTGCAGGAAGGTGGCGCTGGTATTAGAGTCTTAAAATCAATGAATCTTGCTTTGATAGACAAATGACTGTGGAGATTCAGGTTGGAAGAGGAAGGTTTGTGGAGAGATGGTTCTCCAAAAGTTCTTCCTTATGTAGGACTTTGGCAGTGTTGAGAAACATTTCAAGTTTGGCTAACAATTTCAGAGAAGTGGTTGGGCTTTCATTGGGGAATAGACTCATTATATTTTGGGAGGATGCTTGTTTCTTAGAGAGGATGCTAAAATCCTCATTCCTAAGGCTAGCTAATATTGTTGTGGAACTGGGGGTTGTGGTTTCTTGTTGTTTCTCAATGGTGGGTGGTCAAATGGTTTGGGCTTTTATGTGCTGTAGAAATTTATTAGATGAGAGAAGTTGAGGATACGGTTCAGATGCCAGCTATGCTCCAAAGGCAATCTCCGCCATCCATGAATTGGGATTCTTGGATGTGGAGATGGGAGTTGGGGAGATCACGGTTTGATCCATTTCTGTAGCGATTCAATTTCTTGGTGCCATGGGGATGAGGTCCGACAAAGTATATTTGGTCATACAAAGGCCTACACAGTGTTGTTTCCTTTGCTTTGTTGGTTGGTAAGGGTAATTTGTGAAAAAAAGCACATGATCGTTCCCAATGTTTGCATTGTGTGTCTCACTGTGGTGGAGTCCATTGACCACTTGTTCTTGCATTACATTTTCGCCACAATGGTGGTGGGCTACTTCAATCCCTTTCATTGTTATTGGGTGATGGATTGACAAGGAGTTCTTCCAACGTGGCACAGGGTTAGTATAGTAAAAAAGAGTTGGGGAGATCACGGTTTGATCCATTTTTGCAACAATTCAATCTCCTAGTGCCATGGTGATGAAGTCCAATGAAGTATATTTGGTCGTACAAAGGCCGACATAGGGATGTTTCCTTTTCTTGGTTGGTTGGCAAAGGTAATTTGATCACTGTGGATAACTCGCGAAAAAGGCACATGATCATTCCCAATGTTTGCATTACGTGCCTCATTGTGGTGGAGTCCATTGACCATTTGTTCTTGCATTACAGATTTGCCATAGTGTGTGGGACCACTTCTTCAATCTCTTTCAATTTGATTGGGTGATGGATCAATCAGGGAGTTCTTCCTAATGTGTCAGAAGGTTAGTCTAGTAAAAAAGAGAGGATCCGTGGGGCTCTCACTTATGGTTGATCTGGGTATAGCGGAATGAGTGATGATTTTGGAACCTGCTCAAGCTCCCTGGCGAGGTGTTTATGAGCGCTAGATTAGATGTCATAGCTCAAGCCTTCATTCTAACTTTGAATGCTTTTTTTTTTTTTTTTTTTTTTTTTTTTTTTTTGTTTTTGTTTTTTGGGTGTGTTGTCTTGTAAGCCTTAAAAAAAAAAATCTTTTTTGGTCCTCGTTGTTGTAGTTTGATGCGAGGATATCTTGTCCTCCTTTAATAAAATCTTCGTGATCTTTCACCCAAAAAAAAAAAAAAAAAAAAACACAGGGGTATCATTACTCAAAAGAAAACAACATTTTTTGTGCTATTCAACCTAACTATGGTACAAATCGGTACATTGTCTAGCAACCTAAGCTGTTGATCCAATGTGCCCCATCACGCAATGTGCCATGCCCCATTTCCCTATTAGATCATCCTAGCTATCTGATGGAAGTGGACAGTTACAACTAGTGTTCAAAATATTGATATTGCGTTACTTATCGCATCCTTGGGATACAGATGCGTATCGGTTATCGCACAGGATATATCGTTTGTATCAGGTAATTTATTGCCCTTTTTGGGAAACATGGGGAAATATTGGGAATGGTTGAATTTTTCAACGAAACTTCAAGGATTGTTAAAAAAGACCTTAATACACACTTTTAAATCATAACATTTCAAAAAAGAAGTGCACATAATAGGTTTCCTTTGTATAGGTCTTAAGCTATGCGTTGTCTTGCTAAATTAATGCAGCTACATTCAAATTGAATGCATAACATTTAAAGTGTATGTGATGATCATTTCATCAAACACTCCTAAATACTTCAAAATTAGTCTCAATTGATAGCTGGTTGAAGGGAAATTTTGAAAAAAATAAATAAGAAATCATTTTTATTTTTCAAAAATTGACAAGGACTTAATTAATTTTTATATCAACCCCCATACATGCTTGATTTCATGTTTGGAGTGCAATATTGCAAGCAATTTGAGAGAAATTGGGGAAATTTCGAATTTTCCCCAATGTTCCCCAAATTAGACCACCTGCACTTGAATTTTGAAATTAGAGTGTATGTGATGATCATTTCATCAGATACTTCTAAATACTTTGAAATTAGTCTCAATTGACAGCTGGTTGAAGGAAAAATTTGAAAAAAATAAAAATGGAGAGCATGAAGAACCAATGGATATTGAAATCAAAGCTCCAACTCTATGATTTTACATGCAAAACATGAAGAACCAATGGATTTGTAACAATTTGACACCGATTTAACATGATTTCAACAAACAAAAAAATGAAGCACCAATGGATTTGTAACAATTTGACACCGATTTAATATGATTTCAACAAACAAAAAACATGAAGAACCAATGGATTTGTAACAATTTGACACTAATTTAACATGATTTCAACAAAAAATGGGATCGGAAATTGAAAATGCTCACAGGATCGAACATGTGGAGGATATCGGTACAACCTGCTGTGCATTTCGTATCGCACAGGTGGGATACAAGTAAGATGTTCAAAAACGGTTACGTATCGGCCGTAACAGCCGATATGTAACAATAACGGCTGTGACTGTTACGCGTTATGGGGTTGTAACAGCCACCCCCTCTTTTATTTTGCCCGTAACGACCGTTACGGTATCATAACAACTATAGCTACAAGGGCTAAGCGTTTCATGATAGAGTGGGCCTCTAATGTCAAGGATCTTTATGGTCATGATTTTTTCTTTTTAGGCGTGTAGCTGCGGTCTGCCTTCTCAACAGCCCTTCTCTTTGTTTTTGTTTTTGCTTTTCTCTTAATGAAATCTTTTATCTTTCAAAAAAAAAAAAAAAAAAAAAAGGCCGTTACGCGTAACGCTACGGGGCGAAACCCTAAACAAAAAACATACATTTTTTTCTTTCTTTTCTTCATCTTCTTCTTCTTTTTGGGCAAATTGATGCATGGCTACTACTCTGTGCGAAGATTCTTCTTGTCACGCTTCTTCTTCTTCTTCTTCTTCTTCTTCTTCTTCTCTCTCTCTCTCTCTCTCTCTCTCTCTCTCTCCCGCTTTTCAGTTCCCTCTCTCTTCTTTCCCTCTTTTCTTTTCGATTCCCCTCTCTTTCTTCTTTCTTGGAAAAAAATGAATGGACTAACAGCCACGCACTTCAAATTTTATTTTTTTAATGCTTTGCGGTGCACGCAGCACAGTGCACTTGCAGTCTTGCACTGTTTGTTACGTGGGGCCCACCTTAATTTATGTGTAGTATATCCATGCCGTCCATCAAATTTTCATGTTCATTTTAGGACACGATCCTTGAAATGAAGGGATCCAAATCTCAATTGGACCACATATTTGGGATTGAATGCCCACTATTAAAATCTTCGTAGGGCCAACTATAATGTTTATTTTTCATCGAACCTGTTGATAAGGTCGCATAGACCTTGACCTTGATGAAGGGAGAACACAAATAACAGCTTGATCTAAAAAAAAAAGGTCTTAAGAAAATTTTAATGGTGGGAATTAAATCTTTATTTTGTGGTCCGCCTAAGATTTGGATTAGCCTCATTTTTTGGACCATGCCCTAAAATAAGTTGGCAAAAAGGATGGACCACATGGATATACAACAAATGCATTGAGGTGGGCCCCACTTTTAAAGGGATGCTCACTAGTGGTCCACTGAAGATTTAGATCTACCTGAATTTTTGGACCATGCCTTCAAATGAGTTGGCAAAACGGATTGATGGCATGAATATACAAATACATCGAGGTGGCCCGCCTGGCCCACTAGTGGTCCACCTGAGATTTGGATTTACCTTATTTTTTCCAATGCCCTTAAATAAGTTGCCAAAATGGATGGATGACATGGATATATAATACATAATCGAGTGGACCCCAGTACATGGCTTAAAAAATTTATTCATGAGGTACATATCAACTTTAAATTAACCAATTAAAATTTGGGACCATTATTGCTAAGTCACAATCACAAAATTAAATTGTTTGAACAATTTTCACCATTAGTTTGCAGACACATGTTTTTTGAAGTAGGACCATTTGATATTTTTCATTTTTCACTGTCCAATAAATGTCCACCAATCCATTAGTGGGATAAGCGCCAATAGATTGCATTAATTTGAGGCTAGTTTGGGGCATCAAATGGTCCCCAAATAAGCCCCGAATCGACAACACTATTTACCCCAATTTAATTTATTTTTTTTAAAAGATCTATGGGGAAAAATGATATCAAATTGTTAGGTATATGAAAAGTCCCTAAACTCTATATATTGAAATGAAATGTATGTGAGTCACGAAATATGCAATGCACTAGCACTATAAATAAAAGAAAAACTTGAAAATATAAGATGTTTTGGTATTTCATTCATTATAGTAAATTTATATAGCTTTATATAGTTAGAAAACTAAATATAAAAGGTTTGCAGTTAATTCCAGGTTGTCAGGTTCATAAATCCATCAGACAACCCGATATAGCATTCTCACTAAAGAGTGGACTGTTACACCACCATAAACATGTTCCAAATTATAAATGAATGCATATTTAGAATATTTAAAATATTCCAGATTTAAAGGATATTTTTCCATAATTTTTTGACCAAAAAAATAATAAAATTGCACCGTTACACACCCCGTATCGGCCGATACAGGGCGTATCCGTATCGGTAACGGTGGGCACTGTTACACCCACCGATACCGCAACGGAACACCTTGGTCATACAAGATATATTGTTGGATATATCGGCTGATATCGTTGATATTTAAAACATTGGTTACAACCGATGGTGTGAATTTAATTAGGCAAGATAATTCTCTTGGTATCTCACATTCACACATCCACTGTATGAAGGAATTGGATAACCAAAAGGAGGGCCCAAACGTCCAAGTATTTTCAGAGTAAATGCTCAATTGAATGTGCTATGCTTTTCTCTTAAGGCCTGTTTGGGAAGCAGGAAACTGTTTTGTGGAAACAGTTTTCTGCAAGAAGCTACATTTCCACATTTCCAGAAATCATGGGAACTGCATTTTTTCCATGGAAATCTTGCTCGCCAGAAACACTAGAAATTAAATTTCCACATTACAAAGCAAACTCACAAAGTATGCCTTTCCCTTTCCCATTTCTGTCTGTTTCTCTCATTTTGTCTCAACGTTGCAGTCAAAGATGGGCCCCACATCATGGACGGTCCAAATCAGTGAGTTTTCCATCTCTATTATTATTGATATGGCCCTTCATCTGAGCCATTCACCAGATAGTTAGGATTGCCTGACTGATATATATATATATATATATATATATTTATTATTATTTTTTTTTCTAGAGGGAATTGGCAATCAAAGGTGGGCCCCATATGATAGATGGTCTAGATCATTGACTCGACATTTTCTATTGTAATAAATATGGACTATCCATTTTCCTAGGCATCAATTAGATGGTTAGCATCATATGATCAAAGTAACTTTTAAGAGGGATATGCGATGAGGGATGTGCCCCCATGATGGAAGAGTATCAATGATCAAAGCTTCTCTTTTATAATCAATGTGGAGCTTCTTCTTCGTCTTCTTCTTTCTTTTTCTTTTTTTTTTTTTTTTTTTTTTTTTTTTTTTTTTTGTGACACTAATCGGATGGTTAGGATTAGTGTTTTAAATAGCTAATAGCGTGTAGCGTAGCGTTCATCTCTCTGAAGCATGAGGCGTAGGCTACATAGCATGTAGCATAAGGTACATGCTACTTGTAAATTTTTGATCAAGGCTATGCTTTGTCGCACCAAATTAGACTGATTAATAATGGAATTTAACAAAATTTTATGATATTTGGTGCAACTACATGCAACCTGCATTAATAAGAACGTTAAATGATTTAGTATAAATGTAAAGAAAGAGCAATGAAACTGATTTAATATTGTTACTTACATTATTTTACTAAAAGCATTGGAAAGATTAATTACTTCTGTTGAAAATAGAAAAATGTAATGAATTATTGAAACATTAATTGATTTAATGTTGTAGTGAAAAATGACTTGTAATGTGAGCCTAATGTTGTAGTGAAAAATGACTTGTAATGTGAGCTACGTAGCATGTAACGTTGTCTAGGTAGCGTGTAGCGTATGCAAATTATCATGTAGCATAGGCTACACTCAACTTAAGCTATTTTCATGAGCTATGTAGTGTTGACACTACATAGTGTACCGATTTAAAACATTGGTTAGGATCATCCAGTGTTGACACTACATAGTGTACCGATTTAAAACATCGGTTAGGATCATCCAATCAAAGTGATTTTCTGGAAGGGATCTACAATCGAAGTTAGCTCCACATGATGGAAACTCTTGATTACTAATTGAATTTCTCTATTGTAATAAATATGGCATCCATTTTACTAGACATTGATCTTATGGTCAGGATCATTCGACGAAAGTAATTTTTGGGATGGATTAGTAAGCAATGGTGGGCCCTAGATGATGGATGATCCATATCAAAGGTGTTGTGGTGGTTTTAGTGGTGGCGGAAGAGGACAAAAACAAATTTCCATGGAATTCATTACAAAAACAAATAGAGGAAAACAATTTTCATTTCCATGCATTTCCACAGAAAACACAATTCCATTTCCATGAGTTCTACAACATTTCCTTTTCTTGGTTCCCAAATAGGCCCCTAGAGTATTTACCAATATTTCCTTTGGAGTGCTCACCAATGTTAATAACCGCATCTTTAGTAATGTGAAGGTAACATTGGTTAAAGCGGTTAAAAAAAAAATTAAAATTATTATAATTAAGTGGGTTCTTTGCTAATTAGATCCAAATTCCATGGGGTCTCCACCATCTATTGCACAACAATTGGTTATCGGTGGCTAATAGTGAAGCGGTGAGGGATAATGTTTCTTGGTGCATTAGCTTCTTTTTTAGCAAAGTTGAAAACTTCGATTGATCTTCTCAAGGCAACCTCACACCATATGGGATTAGTGGAGTCTTATGGGATGAGAAAGGTGTGACTTGTGTCTTCTGTTTGGCGTGACCAGTGGGTCTCTTGTGATGAACTGTTTATTGTCTATATTCTTCCTTCATAGTGAAGTCATCAATTTTGAAACAAAAAAAAGGAAGAGAGTTCACCTTTGGGTATATTATCTTCTTAGAATGCACTCTTCTTGAAGCCACAAGCCATGTTGTTGTACTTCCATGTCATATTTGAGGTTTTACTTGCGTTTCTTGTGGTTAGGTGGGAAGAAGAGGTCATCATTTTATTATGACCTTTGGAACATTAAGTATTTAAGTAAATTCAAGTGGGACAACCTCACTGAAGAAATCGGTATGTCAACTCCTAACTTGTGTTTTATGAGTGACATGATGTTTAATAGATAATAAGCCTGACAACATGGCGTGTCGACTCTTGACAACTTGAGGTGTTATGCAGCTTACAAGAACGCCGTTCGGGAGCAGAAGCTAGCTCTAGAGATATCTGCTGCCAAGAAGGAGCGTGATTTCTACCTCTCAAAGGTGGATAAGTCTCATGCTCTTAGTTCCATTCGGGAACGCCTAAAAAAGGTAATATTATTTGCCTTACATTCGTAATCATATGCCTGCTTGTCTGCTACTTTGCTTTGTGTGGGGGTGTGTGTGTGTGTGTGTGTGTGTGTGCGTGCGTGCGTGCGTGGCTTGAATTTGTTGAATTCATTTTTAGAGGTCATAATTCATGACCACACATTTCATGAGTTTGACTTGATTAACAATGACAATGGCTTACAATTATTGTGGCACCATCAATGTGTTGAGTTTGTAAAATCTTAGGAGACTAGGGTATGTTTGGATCGGCACTCAAATTCCTGGATTTGTCAATTTTCCAAATTTGTGAATGATGTAATTAATGTGTTTGGTTAGCCTTAATTGTAAATTTACTAACTGGGTGCTAGGTTGGTTGGTGAGTGCAAAGGCTTTCTTTTGCAGGTATCACATGATGTGCGCTTCCCTTTCAATAAATTTGAAGAATGAAGCTACGCTCCCTCCCCTATTGCCTTGTCTCACTCCACATTGGAAATAACATAATAGAAGATTTTTTCATAATCAACATGCACCCTATGGAGTTGCAGTCTTGTTGCGTCTGGCTTTAGACTAGTCTGTGCCTCTGATCTCGATCGTAGTGCTTGATCATCAAGGAAAATTGCAAAAAGAATTTTACTTGTGGACTCTTACCTTGTTTCCATTTTTAATGAATCACTTCATTAATTATTAAAATAAAAAAGAAGCTTGTTGGTGCCTAGGTCACGTAGGAATCTAGAATGGATTCATGATCATTTTTATTGGTGAGATCTACTATTATTGACAAAATTAATAATGATATTTGCATCAATAAAAGATTTGAATGATCCATACATTCAATGTAGGGTTTTTTATATGGTTGAGGTGATGATGAACTTCATTGAGCAAGATCCGCCATAGAATAACCACCCAACCAGGATGCGACTTTTGTCAACATTGACCTCATGTTTTGGTGCATGCTCCTTAAATTTGCCATTGCATAATGTTGTATGGCATATCGACTATTTTAAGGTTTCTCCAACACGTTGATTAGGTCTTTAAGGATATCCTCTTTTAGAGTAATATCATAATGCAATCTGACCTCCAAGTAAGATAAATGTGAGAAAAATTTGACAAATCTCCTAATCTCCATCGAAAATCCAGATGCAATGCATGTTGCCCTCACCTCACTTGAGTTAAGACTCTCGCTATGATATAAGTGGACCTGTATATACCATCTACATAGTGATAGGATTTGAAGATGGTCTATATTTCCTTTAAAAAAAACTCATTGATTGTAATCTACGTATGTAATAGACTATTAGACAACGCTTGATTGTAATCATCCTATGCAGTAGTCTATTACACTGCTCGTGGGAGTTTTGTTCTCTCATTACTGGTCCGCAACTTAGATAAAGGAGGTTTGCATTAGGTTGGTAGCTAGCATTAAACTTACACCATTACTCATCATGAATCCAAACAATATGACATTTCAAACTCATGCTAGGGCATTCCCTTTAAGTTGACGCATTGCATTGGAGCTCGGGTGTAGTGAGAAATGGGCAGGGTTGGCTAAGGCACACTCTAGAAGTGAGGTGCCACAATGCTCGGTTGCTGTGAGAAGTAGGCAAGGGCTACCTTGCGATTATGGGGTGAGCATGGCTAAAGGAGCTAGTCCAGGAGAAAACGATTCGTCTTGCCTCATGGAATATAGGAACATTAATAGGTAAGAGTTTGGAGTTAGCATATACAATGAAATGAAGGAGAGTTAGCAATAGCATAGCTTGTGTTTAGGAGCCCAAGTGGAAAGGGACTGAAACTAGAGAAATCGATGAATATAAACTTTGTTATATAGAAAGGACAATGATAAAAATAGAGTAGGGATGGTGGTAGATAAAAACGTAATGGATAAAGTTGTATATATTAGTTTAATAACTGATTGTATTTTATGCTTCTATTGTTGTTGTTGTTGTTCTTTTGTATATTTGTATATCTTGGTTTCGGCCTTTTTTTTCAATGAAACCTCATCATTGTTATATATAAAAAAAAACTGATTGTATTTTATTAACAAAACTTGTGCTAAGAGAGGAGATAATCAATGCTATTAGTGCATATGCGCTGTAGGTAGGGTTAGTGGATAGAATCAAGAGACAATTCTAGGAGGATATTAATGGACTAATGCAAGGAATTCCGAACGGAGGGAGGATGTTTGTAGGAGTTTCAAGAGGATATATTTACATGTTTATTAAAGATATGTTTAAGGGCGCGGTAAAAAATGTGAGGACCACTAGTGGAGAGACAAGTTCCCAATTATTGTAAGCTTGTTATACTATGAAACTTTTGGGAGAGAGTGACTGACCAAAGACTAAGGCATGAAACGAATGCGTTAGAAAATCAATTTGGTTTCATGCCTGGGAGGTCCACCATTGAAGCTATTTTCCTACTTAGACAATTGATGGAGAAATATGGGAGGGGGGAAGGATCTCCACAGTTTTTCTTGACTTAGAGAAAGCATATGGGTCCTTAGAGAGTTAATTTGGTGGGTGTTGGAAAGAAAGGAGTTTCAAGAAGATATATTTACATGTTTATTAAGGATATGCATGAGGGAGCAGTAACAAATGTAAGGACCGCTAGTGGAGAGACAAGTGAGTTCCCCATTATTGTAGGCTTGCACAAGGGTTTGTCATTGAATGCGTAACTTTTCGCATTGGTTATGGACAAGGTGTCCCGTATCGGTATCGGTTGGCGTAACGGTGCCCTCCAAAATCGATACGGATACGGGGGCGTAACGGCCCGTAATGGCGCAAAAAATTTTTTTTGCCAAAAAAATATGAATTAAATCCGGAATAATCTAAGCATTCCAAATATGCATTCATTTATAAATTGGAACATGTTTATGGTGGTGTAACGGTCCACTCTTTGGTGAGAAGTTGTATCGGACTGTCTGATGAATTTATGAACCAGATAACCTGAATTTGACTACAAAATTCATATATTTTGTTTTCTAACTATCTACTATCAATGATAGATATATTAGAATGAATGTAATATGAAAATACCTTACATTTAGGTCTTTGCAATTATTTTTGAGGGCCAAAATTCATGTGTAAATAGAAAAAAATATTAAAAAAAATATAAAATGACACCCCAAATATGTAAAATACACATTAACATGTTCTACTATGATTAACACATCATATGGCATCATTAAAACAACAAAAGAATCATTAAAAAATGATTTTTCGAATTTTCAAAAAAAGGGCCAAAATAAATGCGTAAATAGAAAAAATATAAATAAAATAAATAAAATGGCACCCCAAATATGTAAAATGCACATTAACATGTTCTACTATGATTAACACATCATATGACATCATTAAAACAACAAAAGAATCATTAAAAAATGATTTTTCGAATTTTCAAAAAAAGGGCCAAAATAAATGCGTAAATAGAAAAAAATATATAAAATAGCACCCCAAATCTGTAAAATGCACATTAACATGTTCTACTATGATTAACACATCGTATGACATCATTAAAACAGCAAAACAACTATTAAAAATTGATTTTTTGAATTTTAAAAAAAGAGGCCAAAATTCATGCGTAAATAGAAAAAAAATATTAAAAAAATATAAAATGGCACCCCAAATATGTAAAATGCACGTTAACATGTTCTACTATGATTAACACATCATATGGCATCATTAAAACAGCAAAAGAATCATTAAAAAATGATTTTTCGAATTTTCAAAAAAAGGGCCAAAATAAATGCGTAAATAGAAAAAAAATATATATATATATATATATAAAATGGCACCCCAAATCTATAAAATGCACATTAACATGTTCTACTATGATGAACACATCATATGGCATGATTAAAACAGCAAAACAACTACTAAAAATTGATTTTTCGAATTTTAAAAAAAGGGGCCAAAATTCATGCGTAAATAGAAAAAAATATAAAAAAAAATATAAAATGGCACCCCAAATCTGTAAAATGCACATTAACATGTTCTACTATGATTAACACATCATATGGCATGATTAAAACAGGGAAAAAATCATTAAAAATTGATTTTTCAAATTTTCAAAAAAAGGGCCAAAATAAATGCGTAAATAGAAAAAAATATAAAATGGCACCCCAAATCTGTAAAATGCACATTAACATGTTCTACTATGATGAACACATCATATGGCATGATTAAAACAGCAAAACAACTACTAAAAATTGATTTTTCGAATTTTAAAAAAGGGGCCAAAATTCATGCGTAAATAGAAAAAAATATAAAAAAATATAAAATGGCACCCCAAATCTGAAATGCACATTAACATGTTCTACTATGATTAACACATCATATGGCATGATTAAAACAGTGAAAGAATCATTAAAAATTGATTTTTCAAATTTTCAAAAAAAGGGCCAAAATAAATGCGTAAATAGAAAAAATATAAAAAAAATATAAAATGGCACCCCAAATCAGAAAGCATGCACATTAACATGTTCTACTATGATTAACACATCATATGGCATGATTAATACAAAACAACAATTAAAAAAAGTTACCATTATTCGAACGGCCGTCACCGAATATTACAGCATTTGGGCCGACACGACCGATCATGAACCGATTTGGCATTCCTTGGTTATGGATGAGTTAATGAGGCATTTGCATGAAGAGCTTCTATGGTGTATGTTGTTTGCAAATGACATAGTTTTGATTGACTAGATGAGGGAGGATGAAAACACAAAGCTGAATCCTTTAGAATCTAAAGGATTTAAAATTATTTGGACTAAAGCAAAGCATTTAGAGTGTAATTTTAGTAACACTAGGAGTGAAAGTGAGGAATTAGTTAAGATTGCTGGCCAAGAAGTTTCCCAAAATGACCACTTTCTATACCTTGGGTCAATAATTCATGAGAGTGAAGAGATTGAGAAGGTTGTTGCCCATAGAATTCAAGTTAGGTGGAAGAAATGGAGATGTGCCTCAGAGTTTTATGTGATTGTTGTGTACCACTCAAATTGTAAGGGAAATTTTATAGAATAGCTATTAGACCAGGTACACTTTATGGGACAGAATGTTGGGCAGTTAAGGAACAACATGTTCATAGGATAAGGTCGCTGAAATGAGGATGTTTGAGATGGATAATTGGCAGGAAAAAGACTAGGATTAGAAATGAATGTGTTAGAAGGAACTTAGGATTAGCACCAATAGTTAATAAGATGAGACAAAGTAGAGTTAGGAGTGACTTGGTATAAGTTGAAGGTCCTAAAATGGCAAGGGGAAGGCCCAAAAGGACATGGATGTAGTAAGAAAAGGCTTGATGACCTATGAGTTAATTAGAGGCAGAATGTAATGCGGAATAGGATTAATGTAGCTGACCTAAATTAATTGGGATAAGGCTTTGATGATGATGTTTGTATCTCCCTTTTTTTAAAAAAAAAAAATTATTTTTTTCTCTCTTTTCTTTTCCTTCATTTATGTGATGAAAGTCATTTGATAGAAGGGGCGGCAATGGGGTGGGCTACTCGGCCCTGAAGGGCCCATGCTTGGGCCATTAAACTTGGTCCGAGTGCTAGGCGTGGGCTTGAAATCTTGGCCCGATGTTTGGCCTGGGCTGGGCTAGGGCCAATGGTGAATAGCCCAGCTCGTTACCCTGTGTATACTCTATAGTACATAGGTATTAATAATATAATCCTATATAATTATATGAAGAACTTTGGAACTCTAGAAGAGTATGGTGCAGGATATATAGGCACTTTTAAACTGCCCAAATTGTGGACCCCTATTGGTCTGTACATTGATGCACTCATGTAAGTCTATGCCTAAGGTGGATAGTTGTAGGCATACTATTGGTCATGAATGATCTTCTTTGACACAGGTGTGGCACAAAAAAAAGAAAAAGAAACCTTGATACTTAGCAAGCGCATGATGATTCATGAACATACTCCAATTGTAAACCAATTGTACATGTAGCATATATGTAACTAATCTCTAACTTGTAGGGCTGGCCCTGGCCTGACCCTAATCCGGATGTGCCTGGCCTAGCTCTCTAGGGCAAGGTCCTGGACCGGGGTCACTTTAATCTGCAGGGCTTAGGGCTCTAGGGCTGGGCCAGGGCCAACTTCGGCCTAGTCCATTGCCACCCCTATTTGATAGTGGGTGGATATGTCCGCCCATGAGAGAATGCCAAGTTACTTCATTTGATGATTATATATATATATATATATATATATATATATATATATATATATATTGACATGATTGATTGTATGCTACTGTATACAACACAGAAGCAGAAGGTTCAAGAAGGCTCGGAGTCAAATGCCAACACCGCAGTGGACATTCTGGAACCCAAGGTTATTCGTCAATTCAAACAAACACGGCCAGTTGTGGATACTGCCACCAAGAGCAAGCGGAAGCTCTCAAAAGACTTTTTGGCTGGGGTGAGTCATCTCCTTCTGTTTAGGCTACATTTGGATGCACAAGTAAATTGAATTGCGAGCATTCAGTTTAATCGAGAGTAGACGAGAAAAAAAATCAATTACATTTCTTAGTATTGATGATGTGGAAGTAGCCCTCAAATTGCAGCAATGTTTATTTCAAGTAAAATTTGAAACTAACACAATTGCAATTTGGAGAGCCCATGCAGGAAATTACAATCTGGTTATATCTGCTCTATTAAACTGACTATTGCAATTCAGTTTGGTACTGCAAATCTGATTTTGCTTAAAACTCTAAAATGATGCAATGTCACCCTGCAGATATTTGGCGGTTCCTCATCGTGAATAATGTTTGCTTGGGAACCAAAGGCAGTAACTGAGGTACGCCTATATAGAAAATGAAGACTGCTCATTGTATTTTTGTTAGGGTAGGAATTGGGTCTCTTTTTCAAGCATTCTCACCTGTAGCGTCGGAGTTCATGTTTCCCAATCGATCGATGTCCTGTCATGTCACTGAATTTTCCTTCTTTCTTCTTCAGCTGTTGTAGAGAGGATGATGAGTCTCCAATGTTGTTTATAGCATTACATTCATGTTTGGCGGATTGTTGATTTGAGTAATGAACATGTGGAAATTATTACATTGAGATGATGGGAGCCTTTGTCCATAAAGAATTACAATTGAGGATTGTTAAAATTCTTCGAGTGCCAAACACGAGTGTACCACCTGTAATCCATACACGCCCGAAAATCTGGCAGGTCCATTTTTGGGGTGGGCCACACATGAACATGGGAGATGGATGGTTGGAAAAATGACATAATTCAACGCACCCGTGTCAGTCCCATGATGAGTGGGCGCTTTGGTTTGTGTCAGTCACATAATGCAGCAGATTTAGCATTCCTCATCACTGGATGCATCAGAATTTTCAGAACTTACCAGTAAATACGTGACAGGACAACTACTATGAAGAATCGTGCAGCTTATGTATGCCGAATCATTGCGTATGATTGTTTGGTCAGCGTTGATTAGTGGTGATAGCTGGATTCTGATCTGATTTGTTTTGTTCTTCAGGGATTGCCAGTTGAATGTGGATTGCTTGCTGTGATCTTGTTACCTGCTCATTTGGAAGCCAACGATCATGAGTGTTTTTGGCTGTTGCTTTTGGGGCAATTGCCGGAATATCTTCTGCATCCATTTGTAGTTATTGTCTATTGATCACTTCATTTGTATCGTTTGATCTATTAAATTTTGGATCATGGGCATTTTGATGAGGCCCATCAGTTGGACAGCCAAGATAAGGTCTACTAGGTTGCACTTTTCAAATATGATGAGGGTATGCCCTTGTAGCATGGGCACATAGAAGGTTATAATCACCCAACAGTCCATGATTTTGGAGAATCTGCAGTTTTCTTGGAGCCGTTGATTTGGTCATCCAGGCGAGGATCCTTAATCTATGCTGTACAAAGTAAGTAAGTTTTCACAAGTGGGCCTTTGATGGGGTAATCTGGACCATTGGATTGTCGTGTGTTTTAGGAGTCTATGCACCAAAAATCTCCTGGATAGAGGCCTAGAAAATATAGTTGACAAAATAAATCTAATTCCAGAGATTTAGTAGTTGCGATATTCCAGTCATGGGTTTTTGCACACGTGCTCCATCCATGGTGGGACGCAACATACGGATGGTTTGGATTACTCAAACAAGGGACAACTTATAGGAATGGAAATACGAGTGTATAATGGAAAGCTTTTGGCGGACGATCAATCTCTGCCCTTGGATTTCTTGGATGGGATCCATCTTTTGCGTGGTTTTATGATTCAAACCAATGATCTTGGGGAAATTACGATGGTTGGGGCCACTTTTCAAGTAGAGTGACCCGTACATTTTTAATTCATAAGTTACTTGTGGCAAAACGATGCATCAATCTAAGCCGTCCATCTGATGTTGTCTATAATGGGTCGTGTATGGTTAAAAAATCACACGTGTTAGACACTCCTATCCGTCAGTTCTATTAACTTCGCATACATGAATGCGGACCGTTGAGTATGTGTTTGTTAGGCTTTTAAGGCCAGGTAGATGGGCAGGATCATCTTTCGGATGTTGATTTGAGCCATTTCCAGTCCATAGTAAAAACACATTAGATGGATATTTCGGATTGACAGATTGGCACGTGAGATGGGTCGTATGTTGAGCTAATCTACAGCGGTAACTGATGTAGTTATCAAGCTTTCAAGTACACATATATGAGATCCTGGCCATACGCTAAAAATTCTACCGCTGAGATGATCCTGGCCATCGATTGGAGGTTTCTTGTCCATTCAATGTTGACATTGGTTGGATCTTTCCCTGACCACCTGTTTGTAACCATCAGGAGCCCTCCAATCAACGGCTACGGTAACCTCAGACCGGTTCTAGGGGATACCCCATTCACAGTAGGGCCTAATAGATGAAGGGTCCAAAGCTAGTACACGTGTTTACCGCGTGAACAGATCTTGAACGCTCGATAACTAGGGACGCCGATTGCCTACTGACGCTGCCAGTAGTGAGGTGGCTACTGGTCAGTGCTCTATGGGCCCCACCAAGATTTATGTGTTCCATCGACTCTGTCCATCCATTTTTCCAGATCATTCTGGGTTGCAAACCCAAAAATGAGGCACATGAAAATCTCAAGTGGACCACACCACAAGGAAACTGTGGTGATTGAACGGACACCGTTAAAAACTTCCTAGGCCCACTATAGTGTTTATTTTCCATCCAACCTTTTGATTAGGTAAAAAAGACCAGGATATGGGAAAAATACAAAAATCATCTTGATCCTAAACCTTTGTGGCCCCCAAGAAGTTTTTAATGGTGGGAGTTCAATCAACACTGTTTCCGTGATGTGGTCCACATGAGATTTGGATCTACCTCAATTTTTAGCTCAAAACTTAAAATGATCTGGAAAAATGGACGGAGGGAGTCGATAGAACACATATATATCATGATGGCCCCACAGAACACCGACCAGTAGCCAGTCGCTACTGTCAGCGTCAGCATGCGATCCGCGTGGGAGCGGATTAGCCGTTACCTGGGTAACAACTTAGCGGGTGTTACCCTGACCGTGTGGGGCCCACCTTGATGTATTTTTTGTACATCTAATCTGTCCATATGTTTTTTCATATTATTTTAGGATGATATCCCAAACCTTAAGAAAATCAAAATCTCAGGTGCACCATACCACTAGAAACAGTGATGAATGGCAATTAAAAACTTTTTGCGGGCCACAAAAGTTTTGGATCAAACTAATATTTCTATTTTCCTTTCATACATCTCTTATTGACATTATCAAAAGGTTGGATGGAAAATAAAGATTACCAAAATCTTACGATGGGCCCTTTGGAAGTTTTAATGGTGAGCACTCAATCAACACTCTTTTCTTTGGTGTGGTCCACATAAGATTTGAATGTTCTTAAATTTTTATACAAAATCCTAAAATGGGCTGGAGAAACGTATGGACGGCGTGGATATACGAAAAATTATCAAGATGGGCCCCACCTGTTACCGGGTAAAACGTAATCCACTCCCAATCTGCCTCTGATTACTAGTAGTCCAATACAAATTCTTCCCACCTTATCACGTCGCGAATTGCAAGCGTGGACCCACCTATGACCATGGAGAACCGTTGGATAGAGAGATGCCCTCTATGGATCATACGTGGCCCCAATCCATCCTGATTGGAAGATCTCAACCATCCAAATAGGTCGTGCAAAATTTACCTAGGACCATTTTAGTCTTACCAGCAATTTCGCGAATCCTTATATATATTCAAAGCCTGTGATCATCCAACCAAAGAAAATTTTGAATCCCTGTGCATCCCTTCATCAATCATACTGTCCAAGTTCAACGGTAGTTAGCCGTGATCATAGATGGGCCCACTTGAGCTCCACGTAGGAAGTTGTACCATAACGACCTGATTGTCTACAACACCTGTTTACCCAAGTTTTGTACGGTCCATCATGTTGTATATGTAAAATCAGCTCCGTCCATCAGGTGAGGAACCATTATTTGGACGTGATATAATAGATGAGACTACTTGAAAAAATTCAGGTGGGCCACACCAATGGAAACATTGTAAAATTTAGTTCACACCGTGTGGCCCGCCTGAGTTTTCTAGTAAGCTGATTTTTATATTCTTTCTTCACTCTGGTGACTTAGACCTGATTAACGGGTTTGATGATAGATAAACACTATGGTGACCCCACACGCAAACCAATGGTTGGCATACCATCCTCATTTTTCCATTTGGTGTGGCCCATCTGAGTTATGTATTTAAATGATTTTTGTCCATTGGCTCTAAAATCAAGGATAAAACCTGATAGACGGAGTAGATTTTACCTCTACAACATAGTGGGCTCTACATACTGGTTGTTTTCGCCGCGGAGTTGTTGTAGAGGAGCACAGTCCTCCCTCAGAAAGGACTACATGCGTATATGTAAAAATCCTTCCACATAAAACTCTTTTAAGATCAGTTGGCTTTCAGGAAATTTCAATATTCCAATCTGCCCTATTGAAAAAACAAGGAAGAAAGAAGAAAATGTGCTGCCCGTGTAAGTTTTTGTTGCTGATCGTCCTGATGATAATCTTATTGGGCCTTATTTTCGGTTTCAATATCAAGCATTGGATCAACCTCATCAAGCAATCCATCCATCATGGACACTGAGGGTGTGGGCATGTTTGGATGTTCAAAGAAAATAGAAATTGCAAATTGTTCTTTTTTTTTTTTTGGTTCAACCTCATCAAGCAACCCATCCATCATCAACCTCATCAAGCAATCCATCCATCATCAACCTCATCAAGCACTGGTACTTTTTTTTTTTTTTTTTTGGGCGCTACATGAGATTTTTTTTTTTGCTTTTGCTTCTACATTTAGTTTCATCAGGAGTTTAATGTAAGGTGAAAATTAAGTTTGTGAATTGATCTAGATGTTTTTCTTGGTACATTATATTAGACTAAATGGTTGCGACGCATGTGTGGCCCACCTGAACAATGATTTGGACCGTTCAAATCATGGGCCATAATTTGGTTTGAGCATAGGTAGAGTGCATTATATATATATATATATATATATATATAGATGGGAAAAGGTACTATATATATAATAATAGCAAGCGAAGTCTACCCATATCTTGCTTGAAAGAAATTGATTATGATGTTTGCGTAATAATTACTTTTTAAAATGGAACTTTTTTGTCGCCATTTAAATATATGGTGAAACTTTTCATCATAAGAAATAATCTTCCGTTTTTTTCTTTTCTTTTTCCACGGTTAAAACAGGCCACAAAGTATTGAAATCAACACTATCTTATATTTAGCTGACTATATATATATATATATATATATATATATATAGAGAGAGAGAGAGAGAGAGAGAGAGAGAGAGAGAGAGAGAGAGAGAGAGAGAGAGAGAGAGAGATGCTCACCTGCACACCTTTGCACACGTGTCATGGTCGTCTAATCCAAATGGTCCATATGATGCAGCTTCTGATGAAACCCAAGAGACTAATTTTCACCCCGATCTAAAACTCTGGTGGGCCATAGCAAAGAGATGCAAATCAAGGAAGGAATCTGTTTTTTTTTTTTTTTTTTTTTCCATGGCCTAATAAAGTTTTGGATCAAAGTAAAAGTTGGGGCCTAAGGGTTTCATGGGGTGGCGCATCACGTGGACTATTTCTCGTAAACGAAATGAGTCCGACTCAGTCAGACCAGTTTCAGTCCCCAGCCGAGCTCCACTCAAATGATTAGGCATTCTATGATATGTAGAAAAATAAATAGACCTTTTGTTCTAGTTTATTTTCATTGCATCATTATAACAGGCTAATCATGCTAGATAAGCTGAAACACATGGATTAAAGCTACCAAAAGATGGAAATGGCGAAGGAGAAAATGATGGATTTCCCAGAGAACATTCCTTTGCTGCTGCCTCATTAATGTCCCGCTTTATGGCAGGCGGTGCGTAGGGTGCTTTGTTTAAGATCCTGCAATGTGCATACACCGATATGTTTGTCAACCCAAGGAAAATCTATCAAAAATTTAGTCTAGATTATGAGTGAAATTGAGATTAATTCGAGCATAATGCGTGTATGAAGAATCTGCATTTTGTGTTTGCTTTACTATTGTGCGGTCATGATTGAATGGTGTAGATTTGTGGGGTCCACCAACTGATAATTGAATGTTGATTATTAGTGTATTTCATTTTCATGCCAACAACCCAAAGGCTATAGTTGTCCAATTAAGGAGATTTATTATTATTATTATTATTATTTTTTGGGCATGGTCCATCCATGAAATCACAAGCTCAAAGGTGGTAAGGTAATGAGCTGAGACTAATAAAATCGTGATTTAGTTCTTACCTGTTTCGACGTTTCTCAAGGAACCGTTGAAGTGAATTCTTTCTTGCGATCGGAAGGTCTAGCAAAACAAAACAAATGTAATCCTAGTTCAGCCACATGATTTGATCTAATGTGGATTTACTATGATGGTTCGATATGTGGGGCCCATGCCGATCAAATGAGAAAATTTCTTTTAATGATTTTGCGATGATTTGGAGTGTTTTTAATTTTATCTTCTTCAGAAATCTTTGATAGAATCCAAACAAGAACATTCAAGAAAAGAAAATATATGGAGAAAAGAAACATCACCAGCTTGTAACTTGCAGACCGATGGTAACGAAAGAGAGCGAGAGGGAGGGTCGACAGCTGCATGAGCCGTCGGCATTTTTGGGCTGGCAGAACTCCCTGAAGAGCTTTCACCAGCAAGAAGCATGATTGCTTGGGCCTGCCATGATGATATACTTGGTTTACAAAGCTTTCACTTGGTAATTTCACATGCAATGACATGCTACACATCGTATGTGTCCACTAAGTGGGCCCCACATTGCATAACCATGCGATGATCGGACGGTGATGCAGACGCGATAGGTGTGGATGATAGGATTGCGTTTGGATGCTCCATTGGATTGGATTTGTTTTAGTTCAATAAAGTTCAAGTGGTCTAAGTTGGCCACTTGGATCAGTTCACATTCAATGAATTGCAATTCATTTTGATTGAGCATCCAAACGCACTCAAGTTATGTTATTCCACTTAGTATTGGAAAATCCACTACAGTAAAACACTAAAATGGCACACATGCTTATGTGGCGCGCATGTGCGACATACAAGATATTCTTGGGATGGGCCAGATCCTTGAGCAAAGATTAGGTGGACACACTCATCTAGCTAGTGGGCCTTCTTGGTCGATTAATCTTAATTGTACATTTCTTCACATGTTAATGGCCCACCTAATGAGTGGACTGGTCTGAGTTTTTGGGAGCTGATTAGGTGTTACACCTTAGTGTAGTGGATGTTTCCCTGAACGTGGGCACACCTTGATTTGTGTTGTATATCCAATCCGCCGTCCATTAGTTTTTCAGCTCATTTTAGGTCATGGTTCCAAAAATTAAGCAGATGGAAATCTCAAGTGGACCACACAGTAGGGATTGAATGCTCACCATTAAGAACTTCTTGGAGGCCATAGAAGTTTTGGATCAAGCCTATATTTGGGTTTTTCCTTCATGTGTGACCTTATCAACAGGTTAGATGGCAAATAAACACTGCGATGGGCCTAGGAAGTATTTAGTTGTGGGCATTCAATCACTGTCTTCATTTTTAGGATCATCCCTTGAAATGAGCTGGAAAACTGATGAACGGTGTGGATATACAAAAAAAACATCAAGGTGGGCCCCACGTTCAGGGAAACACCTACTAGGGTAACACCTAATCCACTCCCGAGTTTTTGGGCCAGAGAACATAGGAGTAGGGCCCATCTGATGAAGTCTTGAATCTCGTTTAGGCGCCATGTTGGCATTTGTAAACGTTTATATCCATCTCGGTGGATAGACAGTAAAGTTACCATCCATTAAGCCCAATGCGGCGAGGGAGTAATCTGTATCAGGCATCAGAGCCGTTGAAAAGGCTGACCACTGCTTGAAGATCAATGGGCACAAAAATCAGCTTGACCCAATTTTCAGGTGGGCCACAATGTACCAGAATATAGAAACAATCGATGTCCAATGGATTGAATCAATTTACACGTGTGGCCCACACGATGAGTGTAACAGCCTGACCTTTCATCTCAATGCCCTTCAAAGTTGGGTCAACCTAGCCGGTGGCTCAGATATCACACATTGACAGTACGGTTCAAATGGACAGTAAGATAGGGGTCCACCAAGATGGATGTGGAAAATACTTCATTTTCAGAAACTGAAATAAGAAAAATAAGGTTTCCGTACCTTATCAATGGGAACATCGTCATACACATTGATAGCGCCAGAGTAGAAAATAGTGAGTTGGCCCTTGGATGCCTGATTTTTCATCGTTGGTTCCTCATCCGACCTGATGGACAGTTAATATCTTCAGATTAGAGGCTGGCCTGGTTGCGGGTCGACCCGTTATGGTTGGGCTTTTATATGCCCATGGGTTAGGCACAGGCCTGTTTGCGACCCGATAAATAAATAACTTGGGCCCACACATGGATTTTGTGAATTCCACTCAGGGCCCAGTCCTCGTCCTGAAGTGGGTCCGTTTATTACATCAGCGGAACTAGGCTGGAAATTGGAAGACCCGATTACTTAATGGGCCGGGCCTGAGCATGATTCAAGGGCTCGATTAGTAACAAGGCAATTCAAAGTGTTTTTTTTTTTTTTTTTTTTTTTTTTTTTTTGCAATTTCTTATGTGCATTTTGGCAAGAGGTACAAAGGACCCATCTCTTTGACTGAGCAAATTCAGATACTCATCAACTAATCATGACCGTCCAAAAACTCAAGGAAAAAGGTTTCTACATAATCTTTGATTGGTTCGCGTAGGCAGTGGGGCCCACGGATTAGATCATGGCGCCACTTGTCGACCCAGCTTGCTCAAAGGACCATGTTTAACGGTCCCGACCCAATAGGCCCAACAAGTACAATAAAAAATCCGGGTCCTAAACCTTTTTGGACCCGATATTTACCACCCGAAACTATTTTTCCATCCATGTACTTTCCAAACTCATAAAGAGAACTCCAAGATGAAGATATGAAAATCTCAATAATCTGGCTATAAATTATTAAATGTTATAAGATAAAAAATAAAAATATACAATTTTAGGTACACTTCTTGAGGGACCCATGATCATTTTCATCTTAACCATTGAAAGTAAGATTTAAAACTTAAGGATCTTGTTTGGATACAAGCGAAAATATTAATTTTATTAGGTAAAGATATTATCATATCTTATACCAAGGAACTGTAATTATGGATAAGTCTAATGATTATTTTGTGAATTCATGATTTTCTGTCTATCTAAACCGTTTTAATTATCTTGTCAAAGGGAATCTAATTTCCTTTCGCATATTCAAATACACCTTATCTAACATTTCTAATTGGAAGATTATTTTGGTCGAATATTCGTGCTTTCTTCTAACTTATTTCTATACCTGATAGTTAAAAGACTCGATGAATTGGACACTTTCAAGTAAGTAAAAGCCGAATCAGGTCTGACTAAGTCCGAGTCGACCTGTCTGAGTCTCATTGGACATGTCCGAGTCTTAAAACCATGCTCTAATATAAGTCAATTCTCTCTCTCTCTCTCTCTCTCTCTCTCTCTCTCTCTCTCTCTCTCTCTATATATATATATATATATATATATATATATATATATATATATATATCCAAACACAGAATAATCCAATCGAATGTTTGAGATGGAATTACCTTGTTCCTGGGAGTAACATTTGCTCTAGAAACGAAGGGCGACGAAGTGAACTAATGATGCTTTGTGGTGGAATCAGACCGTGGCATGTCGGCCGCTGCGATTTGGTGAATTCCTCCTCCGGTGGATTGGCTTTGCCCTGGTGCGCTTTGTCCAGGAGATATTTCCTGAACAAGCTGATGGAATGGGACCTGTTGTTCTTCAACTTCTGGTTGCCTGTCATGGGCTGTGGGACATTTGCAGATTCCTTGTCCAAAAATGCAGCCAATGGATTATTGTAACTTCCATGGAATTGGGTTTCTGATGTTTGTTTTCCTGTCTTCATAAAATCCTTGGAAATGCTACTTCCTAGAGACATGGCGTGTGTACCTGTGATCATGTAATGCCACACCTTTATCATACAACCCTATAAAAAGGCGCACGCCCACACAAACACTTGATATTTTCAAAGATGTAGCATTTCCCGTTTGGACATATGTATGGGTTGCCTTTTGGGCCAGGCGATTTTCATTCATATATAGTGGGCCATGTCAGAAGATTGGTCGCAGGTTTCGCAGCCACACACACAAAATATGCAGAAATTCATACACACGGGAGTTCATGTGGTTATGTAGATACATGCTTGCATGTTGCATTTGACTTTGTTACTGTTACATCCTCTTCTGTTACTGTGATATCCTCTTCGTAACGTTCACCTGATAACATCACCCCTTGTATTCAAGGGCTTGATGAATAGTATTGTTGATGTCTTAAATCTATCAATTACAGAGTCTGTCAATGCCATAGACAGACCACTCGATGCTATCGAGTAGATGTCGATGTCATCGACAGGTGTTCGATCCCATTAAAAAATTCAGAAAATCCATATTGGTTATTGGAACATTTTTAAGTGTTGCTACTTGATGACATTGAAGGAATTCGATGCTATCGACAAATCCATCATCGATTGGTTGTCGATGCCATCGAAGGTCCCATCGAGCGCGCGCGCAAAATTGCATAAGTGTAGGGCTTGTTTCCTATTTTAGTTGTGATAGTATGTATATCAGGCATATTAGGGCTTTCTAAATCGTTTCTAATGGTTCAAGAGCATAGTTAGGGCTTGTGAAGTAGATTCAAGGCTTATTTGAATCAGTAAGACTATATCTCGTATAAATTCTACTTTTATAGTGTATTACTCGTTGCTTTGTGCCGTGGTTTTTTTCACAATAAATTTTTCACGTAAAATTTGAATTATTCTTGTTTAAACTTGATTGTGTGATTGCATGTACTTTGCTTGATTCGTCTCAGTGTGCTTCCGCAGTTCCCCAACAAATAGGTGATCTCAGCTACTTAAACTTATTTATTCTGAACTTTTACATTTTCACTACCCTTGTATTTTATGAAAATAAATTTCCCAAAGTATACTTATTTTTGCTACATTGAATTTGATGACGCTCTATTTTAATACGAAACACCTTGCTATTCACATTTCCCAGGCATTGCATTCTGAATTGAGCTAGAGATAGAATGTCTTATGTGATGAGTTTTTTTTGACCTATTGTCCTTTCGCAACTGGGATGCGCAAGTCCTTTCGCAACTAGGATGCGGAAAAGAGTTTCCTAAAACTATAAAAAAGGGTCCCTAGGATTTTTCTACGTATGTTGTGTTGATGAGAGAAATACAAGAGGGCTATCAAAGGTGAGAGAGAGGGAGAAAGAGAGAGAGGAAGCTTATAGAAGGGAGGTTCTGCTCGTTGAGGTTTTTCTACTTTGCAATTTGTATCTCAGCGCTTTTATGTCCTCATAATCGGTTAGATCTCTTCGTTTTCTCTATTTCTCTTATTGTTTATCCACTCCTGCGTGAGTGAAGAAGATTGTAACGTTCTACTTCATAGTGGATTGTTGATCTGGACGAGGTCCCGTGGTTTTTACCTCTTTGAGAGTTTTCCACGCAAAAATCTCTTATGTGTTGTGTGATTAATGCTTTGATTTATTTCATTGCTTTATTATCCATAATTCTGGTTTGTTTCGGGAGGCTAGATCCAAAGGTTTGTGCAAGGCAACCCAACAAAGTGGTATCAAAGCTAAGTTCATTGAATGGGTAGAATCGGTTTTGAATTATGGAAGGTGGCTCAAGGATGATCAGCCTCAATGGTTCTAACTGGACCATATGGAAGGCTAAGATGGAGGACTTGCTTTATTGCAAGGACCTATATTCTCCAATCTTAGGCATATTAGAAAAATCCAAGGATATGACTGATGATGATTGGAAGAAGATGGACCGAAAGGCGGTGGGGTTTATTAGACAATGGTTGGATGATTCCGTGTTTCACCATGTGTCTACAAAAACCTCAGCCGCAAGCCTATGGCTGAAATTACAAGGGCTGTATGAGAGGAAGACAGCCGGTAATAAGATATTTCTGATAAGGCGACTTGTGAATCTCAAGTTCAAGGATGGTGGTTCTGTGGCTGAGCACATGAATGAGGTCAGCAATATAGTGAACCAACTCACCTCTATGAAGATGGTCCTAGATGATGAATTGCAGGTTTTACTATTGCTTAGTTCATTGCCTAACAGTTGGGAGACATTAGTGGTGTCTCTAAGTAACTCCGCGCCAGACGGAAAGATATCTATGGAACAGGTGACTAGCTGTCTCTTTAATGAAGAGACAAGGAGGAAGTCTCAGGAGTCTACTCAACAAGAGGCTCTTGTGACGCAGGAACGGGGGAGAGGAAAGAACAGGAAGGGCGGGAAGGCCCGAGATAAATCAAGAGGCAAGTCGAGTAACAGAAAAGATGTTGAATGCTGGAATTGTAGCAAGAAGGGCCACTACAAGCATGAATGTCGTGGTAAGAAAAATGACAAGAAAGGAAAATGGAAGGAAGATGAATCTGATTCCACTGCAGTCGCTTCAGATGACGACATGGTAGTTATTCTTTCTACAGATCATGACGTATATCTCACGGCTATGAGTCAGGGCACCAACTGGGTGATAGACTCGGGAGCTTCTTTTCATGCGACTCCACGCAGGGACTTCTTCACAAGCTACAAGTCAGGTGACTACGGCACTGTGAAGATGGGAAATTCTGGCGTATCAAAAATCGTGGGAGTCGGTGATATTTGTGTGAAGACCGATGTGGGCTGTACATTGGTTCTCAGGGATGTGAGGCATATCCCAGACCTTCGCCTCAACTTGATGTCGACGGGAAGGCTGGATGATGATGGCTATGAAAGCCGGTTTGCTGGTGGGTGATGGAAGCTCATCAAGGGTTCGTTGATCGTGGGCAGAGGAAAGAAGTGTTACACCCTGTACAAGGCAAGTGTCAGTATGTGCAAGGGTGGGTTGAACGCAGCAGAAGATTCAGCTATTGACATGTGGCACAGGCGTCTAGGCCACATGAGTGAAAAAGGGCTTTAGCTACTAGCGAGGAAGCAGCTCCTTCCAAACGTGACAGGTATGCCTCTTAAAACCTGTCTTGATTTTTTATCAGGGAAACAGCATAGAGTTTCATTCATTAAAACTACTTCTCATTTTAATAAAGTGCATGCATTAGATTTGGTTTATTCTGATGTTTGTGGTCCTATGAGGACAAAAACTTTGGGTGGGGCATTGTATTTTGTTACTTTTATAGATGATGCATCTAGGAGGGTTTGGGTTTATGCTTTGAAATCCAAGGACGAGGTCTTTGGTGTGTTTAAATTGTTTCATGCTATAGTCGAGAGAGAGACAGGTAAATCATTAAAGTGCATCTGTACTGACAATGGTGGTGAATACATTGGCGACTTTCATGAGTACTGCAAGTCCTTGGGTATACGGCATGAACAGACGGTTCCCAAGATCCCCCAGCATAATGGTGTAGCTGAGCGAATGAATCGCACCATTGTTGAGAGAATCAGATGCATGTTATCTCATGCGAAATTGCCCAAGACGTTCTGGGGAGAAGCAGTGCACACGGCGGTGTATTTGATAAACAGGTCTCCATCAACCCCATTGAATGGAGAAGTACCTGAGAAGGTGTGGATTGGACGTGATCCATCATACAGTCATCTCAGGGTGTTTGGATGCAGGGTATCCGTTCATGTACCAAAGGATGAAAGGTCTAAGCTCGATATGAAGATCAGGTAGTGTGTGTTCTTAGGGTACGGTAATGAAAAGTTCGGTTATAAATTGTGGGATCCGACCGAGAGGAAGCTCCTCAGGAGCAGAGATGTGGTTTTCTTTGAAGATCAGTGTATAGAAGACATTGGTAAGCCAGAGAAGAACCAACCTAGTTCAGGTGAGCTAGAGGACACGGATCCGGTTACTCCTCCCGTGGTGCCTGATGACGGGGGAGTACAACAAGGTGCAGAGGACGAGAGAGTTCCTTCAGAAGATGGACTAGGGGAGCAGCCCCCACTTGATCCACTGTTGAGCCACAGGTGAGGAGGTCATCTAGGGATAGACAGCCGTCCAAGAGGTACTCGCCACATGAATACATTATGCTAACTGATGGGGGAGAGCCAGAAGATTATTCTGAGGCCCTAGCCGACGAGCATAAGGAGGAGTGGTTGAAAGCTATGCAAGAGGAGATGGAATTCTTGTATAAGAACCACATCTATGATATGGTGAAATTGCCTAAGGGCAAGAAAGTATTGAGCAACAAGTGGGTGTTCAGAAAGAAGATTGGGCAGAAGAATTCACAGACGAGGTTCAAGGCCAGACTTGTGGTGAAAGGTTTTGGTCAGAGGAAAGGCATAGACTTCGAGGAGATATTCTCACCAGTGGTGAAGATGACATCCATACGGGTGTTGCTTGGGTTGGCGGCTAGCATGGATCTGGAGATAGAGCAGTTAGATGTTAAAACTGCCTTTCTCCATGGTGACCTGGAAGAAGAGATCTACATGCACCAACCAGAGGGGTTCGAAGTCAAGGGCAAGGAGCATATGGTGTGTAGGTTGAGGAAGAGCTTGTATGGGCTGAAACAGGCTCCACGGCAATGGTACAAGAAGTTCGACTCGTTTATGTTGAAACATGGGTATTACAGAACGGAGTCGGACCACTGTGTGTTCACGCGCAAGTTCTCAGATGGTGATTTCTTAGTTCTGCTATTATACGTTGATGACATGCTCATCATGGGAAAAGACATCAAGAAGATCGACAGGCTGAAACAGGAGTTGGGAAAGTCTTTTACGATGAAAGACTTGGAGCCCGGCTAGACAGATCCTAGGAATGGAGATAACCCGTGACAAGCAGCGGGAAGCTCCGGTCATCACAAGAGCGGTATATTGAGAAAGTCCTGAGCGGTTCAATATGAATGCAAATGCCGGGCGGCAGATACTAACTAGATGGTCACTTCAGATTGAGTGACAGGCAGTGTCCCAAGACGAAGGCAGAAGTGGAAGAGATGCAGAAGATACCCTACGCGTCAGCGGTAGGAAGTTTGATGTATGCTATGGTGTGTACACGCCCAGACATAGCATATGCGGTTGGTGTTGTTAGCCGGTTTCTTACCAATCCTGGTAAAGAGCATTGGACAGCGGTGAAATGGATACTGCGGTATCTAAAAGGCTCATCCAGGTTGAGCCTATGCTATGGTGACGGTAAACCTGTGTTAGAGGGCTACACAGATGCAAATATGGCAGGTGACATAGCCTCCAGGAAGTCTACATCGGGGTTCATGTTCACGTTTGCAGGGGGAGCGGTTTCTTGGCAGAGCAAGCTACAGAAGGTCATAGCATTGTCAACTACAGAAGCTGAGTACATTGCAGTTACAAAGGCATGTAAAGAGATGCTTTGGATGAAGAGGTTCCTACAAGAACTTAGCCTGAAGCAGGAGGAGCACGTGGTCTTTTGCGATAGTCAGAGTGCTATACACTTGAGCAAGAATCCAAGTCAGCATTCCAAGTCAAAGCACATAGAGATTCGGTATCACTGGATCAGGGATACTTTGGAACAGAAGGTGTTACAGCTTGAGAAGGTCCACACGGACGATAATGGGTCAGATATGATGACCAAGGCCTTGCTTAAGGGCAAGTTTGAGGTTTGTAGAAACCTGGCTGGCTTAAAGAAGGTGAATCCCTCTTGGGTCAAAAAGGGAGAGATTCGATGGATTTTTTTGACCTGTTGTCCTTTCGCAACTGGGATGCGCAAGTCCTTTCGCAACTAGGATGCGCAAGTCCTTTCGCAACTAGGATGCGGAAAGGAGTTTCCTAAAACTATAAAAAAGGGTCCCTAGGATTTTTCTACGTATGTTGTGTTGATGAGAAAAATACAAGAGGGCTATCAAAGGTGAGAGAGAGGGAGAAAGAGAGAGAGGAAGCTTATAGAAAGGAGGTTCTGCTCGTGGAGGTTTTTCTACTTTGCAATTTATATCTCAGCGCTTCTATGTCCTCATAATCGGTTAGATCTCTTCGTTTTCTCTATTTCTCTTATTGTTTATCCACTTCTGCGTGAGTGAAGAAGATTGTAACGTTCTACTTCATAGTGGATTGTTGATCTGGACGAGGTCCCGTGGTTTTTACCTCTTTGAGGGTTTTCCACGCAAAAATCTCTTGTGTGTTGTGTGATTGATGCTTTGATTTATTTCATTGCTTTATTATCCATAATTCTGGTTTGTTTCGGGAGGCTAGATCCAAAGGTTTGTGTAAGGCAACCCAACATTATGATCAAGGACTGATTTGATTGGATTGAACTCGTTTCTCATGATCAATCCTTTTGGTGGTTGAAACAACTCTAGAGGACTTTCACAAGCTCATATCTTCTCATAAAATCAGATCCTAATCCTTTCATCTAGGAAAGATCTAGATGATGTCCTCAAATCTCCAGTTAGAATCTTTAAAGACCAAAATACTACGTGAGAACTATGGCTGTGATTCAGGAGGGTTGGGTTGGTTTGAGATTTAACACGAGCCTAATCCAACCTCAATATTAGGAGTTGCCCTAGGCCTGAACCATGCATGTCCTCATGTCATCATAAAAGTTACTCCTTGCATTTCCTCTAGGGCCCACCTCAATGTATGCCTTGTGTATCTATGCCCTACATCCATTTTTTCTCACTCATTTTATAGCATGAGCCCAACAATGGAGCAGATAGAGATCTTAGGTGGACCATACCCCAAGAAACAGTGGTGAATGAGTATTCCAAGAAACAGTGGTGAATGAGTATTAAAAACTTTTCGTGGGCCACAAAAGTTTTGCATCAGACTGATATTTGTGTTTTCCCTTTGTTCAGGTCAGTGTGATCTTATAAACAGATTTGATGGCAAATAAACATTATGGTGAACCATAGAAAGTTTTTAATGTTGGGTGTTCAATGACTATTGTTTCCTATGGTGTGGTCCACCTGAGATTTATATCTGCTTCATTTTTGGGCACATGCAATAAAATGAGTTGGAAAAATGGGCGGATGGCGTAAATATACAATTAATACATTGTGGTGGGCCCACGGTCAGGGTACCACCCACATGCCTTCCACCATACACAGACGCGGACCGTGCGGTGAGGCGTTGGTAGGGCTGTACATCGAGCCGAGTCAAGTCGAGGTGGGCCAAACTTGGTTTGACTCGTCTGTGCTTTCCTCGATCTCGAGCTCAACATCGAGCTTACCATTAGAGCTTGGCTTGTTTGCCAAAGTTTTCAAGTTGAGCTCGAGGCGAGTTACCTCAAGTCGAGTCGAGCTTGCTCCCAACCCGACCCAACCCAACACCCAGCCCACACCCGACTCAACTCAGCAACCTGACTCAATCCAGCCACCTGACCCAACTCGCACCCGACCCAACTCCCAAATTAAATATTCAATTAATAATATATATAATATTAGATAGAGCTATAAAGGTACATTGTCGTTGGTGCAAAGAGAGAGAGAGAGCTTGGGTGAATGGCCGAGTGTTGGCCGTACAGCTAATACGAGTGAGCTCGGGCGAGTGGAGAGAGAGAGAGAGAGAGAGAGAGAGAGAGAGAGAGAGAGAGAGAGAGAGAGAGAGAGAGAGAGAGAGAGAGAGAGAGAGAGAGAGAGCTCGGGTGCAATGGGTTGGGTAAGGAAGTGAAATTGTAAGAAAGGGTAGACGGACAAGTATGACAAAGTTTAAGTTTTAACTTTTATTTTTTAATAAAAAATATAATATATATTCGAGCCAAGTTCGAGTTGAGTTGAGTCAAGATCCGCTATGATCAAATTCGGCTCGTTTTCAAAACGAGCCGGGTCATATAAAGCTTGGCTCGCTTTGAGTTATTGTTCAAGCTAAGTCAAGCTGAGCTAGATCGAGCTAAGCCGAGCAAGCTTTTTGAGCTAGCTTGGCTCGTGTACAGTCTTAGGTGCTGGCCACCTTTTACCATAGTGTGAAGACTCTGTGGGGCCACTGTGATGTATGTGTTTTATCTCCAATGTCCATCCATTTTTTCATATCATTTTAGGGTATGAGACTAAAATTGAATTATATCCAAAGCTGTAAAGGACAACACCAAAGTAAACAGAAAACAGGAATTGAATGTTTATTGTCCAAAACCTCTAGGGTCACAAAAATTCTCGATCAAGATGATATTTGTGTTTTCCCTTCATTTCTTTGTGACCTTATTAGCAGGATGGATGACAAATAAACATCATCGTGGGCCCTAAGAGGTTTTCAACGGTGGACGTCATTATCTCCACCGTTTCCTATAGTGTGGTACACTTAAGCTTTGTATACACTTCAATTTTGGGCTCATGCCCTAAAATGAGTGGGTAAACCCAATGGACGGATGGATGAGTCACATACACCATGGTGGGGCCCACAGAGTTTACTTAGTACGCTACACTATATATCGCAGTGAGTTGCTCAGTACGCAGTCCACGTCCCGACAGGTGATGGTCCGAAAGTGGACTTCTGAAATCTAATATTGAAATGCTACTTACCACTCTTTAAATCGTGGCATACTGTACTATTTGATACTCTGATTTCGTATGAAGCTTTATACGCAGGCACTCAGAACTTTTACATGAACCATGCAGTTGTGAAGCTCACTGTCGCTAAGACAGACCCAAAATCAGATTGGTCGAATAATCCTAACCCTTGATTCGTTAGAACTTGTTTATAGAAAATAGGACCATTGGGTATTATCAATTTTTAACTGTCTAATAAATTTCCACCACTCCAATGGTCAGATAATCAAAAAACACATTTTAATAATAATAAAAAAATTTGCTCATGATGCATCTAAATTGGGACCACAATTTAGACTGGTTAATTTTAATTTCTTGTATGCCATACATGCAATTTCTAAGTACCTGTGTATCATCCATCATGCTCTGACAGAGTATCAAAGTTTTTCTCAATAATAATGTCTGTCCTAGTCAGCAGTCTGCGCAAATGGGGTCCGTCGCTCCGTGAGTGTTGGGCCCCACAGTGGATGGACCACTCCAAAACCCTCCTCAAAATGACAATCCTGACCTTTTAATTTTTGTCTTACAAATGGACGGTTGAGAAGTGAAGCTCATCAACGGGCCATTCTCAAATGAAACAGGCACGAGATTAGAAACTAGAGCTGAAAGTCTTTCATCCTGGCATGATCAATCCACGGTGGGCCCTGGATTACAGAGCCATAGGTCCCACTTCCACAAACAGATAACCGAGTATACACTGCATATCCTCGGGTAGAGGATCATAGATCAAACATGAGATAACATTTACACTTACAAGAAACGTGGATAATGGGAACCGTTGGTTCTTGGAGCCCACCAGATCGCAGCCGTCCGTGCAAGGGGCTGCAGGAATCAGGGAGTGAAGTTTCGCGCTTAAGAGGAACACCGAGAGAGATTTGGTAGGTGCGCGTGTGTATATTTATATATTTGTGTGATGAGAGCCTCGAAGAGAACGCCGGGGACAAGCAGAAAAGTTCGTTTTTCGCATCGCAGGCGTCGATGGATTCGAAACTCGTGCGTTGTAGCTTCTGAGTTGAGAAAAGCAGTGGGTACTCGCGAGTGTAGAGAAAGAAATCGTACTCGAGAGCATAAGCTCAATGGCTGTTCTTCAGGTGGGCCCTACCGTTTGCCGTCCCTGGATTTAAAGTAAAATAATAATAAAGGTAGGTATTGTTCATCGGGTGAGATGTGGGGATAGCTGATTGTGGACACGCTGGTCATTTGCTTCCAACGGTTCATTTCATTTTTTGAATGGGCCCATCTCTTTCTATATGGGTTTACTACCAAAAGAGTGGCCTGGATTGGCTTTGGACCGGTGCACGCAATCTTTCTGCAATGCATCTCTACGTATTGATTATAGGTATATCCCAAGCGTAGACTTTGAATTTGGGGTCATCTTTTAATGATCCAGACCGTTCATATGATGGCTTCACTTGATACGAAGGGTGATCAAGAATGAAAATCTTTAAGATTAAATATTTCAAGGTTTTTGTGATGTAACATCTTTCCTTTACTAAGAACGGTCTCATTAAATGAAATGTTAAAATGCTTTTGGAGAGTTTTTTTTTTTATTTTTGGTCTTTCTTTCTTTCTTTTTCTGGAGCGTGGCCCCATAAAACGAAGTTTGGCTCATTGAAAATACTCCCATCCAACCGCTACAAGGTGCTGACGTAACATCACCAAGAGTTGTTTATTCCAGCAAACGATATACCCGTGCGTCTTCTAGTTCTGTCTGGATCATTCTCATGCGAGTAGCTATCATAGGCTCTCTGGAACAAGTAGATACGCATGAAGAGAGATTAGAAACGCTAACCGTGGCACACGTGCCAACGAGCACACTTGTGCAGGATCCGGTTCAATCATTAGGTGGTCCACTGAGAATGCCCTCGTCATTCCAATTCATTTCAACGGTCGAGTCACACTTGTACGAGAAAAATGAACAATTGGGAAAGGAAAATCCATAACCGCCTTTACTAGTGTACACGTGTGGCCATGATAAACAGTATCATACACACGTGTTAGATATGAGAGACCTATGGTGGGGAAGCGTTTTAGGTGTTACCCGGAGGTGTTAGCCTCAGTGGGTGTTACCTTTACCGTCTGTGGCCCACCTTGATTAATGTATTGTAAATCCATGTTGATCATCCATTTTCAGCTCATTTTATAACGATTATTTCAAAACTTAAGTGGATTCAAATCTCCAGTGGACCATGTCATTGGAAAAAGTGGTGAATGACCATTAAAAACAGTTTATAGGTGACGAAAATTTTCAATTAATCGCCTCTTTCATATTTTATTTTCAACCACTTCTGTTTAACCTTATCAAAGGATTGGATGGCAAATAAACATTATGGATATATTTATAATGGGTCTTGAAAAACTTTTAATGGTCAGCTTTCAAGAATTAATGTTTCCTTTGGTGTAGTCTACCTAAGATTTGGGTCTATTTAATTTTTGGAACTGCGTATTACAATGGGCTGAAAAATAAATGGACTCTCTGGATATACAAAACATCATCAGGGTGGGCCCCACACTAAGGGTAACATCCACTAAAGTGTTACTCAGGTAGCACCCGTCAACCAACACCGGGATCCGAGGGTAAAATTATGATAGGAGATTTTTTTTTTTTTTTTTTTTAAAATCACGGGGTCGTGATCTATTTAAGTATATGATTATACTTTTTCATTAACATCACATCATTATTGAATATACGTGGGTGGAGTTATTTGACACTTGATGCTTTGCAAAGTATACATTGATATACCATCCTTTAAAAGCTTGAGCTTCCTCAGTGGGTTTGTTTGTTAGGGGGATCAAAGAGAAATGTCTAATGTATAAATCCCAAGAGCTACAAATATATATACCTTCCTAATATATTCTCTTATAGGGGTTGAAAAATCCCGAGATACATAAATTATGGCACTTCAATTTGAATTATTAATACCACACGTTTACATGTTATGAGTGCATTCTTATCATCTTTTAAATTTAAATAATAAAAAAAAAACCACTCATTAGTGGGGTTTACTCGAACCCTTGATAGAGTGTTGAAACTCCCGAGAGTCTACCACCCGAGTAAGAGTAAGGGACGTGCATTCGTATCATCATCACATGATGATAGATTATCTTAAGTTTTCTCTATAAGCATCCTTGCGCGAATCCATCACTGAAGAAATATTCGGGCGGCATGTGTGGAAATGTAATGTCAAGAAAAGAAAGAAAAAGGTCGTAGTCCTCGTGCGCGGGAAAATGCCCACGAGAAAGGGACGTGCATTGCGTGTGACAAAATTTGGAGATGACAAGTAGGTTTGTCTCCTACTATTATGGCATGGACAAGGAGTACATGACAGGAACAAGGTTTAGCACAGGATAGTTGTATACGGACTTTTTTTTTTTTCTATCTATGTTAGCAATAAGGATGAATGTGGATCGTCTGTTTGAAGGCACAATAAATCCCTTTGCTGTGCTTCTCATTGGTCCACGTCATTTCCGATGACACCAGCTCACAAAATTTTCTTTTACCTAATGGATTGTGACCAACACAGTACAACTTTCACCTTTTAGAGTCGGCTCCTCTGGCCATAAAAAGTAATTCTCTGTTTGCTGCAACGAGATTGTACCACATCATCACAGGCAGCATTTAATACAATTATGTTGACAGTGTGAATGATGGCATGGACCAACTACGATACAGGAAAATATGAAATTTATATTTGCATGTGGTAAGGAGGAATCATGTTCTAACTTTTTATGCGTGGAACTTCTCTAGACCCACCATGATTTATGTGTTATATACCGTGAATGCCGTCCCCTTGACATGCGTGCAGTCAATTGAATATGTGACATGGTGGATTATTGTCTTTTATGGGATGGTGTTTGCGTTGTTATATGCGAATGATTCTTTTTGGGGTGACAAACAGTCCAATGTATGTGATATGTTTGGCTTGTCTCAACTTCCTGGCCGTGAAATACCTTTTCCAATGATAGCTTCTCAATGTGCGTTTAAAAGATTGGAGTCACCACTAGCTGATTAGGCTGCGATGTGTCCATGATCAGCTAGAGTCTGTGGACTTGCCTTAGGCCGGAGAATTATGAAAATTTTCAGCCTGAGTAGTGACTCCTGCTATTTGGTCTATGACTTGGGTAAGGTTTTTGGTTTTCGAGAGAAGAGAAGAGATTATTAAGCACCTTCTCTCACCTCACTTACATGTGGTCTATACTTTAAGGGGCATGCAATTTTCAGGAAAATCATGTATTTTCATGAAATGTAAGTCATACGACCATGCTTCACATAACCCTACAAGAGAGTTGGCCAGACGAAAGAAAAAGTAAACAGATCTTATCCTTACTTTGCAAAGTTGAAAGATAATGGGCAGACAAATAAAATAAAATAAAATGTGTATGAAAAATAAAAAATCTCATCGTTGCTTTACAGAGTCGAAGCCCTCAACAAATGGATAGAATAAGAAATAAATAAGTAAATGCAATGAAAGAAAAGAAAATATTATTTATAAAAAAAGATATGTACGCAATGGACTACATTCTTAGTTTGATTGAGATGTGAGAAAGAGAAAAGGGAAGTCAAACACTTTTAAAAAAAGGGATAATCGGATGTCCCTAATCTCTACTTTATTCTTGACATGACAAGGTTGGCCTTACTAAGTTGAATTGTTGTAGCTAGTTTAGGTAGAATTTAGGTGTAAGTAGAGTTGTTGTAGGGTATCCTACGTGATAGAATCTCTTCGTTGTTGGGGAATGGAAGCCAAAAAAAATTAGCAATTTTTCTATAATATTTCTTATGCTATTTCTGTCTCTTCTTAGACAGGGGCGATTGTAATTTATATAGGCTTAGAAAACGTCGGCTCGCTACAAGTGGACACTTGTTAAGAATAGGTCATCCAGAGTGCTTTGATCAAAATTCTACTCTAGGTAGGGGTGTCTACAGATGCACCTCTTTGGTAAAGGTTGTTGGCAACCAAATGCCAAAACAAGTGAACATCCCACCCCTTAGGATGGTGCGATTTACTTTAGCTTGATATGATACTTGTTTGGTTGAAGATTAACTCAAATGTTTCCTGAGGGTTGAGGAAGACGTTGCAATTTGTCCTTATACTTTTTGCGGCTTTACGGGCCATCAAATCGTAACCCCTTAATGTCATGACTGATACATATGCATCGAAGGTTTTGGTGGTTTTGGATTTGAAATGATTAGAGCCCTTATGTTTTATGCAGCCTTATGATTGGATAATCTGCGGCTTTACGGTTTTGTGAAGCCAAATAGGACACTTACTATTTTTGGCTAAAAACCTTGTGCACTAGTAGACATCACAATCGTCTATAAATAATAAGTTTACTATTTATAGTAAGTCGCGAATTCTAAGAGTTTTAGTTATAGTTTGATTCCGATTTCTTTCTCATTGCTTGATATCCCTATTTAAAGGGTTGTGAACTCGTTTTTATGCATTCATTAATCAATTTCGAATTTATTAGAATTTATTTTTATTTTATGCTTTCTTTCCTCGTGGATTCGAGAAGTCTCTGTGAGGAGTCCAGAGAAGTTCCGTGGATTCGGAATAGTTATCCTCTTGAGGAAGACGGTGCTCGACCTCATGTCCTCCCCTGCGTCACAATCTATTCAGCTCAATGTGGGGGAACACCAGCGGTTCAGTCAAACGTTGAGTCAAGTAGACTCTGACACGCCCTCGCACTTCACCCGCACACGAAACCAAATCTAAACCATCGATCACACGAGTGATCCAGTTTGATTGAATTGGCAGCAACAAGAACCATAACCTCTTATTTTTATTATTTATTTATTTATTATTATTATTTTTCTTTCTTTTCCTGATTTTAGGTTATTCTAATGAGTTTAATTACTATAACAGTCCAGTAGGACCAGTGGTCGGATTGGTTTGGACCAGACCTCCCACAAACATAGGTGGGTCCTGGGTTTGGGTTTCATAACATTGGTCCAAATTAACCATTCACTTCGTGGGTCATACCCTGGATACTAATATTAGATATTCTGGAATCTCACGGTGTTGATTTTAATTGTTAATTGTCACAGTTTTTCCCCCATTCATGGCATTATTGTTCACAATCAAGCTATTAATTGGATGGTTAGGATCGTTTGGGAGGGGAGATACATTGGGGTGTGTAACAGTCTGTAATGGCCTCATCCAGTGGATGGACTCCACCATTTAAAGTTGGTAATCACCTGCCATGTGGACATTTGTGGGTCCTACAACGGTGGAATGGGGTATTCATGCAATGATACAATGCTTGGCCGAGCGATTTTACAGAACGGTTGGCACTTTCAGTTTGTACTAATGGGGAACATTGTTTGCTTATCCCAGCTGTTGATATCATGGCCCAATTTTGAATGGTCAATACTCCAAAAATTTCCAAGATGAAAAACTTTCCTAAACCTTTCAATGGCCGGCCAACAAAGAAATGCTTTAAATGAGTGAATATTCTAAGGGTAGGATCTTCCAATGTGGGTGATTTTTGAGCATGGTCCATCCATGCAGACTCCCATCATATCAACATTTTGGATTTACCAAACCAATGGCACACATGAGGAGAATATGGCTGCAAGTGGCTAGTGGCTTGGCTGAGGAGCCATGAGATGAAACCCAGCTATGTTGTACGTGGACCATCGACCATTTCCTTGAACTGTCCATTTCCAAGCCATACAAACAAGTTGTTGAAGTTTTGTTCCCAGCCCATTTCAAGCCATAAATCTGGAGTCATATTGGCCCAACCCAAATTATAGGTTGGGTTGGTCTTGGGCTAGAATTCTATCTGATCAAAGTTTCGGGCAATAGAGTTTGGCTTCTTAGACAATCTATATAATTTATATACATGATATGAGTTATGAGTAACATACAAGAGTGAAATCAAGACTTGCACGGAAGATAAGGTTTCTGATTGAAACCATTACATCTATAGACTTTATGCTATGTGTGGTTCATGATCAGAACCATCTATGCATGGAAAATATTATTCATGATCGTAATTGAGACGGGGCGCACATGTTGAGGGGTCCGATATCATTTGAATAGTCTCCAATGCACACATGAAGTCAGCCTGGCCGGGTTAGGCTAAAGATCGACCTAAGCATAAGCCCAGCTCGAATTGATCGGGCCACGCATGTTAGGCCGAAACCCAGCCAATTGGCCTAGCTCAGTCCCACCCCTGGTCCTGGCCTAGTCAATTACATATGTGGGACCCACCATGGTATGTGTATTGTATCCAAACCATCCAAATTGGATGACCATCATGAAAATAGGACGCTAAAAAATTAGGTGTATCCAATCATCGGGGTGGAGCCATTTGAATTTGGAAGCTGTCCATTGTTTCTATGGTGTGGTCCAATTGATTGGATTGACCTGATTTTTACTGGGTTGCATGTGATCATTTCTCTCCATGTTAATCTCAGTTTCATTACGTTTTATTCTGTCATGTCGTTCAACAGGCAAAAACCAAAGAAGAATTGAGAGAGTGCTAATGCCTTCTATTCCTTCTTCATGGCTGTCGGCAATGCCGTCGGCTTTGCTGCGGGATCCTTCACTCATCTCCACAACCTCCTACCCTTCACCATGACTCCCGTCTTGCAATGTCTACTGCACCAACCTCGAGACATGCCTTTTCCTCTCAATCATTCTTCTCCTGACACTCACCAACCGTCGCGCTCTTACCTCTATCCAAGAAAAGCCACTACCATCATCACCTGCTGCTGTCGTGTCCCGCAAGACCAACGACCATGATGATGAAGAGGAAGAAGAGCCATTCCCCATAGCGTTCATCTGGGAGATCTTGGCTGCTCTGTGGGACCTACTCAGGCCAATGGTGTGGATAAGTCACATCACGATGGGACCTACAAGTTTAAATCGGTAATAACATGGTTTTTGTGGACCGATTTTCAAGATGTAATTCCTCGCTGATTTCAAACAGGTGAAGTTTGTCATAATTACTTATTTATACGTATTTACTAGGAAAATTAAAAATCAAACAGCTCCTTATTGTTGGTTGGCTTGGTTCTTGGTTGGGGAGGGAAGTATATGGTGGGGATCGAAGTGGGCACAGGAATGCTGTATGGTCTCGGGTCCGCATGGGCGCATTTGAGCTGATTTTCAATTCAATTGTGTTGGAGTACAAGGCATTGGTCATTGAGTTTTTGGTGGGGAAGGTTGGTGAGGTGAGGAGGCTGTGGAGGTGTGTGAATTTCTTATTGTCACTCCGCCTCGGAATGACAGTGCTGATAACGAAGGTGGCTGAATCTACTAGGAGAGGTGCTCCGGGGAGTTCGCCGCCGATGGGTGTTAGGATCTCAACTATGGCATTGTTCCCAATGATGGGAGTACCGCTAGCAGTAAGTTCGGTTTCTAGCCTTGTCTTGCTTTACATCTTAGTGGATGTGTTTGGATGCTAGTACACAATGGTTTTAATCAGTTATTCTCCAACAAGCAACAGGTTTGAATTTGTGCATACAGGTACCTAGAATTGTGTCTATGATCATGGCTTATCTACTTATCCAAGAGGCCTGATTTTTCAAGAATGAGCTTTTCTTATGATGGTGCTTCTCATGGAGAGTTGGCATCTCACACCTTGGTGTTGTGATTAGGCAGATGAAAGCCAATTTCTTCGATGGCACCCAAACATGCATGCCCTAATTATCTTACATGGACCTAGAGCTAGGCATTGGTCTGGATTGGATCGGTCCAACTCAACCCGATCCGAAGTCTTGATTGCTTGACCCGAACTCGATCCAATCCGGGACCAAGTCCGGGTCACCTGACTTGAACCGATTCGATGCATGGTTGACCTGACCCGAACCGAGTCCGACTCGGTTAGGGAAACCGAATCGGATCGGGTTCGGTAGGATTCGGATCATATGAATTTAATCCAACTGTTTCATTTGGTGTGGTCCACTTCAGCCTTTAATATATCGTATTTTTTGTGCTCAAGATCTAAAATGAAATTTCAAAATGGATGAACGGCTTAGATAAAACATAAACATCAAGGTAGGCCCCACATGACTCTGAAAGAACTCTCCTTACCGTATCCATGCTTTTACCGGACATGGGTTGACGTGCACTGCACGATAGTGCAGTGAGTGCTTTTCACGCAAACTTGCTGTAACGACGTTAGCAAGTTCCGTGGGTTTAATCATGGGGTATGTGTTATATCCAAACCGTCCATCCATTTGGTGAGCTTGTCATAAGGCTTGAGACGAAAAGTAAGACAGATCTAACTATCAAGTGGACCACACGAAATGTTTAACTGTGAAAATCATTCTCTACTGCTATTTGTGGTGTGGTCCAGATGATCTTTGGATATTATTCATTTTTTGGAGTATGCTTTACAATGATCTCTAAAAATGTATGAACGGTGTAGATATAATAAATACATCACTGTGGGGCCCATATAACTTTGATCTCCTTTAAACCGTTCGTACAACTCAGAGCTCGAGGAGCGTCAGTCTCTTCTTCACACGCCACGTACCTAGCCAAGCCAGCTAGCCTAGGCTATAACAAAATAGCTGGTGCGTGGTACTAAGATGCGGATTGCGTACTAAATAACTCAGCACGCTAACCATACTGAGTAAACTCTGTGGGGTCCACCATGATTTACATATTTTATCCACTCCGTTCATCCATTCTAAAAGATAATTTGAGGGCTCTAGACCAAAAACAAAGTATATCCAAATCTCAATGGGGCCTCACCACTGGAAACAGTGTGAATTGAAATTATACCGTTGAAAATTTCTTACGGGCCACAGAAGTTTTAGGTCAATCTGTTATTTGTGTTTTCCTTTCATCCATGTCTGTGTGATCTTATGAACAGGTTGAATGACAAATAAACATCACTGTGGGGCCTACCAAGGTTTCAACAGTGGAAGTCATTATTTCCACTGTTTCTTGTGGTGTGGTCCACTTGAGGTTTGTGCATGCTTCAATTTTCGGCTCAACCACTAAAATTAGCTGGAAAAACGGATGTACGATGTGGATAATCCGCACACATTCATGGTAGGCTCAACTGAGTTTACTCAGTGCGATAAAAGCATACTGAGTAACTAAGTACGCAATCAGTGGTATTGATGCCGATGGAAACGGATTGGCTACTCCCTGTGTTCAGTGATCTGTGGCCCCCACCATGATGTATGTATTTCATCGATGTCATTCATCCATTTTTACAGATTATTTTAAGGCTTGATACAAAATATTAGAGGGATAAAAATCTTAGGTGGACCACACCACATGAAAACAATAATGTTGGATATCCTCCATTAAAATACTCATCAGGCTCCGGATCGGGTCGGATCTGATTGGATCGGGTTTCGAATCAGATCGGTCCGGATTGACTACGACTCGATCTCAATCCAAAAATTATTAAGATTTGAAATGCCTAACTTGATCCGCCCCGATCCAAGCCGTTGGTTCGGTTAGGATCGGGTCGGATCAGGTCGGATCCACCGGATCGGATTAGTTTTGCCCAACTCTACATGGACCTTACCAAGGTCCTCTGAAGATAGTGAGAAAAGAAAATAAAATAAAATTATAACGATTACTTTTCAAGATTTTCTTGACTACTACATCAACATGAATTCTCATATATTTTATTTTAGGAGTCTTGTTTGAATGACAAGTGAAAATCTTATAAAGTTCTCACAATAGTCACATTATATCTTCTGCATGAGAATTTTATCATGGCGTTTGACAAATAATTACTTTCTAAAATCCAATGTTTCCTTTACTATCCAAATACAATGAAAATTTGGAAAATCATCATGACAATATCCTTGGGCTTCATTTCCCACCACATGCCCATAGATACATCAGCTATCTTTAAAATGGACAATCTCCCACAACTCGAAACTAAATATCAAAGACCCACCCAATAATGTAAGTAAACATAGTGAGGCATCTTCTCGAAGAGGCCTAAGAGGAGATCTCATGATTATTGGTCAAAGTAAATAAGGAATGAATGTGATACTTTGTTTTTATTTTTTAATTTTTTCTTTTCCATTTTTCAGGAACATATAGTGTCCCATTCCCTCTAGCTTCTATATATCTTCTTGAACTCATCGAGAGCTAACGCAGGGGAGGACACGTACGTGAGGTTGAGCACCGTCTTCCTCAAGGGGATAACTATTCAAATCCATGGAACTTCTCTGGACTACTCATAGAGACTTCTCGAATCCACGAGGAAAGAAAGCATAAAATAGAAATAAATTCTAATAAATTCGAAATTGATTAATGAATCAATAAAAACGAGTTCACAACCCTTTAAATAGGGATACCAAGCAATGGGAAAGAAATTAGAATCAAACTACAACTAAAACTCTTAGAATTCGCAACTTACTGAATCAATAAAAACGAGTTCACAACCCTTTAAATAGGGATACCAAGCAATGGGAAAGAAATTAGAATCAAACTACAACTAAAACTCTTAGAATTCGCAACTTACTATAAATAGTAAACTTACTATTTATAGATGGTCGTGATGTCTACTAGTGCGCAAGGTTTTCGGCCAAAAATAGTAAGTGTCCTATTTGGCTTCACCAAACCATTCTCCTAATTATTCTAAGCTCTATTCATGTTGGGCGCAACTCCTAAAGCCCAACGGATGAAGAGTTATAATTAAACTAAAACTTACTATTTATAGTAAAAATGAAATTAAAGCAGGGAAACGACCGTCGATTCAGGGGTTTTTTGCAATTCCGGGGGTCGCAACCCTGTATAGCTGGGTTGGTTGGCTAAAGTAGCTCGTTCTACCCCAAAATCATATATTTTATGTCAGGTAACTCATTCCAGATTGCGAGATACGCCCGATCTAAGGTCCGATGGTTCGGATCACTTCTGTCGTCGACCAGGCCTTTTCTGATCCATCTTGGCCATGAAACTGTCCGCGACCCGCTCTACATCAAGAGCAGTTCAAGGTAAGTTGAATATGATTTAAACAATGTCCTCAGGTAATTATTTTCTTTTCTAATGTTTTTCTACATGTTCGAATTAACAAGACTTGCAATGGGGGTTCTAAATCTCTCAATCTATGTAGCGGGGGATAATCAGACAGAGTTGGCACATGTTATGTTACCATACCCTCAAGCTCTGTGGGGCCCACATGGTGTGTTCATGACATGGTGTGTTCATGACATCAACCCTACCCATTAGGCATGCATCCCCGCTCTCCCTTTTTCCGCCCAGACATTAAAAATCAGGCCAATCCAAAACTCAAGTGGACCATACATACCATAGGGAGCAAATGTTCATAATAAAAGCCTTCTGGATTTTGTGGGGCCTACCATGGTATATATATGCCCAAACCCGGTCATTAGGTTCACCCCATCAAGATGAAGGGAAGCCCCTAATATCAGGCCAATACAAAAATCAAGTGGGCCTCATCCTGAGAATTTTTAAGTGCTAGGCATGATTTTACATTTTTTTTTTTTTAAATGCATGATTTTACATTGTTCCTATAGTGTGCCCACCTAACTTTTAGATCAACCTGGTTTTTGGGGTTAGAGCTGAACAAGGAAGTGACCACCTATTGTCTAGTTTAGACATCATGCACATATCATAGTGGGCCCCACATAGCTAGAGTCCATGATTAATTACCATGGAGTGACCCTGTGATCATATTTCTCATACATATCTTTGTAGGGAATGCATAGGGAGAAAACAATAAAAGGAACTTGGCGATGGGCATTGACACTCAGACTCCACACAAACTTTTAATTTCTTTAGTTAGATTGAAAGGATAGACAGACGTACGTAGGATTAGCTTGCTACAAATGATAATGGAATGACATTTCACGAGGAGTCCTTATGGATGCTCCATAATTGCTGAGCAGCGTGGGACTTATGGGTAAAGATAAAAGGTCATTTAGATGCATGGAAAGTTTACATAAGATTATGATATCCTTGTCCAATGATGCAGGAAAGGACGTGAGGTCGAGAACCGTCTTCCTCAAGGGGATAACTGTTCCAAATCCACGAAACTTCTTTGGACTCTATATAGAGACTCCTCGAATCCATGAGGAAAAGAATAAGAAAAAAGAAAATAAATTCTATGAAATTCGAAATTGATTGATGAATCAAATAAACGAGTTCACAACCCTTCAAATAGGGATATTAAGTAATGAGAGAGAAATCAAAATCAAACTACAACTAAAACTCCTAGAATTCGTAACTTAGTATAAATAGTAAACTTACTATTTATAGAGAGTCGTGATGTCTAGTAGTGCGCAACGGTTTTGGCCAATAATAGTAAGTGTCCTATTTGGCTTCACTAAGTTGTTCTCCTGATTATTCTAAGCACTTTTCACATTGGGCGCAACTTCTAAAACCAGACGGATGAAGAGTTATAATCAAACTAAAACTTACTATTTATAGTAAAAACAATTAAAATAGGGAAATGACTGTCGATCTAATGGTATTTCGCAAATCCGGCTTGCGTAACCTGGCCTAGCGGTGTTGGGTTGCTAAAGTAGCTTGTTCTACCCCAAATCATATATTTTACGTCTAATAACTCATTCCGGATTGCAAAATATGTTCGATTTAAGGTCTGATGGTCCAGATCACTTCTATCGTTGACCGGGCCTTTTCTGATCCGTCTTGGCCATCAAATTGTTTGCGACCCGCTCTACATCATCCAAGGACTTTGAATTGCATTTGGGTGCTGCATTCACCTTAGCTTGTCGATTTGGAAGGGAGATACAGAGGGAGGAGCGGAGACCCTAATTACACCCCTTTTCCAAAAACCTGCAACCTAACTGAGAGAGAAAGAGAGAGAGGTCTATAAATACTAAGTAATATGAACTCATTATTTATTATAAATAGAGATTTCTAATATATAATCATTGTTAACTAAAGTAAGATGAACTCATTTTTAGGCATCGACGAAACATGACTTCTAAGTATTAAATATTACTGAAAACTTGGAAAAAACTCAGAAAAACTTTCTCTTTTCATTGGGTACACAACTTTTAAAGACCGGTGTGTTCCACCCACATTGATGGGGAAGTAGATCTACAAAACGTATGGACAATATTATAAATATATGTACTTCTGCTATCTACATCCCACCACACTCATTTAAGGTAGAAATGCAATGACAGACTTACCCTATTGTACCACCACATAGGCTTTTTCATCTTAGACACGGACCAAACATATGTATTGATAACATTCTTCTTCATCTTCTCTCTATCTTTATGGTCACCGGCATATACTTACATATTCTAAAAATACTTGACCCGTAAGAATTAAAATAATATAAAATAAACTACTATGATTTAATTTAAATGTTAACTTCAAAGTAATATTGTAGTGAATACTTACCTGTGGACGCAAACATGCAATCCTAAGGGTATGCGTCCGGATATATTTGACAACGATATGTAAAAAAATCCATATGGAGATTAATGCCCTATGCAAGAAAAGATATATCGGTAAACTTATACAATAAAATTGAAGTCCGCAAAACATTATCTTGCCATAATATTACCTCATCATCAACACAATCGAAATCTGATATACATGACAACCATTTATGAACTCCCAAATCATAAGCCTCTTTAACAATGGTATACTCTTCAGGGCGTAGGCTTCTCAGTAGATTCATAAATCCCGCAATATGTTGAAAGACATGTTTTCATGCTCCATGCGAGGTTCCATGAATGGGTTGAGAATCTATATAAAAGGTTGTTTGTCATGAACGGGCCTCAGATTATCAGCTCTTGCTACCACAAAAGGAATCCAAGTGGGTGTCACAAATGATGACACATCCTCAGCGAGCATGATGAGGGCAGTACAAACCTCCACCTCCTCATTCTAGCACGATGGGCTACCGAGGTATGCTGAAATGTATGGGGATCCACCTCCACAACGATCTCCTTGTTCCATCGCAAATTTTCCTTGAATACGCATCATATATATTTGATTAGTATATAAGTCTCATTAACATAAAATAATAGTTGAGCACACTTAGAATTTCAATTACCCTTATTGCCTCCAACTTAGCTTCCAGACATGTCACTTTCTCTTGTAATATCTTATTTACATCTTTTCTCTTATTTGCATCTTTTACTTCAGCCACTTCGGTAGCATAGTGAGTTAACTTATTCAATAACAACTTCATTATGTTATTCATTTTGTACTTCCCATTTGATGTAGCAGCCTCCTCTCTCCTCCCTACATTCTCCACTTTTATATTCATTCCACTCTCATCCACATCTACTATTTTCTTCAAATCACCTTCTTCATTAATCTTCTCCTTTCCGTTGATCATACTTTCGTTTCCTAAACCACTCTTCCCATCTAATTCCTTTTCTAAATCCATCTTCCTCTTCGTCTACTTTTCACTACTCCCCGACCCATCTTGAATAAAAAATCTTCTCACTTTCTTAACAACGTCAGTTTCATCCTCATCTACAACGGGGATAAACTCCCCACTAACTACAAACTGCAACATCATCCACATACTATTAGAAGAAAAGGGTTATGGTAACACTGTATGAACAAACCATTAAATAAGATTTCAACTTAGCAATGCTTTTTTGAAGACTTTCGAAACGTTCTCACACGCTATCATGAACGTACGCTAGTTTTGAAATTGTGAAATTTGTACTAGAGTCCTTCTCAAGGCCCTGCACTTCGGGCCTATTAAAAATGAAAATACGGTACCTCATATGCTTATACCTGTTTAATTAAGAAAATAAAAGGAAGAAAATAATATAAGACATGATATTATGAAAACAAAATATACAAAATCCTAGTACGACGGTGCCTTGTTGTAAAATCTAATCACCTAAAGGGAAAATGGGTGTTGTCGATGTATTAAATTTGTAAAATCGACAGACAGCTTGATGCCATCAAGCAGATGTCGATGCCATCGAAACAATTTGAAAAATCCATGTTTTATTGCTGAACAATTTTGGTGCCTTTCTCAATGTCATCAAATGTGTTTGATGCCATTGACAGATCGTTGATGCCATTGAAGTCCCATCGAAGGTGCCATCGAGCGTGCCTGCAAAATTGTGTAAGTGTGGGATTTATCTCCTATTCCGATTGTGATTGCTTGTATATGACTATATATATGGGTGTAATTAGAATTTGGGAGAGATATAAGGCTTTTTAATTTGTTCTAAAGGGGATTCAAGGGCATACCTTAGGCTTGTAACGGAGATTCGAGGCTTGTTCGAATCGGTAATCTCTATCTCTTGTAATTTTCTACTTTCATAGTACATCACTGTCACCTACACATTTATTCTTAGTGGGGCAATCATACAACTAACTTCTTGACGTACATTAGAATGGCTATCTTCACCGCGTCTGAATGTCTTTTCGAGCCTACAAGACTTTAAAATGCATCAAGTCTTTCTTTACAATGTGCGGGTTGTCTTCCCCCCCTCCCCAACGTAAACATCCAAATTCACTTCCATATTCACATGCGCATCGATGTGCACTTCCACTTCTATGTATTCTTACCTTTACCCGTAATATCCCCACATGCACATGAACATCCACGTGTACTTCAATGGTAGTGGACCCCTCTTTCTCGAGCTTCAGTGGTGGTAGTCCCCTCTCTTTGGAAAACAAATCTCCAAAAACTCTAGAATAGGTTGGGACATGGGGCTGACCCCACATATATGGCTTACAGATTGAAATTGTGGAGCCTACAATGCATATCCATTAAAATCCCCTCTGACCATTAGGTTGGGAAAATAATTTCAGGGCATAGGCCCAAGAATCGGGGAAGAAGGCATCTGGGATATACCACACCAGCAAGAATCAGTTTGACATAGAAAGGCCAGCATTCTCTCTATTGGGGGACATAAAAGACTCAAATGAAGATGAAATCAACGACCTCCAATGTCCAAGCATGCTCCAGATTGAACAAACGAATTAGATCGGTCAAGGGATGGGCTCAAACATTATTTTCATGGGTCCCATAGTCTCTTTTTTGAGCAAGCAAGGATGCACAATGCAGCAATGGTGCATAAGAGTAGTTTCATCAGGAAATTAAATAAAAAAATAAAAAAAAAAAAAATCCTAAATCTAGTATGGTGGCCAAAAATTATCCCCTCATGAGAAATATGGATATTTTAGGATGACTTCATTTTATTAAACTAACGGTAAAATTCCACTCCCTCTTTTATCCCGCTGCCGTGTAGGATTGCCCAACTCAATACACTGTAGTAAACTCTTGTGGCCCACAACAATATATGCATTTTATTCGTGTTGTCCAGCCATGCTAGCTCATTTTACAGTACAATCCAAAAGACTGAAGCATATCCAATGCTCAAGTGCGCCACACCATAGGATTGAACACCTATTGCTCAAAACTTTTTTTTTTTTTTTTTTTTTTTTTTGAGGGGGACATGAGTTTTGGATCAAGCCTATATTTGTGTTTTTCCTTCATCCATGTCTATGCGAGCTCAGATTAGATGACAAATAAACATACTGTGAGCCTTTGGAAGGTTTCAACAGTGGATGTCTTTATCCCTGTTGTTTTCTATGGTGTGGTTCACTTGAGATTTGGATATACTTTACTTTTGAGCTCATGCTCTAAAATGAGCTTTAAAAACAGATGGGCGGCGTGGATAAGACATCCATTTATAGTGGGCCCTACGGATTTTACTCAGTTTGCTATAAGCCTATACTCAACACTCAATCCACCTCTGTGCGGGCCATTCCCTGATCCATTCCCTAATCTGTATCTAGGGTTGAAAGATGGGTTGGGTTGGGTTGGGTCGGGTCGGGTTGGTGTTCAACCCTAGCCCAACCCAAGGTTCCTATACCTCAACCTTAAGGGCCTGTTTAGGAGCATGGATTTGGAACCCCCTGGATTCGCAACCCCCTGGATTGGCAATCCTTTCGGTGCGTTTGACACCCTGGGTTGTGAGTCAACTTTAATTCAAAAATACCTATACATGACATATTTATAGGGGTTTGAATTTAATTACTAAATTAACTTTAATATCCCCAATTAGTGAGATATATAATTTTTGACACTATAGTTGTGATAAGCCCGCTAAAATATATGTTTTGCCTAAAAATGATGAAATTTCAAGTCTCAGATGGACCGCAAGCACAAGATCATGTCTGAGTGACTAACCAACGATTTTTAATCATTGATTAATATGGACAATGTTTGGACGGTGCTGGATAATATTTGGACGGTGTTGATCTACATGAACAATATTTGGACGGTGCTGATCATTGTTAGTGAGCCATGTGCCCAGTGGAATGATAGTGTACAGTGACATACATTTATACCTGCAACTATTGAATTGATTTTAGGTGTAATCCAAGCTCTCACGGTGGATTACAAACCCCCTCAAAGAGGGGATTGGAAACCCCCTGAATTGGCAATCCCCAGTTGCTTTATGCTGCCAAACAACTAAGGGAATTTGAAACCCCCTCTAATCCCCTCCAATCCCCTCCAATCCAAGGTGCCAAACGACCCCTAATGCAACCCAACATCGGGTTGGGAATTCTCAACCCGTGCCCAACCCAAGCAAGTTTAGTCGGGTGGATACATGCTAATATTTTTGTTATTATATTAGTCTATTATATTTCAATACACATCCTATTTTTTGTATCTAACGTTATTTATTACAAGGAGATTTATTTTTTCTAAACAAACAAGCTAAAATATAGGACAACTACCCCTTTAAAAGTCATGTTGGTGCATTTGGAAGAGAGAAATCTGGCGTATCTTGTTAGCTTGAGTCATCATAAATGAGATGGACCAATGAGACCCGACGGTATTGGGATTTCTTATGCCTACAACACAAACGATCCCTGTTCAATTATAATTTATAAAAACCTTATATATAGATCGGGTTCAGGTTGGATCGGGCAACCCGAGCCCGACCCAGAGAAGATCTGGCCCTTTCATCACGGCCTCTCCGCTAGTCGGGTGGGCGATACATTCCCATCAAATGTGGAATACCGGGCGTTTCGGTTTTACTTATTGTTACAAGTGTGGCCACTTGATGACAAGACTAGCCTCAATTTTGGTCACGCAGATAGAAGGCCCGCATCAGATGAACGGCTGGTATTCTCAATTACTCGTTACCAGCACGTACGGGTTCTCAGTTTTTTCAATAAAAAAATTAGCCGTTAGAAACGTACAACGGCTATCGTTTTTCTATTTAAATTCAAATCCCAGCATTTTAATTGATTTTATGAACAGACTAGGCTAATAGTTAACCACCCTTCCAAAAGTGGTGGTGACTCTTCCGCCAAGCACATGGAGTAGTTGTATGACAATCTAACGGTCCAAATCGTTGAACTGATCGTGAGTTATGCATAGTTCAAAAATTACAATGAAAAGATGATAGTAACTGTCTGATTTTGACCTTGTAATCTGCACCACTAATTATTTTAATTTTACCCATCTATTTCATAACCATCAATTGGATGGTTACAATTATATAATCCAAGTTATTTTATCAATATGTCCCGTATGGATGGTTTGGATACCTGTACACGAGTCACCCGTGCGGAGGATGGTTCACCACCATTTTGAAAATGGTGGTGAACCATCATTAGAGTTTGGGTTCATTTCCTTTCATTTCAAGAACCTCTTTTCAATTTCTCTCGTCTTTGTATTCTCTCTCCCTCTCTCTCTCTCTCAATACCAAAGCAAAATCCAAGCATACCCAAGACTCTCTCTCTCTCTCTCTCAAAGCAAAATCCAAGCATACCCAAGAATATAATTCCCTAGATATGGCAGAGAAGAAGGAGAAATCAAAGGAAGAAGAGGCGAAAATCCCCGTCTTCACGGTCCTGAAGAACGGTATCATTCTCAAGAACCTCATCCTCAACAACCCCCCACCACTCCCCGAATCGCAATCCTCGAACGATGACAGCGAAAATGGCGAAAAACCCAATCAAGAAGATGAGGTATTGCTCGTGGGGCGACACCCAGATTGCCATATCGTGTTGGATCACCCCAGCATCAGCCGATTCCATCTCAAGATCAGGTCTCGGCCCTCATCGCAACAGCTTTCTGTGATCGACTTGTCTTCAGGTATTATCCAGAAGAAATCGTTTTTTTTTTTTTCGCATTTTGATTGATTTCTGGGGTTCTGATTTCGTCGCTTCTTTTCTTGTTGCAGTTCATGGGACTTGGATTTCAGGGCGGAAGATCGAACCCCAAGTTGGATTGGAAATGTTGGAGGGCGATACGTTGAGGTTGGGTGCATCGACCAGGATCTACAAGTTGCTGTGGGTCCCGTTGAGTCATGCGTTCGAGATTGAAAAACCGTTAATATCGCCGGAGGCTGTTCCTGAAGAGAAGGAAGAGAGATATCAGGTGAGACCTTCGCTTCTTTCTTCCTTTCCATTTCTTTTCGTTTCTTGAATGAGATATAAAGGATATTGGGGTTTAGGGTTTAGATTCGTGGAGTTTCACACAAAAGGATTGAAGAAGTATTCAAAGGTTCATGTGGTGGTGTGGTAGGTTCGTGCAAGATCTTGGAAATTCATCAGGTTGGGCCCACCAAAAACATTCGCTGGCCTGAAATTAGGCCGGTCCACCCTCCAGGTGGCGGCATGTGAAAATGACCAACATCTGTAGAGTTTAGATTTAGAAACTTTATATGGATCTAGGGTTTAGATTTGTGGCATGAAGGTGATAGAAGAGGTACTTCAACGTACATGTGAAGATGTTGTATGTGTGTGCAAGATCTGAGCAATTCATTAGGTGGTGCCCACCACAAATATGTCCTGGCCTGAAAATCAGGTCATTCCACTCACCTGGTGGGCTACATGTGTTCGATGGGTGGTTGTGATGAAAATGACCAGCTGTGTGCATTCAATGTACATGTTTGAGGCCCACCCGATCCAATGTGTTGGACCAACCTGCCTACCAGGCCAGGATCAGCAGACCACACCCAATGAATTGCCTGGATCTCACATATGTGCCATGAAGATTGCACCATATTTCAACATTGTCACACGAATCACCTTTCCAGGGTTCTTCTTGAATCTTCTTGAATCGATAGAATCCTACTTCTGAAATGCTCTGTCATGACAGACCTGATTGTTTCCTACAGGATGGGATTCTCAAGTCGCCCATGAAGAGACAAAATAATTCATGGAGACTGAAGATTCCATCAGCACCTCCCATGCCTGAATCCATGAATTCTTCATCGCCTGATGAAGTTTCCTCAGATGCCAAAATGCCCACAAAAAGAGAAAACCTGAACCTTGAAAAGGATTCTCTCACTGCCCAAAGTCTCTTCAAAGTTGAAAACAAGAGCCCTGAAAGAAGGAGATCAGAACAGAAAAATTGGGCAGCATCCCTCATTGCAGAATCTGTGGACTCCTCAATGCCTGATGAAGTTCGTTTTGAAGCTGATGCTCAATCGGAGAGACAAGACCGTAGCCAGGAAGTTTGTTTCACCACTGAAGCAGTATTACTGTCTGACACTAGAAAAAATGGAAGCCCGCCAATAAGAAGATCTGAACAGTGGAAAAAGTCATTGAGCCTTCAATCGAGAAGGTGCAAACCTGTTAGCTTCCTTTCCATCCAAACTGGACGGATTGGAGAAAAGATGGGTGAAGGTTCTGATGCTGTGATCGAATTGGAAAACCAAAAGGAGAATACAGGTTTTGAACAATGCAAGAAAGAAGAACTGCTTTGCAAGCTTCTTTTCGATGAATCATTTCAGTCGGATAAGGAGAATCTGACTCTGATGACTTCCACTGGTCCGACATCAAAAAAGGGTAGTCTTGGAAAGATAGGTGAAGGTTCTGATTCTGTGATCGAAACAGAAAACCAAAGGGAGAATGCAAATGTTGAACAATGCAAGAGAGAAGAGCTGCTTTGCAAGGCTGTCTTCGATGAATCATTTCAGTCGTATAAGGAGAATCTGACTCCGATGACTTCCACTGGTCCGACATCAAAAAAGGGTAGTCTTGGAAAGATGGGTGGAGGTTCTGATTCTGTGATCGAAACAGAAAACCAAAAGGAGAATGCAAATGTTGAACAATGCAAGAGAGAAGAGCTGCTTTGCAAGGCTGTCTTTGAAGAATCATTTCAGTCAGATAAGGAGAATCTGACCCCAATAGCTACTGCTGGTTTGAAATCAAAGAAGGGTACTCTTGAAATGATGCAAATGGAATTCCAGAAATCGTCTTTGAAGGGAGAAGAACTGCATTGCAAGGATCTTCTAGAAGAATCATTTCAGTCAGATAAGGAGAATCTGACCCCAATAGCTTCTGCTGGTTTGAAATCAAAGAAGGGTACTCTTGAAATGATGCAGATGGAATTCCAGAAATCGTCTTCAAAGGGAGAAGAACCGCTTTGCAAGGATCTTCTATTTGAATCCTTTAAGTCGGATCAGGAGAATCTGACTCCGTTAACTTCCATTGGTCTGAAATCAAAGAAAGGAAGTCTTGAAATGAAGCAGATGGAAATGCACAAATCGTCTTCAAAGGGCGTTGTTGCCGGCTTGGATATGGAGGAAGACGTGTTTCCTTCTGACAAAGAGAATCTGACACCGAGCCTCTCCCAAGATTCAAAATTGAAGAAACCCACTTCCAAAAGCCGACCGAGGTTTAAACTGGACATGATGAAGAAAAATGCTGAAAGGGTGCCATTTCAGTCTCTACTAGAAAGCTCTATTGACAAAAGCAAGTCAGTTTCAGTTCTCAATGCTACTTCAAGAAATAGCAATTCTATCAGCCATAGCCAAACTAATGGAAACAATAGCACTTCTTCCGCTGTAAGTGGATTGCATCTTCTGATTCTTCATTTCAATTTCCATTTAGTAAAAATTTTAAGGAGTTACAGGGTCCTGAGAAAATGCATAGCTTGTCATTATATTATTTTGTTGTACTGGTTGGGCCTGCAGTTTTGGTGATAAACCCATTATTCTGATGGCCCATTCGTTAAAGTGGAAAGGTCCTAAAATATCCCAGATTGCAGGATCCTAACTGTTCAATCAGTTTCTTACTGATAGATGGTTAAGAAAAAGATTACCAGATTGGGCCTGCAGTTTTGGTGATAGACCCATTATTCTGATCGCCCATTGGTTGAAGTGGAAAAGTCCTAAAATATCACAGATTGGAGGACCCTAACTGTTCAATCAGTTGCTTACTGATAGATGGTTAAGAAAAAAGATTACCACATTCGCCCTCAATGAAAGGTTAGTATCTTTCATTGCAGGTGATTTTTGGGGCATCCTATTAATGGTGGGGCACATTAGATTAACAGTCTAGATCACCAAACTGTGGACTCCACATACATGTACAGACCCCATAAACCCCATAAGCCCTTAATTCTAAAGATATGGCATCTCTATACTGAAATATATTCATTTCTGTGACAGAGCCAGTCTGTGGATCAAGCTGTTCATAAATTGGGAGAAGGGAAAAAGAAATGGAACATGGTGGTGGACACAAGTTGTCTGCTTAATGAAGAATCAAGAAGGTCGCTAAAGCTATTAGAAGGTCTCAAGGGGACCCACCTCATCATTCCAAGGATGGGTAATTGGATCTAGCTTTTAAATCAATGTGAATATTTTAGAGAAAAAAAAAAAAGGGAAGAAGGAAATCAACAGCAAGGCAGCGTTTGGTTGCACTATTTAACTGAATAACTATAGTAAAATAAAGTGGAAACAGCCTAACTGCAATTACCTCAGCATTTATATGGTATTCGGCTCCGCGATTGCAATTATCTTATGTATGAGTTGGAATTGGAAGGACTTTAGTTTCAATTTGAGGCTACTTCCTCATTATGAATGCTATGAAAAGTGATTACAATTTAGTCATTTCCTCTATATCAAACTAGTTATTGCAATTCAGCTCAATGGTGCATCCAAATGCAGCCTAAACTATTCAAATAGACCATCTTTCAATTCTTAAATCTTAAGATGGTTCATCGTTTACTCCTCTCTCCTTCACAGTCATAAGGGAACTCGATTGTCTGAAGCGACGAGGAAGCCGGTTTAGAAAGGCCAATGAGGCTTCTTCAATATTGCAATGGATCGAAGAGTGCATGGTGAAAACAAGCTGGTGGATTCACGTTCAGAGCTCGGTGGAGAGCGTGCCGATAGCACCGACCCCACCTGTTTCTCCTCGATCCCGATTAAGTGAGGGAAGTAATGAGTTTCCTGGCACTACCACTAATTCAGTGCCATTTTCTACCTGTGGAAGTTTGATGGAAATTGTCTCACCGACGGCAGAAGACCATATCCTTGAATGTGCTCTCCTCTTCAAAAGAATTAAAGATGATGGGCAGCTCGTCCTTCTTACAAATGAAATTGCTCTGAAGATCAAAGCCATGGCAGAGGTATTACTTTCCAATGGCTTTCTTTTGTCTTCTATTCCATTGAGATGTATTATATTATGACTGACCAAAGAAACCACTCTTTTTGTTCCACCCAGTAGTAAGGGGCTGTATTCCCACTTTCAGCAATCTAACCCATTCATCTGCTGTGGTCCCCATCATGTAATGGGCCATGCCCCAGTATCTTCCCCCATCAGATGAACCTAACGAATCGGATTGCTGGCTTGAAAATGTACAATTACATCCCCCATCAGATGAACCTAACGAATCTGATTTCTGGCTTGTAAATGTACAATTACATCCCCCATCGGATGAACCTGACGAATCTGATTGCTGGCTTGTAAATGTACAATTACATCCCATGGTCCACATATATTGGAAAAATTTACCCAATTGCTGGGATTATCTAATGGGGGAGAATTTTTGGGCATAAACAATGTCGCGCCTGCTATATGAATGTTTGTTCACCAGATGGTGGGCCCCAACATAGAGTTTTGTTGGGATCATCTGATAGGGGAGAATTTTTTGGGCATAAACAATGTCGCACCTGCTATATGAATGTTTGTTCACCAGATGGTGGCCCCTACGAGTTTTGTTGGGATCATGTGATGGGGGAGAGTTTTTGGGCATACACAATGTCGTGCCTGCTATATGAATGTTGGTTCACCAAAAGGTGGGCCCCAACATAGAATTTTTGGGCACACACAATGTTGCCCCTGCTATATGAATGTTGGTTCACCAAAAGGTGGGCCCCAACATAGAGTTTTGTTGGTCTGGACAAAGTGGTTGATCGGACAATATCAGTTTCCTCTTTCCTTGACTAGTGTTTCTATTTGAGAGGGATATGAGTAAAACTAGAAGCGAGGCTTTTTTTTTTTGTTTTGTTTTGTTTCAGGGATTGATTTGCGAGACAGCAACGGAGTTCCGTGAGAGTCTTGTGAATCCATGCTCAAAGAGGTTTATGTGGGTAGAGAGCACTCCAATTGGACCGACTTGGTCATCTTGCTTGGATGATGCTGGTCTGAAGGAGAACTACCGTCACTGCCCGCCTGCTGTGAGGAAGACGGCGAGGGTGGCTGAGGGTGCTAAGGGTTTGAAGCTTATACTGCTCCATAATTCTCATTATGGGCAGATGAATCCGGTCAAATGAACATTGTCTGTCTGCTACTGTAATTCAACTGCTACATTTTTCTGAGAACCTCAAGGCAATTCAGCGACTGAATTTCTTGAAGTTGCGTTACATTCCGCATGTACTAATCAACTCGATTCAATGAGAGTACTTGTTTGTCATCATCTTCAAAATGGCTTTGGTGGGCCTGCAATCATGGTGATTCAGTGACTGAATTTTTTTCACGGGTGTCGCATGCCAGATTGATGTAGGGTTTATTAGATAAATAACAAATGAGAGGAGCATGTAGACCTGCTTTCATTGACTGCACGTGGGCCGTCCTCGTATGATGTTCATGCAGAAGGGTCACCCCATGATCTGACTTTTGTATGCATGGTGAGAATTTCTGATGGGTGCAGTTTTTCTGTGTGGTCCACTTATGGTGGGGCCGTCCATATGTGAAGTCCGGATCATCACATGGTTGGCAGCATTGAAATGCAATGCTCTGATCAATGACACCGAATATGGAGCCGTGTGATGCTTCGCTTGTGTTACTGATACACTTCAAATTGGGGACTTCACATTGATAAAAGGAAATGAGAAATAATGTATGTAATTTTCGAGGTTTTGGGTGCGTTTGGTTGCAACAAATATCAGCAAATCTTGATATTTTGCACCAAATTAGACTAATTTCATGATATTTTCATGCAACAGAACACACCCTTAACTAATTTATCCTTAATTTGAAATAGAGTTTCAAGTGGAGAGTGCAGATTTAACTTCGATCAAAGGATGAAAGGATGATATGGTGGGCCACCATGTTGATAAGCCATGTCAAAGGGAGTGTAGAGGTAGCCAAAAAAATGTAGGAACCATCTGCATTCAGACAACTAAACTCATGGCAAGTAGATGGTCAGAGTTGTCCAATCACTGCAATTTTTTTGCCAATAGCCCATCTATGCCGATCAAGGATCCCAATCGCCACACCCACTTGTGTTTTTCTTCTTTTACGTTCATCTCATTTTCCTTTCTGGCTTAGGGCATAGTTTGCGACCAGGACCAGATAGGACTCTGCCACTCACCGGGTCCTGAGTTGACTAGGGGAATATTTTTTTTAGTTGTTATATATATATATATATATAGGAAAACGCTCACCTGCGAACCAGTTCGTACGTAGTACGTACGAACTTTTTTGAGAACCCATCATACGTGATGAATCTCGCAAATCTGAACCGTTCATGTGAATCAGAACCTCATGAAACCCCATAGTATAAAATTTTACTTTGATCCGAAACTTTGGTGGACCGTGAAAAATGTAAACAGTTTCTTTCCTTGATTTGAATTTCTCTTTGCTATGGACGGTATGGACAAAAGTTTTAGATTAAAGTAAAACATGGTCCTGGGGGGTTTCACTAAGTGCTGCTTCACATGAACGGTTCAGATTTGCGAGATTCATCACATATGATGGGTTCTCAAAAAATTCGTACGTTAACTTTCTGCAGTGAGCGCTTCTCTCTCTCTCTCTATATATATATATATATAGGAATGGATTTTTTTTTTTTTTTTTGTGAAATGTCAACCTTTTTATGCATAATTACATAGAAGTATCCAAAAAATTTTCTTTAAATATTAGCACCCATGTTTTGAGAGGTCTCTTTATTTTACAATTTGCCGTCATATCCATAGCTATCTCTAAAAAATAACTAAAGTATCCCTAAGAGGGGATCATATCTTTGCATATATTGATGGAAGAATCAGTCCAACTCATTTCCACCATCTTGGAACAGTTGGCATCGCTACTCTTGAACGGTCTAGATTGTTGTCCGCCATCTTGAAACAATCCAAATCCCTGTCCATGTTGTTTTGAAAGGTTAAGAGAGCTGTTCACCTACTTTTGAATGGTCCGAATTACTAACCACCTAATATTGAACAGTCTCGATCGTTTTCCACCATCCTGGAATGGTCCATATCGCTCTATATGTACTGCCAGTGGTTAAGATCGTTGTTCACGGTTATTACTTGTAAGGGGCATTTAAAAATATGCTAACCTTGGTTACTCAGATTTGCGCTGTGAAGTGGTAAAATAAAGTGACCCTTCAAAATATACATGGTCACATTTATTATTATTATTATTATTATTATTATTATTTTGTGGTGATGTTTAATTAGGCCTAGGGTTGTACACGAGCATAGTTAGCTCCGTAGCGCGCTCGACTCGACTCGAATCGAAGCTGAGTTCGAACCGAGTTGAGCTGATTTTTGGAGCTCAAAACAAGTTCGAGCTGAGTTCGATCTTGCCCCAGCTCGACTCGAATACTGCTCGAACTCGGCTTGATTCGGTACAAGGTATATATATCCTTCAAAAAAAAAAAACTACCTGTTTTCAAAAACCATCCCAGCCCGCTCGAACCATTGACTCTCCTCCCTAACCCTCTCTTCCTCCCTCTCTCTCAGTCGGCTATGCTAACCTCCCTCTCTCTCTCTCTCTCTCTCTCTCTCTCTCTCTCTCTCTCTCTCTCTCTCCTTTACCCGCACGGCCCTCTTACTCCTTTCTCCCTCCTCCCTTACCCGCATGGCCCTCTCTACCCGTCTCTCTCCCTCCTCCCTTACACGCACCGCCGCACGGCCGCCGTCCAATCTCTCTACACTCTCCCTCCTCCCTTACCCGCACGGCCGCCATCCGACCATTTCCCTAAACCCTAAGTCTGTCATTGTTGCTCGAACTCGGCTTGAACTTTGCTCAAACTCAGCCGAGCCGAGCATGAGCTACTGTTCCGAGCTCGAAGGCCAAGCCGAGCCGAGCATGAGCTGAGACTCGAGCAGTCCGAGTCGAGCACGAGCTGGGCAAAGCTCGGCTCGTCTCAACTCAACTCGTGTACACCTCTAATTAGGCCAAACTTATCGGCCTCTTTTGCCTCAAATATGCATAATTGGTGGATCATTTATTCATTCAACACATTTTACATGTTAGGAATATTTGGAGCAGCATCCTTTAGTCTTCCAACTTATCCGGGGTGATTGGGTCCTTACTCTTGCTCCGGTGGTAGACTCTCGGGAGTTTCAACGCCTAGTCAAGGGTTCGAGTACCCATAGGTGGTGAAATTCCCCCAAGGCGTGAGTGTGTGGGGTGTGTGTGTTAAATAATTTAAAAAAAATAAAATAAAATAAAATCCTGGGTGATGCCAGCCGGTAGCTGTCCTCTGATGCATGTGGGCTGAGAGAAATGATCACTGCTTTAGGAATAAGAGTGGCTTGACTATTGGGATTATCTGTAGGGTTAGTCTGTGTTAAAGGGACTGGGTGCTTTAATGGCTGTTGGTATTTTTCTTTTCCTTGGTTTACTTTTGTATTTTTTAGTTCTCAATTTCGTTGTTGTGCTTTACCTTTTGACCCTGTGGCTGTGACTAAAATCAGTATCTTTGAAACAAAGAGAGAGAGAGAGAGAGAAGAAAAAAGGGTCAAAATATGAATAGCATTCAAAAAAAATCGATCCTCTTTTTCTCCTCATTATTTTTAAAACTAGATTTTTGGGTGTTTTTGATGCTTGAGTTGTGGACCTTTTTTGAGCACTACTCTAACGTTATCACCATTGTCACAACTTTCTTGGTCTTGTAAAATATAAATTTCAGCCTTTCTTTTCAAATCTGAATTTTGAACATGGTCCGTTGTTGTTGTTGTTGTTGTCATCGTTGGCATCATCACCCTTTAGTACTTCTTTTTTTTTTTTAATTGTCAAAAAAAAAAAAAAAAAAAACACCTCTTTTTAAAAACAACCCACTCAATGAAACCACACCAAGTCAACTGCATCATTTTTTTCTTCTTTTTAACACACACCCATACCACCGTACACTCATCACATAGGCACTCAATCCCATGATCTCAGTGTTGAAATAGAGTCAGTCTACCACTGAGCCATGGAGCTGAACTCAAGTCAACTGCACCCTAAGTGGATCAGGAAAACTAGCTTCTATTCAAGGATTACCTAGTTTCCCAACCCAATGTCACCTAGTTTGATTTAATTAAACACTAGTCAAAATCTGATCTGTCTTTGGTATCTAACGACTTAACAATCAACCAGAAGAATTTGAGTACTCTTATGTGATCATTAGTCAATGCACTAGGAAAACTGGACTATACTGATCACATCTTTGCATTGTATATATGGGCTTTCAATTCTAACAAGTGGGGTCTCATGGTTCGGTAATTTAGACCTTTTCGTCCGTTGTAGTTTAACAACTGAATTTATATCATCAAACCATGAGCCCCTCTTGTCAGTGAAAACCATGTATATGTCGGGAAATGCGGAAGATGAGCCCTCAAGATATGACGGTCTACACGATAATTGGGACCCTCACAAAGCTGAAGATTGATGCTCCAATGGCCCGTCTATCTACTACTAGAGCAGATTGAACTATTCACACCTCTGATCCTACGGTATATAGTGGTCCCGGATAGCGATCTATGGATCAGATCGTCCCAAGGACAAGCCAAGATGGACAGACTATAGCGCACTCTATTTCTCTCTGTATACTCTCTGTGTTTCGTATGATTCGATGCGTTCCATGAGAGAAGCGCACTCCTTTTTATAACAGAGGAAGTAGAGTTTGGGTGGGATTGGGATAAGGCCACATCATCCGGTCTTATCCCTATCTCCTATCATAAATCAAATTCAAAATTGAATTTGAAATATAACAGAAGACGAAAAAGACCGGAGGAAGCCAAAGCTCGTGGGACCCACCCACTAGTGATTGCTCACCAGTGGACCCCACTGGCCTACGTCCAACAGTATATCATCCGACTAGAGCTAATTGCTTGTCTCACGTGTGTGTGATATCCAAACACATGCTGGCCACATTACCTAGTACAAAGATCATTTCAATCCGTTCATCGTGACTAATTTGATTGACAATTGTCAATTAAAATCTATACATAAGATGACTAATCATAAATAATTTAAATCTACAATCCAAATTTTATCTATTTAACATTATAAAATGCTAATAACTTTAGCCACTCAAGATATTATTGCCATAGATTTTTTGATGCAAGTAGCCCCACCTCTCTCTCTCTCTCTCTCTCTCTCTCTCTCTCTCTCTCTCTCTCTCTCTCTCTCTCTCTCTCTCTCTCTCTCTCTCTCCATGCCATTGTATGTAGTCCACATTGCCCCTCTCTCTCTCTCTCTCCATGCCATTGTATGTAGTCCACATTGCCCCTTTTTCTACAGTCTCTATGTCTATACAACCCTCTCACTGTGTAGCGTGTACCTTTCTACTCTCTAATTTTCCTTACTTTCTACATGGACCGCATATTCCTGTACCCATTAATTTATATAATGTGGTCCACATAACGAGGGGATGGATTTGATTTTGCATGTGTTTTTATGGTGGACCCATGTGTTGGGGATTTTGACCTGCGGAATCACACAGATCTAGACCTAGGATAGTAATCCAATGACACCAAGCACACATAAGAGAACACAGATTTAACGTGAAAAACCCTTGCAGGAAAAAACCACGGCACAAAGCGACAGATCTCCACTATGAAAATAGAAATTACAAAGAGAGATGACTTACCTGATTCGAACAACCTCGAATCTCACCCTTGTTATACCCTTTAGAAACCCTAAAATCTTTTTAGGAACCCTTGAAACTACTTTAGAAAGCCTTAGAATACATCTCAATCCCGCATACACCCCTTTATATAAGTTTAGAAAGAAGCAGACTCGGAATTGGAAACAAATTCCGCAAAATCTGTGTTTCCGCAATCGCATCTGCGAAACTCTTTGATGTCATCGAAGGTCTCTTGATGACAGCTTCGATATCAAAACTGTCCAGCGACCAAGGGTGAAAAAATCCAACAATTATCGATGTCATCGAAGGTCTCTCGATGACAGACTCGATATCATCGACAGACCAACAGACAGATTTAAGTCATCTGTCGATATCATCTGAAACCCTGTCGATATCATCGACAGACCACCAGACAGATTTAAGACATCTGTCCATAACACCATGTAACGCCTTAGAAATCGGGGGTCGGGTATATACTCAACTCCCAAGTTCCCGGGGTCACTTATGACCGGTTTTCGTTAATTACGTGATTAATCCAATCAATGCACAGTCTGGGGAATCCTAGAACATGAAGCACAATCACACAAGTCTACTGAAATGAAAGAGACCAAAAGCGATATATATATATATATATATATATATATATATATATACATGTCCAAAAGAATAAAGGGGTTGCACATGGTGTCACCCCATAAAATCTGAAAAGAATGATAAGTCCAAAATAAATAGAGTCGAGCCCACTACTCAGCGATCCGATCCTGCCTCTCCAGCTGGCGGAAAGCCATCCATCAACTAGAAGTATGACAGCTCCTCCTCGTCGAGAGTAGCATCGCCGTGCTCCACCTACTTCGCCTCCCCTGCATCTATGAGAGAGTCTGGTTGGTGTTTTAAAACACCGTCCCAGAGTGGGAGTGAGTGATCAACTCAGTGTGTACTATTAATCTTAAGTTATAACAGGTATCAATTGTAATATGAATTTAATGAAAAGCAGTCATTCATCAACACCTACAACTCTTATTAAATGCGTATGAATGCGATGATATGATGCATGCCCTTGCCACGACTCCATCTAACGATCGCGTATGGCAACACTCCCTCAGAGCGACCTCGACTGCCGAGTCGCCACCCTAACTAATGCGATGCAATGCGATCATGTTAGCCGAGTTATTAGTTAAGTCCATTCATCCAGCAGATTGAGGAATCTGACACATCCTATGTATCACTGTCCTAATCTGGTTGCAAGGCCAAGGCCCCATCAACGCGTGAGGCCGAGTTCCCGCGGTCCGTGATCCCGTCTTGTTCCTCATCCCCTACTTCAAGCACATGAGGGTGCCGAGAGAAAGGGATCGCTTGCGGTCACTACGGGGAGGCGCGGTACCCCAGCGTAGGCCAACAGCTCGGACACCGTGTCCCATTTCACCATGCCCGGCTCACGAGAATGTGGACCAATTGCAATCTAGGTATCAATGAGCTACAATGGTTGTAAGGTGCTCCAGGTCCCATACATAGGTGAGCAAACATGGTTAACAAACAAGGTTGGTCAGACAATAGACTAGACCGCACGAGTTAGGCGAGCGTGAGACGAGTGACCTCGGGCACAAGGGACCCATGTAGTCAAACTACAACCACCTGAACACTCCCGCCCAATCTACTGATCCAGCCCTAGTGTAGTCTTACTGATGGGACTACCGTCTGTCATCACGTTCTTGACCAACCCAAAGGGGGAAGGGGATCCATAACATGCCAACTATCCATGCATCATCTAATATAAACAACATCATGTGCTCATGCTTCTCAACATAAACTTCTAAATTTCTACCAACATGTAAAGCTAATGATATCCTGAACAAGGTGTGTGTGTGTGGTGTGGGTTAGTGAAGAAGTTAAGCACTTCCTTCCTCCCTTGAACCAAAATACACAAAAAAAAAATCAATGAATCATACATGTTATAGGGCATATCATAAGAGAGAATCAACAAGGCATAAGTATATAATCATACATACACAAAATCATATGAGAGGCAAGAACAACATCATATGGGAGCCAAATATACAATTCTAATAAACATGCAAGTCCTAGGGTTTCTCTAGATTCTCCAAACATAGTATTCAAGCAACCAAAATCATTAAACACATACTAAAATTGGTGCTAAGCCACTTAAGAGTAATAGTCCGCACCTATGGATTGTTGGAGATTGGGAAAACGTCCTAGGAGAGAGGGTTTTGAGGTCGATCGGCCGGAATCCCTAAAAGAAGCCCTTGCATGTGAGAAATCCAAGCCAATCCTCCTTAATACATGGATTTTTAAGAAGAAGGGGGTGAATGATCTTACCTAGACAACCCACGGACGATCGTTGGGGTTATGGTGAAGAGTTTCTCCTTGAGGAGAGGTATGTAGTTGCAAGAGTTGAGTCGCACCTTGATTTAGGGTCCACCCAAGCTCTTTCTTCACTCACACTTTCTTCTCCTTTACTCTCTTGCTCTCTCCTTTGCTCTTGGTAGTTGTGGTAAATGAGAGAGAGTTATGAGAGTTAGGGATTTGTTTTCTAGACTTGGGCCATTTGGCCCCAAGCTTCCACAAATTCCCAAAATAGCCCTATGGGACTCCATATTGGTGTGGGGGTCACTCCAACACCCCCCTAGCCACTAAACTTGGTGTGTAGGTGTCTCATGGCCCGATGAGGGGTCATGCAAAGTTTGGGAACAAACGGATGAACGAATATGAGGTTTGAGCATACGATTCCGATCTTTAAGTGGCCCTGTGGAGCCCATTTCGGTGATTGGGGTGGCTCTGATGGCCCCCCGGCCATGAAACTTATAGGATAGGTGCTCCATGGCTCGATGAAGGGCCATGCAAAATTTGGGAGCGATCGGATATGGGGTTTGATCGTACGAGTCCGATTTGCGATCACGGTCACCGTGCCACGATCGGGTCCCAGAATTCGTAGACGGGCGTATAAAAATACATTAAACCTTCACTGTAAATTTGGAAGAAATTCGACAGCTGGAAAGCCCAAAATCTCGGTTTCATTTGCAAGTGCCAAATTCTAATTCTGGTATTGGTGGAATGCATTTGGCAAGTGCCAGATCCCAACTCTAGGTGTCCATGGGGTCCGCAGTTCGCAATAGATCACAAGCCCAGTGAGATATATGATTTCCTAATTTTTTAGATTTTTCTGACCCTCCTCGATCGTTGGGTGGCCCACACGGGCTGTTGTTAAGTGTAAACAGGCCATCTGGCTTCGCGGGCCACACCAGGTCCTATCATGACTTGTCAGGTCTATTCTAATGAGCTAATCCTAGGTTAATTAACTTGTGGTACCCCACCACGAGTGATTTAAACGAATAGTCTTACGGTAAATCCTACGTGGACGCCCCATGACACTGTACTGGTTGGACGAGACGTTACAATCACCCATGTATAAGCAAGTCACCCATGTATAAGTGATAATATAAGTTAATTACATAAAAAAAAAAATTTAAGAATTTTTGGAAATCTAAAACAATGAAATTTCAAAATGTTACACAGTTAATTACATAAAACAAAAATTTCATGACACTCTGAATTTTGGAAATCCCAAAAATGGCAGATGCAAATTATAGCTGCTGCATAAGTAGTTTTGACCCTCACTTCAACATATTAGTCCCTGGATGTTGCACCCATTTAGGGCCGTGAAAATGACCATTCATATTAGGAGGGATTGAATTGACATTACCCATGGCAGGGTTGTCCCCTGTTACCACGGATAAGCTAAATTCAAGCTTTGTTTGTAATGCGGTGACATTGAATAGATATGCTTTCATGAAACTATTTTTGAATAACACACATGTGTTACCACCTAGCCGTGCATTGGACTGCTGGGATTATTCCTCCATCACTAAATAGCAGATGCAGTACTAAAACTATAGCTTGCTGCATAAGTAGAAAAGAAGAGTAGACTGTAAATGACCCTCATCTTCAACATATTAGTCCCTGATCACCTCCACATGGACCCATTTAGATCAGACGGCCACGAGAATCAACAGCCATTCCACAAGTAAAAAGGGTCGACTGCATCCATATCCCACACATATGACCATGACAACTATACATCTCCTCCCCTCTGTCTGCTCAGTTTGTAAATCACCCAACTTATGTGGACCCACCCTGTTGTATATGTTAAATGCACTCCATCCATCAGGCGAGAAACATTATGTTTATTGTACATACAAAAAATTAGTCCAATAGAAAGCTCAGGTGGGCCACATGAATGGAAAAAAAATAATTTTTAATTGCTCGTAAAACCTCCAAATTCACACGGCATAGCCCGTCTAAATTATGGATGAGGCTGATTTTTGTATCAGCTCTTCATCCTAGTGAAGGGCACTTGATTAACGGTTTTGATGAAAGACATCACACACCAAGGTGGCCCCACACACAAACTATGGTTAGCACTCCATCCCCGTTTTTCCTTGTGGTGCAGCCCACCTGAGTTGTTGATCTGGATGAACTTTTCCTCCAGGGCCTACATAGGGGAGACCACATGATGGATGGAGTGGATTGTACATATACAATGTGGTGGGCCACATAAAGTTGGGTGTTTTAGGCGCTACATGGAGCAAGCGCCGTGTACGTTGAACTTTCATAGATACATTCTCTCTATTGCAGAGATACATACATTGCATGTTGTAGACAGAAGAATCCAAGTCATATGGGAAAATTAGACTTCTCTTTGTTTTTCATTTTTCTGCATACATCACTTTCAAAGATTGGTTGTATATTCCCAAAGACAGAGAGACCACATTATACTAGCAAAATTATTTTTGAGCAAATGACCATTTTACCCCTATCCTATAGGGGACTGGTGGATGCATGTGGGACCCACCTTGGCATTTCGTGTCACCCAAGTCGTCCTGATGGGTCACCAACCATTACGTGGGGCAACCACCAGAATTTGGAGATTTGGGTGGTGGCCATCTATTTCTACGGTGGTGATTGCATGTCCCATTTTTTAGGCATCCAATTTTTATGGTAGAGCAGTATGGTAAATATTGTCGAGATTTTAAAAATATCACAATAATATTGTGAAAAATAAGATAATATTGGCAAATGATATTATCGTAATATTTTTGTGAGATTTTCAAAGTATTGGAAAATTTTAAAATATCACGTTTTTATCAACAAATATAATAAAAAAAAACCTTGATGAATTTGTTGTATAAATATATATTTAAATTCAACATTTATTTATTATTTTGGTGAGATTTTCATGAGAATATTTAAATAAATAATAAAAAAAACCTCAAAATTTGAAAATCTACTTAGAAATTTCACGGTCGATAAATTGTGAGAATAAGATTTGTTACCAAGTAGTACACCACAGCAGCACGGCTTTGAGAAACATGCATGTTCTCGTGTTAAGGAGGCGTCTGGACGTAAAGTTACTTTACATAAGCTGCTTACGCCTGAAGTAACTTATTAGCGAAAAAGTAGAAAAGTATATCATATAAGTACTTATCCCTCTAATTTGTTCGGCCCACTCTCAAAATCCAGAGTCCACACCATGTGACCCCACCTTTGACATGGGCCATCCATCATCCAGGGCCCACCTTGGATGTTAGCCATTCATCATCAACACCTATGTTGTGGATTGTCCATTATATGTAGGCCCACCTTCATGTGGGCCATCCATCATGTAGGGTCCACCAAAATAAATTGTCCATCATGTGGGCCATTCATCATTGGGGGCCAACCTTTGTTGTGGACCATCCATTATGTGGGGCTCATCCTGATGTGGGACATCCATCATGTGGCGCCCACCATCAATGTTATTGTACATCATATGGGGTTACCTTAAATATCAACCACCTCTCATGTAGAGCCCACTTTTGATATGGACCGTCCATTGTATGGCCCCCACCCTCAATGTGTCACCCATCATGTGGGGCCTGCTTCGGATGTGAACCATTCATCATTACGGGCCTACCTTTGATGTGGACAATTCATTATGTGGGCTAACCTTGATGTGGGTCATCTATAAGGTGGGGTCCACCTTTGATGCAGGTCGTCCATTATGTGAGCGCCACCTTCAATGTGAGCCGTCCATCAAGTGGTCCACACCTTTGATGTGGACTGCTCATCATGTGGATATGGACCATCAATGAAAGAGAGAGGGTAGAAAAGTTAAAAGTTGAAAAGCACGAAAAAATAACTCATAAGTAACTTTTGTCAGATAAATTACTTCTACAACGGTGCTTACCAAGCTAATTTAGGTTATAAATAATAATAATCTTATTAACCTAAATTAAAAAGTTACTTATTGGATGGTATCCAAACGGGCATTTAACATCCGACCTTGACAGGAGGTATTCTGGTCATTTGATACAGATTCCTCTAATGTTGATCTCACCAACTTAATACTCATTTCTTATAGGTCTCTTTTAACTTCCCCCAAAGACTGATAACAAAGGTAATAGTAAAATTGAAAAATAGAAAGGAGATGTGTCCAGTTATCACATATCTGAGGGAAGGTGGATCAATAAAGCCTAGTAAAAATGAATCATTGCTTCCATGTTCAAATATCAGAATTTGAAAAACTCTATAGACCCCACCCCTTGGCCATTGAATAAATCGCATCTGATTAGTCCCCCGACCATAAAATAGTTGATCGCACCTGATTAAAATAATTGCTTGGAACACAGAAATCTAGAACACCACCCCCATGCAAGCCCATCCAAAATTACCTCCAATCCATTCTGAACAGACTCAAGAGGAATGTTGACCTCGCTCAAATCATCCAAAATTTATAGGTCCTTAGTCAAGCCCAGCTGTTCATTTATTGATTTTTTACGCTGTTTTTTTGTCAACTGCATGCTACATTTTCATTCTCATACACCTTCTGATGCAAACCAAGGAGCTGGACATGCTGATCATACAAGTGGGAATGGAGCTGAATTTGCACAAGATCCTTTGTCACTTCCTAGTGGCCCAATTACAAGACTTAGAGCCAAACGTTTCAAGGAAGCACTAAATGGGCTAATCCAAGAGAATTGGGCTGATTCTAAAAAGACCAAGATGGGTTCAAATAATAATCAAGGCCTAGTCCATGTCATCAAAGCAATTGAAGAGGTTAATTAGCATGCAAATTCGTAACCAGCATGGTCTGACCATTAAAGGGTGTTAATTTGTTGAGTTTCAAGGATATTAAATGGGAGAATGACTTGGGAATGGCTGGGCATGTTTTAAATACATTGAATGTAGTCATTTAGCTATTTTTGGGTGTTTTTAGAAGTCCAAGAGCCATAAAAACGTGGGGACTTGTTATGTTAATATTTGTGTTGCTTTTAAAGTTGTATTTATGACTTTTGCCTATTCTTGGAGGGTTGTTCCAAGTATATAGGTGGATATTACGAATTTTAAAAGGAGATTTTGCTTTTCAGAAAAACTATTATCCTTGTGAGGTCTTGTGTTCCTCTTGGTTCTTAAAAGAACTCTTGAACTTATCAAGTTAATCTTGTGGCGTTCAAACAACCAAACTTATCACCTTGAATTCTTGAGAGATTCTTAGGTTTTTCTTGGTGTGGCGTTTCAATCCTGCGTAGTCTTGGTTTTCATCTAGTTAGGTGACGGGTCAAGGCTCACCAAACTTGTCTTCACAATCTTGGGGTTCCAAACCATCATTGTTATCGGGTTTCATCACATTTGTTGGTGGAGTTCATATCACCTTCCTGGTGTAGATCTTCTTTATTTATTAATTTAGTTATTTACTTTTAAGCAATAATCTACAGCTAGCTTCTCAATAATTTCAAATTTTATAAAGTCGAGACTTACATATGTACATGCAGGAAGGTTACCTCACACCTTCCTTCTCAATAGTCAAGGTCCTTGGAATCTATGGACAAACACAGTTCACCTTACTTCTCAATAGTCAAGTCCTTGGAATCTATGGACAAACACAGTTCACCTTCTCAATAATTGAGGCCTTTACTTAGGGCCTGTTTGGCCGGACCGATCCCACGGTATTAGGAGGGCTGGGATCGTGATATCCTGGGATATGCATGACGAGCCAAACAGACCCGGTGAACTTGTCCCGGGATATAAGCAATCCCATGGATCTTAAAACAATCCACTGACATCACCATCATTACCTTAAAATTGATCCCATCCCTTGGTTGGACGGATTGGAAGGTAAAATCCCGGGATATGCCGGGCGTGCCAAACAGACCCAGTGAACTTGTCCCGGGATATAGCAATCCCATGGATCTTAAACCAATCCACTGACACCACCATCATTACCTTAAAATCCATCCCATCCCTCCTAATCCCATGGGATTCGCCCGGCCAAACAGGCCCTTAGAATCTATAAACAAAGACCACATGGAGTTATTCAAATCCAAACTATTCATTTGACGCATAAATTAGTGGTTCTGCAGTATCCAGCCTGTCATAGATTTTGCGATTTTGACTGGTGACGACCTCATCAAGCATTTTTCACCTCCTACCACATCCCCTCATCCAGTGCGCTCTGCCGGGTCTGTTCCATACTTTCCTACTTCAATCAATTCATCAATTTTATTACTCGTGGCACTTGTTTTATCCCCCTTTCGTCACCGACTTCCTAATTGGTAGATGTTTTCCTCCCTTCAGTCAAGGGCCTAATTGGAAGATGCCTATGAATGAGTTCATTTTAGTGAATCATAATTACGTATTCAAGATCATATTTCTTTTCCGTTATGATTAAAAATAATCTCAATACCCAAAATCATTGTCCCTGATACATAATTAGAGTTAACTAAAATGACATGAACTCATTTTTAGAGGTCTGCCAACTTTCTATAGTTCGTTTGAATCCAACGCTGGTTGGTACTTGCGCTTAAAAGACCCTTCAAATTTGCATCGATGTCGAATCACAACCAAACAAAATGTGGCGAGTCTCTTCTCTGTTTTTCGTGTGCTGCTTGCATAGTTCAAAAACTCAACTTGATATACAACTGGGTCAGGCTGACTCCAAGACTCAGGGGAGTATTTGCTTGACTTGATTCAATATCTAATAATTAACTAAATAATACTTACAAATATTTTTTACACAGTTGCATGGAGATAAATAAATAATAAATAAAATTGAAGAAACTTCTAGCCCGTGCTTGCTGTGCTGGATAGTTATGGTAAATTACCTCAAAGGGGTCTAGGGTCCAATTCAGGTCTCTTCCTTTTCATGAAGACATGATTTTCCAGCATACCTGAGAGGATGAATACTAACATGCAGACTGTTAGCCACCTGATCAGTGGCCTGCAAATGAATGATTAGACCAAAGCCCACAATCAACCAGCAATGAGTCAATGGTCTCAGTTGTCCTATAACTATGGTTTTAAGCCTATAGCCTCTCCACATAGTGGCCCACCAGAACAATCACGCGATTAGGAATGTTTGCCAGGTTATACCATGAAAGGGGAGCTGCATAAAACCTTTATGCAGCAGCCTGCATATTAGCATTCCTAAATACTTCCAACATTGGCGCATATCATCTTCCCATCTTGGATTTCTTCGAATATCAAATCTTATGTAGTTCACTTCTTATTTTTAGCCGTTCAGTTCTTTTAAGGTCGAATCTTTCTACAAGTAAAAGTCAAGGTTGATTGTTTTCTTGGTGTTGGTGGATTTGTCACTGAATATTTTTAGTATATGGGTGTTGTCATATTGCATCGGAATGTAAATGCGGTCATGAACATTTTTTCTCTGTGTATACAGACTATTTTCCTGTTTGGATTGAAACTGTTCTCAATTAATTGCAGTTCCCCTTAAAAGAGTAAAACGGACAGGATAATCAGCAAGGAAGTTTCCAAAATTCTATGACTATGACTTGCTTCCTCTACAATTTGGGAGGTGGGTTTATAACTAAATTCTTTTACGTCTTGGGAGTTTCATCTAATGCAGTTGTGGAATATAGTTCCCATTCCTAGTTGGGTTGAAATTGGTTCCCCCAGAACTCTCTTCTAGTCTTTAAAAGAGAGAATTTCACATATATTTAGGTAAGAAGCTGCTGACAAAATCAGAAAGATGGCAGAACTAGATGACAAGGAAATATATATAAGAAATGATACTTGGAATCGATTCCGTGTCATTCATCTAACATGGCTTCTGTTTTTTCATCATCCTATTCTGCTATTCCACTCTATCAAGCACCACAACTTCAGTTAGACCACAGGTCATCAAGTGTTCATAAAATCATCATCTACAGCTTCCTTTCTTCTTAAAATGAATTATACTAACTACCAAGAAGCACCGCTCATCTAAACGGTACACATACGTGCAAAACATGGTTTGGTAGTGACTTTTTCCGATCAAAACTTCCACTCATGACTCTCCTCAAAACTATTTCCATGTCTAGTGGAGATTGGTCTTTGAACTATCATGCTATTCTTGCCTTTCTGAAATAAGTAGAGTACTTTGCAGTCGAATTGTTTTTTTTTTTTCAACATCATCACATCATCATAACCTTATCCCAACTAATTGAGGTGGGCTACGTGAATCCTTTTACACCATTCCACTCTATCAAGGGCTACAACTTGATTTAGACACCATAGATCATTAAGTTTTCTTACTACCTCCGCCCATGTATTTTGAGCCTTCCCCTTGCCCTTTTAGAGCCCTTTCAAGTTTCAACATCAACACAGTAATATCTGATATCCACATTATGACCTTGTTCCCAGATGCCATGTACAGGCGCAGTGGAGATTAGTTTTACACTTACATGATTTCCTTCCGTGCATTTTTGGATTAAACATGAGTAGCAGAGAACCTAATTTTTCATTTTTCAACATCACACAGCAATATCAGAAATACAAATCTTAACCATATATAATGCAAGATGTGGACAGTGGAATTGGGGAGACTGATTGTTCAACAAAAGGGCATGCGGAATCCACCATTATGTCTATGTGACAGCTTCTCAGTCCATCATCCATCAGATGTGGCAGCTCATGTTAGGACACTAGCTAAAAAGTAAGGCAGACCTAAAACTCAGGTCAGCGACCACAAAGAAACAGTAGGATGGGACGCCAGTCATTGAATAGTTGTGAATATTTCTACCCTTTTCAGATGAGTTTTCAACTTTCAGCTCTTACGGGACATAGAAAGATACTGGTTTAAATTTAGGCACATTTTGGGAAGTTGAGAATGTGGTTGCTCACCAATTTATGGTCCAGATTTCTCCCACAAAAAGCAACAATGCAGCTTACCCACAAAAGGCTTGGGGGGGGGGGTGGAGTGGGCGTTTTGAATCAAGTACAAAAACTGCTAGTCTAACTGTTTTTTTCTTTTTTTTTCTTATGGTTTTAACATTGGCGCACCATTTATTCAGATATCCACAATTGGACATTAGATCTGTCACAAAGATCACACTTATGGAAGGTTTAAAAAACTTCCTAAATTTCAATGAAAACACCCAACTTCATTGGATAAGTTTCTGCTTCTTCTCTCTGAGACGAAGAAATCTATCATCCTTTTCAATTTCGCCGTCATCATCATCATCATCGTAGTCGTCCTAGCTATTCCATGTCAGCTTTACTAATCCCATTTTGCTAATCAAGATTTTTTTTAAAAAAATAAAAAAAGAAAAGAAAAGAAAAAAAAAAAGAAACAGGAATTCTCATGATTACTTTGCAAAAGATATGTGATTGGCTGCTAAATCTCAGATCAACCCTCCTTTACCCAGGCTTGGGATGGGTGGGCAGGTCCCATCCAAGTAGATTTTGCAGTTAAGAGGTCCAAAAAAATGACAAAACTAATTTGAAGGTCCAGTTTCATAGTTGTGAGTAGAGTTGCCAGTACAAGCCATAAATCACCCAAAGGGAGTGGACAGACTGCATGAACTACTTATTTCACTTGTTTCTCAGGTCTTTACCTGTAAGAGCTCACAAATGCATTGAAAATTTTCAATAGGAAAGCCTAGGGTGTTTGTGTTGTGTTATTTGTGGAAGTGCTCTCTATTGAATGCTTTTGTTTCTTCATAATTATTGGTTTGGGATTGCAGAATCTTAAATCCGAATTTCAGACTTGATTTTATACACCAAAAATCTTCTCTTAAACGAAGGTATCCATGCTTGGATAGCGGCTCAGTATCAACCTCATTAACACCCCCATAGAAAAGCTCTTTAATGTAGCTCTCTTTAGCTGATCATGACCAAGAAACCACAAGTTTCGCTTGATGGTCCAGGAATGCCCAACTTATCAACTTGTCCAGTAAACTACCCAGATCTCATGTAGCCGGGGCAATGAACCTATTTAAAGTGGCTCATTTCGGGTACCAGAGAGGCCTATCGATCTGGAATTAGCTTAAGTCTCCTGCGTCTCTGATTTCACCATTCTTACATGAGCCCCTGCTGACAGCACTAACGCACATATATACACAGGCATGCATGTGAAAGATCCAGGGTTCCAATTTACGCAGGCCCAACCACGGAGACAACTTGACCTAAAACAAACATGGTTGATTTACTAATCAGGTGGGCAATTCGCAAATGAAAATTTCTAAAAAAGATCGACCAACAGCCTAAACTCAAGGTACATCTGTAGCCCGACAGAAGAATGTACTGGTGTAATTTTTGTGCCAGGGCATCTATACACAATGCAACTCACTGGTCGAGCAGCTTGGATCTCAAACATGTGCCGCTTGTTGGAACTGTGGACCACAAGTGCATTCTTGCAAGTCCCGTTCGCATTCTTTTTTCTTTTTTTTTTTTTGTCTTTTTTTGTTATTAAACACACGCACACACACCGCCACATACTCACGCCGTGGTGGGTTTTCACCACCCATGGGTGCTCGAACCCTTGACCAAGTGTTGAAACTCCTGAGAGTCTACCACCAGAGCAAGAGCAAGGACCCCTCCCATTCGCATTCTATTCCTCCATGCTTCATCCTACAATGAAAGCTTCCACAGGCTTCTCCATCATCAGCAATTCAGTTTTTATCAAAGCAAAGATAACTGTAATCCAATTTGAAATTGCTTCCAAACACACCCTTCTTCAAGAGTTTTCTTTTCACTTTGAGAGCCAAATGTGGATAGATCAGCATTATCTCCCACTTACCATTTGTAGCCTGTTTGCCTATGATCCCAAATAGGCAATGAATACAGATGTAGTATTATTGAAGCATTCATGCACCTAAGAAATCTATAAATCACACACATGCAAGCATGTAGGGTCATGAACTTACAACACATTACCCATGTCACGCCAAACAAGATCAGGAACTGAAATAAGATTGAATTATGATTATTGAATAAGAAAAAGGAAGACTGGCCCACAACACACAAGCACATTGAACAAGAGCATTAACCAAATAAGATCCATTGATACCAACATAAGAAATTACAGCACATCGGAGCTCGAATTCCTACCATGTTTCTGCACGAAATTACAGGACAGTGATGAAAGAGAAGAACTCTCACCAACTTAGAATTCTCTTCGAGTGAAGTCATTGATTCCGCCAAAGTTGCACGCCTCAAAGTTCATTGCCGAGAAGTAACCATGATCATCATCGATTTTTATGTTTAGAGCAGGAATGCTGCCAGAACTACTCGCGCTGAAGTTGAATCCCTTGCTTCCAATCCTAGCTGGTGCTTCATCGTTTTGCCCATGATCAGATGCTCCTGACCCTTTGATTTCGTCCATGGGAAGGACTGGGGTATGGCCTTGGAATAGAGCGACATGTCCGAACAGCTTGTCTTTTCTGGAGAAGGTTGTGCCACAGGAACACAGCCATTTGTCGCGCCCGCAGTGTTTCTCATGAGTTTTCAAATCTGCGATAACGGAGAACTTCTTGCAGTTGCATCTGCTACAAGTATAGCTCTTGTCGCAATGGGTCCTCTTGTAATGATTTTTCACGCAAAGGATCGTCTTTAATGGCTGAAATTTCTTGTGATCCTTGTTGCGTTTGCAACCCATGTAGGGACACGAATACCGCTTTATAAGCGTGGGCTCCGCATTCGATTCCTTCATAGGTTTCGCAAGGGCAGCCGGTGTCTTGTACTCATCGCCATGACCTCGCATGTGCATCCGTAGGTTTGCATCCCGCTTAAACCCCTTCCCACAGATCAAACAGAAGTGGGTATGCGGTGCAAGGATTTCCTCTTTTTCGAGCTGCAATACTTCATATGAACCCGGGGGGAGGTTCTCCCCGTCAGCAGCATCTTCATAGTCCTTTGTATCATTTTCTTCAACACCAAGATGTTCAGACCCTTCAACTGTGAAAATGGACGGTTCAGATTGATCAACATAATTCTGCCTGCCCCCATGCATCCCTTTGATCTGATCATCAAAACCCAAATCGCTGTTTCCTCCCATTGCCATGCTTTCATTTGGATGCAAACTGACATTCGTGCCTAAGCTAGTGGGAGATTCGAAGACACTGCCAAATGGCCCAACAAGAGGATTCATTGCTACGGGCATCTTCTTTGAAGATGGAAGAAGAGTACCAGCAGTTGAGATCAGCTGAATTATGATAGAAGTCAGATCAGCATTCAAAAGCTGCTGCTGAGCCACCTGTTCATTCGATCGCCCTGAAAACCTACCATCTTGACTGATGAACGAATGGACTGTATCCTTTAGATGGTGGATCTTTTGTTCAAGGAAAGAAAGGTTGTTTAAGGTGGCCCGCAGATCCCAATCATTAAGGGTATTGTGAAGTAGACAATCCGTTGGATCCAACTCTTCTGACTGTTTGATCTCAGTGCTGGGATTATACGAACGAGCGGGTGGCGGTTCCGAAGGTGAGTGGAATTCATTATACGGTTGACCATAGCCTAGATCAAGGGAAGCGTCCCATTTTTGCTGTGGATCGAAATGTGTGAACTGTTGATCAGTCATGAAATTTTTCGCCGGGTCATTTGTGGAAGAAGATTTTCTTGAAGTTTCAGCTGATTGCTTCTGTTTGAGATCCATTTCTAATGCTAATCGAAGGCAAAGAAAAAAATATATGAAATCCCAGAATCTTTTTACTCAAAAATCACCCCCAAAACCCTCTCCTATGCTAAATCACCCCAAAATCCCGTCTTTCACTCCAAACACCCCAAGTTGCTATCTTTCACCCCAAGATGCAATCTGTCTCACAAAAAGTTAAAAAATTCAACAACAAAAATTTCTAATCTTCCACTCTAAGATCTCCCTAAAACCCTCTTTTTTTCACCAAAAAATCACCCTGATATCCTACGTTCATTTGAAAAGAATCACCCCCAAAATCCCACCTTTCACTCCAAAAACACCCCTAAAGTCCCACCTTTCCCTCCAAAAACAACCCCCAAATCTGAAATTTCACTCCAAAATGACCCCAAAAAAAACCCATCTCCCAGTCTAAAATAACCCTCAAGATCCAATCTTTCACTCCAAAATTCCAATTTTAACGGAAAAAAACAACCCAAAAGCTTCAGTAACTCAATACCCAAAAGCCAAAAGATCAAATGCAATCTAAAAAGATCACCACATTTCTGACATAGGTTCTCTTCACAAATTTTCCTTCTCCAGCATTCACCATCTAAATGTCAAAAAGTAGAGATGAGAAGAAGAAGACTTACAGAGATAAAGGAGCATTATTTGCCTTTCTTTCCTTCTTTGAGAAAAATATAGAAAAGAAAAGAAGAGAGAGAGGGGAGAGAAGGCGGCCGTTCATTAAGGAGACGCGGATTGTGTGCTGTCCCTGCTAACGCCGACCTCCGTGGTGGCAGGACTCCGTGGGGCCCACTGTGATATATGTGTTTTATCCACGCCGTCCATTCTTTTTTTCAGATCATTTTATACGATGAGACTAAAATTACAACATATCTAAATCTCAAGTGGACCATACCACGGTAAACTTTGGGGATAGTGACGTCCACCGTTGAAATCTTCCTAGGGCCCACAGTGATTTTTTTCGTCATCCAACCTGTTCATAAGATCAAAAATATATGGATGAAGGTAAAAAATAAATCTCATCTTCAACTAAAACTTCTGTAGGCCCCAAGAATTTTCCAATGGTAAGCGTTCAATCCCCACTTCTTCCTTTAGTGTGGTCCATTTGAGATATATATATATATGCTTCAAATATAATTTCATATACTAAAATGATATTTAAAAACGGATGGACGGAGTGGATGAAATAAATACATCACTGTGGTCCCCACAGACATTTTGCCCCACATATATCAGCCAGTAGAACCTACTATATTAGTCGCGCGAGTAAGATCTAAGTCTACACGTGACACGTGCCTCAAGTGGCTTACATGTATTATATACAGGAGGTTTCATTACAAGATCCACCATTTATGTAGTCTTATAAATTATATGTTCCTCTCATTAGGTGGCCCCAAGCATAAAAGAGAAATGAACGGTTTCAAGAATATCCAACGGTCAATATTCAACGTAAAATTTTGCCCCACCACATGAAAATCACATCAGTTATTGTTACAAAGTATAATGATGCCAATAAAGCCTAACCAACGGACCAGATCTTCACCAAGATTGTTAGGCCCATACGTGCGATCGCGAATAGTAAACTCATCTTAACAACGCGAGTAGCTTTCATATATTCCCATCCAGGAGATTGGCTCGAATACATCCCAACGTATTACTATATGACACGTCGTGACCATATCCGTTTGATCTGGGACCGTGTTCGCTGATCTTAACCGTTCACGAGATTTATCTCAACATAGTTAGAGGAAAAATTATAAAGTAGCTTTTCTTTTGGAATATCTAGTCATTCTATCGTATAACATTTACTGATGAACATGGACCGTCATCTTGACCGTTGCTTTATTGGCCATTGATTCAGAAGTCTAGAATTTCCTAATCTCAATGATTTTTGAGGAAACCACCTTCAACACTTTATTTCGTCAAATCAACAGCTTGGATCACAGAAAAGGCAGCAGATCCAACGGTTATAGTCCCAACGTATGTATTATAATCAGTATGTGTTCGAGCCAACCTTCCCCAGACCATTCATTTTTTTGTTTGACTTGACTTGTTTATCGCAAGAAACTGGCTTGCCAGGAACTAGCCCCAAGAGGAACTAATCTTTGTACTCTGCCAGAGTACAGTGAATCATACACTCGCATATATTCACTGTAAACATAAAATATAGTTAGCTCGATCCGGACCGTCTAAATATTGGAAACCACCAATTATGATATGGTATGGATCAAATTCATCTCATTGGATGATCCTATCCATTCGATCTGTACACATCAAATAGGTTCTCGAAAATGGTCACCGGTTAAAATTCAATGGGTGGTAACTGAGATTATCTGCTATATTCCCCATCCATATGTGGGCCACTAATTGGACGTCTTGATATGTGCCACGTGTATAATGGACCATGGGTTATTATGATCCACCGTGCTCTTCCTATGGTACAATACCTACAACGCATGTGTGAACCCGGGATTCATGCATCCCGCTTAGTGCGCAGTGCGCACAGCTATCAGGACAGAGGAAGGATAAGAAGAAAAAAGAAAAGAAAAATGTAGTTGTGAAACCCACGTTACTCTTTTTAGATTTAAATAAAGGTCACATAGATACCCCAAAGATTGGTTGATGTGCCATCTCCACCGTCTAATAGAAGCACTTTTGAATTGATTAAGGTGGGACATAGCCTGCAAGTTGTACCAATCTTAGGGTCTATGTTAGCCCCATCATGATGTATTTGTTTTATCCGTGCATTGATCCATTTTTCTTGGGGTTGCGTTAAGGAAAACTAATTTATTAGATGTCAATAGCATCGTGCATTTATGGATTTGAATTAATTCTTATGAAACATGTTTAAATGGGTTTAAGAGGTATGGCTTATGGTGCTCTTGGGCATTAGAGATTGAGACACAATAGCTTAGTAGCCAAGTGAGAGTTGTGTCATATGGATTTCATTGCCTCAGTTACGATCATACAGGTTCCTGAGTATATTTGTGATGTAATTGAATGGTTATCTCATGTGAGGGTTTGGGCTTGTTGTCAAGATGGACACAGTATCTATCCATTGGGGCTAGCTTAGTGTCAGTTTGCCTCATTTCCCAGCCTATATGAGTGTGTAATTGTGCTATAGATGGTTCCTTGCATTATGTGTTTGGCCACTTACTCGGCATTGCTTCCAAGCATTAAGTTAGGAGATCGATTATGTTCAAACTTGAATAGGCTTATGGTTGTACTAGCTTCGTCAAAATTTTCATGATACGAGAATGTTAAAATAGAGAAACTCTGATTCAATATGATCTGGCTCTTTTTACGAGGCTTATACATAACCATTAAAAGTTAATGTAGTTGGATTTCTTCATATGGGTTATTGAAGTACACATGATCCAACATTGGATCCATTTGGTCTTCCCAGGACATGAATGGGTACTTGATCTTAATATTTGAACGATCGATCAAGTGTTTATAAGGTGATCATTGGAAGCTTTGAGTTTTTAATTGGTTTTAATTGTTAGCTTTTGTTTTTAACCATTGATTTATTTTAAATCATGCTTGATGGACATCTAATTATTGAGATTTGACATGATTCATACCCAGGATGGCATGTGATTTGCCCTAGGATGGTGACCACTGATAGTGAATAGGATTCGAACAATTGGGTCGCATGGATTAGACAGGAATACGGACATCCATCATAGTATGGTACACAGATATTTGCGCAGTGGTGGAACGACATATGAAGTGCATCCTCCTAACTCAAACTCTTCTTTATAAGATCTTATCTTAGAAAGAATGGAAAGAGAATCTTGGACATCCACATCTCTCCCATGTGGATGTCCCAGCTGGCAAAAAAAAATGAGAGAGAGAGAGAGAAAAAAAAAAAAAAAAAAAAAAAGCAAACCATGGTCATGTCTTCTCTAGACGACACCTCTACCCCTACTATATGAGATCTGCTTCATGGACGACTCAAGGGTTATATCACTTTTCCAACTGTCTTACATCAGATTATTCGATAAATTCTAAAATGCGATGAATGCATAATTAACCAAACTTTTATTAATCACAACCAATTATGGACATCCTTTCAAACTAGTGGCCTTCCAAATTGTCATAATATGATCACTTTAATAATCGTCTCCAATATAGGTTCATTCATAGATACCAACAAATACCACTTTGGCAATAATACATCACAAATGATGATAATATCATCAAACAACTTGATATAAATTCCCCACACATCACAAATGATGATAATATTATCAAATAATATTATGTGTAATGTTTTACAACTGTAGTAAAGGATTCAGCATCTTAACAACAAAATAGTGCATATCCATCATCCTCCCTAAATATAAATATTCCAGAACACTTAGAGCAATTTTAAATTAATCTATTAGATAGATTAGAAAGGTTGCACAGTGCAATCGACTAGTATGGTTCGTCCATTAGGTCGAGTACACATTTCATTACATATGTTACATCTTGAAAATCATATCAATCCGATGCTTATAATTATCTTACCTCCAAGAAAGTATGGTAAAGATTATTGATGATATGCATAATTAACGATCTGAGCCATTTATTTTTAGGACTCCATCATAAATTATTCACGGTTCTAAAGACCCAACTTTATTAGAAAAAGTTAAGCATCCTAGTCATTACTTGAAAATGGATCGCTGTAAGAAAATAAGTCCAATATATTGTGGGTTATATCATCCAATTGGCGCAATTTCAACCCAATCCAATGGTCCTGATGTGACTAGATCATTATAACTTATAAGTGCAACTTTCTCAATATATCATAAGTTATAGTTCTTTTAGTCGTATTTAGACATTTGAGCAGTGCAATCGATCAATCTACTTGCTCATTATGCAAAAGATGCATTTTAATTGCTAATGGCTACCATATAAAATCATATTAATCAGATGATTCTCCCATCAATTGCCTATAAAGAAGACGATCAATATTATTTCAAAAAAAATAAAAAATCGAGGCATAAAATTGTTAGGAGGCCATCATATTGATTTTTTAGTTCTTAATAATCATTTATATCAGAGAATTTTGAATTCTCACGACTTGGAAAATGATTAGCTATAACAAAGTATATCAATTAATTGATAAATCATATGACCCAATAATTGAATTTTAACAAAATATAAATGCAATTAATATATGATAAAACTAACAAAATCCAAAATAATCAATTGAACCATTTAAGTATCCCAGTGCAACCATGCACTATACTGATAAGGTTATGAGAGCAATGAATCATTTCTTAACAAAGAAATAAAAATGAAAGTTAATATTAAGAAAAAAATTGTTAGTTAGTGAAGTCAATAAAGAAGTGCTGACCAAAAACCTATCACACACCATTCCTACGGTGCACCTTTTTTGCATGACCACTATTGTTACTTGTATTACTATTACTACACTCATGCAAGCTATTCATGCACCCAAACTTTCTCTTCATCTTTTTCCACAAGCTCTCCTTCTTTAATCTCCTTCCAATTCCAACATCCTCATCTCCACCTCTTCCTCTGTTAATCTCTCTCTTCATCCTACAACACTCATTCTCTCACTCCATCACCTTAGAATCCATCCTCTCCATCTCTTCTCTTACCCTCACCCCAGCATCATCACCTACCACCTTCTTCCCCTCCCCGTCCTCGTGGGAGCCACCATTCGAATCTAATAATGCTCCCATGATCGCATCCCGTAACTTCAACTGGCCCATGAAAAGCACATGCACCACCACCCGTAGTGGCAAGTGTTCGTTCCTTGCAGCTTGCTCACATGTTGCTGGTGTCATCCGATTGCAATCCAATACCTGGCATAACTCCTCTCTCTCAAATTCAGTTAGGTGTGTGTGTGCACAAAAAAATGCGTCGATGGCATGGTATACTCCATCTGAGCAACGACTAGTTTCGTTCGACGCCACTGTAGACATCTCTACCAATGATATAAACTTCTCCTTTTTAAGATTCACATCTCTTGTGATCTTCATCAAGAACTTATCGATTAGCTCTGATATTGCTATAGCCCAGACGGATCTCGGTCGGTGTAATTTGCATAAAAGTTTTTTAAAATCCTGATTACACAATCAACATCATATCTAGTTTCTCTTGAGTAACCATAACATGGTATCAAAAGATCTTTGACGACAGCTTCATTAAGTTGTTTTCCGATCCTAACTTCTAATCCTCTTCGACAATCGTAGCATGATTGCATTGCGATGGCCTATCGGAGAATCTCGAACAAGCACTTGCAAGGTAGGACTCCTCTATTATCAGGCAACAACTTCTCAACCACTTCAATTACATCTCTTTGTGGGCTCTTCTCATCTATGCTCACCCCTTCAAGAATTGTTACAATTGAGACATCGGCATGTTTTTTGGCATAACGGAAAAGAGACCCACCAATGTACTTGGGTGGTACCCTATTTCGGATCACAACTAACATTGCTAGCTCATATAATGGGAGAGTCAATGTAGTCAAATCTTCAAACAACCAGTCAACAACAAAGAGTTTCTTTCTTGTACTAGGCCTTGGATTGTTTACATCATCCATTGGGTTATCAATAGGATTTCCGAGGAGGCGAGGGTCTGTGCAGGCCCGCCTAGCAATGGAATCCAAGCAAGCATCGATGAGACCGAGGTGAGCTGCGTAACCGAGAACATTTTCACAAGTTCGAAGCGCTTTGACTGATTTATTCCAATTAGAGAGAATTATATTGTATAAGAATGAAATGGTCTTCTCAAAGAGATTGTCGAAGCCGTGATCTTCAGTCATTTCAAGGTATGAAGCAACGCATGCGAGAGGGATGGTGTTCTCAGATGATAACTCCGATTCGTATCCATAGCAAAACTTCGCCACAAGTTCGAGCGTTTCGACATCTGCTGGTATATCTATGAAGGCATAAGATTGCTCTACATGTTAGTTTTGATTTTCTTTGAGTATCTTGGCCAATCTTACTGATCTTGAAATCAATTTTTTCTATAAAATGAAAAAAAATGAAAAAAAATAAACTTATATTATGGTACTTACAATGTCTAACATGTACAAGCTAGTTATTACAAGATCCTGTGAAAAGCAGATAAGCGGTGGAGTGGTTTGGGTCATTCATCAGTGGGTCCCCTTGTGGATACGCCGAGGAAATAAAATAAGACAATGCACAATTTAAACTATTCATCTATGGCCTACTATCGAAAGGTGAAATGAATATAGGAAAAGGTCCATGTTGAGTGAGAAAATGTCCGGTGATTGGATCGCTAGAATTTTCTAGTTCATGTAACTTAAGATGGCTGCCCCACCCTTTATCGGGCCCACGAGATGAATGGTCAGGAATGTCAAACCACTTTTTCACTAACCCTCTTTTAGGGATCACATGATAAGTAGAAATATAAATAGTGCATATAATATCATAGGTGGATTTGGGTTTAAAATTTAGATTCATATAACAGGTCTGATACAAAAGTATAAAAAATAAAACTAAGTGGGTTGACTCTATAGAAAATGAATAAAAAATCAAACTATGTCGACTACTTTAACCGTTTGATTTTACCTACTAAATTCTAAATTTTGAATGCTCAATGTTTTATTTAGTACAATTAAGATTGATACTTACTACCAATTGGATAGTTTAAAACATTATTTGTGTGAAAATGTAATTTTGATTTCTAGATAAACCTAACTCAAGCTTACCCATATGACAAATGGATTGATTTTAAGTCCTCTTATACTATTTTTTTTAAAAACTATTATTATTATTATTACTACAACTACTAGTACTACTATTATTATTTTGACTTAGGATCATGTGTGAATAGTGGACCTATTGTCAATAAGGAACATACAATCCATGGCTAGTAACAATCAGGATCATGTGCAATTTGTTGACCTATTGTTGATAGAGAATATACTAAAAAATCAAATCAAGCAAGCTGCTATAATCATATGATTTTTACCTAGTAAATTTGTATTGCTCAACATTTTATTTGGTACAATTAATATTAATACTCACTACTAATTGAATAGTTTGAAACATTATTTGTATGAAAATATAATTTCGATTTCTAAACAGACCCAACTTAAGCTGACCCATATAATAAATGGGTTGGTCTTAGGCCCTCCTACGCTATTTTTGATTTTTTATAATAATAATAATTATTATTATTTTGACTTGGATAGGAATGCAGATATTACATAAGATATACATAATGACTGTTAGAGGTGCAAATGGGTTCAGTTAGGTCATTGGATTCAACCCCACATAGAATGGGTGTAAGTCTAAAGTTTAGACCCATGTAGAGTTTGTGTTCAAATTTTAGATACATGGACAAGTTTGGTATAAAAGGTAAACCCTAATAATTAAATAGATTGAATATTTGTTCTCTCAAAATCTACTTGACTCAACTCAAACTTGAATTTTAAATGGATCGACCTAAACTTAAGAGGTAACCGAAACCTAACAATAATAAATAAGCCATATCGTCTTTTTTAGACAAGATAAACAAGAATTATCCATCTACTATTGGTAATAATTAACAAGGTAATTTGGACTACTGACTGTTTTATTTTGTATCACCAAAAGCACAATTATAGTTTTTATAAATACCCGACACAAATGTAATTCGTGTGCTAAATGGATTGGGTTTAGGTACTCGTATTCCATATCCAAACCATTGAAGAAATGAACCGGCTATTTTTTAATTGGACTGAATTTAACCTGAAATTTAAAGAGTTGAGTCTAATTCGAAAATTCTGACGTAATATTTAAATGAGTTGGTTCCCATCCTAATTTGACTCATTTTTACCCGAAAGAGGCACTTCTTCATCTTAAAATATAACTTATCACGCACTCTCGCCCGCCAACATATTATAGTCATTCAAAAGATGGCCCACGTAATTATGATCACTTATTAAAAGAATCAACCTGATCAATTAATATGGGGGAGTAACACAATTAAAATCAATGGATAGACAATATTCTAACTCGAAGTATGGGTGTATCCCATGTAATCATTAAATATGCCTGACTTTTTTCACATGTAGTCTTCATGATGTGGCCTATCTTTTAAACAACTAAGATGCCCTACACACATGACTCGATAGTGAAGAAGTTCACTCAAAGTGTGTGTTTATGTTATTTTTTTTCTCTTACTTGATTTAAACGAAAGATAACTCTATGTACTTCGATGTTAACATCGGGTGGAGGCCCTCTCTTAGAAAGCTTGAAATGAGAAAGTATTTGAGGATAGAGAATAAAACACTATTTCACACTCACCCTTATGAAAAAAAATCAATATTTCTTTTTATCTCTTGCTAACACAATAATACGAATTTATGTTATTGCATCACTTACAGAAAGAAAAGAAATTGTGCATCTGTCAAATAGGATGGATTCATAATTTAAACTCATGGATGAGTTTGGGTCCAAAATTTAGATCCATAAGACAAGTCTAATCTAACTAAGTTGGCTACCCTAACCATATAATTTTACCTACTAAATTTGAACGGCTCGACATTTTATTTAATAAAATCAAAATTGATACTCACCACCAATTAGATGGTTTGAAACATTATTTGTGTGAAAGCGTAATTGTGATTTCTTGATAGACCCAACTTAAGTTGACCCACATGATAAGTGGGTTAGTTTTGGGTCCTCCTATTTTATTTTTAATTATTATTATTATTGTTTTGACATGGGAATGTGTGCAAATCATTGTCAACCTATGTCAATAGGGAATATACTATCCACTGTTGGTGACAATAAGGACTATGTAGAAATTGTTGACCTATTGTTAATAAGGAATATATAAAAAATTAAATCAAGTAGGCTATCCTAACCATATGATTTTTACCTACTAAATTTGTAATGCTTGACATTTTATTTAGTATAATCGAAATTGATATTTCTCACTAATTGGATGGTTTGAAACGTTATTTGTGTGAAAACATAATTGTAATTTCTAGACAGACTTGACATAAGCTAACCATATGATAAATGGCTTAGTTTTGGGCCCTCCTATGCTTTAAAAAAATATATATCATCATTATTATTATTTTAACTTGAATAAGATTGTCGATAGTGTATAGGATATATATAATATATGGAAATAATCACAGACAAGCATTAGGGGTTTGAATGGGTACATTTGGGTCATTGGATTCAACCCCACATTCAATGGGTCTAGGTCCAAAGTTTAGACTCATGGGGTGGGTTTGTGTCTAAATTTTAAATCCATGGGTAAATTTGGTATAAAAGTTCAACTCCAATATAATTAAATAGCTTGAATTTGTGCCCTCTCAAAATCTACCTAACCCAACCCATATCCAAAATTTAAAAGAAGTTTATTTTTTAAATCATATGGATCAGCCCATACTTAGAGGTAACCCAAACATAAGAAAAGTAGTAGATTAATTATATATCATCTTTTCATGGGCTAAATAATAACAATGGTTTCCCTCTTTTTTTTTTCTAAACAACTGTTGCCCATCTACTATTGGTGAAAATCAGGAAGGTGATTTGGACTATTAGCCATTTTATTTTGCATCACTAGAAGCACACAATTGTAGTTTCTATAAATACTCGACATGAACTTAAGTTGTGTGCTAAATGGGCTGAATTTAGGTCCTCATATCCTATAGCCAAACCATTAAATAAATAGGTCAACTATTATTATTATTATTATTATTATTATTATTATTTGTATTCGATTCAACCTGAAATTTAATGAGTTGACTATGGGTCCAAAATTCTAACCCGATATTTAAATGAGTCAGGATTTAAACTTATTTTGACCCATTTGTACTACTAAGAGTCATTTCTTCATCTTAAAATATAGCCTATCATGCACTCTTAACCACTAATATATTTTAGCTATTCAAAAGGCGATCGACATAATCAAGATCACTTATCAAAGAATCCACTTGCTCGTCTAGTCGAAGAAGTAACACACTCAAAATCAATGGATAACCAATGTTAATGCAGGTGTATCCCATATTCTAATCATTAAATAAGTCCGACTTTTTTTGCATGTAATCTTCATGATGTGGCCCATCTTTTGAACAGCTCAGATATCCTACACATGTGACTCGGTGGTGAAGAAGTTTATTAGAAATGGTAGTGTTTTTTTTTCTCTCTTACTTGATTTAAACGAAAGATAACTCCACGTACTTCGATGTTGACATCAGGTAGAGGTCCATTTGTAGAAAACCTGAAATGAAAAAGTAATAAGATAAATAATAGAGAAGGGGATATAATTTCACACCCACCCTTGTGAAAGAACCAATCCTTTTTTTTCTACTTCTTTCTAACACAATGATACAACTCTGTATTATTGCATTACTTATATAATGAAAAAAAAAAAAAGAATGATACATTTGTCAAACAAGGTGGCTATAAATGTAAATTTAAGAAAAATAATTCTAAGAGAGACTAACCATGATTCTCTGCTTCCATAAATGACCATTTGCTTCTTGTCTTCTTCTCTCTTTCCAGGAGTCATGCATAACACCTGATCATCAGGGAATTTTTTATTTAAATTTCAAAATAGAAATGTTTTACTTTAAATCTCAAATCAAAAATACTTTGATATACTGTCAGGGTATTATAGATGATACACATACGCTTATAAATTACTCATAAATTATATATTCATGTGGCATATTTATATGGCCATCAAAGTATCATGAATAAAAACAATTATTCTTATTTAGTTATTGAATCTTTAGATTGCTGGACATTTATTGGACTGTTAGAAATGAAAATATCCAACATCTTATTTCAAAGAACAAATGTCCACAATCAACTATTAGGATTTTTCAACTAACCTGATTTTTATGCTGTAGCATGAAGACTAAAATGATTGTTTCAATGTGTTAGCATCGTTTCTACATAATAAAATGTTGTGGGACCCACCATGATGTATGTGTCTTATCCGAACTGTCCATCAATTTTTTCCAGCTTAATTTAGGGATTGAATCTAAAAATGAAGCAGATCCAAATATCAGGTGGACCACACCACAGGAAACAGTAGTGATTGAATACTCACCGTTAAAAACTTCTTGAGGCCACAAAGGTTTTAAATCAAGTCGATATTTATGTTTTCCCTTAATCCAGGCCTAATACACTGGTTAAGATTGCAAATAAACATTATAGTGGGCCTTAAGAAGTTTTTACTGATGGGCGTTCAATCACGTACAATTGTTTTCCTATGGTATGGTCCACCCGAGATGATCTGCTTTTTTTTTTTTTTTGTGCATCATGACTCGAAATTAATATCCAAAATGAATGGACGGCGTGGATAAAAAACGTAAGCGGTCGCTACATGCAGCGATAATATACCAACGAAATTTCGTTTCTCAAGCGAATTGCTTGCGGAAGCGGCTGAACTGTTACCGAGTAAGTAGCAGCTTATAATGGACGCGGATTAGGTACTGAACTCGGCAGTAGCGAGTCAGCTACTAAAGTGACGTCACTATATTTTTTGGGCCCCATCATGATGCATGTGTTATCCACACCATCCATCCATTCGGAGAGATCATTTTAGGGCATTATACAAAGAATGGGGCAGATTCAAAGTTCAAGTGGACCCACCACAAAAAAACAGTTGGAAAAGTGACCCACACCATTGAAACCTTCATAGGGTCCACCGTGATGTTTATTTGAGATCCAAACCTTTTTATAAGTTAACAAAGACATGGAATAAGAGAAAAAAGAAATATCAGCTTGATCAAAAGCTTCTGTGTCCCAAAGAAGTTTTTAATGGTAGACGTTCAATCCCCACTTTTTTCGGTGGTGGGCTCCACTTGAGCTTTGGATCTGCCTCATTCTTTGGTCATACTTCATGGTGAAGCCCAAAGAAAGCGGCGACACTCGCTACTGTCAAATTCAAGCTAAGTGGGTGTTACCCGTACCGTGTGGGGCCCACCTTTGTTTTATATCCACCCCGCCATCCATTTTTGCAGTCAAAGACGTTATCCTAAAATTTGAGTAGATCCAAATTTGTGGTGGACTACACCACTGGAAAAAGTGACGATGTTGTATATGTTAAATGCACTCCATCCATCAGGCGTTGTGATAATCTTCTACATCTCATATATCTAGCCATGGAATCCATTGGATTGAGCTCAAAGAGAGGATCACAATAGTGTTTGTGAATTGGAGAGGAGGTGGGTCATTGGGAGGGGGGGGGCGAGGGTTTGTGTACATATAGATGTAGCAAGTGGGAGAAAGGGGTGGTGACATCTCCTCAAAAGCATGATCGTTTAGACAATTGAAGGCTGATTTAATCCATGAATCTTAATGAGAATGTGTTTGTTATGTTCTTTTATATTAATTTGTAGATTTATGTGTATTAAATGACTTGGATGTGTTATAAATTTGAAATTTTACGTTTTATACTGTATATGAGAGGTTAGATGTTTTAAAGCAGATTTTGAGTCGTATCTTTAAAATTTTTGTTTCTTTTGGTAGATCTAATCATATATAAGTTCTAAATAGTTCAGATTAGTTAGAATTATTATGTAATAATTTAGATCTCGTTATGAAATCTCACGCATTAAAAAAAGACCTGTGGACATAGATCAATGAAAGCATACAAACACGGGGTTCATCAAATTAAATTCGGAGATAGGATCATAATGTCATTCGTAGATCGGAGAGGAGGTGGGCTATGTGGAGCTCGTGCTTATGTTAGCAAGTGGTGCCTCTCCTAAGGGATTACGACCATATGGACATAGCAAGTGGGAACGGGGTAGTGACAGGCTTAGATAAAGCATCCATGTATGGTGGGGCATGTGAAACGGATAGGAAGAAAATAGAAATAAGAAAGTTCTTTTTACCCAATCATCATATCATCCAAATAATTTACATTTTAAACAATTGGTTTCTCTATGCGCGATTCATCCACCATTCTGATATTATTACTATAATTATTTATCATACACTCCCTATTTTATTCTTCTTTACTTTACTTTTATATAGCTATGTAACGTATTCTTTATATATTTTTGATTAATTGAATCCAAATACATTAGAAATCAAAAGTCAATTTATTTTCATTGGTATCTTTTTATCCTCATCTCCTCAGTTATAGATGATGTTGAACACATCGTCCTCATGATCGTAATTGTAGTTGGCCATAGTTGTATTCTCTATAACTAAATATTTTTCAAATTCCACTAACTATAAACCATATTGTGGTACAGGCGAACAATGGTGCCTAACTCATTCCTTTTACGTTACTAATATCATTGCTTGGAATCAACGATTATAGGCCAATCATAAGAATTATTTAGGTTGGGGAGTCTTTAATTCCTATACATATCGTAGACCTATGATGTTTAGTTGACCATAGATTTAGTATTCATTTAGCTAGTGGTGACTCTAAGTCATACATCAGACCATACAAGCTACTTAACATAATAATAATAATAATAATAATAATAATAATAATAATAATAATAAAGCACACATTTGCACCACCAAGTCGACAGGTGCATCATTTGAAACGCTATACTTCCTCCTTATATATGGATCATATTTCACATGGCAGGGCACATGAGCATCTAAAGAGCTTAGACGTCCAAGCATCTTTGGGCATTTTCATTAGACTAGAGAGAGAGAGAGAGAGAGAGAGAGAGAGAGAGAGATGAGGTGTGGTGGGCCATACCTACATGTCCACATGCCCTGAGTATATAGAGACTATTGAATGGATGAGTCTCGTTATGTTTGGCTCCTTCTGGGATTCTGATAGCAGTTCTCTACTCTCCTCACTTGAGATAGATCAAGGAGGGACTCTTTATGATCAGATACCAATAGTGACATTGATCAAAGATTTCTTCTTCACGTACAAATAAAAAGTATATTTTTATTTTTTTTTTTAAAAAATATGAATTGATCTAGAAGGGGATCCTCTAATACTTAAAGTTAAATTATTTTAAAATATTTAATTTCGTTATGTTTACGATTGCACAAAATCTATCAGAGTGGTATTAGAGGAACCCCATCAATTGATTATCACTTATTTATATCTTTTTATTGCAACAATAATGCACCCATCCAAAAAAATGAGTATATAAATTATCCCACCTATGCTAAGGAACAATTATTTAAAATTTTAGTGTGAACAGACTCATACATTGAGAGATTCATCTGTTTTAGTTTTACCATATTGTCAACTATGAAAAATGAAAACATAATAGTTTAGATGTCGGCTTCTGTATATGCAATGATTTGTGGGTGATGATGTAACACCCTAAAACCTGTCACCCAAGTAGACGTACTCAGATCCCGAATGAGTGTTAGCTAAACAGTGAACGAATGCTTTTTCATTACACACTATTTTTTATATATACTTTTCGTATTCACATGAGACACTTCAAACCTAAGTGAGATAAATTGAATTTTGCAATTAGAGTTCCAAATATTACATAATCAAGTAAATTATCCACTTAGCTGAAAATTTATTACAAATTGAAAATAAAATCTACAAGTCCTACTAAAGGATAAGCATAAACTATTTGTAGGTTAAGCTTCAAGGGTTCCACCACATCATAGCATCCTTCTAATTCTTACATCATTTGTTTGTGTGTTCGAACACTAAAGGGGTGAGTGACCAACTCAATGAAGACTTTTCCCAAGATTACACATCCATCATCATAGTCAAGTGTAATTTACAAATAAAATCACGTAATTACAATCAGCTCTCAATAGAAATCTTGATTATAGCATGGACGCATAAAATGCACCAGATTGAGGATGCACATTCATCTGAAAATTATGAGTAGAACCCACAATGCAAAAGGACGGCCGCATAATGACTAGTCATTCGGTAAAATTCCTAAAAATGGATGACCGCACAATGGCCCAAAAGTAAAAGAATATACCTCAAAGTCATTGGTAAAATTCACAAATGAACGACCACACAATGACTCAAGTTCACAAGTGTCTTACATCAGACTATTCGATAAATTCTAAAATGCAATGAATGCATAATTAACCAAACTTTTATTAATTCAATTTACAAATAACCAATTATGGACATCCTTTTAAACTAGTGGCCTTCCAAATTGTCATAATATGATCACTTTAATAATCATCTCTAATATAGGTCCATTCATGGATACCAACAAATACCACTTTGGCAATAATACATCACAAATGATGATAATATCATCAAACAACTTGATATAAATTTCTCACACATCATAAATGATGATAATATCATCAAATAATCTGTGTGTAATGTTTTACAACTGTTGTAAAGAATTCAGCATCTTAACAACAAAATAGTGCATATCCATCATCCTCCCTAAATATAAATATTCCAGAACACTTAGAGTAATTTTAAATTAATCGATTAGATAAATTAGAAAGGTTGCACAGTGCAATCGACTAGTATGGTTCATCCATTAGGTCGAGTACACATTTCATTACATATGCTACATCTTGAAAATCATATTAATCCGATGCTTGTAATTATCTTACCTCCAAGAATGTATGGTAAAGATTATTGATGATATGCATAATTAACAATCTAAGCCATTTAATTTTTAGGACTCCATCATAAATTATTCATGGTTCTAAAGATCCAACTTCATTAGAAAAAGTTAATCATCCTAGTCATTACTTGAAAAATGGATCGCCGTAAGAAAATAAGTCCAATATATTGTGAGTTATATCATCCAATTGGCGCAATTTCAACCCAATCCAATGGTCCTGATGTAACTAGATCACTATAACTTATAAGTGCAACTTCCTCAATGTATCATAAGTTATAGTTCTTCTAGTCGTATTTAGACATTTGAGTAGTGCAATCGATCGATCTACTTGCTCATTATGCAAAAGACGCATTTTAATTGCTAATAGCTACCATATAAAATCATATTAATCAGATGATTCTCCCTTCAATTGCATATAAAGAAGACGATCAATATTATTTCAAAAAAAAAAACTAAAAATAATCGAGGCATAAAATTGTTTGGAGGCCATCATATTGATTTTTTGGTTCTTAATAATCATTTCTATCAGAGAATTTTAAATAAAATTCTCACGGCTTGGAAAATGATTAGCTATAACAAAGTATATCAATTAATTGATAAATCATATGACCCGATAATTGAATTTTAACATAATATAAATGTAATTAATATATGATGAAACTAACAGAATCCAAAATAATCAATTGAATCATTTAAGTGTCCCAGTGCAACCATGCACTATACTGATAAGGTTATGAGAGCAATGAATCATTTCTCAACAAAGAAATAAAAATGAAAGTTAATATTAAAAAAAAAAATTTGTTAGTTAGTGAAGTCAATAAAGAAGTGCTGACCAAAAACTCATCGCACACCATTCATACGGTGCACCTTCTTTGCATGGCCACTATTGTTACTTGTATTACTATTACTACACTCATGCAAGCTATTCATGCACCCAAACTTCCTCTTCATCTCTTTCCACAAGCTCTCCTTCTTTAATCTCCTTCCAATTCCAACATCTTCATCTTCACTTCTTCCTCTCTTAATCTCTCTCTTCATCCTACAACACTCATTCTCTAACTTCATCACCTTAGAATCCATCCTCTCAATCTCTTCTCTTACTCTCACCCCAGCATCATCACCTACCACCTTCTTCTCTTCCCCGTCCTCGTGGGAGCCACCATCTGAATCTGATAATGCTCCCATGATCGCATCCCGTAACTTCAACTGGCCCACGAAAAGCACATGTACCACCACCCGTAATGGCAAGTGTTCGTTCCTTGCAGCGTGCTCACATGTTGCTGGTGTCATCCGATTGTAATCCAATACCTGGCATAACTCCTCTCTCTCGAATTCAGTTAGGTGTGTGTGCACACAAAAAAATGCGTCGATGGCATAGTATACTCCATCTGAGCAACGACCAGTTTCGTTCGACGCCACTGCAGACATCTCTACCAATGATATAAACTTTTCCTTCTTAAGATTCACATCCCTTACGATCTCCACCAAGAACTTATCGATGAGCTCTGATACTGCTATTAGCCCAGACGGATCTCGGTCGGTGTAATTTGCATAAAAGTTTTTTAAGATCCTGATTACACAATCAACATCATATCTAGTTTCTCTTGAGTAACCATAACATGGTATCAAAAGATCTTTGACGACGGCTTCATTAAGTTGTTTTCCGATCCTAACTTCTAATCCTCTCCGACAATCGTAGCATGATTGCATTGCGATGGCCCATCGGAGAATCTCGAACAAGCACTTGCAAGGTAGGACTCCTCTATTATCAGGCAACAACTTCTCAACCACTTCAATTACATCTCTTTGTGGGCTCTTCTCATCTATGCTCACCCCTTCAAGGATTGTTACAATTGGGACATCGGCATGTTTTTTGGCATAACGGAAAAGAGACCCACCAATATACTTCGGTGGTACCCTATTTTGGATCACAACTAACATTGCTAGCTCATATAATGGGAGAGTCAATGTAGTCAAATCTTCAAACAACCAGTCAACAACAAAGAGTTTCCTTCTTGCACTAGGCCTTGGATTGTTTACATCATCCATTGGGTTATCAATAGGATTTCCGAGGAGGCGAGGGTCTGTGCAGGCCCACCTAGCAATGGAATCCAAGCAAGCATCGATGAGACCGAGGTGAGCTGCGTAACCGAGAACATTTTCACAAGTTTGAAGCGCTTTAACCGATTCATTCCAATCAGAGAAAATTATATTGTACAAGAATGAAATGGTCTTCTCAAAGAGATTGTCGAAGCTGTGATCTTCAGTCATTTCAAGGTATGAAGCAACGCATGCAAGAGGGATGGTGTTTTCAGATGATAGCTCCAGTTCGTATCCATAGCAAAACTTCGCCACAAGTTCGAACGTTTCAACATTTGCTGGTATATCTTTGAAGACATAGGATTGCTCTACATGTTGGTTTTGATTTTCTTTGAGTATCTTGGCCAATTTTGCTGATCTTGAAATCAATTTTTTCTGTAAAATGAAAAAAATGGAAAAAAATAAGCTTATATTATGGTACTCACAATGTCTAACATGTATAAGATAGTTATTACAAGATCCCATGAAAAGCAGATAAGCAGAAGGGTGGTTTGGGCCATTCATCAGTGGGTCCCATTATGGATACGCCGAGAAAATAAAATAAGACAATGCACGATTTAAACTATTCATCTATGGCCTACTATCGAAAGGTGAAATGAATACAGGAAAAGGTCCATGTTGAGTGAGAAAATGTCCGGTAATTGGATTGCTAGAATTTTCTAGTTCATGCAACTTAAGATGGCTGCCCCACCCTTTATAGGGCCCACAAGATGAATGGTCAGGAATGTTAAACCACTTTTTCACTAACCCTCTTTTAGGGATCACATGATAAGTAGAAATATAAATAGTGCACATAATATCATAAGTGGATTTGGGTCTAAAATTTAGATTCATATAACAAGTCTGATACAAAAGTATAAAAAACAAAACTAAGTGGGTTGACTCTATAGAAAATGAATAAAAAATTAAACTAAGTCGACTACCTTAACCATATAATTTTACCTACTAAATTCTAAATTTTGAATGCTCGACGTTTTATTTAGTACAATTAAGATTGATACTTACTACCAATTGAACAGTTTAAAATATTATTTGTGTGAAAATGTAATTTTGATTTCTAGATAAACCTGACTCAAGCTTACCCATATGACAAATGGATTGATTTTGCGTCCGCCTATGCTATTTTTTTAAAACTATTATTATTATTATTACTACAACTACTAGTACTACTATTATTATTTTGACTTGGGATCATGTGTGAATAGTGGACCTATTGTCGATAAGGAATATACAATCCATGGCTAGTAACAATCGGGATCATATGCAATTTGTTGACTTATTGTTGATAGAGAATATACTAAAAATCAAATCAAGCAGGCTAACATAATCATATGATTTTTACCTAATAAATTTGTATCGCTCAACATTTTATTTAGTACAATCAAAATTAATACTCACTACTAATTGAATAGTTTGAAACATTATTTGTATGAAAATATAATTTCGATTTCTAAACAGACCCAACTTAAGCTGACCCATATAATAAATGGGTTGGTCTTAGGCCCTCCTACGCTATTTTTTATTTTTTATAATAATAATAATTATTATTATTTTGACTTGGATATGAATGCAGATATTACATAGGATTATACATAATGCCTTAAAATGATCACATACAGGTGTTAGAGGTGCAAATGGGTTCAGTTACGTCATTGGATTCAACCCCACATAGAATGGGTGTAAGTCCAAAGTTTAGACCCATGTAGAGTTTGTGTTCAAATTTTAGATACATGAACAAGTTCGGTATAAAAGGTAGACCCTAATAACTAAATAGATTGAATATTTGTTCTCTTAAAATCTACTTAACTCAACTTAAACTTAAATTTTAAGTGGATCGACCTAAACTTAAGACGTAACCAAAATCTAACAATAATAAATAAGCCATATCGTCTTTTTTAGACAAAATAAACAAGAATTATCCATCTACTATTGGTAACAATTGACAAGGTAATTTGGACTACTGACCATTTTATTTTGTATCACCAAAAGCACAATTGTAGTTTTTATAAATACCCGACACAAATGTAATTCGTGTGCTAAATGGGCTGGGTTTAGGTAGTCGTATTCCATATCCAAACCATTGAAGAAATGGGCCGGCTATTTTTTAATTGGACTGAATTTAACCTGAAATTTAAAGAGTTGAGTCTAATTCGAAAATTCTGACGTAATATTTAAATGAGTTGGTTCCCATCCTAATTTGACTCATTTTTACCCGAAAGAGGCACTTCTTCATCTTAAAATATAACTTATCACTCACTCTCGCCCGCCAACATATTATAGCCATTTAAAAGATGGCTTACGTAATTATGATCACTTATTAAAAGAATCAACCTGATCAATTAATATGGGGGAGTAACACAATCAAAATCAATGGATAGATAATGTTCTAACTCAAAGTATGGGTGTATCCCATGTAATCATTAAATATGCCTGACTTTTTTTGCGTGTAGTCTTCATGATGTGGCCTATCTTTTAAACAACTAAGATGCCCTACACACATGATTCGATGGTGAAGAAGTTCACTCAAAGTGTATGTTTATGATATTTTTTTTTCTCTTACTTAATTTAAACGAAAGATAACTCTATGTACTTCGATATTGACATCGGGTGGAGGCCCTCTCTTGGAAAGCTTGAAATGAGAAAGTATTTGAGGATAGAGAATGAGACACTATTTCACACTCACCCTTATGAAAAAAAATCAATATTTTTTTTTATCTCTTGCTAACATAATAGTACAAATTTATGTTATTGCATCACTTACAGAAAGAAAAGAAATTGTGCATCTATCAAATAGGATAGATTCATAATTTAAACTCATGGATGAGTTTGGGTCCAAAATTTAGATCCATAAGACAAGTCTGATCTAACTAAGTTGGCTACCCTAACCATATAATTTTACCTACTAAATTTGGACGGCTCGACATTTTATTTAATAAAATCAAAATTGATACTCACCACCAATTGGATGGTTTGAAACATTATTTGTGTGAAAGCGTAATTGTGATTTCTAGATAGACCCAACTTAAGTTGACCCACATGATAAGTGAGTTAGTTTTGGGTCCTCCTATTTTATTTTTAACTATTATTATTATTATTTTGACATGAGAATGTGTGTAAATCATCGTCAACCTATGTCAATAGGGAATATACTATCCACTGCTGGTGACAATAAGGACCATGTACAAATTGTTGACCTATTGTTAATAAAGAATATATAAAAAATTAAATCAAGTAGGCTATCCTAACCATATGATTTTTACCTACTAAATTTGTAATGCTTGACATTTTATTTAGTATAATCGAAATTGATATTTCTCACTAATTGGATGGTTTGAAACGTTATTTGTGTGAAAACATAATTGTAATTTCTAGACAAACTTGACAAAAGCTGATCATATGATAAATGGGTTAGTTTTGGGCCCTCCTATGCTTAAAAAAAATATATCATCATTATTATTATTTTAACTTGAATAGGATTGTCGATAGTGTATAGGATATATATAATAGATGGAAATAATCACAGACAAGCATTAGGGGTGTAAATGGGTCCATTTGGGTCATTGGATTCAACCCCACATTTAATGGGTTTAGGTCCAAAGTTTAGACTCATGGGATGGGTTTGTGTCTAAATTTTACATCCATGGATAAATTTGGTATAAAAGTTCAACTCCAATATAATTAAATAGCTTGAATTTGTGCCCTTTCAAAATCTACCTAACCCAACCCATATCCAAAATTTAAATGAATTTTATTTTTTAAATCATATGGATCAACCCATACTTAGAGGTAACCCAAATATAAGAAAAGTAGTAGATTAATTATATATCATCTTTTCTTGGGCTAGATTATAACAATGGTCTCCCTCCTTTTTTTTTTCTAAACAACTGTTGCCCATCTACTATTGGTGAAAATCAAGAAGGTGATTTAGACTATTAGCCATTTTATTTTGCATCACTAGAAGCACATAATTGTAGTTTATATAAATACTCGACATGAACTTAAGTTGTGTGCTAAATGGGCTGAATTTGGGTCATCATATCCTATAGCCAAACCATTAAATAAATAGGTCAACTATTTTTATTTTTATTTATTATTATTATTTTTTTCGATTCAACCTGAAATTTAATGAGTTGACTATGGGTCCAAAATTCTAACCCAATATTTAAATGAGTCAAGATTTAAACTTATTTTAACCCATTTATACTTCTAAGGGTCATTTCTTCATCTTAAAATATAGCCTATCATGCACTCTTAACCACTAATATATCATAGCTACTCAAAAGGCGATCGACATAATCAAGATCACTTATCAAAGAATCAACTTGCTCATCTAGTCGGAGAAGTAACACACTCAAAATCAATGGATAACCAATGTTAATGCAGTGTATCCTATATTTTAATCATTAAATAAGTTCGACTTTTTTTGCATGTAGTCTTCATGATGTGGCCCATCTTTTGAACAGCTCAGATATCCTACACATGTGACTCGGTGGTGAAGAAGTTTATTAGAAATGTGTTTGGGAGTGTTTTTTTTTTTTCTCTCTTACTTGATTTAAACGAAAGATAACTCCATGTACTTCGATATTGACATCAGGTAGAGGTCCATTCGTAGAAAACCTGAAATGAAAAAGTAATAAGATAAATAATAGAGAAGGGGATATAATTTCACACCCACCCTTGTGAAAGAACCAACCCTTTTTTTCTACTTCTTTCTAACATAATAATACAACTTTGTATTATTGCATTACTTATAGAATGGAAAAAAAAAAGAAAAAAAAAAGGATACATCTGTCAAACAAAGTTGCTGTAAATGTAAATTCAAGAAAAATAATTCCAAGAGAGACTAACCATGATTCCCTGCTTCCGTAAGTGGGCATTTGCTTCTTGTCTTCTTCTCTCTTTCCAGGAGCCATGCATAACACCTGATCATCAGGGAATTTTTTATTTAAATTTCAAAATAGAAATGTTTTACTTTAAATCTCAAATCAGAAATACTTTGATATACTGTCAGGGTATTATAGATGATACACATATGCTTATAAATTACTCATAAATTATTCATGTGACATATTTATATGGCCATCAAAGTATCATGAATAAAAACAATTACTCTTATTTAGTTATTGAATCTTTAGATTGCTGGACATTTATTGGACTGTTAGAAATGAAAATATCCAATATCTTATTTCAAAGAACAAATGTCCACAATCAACTATTAGGATTTTTCAACTAACCTGATTTTTATGTTGTAGCTTGAAGACAGTGGCTTCTACAAGAGTAAGCCCAAGTACTAAAATGATTGTTTCAATGTGTTAGCATCGTTTCTGCATAATAAAATGCTACGTGGGACCCACCATGATGTATGTGTCTTATCCGAACTGTCCATCAATTTTTCCAGCTCAATTTAGGAATTGAATCTAAAAATGAAGCAGATCCAGATATCAGGTGGACCACACCATAGGAAACAGTAGTGATTGAATACTCACCGTTAAAAACTTCTTAAGGCCACGAAGGTTTTAAATCAAGTTGATATTTATGTTTTCCCTTAATCCAGGCTAATACACGGGTTAAGATTGCAAATAAACATTACAGTGGGCCTTAGGAAGTTTTTACTGATGGGCGTTCAATCACAACTATTTTCCTATGGTGTGGTCCACCTGAGATGATTTGCTTTTTTTTTTTTTACATCATGACTCGAAATTAATATCCAAAATGAATGGACGGCATGGATAAAAAAGCTTAGGCTACTTGCAGCGATAACGTACCAACCGAATTGCCTTTCTCAAGCGGATTGCCTGTGAAGCGGCTGAGCAGTTACCGAGTAAGTAGCAGCTTAGTGGACGCGGATTAGGTACTGTAGCCGGCAGTAGCGAGTCAGCTAATGAAGTGACGTCACTATATTTTTTGGGCCCCACCATGATGCATGTGTTATCCACACCATCCATCCAATTGGAGAGATCATTTTAGGGCATTATTGACGGGTTAGATGGCAAATAAACATTACAGATATTCTTATAATGAAGATTGGGAAGTTTTTAATGGTGAGCATTCAATCATAACTGTTTCCTGTGGTGTGATCTACCTGGTATTTAAATATGATGATTTTTTGAGATCTTGTCCTAAAATGGGCTGAAAAAATGGATGAACAGAGTGGATATACAACATATCATCAAGGTGGGTCCTACGGTAAGGTAACACCCACGCTGTTACGTGGATAACAGCTGAAACATCCGATCCGGACGCGGATTTCCTGCGAAAGCCTTTCGCTGGAAGTTCCTGCGCAAGGATTCTGGATGGGCCCACTGTGATGTTTGTTAAAAATCCAACCCGTTCATCCGATTTTTGAGCTCATTTTAGGACATGAGACAGAAAATGATTAGGATCCAACACTCAAGTGGGCCATACTAGATGAAACAGTGGGGAAAGGAATTCCTACCGTTGAAACCTTCCCAGGATCCACCTTGTTGTTTATATTCCATCCAAACCGTTTATAAGGTCATTTTCACTGAGATGAAGTGAAAAAGCCAAGAAATTAAACTGATACAAAAGTTTTGTGGCCATATAAATGTTTCAACGCTGGTCACTAAATCTCCACTGTTTCCTCTCGTGTGGCCCACTTGAGTTTTTGATCCTCCTCATTTTTGGTGGCATCTCCTAAAATGAACTCTAAAGATGGATGGACGGAGTGACTTTCTCACAAACATCACAATGGGCCCCACATAGAATCTTGCGCAGGAACTTCCTGCGAAAGGCTTTCGCAGGAAATCCGCGTCCGATCATCTGATCCGGGCCGATTGCGTGGGAGCGCGGATTGCGTGCTAAACCCACCAGGACCTGGTTAGAGGAGAGCGGATTAGGTGAGACCCCGGATACACAGACTGTGGGGCTCATAGTGATATGTTTTCCTTAAATCGACACCGTCCAACCATTTTGAAAGCTCATTTTAGGGCAGGGCACCAAAAAGATAAAGTTGACTCGGATTTTAGGTGGACCACACCACAGTAAATAATTGTGATTGAATCCTCACCATTAAAAACTTCATGGATTCCACCAGAATGTTTATTTTCCATCCAACACGTTGATAACGTCACAAACACCTAGATGAAGAGACCACAGAAATATCATCTCGAACCAAAGCTTTTGTGCCCACGAGAAGTTTTTAATGGTCAATCACCACTGTTTTCTGTCCTCTGGTCTATCTGTGATTTGGAACGGCTCAATTTTTGAATCTTGCTCTAAAATAACTTTTTAATATGAATGGACAGTGTGGATGTAATCACATGCATCACAGTGGCCCAGAGTCAGGGATCCCACCCACCTCGGTGGATCCGGGGCATCACCTAATCCGCTCCCTGGTTAAAGACGGACGGTCCTGGGAGGGCCCCACCGTGATTTTTGTATTTTATCCATACTGTCCATTCCTTCTAATATATCATTTTAGGGCATGAGCCGAGAAATGAAGTACATTGAAGTCTTGAGTGGACCACACCACAGTGGTGACAATGACGTGTACAGTTGAAACCTTCTTAGGGGCCAGCCTGCCATAATGTTTATTTGCCATCCAACCAGTTAGTAAGATCAAAAAGACCTAGATGAAGGGAAAACATAAATATCAGCTTGATCCACAACTTCTATGTCCCCATGAGGCTTTCAATGGTATTCATTCCATCCTCAATATTTCCTATGGTGTGGTCCACTTGAACCTTAGATCTGTCTCCTTTTTATATTCATGCCCTAAAATGATATTTCAGAATGGACGGACGTTGTGGATAAATCACATACATCAAGTTAGTTCATATGCTACATTTGTTGTTGTTAGAAGAATTAAGAAAGTGAACTTTCTTTGGTGGGCATTTAAAGTTCGTTCGATAAAAACAATCCCGACGAACAAACTCCTAGCTCATTATCTTCATTGACTAATTCTTGATTTTGAAGTACTTTATTGTCTTAAGATAGTAAGCAACCTTTAAATGGAGAGAAAAGTGTGTAGCTTGAGTCGCATCACACTATTCTTAAGATAGTAAATGGCCCCAAGATAATCCAAGCCTAATCTTCAGACTTTTGTTGCACAACAAATTTAGTACTATAGCACAACTTGAACTCCATTAAAAAAATAACCCAAACATATAGAAAAAAGAAGATTGAGAGAAATATTATGAGATACTCATGGAGGGTTTTCTCGTATGTAATGGTTCTTCCAAAACCTGTATACCTAGATTTTGAATAGGTGTTAATAGTCAACTTCAATCGAAGGAGTCAACACCCTATTATATCACCCTCCCCAACCATTACTAGGGAACATCCATGTCATCCAATGGTACACATGACTGCCACATGGGTGCCATGTCATACAACGGTCAACGTAGAGTCAATCATAATTAACAGAGTCCTCTTTCCTAGTCATACTATGGCAAGGGTCAAGGCTAGGCCTAGGGCTAATGCAGGGTTGGTAAAAGTTTAAGACTCCTTGTAATGATCCTTAAGTGGTAAGTTCAAAGTGTGATAAAATGTGCCTAAGTATCACTATATATTGTGTAGTACCCACGCCCTGCATGTGTGCATTCGCAGATGGTTCTTTATTTGTATAATCCTTATGGTGTTTATAGGTCAAACCCATGATGTGGCAAAACCTAATTCCCTCTCCCAAAGCCATTAATCATCTACCACTTTTAATAAAAAGGGCATTTTCAAGTCAAAAAAAAAAAAAACTACTAAAACATTCAAAATTTTAGAGAAAAAATGAAAGAAAATTCATTTTCATATTTGAGAATCACACAACCTATGTACTCAAGAATATTTTTTGGTATTCATGGATCCTTAATGTAAAGAGAATTGCTTTTTCTTTTTCTAAGGTAATCTCTCATGTATGTTTTTAACACTCGACAACTCCGACTAACCTTCCTCGTCAATAATCAATTTAAAGCTCACCTAAGTTAAATCTATAAATTTTGGTTAAGGTGACTCAAGGTGTTGAACCTGATCAGGTACATGAGTTGCATTTGACTTGCCCAAGTCTTTAAACCATGCTCCTACATATTAGTTTTGCACCATTGACAAAATACCCATTCCTCACATAGGGCACTGTTGTATTTCGTTTTGACCATCCGAATTGTGGGTCTCAATTTAGATGGTGGATATCTCTAAAATCACATGGATCAGGCAATCCTAATCATCAAACTAATGGCTATCAAATGGATGGTAGTGGAGCGGTCAACATAGATTATCTTCAAACTAATGGCTATTCAAAAGGAAGAATTTGATAGTTAATATTATCTTTTAAATGCAAATGTGATAACATAGATTATCTCTAATTGACATAGATTTAAATAATATTTTCTTTTTCAATGATTTGCAAATGGTTGTTACAAGATTTTTATTATGACGTTCATTAGAAGCCAATTTTGCATGTGAGAGAAAGCACTATATGTGTGGTGTAGCAAACAAGTCATATCTTTTATGTGATTTTAGCTTATAAATACTTCTTATGCTATAGAGCTTAGAAAATGAAGTAAAGATGATCGATCAAAATCATTTCACTCTTTTAAAGGTTAAAATTTTTATTTACTTAGATATAAGTAAAATTATTATTTTTAAGTAAAAGTTTGAAGCTCTCTCTCTCTCTCTCTCTCTCTCTCTCTAAGAAACTATTGTTCTGCATAGATGCACCTTTGTTTCTCTGTGTGTGTAAAGATAGCACAGACTAATAAAAAATACTTACCATTAAATTTAAGTTCTATTAATAAGAGTACAAGTCGATTTTTATTTTTTATTTTTTAGTGTGCTATTTCATATCCATTAAACTGGTCGAAATATTAGTTCTCTTTTACTTTTTAAGGAGAAAAATGAGTAAGCTACTGATCTTTTGTGAAAACAATTTCATGGACTTTAGTAATTGTCACACACTCAACAAAGCTTACATATTTTACCTTTTGTGAATGACTTGGCCACAATTGATTATTTCAGGTTTACTCAAACACATTGGGATATTGGATGAAACTAACAATCTAAGGTATCAAACAACAAAACTTGAACAATAATTCATGTCAATTTTTTTAGATAAAATTGAAGCAACTATGATATGGAAAAACTGATGATAATGTCCACAATTAAAGAAAAATAATATTATTTGAATTAAAATAAAAAGTTCTCTTCATTCACAATGGGGCGCAAATTGGACCTTTCATGTGCATCTTAATTTGCCACTTTTAATTGCAAAATTTTGAAGTTTTCGGAATATGTTAACTCTCACACTAATGTTTCACACCCATACTTGTATACATACATGATTATTAAAACAATCTTGTCAATTCAAATGGAGAATATCCAATATCACACTAACTAAAGTATCTTAGCCTTCTAATTGGTGCCAGTCAGTCTAAATTCACAATTAGATGAAAGAACTCTATCCATAATAGAGCCCCAAACTAGAATGTAAATTGCCCATAGTAGCAAATGGCAGAAGCAAAACAATATCAAACATGAGCTACTTATAGGTACAACGTATTACCAATTTAAATTTGTTAGAGTATATTAGGGTAATCTTAATATATTAGGACATTTTTTTTTATTTGTTAATATGTGTTTTTATAGAGATCTTTGTAAATATCTATAGATCTCGATCTTTTTTTTATTTATTTATTATTCTCGTCATTGTTAATCAAATAGACAAGTAATAGTTTCCACACTTTAGTCTTCCAATATAATAAGATTTCCTTAACCTACTCTAATAAAATCATTAATCCAACATACCTAATAATATATATCTAAAAATAAAAAAGAGAAAATATTTCACCTCATTAACGACCTCCTTTCAATTATATTCAACCCGTTATGGTTCTTCAATCTAATAAAATCTAAGCTTGATAAACATCTCTTGAGCAAGAAACAACCTACAATCTGACTTCACCACACCATCATGCATTTGCAAATAAGCTTTCCTTTTTGCATCCCTATCCTTATTGGTAACCCAATGGAAAAGCAATGGATTAGATGTTACAGTATCAGCATTCCCTCATTTTCAAATACAGTGGGATGAGCATGTGAAAAGCAGTTGTGAATGAGAATTTTCCTCAAAATATCGAATTACATGTCTATCATTCAGTACATCAATACCATATTCGCATTCAAGGAGGATCAATGATTGGGTTCATGTATTTCCACGATCAATGGTTCGTTCAGGGAGTAAATGCATTTGATTTATTTCCCAGTCATTTGATGAAATTTTGGCCATAGTTGAGGTTTCATTGGTGAGAGATAACAATAAAAGTTGAACTAGATGAGTTTAGCGTTGTGAATGGGTAACCATCCATTTTAACTGAGTTCATTGGATCTAATCCATATTTGAGGTATGGTTAATAATCTAGCCTTATTTGGTAGACAAGACTCTGAAAGAATTACAAATCAAGACTTGTCAGTAAGTTTTAATTTCGACTTGAATGCTACCTTATTCTATATTCAAATTCTATTATAAATCATCAAACCACAAACCAGACCACACAAACTTTGTAAGATATTCCAATCGAATCTAACCCAAAAATAAAGGCTTGTTTGGTTACTTTCAAAGTTTTATACATGTGTTATTCTTAACACATCTAACTAGGTACCACCTTTCAAGATAAGTTGCTTTCAAAATGTTGTTGTCAAAAACTTTGTAATAAGGATGAATATATAAGCACATGCACTCGTACACATTTGAAACATTGACACATATGAACATGTAGGGCATGCGTAGATTAATACCAGCACCATGTCACATATGCATGACTTGAAGATGATCGATGGCGCATTTGGCTTAAGTGGTGTGCCTGAAGATGTGTAAGGACATATTTCGCTTATGTGATGTGCCAGAAAATGTATAATAGCACATGTGGTTTATGCACACATGTGGTGCATGTGGGGCGATTGGAAGGTTAAATATAGCACATTTGAGATGCTTCAAGATGAAAAATGTCTCACTTGTGACATGTTAGTATGTATGTACATGTGACACATGAGACACACATGTATACAAAATAGATAAAGGAGATTGATCTGACTATGCTAAACTTTTACAAATCTGTTTGTTGAATATTTTGGAGTGGAGGCTATTTTTTGTCTAAAGCATATCTGTTTCATTAATTTACACCACTAGGTCAATTATAGGATCATGCTTTTAGTACATTTTTTAATGGTTCATGCATACCGAGGCATATGATTGAAATGGTTTAACTTGAGCTCTATTTCCATTAAAAAAGAATTTGAGTTATATTCTGCATTTCTGTGTATAATTGTCGTTCCATTAAAAAAGAATTTAGCTTCTTTTTTTTTTTTTTTTTTTTTTTTTTTTTTTTTAACAAACGCACACACACCCCACACACGCACACCGTGGGATTACTCGAACCCTTGACCCGGTGTTGAAACTCCAAGGAGTCTACCAACCGGGTAAGAGTTAGGACCCAAAAAAGATACAAAAAAGAATTTAACTTATGTTCTATGGATAATTGCCGTATGTGCATGTGTAGCTATCACCACTAAGGCAAGAAAAGAAACAATACGGTAAGGTTTAAACTTTTTTTACAAACATAGCAATGTATGGCTACTATAAAATGTAAAATTTACTGATTTAAGGTCTAAAATGTGTTTTATCTACTCTTTTAAAATGATCTTCTCACAAAAGTTATTCACAGACTAGTTCCTAGGAGATAATTACCAATATTTTTTTTTTTTTCTAGGAACTGATTTTGATGATAATCCACAAGAACTATTTCAAAACTCATCCCCTGGTTGTGTATATGTAATATAGGGCATATAAACCCTTCATCTAGCTTGAATGAAGGACATTGCAAATAATCAGACCGTTTTGCAAGTCAAATGGGCCCTGGTCAAAATAAGGATGGACGTCCCCTCCCACTTTGTCCCCTTTACTGTGGCCCACCTAAGTTTGGGCTTAAGAGATTTCTTAAGGTGATGAATGTGTGCACGCATCACATGGGATGAGTTCTCATGAAAATTATTTATGAACTAGGATATCGTTACCATATATATATATCTATATATATATATATATATATATATATATATATATATATATATATATAGAGTCATGCTCCCTTGCGCACCTATGCACGTGCTCACCTTTGCCCATGTGTCATGGGTGTCTAATCTGAACGGTCCATGTGATGCGGAGTCCCATGAAACCTCATGTGACAAATTTTTACCCCGATCTAAAATTCTGGTGGGCCATAGCAAAGAGAAATGCAAATCAAGGGAGGAAACTGTTTTCATTTTTCATGGCTCATCAAAGTTTTAGATCAAAGTAAAATTTGGGCCAGGAGGTTTCACGAGGTGCTGCTTCACATGAACGGTTCAGATTTTGGATCCCCATCACGTAGGATGGGTTCTCAAAAACGTTCGTGCGTAGTATGTATGAACTGGTTCGTAGGTGAGTGTTTCCGTATAGTATAGTATAGTATAGTGTATATATATATATATATATATATATATGTTGAGGGTTAAATATTGTATATTAGACCCCAGTTATTACCTGAATTTATGGATATGATACTGTTTAACCGACTATTTTAATCATGATTGTGATGCAAGGTAAATCTAGGAGCGTGGACTGGAAAGGATGCTAAAAGCATAAATTTGACGCTCTGGCATCACCAAGGCATTAGACAAGACTCCATGGGACCAAGATCGAGGATTTACAGATCAGAGAAATTCCAGCCACTCACCTTAAACAAGCTTAAAAGAAGTCCAGAATGCAAGATTAAAGGGTTCCCACCATCTGATCAACTCAAGAATTTATACAGGACCTGAGGACTCTGAATTAACCGTACATGTCAAATTTGGTACATCGGATCCTTGTAAAAGTGACCCAATGAACAGATCATCCCATTAAAACCTTATATGGGGCCCGCCTGAGATCTGGATATGCTTCAAATTGTGTTTTAACTCCTTAATTGAGGTGGTAAGATGAATGGATGAAGCGGATTCTTCGCACACATCAAGATGGACTCCACCTTAGGGTGCGTGTACATCCAGCTCATGTACACCCGTCGTGTAGCGGGTTAGCCAAGACGGTCAAAGACCAGCTGCCCGACTGCCTTCCTAAAACAGGATTTCCTGTTTTCTTCACCGCAACAGGGAGTTGCGGTCCCTTCCTGTGGGCCACCATCTTGGTCCCTCTGATTGATCTGGACCGTTCATCAGAATCACAAGGCCTATATTACTAAGTTGTAGGTGACAAAACTCCATGAAATAACGAATATGTATTCCCAGCCGTTCAAAAGCAGGTTAGAAGGCTGTCAGATCAAGTAGGTGGGCCATATCAACAGCACTCTAAAACCATTCATTCCCACCCGAAATCTCGCCAGAAAGCTAATGGACGGCGTGGATTTCACAAATATCAGAAGGAGTAGACCCTACGGACAACCAGCACTCCTTGCGTGATCTCTGTTACGCACAGCCCGGAAGAACCGGACATTCTGGAAAGATTGTGTTCCACTGTCTTTGCTCGGATGGGTAATCTAGACCTTCCATCTTGAAGAGCGTCCAAAACTGTCCAGGGGAGCGTTGTTTTAGCCACTTTTGATGGACACCATGAGGACCAGCGAAAGAGACTTTTCGGTTGTTTACGCAAAACGTGCGCAAGGACTCCCAGCCGACGAGTTTCCAAAATCTATTGCTGCAGAACATACGCACGATCGGACTGGTATGAAGTCTCCACGTCTCAGCCGGCCTCCAGAGCATATAAGAAAGAGGGAAGGAGAAAGGAAAAGGGGACTTTTTGGGCAGGAGTTTCAAAGAAGGACAGCGGGAAGGAGCTACATCCACGGCTAGAGAAAAGCCGGGGAGACATAGAGCAGGGAGAGAAACAGGGAGAATTTATTTGTTATTTATTTTTATTTTATTTTTATTTTTTTCTAGATTCATGAGTTCTAGTCCACTCATGTGTGGCTAAACCCCTTAGCCAGGGCTAAGAGGTGAAGCTTGTAGCATGATGGGAGAGACTTTGTTTCTGCCTTTTGTTTAGACTGACTGATGTTGATTTTAGTTCAATTAAAAGGAATACTTTCAGTTTTCAATGGTTTGTTGTGACTGAAATTACAATAGATCTGCAATGGCTTTGAGTATTTTCGTTGCCTTTTTATGTTTATGACGTCAGGAAGCCCTGTTGTTCACCATCGTCTCCTGGGCATAGTTGGATGTCAGTACCCTTCCTAACCTTCATATCATGTTGATGGGTTGATAATTAGTTTAATTCTGTTATTTACTCTGTCTCATGGGCATGGTTTTGTGATAGAATCCATTCTAATTCATATACCTTTCATCTCTTTGAAAACTATATCAAGTAAGTTCAGTTTGATTTCCATGGTTATATTCTTCAACTGGATAAAGATGAGACTCTAAGTCCAGTTGATTTCTTGATGCAGACATAAGATCTCCCTGATCTCTACAAGTGGATCCTCTGAATCCCTAGTTTCCTTTCTCTGAATTCTTTAAGTTTAGATTAATATTTCACCATTATTCCTCAAATCACAATTAGTTTAGATTTCATCTTAGCATAGTTCTAGATCTAGTTATTTTCAGATAATGTACAGGTTTCAGTCCCTGTAGATTCGACCTCGATCTCACCGAGTTTTATTACTACATCACAACCCTGCACTTGGGGAGTGAACAAGTTTTTGGCGCCGTTGCCGGGGATTGACGGTTACGTTCTCTGAAGTTAACTAGTTCTAGGATTAGTTTAAGATTAGGATGTTTCTAACTTTAGGTTTAGGTTTTTCTGATTTCTAGAAACTAACCTGTTTTCCTGTTTTGTAGGATCCTGACATAACTTCTAATTTGGTAATCCCTTTCTAATTCCTCTACTTTTTCTATTTTTAGAAATAGGGTTTGAGTTTTAGAATATTTCTAATTATAGGATTTCTTTTAATTTTTTATTTTCTAATTTTAGAAATTTTTCTCTTTTTAGAAACTAATCTCTTTTGTTTCCTTTTGTAGGATCTTAACATAGGAACTTCTCATTTGGTACCTTCCTTCTAACTTCTCCTCCTCTTACTTTCCATACTGCTGTAGGATTTTATTTTATTTTATTTTTTTATTTTTTTTTTAGATTCAGAGTAAGGGGTTTCACCATGTATATGCACGAGTGGGAACGTCAATATGCTGAGATAGCTTTTGAGCATACAAAACAGTGCGAAGGGATGTATGATAATGATGATAGATATCCACCTATGTTTCAAAATTTTCCTGAAACAATCATCGAGAACCGACCTGAGCATAACACTCCATCGGTTAAGAAGTCCTTACGCGATCATATACGGGAGAACAATTCCACCCCACGGACAGTACGTGAGTGTTGGGATTATCATAACTATGGGAGTAAGAATTATTATCACCCATCCGAGAAAAAGAAAACAATGCGTGATTATATTATGAGTGATAATAAGTATTACCAGCCATCAAATTCTCCCACCTATGATCCGTATAACTATAATCAATGGAAACATCAATGTCGGGAAATTGAACGAGCTATATATCATACTGATAATTTTCTTAGGTCATCTACCTTTGAAACCCAATCAGAAACAATCCAAGAGGATTCACTTCAGAAGCTCATGAAAGCACAAGAGCAGTTCAATCAACTTGTCATACAATCATGCAAATTGCTCAAATCCTCAATTCCAATCATTCAGTCACATCTTATGGAGAAGGAAGAAGCTAGGTTATCCCAGTCTCATCTCAATCTAGAAGCACAATATGAAGAAAGTGATCATAACTCGCTTGTGGCAGAAACCGAAATTACGAATGAGGAATTGGATTCAATTAATGAGCAGATGGTTCAATTTCCTGATGAGTCGATCTCGATGACTGTCCAAAGAAATGATCAAGAGACGTGGGTGTCTTTTAAATATAATGATAGTGGCACACTTCATTCACATGACACACATGATTACACTGATGAGGTTGATATTAGTTTATTCGAACCTCAACCCAATCTAGGAATAGAATGTGAGGAATGTGATCCCATCCCAAGTGCACACTGCACGGAACTGGACGACAATGAGTATTGGGATTCAATCTCTAGTGTGGCCCCTGCCAATAATCAAGAGGTTCAGGAGGTTGTCAACCATAGTGATCTACTCCACCAATCTGACATGACCAATTTAAACATGGAGAATGGACCGCTTCCACCTAAACCTTCCAACCATCGTGATGCATGTTTGTACCACTCCCCTGAATTGAATGATAATATGATTCGGGAGATAGACGAGTCGCCCGATATGACTTTGGGAATTGAAACCATTTAGTTAAGGCCACCATCTGAGCTGTAAACTTTTGATGATTCAGTGCCTCTACTGAGTAACATCAATGAACAGTGTCCTCACATCAATGCTTCGTCTACTGACCTTCAGTCTGTCTGTGCAGGGTCAGAGTAAGAGAGTGTACCTCCATTTACTTTTAAGGATGATAGGTTCCTTGGGCAGCGCATCACGAGCTCTAATGTGAAAAATAAGTCACGTTCAGCTGAACTTCCCAACTCTGTGGATGATTGCTTGGCACACTTTGCAAATTCAAACGATCCCATGATAAGAGACATAGTGAATGCCTTGCAAGACAACACCTCGATAGTCATCACTGACCGAGAGAACCCTCACTCTGAAGCCCCTTCTTCCCCAGATCCTTATTGTTTACCATTAAAGGAAGATTAGCTGAAAATGAAACCGAAGTCTAGAACTTTGGAATGTGTTGAGGCTACATCACTTCTGGCAAAGTTTTCTAAACTTTATCTATTTGTAGTCTCTGATTCACCATGGGATACTAACGTTGAAACTTCTTCTGTCAAGGTGAATCGTATATACTTTGGATACCTCAAGCAATTCAATGGAAAAATTCCTATGAGGTACATAAGTCTCTTTGGAAAGTCATGCTCCAGAGCGCCCAAGCCTATTGCAAAAAGGGCTTTTGGATGATCCTGTTGAGGAACTTACTGAGAAACTTATCAAGATATTGGCCGGAAGAGGAACCTTGCGGCATGATCGAATAGCTTTTCCCTGCTTTCATAAGATTAGGATAGTTTCTTTAGTCTGGCTAAAGACGTTAAACTTAGCGCTCCTGGGAGGCAACCCAGCTTTTGATTCCATGATTAGTCAATTCAATGTTTGTGGGTAACATTGCTGCAAACCCTCACGAGACTACAACTCGTCCACTAGGGGCAACCTAGGGGTTTAAAGGCTTGTTGCATACACTAAATGCAATCGAGAGCACCTGCGAAAGTAGTATAGGTAGGAGTTTATTTTTGTTATTTGTGTTTTACTTGTGTTGGTTTCACTCTTGTGCTGACCCGCTCTCATGTTGAGATCTCTATGGAAAAGTCTCTCTCGACTCGTTACCCAGGTACTATCTTCCCATCACTTCTCATTTACTTTCATTGTCCCATGTGCATTGCATGCTTACATCTTTTACATTGAGGACAATGTAGATTTTAGGTTGGGGGTGGGAGGGAGATTAGGTTTTCTAATCAGTGTTTTCTTGGTCTTGAGCAAAATTTATAAAAAATTTTAAATTTTTCTGAAATTTCTTGTGAATTCGAAGTGATTTGACGACCATCTTTGATTTAGAATTACAGGATATGGAATGTTGGTGATTTATGACTATTAGATTCAGTATCTGTTAGATTTCACAGTTAAGTTTGAATTGTTAATCCATTGTTAGAAGTTTTAAACATTGATTGAGTCATGATTTCACATGTCACATCTCGCTTACACATTGAGGTTTCAGCTCGATATTGAAAGATTAACTTGGTGATCACTAAGCTTGAAAGGAACCAACCCAAGAAATTGAAAGGATTGGGTGAATGGTCTTCACCATAGGTTTGCTCCCTACAGGTGAGGATTTAATTCCCTAAGAATGACAGTCGGAAAGGGCTATGAAAATGGTCTTTACTATAGGTTTGCTCCCTATAGGTGAGGATTTAATTCCCCTACTTGGCATTACTTTATATATATATATATATATATATATATATATATATATATATATATATATATATATATATATATATATATAAAGTTGGAATTGATGAGGTAGGCTTTGGTTCAGGTTTTGGTTGCCATGAATCCTCTTGTTGGTTACCAATCATATCATGAAATAACGAATCAAATCTTAATGTTGATAATTCGAGATTACACTATACATCCATGGAACTCAATGTTTAGAATTTTCCTGATTGATAGATTAATGCTTTGATCTTAATTATGACGTCTACAGAGCGCATGAGTCTAGGAGAAAGTAATACCCAACATTCATGAATTTTAGAATTCTAGTATCTGAATTGTTTTTAAAATTCACTCGAATTTGTAGAAGTTGTCCAATAATTTTCAACTTATTTTTCGCATACTTTGCTCGGGACTAGCAAAATGCTGGTTGGGAGTTGTGTTGAGGGTCAAATATTGTATATTAGACCCCAGTTATTACCTGAATTTACGGACATGATACTGTGTAACCGACTATTTTAATCATGATTGTGATGTAAGGTAAATCTAGGAGCGTGGACTGGAAAGGATGCTAAAAGTATAGATTTGACGCTCTGGCATCACCAAGGCATTAGACAAGACTCCATGGGACCAAGATCGAGGATTTACACGCTGGAGATCAGAGAAATTCCAGCCACTCACCTTAAACAGGCTTAAAAGAAGTCCAGAATGCAAGATTAAAGGGTTCCCACCATCTGATCAGCTCAAGAATTTATACAGGACCTGAGGACTCTGAATTAACCGTACACGTCAAATTTGGTCCATCGGATCCTTGTAAAAGTGACCCAATGAACAGATCATCCCATTAAAACCTTATATGGAGCCCGCCATGAGATCTGGATATGCTTCAAATTGTGTTTTAACTCCTTAATTGAGGTGGTAAGATGAATGGATGGAGCGGATTCTTCACACACATCAAGATGGACTCCACCTTAGGGTGCGTGTACATCCATCTCATGTACACCCGTCGTGTAGCGGGTTAGCCAAGACGGTCAAAGACCAGCAGCCCGACTGCCTTCCTAAAACAGGATTTCCTGTTTTCTTCACCGCAACAGGGAGTTGCGGTCCCTTCCTGTGGGCCACCATCTCGGTCCCTCTGATTGATCTGGACCGTTCATCAGAATCACAAGGCCTATATTACTAAGTCGTAGGTGACGAAACTCCATGAAATAACGAATATGTATTCCCAGCCGTTCAAAAGCAGGTTAGAAGGCTGTCAGATCAAGTAGGTGGGCCATATCAACATCACTTTAAAACCATTCATTCCCACCCGAAATCTCGCCAGAAAGCTAATGGATGGCGTGGATTTCACAAATATCAGAAGGAGTAGACCCTACGGACAGCTAGCACTCCTTGCGTTATCTCTGTTACGCACAGCCCGGAAGAACCGGACATTCTGGAAAGATTGTGTCCCACTGTCTTTGATCGAATGGGTAATCTAGACCTTCCATCTTGAAGAGCGTCCAAAACCGTCCAGGGGAGCGTTGTTTTAGCCACTTTTGATGGACACCATGAGGACCAGCGAAAGAGACTTTTCGGTTGTTTACGCAAAACGTGCGCAAGGACTCCCAGCCGACGAGTTTCCAAAATCTATTGCTGCAGAACATACGCACGATCGGACTGGTATGAAGTCTCCACCTCTCAGCTGGCCTCCAGAGCATATAAGAAAGAGGGAAGGAGAAAGGAAAAGGGGACTTTTTGGGCAGGAGTTTCAAAGAAGGACGGCGGGAAGGAGCTACATCCACGGCTAGAGAAAAGTCGGGGAGACGTGGAGCAGGGAGAGAAACAGGGAGAATTTATTTGTTATTTATTTTTATTTTATTTTTATTTTTATTTTTTTCTAGATTCATGAGATCTAGTCCACTCATGTGTGGCTAAACCCCTTAGCCAGGGCTAAGAGGTGAAGCTTGTAGCATGATGGGAGAGACTTTGTTTCTACCTTTTGTTTAGACTGACTGATGTTGATTTTAGTTCAATTAAAAGGAATACTTTTAGTTTTCAATGGTTTGTTGTGACTGAAATTACAATAGATCTGCAATGGCTTTGAGTATTTCCGTTGCCTTTTTATGTTTATGACGTCAGGAAGCCCTATTGTTCACCATCATCTCCTGGGCATGGTTGGATGTCGGTACCCTTCCTAACCTTCATATCATGTTGATGGGTTGATAATTAGTTTAATTCTGTTATTTACTTTGTCTCATGGGCATGGTTTTGTGATGGAATCCATTCTAATTCATATACCTTTCATCTCTTTGAAAACTATATCAAGTAAGTTCAGTTTGATTTCCATGGTTACATTCTTCAACTGGATGAAGATGAGACTCTAAGTCCAGTTGATTTCTTGATGCAGACATAAGATCCCCCTGATCTCTATAAGTGGATCCTCTGAATTCCTAGTTTCCTTTCTCTGAATTCTTTAAGTTTAGATTAATATTTCACCATTATTCCTCAAATCACAATTGGTTTAGATTTCATCTTAGCATAGTTCTAGATCTGGTTATTTTCAGATAACGTACAGGTTTCAGTCCCTGTGGATTCGACCTCGGTCTCACCGAGTTTTATTACTACATCACAACCCTGCACTTGGAGAGTGAACAATATATATATATATATATATATATATATATATATATATATATATATATATATATAGTAATGATCTACTGCGAACCATACCGCAGGATATTTGTTGCGGTCCAATTCCCATATTGCTACCGAAGTGATGTCACCAAATTCTATATGCCCCACCATGATATATGTTTTGTATCCATGCCATCCATCCACCTGGAGAGATCATTTTAGGGTAATATCCAAAGCTCCAGTGGACCCCACCACAGAAAACAGTGGGGAGAGTGACACCACCGTTAAAAACTTCAAAAAGCCACAAAAGTTTTCGATCAAGATGATATTTGTCTTTTCCCTTCTTTAATGTCTTTGTTAACTTTTGAATAGGTCTGATTTCGAAAAAACATCATGGTGGGCCCTAGAAAGGTCTCAACGGTGGGCATCAATCTTTTCGTTGTTTTCTGTGATGGGGTTCACTATTTAGCTTTGGATCTGACCCATTGTCTGGCTCATGGCTTAAAATAATATCTCCATATGGATGGCCTTTGTGGATACAACACACACATCATAGTGAGGTCCACGTAATTTGGTAACGTCACTTCAGCAGCCAGTCTTGCTACTCAACCTGTCGGTATATAATCTGCGTCCCCTCGTGCACTCGACCTCCCTATCATCTTGGGAACTTAGATAGGGTGGGCAATATAGTGATGCATACATGAAATCTACTCCAACCATTAGGTAACTGTTGTAAATTTAGCCGTAGGGCTCAGATAACATGTTGATTTATGATTAAGGTGGGCCACACTAAAGAAAACAATGGGAGAAGGGATGCATATGATTGCATTTTTACATGGTCTATCGTACTTTTTATGTGAAATGCACTCCAACCATTAGCTTTATTAAGAAAATTCATACATGGGTATAACAATTATACCTATGCTTGATTTATGTGGATCAAACCGAATGACACAATTTATATGGTGAGCATCCCCTGCCTATTCCTTTCATGTGGCCTACCGTAACTATTGATGTAGCTGATTTTTTAGCCATATAACTAAACAAGTTTTTTGCTAACCTTATGGACGTACGGTGGTGATGCTCTACCAAGGCAGTAGCCAGAGTCGGTGGGAATCAAGATGGGAAGAGCTTCGTGGGTAGAGCTTTGTGCGAGAAAATCAAGATGAGAAAGAGCTTGGATGGACCCCACAATGATGTGTATTTGAAATTCACTCCAATCACAAGGGGTGTGATGCGAGTTTAGATATAGGGATAAAACATTAGCCACATTCGTAATTCAAGTGGACACTTATTAAGAAATAGTGCAAATAATATCCCTCATTCAAATTTCTTCACTTGGTGTAGCTCACATAAATCACTCATGGGACTAATTTTTCGTCCCCATGTATGAATTTTTATGAAAAAGATAATAGTTGGATTGGATTTCATATAAACATCACCATGAGCCATGTAAAAATCCAACGGTAGGCATCCTCTCTCTAATTGTTTCCCTTGGTGTGGCCCACCTGAATCATTACTCTAAATGATTTTTTAGGCCTATAGATAAATTTCCGTCAATAACATAGTAGTTATAGTGGATTTCACTAATCTATTATATTACATCCACCTTATCTATGTTCCCAATACCACTGGGAATTGGACCACCGAGGTATCCGTGGTATGGTTCGCACGAGACCGTTACCACACTATGCGCTCGAGCCGATGGGAACGTCCCATGAGGTTGAGCTGTGTGGGCCCCACCGTGATGCGTTTCGAACATCTACCCCATCAGTCAGATGCACCATTCCATTGTGGGCCTAGGTCTCAAAAATCAAGTCAATCCGTGACTTGTGTGGGCCACACCACATACAGAAGTTGAGAGGGGCCGTGCACCATTAAAACATTCATAATCATTTTTTGGGCCCACTGAGATGTGGTTTGCAAATCCAGCCCATCCATTATGTGTGTCCCACTTGGATGAGGGTTCAGACCAAGTTTCAGATGCATGCAAATTTCAGGTGGGCCCCACCAAGTGCTTTTATATGTTTTTGGCATGTCTTCACATGATTTTAGATGGTATGGCCCACCTGAGTTCCGTATACGGCTGATTTTTGGGATATCCCATAATTTAAAGGGGACCCATCAAATGCACGGTGTTGATGGTCGACACGCATCACGGTGGGGCCCACACAGCTCGACCTCATGGGAGCTTATCGTGAGGTCGAGCGCATAGTACCTTTTCCCTGTATGTATGTATATATATATATATATATATATATATATATATATATATATATATATATATATATAATATATATATATATATATATGGGAGAAATTTCTGCCTATAAATCCCAGCTTTTACTTAGTAAAATTTTTGAACACTCCAAAACTTACTTTCCAAGATTAAACCAATTATGCACGGACACACTGTTTGAAGATGAAAATACCCCTTGCTTTATGAGATATAGTACTTTCACTCCCTTATAACCCAAAACTCATGTACGCACATTATTTTATCATTTTTCTTACTAAAATCTCCATTAAACCTTTAGATATTATCATTTTACATCTGCCTATTTCCATCTTGCTCAAGGTTACGTTGAATCCTTCAAACTGGTTGCATTTATACACTTCGAATATTTTGGGTTATCTCCTTTTGGGTTTTCTGCGATCTTTCAAAAGGTTCTAAATCTTTTTTCACTCCAAAGCACCCTTCTTCAACTTCTTCAACTTGGATTTGACTGGTACTACGATTGTGGGAGGTACTGATCTTAAAAAAAGCTAGAGGGTTAAAGGTCAAGTTTATAGTAACAAAAATATCATGAATGTATTATTGTTGTATTCAACGACAATTCACTGACTACCTGTGCAAATTTAGCTAGTAATTCACTGAGGGTACTCAGTCAAACTTAACCATTGCTCGCTTGAAATTGAAGAACTCACGGAAATTTACCTAAAACTTGCTGAAATTGAGATGAGCCTAAGTCGATGACGATTGACCGGCTACTCGTTCAATTTCATGTGAAGTTCGGTCAATTTCATGTTAGGCTTGGTCAATTTCATGTGAGGCTAGTTGAATTTCTTTCGAGGCTCAGTCAATTTCATGTTAGGCTTAGTCAATTTCATGTGTTGCTCGTTCAATTTCATGCGAAACTCACTTAATTTCATTTGAAGCTTGTTCAATTTCATGTTAGGCTCACTCAATTTCATGTTAGCCTCGCTCATTTTCATGTTAGCCTCATTCAATTTCATTTGAACCTCGCTCAATTTCATATTTGCCTCACTCAATTTTCTGTTTACCTGGTTGAATTTCATGTTTGCCTCGCTCAATTTCCTGTTTGCCTAGTTAAATTTCATGGTTGTCTCGCTCAATTTCCTTTGAGCCTCATTGAATTTCATGTTTGTCTTGCTCAATCTCTTGTTTGTCTCGTTGAATTTCATGTTTGCCTCGCTGAATTTCATGTTTGCCTCGCTCAATTTCCAGTTTGCCTCGTTGAACTTCATGTTTGCCTCGCTCAATTTCTTTTGAGCCTCATTGAATTTCATGTTTGCCTCGCTCAATTTCCTTTGAGCCTCGTTGAATTTCATGTTTTCCTCCCTCAATTTCCTTTTAGCCTTGCTGAATGTCATGTTTGCCTCGCTCAATTTCCTGTTTGCCTCGTTGAATTTCATGTTTGCCTCGCTCAATTTCTTTTTAATGGTCCTTATTGTGCACAGTGTACAATCATAGCTGGTGCACACCTTTCTCCCACCGTCCACATATTCCAAAAGTGAATGCCTTCACGCCAACCATCTTTGGATGGTGGGAGATTGGCCTGCTCTAATTCTCTATGCAGACAGTGACCCATAGTTTAGAAACCCGAAAAACTCGACTCGACCCGATGTTCAGCTAAACCCAATCTATTTCCAAGTAATAACACGAGAAAGCATCAACATTACATATATGACATACCTCTCTGGCTAAAGCCATTGCCTCCCTTGGCTGAGGTCTCGCAAAGTCATGTCAATTCGACTTGACGAGTCTCTCCAACTCCAGCTGATTCAGGCCCAGTACTGAGTTTTTCCCAGTAACTCAGCTTGTGGTCTAGCTGAGTTGAGTTAACTCAGACAAGTTTCGAGTCGAGTCAGTGAGTTCTAGAACTATGACTAAAAAGTTCCATATTAGGAAAGCCATAGTGATGATAGTTTTTTTTTTTTTTCTTCTGAATTTTGTCTATTATAAATTCAATTTGATCATACGTGTAATCATCATTGTCATTTTTTCTTGGAGATCAGTGCTCATATTAAGCGGGAATGGTGCAGATGTCGCTAAACACTGCGTGCCGGCTGTCCCTGCCAAGAGGTATTTCTTTTTAATGGTCCTTATCGTGCACACTGTACAATCATAGTTGGTGCACACCTTTCTTCCACCATCCACATATTCCAAAAGTGGATGCCCCATCCCAAAATACGTTGGGATTCATGGCAACCATCTTTGGATGGTGGGAGATTGGCCTGCTCTTATTCTCTATGCAAACCGTGACCATAGTTTAAAAACCCAAAAAACTTTACTCCACTTGATGTTCAGCTAAACCCGGTCTAAGTAATACATAACATGAGAAAGCATCAACATTACATATATGACATACCTCTCAGGTTAAATTCATTGCCTCCCTTGGTTGAGGTCTCGCATAGTCCTGTTAATTCGACTCAACAAGTCTCTCCAAGTCCAGCCGATTCAGGCCCGGTACAGAGTTTTTCCCAGTAACTCAGCTTGAAGTCTAGCTGAGTTGAGTTGACTCATCTAAGTTTTGAGTTGAGTCAGTGGGTTCTAGAATTATGACTAAAAAGTTAGATATTATCAAAGCCTTTCTTCCTTAAGCTTCTTCTCTTTTACTCGATTACAGGATTTCAATAACCTTCAGAAAGATGGACGATAGCAAACTTCCATACAGGTTTAGGCTCGACCCCGAGTTGCAAGGCCTACAACCTCTTCCCCCACTTGGCGCGTTGCGTTTTGGGATCAAGAGGAAAGCTAAACAAGAGCAATGAAATCATTGGTGTTATTGTTTTGTTATGGGAGTTGTCATGTATACTGACACATTCATTTTCCAATTGTGATTATGCATTTTAGTCTAATATTAAGATTGATGGCTATGTGACCAAAAAAAGAAAGGAAAACGCCGACGGCTAGAAACCGTCAGCCTTTCCTTCTTTGACATCACCCTTGTTGATGACAACTGTCAAGCTGCTATGAAGTCATTCAACGACGGTTTTTACCGTCGGTGTTTCTCTTTCTTTTTTAAAAAATTTTATTTTTAAATGGAAGTGATTACCTAATCAGTGCATATCTAAAACTATCTTATATACAAACCCATTTCAGAAACATGTTCTCCAAAGCCCCAAAACAACAAACCAATTTGAAAAGATAAGTCAAAACAAAAGAAAAGGAAGAAATCGGAATTGAGATCAAAATCAAATCTACCATCCAAATTTCAAACATATAAAAGTTGTATTTCCATCAAAATTTGATTGTATATATGATACCCAATCTCAGGTTGCACCTAGCCATGATGGATCATGACAACTCCATCTAAAACAAATCTTAGGAAGAACGTTGATACAACAATTAGATCTATGCTAACAAAAAATATATATCCCAAATCTCACAAATCATATGGGGTAAATCTTTCAAACTATAAGTTACTTTCGTAATGAGGATAATGATTACGTTCAAACAAACATATAAACCAAAGTTTGATCAACAAATAAACTTTGGGGAGTTTGGATTAAACCGCCTGAAATGATTAATGTAGTTGAATTCGAAGCTTTTAAACCAGCTACCTCTTGAGTTCTCAATGAATTACCTGAAATATGATTTGGATTTAGACTCCAAAAAAATCAAGGACGAGTTGAGAGGAAAGATAAAATCAAATCAATAAACTTCAAAAAATCAAATACAACAAATAAAACAAAAACTGTCATTAATTTAGATCTTGATCTAAAGCTATTTGTAGAAACAATCGTTACTTGGGGACCCACAGTTTAACTAAGGATATGGTCTGTGGTAGAGTGGAATGGCGTAACAGGATTCATTTCAATGGCTTTGCTGGATGGGCTGGAGTTTGGACTGCAGTGTGCATTTTTACCAGATTAATTCAGAAACTCATCCATTGTGCACATCTACCCAGACCACCCAAATCATGGGCCCCACTTGTAAACCAAAAAGTCCTCAGCTTGAGAACCCTGACTACAATTGGGAGGCAAAATGGCTTGCACTAAAAATTCAGAAGGCATACACGAATGGTTAAGATGAATGGATAAGTGCAGCTTTCAGGCCATGCAACATCGGCATGTGGAATGAGTTAAAGAAATTCAGAAAATTTTGCAAAAAATGAACAATAGCCTGGCTTTTGAAAAGAAAGATGATAACAAGGGGCTGAATTAATCTACAATCAAATGTGATTATCAGCTTATTTCCAAAACTTACATATTTTCTCCAGTTTGATAGTCAAGGTGATTTGCTTGCAAGTAGAAGCTCCTGATTTTCTTTGAACTAGATTCATTAATGAATTGCTTGCACATGAATAAAATTTCAGATTTGGATGTTCTCATCATAGGCATTGTCCAAACCTTGTCATGAGCTTGTCATTTCTAAGCTTGATCTTACAATAGTCAACAATTTCATAAGCTGGATTATTGATGGAACACAGACATCCATGAATCAGGCAAAAGAATCAAAACATTTACGGCCTAACAGACATCAGACTTCCAAACTGATTTTGAACTTCAGAATATTGATTATGACAGGCAACCCAAGCAAGATATTTTGATGCCTATAAAATGACAAATAAAAAATAAAAAATCTTCTATGGTAGTTTCCCAAGAGGTATTTGCAAGCTCCTTTGCATGCTAAGGAGCTTGGCTCTACAATAGTATCCCAACAAAGAAACAGCATGACATTGCAGATGGTCCCATGCAATCCATATAAAAAACAGCTCAAGCTACTTTCTCACAAACAGTGAAACTCCCTGGGTTGATGGTAATGCTCTTTGTGCAGTTATCGGTTTTGTAAATGCCAACCAGCCGATCTGCCAACTCAAACATCTAATTTCATAGGCTGCAAGTAATATGAACAAATACCAACAAGTAATTGAACATTAATGCTGAAGGAAAAATTGAAACTGCAACAAGAAAATATACAAGATCTACTAAAATTGACATAGATTGACAAATTCTACCATGAGTCCTATATTGATAATTGCAATACATGTGGAAAATTATGGTTCGAATCAAATTATGCCCAATACCTGAAATTGCATTGACAAGTTCCTCACAAGATTCCAATTTTCAATGGCAAATGACTTGCATACAGTTGTTTATTGAGAAACGATTCTACACTTTCTAAAAGCAACGCTGAATGGGCCCTTGCTAAACATGGTAGAAGGTCAATATAAGATGATTTAGCCAACATGAATGCAGCATGAAATAGATAAGCTCTCCACTTCCTCTGTGTAGCTTGTATCTTTAGAAATATTTGTGGATGGAAACATAAACCAATCCAAAGATGTTGCATTTGTTATATATCCAACAATTTCATTCAATCAACCACAAAATTCCAAGCTCATTCAATTCACATTTGGTGTGTGAATGCATAATGAAACATAGGAAAGAAAAGGAATAAGAACAATATGTAAAATATGTAAATTTACGAGTGGAATAAAGAAAGTCACATTGAAGACAGTTTTGAATTGTTCGCAGGGAACTGCTTCATAATTTGGGTAGGCCTTGGCAGCTGCTGATTCACTGTATGCACCAAGAACACCCTTAAAAAGAAGAAAAAAGAAGAAGAAGATTCCAGAAGATGATGAGACATGAAGTAAAATTGGGGGCCTGTTTGTATGCATGTGGGTCATTTCCCATCAGAGTAGGCCCACCATGAGATATGCCAACCATGAAACCCATTACAAAAGATATTTCCATAAAACAGTTGTGTAGGACAGGCCCACATGTCTTCCAATTGGAATATCCTAACCATCAAATGAATGGACGTTTTGCTGGATGAACTTTCCATCACATTATGTAACCATCCCGTCCATTTCATGGGCACCCACTAATATAGTTAAGATGATCAGTTATAGGACAGTTATGCTACACATGCCACTGTCACAAGGGAAGCATATTTTGCACAAGTAAAATGATGGGAAAAGCTCCAACCTAGTATTCAACTCAGAGATGAGAACCATGACTAGGAACCAAGTCCGAGAAATGCTCTTAAAAAATAAAAACCAGCAAAATAAATAAATTTTTTTAATAAGAAAGAAGAAAAATAAATAAAGAGTAAGGAATTTGAAGTACCAGCAGCTGGAGGGTGAGAATCTTTGGAGGTTATAACTGCAGAATATGGAGAGACTCTCTGCAACTCAATTGGAGTGAGATTCTTCTTCTCAACAGAGGAAGCCTCTGTATGCAATCTCCGAGAGGTTTGGGTTGCTGATTTCTCCATGCCTTTCGAAGATAGAGGAGACATCGTGCCATTTTCGATTATTTATTATTTATTATTTTATTTTTAATTTATCCTCATAAAATAAAAGGAGAACAAGAACGAGAGAGAAATAATCAGCAAAAGAGGGGGGGTGGGGTTTGGAGAGTTCTGTGAGAGAAATTCTTGTGAGAGTTCTGTATGGATAAACATATACTTAAGTACCAAACAGAGTTACCAAGCATGATAGGTTACTTTCAAAATGGAAAAATAAGTAAATAAATAAATGAGATATTATCAACAAAAACAGCACCTACCTCGTAGCACGTACATCCTTTGATTCTTCCACATTCACTAATGTTTGGAGTCCTCTTTAGAGATCACGTGCAATTCTCAAAGTTGGGGTGCCTATTGCATAATTAAACTCACTACAGGAGGATTTAACCACACCAATTTAGCCGCGCATCTACACTAGAGGAATTTAAACATGGTATTGATCAAAGAAATTACATTTCAATGGCCTAAGTATTAATATACAAAAAGAGTAGGTTCACTTGAATTATTTTACACCATTTTTCAGCTCGAAGTCTTCCAATATGTTTCTGGCACTGATAGGAACACCTGCATGCAATGTACATTATCTAAGAGCACAATAGCCTTGGGTTCCCATTTGTTTTTTTTTTTAAAGGAAAATAACAAATTAAGAATCGAGCACAAGAAGACAGCACCTAATACCAAGTTTACTAATTCAATTCCTAATCATGCTCTTAGTCCTGGGATGCTTGAGGAAAAAACAGCTGGATAATAGGGATACACAAAAGGTTCTTTAGATAGTTCAATGATTCAGCTTATGTTGGATAACCTGTACATGCATGATGCAGCTGACCTAGAAAACAACAGCTCATTTGCTAGAGAGTTGAAATAATAATGATAATTCCGTAACATTCTTTCTTTTTTCTTTTTTGAAAAATTCATGATTCCTTAACATACTGCCAGTAATGTTAGAATTCAGGACATTAGAGCCCTTATCAAAGTGTATAAATTATAGTAACGAGGTAGGGCTCGCATTCTATCAATACCCAAGGCTACAAAGAGAACCCATATCAAATCATAATATATTTTTTTTTTTTCAGTTTTTTCTTTGAATACAAATGAAGTACATTGTTTAAGCATGTAAACAAAGATATGGCCAAATTAACCATGATCTAATTCTGTGACATCTTTATGTGAACAATCAGTGGACTCTGAATTACCTAGGAAGAGGTGCATTTATTCAATTAAAACCTGAATGACTCCTAGGTTAATTGTTCTTCTAGTGTTGGTTCAATAGAAAATCTATACCTTTATTTCCTATTCTACTCAAGTCTTCTGGAGTTGACAGGATTTTCGGTTCACTGATATTTCCAAATGCAAGGGACTAGATGTCCATGCTTCAGTGAGAGTATTGTCATGCATATAACTATTTTGGGTTCAAGTCATTCAAGAACATGTTTAGTTCTATTTTCTCTTTGGCTAATGTTCAGAAGGAATTCAGTGGAATTACCTGACAAATGTTATATCCAAGTTGAAGGGAGGTGCTTCAGTGCAGAAGAAGTGCTCCTAAGATCACACCCAATTGGAAACCATTTGGTCACATTAAGGTGAATTTTGATGGGATTTCTTTGGATAATCTGGGGCCATCCAGCATGGGAGGTATAATCTGCAATTGGAATGGTAGTTTGATTGTCGAGTTCTCAAGGCCTATTGGAATAATGGACTCCAATTGCGAAAGCTGCAGTGTATCTCCACCAGAAATCCTGCAGTTTCTACTTTTGGGACTGGATGATATGATACTTGTATTAATCCAATCCTTTGGTCATTTACAAACGCCGGATGGAATTTGCATGGGAACAAATGCAATTCCATACCACCTAATCCCATGTCTCAAACAGACCCTAATGAGCCCACTTCCGATTCCCAGTGTTCCCACAGTTTGATGCTCAATTCTGTGCACGAGTCTTCTTCATCTTTCTGTATTCAAATCTGCATTAATAGCCTTATCCCAGCTACCGAGGACACATCGCTACATCAAAATTTCAATGGCTCCGCACGTATGACATGAACAAATGCTTGAATCTGAAAAATGCAGTTAAAGAAAAATGTGAGTACACCCCATGTGACAGCTCCAACCATCCCACCATCTATTCATGTAAGCCCCATGGGGTGGTGCATGAGTAAGGTTATAGTACCATGTTTATATTGAAAAAAGTAGACAATAAAATAGTAAACAGAATAAAAACAGTGGGTAGGATAAAGATGCATGCACCTGTCTCTGGTGGTCCCATGGACCAGTCATCTTCCCTGCACCACCTTGTAATTAAGGACCAAATCATCTGGCTTCTTCCATATATATGCCCTCACGGTAGCTAAGCTCATTTCAGGGGATAAGACCTGCAAAAATGTTCAAGCATCCAACAACTGATACAAATTGAAAAGAAGAATGGAAAGTAACAGAGAAATGAATGTGAAATGGAGAACACATGAATTGGCAATCTTATGACTTTGTTTTACAGCTGCACTAGAAAACAATGCGAGTTAAACATCTAATCTGGATTATGTGTGAAAAACATGATCAATAGCCAAACTAGTGTACATGAGAACCCATGTCAGGCATTTGGGACTTCTTCCAGGAAAAGCATGATCACAGTTCAAATAGATTTTTCTTAGACAGGAAAGTGCAAGATCTTAAAGAACCAGCTCGTCCCTTCCGATGACCATGCCCCAGAATAGCTACCTAAGGAAATCCAAGTCATAAAATAAACAGAGTTTTTTTAATATGCTGGATTTGACACATCACATGAAAATCATTGCCTTGGTATCATGAAAATCTAAGTCATAAGGAGTTACAGAACAGGTCTGAGGCATATAACCTTATTCAATTTTCTAAAATGCAGATGAAGTGAAACATATCATAGAGGAGAGTACAGATTAGGTTTTTAAAAAATCCAATTAGGTTACTTCTAAGCGAAACAAATGTCAATAACAAATCTAGGCAATAATGTACTAGAAATTGTACCAGAGTTCAGATGAGAAAAGCCCTATTGTCAAGAGAGCACAAAGCCATGACACCAGGTGGAACATAAGCTCCAAAGGTGCTCTGTCATTGCCAAACATACGACAGTTTCAACTGAAGTACAGAGGTGTTCTCAACAGACAGTGCATTTGGGACTAAAATGTCTACCACCAAATTCTAGTTGACAGTGATTTATTGAGCTAACACAATATGCTTGGTGTTTGGCAACAGAATATGGATCTGCATAATTCGAGCTGCTTTTCCCACTTCAGCAGCTGCAAATCACAAATGAGATGGGAATGTAAAGTTCAATTTCGACCTGCTCTCTCTCGCTTATGATTCAGCGTGGCATATACTGTCTGCCTCAGGAACAACCAAACACACCCTTTGGGCCTGTTTGGGTACCATCGATTTTCCATTTTAAATTCAAAATTGATACCCTTGTGTGAGCTGTTAGGAAATGCAACTTTCCTCAGCTGCCATCTTGCATATGTGTCAATCGTGACACATGGTACAGAATCTAAGCCATCCACCAAACGCGCCTTGCTGTAAAAGGTTCTCCCCAGAAATTTCAGGCCCAATGGATACGCAGGTGGCGCAGTCATTGAGTCACTCCGAACTAGGGCTGAAAGTTGGGCGGGTTCAACCCGACCTGACATTGGGTTGGGTTCGGGCAGGATGTATCGAGTCCGATCTCGGGCTTGGGCTATACAAATTCCAGCCCGATAAAGCTTGGGTTGGGCTCCGGTTGAGGTCTTGGGTTGCCCGGCCTAACCCGAACCTGATCAATATATAAGTTACTAATCAATTATAATTGAGTGTGGATCATTTGTGTTGAAGGCATAGGAAATTCTAGTGTTGTTGGGTCTCATTGGTCCACATCATTTCTAATGACTCAAGCTAATAAGATATGCTGGATTTTTCTCTGCCAAATAGATTGTGTGCTACACGAAATGACTTTTAAAGAAATAGTTGCCTTATATTTTAGCTGGTTTGTTTAGAAAAAAAAAAAAAAAATTTAAATAAAGCTTTTTACTATAAATAACTACATATATAATTAATAAAACTATAGATACAAAAAATAAGACGTGTAGTGAAATATGATAGACTAATGTAATAATGAAAATATTATCATGTATCCAACCAACCAACCCGACCAACCTGACCGAGCCCACTTGAGTTGGGCTTGGGTTGAGAATTCCCAACCTGAGGTTGGGGTGGGTTGGGTTAGGGTTGAGGTACAGGAACCTTGGGTTGGGCTAGGGTTGAGCACCAACTAGCCCAACCCAACCGAACCCAACCCAACCCAACCCAACCCGCCCGACTTTCAGCCCTACTCCTAACCATAGGTACAAAACCCTACGGGCACTAACACTGCCTGTCGTGCTGGTAGGAATAAGAAGCATTCTTCGGTGGCAGCAGAACACAACCTTATTTATTTCAAATATATCAACTTCTCTGATTATTACATAAAATCTCTGTATGTAAGACCGGAATGAGCCATCTCCAATTATTGGAAGTTGTGATTGTCTTCCTGGCAGTGCTGATGTAAATGTCCCGTCTGAGTTCCCACCGTCCATCGTTTGTCAAGAACCATGTTTTTCTATGTATTATGAGTGAGCCACTACAATTTTTGGAAATTGTAAGAAGTTTAGGAGGAAATAACACCATTTGCAATGATTTTATTGATTGTTGTACACATCACGCCCATTAATTGGCTAGGGGGATGGAAACCTTGTAATTTCAATATATATTAAAGGAAAAAGTATTTTAAGCACCTAGTGCTAATTTCTGTTGGTGCTCAGAGTTGCCTGAATCTTGATGTGCCTAGCCTAAGGATTCGTACGCAATATTTTAGAAAGTTGGTTGACTTTGTCTATAATAGCAAAAATTGGGTTTTCACTACCTAGTGACTCCCACTTTTGTACACGTTGCCTGTTCTTTTGTGATCCCCAGTGCCCCTTGATGGTGTATGATTGGCCGAAAGGTACCAGTAGTGGAAAGCAATGGCCTGTTTGGCCAATTTTTGTTGTTTGGATGGTCCCAAAGAAGCCCTGGGTCATAGGGTTGTATGGTGGTCTATCGAGGGTAAACAAGTGCTGAGACAGGTTTTGGACTTTGGTTCCTAAAGTTTGCAGTTCAAGTTGCTTTTGGTTCATGGTTCAGATCGACGTACTCGGTTCATCAAAGTGGGTCATGTACAGCTACTAATGTATCAGAGCCATTCAAAAGATAATCAACATAATCATCATCACCAAGCAAAAAAAATCAGCCTGATTGTCTAGTCGGAGAGTTATAACGTCAAAATAATGGATAACCAATGTTCTACTCATATTAAGGGTGTGTCCCATCTAATTCTTAACTCAACCTGAATTTTTTTAATGTAATTTTTATGATGTTGTCCACATTTTGAAATGTTCAAATGTCTTATACACTAGTTTACCCAAAGTGTGTATTGTTGTCAGATGTCTTCAATCTGTACATGAAATAGGGGCTCGATGAATCGATCGAATTATACAGATTAGTCTCTAAATAGTTTTGGATAGTCTCGATTGATTAAACCGTCAGATCGATTGATCAACAAAATTTGAAAATACTTCTAATCTCTCTGGATAGTTTTGGGAATGTTTGAACGATCGAACATGTAGCTCAATCAATCGAGGACCGCTCAATCAATTGACGGTTAAATTGACAGTGCGCATAATTTTATGTAATTGCGCGTTTAGTTTGCTATTTTAAGTATTATGCTGTCTATATGGGTGTAATTGAAGAATTATTGTATACTAATCATGGCTTAAACGTTTCTAGGGTTTAAAGAGGAGAAAATGAGGATTTTCTGATTGTAAGTTATTTTATCTATTATACTTTTTTATTTTCATAGTGATTACTATTGCTTTGTACCATGATTTTTCCCGCAAGGGTTTTTCTACGTTAAAATTTGTGTACTTGTGTATGCTTTGTTTGCATTTGCTTATCATCGTGTGATTCAAATCAAGGGTATGCTTATGCAACCCCTCAACAAGTGTTTGAAAAGTTTTTTTTTTTTTTTTTTCTCTCTTACTCCGTTTAAACAAAAGTCAACTCCATGTATGTTAATGTTCACATCAGGTGGAGGGCCACCGGTGGAAAATTTAAAATGAGAAATTGTAGGGTAGAGAAAGAGAATGGGACACAATTTCACACCCACCCTTCTTTCTATTTGCTAACACAGTGATATAAAATTGTATTATTGCATCAATTATAAAATAAAAAGAAAGGGTGCATCTGTCAAATAGGATGGGTGTAGATGTCAATTCAAGAAAAAAAAAAAAAAAAAGTCCAGCACTGAGGAGTTAGTTTTGCATAGGTCGCAAATCAGGGTCACATGCGGAAATGGTCATATTCTCAACTTATTCTAAATGGTTCTTAATCATCAATTTGTATAGATGAGCATATGGACCATTGAGAAGAGATTGTCGGGTCTGGCTCCATGGCTAGATATGCTCTATTTCAACACTAAGACTAGGGATTGGGTGCCCATGTGGTGTGGGCGGGTGTGGGTAAAAAAATTTAAAAGAGATTATCAATGGCTCACATTCAACTACACAAGCCGTTGAGCGTAACACCCAAATGTCCAATATTTGTGACATGGGCAGAATGAGCTCCTATAATGATTGAGAAAGAGATTGAACATAATTCCCTACTTTTGTAGATGGGCATTTGCTTCTTGTCTTCTTCGCATACAAACCAATCAGATGAGATTTGCAAGAGAGATGATGAAGGGTTCCAATAGCCCTAACATGAACAGAACAACTCCTGCAATGATTGAGAGAGAAATTGACCATGATTCCTTGCTTTTGTAGATGAGCATTTGCTTCTTGTTTTCTTAGAATACCATCCAATCAGTTGAGATTTGCAAGAGATTGTAAGTTTTATTTTAAATTTCAAATAAAAATACTTCGAGGCACTATCAGAATATTATGAATGATACACATCCAGTTAGAAGTTACACATAAAATACTTATGTTGAATAGAAATAATTCAAACTAAACCACAAAATTATGGCCATCAATTTACATGTATCATGAATCAAAATATACTCTTATTTGGTTATGAAACTTTAGATTGCTGGACATTTATTGGATGGTTAGAAATGAAAATATACATATTATTTCAAATAACAAGTGTCCACGAATCCAAGGTTAGATTTTTTCAACCAACCTGATTTTTAAGCTATGAATTTTATAATTTAGTCGATTTAATGTAGATTAATATATGCTAAATGTACCATATCTAACTGACTTTGTATCAAGCGAATACAGAGTTAGTGTTGGGATTTTGGCCTGCGGAATCATACAGATCTAGATTTAGGATAGCAATCTAAGAGCACCAAGCAAACACAAGTAAACACAGATTTAACGTGGAAAACCTTTGCGGGAAAAAATCACGGCACAAAGCGACAAATCTTCACTATGAAAATAGAAATTATAAAGAGAGAGGACTTACTCAATTCGAACAACCTCGAATCTCACCCTTGCTACACCCTTTGATAACCCTAGAACCCTTTAGAATATTTTTAGGAAGCCTTAGAATACTTTAGAATAGCTCTAGGGACCCCTATTTGTAATTTAGGAAACTCCTCTTACGCACTTAGTTCGAAAAAGTCCGAAAACCGTATCAAATTTGCGCAGTCCGCGCAGGATCTGCGTAACCTCGACTAGTCGAGCTGAGGCCTCGACCGGTCGAGGGACTCCTTCGACCGGTCGAGCAGCTCGAACACCAAAAAACACAAGTCGTTGAACTTTGAGTCGAACAACCCTCGACCAGTCGAGTGGCCCACTCAACCGATCGAGACAGGCTCTCGATCGATCGAGTAGTGCAGATTTAAGGCATATGTCAACAATCTCCACCATGTCAATCTTCAACCGTATATCTTGCTGTCATCTTCTCTTATCTCTGCATCATATCATAGCTTCAGTTAACGCTTCTCGTGCACACTCCGTCCTTCTTTTACGCCATCTCCAAGCCCAAAGAAGCTGCATAGAACTTGAACTTCTCTGCAGGAACGATCTAGGTGAGCATGTCTACCAGATCAAAATCCACGTGCCCAACCACCTTTGCTCCTGTCTTTTCAAAATGGAAAGACGTAGTCTTCTTACCATCTCACCGCTACCCAATATTGCTTGTCAGGGTACTTGCTTACAACACTAATAGCCTGTAAAATAACCAGTCTAATCCAGACCATGGCATATACTACCAACCGCATTCGAATAAGGCTCATGAGATATCATGTTTTTCCTCATCTGTTTTGGGACATGTCCTGAGGAAAACTTGAGGAGAAACGCGTAGAGAACGCTCTCCGGCTTTACCTGGTCCATCACCTCCTTGATCAATACCTACCCAAGGTATTTTGCCTGAGATAACCAAAGTCTACTCCTCTTTCAGTCTCAACATCGAGAACCATCTTTGCAGCCCCCTGATCCTTCATCCTGAATGTCCCACTTAACCGAGTCTTCAGTACATTGATTTCAGACATGTCATAATTGGCGATCTACATGTCATCAACATACAATACCTGACCCACCATGAAGGAATCAAACCATTGCCTAGGCGACAGGTCGTAGCACGACCTCGTGCAAACTTTTTTTTCTCAACCCCTTTAACTTCAAACCGCTCTGGTTGCTTCATGCAGATCTGCTCTTCACTTTCCCTTGCAAAAGTGCAGACTCCACATCTATCCTTCCAGCTCAAGATCACTTTGGCCAACCAACGCCAATCACGGATCTAATAGACACCTGCTATATCGTCGGCGCGAATATCTCTGAGAAGTCGATCCATTCTCTCTGAGCATAATCCTTCACTACCAACCTCGTCCGGTATCTATGTTGTATCCTCCAGAAGATTCACCTGCATCCAACCGTTATCCGGCCCACCGGAAGCTCCACCCGCTCTCATATGTCGGTCTGGTACAACGAATCCATCATTTCGCTCATAGTCACCTTTCACTTCTCAGCACCAGGCTCACCTAGAGCCATCTGAATAGAAGATGAATCTCCTGCAATATTGGAGTCGTCCATGTACCTCACCGATATCCTGCAATCATGCCGTGTGATTCTTCTCACAGGTAGCTGCTACACCTTCTCTGTATCCATGTCAGCGCGTCTTAGCCTTCTTGCCTTGCCCGCTCATGTGGTTATGCCCAACATGCCACACACGTGTAGAGGTGGAATCCACTACATCCACTGCAGCTCCACCATTTGAAGTGCTCCCGATCAACCTGTACAAGTTACCGAGTCATTGCACTTTCATGATTACCCATGCCCCCTTAGATACCTTAAGAGCACCATCAATACCTGTGAACTTGCAGTCCATTGCCTCAAGTACACCAAAAGAAATCAGATTCTTCTTCAAATCAGGAACGTGCCTGACATCAGTCAAGGTACGCTCCACCCCATCAAACATCTTTATATGCACTGTACCAACAACCACAACATTATAAGAAATATCATTGCCCATAAATACTTGTCCACCATCGCACTTCCTGTAACTAGTGAACCAACTCAGATGAAGAGTCATGTGAAAAGATGCCCCTGTGTCTAGGATTCACTCGTCCTTATAATCATCGTATGGCCGCCTGATAGTAGACACAGACAAAACATTACCATCACATCCATTCGATCCATCAGACGTGGCAGCATTGGCCTCCCTATATAAAGCCTTAGAATCTTCTCTCTTCGATTTAGGATTTTCACAATTCTTCTTCACATGTCCTTCCTTCCCATAGTTCCAGCACTTTACCTTTCATTTGCCCTTGCGCTTGGATTTGGACCTAGAACCTGAAGAACCTATACCTTGTTCAGAATTTCTACCCCTTGTAAACAGTGCATCAGAAGATATCCTCATGTCGATATTAAGCTTTCTCATAGTCTTCCCTTGAAGGGCTAAGATAATGGTGTCGACAGTCAGGGTTTTATTCATGGAGCACATTATGTCCTTGAATGACTCATAAGACGTCGAAAGATAATTCAGCAACATACATGTCTGTTCTTCATCTATCATTACTTCTTCCATATCCAGCAATTTGCAAACCAATTTATTAAAGTTACTGATGCAAGCCTCCAGATCTCCACCCTCTGCCATCTTGAAGTTATACCACCGCCGCTTCAAGTGTAGGTGATTTTCAAAGGATTTTTTCGCATAGACATCCTCTACCCCCATAACTTAACCGCAGTTTTCTCCCTCATGACATTGTATAGAACCTCATCCGTAAGACATAAATGGATCGATGATAAAGCCTTTTTATCAAGAGTATTCCATTCATTATTAGTCATAGTAGACTTTCGCTCCTTAAGAGAACCATCTTCACCTCACTTGATTAAGGAACTCATCATCTTGATCTTCCATAATTCAAAATTATTTTTCCCTGAGTACTTCTCAATATCATACCTAATGCTTCCCATTATTACTAATCCCTCAGATTCAGATCTGTGCCCCAACGATTGCTCTGATACCATTTATTGGGATTTTGGCCTGCGGAATCACACAGATTTAGATCTAAGATAGCAATCTAAGAGCACCAAGCAAACGTAAGTAAACACAGATTTAACGTGGAAAACCCTTGCAGAAAAAAACCACGGCACAAAGCGACAGATCTTCATTATGAAAATAGAAATTACAAATAAAGAGGACTTACCCGATTCGAACAACCTCGAATCTTACCCTTGCTAGACCCTTTGATAACCCTTTAGAATACCTTTAAGAAGCCTTAGAATACTTTAGAATAGCCCTAGGGACCCCTATTTATAGTTTAGGAAACTCCACTTATGTACCTAGTCCGAAAAAGTCTGAAAACCGTCTCAAATTTACGCAGTCCGCGTAGGATCTGCGTAACCTCGACTAGTCGAGCCGAGGCCTCGACTGGTCGAGGGACCCCCTCGACTAGTCGAGCAGCCCGGACACCAAAAAACACAAGTCGCTGGACTTTCAGTCGAACAACCCTCAACTAGTCGAGTGGCCCACTCGATCGGTCGAGCCAAGCTCTCGACCAGTTGAGCAGTGCAGATTTAAGGCATCCGTCAAAAGTTAGATGGTCAAATTTTCTCATTTTGTACTAGTAGTATATACTACAGGACCATAAACATGAGTTCTCCTCCCAGGTACACAGATAATGAAAACCATTCAAGAGGTCGGATCAAAATGGATGCTTGATGGAAAAAATCCAATCCATCAATCTTTCGCACCAAAAACTGACTTTATTGATGAACCGCTAGTCATTTCGTGGTTTCATCTATCATTGATCAAGTGTTTTAGGGGTGATAAGTAGGCACTCAGAATTATTTAAAATTTGCATGTGTTATAAAAGAAATTAAAATCTAACTGTCCAAATTATGGGTCCCTATTTATATGTATTCAGAAATGGTTGTTTCATTGTCTGATTATCAAATTGGGTATTTTATTGCACAGTTAAAAATGAAAAACATCCAATGGTCTTATTTAAAAATAAATATTTAAAAAAAAAAAAAAAAAAGTCAACAAATGAGAGGTTAAGATTTTTCAACCCATCTAATATGTGGACCTTTGCTTAGAAGCACTGGGGGATCTACAATTTAGTCGGTTTAATTTGAATTAACATATGCCACTTGTGCAATTTTGTTTTGCCTGAGTTGTGTCTTAGATCCGTGCGTCACGCCCTACTAGACCCACATGCTGATACAAGATTTGAACCATCTATGTTCTTGTTATGCCATAAATAAGCTATTTCCCAGTAAATATGCTTCAATGATGATTCTAACCTTTGACTTTTAGAGTTGAATGAGAGTCATAGAAAATTTTCTTTCCATTATTCTAAATTCATCTCTCGCATAGTTATAGTTATAATAATTTGTTTAGTTTAATTTTTATATATGCGAGTCAACCCCCACTAGACCCACATGCTAATAGAAGATTTGAATCATTCATGTTCTTGTTATGCCATAAATAAGCTATTTCCCATTAAGTATGCTTCAATGATGATCCTAACCTCTGACTTTTAGAGTTGAATGAGAGATGGAAAATTTTCTTTCCATTATTCTGAATTCATCTCCGCATAGTGATAGTTATAATAATTGGTTTAGTTGAATTTTTATATACGTGAGACAACCCCCACTAGACGCACATGCTAATAGAAGAAGCATTCATGTTCTTGTTATGCCATAAATAATAGCCCAATAAGTACGCTACAATGATGATCCTAACCTTTGATTTTACAGTTGAATGAGAGCCATTGAAAATTTTCTTTCCATTTTACTAAATTCATCTCTGCATAGTGATACGTATAATAATTCATTTAGTGTAATGTTTTATTAGATGGTCCATCTATCACAGTCAGGAACATGGACTAATCCGATCATCAAACTACTTAGCATGTCTTTCCTAGTGGATGGTGAGATGGGCTATATCTTGAGTAGTGACAAAGACAAAACTAATCTGTTTAAACTACTGGGAGTATGCCCCATGCCACGTGTACAACAAGGAAGAGATAGTGAAAATGGAGAGAGATCCAGAGGGGTAGGGAAAATAGAAGTGTCGTACAAAAATGTATGGGGTACATACAGATTCGTGTTGCGTACAAGCATAAGATTCATATTTAAATGGGATGCTTAAGGAAAAATAAAAAGTGGTTGATCCATTACAATAAGAGATTTGAAAAGAGAGGAAATCATGATATAGTTACAATTAGAGCAATACACAAACCGAGTTAGCTCAGTTAACTCGCTTAACTTGACTTGACTTGGCTCGAAATTGGGTTTGAGCTGAGTCTGAGCTGAGTTTTTTTTTTAGCTCAAAAAAATTCCGAGCTAGATTGAACTTGACTCAACTTGGCTCAGAACTTGACTCGAACTTGACTCGGTTCAAATCGATTCGACTTGAATTGGGTTCACTTAATATAAATATTTTGTATATATTTACATATTTAAATAAATTATAATTTATAATTTAATTAATAAATATTAAAAACCTTAAAACCTAAATTCGAACTCAGCTCGTAGGCTCGAACTTGAACTCGGCCCGAAAGATTGAGCTTAAGCTCGGCTCGAACTTGGCCTGAGCTAGCCTGAGCTATTGACTGACCCAAGCCAAGTTCAAGTTGGGATAGCCTACTAGTTGAGCAGAGCCTAGCTGGCCAATCTCGACTCGATTAGGGTCATTGACGCAGGGAAGGACGTGAGGTCGAGTGTCGTCTTCCTCAAGAGGATAACTATTCCGAATCCACGGAACTTCTCTGGACTCCTCACAGAGACTTCTCGAATCCACGAGGAAAGAAAGCAGAAAATAGAAATAAATTCTAATAAATTTGAAACTAATTAATGAATAATTGATAATTCTCTAATGTGTCTCCTTACACCATCAATAAAGAAAAAAAATAAACTAAAATTTGTAATTACCAAAAATAGTAAAATTCTAACTCAAATAAAATCCTAGTTCTAATAAAACTGTTCTAAAGCCTAATTTCTAAAAATAAAAATTCTAAATAAACTTTCTCTAAAAGAGTCCTAGTATAATTAAAAGTTATTTCTAAAAAGGAAAAAAGATCTAAAACTCTAAAAATAGAAAAAAATTTAAAAAATTCAAAATTACTAAAAATATTATTTTTTTTTCCCTAAATATTGGTTTTTAAGCTGAAAGCGCCCGTTTTTTGACGAAACGGACAGATGCGACCCACATAGTAGGTCAATTCACCTCGGATGGCCCATTTCAATAAAGATTGATAGGTTGTGCGCCCCGTAACGATACCTGAATCAAAAGTTACAAGCTTTCCTTGACTAATATCAATTAGTTCCTTCACTTCTTCCTTCAAGGTCTCATATTCTTTCTTATAATGTGGCCAATTGGGTAGACTTGCCCCTAAGACGGGATCAATGTGATTTTGTATATCTCGTATAGGAGGCAATTTATTAGAGAGTTCATCAAGCACAACCGCCTTAAACTCCTGCAATACTAGTTCAAAATCCTCTAGGATATTCACAGGCTCCACATATTTTTTTCTTTTCAACTAATAGATATATGTCTCTCGTTTCTTCAGATTGTTTAACAAAGGCCCGTCCAGTTATGAGATATTGTCCCTCCACTTTGGAAGTCTTGGGTTTATTCTTCATTCTCATAGGGGCTATATGTTTGCCACTAATGAATCCTGTGGCTTGTTGCGATTCCGTTTCAATGAGGTGGTTTCTCATAGACAAATAATATGATTTTTCTATAAAACCTTTTACTGATTGGCTATCCTGATAATAATTTTGATTTTATTGGAATAATACCTGATCATAATCTTGGGGGAGGAATCGCATGCACAATAACTGCTTCATCCGCGACCACGTGTGAATTGGCGTCTTCATTTATCTCATCTACTCGAGTTGAAGTTGTTCCCACCAATCTGAAGCTCTGCCCGTCGACTTGTAGGCCATGAGTTTAACTTTCTTTTCTTCCATGATGTTTATGTAGTCGAAGAAACGTTCGACTTTAAGCAACCAATCGAGGAAGTCCTTGAAGTAGAGTTGGCCATTAAAACTAGGAAGATCGACTTTCATCTTGAATTCTTGATCCATCCGATCTATGTGATCAATGCCTCGTCTAAGATGTTGTGAAATCATGTCGCTAGATCCCACCTTCTCAGGAGTGATCATGTGGTTCACTGATAGCGTCGCCCTACGATCAGTATGATTACGAATTCCAACAATTGTTGATGGTGGATTACCACCATGAACACAGAAATGCCCTAGGGCGTCAGCTAAATGATCTGTCATGCGATCAATGGAAGCCTGCAGCCCTTGCATGGCTTGCCGATTCTCTCGCCGTACTGCTTCGAAAGCTGTCGCCGTTAAAGGTAAATTCCCTAAAGTACCATCCATGGGATTGTTGCTCGACCTATCGTTAGAAGTCATCTATCCAAGAAAAAACCTCGCTTTGATACCAAATTGACGCAAGGAAGGACATGAGGTCGAGCATCGTCTTCCTCAAGAGGATAACTATTCCGAATCCACGGAATTTCTCTAGACTCCTCATAGAGACTTCTCGAATCCTCAAGGAAAGAAAGCAGAAAATATAAACAAATTCTAATAAATTCGAAATTGATTAATGAATAATTGATAATTCTCTAATGTGTCTCCTTACACCATTAATAAAGAAAAAATAAACTAAAATTCGTAATTACCAAAAATAACAAAATTCTAACTCTAATAAAATCATAGTTCTAATAAAATTGTTCTAAAACCTAATTTCTAAAAATAAAAATTCTAAATAAACTTTCTCTAGAAGAATCCTAGTATAATTAAAAGTTATTTTTAAAAAAGGAAAAAATATCTAAAACTCTAAAAATAGAAAAATATTTTAAAAATTCAGAATTACTAAAAATAGTATTTTTTTTTCCCTAAATATTCGTTTTTGAGCTGAAAGCGCGCGTTTTCTGATGAAACGGACAGATGCGACCAACATAGTGAGTTGATTCACTTCGGATGGCCCGTTTCAGTAAAGATTGATAGGTTATGCGCCCCGTAACGATACCCGGATCAAAAGTTACGGTTAATTTACGGTCCACCTTCTTTTGGCCCAACCTTGCTAGGAAAGTATCTGTGACATGTTCTACATCACTCATGCACAGCTCTAGTTACAATAAAAGATTTGGAAAGAGAGAAAATCATTGTACAACTATAGGGGTGCACACGAAACCAGTAGAAGTGGTTAACTAGACAGGAACCGACCAGAACGCATAGTTTGGTCCGGTTCTGAAGTGCACCGGTTCTGAAAATCAAAGAACCAATTAGTTCGGTTCGGTTTAGTTCTCAGTTTGGGGTTCTATAGAACTGAACCAGACCGTGAATTGGACCATAGAACCGAACCTTGGAATTTAACCTGGAACCGGGCCCCTTGGTCAATAAATATTTAAATTTTTTTCTTTTTTTACATCACAAACTATACCATTCATCAAATGGATCACAACACAAATAGACATTGGCAGCAAAATCATTTTGGGAACACAAAAGGTCATAAAAATAACCCATAACAAGATTATTCTCTGTGAAAATTTTCAATAGATGAGCTTCAGCTGGATTATTTAAAAAAAAAAAAAAAAAAAATCATGCAATTGAACTGGTTTATAAAAACGAACATGCAATTGGGCTGGATTATAAAAAGCCTATAACTGTAGAACTGAATCAAAACGGAACCGGTTTTTTACGGTCCAGTTCCAATTCAGTTTTAGGGTGCAAACAGTCTGGTTCTGGTTCTAGTTTTTCTGGAACCGTTGAGAACGATTCGGTTCCAGTTTCACCCCAGGACCTGACCGAACCGAACCGTGTGCACCCTTATATCTGTGGAGAAGAGAAAAGAGAATAAGCCAATTTTGAATTTGAATGTCTGGCAACTCAGTTATGGCTTGCTATAATCATGTCAGTGGGGTTGCCTGATTCAAGAGTTCCATCACCCACTGATATCTTACCCAGGTAACACCTAATCCGCTCTCTACTTAGACAAACGAGCATGCAATGTACGAAGCATGTGATAAAGAAATAATCTCTTCGGTGCTAAATGCTCGCATCTTTGGATTAGCAGTTTGAATATCAGATGGTTGACCTGTTAAAATACATACTTTTTCTGTGCACATTTAAGGATGGAAAAATAGTTTTTCCATGCCCATGAAATCTGTCTGCACTGCGTCGGCTTATGACACGTCTACAAGTTTTATTATAAATAAAAAAGTCTTGCAACTTGTGTTTTGATAAATCATTTTATTTTTCTCTAATAAGAGAGTGTATGGGGTAAGGAGATCTCCACCCTTGTTTATTCCCTGAGTCTCACCATTAGGCCTAGATCCAGGTCGTTGGAACGTCTTGGCGCATCTTCTGATAGATCCCATTAGCTGTGATTCGCATCTTCGCATCTTCTCCATACGCGACGGTGGATTTTGTTATTATTATTATTGTTATTATTATTTTGTAAAGATGTACATGTTGGTTTAAGATGTACAATTACCAACTCGGTTAAATAATCATAATATCATAAAGCATACAAGCAAGGGATGAAGAAATATCTAAAATATGATATAAAAATCAACTTTCCTTCTGGAGGTGAATGGTGATTCACTTTTATCTCGAGTCATGATCTCACAAGAAGCTGAAGAAACAAGACATTTCGTATTAGCGCCGAAGGAGCCCAATCAGTATGTCATAGATCTCCATAAGGATTCCATCTTCGACGAGGATCCACCGAGTTCATGATCTAAAGTAGATTGAATTTTGAATGAGGGGTTGACTGAGCCACAAAACTTTATCAAGGAACTGATCATCAACGAAGAGCGAAATGTCCAAAGAGAAGAACATGGATGATTCTTCCAATGGTTGGATCTAGTGATACATCTACTGTTCCATGTCTGATCATGACAACTAAAAGGTTAATGAAAAGACCAACTATCCAATTCATGAAAAATTTGACAAGGATAGCTCGCAACAACACAATCCAATTATGTGATCCAAGCTGAAAGTAAATAGACAATCCTTTTCCATCAAAGCTGATGAAACAAGGAAGATTACATCACAACCTCCACCATCCAAAACAAGTATGCTACAAATGGGTGTTACATGATTCAAACTAAAGGCCTAGTTTTCTCGCACTCAAGTATGATAAGGACATCCAAGCCATCCACAATTAGTTGAACTGACCTGATCCAAGAGAGGCCCACCAACGTAGCCAATCAGTTGTCGAGATCGACTAGATGGACCGGAGCCAGAAATGGCCCTCATTCCTCTATCAAATATGCAAATCAAGGCTGCTCCAAATCGAACCAGAAAAGCGTGAACCACAAATAGTTTTTCCACTCCTAATGGTTGCATCTCTAGATGAGCAGTTGGAATATCAAGTGGTTGACCTCCTAAAATGTGAAAATTCCATTTCTGCGCCCATTTTTTAGACGTATTTCTGTGCCCATAAAACATGGTCGTATCACAAATGTCACCTGAAATTTCCTCTCCTTGAACTTAAGAACCACTCCCAAAATGATTTTTCCTTGGTATTTTTAGTAGTTTGTCTTTTGATTGGTGCTTTCCATAAGAAATTATAACAAATTTTATATGAATAAAGCCGCCTTTTTTTCTTCTAACAAGGAGTGCACAAGGGTGAGGAGATTTCGACCCTTGTTTACCTCCTGAGACCCACCACTAGGCCAATCCAAGCCATTGGAATGCTTCGATGTATCTTCCATTGGATCCCCTTTTGCAGGCAATTCACATCTCTTCTATGGACATCAAAATGTTGCACATTGAAATTAAGAGTTGCAATGGGCCAGGGTTGGCACTAACCCAACCAAAACAAGTTCGAAAGACCTTGGCCCTGGCCCTATAAGGAAAATGGTAAAGTGATTGAAGGCTTTTAACGGGCCCAATTTGAGATTTTTTTTTTTTGGGTATACTCTCCATCCACCATAAATACTGCGTATATACAGTTTTGATCCTTTAAAGACTCAAATCTAATAATTATATTTAAATCACGCATACATCGATAGGTAACCATAAACAATTGTATTTTAACCATTATAATGGCAGCCGCCAACAGATCGGGTTGCCCAGCACAGCCACCCCTAATTTGAAATGGAAACAAAATCTGTATGAACATTTTTCTGAAGAGATCACAAGACTGAAGCTTTGTTTATTTGATTTAATATGGGAACCAATCCTTAAAGATAAGTCTGATCCACCTATAACCATTATGATTCATATAACAAATGAAAATATTTGCCCCCTTTACCATTACTCTTTCGGCACAAAACACCATATTTGAATCAATTATCCAACATTTAATCCCAACTACCAAGGTCTAATTAATGACTGTCCAAATGATGCCTCTGATGCTTATTATATAATCTTCATTTTACATCACCCACCATGACATATTACATGCAGGAATTACAGGGTTCAGATGCCTGGCATCTCCAGATGCTTTCAGTGACTCAGAATGCTGATTGATGGTCCCTATTGAGTGGCCAAAAATCTTATCAGATCATATTGCTCTGTTTGCAGGCCACTGATCTCAGGGTTAGTACCATTATGTATACAGGATTCTCGGAAAATCCTCCATACAGGGTAGACCCATCAGATCAATAGTTCAGAAACACAGGGCCTACTTATACAGACCACGCGCAAAGACACCACGTATCCTGATGCATCAGGGCCCTATAGTTACTCTAACACAGATAACATAGCATACCTGCACAAAGCTCTCTATTTTCGGAGCCATGCTGCCGGCAATACATTTCTCAGCCTTCTCTTAAAGATGATGAGAAGGGCAGAGCCCACCAATGGCCAGGTTGTTACGATGGCAATGTATGCAAGCAACCACATCGATCGCCCATTCTGTCGAGTGAGTTCATGCAAGCATTTTCTCACAGGGGCAATAAAATCATGAAGATCCTTACCTTCACGATCAAACTGTGAATTTTGATTTGAAGAGTGGGCAGTGTCATGCACAGTAACTTCGTTCACTTGTGTTGTTGTGTCTTCCCTTCGGTCTGTTTTTGTGATTGTGTCCTTTGTTGTCTGATCCTGAATTATCTGGTCACCAGATAAGCCCACCATGGCTTCCTCATTTATCTGGTCATTGTCCAATGCCATCACCATTCCATCTTCCATCACATTTACATACGGGCTTTTATCGATCGATGATTCCATTGAGGAATACACGCCAGAAGTCTGCATCTGCAGTGCAAGGTAATGAATGTGAGCAGCATATGTTGGAAAATCAAACCCAATTTGTTGCTTCTAGATTGTTATTACTATTTTTTTTAATAGTGTTAAAGCATCTATTAGAAAGTTCCTTAGGATGTGCATAGTTGATGTCAGTTCATAAAAGTGCAGGCCCATGGTTTAGAGATGCGGACAGTTCATCTGATAAGTTTGACCATGGATGGACCACACCCCGAAATCTCCTAGAATGGAAGATCCTAGCCGTGCATTCTTTGGTCTTTATGCAGCTGTGAAAATCTTCTGTATTTCTTTCTTAACAATTTATTGTATGCCACAGATTGAAGTTTCTTTTATCTTTCTTTCTTTCTTTTTGTTTTCCATCAAGATACATGCATTGTTTAGCCCATCATATCAAGTATCAACAGTCGGGATTATCAAACTATGGGCCCCACCTGTACAAATTACAGACTAAAGGGTAGTCGATCCATATCTATGGAACCAAACTTACAAAAGTTTTTAGAAGTAGCAGTCGGTCTGTAAAGTGTTGGCTTCTGCTTTAGCAAACTGTGTTGAGTTTTGAGAAACCTTTGTCAACTATAATAAAATTAGGTACACCCAATTTCAAACGCAAGTTGTTTCTATCGTCGAGCAGTGAAGGGAGAGCTATATATATATTTGGAATGTCATTTGTGGAATTCCGCTTGCCTAGAGATTGTAGGTAGTCTTAATTAGAAGATGCCTCTTCTCATCTAGAGATAGTTGGTAGTCTTATTTAGAAGATGCCTCTGCTTATCTAAGATAGTAGGGTCTTAATAACCAAGCATTCTAATATTAACAACTGTTTCTTCTGCACCAAAAAATCAAAAACAAAAATAAAACCAAAAAAAGAAAGAAAGAAAGAAAATAGATCAATCTATGTAACTTTGTTCAAAGGTAACGCAAAATTTTATTAGCACCTATTAGAAAGAGAATATGCGTAGTCTATGTGGAGTGGACAACTCTTCTGAAATTGTACCGTCCCAACATGTGCCCGTATTAGCATGACACCCTTTGACACATCCCATCTAAGAAACTTATTTGTTACGTTTAATTAGTTGGGATAAGGTTTTGATGATGATGATGATGATGATGATGATGATGATTTGTTATATTTAATTATTTTTATTCTGTATTTTTTGGGATACTTTTCTACTATTTAGATTCTTTGGTATGACTATTATTTCTTGTATATTTTTACATAGAAATAATTACAGTACAGTATTACAAAATAATATGCTATTATTTTAATCTGTATGGAGTGTGTCGCCAAATTTGACTTTTAACCATAGCTTTTAAAACTTGACTTGATTAAAATGCTTGTCGAGATTAGTAACTCGGTCGAGATATTGAGTCTGAAGTGTCAAAACTTGGTAATTTTTAATAATATACAAATATAAACAGGATTGATCTTGGTGAGTAGAGTTGGTTTTGGCGAGCGTTTTTGAGTTTTCTGAGTTGAGTCGACTCACCCCAAGCTTTTAATAAGTCTTAACTAAATCTGAGTTTTTTCTTTTTAATCTTTGTTTTTTTTTTTTTTTCAATCTTCATTTTATTTTATTTTCTGACTCTCGAAGAAATATGATCATATCAAGTCAACTCAGCTGATTCTGTTTTTAACAGCTTTTAATAGTCACTTTGTTTGACATTGACACACATCTGTATACATGTTACATAGACAAAACAGAGACTCCAGAATGGAAAACCAAGTTCCAATAAAAAGCTAGTTACAGAAATTCCATATTTAGCAATAGAGTCTGCATCCTCATTGCCATCACTCAACATGATTGAACAAAATACAGAAAAATCCCTCAAGTCATGTATTTCCTCTGAAGTATCATCACCAAGCTTTCAAAGGATTGGGCTCTAACCAATCTTACAAAGAATAAAGTTGAGCAAATCAAGCTACTAAGGAGATGGAAGGTGACCAAGAGCACAAACCTTTGCAAAGTAACAATCATTAAATACAGGGCCAGTAGCATTATCGATCACAGAAATTGAAGAGAGAATCTATGTTGGCCACTATTGAGAGTACATACTCAAATCACTCACTTAAAGACCATTGGAGAAATAGAGTAATTCTGATGATGAGTGACAATATCAGCTTGATCTGTCAGCAACAGACCCATACTTTCATATAAACAAAAAGGTCCACAGCAAAGAAACGATCACATGTGGTTCTATAGTGACAATTAGGTAATATTTTCACATAAGTGAAAGGTCATCAGTAAAAATAATCTTCAGAAGGACTTGGTTGATGTTGGAAAGATAAATGAGTAGGAAGTATGATACATGTGACTTGCACCATACTTTATGGTGCACATTAGTTGTGTAGGATCATTTATTAAAGGAAGACCCAATTGCACACATTCCCACCACCCATGTAGCTAATTGTTAACATTTTGCCAATCTACCATTTAAAAGCCAGCCTTAAATTGCTAGAAAGGCTAAGACAACGACATTGATGATACACGTTTATGCACGTAGGTAGTGCATATGCTATATATACACACACATACACACAGTCCTTTTTATTTTTAGTATGATAACAATATAAACAGAAACAGCAATGACAATAATAATTAATATCAAACTAATTTTATTTTTGTTTAATAATTAATCATTATTATTTTTTTTAGGAAGAACAGAGTCGTAAGCAACACCTTTCTTTGTCTGTGCATGAAAGGGCTAGAGTGGAGTACACTGAGGAATTCATCAACAGCTCTCACCCACCTGCAAAGATGAGAGTAAAATAAACCAAGTTTACTACATATAGAAAGACATACAAGTTATGAGGTACAGGTTGGTACGTTATGGATCACAGATGAAAAGTCCAAGGGCTCAAACTGAATGGACCCATCCATTTTCAGTGGGCACCTATGAGATAAAGACCATGTCCGACCATACCAGCCGATGGGAGCTCCACAAACTGCCTTCATATGGTAGCTCAAGGACTAGCATCCTTTTCTCTTCAACTAATATCTTGCCCATATGAACACAGATTCATATTAGTGCTTGATATGGGTGTTAGATACCACGACTCCGCTTGAAAAACTGACATGGCATGCATGCATCTCCAAGTATATATGCATGAAAGTGAGGAAGCACATAGTGAACCTACACACATCTCTATACATGTCTACAAATATATGAATGAAATGAATACGTGCATGTATTTATGTATGTATAAACACGCGAGCGCGCACAAGAAAATGTAAAAGAAATTTATCATCTTGAAAAGATCAAAATATGAAAAAGGGTGGTGCAGATGGAAAGAAAACATCTATTGTGTATGAGAGTAAATTCATGCTCTCTCAAAAATATTGGCTTGAGCAAATCACTCGAAAATACACAACGACATGAGGTAAGTGCAATGCTAAAATATTCAATGCCTGGTTTAGTTTGCACATCCACGATGTAAGGCCGATGTAATCTTCAATAATAATAATAACATGGAAATTTCACAATACAAGTGCCCAGTGATATGAGGTTAATGCAATAAAAAAATTATTCAATGCCTAGTTCAGTTTGCACATCCATGATGATGAGGCTTAAAATGATGGAATCTTCATGTTGGACCGTGATGATTACATGGGTAGACCATGATGATCTCATGTGTGGTTGCTCATTATTATTGGGCCAAGACATGAGTTAAAAGAGAATTTAGACCTATGCGTTTTGCTTATGTAATAAGTTATAACTTAAGTATAGGAGGTATTTTTGTACTTTTGCTTTTATTGTTGGTGTCTATGTGTGTGGGTTTGTGTATGGCCCTGCTAGGCCTATGAGTTATCGGCCTTTAGTTCTTGGTTTTTTAGGCTTTAGTAGTTTATTTCTTATTTCCTTATTTGCCCTCTATTCTCTATATAGTCTCACTTTTGTCTTAAGGGCATATATGTAATTGTACCACTTATCATAAACAAGGGTTGGACAACCAACCCTAGGCAACACTCTTTTTCTTCTCTCAATTTTTTTTTTTTCCTTCTCTTTTTCTTCTCTCAATTTTTTCTTCTTCTTTGATATGGTATCAGAGCAAGGAAAGCTACAATAACAATAACAATAAGATGGTTTGCATTGTCTAGGGTTTGCTGGAATTTTCTTTTAGGACAGATTTTTTTTTCCAGCTAGGATTTGCTAGAATTTCCTATTAGTACAAATAATTAGGATTCATTTTCAATCGAAGATTCTGTAGTCACAGGTTCCGTCGTTCCCATAGCTTCTCCATTAATGGCTAGGCCTGAACTTTGCAATGGAGCTCCCCAACTCAAATTCGTTCCCTAGACAATCTCCTCAGTCCCTATTGAGTTGAGGCTCTTTATTATTTTGATTTTTCCTATGACCCGTAATCATCTAATTATGGAAGAATCAGTATTGATGCTTTATCACACTACCCTAAGTTCTAGCAACCTATTTGAGGACAACAATCAGGTCATTAAGCCCATTTTTCGTCTTTTTTTTTTTGGCACAAGACCCCCTTCTTTTTAAGGTCGGGTTTGGATTGGACATTCGTTGGATTCTTTTTAGCACATTTGTTCTTGTGATTGCTAGTTATAGCATTGATTTGGTATTCTCCTAATTACTTGAAATCATATATGGCTTAGATCCCACAACACCAGAATGGAGCAGTTAGTTGTTCATTTTGAAAACCTTCACTTGCAAATTACAACACATAAACTGATGTCTGGCAATTGTCTAGAATATATACCTGTTAGTATATCAGAACCCCCTAGAATTGATCCCTCAAATGTTGATTGGAAATCAAACAATTTGTTGGTTATGTCCTAGCTATTAAACTCTACAGAATTATAAGCCAGTAAAGATCTGTTTTTTGATATCCACTGCACGAGAAATTTGGTTCGCGGCCTATGAATTGTACACTGGTCAGAACAATATGGACCACATTTATAAAATTTAGTCATTTGAGATAGGGAGAGAGATCGATGTTTGATTATTATGCCAAGATGCATGGTTTGTGGCAAGAATTGTGTATTCTATAGATGCAAAGGCATATGAAAGAAACATTAAGAAGAAATGGATCTTTGAGTTATTGGCAGGTCTTAATAATGAATTTGAACCTGTTCATGCTCAAATTCTTGGATCACCGTCTTCACTATCACTCAACAATGTGTATGCCTTACTATGATGAGATGCGTTAGACAACTATGGGATCACCTGTAGTTGAGAAATCAACTTTAGTGACAGGATTCAGAAACTTTGATAATACCGGTGTTGGACATGGACAAGGTACATCTTGTTCTTTTTCTTCGTTTACTCCAAATCCACATTTAGGTCTTGTGAAATTAGCAGATGGTGCTCGATACCTATTGGAGGAAAGGGTATTGTTTTTATTTCTCCATCGTTCTCATTGACCTTTGTCTTATCGGTTCCAAACATTGCGTCTAATTTGTTGGCACTTAGTAAGGTTATGAAGAAACTGAATTGTAGTATAATATCCTGATCATTGTGTCTTTTAGGAACTGAGGACGAAGAAGTTGTTTGGTGGTGGACATGAGCATGATGGATTATACGCTCTTCATTTAAACACTTCAAGTCATATTAGTGAGTATCTTAGTGTCAAGAAGGAAGAGCTTTATATTTGGCATTGTAGGTTTGATCATCCCTCAAGCCTAGTCTTACAGTCTTTATTACCTACATCAGTTGAAGCTAGTGATGTCAACAACTTATAGTGTGAGGCTTGTGTTCTAGCCAAACACCGCAAGTCTATTTTATCCTCCTATAGAAAAACTATCCGGTAGAATTTTTTTTCTTTTGTTCATTTAGATATATGGGGTCCCAATCCCTTTGTTGCCAACGGATTTAAATATTTCGTTTAGTTTATTGATCATGCTTTTTGTATGTCATGGATTTATTTGATGAAAACTAGCGATGAGGTTAGCTCAATTTTCAAAGTGTTTCATAACTTGGTCAAAAATCAATTTAATGTGAATATTGGTCCTCTTCAAATAGATAATTGTTGAGGGTCAAATATTGCATATCAGACCCCAATTACTGCCTGGATTTACGAACATGATACTGTTTAACGCCCTATTTTAAACGTGTTTGTGCTGCAGGGTGAGTTTACGAGCCAAGATTGAAATAGGCGGCTAAAAGCATGAAATTAACACTCTGATAATGCCAAGGCATTGGACGGAACTCCATGGGACCAAGATCGAGGATTTACACACCAGAGATCAGTGAAATTCCAGCCACTCACTTCAAACAGGCCTGAAAAATGTCCAGAATGCAAGATCACAAGGTTTCCACCATCCGTTCAGCTCAAAACTCCATACATGGTTTGAGGATCATAAATGAACCGTACACGTCAAATTTGATCCATTAGATCCTTGTGGAAGTGGCCCCACGGACACATCATCCTCTAAAAACCCTGATTTGGGACCCACCTGATGTCCGGACATGATTCAAATTTGACCTCAACCCATTGAATGAGCTGGAAATATGGATGAATGGATCGGATTTCTAAAAACATCGAGGTGGAGCCCACTTTACATGATGAAAGTGTGCACAGAACACGTGCACAGGAGGTGCACCAGACCGTAAAAAACGGTCAGCGGTCGCCAACCCGATCCAACTTCGGAAATCCGAAATTACGCACAGGGACTTGCGAGCGACCTCTGGTGGGCCACCATCATCACGAGTTTTGAAGATCCACACCGTTCATCGAGTTCAATAGGTCAAACCGACCGTACTCTGGCCTGGTTACTGATTTTCTTGGATGCTACATGTATATGAAGGCTTTGACAGAGGTTGGATGGTGCCAAGCAAACGTCTGTGAAACACCACAGTTCGAATCCAAAACCGAGCAGGACTGGACGGTTTTTCATGGGAAAACCAATGAACGGTCTGGATTTCTCAAAGGATAATCGAAGTGGGTCCCACAGAGAGTCCAGCGTCGATCCGTTGGCAAGCTCTGTTCACGCACGACCGGAAAGTCCAGATTTTTCGGGCGGTTGTGGGCCACTGATCGTGATCGGATGGTCGATCCGGACCGTCCATCAGGAGCCCAGGGGCCCTCTCACCAATACATAGCTGTCTGGATTGGAGAAAACAACAGAGATCGGGTTTCGGCCGATTAAACGAAGAACGGACGGCAGAAACGATAAACCTGTGGGCCTCTTCAACGGATGATCAAAGTCACCCATATCTGAGTGAAATTGCAAGGCGCATCTCACGGACGGAGTGGATTTTCACAAATAATGAAGGTGTGGGCCCCACCAGTGCCACAGCGAAAGAAATCTGCGTCCCTGTTTCGCAGCCGCACGCAGCCCGACTTTTGCGGGCTTTGGTGTGGTCTCGGTGATGATCGAACCGGCCATCTGGACCGTCCATCGTATATATCATTCAAAAACGTCCCAAAGGACGTTGATTTTACGGATATCATGCAAGGAAAATGGGAATTTGGAAGCCACGAATTTAGCTGTGTAAAGGAGTTGTGTCGCTGTTGCTGCGAAAACTCTCCTCCGTCTGCACCTTTTCACGACTCCAGCACGGACTCTCCCTTCCACGGGCTTCCCTTGCTGTTGTTATAAAAGGGAGAGAGAGAGAGAGAGAGAGAGAGAGAGAGAGAGAGAGAGAACGGCGAGGGCAGCTTCGCTTGGAGATCTTCCATCGACGGCTTGAAGGCTGGGAGCTTTAACGTGGATTGGCAGAGAGAAGGAGTTTAGATTTCGTTTATTATTATTATTATTATTTTTTCCGTTTTCTTTCTATGACTTACATGGAGATCAGTCCATCCATGTCAGGCTAAAACCCCTTAGCTAGGGCTAAGGGGTGAAGCTTGTAGTGTGATGGGAACTCTTTGCTTGCCTTTTGTTTAGATTGATCTGATGTTGAATTTGGTTGATGAAGGGAATGTTTTTAGTTTTTAATGGTCTGTTGTGACTGAAATTACAATAAGTCTGCAATGGCTTTGAGTATTTCCTTTCTCTTTCATGTGTCTGACGTCAGGAAGCCTTGTTGTTCACCATCGTCTCCTGGGCATGGTTGGATGTCGGTACCCTTCCTAACCTTCATGACATGATTGATTGGTTGGTAATTAGTTTAATTCTGTTGTTCACTTTGTCTCCTAGGCATGGTTTGGTGATGGAATCCATTCTAGTTCATACACCTTTCATCCTTTAAACACTATATCAAATAAGTTTAGTTTAAATTCCATGATTCTTCAAGCAGGCATAAGATCTCCCTGATCTCTACAAGTGGATCCTCTGAATCCCTAGTTCCCTTCCTCTGAATTCTCTTAAGTTTTAGTTTACTATTTCACCATTATTCTTCAAATAACAATTGATTTAAATTACATCTTGGTCTAGTTCTACTTAGTTTCAGATTACGTACAGGTTTCAGTCCCTTGGGATTCGACCTCGGTCTTACCGAGTTTATTACTACATCACAACCCTGCACTTGGGGAGTGAACAATAATACAAAGGACTATCCTCCCCATAATATGATATCTTATCTTTAAGAGCATGGTATTAATTCTCAAACCATGTGCGCATATACCCTACAATTAAATGGAACTGCTGAAAGAAAGAATAGACATCTTTTAGAAGTTACTCGTACTCTTCTTATTTGTGTATCTATTCCTAAATCTTTTTTGGTTAGATGTTGTTCTTACAGCCTGCTAATCGTCTACCCATTCAATATTTTTCAGCATTCTACACTATCTATAGAATTCTATTGCGAGTCTTCGGGTGTGTCTATTATGTCTATAACACTAATCCTCGTAGAAATAAACTATCCAATCGAGCTGTCAAGTGTATTTTCTTGGTATATTCGTCTTCACAAAAGGAATATAAATATTTTGATCCAATTACAAAAATGTGCCGTCTCTATAGAAGTTAAATTTGTTGAAGACACTTCATACTTTCCTGATGGACAAGGGGAGCACAACTCTATGGTTCTTCATGTTCCTATACTTGAGTCTGATCAAATAGTGTCCATCTTTTCTAAACCTGATAATGCTAGAGATAAGGGTGCCTCTGATTCCACTAAGTCCAACTTAAATGTATGTGAAAGGAATGTTCGCACTCCTATTTTCTCTCATGATACCACGAAGCATGCTCCTCTACCGACAAATACTATGTTCCTACTTGTTTGCCTATTTATATTGATCCATATTTAGACTCTTCCTTGGATTTACCTTTTTCTGTTAGAATAGCAAAAAGACTGTGTATTTCTCATCCCATTCAACGTTTTGTTTCCAATCACTCCATCTCCTCAGCACATGTCCTTTCTTACAACTTTTGAGTGTTCTTCCACCACAATTCCTAAAAATCTTAAGGAATCTCTTATTTCTCTTCTGTGGTGTTAAGCTATGGAGGAGGAGATGGTAGCTATTAAAAAGAATCATAAATGAGAGATTACTGAGCTACCAGCTTGGAAGAATCCCATAAGTTGTTGGGTGTAATCTCTCCAATACAATCCTGATGCCAGTATGGCTCGACAAAAAAGCCCACCTTGTGGCTAAAGGTTTATATAGACTTTTGGTAAGGATTACTCTGAGACTTTGCTTTTGTTGATTATTTCTCTTATTGTCAATCTGCGTTGGCCCCTACATCAATTAGACATTAAGAATGCTTTTTTAAATGGTGATTTGACTGAGGAGATCTATATGCTTCCTCGTAAATTTACTTGAAAGGGGGAGAACTAGATCCAATACAAGGTTGTAAGGTGGTGATCTTTATCTCGCAAATTCCAAGAGTCCATGGACTGCTGTCACATGGTAGATCACATAAACATTCCTGATTCATCCTTCCAGCACTTCCAAAGTTTCAGGAGATCACTTGATCAGCAGAATACCCTTGAATCTTACCCATTGAAAGACATTGAACCCTCTCTTGGCTTCTAACCATCAGATGATTCTTCTAATCGAACCTTTCGGCAAACCTTCCTCCTTGCATTAACTAGTCAACTTACATGGAATTCCTAAGCCGAACCAGGGTTCAGAATGATGCTGCACCAGGGATTCCAAAGAGTATGTCTCACCTTCTTATGATCCATTTGCACACTTCCTCAACCTATATCTTGTTGTCGTATAGCTCTCCAACAATGTTTTTCTAGAGCAATTTCCTTCTCCCCAAAATTAATTGGTTCTTGAACACCTTCACAGCTTAATTTCATCATTTTGAAGAATAAATACTAGCTAGCAATTTGCAGCTACTACTGAGAATGGATAAAAATCTACCATAATCTGTTTGCAGTTATCCCTTCAAAGAATGCCAGATGTCCTCCATGAGTTGTAGTCGCCAAAACGACATTTTTGTTTGCCCTATACAAGAAAAAATTTATCAGTTCTGACTGATACTCTGAACTAGAATTTATTTTTATTTTTGAAACAGCAAAGTTCATTATATAAAAGGGGGAATTTTACAAACTAGTACCTCATTAGTATGATATTTACATGCCAGTAACTTTTTAAATTAAGTTTTCATAAAGCTACCTCATTAAAAAATTTATTATCAAACAGACAGGTACCTTCCATTAGTTTTCTCTCACTTCCATTAGTTTAAACTATGATTTTTTTTTTCCAAAAATGACAAAAATGCCAATCAATTTGCTTAAAAAGAATTAAATAGATACCTAGATGTGAATTTATTAATCAGATGTCATTATAATTTTATTTTATTTTTTAATCTTTAAAATGGAAGAGTTTTCCTCTGGATGCCCATTGCATTGTAGTAGAGATGTGACCACTGGTGGGTGCTCCATGGTACCCACAATGACTTTGTGTGTTTTATCTACACTGTCCATCCATTTTTCCAAATCATTTTAGCGCATGAGCCCAAAAATGAGGCAGATCCAAATCACAAGTGGACCACGCCATAGTAAACAGTGGTGATTGAATGCCCACCATTAAAAAATTCCTAGGGCCCACCGTAGTGCCCACCATAATGTTCATTTTCCATCAACCTGTTGATAAGGTCACACCAACCAAAATGAAGGGGAAAAACAAATATCAGCTTGATCCAAAAGTTTTGTAGCCCACAAGAAGTTTTTAATGGTGGGTGTCCATCACCACTGCTTCCTACAGTGTGGTCCACCTGATATTAGGATCTGCCTCATTTTTGGGCTCATTCTCTCAAATTATTTGAAAAATAGATGGACAGCAAGGATAAAGCAGATACATAATAGTGGGTCTCATGGAGCACCAATAAGTTCCTACTGCTAGCAATTGGCATCCAGAAACTTTTTGGTGGCCATTTTTGTCATTTTCTGAAAATTTATGATAGAAGTTGGAGAAAAATAACGGAAGGTACCCATTTGAGAATAACTTGATTAATGAGGTAGTTTAATGAAAACATAACTTAAAAGGTACCGGGATGTAAATACCATATTAATGAGGTCCTATTTTGTAAAATTCCCTATAAAAAACAAAGTATAACATATACAGAAAACTGAACAAGATAAAATGGCAGCACCTGCACTCATCCCAAGGAATGGCTTCCTTTGTACAGAGTGGGTCATCCAAAGCGCTGATACAGAGGAGAGGTACTGATACATTAGCCACAAAACTAGCACTGCTACAATGCCGGTAGAATGTATCCACAGTCTGAGCAAGCACAGTCCATTTTCAGTCAACTCCATGAAAAATCAAACTAGTGATAAGGCCAAACATTGATACCTCGAACTTTCCAACAAGACAAGTAGCATATTGGTCAAAGTCTCGAACAGAGCGCGACTGTTATAACACCAGAAGAACATAAAGATGGATCAAATTGGTCAGAAGATGTGAATCTGGATATCATACCAAATTCCAATGCCTGCTGAATAAAACCATTTTCTAAATTAAGTGTGTGGGAAGCAAAATGCAAAATTTTTCAATTTTATAAGATGTCGTGTATAAAATTTGCAGTCTGCTCTCCTCTAACTAGTAAGTCTTCCACTACATTTGATGTGTTTCGCAGTATCTATTAACACTTTAACCAAAGTCTGGAAAGCAGAGAAGGAAGAAAACCTTTTGAATGCCTTCCCAATCAGCAAGACGAGAATAGATAGGCTCATGTCTGCAATAAAAGTTAAAGATTTTGTTAATGCACAACCATTAATGAGGCTAAGAACTAGAGTTGAATATATAGAAATGTTAAACCCAATTAAACAAATGTGGAAAAAGACGCCATGAGTGTCATATAAGTTGAAATTACACCCTCCAAGTTAACCATATATTTATGTCCAAAATATCAGGTAAAGGGTTACGAAATACATACAATTGAGCAAAATCTTGAAGACCAATTGTGAGAATTCTGCCATAAAGCTTTTGGACAAGCTTGCGGTTAATGAACCGGTCACAAACCTGCCAATAAGGCATAAAAGCTTAATACCGAAGAATCTAACCGTCACCAGCTTTGAAAATCTTCTGAACAGTATGAAAAGCTTAATACTGAAGAATCTAACCATCACCAGCTTTGAAGAAGACCATAATACTTATAACCCATTTGCAATTAGCTATAAAAAAGCTTTTAATTGCTTTAGGATCTAATTTATCATGGCCCGACTCCAACTGATCAACAAAACATAAGCACCTACAAACCTTAGAGGCAGCGAGAACAATGGAATGCTTGGAATCAAAATTGCATGATGCACTAACTAATTAAGATAGTAAAGATCATTCGATCAATCAAATAGCCTCTTGTCAAAACTATATCAATCCAAAATCTTCTTAAAACATTCATCACCTCAAGAAAAATTATGGTTTTTCCATTCTACGACACTATTTTATTGTATAGGCACACGATGTTTTATGCAAATTTCCATTTTCAGATAAATATAAGCTAAAAGAATTAGATATATAATCATTAGCATTATATGGTTTATACTTCTATATGAAATATCTTAAAAATAACAATGCAAATGACGCTGGACAGCCCTAATTATGATGCATGCTCATGAACATGATTAAACAGCGGAAATAAAAGGAATAAATAATCTAAAATTCTAGCAGTAATCATCATAACTAAGAAAATCATAAAGGAAACATGCAATGGAGCGGGCCATCATCTCAACCATGGAGTATGGCATTCAATTATTACTTAGGTTGGATCCGACGAGGGATGAGACCTCCCGATCTTGCATGGTCACACCCAATCGATCAATGAAGATCACTAGTCCGAAGAGCCAAGAAGTTTCTCGGATTAGGAATTTGAGAATTTAGGGGTTTAGGGTTTAGATCGGTTCTCAAGATTTTGATCGAAGAAGGATTAGCCAAAACTAGGAAATAGAAAGAAGAAAATAATTACCTTGAAGAAGTTGGAGGGGCACAAGAAGAAATTAGAAGAGGAAGATCAAGGGAAGAGAAGAAGCACTATTAGAGAGAAGAGAGGAAGAAGGCAACCAAAGGGTTTACTTTTCATTAATCAATAGTTAAAATTCGGATTTAGGGCTTTAGCCCACTTAAATAAGCAAATAAAGACATAAAATTACTAAAATAGCCCTAGAATAAGCAAATAAAGACATAAAATTACTAAAAGGCCCCTAACTAAGCAAAAACGCACAAATAACATAAGTACGGGAAAGTTCTTTTATATGTTCAATCACATGTGAAAGGTCTTCAGCTCCTCAATAGTCGCCTATCCACAAGGACGACACTTGTGGTCGGCGCTTTCTTCGTTGGTACACCTTGAATGTGCTTGTGTCCGCATCAATTCCCCTCGGGTGAGAAAAATTCGACTCCGACGAGTTGAAACTTTTGTAGCGCTCTAGTAGATCTGGATTAATACCCTGCAATGCGTCGCTCGATAGCCACGTAGATCCAGACGATGGTTTCTTCCACTTAACAAGATACTTTTGGAAACCTCCATCTCTTGTAGATACTATCTCGTCATCCAAGATTTCTTCAATTTCTTCTTTATGGGAAATGGGTGGAGGAGGGGGTGGAAGGGGTTGGGTAGCAAACTCAGAAAAAGGCCATGAAAGGGACGATGTATCAACAATGGGAGTATGGGTACGAATTAGATCTTCCACATTAAAAGTTGGATTAATGCTCATTTCAGGTGGAAGGTCAATCCGATACGCGTTGGACCCAACCTTTTGTAATATCTTGAATGGTCCAGCACTACGCGCTTGTAATTTTTTAGCAGATCCTTGAGAGAATCACTCTAGCCTTATTCGCACCATTACATAATCTCCTTCTTGAAATTCTTGCACTCTACGATGAGAATCGGCTGAAACTTTATAATCATCATTGCTCTTATTTAACCGCTATCTAATATGTATATGCAAATCATGAATATGGCGTGCAAATGCATCGGCTGACTCAGAAGACCTTTGGGTAACAGACATAGGTAAGAGATCTATGGGCATTCTAGGTTTATAACCACTTACAATTTCAAAAGGACTCAACCCTGTAGATCTATTAACTGACCCATTATAAGCAAGTTCAGCAGTTGGTAAAATTAGGTCCCAAGTCTTAACATGTTCACCCCTTAGACAGCGTAGAAGATTGCCAAGGCTGCGGTTTACCACTTCAGTTTGACCATCTGTTTGTGGGTGGTAAGCAGTAGAAAATTGCAAACGAGTTCCCATAATGTGCCACAGTGTCTTCCAAAAATAGCTAGTAAATCGAACATCACGATCAGACACTATGGTTTTAGGTAACCCATGGAGACGCACCACACCATCAAAAAAGAGACAAGCAACATGAGACGCATCTGACGTCTTCGAACATGGGAGGAAATGCGCCATTTTAGAAAAACGGTCCACAACGACAAAAACGGAATCGTGCTTTTTTATAGTCTTGGGAAGCCCAAGCACGAAATCCATACTAATGTCCTGCCACGGAGCATGTGGCACTGGCAATGGCGTGTACAGCCCGATATTTTTCTTTCTTTCGACAGTGCCCTAAAACTTTAGCTACGTCTCGCTTAAGACTTGGCCAATAGAAACGATCTTCCACGAGGACAATGGTCTTATCACGACCAAAATGGCCAGCTATCTCTCCTGAATGAAGCTCCCAGATAAGGAATTCACGAAGAGACATACGGGGAATACAAAGTCTGTCTCCCTTGAAAAGGAAGCCATCTTTAAGAACATATTCATCCATAATATGCTAGTCACTAACGAGCGACACGTAAGTACCCCCAAAATCAGGACATATGGAGTATTCATCTTTCAATTGCTCAAATCCGACTACCTCTACACTCAAGGAGTTGAGCAATGCCACTCTCCTACTAAGGGCATCCACTAGTTTGTTGTCAACCCCGGCCTTGTGTTTCAAAACAAACGAATATTCCTGAAGAAATGCTACCCACTTGGCATGCCTTGGGTTGAGTTTCTTCTGAGAATGCAAATATCTCAAAGTCTCATGGTCAGAAAACAAAACGAATTCTTGCGGTAGGAGATAGTGTCGCCAATGTCTCAGGGATTGCACTACCGCATAAGAATGCATTGGGATCCAAGCGCCCATCAAAACTCGGGGCCTCAACTCTCACACTTCATCGCACGCTCATCTGAATCATAGCGGTCTTGATGATCACATGTAGTTCGTACTTCTCGCACCACACCACGGCCATTACCACGATCTCTATCCTCACTACCACCACGTGTGACAACGCGTTCTTCAATGATTCCTCTTACTTGGGAGTACGCATCATCCCCTACAGTGAGGTTTTCCTTTTGGGACGCCTCTAGTTGCTCGACCTTAGTCATGGTAGTGGTAATTTGGTTCTCAAGGCGGGCAAACTCACGCCTTTGACCAGCTTCTAAGGCGGTTATCTTTTGTATCAATTGAGCAAGTTGCTCAGATAACTGCTCGTTATTCATGGTAGGTTGAAGTCCGAAACCTTTACCTCTTCTTGTAGGCATACAATGAAGACTTGAACCAAACTCTACCCAACTAGACTACTAGGTGTTATGACTTTCAAGATGAATGCGATGAATGCAAAACTACTATGAACTGACACAATTAAGTTGAAACAGGAAACAACTCAAATCTGAAAATTTTCCAGATTAGGAACTTTCTAAAATTGGAAAGTTTCTAAAATTGAAAACTTTCTAAATCTGGAACTTTCATAAATTAAACCTAAAAATCAAAACCCTAATTTGATAACTCGATCTAGACAAAAACCATGCAAGCCTATTCTCTGATACCAAATTTGACGCAGGATAGCCCTAATTATGATGCATGCTCATGAACATAATTAAACAGCGGAAATAAAATGAATAAATGATCTAAAATTCTAGCAGTAATCATCATAACTGAGAAAATCATAAAGGAAACATGCAATGGAGCAGGCCATCATCTCAACCATGGAGTATGGCATTCAATTATTACTTAGGTTGGATCCGGCGAGGGATGAGACCTCCCAATCTTGCATGGTCACACCCAATCGATCAATGAAGATCACTAGTCCGAAGAACCAAGAAGTTTCTCGGATTAGGAATTTGAGAATTTGGGGGTTTAGGGTTTAAATCGGTTCTCAAGATTTTGATCGAAGAAGGATTAGCCAAAACTGGAAAATAAAAAGAAGAAAATAATTACCTTGAAGAAGTTGGAGGGGCACAAGAAGAAATTAGAAGAGAAAGATCAAGGGAAGAGAAGAAGCACCATTAGAGAGAAGAGAGGAAGGAGGCAACCAAAGGGTTTGCTTTTCATTAATCAATAGTTAAAATTCAGATTTAAGGCTTTAGCCCACTTAAATAAGCAAATAAAGACATAAAATTACTAAAATACCCCTAGAATAAGCAAATAAAGACATAAAATTACTAAAAGGCCCCTAACTAAGCAAAAATGCGCAAATAACATAAGTACGGGAAAGTTCGGGCGCTTAAGTCTTCTTTTTCCAATCTTCCTTCACATGTGTCTTCCCTGAGTGGGGTCTTCTATATGTCCAATCACATGTGAAAGGTCTTCAGCTCCTCAATAGTCGCCTATCCACAAGGACGGCACTTGTGGTCGGCGCTTTCTTCGTTGGTACACCTTGAATGTGCTTGTGTCCGCATCAGCAAATCAATTTATACTTCTATATGAAATATCTTTAAAATAACAATGTAAATCTTTCCTATAAAAGTACATATAAAAAATAATTTATGCTTCTATTTGAAATATCTTAAAAATAACAATGCCACATTCGGAGTGGTACCTAGAGAAAGTACCTCCACACGAAGTAGAGAGGGGGGGTGAGCAGTAGCAGTCAGGCGGTGGACGAGATTGAGGAAATAGAAGGAGATGGTCAAGATCAACCATTAGATGTGGATGAAGTACTAGTGCAAACAGATGATGAAGAAATAGAAGAAGATGAAGTATACGTTGAAGAAGGAGATGACGACAATAACGACGAAGATGATAATGGTGGTGGTGATCAAATGCCACGATGGCAATTAGATTAATGTATATAGAATTAGTGTATTACTATAGAATTATTTAGTAGCCTATGTTAGTATGTTTATTTTTATATTTCATTATTTTGTAAGTTGTACTTTTTTTGTAAATTATATTTCTACATTTAGTAAGTTGTAAATTGAAACTTGAAATTTCCATTTATCAATAAAATTTCTATGTTCGAAGTTTTTAATAATTAAATAGCTTGTTGATTATTTTCTTAAAATTTATGTAAATATAATATAAGAAATTAAATATATAACTTAATGAAACACTTAAAGTCTCGAACAAGCCTGAAATAAGTAAAATAAGTTATCCAATCACTTGTGGAAGTTTTCTCCAATTTTTTAGAATTTTTACATTTTTTCAAAATTTCCCCTTATTTTCTTTTTTTTTTTAATGCAATTGCATATGCCCACGGCACATGCACATTGCACACAATCATTTATCCAATTTGACAACATTGTTTCAGATGGCAAAGATTTTCAAACTATTGCTGGAGACATGGTTCATTACTGGATTTCACTTGTGGTTCCATTGGCGAGTGATATTGTTCATCTCTTAAATATGAGTATGATGATTTATTAAGAATGTCACTCAGAATAAAGATTCCCCATCCACTCAGAAGTAACAAGATCGAGAGCTAGCATAAATCTATGTCAAAGAAAATATGTTTGTGACTTGTTAGAAGAGACATGTATGTTGGGTCCCAAACCGGTTGATACACCAATGGACCCTTACCTTAAGCTTAAACCTGAAGAAGGAGAAATGTTAGAAAACCATGGTATGTGTAAGAGACATGTTGACAAGCTAATTTATTTGACCATCACTAGTCCTGATATTGCATTCCCCGTTAGTGTGGTGACCCAGTTCATGTAAAATTAGACGATATCACATCTTGCAACGATTATAAGAATCCTCAGGTATTTGAAATGTTCGCCAGGGAAGGGTATTTTACACAGAGCTCATGGCCATCTCCAAGTAGCCAGTTATTCAGATGTAGATTATGAAGGGTCGAGATGTGATAAAAAGTCGACTACGGGTTACTGCACCTTCCAAGGTGGTAATGTGGTTACTTGGAAAAGTAAGAAGTGGAATGTAGTTGTCAAATCAAGTGTTGAAGCTAAATACAGGGCAATGGCGCATACAACTTTTGAACTTATATGGTTAAAGTTTCTTCTCGAAGACCTAGGATTCGGAGTTCAAGTTCCAATGTCTTTCCACTATGACAATCAAGCTACGATACATAATGCCAATAATCTAGTGTTTCATGAGATAACGAAACATATAGAGTTTGAATGTCATTTCTCTTGGGACAAGATATCTTAAGGAGAGATCCACACACCTTATATTTCTTCCCACGATCAAGTTGCATATTTATTCACCAAGGCTCTTGGAAAATCTCAGTTCGACAAACTAATATCCAAGCTAGACATGCAAAACATCTATGCTCCAACTTGAGGGGGAGTGTTAACGGTAGTGGCTATGAACCTATGACCCACTTATTGTTGGGATGTTTTGTAAACATAGTTTTTGTATAGGGTATTTTCGGTATTTTTACTTTTATTTACTTAAGGGCACTTTTGTAATTTCATCCATTTATAAAATAATATAAGAGAAAAGTGGGAACGTGAACACTAGCTCTTAATTCCCTTTTTTGAAGTTTCTTCTCTCCTTTTTTTCTCTTCTTTTCATCTTTTCTTCTACTTTTCTCTTTTCTATACCAACTTACATCAAATATTTTAATTTGCCTTTGCCTGTTAAAAATACTTGGATCGATTTAGAGCACTAGAGATAATTTGCTTTAGCTTTATAAAGGTTATTTGAAACTCCAGAAAATCATATGGATTTAAAAACCCACATCTTTAATCACCATTCATCTCCATTAGAAGAAATTAAATAAAACACCACAGTGCTTACACAAATGAGGGATGACTCTTCTAGATATAAGAATGCTCCACACGATGTACACACCGCTCTCACACAAATGAAACAATTGGCCCACACATTCTTGCCGAAAATTAGATGGAAAAGATAGCATTCACCCTCTCACACATGAACCATTCCAAAGGCCTCACACACACACACAAACACACACACACACACACACACACACACACACACACAAAGAGGAAGAGGAGAAACTTCAACACAAGGGACATATGAAGAGCAAAAGAAAAAGAAAAAAGCAAAATTTATGAGATGGAAAAGATAGAATAAAAGAACTTTGTGTAAACCATAATGAAATATGCTTTGACACAATGTAAAATTATGTAGAAGCAAAAAGAAATAGAAAAGAGAGAAAGAGAGACTAGAAAAAGAGAATAGAGAGGGTGAAATAGGGCTGCATGCCCCTCCTCTCTTCCCTTATATCTCAAGTCAAAAAGACAAATATCCTAAAAATGCCCCTCACTAACCTAGAATATAACATGCATTATGTTAACTGTACCTAATAGACTAAGGGACACATGGACAAGACAAAACACCACGTGGTTATTTCATTCATTCAGGTGGGCCATATAGCCGTATGGCTTACATCTACAATCATTAGCAGGGATAATTGTAACTATACGATGAAGACAAAAAGAAAATCCAAATAAAAACCATTGCCACTTGAAAAGGGTGGGGGTTATGATGGGGACATCACGCACACACACACGCCCCCCTACGCAGGTACGCAAGGAGGAGGACCCCACCATCGATCTGGATCGATGATGACGTCCAGAGAGGGCCTTCTAGTTAGAGGACTGTATTTTGGTTCGTTGGAGTGGACCCGATAGTCATGTGAATCTCACCATGAGTTCTCATGATCGTGGCCCACTATTCTAATTAATTTAGTACTTTGGGTTTTACTTATTATTGTTATTAGGAATATCATGGATGGTTTAGATTGCTTTGATTAGTTGTTATTTTTTATTACTTTATCTCCAAGTAATAGGTTGTGCACATGGCGCGAGTTTTGGAGTATAGGGTTTTATTATAAATAAGCACCCCTTGTAGTCTTTTTTTCTCAATAGAAGATTAATAAAATTTCTGCGTTTTTCGTGCTTCTTTTTGAGTTGTGAAAACCTAATTGAGTGCAAAACTCTCCCTTCTTCGAAGAGCTGACTACCGTGGTGCGAAGCCACACCTATCCCGATTCACCCCCACCTTCTTTCATCCATATTTCTCTTCTCCTACAAGCATTTCATCTGCAAATCCATCAATATTTGCAGGCGTTTCTCCATCTACAACAGATTTCCGGAATCTGGCCCAGCAGAAGGGCTGAAACTTCGGCGAAGCACCATGCACAAACCATGCATCAGATCGATCTGAGAATTGGGGGTTTTGGAGTCCATCCCTGACCGACCAGGGCCAAGGTAGCCTTTTTCTAAATAGTGGGCCCCACACGTGCAGCCGAGATCACACACACGTGCGTCTGAGTCATTGTTGTTGTCCACACGTGCGGTACTTTTCTGGTTCGTTTCTCTCCTCTCTTTCACCCAAAATCCCTAAACCTAACCCTAAATTACTCAAATCCCTAATTTTATGCCCTTTCTTCAACCTTAAGGTTCCCCGAATTGAAATTTCTGAATTCCTTGAATTGGGGGAATTATTTTTGTGCATGTGTGGATGAATTTACCCTCTTTTGATTCTTGTTTAGTCTATAATTTTGATTGATCTAGCCCTAGCATGTGTAGGCCTGAATCCGCATAAGATTCCCCTTGATTGAATGTTTGAACTTTTGTGTGGGATGTGGAATTTTGTGTAATTGTTTCTGAACTACTGTGATCTAAAGCCTAAAAATCTTGCACATCATACTTGAATTTCATGTCTTATATCAAATTTGGTATCAGAGCTTAGGGTTCTTGTAGGGGAATGCATTGCATGTTTAGGGTTTAGTTTATTTGTGTTCATTACGCATCAAGTATCATCATATAGAGCTGTTTAGAGATCCATAATTTCTGATATAGGCTGCTAAATTTTATGCTATTAGAAAATCCGCGTATCTCTTTGCTGGATTTTCTGTTGACAGATTTTTTTGGCGCAAATAGGTTACTGGAAATTGAGTAGTATTGTGTCATTTTCTCCATATAGAGTCCTATAGGAGCATGCAGTCATATCTAGGAACATATAGTCGTAGTAGAAGGTCCTTAAATTGAGTTAGTAGTTGTATGCCCACATGTACGAGTCGTGGTTTTGGCTTGCACCCTACACTAAACATGGAGCAATTGCAAGAGTCAATCAACAAGCTGACCCTGCAGTTTGAGTCTTTGGGTAGGCGCTTGAAACAACGTATGGACCAATGCTTTGAACAGCTTGATGTGCGCATTACCCAACTAGAGACCTCCCCCAAGGCAAACCCCACCATTAGAGAAGATGTCCAATCTCAAGCAGGTGGTCAAGACGATAGACCAAGGAATGGAGGTGGCCAAGGAATCGATTATGGGCGCGCAACCATGCACCCATCCCGTGAGGGACATCAAGACCACTATGACCCCGATGCGCAACTTCTCAAAGGAGTTAGAGTAGATGCCCCCACGTTTAATGGCCACTTGGACCCTAAAGCTTTTCGAGATTGGTTGGCAGACATGGACCACCTTTTTAAGTTGTACGACATGTACGGCCTTGTAGCTAGAGAGAGTGCACCAGAGGATAGTATAAAGTTACCCACTGAGGCCATTTTGATAGTAAATGATAGGACGTGGGACACCATACTACCTATAGCCGAGTTTGTGTTTAATAGTTTTGTCGATAGGTCTACAAGTCTAAGTCCTTTTGAAGTCGTTACTGGTTATAAACCTAGGAAACCTATTAACCTTGTCCCTATGTCACTGTCCCATAGGCTGTCAGAGTCTATAGAGTCTTTCGCGCATCACATTCATTCATGGCATCAAGAAATCAGGCAAAAGATCACGACTAGTAATGAACATTACACACTGCAGACCAACATAAACGTTTCAAGGAATTCAATGTAAGGGACTTTGTGATGGTCCACATCAGGTTAGAGCGGTACCCTCAGGGAGTCATTCGTAAATTACAAGCGCGTAGCATTGGACCATTCAAAATTACAAAACAAAACGGTCTCAATGCGTATGTGGTAGATCTTCCACCCTCCATGGGAATTAGATGCACATTTAATGTGGAGGATCTAGTTGCATTTCAGGGGGCCACTGATGCATTGTCCAGCCTTTTGCCTAACCATCCTGATTCCCCAGACTTTTCCCTTAATCCATGGCCCTTTCCCGACCCATCTTCTCAGCCTCTACCTCACATACCTACTCTTTCCGACCCATTGTCCCAGCCTCTACCTCCCATACCTACCTTTCCCGACCCATCTTCCCAGCCTCTCTACCTCCCATACATACCCTTTCCGACCCATCGTCCTAGCCTCTACCTCTCATACCTACCATTTCCAACCCATTTTCTCAGCCTTTACCTCTTATACCTACCCTTCCCACAGCAAAATATGAGATAGAGGATATTCTGGACCATTAGATAACATCCGCGTCGGACGGCAGGTTTCAGAAGTACCTGGTTAAGTGGCAGTCACGCCCAGCTTCAAACAATACGTGGCTCACTGAGGAGGAGCTTCAAAGACTTGATCCTGACATCTCTGAGCGGTTCAGGAGTTTTGTTTTGCCAGTGGCGAAATCTTAGTAGCCGAGGAGAGTTGATGGGGACATCACGTGCACATGCACGCCCCCTACGCACGTACGCAAGGAGGGCCCCACCATCGATCTGGATCGATGATGACGCTCAGAGAGGGCCTCCTAGTTAGAGGACTGCATTTTGATTCTTTGGAGTGGACCCGATAGTCATGTAAATCCCACCATGGGTTCTCGTGATCGTGGCCCACTATTCTAATTAATCTAGTACTTTGAGTTTTGCTTATTATTATTATTAGGAATATCATGGATGGTTCAGATTGCTTTGATTAGTTGTTATTTTTTATTACTTCGACTCCAAGTAATAGGTTGCATACATGACGCGAGTTTTAAGGTATAGGGTTTTATTATAAATGAGCACCCATCGTAGTCTTTTTTTCTCAATGGAAGATTAATAAAATTTCTATGTTTTTCCTGCTCCTCTTTGAGTAGTGAAAACCTAATTGGGTGCGAAACCCTCCCTTTTTCGAAGGGCTGACTACCGTGGTACGAAGCCACACCTATCCCGATTCGCTCCTACTTTCTTTCATCCATATTTTTCTTCTCCTACAAGCATTCCATCTGCAAATGCATCAATATTTGCAGGCGTTTCTCCATCTACAGCAGATTTTCAGAATTTGTCCCTGCAGAAAGGCTGAAACTTCGGCGAAGCACCACGTACAAACAGTGCATCGGATCGAGCTAAGATTTAGGGGTTTTGGAGTCCATCACTGGCCGACCAGGGCTAAGGTGGCCTTTTTTTTAATAGAAGGCCCCACACGGGTGCAACCGGGATCACACTCACGTGTATATGGGCCATTGCTACTGTCCACACGTGCGGTACTTCTCTGGTTCGTCTCTCTCCTCTCTTTCACTCCTCTTTCACCCAAAATCCCTAAACCTAACCCTAAATTACTCAAATCCCTAATTTTATGCCCTTTCTTCAACCTTAGGGTTCCCCGAATTGAAATTTCTGAATCCTTTGGATTGGGAGAATTATTTCTGTGTGTGTGGATGAATTTACCCTCTTTTGATTCTTGTTTGGTCTGTAATTTTGATTAATCCGGCTCTAGCATGTGTAGGCCTGGATCCGCATAAGATTCCCCTTGATTGAATGTTTGAACTTTTGTGTGGGATGTGGAATTTTGTGTAATTGTTTCTGAACTACTGTGATCTGAAGCCTGAAAATCTTGCACATCATACTTGAATTTCATGTCCTGCATCAGGTTATATGAGCAAATGTTCATCACTTTAAGTTTACCAAACTCACTCACCACAAGATCCCAGGGCGAGCATATAGATGCAGCCCCAGCGATAGGAGTATTCTCTCCATCCTCTCCAAGATACTTGACCTGAAATCAGTTATCCAGCTAAACAAGTGAGAAAATCGATGATCTCTATCTATGCGAAGTGCATGACAAAGCATAGTGCACCAATTTCACATCAATAACTGGGCCACATATTAATCAGTCTCTTCGTAACAGACTGGCTCACAAAAACAAAGTGTTTGAGAAACAACAGATGATGATTCCAAAGAGCAATGGCAGGGAAATGCATCAGAATGTAATTGGTGCCATGATGAGCCAGTTTGTACATTTATGGCCCATGGTTTGGGGATCCCGACCGCTGATCCAAGGAACTTCAATGGATGGGTGATGACTAAAAAATCTCCACAGTCAAACAATTCTAACCCTTAGATCAGTAGCTCACAAACAAAAGGTTTGGGAGGGAACAAAACAAGGGTCCAAAACAAGAGGGACGGCGAGATTTGTCTGATCTGAAAAGTTTTAGAGGCATACCCCAACCATGATGCGGCCCTTCGTACCAATTGTCTGGCTTGCCAAACATGGGCTCCACTAGTACAAAAGGGATGACCAGGGAACTTCATGTTCTGAACTTTGATAACCAGAACACTCCATATTCCTCACTACCGAATAATACATTGGAGGTTTTGATCCTAAAATCAAAATATATGACAAGTATTAGAGTTCGAAATAAACGTTTCACCAAATGATACAGTGGGAATTGAAAATTCAATTCTGCTTCCAAACTAGCATAGTAATTCAAAAAAGAAATCTCTAAGGCCAAATTCTATCTCTGCTCAGTTGAAATCAGTCTGAAAGACCAATTGAGTGATAAACACATAAGAACATGATTCTGACAAATTCAGATGAGAAGCCCCATGTTACTGAACAGACATCTTGTGTGATGTTAAATGAAGCAAAGTATCGTGTAACTAGTTCAGAAACAAAACAAGCAAATTTCCACTGAAGTCCAAATCTCACATAGAATGGTGATGTTTTTAATCCAGAATTCAGGATCTATTAGTTGCCACACTAATCATTTATTAGTACAAGGTAACGAAGATTTCTGTAAGGCCAATATGGAGCCCAAGAGTCATTGATACCTGATTTTTCAGGACACCACTAGGACATGAATTTTTAATTGACACTCAAGAGTCATTGATACCTGATGAGAACCAATAATAATAAAATCCAAAAAGTCTACCATTCCAAAGCAAGAGTTTAGAGTCTGTGAGAAGAGCCATTTAATTGCCAATATTTGAAGCTAAAGTACACTGAACTGGTCCACCAGCTGTCTTTGTTTTCTGCATGTGTTTCCTGAGCAAGAAAACAAACAAACAAACAAACAAAAAAAAAAAAAACACACGTGCAAGGATCTTGGGTAGGGGATTCTGCATAACCCTGGATTAAATCTTAATCCCAGCAACATACTCTCCACATCAGATTTTCTGGATTATGTCACAGCATTCCCCAATCACGTTTAGGATTTCCTAAACATTCCAAAATCAGATTTTGCTGAAGAAAAGAGAAACTTTATGGGCAAAAATTGGATTGTTAGAACTTTTTGCTCAAGAGCCTTGAGTTTTTAATAATAGTCCTCAGATATCCACTATATCCAAAGTACACGTTGCTAAACTGGACTTCCTGTATTTCTTTTCTTGACCATTTATTATCAGGACACCAATGAAGGATTACGGTTGTCTCATCTAGGAGATTTTTTTGGACATAGCAATGACTCACTGGCCCATCAGATCAACAATAAAGATCAGTTGCAAAAACAAAAGAACGGTGGATACTATACTATAACAATATTCAGGTCAATGTTCATATAGCTCCTCTTACGACGAGTTTCATAGTTAGGTTGACTTTTAAGTTCCAAGATCCATATATGCATGCTTTAGGAATAATGTAAATAAGTCCTTGATTATTGAATGTTTTGGTATTTCTACGTGAAACCCTATTAGTCGAGAACTCCCTTGCATCAATTTTCTTAGTTGAATTCTAATAAATTTTTGTCGAATAGCATTCTCCTAAAAGACCCAACTCATTTACAATATTTGAGGATTTCTGCAAGATGATTTTTTGAGAAAAACTTCAAATCAGGTTAAACAGATACCAGTGATCAAAATGGTCTTTCATCTGATAAAATTTGTGAAATCTAAGGCACCATCTTAAAAAGTTGTGTACCTGGATGGTGAAGGACAATAATTGAAGATGACTGATGGTGACCGGAGACTGAGAGTGATGGAGAACAAAGCTCAGTGTGCTGAGAGGAAGGTTTTTGCAGAGGGTGATGTAGTAGGGGAAGGCAAGGAAGGAGAATGGATTCCAGCCAGTAGGAGGAGACCCATAGAGTCCAGCAAGGAGGAAAGGGGAAACGGATACTTTTCAGAGCTCAGCTCCTGACACTATATGTGGAGAGTTTCCCGGAAGAATGTTCAGAGCTGAATTTCTTCAGGGTGTTTGGGAAAATCAAGAAATGGAGGTAGTCACTCCCCAATTTTGGGGGTTGGAGATTATACATGGGTTCTCCTTTGTGTGAATGGAGACGACAGAGGAGGTGAATCAAGCAGTAGCTCTGTCAAATGGTAGAGGTTTCGGGGGAAGGAGATTTATCAATAAAAAGACCTAAATGTGGCCTGAAGGTGGTGAACCAAGCCACTAACCAGAAGAAGGTAAGAAAGGAGGTGGGAGGTTTGGCTCTTAAGGAAGCAAAAAAACAAGGGTGCTGCAAAGAAGGCTGCAGGAACAGGGGTACATGGCGAGGGAAGATCCAAATCCTACCGGGATGCAATTGTTAATAAGCCCTCTGAGATGGCCATGGCCAAGGGGAATGGAAGAAAGAAAGGAGAAAACATGCAAAGGGAAGAAGGCTGATGGGTTGGGAAGGAGATGGCACCAAAGGTCCATGATGAGGGTCCACCTAAAGTCACGGAGAGCGCAAGGAAGGTCCTGCAATGGAGTTTGGTGGCGACGGTTAGGGCTCGATCTTTTGTTGAAAATTTGGGAGCATGGCTAGCTCATTGTTGTGGCTTGGTAGACGAAGATAGGATCCTCAAACCTCTCAATGTCTCTAAGGATTGGATGACTTTGGCCGAACAAGAAATTGGACAGAGTCATCCTTGCTAGAAATTTATTCAAGGACAAGCAGATTACCTTCCTCCGTAAATGGGTTGAGAGATTGGCGTTTGGGTGGGAAGACGTTTGGATCCAGAGCGCCTCTGGAATTTTGGTTTCAGGAAGCTTTCCCAGCGATGGGATCATGTATCAAGGAGGTGGCTGCCATTGATCCTACAGTGGAAGGATGCGGGAAGCTGCAGGTTGTCAAAGTGTATGTTATGAAGAAGAAACAGTCACCGGCTCCAATCATCGTTTGGGATGAGAATGCTTGTGTATCTAGAGGGGGGTGCAGAAAAAATGTAATTCATGGGATTTGTGGTGTAGTTTACCCTTTTTAGCATTAATTACTTACCATACGAATTTCTAAGGGAAGGGATGGTGTATGACAAAGACAGCACCAACTTTTAGGTACGGAAAATGAGACAGGAATCTGTGGGTCCCACCATGATGTATGTGTTTTATCCATGCCATCCATTCAATTGGCCAAATGATTCTAAGTATGCCCCCAGATCCAAAGATCAAGTGGACCACACCACAGGAATAACATTTAAATGGTTAGCGTTCAATCTCCACTATTTTCTGAACTGTGGTCCACTTGAGCTTTGAATCTGCCTCATTTTTGGGCCCATACCCAAAAAATGATCCTTACTAACACATATCATGGTGGGGCCCACAAAATTTTGGCTTCCAAAAAGGTGCTATTTCATGAGGGGCAATTCCTCCTCACTTTCAAACGCCTGTGGTAATTACAATTCCCCACATTTATTGCTGAATTGAGAGTAATTATGTGAAAATGCATGTAAATACATCCAACCAAACAGGCCCTAAGATGGTTGGGGTTGAACCAGAACAGAAGGAAGGTAACAAAGGTGCAACAAAGGATGATAGAGCACAACTTCAATGCTATGATAGGTTACCTTATGGTGGTTTGGCCACATGTGACGACGAGAGTAGTTCGCAGGTAGTTGGTGAAGAGGCAATGGAAGTGAGGTGACCACATATCCAGACAATTGTCCAGCTTGGTGAGGCTTCGTCGGAGAGCCAACCACATGCCCCGACATGTGTCCAGGTTGGCATAGCTTCGGAGACTCAAGCCACATGTGGGAAGATGATTGGGGAACAAGGGATACATGGCGAGACTGTGGAGGAAAGAGTGCCACGTAGCTTGACTCAATATTTTAAATATCGACAATATCGGCCAATATATCTCACGATATATCTTGTATCCCGCCTGTGCGATACGAAACACATAGGTAGTGCCGATATATCCCACATGTTCGATCGGTGACCATTTACAATTTTTTATCCTTTTCTTTTTTTTTTTGGAAATTATGCTAAATCAGTGTCAAATGGTTACAAATCCATTAGTTCTTCATGTTTTGCATGAAAAATCATGGAGTTGGAGCTTTGATTTAGATAACCATTGGTTCTTCATGTTCTTCATGTTTTTTTTTTCAAATTTTTTTCTTCAACCAGTTGTCAATTGAGACTAATTTCGAAGTATTTGGGAGTATTTGATGAAATGATCATCATATATGCTCTAATTTCGAAATTTGAGTGTAGGTGGTCCGATTTGGGGAAATTTGGGAAAAAATTGAAAATTTCCCAATTTCTCCTAAATTGCTTGCGATGTTGCACTCCAAACATGAAATCAAGTATGTATGAGGGTTGATTTATTGATTTGTCAAGCAAGTCCTTGTCAATTTCCAAAAAATATAAATCATTTTTTAATAAAATAATAATAATAAACCATTAAAATATTTTTTTTCAAAATTTCCCTTCAACCAACTGTCAATTGAGAACTAATTTCGAAATATTTAGAAGTGTTTGATAAAATGATCATCACGTACACTCTAAATGTTATGCATTCAATTTGAATATAGTTGCATTAGTTCAGTTAGACAACACATAGCTTAGGACCCTATCCAAAGGAAACCTATTATGTGCACTTCTTTTGTTGAGATGTTATGATTTAAAAGTGTGTATTATTGTCTTTTTTAACAATCCCTGAAGTTTCATTGAAAAATTCAACCAGTTTCCCAATGTTTCCCAATAGTTCCCAAAAAGTGTGATAAATTACAAGATACAAACGATATATCTCGTGCAATAACAAATACATATATGTATCCCAAGGATGCGATACATAACGCGGTACTGATATTTCAAACACTAGCCTGACTAAGTATTGCATCGGTGAGGAGGTGAAGGCTCGAGCCACATGCAACATGTTGACTGACGTGAAAGGGGTAAGTGGAGTGTCAATTACCATGTGCATCACAGAAAAGTGGTCTTTGCTTAAGAGTAATGGGTCCTCCTCAAGAGATATATTTCCCTTTCAACACCGACAATCTTCCACATACTCTTTCAATCACCAGGCCCCATAAGCCAAGGTAGGTGTTAGTTAATTAATTGACCAGCCCTATACCCTAACACGGCACCAAATACACCACCTCTCTTGTCCTTCTCACAACCAAAAGCTCACTTTTGTGATATTGACTTAGAGTCACTCATCACAAAAGGTTTAAAAAATAAAATAAAAAATAAAAAAAGAAAGGAAGGAAGGAAGGAAAAGTAAAAGGATTACAAGTATCAGTGCACAAAAGGGAAGGAAATCTGGTCTCTTACAATTTTACATGGATCACAAGTATTTGTATTTATGAAGACTTATGTTCTATCCTGTTATGAACTAACAATAGAAATATATTCAATTTGACCACATAAATGCACTAATGTACCTAGGGCTGTGAGCAGGCCAGGCTCCAACCTGGCCAAGGTCTGTCCAAACCCAGCCCGGGCACATGGCGGGCCAAAAGAAAACAAGCCCAAGCCTGGCCATAATAATTATGCACAGACGGAGCCTGACTTGGCCGGAGCATAGCCACCCACTTTTGTGCAAGACCTGGTTTGTTCATTAAGCATGCCCCACCATGCATATTATTCGACAAAATGCCCTTGCAACCACAAACGGGCTGGTCCAACGGGCTCTTTAGACATGATACGAACCTAGGCCTGATTAGTAAACGGGCTTAGGCCAAAGCCCGGGCTGAAGCGGGCCAGGCTCGAAAGCCTGACAGACCAGCATGGTCCATTGACAGCCCTACATGTACCAATATCGGGTTTGTCAGTGCAGCTGACTCAGACTCCGGCACAAATGTATCTTCGTCCAAGTTGCAAATTGTCTAAGTGGAGTTCAGTTGTTTCACAATATTACCAGATTTATTCTATGTTTTCTATTCAGATCCATCAGATCATTAAAAGGATATGCAGCAGAAACCATGGTCTTGACCAGAGCCATCAGCTAAATAAGGCTACATGTCATTGTATCAGTATTCAGTACCTATGTTGAAGGAATTATTAGTTAAAGTTCAAGACAATAAAAATGCAGACTTTCCTTGGAGACCAAACTATGATTGGGTAAGGCCTGGGTCACAATGGACTCGATCATTATATCATCATGGAGGGATGAGGAACAAAATGGAAGTTTAATTATGCTGTAGAAAACCAGCCAGTTGTAGAGCCATTCTAGACACGGATTCCAGATCCCTGAGTGGGATTCCACCTATTGAACAAATTTTTTTTTTCATAAAAATAGTGAAAATTTATGACAATTCTGAGTTGAAATAATTACCACTGTACCAATTGTCAACAGACAGTTACCTTGTTTTAACCCTAGAGAAAGAAATTTATGTTACTGCATTTTGAAACTTCTGACTTAGAAAGGCCTAGATCACTATCACACTAGCAGTTCTCGAATAAGCTTCAGACCATTTCATTAATAATTCATGCCGTTTGTCTTGAACAAAAAACATGCAACACTCAGTCATGGCAATTTCTTCAGTACCAGAATATTAGCCCCAATGCTCGTCCCAACAGCAAATAGAGGAGCCTGTGGATGTTCTTGATGAAGATGGTTAACAACTTTTCGTAAATCCTCTGTCCATCCAGCATTATAAAAGCGATCAGACTGCCCAAAATGAAAAATGGTAAGTTCTTACACATAAGAAAGAAAGCATCTTTTTTTATTAACAAACCTCAAAATTGACCAGGATAAAGTTATCCACATCTAGGAATTCCTTGTCATGGAAAAATAACCTATTTTGACTGAAATTTCACTAGCAGGTTGGGTCACTTAAGGAGGCTCACTCTAGTGTGATACCATGTGCACAGAAATCCAATGTCTAGATTATCCTCACAAATGTTGGAAGTTGGAACATATTATACCAGGAAACCTGTAAGTAGTTCATTAGTAAAAAACAGACCCAAAAACCTTTTTTTCCTGGTTGCAACCAGTGTTCGAGTTGTCGGTATCGCTACAAGTTTCGTTGGCCAAAGATAAAGATATAATATCGTTATCGCCGATAATATCGCCATAACCAGAAATGTGGAGAAAAATGCAAAAACATGGAGATAACAGTGAATTTTTTTAATGAAACTTCAGGACATGCCTAAATAATATATTTGTATATTTAGAAATTAAAAATTTGTAAAAAAAAAACATTAAATAATAAGTTTTCATTTAATGGGGCCAAAAAAGCATACGTTTCCATAAAAAATTACTCTAATAATAACCAAAATAAATTTATCTAAGTGGACCAAACCATATGAAACAGTGAGAATAATGATTTCCACCATTGAAATCTTCATAGGGCCCAGTGATGTTTATTTGTCATCCAAATTGTTCATAAGATCATAGGGACATGGATGAATAAAAAAACAGAAATACCAGGTTAATACAAAACTTTTGTGGCCCCCAAGAATTTTTCAATGGTAAACATTCAATTCACATAGTTTCATGTGGTGTGGTCCACCCAAGCTTTGGATATGCTTCATTTTTTGGCTGGTGCCTTAAAATCATTTAATAAAATGGATGGACAGTGGATCAAATAAGTAAATTACGATGGGCCAACAGAGTTTACTCAGTATGCAATCCACTTCCGTTGTGGCGCAATTTGTATGAATCTCAAAACTCAGCTTGGTAGGTGGATCGGGAGGCGGAATGGCTGGTGTACCTCACACCAGCTATTGACGTCAATAGGTAACTTGTGGGTTTGATTACGAGGTATGTCTTATATCCAAACCATTCATCCATTTGAATAGCTCGTCTTAAGATTTTAGACGAAAAATAAGACAGATATAACTATCAAGTGGACCACATTGCAAAAACCAGTGAGGGATTGAATGTCTACCATTGAAACCCTTAAACCCTTTTTGGGGTTACAGAAGTTTTGGATCAATATGAAAATTGTTTTTCCTCTTCATTTAGATATTTGTGTTTTTATGGATAGATTGGATGCAAAATAAACGTTACGGTGGCCTTGCAAATTGTTTAATGGTGAAAATCATTATCTCCGCTACTACCTACGGTGTGGTCCATATAATTTTTGGATATGGTTCATTTTTCGGATAATGCTCTAAAATGAACTCTAAAAACAGATTAACGGTGTAGATACAAGAAATACCTCACTGTGGGGCCAATGTAACTTTGATCTCCTTTGAATCGTTCGTACAACTCAGATCTCGAGGAGTGTCAGTGCTCGTCTTGGCACGACACGTACCTACAGCAGGTATATAGCTGGTGTGAGGTACACGAGCCGATCCGCTTCCCATGGATCCCTAACGGTGGGACCCATTATGAAGTATATACCTTAAATCTGCACCGTCCATCATATATGATGGCTTATTTTAGTACGGGAACCGAAAAATGAACCAAATTCAAATCTTCAATGGACAACACCAGAAACTGTGTGAATTGAACGCATATCATTAAAAACTTCCTGGTGGCCACAGAAATTTTGAATCAAGCTGATATTTATTTTAACCCTTCATCCATGCCTTTTTATATTTACAAAAAGGTTTGATACAAATAACCATCACCGCGGGGCCTAAGAAGGTTTCAACGGTGAAAATCATTATTCTCATTGTTTCTTGCGGTGTGGTCCACTGGAGCTGTGGATATGCTTTAATTTTGGGATTCACCACTAAAATGAACTAGAAAAATAAATGGACGGCGTGGATAAATCACATACATTCACGGTGGGCCCAGAGAGTTTACTCAGTACGCTGAAGCGCACCATGCGCAGTCTGCTTCTATAGTTCTGAAGCATAAAAGGAAAATAAAAAAAAAAATTTAAAATAAAAATAAAAAAACAAAATAAAAGAGGGTTTTTCATCTGCGAAGAGGGGTTTTCGGCGGAGAGGGGGGATTTTCGACTGAGGGTTTTAAAATCCCATCTCAATCTCCCAAAATCCCTGATTTTTCGCCAAAATCATGTATTTGTGACATCAATCTTCCAATCAAACGAAGAAAAGGGAAATTTTCAGATTTCTTTACCTCCGTCGAAGACGAGAATTGTCGATTGTTGCCCAGATTTTTTTCATCCGAGTTCCGATCAACCATCAACCAGGTATTACCGATATCAAAGGTGTTTTTTTCTTTTTTTTTTTGCTTTTTACCTATTTTGTCGCAAAAAATCCAAAATTATCGACAATATCGGCGATATTTCGCCGATAATCCAGAGAGAAACGAAAAAGGGGGGTTTCGGTGTCGCTAGTCTAGCGACACCGATATTATCGACATTTCGTCGACAATGCGAACACTGGGTTGCAACAAAGAAAAACCATCGGATATGTGAAATTCACAAGTAGACTTCTTCTTTTTTTTGAACGGAAGATATTTTGTACAATTATCTCACAAAACATTGCAAGTCGCACGCAGTCCACGAAAATCTTGATAAGAAGCAGCAAATCAGCTTTAATGAGGAGCACCTCTTATGATCCCTTACTTTCTCATCGGATGGTGAGGAATTTACAGAGGACATCTTGAAGGTTCAGGATTTAGTCAAACCTTCTAAGAAAGGCTGATGATTACACTGAAACAATATCGATGTACAACATAATGGAACAATTGGGTACATGGCATTAACAAGCAGTGTAAGGAAGCAAGTAGACTCTCTAGCCTTGATTTATAAGGACATTATTAATAAAAGAAGAAAAATACTTCATCAAATTACAGTCAGAGATTGCAATATGCTGAAAATGCCATGAGTGACGGCGGATCAGACAAAGGAATCTGCAATGTCACCCATGTACCTATGACCAATGATTGCAGTATTGACAATATCAGCCAATATTATCTGTATCCCAATATTGGTGGATATATAGCAATATATAGTAATGTATTGCTATGTATTGTAATGTATTGCAATGTATCGCTATGTAACACAAGGTATCATGTATCACAATGTAACACAAGTAATGCATACCTATGTAACACAAGGTATCATGTATCACAATATAACACAAGTAATGTATTGCAATGAATCAATGAAACCTTAAGTGTGTCAGCCCCTTTGCGAAAAATTGGAAAAATCACTAAAAATCCCACACACAAAATCTGTTTTCTTTCCGAAATTTTTTTCTTTCATTACATTCCTTAGGAAATTTCAACCACTCTTTTCAATTTGTTTGGAGAGGAAAGGGGATTTAATGTCAAAAATCGAAATCAGAGAGCATGCAGTACCAGAACCCAACTTAGTGAGTTTTTGTGAATTTGAACAGTTTTTTCTTATTTAAATTCCTTGGAATCAGTGGAATGAAGTTCATAATTCATGAATTTGCATGTTTTGCGTACTCAACCAAGGGTTTTGACCTTTGATCTTCAAATTTGGGAAAATTGAGGGAAACTAAGGAATCCAAAATCCCCTCCCTTTCACCCATTTAACTTGAAATTAGGTGTTTAAAATTCAAATTAGAATGCTTGGAAGCTTATCTACAAATTGACGGACTTTTTGAAATATTATTTAATTAAAAAATATTGAAATTAATTAAAGATAATTTCATTTGAAACAATTAGATTGACCAGATGTTATGTATGCCTAATTTTTTGTATTTATGAGTGTATACTGATCTTAACATCAGCCACACTTCTTTATTTATTATTTTATATGAGCTGATTTTTAATACGGTTGCATCATTTCTATCTGACAATGCATAGTTTAGTATCCTAAAAAAAAGAAAGAAAAAAAATAAAAAAAACTGATTGTGTATTTTATTTTTGTAATCTTTTGAGTTCTAAGTGTGTAATGATGTCTTTTTTAACATCCCTTGAAGTTTCATTGAAAAATTCGACCAATTTCCCAATGTTTTCTAGAAACAACAATACATTACACGGTAGATTTGATATTTCCCATGCAATACCCGATATGTTTCTGTTGATATTGAAACTGAAAACATTGCCCATCACCAGTGTTTCCAGTATTGATCATATCAGTTGATATATCCCACGATATATTGTGTATCCCACCTAGGGCAATATGAAACCCCGAAGTAGCATCTGAAATTCTTCGCATCACATGATATCGTAGTGTATCACATAGTATTGAAGATACAGCGAAATATCACAATGTCGGTTTTATAAAATTCTCGATATCGACCGATACCACACAAAAACATGGGAAGTCCAGGGCTTTCTTTAGAAAATTCGAAAAAAAAAAAAAAAAATCCTATTTTCTTTTTCTTGATTACTCACTTCTAACTAGATCTATCGTGGATTTTGAGACCTTCCTCTTAAATCCCTAAAAGAAAAACACAAATTTCGAGTTAGAATCAAGTACTAAGCCGATTTGGAGTCATTTTTTATCCAGTGACCATTTTCAAGTTTCGATCCTTTTTTCTTTTCTTTTTTTTTCTTTTTTTTCTTTTCCCGTAAAATCATGACAAATCAATGTCAAATTGTTAGAAATCCAAGATTCTTTATGTTATGCATGAAAAATCATGGAATTGGAACTTCGGTTTCGAGATTTGGGGGAGATGGATTGATTTGTGGATAATTGGAGAAAAACGAAATTTGGCCAATTTCTCCCAGATCGGTTGCAATCTTACTGTCCAAACATGAAATCAAACATGTATGTAATCTAATGTAGTGATTCTTGATCATTTGGGAATTTTTAATTTAAAAAATTCAAAATTCCAATTCAATCAGCGTTCAATTGGCCCCCATTTTAGAGTATTTGAATTTCAAAATTCTGCTCCTAATATATGCATGGCTCTATGTGGGTTTAATCCAAAGTCACACACATCATTCACAGGTATATTTCTAGTTTTCAACTTCTTCTTTTGCTTTTGAATGTATTGCTTATGTTTCCATACATGTCTTCCTACATTAGTAAATTAATGAATTGACTTTTGACTATACTTGCATCAGTTCAGTCAAACAACGTATAGATCAAGACTCTATATAAACTATAAAGGAAACCTCTTATGTGCACTTTTTTGTGATATTTTGATTTCTAAGTGTGTATTGATGTCTTTTTTAACAATCCATGAAGTTTTATTGAAATTTTTAACCAATTTTTCCCAACAACAACGATACATTACGCGATATAACTGATATATCCCATGCAATAACCGATATGTATTTGTATATCAAGGGTGCGATACATCACGCGATCAGGATATGCAAAACACTGCCCATGACTATAGGCAAATTCAAACTGAATCGTAAAAGTATACCAAAACTTAAAAAGGGATTTAATTCAAAAAAATATTCAATTTACATTCACTGTTGTACATGTATGAGTGTGTTTGCGTGCATACTTGAAAGTTGCATGCATTCACTCAACAACAGTTTTCCCACATTAGCATTTACTGATAACAAGGAGCTGCTAGAAGATGTTTTATTTTGAAATAAAAACAAGTCAGACATTTCTCCTAACATTCACCAAAAGCCTGTCGCAGACATGTGTTTGAATGGCAGAGAAGGATTAACCATGCCCACCTTTTTTTTTAACGCACACACTCACACCACATGGGAACTCAATCCCTGGTCTCAGAGTTGAAACTCTTGTGAGTCTACCACTGAACCATGAATGCAGACCCCAACCATGCCCACCTTAGTCCTACTGCTTTGGCTTGAGTTTGGTTATGCTTTTAAGCATATTCTTATCATATCCATACTATGCACTGGTATTTATATGATGATGTCCATACATCCTACTACATTTTTTTATGAGTTATGACTTGTGACATCTTACGTTCACTTGCTCTCATTTGGCATGCTACATCATTTGATACGTTCTGTCCATGTCCACATGTTCCTGTCAAGCACGCACGCACGCACACACGCACATGTGCAAACACATGTCCATGCACACATGGGTGAGCACACACGTGCAGCAGGCGCACAGACAGATAAGCCCAAAAAAAAAAAAAAAAAAAACTAAAGGGATGCAAAGGACTGATCTAAAAGAGGAGTTTCATCATATTTCATAGTACAGGTGATCACATTTTCAAGAATCACAGGAAACAGTTAGGGATAATGATGCCTCCTTTTCAACATCAGAATTTTATTGTGTTATGCAGTGATTTAAAAATAAATAAATAAATAAAAACTCTAAAGCTTGATGCCATTATCAAGATCCAAATAGATTCAAAGGAGCATCTTGGCTCAAAACAACATCAGGAATGAATCTTCGGAGACCTAAACCAGAACAGTATCATTCAAGCGCAGTTACAAACATGAATACTAAATGGAAATACAAAACAGAACACAAGAAACAAAAATATAGTTCTGCTGATATGAACATTTTACTTCCATCGCCAAGATTTTCAATCATGTTTTCAGTGTTACAATTGGCCAGCGGCAAGTTCATCTTGAGAGACCCTTCAAAGAGAGACAGGGAAACATTATGATATTCAAATTCTTAAATCTTATTTGCTTTATGTAAGGATAAGCAATCAGTCCAGAAGGCAGGAATCTATTCCACGTATGTTAGAAGCTACACAAGGATTAATATTCATTTCACCACTGACCCAAGAAATCATGTTCGAAAGCAATTTCTCTTCATGATCATTTATTATAAGTATAGCATTCATCCAAAGAAACTCACAGTCATGGAAATGCCGCCCAATCCCCGATGGTTGCTGACAACAGCCTTCCATCCACGTTTTGCTATCTTGAACACAAGATGCTTTATATACTGCAACTCATATTATAATGTTAACGGAGTAAGCAACCTACTAGGATAAACCATTTAGTTTTTAAAACTATCACGAGCATATCTTGAGACCAACCAAAGTGTTTAACTAGTATAGGCATAAGGTTTGGCCCACGAAAAGGAAATCATCTCAGATAATTTCAGTTCAATCTCTAATTACTATGCTGATTGTAGAGAGCTTGTTTATTTGCCAAATAAGATTCCAATAGCATGATAAAGTACTCCACAACTCCACTGAATTGTCTCTTTTGAAGAAAAAAAAAAAAAATGTGAACATTTAATAAAACCTACTCAATGAAATAGATGAAGTTCACAACAAAATGGCAAAGCATGTCGTTGAAAGTAATCCAAGTGCGCTTCCATTATTCAAGTAGACTGTGAGGTTCTTCTGTAGTATCAGCTGCTCTAGTGTCTTTGGATATGTGAAATGTAACGGTCGAGTAAGCATGTTTCTACTGTTTTCTTTGATAAAATTTGCATGCTTAAATTCAATGCTGAAAAGCTGATCAGAGTGTCAATACACTAATCATTTCAGGGTACAATGAAAAATTCATGTAGAGGCTGCAAGATAAGGACACATCTGTTTGTTACAAAACTTAGCTAACATCCCCAAATTTCTTAAGTGAGATGTGGCATGTCCAATCACCAATCTCAACAGCCCATTCATCATAACATTCGGCGCAAGTCCATGTTTCTGTGTCGCCTGTCTTCAGATCACGCATGGCTGGCTCCGGGCCAGGCTAGGGCCCAGGCAGTCCATCATTAGCACGGCCATGCTTCAGCCTGTCCATATTGACCTGAGCTGGGCCCGGACTTCGCCCAGCTTCCATTCCGTAGGCTGGCCTTGGAAGACCCAAGCCTGGCCCATTGACAGCTTGCCCAGATCCATTGGATGAGGGGTGTTCCAAACAAGTCTAACACTGACGTGGTAATTGTAATGTAAAAAGCTCACTAAATCATGCAGAATATAAGCAATGATCATTGAACTGATGCTGAGGAACTGGCAATCTACTAAATAATGGTTCAATATGCATTCCTGCTTTTGAGTAGAGTGAATTTCTTCCTCAAGAATTCAATGAGAAGTACATGATTCAACCTCGAGGTCTGAAAGAAATATATTCAGCTTGAGTTTAACTTAACACTAAGAAGGCCCCATATGGGTTGTAGCAAGCCCAAACAGTCTGATGAGAAAAGTTAAGGGGCTGTTTCATTTTTCGGCTCAACTGTAATTCCCATGTAAATGGGTAATAATTATTAACCTAGGTAATTACCACATCTTTCCCAATGCAGATGTGACAACTTACTTTTTAACACTTGAATCGAGAAATTTACAAAATCAATGTGGGGACCACCATGATGTATGTGACTTATCCACACCACTCAATGGGTGTCCCAAATCGGTTACGTATCGGCCGTAACAGCCAATACGTAACGGTAACGGTGGGACCCGTTACACGAAACGGAGCCGTATCGTTCAATTCCCGATTTTGTGCCCATAACGGCCGTTACGGGCCTGTTACGGGCGTAACGGCCGTTACTGACCCATAACGGCTGTTACGGGCCTTGAAAAAAAAAAAAAAAAAACAGAAAAACTTACCTTCTTGCTTTCTTTCTTCTTCTTCTTCTCTTTCTTCTTCTTCTTCTTCTTCTTCTTCCTCTTCTCCTTTGCTGCTGACAACGCAGCCTACGGTGCAAGCCTTCCTCCTCCTTCTCCTCTCTCTCTCTCTCTCTCTCTCTCTCTCTCTCTCTCTCTCTCTCTCTCTCTCTCTCTCTCTCTCTCTCTCTCTCTCTCTCTCTCTCTCTTTTCTTCTTTCCCTCTTTCCCTCTTTTTTCTTTCCTCTTCTTTCCCTCTTTTTTCTTTTCAATTTCCCTCTTTTCTTTCTTTTTTTTTCGTGCATCGTAAGCTACTGTGGGTACGTGTCACGCTGAGACGAGCGCTGACACTCCTCGAGCTCCGAGTTGTATGAACGGTTCAAAGGAGATCAAAGTTATATGGGCTCCACAGTGATGTATTTATTATATCTACACCGTTCATCTATTTTTAAATATCATTTTAGAGCATTACCCAAAAAATGAACCGTATCCAAAGATCGTCTGGACCACACCAAAAATAGCAGCGCAGATGATGATTTTCACTGTTAAACAATTCGTAGGCCCACCATAACATTTATTTTCCATCCAATCTATTCATAAGGTCAAAAAGACCTGAATGAAGAGGAAAAACAAATTTCATATTGATCCAAAAGTTATGTGATCCCAAAAAAAGTTTCAATGGTAGACGTTCAATCCCCCACTGCTTTTTGCAGTGTGGTCCACTTGATAATTAGATCTATATTATTTTTTGTGTCAAGCCTTAAGACGATCTCGTCAAATGAATGGACGGTTTAGATATAACACATTCATCATGGGTGGGGCCCAAAAAACTTTGACACGTGTGCTACACTTCACCATCCGAATCCCGCCTAATTCAGGCCCTTAAAAAATTGTACACGAGACATATATTAACTTCAAATTTATCAATTAAATTATGAACTGCAATTGCTAACTCACAATGACAAAATCAAATTATTTGAATAGTTTTAATTGTTATTTTATGTACTTTTATTTTTTAAAATAGGGTCGCCATTTGATTTTTCTCATGATTCACTATCTAATAAATGTCCACCAATACATAAGCGGGATAATGGCAATAAATTGCATGAATTTGAGGCTAATTTGGGGCATAGATTGGTCCTCCAAGTCAGCCCGAAATTGGCAACGCCATCTACCTGAATTTAATTTCATTTTTTTTTAAGAACTATTGGGAGAAAGATATTAAATTGTGAAGTATATAAATTAAATATTTAGAAAATTAAATATATAAATTCTGGAGTCAAATTCAGGTTACCTGGTTCAACAATTAATCAGACAGTCCGATACAACTTCTCACCAAAGAGTGGACCGTTACACCACCATAAACATGTTCCAATTTATAAATGAATGCATATTTGGAATGCTTAGAATATTCCGGATTTAATCCATATTTTTTCATATTTTTTTGGCAAAAAAAAAAATTGCGCCGTTACGGGCCGTTACAACCCCGTATCGCCATCGGTTTTGGAGGGTACCGTTATGCCAACCGATACCGATACGAGATACACTCATTTGTTATGCCAGTTGAATTTAGGGCATGAGCAAAAAAATGGGACAGATCTAAACCTCAAGAGGACCACACCACATGAAACAGTAGGAATCGAGCATCTACCATTAAAAACTTCTTGGGGCCCTTAAAAGTTTTGGATCAAGCTGATATTTGTGTTTTCCACTTATCCATATCTATGTGACCCTATGAACGGGTTAGATGATGAAAAAACCTCAATGTGGGCCCAGTGAAGGAAATAACTTTCAACGGTAGATGAATTCACACCACTATTTCCTTTCGTGTGGCCCATTTAAGTGTTGGATCTGCCTCATTTTTTGGCTCATGCCCCAAAATATTCTAATAAAATAGATGAACAGTGTGGATATATCATATACATTTCAGTGGAGTCCACGGATTTAAGTCAACACTTTTGTATCGATTTTCGAGGTGGAATTACTCTCAACTTTTCAAACGAGGTAAAAAAGTAATAATTACTTATTTACCAGGATTTACATGTATCATGGAAAATCAAACAGGCCCTAAAGAGGTGTAAAATAACACGACTTTGATGAGACATTCTCAGATAATGTTTTCTTTATTAAGAAGATGATGGAACTGCATCGCTAATCTTCATAGAGACTGGGATTACTAGGATCTGGGAGTATTTGAGCCAAGTGGATTCAGAGTGTTCAATTGATTCAAGTATAAAACCTCACGTTTTTTGTACTTTCAGTACTTGATATCTATGAGTACTAAATCAAATTATCCAAGTAATAAACCAAGTCTCCTGAGTACTGAAAAGTAGTTTGGATTTTACAAACCCATATAACCTCTTAACTTGACCTGATCCTTCACTGAGTTGACACAGATTAGCAAGTTCTTAATTACTTTATTATGTTTTTAAACTTGGACCTGTAGCTTCTTAGAAGCAACTAACAGGCATCTATGCAGGAGGGCTGTAGGATGAGGACACAATTCCAATGGCAAGTGATGAGATAAAAGATGAAACTTACAGAAGCATCAGAGTCACTTGTCAGTCCAGGGATCACCACCACAATAGGGGTTGTATCATCTTGAGATAAAGAAGCACCTCTTGAAACCATAGAACCTGCACAAAGCAATTACTGCAGTCATTTTGTCTCAATTTCTGGCAATATTTCTCAGATACAAGAAGGCATATAGTCTCTTTCGCTTGCTATGGAGTGTACAATATAATGAAAACACAATGGATCCTCAGAACCATCTAAATCATCATCCACATAGAACAGCCTCCATGCTTCTAAGAAGTTTAAATGTAATAAGCACCAAAAAGCCAAAATGTGCACATAATGTTGGGTGTCAAGTATATTTGTCTCTCATCTATTAGAAATCAACGAACGAGTTAATTGACTAATAGGTGTCAAGTATAATCAGCAAGCACTCTTGGTGGAGGGTAAAATTGAAGGCTGCTCCTTCCTCATGTGGTTTCATTCCTAAGGCTGATCTAGCAAAGATCTGTAGCTAATCCCAACCCTTCCCTCATGTGCGAGAGAACATCCCAAATAAACTTCTAATATTCTTTTTTCTGAGGTTTATGCAAGGCTTCAGAGTCTCCTTGGCAAGTGAATTCGATAGTGTTCATGTTAATGCATCTGATAAATCTGCATTGGCCTCTTTATCCAGTTATTCTAGTTCACGTGGATGTCCTGGTGGACATGCTGGGCGTGGTGCATTCCGTGGTGGTATAGGAGGTAGATTCCAAAGGGAGAAGTAGAGACGCTTGTGGTCATCGAGGAGACCGTACGTGTACTCATTGTGGCTTGGAAAATCATATTGTGAACTATTGTTAGGATCTTCATGGAAAACCCACAAGGAATAATTGAGCCCTTATAGTAGAGGATGCTTCTTCCGATGGTAGACCCACTACTCTTGTATCATTTAATCCTGGTGGGGATCAGATCATTATTTATTTGTCACGGGAGGAATATGTGCATTTTCTGTCTTCGAGTGGCTCTACATCCACCAATGCTCTCACTAGCTCTACAGCCACTTTAGCTCAATCAGGCAAAGCATGTCTTTTATCATCTTCTGCCTCCTCTTGGATCATCAACTTTGGGCTGTCCAACCATATCTCAGGTAATCATAGTCTCTTTCCTTCTTTTGATTGTGTTTCATCAAATATGTCGATTACTTTAGTCGATGGTACAATATCTAATGTTATTGGAGTTGGTATGGCTCATCCTAATGCATCAGTCTCCGTATCATCAGTTCTACATGCACCCAAGTTTCCATTTAACCTTCGGATTTTCAAGACTATTTACAAAGTCAGGGCATTATCCATCAAACCTCTTGTGCTTATATATCCCCAACAAAATAGGGTGGTCGAGTGCAAGAATAGACATCTAGTGGAAATGACTCGAGCCTTGTTACTAGGAATGAATGTTTCATGGATCTTCTAGGGTGATGCAGTTCTTACTGTGTGTCATTTGATCAATAGGATGCCTTCATGAGTTTTAGATGGCAAAACAACATTCTCGATGTTGTTTCTTGATCAACCAACTTTTCCCATTCCTCGCAGTGTTTAGTCGTACTTGCTTGGCTCATATATTTGGGTCCAATTGCGATAAACTCTTGTCTTGTTCCGCTAAGTATATTTTTCTGGTATATTGTCATGCTCAAAAGGATTATCAGTGCTATTGCCCCCTCTTAAGAAGCATTTAAGGATTGCTGATGTAACCTTCTTTTAATGTGTTCTATTCTACGTTAAGGATGAGCATATTATTGAAGCCACATCTATGGAAGCTCCCTTGCCAAAGGTATTTCCTTCAAAATTTGATGTTAGGATGCCACTGTCACCTCAGAATGATTTCACACAGACTTATTACAAAAAATGGAGAAAAGACCAAGCATTACAACCTATTCCTCTTCAGTCCACACACTCAACTACTGCACCACTAGGGTTCTTATTTCTTCTTAGTCTCCTGAGGTTGTTGATGATCTTCCTATTGTGGTCCGAAGTAAACATTCTTGTGTTACTCATCCTATTTCTAACTTTGTCAACTTTACCAATTTGTCGACAAGTTATCAAGAGTTTTCCCTTACCTTGTTTGTTATATGCATTCCTAAGTCAATCCAAGAGACATTATCCAATGAAAATTGGAAACGAGCAATGGATGAAGAGATGGAAGCCATGCACTCCTATGATACTTAGAAGTTGTCTGAGATCCCTTCAGGTAAGACTCCAGTTAAGTGGAGAAGGGTGTACACAGTTAAGTTCATGCCTGATGGGTCAATTGATCATAGAAAGCCAAGTTAGTCACTAAGGGATATACTAAGGTTTATAGGGTAGATCATCTAGATACATTTCCCAAGTGGCTAAGCTTAATTCGATTCAAGTTGTTATATTAGTAGCTGCAAATCATGATTGGCCTCTCTTTTAGCACGATGTGAAGAATGCATTCTTGCATGGAGACCAACACGAAGAAGTCTATATGGAGCAACCACCTAGGTATGTTGCTTAGGGTGAGTCGTCTAAAGTATCCAGGTTAAACAACCCTATATATGGGTTGAAGCAATCACCAAGGGCTTGGTTTGAGAAATTCAGTAGCATGGTTGTATCTTTCGGATTAAAAATGAGGAAAGTAGATCACTCAGTCTTCTCAAAGCAAACAACCTTTGGCTATATACTACTAGCTATGTATGTCAACAATATTATAGTGAATGGTGATGACTTATAGGGTATTAAAAAGCTTAAGGCATATCTTCAAACTCATTTTCAAATAAAAAATCTTGGTCTTCTTAGATAGTTTCTAGGCATTGAAGTGACAAGATCAAAAGTTAAAATAAATCTATGTAAGAGAAAATATACTTATAACTTGTTGAAAGAGACAGAGATGTTGGGTGCTAAACCGGTTGATACACCAATGGACTCCTATCTCAAACTAGAAGTTGAAAAAGAAAAATTGTTAAAAGACCCTAGTATGTATAAGAGGCTTGTTAGTAAACACATCTATTTGACCATCACCAGGTTTGATTTTGCATTTTCAGTCAATGTGGTAAGTTAGTTCATGTAAAGTCCAAGGTAAAGTCCAAGGACACCAAACCTAGCAGTAGTTATGAGGATCCTCAGGTATTTGAAATGTTCTCCTGAAAAGGGTATCCTATTTAGACCTCATGATCATCTTCAGATAGACGGTTATTCATATGCAGATCATGCAAGGTCGAAACATGATAGAATGTTGACTATGGATTATTGCACCTTCCTAGGTGGTAATGTAGTTGCTTCAAAAAGTAAGAAATAGAACGTAGTTGCTAGGTCAAGTGTTGAAGTTGAATATAGGACAATGGCACATACGACTTGTGAACTTACATGGTTGAAAACTCTTCTCGAAGAATTGAGATTCAAAGTTCAGGTTCCGATGTCTTTATATTGCAACAATCAAGTTGCGATAGATATCGCCAATAAAAATAATCCTGTGTTTCAGGAGAGAACGAAGAATATAAAAGTTTATTGTCATTTCTGATGGGGACATCACGCGCACACGCATGCCCCCCCTACGCACGTTCGGAAGGAGGAGGGCCCCACCATCGATCTGGATCGATGACGACGTCCAGGGAGGGCATCCTAGTTAAAGGACCGCATTTTGGTTTATTGGAGTGAACCCGATCATCATGTGAATCTTACCATGGGTTCTCATGATCGTGGCCCACTATTCTAAATAATCTAGTACTTTGGATTTTGCTTATTATTGTTATTAGAAATATCATGGACGGTTAAGATTGCTTTGATTGGATGTTATTTTTTATTATTTCGTCTCCAAGTAATAGGATGCACACATAGCGCGAGTTTTGGGGTACAGGATTTTATTATAAATAAGCATCCCTTGTAGTCTTTTTGGCCCATTGAATATTGAATAAAATTTATGTGTTTTCTTGCTCCTCTCTGAGTTATGAAAGCCTAATTGGGTGCGAAACCCTCCCTTCTTCGAAAGGCTACTACTGAGGTACAAAGCTACATCCATCCTGATTCGCCCCCACCTTCTACCAGCCATATTTCTCTTCTCCTACAGTCATTCCACCTGCAAATCTATCGTTATTTTGCAGCCGTTCCTTCTCTACAGCAAATTTCTAGAATCTGGGCCTGCAGGAGAGCTGAAACTTCGACGGAGCACCACACATGGACCGTACATCGGATTGGGCCAAAACTTGGAGGGTTTGTAGCCCAACCCTAGCCGACCAGCCCCAAGAAGGGGGTTTTTGGGTTCGTGGGCCCCACGCACGTGCGGACAGCCCTCTGCGCACGTGCGTCAGGCCCGGCCTGTTGTCCACACGCGCAGGCTGTCTTCAGGTTCACTCTTTCCTCTCTTTCACTCCTCTTATCTGATTCCCTTAACCTTAACCCTAGATCATCTTAAATTCCAATTTCTTGTCCCTTTTTTCTAACCGTAGGGTTCCCCAAATTGAAACTTGTGAATCCCTTAGATCGAGAAACTATTTCTGTGCATGTGTGGATGACTTTACTCTCCTTTGAGCATTGTTTAGTCTATAACTTTAATTGATCCAACCCTAGCATGTGTAGGACAGGACCCACATAGATTCCCCTTGTTGAATGCTTGACTTTTTGTAGGATGTGGAATTTTGTGTGATTGTTTCTGAACTAGTATGATCTAAAGCTTGAACTCTTGCATAGCATATTTAAATTTTCATGTCCTGCATCAATTTCATTTGAGACAAGATAGAAGTTCATTGTCATTTAATTTGAGACCAGATATCTTAGGGGCATATCCACACACCTTATGTTTCATCTTATGATCAATTCACATATTTATTCACCAAGGTTCTTGGAAAATCTTAGTTCAGCAAACTTCTTTCCAAGCCCACTTATTGCTAGACATCTATGCTCTTAACTTGAGGGAGACTGTTAACGGTTATGGGTATAGGCCTACAGCCCACTTATTGCTTAGTGTTTTTAATCTTGGATTGGGATATGCTGGACATAATGTTTATTGTATCAGGGGCATTTTTGTCATATTTGCTTTTTATTACTTAAATATAAGAGAAAGGGGGTGGGAACATGTAACTGTAACCCATCTTTTCTTCTCTCATTCTTTCTTCTTTTCTCTTTCTTTCTTCTCTTTTTCACCTCTTTGCAAATCTACATTGCTTTTGTTTAGCAAAGTAACATAGGCATTATTGTATTAGTTGCATATGTAGACAACATCATTATCACAAGCAATGATGGTACAGGTACTGAAAAATTCAAGAAATTCTTACAACAGCATTTCTATACGAAAGACTTGGGCCATCTTCAACATTTCTTGGGCATTTAAGTAGCCAGGTCCAAAGTAGGCATCAACTTGTCACAACGAAAATAAGTAATGGATTTACTGGATGAGACAGATCTTCTAGGAGCCAAGCCTGCCGAAACTCTAATGGATACAAATCAGAAACTTGGATCATGATGAATTAATTGATGACCTTGGGAGATATAGTCGACTTGTGGGAAATTTTAATTTAACTAATAATTACCCAACCTGATATTACATATCCTGTCAAAATGGCTAGTCAGTTTATGCAGGACTCCCCATGTTCCTCATATGGAGGTTGTGCTTCATGTCCTAGAGTATTTAAAGGGAGCATCTAGTCGTGGTATCCTATACAAGCGGAATAATCTTCAAGTAGAAAGATATTCTTAAGCAGATTGGACTAATTTTCCATCTGATAGGCAATCTACATCTGGCTATTGTACTATTGCAAGTGATAATCTTGTTACGTGGAAGATTAAGAAGTAAAGTGGTGTGGCCCATTAAAGTGCTCAAGCAAAATATCTAGCAATGGCCCATGCAACATAGGAGATTATTTGGTTAAAAACATTAATGGCTGAACTTGGGTTTATAGTTAAGGTTCCTATGAAGTTGTATAGTGACAATTAAACAACCTCACATTTTGCCCACAACCATGTCTATCATGAAAGGACCAAGCACATCGAAGTTGATTGCCACTTCATTTGGGAGAAAGTTGCAACTAAGGAAATTTGCATGTTGTTCGTCAAGTTCCAAGATCAAGTGGTAAATATATTCATGAAAGCTTTGTGTAGTAGTCACCTAGATCGTCTCTTTATCAAGTTGGGCATTCATGGTATATTTGCTCCAACTTGAGGAGTGTTATCGAATCTGAATGTGGGCTATGATATGGTCGATTTTAGGCCCATCTAGATTTGTGACGTAATGGGTATTTTCGTTTTTGTTATTAATGGCACTCTTGTAAATGTTGAAAACCATGTTAATAGACTTGAGAGAGGTAGGGGATGTGTGAACCCTAATCCTCATTCTCTCTCTCATTCTCTCTCCTTTCTTCTCTTTTTCTTCTTCTATTTCCTCCTTTCTCAATCCGTCCACACATCTACAACAATCACAATTTAATAGACTTGAGAGAGGTAGGGATGTGTGAACCCCAATCCTCATTCTCTTTCTCTCATTCTCTCTCCACTTTTTCTTCTTCTCTTTTCTCCTTTCTCAATCCATCCACACATCTAAAACAATCACAATTTTGTTCATCTTTAATAAATGGCTCCACATCCTTACAGGGTAGTAGTTATTGAAGAGAAGGGCACTTCAAAAATATATCCTGATGATGGCCTCTAACTGAAGTACAGCAACAACAATAGACGTCTATATCAATTGTAAGGTTCCTGATATATACAAATGCATGTATGTAACGTGTAGTTCTTCCGGTTTAGCACTTAGTTAAACTTGTCTAATTTCTAAAGGATTTGAGGTATTCGCGGTTTGAATTGAATTCTCAATCCTAGTAGTTATCAATGAACTCTATGCTCTGATCAAGCAGAAGGTCGGGATTGACTAGAATTAAGAACTGATATGACAAATTTTTTGTCCTCGCGAGGCAGAAGGTCTATGTATCCGGCTCAGACCCACTACACAACTTTCCTTCCGTGTTGTCCCTACCACTTACAACCAAAAGTTTGTTACTTCGCCTTTGAGAAGTGTTAAGAACATATAGCCAATAGGGATACTTTGCTCGGGCCTAAGAAACTTCTCAAACGGGCAACAGACAATTAGGAATTAGGTCCCAAAATCACAGACCATCCTGGCATACATATTGTGCACATGAACTTAGAAGGTTAGTCTGCCTGTTAACCTATTTTGTCCAAATTCTTTCATGTATAGATTATCTTACAGTGATTTTGGTAATAGGGATATTTTGTTGTAATTAAATGTGATTGGGGCTATTGTATAGTCCAGGCAATTGGGAACAGGCCTTGATGTTGTGGCTGAGGTCATTTCGCCACAAAAGACACGTTCGATGAATCCGAGTAGTACAATGGTTGTCGACAGTGGTACCTTATCGGTTACTTCAACGTACGCTCGTACCAGTCGAACTTGTCTAATAAACCGATGGGCCTATTGTGTGTTCACCATGTTTGGACGCTGCTGCTTGAACCTAAGGTACCAAACTTACCAGTGAAACCCCTTTCACCTTGGTACCTCGATCCGCTAAGACTCATGAGCCGGACATGGTGGTATGGGACACTGTAGTCGAGCTGTCGGCCTACGCTAGGGCGACAAGCCTCCCCGTAGTGACCAATGAGCAACCAGACTCGTGAGCCGAATACGATGGTATGGGACACTGTATTCGAGCTGTCGACCTTCACTGATCAGAAGACGCGTTGTGCGTGAGCCTCGTGTGGGTCATTGCCAAACAAAACCACCGCTGCGCACTCTGATACCTGTTGGTTGGACAATATCTGAAAGGGTGTTGCGATTGCGTCAGCCCCGGATGACGCGTTGGTGTAGTGACCTCGAGCATACTCTAAACCTGCGTTGAGGCGACGAGCCTCTCCGTAGTAACTAGAGTATAACTAGGCCTGCATTGATAAGGCAACGAGCACTTTGCAGTGACCTAGAACCGTATCATCGTATGAGATTTACTAGGACTGACGATCCTAGAATGGATCCTTGTTTGGGAAGTGATATAAGGGAGGTACCTTAGTTTTTCAATCCTGCTGTATGAAAATGACTAATAAAGAACCTGGTAATCACGTTCATTCACCGCATACGTGTGCGTTTAGCGTTGATGGTCAAGCACTGAGGGAGTGTGGCATGCCTCGAATGTAAGGAGTCGCTGAGGGAGCACAGGCAAGGGCATGCATCATACATACATACCATTCTTGCATTAACAAGAATACTTAGGGATGTGTGATTTCCTGCTTTATCATTACTACTTGATTGAATTGATAACATATTAACCTGTGTTTTATTGTTCCACTGAGTTAGCTACTCACTCCCACGTTACGGGACGGTGTTGTACACACCAACCAGACCCTATTGTAGTTTCAGATGATGGCGATGCTCGTGAAGCAGAGCCTGACTTTTATGATGGTGAGGAGTTCTCCTACATGCAATGATCTGGTGGGTCTATGTGGACCTGAAGTTGCGTACCGGGACCACAGGGATATGGATAGTTGAACATTACACTTTATCATTTGGTAAATTTTGAAATTTTACATGTAATTATTGACCTGGCAACGCATACATGCTTTGGGGACTTGTACTGGTTTAGAAGGTTTTATATATTCATCTTGCGTATCACAATTGTCCTTGAATTATGTTTGCGGTTTTGGCTTAATCTCATTCATGTTTCATGCACTAATATAGACAACATACAAACATCACTTCATTTGTTGCATAAGTGATGCGTTGGAACTCGGGAGTTGAGTTTCTACTCGACCCCCGATTTTCAGGGCGTTACAATGTAGGAAAGAAATGATAGCAGCAAATAAAGATGGACACATCCCATCTAGGAATAACATATTCTCATAGTATCGTGAAGGCAGCTATACCACCCCAAGGTCTGGAAAAAGAAAATACTGCTACCAACAGGGTTAGACATGAAGCTAGAAACCGACTACATATATTCCTCGTATATGGGCAGTCAAGAAACAACATGTTCATAGGATGAGCATAGCGGAAATAAGGATGTTAAGATGGATGAGTTGAGAATCAAGGAATGATGGAATTAGAAACGAACACATTTGAGGGAATTTAAGAGTAGCACCAATAGGTAACAAGATGAGGTAAAGTAGACTTGGATGGTTTGGCGAAGTGCAATAGAAACCAAGGACTGCATCATTGAGGAGTGACTCAGTTCGATTTTTTTCTTCTTCTTCTTTTTAGGTAATATATGGGCTCAAACTTGTGACCCCAATGTTGAAATGCACTCTATCCACCACTGAGGCATGGAATCAAAGCCAACTTGGTTCAAGTTGAATGGCTCTAAAAGGAAAAAGGGAAGCCCAAAAAGACATGGATGGAGGTAGTAAGCAAAGCCTTGATGACTTATAGTTTAACTGAAGATATGGTCCTTGATAGTGTTGAATGGCGGAACAAGATTCGTGTGGTGAACCCCAATTGGTTGGGATAAGATGATGATGATGATGATGATGGATGGCAGAAAATGCAACAAGTCTCACATGTTATGGCATCACAATCAGTGGTCAATGGGAGGTCCCAAGCATTGTGAAACAGTGAAATCCATTCATTTAAACGATAACTATCTGTGAATAAATAAATGGTCAATGCACATTTACAACAATGTTATTGCAAAGTGAAACATTGTCAAATTCTATTTAAGGTAAAATATGTTTAACTTTTACCATTGGAAAACACGAGCCAATCCAAAGCGATAGTTCCACCATCTGATGCATGGAAGACATGCCTGGGACACAATAAATACTCAGCAGTCAGCACATATAAAACAGGTATCCCCAACTCAGCAAACTTTAAGGTCTCAATGTAAGAAATACAAAGAAACTATTCTAAAACATATTGTAACGAGGGAGATTAAAAAGTTGTAAGAAGCCACATCATATTAAAAACAGAAGATGAATACCAAGCGCCAACTCAGATCAGGTCCACCTACTTGGTTCTACTTGTAGAACTTTGAATACAAAAAACATATTTTACCTACATATTTGTTGCTGGACAGTGATGATCTCACAGGTGGACAACGATAGTCTCACATGTGGTCTCTCATTATTATTGGGCTGAAATATGTGTTAAAATAGAGTTTTGGCCCATGTTCTTTGCTTATGTAATAACTTAAGTATGGAGGGATATTTTTGTGCTTTTGCTTTTATTATGGAAGCACTAATAATAAAATAATGACGTTAGGGGACCTCTCCCTCTCTCTCTCTCTCAAGAACATGGTATCAACACGAATTTGATATAGTACCTTGATTCTTCTCCTTTCTTTCACTTTCTTTCTCTTCTCTTCCTTCTTTTATTTCTCCAAGGAGAAATCTTAAATCATTTGAGGTCTGATTTACACATCATTTTTTTCTCCTTGTTCAACCACCATACAGTGAGTTGTGTAATTGTCTCATGAATGTACTTTAGGCCCACTTATGTATACAACCATCGTGCATTTATGGCAAGATTTGACGATCAAGTGTATGTGTAGAAGTCATGAATGAATGTCAACCATTTTCGTATCCGTTATCAATCAGTTTGTTCATGTGTAGTGGCGACCATTGATATATGCTCTCTTGAGGAAAGTGTTAGGTAAGTTTAAATTCAAGCTCTTCCTTATGTGTTTGATTTTTCTTTCTCCCCTAAATATGGATGTCAAGAATGATGCTAAGAATCTTCAAATTAAATTGACCAAACTTGACAGTGTGAATTATTTACAACGTGCCACATCAGTAGAAGCAAGGTACTCAATAACGGTAATAAAGTATCTGACTTTCCCCAAGCCTGTTGAAAATTCAACAGATTATGAAGATCGGGTGGTAGAAGAAGCTCAAAATAGAGCCCTATTATGGAATAGCATGGAACTGCATATTAGTGCTAATGCAGGATGGTTTTCTAACCTAGGATGATAGATGAAATCAGATTTTCAGTTTAAAAACATGAGCAACAAAAGTATGAAATTTCAGCAACCTCATCATAAACCAAACAATTAATCAAATAAGCAATTACATGTAAACCTAGGCTAACACATGCTCGTAGAAGGAACTAGTAAGATGTTAATTCAAAATATGCCCAATGGAATTAAGAAATTCCATCCAAAACATGAGGGTAGAACTATTTTAAAGGGAATCATCTGAGTCCTAAAGGGATTTTAAAGGATTCTAAGTTTAGAAACATTAGGGTTAGGGTTTGGAAATTGGGGGAATCTAGGGTTTTAAGTTAGAGTTTGATTGAAGAAAGAAGAATAAGAAAGGATGTAAGAAAAGGGCTAAAGTGGGGTCCACAAAACAGTCTGTACAAACCTGCGGATTCACACGTATGGCTAGACTTTTTGTTCGGGTATAGATTGGGATGGTTTGGATTATGGATGGGTTGAGGATGCTTGGGTTTAAGAAGAAAAGGAAAAAAGATCAATGAGAAGAAGATTTAAGAGGAAAAGAGAGAAGAGATGAGAAAAAATACCTTTGGAGCTCAAGAAGAGAGAAGAGATGGACAAACAAGGCTTCACACCAAGGTCATTTTCATTCTGATTCACACCGAATGGGGTTTCACACCACATTCTCCATTAACACAAAAGAAAGAGAAGAGAACTTGCAGCTTTTTCATTAACATCACATTTTATTTTTATTTTTTTTAAAGGCTAGGGTTGGATGTCCAAGGCTTTATAGTCTAAAAGTTGGTCTTTTACAAAAAGATCATTAATGAAAAACATGTTTGCTTTTAACCCCTTACTTTGTAAATTATAAATACTCTCCGTAAAAGCATAAAAACCAATAAAACATGTAAATAAAATCTTAAAAAGTAAACTAAGTGCTCAAAACAAAAATCACTATAATCCTAAGAAATCAAGACTATCCGATGAACTCTGAAGACGCCCACGATCATGGCGGGCCACAATCAAGTCGCATCCAACAATCTAATCGTAAAGTCCTCGCGATCGAACAGTCTAAAAACCATACTCCACGCAACCCACATGCTACGTGGGATCTTCGGCTCCTCGGGAGTTGAACGGGTACTCGCCTAACCACAAGGACACAAGGGCCTAGGGCATATCAAAGGAGCATCCATAATGTGATGTCCCCATCAAGTGCAAATGTTTTCTTTTTCGAAACCTCAAAAGAAGTACGGGAAAATTTAAAAGAAATGTATTTGGGTGAGAAAATTTTAACTCATATATACGAGTTGCTTCATAATATCTTTGCACTTTAGCAAGCAAATAAGTGTAGGCGAATATTATTAGACATTGCAGAGTATGTGGGAAGAACCAAACGTATGCCAACCCTTGTCAACTGAATCTATCGTTTTATAATTTTTATTTTTATTTTTTTTGTGTTTTGGCCGTATATACAAAGGTGTATCGGATCATTCTTTGGTAAGCATACTATATGTCAGGTTAACCTACTATAAGCTATGATGTTGAGTTTTTAGGTATAAATTGTTGAGATATGTCATAAATAGATATCATAGATTATATTTTCTTAAAGATTAAATAGATATCGTTTATTACTAATATGATTATCAATCAACTATCGGACTATTAAATGATTCAAATCATAATAGTAAAACACCTATATATATTAAAAATGAATGTATTCATCTACCATTTCATCCATACATCCATTTCCCTAAATTGATTTTTGAAAAGAATACATACATATATATATATATATATATATATATATATATGAGATTGTCAAAATTATATAATTTAAAAAAAAAAAAAAAAAAAAAAAAAAAAAAAAAAACAATTACAGCTCATAGATGGTGGATCTAATGTCTAAACAACATAGATTTTTGCTCAAACAACAATAAGCTTTCATTTCCCAATCTGATTTTCTAAATAATAATAATAATAATAATAAATGGCAACAATACGTTAAAAATAAAATTACAGCTTATAAAAATGTAAATCTATATTTAAAGAACTTAGATTTATGTTTAAACAACATAAATCTAATCATTCCCCCAAAGAAATTTTGGAAAGAAAAAAGATTTTTAAAAAAATTTGAATGCCTAAAAATGGATTGAAAATGCAAAAATAATTTCAATCCCACAGCAAATGGTAGATAAAATATATTTATCTAGATCTATCATACGATTCATTTCCCTAAAATTATTTTCAAAAAAATAAAAATTTCAAAAAATGCTCAAAAAAATAACTGAAAATAAAAGAATGTTGAAAAAAAGTATTTAATCAATGCATGGGTGAAATCTATAGATCCATAGCATGAAAATACTCTTCATGCATCATTACAATTATTAGTCGGAAAAAGTTTATTTTTTAAGTTCCAAATTTTTCAAAAAATTCTAAAATGTAAATCGAAAAAATAATAATAATTCAAAGCTAGATTTATGGAGGTGTGCTTTAGAATCTAAAGGATTTAAAATTAGTAGGACTAAAACAGAGTACATAGAGTGCAATTTTGGAAACAATAGGAGTGGGAACTAGGAATTAGTTAAGATTGCTGACCAAGAAGCTTCCTAAAATGACCACTTTTGATATCTTGGCTCGATACTTCATGAGGGTAGAGAGATTGAGAAAGATGTGCCCATAGAATTCAAGCGGGGCGAAGAATAGGAGTTGTGCCTCTGGAGTTTTCTGTGATCACTGTGTACCACTCAAACTAAGAGGGAAATCTTGTAGGATAGCTATAAGACCAACTGTCACACCCCAGCGGCGTGGGCAGCCACCCCAGCCACCAAGGGAGCAGCAGTTTGAGCCGCCCAGGCAGCAGCAGCAGTACCAAACACCGAGGGTGCCAGTTCAGCAGCAGCAGTTTAGGCTGCAGCACCAGCAGTCTGTGCCACGTCCACCGCAGCACCAGCAGTTTGTGCTGCGTCCGCCACAGCAGGAGAGGCCAGTCAAGCTTGAGCATTAGGGATGACCCAAGCCGACCCTCAGTCATCCGGAGCAGTAGTGGAAGGTACCTTATTTATCTTTTCTACCCCCACTTGAGTGTTGTTCGATTCTGACGCATCCCATTCATTTGTGTATGCTTCTTTTGTATCATGCTTAGAGAGACCAATGATCGTTCTGCTTTCTATTTTGCATGTTTATTTTGGAAATTTTGGACTGTAATATTTTGGACAAATGATATATTTTGGATTTTAGTATATGTGGGTTGTTGGGGCTGTTGACATTAGAGTAGACTAATATCTTAAATAAAATATCCCAGGAGCGACACCAACCATGCTTCATGGTACAAAATGTTGAGCAGTTAAGGAACAATATGTTCAAAGGATGAGTTTAGTTGTTCCTTATCTTCATATATCATTCTTAAACCTAAGTTGGGTCATGGTGGGCCTGCTCGGGTTAGTTGAGCCTGACCCAATTACAGTTAAATGGATTGGGTGGGCTTGGCTTGGCTTGGTTTGGGCTTGGGTTGAATTTTAGGTGGGTCGGCCAGCTGGGCCACAGAGTAGTGGGTTGTTGATTGGGTTTGGGCTAGAATTCTTGGCTTGTTTGGCAAGCAGCTTGGGCGTGGCTGACCCCGAACTGACCCACCACTACCACCCCTATTCAAGGTGAGAGCTTTTCTCCAATGTGTTTCTTCTCGTACTTTTTGTAATGCAGAAAGTATAGATGGAGTTGTTTTCCCAAAGCTTCTCCTGGTTGTAAGTCAAGAGAAGTGAGAGGATTATTTTTTTTTTATCATTGAATAATGTATTCTCCTCATTTGCTAATGATTTGTTGGTGCTTTGATGTGAATGTAGTAGCATTATGACATACCACATTAAACTTGTGTCTACTTGTTTATTTATTTCCACGTATCCAAATCTATGGTGACAAAATGATTATTTCACATTATATTTGCACAATCAACTACCCACACAGTTGTATTGCTTCCGCAACTGGGAGCTTGGTTCATTTCCCGGTTTATTGATGATCAACTCCCAATTCCATCATAACACAATCCAAATGAATGATCTAAAATAATAATAACAATAGTCAGTATGCAAATTATAACCAAAGTTGTATGAAACGGTGAGAAGTCGAAAGATCAGATTGCAGGGATTTGTTCGATGTCAGAGATTTTCAGTCCGTCGCCCTCTCTGGAAGGGACCCACCAGACAAACAATTTGGTCATTGAAAGATGGACCCTGTCTGGGTGAGAATCAGGCTCAGCATTGCAGCATAATTCAATCCAAAATATCAGTGACTTACACAAACTAACCTTTCCTACATTTTGCCACTTCAACAATTGAAAGAAATGAAAAGAAATTATCAAAAGACCAATAGAAAAAAAAATAATAATTGCAAAACTCACCTCTTGTAATCGCAAACAGGAGCCCGCCCAAATATAGAAAGAAAAGCCGTCTGAAGGTGAGGACTCGAAAGCCAAAGAGTTGGCAAAAACCTGCATTCAATTACCAAAATGAAATTAACCATTAACCACATCAACATTCTCTACCCAAAAAAAAGACCAAAAATTTTTAAAAAATTAAAAAAAATAAAAAAGCACTGCTGAGGAAATTACAAGCATGGCATAAGTGATTGGACCGTTCCTCAGGCAGGCCGAGCTGTAAACGAACCCCACCCAAGAGATTGTGCCAGTCCATTCATCAGGCGGACCACACATGAAAATCACTCATAGACCACCGGCCATTTATTCCAACCATCCATTATGGTAAATGTTCGGCCCACCTAATGAGCAATCCAGCCTCATCTTTTAGTCAGAGAATGTTCACAGCGGCACCCACCTGATGATGAACGGCCTCGATCTCACACCCGCATGCTCTTCCCACAAACATCCTCCGCATTTCTCAGGTAAAATTGTCAAATTTCCAAACCGACAAAAAAAAAAAAAGGGCCATTTGGATGCCTGTAATTTTTTTAGCTGTAAACACATCACACCTGAAATCGGTTTACATGCTAGTCCGTTTGGCTTTTATGTGGTAATCTGTTTACAGGTAAACAGATCGTGTGTTTGGGTAGCCTGTAAAGTGTTTACAATGAATAAAGTAGGTATTTATACCAAAGAGCTTGGGCGGTGAACCTTCCAAAATTCACAAATCACATAAGAAAGACTTGAATTTTTTTAGGCCCCTAAGAGAGCATTAAAGCATGCACACACTAAACAGATTGGATGTCTTCCACCCATCACAGTGGACCCCAAATGCAATCTAGAAGTTTTTAACATTGGACGTCCCATCCTTCCCTCGTGTGGTCCATTTGATAATGGAGGAGCTGCTTTTGTAGGGCCACAGGAGAGCATCAAGGGAAGCACATGATGAATAGATTGGATCTACAATACACATTACGGTGGGCCCCACATATCATGAGTTTATATTAACCATTGTGTTCTAACATGTATAGATTTTTTTGGGGGGGTCGTTTGGATGTCTGTAAAGTCCTTAAGTTGTAAAGAGATCAAATATTTACACCCAGCCTGATTGACATGCAAAGGCCGATTTCCCATTTTGGGAATTGAAATAGTACGTTTTTGTACCATTCAAATGTCCGAAACGGAAACGGGTATCCGCAAAATCAATCAAGATGGGTGTAGATATCAATTCCCTACAAAATTTAAAAATTATTTTAAAAAATGAAATTCAATGGAATTCACCTGCCGTGAAGAACCCGGCACTTGGAAACGACGCCATGGTAGATCTCTGAGCACGGATTGAAGGTCAAAGACACAGCATCTCCCCTAAATCCACGAATCAGATCTCGGAAGAGATGAATTTCCAGGAAATTGTAGAAGAAAATCCCAAGGAATAGCATAAATCCCAATAGATAGTGAGAAATCGGTATAATTGATGCCGCTTGCAATGCGAGATCAGTAGCGGCGGCGTACGGAGATTCGGTAAACTCCATTGCAGGGTTCTGAAAAACGTGAGAGAGAGAGAGAGACGTGGGTTAAAAAATCCATGAGATCAATGGTCGAAAATCCATTTTATTTCCATTTTTTCTATTTATAGTAAGTTTTATTTTGATTATAACTCTTCATCCTTTGAGCTGTAAAACATGAAAATTGTTTATAAAATTTAGGAGAATAATGTTGTTGAGCCACGTTGGACATTTACTATAAATAGTAAATTTACCATTTATAATAAGTTACGAATTTTATGGAATTTTAGTTGTAGTTTAATTTCAAAACTTCTTCTAAGGCTTGATATGATATCCCTATTTAAAGGGTTGTAAACTCGTTTATTTCAATCATCAGTCAATTTATAAATTTTCATGAATATTATTTCTATTTTTTTGTTTTTTCCTCGTGAATTCGAGAAGCCTCTGTGAGAAGTCCAGATAAGCCCGGTGTATTCCAAGTAGTTATACTTAAGGAAGACGGTGATCAACCTCATCACGTCCTTCCCTATGTCACGGATTTAGCCTGAGATATATATTTGCTTCATGTTTTTGGACTGTTGTAGTAAATGAGTTGGAAATGGATAGACAGCGTAGATATACAATATACACATTGAGGTGGCCCATGATTAGGTCCCACTAACACCTTTAAAAAAAAAAAATCCTAGCAGCCAATATAATATTTAGTTGCCATCCAATGTGTTGATGAGGTCGAAATCATTGATGAAGAGAAAATACAAATATCATCTTTATCCAAAGCTTTTTGTAGCACTTGAAAAGTTTTTAACTATGAGTCCAATTGACAGTACCCCCAAGAAGCTTTTAATGACGAGTGCCCAATTGACACTATTTCCTATACTATGGTTCATCTAACATTTAGATTTGCCTAAAATTTGTGCTCATGCTCTAAAACGATCCTCAATATTGGAATTACAATGTGGATAAAACACATCCATCATAATAGTGTATGCAATCCTATGCAATCCAAGTCCCGTCCACCACAGCCACATAAACAAGCAAATGGGTTAGTAGCTTAGGTGTACCCAATGTGATGTTTGTGTAAAATAAAGCTTGACCATCTATGAAATCCACCCCGTTCATGTATTTTGGCAGATCATGGATGAAGAGGGTGGATTTCTCACAAACTTCACAGTGGCACCCACCTAGCTTCTGAGCGGAGGAACTTACGACACGGTGTCACATGCCACTCACCTCCATATAAAATCCACTCTAAAATGTCTAATCACGGGTGGAACCTTCATATAAAATCCTTCACTTCGTCTAGCAACCTGTTACTTTGTCTAGTGGAACCTCGTTTATTTGTCTCATGTAACCGATCACTTTATCTGGTGGAACTCCGTCACTTTGTCCGATAACCTCATCACTGTCTCGTGAAACCTTGTCACTTGGTAGTTGGTACAGCAACTCTGTTATTTTATTTAGTGGAACTTTATCACTTTGTCCAGAAACATCTTTGCATTTAGAACCCCGTTACTTTGTCAAGTGGAACTTCGTGACTTTGTTAAGTAATAACATATCACTTTATCCAGGAACCCCATCACTTTGTCACTTTGTCTCGTTTAACCCCGTCACTTTTTCTTGTGGAACTATATTACTTTGTTCGGCAACCTCCATCATTTTGTCTAGTGGAAACTTGTTACTTTGTCTAATGGAACCTCGTTATTTTGTCTAGTGGAACCATGTTGCTTAGTCTAGCAACCCCGTCACTGTCTAATGAAACCTTATCACTTTATCTAGTACTTTGTCTAGAAACATCATCCGTTTATCTCATGGAACCCCGTCACCTTGTCTAGTGGAACCACATCACTTTTTTTCGATAATCCCATCATTTTATCTAGTAGAACCCATCACTTTGTCCAAGAACCCCATCACTTTGTCTAATGAAAACCCGTCACTTTGTCTAGTGGAAACCCGTCACTTTGTCTAGTGGCCCATTAGTTTGTCCGGGAAACCCTATCACTTTGTCTAGTTGAACCTTATCACTTCATCCCATTTACCCAGTCACTTTATCTCGTAGAGCTATGTCAATTTGTCTAGCAACTCCTATATTTTGTTTAGTGGAACCATGTCATTTTGTTTAGTAAAACCTCAGCACTTTGTTTTGTGGAACCAAGTTACTTTATTTGGTAATCACCTCACTTTGTCTAGTGGAACCCTATCACTCTGTTTGCAAACCTGTCACTTTGTTTAACAACATTATTACCATATAGGAAAATCCCGTCACTTTATATGGCATTACCTTCACTTTGTCTGACAACCCCATCACTTTGTCTAGTAATCATGTCACTTCATCTATGGAATCCCATTATTTAACGCCCTGAAAATTGGGGGTCGAGCATAAGCTCCACTCCTGAGTTCCAACGCATCACTTATGCAACATAGAAAATGATGATTAAATGTTGTCATGTTTATGCATTAAACATGAGTGGGATTACACCAAAACAGCATATCATACCCCAGAGACAGTTAAATTACGCAAGCGGAAGAACTATGATGGATATATAAAGTATATAAACTGTTGTAAGTTTCCAGAGTGTGAACATGTTACCAGGTTAAATATATACATGTATACTTCTCAAAATAGACCAAAAATGAATATACATGTGTGATTCAAAAAGACAAAAATAGCAAGTGTAAGGGCATCTAGTCAGCATCCCAGAAGTCTCCGTCGATCAGGCCACGGCTCACATGAACCCGCCTGAAAACTATATGAAAGAGAATGCCTCCTCGTCATCCTCATAGTCTGGCTCCGCCTCGTAGGCATCGCCTCCACCTGCAACTAAGACAGGGTCTGGTTGGTGTGTACAACATCATCCCGTAACATGGGAGTGAGTGATCAATTCAGTGGAACCATAAAGCAAAGGTTAACATGTTATCAAATCAGTCAAGCAGTAATGATAAAACAATATAATCAAACATTCCTAAGTATTCTGATTACTGCAGGAATAGTATGTATAAATGATGCATGCCCTTGCCTACACTCCCTCTGCGATCTTCATCTAACGGTCGCGCATGTCAGTCACTTCCTCAGTGCTCTCTACTCAACGCCAAACGGCACATGCAGTGTGGTGCATGAGCGTGATTACCAAGTTCTTATTAGTCCTTTTCATACAGCAGGATTGGAAAACTAAGGTACCTCCCTTATATCATTTTCCAAACAATGATCTATTCTAAGGACGTCAGTCCTAGTAAATCTCATACGATGTTGCGGTTTTAGATCACTACAAAGGGCTCGTCACCTCGATGCAATGTAGGCCTAGTTTATACTCTAGTTGTTATAAAAAGGCTCGTCGCCTCAACGCAGGCTCAGAGTATGCTCGAGGTCACTACAAAGGGCTCGTCACCTTATCAGTGTAGGCCGACAGCTCGAATACAGTGTCCCATACCACCGTATTCTGCTCACGAGACAGTATTGCTCACTGGTCACTACGGGGAGTCTCGTCGCCCCAGCATAGGCCGACAGCTCGACCACGGTGTCTCATACCACCATGTCCGGCTCATGAGTCTTAGCGGATTGAGGTACCAAGGTTAATGGGGTTTCCACTAGTGAGTTTAGTACCCTAGGTTCAAGCAGTAGCGTCCAAACATGGTGAACATACATCGGGTCAATCGGATTATTTGACGAGCTCAACTAGCACAAGCGCACGTTGAGTTGATTGACATGAAGAGCAAGAGCACTCCGCGTGGCCTAACCACTGTCAATAACCGAAGTACGACTCAGATTCGTCAGGTACGTCCCGTGTGGCAAAACAACTTCAGCCACTAAGTCGAGGCCTGTTACCGATTGCCTGGACTAAACAGTAGTCCCAAACACATCCAATTCCAACAAGTAATTATATGACATCGTCAAACAGTAATGAATAAATAATTTCAATCCTACAATCATTTGAACATGTTGTGAAATGCAACATAAACATGAATTCACACATATTCATTTCATAAATATAACAGACATCATAATAAAACGTACATGGAGGAAATCATACACATCATTAACGTAGTCGAGAATCATATCTCAACTCGCATACAAGTACACATTGCTAACTACTAGCTCATTCAGACATTTTTACAAACACCTAGACTACACATCCCAACATACATATCATATGTTGGTTACAATACGTATTAGGGCAAACCCTTTCGTTAGGGGGTTGTCGCCTATGCAACAATCATATGCCCACACCAGTTAGTCATGCCAAGCATGAATTCAAACCCTATACTCATTCAGACATTTTTACAAACACCTAGGCTACACATTATAACATACACGACGTATGTTGGCATAACATGTATTAGGGCGAAACCTTTCGCCAAGGAGTTGTTACACATACAACTAGCATATATTCGTGGCAATTTATCATGGCAAACACAATTTCAAATTCTATACGTATACGATCATTTCTACCAACACCTAGAATACAATATATTCAACATAGTTCATGTATATCTGTATCGTGAAACAAACAACGCATTTGGCATGTGAAATGGCACCCATGTCAGTAATAAATCATTAACCGACATTGAAAGCCTTGAAAACCATAACCTATATGTTTATAGTCCACACCTTACACCAATAAACGCGTATCGAATTCAGTTTAAACGTTAAGTCTTTGTCAACGGCGGATGGGCAACCTATAACATTAATTAGGTTAGCTATTTCATAACTTACACTATCTGAAACCCTAAAACAGATTAGGGTTAGGTTTTCTTACCCAAGTACGTCGTCGAAAATGCCAGATTTGTGATACGGATAGGGTGGCTAAGTGCGTGGAGCAACGGGATCAAATCCCGGGATGAATCTCTAACTCTCTCTCTCTCTCTCTTCTTCTCTTTTCTCTCTTTTCTCCCTTAGGGTTTGCAAAATTCCTATGGCATGGGAGAGAGAGAGAGAGAGAGAGAGAGAGAGAGAGAGTTTAAGCCCTTTATATAGGCTCAAAAGTGAGCTCAATGGCCCCAGGGCCATGGTATACTTGGGTTATAGCCAAAATCCTTCCATTCTGGCTCAACGGAGCACTTCTGGAGGCCCCTTATCTGCGTGCGGTCGGACTTAAGCTTCCTGACCTTGGATCTAGGTCAAGTTGAGTTTTCGGTCCGATCGGATTTACAGATTGACCGTGGTGGACTAGTTTCAATTCAACGGTCACCGGTACTCGATCAGGGCCACAAGTGCACTGACAGATGTGGAAAATTTCTTCTGATCCGAGCGTATATTTGGGTCAGATTCTGACGGTCTGAATCCTTATATTTGGCCCGCAAGCGACACGTCTCAGTTTACTTAAGTTTGAATTTTATTTCCAAAAATATTCACGTTTCTCACACACTTCGCTCTGAGCTCAAGTTGTACATTGCTGGACACAGTCAGGACTTGATTTCCGAGATGGTTGTCAAGCCCAGCAAGGTGGTCGTAATCGTTTAGTTTCGCGGTAATTGGACTTTCGACGTGCGGTCCAAGTCCAATACTGAGTTTCGTGATGCACCCGAAAGCAACTGGGTAATGAGATTAATCATAGATTATAGGGCAATGTAACGTCGATGATTCTGCACGTTTTGAGTCTTGCAGTTTGTATTTAAAGTGGTTCAAGCGAATTTCTCAGCTAATCTAGTTTAACACTGAGTTAATTTCGTCTAATTTCTAAAGAATTTGGTCCTGAGTGATTTCTGCCTGAGGTGGTACTCGGGTCTTTGTATGGATTTTTCCGAGACGTTACACATTACTTTGTTCGACAATTAACCCTGTTACTTTACCTCATGGAACGTTGTCACTTTATCTAACGAAACCACGTTACTTTATCTAACAACCCCATCACAGTCTAGTGAGACCCTATCACTTTGTCTTGTAAACCCGCCACTTTATTTAGTGGAACCAAGTCGCTTTGTTTGATAACCCCATCACTTTCTCTAGTAAAGTTTCATCACTTTATCCGGCAACTATGTTACTTTGTTAAGTAAAACCCCGTCGCTTTATTTAAATGAACCACATCAGTTTATCCAACAACCACATCGCCTTGTCTAGTGGAACTCGTCACTTTGTCCGACAATATTGTCACTTGTCTAATGGAACCCGTCGCTGTGTCTGGAAACCCCGTCACTTGTCTAATGGGACCAAACACTTTCTCCACCAACCCCTTCACTTTGTCTAGTGAAACATGGTCACCTTGTCCAACAACACATTACTTTGTCTAATGGAACCCTACACTTTTTTCTAGCAACCCCATCACTTTATCTAGTGGAATCCCGATAACCCCGTCACTTTGTCTGATGAAACCCTATCACTTTGTCCAATAATCTCTTCACTTCTTCTAGTGGAACCTCGTCGCTCCCCCCCCCCCCCCCCCCCCCCTTAACTCCAACACTGTCTTGTGGAACTATGTCACTCGCTTTTTTATCTAGTGGAACCCTATCACTCAGTCTAACAACTCCATCACTTGTTCTAGTGGAACCTCATTACTTTGTCTAGTAGAATCTCGTCACTTTGTCTAGTAGAACCACGCTGCTTTGTCTAGTAAAACACGGTCACTTTGTCTAGTGGAACCACATCACTTTGTTTGGCAATCTCATCACTTTTTGTCTAGTGGAACCTCATTATTTTATTCGGTAATCCTGTTACTTTGTCCAATAGAACCCTGACACTTTGTCTAAATGAACCATGTCACTTTGTCTAACAACCCCAGCACTTTGTTTAGTTGAACCTATTGTTTGTTTGACAACTCAAACCCTTTGTCTAGTGGAAGCACATCACCTTTTCTACTGCAACCTCGTCACCTTTTCTAGTGCAACCTCGTCACTTTGTCCATCAACTTGTCACTTTGTCAAGTGGAGCCCCGTCACTTTGTCCAATAACCTAGTCACTTTATCTGACAACCACTTAACTTTGTCTAGTGTAACCAAGTCACTTTGTCTGACAACCTCATCACTTTGTCCAGTGGAACTCCGCCACTTCATCCAACAACCTCGTCACTTTGTCTAGTTGTAATGTCCTGGATTTTCGTTATTTTGAATTTCCAAAAACCCTTGAAAATCTTCAATATAACTAGCCTACATTGTTGCTTATTGGCTCTTAACGCTCGAAGTGAGCCTATACACGGGTAGTACCATTAAATGACCGCACAAATTCAATCAATGAACCGTAAGAAGCTAATGAATCTGCCTAATCACTTAAATATCGAGCTTAGCCTCGAAATTTGTTCATGTAGGGTCCAAATCTAGCCGACCTATCACTGACTAATCGAGACAACCGTAACTAAATAAAAATCTACCCAAAGTGGAGACAAGTAGGGGTCAGATCTTAATTAACAAACCAAATCAATCCAGTTACTCCTTTAGGCTAAAAACCAACCGTTTAGGGTTATTAAGACCGAATCGTCGTTTTCGCTAATTATAAATGGGTCACACTATGAACATAGTTAATTTAAACTTTAATAATTGCGCACAAGAAATCTTGATACCTAATTCATTCTAGAAATGCCCTGATTTTTCGAACAAGTTTTAGACCGCTTGTTAGTGGGCCACTAGTTCCCAAACTATACAATAATGTCTGTCTCGTTGGGCTTGACGTCCATCGCGGGTGGAGAATCAAGATAGTACCCAGAATTGCGCAATTAGGGTCAGAGGCCGAGTGCTTGAAATGCACAAATACCCTAGGCTGAAGTCTAAAACTTAAGTGAAATAGACTTTCCGCTCTTTCGCGGAGTTATGGTTTTCCAACCATTAGATCACAATCAAACTCGAGGTATGAGTTAACGATATTTCCTTGCTTATAAACGTATAGTCGTGGCCCCGATTGATCACCGACGACCGTCCATCGTAAGTGGGGATCACACGGTTGATCGAAGAGTCCGATTGCCGCCCGATTCTGACAAACTATAGATCCTATAGTGGAGCACCTTTCTCCTGACGTGAATGAGCCAGTGGGTCCCCAAAAAGACCCTATAAGTGGGAAACAACCTCCCTTAGGGCTAATATAATGGATAAAGGGCCATTTGCACCACTTCTGGCACTATATAAGGGCCTCGTTTGGGCACTCCCTTCTCCCATACGAATTACATACTCTAGCTTGGGTGAGAGAGAAGAGAAAGAGGAGAAAGAGAGAGAGAGAGAGAGAGAGAGAGAGAGAGAGAGGAAGCTTGGAAGAGTGAGGGTTTGTGCACATTCACTCTCTCATCCCTCTTTATAGCCACATTGCCACTCTCATATCCTTTATGGAGTTCTCTCGGCGGCGATTGGAGGTAAGGAATAGAATCTACTCTCTAATATAGTCTTTTGGGTTAAGTTTTTATGGTTTGTGTGATCGTTTAAGATTTGGTGGATTTTTTCTATAACCCTAATCCTAGGAGCGCTTTGAGTTGGACAAATCATTGCAAAGGTGCGGACCGTTATTTCTAGGTTTCCATTTATCGACCCTTAAGGGTCTCAGTTAATGATGTCTTGTGTTGAATGGGTTGTAGTAGCTAGCTTGTTCATATTTCATGTTTGATTGTATTATATGTTATTGGTTGGATATGGATGCTCACATGTTCGATAAAATGTCTAAGTGGTAAAATATGTTGATTTGTCAATGTTCACATGCTTGATTTATTGCCTAAGTGATAGTATTACTTTATGCATGCCGATATGTTTGATTTAATGCTTTAGTGAATGTAATACCCTATGGATGCTCATGTGTTCGATAAAATGCCTAAGTAATTACGTAATGAAATTTACGTTATAATTGTTGATATAAAGTTTAGTCCATAAAAACACTTAAGATTGCTAAGATGTTGGGTCAGTCAGTAAATCACCCAAATCAAGGGGTGGCTCAAGTTAAGGCAACTACTCTAGGCTTGTTCGATCGACTTAGGTTGAACACGGATGACCGACAGTAGCTGGACTACATGGGCTACTTACATCCAATGCCGATTGTGTCGTGATTCTCCCAAGTTAATCAAACTAGTCCACTAGCCGACTGATCATGTATGTTCACAATGTACGACACAACTAAATGGAATCTAGGATACTCTGTTCCCAATGGATATGTCCATTCATAACCGTTAGTGCGATACGATCCCACTAAGATTCATGAGTAGGGCATGGTGGTATGAAACACCATGTCCGAGCTGTCGGCCTATGCTCGGATGACAAGCCTCCCCATAGTGACCAGCGAGCACTGGTGGAGGTGATGGACCATTGTTCGAACGACCCTTGTCAAATTATCCGGCTGATGGTTCCATGCTTGAGTATCGTTCGAACGACACGAGTGTAATGGAATTGGGTGACAAGCCCTTTCCTTGTGGTAATTTGGCTTTATGTGATAAGCCCGCACCTCCATAACACCCCAGTCACTGTTCATTCGGGCTGTGGTCCGAGCATGGATTGGGGTGAGCCGTCTGATCGGACCCCCTTCGAAAATATCACTCTAGTTGGTCGAGGTATGTGTTGTGGGCTGTTATAACCTTGGAATTGGGTGATCATATTCGGTTTGGGTGACGACTCATACTGGGTTGATCCTCATACATTTAGGTATCATACCGTACCCTTGAAATTGTTGATTTGTGAAATAAACGGATGACACTTAAATTTAGATCAAGGAACACTGGTAAGGAGTCGCTATTTGCGGCAACGAGCCACGTGATCCAGATAAGGACTCGTGATATAACGTCGGTATCCTAGCTTCGCCAATATGCGGGATGAATTGAACTTAATAATTACTCGGATAACATGATCATTCATCGTATCGCATTATATTAGAATATGACGAAACAGGCATTGAAGTTGCACGTTTAAGGGAGTGTTGTCATTTGCGAACCAGGTGGTCGGAGTCGCGTGTGAGGGAGTGTTGTTTGGAAATGACATGCATCATGTCATATCTTCATATGCACATTTAACAAGAGTATTTAGGAATTGTTTAATTTCTTGTTTATCATTAACTATGCTGATTGTGTCGATAACATGTGTAACTTAGAACTAATGGAACCACTGAGTTAGCTACTCACTCTCACCTGGGACGGTGTTTTAAAACACCAACCAGGCATATTATTGATGCAGGTTCTATCGAGGTCTCCGGCGGGTAGGCTTAGATCGGATTGCGCCACCACTGTTATGTTTTGGAAGATTTGTAATAAACTGGAAACTTTATACTTTAACCATCTTGGGCATGTATATTGTGGCTTGTATAATCCTCATTAGGGGGGACACCACTTTTCAATTGTACTTTAATTGTTTGTCCTATATTTATTAATTTTTGTTATCTCCACCTCGCTTTAGTTCCGCTAAATTGAATTGCATAACTCTGATTATTCATGTGCGAACTTAATATGAATTAGAATGAAAACGCAGGTGCATTTTATTAAGTTAACACCTGAAAAATCGGGACCAGAGTCTATGTGCTCGGGTGTCAATTTTCGAGGTGTTACACTAGTGGAACCCCCATCGCTTTGTCTGGAACCCCGTTACTTTGTCTAGTAAAACCCCATCACTTTATCTAGAGGTACCACATCACTTTATTTGGTAACCTTCTCACTTTATCTAGTTGAACCCATTACTTTGTCTAGCAATCCTGTCACTTTGTCTAATAGAATCTCATCACTTTGTTTGGTAAATCTATCACTTTATCTAGCGGAACCTCATCATTTTACCTCATTTAATCCTGTCACTTTCCTATAAATAGGATAAGGCTTTCTCATGAAAAGATATCAGAAATAACGAGAGTAAAAAGGAGGAATAATGGTACATAGAAATTTGTCCATCCTTGGGATGATATAAGTCATAGATCATAATCCGGGGCCATTTATACCAAAGAATCAAAGGAGTGATTAGACCCATTTGCTCCAGTAGTGGATAGGCAGGCTGCTGGATCTAAACCGTTCATCTTTTACTTTGTAAAAGTTTCATATCGTGTAAACCGTCATATCTTAAGGGCTCACACTTCCGTACTTCCTATCAGCACTAACAATAACACTGCCTTTTGTGCTGGTAGGAATAAGAAGCATTCTGCGGTGACAGCAAAACACAACCTTATTTATTTCAAATATATCAACTTGCCTGATTATTACATAAAATCTCTATATGTAAGACCGGAATGAGCCATCTCCAATTATTGGAAGTTGTGATTGTCCTCCTGGCAGTGCTGATGTAAATGTCCCGTCTGAGTTCCCACCATCCATCGGTTTGTCAAGAACCATTTTTTCCCGTCAGGCATCCAAACGGCCCCTTAAGGATGGAAAAATAGTTTTTCCATGCCCATGAAATCTGTCTGCACTGCATCGACTTATAAATTATAAAAAGCCCTGCAACTTGTGTTTTGATGAAACATTTTCTTTTTCTCTGATAAGAGAGAGTGCATGGCGGAAGGAGATCTCGACCCTTGTTTATCCCCTGGGTCCCACTATTAGACTGATCCTGGTCGTTGGAACGTCTCGGTGCATCTTCTGATGGATCCCATTAGCTGTGATTCGCATCTTCTCCATACGCAAGAGTGGATTATTTTTCTTTTAATTTATTTTTTAAAAAAGATGTACGTGTTGGTTGATGTACAATTACCAACCGGGATAAATAATCATAATATCATAAAGTATCCAAGCAAGGCATGAAAAAATATCCAAAATATGATATAAAAATCAACTTGCCTTAAAAGTTCATTCTATCTTATAATTACAATCATGAAAAATAAAATAAAAAAATCCACATCACAATGAAAATATAATTCCAAGTCCAAAGCACGTCCAGCCTTGTTGGTGAGCCTTTCCTGAGGTGCAACATCATCACAATGGACAACTATCATCTTTTGTTGGGTCATCATCCATGGAAATATGCGGGCAACGGGCAAAACATACACCTTTAAAAAGGATGGTGAGAAGGTAATTTTCTATCCTATGAATGACAATAATCCAATCAAGCTTACTTTTCTCTCGGGTCACAATCTCACAAGAAGCTTAAGAAACAGGACATTCATATTAGCGCCATGGGAGCCCAATGAGTATGTCATGGATCTCCACAAGGATTCTATCTTCAACAAGGATCCACAAAGTTCATGATCTAAAGTAGATGGAATTTTGAATGAGGGACTGATCATCAACAAAGAGCGAAGTGTCCAAAGAGAAGAACATGGATGATTATACCAATGGTTGGATTAGTGATATATCTACCGCTTCATGTGTAGTCATGACAACTAAGAGCTAAACGAAAAGACCAACTATCGAATTCATGAAATCTAACAAGGATAGCTCGCAACAACACAATGCAATTATGTGATCAAGTTGAAAGTAAATAGACAATCTTTTTCCATCAAAGCTGATGAAACAAGGAAGATTACATCACGGTCTTGGTATCGATCCCTAGTGGGGGTAGCTAACAGTGAAGTGTGAACTGACAGTGGGGTGTACTAAACAAGCTAACAAAAAAAAAAAAAAAAGATTACACCACAACCTCAACCATCCAAAAAAAGTATGCTACAAATGGGTGTTGCATGATTCAAACTAAAGGCCTAGTTTTCTCGAACCCAAGTATGATAAGGACATCCAAGCCATCCACAATTAGTAGAACTGACCTGATCCAACAGAGGCCCACAAACGTAGCCAATCAGTTGTCAAGATCGACTGGATGGAACGGAGCAACAAATGGCCCTCATTCCTCTATCAAATATGCAAATCAAGGCTGCGCCAAGTCAAACCGAAAAGCATGAACCACAAATAGTTTCTCCACTTCTACTGGTTGCATCTCTAGATGAGCAGTTGGAATATTAAGTGGTTGACCTGCTAAAATGTGAAAATTCCATTTCTGCGCCCATTATTTAGAGGTATTTCTGTGCCCATAAAACATGTTCGTATCACAAATGTCACCTGAAATTTCCTCTCCATGAACTTAAGAACCACTCCCAAAATGATTTTTCCTTGGTATTTTTAGTAGTACTTTTAGTCTTTTGATTGGTGTTTTCCATAAGAAATTATAACAAGTTTTATATAAATACAGCCAACTTTTTTTTCTTCTATTAAGGAGTGGACGAGGGTGAGGAGATTTCGACCATTGTTTACCTCCTGAGACTCACCACTAGACCAATCCAAGCCATTGTAATGCCTTGGTGCGTCTTCCATTGGATGCCCTTTCGCAGGCAATTCACATCTCTATATGTTGGGGCCCCACATATCATGCTCTGCATTTAAAACTCCTTTAAAAAAAAAGAAAAAGAAAAAGAAAAAAAAAAAAAAAAAAAAGATACTATGTACATCAAAGTGTTGCACATTGAAATTAAGAGTTGCAATGGGACAGGGTTGGCACTAGCTCAACCATAACAGGTTCAAAAGACCTTGGCCCTGGCCCTATAAGGAAAATGGTTAGTGATTGAAGGCTTTTGACAGGCCCAATTTGAGAATATTTTTTTTATTTTTTTTATTTTTTTGGGTATATTCTCCATACACCATAAATCCGGGGTATATACAGTTTTGATCCTTCAAAGACTCAAATCTAATAATTATATTTAAACCACACAGACATCAATAGGCAACCATAAACAATTGTATTTTAACCATTATAATGGCAGCTGCCAACAGATCAGGTTGCCCGAATGGAAACAAAATCTGTATGAACATTTTTCCTAAGAGATCACAAGACTGAAGCTTTGTTTATTTGATTTAATATGGGAACCAATCCTTAAAGATAGTATGATCCACCTCTAACCATTATGATTCATATAACAAATGAAAATATTTGCACCCTTTACCATTACACTTTCGGCACAAAACACCATATTTGAATCAATGATCCAACATTTAATCCCAACTACCAAGGTCTAATTAATGACTGTCCAAATGATGCCTCTGATGCTTATTATATAATCTTCATATTTACATCACCCACTATGACATATTACATGCAGGAATTACAGGGTTCAGATGCCTGGCATAGTGGCATCTCCAGATGCTTTCAGTGATTCAGAATGCTGATTGATGGTCCCCATTGAGTGGCCAAAAATCTTATCAGATCATATTGCCCTCTGTTAGCAGGCCACTGATCTCAGGGTAATTACCATTAGGTATACAGGATTTTTGGAAAATCCTCCATACATGGTAGACTCATCAGATCAATAGTTTAGAAACACAGGGCCGGCTTACACAGACCACGCACCAAGACACCACGTATCCTGATGCATCAGGGCCCTATAGTTACTCTAACACAGATAATATAGCATACCTGCACAAAGCTCTCTATTTTCGGAGCCATGCTGCCAGCAATACATTTCTCAGCCTTCTCTTAAAGATGATGAGAAGGGCAGAGCCCACCAATGGCCAGGTTGTTACGATGGCAATGTATGCAAGCAACCACATCGATCGCCCGTTCTGTCGAGTGAGCTGATGCAAGCATTTTCTCACAGGGGCAATAATATCATGAAGATCCTTACCTTCACGATCAAACTGTGAATTTTGATTTGAAGAGTGGGTAGTGTCATGCACAGTAACTTCGTTCACTTGTGTTGTTGTGTCTTCCCTTCGGTCTGTTTTTGCAATTGTGTCCTTCGTTGTCTGATCCTGAATTATCTGGTCACCAGATAAGCCCACCGTGGCTTCCTCATTTATCTGGTCATTGTCCAATGCCATCACCATTCCATCTTCCATCACATTTACATACGGGCTTTTATCGATCAATGATTCCAGAGAGGAATACACGCCAGAAGTCTGCATCTGCAGTGCAAGGTAATGAATGTGAGCGGCATATGTTGGAAAATCAAACCCAATTTGTTGCTTCAAGATTGTTATTACTATTTTTTTTAATAGTGTTAAAGCATCTATTAGAAAGTTCCTTAGGATGTTGCATAGTTGATGTCAGTTCATAAAAGTGCAGGCCCATGGTTTAGAGATGCAGACAGTTCATCTGATAAGTCGACCATGGATGGACCACACCCCGAAATCTCCTAGAATCGAAGATCCTAGTCGTGTAATCTTTGGTCTTCATGCAGCTGTGAAAATCTTCTGTATTTCTTTCTTAACAATCTACTGTATGCCACAGATTGAAGTTTTCTTTTATCTTTCTTTCTTTCTTTCTTTCTTTTTTCCATCAAGATACATGCATTGTTTGGCCCATCATATCAACAGTCGGGATGATCAAACTATGGGCCCCACCTGTACAAATTACAGACTAAAGGGTAGTCGGTCCATATCTATGGAACCAAACTTACAAAAGTTTTTAGAAGTAGCAGTCAGTCTGTAAAGTGTCGGCTTGTGCTTTAGCAAACTGTGTTGAGTTTTGAGAAACCTTGTTCAACTATAATAAAATTAGGTACACCCAATTTCAGATGCAAGTTGTTTCTATCGTCGAGCAGTGAACGGAGAGCTATATATAAATTTGGAATGTCATTTGTGGAACTCCGCTTGCCTAGAGATTGTAGGTAGTCTTAATTAGAAGATGCCTCTTCTCATCTAGAGATGGTAGTCTTATTTAGAAGATGCCTTTACTTGTCTAAGATAGTAGGGTCTTAATAACCAAGCATTCTAATATTAACAATTGTTTCTTCTGCACCAAAAAACAAAAACAAAAACAAAAACAAAAAAAGAAAGCAAGAAAGAAAGAAAATAGATCAATCTATGTAACTTTGTTCAAAGGTAACGCAAAATTTTATTAGCACCTATCAGAAAGAGAATATGCGTAGTCTATGTGGTGTGGACAACTGATGAGGACATCACGCGCACGCACGCCGCCCCCTACGCACGTACGTACGAAGAAGGGCCCCACCGTCGATCTGGCTTGATGACAACATTCAAGGAGGGCCTCCTAGTTAGAAGACGTAGTTTTGATTCAAAGAGTAGGCCCAATAGTCAAGAAAAGCCTATCATGAGATCTCATGATCGTAGCCCACTAATCAGATTGATTTTATATTTTAGGTTTTGCTTATTGTTATTATTTAGAACATCATGAACACTTTCGATTTCTTTGTTTGGTTTTTATTTTAATTTACTTCATCACCAAGTACGAGGTTGCACACATGGCGCAAGTTTAGGGGTATAGGATTTTCCCTATAAATAGGAACCCCTTGTAGTTCTTTTGATTCATTGAAGATTAATAAAAATTCTGCGTCTTCTTACTCTCTAAGTTGTGAAGCCTGATTGGGTGCAAAGCCCAACCTTTTCGAAGGGTTAACTACCGTGGTGCGAAGCCACGTTTATCCTCATCCGCCCTTCCATCTTATTTCATCCTTCCCACGACCATCTTCGCGCCTAATCCGTTTGTTTTGCAACTATTCATCCCTCCACAGCCAGTTTTCAGAATCTGGCCCTACAGGAGGACTGAAACTTCGACGGAGCACCACGCCCAGACCACAGCCCGGATCGACGTGAAATTTGGAGGTTTTGCAGCCCCAGCCTAGCCGACCAGGGCCAAGAAGCCGATTTTGGAAGGCGGGCCTCCATCACACGTGTGTCAGCCCTAGGGCACCGTCTGCACACGGGAGCTATTTCTGGGTTAGGTTTTTCTCTTATTTTCCTCTTTTCATCCCTAATTTTATAAATCCTAACCCTAGATTGCCCTAAATCCCTTATTTCTATCTCTTTCTCACCCTAAAGTTCCTTAATTTGAAATTGGTGAATTTCTTGGATTAGAGATTGATAGTCATGCATGTGTGGATGATTTCTATTTCCCTTTGAGTATTGTTTGGTTCATAATTTTTATTGATCCAGCCCTAACTTGTGTAGGCCTGAACCCACATAGATTCCCCTTAATTGAATATTTGGACTTGTGTGAGATGTGGAATTTGTGTAATTATTTATGAACTTTGTGATCTTAAATCTGAAATCTTGCGCATCATATCTGAATTTCATGTCCTGCATCAAATTTGGTATCAGAGCTTAGGGTTCTTATAGGGGAATACATTACATGTTTAAGGTTAGTTTGTTTAAGTCCATCATGCATTCAGTTCATCATACGTAACTTTTAGGAGTCCATAGTCCCTGATATTAGTTGCTGAAATTTATGTTAGTAGGAAGTTAATAATTTACATTGTTGTAACTTTCTGTTATTCCTTTATTTTGACAACTATATTGCTGGATTTTAGTAGCACTACGTAGTTTCCCTCATATATAATCTTATAGGATCATTTAGACCCATATAGTCATCGTAAAAAGTCCTTAGGTGGAGTTGCAAGTTGTACGCCCACACGTACGGGTCATGGTTTTGGCTAGAACCCTACACTAAACATGGAACAACTACTAGAGTCACTAAACAAGTTGTCCCAACAGATCGAGTCTTGGGGTAAACGCTTGGAACAAGACATAGATCAACGTTTTGACCAAATAGAGACCTCCCTCAGGACAAACCCCACCATTAGGGAAGATGGCCAATCTCAGGCAGGTGGCCACGAGGATAAACCAATTAATGGAGGTGGTCAAGGAATTAGTCATGGGCGTGCACCCGTACCCCTACCCCATGAGGGACATCAAGACCATTATTTTGAGGGAAACAACATGTGCGGTCTTGTGGCTGGAGAGAGTGCACCAGAGGCTAGTGTAGAATTACCTACTGAGGCCATTCCTGTAGTGGATGAGTTACGTGATGTCTTTCCTTATGATATACCAGACGAGTTTCCCCCTAGGAGGGATATAGAGCACACCAGAATATGGGACACCGTAATACCTACAGCCGAGTTTGCGTTTAATAGTTCTGTCGATAAGTCCATAGGTCTCAATCCTTATGAAGTCGTTACTGGTTATAAACCTGAGAAACCTATTGATCTTGTCCCTACGTCATTGTCCCATAGGCCGCCAGAGCCTGCAGAGTCTTTTGTGCACCACATTCATTCATGGCATCAAGAAATCAGGCAGAAGATCACTACTAGTAATGAATATTACAAATTTTCTGCAGACCAGCATAAATGTTTCACGGAATTCAATGTAAGGGACTCTGTGATGGTCCGCATCAGGCCCGAGCGGTATCCTCCAGGGGTCGTTCGTAAGTTACACGCGCGTAGCGCTGGACCCTTCAAAATTATAAAATGAAACGGTCTCAATGCGTGTGTGGCAAATCTTCCACCCTTCATGGGAATTAGTTCCACATTCAATGTGAAGGATCTAGTTGCATTTCAAGCGGTCATTGATGCATTGTCCGGCCTTTCGCCTAACCATCCTCATTCCCCAAACCATTCCCTTGATCCACGGTCCCCTCCCGACCCATCTTCTCCACCTCTACGTCCCATACCTACCCGTCCCGACCCATTTTTCTAGCCTCTACCTCCCATACCTACTATTCCCGACCCATTTTCCTAGCATCTACGTCCCATACCTACCCGTCCCGACCCATTTTCTCAACCTCTACCTCCTATACCTACCCTTCTTGACCCATTTTTCCAGCCTCTACGTCCCATACCTACCCGTCCCGACCCATTTTTCCAGCCTCTACGTCCCATACCTATCCGTCCCGACCCATTTTTCTAGCATCTACCTCACATACCTACTCTTCCCGACCTTTCTTCTCAGCCTCTACCTCCCATACCTAGCCTTCACACACCCAGAGAAGAAATAGAGGATATCTTGAACTATCAGATAGTTTCAACGTCGGACGGCGGGTCTCAGAAGTACTTGATTAAATGAAAGTCATGCCTAACTTCAGACAACACGTGGCTCACTGAGGAGCTTCAGAGACTTAATCCTGACATCCTGGAGCGATTCTGAAGTTTTATTTCGCCACTGGCGAAATCTTCGCAGGACATCACACGCGCGCACGCACGCCGCCCCCTACGCACGTACGTACGAAGAAGGGCCCCACCGTCAATCTGGCTCGATGACGACATCCAGGGAGGGCCTCCTAGTTAGAAGACGGAGTTTTGATTCAAAGAGTGGGCCTGATAGTCAAGAAAAGCCCATAATGAGATCTCATGATCGTGGCCCACTAGTCGGATTGATTTTATATTTTAGGTTTTGCTTATTGTTATTATTTAGAACATCATGAACGCTTTCGATTTCTTTTTTTGGTTTTTATTTTAGTTTACTTCATCGCCAAGTAAAAGGTTGCGCACATGGCGCGAGTTTAGGGGTATAGGATTTTCCCTATAAATAGGCACCCCTTGTAGTTCTTTTAATTCATTAAAGATTAATAAAAATTCTGTGTTTTCCTACTCTCTGAGTTGTGAAGCCTAATTGGGTGAGAAGCCCTCCCTTTTCGAATGGTTAACTACCATGGTGCGAAGCCACGTTTATCCTCATCCGCCCCTCCATCTTATTTCATCCTTCCCACAACTATCTTCGTGCCCAATCTGTTTGTTTGGCAGTTGTTTATCCCTCTACAGCCAGTTTTCAGAATCTGGCCCTACAGAAGAGCTGAAACTTTGATAAAGCACCACGCCCAGACCACAACCCGGATCAACGTGAAATTTAAAGGTTTTACAACCCCAGCCTAGCCGACCAGGGCCAAGAAGCCGATTTTGGAAGGCGGGCCTCCATCGCACGTGCGTCAACCCCGGGGCATGTCCGCACACGAGAGCTATTTCTGGGTCAGATTTTTCTCTTGTTTTCCTCTTTTCATCCCTAATTTTATAAACTCTAACCCTAGATTGCCCTAAATCCTCTGTTTCTATCTCTTTTCTCACCTTAAGGTTCCTTAATTTGAAATTTGTGAATTTCTTGAAATAGGGATTGATTGTCATGCATGTGTGGATGATTTCTATTTCCCTTTGAGTATTGTTTGGTTCATAATTTTTATTGATCCAGCCCTAACGTGTGTAGGCTTGGACCCACATAGATTCCCCTTAATTGAATATTTGAACTTTTGTGTGGGATGTGGAATTTGTGTAATTGTTTATGAACTATGTGATCTTAAATCTGAAATCTTGCACATCATATCTGAATTTCATGTCTTGCATCAACAACCCTTCTGAAATTGTACCGTCCCAACATGTGCCCGTATTAGCATGACACCATCCCATCTAAGAAACTTATTTGTTATGTTTAATTAGTTGGGATAAGGTTTTGATGATGATTTGTTATATTTAATTATTTTTATTCTGTAATTTTTGGGATACTTTTCTACTATTTAGATTCTTTGGTATGACTATTATTTCTTGTATATTTTTACATAGAAATAATTACAGTATAGTATTACAAAATAATATGCTATTATTTTAATCTGTATGGAGTGTGTCACCAAATTTAACTTTTAACCATAGCTTTTAAAACTTGAAAACTTGACTTGATTAAAATGTTTGTCGAGACTAGTAACTCGGTCGAGATATTGAGTCTGGAGTGTCAAAACTTGGTAATTTTTAATAATATACAAATATAAACATGATTGATCTTGGTGAGTCGAGTTGGTTTTGGCGAGCATTTTCGAGTTTTCTGAGTCAAGTCGACTCGCCCCAAGCTTTTAATAAGTCTTAACTAAATCTGAGTTGATTTTATTTTATTTTATTTTTATTTTAAAATTTTTTTTTTTTTTCCGACTCTCCATGAAATATGATCGTATCAAGTCAACTCAGCTGATTCTGTTTTTAACAGCTTTTAATAGTTGACACACATCTGTAGACATGTTACATAGACAAAACAAAGACACCAGAATGGAAAACCATGTTGCAAAAAAAAGCTAGTTACAGAAATTCCATATTTAGCAATAGAGTCTGCAACCTCATTGCCATCACTCAACATGATTGAACAAAATACGGAAAAATCCCCCAAGTCATGTATTTCCTCTGAAGTATCATCACCAAGCCTTCAAAGGATTGGGCTCTAACCAATCTTACAATGAATAAAGTTGAGCAAATCAAGCTACTAAAGAGCTGGAAGGTAACCAAGAGCACAAACCTTTGCGAAGTGACAATCATTAAATGCAGTGGCCCTGAATGGAAATTTTATACCACAGTAGCATTATCAATTTATCAACCACAGAAATTGAAGAGAGAATCTATGTTGGCCACTATTGAGAGTACATACTCAAATCACTCACTAAAAGACTATTGTAGAAATAGAATAATTCTGATGATGAGTGACAATATCAGCTTGATCTGTCAGCAACAGACCCATACTTTCACATAAATAAAAAGGTCCACAGCAAAGAAACGATCACATGTGGTTCTATAGTGACAATTAGGTAATATTTTCACATAAGTGAAAGGTCATCAGTAAAAATAATCTTCAGAAGGACTTGGTTGATGTTGGAAAGATAAACGAGAAGGAAGTATGATACAAGTGACTCGCACCATATTTTATGGTGCACATTAGTTGTGTAGGGTCATTTATTAAAGGAAGACCCAATTGCACACATTCCCACCGCCCATGTAGCTAATTGTTAACATTTTGCCAATCTACCATTTAAAAGCCAGCCTTAAATTGCTAGAAAGGATAAGACAACGACATTGATGATACACGTTTATGCATGTAGGTAGTGCATATGCATATGCATGTGCTACATATACACACACATACACACAGTCCTTTTTATTTTTATTTTTTGCTCTGGCCCATGTTCCCTGTAGTCGTATTCTTTGATTTTCTAGCTGCATATAGTTTGATTGATTGATGATGATGACGACAATTCTAAAAAATGATAACAATATAAACAGAAACAGCAGTGACAATAATAATTAATATCAAACTAATTTTATTTTTGTTTAATAATTAATCATTATTATTGTTTTTAGGAAGAACGGAGTCATAAGCAACACCTTTCTTTGTCTGTGCATGAAAGGGCTAGAGTGGAGTACACTGAGGAATTCATCAACAGCTCTCACCCACCTGCAAAGATGAGAGTAAAATAAACCACATTTACTACATAGAGAAAGACATACAAGTTATGAGGCCCAGTTTGGTATGTTATGGATCACAGATGAAAAGTCCAAGGGCTCAAACTGAATGGACCCATTCATTTTCAGTGGGCACCTATGAGATAAATACCATGTCCCACCATACCAGCCGATGGGAGCTCCACAAACTGCCTTCATATGGTAGCCCAAGGACTAGCATCCTTTTCTCTTCAACTAATATCTTGCCAATATGAACACAGATTCATATTAGCACTTGATATGGATGTTAGATACGACAACTCCGCTTGAAAAACTGACATGGCATGCATGCATCTCCATGAATATATGCATGAAAGTGAGGAGGCACATAGTGAACCTACATACATCTCTATACATGTCTACAAATATATGAATGAAATGAATAAGTGCATGTATTTATGTATGTATAAACACGCGAGCGCGCACAAGAAAACGTAAAAGAAATTTATCATCTTGAAAAGATCAAAATATGAAAACGGGTGGTGCAAATGGAAAGAAAACATCTATTGTGTATGAGAGTAAATTCATGCTCTCTCAAAAATATTGGCTTGAGCAAATCATTCAAAAATACCCAATGACATGAGGTAAGTGCAATGATAAAATATTCAATGCCTGGTTTAGTTTGCACATCCACGATGTAAGGCCGATGTAATCTTCAAAAAAAAAAAAATCATAATAATAATAATAATAATAACATGGAAATTTCACAATACAAGTGCCCAGTGATATGAGGTTAGTGCAATAATAAAATATTCAATGCCTAGTTCAGTTTGCACATCTGTGATGATGAGGCTTAAAATGATGGAATCTTCATGTTGGACCATGATGATCCCATGGGTAGACCATGATGATCTCACGTGTGGTTGCTCATTATTATTGGGCCGAGACGTGTGTTAAAATAGAATTTAGAACTATGCGCTTTGCTTATGTAATAAGTAATAACTTCGTATAGGAGGTATTTTTGTACTTTTGCTTTTATTGTTGGTGTCTATGTGTGTGGGCTTGTGTATGGCCCTGCTAGGCCCGTGAGTTGTCAGCCTTTAGTTCTTGGTTTTTAAGGCTTTAGTAGTTTATTTCTTATTTCCTTATTTGCCCTCTATTCTCTATATAGTCTCACTTTTGTCTTAAGGGCATATATGTAATTGTACCACTTATCATAAACAAGGGTCGGACAACCGAACCTAGGCAACACTCTTTTTCTTCTCTCAAAATTTTTTTTCCTTCTCTTTTCCTTCTCTCAATTTTTTCTTCTTCTTTGATATGGTATTAGAGCAAGGAAAGTGATGGGGACATCTCGCGCACACGCACGCCCCCCCTTACACATGTACACAAGGAGGAGGGCTCCACCTTCGATCTGGATCAATGACGACATCCATGGATGGCCTCCTAGTTAGAGGACTGTGTTTTGGTTCCTTGGAGTGGACTCGATCGTCATGTGAATCCCACCATTGGATCTCATAATCGTGGCCCACTACTCTAGATGATCCAGTACTTTGAGTTTTGCTTATTATTGTTATTAGGAATATCATGGATGGTTTAGATTGCTTTGATTAGTTATTATTTTTGTTACTTCGTCTCTAAGTAATAGGGTGCACACATGACGCGGCTTTTGGGGTATAGGTTTTTCTTACAAATAGGCAACCCCTTGTAGTTTTTTTTTTTTTTTTTCCATTGAAGATGATTAATAAAATTCTGCGCATTCTTTCTTCTCTAATTCTCTGAGTTGTGGAAATCTAATTGGGTGCGAAACCCTCCCTTCTTCCAAGGGCTAACTACCATGGTGCGAAGCCACACCCATCCCGAATCACCTTCATCTCCTACCCTCCATATTCCTCATCTCCTACAGTCATCCCCTCATCAAATCCACCCACGTTTGCAGCTAATATTTCCCCTACTACAAATTTTCAGAATTTGGCCCTGCAAGAGGGCTGAAACTTCAGTGGAGCACCGTGTTCAAACCGATCATCCGTTTGGCCTGAAATTTGGAGGGAAGGTGGCCCATCCCTTGCCGACCATGCCCTAGTTGGCCAATTCCAGATTCGTGGGCCTGACACACGTGCGGGCTGCCATCCACGCACGTGCGTTAGGCCGGTTTGTTGTCCACACGTGCGGGCTGATCACAGGTTCCCTCTCATCTTTATTTCACTCCTCTTTCGCCTTGTTTCCATAACCCTAACCCTAGATCATCTAAAATCCCCAAGTTCTATTCCACTTTTGAAACCGTAGGTTTTCTCAAATTGAAACATGAGAATCCCTTAGATTGGGAAATAATCATTTGCATGTGTGAATGAATCTACTATCCTTTGAGCATTGTTTGGTCTATAATTTTTAATTGATTCAGCCCTAACATGTGTAGGCATGGACCCTCGTAGATTCCCCTAACTGAATGCTTGACTTTATGTGAGATATGGAATTATTGTGATTGTTTCTAAATTATTATGATCTAAAGCCTGAAATCTTGCACATCGTATCTAATTTTCATGTCCTGCATTAGAAAGCTACAATAAGATGGTTTGCATCATCTAGGGTTTGCTGGAATTTTCTTTTAGGGCAGATTTTTTTTTTTTTTTAAATTTTTTTTTTCCAGCTAGGATTTGCTAGAATTTCCTATTAGTACAAATTTTTTGGGTACTTCCAATGAATAATTAGGATTCATTTTCAATCGAAGATTCTGTAGTCACAGGTTTCGTCGTTCCCATAGCTTCTCCATTAATGGCTAGGCCTGAACTCTGCAATGGAGCTCCTCAATTCAAGTTCGTTCCCAAGTCAATCTCCTCAGTCTCTATTGACTCGAGGCTCTTTATTATTGGTATTTTTCCTATGAACCGTATTCATCTAATTATGGAAGAATCAGCATTGATGCTTTATCACACTACCCTAAGTTCTAGCAACCTGTTCGAGGACAATAATCAGGTCATTAAGCCCATTTTTAGTCTTTCTATTGGCACAAGATCCCCTTGCTTTTAAGGTCAGGTTTGGACATTCGTTGGATTCTTTTTAGCACATTTGTTCTTGTGATTGCTAGTTATAGAATTGATTTGGTATTCTCCTAATTACTTGAAATCATATATGGCTAAGATCCCACAACGCCATAATGGAGCAGTTAGTTGTTCATTTTGAAAACCTTCACTTGCAAATTATAACGCATAAACTGATGTCTGGCAATTGTCTAGAATATATACATGTTAGTATATCAGAACCCCCTAGAATTGATCCCTCAAATGTTGATTGGAAATCAAACAATTTGTTGGTTATGTCCTAGCTATTAAACTCTATGGAATTATAAGCTAGTAAAGATCTGTATTTTGATATCCACTGGAGGAGAGATTTGGTTGACGGCCTATGAATTGTATGCTGGTCAAAACAATATGGCCCGCATTTATAAAATTTAGTCATTTAAGATAGGGAGAGAGATCGATGTTTGATTATTATGCCAAGATGCATGGTTTGTGGCAGGAATTATGTATTCTATAGATGCAAAGGCATACGAAAGAAATATGAAGAAGAAATGATCTTTGAGTTATTGGCACGTCTTAATACTGAATTTGAACCTGTTCATGCTCAAATTCTTGGATCACCGTCTTCACTATCACTCAACAATGTGTATGCCTTACTATGATGAGAAGCATTAGACAACTATGGGATCACCTGTAGTCGAGAAATCAACTTTAGTGACAGGATTCAGAAACTTTGATAATACCGGTGTTGGACATGGACAAGGTACATCTTGTTCTTTTTCTTCGTTTACTCCAAATCCACATTTAGGTCTTGTGAAATTAGCAGATGGTGCTCGATACCTATTGGAGGAAAGGGTATTGTTTTTATTTCTCCATCGTTCTGATTGACCTTTGTCTTGTTGGTTCCTAACATCGCGTCTAATTTGTTGGCACTTAGTAAGGTTATGAAGAAACTGAATTGTAGTATAATATCCTGATCATTGTGTCTTTTAGGAACTGAGGAAGAAGAAGTTGTTTGGTGGTGGACATGAGAATGATGGATTATACGTTCTTCATTTAAACACTTCAAGTCATATTACTGAGTGTCTTAGTGTCAAGAAGGAAGAGCTTTATATTTGTCATTGTAGGTTTGATCATCCCTCAAGCCTTGTCTTACAGTCTTTATTAACTGCATTAGTTGAATCTAGTGTCAACAACTTATAGTGTGAGGCTTGTGTTCTAGCCAAACACCATAAGTCTATTTTATCCTCCTATAGAAAAACTATCCAGCAGAATATTTTTTTTTCTTTTGTTCATTCAGATATACAGGGTCCAAATCCCTTTGTTGCCAACGGATTTAAATATTTTGTTTAGTTTATTGATCATGCTTTTTGTATGTCATGGATTTATTTGATGAAAACTAGCGATGAGGTTAGCTCAATTTTTAAAGTGTTTCATAGCTTGGTCAAAAATCAATTTAATGTGAATATTGGTCCTCTTCATATAGATAATACAAAGGAATATCCTCCCCATAATATGATATCTTATCTTTAACAGCATGGTATTGATTCTCAAACCATGTGTGCATATACCCTACAATTAAATGGAACTGCTGAAAGAAAGAATAGACATCTTTTAGAAGTTACTTGTACTCTTCTTATTTGTGTATCTATTCCTAAATCGTTTTTGGTTAGATGTTGTTCTTACAGCCTGCTAATCGTCTACCCATTCAATATTTTTCGGCATTCTACACTATCTATAGAATTCTATTGGGAGTCTTTGGGTGTCTAATATGTCTATAACACTAATCCTCATAGAAATAAACTGTCTAATCGAGCTGTCAAGTGTATTTTCTTGGTATATTCGTCTTCACAAAAGGAATATAAATATTTTGATCCAATTACAAAAATGTGTTGTCTCTATAGATGTTAAATTTGTTGAAGACACTTCATACTTTCCTGATGGACAAGGGGAGCACAACTCTACGGTTCTTCATGTTCCTATACTTGAGTCTGATCAAATAGTGTCCATCTTTTCTAAACCTGATAATGCTAGAGATAAGGGTGACTCTGATTCCACCAAGTCCAACTTAAAGGTATGTGAAAGGACTGTTCGCACTCCTATTATCTCTCATGATACCACGTAGCATGCTCCTCTACCGACAAATACTATCTTCCTACTTGTTTGCCTATTTATATTGATCCATATTTAGACTCTTCCTTGGATTTACCTTTTTCTGTTAGAATAGCAAAAAGACAGTGTATTTCTCATCCCATTCAACATTTTGTTTCCAATCACTCCATCTCCTCAGCACGTGTCCTTTCTTACAACTTTTGAGTGTTCTTCCACCACAATTCCTAAAAATCTTAAGGAATCTCTTATTTCTCTTCTGTGGTGTTAAGCTATGGAGGAGGAGATGGTAGCTATTAAAAAGAATCATAAATGAGAGATTACTGAGTTACCAGCTTGGAAGAATCCCATAAGTTGTTGGGTGTAATCTCTCCAATGTAATCCTGATGCTAGTATGGCTCGACAAAAAAGCCCACCTTGTGGCTAAAGGTTTATATAGACTTTTGGTGAGGATTACTCTGAGACTTTGCTTCTGTTCCTAAGATGAACTCTGTACGGGTGATTATTTCTCTTATTGCCAATCTGCGTTGGCCCCTACATCAATTAGACATTAAGAATGCTTTTATAATTGGTGATTTGACTGAGGAGATCTATATGTGTCCTCGTCGATTTACTTGAAAGGGGGAGAACTAGATCCAATACAAGGTTGTAAGGTGGTGATCTTTATCCTCGCAAATTCCAAGATTCCATGGACTGCTGTCACATGGTAGGTCACATAAACATTCCTGATTCATCCTTCCAGCACTTCCAAAGTTTCCGGAGATCACTTGATCAGCAGAATACCCTTGAATCTTACCCATTAAAAGACATTGAACCCTCTCTTGGCTTCTAACCATCAGATGATTCTTCCAATCGAACATTTCAGCAAACCTTCCTCCTTGCATTGATTAGTCGACTTATATGGAATTCCTAAACTGAACCAGGGTTCAGAATGATGCTGCACCAGGGATTCCAAAGAGTATGTCTCACCTTCTTATGATCCATTTGCATTCTTCCTCAACCTCTATCTTGTTATCGTATGGCTCTCCAACAATGTTTTTCTAGAGCAATTTCCTTCTCCCCAAAATTAATTGGTTCTTGAACACCTTCACAGCTTAATTTCATCATTTTGAAGAATAAAAAGTAGCTAGCAATTTGCAGCTACTACTGAGAATGGATAAAAATCTACCATAATCTGTTTGCAGTTATCCCTTCAAAGAATGCCAGATGTCCTCCATGAGTTGTAGTCGCCAAAACGACATTTTTGTTTGCCCTATACAAGAAAAAATTTATCAGTTCTGACTGATACTCTGAACTAGAATTTATTTTTATTTTTATTTTTGAAACAGCAAAGTTCATTATATAAAAAAGGGAATTTTACAAAATAGTACCTCATTAGTATGATATTTACATCCCAGTAACTTTTTAAATTAAGTTTTCATAAAGCTACCTCATTAAAAAATTTATTATCAAACAGACAGGTACCTTCCATTAGTTTTCTCTCACTTCCATTAGTTTAAACTATGATTTTTTTTTTTTTTCCAAAAATGACAAAAATGCCGATCAATTTGCTTAACAAGAATTAAATAGATACCCACATGTGAATTTATTAATGAGATGTCATTATAATTTTATTTTATTTTTAAATCTTTAAAATAGAAAAGAGTTTTTCTCTGGATGCCCATTGCATTGTAGTAGGGATGTGACCACTGGTGGGTGCTCCATGGTACCCACCATGACTTGTGTGTTTTATCTACGCTGTCCATCCATTTTTCCATATCATTTTCGCGCATGAGCCCAAAAATGAGGCAGATCCCAATCACAAGTGGACCACGCCATCGTAAACAGTGGTGATTGAACGCCCACCATTAAAAAATTCCTAGGGCCCACTGTAATGCCCACCATAATGTTCATTTTCCATCAACCTGTTGATAAGGTCACACCAACCAAAATGAAGGGGAAAAACAAATATCAGCTTGATCCAAAAGTTTTGTAGCCCACAAGAAGTTTTTAATGGTGGGTGTCCGTCACCACTGCTTCCTATAGTGTGGTCCACCTAATATTTGGATCTGCCTCATTTTTGGGTTCATTCTCTCAAATTATTTGAAAAATAGATGGACGGCAAGGATATAGCACATACATAATAGTGGGTCTCATGGAGCACCAATACGTTCCTACTGCTAGCAATTGGCATCCAGAAACTTTTTGGTGGCCATTTTTGTCATTTTCTGAAAATTTATGATGGAAGTTGGAGAAAACTAACAGAAGGTACCCATTTGAGAATAACTTGATTAATGAGGTAGTTTATTGAAAACATAACTTAAAAAGATACCGGGATGTAAATACCATATTAATGAGGTCCTATTTTGTAAAATTCCCTATAAAAAAACAAAGTATAACATAAACAGAAAACTGAACATGATAAAATGGCAGCACAATGGCAGCACCTGCACTCATCCCAAGGAATGGCTTCCTTTGTACAGAGTGGGTCATCCAAAGCGCTGATACAGAGGAGAGGTACTGATACATTAGCCACGAAACTAGCACTGCTACAATGCCGGTAGTATGTATCTACAGTCTGAGCAAGCACAGTCCATTTTCAGTCAAGTCCACGAAAAAGCAAACAAGTGATAAGGCCAAACATTGATACCTCGAACTTTCCAACAAGACAAGTAGCATATTGGTCAAAGTCTCGAACAGAGCGCGACTGTTATAACACCAGAAGAACGTAAAGACGGATCAAATTGGTCAGAAGATGTGAATCTGGATATCATACCAAATTCCAATGGCTGATGAATAAAACCATTTTCTAAATTAAGCGTGGGAAGCAAAATGCAAATTTTGTCAATTTTATAAGATGTCATGTATAAAATTTGCAGTCTGCTTCTCCTCTAACTAGTAAGTCTTCCCCCACATTTGATGTGTTTCGCAGTATCTATTAACACTTTAACCAAAGTCTGGAAAGCAGAGAAGGAAGAAAACCTTTTGAATGCCTTCCCAATCAGCAAGACGAGAATAGATAGGCTCATGTCTGCAATAAAAGTTAAAGATTTTGTCAATGCACAACCATTAATGAGGTTAAGAACTAGAGTTGAATATATAGAAATGTTAAACCCAATTATACAAATGTGGAAAAAGACGCCATGAGTGTCATATAAGTTGAAATCACACCCTCCAAGTTAACCATATATTTATGCCCAAAATATCAGGTAAAGGGTTAGGAAATGCATACAATTGAGCAAAACCTTGAAGACCAATTGTGAGAATTCTGCCATAAAGCTTTTGGACAAGCTTGCGGTTTATGAACCGGTCACAAACCTGCAAATAAGGCATAAAAGCTTAATACTGAAGAATCTAACCACCACTAGCTTTGAAAATCTTCTGAACAGTATGAAAATTGCAACAGGATTTTTTTTTTTTTTTTGGAAAATAAAAACAGTAAGAGAAGCTGATTTGATTGTAGTTCCAAATGAAATTTAAAATCAGATTAACCAAAATTGTCCAAAGCGAATTCATAAGTTCAGGAACATCCAAGGTAGATCAATTGCAGATCTTTTCCCCCACCCACCAAAATGGGTTATAAAATATGAATTCTAGGGTGGTAGGATAGGTTGCGACCCAAAAACCTCCATTGAAGCATGGTGGCCCACGTGATGGTAGGATGGGTTGCATTGAATGCCATACACACACCACAATAGGCCCCACATAGGAAAATGTTGTAGAACAGTCCTATCCTGCAACAATGTACAGGAACCAACCTCTTAAAAAAAATTGAAATAATCCTTAAAGAAACCATAAATCTTCATCTGAAATTAAAAAGAACTCATTAAGAGATTTAAGGGGCAAGAACGTACCTCTATAAATCTTGAGAAATATTCAATCAATCAAAAAACTAAATTTTTGAGCTTCATAAACGTACGGACGTGAAAAGGGAAATTTGATTTTTTATTTATTTATTTATTTTATTTTTTTAATTTCTGGTTCCTTCGTTTAGGCTCCAATGCTCTTGAAAAGACAGCAAATGGGCCTTCTTATAGGGCTGTTTGATCAGCCAAAATCTCCTCTTAAATGGTTTTGTGGATTTCTAGAATCAAAAAGTGATTTTGGGGGCCATAGGTGAAGTTGCGGTAGAGAGTTTAGGTCTTGAAGTTGAAGGGGAAGGTCTTTACAATGGAAAGTCTTCTTTTTTTTTTTATATAAAACTAGGCTTTGTATTTGTTTTACACCATTTAAATATGCTCATGACTCTTCAGTTATATACTTGTTATACCTGTAAAGATAGTTACAGTTGCCTGATAGCTGTGATTCTAGAAATATAATCTATCCACAGTAGGAGACCCACAATTTGAATGGTCTGGATAGAGGTACTTTACTGCTACATATGAGGAAGATGAGTCACCACCATCTTTCGATTGGTGCTCAACTAACACAAACATGTCGAGCCAAAATCTTAAAATTTTGGAGCTTTAACTGCTAGGTAGCCTACATCCGCTACACATTACATGCCATGTACCATACATTATGATACAAATAGCATACACAGCATGACGATTGCGCTATTTGATTGTGTTACAAAGCACTGTGATACAGGACACATGATTTAATCATAGCATGCAACATGGAGATTATGAAAGAGTTCATAAAGTAATTCAATTAACAAAAGATGCTAACCCACCACGTAATTAAGAGTAATTAATAGGAAATAAAATCTGATTTAACCTAAATCACATGCCCACATGCTAAAAAATCACATAAATCAATTAAAATTAGGCCCGATGGAAGGATAGAACTTCTAATTTAGCATAGGCACATTCCACACTCAAGGGACTAACTAGTAGGTGCTATGATTAGGGTTAGGAAGGGAAAATCTGAAATTTGGGAAATTAGGGTTCACGGGAATTGAGAAGGGTTTTTTTAGAATTTGGGGAAAAGATGAAATTAGGAATAAATTGGGTGAATTGGTTAAGGAAATTGATGGATTTAGGTATTGGTTGAGGGTAATTAAACTTTTGGATGAAGGGAAGTTAGGGATTTTGGGGTCCTCGATGGTTAATTTCGGTTGGGGTTTTGAAGTTGGATGATGAAAAGTTGAAGAAAAAAGATTATTTGGATGGTTTTGGATAGGAAGGGAAGGAGAGAAATGAAGTTTTGGGGAAAATACATCTTTCGGATAGATAGGAAGAGAGAAGGAAGATGATAAATGAAAGCTTCACACCTCCGTTGAATGGGGAATGGAATCATACCATACCCAAGCTCCAAATCACAAGGAGTATTCTTCAAATCACATGAAGAAGAGAAAACACAACTCTCTTTTTTTTTTTTCTTTTTTTTTTTCAAAATAATGGCATTAGGGCTCCACACACCCCTTTTCTCTTTTATAGTTTCAGAAAACACCTTTTACAAAAAGGCGCTCTCAAATAAGATTCTCAACAAAAAGACGCTTAATAAATTAAAAATTGTTCCTAACTCCCTAACGTCAACACAAATATCAGTTATACCAAAAATAAAGAAACATGTAAATAATCTAAACAACTAAACTATTTCGTGTCCCATGTGAGTCCACAATCAAGATGTCCGATGATGATGATCCAACGTTCTGATCATCGTGTCCATCAAGCTCCTATATGCAGCCCACATCCATCTTCCTAGTGTGGGGTCTTTAAAGATGCACAAACATACACGTGGGTCTTCAACGTGCCTCGGAATGTGAATTGGACCAAGTGGAGCCCATGTAATGGTCGTCTAGCCATAAGGAGACTGGCTCAGCCCTCCTCCTCTGGTATGGTGCTCGAATGTCCTCATCACACTGCAGCCACGCTACCGTTATCCTACAATCGCTATTCAAAACACCGATGTTGAAAGAGACATGATTACACACTTAGAACTCAATATATTAAAAACAACAAGTATGCATGATAACTTGTGTGGGTATAGGATCCTAAACTATTGGCTTTTATGACAAAAGTGATGCAAGCATATCCAAAACGAGATCATACAGTATAATTCATAAATCATACAATGCAAGTTGAAAACAGATTTCCTCGAAGAAAAAGGAGTCTTGTGGTAAAAAATTTAATTTCCAACAAGGGGGGGGGGGTTAACAAAAATATAGTCTTCAAAGAAAAAGACCATAATACTTATAACTCATTTGCAATTAGCTACAAAAAATGCATTTAACTGCTTTAGGATCTAATTTATCATGGCCCGACTCCAACTAATCAACAAAACATACACACCTAACAACCTTAGGGGCAATGAGAACAATGGAATGCTTGGAATCAAAATTGCATGACGCACTAACTAATTAAGATAGTAAAGAGAATTTGATCAATCAAATAGCCTCTTGTCAAAACTATATCAATCCAAAATCTTCTTAAAACATTCATATGAATCAACAAGGCATGCATCACCTCAAGCAAAATGATGGTTTTTCCATTCTACGACACTGTTTTATTGTATAGGCACAAGACGTTTTATGCAAATTTCCATTTTCAGATAAATATCTTAAAAATAACAATGCAAATCAATTTATACTTCTACATGAAATATCTTTAAAATAACAATGCAAATCTTTCATATAAAAGTATGTATAAAAAATACTTTATACTTCTATATGAAATATCTTAAAAATAACAATGCCGCATTTGGATTAGTAACTAGAGAAAGTACTTCCACTCGAAGTAGAGGGGGGGGTGAGCAGTAGCAGTCAGGCGATGGACGAGATTGAGGAAATAGAAGGAGATGGTCAAGATCAACCATTAGATGTGGATGAAGTACCAGTGCAAGCAAATGATGAAGAAATAGAAGAAGATGAAGTATACATCGAAGAAGGAGACGACTCTGATGACGATGACGATGATAATGGTGGTGGCGATTAGATGCCACAATGGCAATTAGATCAATGTATATAGAATTAGTGTATTACTATAGAATTATTTAGTAGCCTATGTTAGTATGTTTATTTTTATATTTCATTATTTTGTAAGTTGTGCTTTTTTTTGTAAATTATATTTCTACATTAAGTTGTAAGTTGTAAATTGAAACTTGAAATTTCCATTTATCAATAAAATTTCTATGTTCGAAGTTTTTAATAATTAAATAGCTTGTTGATTATTTTGTTAAAATTTATGTAAATATAATATAAGAAATTAAATATATAACTTAATGAAACACTAAAAGTCTCAAACAAACCTGAAATAAGTAAAATAAGCTATCCAATTACTTGCGGAAGTTTTCTCCAATTTTTTAGAATTTTTACATTTTTTCAAATTTTCCCCCTTTTTTTTTTTTTAAATGCAATTGCATATGCCCACGGCACATGCATGTTGCACACAATCATTTATCCAATTTGACAACATTGTTTCAGATGGCAAAGATTTTCAAACTATCACTGGAGACATCGTTCATTACTTGGCTTCACTTGTGGTCCCATTGGCTAGTGATATTGTTCATCTCTTAAATATGAGTATGATGCTTTATTAAGAATATCACTCAGAATAAAGATTCCCCATCCACTCAGAAGTAACAAGATCAAGAGTTGGCATAAATCTATGTCAAAGAAAATATATTTGTGACTTGTTGGAAGAGACATGTATGTTGGGTCCCAAACCGGTTGATACACCAATGGACCCTTACCTTAAGCTAAAACCTGAAGAAGGAGAAGTGTTAGAAAACAATGGTATGTGTAGGAGACTTGTTGGCAAGCTAATTTATTTAACCATCACCAGGCCTGATATTGCATTCCCTGTTAGTGTGGTGAGCTAGTTCGTGCAAAATCAGACAATATCACATCTTGCAACGATTATGAGAATCCTCAGGTCTTTGAAATGTTCGCCAATGAAGGGTATTTTACACAGAGCTCATGGCCATCTCTAAGTAGCCAGTTATTCAGATGCAGATTATGCAGGGTCGAGATATGATAAAAGGTTGACTGTGGCTTACTGCACCTTCCTAGATGGTAATGTGGTTACTTAGAAAAGTAAGAAGTGGAATGTAGTTGCCAGATCAAGTGTTGAAGCTAGATACAGGGCAATGGCACATACAACTTGTGAACTTATATGATTAAAGTCTCTTCTCGAAGACTTAGGATTCGGAGTTCAAGTTCCAATGTCTTTCCACTATGACAATCAAGATACGATACATAATGCCAATAATCTAGTGTTTCATGAGATAACGAAACATATAGAGTTTGATTGTCATTTCACTCGGGACAAGATATCTTAAGGAGAGATCCACACACCTTATATTTCTTCCCACGATCAAGTTGCATATTTATTCACCAAGGCTCTTGGAAAATCTCAGTTCGACAAACTAATATCCAAGCTAGACATGCAAAACATCTATGCTCCAGCTTGAGGGGGAGTGTTAACGATAGTGGCTAGGAACCTATGACCCACTTACTTATTCTTGGGATGTCTTGTAAACATAGTTTTTGTATAGGGTATTTTCAGTATTTTTACTTCTATTTACTTAAGGGCACTTTTGTAATTTCATCCATTTATAAAATAATATAAGAGAAAAGTGGGAACGTGAACCCTGGCTCTTAATTCCCTTTTTTGAAGTTTCTTCTCTCCTTTTTTCTCTTCTTTTCATATTTTCTTCTACTTTTCTCTTTTCTATACCAACTTACATCAAATATTTTAATTTGGCTTTGCCTTTTAAAAATACTTGGATCAATTTAGAGCATTAGAGATAATTTGCTTTAGCTTTATAAAGGTTATTTGAACCCCTAGAAAATCATATGGATTTAAGAACCCACATCTTTAATCACCATTCATCTCCATTAGAAGAAATTAAATAAAATACCACAGTGCTTACACAAATGAGGGATGACTCTTCCAAATATAAGAATGCTCCACACAATGTACAGTGTACACACCACTCTTAATGAAACAATCAGCCCACACATTCCTACCAAAAATTAGAGGAGTGATGATCACGAACATAGCATTCACCCTCTCACACATGAACCATTCCAAAGGCCTCACACACACACACACACACACACACACACACACACAAAGAGGAAGAGGAGAAACTTCAACACAAGGGAGATATGAAGAGTAAAAGAAAAAGGAAAAAGCAAAATTTATGAGATGGAAAAGATAGAAGACAAGAACTTTGTGTAAACCATAAAGAAATCCGCTTTGACACGATGTAAAATTACGTAGAAGCAAAAAGAAATAGAAAAGAGAGAAAGAGAAACTGGAAAAAGGGAATAGAGAGAGGGTGAATTAGGGCTACATGCCCCTCCTCTCTTCCCTTATATCTTAAGTCAAAAAGGCAAATATCCCAAAAATGCACGTCACTAACCTAGAATATAACATGCATTATCTTAACTGTACCTAATAGACAAAGGGATACATGGACAAGACGAAACACCAGGTGGTTATTTCATTCATTCAGGTGGGCCATATAGCCCTATGGCTGACATCTACAATCATTAGCAGGGATAATTGTAACTACACGGTGAAGACAAAAAGAAAATCCAAATAAAAACCGTTGCCACTTGAAAAGGGTGGGGGTTACATGAGCATATGTTCAGCACTTTCAGTTTACCAAACTCACTCACCACAAGATCCCAGGGCGAGCATATAGATGCAGCCCCAGCAATAGGAGTATTCTCTCCATCCTCTCCAAGATACTTGACCTGAAATCAGTTATCCAGCTAAACAAGTGAGAAAATCGATGATCTCTATCTATGCGAAGTGCATGACAAAGCTTAGTGCACCAATTTCACATCAATAACTGGGCCACATATTAATCAGTTTCTTCGTAACAGATTGGCTCACAAAAACAAAGTGTTTGAGAAACAACAGATGATGATTCCAAAGAGCAATGGCAGGGAAATGCATCAGAATGTAATTGGTGCCCTGATAAGCCAGTTTGTAAATTTATGGCCCATGGTTTGGGGATCCTGACCGCCGATCCAAGGAACTTCAATGGATGGGTGATGACTAAAAAATCTCCACAGTCAAACAATTCTGACCCTCAGATCAGTAGCTCACAAACAAAAGGTTTGGGAGGGAACAAAACAAGGGTCCAAAACAAGAGGGATGGCAAGAATTGTCTGATCTGAAAAGTTTTAGAGGCATACCCCAACCGTGATGCGGCCCTTCGTACCAATTGTCTGGCTTGCCAAACATGGGCTCCACTAGTACAAAAGGGATGACCAGGGAACTTCATGTTTTGAACTTTGATAACCAGAACACTTCATATTCCTTACTACCAAATAATACATTGGAGGTTTTGATCCTAAAATCAAAATATATGACAAGTATTAGAGTTCAAAATAAACGTTTCACCAAATGATACAGTGGGAATTGAAAATTCAATTCCGCTTCCAAACCATCATAGTAATTCAAAAAAGAAATCTCTAAGGCCAAATTCTCTCTGCTCAGTTGAAATCAGTCTGAAAGACCAATTGAGTGATAAACACATAAGAACATGATTCTGACAAATTCACATGAGAAGCCCCATCTTACTGAACAAATATCTTGTGTGATGTTAAATGAAGCAAAGTATCGTGTAACTAGTTCAGAAACAAAACAAGCAAATTTCCACTGAAGTCCAAATCTCACATAGAATGGTGATGTTTTTAATCCAGAATTCAGGATCCATTAGTTGCCACACTAATCATTTATTAGTACAAGGTAACGAAGATTTCTGTAAGGTCAATATGGAGCCCAAGAGTCATTGATGCCTGATTTTTTCCAATGTGTCATGTTTTTTTATTTTCAGGACACCACTAGGACATGAATTTTTTCTTGACACTCAAGAGTCATTGATACCTGATGAGAACCAATAATAATAAAATCCCAAAAGTCTACCATTCCAAAGCAAGAGTTTAGAGTCTATGAGAAGAGCCATTTAATTGCCTATATTTGAAGCTAAAGTACACTGAACTGGTCCACTGGCTGTCTTTGTTTTCTGCATGTGTTTCCTGAGCAAGAAAACAAAAAAAAAAAAAAAAAGTGCAAGGATCTTGGATAGGGGATTCTGCATAACCGGATTAAATCTTAATACCAGAAACATACTCTCCACATCAGATTTTCTGGAGTATGTCACAGCTTTCCCCAATCACGTTTTAGGATGTCTTAAACATTCCAAAATCAGACTTCGTTGGAGAAAAGAGAAACTTTATGGGCAAAAATTGGATTGTCAGAACTTTTTGCTCAAGAGCCTTCAGTTTTTCATAATAGTCCTCGGATATCCACTATATCCAAAGTACATGTTGCTAAACTGGACTTCCTGTATTTCTTTTCTTGACCATTTATTATCAGGACACCAATGAAGGATTACGGTTGTCTCATCTAGGAGATTTTTTTGGACATAGTAATGACTCACTGGCCCATCAGATCAACAATAAAGATCAGTTGCAAAAACAATACGTGTATGTATCCCAAGGATGCGATACATAACGCGGTACCGATATTTCAAACACTAGCCTGACTAAGGATCGCATCGGTGAGGAGGTGAAGGCTCGAGCCACAAGCAACATGTTGACTGACGTGAAAGGGGTAAGTGGAGTGTCAATTACCATGTGCATGGCAGAAAAGGGGTCTTTGCATAAGAGTAATGGCTCCTCCTCAAGAGATATATTTCCCTTTCAACACCGACAATCTTCCACTTACTCTTTCGATCACCAGGCCCCATAGACTTTTAGAATGTTTTCAGCCAAGGTAGGTGTTAGTTAATTAATTGACCAGCCCTATACCCTAACACGGCACCAAATACGCCACCTCTCTTGTCCTTCTCACAACCAAAAGCTCACTTTTGTGATATTGACTTAGTGTCACTCATCACAAAAGGTTTAAAAAATAAAAATAAAAAATAAAAAAGAAAGAAAGGAAGGAAGGAAGGAAAAGTAAAAAGATTACAAGTATCAGTGCACAAAAGGGAAGGAACTCTGGTGTCTTACAATTTTACATGGATTACAAGTATTTGTATTTATGAAGACTTATGTTCTATACTGTTATGAACTAACAATAGAAATATATTCAATTTAACCACATAAACGCACTAATGTACCTAGGGCTGTGAGCAGGCAAGGCTCCAACCTGGCCAAGGTCTGTCCAAACCCAGCCCGGGCACATGGCGGGCCAAAAGAAAACAAGCCCAAGCCTGGCCATAATAATTATGCACAGTCGGAGCCCGAGTTAGCCGGAGCATAGCCACCCACTTTTGTGCAAGACCTGGTTTGTCCATTAAGCATGCCCCACCATGCATATTATTCGACAAAATGCCCTTGCAACCACAAACGGGCTGGTCCAACAGGCTCTTTAGACATGATACGAACCTAGGCCTGATTAATAAACGGGCTTAGGCCCAAGCCCAGGCTGAAGCGGGCCAAGCTCGAAAGCCTGACAGACCAGCCTGGTCCATTGACAGCCCTAGATGAACCAACATCGGGCTTGTCAGTGCAGCTGACTCAGACTCCGGCACAAATGTATCTTCGTCCAAGTTGCAAATTGTCTTAATGGAGTTCAGTTGTTTCACAATATTACCAGATTTATTCTATGTTTTCTATTCAGATCCATCAGATCATTAAAAGGATATGCAGCAGAAACCGTGGTCTTGACCAGAGCCATCAGCTAAATAAAGCTACGTGTCACTGTAACAGTACCTATGTTAAAGGAATTATTAGTTAAAGTTCAAGACAATAAAAATGCAGACTTTCCTTGGAGACCAAACTATGATTGGGTAAGGCCTGGGTCACAATGGACTCAATCATTATATCATCATGGAGGGACGAGGAACAAAATGGAAGCTTAATTATGCTGTAGAAAACCAGCCAGTTGTAGAGCAATTCTAGACACTGATTCCAGATCCCTGAGTGGGATTCCACCTATTGAACAATTTTTTTTTTCATAAAAAGAGTGAAAATTTATCACAATTCTGAGTTGAAATAATTACCATTGTACCAATTGTCAACAGACAGTTACCTTGTTTTAACCCTAGAGAAAGAAATTTATGTTACTGCATTTTGAAACTTCTGACTTAGAAAGGCATAGATCACTATCACACTAGCACTTCTCAAACAAGCTTCAGACCATTTCATTAATAATTCATGCCATTTGTCTCGAACAAAAAACATGCAACACTCGGTCATGGCAGTTTCTTCAGTACCAGAATATTAGCCCCAATGCTCGTCCCAACAGCAAATAGAGGAGCCTGTGGATATTCTTGATGAAGATGGTTAACAACTTTTCGTAAATCCTCTGTCCATCCAGCATTATAAAAGCGATCAGACTGCCCAAAATGAAAAATGGTAAGTTCTTAAACATATAAGAAAGAAAGCATCTTTTTTTATTAACAAACCTCAAAATTGACCAGGATAAAGTTATCCACATCTAGGAATTCCTTGTCGTGGAAAAATAACCTATTTTGACTGAAATTTCACTAGCAGGTTGGGTCACTTAAGGAGGCTCACTCTAGTGTGATACCATGTGCACAGAAATCCAATGTCTAGATTATCCTCACAAATGTTGGAAGTTGGAACATACTATACCAGGAAACATGTAAGTAGTTCATTAGTAAAAAACAGACCCAAAAACCTTTTTTACCTGGTTGCAACAAAGAAAAACCATCGGATATGTGAAATTCACAAGTAGACTTCTTCTTTTTTTTTTTTTTGACGGAAGATATTTTGTACAATTATCTCACAAAACATTGCAAGTCGCAAGCAGTCCACGAAAATCTTGATGAGAAGCAACAAATCAGCTTTAATGAGGAGCACCTCTTATGATCCCTTACTTTCTCATCGGATGGTGAGGAATTTACAGAGGACATCTTAAAGGTTCAGGATTTTAGTCAAACCTTCTAAGAAAGGCTGATGATTACACTGAAACAATATTGATGTACAACATAATGGAACAATTGGGTACATGGCGTTAACAAGCAGTGTAAGGAAGCATGTAGACTCTCTAACCATGATTTATAAGGACATTATTAATAAAAGAAGAAAAATACTTCATCAAATTACAGTCAGAGATTGCAATATGCTGAAAATGCCATGAGTGATGGCGGATCAGACAAAGGAATCTGCAATGTCACCCATGTACCTATAACCAATGATGGCAGTATTGACAATATCAGCCAATATTATCTGTATCCCAGTATTGGTGGATATATAGCAATATATAGTAATGTATCACTATGAATTGTAATGTATCGCAATGTATCGCTATGTAACACAAAGTATCATGTATCACAATGTAACACAAGTAATGCATCACTATGTAACACAAGGTATCATGTATCACAATGTAACACAAGTAATGTATCGCAATGAATCAATGATACCTTAAGTGTGTCAGCCCCTTTGCAAAAATATTGGAAAAATCACTAAAAATCCCACACACACAAAATCTGTTTTCTTTCTGAAATTTTTTTCTTTCATTACATTCCTTAGGAAATTTCAACCATTCTTTTCAATTTGTTTGGAGAGGAAAGGGGATTTAGTGTCAGAAATCGAAATCAGAGAGCATGCGGTACCGGAACCCAACTTAGTGAGTTTTTGCGAATTTGAACAGTTTTTTCTTATATAAATTCCTTGGAATCAGTGGAATGAAGTTCGTAATTCATGAATTTGCATGTTTTGCGTACTCAACCAAGGGTTTTGACCTTTGATCTTCAAATTTGGGAAAATTGAGGGAAACTAAGGAATCCAAAATTCCCTCCCTTCCACCCATTTAACTTGCAATTAGAGGTTGAAAATTCATATTAGAATGCTTGGAGGCTTATCTACAAATAGACAGACTTTTTGAAATATATTTAATTAAAAAATATTGAAATTAATTAAAGATAATTTCATTTGAAAACAATTAGATTGACCGGATGTTATGCATGCCTAATATTTTGTATTTATGAGTGTATACTGATCTTAACATCAGCCACACTTCTTTATTTATTATTTTATATGAGCTGATTTTTAATATGGTTGCATCACTTCTATCTGACAATGCATAGTTTAGTATCCTAAAAAAAAAAAAAAAAAAAAAAAATATTGTGTATTTTATTTTTGTAATCTTTTGAGTTCTAAGTGTGTAATGACGTCTTTTTTAACATCCCTTGAAGTTTCATTGAAAAATTCGACCAATTTCCCAATGTTTTCCAGAAACAACAATACATTATACAGTAGATTTGATATTTCCCATTCAATACCCGATATGTTTCCATATCCCAAGGGTGCAATATATCTGTTGATACTGAAACTGAAAACATTGCCCATCACCAATGTTTCCAGTATTGATGATATCAGTTGATATATCCCACGATATATTGTGTATCCCACCTAGGCAATACGAAACCCCGAAGTAGCATCCGAAATTCTTCGCATCACATGATATCGCAGTGTATCACATAGTATTGAAGATACTGTGAAATATCACAATGTCTGTTTTATAAAATTCTCGATATCGACTGATACCACACAAAAACATGGGAAGTCCAGGGCGTTCTTTAGAAAAATCGGAAAAAAAAAAAAAAACATTCTATTTTCTTTTTCTTGATTACTCACTTCTAACTAGATCTATTGTGGATTTCGACCTTCCTCTTAAATTCCTAAAAGAAAAACACAAATTTCGAGTTAGAATCAAGAACTAAGACGATTTGGAGTCGTTTTTTAGCCAATGACCATTTTCAAGTTTCCATCCTTTTTCTTTTTCTTTTTTTCTTTTTTTCTTTTTTTTTCTTTACCTGTAAAATCATGTGAAATCAATGTCAAATTGTTAGAAATCCAAGATTCTTTATGTTATGCATGAAAAATCATGGAAATGGAACTTCGGTTTCGAGATTTGGGGGAGATGGATTGATTTGCGGATAATTGGAGAAAAACGAAATTTCCCCAATTTCTCCCAAATCGGTTGCACTCTTACTATCCAAACATGAAATCAAACACGTATGTAATCTAATGTAGTGATTCTTGATAATTTGGGAAATTTTTAATTTAAAAAATTCAAAATTCCAATTCAATCAGCTCTCAATTGGCCCCCATTTTAGAGTATTTGATTTTCAAAATTCTGCTCCTAATATATGCGCTGCTCTATGTGGGTTTAATCCAAAGTCACACACATCATTCACAGGTATATTTCTAGTTTTCAACTTCTTCTTTTGCTTTTGAATGTATTGCTTGTGTTTCCATACATGTCTTCTTACATTAGTAAATTAATGAATCGACTTTTGATTATACTTGCATCAGTTCAGTCAAACAATGTATAGATCAAGACTCTATATAACTCTAAAGGAAACCTCTTATGTGCACTTTTTTGTAATATTTTGATTTCTAAGTGTGTATTGATGTCTTTTTTAACAATCCATGAAGTTTCATTGAAAAAATTAACCAATTTCCCAATGTTTCCCAACAACAACGATACATTACGTGATATAACCGATATAACCCATGCAATAACCGATATGTATTTGTATATCAAGGGTGCAATACATCATGCGACCACGATATGGAAAACAATGCCCATGACTATAGGCAAATTCAAACTGAATCATAAAAGTATACCAAAACTTTAAAAGGGATTTAATTCAAAAAAATATTCAATTTACATTCACTATTGTACATGTATGAGTGTGTTTGCATGCATACTTGAAAGTTGCATGCATTCACTCAACAACAGTTTTCCCACATTAGCATTTACTGAGAACAAGGAGCTGCTAGAAGATGTTTTATTTTGAAATAAAAACAAGCCAGACATTTCTCCTAACATTCACAGAAAGCCTGTCACAGACGTGTTCGAATGGTAGAGAAGGATTAACCATGCCCACCTTTTTTTTTAACGCACACACTCACACCACATGGGAACTCAATCCCTGGTCTCAGAGTTGAAACTCTTGTGAGTCTACCACTGAACCATGAATGGAGACCCCAACCATGCCCACCTTACTCCTAATGCTTTGGCTTCCCAGTCCATGAGTTTGGTTTTGATTTTAATCATATTCTTATCATATCCATACTATGCACTGGTATTTATATGATGATGTCCATACATCCTACTACATTTTTTTATGAGTTATGACTTGTGACATCTTACGTTCACTTGCTCTCGTTTGGTATGCTACATCATTTGATACGTTCTGTCCATGTCCGCATGTTCCTGTCGAGCACGCACGCACGCACGCACACACACACATGTGCAAGCACATGTCCATGCACACGTGGGTGAGCACACACGTGCAGCAGGCGCACACACAGATGAGCCAAAAAAAAAAAAAAAACTAAAGGGATGTGAAGGACTGATCTAAAAGAGGAGTTTCATCATATTTCATAGTCTAGGTGATCACATTTTGAAGAGTCACAGGAAACAGTTAGGGATAATGATGCCTCCTTTTCAACATCAAAATCTTATTGTGTTACGCAGTGATTTAAAATAAATAAATAAAATAAAATAAAAACTCTAAAGCTTGATGCCTTTATCAAGATCCAAATAGATTCGAAGGAGCATCTTGGCTCAATACAACATCAGGAATGAATCTTTGGAGACCTAAACCAGAACAGTATCATTCAAGCGCAGTTACAAACATGAATACCAAATGGAAATACAAAACAGAACACAAGAAACATAAATATAGTTCTGCTGATATGAACATTTTACTTCCATTGCCAAGATTTTCAATAATGTTTTCAGTGTTACAATTGGCAAGCCGCAAGTTCATCTTGAGAGACCCTTCAGAGAGAGACAGAGAAACATTATGATATTCAAATTCTCAAATCTTATTTGCTTTATGTAAGGATAAGTGATCACTCCAGAAAGCAGGAATCTATTCCACGTATGTTAGAAGCTACACAAGGATTAATATTCATTTCACCACTGACCCAAGAAATCATGTTCGAAAGCAATTTCTCTTCATGATCATTTATTATAAGTATAGCATTCATCCAAAGAAACTCACAGTCATGGAAATGCCGCCCAATCCCCGATGGTTGCTGACAACAACCTTCCATCCACGTTTTGCTATCTTGAACGCAAGATGCTTTATATACTGCAACTCATATTATAAGGTTAATGGAGTAAGCAACCTACTAGGATAAACCATTTAGTTTTTAAAACTATCACAAGCATATCTTGAGACCAACCAAAGTGTTTAACAAGTATAGGCATAAAGTTTGGACCACGAAAGGGAAATCATCTCAGACATTTTCAGTTCAATCTCTAATTACTATGCTGAGTGTAGAGAGCTTGTTTATATGCCGAATAAGATACCAATAGCATGATAAAGTACTCTACAACTCCACTGAATTGTCTCTTTTGAAGAAAAAAAATGTGAACATTTAATAAAACCTACTCAATGAAATAGATGAAGTTCACAACAAAATGGCAAAGCATGTCGTTGAAAGTAATCCAAGTGCGCTTCCATTATTCAAGTAGACTGTGAGGTTCTTCTGTAGTATCAGCTGTTCTAGTGCCTTAGGATATGTGAAATGTAATGGTCGAGTAAGCATGTTTCTACTGTTTTCTTTGATAAAATTTGCATGCTTAAATTCAATGCTGAGAAGTTGATCATAGTGTCAATACACAAATCATTTCAGGGTACAATGAAAAATTCCTGTAGAGGCTGCAAGATAAGGACACATCTGTTTGTTACAAAACTTAGCTAACATCCCCAACTTTCTTAAGTGAGACGTGGCATGTCCAATCACCAATCTCAAGTCTCAACAGGCCATTCATCATAACATTGGGCGCGCAAGTCCATGTTTCTGTGTCACCTGTTTTCGGACCAGGCTTGGCTGGCTCTGGGCCAGGCTCAGGCCCAGGCAGTCTATCATTAGCACGGCCATGCTTCAGCCTGTCCATATTGACCTGAGCTGGGCCCGGACTTCGCCCAGCTTCCATTCCGTAGGCTGGCCTTGGAAGACCCAAGCCTGGCCCATTGACAGCTTGCCCAGATCCATTGGATGAGGGGTGTTCCAAACAAGTCTAACACTGACGTAGTAGTTGTAATGTAAAAAGCTCACTAAATCATGCAGAATATAAGCAATGATCATTGAACTGATGCTGAGGAACTGGCAATCTACTAAATAATGGTTCAATATGCATTCCTGCTTTTGAGTAGAGTGAATTTCTTCCTCAAGAATTCAATGAGAAGTACATGATTCAACCTCGAGGTCTGAAAGAAATATATTCAGCTTGAGTTTAACTTAACACTAAGAAGGCCCCATATGGGTTGCAGCAAGCCCAAACAGTCTGATGAGAAAAGTTCAAGGGGCTGTTTGATTTTTTGGCTCAACTGTAATTCCCATGTAAATGGGTAATAATTATTAACCTAGGTAATTACCACATCTTTCCTAATGCAGATGTGACAACTTACTTTTTAACACCTAAATCGAGAAATTTACAAAATCAATGTGGGGACCACCATGATGTATGTGACTTATCCACACCACTCATTTGTTGTGCCAGCTGAATTTAGGGCATGGGCAAAAAAAGGGGACAGATCTAAAGCTCAAGAGGACCACACCACATGAAACAGTGGGAATCGAACGTCTACCATTAAAAACTTCTTGGGGCCCTTAAAAGTTTTGGATCAAGCTGATATTTGTGTTTTCCACTTATCCATATCTGTGTGACCCTATGTACGGGTTAGATGATGAAAAAACCTCAATGTGGACCCAATGAAGGAAAAAACTTTCGACGGTAGACGAATTAACGCCACTGTTTCTTTTCGTGTCGGCCATTTAAGTGTGGATCTGCCTCATTTTTTGGCTCATGCCCCAAAATGTTCTAATAAAATAGATGAACAGTGTGGATATATCATATACATTACGGTGGGGTCCACGGATTTAAGTCAACACTTTTGCATCAATTTTTGAGGTGGAATTACTCTCAACTTTTCAAACGAGGTAAAAAAGTAATAATTACTTATTTACCAGGATTTACATGTATAATGGAAAATCAAACAGGCCCTAAAGAGGTGTAAAATAACATGACTTTGATGAGCCATTCTCAGATAATGTTTTCTTTATTAAGAAGATGATGGAACTGCATCGCTAATCTTCATAGAGACTGGGATTACTAGGATCTGGGAGTATTTGAGCCAAGTGGATTCAGAGTGTTCAATTGATTCAAGTATAAAACCTCACGTTTTTTGTACTTTCAGTACTTGATATCTGTGAGTACTCAATCAAATTATCCAAGTAATAAACCAAGTCTCCTGAGTACTGAAAAGTAGTTTGGATTTTACAAACCCATATAACCTCTTAACTTGACCTGATCCTTCACTGAGTTGACACGGATTAGCAAGTTCTTAATTACTTTATTATGTTTTTAAACTTGGACCTGTAGCTTCTTAGAAGCAACTAACAGGCATCTATGCAGGAGGGCTGTAGGATGAGGACACAATTCCAATGGCAAGTGATGAGATAAAAGATGAAACTTACAGAAGCATCAGAGTCACTTGTCAGTCCAGGGATCACCACCACAATAGGGGTTGTATCATCTTGAGATAAAGAAGCACCTCTTGAAACCATAGAACCTGCACAAAGCAATTACTGTAGTCATTTTGTCTCAATTTCTGGCAATATTTCTCAGATACAAGAAAGGCATAAAGTCTCTTTCGCTTGCCATGGAGTGTACAATATAATGAAAACACAATAGATCCTCAGAACCATCTAAATCATCATCCACATAGAACAGCTTCCATGCTTCTAAGAAGTTTAAATGTAATAAGCACCAAAAAGCCAAAATGTGCACATAATGTTGGGTGTCAAGTATATTTGTCTCTCATCTATTAGAAATCAACAAACAAGTTAATTGCCTAATAGGTGTCAAGTATAATCAGCAAGCACTCGTGGTGGAGGGTAAAATTGAAGGCTGCTCCTTCCTCATGTGGTTTCATTCCTAAGGCTGATCTAGCAAAGATCTGTAGCTAATCCCAACCCTTCCCTCATGTGCAAGAGAACATCCCAAATAAACTTCTAATAATTTTTTTTGAGGTTTCTGGAAGGCTTCAGAGAGTCTCCTTGGCAAGCGAATTCAATAGTGTTCATGTTAATGCATCTGATAAATCTGCATTGGCCTCTTTATCCAGTTATTCTAGTTCACATGGATGTCCTGGCGGACATGCTGGGCCCGTGGTGGTAGAGGTGATAGATTCCAAAGGGAGAAGTAGAGGCGCTTGTGGTCATCGAGGAGACCGTATGTGTACTCATTGTGGCTTGGAAAATCATATTGTGAACTATTGTTAGGATCTTCATGGAAAACCCACAAGGAATAATTGAGCCCTTATAGTAGAGGATGCTTCTTCCGATGGTAGACCCACTACTCTTGTATCATTTAATCCTGGTGGGGATCAAATCATTGTTTCATTATCACGAGAGGAATATGTGCATTTTCTGTCTTCTAGTGGCTCTACATCCACCAATGCTCTCACTAGCTCTACAGCCACTTTGGCTCAATCAGGCAAAGCATGTCTTTTATCATCTTCTCCCTCCTCTTGGATCATCAGCTTTGGGGCGTCCAACCATATCTCAGGTAATCGCAATCTCTTCTCTTCTTTTGATTGTGTTTCATCAAATATGTCGATTACTTAAGTTGATGGTACATTATCTAATGTTATTGGAGTTGGTATTGCTCATCCTAATGCATTAGTCTCCGTATCATCAGTTCTATATGCACCCAAGTTTCCATTTAAACTTTTATCTGTAAGTAAACTAACAAGGTTCTTGAATTGTTCCATATCCTTCTTTTCTTCATATTATGTGTTTCATGGCCTCAAGACGGGTAGGACTATTGGTGGAGGTCGTGAGAAGAATGGTTTGTACTTCTTGGAAAGAGAACCACTAGGCACAACCAGTGTTCGTAATATCGATACTATCGGCCGATATTATCGGTATCGCAGTCCAGCAATACGATATCCTTCAAAAGAGACCAAGAAAGTTTTTAACAAAAATTACACGAAAGGCATCATTTTCCGAAAAAATCGAAAAAAAAAAAAAAAAAAAAAAAAACTGGATTTCGGTACCTGTACAAGAGATCGTCATCATCGAAAGCTTCCATGGTGGCCCATTCTAATCGAAGCTTCTTTTGTAGGTTAGTGCAAGCAAAATCTTCGATTTGGGAGAGAAATCTGTCAAAATCCGAAGAAATCCGAGTATTTGGGCGACATCGGGGGAAATCCTCGTCGAAATCTGGAGAATCTTCGCCGGAATCCGAAGATTTGGGAGATATTTGGGGCCGGAACCCTCTTTGCTTAGAAAAAAAAAGGGCGTCCGACCCTTTTTTTGGAATAGAGTGGTGTACCGCACACCACCGACTGGTGTGTTGACGTCGTCACCAAGTTCTATGGGTCCCATCATGAGGTATGCGTTATATCCAAACCGTTCATCCATTTGGTGAGCTCGTCGTAAGGCTTGAGCCAAAAAATAAGACGGATCCAAAGATTAAGTGGACCACGCTTGGGGTCACAAAAGTTTTGGATCTATATGATATTTGTTTTTCCTCCTCATCCAGATTTGTGTGACCTAATGAATGGATTGGATGAAAAATAAACGTTATGGTGGGCCCTACAAATGTTTTAACGATGAGAATCAGTCCCTACTGCTATTTGTGGTGTGGTCCACTTGAGCTTTGGATATTACTCATTTGATCTAAAATGATCTCTCCAGATGCATGAACGGTATAGATATAAATACATTACTGTGGGGCCCATTTAACTTTGAACCGTTCAGACAACTTGAGCGGGAGGAGCGTCTACGACGGATGCGGATTTCCTGCAAAAGACTTTTCGCATTAAGTTCCTACGCTGGGAACCCAGGTGGGGCCCATTGTGATGTTTGTGAGAAATCCTATCCGTCCATCCGTTTTGTGAGTTTATTTTAGGACATGATGCCAAAAATGAACCGTTTCCAAAGCTCGAGTGGGCCGAAAACGTGATAATTGAATGTCCACAGTTGAAATATTCATGGGCCATGACATTTTTAAATCATGCTAATATTTGTGATTTCAGTTCATCCCTGTAGGAATGAAGTTATTAACGGTATGGATGGCATGTATACATCACTGTCGAACCCAGGTAGGTTTCAACGGTAGGAACTTCCCTAACCACATTTTCCTTTAGCACGGCCCACTTGAGCTTTATATACGGTTCACTTTTGGCATATTGTCCTAAAATGAACTCACAAAACTGATGGAAGGGGAGGATTTCTCACAAACATCACAGTGGGCCCCATCTGGGTTCCCATCGCAGGAAATCCGCGTCCGTCTGGGGTGGGAACGATGTAGTGAGTAAACTCTGTGGGGCCACTATAATTCATGTATTTTATCCGCTTCGTCCATCCATTTTACCATATAATTTTATGATTTTAGCCCAAAAAGTGAAGCATATCCAAAGTTCAAGTGGCCCACTAATGGTCAATCACCATTATTTCCTATGATATGGTCTACCTGATTATTGGATCTGCTTAATTTTTTGCATAATGTCCTAAAATGATATAGAAAAACAGATAGATGGGGTGGATACTGGATATAGTTGTCTTAGTTCAATCGGACAACGCAGAGCTTAAGACCCTCTACAAAGGAAACCTACTATGTGCCATTCTTTTTTGAGATTTTATGATTTAAAACTGTGTATGGAGGTCTTTTTTAATAATCTCTGAAGTTTCATTGAAAAATTCAACTATTTTCTCAACGTTTCCCCATGTTTCCCAAAAAGTGCAATAAATTATGCGATACAAACGATATATCTCATGCGATAACCAATACGTATCTGTATCCCAAGGGTGCGATACATTGCGCGATACCGATATTTCGAACGCTGGGCGCAACAATGCTTCCTTCACGTTCGACAATTCAATGGCATCGTCGTTTGGGACATCCCTCTCCAGAACTCATCCCATCTTTTCCAAGATGTCAAAGTTGGACTATTAAATATGCGAGCTAAGTAAAACATCATAAAATTCATTTTCCATCTAAAATTGATTCATGAAGTGATCTTCCATTTAAATTAGTCCATAGTGATGTGTGGGATTGGCTCAAGTTCCTAGTTTGTTAGGTTTTAGATAATTTGTTCTGTTTATTGATGATTACTTTAGGATGGCATGGTTATATCTAGTGTTTTAAATAGTGAATAGCATGTAGCGTAGTGGGGTCCTTACTCTTATTCCGGTGGTAGACTCTCAGGAGTTTCAACACCTGGTTGAGGGTTCGAGTACCCATAGTTGGTGAAATTCCACTACGGCGTGAGTGTGTGGTGGTGTGTGTGCGAGTGTAAAAAAAAAAAAAAAAAAAGCAAGTAGTGTAGTGTTGACCCCTCTAAGGCATGAGGTGGAAGCTGCATAGCGTGAAGGGTAAGCTACACGCTACTTCTAGATTTTTAATCAAGGTGGCACTTGGTTGCTCCAATTTCATGATATTCACCAAATAAGACTGATTAATAATGAAATTAACAAAATTTCATGATTCATGGTACAACCAAACGCAACCTAAAGTCACAGGAAAGAGTAATCATTAAGTATAAAGGTAAAGAAAGAGCAATGAAACTAATTTAATACTATTATTTATATTATTTTTATGAAAAGCATTGAAATTAACTATTTTTTTAATTCAAAATAGAAAAATGTAACAAATCATTGGAAACATTGATTGATAACTTGTAACGTGAGCTATGTAGCATAGTCTATATAACATGTTGTGTATACACATTATCATGTAGCGTTGGCTACATGTGACTTTAGCTATTTTCATGAGCTACATAGCATTAAGGCTAAGCTATGCTACGTAGCATAAGTGATGCGCTACACAACGTAGATATTTAAAAGACTGGTTATATCTAATAAAGCATAGGTTAGAAGTATTTCATGTATTGAAATTAAGAATCAATTTGGTATGAAATTGTGCATGTTTAGGTTAAATATTGTCTTGGACTTTGTTTCAAAGGATTTTCAAGCCTATTTTCAAAGTCAGGGCATTATCCATCAAACCTCTTGTGCTTATACACCACCAACAAAATAGGGTGGTCGAGTGCAAGAATAGACATCTAGTGGAAATGACTCGAGCCTTGTTACTAGGAATGTATGTTTCACGGATCTTCTACGGTGATGCAGTTCTTAGTGTGTGTCATTTGATCAATAGGATGCCTTCATCAGTTTTAGATGGCAAAACAACATTCTCTATGTTGTTTCCTGATCAACCAACTCCCATTCCTCGCAGTGTTTGGTCGTACTTGCTTGGCTCATATATTTGGGTCCAATTGAGATAAACTCTTGTCTTGTTCTGCTAAGTATATTTTTCTGGGATATTGCCATGCTCAAAAGGATTATCAGTGCTATTCCCCCCTCTTAAGAAGCATTTTATGACTGCTGATGTAACCTTCTTTTAATGTGTTCTATTCTACGTTAAGGATGAGCATATTATTGAAGCCACATCTATGGAAGCTCCCTTGCCAAAGGTATTTCCTTCAAAATTTGATGTTAGGATGCCACTGTCACCTCAGAATGATTTCACACAGACTTCTTACAAAAAAGGGAGAAAAGACCAAGCATTACAACCTATTCCTCTTCGGTCCACACACTCAGCTACTGCACCTACTGGGGTTCTTATTTCTTCTTAGTCTCTTGAGGTTGTTGATGATCTTCCTATTGTGGTCCGAAGTAAACATTCTTGTGTTACTCATCCTATTTCTAACTTTGTCAACTTTACCAATTTGTTGACAAGTTAACGAGAGTTTTCCCTTACCTTGTTTGTTATATGCATTCCTAAGTCAATCCATGAGACATTATCCAATGAAAATTGGATACGAGTTGTGGATGAAGAGATGGAAGCCATGTACTCCTATGATACTTAGAAGTTGTCTGAGATCCCTTTAGGTAAGACTCCAATTAAGAGGAGAAGGGTGTAACAGTTAAGTTCATGCCTGATGGGTCAATTGATCATAGAAGGCCAAGTTAGTCACTAAGGGATATACTAAGGTTTATAGGGTAGATTATTTGGATACATTTCCCAAGTGGCTAAGCTTAATTCGATTCAAGTTGTTATATTAGTAGCCGTAAATCATGATTGGCCTCTCTTTTAGCAGGATGTGAAGAATGCATTCTTGCATGGAGACCAACACGAGGAAGTCTATATGGAGCAACCTCCTAGGTATGTTGCTTAGGGTGAGCTGTCTAAAGTATCCAAGTTAAACAACCCTATATATGGGTTGAAGCAATCACCAAGGGCTTGGTTTGAGAAATTCAATAGCATGGTTGTATCTTTCGGATTAAAAATGAGTAAAGTAGATCACTCAATCTTCTCAAAGCAGATAACCTTTGGCTATATACTACTAGCTATGTATGTCAATAATATTATAGTGAATGGTGATGACTTATAGGGTATTAAAAAGTTTAAGGCATATCTTTCAGTTTCAAATAAAAAATCTTAGTCTTCTTAGATAGTTTCTAGGCGTTGAAGTGACAAGATCAAAAGTTAAAATAAATCTATGTCAGAGAAAATATACTTATAACTTGTTGAAAGAGACAGAGATGTTGGGTGCTAAACCGGTTGATACACCAATGGACTCCTATCTCAAACTATAAGTTGAAGAAGGAAAATTGTTAAAAGACCCTGGTATGTATAAGAGACTTGTTAGTAAACACATCTATTTGACCATCGCCAGGCTTGATTTTGCATTTTCAGTCAACGTGGTAAGTTAGTTCATGCAAAGTCCAAGGACACCAAACCTAGCAGTAGTTATGAGGATCCTCAGGTATTTGAAATGTTCTCCTGAAAAGGGTATCCTATTTAGACCTCATGATCATCTTCAGGTAGACAGTTATTCAGATGCAGATCATGCAAGGTCGAAACATGAAAGAATGTTGACTACGGATTATTGCACCTTCCTAGGTGGTAATGTCGTTGCTTGGAAAAGAAAGAAATAGAACGTAGTTGCTAGGTCAAGTGTTGAAGCTGAATATAGGTCCATGGCACATACGACTTGTGAACTTACATGATTGAAAACTCTTCTCGAAGAATTGAGATTCAAAGTTCAGGTTTCAATGTCTTTACATTGTGACAATCAAGTCGCGATAGATATCGCCAATAATCCTGTGTTTCAGGAGAGAACGAAGAATATAAAAGTTGACTGTCATTTCATTTGAGACAAGATAGAAGTTGATTGTCATTTCATTTGAGACCAGATATCTTGGGGCATATCCACATACCTTATATTTCATCTTATGATCAATTCACATATTTATTCACCAAGGTTCTTGGAAAATCTTAGTTCGGCAAACTTGTTTCCAAGCTAGACATGCAAGACATCTATGCTCTAACTTGAGGGAGACTGTTAACGGTTATGGGTATAGGCCTACAGCCCACTTATTGGTTAGTGTTTTTAATCTTGGCTTGGAATATGTTGGACATAGTGTTTATTGTATCAGGGGCATTTTTGTCATATTTGCTTTTTATTACTTATATATAAGAGAAAGGGGATGGGAACATGTAACACTAACCCACATTTTCTTCTCTCTTTCTTTCTTCTCTTTTTCACCTCTATGCAAATCTACATTGCTTTTGTTTGGCAAAGTAACATAGGCATTATTGTATTAGTTGCATATGTAGACAACATCATTATCACAAGTAGTGATGGTACAGGTATTGAAAAATTCCAGAAATTCTTACAACAACATTTCTATACGAAAGACTTGGGCCATCTTCAATATTTCTTGGGCATTTAAGTAGCCAAGTCCAAAGTAGGCATCAACTTGTCACAACGAAAATATGTAATGGATTTACTGAATGAGACAGATCTTCTAGGAGCCAAGCCTGCCGAAACTCTAATGGATACAAATCAGAAACTTGGATCATGGTGAATTAATTAATGACCTTGAGAGATATAGTCGACTTGTGGAAATTTTTAATTTAACTAATAATTACCCAACCTGATATTACATATCCTGTCAACATGGCTAGTCAGTTTATGCAGACTCCCCATGTTCCTCATATGGAGGTTGTGCTTCATGTCCTAGAGTATTTAAAGGGAGCATCTAGTCGTGGTATCCTATACAAGCAGAATAATCTTCAAGTAGAAAGATATTCTTAAGCAGATTGGACTAATTTTCCATCTGATAGGCAATCTACATCTGGCTATTGTACTTTTGCAAGTGATAATCTTGTTACGTGGAAGATTAAGAAGTAAAGTGGTGTGGCTCATTAAAGTGCTCGAGCAAAATATCTAGCAATGGCCCATTCAACATAGGAGATTATTTGGTTAAAAACATTAATGGATGAACTTGGGTTTATAGTTAAGGTTCCTATGAAGTTGTATTGTGACAATTAAACAACCTCACATTTTGCCCACAACCATGTCTATCATGAAAGGACCAAGCACATCGAAGTTGATTGCCACTTCATTCGGGAGAAAGTTGCAACTAAGGAAATTTGCATGTTGTTCGTCAAGTTCCAAGATCAAGTGGTAGATATATTTATGAAAGCTTTGTGTAGTAGTCACCTAGATCATCTCTTTATCAAGCTGGGCATTCATGATATATTTGCTCCAACTTGAGGGGGAGTGTTATCGAATGTGAATGTGGGCTATTATATGGTTGATTTTAGGCCCATCTAGATTTGTGACGTAATGGGTAGTTTTGTTTTTGTTATTAATGGCATTCTTGTAAATGTTGAAAACCATGTTAATAGACTTGAGAGAGGTAGTGGACATGTGAACCCTAATCCTCATTCTCTTTCTCTCATTCTCTCTCTCCTTTCTTCTCTTTTTCTTCTTCTATTTCCTCCTTTCTCAATCCGTACACATTCTCTTTTTCTTCTTCTATTTCCTCCTTTCTCAATCCGTACACATCTAAAACAATCACATTTTAATAGACTTGAGAGAGGTAGGGATGTGTGAACCCCAATCCTCATTCTCTTTCTCTCATTCTCTCTCCTCTTTTTCTTCTTCTCATTCCTCCTTTCTCAATCCATCCACACATCTAAAACAATCACAATTTTGTTCATCTTTAATAAATGACTCCACATCCTTACAGGCTAGTAGTTACTGAAGAGAAGGGCACTTCAAAAATATATCCTGATGATGGCCTCTAACTAAAGTACAGCAACAACAATAGATGTCTACATCAATTGTAAGGTTCATGATATATACAAATGCATGTAGGAAAGAAATGATAGCAGCACATAAAGAGGGACACGTCCCATCTAGGAATAACATATTCTCATAGTATCGTGAAGGCAGCTATACCACCCCAAGGTCTGGAAAAAGAAAATACTGCTACCAATAGGGTCAGACATGAAGCTGGAAACCCACTACATATATTCCTCGTATATGGGCAGTCAAGAAACAACATGTTCATAGGATGAGCATAGTGGAAATGAGGATGTTAAGATGGAAGAGTTGAGAGTCAAGGAATGATAGAATTAGAAACGAACGCATTTGAGGGAATTTAAGAGTAGCACCAATAGGTAACAAGATGAGGGAAAGTAGACTTGGATGGTTTGGCGATGTGCAACAGAAACCAAGGACTGCACCATTGAGGGGTGACTCGGTTCGATATTTTTCTTCTTCTTCTTTTTAGGTAATATATGGGCTCAAATTGTGACCCCAATGTTGAAATGCACTCTATCTACCACTAAGGCATGGAATCAAACCCAACTTGGTTCAAGTTGAATGGCTCTAAAAGGGAAAAGGGAAGCCCAAAAGGACATGGATGGAGGTAGTAAGCAAAGCCTTGATGACTTATGGTTTAACTGAAGATATGGTCCTTGATAGTGTTGAATGGCGGAACAGGATTCATGTGGTGAACCCCAATTAGTTGGGATAAGATGATGATGATGGATGGCAGAAAATGCAACAAGTCTCACATGTTATGGCATCACAATCAGTGGTCAATGGGAGGTCCCAAGCATTGTGAAACAGTGAAATCCATTCATTTAAACGATAACTATCTATCACTAAATAAATGGTCAATGCACATTTACAACAATGTTATTGCAAAGTGAAACATTGTCAAATTCTATTTAAGGCAAAATATGTTTAACTTTTACCAGTGGAAAACACGAGCCAATCCAAAGCGATAGTTCCACCATCTGATGCATGGAAGACATGCCTGGGACACAATAAATACTCAGCAGTCAGCACATATAAAACAGGTATCCCCAACTCAGCAAACTTTAAGGTCTCAATATAAGAAATACAAAGAAACTATTCTAAAAAATATTGTAACGAGTGAGATTAAAAAGTTGTAAGAAGCCACATCATATTAAAAACAGAAGATGAATACCAAGCACCAACTCAGATCAGGTCCACCTACTTGGTTCTACTTGTAGAACTTTGAATACAAAAAACATATTTTACCTACATATTTGTTGCTGGACAGTGATGATCTCGCAGGTGGACAGTGATAGTCTCACGTGTAGTCTCTCATTATTATTGGGCTGAAATATGTGTTAAAATAGAGTTTTGGCCCATGTTCTTTGCTTATGTAATAACTTAAGTATGGAGGGATATTTTTGTGCTTTTGCTTTTATTATGGAAGCCCTAATAATAAAATAAAGACATTAGGGGACCAAGAAGCTTCCTAAAATGACCACTTTCGATATCTTGGCTCGATAGTTCACGAGAGTAGAGAGATTGAGAAAGATGTGCCCATAGAATTCAAGCAGGGCAAAGAATAGGAGTTGTGCCTCCGGAGTTTTCTGTGATCGCTGTATACCACTCAAACTAAGAGGGAAATTTTGTAGGATAGCTATAAGACCAACTGTCGCACCCCAGCGGTGTGGGCAGCCACCCCAGCCGCCGAGGGAGCAGCAGTTTGAGCCGCCCAGGCAGCAGCAGCAGTACCAAACACCGAGGGTGCCAGTTCAGCAGCAGCAGTTTAGGCTGCAGCACCAGCAGACTGTGCCACGTCCACCGCAGCACCAGCAGTTTGTGCCGCGCCTGCCACAGCAGGAGAGGCCAGTCAAGCTCGAGCATTAGCGATGACCCAAGCTGACCCTCAGTCATCCGGAGCAGTGGTGGAAGGTACCTTAGTTATCTTTTCTACCCCCACTCGAGTGTTGTTCGATTCTGACACATCCCATTCATTTGTATATGCTTCTTTTGTATCATGCTTAGAGAGATCGATGATCGTTCTGCTTTCTATTTTGCATGTTTATTTTGGAAATTTTGGACTGTAATATTTTGGACAAATGATATATTTTGGATTTTAGTATATGTGGGTTGTTGGGGCTGTTGTCATTAGAGTAGACTAATATTTTAAATAAAATATCCCAGGAGTGACACCAACCATGCTTCATGGTACAAAATGTTGAGCAATTAAGGAACAATATGTTCAAAGGATGAGTTTAGTTGTTCCTATCTTCATATATCATTCTTAAACCTAAGTTGGGTTGTGGTGGGCCTGCTCAGGTTAGTTGAGCCTGACCCAATTACAGTTAAATGGATTAGGTTGGGTTGGCTTGGCTTGGCTTGGGCTTAGGCTTGGGTTGAATTTTAGGTGGGTCGGCCAGCCGGGCCACAGGGTAATGGGTTGTTGATTGGGTTTGGGCTAGAATTCTTGCCTTGTTTGGCAAGCAGCTTCGGTGTGGCTGACCCCAAACTGACCCACCACTACCACCCCTATTCGAGGTGAGAGCTTTTCTCCAATGTGTTTCTTCTTGTACTTTTTGTAATGCAGAAAGTATAGATGGGGTTGTTTTCCCAAAGGTTTTCCTGGTTGTAAGTCAAGAGAAGTGAGAGGATTTGTTTTTTTTATCATTGAATAATGTATTCTCCTCATTTGCTAATGATTTGTGGGTGCTTTGATGTGAATGTAGTAGCATTATGACAAAGCACATGAAACTTGTGTCTACTTGTTTATTTATTTCCACGTATCCAAATCTATGGTGACAAAATGATTATTTCACATTATATTTGCACAATCAACTACCCACACAGTTGTATTGCTTCCGCGACTGGGAGCTTGGTTCATTTCCCGGTTTATTGATGATCAACTCCCAATTCCATCATAACACAATCCAAATGAATGATCTAAAATAATAATAACAATAGTCAGTATGCAAATTATAACCAAAGTTGTATGTAACGGTGAGAAGTCCAAAGATCAGATTGAATGGGTTTGTTCGATGTCAGAGATTTTCAGTCCGTCGCCCTCTCTGGAAGGGACCCACCAGACAAACAATTTGGTCATTGAAAGATGGACCTGTCTGGGTGAGAATCAGGCTCAGCATTGCAGCATAACTCAATCCAAAATATCAGTGACTTACACAAACTAACCTTTCCTACATTTTGCCACTTCAACAATTGAAAGAAATGAAAAGAAATTATCAAAAGACCAATGGAAAAAAAAAATTGCAAAACTCACCTCTTGTAATCGCAAACAGGAGACCGCCCAAATATAGAAAGAAAAGCCGTCTGAAGATGAGGACTCGAAAGCCAAAGAGTTGGCAAAAACCTGCATTCAATTACCAAAATGAAATTAACCATTAACCACATCAACATTCTCTACCCAAAAAAGACACAAAAACAAAAAAAGGGTAAAAAAGAAAGCACTGCTGAGGAAATTACAAGCATGGCATAAGTGATTGGACCGTTCCTCAGGCAGGCCAAGCTGTAAACGAACCCCACCCAAGAGATTGTGCCGTCCATTCATCAGGCGGACCACACATGAAAATCACTCATAGACCACCAGCCATTTATTCCAACCATCCATTATGGTAAATGTTCGGCCCACCTAATGAGCAATCCAGCCCCATCTTTTAGCTGTAAACACATCACACCTGAAATTGGTTTACATGCTATTCCGTTTGGCTTTTATGTGGTAATCTGTTTACAGGTAAACAAATCGTGTGTTTGGGTAGCCTGTAAAGTGTTTACAATGAATAAAGTAGGTATTTATACCAAAGAGCTTGGGCAGTGAACCTTCCAAAATCCGCAAATCGCATTAGAAATACTTGAATGTTTTTAGGCCCCTAAGAGAGCATTAAAGCATGCACACACTAAACGGATTGGATGTCTTCCACCCATCACAGTGGGCCCCAAATGCAATCTAGAAGTTTTTAACGGTGGACGTCCCATCCTTCCCTCGTGTGGTCCATTTGATAATGGAGGAGCTGTTTTTGTAGGGCCACAGGAGAGCATCAAGGGAAGCACATGATGAATAGATTGGATCTACTATACACATTACGGTGGGCCCCACATATCATGAGTGTATATTAACCATTGTGTTCTAACATGTATAGATGTTTTATTGGGGTCGTTTGGATGCCTGTAAAGTCCTTAAGTTGTAAAGAGACCAAATATTTACACCCAGCATGATTGACATGCAAAGGCCGATTTCCCATTTTGGGAATTGAAATAGTACTTTTTTGTACCATTCAAATGTCCAAGACGGAAACGGGTATCCGCAAAATCAATCAAGCTGGGTGTAGATATCAATTCCCTAAAAAAAATTAAAATTTATTTTTAAAAAATGAAATTCAATGGAGTTCACCTGCCGTGAAGAACCCGGCACTTGGAAACAACGCCATGGTAGATCTCTGAGCACGGATTGAAGGTCAAAGACACAGCATCTCCCCTAAATCCACGTATCAGATCTCGGAAGAGATGAATTTCCAGGAAATTGTAGAAGAAAATCCCAAGGAATAGCAGAAATCCCAATAGATAGTGAGAAATCGGTATAATTGATGCCGCTTGCAATGCGAGATCAGTAGCGGAGGCGTACGGAGATTCGGTAAACTCCATTGCAGGGTTCTGGAAAACGTGAGAGAGAAGGAGAGAGAGAGAGAGAGAGAGAGAGACGTGGGTTAAAAAAATGGGCGGGATGGTTGTGGTGGACAGGAAAGATGTGACCGTCGGCAGAGGACCGGAATCCTCAATAAAACCTCCTTGACAGACGTGCACGTGGCTACTGGACACAGTGCTATGTGGGCCCCACCACGATATATGTGTTTTATCCACGCCGACCATCCATTTTTTCAGATTATTTCAGTTCATGATCTAAAAAATGAGACGGATTCAAATCTCATGTGGACCACGCCACGACTAGAAAACAGTGTTGATTGAACACCCACCATTAAAAACTTCCTACGGCCCACTGTAATGTTTACCTGCCATCTAAAATGTTGATTAGGTCACGAAGACCTGATGAAGGGCAAAGACAAATATCAGCTTCATTCAAAACTTTCGTGGCCCCTAGGAAGTTTTTAATGGTGTGCGCTCAATCACGACTGTTTCCTGTAGCGTGGTCCACGTGAGATTTGGATCTACCTCGCTTTTTATATCATGCCCTGAAATGATCTAAAACAATGGATGGACGGCATGGATAAAACACATATATCCTGGTGTGGCCCACATAGTACTACCGAATAGCTATCATGGTGTGGCCCACAGAGTACCGTCGAATAGCTACTGTCTACTTAGGCGTCGGTGGGTGGAAAAATCCATCATTTTAACCCTCGATTCTAAGTCTTTGGTTTATTTAAAAAATAAAATAAATAAATAAATAAATAACCACGGGGAAGTCGAGCTCGGATAGTCTCTTTCATAGGGACAGGGATTGAGTCCCGATCCTCTGTTGTCGTGGTCCTGTATTTTGATTGGTCACGCCTTCTCCGCTGATATGAACATAGCAATTTAATAAAGCAGAAGAAATTACAATATACTGATGATGATTAACAAGAAATGTTACATTCCAGTACCTTATTTAATAACCTAATTAGGTGAGACCCAACATCCAGTAATGTCAGTGGGACCTGACCATGGCCATGCATTGTATATCTATGCCAGTCATCTGGTTTTTTCAGATTACTTCAGCTCAATTTTTTGAAAATAAAGTAGATGCAAAGCCATGCATTGTATATCTATGCCAGTCATCTGGTTTTTTCAGATTACTTCAGCTCAATTTTTTGAAAATAAAGTAGATGCAAATCTAGAGTGAACCACACCACACGAAACAGTGATAATTGAACATCCACCGTTAGAAACTTTCAAGCGTCTTCACTGTCTATATGCCATCCAAATCGAAATGAGTTAGCTAAACATACCATATATGATTTTGGGGTAAGAAAAGCTACTTTAGCCAAGCAACCCGGCATAGCCGTATTTGCAAGATTCTATGAGATTAATGGTCGAAAATCTATTTTGTTTCCGTTTTTACTATTTATAGTAAGTTTTAGTTTGATTATCATTCTTTGTCCTTTGAGCTCCAAGCATTGTGTCCAACATAAAAATTGTTTATAAAATTTTGGAGAATAATGTTGTCAAGCAACATAGGACATTTATTATAAATAGTAAATTTATTATTTATAGTAAGTTATGAATTTTATGTAGTTTTAATTGTAGTTTAACTCCGAAACTTCTTCCAAGGCTTGATATCCCTATTTAAAGGGTTGTAAAATCGTTTATTTCAATCATCAATCAATTTACAAATTTTCATGAATATTATTCTATTTTCTTTTTTTTTCTTTCTCTTGGATTCGAGAAATCTTTGTGAGGAGTCGAGAAAAGCTTTGTGTATTTGAAGTAGTTAACCTTGAGGAAGACGATGATCAACCTCATCACGTCCTTCCCTGTGTCACGTAGTCAACCCGAGATTTATTTTTACTTCATGTTTTTGGACTGTTGTGGTAAATGAGTTGGAAAGGGATAAATAGCGTATATATACAATATACACATTGAGGTGGCCCATGATTAGATCACACCATTAAAAAAAAAAAAAAAAAAATTCTTAACAGCCAATATAATATTTAGTTGCCATCTAATGTGTTGATGAGGTCAAAGTCATTGATGAAGAGAAAATACAAATATTAGCTTTATCCAAAGCTTTTGTAGCACCTGAAAAGTTTTTAATGATGAGTCCAATCGACAGTACCCCTAAGAAGCTTTTAATGATGAGTGCCCAGTCGACGCCATGGTTCATCTAAGATTTGGATTTGCCTAAAATTCGTGCTCATGCACTAAAATGATCCTCAAAATTGGAATTACAACGTGGATAAAACACATCCATCATAATGGTGTATGCAATCTTATGCAATCTAAGTCCCGTCCACTGCAGCCACATGCACAAGCAAATGGGTTAGTAGCTTAGGTGCACCCAATGTGATTGTTGTGTAAAATAAAGCTTAACCATCTATGAAATTCACTCGTTCATCTATTTTGGCAGATAATGGATGAAGAGGGTGGATTTCTCACAAACATCACAGTGGCCCCCACCTAGCTTTTGAGCAGAGGAACTTACATGTCACTCACCTCCATATAAAATTCACTCTAAAATGTCTAATCACGGGTGGAACCTTCATATAAAATCCTTCACTTAGTCTAGCAACCAGTTACTTTGTCAAGTGGAACTTCGTTCATTTGTCTCATGTAACCCATCACTTTGTTTAGTGGAACTCCGTCACTTTGTCTGATAACCCCATCATTGTCTCGTGAAACCTCGTCACTTGATACGGCAACTCTATTATTTTATTTAGTGGAACTTTATAACTTTATCCAACAACATCATTGCATTTAGAACCCCGTTACTTTGTCAAGTGGAACCTTGTCACTTTGTTAAGTAATAACACATCACTTTATCCAAGAACCCTATCACTTTGCTTAGTAGAACCTTGTCACTTTGTCTCGTTTAACCCCGTTACTTTTTCTTGCGGAACTATATCACTTTGTTCGGCAACCTCCATCATTTTGTCTAGTGGAAACTTGTTACTTTGTCTGACAAGCTCATCACTTTGTCTAGTGGAATCTTGTCATTTTGTCTAGTGGAACCATGTCGCTTGGTCTAGCAACCTGTCACTATTTAATGGAACCTCATCACTTTATCCAACACTTTGTCTAGAAACATCATCAGGTTATCTCATGGAACCCCGTCACCTTGTCTAGTGGAACCACATCACTTTTTTTTCGATAATCTCATCACTTTATTTAGTAGAGCTCATCACTTTGTCCAAGAACCTCATCACTTTGTCTAGTGGAAACCCGTCACTTTGTCTAGTGGCCTGTTCACACCCCAAGTATTGGGTTGTGATGTAGTAATAATCTCGGTAAGACCGAGGTCGAATCCACATAAACTGAAACCTGTATGTAATCTGAAACTCACCAAAACTATAACTAGAATAAGATGAAATCTAAATCAAGTGAATATGAGTGAATAATGGTGAAATAGTAATCTAAAACTTATAGAATTCAAATGTGGGAAACTAGGGATTCAGAGGATCCACTTGTATAAATCAGGAAGATCCATGCTTGATTCATGAACTCAACTAGACTTCGAGTCTCATCTTCATCCAGTTGGAAGATGTATCACTAAAGCTCAATCTGAACTTCCTTTGATATAGTTTTCAAAGAGATGAAGGTATGAGAATTAGAATCGATTTCATCATAAAACCATGCCCATAAGACAAAGTAAACAATGTAACTAAACCAATCCACAACCAATCAGAAGATGTATGAATGTTAGGAAGGATTCCATCACTCAACCATATCCAAGGAGCGATGGTGAACAACAGGGCTACCTAACCGCATAATCGGAATAGTGAAAAGGAATTACTTAAAGTCATTGCAGATCTATTGTAATACAAGTCACAACAAACCATTAAAAACTACAGGCAATTCCTTATAATCAAACTAATATGAAAATCAAGTTCAACATGAATCAAAGCTATAGAGTATTACCCATCACGCCACAAGCTTCACCTCTTAGCCCTAGCTAAGAGGTTTAGCCCAACATGATTGGACTGAAACTCTCAAAAATCATAATAACTAAACCAGCAATTAAAACAAATAAAACAAACTCTCACCTTCTCTACTCCACGTCCACGCTCCAGATCCAGATGATCCCCTTGCACGTCGTAGCCCTCTCCCTCTTATACAGTAAAGAGGTCGGCGGCTGAAGCTTTACGCAGTAACAGATACGCATCACCGACCTGCGTTTTGGAATCAAAATCGTGGCCGCACATGCGAGATCCGAGACATTCAGTCGTCTTGGCTATGGTCGGTCCCACCTTAGAAGAAATTTGGACGGTCCAGATGGTCGAACCGATCCTAACCACGACTGTAAAACGGCCCGGATCGGCCGGGTATTCGGACGCGCGTAATGCGTAATCCTTACGTTGTTGAAGTCGGTGGGCCCTTGATCAGTGTCATATGGAAAATCCAGTCCGTCCACTGGATTCCCCTCGCAAAATCGGTCGAATATAGATGCTTTTAGATCCGTTTCGGTGTGGCCCACAGAATTCTCGCCCGAGCGTTCATCCTGCGTTTGAATGGTTGAATCTGATACATGCTTCTTTGTGGAAAATTTCCACCTAGTTGAGGGTCACAGCCCCCTCCAAACATGATGAACGGCTTCAATCATCGAGTTGTATGATGATGGTGGGTCATTGATGAATCAGCGGACGGCCCTACGAATGGAAACAGAGACCTTCTCTATTTGGAAGTCGGGCAGACGCGGGTCAAACGTAGTCAAACTGCGTGTTTGGCTCAGTGTGTTGTGAGCGCACATTCAGTGTGTACTCTCTCTCGCACAAATGGGTCCCACCTTGATGTGTGTAAGAAATCCGCTCTGTCCACCTCTTTTCTCATAACATTTAAATGGTTGAGACCAACACTGGAGCATATCCAAATACTAGGCAGGCCCCAAATCGACGGTTTATGGGCTAATCTATTCTTTGGGTCACTTCCACAAGGATCCAATGGCTGAAATTTGAAGTGTACGGTTAATTTATGGTCCTCAGGCCATATATGAAGTTTCGAGCCGAACGGATGGTGGAAACCCTGTGATCTTGCATTCTGGCCGACTTTCAGGCCACTTGAGCTTCAGTTTCTCGGTTTTCTCGAATCTCTGGCATGTAAATTCGTCGATCTTAGTCCCCTGGGGTCCGTCCCTTGCCTTGGTGACTCATAAGTGTTAAATCCATGCTTTTAACATCTTTTTTCAGTCTAGGCTCCTAAATTCACCCTGTAGCATAAACACGCTTAAAATAGGCCGTTAAACAGCATCATGTTTATAAATTCAGGTAATAACTGTGATCTAATATGCAATATTCACCCTCAACATGGCCCATTAGTTTGTCCAGGAAACCCTATTACTTTGTCTAGTGGAACCTTATCACTTCATCCCATTTACCCCATCACTTTATATAGTGTAGCTATGTCACTTTGTCGAGCAACTCCTATATTTTGTTTAGTGGAACCATGTCATTTTGTTTAGTAAAACCTCAGCACTTTGTTTAGTGGAACCAAATTACTTTGTTTGGTAATCACATCACTTTGTATAGTGGAACCCTATCACTCTATTTGCAATCCTGTCACTTTGTTTAATAACCTTATCACTGTATAGGAAAACCCCGTCACTTTATATGGCATTACCTTCACTTTGTCTGACAACCCCATTACTATATCTAGCAAAACCCCATCACCTTGTCTAGCAAAATCCCATCACTTTGTCCAGTAATCTCATCACTTCGTCTATGGAATCCCATTACTTTGTTCGATAATTAACCCCGTTACTTTACCTAGTGGAACGTTGTCACTTTATCTAGCGGAACCACGTTACTTTGTCTAGCAACCGCATCACAGTCTAATGAAACCCTATCACTTTGTTTGGTAAACCCGTCACTTTATTTTGTGGAACCATGTTGCTTTATCTGATAACGTCATCACTTTGTTTAGTAAAGCTTCGTCACTTTGTCTGGCAATTATGTTACTTTATTAAGTATAACCCCGTTGCTTTGTTTAAATGAACCACATAAGTTTATCCAACAACCACATCGCCTTGTCTAGTGGAACCCATCACTTTGTTTGACAATATCGTCACTTTGTCTAATGGAACCCGTCACTGTGTCTGAAAACCCCATCACTTGTCTAATGGGACCCAACACTTTCTCCACCAACCCCTTCACTTTGCCTAGTTAAACACGGTCACCTTGTCCAACAACACATTACTTTGTCTGGTGGAACCCTACACTTTTTTCTAGCAACCCCGTCACTTTATCTAGTGGAATCCTGACAACCCCGCACTTTGTCTCGTGAAACCTTATCACTTTGTCCAATAATCCCTTCACTTCTTCTAGTGGAACCTCATCACTTTTCTTGCCATTTAATTCCATCACTTTGTCTTGTGGAACTATGTCACTCGCTTTTTTATCTAGTGGAACCCCGTCACTCTGTCCAACAATTATGTGACTTGTTCTAGTGGAACGTTGTCACTTGTTCTAGTAGAACCTCGTCACCTTGTCTAGTAGAGTCTCGTCACTCTGTTTAGTAGAACCACACTACTTTTTCTAGTAGAATGCGGTTACTTTGTTTGGTGGAAGCACATCACTTTGTTTGGCAATCTCATCACTTTTTTTCTAGTGGAACCTCATCACTTTATTCGGTAATCCTGTTACTTTGTCCAATAGAACCCTGACACTTTGTCTAAATGAACCACGTCACTTTGTCTAGCAACCCCATCACTTTGTTTAGTTGAACTTATTGTTTGTCTAGCAACTCAATCCCTTTGTCTAGTGGAAGTACGTCACCTTTTTTAGTGCAACCTAGTCACTTTTTCTAGTGCAACCTCGTCACTTTGTCCATCAACATGTTACTTTGTCAAGCAGAGCCCCGTCACTTTGTCCAATAACCTAGTCACTTTATCCGACAACCACTTAACTTTGTCTAGTATAACCAAGTCGCTTTGTCTAGCAACCTTGTCACTTTGTCCAGTGGAACTCCACCACTTCATCCAACAACCTTATCGCTTTGTCTAGTAGAACCCTGTCACTTTGTCTGGAACCCTATTACTTTGTCTAGTAAAACCCCATCACTTTATCTAGAGGTATCACATCACTTTATTTAGTAACCTTCTCACTTTATCTAATTGAACCCATTACTTTGTCCAACAACTCTGTCACTTTGTCTAATAGAATCCCATCACTTTGTTTAGCAAATCCATCACTTTGTCTAGCGAAACCTCATCATTTTGTCTCATTTAATCCTGTTACTTTGTCTTGTGGATCTACATTACTTTATCCAGCAACTCCATCGCTTCATCTAGTGGAACCCCATCACTTTGTCTGACAACCTTGTTACTCTTTCTAGTGGAACCACTTCACTTTGTCTAACAACTTTGTTATTGTCTAATGGAACTCCATCACTTTGTCTAGTAATTACATCACTTTGTCAGGCAACCCCATCAACTTGTCTGACCTCAATGTATGTCACTCAATGATAGGCTAAGGGACAAAATATGAATAGCTCCATTTTATGATTCAGGTGGACGACATGATTGGAAATAGTGTACAGGACAATGTCGCCTTCAAAATTATTTCCATTAGTGTGGCCCAAATGATTCACATATGGGTATGCTTTTTGGGCAGCAAGCCAAAATGTTTGTGTGTAATCTAATGATTGGAGTGAATTTCATATGAGTATGGTGGGCCCTATAAAAATCAAGCGTTGACGTCTCTCTCCTAACTATTTAATTTGGTGTGGTTCACCAGAATCATAGGTTAGCCTGATTTTTTTTTTTTTTTATCTCTAGACCTAAAATTGAAATTAGTCTCTAATATTATGAGTGAATTTTACATAAACATCACAATGTACCTTGTCAAAATCAAGAGCAATATCCCTAGTATTCCATTTTTTTTTCTTATCTAAAAAAAAAAAAAAAAAACTCTTTGTACAAGAATGCAATTTAGTTACGATCCAACCTCCAATGATGTGGGTGAGACAAGGTTCCATGAGACAAAATGACAAAGTTCTATTAGACAAAATGATAGATTGTCAAACAAAGTGACAGGGTTCCACTAAACAAAGTAACATGGTTGTTAGACAAAGTGACGGAGTTATCGGAAAAAGGGTCCTATCAGACAAAGCGACAGAGTTTTACTAGACAAAGTGACGGGGTTCAAGTAGACAAAGTGACAATGTTCTAGTAAACAAAGTGACGGGTTGTTGGATAAGGTGGTAGGGTCCACTAGACAACGTCGTAACCAGTGGTCGGACAAAGTGGCACTGTTCTACTAGACAAAGTGATGTGGTTGTTGGACAAAGTGACGGGATTGCACTTGATAAATTAACGAGTTGCTAGACAAAGTGACCGAGTCCCACTAGATAAAGTGACGCGGTTGCCAGACAAAGTGACTAGTTTCCATTGGATAAAATGATGGAGTTACCTGAAAAAGTAACATGGTTCCACTAGATAACTTGATGAGGTTGTTGAACAAAGTGACATAATGAGGTTACATGAGACAAGGTGAGGAAGTTACACTAGAAAAAGTGATCAAGTTACAGGATAAAGGGAAGGGGTTGTTAGATATTTTGAAGTGGATTTTATATGGATGTAGATTGCTTCCAACATCATGTTGTAAGTTGTCCCCCACTCATAAGTTAGGTGGGGCCCACCGTGATGTTTGTTGGTAATACACCCCTTCCATCCATGATTTGGAAAAATAGATGGACGAGAGGTGGATTTTATAGATGGTCGGTCTTTATTTTACATAAACATCGCATTGGGGCCCACCAACCCATTTGCTTGTAGCAATGGTGGGGACTCAAATTGCAGAGGGTAGCACACATGAATTGTTTGCAATTGGAAAAGCTCTGTGGGCCTCACCACGATGTATTCGTTTTATTCATGCCATCCATTCAATTTTATGGATCATTTTAGTGCATGAGCACAAAATTTAGGGAGATCCAGATCTCAGGTGGACCACACCACAGGAAATGGTTGAAACCCACAATTAAAAACTTATTGGGTGCTACAAAAATTTTGAATCAAGCTGATATTTGTATTTTATCTTCAACCATGTCTTTGTGACCTTATCAATGGGTTAGATGGCAACTAAACATTACATTGGGTCCTAGGAATTTTTTAATGGCAGACGTTTAATCAGCCCTGTTTCCTATGGTGTGGTCCTCCTGAGATTTGGATTTATATACTTCATTTTTTGGCTCATGCCATAATAAGATCTGGCAAAATGGAAGGATAGTGTCAACGGACTCATCCATTATGGTGGGACCCATAGAGTTTTTTTAGTCGCACATTACCAACATCGGTGTTCCGTACTACATTATGTGATGTACCTCTTGAAAAAGAAACGAAACCTTGTCGTAAGCCCAAATGCTCTTAAGCCCGACTGCCACGATGTAGGTGGTACCTGATGGGATGCATACATTGTATATCTATGTTGTCAATTCTTTTTTTTCAGATCATTTTCTAAAATGGTCCAAAAATGAAGTAGATCTAAATCTTAGGTTTACCACACTACAAGAAATAGTAGCTATTGGCCATTAAAAACTTTCTGTAGGCCACAAAGGTTTTGGATCAAGTTGATATTTGTGTTTTCCCATTATGGTCATATGGTCCATGTGACCTTATCAACAACAGGTTGGATGACAAATAAGAATTATGGTGGACACTTAGAATTTTTCAATGGTGGCCGTTTAATGACCACTGTTTCCTATGGAGTGGTCCACCTGAGATTTGCAACTACTTCACTTTTGGAAAATTTCACTAAAATAATATGGAAAAATCAGATGGAAGGAATAAATGTACAACACATATATCAAGATGGTCCATGGTCAGGGTCCAACCTACATCACTGGATCATGGGTGGCAGCTAAAATGTCAGTGAATAAGGTACAGGAATGTAACATTCCTTGTTAATCAGAAGTAAATGATAAACAATTTTTCTTCTTCATTAATTTGTTGTGCTGATGTCAGCACAGAAGATGTGCCCAGTCAAAATTCAGGGAACGGGAAATTTCCGTTCCCATGAAACAGATGGTCGGACGGGAAAGAATGTGGATGGGATGTCAATCATAAATTTACGTATGGGGCCAACATGATGTGTATCTTTAGCCAAACCCGTTAATCTAGTGTAACTAGCAAGGGAAGTGAACATGTAAAAATCAAGGTGATCAGAGACTAAGGTGGGCCACATGGCATGAACTTGAAGTCTTTGGACCAATTTCACATTTTTAGTGCCACCCATCATCTGAGTGAGGTTCATATAAAAAACTTAGGGGGTGTTTGGTGCAGGGCATTAGATGGAATTAGGTGGGATGAAATTGCATTTGGCCGTGCTATTCCATCCAACATTTGAAGAGGATGGGAAAGGTTGGGATTAGGTGGGATGGAATTGCATTTGGTCCCATGTAGGATATTCGTGGATTTTGAAATCCACTGCACATGTGGGCCCCACATTGATGCATATGTTTATCCATGACATCCATCCATATACACCGTTTACATGTGACATTCTAATTATATGTGTACTAGTAAACGACATTCATTGTGAATTTGGTCATTGATTACAATTCCATGGTCCACCAAACATGATTTTGCTTAATTTGGAATTTTCTCGCAACAAATTTTTTATCCAAACATGGGATTGGATGGCTACAAAACCACCCAGGAGTGTATACGAACCGAGTTAGCTTGGTTAGCTTGCTCGACTCGACTCGAAAAAGCTTGATTCGACTCAGTTCGAAGCTGAGTTCGAGCCGAGTCGAGTTGATTTTTTTAGCTTGAAAAAATTTTGAACCGAGTTCGAGCTTGACTCGACTCGGATCGAACCCAATTCGAATCAAACTCAGATCGAACTAGTTGGGTGGCTCGGTTACTTTGCTATTGATGTTGCTCACCAAGTGTTTGATGAAATGACTCAACGAAGTGTCGGCTAGTGGCAATGAAGGTATGTATATGAAACAAATATATTTTTTTCTTGATTTTGATGTTGCCTACAAGGTGTTTGATGAAATACTTGTAAACAGTTGTTGTTGTTCTACATACAGTGAGAAATTGAAAGTGCACAACATGTGTTTGTGAAAATGCCGCAGAGCTCGATTTTGGCTCAAACTGGCCCAAGTTGCTGACTGAACCGAGCCGAGTCAAGCTGAGGCCAGCTCGACTTGGTTAGATGTAACGCCCTGAAAATCAGGGGTCGAGCATAAACTCAACTCCCGAGTTCCAACGCATTACTTATGCAACATAAAGAATGATGATTGAATGTTGTTCGTATTAATGCATTAAAAATGAATGGGATTAAGCCAAAACAACATATCATACTCCAGAGACAATTAAATTATGCAAGTGGAAGACTGTGATAGATATATAAAATATATAAACTGTTGTAAGTCTCCAGAGTGTGAACATGTTACCAGATTAAATATATCAATGTATACTCCAAAAATGGACAAAATGAATATACAAGGGTGCTCCAAAAGAGCAAACTAAAGTGTAATGGCATCTAATCAACAACCTGGTAACCCCGTCGATCAGAAGATGGTCTACATAGACCCACCTGATAGCTGTATAAGGAGAAACCCTCCTCATCATCATAAAAATTCGGCTTCGCTTCACAAGCATCGCTATCATCTGAAACTCAAATAGGGTCTGGTTTGGTGTTTAAAACACCGTCCCATAATGTGGGAGTGAGTGATCAACTCAGTGGAACAATAAAGCATAGGTTAGCATGTTATCAATTCAGTCAAGCAGTAATGATAAAGTAGTAAATCACACATTCCTAAGTACTGTTGTTAATGCAAGAATAGTATGGATGTATGATGCATGTTCTCGCCTACGCTCCCTCAGCGACTTCATCCCACGTTCGAGCATGACAACACTGCCTCAGTGCTTGACTTGCAACCCCTGAACACACGCGTAATATAGTGCATGCATATGATTACCAAGTTCTTATTAGTCCTTTTCATACAGTAGGATTGGAAAACTAAGGTACCTCCCTTATATCATTTCCCAAACAATGATCCATTCTAGGGTCGTCAGTCCTAGTAAATCTCATACGATGTTGCAGTTCTAGGTCACTGCAAAGGGCTCATCACTAATCAGTGCAGGCCTAGTTTATACTCTGGATGCTACGGAAAGGCTCGTCGCCTCTACGCAGACTCAAAGTATACTCGAGGTCACTACAAAGGGCTCGTCACCAATCAGTGTAGGCCGACAGCTCGAATAGAGTGCCCTATACCACTGTATTCAGCTCACGAGTCTGGGTTACTCACTGGTCACTACGGGGACGCTTGTCACCACAGCGTAGGCCGACAGCTCCACCACGGTGTCCCATACCACCATGTCCAGTTCATGAGTCTTAGCCGATCGAGGTACCAAGGTTAAACGAGATTTCACTAGAGAGTTTGGTACCTTAGGTTCAAGCAGTAGCGTCCATACATGGTGAACATACAATGGCGGATCGGGTTACTTGACGGGCTCGACTAGAACGAGCGCACATTGCATCATGTGACTTAACCACTGCCGACGACCAACACACGACTTGGGTTCGTCAAACACGTACGTCTTACGTGGCGAAGGAATCTCAACCGCGACTTCAAGCCTATTACCGATTGCTTGGACTATAACATAGCCCCAATCACATTCAATCCTTAACTAGGAAGCACGTGTAGTAGTCAAGCAGAATTAACAAAGCAATTCAAACATGTGAATAGGCATGTTATGAAACATAATATAAATAGGAAATACAAATGCATACATTTCATAAGTAAGCGATTAAATTAAACAGCTTGCATGGAGGAAATCATATACATCTCTAAGGTGGTTGAGAATCCTATCTCAACACCTACCTAAAGCACTATCATCTAAGTACTTACTCTTACAAGTATTTTTACAAACACTTAGAATACACTCATTTAACATACATAACACATATTAGCCAAAACATGTATTTGGGCGAATCCTTTCGCTGAGTAAGTATCATACACATATATAGCATATACATACAATAATTTATCATGGCAAACACACTTTTATAATTTGTACGTATACGGTATTTTCTACAAATATACAGAATACATTACACGCCATAACTTGCATACGTAACTGAATCGTAAAATGAACATCGCATTTTGCATGTGCAATAACACTCAGATCATGAATCTATCATTATCTGACATTGAAAGCTTTGAAAACCTTAACCTATACGTCTAAAGTCCATATGTTATGTCGTAGAAGCGAGTAACGAACTCAGTTTAAACACCAAGTCTTTATCAACGGTAGAACAACAACCTATAACATGAAATAGGTTAGCTATGTCATCACTTACACTAGTCAGATCTCTAGAACTGATTAGGGTTAGGATTTCTTACCCGAAAATGGAATCAGAATTGCCGGAAAAGCGATACAGTAGTGATGGATAAGCACGTAGAATAACAGGGATAGATTCTCAGGAATGACACCAACTTCTCTCTCTCTCTTTCTCTCTCTTTTCTCATTTCTCTCTCCTAGGGTTTTCTCAAATTCGTATGGTGTGAATGAGAGAGGGTTTAAGGTCCTTATATAGGCCTAAAACTGATGAAAATGGCCCTAGGGTCAAGGTATACTTAGATTATGTCCAAAGTGCATCTATTTCAGCTCAACGGAGCACTTCGGGAGCCCCCCCTTGAGCCAAAGGTCAGACTTAAGTTCCCTGACCACGTATCTAGGTCGAATTAAGTTTTCATTCCAATCGGGTTCCTAGATCCCTAACCAGTTTCAGTTCAACGGTCGTCAGAAATCGATCAAGACTACAAGTACACTGCCATGTGTATGAAATTTCCCCTGATCCGAGGGTGTATTTGGGTCAGCTTCTGACGGTCTGATTGCTTATATCAGGCCCGCAAGTGACAAGTCTCAGATTACTTAAATTAGGTTTCATTTCTAAAGAAGTCTACGTTTTCTCACACTCTTCACTCCGGGCTCAAGCGAATAGCCCGGGAACACTATCTGGATTTGATTTCCAAGATGGTTGTCAAGCCCAGCAAGGCGGTCTAAACACTTAATTTCGTGGTCATCGGACTTTCGACGTGCAGTCCAGATCCGATACGGAGTTTCAACATGCTCCCGAGAGCAACTAGGTAATGAGATTGATCATAGATTTTAGGGTAACCTAGCGTCAATGATTCTACAAGTTTTGGGTCTTGTAGATCGTATTTAAAGTGATTCAAGTGGATTTCACAGCTAATCTAGTTTAACACTTAGTTAAACGTGTCTAATTTCTAAAGGATTTGAGGTTTGAGAGGTTCATAAGGGGTTAGGATCGACCCCTTGCCTAAGGACATCTAACTCCAGGTTGGCAAAAATCTGGGGCGTTACATTCGACTCAGTATACACCCCTAGTATTTCCTGACATGCAATCATTGTGTAATAATGATGTTAATCCTATCTAATACAATTCAATACCACGAACCAAACATGCCTAAGTATTTTGCACCGAGTGTCACCTGGTTTTTATAAGTGCCCTCATTTTATTTTCCAGGATATTTTAGGAACTTCTTGGAATGTGGGAATGATTAGATTAATCTAGGTATCACATCATCCTATCTTAAGATGAGATTCAGTAGGATTTCTAGTTGATTGGGAAATCCTTTACATTTGTGGGCTCTACATTGATGCATTTGTTTTATCCACGCCATTCATTTATATGCCTCTTTACGTGTGACAATCAAGTTGCATACGCACATAGGTAACCAACATCAATTGTGAAATATGTCCATTGATTATAAGTCCATGGTCCATCAAATGCAGGTTTCACTTAAAATAGTGTTACCTCTTAATTTTAAATTTGGCCACGAGTGATGTGTGCTGGTATGCCAAAATTGATCGTGTGGCTCAATTCCAACCGAACAACTTTGACCCCAAATGTCAAGATAGGTAGATACTTCTGAATTGAGCGCATATGACCAAGATATGAGGAGACTGGTTGCCTATTTAGCAGCTCGCAAGATGTTGTCTAAGATGATCAGACAATTATCGAATGACAGGGTTCGTCCTTTGTAAATGGGACGCACCTTGTCTTCCATACGAAAAGACTTTCAAACACAAATGCAAACAAAAAGGAAACACTTATAGTCGATTACATGGAGTAACTGCAAAAGCAACTTTCTAAGAGAAGACCACTTCTATTGCAATGGAAATCATCAACGCATGAGCATAGACTTGAATTATAATTACTCCTAATGTAAGATTAGGCTACTTGATTACGTTAAGGAACGTAAAAGGGTGATTATGCTAAGCAACATAAAGGATAATTAAAAGATAGATTTAATTTATTTGTTTGATTGAATTGGTATGAAACGCTTTGCTTCATTGAAATCCTATGCTATTTATAGATCTCATTGCAAAAATCATCTAGATGCTTCTTCTCTACGTTCAGTCGATATCAATCACTTTGGCACCACTTTGGCCTTCTAGACTCTTCTTGGACACTTGTTTCGATAACTACCTCAGTACTGCTTTTCTCTCGACCACATCATCCATTCAAGCTTCTCGGTCACGCACTGTCTAGTGATGATGTGTTGCACTTTGATTGGCGCCAATTATAATCCCGCAACACCCCCCTCCTCCTGCCACTTGGCCTTTGAGCAAAAATGTGAAAGCGACGGTGGTCCATTGTTTGATGCAATAAATGCAACTTGTAAGACCCGTACCTTAGACCGTACCGTTCCGTAGACTTCTGTGGTCTTCCCAATCGAATTCTGGTAACCTTCAACCCTTAATCGGTATTTGCGCGCGACCCTGATTCACACGCCGTCAACCAGAGTCGGCTTAACCCGAGACTTGTACCCTAACAACCGCGCTATCACCGCGGTTCCGATGCCGTGACTCGCGCATTGAAGCGATACCCGGGTCAGGAGATGTGGGCCCACGTTCGGTGGGAGGAAAATGCCATGCGTGCAAGTTCCGAGAGAATCTCTACAGCTTATCACATCAATCAATCAATCAATCCCATCATGTTAAGTACATGTCAAGTATACATCACCTTTCATCCATTCCCAAGCAACCCCAAAGTTAAAAGTTTCTTACACAAGCCCATCTTTCCTTACACCATTTTCCACAAAAGTCAAAAAGTCTCTTACACATCCATCGCTCACCACATCCATCACCCATCACTCCTTTTCTCTCTTTACAACCCTCTGTCTCATTCATTTTCAAATCTCATTCCAAGCAAACCTAAAAACCACCACACGTCCAAGCCTCTCCCCATCTCTTTCAAGCTACAAGTGTGGCCCACCTTTCCTACCCTTTCATCTCCCATCTCAACTATCCAAACCTCATCTCCTTCATTGGAATCAAAGCTAAGGAGCTAAGGAAGCCTAGGGTGCAAGAAGAAGCCGGTGGGTGATCTCGGATCTCCACTTATTTTCTTGTTTTGTGATTTAAGGGCCCACATGTGGTGGGACCCACCTTAATGTAGGCCTTATATCAAAGAGGGCCTCATAGTGGCGGGGCCCCTCCATCCTTGCCGATGTCTCTCTCTCTCTCTCTCTTTCCATGATCATGGTCTACTTATGATGTGTGTATGTCATCCATGCCATCTACCGGTGGACCCTATCTATGTGGGACACATCATAATGTTTATATGCCATCCCAACCGTCCATGGGGGGGCCACCTTGATGTGGCTAGAGTGGGGTGTGGCTGCCAGTGGAGTGTGATCTGACGTCGGCCCTAGCTCCACAACTCACGTGGTAGCCTGAGTGAAAGATACCCCGTTTCAACGTTGGGACCCACCCAGTCCCAAGCTCAAGTGGTAGACCGAGTGAAAGGTGCCTCGTTTCAACACTGGAGGTCTTGGCATCAGTCACTGTGGAGGTGGCTAACATGGAGTATGTGTACTGACGTACAGTGGGTGTACTGACAGTGGAGTGTGGGCTATCAGTGGGGCCCATGGGACCCATCCACACCGTTCATCCTACTCCTTGGCTCATTTCAGGCGTTGAGCCAAAAAATGAGGCCAATCGGATAATCAAGCAGGCCATATCATATAAAACTATGTTTCCTACCGCTCAAAGCTATTAGGACCCACCTTACATGTATCTACACACCAAACATGCCGTATATTGGACTTGTTTGGTGTGTTTTGAGCCCTAGAATCCATTGGACGGATTGGATTCTCAAGAAGCGGGCCCCACATGTGAAATACCACTGGAAAAAAAAAATTTCACAGCAGCCGACACTGCTGCTATCAGAAGCGCAGGCAGTGCCTACTGCGTGCGACGGGCGGACGGACGGGCAGCAGGACCACGGCCCCAGCTGTGGCCTCACCATGATGTATGTTGATTATCCACACCGTTCATTGGGTGGGCCACTTCCTGAAGTGGGCCCCCTCCGAAAATCAGCTTCATCCGTAAATCAGGTGGCCCACATGGTAGTAAACAGTGGGGTTGAGTGTCTGCCATTGAAACCCTTTGGGCACAGAAGTTTTGGATAATTTAAAGTTTGTTTTTCCTTTCATCCAGGTCAGCGTGACCTTATAGCAGGTTGGATGGAAAGCAAATGTTATGGTGGGCCCCGCATGGGACCACCTGCTAGAGGATCGGCTGGTGTACGTGTATAGCAGCATAATAGCTATTGTACTGACGTCCCATGCTATGTGGCCCCATGCAAGAGGTATGTATTATACCTATGCCATCCAGCAGTCCATGTAGACCCCACCATGATGCACGTGTTGCATCCAAACCATCAGACCATTTTGAAGGATAATTTTGAGGCTTGAGACTAAAAATTAAGACAGATCGAAGATCAGGTGGACCGCATTATAGGAGACAGTGGGTTTGAACGACCACCATTAAACCTCTCGGGACTACCAAGTTTGGACCAATATGATATTTGTTTTCCTCTAAATCTAGGTCCTTGTAACCTTATGAATAGGCTGGATAGGAAATGAGCCCTATAATGGGGACCCACTAGAATTTAACCATGGAAATCATTATTACCACGGTCAGATATGAAATGGTCCAGTTGATCTTTTGATATGGTTTACTTTAATATAATACTCTATATGGATTTTCTAAAAATAGATGGGTTGGGCCCAACCCATTTAAAATCGGCCCATATGATTAAGCCCATTTTGATGTAGTTATGGCTCATCCATTGAGGCCCACCTAATATACATAAGGCCCACGTTATGTGGCCCATTTGTTTTCTCTAAGGCCCATGGGTCGAGGCCCAATTGGATGTACTCAAGTCCATTACAATGTGTGACTCTACCATGGTTTGTGTGATGATGTTTATAACGGTCGTATCTTAGGAGCAATGTTGGTTTGATGTCTACATTGTAAGAATAATGTTGGTTAAATGTCCGCATTAAAATTCTCCCTAGGGCCCATTGTTAGGCCCATACTTGTAGGTCGTTTAGGCCCCTCTTCATTACGAACAACATCTATCTCATATAACATATTTAGTATAGTTCCATGATTCATAATCATACGCATCATATGTATGCTTGATATGAGAAGTGACTGATCATAGCATATGCCTTCGGACAGATTGTTTAGGGGCTCCCGAATAGGCGGTATTATCCTACATGAGTGCACGATACGCGCAAGATTGCTGCATGGCTGGATAGTATGATTCATGCATTCGCATTGTGTGATATGGTACTGTACGCCCTAGCGACATCAAGGCCATGCCTCCACAGGCGTATCGTGGTTGGTAGGATTGGATACCGAAAATCTTGTTCTACATGGGGTGTTATAGATATCCATGGGTGAAAGTCCTTAAACCCTTAAGGTACTAAGAGGTTGCTCCAACATCTAGACCAAGTGGGTGTACGAGTGCTGAGTGCCGATTACCGGAAGGCCGCGCTTTCCACTGTGTCGTGGTCGGTTGGAAGGGGGTACGGCCTTACCCGCTCGAGAGGAGGGGGCAAAGCTAGGCTGAGTTTGACCAGCTTGTGGAATGGGTTCGCTATTGACGTGTCACGCCCGATATTGATAGGTGGATAGTGAGGTCTCTTCCACTTACCTTATTGCACGTGATGGAGCGGTAAACTAGTTTATAGTATACTAGACCTCGGTGATATTCCAGATTTGAGCCGTATTGATATGTGAACTTAGATGAGGATTCGTATGCTTGAGTTGCATCTCGCATTGCATGGTCTTGGTATGACCGACATCATTCATGCTTTGCATCGCATGGCCTTGGTATGACCGATATCATTCATGTCTTGCATCGCATAGCTTTGGTATGGCTAGTGGTATTTATGGATTCATTAGCATGTTCCACATTACTCTGATACCGCATAACTGCATTACTACCTTGTGCACACACTTTCACCACCCTCTAAGCTTTCCATAAGCTTATGCACGACCATTGCGTGCAGGTGACGTTGGACCGCAGCAGCGCTGAGACAGGAGCACATAACAGATCATCTTGGAGCTTTTGTCCATTATCATTGTATTTACCTTTATGCTCATTGTACTTATAAAGTTTTGATCATAGTAGAATTGTGATGGAGTTTTTGGTTGTTGTTTGTGGGTTATGCCTTTGGTTATGCTTATTACGAATCAAACCGATATTGGAAATCCTCCTCATAGTATCCCAGGATTGGAATCTGGCGAATGGGCGTCGGGAGCCGAGAATGGGGTTCTACGGAGGCTGTCGGCGCCGGATTCGGTGATCGAAAATTTTGTGAGCCTGGTTTCCGAGTTTGGGACGTGACACAACCTACCTCTCTTCCACATGTCAGCTCCCTATTGAGTTTGCTTGACTAAGATGGAAATCGAATGACGGTTTTGCACATTTTCCACAATCGTCATTATGACACGTTGCACACAATCAAATCGTACGAGGAGTCATGATTATCCTTCCATTAATGTGCACGTTTTTGACTGATATATAAGCACTTTTGGATTAGTTTTAAAATTTTATTTCCACAACTCTAGCTCTCTACGTCTCTCCTTCCTCTCAAATCCTCCAAGCTCACTTCTTTTATTGTTAGAGCTATACACGAGTTGAACCGAGTCGAGCTTGGCAAGTTTGGCTCGGCCAATAGCCAACCCCAGCTCGAGCTTTTGAATCGAGTTCGAGTTTGTGCTTTCAAGTCGAGTTCGAGTTTGTGCTTTCAGCAAAACAGTTTTTAATACACCCTCCTCGCCTCACGCTTCAGCGGTTAGCAGAGCTACCTTATGGTGACAACGTCCATGTATGATCGCTTCCTGTCCCTTAGGGGCCTCTCGCCATGTATGATTTTCTGGGAACTTTGGTTGGCAAGAAATGCAGCTCGGTGGGAAGGGTCCTCATTGTGTGTGGACAAAGTTATTTCTAGGGTCAATTGTTGGATTAAGCTCTTAGCCCCATATTTTTCCCTTTCCGAAGCCTTCAATCGCACCACAACTAACACTCTTGATAGGTTAGGGCTAGATGGAGTGGCGACGATCTTGAGAAAGGTCCAGGTGGTGAGGTGGCTTCGCCCTCTTTTTGACTGGATTAAAATCAACATGGATGTGGCTCAACCCTCATAAATCCAGGCCCGTCGGGGGGTGATGTATTGGTAGGGACAATGCGGGGGATTTCGTCTTTGCCTTCTCATTCGGCTATGGTTTTGGCTCCAACGGTAGGGTCGAAATCAGGGCGATCTGGGAGGGTCTTTCCTATTGCGTGGGTCTGGGTTACACCAAGGTGGATATAATTAGCAATTCCAAATCGGTTGTGGAATCCTTCACCAAAAAGGATGCCCCTTCATGGTCCATGTGATACTAGTGGATGAGGATAAGGTCCCTTATGGACGGCATGTAAGTTACTATCTCCCACTCCCCTAGGGAGACAAATGCTGTGGCTGATAGGCTCGCTTGTAGGGGCAGTGGCAGCCAGTCACATAGGCTATTTTGGTCCATGACTGAGCTGCCCCCCTCATTAGAGGTCTGATCTTCCTGGATAGAGTTGGCTTAGGCTGTTTGGGAGAGGTTTAGTGGTTGGCTCCTTCTCTTGTTTCTTTGGTTGGTGGACTTGTTTTTCCTTTTTGCTAATAGGTCTGCCCAGGCTATGTACAGATACATCTTCATGAATATGAAAAGCCCTTTGTTTAAAAAAAGAGAGTTTGTGCTTTCGAATCGAGTTCGATTTCGATAGGTTGAGTTGAGTTTGAATTCAAGTTCGACTTTGAATATAAAACCAAATGCATAAAATATAATCAATTCTAATTACATTGTTCACAACATTAACTTAATATCCTACATAATGTTTTCCTGGCATATAATTATAGGTTACTGCATGATCTGAGACGGATCTATCACTTTCACCGTTCGATCCACCCGAGTTATTATCTAATTTTTCATATACATATTGATTTACATCTTCTGAATCAGAAGGTGAAGAGTGATTTCCTTCATGATCTTATACAATTTGAACTAAAAATTTTAAACTTTTTTAGTGGGAAGATTTATACATAGTACCCAATGCCAATATGTGCTCTGGTCCAATCCTACAGTGCAACCAGATCAATCGAAATCACACAAGTGGTGGGCCAACCGACCGTAGGGGCTATCTGTTGTGAACCATTGCTCCATGGTAAGGAGGAACTAGTCCTAAAATAACAACCTGGTTGTGCTTGGCCCCTGTTCAGCAGCACAGCAGATTTGTCAACAGTACTGTAGCAGTTCTGATAGGGTGGTATTCCTCTACCTTCGCTGATCTGTCTGGAAGCAAATTCTGCTCGGTTTACAGTTCTTAGCCTTGTATTTCTGTAATAAATATTGCCTAGTAGCTCCTGCTTAACTGGTCTGACTCCTAAGATCACAAGTAGAGTGAGCTGGATATGGGGCCTTAGCTCAAGGGTTAGATACCAATACCGGCGGGTGGGGTATATAAGACTGATTTCACAAGGTAAACCCAACAGATACATAGGAGTTCTCTTTCTCTGTAAAATACCTTAGGGCCTGTTTGGGAGTGTAGATTTGGAACCCCCTGGATTTGGAATCTTCCCGTTGTGTTTGACACCCTAGATTTAGAATCCCTTGTAATCCAAAAGTAGCTATGCATAATATATTTATAGGGTTTGAATTTAACTACTAAATAAACTTTAATATCTTTAGCTAGTGTACGTATGTAATGTTTGACACAATGGTTGTAATAAGCCCATTAAAATTAATATATACTTTGCCCAAAAATAATGAAATTCCAAGTCTCGGATGGGCCACAAGCACATGATCACATATATCCAAGTGACTAACCAACATTTTTTAACCATTTATTTACATGGACAATGTTTGGACGGCACAAATTATCCAATTAAAGTAATTATAGTGATGTAGTTGACAATCTTATTGTTTTGGGATACCATCGATGGGCCATGTGTCCAATAGATTAGTAGCCTAGTGACACACATGTTACACATGCAATTCTTGGAAGGATTTTATATGTAATCAAAGCTTCCACTTTGGATTTGAAATCCCCTGGATTTGAAATTCCCCAATTATTTTATGGTGCCAAACATACGAGGGGATTTGAAATCCCCCCAAATCCATTGTGTATGGTTAAGGTTGTAACCTGGGTTTTGGTCAACCCAAAATAACCAAACTAACCCAACCTAATTTCATCCAAAATATATTGAAAATGAACATTGATCGATGGCATCAAGAAGATTGAAAATGAAAATACCATACTGAACTTTGAAAAAGTAAAAAAAAATATATGGAAAGGGAAAAAAAATGTTAGCCGAAGAAGTAACGCCTTTCGTAACACAAAGACATCAACTGATCCAATGACACATGATCGTTTTCTGTTGATGATGTTCTGTTTAACAATTCGATCACTCCTGGGAGCCACACAGCATCTCGCACATGCTTTAGAGTTTGTGAATGCGATAGCTTCCGCCCCATACATGAAATATCAATCTGCAACAAACATATTAGCAAATGTGATACATGTAATGCCTCTTAATGTTGCATCAACAAAACAAACATTTATCACTAATGCAGGATCAATGTTGGTGGCCCACATGCAAGATCAGCTTATTTTGGAGATAAATCACCAATTAATGAGACAGCCAATAGTTGCTTGCACCGTCAATCCAGTGGTAGTGATCACAACGGATTCAACGATGATGGGGCATCTTGGCTTTCATAATGCTTTGTTATGAGATAGATAATCAAAATGCTGATATAACATGGCATGTACCTGCATGATAAAGACCATTCATCTAGTGAACCCTACCGTGGATTGACCATGTCCCAAAAATCACACAAGTTCCCAGAGACCGACCAGGAGACTCACCAATTGTCGACCATTGGTCAGATAATTTTCAACCACCCATTTGTAATTCTCTAAGTTTCTCCAATTAGAAGCTATTGTCATTCAACTGGTGCAGATTGGGGCGAGTGAAATCAGATCTCTTAGACATTCATACGGAAGCGGATTATGCATTGAGTAACTCAATTTGCTACAGCGTACTGAGTAAACTCAGTGGGGCCTACTGTGGATGTGGCCATCCATTTTTTCAGCTCATTTTACGGCATAAGCCTAAAATTGAAGCATATCCAAAGCTCAAGTGGACCACACTACATGAAACAGTGGAGATAATGACGTTCACCTCACCATTGAAACCTTCCTAGGGCCCATAGTGATGTTTCTTTGTCATCAACCTGCAGACAACATCACACAGACATGGACAAAGGGAAAAGACAAATATCAGCTGGATCTGAAACTTCCTATGCCCCAAGAAGTTTTCAACTGTGGGTGTTCAATTCACACTGCTTTCTGTGGTGTGGTTCTCTTGACCTTCGGATATGCATCAATTTCGGGCGTATGCCCGAGCTGGTAAAACGGATGGACAGCGTAGATAAGACACATACATCACAGCGAGCCCCACAGACTCTACTCGACGTGCTATAATCCGCTTCCCATCCAGATACAACTATGCCATTTGTACAGTTGAAAGAGTCTCAAGCATTTTTCAACTTATCAAAACTAGGCTATGTTACTTGGGTTTTGATAGGGTACGATACCACTTTACCATATTATGGGGTGGGGAGACCTTAGAATGATACACCCTATCTTCTCACCAAAAACACGTTTTTAAGACACAAGAGTAAGGACAGAAGTTGCACTATACCGACATGGTCTAGCCGTAAAACTCTATGGGGCCTACTGCGATGTCCTTGTGGCATCCACTTCATCTATTTGATTGCTAAAGCAAGGCAAATCCAAGACTCAGGTTGATCACACTACAAGGAATGATGGAAATTGAATGCTCACCACTTGAATTATTGGGGCCCACCAAGATGTTTATAACATTCATAAGGTAATTCCCACCAGGATGAAGGGAAAACACATATCAGCCAGATCCAAAACTTCTGTTATCCAAACCATTCAATCTCAAATGTTCCTGTGGTGTGATGCACGCCATTCTAACATGAATAGGAGAAATTGATGTACGGAGTGGATGTCACACGGACATCACGGTAAGAATTTGTGTTACACAGTCTCTGTGTAAGGTTGTTACAAGCAAAACCCGTTTTCCCCCAAGAAATGGTTCATCAGCTTGCTGGCTTTTCACTGATTACAAAGGTGCAGCCCATCGGATGTGGATCAACCTCATTTTCATGCTAGGTGTTCTTCGTGATGGGCCCCACCATTTGCATCGCTTGGGTGTCATACACGTACATGTTGTTAAGGAGAAAGGGTAAAGCATGCTACCCTGGTATTCTATGGGTTGCATGCGATCATTACTTTTTCTCAAATAGTATGTTCTGGCATGCATGCTGTGCGAGGACGCATATGGTCCGCGACCCCCACAAATGGAAATTTGTGGTCAGAAGATGGGTGCAGTTGGCTGTGATGTTTCTGAGAAATCTACTCCGTTCATCAGTTTTGCTACCTCATGTTAGTACATGAGCCTAAAAATGAGAAAAAACTCAAGTGGACCCACGCGACAGGAAAGAGTGGGGATTGAATGTCCACCATTGAAACATTCATGGGCCTATAGCTTTGGATAGGATAATATTTCTCGAGTTTTCATTTCATCCTAGTGGGAATGATGTCATGAACGGTTTGGATGGCATATAAACATTATAAACATAACGTTAGGCTAGGAAGAGGTTTCAATGGTACGCATTTCCTTCATTAATTTTTTCCTGTTACGAGGCCCACTTGAGTTTTGGATCTGCCTCATTTTTGGGCTCATGTCCTAGTTAAATCCATCTATGCCCATTAGTGATGGAGGACTCACCAAAATTTAGTCCATTCCAAATCTCAGGTGGTCCACACCATGCGAATTTAGTGGTTTTTGTCATGATCTAACATGGTTCACCATGGCGTGGCCAATCTGAATCCTGGACCAGCCTGATTCGTGGGATCAAAGGTGAAGATGAGGATCTAAAAACGATGGACTTGATAGATCTGACGCACACATCATGTGGGGACCACAATAGGCCCAGTATGCCAATGCTTCTTACTGAACTACAGATCACCATAGTAGCAAGTACAAACGAAAAAACACGTGCGTAGTCATCAGCTGAAAACCTCGAAAAAAAACAAAACAATAAAAATGCGATTCAATGAAATGAAGAGGATCTAGATTCGATCTTTTGATCACCCATTTTTAAACCATTTTTGGGGGCTTCCGCGTTACACACGGAAGATTGGATTGCCTGAATCACGAGTCTTATATACTGTGTTACGATCACCTCATATTGATAAAAAGTCCAGAGAACAATTTGAAATGGAAATCCAGAAAACATTTCTTGTCATAATAACAGAAACGCATGAATTGCGCAAGAAGTTCTTTCGGTTAAAATGCCCGCCTCTTATTTGTGGACACTTATTTGTGGAAATAAGGCCATTGGATATTTGTCATTGACAACCGTCCAAGACATGTCCAATCCGACGGTCAAATAATGAAACAAGCTAATTTTGGGTCTGCGATACTTCTAGGTAACATATAAGTTTTTTCAACCCGTGCAATTTCTAGGTAATATATAAGTTCCTATGCATCAGCCATCACACACTGCCAGAGTATCAAAGTTTTTTCCTAAAATATAATTAAAAGAGTAATTTTTTACTATAGAGGTGGCTATCCATCCACTTTCCTTTTTTCGACCCGAAGAAACCTACTTTACCAATCTAAACCTTCAGTTGTACCGACAAACTAATAAAGACAAAAATACTCCTACTTTTTCAGTTGCTTTTACTTTAAAATTAGGAATATTTTTGTCCAAAACCCTTTTTCCATACCTAAAAAATCTACTTTCTTAACATAAGTTTTTGGCCGTTCAAAAAAAAAAAAAACGCATAAAAGGTAAGCGTCTACTGTGCTCGTTTTTTCTAATTAAAATGTGTGTTACTACATTTGGGAAATAATAATAATAATAAAAAGGGAGGAGTTCTCACCTGCTCACCCTACGAGCACCCGCAAGCACTTTCGTACACGTGTTCTATGCACAAAATCTGAACGGTCCAAGTGATGCGGAACCCCTTGAAACCTCTTAAGGCTAGCTTTCATCCTGATCCAAAACTGTGGTGGGCCATGAAAAAAGGAAACAGTTTCCTCCCTTGATTTGCATTTCTATTTTCTTTGGCCCCTAATAGTTTTGGATCAGGCTGGAAATGGGGTCTGTAGAGTGTCAAAGGGTTCCACATCACGTGGACCATTCAGATTCTGTGCCCATGACACGTGTGAAAAGGTGCGCATGGGTGCTCACGTAAGAAGTTGAGCAGGTGAGCATTTCTCATAATAAAGGTTTGTCAAAACACTATTTTCGGTCTTTGCCGACGGTATGCACATGAGCTATCCAGCGACGGTATGCACATGAACGGTGGAAACTCAGCAACAGTACTAGTTGCGTACATGCATCTCAACGTGGAGATCCAGATCATGGGGCCTACTGACTGGAAGATTTTAACCATTGGATATAGCCTTTGAATGCATTGCAGGCGATTACCCATTGTCTTATCAGTCGTCCATTTGTTGGACACCAAATGCATGGTTAGGATTCTCAGCCATATTACGGACCGGATTGACGTGCATGAAAAGCAGATGAGCTGTCACTATCGATGATCTGTGGCGGATGCATGCTATCACGCACCAGAAATGTTAGGATATAACGTTGCATGTGAACTTTCGCGTTTAGGGATTTCTTTCCTGCTGACGTGTCAGTTGTGTAAAATATCCAATCCGTGCCAAAGGTGGGGCCACACAATAAATATCACCTAGGCCAAAAATTGGACCAGTCCACTCACTTGGTGGGGCACACATGTACCACTTGATTCAGATCAACGGTTGTTCTTTGATTTTGATGGTGCAGCCTACCTGATGAATGGACCATCGTAATTTTCACTCCAAGTGATCTTTATGATCTGGGCTACCGTTTGCACGGCTCAGATGTCATGCAAAAGTAGCATGTTTTTCTTTTTTCCTTTTTGTTTTTTTAACCTGCAAGTAGCATGTAACATGCTGGTCGGAAGGAAGCATAGCACGTGAAAGTTCACATACAACGTCGCATCGCATGTGAAGATTTCTCGTCGCACAAAGTACAACATTGGTCGATGGGAGTTTATTTGATACTCTGGCAGAGTGTGATAGTTCCCACGCACGTCCCATACGTTTAAAACAAATCAGACCATCCAAATTTGTGGCACAATCTAATGTAGAGGTCATAACCTTAAAAATAGAAGATTACAAGATCCAACCGTCTGATTAAGGGATCTTTTTTAATGTTGAATTCTAACCATTGAATATTTTCATTTCGACCGTCCATTACAGACTCAATAATCAGCTGGTTTGGACATTATTTCAGAGTAACTTTTGATTTATGACCCTTCTAAAGTGAGGTTCTGCAAGTTGGATGGTTTATTTTGAGTTGCATGCGGCATATGCAATTTCTAAGAGCATGAGTATGGATCATCACACTCTTTCAGAGTATATAAGTTCTCAATATTCGTTTATAGTATACCTTGTACGACATTGAACCTTTCAAAGCGGTAAAATAAAGGCAATTTGACGGTACTAACCTCCAAGTTTGGTCAAATTACCTAACGGGATTCAACCTCTCAAATATTCTAAGGGTGGCCTTCTACAAGCTTTTGTAAATTACTTGGACTAAAATGCCATTATCATTGTTTCAGTAGTTGTACGGTTTTGTAAAGAATAAGAAGTTACGTCATATTTAATACTAAGAAAGTGATGTGTACGAGACCCTTTTTTTGCGTGTGGGTAAGGACCAAACTAGTGGGGGCCCACATTGATATGTGTATAATTCATGCCGCCCATCCTTTTTGCCATGTCATTTTAGAGCGGGGCCCAAATATCAACCTAATCCAGAGCTCATGTGGGCCACATAATAGAAAATAATAGTGACAATGGAACCCACAGTTAAAACTTTCCAAGCTCACTATGATATTTATTAGAAGTAGACACTACCCAAGTTAGGACTTTTTAAGCCCACGGCGAGTTGGCTGACAAGGTGAATAGATCAGATCACCCCATTGTGGGATCTAACATCTACCATTAAAATCCTTTTGGAGGTTACAGAAGTTTTGGATAAACATGAAATTTATTTTTCCTCTTCATACAAGTATTTGTGACCTTATGAACAGATTGGATGGAAAATAAACGTTATAGTGGGTCCTACAAATCATGACAGGACACACAATCCTTATAACATCACAACATCGACCCTTATTAAGTTACAACTACGAACTGTACACGTCACGTAACAACCTCGACCCATATAACATGATAATTACGATCTATATAATATGACAACTACGACTCATATTAATCACAACTCATATAATATGATAACTATGACCCATATAACATGACAACCATGACCTATATCAACTACAACCCACATAACATAACAACCACGACCCATATAACATGATAACTACGACCCGTAACAACCACGACCCATATAACATGATAACTACGACCCGTGACAACCACAACCCATATAACATGATAACTACGACCCGTGACAACCACGACCCATATAACATGACAACCTCGACCCTTGCAATATGACAACCACGATCCATTCGAAGGGTTGTGGTTCACATGCACAATGGATCATGGTTTTCATCCACAAAGGGTTATAGTTGATATTTGACCCTACTCCTAAAATGACACAACAAAAAGGATGGGCGGCATGGATTATTCACATACATCAATGTGGGCCCATTTGGGTCATGGTTTGCATGGGTCGTAGTTGCCATGTTATATGGGTTCGTGGTTATCATGTTGCATGATTCGTTATTTGCAACGTGTTCACTTCCTTTTCTACTAAACCATTGGTACCATAGCTTAAAGCCCACAATGGAGTGATCCGATCCATCCACTTTGTCGACTAGCTCGCTGTGGGCCTAAAAAGTCTTGACTTGGGCAGTATCACTTCTAACAAGCATCATGGTGAGCCTGGAAAGTTTCTATAGTCACCATTATTTTCTATTTTATGGCCCACACGAGTTCCGGATTAGGCTGATATTTGGGCCCTACCCGTAAAATGACATAACAAAAAGGATGGGCGACATATATTATATACATACATCAATGTGGGCCCATATGGGTCGTTGTTTGCATAGGTCATAGTTGTCATGTTATATGGGTCATGGTTGTCATGTTACATGGATCGTGGTGGACCATAACATAAGAAAACAATAGTGATTGGATATCCACTATTAAAATCCTCCTAAGGCCCACCGTACTGTTTATTTGACATCCAATCTGTTGATTAGGTTGTACAGACACATATGAATGGAAAAAAAAACAAAGATCAGCTTGATCTAAAACTTTTATGGCCCCCAAAAAGTTTTTAATGGTCTACACACATTCAACACTGTTTCCTGTAATGTGGTCCACTTGAGATTGGGATATACCTCATTTTTGGTTTCATACCATAAAATGATCTATAAAAATATATGGACGACATGGATGAAACACATACATGGTGGTGAGGCCCACAGACCACCGAACACCAGCCATTGGTTGGTGGTAAGGGGAGTACCCACTCCGTCACTTTCTCGAGCATTGAAACATAAGGTAACTTCTTATTTACTCTTGGACCGTATGACTTCTGAACCAAGGACATGGGCATTTTCGACCGAAACAGTATCCAAAAGTTGTCAGAAGGCCACTCTTGGGATATCTGGAATTTAGTACCTCCCAAGGTAATTTGACCAAACTTTGAGGTCAGTACGGTCAAATTTCCTAAAATAAACACCCGAGTAATGTTCTGAATCAAAGACCCCATGCTAGATGGTTAGATGTTGTTGTTGTAGTTGTGATCTCTACCCCCACGCTAGATGGTTAGAAGTTGTAGTCGTGATCTCTTCACCCCCCACTCTGGATGGCTAGATGTTGTAGTTGTGATCTCTCTCTCTCTCTCTCTCTCTCTCTCTCTTTGCTAGATTTGTTTGGAAGACCAAAATAAAAATAAAAATTCAATCGATTTCAATTCTAACTTATAGTAGCAACAGGTGTGTCAATGCCTATCGAGAAGGTTAACTCACTGGTCCAAATCATCATCATCATCTAAGTCTTATCCCAACTAATTGAGGTTGGCTATTTGAATCCTTTTCTGTTATTCCACTCTATCAAGGGCCATAAGTTCACCACTACTGTGGCCCACCTGAAGATTGGATAGTCCTGATCAAGAGTATGGTCACGTGATGATGCAACACATATTACAAGTTAGCACGTGTGATTGATGGCTAAAAAATCTACCTATCGAGCTGCTAGAGGATGGTGTATTAATGTATATCAAGGAACTTTAACACTTCAACACTTTTACTACGCATGGGAATATATTGGGCAAAGGTAAAGGGACACTCACACCATAAATAGGCTGAGCTTGCCTCCTTGATGTAGAGTGGGTCGTAGACACTTTTATGGCAAAGATTTTTATGGTAAAGATGGACCAGAGAAGGCCTGATCGAAGGTGGAAATGATCCAGACCGGACCTTAAATCAATCATATCTCGCAAATTGGGATGAGTTTTTCGACATATTATATATGATTTTAGGGTAGGAGAACCTACTTAAGCCAACCAACCCAGCTTTGCTGGGTTGCCCATGCCGGATTTGCGAGATTCCATCAGATCAATGGTCAAAAGTCCCATTTAATTTCATCTTTATTATAAACAGTAATTTTTAGTTGGAGTGTAAATTTTGATCCTTTGAGTTGTAGAAGTCGTGCCCAACATGAAAAGGGCTTAGAAAAGTTAGGAGAATAACGTGGCCGAAAACCATAAGTCTAGTAGGAATAGAGGTCATCTATAAATAGTAAGTTTACTATTTATATTAAGTCATGTTTTTAGGGTGCTCTGTGGATTCAGAGTAGTTATCCCTTAGGAAGATGGGTGATCGACCTCAACACGTCCCTCCTTGCGCCACCCCTATGTTAACTGAGACACATTTGCTGCTCCCAGGATTCAAACACTTGACCTTCTGCTTTATACCATGTCAAACAACCACTTACTCAAAAAGCTCAAGCCGCTAGAGGATAGTGTATCAATGTATATCAAGGAACTTTAACACTTCAACAAAGATTAAATCCATAACTTTCTTTCTTCTCAATTACCTTTGTTATATGGGCTAACACAGAGTCCTACACAAGATCGTGAATGTAGATCAAGGAATACATGGATCTACATCTTCAATTAAAGATCTTCCACGTAATGCAAGGTGTGAATTTACTTCAACTGAGTTTAGGCCGTCACGTGAAAGAGGAAACAAGCTTAAAAGCGAGTGATTAGAAATGGGGCTTAAAGAAAGAATAAGTAATTAGTGTCTTTAAAAGAAAGAATAAGTTAAGAGTTAATTAGGAAGAAAAATCATGGGAAAAGGATTAATAGGAACGATTGGCCTAACCTTAAGTGAAAAATCAATAGGAAACGTACTATTTGCAGTCATCTTGCTTGTCATGGGGGGGGGGGGGGGGGGGGTTCTTTAAGCTTCATGTGGACTGATCTTCTAGGGAAACTTGAGTGAAAGTGGGGTTGGAGGGTTTTGTGCTAGAGATGAAAATGAAAAATAGATGTTATAATTATGGAGTCTTGTCAAACATGATGGAGGAAAACTGAGCATCGTTGGATGGCTTGCAAATCTGCAGAGAAATGGGCATCAAAGGTGTGCACATTGAGAGTGATTCAAAAGTTTTAGTAGAATGCCTTGATAGAGGAGACGGCCCACCCTGTGGTATTTGGTACAAGTGGGTGGATATCAAAGAGCACCTTAGTATGATCAAGCACAAGGTCTCCCAATTCAAGAAAACAATGCAGTAGCTGATGGATTAGCAAGATTCATTAGCAACAATGGTGGTGATAGAGGATTCTGGATGGTGGTGATAGAGTAATGTTCTGGGTCGACACATTACCAAGGGAGATTAAGGTCAAAGTGGTGATGGATCGGGCAGGTATTTGGAATTTGCGATAGGATTTGACATTTATTGTTCCTTTCAGTTTGATTTCAATAGGCTGCAGCTCTTTTTTTCTTTTTTTTTTTTTAATGGTGGTCGCTGTCCGGTATGTTTTTGGGATGGAGTACTCCTCATTGTGTATAGTTTAGAGGGTGTTGGCTGTAGAGAGGTCATTGTTTTTGATGCACTGGGACAGGATTTTGCCCCGTTTATGGACGCATACACTACGGGGTAATCTGAACTCATTTGGTATCATTGTTCTTAATGATAAAAAGGAGATTGCACATGGCTTTCTTTTGTACATTCTGCACAGTGGGGTTGGGTAAGATGAGGCAGAGGCTATCACTCTTAGAGAAGTCATGTGAATTTGATCTGTTGAAACTTTCTTTTGTAATGAACGATACATGGGACAACCTTGTAGGATAAATTAATATTTTGTTGATCCCTGATAGTTGTGGGAAAATGTTGTAGCCACCTCCCCAACAAGGGTGTGTGAGCCATTTGGTTCTTTGTATTGAGAACACCATCCCTCCTTTTTAGTGGCTTCCTTGCCTTCTCAATAAGATTTTGTTAATTCTCTCAAACAATCAACAAGGGATTCTTTAATTTGGAATAATTGGGGGCGTTTGGATAGAGTGGAACCTCTCACATGTGGTTTGACTGAGGAAGTGTAGTCCGTGATAGAGTGGCAATGTGTAACAGGATTTGTGTAGTCCCAATTTGCTAGGATAAAGCTTAGATGAATGATGGTGTTTGGAAGCAAGGAACCTGTCACCTTCATAAAAGGTGTCCATAGGCTTCTGTGGTTCGGATGACTCAAGTATTGCAAATAGGGGTCTTCACAAAACAAGAATTTCATATAAATTGCATATTCTATGTCCAAAGGGTTCTCTAGAATACACCTATCCATGGAATAAGGAATACACAAAAATTTCTCTCCACTATGCAACTGTAATCTAAGAATGCATGGCTCCAATTTCGAGAGAGAGCATGTTAACATTTAAGATCTGGTGTGGATCTTACAGACATGTGCGATGTTGGTACATGCACCACAACTCACATCTTCAATACATTTTTAAGGAAAAAAAATTCTTTATTGAATGAAGAGAGCTATATAGAGGGAACAACCATTCGGGCAGCCCATGGCCTCAAAAACACCAAAGGGCCACCTATATATCATATACCTCAACCCGAAACCCGCTAAACCACTACAATGGGCCCTATCTCTCTCTAAGAGTTCCCAGCTCCACTTGATCTAGACCGAGACCTCCTCGTGGGCTACCCCGCATCTCATGAGTCCCATAGTGAGTCCCACATCGTGGCCATCCTGCCTCTTATAGGCCCCACCTTGTGGGTCACCCCACCCCAGCGTGGAGATGCGCTTGCATCATTAATCACCCACACCGATAAGGAGACTCGAATAGTAGTCTCCTGATCTAATACTACTTGATGTAGGGAGAGTACTGATCAATGCACCAAAAGCCCTGGAGTTGTCGAGGAAGCACCAGAATATCCCTTTATCTTGGCCCTCCTAAGCAACTCGACCAAGACCTCCCCGTAGACTACCCCGCATCTTACGGGTCCCACCCCGTGACCATCCTGCCTCTCATAGGCCCCACCTCGTAGGCCACCCCACCCTAGTGTGGAGATGCACCTGCCATGGAATTGCAAATGTGAGAATCCAAACCAAAACCATAACATCAATTGAACCCCTCATACATGATGTGGATATGGATTTTCCTTGCAACCGTTCTTTCGTATATCCAAATGACCCATATAGGAATAACTTTACCTATCACTAAAAGGACTAGTAGAATTCTAGTTTGGGCACCTATTCTTTTAATCTAGTAAATTTATTCTCACTTTAACTGACTTTATTTTGTAGGCATTCATTCGTCTATTACTTCCATATCCCAAAAGAAATTTCATCGATCGATCAAACAATTTAAAGTTATTTGATTTATCATCATATGGTTGTTGCAACCACTATGCAAATTGAAAACATCTTTGGAGAATTCCATCATCTTATTGAAGTCCTTGTTCCAATTTGCAAAATCACGCGTTCACTTTTCTTTATGAAGGGGAGAAAAAATAACTACCATTTCCAACAATAACATATGCAGGAAGCTTCAAACGTCCATTATAGCTAGTAGAATCAATAGTTTTCGATTGAAAAGCCTGTGCAACTGCATTTTCTTATTACCTCCATGGGTGTTCTCATGTGACTTAAACAACCCTACAAACTTATGCAATTGTGCATATTATCAAATTTTTTTACTCTATAGCAGCAATAGAATAATAAAACTTTTAATATCGTCTGATTAATCAAATCCTTGTTGTGAGGATAATTTTATTAAAATATCTTAAATCAATTCTTGTTGCTTCTTTTCCAAATTGTCAAAACTCCATCTAAGTTATATAGGAAAACACTGAAATTTATGTAAATTCTTGTTGCAAAATAATCCAACCTTTTACTCTAAATTGCGAGATGTTAGGAAAATCACCCCTTCCATGTTTTTTTTTTTTTTCCTTAAATGAAAAATAATGTTTTGGAGTCTATATACTTCTTGCAATCTCATTCGGAGTTTATTGACTAAATCATTAAATGCCACTTTGCCAGTTAGTTCTCGAAACCATCTTATTCAAGTTCTAGAGGGCTTGAGAGAAAAACGTACCTTCATCTAAACATTTTGCTCAAAATTCATATTTATTGGAAATTGGAAGATAACTGAAGAAATGCTTTATGTGCCACTGCAAAACAAAATAGTGTGCGAAACTACACATCTACATTTGATTGAATTGTTGACTATTCATAGCTATTACCTTGGCACCAAAGAAGTGTTTGACCCAATGCATCCATTTCTATCCTAATTGATCTTGATAAGACACTAGAAGTATATTGATTGTTCTCTGATAACCAAAGACTAATAAAATAGTCAAGTTGTCTAAAATAGTCTATCAAACTATACACAGTACTCTTAAGGCTTTTGGAAGATCACACCTAATTGAAACAAAGTTCAAAGTTTCCTAAAAAATGTAGTTAAAGATTTGGTCATGAAAACCAGAAATGCCAAAAAATCGGAGACAGATCAGTTCATGACAATACAGTTTCACTTGAAAAGATCCGGACCATAGAATATTGGACCAAACACCATGGCTCTAGCTCGCATCAAGGCATGTCCATCTGTTGGTTGGGCTATGAGTATTTTGGAATATCAACAGTCCACTAAACGGTTGGGCCACAACTAGTTTTGAATATCGATAGTTTTGCAATGATTCCAATCCGATCACTTTTTTCACATGCGTGTACTGGGTAAGGGCATTTTCTTGATGAGGCTGCTGACTGATTTGTAGAATCTTTAATGTGGGTGCGATATCCTCTTGCTACAACGCACACTGAAGAAAAAAAGCACTACTTTTTTGTCAATGATTTCTGTCTGATGATGGACTTTTAGTTGATCTTTTTGGGCAATGGGTAGAAGGGTTTTGAACTACTTGGGCTGGGACTATTGGGCCAGGCCTATTAAAAAATGTGATTCTGCTAGAACCAGAATGGGTCCATTGACAGCACCAATGAAAGGTTTTAGAAATATGCAGATTTAAGATGAAGGTTTTAAATGTTTAACATGGAATCTGAATTGGTATTTTAAGCTTAATAGAAAACCAGTTGCGTCATAGAAGAGCTTACGATATGTAAGTATAAATGTGTCATGTTTTATTCATAAGGCATAAAAAAAAATACATGAATTAAACTGAAAGAAAAAACCACCTTTTTGTCAATGGCTTCCATTTTATTATGGATTTTTGGTTGATCTTTTCGCGTAAATGGTTGGAAGGATTTTGAACTATTCAGCCAGGACTACTGTTAGGCCAGGCCATTAAAAAAAAATGATTTTGCTAGGCCTAGAACAGTCGTTGACAGCACCAATAAAGGTTTTTATATGGACGCTTAAAAGGAAATTTAAACTTAAGAAAAAATGACAACTTTAAGATGAAGGTTTTAAATATGTTTCACATGAAATTTGAAATGACAATTTAATCTTAACAAAAGAAACCAATTGCATCATAAATAGGCTTGCTATATGTGAATAAGTATAAAATGTGTATTATACACATTTTGATCCATAAGTATAAAAAATATGCGAATTAAAACCATATTTTTGAATTATACTCTGGACAGAGTGTTTCTAAATATAACAGTGAGTAGGTGTATAACACGCGTGTATTACATGTGTATTTTCTAACTATGAGCTGGCTTTCTCCGTTCATGTTTTCGATAGTTCCGATGATAGATACCAACAAGAAATTTGCTAATCATACTTGCACAGCCTCACTCTCACACCTTACCAGCTGCCGACATAAGTGGAAAATCCGAAACCGCTCATCAGGAGTGCAATACCATGGAGATGACCTGGATAATCCTAACCACCGGATTTGAGATAAAAGATGAACTCTATCCTTTTCATTGAATCCTGCAGTTGGGGTTTTCCTTGGACATGGTCATCTCCATGGTGGGGTGCTCCTTGATGATTAGCTCAGATGTAATCTCAAGATTTGAGGTGTGACTAAGGTTAGCAAGACTAAGATAACTAAAGACGAATTGAAATGGATAAGCTGCTCCTATTTCCCACATCTCTATCCAACAACCATCTCTACCCAATAATGATAATAATAAAACCTATGCATGTTATATGCATCACAAAAACATGAATAACACATAACAATGGGACAATACAACATAGGTTTTTTACTAACGCCAGCCCAGCTACACGACATGAGAGGTGTCAGCATGGCACACGGGCATAAAATCCAAGCCAGTCTATCAGGTGGGTCCCACTGGATAGATGCTCTAACCCCAAAACCAGGCTTGTGTACTCGTTCAGGTGGACCAAAAGTCGGAAAAAAGTAAACAGACTAGGAAAACTTAGAGAAGTTTTTACAGCCACCCATTTCTTCTGATGAGTGGGAATTCTGCGACCCACCTGATGTTCGTATGACATGCTGTCACTCGTGGAAGCATATGTAGATGGGGTGGCTTATACACGCATGTCGCCCTACCAAAGCTCTACAACAGAATAATCTATGTTCCATTACATTTCAAACTAACATAAAATAGTAACATCATATTCATGCAAGTATCATATGCAGCACAAATACAGCATAAGAAACAAACCACCCAACTAAATTCAAACGCAACCATGCACATGCAACGAATAAAACAAGAAAAACCCAAGAAAATAAAAAACCCCCACATGAATTCAAAGCTCAAAAAATGAGAGAATGAAAGAAAGAGAGAGAGATTACCTCAGCCTCGCTGGTGAGACCGAGCTTTCTAATCAGATATGTCTTGACCATGAAAATCGTCACGTTTTCATCTCTTCACAACAAAAGACACGGTTATGATTAAACGCATGAGAGAGAGACAGCACGCATGCTTGTAATAATAATGGCTAGTTATTAACATGCGCACTTACTTCACTCTAATATAAGCCTTGGGTATTTGTGGTAATGCTTCACCCCCCAATCTCCTGCATCGCCAAAAATAAGTAAAAATAAAAATAAATACCAAGCTGTCTGAATGGGGCCCCCGAGCAGTGATGTGCCCATGAACTGAACCCTCCATCTTGTACGGACGAGATAAGATCGACCCATTTGTGATCACCACCCATCAATACAAATAGACGGTTCAGATCATCCATTCATATCTTCAAACCGGCCCCACACCATTACACAAGCTGGACGGACATGCAAAAACCAACTCCCTCCAATTTCCGTAGCCAAAAACAAACAAACAGACAAAGAAAACCGCCTACCGGCTATCGGAGGTACGGAGGCAGAACCAGACCCCACTGCCCGGTCTCCGCCCGTACGGCCCACTCCCGGTCCGCGGGACCACCTCCCGGTTGAAAGGGCCAGCCAAATCCATGTGCCATGGCGATGATGGTAATGATGATGATGGCAATGATGCCGAGCATGACCCATGTTGCCCCAGCACCATGTGATGGTGATGATGGCCATGATTAAAGTGCGCTGGTGGCGCCAGACACGAACCTGCTCCACTCCTCCTGACACCACCTCCATCATCATCATCATCCCCAAACCCTAACCCTAGCTCCAACCCCAGGTCAGGACCCCGCGAGTCAGGTCTAGGTTGACTCGGACTCGGACTCGGACTCGTCCTCGAGTTCCCAGTCCCGAGCCCGAGCTCCAGCCACTCGTCCTTGTCGTCTTCGTCTTCGTCGTCAGGTTCTTCTACAAGCTCGTGTCTGCAACTGCGGCGCTTCCAAGACATGGCCGCATGCTACTTTACGCTGGGGGTGCGCTTTTCTGTCTCTACTTTTGGTAAAACAGCGGCTTCGGTTTCGCCCTTTATGGAACGGCAAGTTACGGGCTTTTTCAATTTCTTTTTTTTAAAAATTTTTCCAAAAATCTTTTTTTTTTCTTTTCGGAGATTAAAACCCGAGCACGGAAATATAGACGCGCGCGGGTTTCGCTTGTTTCCAAGGCGATTTTTCTTTTTTTCTTTTTCTTTTTTAATTTCTCGCTCTTTTCCTTTTTTTCTGCTTCTTCTGCCTACACCTGCACAGTTAAACTACAGATTTTATTTATTTTTATAATTATTTTCAAAATAAATTAAAAGAGAAGAAATTGAAGAGAGAGAAAGAGAGAGAAAGAGGAGAATCTCAGTACCTCCGAAGATAAAATCTCATCTCACTGCTTTCGTACGGACACCTAGACATTCTTTCCGTCGTCCGATCTATCTTATGGGCTTCTGTTCTCCGCCGTCCGATCCCAGTGGCCTTTCATTGTAATATCTGCAATTTCAGGTCTCATTTTCTAATAAAAGATAAGGATTGGATAAATGATTTTTTTTTTTTAATAATAATAAAGGGTATTTGTATCTGGACCGTGGTTTCATTGTTTACTGCGGCTACCTGAAGATTCTTCACCGTTGGTGTTTTTTTCATTTCAGGCAGAGACTCAGCGCACCGAGAGCCACGTGGGTGGAATTTTCACGAAATCCATTCCGTTCATCATGTAATCTGCCTTATCTTCACCTTCCAAAACAAAATCTGGCCATCCAAAAATCAAGTAGGCCACACCCTTGGAGAAGTTAGGATAGGAGGCTCAAAATTAGTTTTGGGGTGGGCCCATCATGGTGTTTATATGCCATCCAATCCATCGATACCATGGGCCTCACGCCTCGTCAGGATGAAAGAATTGCCAGCAAGTCACGGTATTAAAAAACTCATGCGGGCCATATCAAGTGAATTAGAGTTTTTTATTATAATTTTACTGAGTGGCCCATCCGAGCGTTGAATCAGTCTGATTTTTGAGATCAAGATTAAACAAGGGTTGATCCACCTTATGGACGGTGTGGATTTTATGCACATTAATCCTTTTTCCCCCACTTAAGAGAAAGTGACCCCGGTTGGATTTTATACGCCCGATGTATGCTAGCGTTTTCCTTTCAGTTCGGCTAATATACACATTTCAAAAGGGGTTCATCCTATGACTGGACCCACTTAAATGAACGGCTTGGATCCACTGCACTACGGATGACATGTCATGTATTAAACGACGCACGCTCGTTCTGACCACGCCGCACGGAAGTTTTCGCTTTACCTCTGCCGCGACGTAGAATCGATTGTATGTGTCGCCACCAACTGGTGCACACATACTGAAATGGTTCATAGATTTAAACCGTCCATATTCTCTTCACCATCACAAGTAAACTAATTGCATATAATCTCTCTTTAGTGATGATCATCACCTTTGATTTTTGGAGATTGAATTCCAGCCACGGAAATTTTCTCTTCGTTGTTTTGAATTCATCTATAAATAGTAATTACAATAACATTCATCCATTCAGCTCAAATTTCACATGTAAAACGTACAGTACAACTCTACGCAACATGGACGGCTCCGATCTTTGGATCACTGATCATGTGTGCCCCAGCAAGTGGCCATAGACGCTTGAAACTCAGTCGCGATAGACGAAAAACGAATTCCTTCAGTAAGCTGGACTACTGCGTACAATACAGTTTACGAAAAACATTCGCAACTCATCCACTGTTTACGTGGAAAACATTATCAATCCAAACCGTCCAATGCACAACTTGCTATTTCCAAACCATACATTCATTGGCCACCAAATACACGGTTACGATCGTTCTATCAATTGATATCCCATCCATGCTCGTTCCAAACTGGGCCCCACCAGTAACGTGCATGTATTCCATATGGATCATCCCACGACATAAAAAATAAAAATTAAAAAAAAAAAAGAAAGAAAAATCATATAAGGGAAAGATTTACTACCGACTGATATCTAATCCATCCCATCCTCGTCCTCTATCTATCAACTCAGGAACAATAAATAAATAAATAAAATAATTTATTATTATTATTTATTATTAGAAAAAGAAAAGAGCGGGAAAAGTAGAGAAAAGAACGGACCTGTTGATTTTCTCCTCCGAAATCGCCGCTGGTTGCCGATGAAATCAGATATCCCCCGGCTACCGCGGCTCCCGGTTTATATACTCATGAATCGAGCCTTCTTCCTGGTGACCGACACGTGCCCGTTTTCTCGGTCTCGCAACTGGGGAAACAACGGGAGGTAACCGGTTTATCGATGCCACCGGCTATTGTCGATTGTTGAGGACGATTTCGTTTTGCATCTGTCGCGACGTAAGAGAAATCATCTGTCGCCGGCCATTCCGATGATTTGAACCGTCCATATTATCTTTACTATTAAGCTATTTTCTCCTAATCAAGGTTCGGAGATGATCCTGACCTTTGATTTTTAGAGTTGAATTAGTTGCATTAAATGTCTTTTCATTCTAAATTTAGTGACGGTCACAATCATCCGTTGAGCCTAATTTTGTTAGGGTGGTCTGTTAAAAGAGTGAAAATATGGTAGGGCCGATCATCAGACCACTCAGCATGTGGGCAGAGTGGTTAGCATAGATGCTGAATCATGAGTTCCAAAAAAGCAATCCATTAAGACAACGAGGATTTCATTAATCTTAACCGTTGATTTTTAAATTTGAATGTGAGCCATTGAAAGTTTTGTTTTCATTGTTCTAACTGCATCTACAGATAATAACTTTCAAACAATCCATGCAGCGTAATTTTATAAAGATAGCATGTATAGTATAGATTCCAAGTAATGGACGGTTCCGATCATCTGATTACTGAAGCATGTGTGCCTCAGTGCACCGCCACACACCCGTGTTACTTAGTCGCGACGGAGGTAAAACGAACTGCTGTTGACGGATGGGCGAATTTCCTTCATATCGCGAGATTTTACAGAAGGCGCTGCATGAATTTTAGGGGAGTTGTTTTCGCAGGTCGCCTCGGACGGTCATCCACCATTCGTCGCTCGATTGACGATCATACGGACTGTCTGTATGATGATCGAACCGTAGATGGACTTAAATATAATGCTTACAGACAATCCTAATCTGCCCATCGGTGGAATTCCAATGAACGGTTGAAATAGAAGATATCCAACGGTTCACAATCAGATGTATGGTCCCAATTATCTCATGATAGGTTTCCATTTTTCTTTTCCTCGGGCATACATGCAGATGTACCAAATGATGAAATGATTCAATGGGATGGTCAGTTCTCGTCTCATCATAAGAGGACAGAAGTCGTGATTGGTCCACTTCAACAGACAGGGCGCCCATGACTTTGACCAGTCATCCGCCGGATCCACGTTAAAAATGCAATGTTACTGAAATTACATCATTGAATGAAATGAATCGGTAGAGCTGCTGGACCTATCATATGCTAGAAATTCTCTCCACCATACACGTGGCATGGTAATCTATATACTTGGACCGTCCATTTCTCCCACTTGGATGGGCCATGGTTCGGTATCCGTATGACCGGTTAACAATCAAAAGGAAAAGGTGATAGCAACGTTCCTCAGTCGCGTGTATTTTGAAAATGTCCATCCACTGTGGGGCCCACCACGATGGGAACGTCTCTAATCCGCACATGCCACAACCACATGTGGAGTGGGGGTGGGCCCACGAAATTATACAGGATGACCTCCGTATGAGCTGACCTACATCTGCATGGTGGTGACCACCTGATGACCGGCTTTAGCTCACTCACGTGTTCCTCATTTCCACGTGTGAGAACCAAGGTCAATGTGCCACTGGAATGGATAACAGGTTGCCTGCTATGATGTAATGGGTCCCGCAAGATGAATGGTTTAGATTGCTGACCAATCAGCTTAACCGGACTAGAACGTGTCTAATAGCGTCAACTAAGTCACATGTGTCGAGCCGTGCATGTGCTAATATGGAACACGTGTGTACAATCTAGGCTTTCAATTTGGTTGAAGTAATGCTTAAACTTCTGCCTAAAAAATGGGCTGTTTTGCAGTTAGAGTAGATGTACACGGGTCGATCCGGGTTGAGCTTGCTATAGCTCGGCTTGGCTCGAGTAGTTAACCCTAGCTTGACTTCAGCTCAGCTCGGTCATCAAGCATGTCTGGCTATACACCCATGTCCATAGCTCAAGTGATAGACTAAGTGAAAGATACTTTCCCTAGTGGGGGTGGCTAACAGTGAAGTGTGACATGAGAGTAGGTGTACTAACAAGCTAACAAAAAATAAAAATAAAAATGCATGTCTTGCTAGCTTGACTCAGTTTGATCAAGTAGCTCGGGTCAACTCGAGCCAAGTTCAAGTCAATTTGACATTTTCTCAAATAGGTAGAATGCATTTTAGATTTTTCACATAATGTAAAACAGTAACAATATTTTATAGGCTATTTTTTCAAACACATAAAGAGCAGCATCAAAATCAAACACCTAGTCTGATTAGTATTAAAATCAAATTGTTAACATATCCATTCCTTTCTCGCCAACACTTTATTGTGTCATTCTATCAAACACTTGGCAAACAACATTCATATCAAAATAATCGAGTCACCGAGCTGATTCGATCCGACTCTCGGTTCAAGTTGAGGTTCGATTGGAGTCATGTTCGAAAATTTTTCGAGCTCGAAATATCAGCTCGACTCGGTCCAAATTCAATTTCAAGCCGAGGCGAGTGAGCTTTTCCGAGTGGAATCGAGCTCTACCGAACTAACTCGTGTATATCTCTAGTTTTGCACCTCAGATGGGCTACAATGTAAAAACTTGACTAGCAGGTAAAGCAATTTTCTCAGCCGTTCATTTGTCTTGTATGCTGTGGCCCATCGGAACTGTGCAACGTCGAGATCTTTATGTAAGACGATAGAAACAATGTATCCTATCAAATGGAAAGTTCAGATCTCGCACCCGTACGTATTCCATGTTAGGATATATGAGAACATATGTATGGATCCGGTTTCAATGTATGGATCCGGCTTCACATGCGTAGGATCATGTATCATGTTAGAAAAATAATAATTTGAATTTAATGTTAGAAGAAATATTTTGTACTCTGGCAAAGGGGATGGATGATGCGCCGGCTGTTGGAAATTTACTTTTATTTGGCTATTACGGTTAAAAACGGAAAAACAATCTATGGTCTTATTCGAAAAAGCAAGTGTCCACAAATCAGAGGTTGGGATTATTCAACGGTTCTGATTTTTAGGCCCTAATTTACTAACGGTGGGTTCCACAATTTAGTCTGTTTTGTTATAGGTTAGTGTTTTCCACGTATAGCATTTCTAAGTGCCTGCGTGTGAAGTGCCATAGCCAGCCAGAGTATCAAATAACTCCACTTAATTTTCTGGTGGGACCGTCGGAAGGTAAAGAACACCGAAGGGTGCATGCGCGGCAGTGTCGGTTGGAATGATTGATGACGACAGCATTACCCGCTAACGCCTTCATTTGCGTCATCTAACGCCGTTAGGGAGCTCCCTCATACCACGTGATCAGGTAGGGGAGTCCCTGACGTCGACGTTACACAAGTAACGGGACGTGACGGTCTCGCCACGTATCCAAGACAGGGAAAACGAAAATAGCGTGAAGCCCTTACCGAGAAAGTGGAGCTGGTTTTGCAGGCAATTACTAGTCTGCCATCCTAATTCCAAAGGAAGAACGCTTTCATCGCCTGCCTGTCTTTCGGTACACGTGACATGCATGAATGAGATCTAAACCGTCAATTTGATTTTTGCAACGCTGAATTGGCTATAATTGAAAATTTTAACTATGCATGGGAGATTTAATCCACAGAGATGAAATAATTAAAATGGACGTTTAATAACACATTATTTTAGTTAAAGTGGGATTACACTTGATTTGCAACGGTAGTTTACCTGCCAACGTGTCTCATGTGCACAACACGCAGGCCGTTCAAAAGATTGGACGGTGTGAAGATTTTTAGGCTGAAAAATCGGGCCGCATGATTACTTTACTAAATTTGGACATGGTTCCCCTGACAACTAGAATTCACTGTACTAACCAACCAAGGGTAAGTTTATTGTAAAAATAGAGTTGAGGTACATGATAGATTGTAGTTAGTCGCTTGTATGTCTAAACCACTCAACATTGCCTGCATCAATCATGTATTTATGACAGTGCCATAAGGGCTACAAGGAGCTGTAACCCCTCGAATATTTTATCATATTCGATTTTAAAATATATGCAGGTCTTATTTCTCAAGATTCATACGAAGTCATGTAAATATTTTTAGAAACTAATGAATTAGCTAGATCACCTAAATCTTGAGCTTAATCTTGTGATTTATTAATCGAGGGATAAGGACTATGCGACTCATCATGGATTAATTAGAAGAATACGAACTTAATGAAGATTCACCTAAAACTAAAGATAACTAATGGACTATATCTGGATTATCTCAAACTAATGGACTATATCTGGATTATCTCATCCATATAAACCAAATTAGCCAATTACCCATAATCACTTGAGAATCAATGGATAAGAATAATCAGAGTTAGATTGACATTTATGTTAGTGCCTCAGTGTAACGCCTTGAATTTTGGGGCCGAGTGATATTTGAGTTCCGAATTCCCAGGTGCCACTTATGCCTCACGGAGTTTCAGATGTGTGTATAGCCTAATAGATTTATAAGCAATGGAGAAATTAAGTGGACAACGCAACATAAACCACGACTAAATTACTGAATTTAAAGTGCAGCTAATGTAAGAAATGTCCAACAAAATGAGATAATATGCATAGATGTACGGTACCATGTCCCAGCAAGATATATAGTCCAAAAGGTGTACAAAATTCCCTTTGCCCTGAGGCCCTATCATTAATCCTAAGGCGGCCTATGAAGATCCGCCCAAAAGCTGAAAATAGGAGATTTCCTCCTCCTCATCTGCACTTGCCCCATCCAGTGCGTCGAGCTCCGTGACGCCTGCATCTAAGATAAGTTCTGGTTGGTGTTTCAAAACACCATCTTAGAGTGGGAGTGAGTGATCAGCTCAGCAGATTCCATTAGTAAAGAGTTACACAAGTTATCAATTCCATAGGTGCAATTTATTAAGCAGTAATTACTTGTTTTATTTAAGTAGTAAATCTAATGCTTATGTTTTAGCCTCAAATGACTCGCTACTATGTTTGTAATAGAATGACATGTGATTCAACTATGTGCTTGATAATTTGTTATTAGAATGCCCTCTATCAAGCTCTGTGAACCATCAGATCAGTGAACTACTTCCCTTTTGGTTGGTCATTACAAACTTGCTTGGTTGACCGGGGCAGAACACGATCAACCAACAATGGCTAGGTCTACATGGGTTTTCTAACATCCAATGCTGGTTTGGTTGAGGTTCCCTCGAACCACCGACTCAGTCTCATTTAGAGTTGATCGTTTATTTGTTAAAATGAATTGAGTGTTGCAAAACATTTTATTGGATCTGGTTTACTACGATTCCCATTTGATTGCAATTACCATATATAACTGTTAGTGTGATAAATAATCATTTGCACAAAGACTCATGAGCCGAGGATGGTAGTATGTGATACTATGCTTGAGTTGTCGGCCTCTGCTGGGTGACGAGCACTGCATAATGACCAGTGAGCAATTGATGAAGGCGACGGGCCTACCATTCATTAGTTGATCTTGGGTGACGGCGTTTACTATGTTGATTTGAGACTTTGGGCATTGTGCTTGTACATTTGGAATTGATTATTTATAATTGAAATCGGGTGATGAACCCTAACTTTGGATTATTGGACATTGGCGATACACCACGTGATCCTGCTTATTTGACTATTGATATAATCACAGTATTCTAGTTTTCTCAATATGTTGGATGTGAATTGAAATGATAATAATGAGTTGGCTAATGCATGCATACATGACATAGACGTCATCGAGTACCTAGTTGACTGTTAAAGACTAGAGTACTGTTTAAACGACCCCTTTGGTTTATTTCCAGATATATATTATTGCATATCATAATATTCATGCATCTAATTCAACTAGATTAGGGACTTGGTTGCTATGTTATGCATGCATCATTACCTGTGCTTGATTTTATTGATAGTTTGTGCGATTTGGGAGAATGGTAATATTGAGTTGATCACTCACTCTCTCTTGGGACAGTGTTCCAAAACACCAACCCAGATGACTGCGACGCAGGTACCATAGAAATTACTATTTCAGAGGATGCATATGTGGATCTTATGGAGGAAGTACCCAATTTCCAGCTGCAGGAGAGACATAGTCACCTTATAAAAGGTGAAATGCCTATAATCGGACCATGAAGATTCGATTATAGGTGAGCCGGTCTACCAAGGACCGATTCTACGTAGAAATGACATAGGAACAATCGGTTTTACGCAAAACTGGGCATTGGACAAACATTTCTGGGTGTAGGTTAGGCCAGTCCAATCAGAGCATCTGCCTTTCTATACGCGTTGCACTGATTCGATGTTATCTACGACTGCAAAACCATTAACCTCTATTTAAGCAGCCCTTGAGAGACACAAAGGTAGAAAAAGTAATAATTACTCATTTACAATTTATTATGGTGTATTTTGAAAAACAAACATGTCCTTAATAGCATTAATACATTTGAATAACCTTGATTTTTTGGGTGCATAGAGGATGGAGTAAAAGAACTGACCATCGAACTTCATATCATTCTTGGCTAACCACATATCCCAACATAACTAAAATGCTTACAAGCATACACTTCATTAATAAAACACGCCTAGAAGGAATCTTGACCTGGACTGGTAGGACTGATATGAAAGAAGCCTAATGAAGTTTTTGAATCGGTGATTGATATGGTTTGAGCTATACATGAGTCGAACCGAGTCGAGCTTAGCCCAGCTTGGCTAGGCTCGGCCAATAGGCTACCCCAGATAGAACTTGGCTCGTCTCGGTCCTCGACTTTGGTAGGCTGGCTCGGCTTCAAGACCAACGAGCCACCAAGCCAAGTTTGAGCTGAGCTTGCGCTTAATCTTTCAAGCTGAGTTCGAGTTCAAGCCTACGAGTTGAGTTTGAGTTTAGGTTTTATAGTTTATAATATATATAATATATATTATAATATAAATAATATATGACATATAGTTTATTTAAATATATAAATATATACAAAATATTTATACTAAGTGAACCCAATTTAAGTGGAATCACTTCGAACAGAGTCAAGTTCGAGTCAAGTTTTGAGCCAAGCTGAGTCAAGTTCGGTCTAGCTCGGACTCGGCTCAAAATTTTTTCAAGATAAAAAAATCAGCTCGACTCGGCTCGAACCTAGTTTTGAGCTAAGTTGAGTCAAGCTTTTTCAAATCGAGTTGAGCAAGTTAACCGAGCCAACTTGGCTCGTGTACAACTCTACCTATAGTCCTCAAAATGTTAACTTTACAAAAATCTGAATATCATCCCACAATATCAAAGAGATCCACGCATATTGCGGGTTAATTACAATCAAAACTAGCCTACCGCACTAACCACTTTAACGCGACAGTTAGTTGATGGTTAACCTACTAGCTAGATTACCTAGCTACGCCCACATGTACGGTTTATGAGTAAATTGTGCTATAGGGACACCCTAACAACCATTTGTATCAGCACGTCTTTTGGCGTGATTATCTCAGAAAAGTACTTGGGACCGGATTTCTAAGTACATGCCCCCAAAGGTATGCTTTCCACTAGGTGGTATATTATCCCTTGTGTCCAAATCCTTTTCCAAGTGTTGTTGTCCATCTTCAAGTAGTCTGCTTAGCTTCTAGTAAGCATGCATCCATGCGTGCTAGTAAGAGTAATATAGACATGAGTACCCGTGTAGGCCCTTAACAATGGTATAGGGAAAATGGGCTTCGTGGCTTGGAGGCCCTAAGAGGAGTTAGAGCGGGTCTACCTATGGCTACTTTCCCATCGACTCACAACACTTAGGCAAGGTTTGGAATGTAGTAAACATTTTTGTTTTTGGGCCCAACTCATTTGACATGGTGGACCACTCAATATCACAAGTTCCTTAGGTTAAATGGGCCACACAATCATATAATATCTGCGCAATCCAATGGACCCACAATATCACTAAATTTACGTGGTTAATTAGTGAACCTCACCACATCACAAGGCCACATGGCTACAAGGTCCCACAAATTTATATAACTTGGTGGCCACACAATATTATAAGTTACCTAGTTAAGAGGTCCAAAATTCACAACCATACATGGATAAAGGTACACCTATGCTTTACATGATCTCCCATCCAACGCAATTTCTAATGATTGATAGACCACACTTCCACCACATGATAACATGGTTGGATGACTGCAACGTAGGAAACTTTAAGTTGTCAAGTGGTTGAGGCCGAAGAATGGGTGAATCAAATTAAATGTTGATGGGTTGTCACTGTTGTGTAGCACGCCAACAACGTAGTGAGCCTAGATCCAATCTCAGGTCTCACCCACAAACGATAAACAGGAAGAAATATAAACTAGAAAGGAATAAAAGCATTCAAACAAACCACAAGACAAGATATACGTGGAAAAATCCCAAACTAGAGTAAAAAACAACGGATGCAAAATTCCACTATGAAGAGAAATGAAGATTACAAGGTAATATACTAACCTCTCTCTTGGAAGTACAGAGAAAATCCCTTGCACACACCTTAGAATAATTTTCTAATATTCACTTTAACCTAGAATAGCTCTAGGGATCCCAATTTATAGTTTTGACAACTTTCCTTTTGCATCCCAGTTGCGAAAGGACTTGCGACACGAAATCCGCAAAACTCCTTTCGCATTCCAGTTGCGAAAGGACTTGCGACATGAAATCCGCGAAACTCCTTTCGCATCCCAGTTGCAAAAGGACTTGTGACACGAAATCCGCGCATGAGGCTCCACTTCTCAACAATCTCCCACTTAGAAACACATCACCATAAACCTTTGTCTTCTTCATCCGGAGTGCACCACCTCCCCGTCTTCAAGCCTGAAGACCAATCAAAGCTGAACAGAGCTTCAGCTTCTCCCTTGTGATCGCCTTAGTCAGCATATCCGCAGGATTCTCACTTGTATGAATCTTCTCCAGAGCAATCGATCCATCTTCCAGTAACGAACGTATGAAGTGATATCTGATGGCAATATACTTGGTCCTTGAATGAAAGGCTGAATTCTTAGCCAAATGTATTGCACTCTGACTGTCACTGTACAGCTTATAATCTGCTTGCTTTTTACCCAACTCTTCCATAAAACCTTGCATCCACACCATCTCCTTACATGCTTCTGTAGCCGCAACATATTCTGCTTCTGTCGTACTGATAAATACTATCTTTTGTAACTGAGAGACCCAACTGACTGCAGCACTATCCAAAGTAAAAACATAACCTGTAGTGCTTCTTCTGCTGTCGATATCTCCTGCCAAATCTGAATCCACGTAGCTTTGTAACTTGATTTCCGATCCACCATAACACAACCCTACGTTCTTAGTACCTACCAAGTACCTAAGGATCCACTTCACAGCTTCCCAATGTTTCTTCCTGGGGTTGTTCATGAACCTGCTAACAACTCCCACTGCTTGAGCATGTCTGGCCTCATGCTCACCATAGCATACATGAGACTTCTAATAGCTGACGCATATGGAACTTTAGCCATGTAGTCCTGCTCCTCCTGTGTCTTTGCACCTTGCTCCTTAGATAGCTTGAAGTGGTTGACTAATGGAGTGTTAACTGGCTTAGCACCTCCCATATTGAATCAATCAAGTACTTTGGCTATGTACTCTGCCTGTGACAAAACTAATTTCTTGTTTTCCCTGTCACGCTTTATCCTCATGCCTAGGATTTATTTTGCAGCTCCTAAATCCTTCATGGCAAATTCTCTAGATAATTGTTTTTTGAGATCTGAGATGTCCTTCATGCTTGAACCGGCCACAAGCATATCATCAACGTACAGAAGAAGGATGCTGTAAGACGTATCAAACTTCTTCAAGTAACAACAATGGTTTGCATGACATCTTCTAAAACCCTTTCTCGACATGAAACTGTCGAACTTCTTGTACCACTGCCTTAGGGCCTGCTTCAAGCCATATAGACTCTTCTTCAGTTTGCACACCTTGTTCTCATTACCTGGTGCCACGTATCCTGTCGGCTAATGCATATATATCTCTTCTTCAAGGTCCCCATGAAGAAAGGTCATCTTAATATCTAGGCGTTTCTGATGTAAGTCCTCTGAAGCCACTATACTCAAGACCATGCAAATCGTAGACATTTTCACTACCGGTGAAAATATTTTAGTGAAATCGATACCTACCTTTTGTTGAAATTCTTTCACAACCAATCTGGCCTTGTACCGTTTCGAACCATCGTGCTCCTCCTTCAGTCTGTAAACCCACTTGTTATGAAGAGCTTTCTTACCCTTGGGTAGAGTGACTAGCTCCCATGTATGATTAGACTCAAGAGAGTCCATCTCATCATCCATGGCCTGCTCCCACTTAACCCGTATATCTGACTGTAATGCCTCTTCAAAACACTCTGTCTCATCATTATCTGTCAGTAGTAGATAATGTAAGGAAGGTGAGTATCGGACCGTGGGTCTTCTTTCCCGAGTAGACCTCCTCACAACCGGTGTATGCGGCTCTGCCTTATCTGTGGCGCTGTAACACCCATGTCCGGTAACTCTTTCAACTCTACGAATTCCTTTTTCTTGGCCATATTTTCCTGCACGCTGTCCTTATGCATCACTTTTTCATTAAAGACTACTTCTTTACTTCTGATGATTTTTCTGTTTTCTGCATCGTAAAACTGTAACCAAAATCATGCTGCCCGTATCCTATAAACGTACACCTCCTGGACTTCGCATCTAGTTTGTTTTTGTGCTCTGCATCAATGTGAACATATGAAGTGCAACCGAACACTCTGAGATGTGCAAGGTTCACTTCCTTTTCAGTCCACGTTTCTTCTAGTAGCCCACTATCCAATGGTGCTGAGGGACTTCTATTGATGAGATATGCGGCAGTATTCACAACATTTGCCCAAAAGGTCTTAGGCAACCCTGCATGTAACCTCATGCTCCTGGCGCGCTCAAGGATGGTCCTGTTAATGCGCTCAGCCACACCATTCTACTGTGGTGTCCTTAGAATCGTTTTTTGATGTTTGATTTCATTTGCTGTACAATACTTTTCAAAGCTCTTATCACAATACTCTCCCCCATTGTTAGATCTGAGACACTTTACTGTTTTACTTGTCTCATTTTCTACCATAACTTTCCACTTCTTAAATACATCAAATACATCAGATTTATGTTTTAAGAAGTAGACCCACAGTTTTCTACTAGCATCATCAATAAAGGTAACAAAATAATGTGAGCCACCAAGAGATAATACCTGTGCCGGTTCCCACACATCAGTGTGTACAAGCTCCAGCAGATGTGTTTTTGGAGCGCGTCCCGTCTTCTTGAAGCTTACCCTCTTCTGCTTGCAATACACGCAGTTCTCACAGAATTCTAAGTCAATAGACTTCAGCCCTAGTAGCTTCCCTTTTGAAAAAAGTACTTTCATCCATTTCTCACTCATATGTCCCAGCCTCTGATGTCATAACTGCCAATTCACTCCAATTGATGCGATTGCGAGTGAACTATACGATCTTGAAGTCACGTACAAAGTACCTTCCTTTTTGCCTCGAGATATTACCAAGGCACCTTTTGTGATCTTTCAGGAGTCACTGGTGAATGTCGTCACATAACCGGTATCGGCCAACTGTCCCACTGAGATCAGATTATGTTTTAAACTTGGTACATGTCTGACATCCTTCAATTTTAAGACCGTTTCGTCTTTCTGATTTACATGAACATCCCCCTTTCCAACAATATTGCACGGCTCATCATCACCTAGGTAGACTCTCTCAAAGTCACCTGACACATAATCACGTAGAACTTCCTTACACGAAGTGGCATGAAACGAAGCACTCGAGTCTATAACCCAAGACTCATTCCTCACATCAAGAGATAAGAACAACTCCTCTGTGTCGCTCTCCCTAGACAGATTCACTAAATCCTTCCCGCCTTGAGAGCTTCTTTCTTGTTTCTTGAGCACCCTGCAATCATGTTTCATGTGCCCCTTCTTGCCGCAATGCCAACACCCGTCTTTGTCTTTCGGTCCCTTGGACTTCTTCCTCGACTTAGAACGCCCGTGTTTATTGCCTCCTTTGTTTAGCGATCTTCCTCTTTCTTCAACATTTAGAGCATTCCCTGAGTCCCCTGAAACTCCTGATGCCTTCCTTCTAGATTCTTCGCTGAGAATTAGACCGACCACATCATCAAATTTCAACTTTGTCGACCCTGAAGAATTGCTCACAGCAATCACCAAACCATCCCAACTATCTGACAAATTGGATAAGATCAATAATGCCCTGACCTCATCCTCAAAAACAATGCCAACGGATTCCAACTGGCTTGTGATTGTATTGAACTCGTTTAGATGTTCTGCCACGCTCCTACCATCTGGCATCTTCATGTTGAATAACTGTTTCATAAGATGAACCTTGTTGGATGCTGAGGGCTTTTCATACATGGTGGCTAGGGCTTCCATTAATTCTTTTGTCATTTTTACTTTGGATATATTGAAGGCGACGCTCTTAGACAAAGAGAGTCTGATCGTTCCTAAAGCCTTCCTATCCAATAAAAACCATTCATCATCTGTCATCTTTTCTGGTCTCTTCTCTTTTCCTCCTAGAGGAATATAGAAGTCCTTCTGATACAGATAATCCTCCATCTGCATCTTCCAGAAGGCAAAGTTTGAACCATCAAACTTCTCAATTCTAGTTTTCCCATCTTTCGCCATCGCTCCCAATAGAACTAAACCAATAGCTCTGATACCAGTTGTTGTGCAGCACGCCAACAACGCAGTGAGCTTAGATCCAATCTCAGGCCTCACCCACAAACGATAAACAGAAAGAAAAATAAACTAGAAAGGAATAAAAGCATTCAAACAAACCACAAGACAAGATATACGTGGAAAAATCCCAAACTAGGGTAAAAAACAACGGATGCAAAATTCCACTATGAAGAAAAACGAATATTACAAGGCAATATACTAATCTCTCCCTTAGAAGTACAGAGAAAATCCCTTGCCTACACCTTAGAATAATTTCATAATATTCACCTTAACCCTAGAATAGCCTTAGGGATCCCAATTTATAGTTTTGACAACTTTCCTTTCGCATCTCAGTTGCGAAAGGACTTGATACATGAAATCCGCAAAACTCCTTTTGCATCCCAGTTGCGAAAGGACTTGCGACACGAAATCCGCAAAACTCCTTTCGTATCCCAGTTGCGAAAGGACTTGCGACACGAAATCCGCGCATGTGGCTCCACTTCTCAACAGTCACTTGGGAACCTGGGACCGTCCGGCGGAGGTGGCATCGGTATGGATTGCAAAGGAGATCTTCTCTTTGCCTTCTATTTCAGCTATGGTTCTGGTCCAACTTTAGAGTAGAAATTAGAGCCATTTGGGAGTGCTTTTTCTTGTGTGCTAACTTGGGTTTTCATAAGGTGGAGGTGGCTAGTGAGTCTCTCTCTCTCTCTCTCTCTCTCTCTCTCTCTCTCTCTCTCTCTCTCTTAGAGATCTCGAATACTTCCTAGTCTACGCTATATTGGAAGACCAGGATCCAAGTGTTCAAGGGAGTTTTCGATTTTTTTATTTCCCACACACCCAAAGAGGCGAATGCGGTTGCTGATAGCCTCGCTAAGCTCGATAGTGTTTCCCAATCACATTCAGTTATCAACTCTCAGGTGGATCTCCCCTGTATCCCCAAAGGCCTTCTGATCTTGGATAAGGTGTGATTGGGTAACCTGAGAGTGAGATACTTTTACTTGTCTATCCTTTTAGGATAGGCGGGCCCGTATCTATTTTTTTTGTTCTCGGGGCTGCCCAAATGTTCCCCCCTATTTCTCTTATCAATGAATAGATTTTCTTTTATATATATATATATATATAATATATATATATATATATATATAGAGAGAGAGAGAGAGAGAGAGAGAGAGAGAGAGAGAGAGAGAGAGAGAGAGAGGAAACGAGCATCTCTAAATTGCCCTCATTTCAATCTCCAGCTATTAATTAACAAATCACTTTCTAAATAAAAAAAAAAATTGTTGGATGATTGAACATACATAGCAAGGTACAAAGTTAGGAGGCACATGCACATTACATGATTAAATGGCTATACATACATTATAATTTTACATGGTTACCTGGACCCGGGTACATGACATGATCACATGGTTAGTGGCCGCACCTACGTTGGAATTTCGGCGATCATGCTGCATTTAGTGGCCCACTCAATATTTACACAGTTTCTGGGTCCACAATGCTCCAAGTGTATACGATTTAGTGGGGTCCATTGTCCGAATGGACTGCGTGTATATACAATACATCATAGTGGAGGGGCGCAGATTAGCTACTGACAGGTTGAGTAGCGAGACGGGCTATTGAAGTGACGTCACAAAGTTCGGTGGGCCCCACCATGATGTATGTTTTGTATCCACACCTTCCATCCATTTGGAGAGATCATTTTAGGGCAATACCCAAAGAATGAGTTAAATCCAAAGCTCCAGTGGACCCCAGCACAGAAAACAGTGGGGACAGTGACTCCCACCATTAAAAACTACAGGCCACAAAAGTTTTAGATCAAGCTGATATTTATGTTTTCCCTTATTTCATGTCTTTTTTAACTTTTGAACAGGTTGGATTTTAAATAAACATTATGGTGGGCCTTAGGATAGTTTCAACGGTGGGAATCACTCTCTCCACTGTTTTCTATGGTGGGATCCACTACATATTTTTATCTACCTCATTCTTTGGGTCATGCCCTAAAATGATGTCTCAAAATGAATGGAAGGTGTGGATACAACACATACATCATAGTGGCGCCCACAAAACTTGGTAACATCACTTCAGTAGCGGACTCCCTACTCAACCTGTCAGTATCTAATCCGCGTCCATGGTAGAGTATTCCCCTGTCCAAATGGACAGCTTGCACAGGGAACGGATTGGCTACTACCCCTGCCACCAGCCAATGGCTTTTGGTCGGTGCTTTGTGGACCTACCATGATGTATGTGGTTCATCCATGCCGTCCATCTATTTTTTCAGATCATTTTATGATAAGAGACTAAAATTTAGGTATATCCCACTCTCAAGTAGACCACATTACAGGAAAAAGTGTTGAATGAGCCTCTGCCATTAGAAACCTTTTGGGGGCCATAAAAGTTTTTGATCAAGCTGATTTTTGTTTTTTCCCTTTCATCTGGGCCGTATGACCTAATCAACAGATTGTATGTCAAATAAAAAGTACAATGGGCCTTAGGAGGATTTTAATGGTGGATATCCAATTACTATTGTTTTCCTGTGGTGTGGTCCACCTGAGATTTATATCCCTCTCATTTTTTGTATCAATCCATAAAATATGGATGAAATACATACATCATGGTGGGTCCCACAAAGCACCGACCACCAGCCACCGGGCTGGGCCAGGGGGAGTAGCCAGTCCGTACGTTTCCGCTTGTACAGCAAGACACGGTGGGCCCTGTACAACAGGTTTGGATGGCGTACAAATGCTACAGTGGGACCCACTGTCTCGAGGTTAGCAGCCAGCACGCAGTGGCCCCACTTCCTAATAGCCACCCAAAAGTTTTGGATGAAGCTGATATATGTGTTTTCAGGCCGTCCAGCAGGGTAAATCCAGGGAGGTTTCAACGCTGGACGTTCAGTTCCTGCTGTGTCCAACGGCAGTGGGGTCCACTGAAGTCCAGATCTGGGGTCATATACAAAAATGATCTGGGAAATCATATGGACGGTGGATCTGTGGCTTCACAGACCAGTGGCCGACGATAACATGGTAGGGTCATGCCCTAACATGGTCTTGCAAAATGGATGAATTATGTAGATGAAACAGATACATAACGGTGAGCGGGTTTCAACGCTGGGCGTTGAAATCTTCTCTTGTTACTAAAACAGATGGACGTGGTAGTTATGGACGCGGATTAGATCCTGACAAGTTGAGTAACGAGTCGGCTAGTGAAGCGACGTCACCAAGTTATGTGGGCTCCACTATAATGTATGTGTTGTATCCACACCGTCCATCCATTTTGAGATATCATTTTAGGGCATGAGCCAAAGAATGAGGCAGATAAAAAGCTGTAGTGGACCCCATCACAGAAAACACTGGGGGGAGTGATTCCCACCGTTGAAGCTATCCTAAATGCCTACCATGATGTTTATTTGAAATCCAACCTGTTCAAAAGATAAAAAAGACATTAAATAAGGGAGAACACAACTGTAAGCTTGATCTAAAACTTTTGTGGCCTTTAGAAGTTTTTAATGGTGGGCGTCACTTCCCCACTATTTTCTGTGTTGGGGTCCACTGGAGCTTTAGATTTAACTCGTTCTTTGGATATTGCCCTAAAATGATCTCTCCAAATGGATGGAAGGTGTGGATACAAAACATATATCATGGTGGGGCCCACGGAACTTGGTGACGTCACTTCGGTAGTGAGTCTCGGTAGCTAATCCGTGCCCAGTAGTTATAACTAGGGGTGCACGCGGGTTGGTTTGGTCCAGTTCTGGGGTGAAACCGGAACCGAACAGTTCCTAACTGTTCTACAGTTTTTGGAACCGGAACCGCACCGTTAGCACCCTAGAACCGAACCGGAACCGGGACCGTGAAAAACGTTCGGTTCCGAATCGGTTCCATAGTTCTGGGCTTTTGAAAATCCAACCCAGTTAGATAATGTTCTGTTTTTTTTTCTCCTTTTTCGGTTATCCAATCAGTTGTGAGGCCCATCATTTAAAGGTTTTGGATCATTAAACCACAGTCTTGAAATGAAGGAACATGGGATAATTTACCATATATAGCAAACATCCGAGTAGCATATACAACTAAGAAAGTATGCACAGTGTAAAAGTGCAACATCCAAATAGTATATACAGCTAAGAAGGCAATCAGGTTTGCATGAAATCTAAAATTCTGGAGTAAATGTGTCTTCCTCAAAATCAGCAACAAAAACCAAAATCAGCAAGTAGCATATACAATTTGCCTTGCCTTCCTCAAAATCAGCAACAAAAATCAAACAAAAGAAAAAGTTTCATTGATTGCAGCTCTCCTGAAGACAATATAAGTTTAATGTACCATACAATTGCTATTAATATCAGCATGATGTGAGAAATCAAAATGAAAGTAGAAAAAGTTTCATTGATTGCAGCTCTCTTGAAGACAGAATATAAGTTTCAAAAGCAAGAATAGTGCTTCCATTCTTGAAAAGGTGACAGGGGCTTATTTAGAAATGATGAAGATTGCAACCCTTTCTTCCATGTTGAGACCAAATCCACAGTTCTTAGAAAGGCTGAAGGTCCACTTCTCCCATGAGCCTGACCCCTAAATTCATTAGGAGATGAAGGTAATGAAATCGCCTTTTCCTTTGAATTTCTTTGCTCCATGAAAAGATTATACGTAGTAGATCTTTCACTGGATATTTCACCATGACCATCCTGTTGGAAATTTGAGACCTGAAGTTGTGGATGAACTAAATATAGATTATACAGGTACTGTCTAAGAGAAAATATCACAGAAAACACAACTCCATGACCAACTACACAAAGGGAAGCATGTGAAGCAACCATGGAAGTTGGGTCAAAAGATGGTCTTTTATTGAACAAACAAGAATGAATCAGTTTTACAAGGAAGAGAGAATACGAGAAGATAACAAAACATTTAAGTAATTGGCTGGGTTCAGTTTGCTCTTAATTTAATGCGGCACACATTTGGAACTTCCGATATGCAACTAAGTGGATAGCCTGTAAATTGTTCAAGTCCTGCAAGTGGAGAGCTAATATTTCCATTTATAACCATTAGGCTGTAAATGGAGAGCCTGTAAATGAAATTGGAACTTTTTGCCTGTAAACAAGATGGGGGTAAATGCCATAAATCATTTACAGCCTATAAATTACAGGCAAAAAAAGGCCATCCAAACAATGTAAATGATTTACCTGTAAATCATTTGAAACTTAGCCCATTTACAGGCATTCAAACAACCAAAAAACGGTGCATCCAAACACATCCTTACAGTGAACTGAACTCGGAAAATTAGTTAATTTGGTCTTTTATTGAGAGAGAGAGGTCAGACCGTCAAGGGAGGGCGCTGCACGGCTGCCGGTGTCTAGGACGGCGAGAGAGAGAGAGAGAGAGAGCAGGGCCTCAGGCAGGGGTGTTTTTCTTTTTGCAGGGGCGAGAGTGGCGAGAGGCAGGGGGTGCTAAAGCTAAAGGCGTCAGGGAACTTTAGGGTTTTTTTTTTTTTTAAAAAAAAAATTTTAACGAAAGCTCGGATCCATGGTTTGGATCCATGGTTCGTGTCACGGTCCGGATCTACGGTTCGTGTCACGGTTCGGATATACGGTACGGTTCAACGGTTCGGATCTACGGTTCGGTTCGGTTCTACAGGGCCCTAAACCGGAACCGATCTGTAATCAACGATTTTGAGAATTTTGGAACCGGAATCAGACCATTAGCATCCTAGAACCGGACCGATCCAACGGTTCCGGTCTGGTTACATGGATCCAATAGTTCGATGTGCACCCCTAGTTATAACCCACGTACACCATGGGGGACGCGGATTGCGTCCTACCCCCGCTCGTCTTTAGCCACGAACGGGCAGTTATAACCCACGTACACCATGGGGCGCTTAGGAAGGTGCCAACGGTGGGCCCCATTGTTTCCAGCAGTGGGGTCCACACGCTGGACCCTAGGTAACCCCAATGGTTTGGGTTATTGTCCCTATTCTTTTGTGGGGTGGGGCCCACTAGATGGACGGTGGGGCGTTGAAATCTTCTCTCCCTACTTTGTGGGGGTGGGGCCCACTATGTAGATGAAACAGATACATCACGATGAGCAGGTTTCAATGCTGGGTGTTGACATCTTCTCTCTTTACTTTGAGTGAACACGGTGATGTATGGGTTTAATTATCCACACCATCCATTCATTTTTCCATATCATTTCGGGGTTAAAAAGTGAAACTTAGGTAAATCCAACACTCAAGTGAACCACACCACAGGAAGCGGCGGTGATGATGATTCTCACCGTTGAAACTTTTCTAGGGCCCACCGTGATGTTTATTTTCCATCCAACCTATTCATAAAGTTACATGTAAGGGTGTACACCGAGCCGAACCAAGTCGAGTCGGCCTCGGCTCGACTTGGCTCGGCCACTAGTTGACCCCAGCTTGAACTCAGTTCAGCTCAGTCCTTGAGCTTGATTGGCCAGCTTGGCTCGGTTCGGTCAGCAACTCGGGCCAGTTCGAGCCGAGTTCGCCTGTGCAACATTTTTACAAACACATGAACTGCACCTTCAAAATCTCACTATATGTAAAATAACAGCACTGGTTTTATAGGTATTTTATCAAACATGTTTTAAGCAACTGTAACGTCCTAGATTTTCTCTATTTCAAATTTTCAAAAACTCTTGAAAACTTTCGATATGACTAGCCTACGTGCTGCTTATTAACCCTTGACGTTCGAAGCGAGCCTATACGCGGGTGGTACCGGTAAAGAACCGCACAAATCCGATTAATCAACTATAAGAAGCTAACGAATCCGGCCGATCACTTAAACACCGAGTTTAGCCACATAATTTGGTCACATGAGGCCCAAATCTAGCCGACCTGTTACGGACTAATCGAGACAACCGTAATTAAATAAAGACCTACCAAAGTCGAGACAATTATTTGTCAGATTTTAATTAATAAACCAAACTAACACACTTATCCTTTTAGCCTAAGAACCAACGGCTTATGGTGAGTATAATCAAATCGTCATTTCCACTAGTTGCGAATAGGCCACACTATGAACTTATCTAATCCAAACCCTAATCATTGCGCATGAGAAATCTCGCTACCCAATTTATTCCAGAAATGCCTTGATTATCTAAAAAGCTCTAGACCATTCATTAGTGGGCCACTAAACCCGAGATTATAGAAATATGTTCGTCTTAGTGGGCTTGACGTTCATCGCGGGACATCGAGTTGAGAATGCGTATTGAATCGTTTAACTTGAACTCATAAATTGAGTGCTTGGGTTGTGTGAATACCTTATATGAAAATATGGAACTTAAGTGAAATAAGTCTATTTATTCTTTCAATAATTTGTAACTTTGGAACCGTCAATTCACGACCAAAGTCGTGGTACCAACAAAAGATATTTCCCTACACATATTCGTATAGTCACGGCCCCGATCGACCAACGGTGATCGTCGAACAGACTTGTGATCATACCCGTCGATCAGCATATCCAAATGGCAGGTCGATCATATTTATATGTAGATCATCATTAGTGCTAACTATCCTACGATGTATATCGACATGTACACCCCATAATGGGCTCTAAAGGTTATAAACACTCTCCCATAGGGCTAGTATAATGAAAACTTAGCCCTTGAAGCCATTCACACAACTTTTGGAACTATATAAGGGCTTCATTTGGGCACCCCATCTCTCCATACGAATTTGCATTTTTCAAAGGAGAGAAAGTGAGAAAGAGAAAGAGAGAAAAGAAGAGTGAGAGTATGAGTGGGGAGGATTTAGTGCTTCCCTTAATCAGTTTCCTTCAATTAAAGCCCTAACATCATTCGTTTTCCTCATTCGAATCCACCTTACTTGCAATTGGGAGGTAAGAAGCAAATCCTACTTCCCAACCTAGGTTTTTCTAGGATGAATTGCATGAATCTTACCAATTGCTTCTAAATTGGTATAAGAATCATTTTCTCTAAATTTTTACTCCTAGAAGTGCCATGAGTCGAGCAGATCGTCACAATGTGTGAACCATTATTTCTAGGTTATCATTTATTGACCCTTGAGGGTCTTAGTTAATGATATTGTTGCTTATAGATAGGTCGGTGTATGTTAACATGTTTTGATTGCAACATGTGTGATTACTTGTTTATTGATGCTCACATGTTTGATAAAATGCCTAAGTGATTCAATGTGTTATTCTAATGATGCTCACATGTTTGGTTGAATGCCTGATTGGATGTGTTGATTTATTGATGCTTACATGTTTGATTAGATGCTTTAGTGAATGTATTATTCCATAGAGGCTCACATGTTTGATAAAATGCTTAGGTGATTAGATGAGCGTTCTATATATGCTCTCATGTTTGATAAAATGACTATGTGGTTGTGTTGTTGAATCTATGTTGACGGCACGACGAATTGCTAAGTTCGTAGTGATGCTTAGATTGCTTATAATGCTGGGTCAGTCGGTAAATCACCCGAACCAAGGGGTGACCTTAGTTAGGCCGGCCACCCTAGGCTTGTTGGATCGACCCGGGTGAACACGGACGACCGACAGTAACTGGATTACACGGGATGCTTGCACCCAATGCCGGTTGCATCGTGGTTCTCCAAGGTCGATCAAATTAATCCATTAGCTGACTAATCATGTATGTTCATAATGTATGACACGACTAAATTGAATCTAGGATACCACTTTTCCAATGGATAGTCCATTTATAACCGTTAGTGCGATACGATCCCCTAAGATTCATGAGCCGGGAGTGATGGTATGAGATACCGTGTTTGAGCTGTCGGCCTATGCTGGGCTGACGAGCCTCCCCGTAGTAACCAGTGAACACTAATGGAGGTGATAGGTCATTGTTCGAATGACCCCCATCAAATTACCCTACTGATGGTTTTATGCCAGAGTACCGTTCAAATGACCCGGGTATGAATGAAATTGGGTGACGAGCCATTTTCTTTTTGTATTTTTGGTTTTATGTGATTAGTCCGCACCTCTGTAACACCCCAGTCACTGTTCATCCGGGCTGTGGTTTGAGCGTGGGTTGGGATGAGCCGTTTGATCCGGATCCCCTTCGAAAATAGCACTCCAGTCGGTCGGGGTAGCGTGCTATGGGCTGTTACAACTTTGGAACTAAGTGTTCATACTCAGTTTAGGTGACGATCCATACTGGGTTGATCCTTATGCATTTAGGTATTATATCGTACCTTTGGAATTGTTGATTTGTGAGATAAACGGGTGACACCTTAATTTGGATCAAGAGACACTGGTAAGGAGTCGCTACATGCAGTAATGAGCCACGTGATTTGGATAAGGACTCGTGATATAACATCGGCATTCTAGCTTTGCCAATATGCTGAATGAATGGAACTTAATAATTACTCGGCTAACATACGCATCAATCGTATTGCATTAGATAGGATGTGGCGACCTGACGTTGGTGTTATGTGATGAGGGACTGTTGGCATTTGTGAAATAGGCGTTGAAGTCGCGTGTGAGGGAGTATTATTTGGAAAGGGCATGCATCATGTCATATATTCATATGCACATTTAATAAGATTATTTAAGAATTGTTTAATTTCTTGTTTATCATTAACTGCGCTGATTGTGTCAATAACATGGGTAACTTAGAACTAATGGAACCACTGAGTTAGCTACTCACTCCCACTTGGGATGCTGTTTTAAAACAACAACCAGACATATCATTGATGAAGGTACTAGTGAGACCTCAGACAGGTAGGCTTATATCGGGTCATGCCAACACCGTTATTTTTGGAGAATTGGGCGTAAACTGAAAACTTTATACTTTAATCATCTTGGGTATGTATATTGTAGTTTATATAACCCCCATTTTGGGCAATCACCACTATTGGGATTGCATTTTTGCTCTTAGCCCTATATTTATTGACTATTGTTATATCTACCCCACTTTGGATCCGCTAATTTGAATTATGCTACTCTGATTATCTATGTGTGAAATGAATTCGAATCTAAACGAGGATACACGTGCATTTTCATTTGGTTAACACCTGAGAACTTGGGATCGGAGTCTATGTACTCGGGTACTGATTTTTGGAGTATTACGACAACATAAAAATTAAGAAAAAAAGGATATTTGTTTCATATACATACCTTCCTTGCCACCAGCCACACTTCGTTGAGTCATTTCATCAAACACTTGGTGAGCAACATCAATATTAAAGTAATCGAGTCACTGAACTGGTTCGATCCGAGTTCGATTCGAGTTGGGTTCGATCCAAGTCGAGTTGAGCTGGGCCAGTTCGAACTCGGCTCGAACTCATTTTCGAGCTAAAAAAATCAGCTTGACTCGGCTAGAACTTAGCTTCGAACCGGCTCGAATCAAGCTTTTTCGAGTCGAATCGAGCAAGCTAATCGAGTTAGCTTGGTTCGTGTACACCCCTAGTCACATGGACCGGATGAAGAGAAAACACAAACATCAGTTCGATCTAAAACTTTTGCAGAATCCAAATAGGAAACAAAATCCGCAGAATCTGCGTTTCCTCAATCACATCTACATAACTCTTCGATGATATTGAAGGTCTCTCGATGACAGCTTCGATATCATCGATTGTCCTTCGATGATATCGAAACAGGACCGTAAACTGTCCAGCGACCAGGGGTGAAAAATTCAACAATTATCGATGTCATCGAAGGTCTCTCGATGACAGCCTTCGATATCATCTAAAGTCCATCGATGATATTGACAGGAGAAAAAAAACTGTCCAGCGATCAGTGGTGAAAAGTCCGGCAATTATTGATGAAATCGAAATTGGTTCGATTTCATCGAACCCATCAATGAGGAGAAAATCCCCATCACTACTATATATGTTTATAGTCTGTTTCATTTTCGGTTTTAGTTTCCTATTTCATATATTAGTATTGAACTGCTATATATGTTTACAGTCTGTTTCATTTTCGGTTTTAGTTTCATATTTCAGTATCATGTTTCAAAATTCATTTTTAGCTTAGAGCTGGTTTATGGAATCTGAAACTGAAACTGATAGGACACGTTCAGTCTCATTTTTAGATTCACTTGAATTGTGAGAAACATGTATTCGTAGAGTGTTAATTCAAATTTTTTGTTTTAGATTTGAGAGTTCAGGTTACGGGATCTACTACCTAGATTTTCAGAAATTCATCGCATACGACCTACCTACAACCGATATCCAGGTATGTACGACCATACATGGTTTTGTTTTCTGTAGTGGATTTAAAATGTGTTGGTTCATTGCCTAATTGTTAACTCCATACATTTAGAATGATCATTTTAGCCCATCTCACGAATCACTTTGAATATCCAGTGCCATTTTAGGGCCACCATAATCCCTAAGAATGTTAGATCCTAATTGAAACATTTACTTCACCCCCAAACAGTTTGGAACTAATTTGTGCTGGTATTAGTTCAACTTGTTAATAATTTGACACCAACAGGAAAGAATGGTCTTGATTTTCAAATCTATATGGCTCATATAAGATTTTATTGGTGCGTGTCAATCTCCCATTGTTCGCTTCGGTGGGGGTCCATTGGAGCTTTGGATTTAAGTGTTTTATATAATGAATATCCATCAGGTGTAGATGCACAGAACTGATCTGGGATGTCTAGTGATGAGTGTTCACTCCCCAAGTATAGGGTTGTGATGTAGTAATAAACTCAGTAAGACCGAGGTCGAATCCACAGGGACTGAAACCTGTACGTTATCTGAAACTAACTAGAACTAGAACTAGAATGAGATGAAATCTAAATTGAGTGTAATTTGAGAAATAATGGTGAAATAGTAAACTAAAACTGAAGAAACTTAAAGGTAGGAAACTAGGGATTCAGAGGATCCACTTGTAGAGATCAGAGAGATCTTATGCCTATCTCACGAATTATGGAAATTTACTGAACTGCCATTGATATAGTTTTCAAGAGATGAAAGGTGTATGAATTAGAATGGATTCCATCACCAAACCATGCCCAGGAGACAAAGCAAACAACAGAATTAATTAATTACCAACCAATCAACATGCCATGAAGGTTAGGAAGGGTACTGTTATCCGACCATGCCCAGGAGACGATGGTGAACAACAGGGTTTCCTGACGTCATAAACATAAAAATGCAAGAAAATATTAAAGCCATCGCAGACCCATTGTAATTTCAGTCACAACAGACCATTAAAAAAACTAAAATAATTTCTTAAAATCAAACTAGGATTAAATCAGTTCATAAATATGAATCCAAGCCATCGAATCAGCCCATCACGCTACAAGCTTCACCTCTTAGCCCTAGCTAAGAGGTTTAGCTTCTCATATGTATGAATAAACTAAAGCTCAAAAGAAAAAGAAAAGAAGAAAAAAAAAACAAAAATAGAAAAAAAAACAAACAACTATCTACCCTACTGCCTCCACGGCTGCCTCCCTTGGTTTTCTTTGTTTCCTTTTCTTTTATAGGCCAGAAAGCCGGTTGCTGTCCTGCTGTGAGAAGGAGTTCCACCCTCCTCTTTTTGCAGGGTTTTATGCAGGAGAAATTTCACGCACAAACTCTGCTTTTAGCAAGAAACGCACCAAAGAGACTGCGTTTAGACTAAAGATCAGAACGTTGATCATCCCATTTTTGTGACAAAAGAACGTCCCTACGGACGGTTTTTGCATGGCTCTTAGATGAACGGTTTGGATCTTTGGAATGATCAGAGACGGTGGGCCACAAATATTGTTGCACGTCTGGTTGCAAAACAGAGCTCCTGTAGCTTCTTGCGCTGTGACATTGGTGGGACCCACAATCAGTGTCAACTTGAAAATCCATCCCGTCCATTGCGATCTCCTCGAAAAACCAATTGGAAATAGCTGGTTTTAACCCGCCGTTGATGAAGCCCACTAGATATTTCACTCCACCGTCCGTCCTGCCTTGGTCGGTTGAAGACATATTTGTGTGCACATGGGCCGAAAAGGCGACCTTGGTAAGGATCACAGCCCCCATACGGACACCATAGATGATCTGGATCATCGAAATTCATGATGGATGGGCCCCACTACAGAAAAATGGACGGATGGCGTAATCTTGAATCCAAGATACGCTGACGTGTTTGGTGGGCCCCATATTGATGTTTACTGAGAAATCCACCCCGTTCATTGGATTTCTGGCGAAATTTCAGTGAGAAAAGAGTAGTTTTTATTGGGTTTTGGTGCGGTCTGCTGTATAGAATCAATTCACCATTCATCATGCATTTTTCAACGATGCTCCTTTATACGTGTGCAACGGGCCAAACGGCTACCTAGGCAAGGGTCACACCTCACCTCTGGAGCAAATGGACGGTCTAGATCACTAATATACATGATGGGTGGGGCCCACAATCGAAAACCGGATGAACAACGTCCGTCCACTTGCCGTCCGTGTTGGAGAAGGAGAAGGAAATGGGTTTCCTTCCATTGACCAGGGGTCTCCTTGTAGTGCACGTCAAGTGCACTTGTGCATTGTGTACTTGCACTGTCGGTGGGGTCCACTCGTGTTGTATATATGAAATCTGCTCCGTCCATCCATTCTATCATATCATTTAAGGGGTTGAGACCAAAAATGACGCACATCCATCTATCAGGCGGGCCCTAATTCACTGTTTTATGGGCTGATCTGTCTATTGAGCCACTTCTAGGGGGATCCGACGGCTGAAATTTAACGTGTTCGGTTAATATAGGGCGTTCAGGCCACGTATGAAGTCTCGTGTCAATCGGATGGCGGGAACCCTGTGTTCTTGCATTCTGGAAGATTTTTGGGTCACTTGAGCTTTAGTTTCCCAATTTTCTCGGATCTCTGGCGTGTAATTCCGTCGATCTTGGTCCCCTGGAGTCCATCCCTTGCCTTTGGTATCATCAGAGCGTTAAATCTATGCTTTAAGCACCTTTTTGCAGTCTATGCTCTCAAATACAACCTGCATTACAAACACGGTTAAAACCGATCGTTAAACAATACCATGCTCGTAAATCCAGGCGATAAATGGGGTCTGATATGTAATATTTGACCCTCAACAATGAGGAAGAAGGATCGAGAATGTCTAGTGATGAGGAAGAAGGATCTGGAGGTCTAGTGATGAGGTAGAAGATATGGAAATGGCTATTGTGATGTAAGCGATGTTAGCTTGTGTAGCAGCCGTAGGGGAATACTGTCATATATACTTGTTGAGACAACCGGCGCGACACGGAGATGATGAACGGGCGATGTTTATCAACTCTATCATTCGGGCGTTAGACGTGGAATGTCTATCTCAACTCAGGATGAGTAGAGATGCTTTTTTCGAGTAGTGTGCTACACTTCGCGAGCAGACGGCTGTGCGCGACACTCGTCATGTAAGTCTAGAAGAATAGGTGGTTATGTTCCTGCACACCGTAAGGGACAATGTTCGCAATTGGGTTATAGGGCACAAATTTATTCATTCCGGTGAAACCGTAAACCGTCACTTTAATTGTGTATTGGTCGTGATTGTATCATTATATCCGAAGTTTGTTAAACAACCAGGTTCCGAAATACCATGTGAAATTCAAAGAAATATTAGTTGGGGTCCATACTTTCAGGTATCATTTTCATTGATAGCCAATGTATATGTACGTTGTTATTATCATACCCCTTATAACAAGTCCTACACTAAATGAGATTTAATGAAATGCATCTAAGATTGTGTTGGTGCAATTGACGGGACGCACATACTTGCTCAGGTCCAGGCTACGGATCATCCGAGCTTCCGCAATCGGAAAGGATTTCTCTTACAAAATGTACTTGTGGCATGTTCATTTGACATGAATTTTCTTTACGTATTGGCCGGTTGGGAGGGTTCGGCTTCGGATGCGAGGGTGTTACACAACGCTCTAACCCGAATAAATGATCCATTGCATGTCCCGCATGGTACTAGTTACATTTTCACAGGTTACCCATCCATTTAATACCTGCAACTGATGAAACATTGATTCAATTATGTAGGGAAATTTTATGTTGTCGACGCTGGATATGCGCATTCACCCAGTTTTTGGCTCCATACCGGGGCGTGCGATACCACTTACAAGAGTATTGAATCGGTAGAGCGCTTGCAAACATGAAGGAGTTGTTTAATTACGGACATTCACAATTGCCCAATGCAATCGAGCGTTGCTTTGGTGTAATGAAAAACAGATTTCCCATTTTGAAGACGGCCATTCAGTATGAGTTACACACACAAGTGAAAATTGTCATAGCTTGTTGTGTGTTACACAATTTCATAGAAGCCGGACATGACTCTCATGATGATTCACATTATGCTGACATATCTTTTCTTGTTGAGGAGAGTAACCCAACATCGCACGAGGTGTCAACAATCGACGAGAGGCAATGGTTGCTGCGTGTCACTCAGCAAGAAGAAAATGCGTGGATTCAAGTGCGGGATGAGATAACTTCTCGGATGTGGGCAGATGTGCACTTAAATAGTAGGAATAGACAGTTAAATGAACTTTAATTTATGATTTGCAATTTTTCTTTTTTACCGAACAATAGTTGGGTGACTGTGATACAAACTAATTGAGTATGAAATTTTGAAAATTTTGCAAATGTATGAACAATATTTTTGATCAAACATGTTTTATTTTTTACAAGAAAAAAAGTTGACATTGAATGTAATTAATATGTACTTGACACATGCTGCATACATAGGTGAGATGGCGGACCTAAGGTCTAACGATAGTTCGACTCCAACGCAATCACAGGTTAGGACACCTGTGATGCCAACTCGAAGTTAGCCATGTGGGAAGACTGTCAAATCCCTCGCTGAGCCATTGTCTTGAGCGGCTAAAATCAAATGGAGTGCCGAAATGGATCAAGTACTTTTCGACACGCTGTTAGAACAGGTTGCATTGGGACGTAAGGTTGATAATGGTTTCAAGAGGGAAGCCTACCAAGCAGCCGCTGAAGAGGTCGTGAAGGGTATGGACATACCCGTCAACTGGCAAAATGTTCAGAATCGGCTTAGGTATTACAAGTGCAAATATATATCCGTCAAAGACATGCTGGCGGCTAGTGGGTTTGGATGAGATAGTGAACGCATGATGGTTACGACCCCGGATGAGGTCTGAGAGGAATACCTGAATGTATGATTTATACAGTGTGCGTATTTCAAAATACTAAACAAACCCATCTCTCATATGAATTTTTATGTAATTCACATCTTTACTTTACGGATCCAGTCTCACCCGCGTGCTACACATCTCCGCGGAAAAAGAATTGATCGAATGGATGACCTTGCGGTTATCGTCAGATCTGATCAGGCAACAGGACGCTATGTGCAGGGAAGTAAGACTATGGCCACGTTATCCTCTCAGATTCAGCAAGATCTCAGAGAGGCTTAGGGAGACATTGAAGATGATTTTGAGGATACCATTGATCTCTCCGAGGACCACGTAGCAGACTCATCAGGTGGGAATTTTTCATCGGAGACTTCATCGATCGAAAGACGTGGAACTCGTAACACTCCTCCCCGAACTCCTGATTTTGATAGTAGCCGAGGTGTTTCCGCAACGAAGAAACGTATGTGGCCTCCTTGTCCCTGTGATGTTCTCGGCACCTCTCTTAATATCGTTGCAGAGGCTATGCGTGATTTTGGCCTAGGCAAAGAAGTCAATTGTACTAGTAAGGTACTTAACGTTCTTGAAGAGGTGTATGGGTTGACCAACTCAAAGTTTATCGAAGTTGGTCAGCTCTTAAGCAGTGACAAGAAGCTGACATCGTTCTTTGTCAGTCTCTGACCGGAGAGGCGCGTCGAGTGGTTGAAGAAAACACTCCGTGAGAACTTTGGTAATGCAGGAGTTGGGTCGGTCTGACATGCTGGTGCCCGTCGTTCCTCTGATTTATTAATTTGTGGGACTGTAATAACTTTATTTTTACGTTGGTGATTGTTATACTTTTCTCTCTTCCGAATTACAAATATTTAGGGATTGATAAAATTGGTATACATGGTATACCAATTTGAATGCTGTTAGATATACTTTTATTTTGTGCTTTAATATATTTTATATATGTTTGCTTCCACATGCTCGTTGCTGAGCACAGTAATACAAGTATAGCCACACACATCGAACTGTACGTACTATCAGTTATTTGTTATCAAAATCATCGGATACTATGTTATTTGTCCACGGGATAATTTACTCTAATCACTAAACGCACATTAAGATCACGCTGCACCAATCTCATGCTAATAGTATGTCATGTATCAATGCAGATGGTAAAAGAGAAGTACTACGTGGTTCTAATTGGCCGTCGACCGGGAATTTACCTGACGTGAGACGAAGCTAGGCTCGAGGTCGAGGGATTCAGTGGATTGAGACATCAGACATTCAATAATTGGAGGGAGGCAGTTTCCTGTTGGGAGAGTTACTTCAGTGGAAGGAGTATACAATTGCAGCCTGACACCGGACCTTCGGCGATTCAAGTCGTTGCACATTCAGATGAGGTTGACATCCTTCGTTCGTCAACTTTGTCTATCCATCAGATGACCGTGGCCATGGTTTATAGGGCCACGTCGACTGATGATCCGGTCCCATCATGTGGGGAAAGTGTTATTGGACTTTTGATTGCTATTCTCGTTGTTTTCTTCGCGCTACTTATCATTATTAAATTCTAGCAGTAGAGGATGTGTAAGTGAAAGAATCCTTCAGATTTTTCTTTAAAAAAACAAAATGATTCAGATTGTATGGTTTCTATCCATTGACTGTATGCTTTATTATTGTTATTATTATTATTAAATCTGTGGATGTGCTTCAGATGTTTCTAAAAAACACATACATCATAGCGGGCCCTGATGTGGAAATCACACATCCAGTATTTATTACTCCCCCTGACCAGTCCCATTTTGGATCAATGCTCTGTGAGCCATCCTTGGATTTATGTGTTTCATCCATTTTTGCTGATAATAATGGGGCTTGATCCGAACACTGAGGGGGGATATAAATCTCAGGTGGACCACACCACATGCAAGAAAAAAAAAAGTGATGGGATATCCGTCATGCGAGTCTATTTGGTGGCCTAGTTGAATTGTATTGCTTATTTGACATCCAACCAGTTGATTAGGTCATACAGACCCACATTAAGGAAAAAAACATAAATCAGCTTGTTACGGGTCCATAACATCGGATTATCAATATGTTTTCAATGGTCCACACTCATTCAACACAGTTTCATGTAGTGTGGGCCGTACGTGATTACGGTAGATCTCATCTTTGGTTTCATACCGTAAAGTTAACAAGGAAAATATATGGACGGCATAGATGAAACACGTACATCATGCTGGGCCCACAGTACGCGGATGGTTTCATTTTTGCATGGTGTCAGTGGGAGTAGCCAATACGTGGCCCTGCTCAACGCCCTATTCCCGTTTTTCCTGCCGTGGAGGGCGGACCATCCTGGGATGAGATCCACCTGCCCAAACGGTCACCGTGCTTGGTTTTCGAGGGATTGCTGCAATCTCATAAGGGCCCGTTTGGCCGGGTGGATTGGAAGGGATTGAATGGTATTAGAGTGGATGGCGTGGATTTCTAGGTAATGATGGTGTTGTCAGTGGATTGTCTTGAGATCCATGGGATTGGCTATATCCCTGTATTACTATACCCAGTCCGTTTGGCACACGTCTCAGGCAAACTTCAACGGATTAGGGTGGATTGGATGGGATTTAAAGGTAATAATGGTGTTGTCAGTGGATTGTCTGAAGATCCATGGAATTGGGATCATATCACCGACCGTGTTTGGCAGGCCCGGCCATTCCCGGGATTTGACTTCCAATCCCTTCCATTACCATCCAATCCCTTCCAATCCGACCGGCCAAACGGGCCCTAAGAATCCAAACATGTTTCACTTTTTAGATCCTGGGATATGCCCACGTCCCATGATGTCCCAAACAAGCTATCACATGTGGTCCTGGGATTGGTCCATCCCATGGGATCTCAGACATTACACTGACAGCTCCATCATTACCTTAAAATTGATCCCATCCCGCCTAATTTCATGGGATCTGCTCGTTAGGGCCTGTTTGGCCGGGCGAATCCCATGGGATTAGGAGGGATGGGATGAATTTTAAGGTAATGATTATAGTGTCAGTGGATTGGTTTGAGATCCATGGGATTGCTATATTCCGGGATAAGTTCACTGGGTCTGTTTCGCATGCCTGGCATATCCGGGATTTTACCTTCCAATCCGTCCAACCAAGGGATGGGATCAATTTTCACTACAAGAAACAGGATTTTTACCGACGAAACTTTTACCGACGATTTTTTTTTTCGTAGGTAAAAAGGACTTTTACCAACGAAAATTATTTTCGTTGGTAAAAGTTTACTTTTACCGATGAAATTTTAATTTCGTAGGTAAAAGTTTACTTTTACCGATGAAAATTATAATTTCGTAGGTAAAAGTAAACTTTTACCGACGTCAATTTTCATGGGTAATGGTTATTTTTATTTTTTGAAAAAAAATAATTTAAAATTTACTTTTACCAACGAAATTTCGTTAGTCGTAGGTAAAAGTGTTTTTTCCGACGGACATGAACCGTCGGCAAAAATCTGGTACGATGTAATTACCGACTAAATCCATCTTCGTTGGCAAGTGTTTTTCCCAACGGACATTACACGTCGGCACAAGTCCGGTACTTAGTACCGATGAAATACAGATTCGTTGGTAATTGTGTTTTTACCGACGGACAACAACCGTCGGAAAAAATCCAATACAATTTCACTACCCATGAACTAAAACCGTCGGGGAAACGTTTCCGCGACCAAATATCTGCCATGACTGAAAGCACGACAGTTTTACCGACGAACTAAAACCGTCGGTAACAGGTTCCCGCCAAAGCATCAGTTTTGCCGACGAACTAAAACCGTCGGTAACAGGTTCCCGCCAAAGCGTCAGTTTTTCCGACAACTAAAACCGTCGGGAAAAGGTTCCCGCCAAAGCGTCAGTTTTGCCGACGAACTAAAACCGTCGGTAATAGGTTCCCGCCAACGCGTCAATTTTTCCGACGAACTAAAACCGTCGGGAAAAGGTTCCCGCCAGTGACCAAAAACTCCCGCCACGATTGAGAACGTACTTCTACCGAAAAGTATTTTTACCGATGATTAATTTCGTTGGTTAAAATAGATATTGAAATGTTTCCCGACGGTAGATAACCGTCGCTAATTATTTTTACCAACGAACAAAAGCCGTCGGTAATAATCCTCTGTTTTTCTGTACATGTATAGTTTTTATATCATATGAGTGGAAATTTTTTTATTTTTTATAATTAAAAAGTAATATTTAAATGATTTGTAATATCACATGAAAAAGAATATTGAGAAGTTTAAAATTTTAACAATGTTTGAGAAAATTTTTGAAAATAAAATGATGCTTTTGAAGGAAAGAAAATCGGCATTTTGAAATTATTGAGAAAAATTTTCAAATATGAGAAAATATTTGGAAATTTTGAAAAAAAAATCAGAATTTGTATTTTTTTTTAAAGAAATAATTTATAATTTAAAATATCTTATTTTGTTAAAATGTTTTCAAAAATATACATTTTATAAAAGAATGTTATTTTTAAATGGAAATTGAAATTTATATTTGAAAAAAAAATTACTAAATTATCAGGCACATCCACTAATTGTACCTTTAACTTGTTTTTGATAATCTAATCGTCAGATTGAAGAGTAAATAACTTCAAATGTTTAAATCAAATTTCACTAAAATTGTTGATTAATCTTATATGCCCAATATCTTTTTCATATGTAACCTGATTGGGACGATTAACTAATGAAATTGAGTATTAATAAAAAAAATAGAGTGAATGGACCTGCAGACAGGTAAAATGGGGCAAATATTTTGGTCAAAATTGTGACCCAACTTTATTGACCTCGTGCATGAGAACATAAGTGTTGATGTAAGTTTTGTGGGCCCCATCATAATGTGTCAAACATCAACACCGTGAATTTAATGTGTCCCCTTCAGGTTATGAGATACGTAAAAAATTATCCGTATACGAAACTCAGGTGGGCTATGCCATCTAAAACCATGGAAGACATCCTAAAAAATATAAAAGAACTTGGTGGGGCCCACGTGAGTTTTGGATGTGGCTGAAATTTGGTCTGACCCCTCATCCAAGTGGGACACACATAATGAGTGGGTTGGATATTTGAATCACATTTAGGCAAACCCAATATATGATTATGAAAGGAAACCCCTCTTCACTCCATTTAGGTGATTTACTAATTATCCTGAGTAAACTTTGTGGGGTCTACCATTAATTATTTATTTTATCCACTCCGTTCATCCATGTTAATAAATTATTTGGGGTCTAAAGAACAAAAGGTAATCATGTCCAAAGCTCAAGTGGACCACACCACAACAAATAGTGTGATTGAACCTCTACCAATGAAAAATTCTTGGAGGCCATAGAAGTTTTGGATCAAGCCGATGTTTGTGTTCTCTTCATTCATATCTTTTTGATATTATGAACAGGTTGGATGATAAATAAACATTATTGTGGGCCCAAGGAAGGTATATCAACGGTGGAAATCATTATTTCACATTGTTTCGTGTGGCATGGTCCACTTGAGTTTTGGATTTATCGAAAATTTGGGATCAACCTTTGTTCATCCATTTTTCGAGATTGTTGTAGAGATTTATCCAAAAAATGAATCATATCCAAGGATTAAATGGACCGCATCACAAATAAGGGGAACAGATTGACTACTTCCCCTGACACTAGCCAATGGCTAGTGGTTGATGCTATGTGGGCCCCACCATAATGTATGTGTTTAATCCATGTCGTCCATCTATTTTTAAAAGATCATCTTACGGCATGACACCAAAAATGAGGTATATCCCAATATGAAATGGACCACATTACAGGAAACAGTGTTGAATGAGCATCAACTATTAAAAACATTTCGGGGGCCATAAAAGTTATGAATCGAGATGATTTTTGTTTTTCCCCTTCATCCAGGCTTGTATGACCTAATCAACAGATTGGATTGCAAATAAATGGTACAGTGGGCCTCACGAGGATTTTAATGATGGATACCAATCACCATTGTTTTCATGTGGTGTGGTCCACTTGATATTTATATACCTCTCATTTTTGTGCCCCACCATGATGTATATTTTATATCCACACCTTCCATCCATTTGTAGAGATCAATTTAGGGCAATATCCAAAGAATGAGTTAAATCCTAAGCTCTAGTGGACTCCAGCACAAAAAACAGTGGGATAGTGACGTCCACCATTAAAAACTTCTAAAGGCAACAAAAGTTTTATATGAAGATGATATTTGTGTTTTTTCATATTTCATGTATTTTTTAACTTTTGAACAGGTTGGATTTCAAATAAACATTATGATGGGCCTTAAGATAGTTTCAATGGTGGAAATCACTATCCCTGCTGTTTTCTATGGTGGGGTCCACTACAAATTTTTATTTGCCTCGTTCTTTGGCTCATGACTTAAAATGATATCTCAAAATGGATGGACGGTGTAGATATAACAAATACATCATAGTGGGGCCCACAAAACTTGGTGACGTCACTGACCGTAGGGCATCCAAGAGACGCCCTATGTCAGCGACTTTAAACGGATTGGCTACTCCCCCCGCCACCAAAGAATTGGTCGGGTTGTCGGCTCAGGCCCCACCATGATTTATGTATTTCATCCATTCTGTTCATCTATTTTTATAGATCATTTTATGGTATGAAAGAGAAAATGAGATATATCTCAATCTCAAGTGGACCACGTTACAGGAACAAGTGTTGAATGAACGTTGAACATTAAAAATGTTTTGGGGGCCATAAAAGTTTTGGATCAAGTCGATATTTATTGTTTCCCTTCATCTAGGCTCTGTACGACCTAATCAACATATTGGATGTCAAATAAACAGTACAGTGGGCCTTAAGAGGATTTTAATGGTGGATATCCAATCATTATTTTTTCCTATGGTGTGGTCCACCTAAGATTTTTATCCCTATCGCTTTTGTGTAAAGTCCTAAAATGCTCTGTAAAAATGAATGAACGGAATGGATGAAACACATACATCATGGTGGGTCCCACGAGCACCACCAGCCACGGTACTCGTGCCAAGGGGAGTAACCAGTCTTTGACGTGGATTTCCTGCGAAAGCCTTTCGCATGAAGTTCCGACGCAAGGATTCTAAGTGGGCCCGTTGCGATGTTTGTGAGAAATCAAAGCCGTCCATCCGTTTTTCGACCACATTTTAAGATATTCTACCAAAAATGAGTAGGATCCAAAACTCAAGTGGGCCATAGGAGATGTAACAGTGGGGAAAGCAATGCCTACCGTTGAAACTTTCCTAGGCTCTACCTTGCTTTTTATATGCCATCTAAACCGTTTATAAGGTCATTTTCACTTAGATAAAGTGAAAAAACCAAAAAAATTATATCGTCAAAAACTTTTATGGACATTAATATTTCAACGGTGGTCACTAAATCTCCACTGTTTCCTCTCGTGTGGCCCATTTGAGTTTTTGATCCTCCTAGATTTTGGTCCCGTCATAAAATGAGCCTAAAAATGGATAGAGGGTTAGATTTCACATAAACAACTAAGTAGGACCCACACAAATCTTGCTTGAGAACTTCCCGCCAAAGTCCTTTTCGCATGAAATCCGCATCCGTCCGTCTCCCCATCGGCCGAACTCCTCGCATCCTTTATCTCCCTCTCTCGTCTCTCTCGGTCCTTTCTCGCGCATCCTCTCTCTCTCTCTCTCTCTCTCTCTCTCTCTCTCTCTCTCTCTCTTCCCTCAGAGATCGGGAACCCAATTTTTGGCGTGGACTCGTGATCGAGGCTCCAACTCAAAACTCCTCTCGTTCTCTTCCTCAAAGCTCGAAAGGTAAAAACCCTAACCCTTCATAAGTGGGACACATATAGCAAATGGGTTAGATGTCTGAAACACATCTCAGTTGGCCCTACCACACAAAAAAACACAGGATTGGAACGTCCACCATTGGAAACTTTGTGAGGCCACATAAGTTATGTATCTGGATGATATTTATTCCTACAGTTTATCGGAGTGGTGATAACCCTATGAATGGTTTGGATTTCATATAAACACCATGATCGGCTCTAGGAAGGTTTCAACAAAGGACGTTTCGTTCCAACTCTCTAGTTTCGTGTGGCCCACCTCGTTTTAGATGTGCTTGATTTTTAAAGATCATCGTCCTATATTTCTCTTGAAAAACTGATGAATGGAGGTTATGTCTGTGGGCCCACATAGCTTCCAACAACAGAGGACACAAGTATATCTCTGTGCCTGGGGCACAGGTAATCTGCTTTTGCCGGGAACAGACGATTCAACTGAAGTTATGGTTTGTTGGAACATGCATGTACCAGTTCTTACAAACAGGGGAGATTTGAAATTCATAGAATTTACAAATCCCTACCCTAAATCCTTCACTCCAAACAGCCCCTTGACAGGAAAACTGATATAACTGTTTAATAAAAGTGATATTTTTGGTATAATTACATTACATTGATCTTATATTTTCATTAAGAGTATCCTCTCTGTTATATGATTTCGCAGGTGAAAAGCCAAGTAAGAAAACACTTTCCAAATTGTGGGCCCTTGCCTAATGCATCCCCTAACCAAACACTACAACTCTATAATTCACTGACTATCAAAATTGTGGACATTGATTAGATGGTTAAAAATGAAAATATCCAACAGTCCTATTTCAGCAAACAAATCTCCACAGGATTGTTTGAACAAACTAATCTTTGGACTGGCTCAGCAACAATGTGGCCCACAATTTAGTTGGTTCAATGCGAGTTAATGTATGTTTCGTGTACATTTTCTAAGTGCTTGCATATCAAACTATTTGGGATTTGCTTTAAGAATCCTATTTTGCCAATCACTAAAACCTTGATTTCTCAAGTGTTATGAAAAAAGATAGGCACGAATATGTGCCATGTCACAGGAGGACACTGCACGCCACTCAAGTCGAGCCATAACAATGGAAATCGTAGTTCAAAAACATGAAATCTTGACTCAACTCAATGTCCAACAGGGTTAGGTTAACTCAAAGACTCGACTAAGTTTAACTTGACTCAATTCGACACTTCAAGTTAAATACACTTGCACAATTAGTGAAAAGTATTAAAACAATGAATAATGTAAGAGCAAGACACAGGCATAACGTCTTTGGTTAGAGAGTTCTCGTTTGGTGGGATTGTGAGTTCAAGACTACCCATCACCTTTTTTAGTTCAAGACTCCCGTCGCCTTTTCATTCAAGACTCTCTGCTACCTTTCTTGCAGACGAAAAAAGGTTTGACCGGCGAGTGACTTGGCCAAATCCAGCGGTGTTCGAGTTGAGTTGGCTAAGTCACTGAGCAAACTGATGACCCTTAACAAGTAAGGACTGAGTCAGACTCAGCTTGAAACTTCACGAAGTCGGGTTGACCCTTGACAAGTAAGGACATTATGAATGGTTTCATACAAATAATGTTATGGTTTCAGTTCAATAGGCTTGCTATTGTTTTTGCTGCAACTACATCATTTGGTTGGTAAGAAAATTATAGTCCAGTAATTGTGATTAGTGCATCATAGAGGACTCAAATCTGCTTTTTTATTTTATTTTTCCTTAGGTGCTTGACAAACAAGATCGTGAAATTGTGCATATCCTAGCCAAGCGGCACAAGGCTTAGCAACCTAACGGTTCTTGCCACATTTGCAGTGAATGGATTGGCATTAATCATGTATTTTATTTTATGTGAGAGCAAAGATTTTCTTAGGTTCATGCATCGGATAGGTGCAGCTGCAGGAAGGAGTTGGAATGTTATAACATAACATTGGCCATTGTTTGTCTAGGCTATGTGAAACGAGATTGTGAATTAGTCGGCATGGCTCCTGGACCGGGAGTAGCATTTGCAAGGAAGTCCTTGAATCCCAAGCTGCAGATCATGAGTTATCCATTGCAAGTGATGAATTGGAAAAATTCCAGCTAACTAAGCCTACTATTGCTCCTAGCATTAAAGGAGGTGTATCTTCCACTACTGGTGTGAATGAGCTTCTTAAGTGCCCTGTCTGTACAAACTCAATGTGCCCTCCCATACACCAGGTTAAACTCTGCTCCTTCTAACTAATGCAAGTCAAGAAGTTACTTCTTATTTAGTTTGGTTATTAAACTTACGTAAGTTTTTCTTAAGAAAAAGTAAGTTACTTTTGCTTTTCAACTTCCAAAAGCAACTTATTTCCTTTATTTCAGTCTTTGGGGCCTTTGGCAACCCGCAAGGGAGTGGTGGTTTCTCTGCATTTGGTGGTAGCAATGCCACCTTTTCACCCATGAGATGAGAAGATAGAAAGTCTCCAACAAGATTTGCACTTGAAAACCAGGTAACCAGTTGAATACCAATGCCTATTTTCTCATGACTAATAACATTAGTTCTAGATCAAATGAAAATCCCTGTTCTCTATTGTGTTATTCAATCCTCTAGACTAACACCTTATGTCAAGAATTCAGCATTAGATCATGACAGTGGAGTTTACAGATTTTAAATAGTTCCATGCAAGATGAAATGGGAAATCAGTTGAATGGTCTGATTGGTAGGCCATGTCTTGAATGGATCCTTGTAATTCTAACTGGTTGTGATGCTTGTGTATAGATCCGCGCCATGAGAGTAGAGAAGCGCCTGAATGAGATAGCTTGGATATAAAATATATTCATCAAGGTGGGCCCCACGGTGTGGGCCGCATCATCTTGGGTGAGTTCGGGGTCTCACCTAATCCACTCCTATCCAGCGGCCTAGTTAGTTAAATATGAAGTTTGAAGGCTGAATTTGAAATTTGAATATGAAGTCTTGAACACTTGTTTGGTAATTGTTATTGAAGTTTGAATATTAAATACTGAATGTGAAATTACTTTTGTTAACAAATTAGTTAAAATGTCTAAAATTTGTTAATTTAATACATTTGGCTAGTGGCTGGCTTGCAAATTTGTGGTCCAGCCTTCTTAACTAACTGTGTGCTCTATCATGCTGAAGGCGTCATTTACCCCTTAAAGAAAAAAGGAGAGAATATATTTGAAAGGTAAAACCATGAATCTTCGGTGATATTGGGAGATTAGTCTGCCGTGAGTCTCTGGTCGGGTTGCTTCTAAGGTTCTGTTGCTTTCATTCTTGATTTCATCTCACCTTGAAGTTTCATGAGAAAATTCTGAACCAATTACCCAGTGCCTCTTTTCTAGATATTCTTCTGGAATTCCTTAGATTCACACTTTTTTCTAAATACGCCAAGATATTTATGCGATTTGTATTTGGAAATCTAGGATCAACTTGGTATAGGTCTTGCTTTAGGTTTATGATAATCTATATACAGCTTAAGGTATGCATTTAGTTTGTGGCTATGCCTAGTTTCTATTTGTTGTTGGTGTTGACAACGGATATGATGAAGCCACAAAAGTAATGTCATGCGAGGAGATTATTTTAGGAGAGACAACCATTGAACAAGAAACAACAACTGAGAGTCAGGAAACAACTGCAATATATATATATATATATATATATATATATATATATATATATATATATATATATATATCCTTTTTGCATCTAGAGCTGATTCAAACAATCTGCTTCATTTACTTCTTTCTTTTGCTCTATATATGAATTGTGGTGTCTTTGGAGTTATTAGGTGGGATAATTGAACTATACTCTTTTCAGGTTTACCCATCCTGTTTGGTGGACGTTGAAAGGGACTACTTAGCCTTAAGCAAGCAATATTCAAAATTATCAATATCCCCGGAATTCACCGAGGTATGACTTTTCTTATTTCAGTTGCTGCTTGCAAGTCACGGCTATCTTACTTGTCTTGAATCTAGGTTGAAGTGTGTACTCAGTATGTATTGTAATGGATCTTCTCAATTTTCCTTAGATTGTTCTACAACCGGCCAAAGGGAAACATGAATCTGTCATTACACACTCATCAAGTATCTTCTCCTTTTAGAAAAAATGTCTTTATTTATTTATTGTTCCACACTTTGAATTTATTTCTATAAAAGCACCAATCTCTGATGTCCATTTTTTCTTTTGATGTTCGTTCTTTTTAAATAAGCTACAGTTGTTTATACAATTAAGGACCTGACTCTCATATGAATAGTTCAGTGCATTCCTAACCAACATCAAGGAGCTCAATGCTCATCAAGAAACTAGGATGTATTTCTTGTGGTTATTTCATTTGATTGTGCTAACTTAAATTTGAATTATCCATAGTTTTCTCGCATCAATTTTGGTTGATTTGTAATTATTGATGTCATTTTCTGTGGCCTAGATTATCATATTTCAACTGGAGTAGAGTTTTTGGTGGATCTGATGCACGCTTACCCATTGATGTCCCACCACTTCCACCTTCATCTGATGCCTCACCACCTCAGCTATCATCTTTGTGATTTTTTGTATTTTATTTATGATTTATTTTATATAAGAATGTTAAACTTATATGTATTTGTGCATGAATGAATGTGATGTGGATAAGATTATTTGTGTATGTATGGATGTGCTTTGTGTTTGGATGGATTTAGTTTGTGTTTGTTTGGAAAAATGGGAATGTGAATATAATGAAATATATTGTAGCAATGTATAACAGAATTTTTGCTTTTGTTATATATATATATATATATATATATATATATATATATATATATATATATATATATATATATATAAAGAGAGACTTTTTCTTACGAAAATTTTTGTAGGTAAAAGTTTCATCGACAATTTTACCTACGAAATTTTTCGCAGGTAAAGGTTCATTCACATTTTATTACCTACGAATCATTTCGTTGGTAAAAGTTTCATCAACAGTTTTTACCTACGTCAAATTTCATAGGTAAAAAGTCTTAACACGTTTGTACCTACTGAAACCGTTCATAGGTAAAAGTCTTAACACCATTTGTACCTACGCAAAAGTTCGTAGGTAAAAGTATTAACACAATTATTAGCTACGAAAACATTTGTAGGTAACAGTCTTAACACAGTTTGTACCTACAAAACATGTCGTAGGTAAAAGTTTTAACAAAGTTTGTAGCTACGAAAACATTCGTAGGTAAAAGTCTTAACATTGTTTTTACCTGCCAAAAAAATTGGTAGGTACAAGTTTTAAAAAAGTTTTTAGCTACGAACACGTTCGTAGGTAAAAGTCTTAACACAATTTTTACCTACAAAAAAGTTCATATGTAAAAGTCTCGACAAAGTTTTTAACTTCGTAGGTAAAAGTCTTACAGTTGCCGACGATGACATTTTTCGTTGGTAAAAGTCTTTAGCCACGGCTTTTTACCAACGAATTTACCAACGCAATTTTTCGTAGGTAAAACTCTTTACCTACGAAATCATATCATATACCTACGAAGTTTTTCGTAGGTAAAAGTGAAATTTCTTGTAGTGTTTAAGGTAATGATTGTGATATCAGTGGATTGTTTTAAGATGGATGGGATTGCTTATACCCCGGGACAGGTCTGTTTGGCTTGTCATGCATATCCTGGGATGTTGCAATCTCATCCCTCCTGATACCGTGGGATCCGTCTGGCCAAACAGGCCCAAATTAAGGATTCGGGTAGGGACAAGAGGAAGGTTTTTTCCTTCCCTTAAAAAAAAATGAGGTAAGTTAACGTAGCATTTTGGTTCTTCCTCGTCTCCACCGGTTTAAAAAGATGAGGTGGCTTTGGAAAAATATTACATTAGTAAGGACAATTTGGTCATTTTAGAAAGTTCATGGAATATGAAAAGCAGCATGGAAAGCATGGTTTAACGTTAGTTTCTTGGCTCTGGTTTTGTCCAAATTAGGAAAAAACAAACCAAAAGCGGTTTAACTTTCTGGCTTTCGAAGGTCTGAACCACGTGAACCTTGAAAATGACGATACTCCTCAGGTCTATCTAAAACTGTGCTCCTTCACCATTATAGAAGGCTGCTTTATACATCAAAACACATAGTTACATTTGGAATCGTTGGAATTGACATTAACTATCTGTACAGTCTATCATGTACAACCAACTCTTGATGAAATATTAATGATTAGATGATCCAAACCATCCAGTCTCTTGCATGAAGAAAATAAATGGACGGGATCATTTACAGAAGACTTTGTCAGTAACGGATGTTTAGTAGCATCCAACCTCTATGATTTTTAACACAACAGATTGAATGAGAGTGGACTGGACCTAATAGACGGTCCAGATAGGTGAAGTGAACACCGATGGTTCCAAATCCAAATATATGCATGAGAAGATTTCCATGCACAGAGCCCATCAGATCATTACTCTACCTTTATATCTGAATTAGAAAGACGGGTATACTCGCTCATCAAAGATGGATACGGTGCTTCATGGTGAACGTGTGCATGATCCTCGCCATCCATCAGGTGGGCATTCTGGGAGGGGGAACGCATGCTGACACCGCAGGTAGTCATCTCGCTGCGGGAAGGTACTGTGTGGGCCCACCATAATTTATGTGTTTTATCTATGTTGTCTGTCCATTTTGGATCATTAATATTTATTTTTAAATCTCATGTGGACCACGCCACAGGAAAACAGAGATGATTGAACCCCCACCTTTAAAAACATCCTTAGGCCTATTGTAATATTTATTTATTTTATTATTATTATTATTATTATTTTGGTTTGCTTGTTAGTACACAACCATGTCAGTACACACACTCCAGGTTAGCCACCCCGGCTAGGGATCGATGCCAAGTCCTTAGTGTTGAAAGTTGAGTTATGGATCTTAGGTGTTATTGTAATATTTATTTGCCATCAAACCTGTTGATTATATCACACTGACCTGGATGAAGGGAAACACGATTATCAGCCCCAGGAAATTTTTAATATGGTGGTCGTTCTATCACCTGTGCTTGCTACCTGTGGTGTGGCCCACCTGAGATTTAAATCTGCCTCTTCTTTTTTATTTTTATTTTTATCTTTCTCTAAATTGAGCTGGCAAAATGAATTGATGAAGTGAATAAAACACATACATCACGATGAAGCTTATAGAGCACCGTTGCTACTGATAGTGTCAGTATATATATATATATATATATATATATATATATATATATATATATATATATATATATATATATAAAATCCACGTCGGGCACATACGCTGCTGTGCAAAAATCTGGATGATACAATGACCATGTAAGCGACATGTTAACATTGAATATGGGAGGTCTAATATTCGTCTACAAGTGAGGCGTGCCTATTAGTGGACCACTTTGTTTTATGAGCCAAGGCATGAACTGACCATTTCTTTACCCTATGCTTAATTTAATAAAAATTTATTTAAACAGAAAATTGGTTGCTTTTGCCTCATTAGAGTTGGACATGAACCGAGCTATGGTTAACTCGCTCGGCCGATTGGACTTTGGATCAAAAGCCGAGTTTGTGCAATCAAGCCTCTTTTTAGTTTAAAAAAAAAATCGAGCCGAGCTCAAGTTGACCGAGCTCGACTTGTTGAACTAGAAGGCATTTCTCATCTTTATCTTCCATATTTCAAAGTTATTATTTCCGGTTAACTTCTTTAATTCTCTCATACTTTACATTCGATCCCTTCATTTTCATGTCTCGGATTCAAACTTGAATCCTAATGTATAGCTTTGATACTATTTGTTGAGACCCATGAAAGCAAATCTGATTAGAATCACACAAGCGATAGATAAATGCAAATAAAGCAACATAGAGAACACACAATTTTATATGAAAAAAAAAACACAGTACAAAACAAAAAATGATCCACCATGAAATTAAATTATAAGAGATATAATTGACTTACAAATTCAAGAACCCTTCTCTAAACTCCACATTCTCTCTAAAACAAGCCTCTCGATCTTCTTAATTACCCTAATCCTGCATTATACCCTCACTCCACTGCAAGAGTGAGGGACCCACTTTCCCTCACTCCACTGCTCTTCTTCTCTCCTTGAATTATGCAGAACCACACGTTTCATCGATCTAAAGCTTTTATTGATCGACATTGATCAAGCAACTTGCTCGATCGAGCCTACATGTTCGATCAATCAAACATGTGCCCAAAAGTATCCAACAAGCAAATTAGAAAATTCAAAAAATTTTGATCAACCAACTTAGGTAGTCGATCAATCGATGACTCCTATTTGATCATAGATTAAAGACACCCAATTTCAACACGATCAATTCAATTTGAATATTGTTGATGCTCCAATCCATATGGATTCTACTGCTATCCAGAAGCTCATGAGCTTCAACCTCCATGTTAGTGACTACTCCTTAGTTTCTATATATGTGATGCATGAGCTTCAACCTCATGTTAGTGACTACTCCTTTGTTTCTATATATGTGATGCATGAGCTTCAACCTCCATGTTAGTGACTACCCCTTAGTTTCTATGATGCATGAGCTTCAACCTCCATGTTAGTGACTACCCCTTAGTTTCTATGATGGGCAATAATCAATCATTTTTCCGCACCGATCTCTGACCACTCCACTCTTGCCTGAGGCTCCTTTGAATGAGCCATCCACTTTCCTCAGTCTTTCCTATTTCATCACCAGCCTTTTACTGGGGTGGAGTTGTTGCATGACTGGAATGGTCCCTCCCTTGCCTCACATCCGGCACGTGGTTCCTAACACGGCTGCGATCATTGACCTGCCTTGCTTCCCAGGACCCATCCATGCCATGGCTTTTTGGCTAAAAAGCCATGGTCCCTCTATAATCTATATATAAAATCAACTTTGTCCATCCGGTGGTAACCCTAACATTCTCAATACCAATAGAAGCAATTCGGTGAAAGATACACATCATGGTGACCCCACACACAAACTTATGATTGACATCGCACCCCTGTTGTTTCTTCCCGTGTGACCCACCTAACATTTTTTTTTATTTTTTTATTTTTTTTGTTTTGTTTTGTTTTTGTTGTTTTAACTGAGGGAAAATTTATTAATATAGAAGAAAGGCTGCACAAAAGAGGACTACACATTTGAGAGATCCGACAGCTCAAAAACCGCCTTGGACCTCCTATCATATATTCCTATGAGAGCTTTTTCTGATATTATCCATTCCCACTCGCTCCAAAATGAGAGGTCCTCCAACGGAGTTAGGGAGATCAACGACAACCTGAAAGGTTTGGCCAACTTGAGCCTCGCTGCGTAATCTGAGAGAGTAATAGCTCTAGCAAAACTCATCTCTCCTTGGAGAATTACTTTTCCAAAAGATATATCATATTGAGCATTGGATCCTTTGTAAGACTTGTTTTTTTTTTTTCACCCAAGACTCGTTTGTTTCACTAATTACTTTGGCAATGTAAACAAATTATATTGTTATTATGATTTTATCATTATTAAACCAAATTAATGAATCATAGATTAACATAGATAGAGAGAGAGTATCAAATTTATAATTATGACATATTGAAAATCTTCAGTGTATATAGAAACATGAATTGTCAATAGAATAATATTGTAAAAATAAAATACACAGTCAAATATTCTAAATGTTGTTTGAAAGCAGGAATAATTGTCCATAGGGTACTGATACAATGTATACCACGGTGGTCCACATTGTGACCACACCACTGATTTGTTGTCAGTTTCAACCTATTTTACTACCAACTAAACCGTTCAGATTAAAAAAATACAGGCAATGTGTAATATACCAAGTGCATGTGTGTGGCAAACATATTCTGCCCATTGTTAGTAATTCCACTATTTAAATTGAGCGAAACATTCTAATGATTGTTGATTACGTGGTTGTATATGGATCAGGGATATGCAGCCCCGGCCTCACCTAAGATGGTGCAACCCTTACTGTGGGGCCCACTTTGATGTATGTATTCATTTATTTTGTTAGATTATTTTCAAGCATCATGAGCTCAAAATAAAACAATTCCAAAATCACCGGTGGACTATATTATAGGAAATAGGGGTGATTGATTCCTAAGGCCCGAGTATAATGTTTTCATAATTTTTATTTGCTATTGTTAATCAGGTTACGTAAATAAATAGATAAATAAGTCTCATAAACTTTGGATGAAGGGATATATATATATATATATATATATATATATATATATATATATATATATATATATATATATATATATATATATATATATATATATATATATATATATCAACTTGATTGAGAACTTAGGGTCTCTCTCCCTCTTTTATTTGCTGGGAAATCTGGCTGAGCCGCAATGCATTTAGATTCGAAGGTGCAACCATGTCTGAAGAGCAGATTATCGTCCAGGTTACCAAGCATTCGCAGGGAGAGGGTAACCAAATGCCTGACTCTGATTCTAGCTCTCTCTCCTACTTAAGCATTGTCCAGGCCCTTCAGCTAAGCTTCTCTTCGCCTTCCCCAGTTAAAATCCCCCGCATTGTCAAGTGGCTCAGGCCTCGCCCGGGAAGGATCAAGTTGAATGTCGATGGTTCGTCTCGAGGGAATCCAGGAGAGAGTGGCGGAGGAGGTGTTTGCAGGGACTCGCAGGGCCACATGATCTTCGCCTTCCACAGATATTACGGCCACAATTCTAACTCTATGGTGGAGACTCAAGCCATGTTAGTGGCTCAGTCCTTTGTTCTAAGTTGGGTCTTTCTAACATGGTAGTCGAATCAGACTCTTCGGTGGTTGTCGACGTGCGTCCTGCCCTTCGGCTCACTGCTCGTGGAATCTTTGGTACAGGATGGGTATCATTCATCATCTCAGTAACTCGCTTAACCTTTCCTTCATGCATATTTTTTGCGAAGGTAACTCAGTCGTCGATGCTCTCGCCAGATTGGCCAGCAAGGGCTGCCCCAACAATTTCTTCATGTCTCGTGCCGTGCTTCTTATGATCATTAGGGGCCTCTTTGGCCAGGCATATTGGATGGGATTGGAAGGGATTAGAAGATAAATCCCGGGATTGGCCAGGCATGCCAAACAGACACGGGATTCTGATCCCGGGATATAATAATCTCATGGATCTTAAGACAATCCACTGACATCACCATCATTACTTTTAAATCCCATCCAATCTAATCTACCCTAGTCCGTTCAAATTTGCCTGGGATGTGTTTGGTTCGAGGGATTGGAAGGTTTAATCCCGGGATTGACCGGGCATGCCAAACGGACCGATATAGCAATCCCATAGATCTTGCACCAATCCTCTAACACAGTCATCGTTACCTTGAATTCCGTGCAATCTACCCTAATACCATCGAATCTGCCCAGCCAAACAGGCACTAGAGGTCACTTTGGCCCTAGACTTCGCTGGGATTGGTAACATTCGCCCCTCGGCATATTGAGCGTAGATTCTACTCTGCCTTTGCTTCCGCTTTGATAGGATAGGTGTGGTCCGCTATTTTTTTGTCAGGACAGCGCTGAATGGATGTACTTTTTCTACTTTGAATATATTTGGTGGCATCGCTCCACGTTCAATCAGAAAGAAAAAACAAAAAAAAAAAAAAAAAAAACCCTAAACTAAACTAAACTTGATTGAGAACTTTTGCAGCTAAAATAAGTTTTTACATGGGCCATCATTATTGTTTTTTATGATATGGTCCACCAGATATTTGGATCTATTTCATTTGGGCTCACCCCTAATCCTCTTCCTACGGAGCAGAGACCGAGAGACAGACGACCATTGATTACGTAGATGTACATGTAACATAGATAGACATGAGAGAAAAATGACCGTTGATTACGTGGATGTATATGAAACGTAGATGGAGAGAGAGAGAGAGAGAGAGAGAGTGTGCATGACTGACATGTTTCATGAATGAGAATTATGGGTCATGATCAGATCGTCGGGGTCATGATGATGGCGCCTTTGTTACTTTTGCATGGAATGGGATCTGAGTCATCATGAGCCCTCCCGCCTACCCCCCGCACCCAACGTTCCCCCTGACATCTACTCCTACTACTACTCTCACTCTGCCTTCTCTGCCGTCCGATGTGACCCACTGATTGAGAGATCAGACGGATTTAGAAAGGTCATTGACGTGGGTCCCACTTTCCCTCACTCCACTGCTCTTCTTCTCTCCTTGAATCATTGCTCCTATCTTTTCATTCCCTCAATCATCACCCCCCAACCCCACTTCTCTGCACGCATACACCACGACGACGTGCGTTCCCATGCACTTCCTCATACCATACTCTGCTACTGCATCACACTTCATATGCTCCTACTTAAAAATTATACACGTGGCATATATTATTCAAACTAAATTAATCAACTAACCTTAACTTACACTACGATTTGGTTGAATAATATTCCTAACATGGGCATCGTCGATAGGACCATTGGCTATCTTTCGTTTTTAACCGTCCTGTAGATGTCCACCAATCCCATATTCAGATCATTAAACAAACATTATTATTTTTCTATAATTAATATATAATTGGACCCTTACTTTGGATATCTTAATTTGAATTTTTTTTTTTTTTCCCACTCATGCATTTTCTAAGTGCCTGTGTATCATCCATGACACTCTTCTTGAGTATCAAATTTTTAGATTTCAAAATGCACTCGACTGACGGAGTACGCGTTTTCCAGTACTCGTTTACCACACGTGGCAAGTTGGAAAATACATCTGACATCCAAGCCGTTCATCGTGATGTAACCGCCATGTTGATACTTTTAGTTTAAGATCAATCTGTTGTGATTGATAATATAGAGAGTTACATGAGAACAAAGAAATGGACGATTAAGTGAGATTGATCAACGGTTATTATTCAATGTAAATTTAAGGCCCACCTAATGATCGTATCTTTCTTGTTTATGAAATATGGTATGCAGAAAACGGAGAAAGTCAGATGACAGAGTTAGATCTCTTGGCATGTGTGAGAAGTTGCTACGTGCGAGAGTCTGAGTAGGAAGAAATGTTTCAGGATCGAGGGAACGTGTGGTTGCTCTTTTTTCATCAGAAAGACATTGATACTCTGGAAGAGGTGACGGACCCTGATGTGGGAGAGCGTGATATCCGCGTGGCACGTAACAAGAAATAAACTTACTGAATCGTGGGCCCCACTTTCGATGGGACGGTGCTTCAAAATCCTAACCTCTGGTGGAGATTGTATGTTGATTTCGAACCATCCATTTTGTTACCTCAAATTGGAGGAAGCTGATTGGCTGATGTGGTAAAGCCTTTTGCATGTAGTTCCTGCGCTGGAAACTTAGGTGGGACTCACCGTGATGTTTGTAAGAAATCTATCCCGTCCATCAGTTTTATGAGATCATTTTAGGATTTGAGACAAAATTGAGCATGATCCAAGATTCAAGTGGACCGCACTAAAGGAAAAGGTGGTAGGGAAGTTCCTACCGTTGAAATCTCCCTGGGTAGACAGTGATGTTTTCGTGCCATCCATACCGTTCATAATGTCATCACTACTGGTATTAACTGAAAACACAAATATTATCCTGATTCAAAACTTCTATGGCCCCACCAATATTTCAACTGTGGACGTTCAATCCTCACCTTTTCGGCCCACTTGATCCGGCTCATTTTTGGCTCTGTGCTTTAAAATGAGCTCAAAAAGAGGATGGACGGGGTTGATTTCTTAAAAACATCACTGTGGGTCCCACCTAAGTTTTCAATGAGCAGAACTTCGTGAGAAAGGCTTTGGCGAAATCTGCTCCGTACGTGTCGTGCGAAGACGAGCGCTGCCGTTCCTCGAGCTCCGAGTTGTATGAACGGTTCAAAAAAGATCAGTTTTTTTTTTTTTTGTTAGATTGTCAGTACCACCCCATGTCAGTACACCTAAATGCATATAAAAACTTGTAGACTGAGCGGAGATACCTCGTTTCAACACTTGAGGTCTTGGTATCAAAACCTAGCACAATATTTATTATATCTGCGTAACTCCAAGAATGATTCATATCCAAAGCTGAAGTGGACTACACCACAAATAGCAATGAGACAATGATTTTCACCGTTACAATGTTCGTAGGCCTACCATAACATTTATTTTCCATCTAATTTATTCATAAGTTCACACACCACTACTTATTGCAGTGCCGTCTCTTAACCTTTGGATTTGTCTCATTATTATTATTATTATTTATTTCTTAATACTTACGTCTAGTTCTCCAAATGAAAGGACGGTTGGGATATAACAATACCTCGTGATGGGACCGATTGGTAACGCCAACACATCAGCCAGATGGGTGGTGTGTGGTACACCAGCCAATCCGCTTCCCAAATGGATGGATAGGTAGGATGATCCATTCAATGATGTTTTAACGATTCAGATTACATGTAGATGAATTTCACGTTCACGGGTGCATGCATGACAGTCATGTCTTCTCTTCTATCTAGGTAATGATCACGTACGTTGGAACGCATGTGAGTTACCCTTTCAAAAGAAGGCACGTGAATTACCGTACGTTCAAGCTGTGTGGGACCATCATGTATGCCTATTATCTAAACCGCTCCTTAGATGGGCCCCAATGTTCAGCCATAAGAAATCCTACATTTTTATTGTACCCGGTAAACTTCGTTTGCCTCACCTAAATATATGTAGTTTATCCACACCGCCCATCCGTTTTTCCAGCTCATTTTAGGGTTTGACCCCAAAATTGAAGCATATCCAAACTTCAATTGGACCACACCACAGGAAAATTTTGGGAATAATGATTTCTACCGCGGAAACCTTTGTAGAGCCCACTGTGATATTTATTTCTCATCCCATCTGTCCATAAGATAACACAGGAATTTTTCAATGATAGACATTCAATTCATACTTTATCCGGTGGTGTGGTTCACTTGAGCTTTGAGTGTGCTTCATATTTAGAACAAGCCCTCAAATTATATAATAAAATGGATGAACGGAGTGGATAAAATAAATAAATCACAATAGCCCCACAGAGCTGAGTTACTCAGTATACAATCCGCTTCCCATACATAGCTGTCGCACAACAAAAGAGGACAATTGCGGATATTGGGTGGGGTCACTTACAATATAAACTTCCAAATGAAACGTGGGGTCCATTACGTTGTGTGTAGGTTGAAGGTGTGATTGTATTGCTCGGATGTGGACAGGGTGTATTTCTCACCAACATCATGGTGGACCACCTAGCTTCCCTTAGGAGGGGGAAACTGCCGGATTGGCTACTCCCCCTGCTACCAGCCAATGGCTGGTAGTTGGTGCTCTGTGGGCCCCACCATGATGTATATGTTTCATCCATGCTGTGGACCATATTACAGGAACAAGTGTTGAATGAAGGTAAGTTTTGGATTAAGCGGATCTTTGTTTTTTCCATTAATCTGAGTCTGTATGACCTAATAAACAGATTGGATGTCAAATAAACAGTACAGTGGGCATTAGGAGGATTTTAATAGTGAATATCCAATCACTATTGTTTTCCTGTGGTGTGGTCCACCTGAGATTTATATTCTTCTCATTTTTGTCATAAAGCCCTAAAATGATATGTAAAAATGGATGAACCGAATGGATGAAACACACACATCATGGTGGGGCCGACGAAGCACCGACCACCGTGGCAGGGGGAGTAGCCAATCCACTCTCTGTTAGGAAGGCGACAGGCATTGGCAGGAAAACCGCATCTGTATGGAGGTGTGTCCCACTTGAGTTTGTGATTGGAATGATTGTTTGGATGTATTGTTCACACGAGGATTCTCAACCGAAGAATAATTTGGATTCTGCAAACAGAATATGGGTGGGTCCCACACAGCTTGAACGTACGATAACCACCGTGCATTCAAACGCATGCGTTCACGAGGGGAAGTGTCAAAAGTCCTAATACACCATTGTTTCCTGTCAATGTGTAACATAACAGAAATCCTATCCGTACAAAAGGTAGGGCAGTTTATGATGATCAGCCGGCAGGAAAACAAGGGCCATCTACACATATAGAGGTTACGAAACGTCCAAGGTATAGTGGGGTCGTCCACTTAATGAGTGGAATGGCCTTGTTTTCCTGCCGGACCTTACTTTTATGCCACTGATTAACGTGGCGAGGCTTATCTTTGGAACGATACGATATTTTACATATAAAAATCAAATGGCTGCATCATAACTTATGATACATCTACTGTATCTGGTCATTTCACGTGCAAGTGGACGCGGATTGACTGCGAGAGGAAGTAGCTGGCCCACCGTGATGTTTGTTAGAAATCCATTCCGTCCCTCGGTTTTTCCAAATCATGTTACCATGTAGGCCCAAAGATGAGATAGATGCAAAACTCAGGTGGGTGCACGACACAAAATAGTGAGGATTGAATGTTCACCGTTGAAACGTTGGTAGGGCCACAGAAGTTTTGATTCAAGTTTTTTTTTTAAATAATAATTTTATTTTATTTTTATTTATTTATTTTTGTATGTGTTGTTTCAGTTCATCCCAGTAGGAGGGACCTTGCTGACGGCATGGATGGCATATCTAGTGGGGTTTCAACATGATGCCTACTATTATTCCACCCCTATCACTAGTTTGGCTCACGTACAAGGATTCAGCCCGACATGGACTTTCGTACATGGATTCAACCCAAATAAAAAGGGCTGGACCATCCTTGGTCTGGGCCTGGACCATTTTTCAAGCCCACAAGGTAAACATGGGCGTGACCTTTAGAGCCAATAAATGCACAAGACTAGGGGTGCCAATGGGCTGGTTGGGCCCAATGTCCTAAGTAGTATATGTATGTGTATCCATGTCATGCCTGACATAGATATCGGTACAATGCCCATTGATAGATATTAATATAGGTACCCATGTACATGTACGTTGAACATGGTCCATTGATACTTATACACAAAGTTGGGTCTTGAGCTTAGTACAGACATGATATGGTGGAATTTGATTGGACGGCGAACTGTTGTAAGAGATGAAATCAATACAAAATATATTTGAAAATTATTTTGTGAGTATGTATTGGACTGACTTATCTCTGACGGCGGCTTGCTATTCAATTAAATCTCATTCCCCACCGTATCATACACACCCATCTCATTTCCCACCATATCATTCATACCCTGAGTAGAGTAGTGGCAGGTGCGGTACCCAACTCGATTCTTGCGCTGACCCAAAACCGGCCCAGTGCAAGCATATAGCCATTACTTCAACTTACCAAAAGTTTCCCTTTGGCTACTTTGGTAAAATACAAATTAACTTGTGCTAGTGTATGAACGGACAGCAAGCAAGCATTGTATATCATATCAGATATAGAGATAGAGCTGTCGGCTACCTTGTTACAATGCAAATCCCTATGTAATAACCACGTGGATCACGTGAGCCCACCTTTGATCAACAACGACGGTTGGATGCGAGGAAACCCTGGACTGCACATGACCCAAAAGCACGGATTGGCAGGGGACCCCTACACCAGCCAGCTAGCTGGTGGAAAAACTCTGTGGGCCCACTGTGATGTTTGTGCTTTATCCAGACGGTCCATCAATTTTTTAAGCTCATTTTAAGCCATGCGTCCAAAAATGAGGTAATTTCAAAGCTCAAGTGGAGCACACCAAAGGAAATAGTGGAGATTGAACTGGAGGCCACAGAAGTTTTGGACCAAGAAATTTCCTACTATACGACCCATATATGGCTCACGAACCTTTTTAAGCCCACTTGCTTTTTAGCTTCCAAAAATAAGCCCTAGCTGTACGGCAACATTTCTCAGGTCGAAAATGCCCCCGCTTTTCAACTTTTTGAGCTGGGTTCCCTATAGCTACGGATTATAACCGTGGCCATAACCGGAGTGCCATGGCCATATGTGCTCTATAAAAAAAAATAATAATAATAAATTACATGGAGAACTTTATTATACCTACATTTTTCTCTAATACATATTTATATAAATACGTGTATATAAGCATATAAAAAACAATTTCTCTCTTTTTTCATTTCTTTCTTTATTCATTTAACAAGAATATCTTTTAAACCAAAATTAGTTACTTGATATACTGTATATGATTTTGGGGTAGGAGAGGCTACTTTAGCCAACCGATGGTCGAAAATCTATTTTATTCACTTCAAGGTCAATTTCAATTAGTTCGCGGTCAGTTTCATTCACTTCACGGTGAATTTCATGCATTTCGCGGTCAATTCCCTTCACTTTACAGTCAATTCCATGCATTTTAAGGTCAATTCCAGCAATTCCCCTTCACTTCACAGTCAATTCAATTCATTTCACGGTCAATTCCCTTCACTTCCAGGTCATTTCCGTGCATTCACGGTCAATTCACTTCACTTTACGGTCAATTCCATGCATTTCACGGTCAATTTCGGCGATTCACCTTCACTTCACGGTCAATTCCATGCATTTCATGGTCAATTCCCTTTACTTCACGATCAATTCAATGCATTTCACCATCAATTCTCTACACTTCACGGTCAATTCCATGCATTTCACGGTCAATTCCCTTCACTTCACGGTCATTTCTATTCATTTCACGGTCAATTCCGGTGACTCCCCTTCACTTCATGGTCAATTCCATGTATTTCACGGTCAATTCCCTTCACTTCACGGTCATTTCCATTCATTTCACGGTCAATTCCGGTGATTCCGCTTCGCTTCACAGTCATTTCCATGCATTTCACGGTCAATTTCCTTCGCTTCACGGTCAATTCCATACATTTCACGGTCAATTTCGGTGATTAGTTTATAGATAATTGTAATGCCCCAGATTTTTGCCAACCTGGAGTTAGATGTCCTTAGGTAAGGGGTAGATCCTAACCCCTTTTGAACCTTTCAAACCTCGAATTCTTTAAAAATTAGACGAGTTTAACTAAGTGATAAACTAGATTAGTTGTGAAATTCGCCTGAATCACTTTAAATACGATCTGCAAGACCCAAAACTTGTAGAATCATCAACTCTAGGTTACCCTGAAATCTAGGATCAATCTCATTACTCAGTTGCTCTCGGGAGTACATTGAAACTCCGTATCGGATCTGGACCGCACGTCGAAAGTCTGAATAATACGAAGTTATATAATTAGGACCGCCTTGCTGGGCTTGACAACCATCTCGAAAATCAAATCCAAATAGTGTTTCGGGGCTATTCGCTTGAGCCCGGAGTGAAGAGTGTGAGAAAATGTAGATTTTTTTAGAAATGAAACCTAATTTAAGTAATTTGAGACCTGTTGCTTACGGGCCTGATATAAGCAATTAGACCGTCAAAATCTGACCCAAATACACCCTCGGATTAGGAAAAATTTTATACACATGTCCGTGTACTTATAACCCTGATCGAGTTTCAGTGACCGTTAAACTGAAATTGGTCTGCCACGTGTGATCTAAAAACCTGACTGGAATGAAAATTTAACTCGAACTAGATCCATAGTCTGTGAGCTTAAGTCCGACCTTTGGCTCAAGGGGGGGCTCCAGAAGAGCTCCGTTGAGACGGAACAGATGTCCTTTGGACATAACCTAAGTATGCCTTGGCCCTGGGCCTATTTCTGGCAATTCTGGGCCTATATAAGGACCTTAAACCTTCTCTCATTCACTTCATACGAATTTGAGAAAACCCTAGGAGAGAGAGGAGAGTAAAGAGAGAGAAAGTGTGAGAGAAGTGGGAGGAGATTCCTGTTGCTCTACATATCTTGTTATTCTACGTGTCTATCCATCACTACCGTATCGCTTTTCCGGCGATTCTGATTCCGTTTTCGGATAAGAAAACCAAACCCTAACTTGTTCTAGGGTTTCAACTGTTGCAAGTAGCGAAATAGCTAACTTGACTCGTGATATAGGTCGCCACACCATCGTTGACGAAGCCTTAGCGTTTCTAGCGACTTCGTTATGCTTATACGGCATAAGGTGCGGACTTTAAACGTATATGTTATGGTTTTCAAGGCTTTCAATGTCAGTTAATGATGTATTACTGACGTGGATGCTATTACACATGTACAAAGTGCTGTTCGTTTCGTTTTTTAGATATACGTTAACTATGATGAATATACTGTATTCCTCGTATTTGTAGAAAATACCATATACGTATGAAATATGGATTTGTGCTTGTCATGATTAATTGTTGTTTATGTATGCTAGTTGCATGTGTATCAACTTCTGGGCGAAAGGATTAGCCCTAATATATGTTATATCAACATACGTTGTGTATGTTATTATGTGTAGCTTAAGTGTTTGTGAAAATGACTGAATGAGTACAGAATTTGCATTCGTGCTAGCCATGACTAAGGGTCATGAATATATGATTGTCGTATAGGCGAAAACCCTTTGACGAAAGGATTTGCCCTAATATGTATGATAACTAATATATAATATGTATGATGGAGGGTGTAGTCTAAGTGTTTGTTGAAATGACTACATGAATATGAAATCATGAATTGTGCCTACTGTGGCTATGGGATGCTAGTACATGATGATCGTGTATGTGACAACTCCTTGTTGGAAGGATTTGTCCAAGTACATGTTAAAAATCGACATATGTCATGTAGGTTGATAGGTGTAGTAGAAGTGTTTGATAACAATGTTTGTATGAGTAAGTACTTAGGAGATAGTGCTTTAGGTAGGTGTTGAGATAAGATTCTCAAATACCTTAGAGATGTATATGATTTCTGATCAGGGTCGAATATTGCATATCAGACCCCAGCAATTGCATAATTTTACATACATGATAGTGTTTAATGCCAGATTTTTCTCGTGTTTTTATTACAGGATGAAATCAGGAGTGTGAATTGGAAATTGATGTTAAAGACATGGTTTTGGCGCTCCAAAATTACCAGAGCACGGGATGGACTCCAGAAAATCAATAATGAAGATTTTACACGCCTGAGATCTGAGGAAAGCACGACAAAGGGGCCCGAAAAGGGTCTAAAATGCAAGATCACACGTTTTCCGCCATCCGATCAACTCGAAACTTCACACATATGATGGGGGCCATAATTTAACCGTACATATTAAATTTCAATCCTTGCAGATCTTGGGAAGTGGTCCAACGGACAGATCAGCCCGTTAATTTACAATTTGGGACCCACCTGATATCTGGAACTGTCTCAAATTGGATTTCTACGGTTGAAATAATATGAGGAAAAGGATAGACGGTGCAAATTTCGTAACAACATCATAGTGGGCCCCGTGTATGGGGAGTGTACACCGAGTACACGTGCACCAGCGGCGCACCGCACCAGCGGACGGTCAGCGCGGGCGCTGACCCGCGCCCGTCTTCAAATTTCAGACGTCCGTCAGTCGTCCGTTTCAGGGCCGCCGGCCGTCGTCGATGCTGTGGGCCCCACCTTGTGTCCAAATGGACAATCCAAACCGTCCATCCACTTCCTGGGGTGGCAGTTGCCCTCGCCTAGGTGGCGAAATTGCGAAAGGGAGCGAGGATTAGATCTTAACCATTCAAGCGCAGGACCAACGGTGCAAAAATTAAGCCGTGGGCCACACCGAATAGAGTCCAAAACCATCCTTTCCTAGCCGAAATTTCAAAGAGAATGCAATGAATGGAGTGGATTTTCGTTTTGATCAACGGAATGGGCCCCACCATTGTCAGCGGACGGAGATTCGCGTCCGTGTAACCCGGCCGCTGGCCGTTTTTGGGGGAAGACAGTGGGCCCCACTCGTCAACCTTCCGGCCAATCTGAGCCGTCCATCGCGTAGAGGGCCACGAGAACTACAAAACCATGCTGAGATTCCACTCCCATGCGTACACACGTGTGCGGTACAGAGGCCAAAAGTGGACTACCCCGGGACGTTCAAATCTGATCTTTTTGAGATTTCTTCTGTGGGCCGCACCAATGGACCTTCAAAACCACCCATTCTTGACTGAAATTTCGTCCTGAATCCAATGGACGGGGTGGATTTTCCAGAAAACACCTCTGTGGGCCCACCGATCACGGCTGCAAAAATTACACTTCGAGTCCGTTACGACTGCCACCGATTCCACCATCCAACAGCTATAAAAGTGAAGTTTTGGACGTGGGAGAGGTATTCAGATCCAGGGAATTCGAAATCCAGAGCCAGGGAGAGAAGAAAGAGAAGAAAGAGAAGGAGGAAGAGAGAGAGATCGATTGGTTTGGCGTTTTGTTTATGAATTTTATTTAATATTTTTTTATGGATTTTATGGGTCACTAATCTCTCAGCTAGGGCTGAGATGAAGCCCCTAATTTGATCAGCTCTTGTATTGGTTGATTTACTTTGAATTTTAATTAATTTGTTTTTTTTCTCTAAGTGGGCTTGACGGGTTTAAATTCCATATTTCTCCATCTATGAACTTGATCAAAGTATATAGATGGATGTTGTTTGGATGCTTATTACAGGTACTTGTGTCTGATCAAGAACAAGTTTCCTATAGAGGAAGAAACAGGGTGCTTTAATGAATGTACATTCCATGTACCCGACCAAGGACATGGGATTTGTTGTTCATGGCATTGCTTAAAGGAATTAGACAACAGATGCCTCGATTAAGGACACAGATTGTGCTTTCTCTATTTAAGTGGTATCAATTTAGATCAAGGTGAATCAACAGACAAAACAAGGGTTAGGATAATTAGGGGTGGATTCGAAAGTCCTAGTGCTCTCTCTCTGATTGAATTTTCTTCCCTGTTTTTAATTATTTTTTTTCATAGAATTGTGCTTAGTAATTAGTGCCATTATTTGTTGGATTAGTTAAGGAGAATCATAGATTGGAGTTGTGACGACCAGTCCTCGTGGGATTCGACCTCGATCTTACCGAGTTTATTACTACATCACAACCTTATACTTGGGGAGTGAACAATTTCCTCCACGCAAGTTGTTTAGTTTAATTGCTTATGAAATGTATGTGTTTGTATTTTCTGCTTATATTGTGCTTTATAACATGCTTATTAATATGTTCGAATTACCTGGTTAATTCTGCTTTGACTACTATACATGCTTTCTGGTTAAGGATTGAATGTAATTGGGGCTATGTTATAGGCTAGGCAATCGGTAGCTGGCTTTGAGTTCGTGGCTGAGATTTCTTCACCACGTAGGACGTGTTTGACGAACCCGAGTCGTACTAAAGTTGTTGGGAGTGGTTAGGCCACACGGAGTGCTTACGCACTTCATGTCGATCAACTCGATGTGCGCTCGTGCTAGTCGAGCTCGTCAAGTAACCCGAATGGCCCTATGTATATTCACCATGTTTGGACGCTACTGCTTGAACCTAAGGTACCAAACTCACCAGTGAAAACCCCGTTAACCTTGGTACTTCGATCCGCTAGACTCATAAGCCGAACATGGTAGTATAAGACACCGTAGTCGAACTGTCGGCCTACGCTGGGGCGACGAGCCTCTCCGTAGTGACCAGTGAGTAACCCAGACTCGTGAGCCCAATATGGTGGTATGAGACACTGTATTTGAGCTGTCGGCCTACACTGATTGGTGACGAGCCCTTTGTAGTGACCTCGAGCATACTATAAGACTACGTTGAGGCGACGAGCCTTCCGTAGCAATGAGAGTATAAGCTAGGCCTATCCCATCGTAGCCTGACTGTGGTCCCCAGTCGGGTCGGTGATGCACCTCGAAAATAGACTGCCAGTTGGTAGGGCGTTGGTGGTAGTGACCTAGAATCGCAACTTCGTATGAGATTTACTAGGATTGATGACCCTAGAATGGATCATCGTTTGAGTATTGATATAAGGGAGGTACCTTAGTTTCCCAATCCTGCTGTATGAAAATGACTAATAAGAACTTGGTAATCATATGCATGCACCGCATTACGCATGCGTTCAGGGGTTGCAGGTCAAGCACTGAGGCAGTGTTGTCATGCACGAACGTGAGATGAAGTCGCTGAGGGAGCGTAGGCGAGGGCATGCATCATACATCTATACCATTCTTGCATTAACAACAGTACTTAGGAATGTGTGATTTACTGCTTTATCATTACTGCTTAACTGAATTGATAACATGTTAACCTCTGCTTTATTGTTCCACTGAGTTGATCACTCACTCCCACGTTATGGGACGGTGTTGTACACACTAACCAAACCCTGTTTGAGTTTTAGATGATGACGATGCTTGCGAAGCGGAGCCAAATTTTTATGATGAGGAGGAGGGTTTCTCCTTATATAGCTATCAGGCGGGTTTATATAGACCATCTTCTGATCGACGGGGTTACAGGGTTGCTGATTAGATACCATTACACTTTAGTTTGCTCTTTTGGAACACCCTTGTATATTCATTTTGTCCATTTGTTTGGAGTATAGATTGATATATTTAACCTGGTAACATGTTCACACTCTGGAGACTTACAACAGTTTATATATGTTATATATCTATCACAGTCTTTCACTGGCGTAATTTAACTGTCTCTGGAGTATGATATGCTGTTTTGGCTTAATCTCATTCATCTTTAATGCACTAACACGGACAACATTCAATCATCACTATTTATGTTGCATAAGTGATGCGTTGGAACTCGGGAGTTGAGTTTATACTCGACCCCCGATTTTCAGGGCGTTACAACAATCAATCTCCCTAGCCATTAATTAGAAGGTTTGAATATCCAATCAAAATGGTTTTTAACAAAGACAAACCGTCGAAATCTTCAAACAACACCTAAGAAGTTGAATATATAATATATTAAATTTTAATAGTGAGTAAAGATGATGTCATAATTATAGGTAAAGAGAAGTTAATTGGGAACATTAAATGGACAAGTTAGCTTACTTGGACAACTGTGGTGAGCTTGATTGCTATAATACCTGTGGATTACAAGTAATGGTTAACGACAGGTAGCCTTGAGTGGAATGGAACATGGAAGATGTAATGTGATAGTAGGATGGAGATTCTATGGAGATTTAATTGTAACGACCCGTAAATTTCCGTACAAGGGTTCGAGTATCACCTCGACCAGAAATCACTTAGGATTAAATCCTTTAGAAATTTAACAAAGCTAATTAAGTGCTAAACTAGATTAGCCATGAAATCCGTTAGAATCACTTTAAATACGATCTGCAAGACCCAAAACTTATAGAATCATTGACGCTAGGTTACCCTAAAGTTTAGGATCAAACTCATTACCCAGCTATTCTCGGGAATGACTTGGAACTTCGTATTAGGTCTAGACCGCACATCTAAGTCCGATTAACACGAAGTTAAGGAACTAGGACCGCCTCACTTGGGCTCGACAACCATCTCGAAAATCAAGTCCAGACAATGTCCCACGGCCATTCGATCGCGTCCGGAGCGAGGGAGTGTGAAAACCACCATTTCCTTTACAAAATAAATATCTTGAATAGTGATCTGGCACCATTTGTTTGCGGATCAGTATTAAGCAACCAGACCGTCAGAATCAGACCAAATTACACCCTCGGATCAGGAAAAATTTCAGGTACATTTACATGTACTTGGAATTTCGGATCGTGGCCCACTGACCGTTGAACTGAAAGTGGTCCGCTCCGTGTGATCTGGGAATCCGATCGAGTCGAAAACGTAATCCCACGTAGATCCATGAGTTGTGAGCTTAAGTCTGACGTTTGGCTCAAGGGGAGCCGCCAGAAACACTCTTTTGAGCTGGAAAAGTGCCGAATTGCTTATAATAATCGTACCTCTTGAACCCTAGTCTGTTCCGGGGAGGTTTTAGGCTATATAAGGGCCTTAGAACAGCCCCTCTCACAGTCATACGAATTTGGGATAAAACCCTAGAGAGAGAGAAAAAAAGAGAGAGAAAGCTTAGGAGAAGTGAGAGAATCTTCCTCCTATTGTTGCAAATCACCCAACGGGCTGCACCACCCCTTCCTTGACGTTTTTCCGGCGACACCGACTCCGTTTTAAGGTAATAAATCCTAACCCTAGACCTGTTTTGAGGAGTGTAGGCTGCAGGTTATGAAATAGCTAACCGATTTTCCTCTTTAGGCTAGAAAACTCCCGAATACGGAAGTCCATCAAACCTTGCTGATCCGTTGAGATTGCAAGAGGCAAGGTGAGGACTTTAGGTGTATAGGTTACGGTTTTCAATGCTTTCAATGTCAGATAATGGTAGATTCATGATCTGCATGCAATTGCACATGTACAAAGTGCTTTCCGTTTTCTGTTTCAATTAAAATTGTAGAATTTGAAATTTCACATACTCTAGTATTCATATAAAATACCGTATACGTATTTTTTATGGAAATGTGTTTGACATGTTTATTTGTCGTATGGATATATGACGTGTGGATAAAATACTTAATTGGTGAAAGAATTCGCCTAAATACATGTTTACTAATAAACACTATGTATGTAGAAATACGGTATTGTAAGAAGTACCGTATACATGTATATTTTAGCGAGGTGTTTATCATGATTAATTGTTGTATAAATATATTATGTGCGCATAAAATAATTGCTTGGCGAAAGGAATCGCCGTAATACAAGTTCCCTCGTAAATACTATGTATGTCGAAATTGGGTATCCTAGAAAATACCCCATGCGTATAAATTTTGCTGATGTAATTATCATAATTATTTGCTGTATGAATATGATATATACGTATAAAATACTAGTTTGGTAAAGGGACAACCCTAGTGCACTTTCCTCTAACATACGTCATGTATGTTGAAATAGTGCATTCCAAGTGTTGGTGAAATTGCTTGTGAGTGTAAGTGCTTAAGCGTTAGTGCCTTAGGTAGGTGCTGAGATGGGGTTCTCAACTACCTTAGAGTCATGTATGATACCCTCCATGTGGTTGTTTACTTTAACCACTCACTTATGAAATATATGTATTTGTATCCCTATTTGTATAGTGCTTTACAACATGCTTTTGAATATGCTTTGTAACTTGTTTATTAACATGCTTTATAACATGATTGCTAGTGTTCTTGAATTACCATGTTATCATGCTGTACTTCACATGCTATGGTTAGGAATTGATTGAGCTTGGGACTATGTCCATAGTCCAGGCATCCGGTATCAGACTTGGAGTTGTGGTTGAGATTCGTTTTGCCACACATGATGTGTTGGCGAACCCGTGTCTTACTTCGGTTGGCGATAGTGGTTGGCCACATGAGGTGCTTCTACGCTTCATATAGCCCAACTTGTTGTGCGCTCGAGCCAGCCGAACACGTCAAGTAACCCGTGTGTCTTATGTATGTTCACCATGTTTGGTCGCTAATGTTTGAACCTAGGGTACCAAACTTACCAGGTGAAAATCCCGTTAACCATGATACTTGATCCGCTAAGACTCATGAGCCGGGCATGGTGGTATGGGACACCGTGGTCGAGCCATCGACTACGTTGGGGCTACGTGCCTCCCCGCAAAGGTGACCAAAGTGAGCAACTTAACTCGTGAGCCAATTATGGTGGTATGGGACACTATATTCGCCTGTCGGCCTACATTGATAAGGTGATGGGGGAGTGATGCAACCTTTGTGCGTAACAGCCCTGGCAGCCCTTTGTAGTGACCGCGAGCATATTCTGAAGTCGCAGTGCGCCTTAGGGTTCGCCACGATATATAGAGTATGAACTAGGCTTGTTTCTGTATTGTGATGAATCGTTTAAGGGGTGATGGGGGAGCGGTGCAACCTTTGTGTGTAATGACCACGGCGACCTCGCGATGAATCCTAGAAAACATACCATCGTCTGATATTAACTAGGACTGATGACCCTAAAATGGATTATGTTTGGGAATGATACAAGGGAGGTACCTTAGTTTCCCAATTCTGCTGTTTGAAATGGATTAATTAAAAACTCAGTAATCATGCTCATCATGCATCGCATGTGCCTGGAAGATGTGGAGTACTGTGGGATGTAAGCATGCCGCGAGCGTGAGATGGTGTCGCATGAGGGAGTATGTCGGTGAGGGCATCCATCATACCTGCATATATACTTGCATTAATAAGAGTAACTATGAGTGTTTGACTTCCTGCTTTATCATTACTACTTGACTGCATTGATAATATGATAACTTATGCCTTATTGTTCCACTGAGTTAGCTACTCATTCCCACGTTACGGGACAGTGTTGCGCACACCAACCAGACTCTGTCTCAGATTTAGGCGAGCCGACAACTCTGGAGGCGGAGCCTGATTATGACGAGAACCAGGTGGAGTTCTCGTATATGCAGTTCTCTGGCGGCTTCGACTAGGTGTCAGATCAAGGCGGGTTTGCGAGGATTGTACTTAGTTTTATTTTTGATATGTTGTTTATAAAACAGACATATTTATGGTGACTCAGATGGATTCCTACTCTAGAGAATGAAACGTTTATTTTGTTCTTTAGATACATATATATATATATATATATATAGTTCAGTCTTTCGCTTGCTTTTATACAATTGACCTGGAGTATGAATTACTGTTTTGGTATAATCTTATTCATGTTTATTGCTCTAACACAGACAACATTCAAACATCATTAAATATGTTGCATAAGTGATGCGTTGGAACTCGAGAGTTGAGTTACACTCGACCCCCGATTTTCAGGGCGTTACATTAATGAAGAAAATGGGTGAAAAGAAGGAATATGGATGACAGAGATGAGTTCGAACGTGTATATGGACGTAAGGGAGAGAGATGATAGAGATGAGTTCGGACGCAAGGGAATTGACTGTGAAATGCATGGAATTGACCGTGAAGTGAAGGGAATTGACCGTGAAATGAATTGAATTGACAGTGAAGTGAAGGGAATTGACCGTCAAATGAATTGAATTGACCATGAAGTAAAGGGGAATCACCGGAATTGACCGTGAAATGCATGGAATTGACCGTGATGTGAAGGAAATTGACCGTGAAATGAATTGAATTGACCGTGAAGTGAAGGGAATTGACCGTGAAATGAATTGAATTGACCGTGAAGTGAAAGGGAATCGCCAGAATTGATCGTGAAATGAAGGGAATTGACTGTGAAGTGATTGAAATTGATCGCGAAGTGAATGAAATTGACCGCGAAGTTAAAGAAATTCACCGCGAACTGATTGAAATTAACCATGAAGTGAATGAAATTAATGAAATTGACTGCGAAGTGAATGAAATGAATTTTCGACCATTAACCTGATGGATTCTTGGAAAATAACCAGGTTAGTTGGCTAAAGTAGCTTCTCCTACCCCAAAATCATATATGGTATATCAAGTAATTAATTTTGGTTTAGAAGATATTCTTTTTAAATGAATAAAGAAAGAAATGAAAAAAAAAAGAGAGAGAAATTTTTTTTATATGCTTTTATATATATATATATATATATGTATTAGAGAAAAATGTAGGTAGGATAAAGTTCTCCATGTAAATAAAAAAGTGCAAAGATAGCCACAGCACTACGGTTATAGCTACGGTTATAATCTGTAGCAACTGGCTGTGTTTTTTTTTCCTTATTGTTGTCCCCACTGCTTTTTGTGGGTCCCATTATGAGGTATGTGTTATATCCAAACCGTCCATCTATTTGGCTAACTCGTATTAAGGCTTGGGCCGAAAAATAAGATAGATCTAGCTATCAAGTGGACCAAACTGTAAAAGGCAGTGGAGGGTTGAACGTCTACCATTGAAACCCTTTTAGGGTCACAGAAGTTTTGTATCATTATGACATTTGTTTTTCCTTTTCATCCAGGTCTTTGCGACATTACGAATAGATTGGATGGAAAATAAATGTTATGGTGGGCCCTACAAAATTTTTAACGATGAAAATCAATTTCCCAATGGCTCTTTGTGGGGTGGTCCAGTTGATCTTTGGATATGATTTTTTTTTTTTTTTATAATGCTCCGAAATGATCTCGAAATATGGATGAACGTTGTGGATATAACAAATACATAACTGTGGGGCCCATGTAACTTTGATATCTTTTGAACCTGTCGTACGACTTAGAGTTCGAGGGGCGTCAGTAGAGGTGGGCATCGAGCCGAGTCGAGTCGAGGTGGGCCAAGCTTGGCTTGGCTTATTCATGATGTACTCGAGTTCGAGCTCGAGCTCGAGCTTGGCCTCGAGCTCAACATTGAAGCTTGGCTTGTTTGCCAAAGCTGTCGAGTTGAGTTCGAGTCGAGCTAGTGGTTCGAGTCAAGTCGAGTTTACCTCGAGTCAAGCTTGAGCTTGTTGGGTGAGAGAGTAATGGATTCTGTTCTTGATCCTCCTCCATTGATGAAAAATTCAAAAATCTTAAGAGAATCAAAGCAAAATCCGATGAAAAAACCAAACAAAGCTTCGAATCGGATGAGAAAACTTGTAATAACTGATCTGTTCTTAATCTTCTTCCACCAGCAGAAATCCAAGTACTAGAAAAGAAACAGAGCAGAATACATATCAGAAATCTAAGTAAAGAACTCTAGCCAATCAAATCATTGGATTTCCTTGAAACTTTAACCAATCTAAAAAGAACCCATCTTGAATTTCTTGGGTTTCTCGCATAAGAAGTAGATCTCAAGAGATTGAAATCATACTATTGAGGAGCTGAAATGAAAACTGGTGGTGGTGGTCGGGGCGGGCGTGCGGCCAGCAGTGGGCAGAGAAAGAGAAGAAAGGGAAAGGGAAGGGGGTGCGTGCGATGGGGTAGAAACTCTAGGGTTTATTTTTTATTTTATTTTTTTTAAGTTTAAACTTAAAACTTATATTAATATAATAATAATAATAATAATATTTAATATATTTATTAATCGAGCTCGAATTCGAGCTTCGAGTCGAATCGAGTTGAAAAGCCCCCTGGTCGAACTTGGCTTGAACTCAATTCAAGCTTTAAATAATTAGCTTGGCTCGAGTCAATCCGAGCTGACTCGAGCTGAGTCGAGCGAGCTTTTCGAGCTAGCCTGACTTGTGAACAGCCCTAGGCGTCAACGCTTGTCTTCGAGCACCAGGCGATCCGCTTCCGGAAGGAAAAGCAGGGGCATTTTCGACCTGAGAAATAGGGTCGTACAGCTGGGGCTTATTCTTGGGAGGTAAAAGCAAGTGGGCTTAAAAAGGTTGGTGGGCCATATATGGGTCTTATAGTAGGAAATTTCTCATATTCAACTCCTATTGTTTCCATTGGTGTGGTCCACTTGAGCTTTGGATCTGCCTCATTTTTGGGCTCATCCTCTAAAATAAGCTTGTAAAATGGATGGACGGCGTAGACAAAACACATAAATCTTGGTGGGACCCACAGAACTTTTCCACCAGCTGTCTGGTTAGTCTAAGGGTCACCAGCCAATCTTCGTCCGATTGTATAATCATGGCCGTATATTGAAGGGCATCTACCGTCAGTTTTCCATGTCGTTATTTGAATTCGGTGATCCCTTCATTGGGGCGACGTGAAATTCATGGTGAATCCCTCCTATCCAACGGTCCACGGGATCCCATGCATAGATTTAATCGATGATTTTAAATTGTGTTTTGTGGAAGACATTGGCGGCGCTTTTCCTTAAGGACAAATGTTCCAGTTCCCCAAGAGCACTGTAAATTGTAGAGCATCTAGCTGCATTGAGACACTTACACATTCTAATCAATCGATCCAGACTGTTCATTTGGTGAGACACAAATTTCATTGACTACCATGCAAGAATTGTAATCATCTGACAAATATCAACCATTTGATCAATGGCCTTAACATAGACGGACAATATTATTTATACAAAAGTATGTCCAATCAACACTTTAATCCATATCTATGTTAGGGAACATTATGGATTGGTTAGAATTATAAAGAATCGCATTTGTTAGGCAATCATAAGGATCCTGTACATTAATTGGAAAATGGACGGCTAGAAAAAAATAAGAAAAATCAAAGGTAGAATGGATCATCTGATCAGTGAAATTTTTTCATGATAGGCCATGAAATATATTCTGGACTTAATGAACAGTTCAGATCAATTAATTGAGCTGTCCAAGTGAATCCATGCAACTAGGAGCACTATAACTTGTAGAACTCAGAGAGAGCGCTGGAGCATTTCTATTCCTTATAAACGGGGCTATCAATGGGCCAGGTTAGGGCCGGGCCCAGATCTGTCCAAGCCCGGCCTGTAATTGTGAACCTAAGCCCAAATCAATCCGGGCCTATGACGGGTTGAAAAAGTCCGGCCCGGGATATTACACAAAGCCCGACCCGAGTTGGCCAACCCAAGCCCTCAATATGATATTCTGGTCTGCCTCATGTTAGAGAGAGAGAGAGAGAGAGGAAGAGAATGAAAGATAGGGAAGAAAAATAGGTAGAAATAATCTATTAGGCCGGGCTGGGTAATGGGCTTTTGGGGAGCCCGATTTACAATCAGGCCCACTCCAAGCCAGAAGGCCCGTCGGGATTACCCGGCCCATTGACAGCCCTACTTATAAATAAACCAGAAGGTTAGTCCATGCAACAAAAACCAACTTCCTCCAAGTTCCTTTCATGGCTTTCTACATGGAATCCTATGCCAAGTTATTCTTGCTCTGGCTTCTCACATTCCTCCTACTCGGATCCTTCTTCAAGCGCTACGTGAATTATCGAACAGCGCGCCTTCCGCCGAGCCCACTAGCTCTACCAATATTGGGCCATCTCTATCTACTCGGCCCACTCATCCACCGATCCCTCCACCACCTCTCCAAGCGTTATGGCCCACTCATCCACCTACGCCTCGGAACTCTCGGATCCGTTACCGTCGTCTCCTCACCCAAGATAGCTAGAGAATTCCTTAAGGCCCATGATCTCAATTTCGCGTCTCGGCCCCACTTAGTGGCACAAGACTATGTCCCCAATGCCTGTACAGGATTCGCATTCGCTCCATACGGTCCATACTGGAAATTCATGAAGAAACTATGTGTCTCTGAACTCTTCTCAAGCAAGAAACTAGACCAATCGACGAAGATTCGGCGAGAGGAGATTCGTTCGTTGTTGGGCCATTTCTTTGAGAAGTCTAGATATGGAGAACGGGTCGATATTAAGGGGACACTTACCGCTCTAACGAACAACATCATATGTAGGATGGTTATGAGCATGAGGTGCTCAGGTAGTGAGAACGACGCCGAGGAGTGTAGGAAGCTGGTGGAGGAGGTTGTGGAGATGGGTGGGAGGTTGAATTTTGTTCATATATTGCATTCATGGCGGTGGTTGGATTTGTTTGGGTACGGGAAGAGGCTAAATGTTGCGTACGAGAGGTTCATGGACATTATGGAGAAGATCTTGAAGGAGCATGAGGAGAAGCAAATGAAGAAAGAGATGGATGGTGTCAATGGGATCGATGAGGACTTGATGGACACTGTGATCAAGATTACTCAAGATGAAACTGCCGAGTTGAAATTAAGTAGAGGCAGTCTTAAAGCTTTCTTTCTGGTGAGGACCATCTTCTTCTTCTTCTTCTTCTTCTTTTTCCATCACTAAAATTTCATCAAGTTAAATTTCCGAATTTCAATTTGTGTAAGTTGGGACTTAGGATCATCTAACATGTCGGCCGAAGATATTCGTCGAACGATGATCTATCGATCATTGACGAACTATATTTGATGGGCCACAGTTGAGAGACCAGAATGAATTGATATTCATGGTTGAATTTGGAACATTTAAAATAAAATTTTCGATGATTTTAAGTTCGAAACCATGGTTAATGTTGTTGATTATCTTTTTAGCATGATAAAGGCTGTGGTCCATCCACAATTGCTGCCAAAAGATGGTGGGTGCCCATCATAACTACTGCCACTAATGCTACATCTATAGCCCGGCACTTCAAAAGTTCTACATGCTGGAAATGAATTTGATTTCCATAGAAATTGAGTTTGATATTATTGTGAATAGATTATGGTAATTTTATTAGATTAGAATATTTTCTTTTTTGTTAAGATGTATATCTGTTAATATTCGTATAGATCTTTCATAAAACTCCCACTCTCTTGTTCTTGAAATAAACAAGTTACAATTTCCACAATGTAATCTCATAGGGTTTAACATTGGAGTTGAAATAAACAAGTTGTTGAAGTGCTAACTAATATTGTCAATTTATTGGAAATTAAATCATGTCCACGAGAAAAGCTATATATTTATTGACATGATGCTCTTTGATTACCATGTATTAACTTTCTAATACCTGATCAACTAAGAGTTTTGCTAAATCCATAGCTCATTAGAGGCCTTCCCATCTACATTTAAACACATGTGCCAAATTAGATCTTTCCATTGGTTGGGGAAAGCATTCAAATGTTATGGTTTGAAAATCAGGCCATTTCACACCTTTGGTGGGCCACAAAATACTTGGATAGTGCTTCGGGAACAAACCATAGTATCCTCATGTATTGTTTTTCTTTAAAAAGCAGAAAATTTTGGAGCCCACATGGGATGTGTATGACATCCAACCTATCAAACATATACACTCATCCACGATAACCACACTAACCAAAAATCTTTCAAAATGAATCGCCAGATGCGCTGCACATGAATTTTAAAATTATCAAGTGGTGTATATTATTTTTTTATAGTGTGATTCACCTTATATTTAGATCGATCAAATTTTTTGTTATGTTGAATGCCAAGGCAGATTACACTATCAAATGACTTGGATATCATACAAATATCATATGAGCCTAACAATTATCACTTCTTAAGAAAAAAAAAGTATACAATGAGCATTATGGTAATTTTTCCACTCAAAAAGTACTTCGTGGCATTTGTTAGAGGCCCTATTTGGCAAAATCATAATTTCTGAAGAATTTTATGGTAAAAATCTCAAATATATAAATAATGTCAAGTTTTGTCATTTTTTTTTTTCCAAAGTTTGATAAGTTTTTTTTTTTTTTTTCAAGTATGAGTCAAGTAGAGGTTTTCTCCAGTTTTGATGGAGTCATGACCAAATTGAATTTTTCTCAAATCTTGATGAAATCCAGTAGAGTCAGTAACAAGTGTGGATGGGAAGGGATCCACAAGAGTATGAGATTAACAAACCTCTGTCAATCAATATTCTAAGCTGGGAGTTCAATTCCATTTATAAAATGTCCTTGGCTCAATTTGTTATTTTGTGCTTGTCATAGGATCTCTTCATTGGTGGGACCGAAACTTCATCGACGACCATGCAATGGGCCCTCTCAGAGCTCATCCGCCATCCTGATGTACTCAAGAAGGCTAGAGAAGAGATAGAGTTAGTCGTCGGGAAAGATCGACTCGTCGAAGAATCAGACATTCCCAATCTCCATTACATTCAAGCAATTGTAAAAGAAACTCTCAGGCTTCACCCAACAGTTCCTCTCATCCTAAGAAAAAGCATTGAAGACTGCAACATAGAAGGCTTCTCCATACCCCACAAAACCAACATTTTCATTAATGTTTGGGCCATTGGAAGAGACCCCGAATATTGGAAAAGCCCACTTGAGTTCCAACCAGAGAGGTTCTTAAGTTCAAACATGGTGAGTAGCCAATCTGCCATCGATGTCAAAGGCCAAAACTTCGAACTTATGCCATTTGGGAGTGGAAGGAGAATATGCCCTGGGATGTCTCTTGCATTGCATGTGATACATGCGACAATTGCTGCCTTGGTTCAGTGCTTCGATTGGCAGTATGATGGAGCAATGGGCCAGTCTAAGATTGATATGAAGGAGAGTGTGGGCTTAACGCTACGGATGGACGGTCCATTGTATTACATTCCCACCACCCACTGTAATCCAATGGCTACTTCAACTTAAAACATGCACTCAAGTTGGTTTGTGCTCTAGCTCTCATGCGGTATGAAATTGTAGCCCAAACCATTAAAATCACCTCTCGCAAAAATGAGGCTGGCTCACCCCAACATGGGAATTAAATTATATATATATATATATGAGAAATGCTCACACACAACTAGTTGGACGCTGCATTGTGGTCCAACTAGCTTGGCATTTAATTAGAAAAAATTTCTCTTAAATACGATACACACACCTAGTTTGCATTAATTAATGCTAATTAATGTTAAGAGAGAGGGCGCTTGCTTTAGTTAACTTTTCTAGAGGTCTTTTGAGAACGATCTCGACTTTGGGTCCCACTGTAGTGTTAATGTAAAATCCACTTTGACCATCACGTTTTTCACCCCATGTTAGACCTACAAATCGAAAATCAACTCCATCCATGGTTCAAGTGGACCACGCAATTGGAAATAGTGAGCAAAAAAAAATAAAAAAATCTCCCCTTTCAAAATGATTCATTTGACTAGGTAAAATTAAATAAAGTATTTCTCTGATTTTTGAGTTCTAGACATAACCTTTGGTATGGCATCTAATGATTGGAATGAATTTCACTTACTAATGACTGTGGGTCCCGTAAAAATCAAAGGTAGACGTCTCTCCTTCTATTGTTCTATTGGTGTGGCCTACTGGGATCAAAAGCCAGTCTCATATTTTATCTCAAGCCTTAGAATAGCATGACGCATCCTACGGTTGTAGTGGATCTCACATGCACATCACGATGGGCCAATAAAAATAAGATTAGGAGTTTCTCTCATGCCGCTAAGCTTCTTCGGCTCGATTACAAATAAAAAGGTAATATTAGAAAAAAGAGTAAAGAGAAAAAGATCAGATTAAGTTAAGCCCCTTCCTCATGCAACACAGTTCGTCCCTAATCATGTCACCCACCTTGATATAGGTATTATATGTCCATACTCCATTGGTTTTTTCAGCTCATTTTAGAACATTAATCAGAAAATGAAGCAATTATAAATCTCAAGTGATCCACACCATAAAAATAGTGGATATTGAACTCTTACCATTAAAATTTTCTTAGGGCCCATTGTAATTTTTTTACTTGCCATCCAACTTATTTAAAAGGTCACAAAGACCTTGATAAAGTAAAATAAAAATAAAAATCAAATTTCAGCTTGATCAAAAACTTTTGGACCACAAAAAGTTTTTAACGGCCAATCACCGTAGTTTTTGTGGTGTGGTCCACCTGAGAATTTTATTTACTTCATTTTTCGAATAATGTCCTATCACGATCTGAAAATATGGGTGTAGGGCATGGATATACAATACTTATGTAAATGTAGGCCCAGGGTGAGGAATGCACGGTGCAAGTGAGATCGGGTTACAACTATCCCACATCACTTTATTGGAAACACAGCACATTTTCCATCGGAATCGAAAGAAGTTTAACAGCAGTAGACAAAGGCACAAAGCCAACCTTGATTTTTGATATGGCCCACCTTGTTATTTATTTAAGATCCAATCCGACCATCAGATGTGCAATCTCATTGTAAACCTAGAGCCAAAATATAAGGCAGACTTGTAATTCAGGTAAGCCACACCAATAGAACAATTGAAGTAGAGATGTCCACCTTTGATTTTTATAGGAATCTAATTATGATTACGTGAAATCCACTCCAACCATTAGATGCGACAGCAAAGGTTAAGTGAGAGAACCAAAAATAAGGTCCACGCGTGATTTAACTGGGCCTCATCAAACGAACCATTTTGGAGGGTGAGATTTTTCAGCACATTGTTTTCACTTGTGCGGTCCACCAGAACGACCAATGAGGTTGATTTTCAGTCCCTAAGTCTAACATAGATTGACACACGTAATGGTCAGGTGGATTTTACATTAGCACCACAATAGGGCCCACCCAAGCTAATGACCATTTTGAAGCACATGATTGATAGATAACGTGAAACAAAGTCCAATCTCTCTAACATTAATTAGCATTAATTAATTCGAACAAGTTGGACGATCCAACTAGTTGTGTGTGAGCATCTATATATATATATATATATATATATATATATATATATATATATATATATATTTGTGTGCGTGGCTAGGTTGGCAACGGGCTGAGCTAGGGCCAGGCATAGTTGGACTTGGCCAGGCCTTGGTCTAACCCAGCCCTAGCCCTTAGCCCTGATCAAATATATGAATGGACCCACTCAGTAAGTATACCTAATTCTCCAATGAAGAATAGCTCTAGAATATTAATTTTCCTCCTATTATAGGACTAACTCCCTAGGTTGTTTGTGGGGCAACTAACTAGGGCCTTTGGGATTTTACAAAAGCCCAAGATATATAAACTGATTAGTAAGTGGGCCAGCTCTCCAAAAGACTGACTGGACGGACATGATCTATCCATGGTGGGCCATGAGAATATTAATGGCACATGTCAATTCAGGGAAAACAAAAGGAACCCAAATGCAGAAGGAACACATTCCGGTCAACTACTCAAGCTTACATGAGCTAATATGAAAAGGCCTGTGAGATCCTAGGTGAGACCCCCTGGCCTAAAAATCAAGCTTATGTGCTCATGTTTACAGAATAAGAGGGCCACAGAGAAAAAAAATGAAAAATAATCAGGTGCCCCACATCCAATATACAAAGTGGCCCAACTGAAGCTAGGACCCACACAATTTTCGACCAAGATCGGTGGGTCCCACACATGCTTTCTAACATGTGCGAGAGCCTGCTCATCTGGGCGTCGCAATAGGTCGAGTTTGGGTCCTGTCAGGGTCACCCCAAGCATGATCGATTCGGCAAACATGTCAGTAATTTGGACTGTTGTGGGGCCCACATGATTGTGTGCATCATTTCCATTCCATCCATCATGTTTTTCCCTTCATGCTCACTGTGAAAACAAGACATAAAAACTAAATCTAAAATTCAAGTAGGCCACAATGCAAGGAAAAATGCAAAATCATATCTAAAACCACTGAATTCGTGTGGCGTGGCCCAACTGTGTTATAGAATGGCCTGATTTTTGGTTTATCTCTTCATCCTGATGGAGTGCATCTGACTAATGGATTGGATGGCATATGCACAACATGTTGGGCCCTAAAATCCACCAGGATCTTTTTATCCATTAGGTGGGCCCTCCCAATTGCTTCCTGTGGTGTGGCCCACACAAATATCTGGGCTGATTTTTGGCCCCATGCCCTGTCCTAGAAAGTTGAAGCCAATGGATGGGGTGGATCTGACCCGGACATCCCATGGCTTCCACAGCAGCTCAATAACACCACATGAGCCGGACCCATTTATAGAGCTGTACACAGGCCGAGTTAGCTTGCTCAACTTGACCAGAAAAAGCTTGATTTGACTTGGTTTAAGACTGAGTTTGAGTTGAGTTAAGTTAATTTTTTAAGCTCAAAAAAATTTCGAACCAAGCTTGACTCAACGCAAATCAAACCCCAACTTAAATCAAACTCGGATCAAACCAATTTGGTGACTTGGTAACCTCAGTATTGATGTTGCTTACCAAGTGTTTGATGAAATGACCCGACGAAGTGTCAGCTGATAAAAGAAAAGGTGTGTATATAAAACAAATACATTTTTTTATTGATTGGATGCTGCATACAAGGATGATGAAATACTTTACGGTTTTACATACGGTAAGAATTTCAAAATCTTTGTGAAAATGCTGCATATGCTGACACAGCTTGAGCTTGGCTTGAACTGGCCTGAGCTGTTAACTGAACTGAGCCGAGCTGGCCAGTCAGGCTCAGGACCGAGCCGAGTCGGGCTGTGCGGCCATTAACTAGTTTTCGACCAAAATCGCTTCTTGTCGGGCCAATAGATCCAAGGGCTGGCCCGACCCGACCCGACTCATTGCGACATTGTGCAGTCTTCCCCCGTTTACGTGCCTTCTCTCTCTCTCTCACAGAAGTCTCTTCTCCCCCACTTCAATCCCCGTCACCAGCATAAACGGCCCAAAACAAACGATCCAGAATCCAGATTTCGTCCCTGGCACGAATCCCGACGTACTATTCATATGATGAAGGCTAGATCGCCTTTCTCATGATGGCGGCTCCAAGGACTTTCACCACCGACTCCTTCATTGGAAGACAGAGAGACGAGGAGAATGCCAAAGAGGATTCCCCCAAGAAACCCCCCGCCCCAAAATCGGACGGCCGATTTCCGCTCTCGCAATGGGAATTGGCGGCCGCGATCACCGTTTTCTTGCTGTTCGTCGCCGGCCTCTTCTGCATCTATCTCACCATGCCACCTGCTGAATACAATAAGATTCTACGGCTGCCTCGCACAGTTTCGGATCTCCGGATCCTTAGGTGAGCTTTTCTTCCTTCTAGTTTGAATTTGAATTTCAGTTGTTTTAGTTGTGGGATGATAGGAGTGAGGGAATTCACCTCCAAGCCCTGTGGGGACTTTAATTCGTAGTAAATCATGCTCGTGGTAACCAAACCCTGGTAGTTAATTAAATCTTAACATAGCTTTACCATTCAAACCTACATAGGGGTCGTTTGGATGCGCCTGTAAAATCTGTAAATGGATTGCAGGTATTATTGTTGAAAATTGTTTACAACCTGTCCTATTTGGCTTTAATAATCTGCTTCTAGGTAAATAGTTGTCTGTGTTTGGATAACCTATAAATTGTTTACAACCAGTAATTAATTGGGTATTCACGTCCGATAGAGCTTGAGAGGTAAATTCTTGTAAAATTTTCAATGAAATATAAGGGTTTCATTTAAAATGAATCATTGAGTTGAGCCCATCTCATAAAGTCTAAGGCTAATCTTAAGTAATACCAAACATTAGGTGGGCCATAAAAGTGGGCCCATTCAAATGCCCTTTTATAAGGAGAAACTACTGAATATAGACAATTAATCATAACACACATTAAGAAGAACACAATTAACCATACATCTTCGGTAATCCAAATACAAAACAACTCAAAAAAACAACCTGGACGGTGTGTTCAATCACCGCATTGGGACATTCAAATGTTTAATTTGTTTCCCGTTGCATTGTCTTCTCTACATATCATTTTCATATTGTAGTAGTGGAAATGACTTGTTTTTTATTTTGCTAGCATCAGCATGACTGTGGTAAGAAAGATGTCATATATTAAATTCTCTCTATAATAAATTTTATATCAGAATTACAAAAGCATGTGAAGGATATGCGATTTTTTTAAATTGACCTTCATAAGTTCTTTCCAAACTTCTTCTGCAGTAATGCACTTACGTTTCTCATTCCAACTAACTCCACTTTTATTCAATGCTTCTTTTGTTTATTGGAAATATTTGTGCAAAGTCCATGGACGGTTTCTATAGTTATAGGGACATAGAACCTCTCTCCTACCACCTTTGCTACTGCATTCATTATAGTAACCCTAAAACCATGATCGCTTTTAACCCCTAAATTTATTTGCTCAATTAAGATATCAGTCATGTACTTGTTCATAAATGGAGTCCCAAGTAATGAATGTTTTTCGACTGTTATTTTCTCTCGATTGTTGTGACATTCCCAAATATTAACATATGAATGCAAGATAAGCATGAGAAAGAATCACTTGCAAGTAAGAGGAGAAAATATTTGAGAATCACTTGCAAGCAAAAGAAGAAAATATTTTATTCAAATATGAGGCATTCCTAAGAAAACATTGGTATTTGAAAAATAATCATTTAGTGCAACGTAGTCAATATTCCACTGATAATGAACATAAATATTAAAATATGATCAATTGGCACACTGTCCAGGTCAAGGTGTACCAAATCAGTTACGTATCGGCCATAACGGCCGATGTGTAATAGTAACAGGCGAGTTAATACGGGGTCGAAACGGTGGCCCCCCAGTTTTTGGCTTGGATTAGCCGTTACGGGGGCCGTAACAACCATTACACCCCATAACGGCCGTTACTGTCCCATAACGGTCAGGGCATAACGGTCATAAATGACTTTTTTGTCTTTTTAAGTTACGAATTTTCTCATTTTTTGACACTTTTCTCTACCAAATTCTTTCATAAACTATTCTACTGCAAATTCTGACCATTCTTAGCTTGAATTTGAAGATCAAAATGAGTTATTTCAAGGATTTGTTGAATTGAAAATCCATGAGCCATTTTTTGGAAAATCTTACCCCCCGTTCCTTTAAAAAAAAATAAAAATCTCAGATGTTATGGTTGAATGTATTATTCAAATTAGAACATATAAATGTGCAACAAATTTTATTTATTATTTTTATTTTTTTCTGGTCAATTTTAAAAAATTAGCAAACACCTACACGTGAGATATTTTGATATTAAATTCATTCTAGTATATCTATCATTAATATTAGATAATTAGAAAATTAAATCCATGAGTTTCGCAATCAATTCCAAGTTGTCAAGTTCATAAATTCATTAAACCACCCGATATAGCTTTCTTGCCAAAGAGTGGACTGTTATATCACCATAAACACGTTCAAAATTATAAATGAATGCATATTTGGAATATTTAGAATTTAATGGATTTTTTTTTTAAAGATTTTTTTTTAAACAAAAAAAATTTTCTGACCGTTACAGGAGTTGTATCGGCCATTACGGGGTCATAACGACCGATACAGCCCATAACCATATCAGTAATGGTGGGCACCGTTCCCGCAACAGTACACCTTGGTCCGGGTTGCTAGTTGTCCCACAATATTTTTGTGATGTTTAACCTAAACTTGATACATATCAATCTCTCCCTCCTGGCTCTGGTCGCTTCGCTCTAAATACCAGCTTTGTATGGCCTTCTTCAATAAGTCGTCATCATCATTTTCATTTTCTACATGGCTACAAACATTTTCATCCAAGCCATCTCCATCTTCTTCATTGTCTTCATTTGTTATTTTTAACTCACGGTCAACACCCTAATTCCTATCCACAATATAATTATGCAAGATGCAACATGCCACTTCTAACTTCACTTGTGTACACAATGGATAAGTTTTTACTATCTTCAATATAGGAACTCGTGCTTCAATACTCCAAAGGCACATTTTATGGTGTTTCACAATGACAAATGCCGAAGACTAAACAACTCCTTCATATCCCTAGGTTGATGACCATAGTTGAATTCCTTAATATGATACCGTACTCTATGAAAGGGTGTTAGCAAATCAAGCATGTTCAGAAAATCAACATCCACTAAGTAATATTTACCTGCAAGGAGCATAGAGTAGGTGTCACTAAATATTAGATCTCCTTTATTTATTACACGTTGGTACTTGTAAGTAAATATCTTTTGAAACAACGAGCTTGTCTCTGTGTGAGTGCATTTGCCAGCACTCGTAAATTTGTAGCTGACCCTTCCCACCCAGCAAGAATGTATTGAAATTTTAAATTAAAAGAGCAACTTTCCAAGATATTTTGGGAAACGAATCACTTTCAATTATGCCACGTAGCATGCTCTTTTAAGGGGACCATTGATGGAATGTGCGTGCTATCTATGGCTCTAATACAACCCAAAAAAAAATAAATCCCGTAAGTTGTTTTGTTATTTTATTTTTAAAAGAAGGTAATTATGAAATAGAAAAGACATACGCACTAACATGAAAATATGGGAAAAACATTGTATTGTTCATTATTTCGAGAGGCACTCCATTCCTTGGTGGTTTAAAAAAGCCACCATGCAGTTTGACGATTCCATCAAGTACCCTATTCAAGTGGTGGCTAATCGTTTCACCTGAATGTTTGAAATAGTATTGCAGTACACGATTCTTGACGTGATGACTAAGTGTATGTAAAGATATCACTAATTCTTCCTTCAAAGATACTCCAAATGTACCATGCGTGTCATATTTCTCTTTTGTAATGTCTCGTAGGTGAAAAAAAAGTCTCTTTATGCATACGAATATAATCGTAGTATGTGGATTCAAAATACTACCAGATTGAAATAGAACGCTACAACTTGCAATGGTAATAGCAACAATTTTGGTTGCACAGCCTATCTATTTGAATGTCACAAAACTAAAATAATTTAAGAACCTATATTAACAAAACATCGGCATCACACTCTTGATTTCAAAGACTACTTTTCTTGATATTCATTTCATACATGCAACTGAATGGTTGGGATCATTCTCTCAAGTTGATTTTGGGGTATGGTCCATCGTTAATAGCCCCATAATTGAGTAAGCCTAGATTGATGTGCATGTATGCTTGATGAAAGGGCTAGAAATATTTTTGGTCTAAGGCAATGCACATATGGAGGTATGATTGGTGTGAATGCTTTGACACATAAGATAGTGTGAATACTTCAAAGCAAGACTCTAACCCAATATTTAATTTTTAACAGAATGGATGATGCTAATAATTTAAGATCTAGTTCTTGATAAGATGTGGGTTGAGAATGTGGCCCATTTTGTCATTCAAGATCGAAATTTGCATTTACAGGAAGTTTCAGCATCCAAACATGCCCTGTAATCCATTTACCTACAATTCATTTACCACTAGCAAATTAAAAATTAACAGTCATTTGGATGCATGGAGAGGTCAACTAAGATAAAGATGTGCATGTTATGTCAAGATGTTGAGTTTGAATTTGTGGATGGGAGTGTCCATGGATGTTGAGATTTTGCATTTTGATGACACCTCCTCAGAGTTTTTTTTTTTTTTTTTTTTTTTTTTTGGTTTCCGTGGAGTGTATATTGAAGAGTGATATGGGGCATATGTGCTCAAGATCTAGGCCCAAAAAAATCTGAAAATGCTTCTCTCCTAAATAAAGTTGCATGAAGCATGAAGCAAAGCAGCAAAAAATTTGGGTGCTAGAGTGAGAAATCATTTGTCTTAAAATGTTAGCGAGTAGAAAACAGCTAGGAAGCGGGACTAGGAGCGTGAGCACAAAGTGCAATTCAAAGCAGGAGTGGCGCCTTGATAAAACGATTGTGCAACTAAGCTCCTGAAATCCAGGCAATCTACTTTTGGTTGCATCTACTGGAGTGTTGTTCTAGTAGGGATGCAGAGCAAGGTATTCAATAATGGTAACCGTGGCCGTAATGGCCAGCCTTATGGCCATCACAATACGGGCCTTAATGGCCATTATGGCCCTGTAGAATTCGAACAAATTTTTTTGAATGAAAAAATGTATAGGCCCCATATCACTGTGTTTACGGGCCTATTATGGGCCTTCTTTTCGCATCAGGCGTTACAGCCCCGTATCGCATAACAGGCACCACCGTTATCGTTATGTAACAACCATTACAGTCATTACATAACTATTTTTAAAAAACATGCCGCAGAGTAGAGAGCACTTTTTGTGGAAACCATTGTGCAAGGGTAGGTGCATTCCAAACTCTCCCTTCGACGGTAGAATATTCAAATCCCTGTCCAAATGGAATCCCTTGCCCTGGATGATGACACGATCAAATGCAAAAACACTCCCCTGGGCATTGATGATTACGTCTTAGGTGAAGCTTTACACGCATACAAACAAATCCTAAGGGAACCTCCTTGTACACGAATGAAACACACAAGTGTGCAGTGCATAAGACTTCTCACCCCTCCAAAAACCCTCATCCTCAAGGGTTTAACATCTGGAAACCTCTTTGAAAGTGGATATGTTTTTTAACGTTATCTTTAAAAGTGGATTTGCAACCCTTATGCAACAATTCGTCAAGGAGCCTATCCCCCTGGTTCGTCCTCCTGATCATGACCATTGAGACCCTCCAAAACTGCAGGTTGAGTCTTACATGGGTGGCTAGGGACAAACTACTTGTCATAATTGACACAATTCATTTCTTTCTTCTATTGGTCATCTCCATAATTGTGAACCTTTCGATAGGCAAAGAGACAGAATCATATCGAGGAAGAATAAAGTAACCCTTGCTTAGGGATTTCATTATATTATATATTCGAATTAATTAGACTATTGCCCTCACTTATGTACATTATTTATAGACAAACATGTCACAAATGCGAGATTCATAAATACAAAGAAACTCTTGTTTGTAGGTGATTTGACTCTCGGTACACCCTTTGGGTTCATCAAACTGACCATCCATTTGCTCATCTGGATTGAAATTTTTACGCCCACTCTTCATCTTTGAGTCTCGAGACATTACTCACAAAGTATAACTCATGAAGCCTAATCATATGGTTGGCTAATCTTTCATGTTGTGTTGGGTATTTAATCAAAGTCCTAGTTTGTTGGAGTTTTGACAATGCACCAAGTGGATCCTTGTATTCAGAAGGCCAAACTGTGTACACATCATTCACGTTAACTGAGTGCATTGCATCTCCCTAATGGTTCTCTCCACAATGTTGTGTTCACTATGAAGTGAAGTGAAGCCAGTGTTACCATCTATGCATCTGGGATGCAAATGAAAATTTTGAATTACTCTGCTCGATATCCCATCCATTAGGATTGTCTCCCTCAAGCTTGGAAATTCAATTTGAACATATGAATTTGGACCATAGGGCTGCCAATGATTAGCAGAGAGTCATGCGGCTAACTACTATCTTGGGGTGTAGGATTACCTTCGATACCTCCTTTTGAGATCATAGGACCTGTCCATGGTAATTAATATTTCTTGTTTAAAAAAAGGTGATTAACTTTTCTCCTGAGCTCTTCAACTCTACTTCCATCACCACTCTAGTTCACCTACCATCAAGCTAAGAACTCTCTAATATGAATTGACAAGACCCTGCGCTGTAGCAATTGTTATGATCTTTAAACTCTAGTTATTTTTCTTATCATCCCATAAGCCATATGACATCTACAATTTATAATAAACCATTCTAACCCAAATCTTCATCCAAACCTAACCATTCTAGTAAAGCAACGCAAAATAAAATACCAAATTTGGGTAATTACCCTGATACTGAGTAGACAGTTGTGAACACTGAAAAGTGTACATTCTACAAAATTTCGTTTCTTGAATTGGATGATGAAGAATGAATCTATCCATGACACATCTTACCATAAGCTCCTCTCGCATGATCATTTCAACATCTTGCCCATGCTAACTGAGGCCACGGGCATGATCATTGACAAGTCTTTCACTTGTTGCTTCAAAACGAATCCTCTAGAACCTTGGAACTGGAACATGCGTTTGTTTCCTCTTTGGTGCCAAGGAGTGGTATTTAAATAGGGGATTCTTTTTCCAATAAGGCTGTCGATTGCACACGGCTCTGATCAGCTGAGGTCCTGACATCTCTTTAATGGTTCTCTCCATCCACTTATACCACGACAATGTGTCCACTATGAATTGCATTGAAGCAAATATTACCATCTACTCATCTGGGATGTGATTGAACCAGTGTTCGAAATATCGGTATCGCATTGCGTATCGTACCCTTGGGATATGGATACGTATCAGTTATCACATGGGATATATCGGTTGTATCACGTAATGTATCATTGTTGTTGGAAACATTGGGAAACATTGGGAAATTGGTCGAATTTTTCAATGAAACTTCAGTGATTGTTAAAAAAAGACATCAATACACACTTATAAATCAAAACATTACAAAAAACAAGTGCATATAATAGGTTTTCTTTGTATGGGGTACAAATCTATGCGTTGTCTAACTGAATTGATGCAAGCATATTCAAAGTCTATTCATATAATTTATAAATGTACGAAGAAGTGTGGGAACACAAGAAATACATTCAAAAGCAAAAGAAGAATCACTAGATCAGGTTAGATACATGTTTAATTTTATGTTTGGACACATATTGCAACCGATTTGCGAGAAATTGATTTTTTTTTGTTTCAATTTTCCGCAACCCAGCCCATCTCCTCCAAATCTCGAAATTGAAGCTCCCAATCCATGATTTTTTATGCAAAACATGAAAAATCATGGATTTGTAACAATTTGACACTGATTTAACATGATTTACAGAAGAAAATTAAAGGGTCGAAAATTGAAAATGCTCACCGGATCAAACGTGTGGGATATATCGCACTACTTGTGCATTTCATATTACACAGGTGGGATACAAGAAATATCGTGGGACATATCGGCTGATATCGTCGATATTTAAAACACTGGATTCAACCAGTGTACTGAGTATCGGCGATATTATCAGTATCGCCAAGTCAGCGATACTGATAACACTGAAAGTAGGAATTCTTTCAGGAATCGATGATACCTCAGCCATATAAACAAGTGTCATTACAACTGATCTGCTAGTGATATGTATACTTTCTCTGCCTCCGTTCTGTAGAACTGATTTGCTTCAATATGTAATTTATTTTCATGTTTTCTATGTTTGCAACTTTGGCGTGCAGAGATCATCTTGGAACGTATGCTAAAGATTACACGGCACAATTTATGTTCGGTTACTGTTCCACTTACATCTTTATGCAGACATTTATGATACCTGGCACCATATTCATGTCATTGCTAGCTGGAGCTCTCTTTGGTGTTATAAGAGGCCTTTTCCTGGTTATTTTCACTGCCACTGCTGGGGCATCATCTTGTTATTTCTTGTCTAAGTTAATTGGCAGGCCCTTGGTTTCCTGGCTGTGGCCTGAAAAGTTGAAAATTTTCCAGGCAGAGGTATTCTTCTGTTTTTCTTCAATACTAACAAACATATTCTTATTGATTTTGTTATTGGTTGTTGTATGACTTTTAGTTTTCATACTTCCACTCACTCAAAATTTGTTGACTACCTGAACAGATTGCAAAGCGCAGAGAAAAGCTGCTGAATTATATGCTTTTTCTGAGGATAACTCCAACTTTGCCTAACACATTTATTAATGTGGCATCTCCAATAGTTGATATACCTTTTCATGTCTTCTTCCTTGCAACACTGGTCGGTATTATTCCAGCATCTTACATCACTGTTAGAGTGAGTTTTTCTATCCATACCTTGTTTCCAACCACAATTAGTTTCTCTCTAATTCGTTTTCTTGTTGTAGAAACTTCTTGCATTTTATTGTTGTGATGGTTTTTTTTGCAGACTATTGGGAATGGTAAACATGGTATTGTGTAGTTGGGGTCATGTGTTTACGGTGTTAACGTAGTGGATGTGTGGATAAAGAGGAGATCGTTGTCTTCTTCTCAAGAGTAGCCCTTAAATCTACAAGGAGAGAAAAATCTCTAAAAACAAGATATAAAATTGATATTATTGATGAAAAAAGTGTTGCTTACAACATTGATGACCTTATATAAGCAAAAGAAACTTTAGACTCTAATTTGACTCGAAATAGTAAAAATCAATGTTTTAAATAGCGGTAGCATTCAGCCCTCTATAGCATGTAGCATATAGCGAAAGCTACACAGTACTTGTATTTTTTTAATTTAAAAATAGAAAAAAATATCATAAATAGTAAGAAAAAACTAAAGAATATATATATATATATATATATATGCCTAAAAGATGATTCATTTTTTCAAGTATAAGCAAGTTCAAACAAGTTATCAATTGTCAATTATCAAAAGCCAAACCACATATATAAACCAAATCAAATCATTATCACATCAAAAACTTTCTAATCTAACCACTTTAAATTGAAACCATGTCACAAGTACGAAAAGAAATTAAAATCCCATATATTGAGAGTATTAAGTACAAAATACAAAATACAATTGTCGTTTATTAAACAAAATGTAGCATACGCTACATATGCTACGCGTACACTGCATATGTTATGGCCCCTGCAACGTATGCTACAAGGGATTTACGCTATTTGCTAACGCTACATAGTGTCATAGCTAACGCTATAGACTCTATTCAAAACACTGGTAAAAATTACCCAAAATAGTAAAAGGACATCTAATCCTACCAAAACTCATAAACAACCATTAAATATCCAAAACAAGGACTCTAGACCACAACTGCTCTCTTAAAACCCTAAAAATAGCAAAGAAAACTTATTAAAAATAGTAAGTTTTAACATAAGACCCTAATTTGACCCCTAAAGTGATTGAATTTTGAGAAGCCATTTTGGGGGCAATCAACCTTGGGTGGTTGGCTAGGGCGTTGAGCTCATCGAGAGCTTTCCATTGGTATATCATACACATGATAACCATTTGCAAAGTTATGGCTGTCAGAAGCTATGGTGTGCACTAGACCTTGGATTGAATTTTCTGGCCTGATTTCTTTCAATCGTGGCCATCCATGTGATGTTCTTGGCTTTGTCCTACACTAAGCGCGAAATATATTGCTAGTTTTTTTAGTGTCCAAATTTACATGCTATAACTTCTTCATCATGTAACTTGAACTGTTCATGAGTTGGTTGCTCTAAGGCTGGTATTTATGGAAGCTTATGAAGGCCTGTGACTGACTGTTGTAGCATACAATGGCATTGCTTGATACATTAGCCTCTATGTTGCTGATAATAATAATAATAATAATAAAACTATGTTCCCGCTGGTTGTGGAGATGAACCTTGGGGGGTGTTTGATTTCTCAAATTACCGTGTAAATACAAGTAATAAACAATTATGGTTTCTAAACTCTATTTGGCAAGAGGTGAGTATTTCTTCCTTGAAAATCGATCCACAAAGAGCTGACTTAAATTTGTGGGCCCCACCATGATGTATGTAACTTATTCACACTGTCCATCCATTTCACCAGGACATTTTAGGGCATGGGCCAAAAACTGAGGCAGATCTGAAGTCCAAGTGGACCATGCCACTGGAAACAGTGGTCTTGCAGGCGTCCACCATTAAAACCTGTTTCCGTTCACAGGGCCCATGTTGATGTTTGTTTGTCATCTAAACTGTCCATAAGGTCACAGAGACAGGGATAAAGGGACAACACAAATATCAGCTTGATCCAAAGCTTATGGGGCCCACAACAAATTTTCAACAGTAAGCGTTCCATTCCCACTGTTTCCTGTGGTGTGGTCCACTTGAGCTTTGGATCTCCTTCATTTTTCCACTCGTGCGCTAAAATGAGCTGGCTGAAGGGATGCATGGTTTTGCGCACATTTACATGCAGTGCGCAGGTAAACCTGTCAAGCACGTGGAGCATATGATTGGTGAATCAGCTTGCCACTTTGAATATGAATTTCGTGAATCAGCTGGCCCACTTCAGAGATGAATATTTGCAAGAATCAATCACATGAGCACATTGTATGTAGACCATTGAGCATTTTTTAGAACCATCCATTCTTTTCATTATGAGTGGCCCACTTGATTTTTTAGTTTGGTTGTCCTCACATGGGGGTGGGCACCTGATTCACCCATGTCCCCTATGCTTGACCACTTGGCCTGTTTGCTGCATGTAAATGTGCATAGTTCTATAACTCGGTGACTCGACCTGACAAGATTTCGAGCTGAGTCACCACAGAACTTGCTGGTAAGCTTGACTAGGTCACGACTCAGCCAGACTTGTTTAGTCGACTTGCTTACTCTGTTGAGTCGACTTGCTTACTCTGTTGAGCCGACTCTCTTACTCTGTTGAGTTGACATGACTCGAACCAAGTTACTCACAAGGTAATCGCTTTTTAGCATAAAGAGTAGAGGTTGGAGTGTGAGATTGGAAAACAGAACCTTGGAGAGTCAATTGGCTCTACCAACTAGCCATGTGCTTCATCTATCCACTTCATCTCTGACTACTTATGTCAATTTTTGTATTTGTAACCTATCAAATAGCTATTATTACTTAAATATTCTTATTAATTTAATAATTATATATCAAGTCGAATCTTCGAGTTGACCTGATCCGGCTGGACATGGAGTCAATCAAGTTTTCAGGTTTTTGAACTATGTAATGTGTGGATGGGAAGGGAGCATGGGGGCTAACCAAACATTTGAATAATTGATCCATAAGTCCATTGATTAATATGCGAAATTATTTTCCAAGTATTTATCATGCATTAAGCACCCATTCTCTTGCTTCTGTAGGCTGGTCTGGCTTTGGGAGATCTGAAGTCAGTCAAGGATCTGTACGATTTCAAGACCCTAGCTATTCTGTTCCTGATCGGGTCTGTGTCCATATTTCCAACCATCCTCAAGAGGAAGCAGACGTATGAATGAAACTTATAGTGGAAAATCTGCACCTAACCTGTTGGTGAAACGATGGTTGGGTCACATGTACCAGAGCTGTATAAAATGGCTCTACAGCCACTTATCGTTTTCAGTTCGACCCAAGAAGATGCTAAAATGTAGTCCTTTTGGTGGTGGGATTCATGTCTGCTTATGGCATGCAGGTTGTTTCTTGTGTCAGTCATGATAAAACTACAAGTCGGTTATTATTTATGGAATCATCCCTTCTTCCAATTTGATGTTTCTATAGATATTTGGGAGAAATAGGAAGAAGCTTTGGAAGCAATGAGTTGGTTGGATGTATTTTTCTTGTTTAATATTTATTGAAGTGCTGTGTAAGCTAGATGCTTTTGTTCATTTATGCTTTTTTTTTTCTTTGTGCAATGAATGAGAATACACTTTGTTTAGGAATTCCTTGTAGTAACTCTTTTGGTAGAACCCATCACCGACAGGTTGGTCACCACGATCTGTGTTGACATTCCATCATCGTATAAGCATTATCCTAATTTGGTCAGCTACATGAATCCTGTTCTGCCAGTCCACTCTATCAAGGGCCATAACTTCGGTGAGACCATTGGTCATCACATCTTTTCATACCACCTCCACCCGCATCCTTTTAGGCCTTCCCTTACCCTTTTGAAGCCTTCAACTTGCACCCACTCGCTCCTAACTAGCGCAATTCTTGGTCTCCATTGCACATTTCCAAACCATCTTACTTTCCCTCGTCTTGTTACCTATTGATGTTACTCCTAAGTTCCCTCAAATGCATTCATTCCTAATTCTATCCTTCCTCATCTTTCCATTCATCCATGTCAACGTCCTCATTTCAGCTACACTCAATCCTATGAACATGTCCATTAACTGCCCAACATTTTGTACCATAAAGCATCACTAGTCTTATATCTATCAAACTTCTCAGTTTGAGTGGGACAAAACAATCACATGTAGAACTCCAAAGGCGCATCTCCATTTCTTCCACCTAGCTTGGATTCTATGGCAACATCATTCTCAGTCTCTCCACTCTCTTAAATAATCAATGGAGGATACCAAAAGTGGTCATTTTTGGAAAACTTCTTGGTCAGCAATCTTAACTAATTCCACTCCTATTGTTACTAAAATTGCACTCAAATACTCTGTTTTAGTTTAACTAATTTTAAAGCCTTTAGATTCTAAACCTCCTCTCTATAAATCTAACTTTGTGTTTACGCCCTCTTTCGTCCTGTCAGTCAAAACTTTGTCATCTGGAAACAACATACTCCATGGGATTCCTTCAAATGCCTCATTAAACTCATGTAGGACATTCTTGGATCTCTTTCTCCCTAACTTCCCACTTGTGCGGGAAATCCTTGCCAATGAAAATGGTAGGCCCCACCAGGAAGACACCTTGAAAATCAGTCTGATCCGCTCACTAGGTGGGCAGCAGCTGGCAGCTGCATTTCAACCCCAAATCAGTCCTTTTACTTATTTTTTAACTTGTTACTTTTCTTCTGCATCTCTCTCAATCACTCCCTCTCTCATCTCTCCACGTGATTGATGGTCCATATCAAAGGAGGCCCCACATCAAAGGTGGGGCCCACATGATGATGGCCCATATAATGGATGGTCCACAAGAAAGATCAGCCCTTGATGATAAATGGCCCTCATCCAAAGCAGGCCCGTAAAATAAACAACCATTTCAAAGTTGGGGCTACGCGATGGACGGTCCTCCTCAAAGGTGGGCTCCACATGATGGGTAGTGGACATTGAAGGTATACCAAGCCATGATGGATGGACAGCATCAAGGTGAGCCCTACAAAATAGATGGTTCACATCAAAAGGTCAGCCCCTGATTATGAATTTCCCACTTCCAATCAGTATCATCATTGTCCCTGATTATGAATTTCCCACTAGATGGACAGCTCTGCATGATGGATGACATGGAAGGGTTATCTTTCAATCAGTATCATCATTGTCCATCTAGTGGGACCGACTAGGGATCCAAATCAAGTCAAGATACACAGTAATCAGTTGAGACTAGCCATCTAATTAAACAGAGTGGCCTTCAAATCGAAAGTGGGAAAGAAGTTAATGTTCACCAGGAAACTTAAGATAGTGATGACTATGGTGTTCGGGTATGTATGATTTTGAATCATCGTCCATCCATAATGATGTCCACTAGTTGGACGGTTGAGATAGATGGATAATCCAGCCACAGTTAGTGCAGTCAGATGGCTCCACCATTATTCCGGTAGTTCTAGCTGTACCGTGTCATCTCCCTTTTAACAGGAATCCTCTAAACTAGGCGTCCCTCACAAGGATGAAGGGAAGGTACAAAAATCAGCTTGATCCAACTTAAAAAGATATTATTTTACATGGTTACAATACGTGTGGCCCATCCAAATATTTTATCAAGACTATCTTTTGGATGTAGGGAGTGGATTTTACAGATACAAAATGGTGGGCCCCACAGGGCATTTTAGGCCACCTTTTGATGATCGCCATATCATTCCTCAGTTTGAAATGATGGTTTGTTGGGAAGTGCCGAAACCCCATGGGAGACAAGCAAGCAAGTATGATGGTCCTTGTCTTAAAGCACATTTACAAATGGGTCAACAGTGGGTTGAAGGGCTGGTCCAAACCCTATTAATCAATTCCATATTTTGGCTCCAGACTAATATCTCCATCGGGTTAACCCTGGATATAGGACTCCATGTTCCAGCTCATCCCGTCTTGAGTCGAGTCACTCACCTGAATCAGCAGGTGACTCATCCGAGTCAAACTTGGGCTAGTATAAGAGGATCTAAACCTGAACCATTTGTCTAATGGGTTGAGTTTGGTTATAGGTTTGAGTCAAGTCTGGGTGCTGGAATTTTTGCACATGCAATGCCTTGTTCAGCATGAGAATGTGTTGGTAGATTTTTAGATTTATATATATATATATATATATATATATATATATATATATATATATATATATATATATATATATATATATATATATATATATATATATATATACTCCTTTTCAAGATATTATCAGGAAAATCTCACTAAAAAGAAAGTATTTATTATGTATTAATGAATAATTTAATAATTTAAAATATGGGTAAAAATGAATTAATTTGAACTTGCAAAAATTTATTTCAATTTTATTGAAATAATTCCACAATAAAATCGAAAATATTAGAAGTTGCTGAAAATTTGAAAATATCACAATATTCTCACTTTAATGATGAACTTTCAGTAAACATATCAAGATATTTTCACAATCTCGGCGATTTTTACAACAATGGTCCTGAGTGTGTGGGTTGCATCAAGGAATAGATCAAAGGTGCTCCCAAAGAACATGGTCTTATGTCTTATGCCATCTTAAATAAAAGTTGAGAACATAATAATAAAATCCAAGTATAATGGTCTTCAATGAATAAATCTGACAATGGATTAAAAAATATATTTCCATGAATAATGTATAATCAAAGCCTAAACATTGTGTAAATCAAGACATTCATACACGCCATCCTACCTCTAAATATATTTGAAACCTTTGAGGGTTGGCTCTTTAGCCCAGTGTGGATTGAGTCTAGGTGGGGCTCATTTTACGTTGGTCCGAATCAGACATTTAAAATTCAGGACGGTTGGGCCCCGTCGATTTCGAGAAGACTTGGGGAAAACCCATTTAGTAATCAGGTCAAAGACATGCTAATCGAGTCTTTCAGGTAATCCATCATCCGCAGAACTCGTCGTCGACCAGATATTTTACATTCTTTCCCTCATTAAATTCTAATCAAGATGGTTAATCAAGAACAAAATGATGGTTCAAGGATTCATAACATCCCAAAAAGCAAGGCAAGATTAGTCTGAAGAAATGAATCACAAATCTCAACACATCACTGATTACACTCCTAAAGCGTGTAGGAAACCTAACCTTGGCAAAGACTCGTTTAAAGATTACATGAGAAATGGAAGAAAGATCCCAAGAACAAATGGAAGAAAGATCCCAAGAACAGATTCATGTGCAGTCCATCGCATGATATTAGATCACCTTCGATTTGCAGGTGGGAAAGCTGGCCACCTTCCTTCCGCGCCCCAGCATCAGCCTACCAATTTTTCGACATCGGGGTCATTTGCTTGAATGATTAGAAAGTCCATTTAAACTCAAACTAATGGTGTGAAAAAAAAAAACCATCCCGAGGTAAGCTTGAATCCTACTATGTTATCAAGTGATGTAAACAACAGCTGGGTCAATGAACATTAGAAGATTTAGCCCTCATGTTCTTTCAGTCATTAAGTATTTCCCAGTTATACTATAAATAAATAAAGTGATTGCTTTCACTTCTGATTCGACAAGGGCGCATGGTCTGCAATTCTGAGGGCGTCACCCAAGTTGATGTTCAAGCTGTTTTTCATTGTTCTCCTCCCAACGCCACCATTGCCTTTCCTCATCATCGCAGCAAACTCACTGTAATCGATCTGCCCATCCTGAAAATGTACACCCAAATGATAAAATTCAGCAACGCTTGGGAAGGAATACATGCAGAACAGATGGAATTTCAGGGGGACAAGATAATTCACAACTGAAATCTTGTATGTCAATCCAGAATTCCAAAACTTTCAGTGGATGGAGCCTACTGCAAAAATCACTCTGATCAGAAGGTATGAACCATTCAATAGATGCAGTTTTATTACTACGACCCTTTTGTGTTAACCATCCATTTTAAGGCTAGGATCATCCAATCAGTGTAATATTTGGAGTATGCTCCATCCTAAATGGGGTCCACAATTTGGATGGTCTGGATTTTAAAATGGTGGAAATGTAGACCATAGTCTAGCAGTTCTTTCCAGACTGGAAGTGAAAACCCAAAGAGACAAAAATGTATACTATATTGAGAAAGATCTGCAACGGTAAATAAATTTGTGATTCCAGAAATAGTAGAGAGAGAGAGAGAGAGAGAGAGAGAGAGAGAGAGAGACGCACATTGTCTTGATCAATTTCTTTGATCATATCATCAAGGTGGACCTCGCTTAAACCAAACTCACGGCAGGCATGTTGAAGTTCATCAATTGTTATGTAACCACTGCCATCTTTGTCGAAAAAACAGAAAGCAGATACCAAATTCTCCTCTCTCTCCATCTTGTTCAAATGCACTGTAGCAGCAAGAAATTCGCCATAATCTATGGTGCCATTGTTGTCAATGTCAGCCTGTCCAATTCCAAACATAATCATATGACGTTTGGCTAGTTCACAAGTATCTAAGTGATCTTTAGAAGTTTAACAAAGAAATACAGAAATGCTCACTCGAGTGTTTGAACCAGTGTTTTAAATAGGGAATAACATGTAGTGTTTACCCCTCTGCAGTGTGAAGCGTAATCTGCTACTTTTATATTTTTAATCAAAATTTTAGGGAAAAAAAATAGGGCAAGGAGTAAATATAAAGATAAAACAGTAACGGAACGGATATAATACTGTTGTTCATATTACTTCACTAAAATCATTGAAAACATTAACTAATTTTTAGTGAAAATAGCCAAATGTAACAAAAGAAAATCATTAAAGACATTAATTGATCTTTACTTATTTAAGTGAAAAATAACATGTAGCGGACACTACAGAGCGTGCAGCATAGGTAATGTAGTGTATCACATAGCTTGTAGTGGAAGCTGCAAGTCACTTGCTATTTTCATGAGCAATGTAGCACAAAACTAGGCTATGTTACGTAGCATAAGCTATTTAAAACACTGGTTTGAACAAGCACTTGCATGTATTGCAATCAGTCTCATCAACAGAGCACTGGAGATGTTATAGGGTTGAGTTGGATTAAATCACGAAACTTCAGTGAAAAAATTAGAGATATTTCCTAGTAATCAAAACGAGGAAGTATCCCTTGAACTGCAGTTACATTTCTTTCAAATCGTACTTCAACATGAAATAACTGCAATTTGGAGCCCAAACCTTCGATATGAATGCTGAAGATGGAAAATTGCAATCTTGTTGTCTGTTCTCTGAGATTATTTTGCAGTTCAATTGGAAAATGCATCCAAACACACCTAATACTTTTTAGTTCCAAACAAGTGAGGAATTGTACAATAGTTGGTCCAAGGATGCGGATGACCAGGATCTTCTACCGATATGGGAGACTTTGGGACAAGGGCCATCCATAGTGGGACCAGCGGTTCAACACAGTCTGGCCAACTTGTACAAACTTGATACTATAGGATACTAGCATATCCTAGGTCCAAGGATCATATATTTACTCACAGTAAGTTGTGTCATATCTGTGCTGATATTTACTTACTGCATCCATAAGTGCCTTTATCTCAGATTCCATCATTTCAGAGCCCACTCTTCTCAATCCATCTTTCAGTTCATCAAATGTTATTGTCCCGCTGTTGTCCGTATCGATCATTTTGAACAACTCTTTCAGGCCACCTATTTCTTCCTCTGACAATCTTTCTGCTATGAACTGCAAAACAAATGACCTTTGTAAGAAAATCTAAAGCAGAACTTCAGAGATTCAGATGTTCCTTGAGCAGTTGATGTATTTGGACTTTGCAGAATGCTGTAGTGCACAAAGCAAAATACAAATGAACATCATAATGTTGGTATTCAATGAACTACCAGAATCTTATTTTGAGTCTAAACATTTCATTTTCCTCCTTCATTCTTGGTGGGACTAATCATTGTGCCTTGTCCCTTGCTAAGCAGGCTTGGCTTTGTCTTGGGACTTTGATCCCATTGATGTCATAGCTTCCTAAAATTTTGTGATCCACCAAACAGAAATGATGCCCGATATGGAGGTTTCCAAGTGACCAAAACGAGGGAGGGAGGGCTGCCATTTATTAAAAGAAAAGGAAAAAAAAAAAAAAAAAGAATAAGAAGAAAAAGAATGAAAAGAAGAAGAAAATCACTTTGATGGGCTATGCTCCTTCAAATTGCAATTGTGATTGTTTCAAGTTCAACTTGAAATGGACGGTTAACTGCAAACAGAGGGCTACTGCTTATTATGAATACTAGGAGACGTCATTATTTCTTGTCATTTCCTCTTAATTGTTAAAATGAATAATAATGATTCAGCATTCATATTATATTAGTATTCTCGATTAAACTCAATGTTCATAATTTATCTGATTTGTGCACAGCCAAACACAGCCTGAGGGTGCATTTGGATTCACTATCAAATTGAATTGCAATTTCAGTCCACCAAAGTGGAAATGATCAAATTTTGATTTGCAATTTATCATTCATATTGAGGGGTTTGGCACCAAATTGCACTTAACGGTGATTTCAAGTTGGACTCGAAAGGAATGTAACTCAAGGGAAGTTCCACATTATGAGAAACATCACTAATTTATATCATTCCCTCCAGATTAGATTGAACATTCGACAGTTCCAATTCAATTCAATAGCACATCCAAACACACCTTAATGGTCAAAAGAATGTATTGCCAAATCACAGTTGGCAGCCAACAAGGGACGCTTGCATTTGGGGAGGCATGGAAATGGAACCCAAACTAAGCAGTCTTTTGTTATCATGCTTTCTATTGCTCCAAATCAGACATCAGATATGTACAACATCCTGAATATCCAAGTTATTCCGTATCGGTAACGGTGGCTGTAAAACGGTCACCACCATTACCGATACAGGTATCGGCTGTAACAGCTGATATGGGGGTGTAATGACTGTTACGACCATCGTAACGGTTGAAAATTTTCTTTTGCCCGAAAAATTATGAAAAAATATTTAGAAAATCAAGAATAATGTAAATATTCCAAATATGTATTCATTTTTTTGTTTTGAACATGTTTATGGTAGTGTAACGGTCCAATCTTTGGTGAGAGTGTTGTATCGGGCTGTCTAGTGAATTTGTGAACATGATTATATGTATCTAATGTTTACACATCACAATAAAGCATTAAAATTAGAAATAAGAAAAATTGCATTAATACAACTTTTTCAATTTTTTGAAAAAAAAGAAAAAAGAAAAAAAGACCATCAGAGCTTCTATTTGTTCAAATCACTTCAATCTACGATTTTAATATTAAAAACGACAGTAAGTGTAGTAAGTGTTGTCGAAATCTATTATAAAATGATCTAGGAGAGTTTTTGGAATGAGAAAAGTTTTTAAAAAAAAAAAGAAAAAAGGGGGGGGGGAGTGGCCGTTTTTCGACTGTTACGGGGGTAACGGTCGTTATGCCCCGTAACGGCCTTTACGGCCGCCATAACGGCCGATACGGTCCCAAAAAATCAACTATCCCGTTTCACCCCCGTATCGTGTAACGGTCATGGCCGTTACCTATACGTATCGACCTTTATGGGCATATCGTAATGAATGTGGAACACCTTGTGAATATCTTACTAGCAATTTGCACAAGCCTGCAGTAGCAATCTTAAAAATATCCAGCCCGCTTTGAGTTGGATTTGGGCTGAAGGCCTACAGTGTGAAGCTTGGGCATGAGTTTTAAGGCCCAATCACTTAGCCAGGATTTGGTTTGCATATGCATAGAGGCCCACTTGAATGATAGCCTGGTCTGGTCCACTTAGATAACTCAGTTAGAATGGGTACTTGGCTAGTTGGTCAGGCTGCGCTTGTACCTAGATGCTTATCTAGTGGAACAGGCCTGGGATTGGGTATCTAGAACATGGATCAGGCTTGGGTAAGCCTCAGCCCAGACCAGCCTAGCCTGTCACAGCTCAACCCCATTTGCACCCTGACTTGGAAACCTGGAACTTCCAAAAGTAGCCTGAGGTTGCAAGATTTTACAGCAGAAGCATGGCAAAAATCTTTGAACAGGACCCCAATCGCAACATAACTTGACTTTGGTTGGAATGATGCAGTGATCTTTCAGAACACATCATCAAAAGCTTACCCGCAAAGCCATCTTTTTAAGTTTGTTCATTGCAGAGAACTGCTTTAGGCGTGATAAAACTGCAGAATCCAGAGGTCTATCAGGAGCAACTCTATCATCTACGATCCAAGGGTGACCTGGTAAAAAAAACCCACATCATCGTCAGTGAGAAATTCATGAGAAATGATCATGATGGTGCAAGGATGGCACCTTGCTCCTTCAAAACAAGTCTAAAATTTATGCCTGGATTTACATTGGGATAAGGCTTAGATGACGATGGTGATGGTGATGATTTATATTGAAAAAAAAAATCACTCACAAAGAACCTCATGAGCAGTCAATCTCTTCTTCGGGTCCCTATTCAGCATCTTCTTTATCAGATCTTTTGCACTTTCGGAAATGCAAGGCCAGGGATCAGATTCAAAATCTAATCGGCCTTTTAAAATCTCTCTAAAGATCCCTGCTTCAGTTTCTGGAGATAAAAGGCACAAATGCAACACTAGTAAAATATATAGAATGGGTAATAATGAAGAGGTAGGCTCGATAACAAAAAAGATGTGTTTTTCTTTTCAACCCAGCGGTTGTCAAGTTGGGCCCACCTTCCAATCGCATAGGTTGTTGATTGGTGAGACCCATCATGGATGGGCCATGCCCCAATATCACACTTTTCAGATTATCCAGGTCATCTGATGGAAATGGACAATTATGATCAATAGTCTGCATCTCAATTGAACAGTTTGAATCATCTGATGGGGCAGGTTTTTAAGGGATCCTCCATACAAAAAAGTGGGGCCCCATAAAAATTAATTGGATCACCAAAAAGTAGTCTGTACATCTACAGTATGTACACTTGGCCAAACAATCTAATATTTCACAAAAATAAATAAATAAATAATGGTTAGTATCTTTTATGGATGATTTAAGGGTTAATAATAACACTCTCTTTGGGCATTTGAATTTATTAAATACCAACCATTAATTCCAATACAGTTATGTTATCAGTTTGTCAACAGACCTGCCCAAAACGGTGGAACGCCGCTTAATAGGATATACAAGATAACTCCAGCACTCCAAACATCAGCTTCGGGACCATAATGCTTTTGTAGTACCTCAGGTGCAACGTAGTAGGGACTACCAACTACATCACAAAACATGTCCCCTGAAAGAACACAAACAGTTCAGCTCTGAAAGAAACAGCACACAAAAGGAACACACTCTCACTGATGTTATCTGCAAATATCCGATCTTCTGTTTTTTTTTTCCTTTTTTCTTTTTTTTTTTTTTCTTTTTTTTTTGAAGGATGCAAATATCCAATCATGTAACTGCAAAAAATTAAGGGCTTGCTACCCAAGGAAATTAAAGATATTTAAATCCAGGAATGGAAGTCCAAATTCTAATGTGTCAAGTGTTCGAGGTTTACCAGCCACATGCGCTTCTACACATATACACATGCCAAAATGGCATGTATGACATCCCAGCCAGAATCAGGTGGGTTAGACAAAACTAACGCCTTTCAACTACTATATAAGTTACAGATGCATGGGAACATGGACAGCCTAGAACTTGCTAGTTTTGTTTACACCATGACTATATCTGTACACGAGTGGCCTATACTCAAAAGTTTCAGCAGAGCCATCTCCACGGTGGGTCCCACATGATACATGAATTTCTATACTAGTCCTACAAACAAACCAAGTTGGCACGTGTATCTTGGCATGGAGGTGCACATGGGACTGGTAAATCTCTCATAAATTCATAAAAGAGAGATACAAGGTGACCAGAATTAAATCAATCTACATAATGAACCAAGCTTTGCTGAGGAAATAGTTTTTTTTTTAGGTAACTGTTTATTTATGAAACAGACATGCCGCAAAAAATTACAATGCTCCCCAATCCTGTCCAGCTAAGCTACATCAGTGTCATTTAACGGACACCATGCCCACTCAATTACATTGAATTTAACCTATAAAATAGCCCCCCTTGGCTTTCCAAACACACCATGGAAACACCTGTCATTCTTCTCCCCTCAAATTGCCCATTACCCAGCTAGCAATGCCATCCTCCACACTCCTCTACCCTTCTTACCGTTACCCCCTTCATGCCATTACCTAAAAAAAACCCTTCAAGTGTCCTTGGCAACACCCATGACACTCCGAAGATCCCAAAGAACCTTTCCCACACCTCCCTTGCAAATGGACAATGCATGAAGAGAAATGTGGCCATCTCCTCACTTCACCAAGATAATCGGCAAGCATTGATGATGTATAAACTCCTCTTCCTCAGGTTGTCAGTCATCAGCACCCTGTTTGAGCCCACTAACCAAGCGAAGGCCACACCTTCGAAGGAGCACCGTAGAACCAGAGAAATGAGGTATGCACTCTGCCGGTATCATGAGAAGCACCGGTTAGCATTTTGTAGAGATATTTCACCAAGACTTTACCCGACTTGTCCTCCCTCCAACGCAAGGTGTTGGCCTTCGCCGGCAGTGTCACCCATCATAATTGTTTCAATAGGGCCATGAGTTCCTCAAATTCGTCTTACAGGTTTCTTCGACACAGAGGTGTCCAAGCTCACTAACCCCTTAGGATGAGAAGTACCAAGCTACTGTGATGTCTAGATCCATGGTAACTTAGGCTAGTCTAAGGTATATATCTTGCAATCTCTGGCCTTCCAGCCACATGTCCTTCTAGAATATTGTTCTCCATCCATCCCCCACCCTGAAACTCACCTCCCCCTCAATTTTATCCCCCAAACTCATAACTGCCTTCCACACCCCCATTGCTTTATATAAGGATGCTCTCTTGAGCCACCATCCTTACCTCTCTACCCCATACTTTCTAACAACAACCTCCTTTCGTAAACTTCCCTCCTCGAAAGCAAATTTCCAAACCCATTTCCCCAAAAGAGCCACGTTCATTATTTCCAAGCTTCTTATCCCATCCCTACCCACCCCCTCTTTTGGCCTGCATACATCTTCCCACTTCACAAGATGAATTTTATTTTCTCCTCCAACCCCTGCCATAGAAAGTCCCTTCTAAGCTTTTCCAATTTCTTTAACACTCCCTTTGAGCATTTGAAGATAGACATAAAATATAATGGGAGATTGTTAGAAAGGGCTGAGTAAATGGCTTTAGCAGTTGCAGAATGAGAATAATAATCTGCACAGAAGGTAGCTTTTTCAAATATGGTTCAGGTGGATTGGGGTAGCCATTCGTCCATGTTCGGATGGAAGGTCTTCTTGATAGCAGAAGATTAAGCAAAAAAAAAAAAAAAAAAACTTGGTAATTCTTTCTATCTTTCTTTTTGTTTTTTAAATGGTAGCAGAACATTTAAGAAAACTAAAGAACGTTAACAAAAGCTTCATCAAAAGCTAACAAAGAGAGGCCCAACCAGGCAAGGCAAGAAGAGGGGTGGTGAGAAGCCAACCCTTAAAACTGCCAACCACCCAATTACAACACCAAAACCCAATTTCCTAAGAAATCTTCCCTATTCAGAGATTAAGACCCACTGCCCTAAAAGAATACAATGCCCTTGACCCTCAGAAGAACCACCACACTAGATTCAATTTTATTATTGAAGGTGCAGCTATTCCATAAAGACCAACAACACCACCATAAAAGAAAGGTCCCAAAGGATATTTTCCTTTTTGCAATCAATCCCCACTTTCCAAGCGAGAATAAGATCTCTCGCCAATCCAGGCATCAACCAACACATTCCAAATAGGTTAGGATTTCACTCCAAATTTCCTCACAAATTCATAGTGGATAAAAAGATCATTGACTGATTCAGTATCCTTGAGGCATAAGAGATGCATATGGTCATGATCATAATCTTTCTTTTTTTCAAAGAATCCTGTTCTTAGCCACTAGTCATCTAAAAGAAATCACAATATTGTTGGGGTAAGGATAAGGAGGTTAACTTTCAAAGCAAATTATCTACTAGCTGAAGAAGAGGAAAAGTCCCCTGCTTGATTTGCAAGAGTGAGAAAATCAGCCATCTCCTCATCCCTTGGATTTCTGTGAAATCAAGGAGAGGAAAAAAACACCGAGAACAACCTTCCAAATCAAGATGCATCGCATATTCACAAGAAATGATCCTTCAGAAACTGTTTCATTTTGAACCAAATCTATAAAGCCACTTTCTTAACATCTCATGATTCATAGCTTTGAGGCCTTTGATCCCCATACCCCCTTTTGCTGAGCAAAGAAACTTCGGACCATGTCACTAGGTGGAATTTGTTGGTTCTCTTCTCTATCACGTCAAAGAAAATCTCTTTGAACCTTCTCAATATGTTTAATAACCCCAATCAGCCAATTGTAGGAGACACGAGATTAATGAGCAGGTTTTAAAGGGCAGCTTTAATAAGGTTAAGCAACCTCCCAAAGATAAGCATCAACGTTTCCAAGCCGGAAGTTTATGTTTCACTCTTTCCACCACCACATCCAATAGTTGCTTCGCAGGTTTCTCAATACATAGCAGTAGGCCAGGATATGAAGACAGTTACTTTCCCATCTTCCATCTAAAAGCATTGGCCATTGCGTCACTAGGGTGAATTTGTTGTTCTATTCTCGATCACATCAAAGAAAATCTCTTTGAAGCTTTTCGATATGTTTAATAACCCCAATCGGCCAATTGTAGAGAGACATGAAATAGGGCAGGTTTGAAAGGACAACCTTAATAAGGTTAAGCAGCCTCCCAAACAAGGTGTACCATTGCAGTAACGATGGCGTAACGGTGCCCACCATTACCAATACAATTATAGGCTGTATCGGCCGTTACAGCCCCGTAACGGCCAATACCCTATAACGGTAAACAATATATATATATATATATATATATATATATATATATATAATTCTCAAAAAAATCAAAAAGATAAAAATCCGTTAAATCCAGAAATTTCTAAATATTCCAAATATGCATTCATTTATAATTTTGAATGTGTTTATAGTGGTATAACGGTCCATTCTTTGGTGAGAAAGTTGTATCGGGCGGTTTGATGAATTTATGAACTTGATAGCCTGGAATTAACTGCAAAACTCATAAATTTAATTTTGCAACTATCTAATACTAATGATAGATATATTAAAATGAATTTAATATCAAAATATCTCACATGTATAGGTGTTTGCTAACTTTTAAAAATTGACCGAAAATAGTCTGAAAATTTAAAAAAAAAAAAAATACAAAAAAAAATTAAAAAAATCAGTTGCGTAATCTATAAAATGCACATTCATATGTTCTAATTTGAATAATGCATCATATTGAACCACAACCAAGGCATTCCGTATTGGTAACGGCGGTCATAACTGTCACCACCATTACCGATACGGGGGCGTAATGACCGTTACGACCTCCATAATGGTTGAAAATTTTCTTTTGCCATAGAAAATCTAGAATAATGTCAATATTCCAGATATATATTCATTTTTTGTTTTGAACATGTTTATGGTGGTGTAATGGTCCACTCTTTGGTGAGAGCGTTGTATCGGGTTGTCTAGTGAATTTGTGAACATGATTATGTCTCTAATGTTTACACATCACAATCAAGCACTAGAACTAGAAATTATTTTTTTTTTTTAAAAAGGCAAAAAATACTGCTTTTTCATTTTATTTTATTTTTAAATGGCCCTTGGAGCTTCTATTCACTCAAATCACTTCAATCTACGGTTTTAATATTAAAAACTATAGTAAAAGTGGTCGAAATCTGTTATAAAATGACCTAGGGGAGTTTTTGGAATGAGAAATGTGAAAATATAAGAAGAAAATTTGATTTAAATAGAAAAAAAATGTGGTCTTTTTTCGACTATTACGGGAGTAACAATCGTTATGCCCCGTAACGGCCTTTACGGCCATCGTAACGGCTGATACGGTCCTAAAAAACCAACTACCCCATTTCACCCTCATATCGTGTAACAGTCATGGCCGTTACCTATACGTATCGGCCTTTACGGGCGTATCGTAACGGATATGGAACACCTTGACCATAACAGAGATAAAATATATATATATATATATATTTTTAAAATGTATAAATACCTATTTTTGAAGATTTTCAGAAAAATGACACACGGAGTTTTGATTTAACAAAATCATTGAAATAACTTGTTTTGATCCTCGAATTCAAGTTAAGAGTGGTCGGAATTTGCAGTAGAATAGTTTAGGAAAGAATTTGAAAGAAAAAGTGCCAAATTTGAGAAAAATCGCAACTTAAAAAGATTTTTTTTTTTTTTTTTTTTTTAAAAAAAACTATCTGTTTATGACCGTTACGGGGCAGTAACGGCCGTTTCGGCCCCCATAACAGCCGATCCAAGCCAAAAACCAGGAGGTCACCGTTTCGAGTTTCAACCCTCATATCGCGTAACGGACTCAACCGTTACCGTTACGTATCAGCCATACATAACTGATTTGGTACACCTTGCTCCCAAAAATAATTATCAACATTTCCAAGCCAAAAGTTTACATTCCACTCTTTTCATCCCTGTATCCCATAGCCGCTTCCTAGGTTTTCCAATACACAACAGCAAGCTAAGATATGAAGATGGTAATTTCTCCATCTTCCATCTGAAAGGATTGGCCATAGCCCTTTAGTTGATCCACCCCCTTCCTAATTCCAAACATTTCATTTTTTGATAAATTAATTCTTTGACCAAAGATGACTTTTAAAAAGCTGACCAGCTTTTTCGAGCTGGATACCTAAACAATCTTGGCTTCACAAAGTAAGATGGTATCATCAACATATCGAAGGTGTGCCGGCAAATCATATCCAACTTTGGAACTGCTGAATAATCCACATTTTCAATCAATTTGCTGGGAGCTTCTAGGATCACCACAAATAGTACAAGAAAGGGGATCTCCTTGACAAACACCTCCAGACCCTTAAAAGAAACCTTTGGGAAAATTATTAGCAATTGATGGGGACATCTAGCGCACATGCAAGCCCCCTGCACACGTAAGTAAGGAGGAGGGCCCCACCATCCATCTAGATCGATGACGACGTCCAGGGAGGGCCTCCTAGTTAGAGGGGTGCGTTTTGATTCGTTGGAGTGGACTCGATAGTCGTGTGAATCCCACCATGGGTTCTCATAATCATAGCCCACTATTCCAATTAATTTAGTAATTTAGGTTTTGTTTATTATTGTTATTAGGAGTATCATGGATGGTTTAGATTGCTTTAATTAGTTGTTATTTTTTATTACTTCGTCGCCAAGTAATAGGTTATGCACATGGCGCAAGTTTTGGGTAAATGGTTTTATTATAAATAGGCACCCCTTGTAGTCTTTTTTATTCATTGAAGATTAATAATAATAAAAATTTCTGCGTTTTTCTACTCCTCTAAGATTCTGAGTTATGGTAATCCAATTAGGTGCGAAACCCTCCCTTCCTTGAAGGGCTGACCACCGTGGTGTGAAGCCACATTTATCCCGATTCGCCCCCATCTTCTACTATCCATTCTTCTCATCTCTTACAATCATCTACGCCTCAAATCCGTCATTTATTGCAGCAATTCTCCACTTTACAGCAGAATTCTAGAATCTACCCCTGCAAGAGGGCTGAAACTACGGCGAAGCATCACACACAGACCGCACATCCGATCGAGCCGAAACTCGGGGGTTTTGGAGCCCACCCCTGGCCGACCAGACTCAAGGAGTCGGTTTCCAGACCCGGGGCCCCCTCGCACGTGCGGCCAAGCCCCTGCACATGTACGTCAGGTCTGGCCCGCTGTCCGCGTGCAAGGACTGTCGACAGGTTCCGTTTTCTCACCTCTTTCATCCCTTTCGTACTTACCTTCCATAGCCCTAACCCTAGATTACATTAATTCCAATTTATTTGCCCCTTTTCCCTAACCCTAGGGTTCTCTGGATTGAAACCTGTGAATCCTTTGGATTGAGAATATATTTTTGTGCATGTGTGGATGACTATACTTCCCTTTGAGTATTGTTTGGTCCATAATTTTTAATAATCCAGCCTTAACATGTGTAGGCCTGGACACGCATAGATTCCCCTTGCTTGAATGATTGAACTTTCGTGTGTGGGACATGGAACTTTTATGTGATTGTTTCTGAATTAGTATGATGTAAAGCCTAAGATCTTGCATATCATAGTTAATTTTCATGTCATGCATCAGCAATACTTGAATAGCTTGTTGATGTCAAGCATTCAGCCAACCACTGCCTCCACCTGATAGCGAAACCCATTCTTCGTAGCATGTAAAGCAAGAGGTCCCAGTTGGCCTAGTTGTACTCCTTTTCTGAATCCAGCTCACAATGAGCCCAAGATCCTACACTCCTTTTTTTGGGACTAATCCAATGAAAGTAACCCACATATCTTTCGAAAGCCTGCTTCTTGAATGAAATTTTGAAATAACTTCCACTAAGTCACCTCTCACCTCCTCCCAAAACACCCAAAAGAAAGCAATTCGGAAGACATCAGGCACAAGATCTTTTTACCTAATTACCCGCTTGACCTCCTGCTCCCTAATTGGGTGTTCTAGCCAGTTCACTTCTTCCTCACCAATCTGGTTGGATAAGTTGTCTAGAGATGTTGGGCTCCATTCATTCTTGGATAAATGCTTGGAATATAAGTTTACAACTTTCGAACCTATCACATTTTTTCCTACCACCCTTCCGTCGACCAAATACTTTGGATTCTATTTTCTCTTCTCATCACATGCACTATCAAACTTTATGTTCTTATCACCCTTCTTGAGCCAGACAACTCAATCTTTGAAGCCATTTAATTTTCCTCCCGGACATTTCTTTCATAATCTAATTCCAAGGAATCTCTTCCAATTTGTTCATCCACTGACAAAATTCCAATCTCCGCTTCTTGCTCAAATTTTATAATATCTTAGAGAATATCATCTTTACCCTTAAATGCTCTCTTCCATTCTTTTATGAAAATTTTAACCCTTTTCAACTTTAGCATTAGCTCATGAGCAGCCCTCCATTCCAATAAGATAGATCCCCACCATACCTTAATTTCTATCGGCGAAATCCTCATCAAGCCGCATTAGTTTGAAACGGAAGGGTGACAACGCCTGAGATTCCTCAAATGTTTCAAATAAAACCAAGCAATGGTCCGAAAGAAGGTCTTGGTATGTCATGATGGGATACATCTAGAAAGGGATATCCCCAATCCGTAGAGATCAAAAATCTATCAAGCAGGGACATAGGTGGGTCAACTTAGTTATTTGACCACGTGAAGTGACAACCTCCCATCAAGAGATCTGTCATTAGTGAAACTCAACCCGATCAGAAATTTTACCCATGTCAGGAGAAACTCCGTCACCATTCCTCATTTCATAGGAAAATTGCACCACATTTAAGTTACCGCCCACACACCAAGGCTCATTTGACTTTAGTTTAACCATGTTTATCTCCAAAATGCAGCCCTTTGGCTCTGATCGCATGACCCATACGTAAGACCCATTTGGAATTGCCAAACAATCTAAAGCAAAACTAACATAGAAAATCAACTGAAAGAGCATTTACCTTTTGGAACAACTCTGTTTCCAGACAACTACAATACCCCATTAAGCACCCTTAGAATCCAAAACAGCCCATTCCAACTTGTTTCCCTTGGACCATGAGAACTAAGCATCTTGCTGATGAGTCTTGGTTTCCTAGAATCCCACAATGCGGATGGTGTGGACCTTCGCTTGACATACCTCTTTAATTTGCATCCTTTTATTTAGATACACCAACCCACTAAAATTCCAAGTCATCGTCTCCATTTGAAAACCAATGGAGAGCCCTATACCCAAACAACTAATAGACCTGGAATCGACCCATCGGGACTATACCACCACCGCCTTTCTTGTAATTAATTAAGGAATAAAGGCTTGGAAGTTCTCGCATTCCTTTCTAGTTTTCCCATGTTTGTTTGGAATGGAATTTTGAAGCAAACTCCTTGGCTAAGGAGGGGGTCCTTAGACCCTTGCTCCTTGTAGGACAACTCCCTCCCCTTGGTGTAATTTCTCTTGCTTCTTTTTAATAAATTTGTCTTATTTATCATATGAGAAAATCAAATAAAAAGCCCATAATATTACAATATTTTATACCTTCTGGATTATGGCCCACTGAGCTTCCAATCCACAATTTCTCACCCAAATGGGAGACTCAACCCACAAGAAATGAAGAAGAGGTGCCAAAGTATTTAAGCACAATTACGCTAATGAGCAATGACCAATCCTTGCCATATTAGTACCCTTGAGAATTTGTTTATGAGGATTCATTGGATGCATCCTTGTTCTACCACACGTCGATACCTACACTTTAGCAAATAATTTTATCTCGAGAACTTGTTTTGTAGCATTGCTTTAAAATTTTTGGCCCTTACCAAAGACACGGGATGGATAAAATAGTTACGAATAGTTTTCAAGCTTATGATTTGTCCAAGAGGTGGTCCATTATTTATGGGACCAGATCAATCTTTGTCCGGTGTTCGATCAATTGTTTGTAGGCTAAATACTAAATGATTGACACACGATAGATCATAACATTGTTAGTAACTTCTGGAATTCCATTGTTTGGACCAAGGATTCTTCTGGAAAGTGCATGGCTCATCCTTTTTCTCTACTACTAAGACCCGCTCAGCTAATCGATATCACTGCCTTCCCTTTCTTCATTTGGAAGTTTGGAACCTCCCCAACATCGCGGCCTTCGCTTAGCTCCTAGCAAAAGGCAAAACTCTCACTATGCAAAAGCACAAAACAGTTCTGCCAAATATATGCTCACATAGCAAGCAGGATGCTAAAATCATTGCCCACTTGTTCATTCATTGTCCCTTTGCAATGGAAATTTGGTTTTCCACCCTTTTCCATTCAAATATTATGTGGGTAATGCCCACCACAATGCATGATATGTTGTTTGCCTAGCATGGTGTGCGGGGCATAAGTTTTCAACTAGCTCGGCGGCACCTTACTATTTTGGCCATTCTCTAGGCAACCTGGCATGGTATGCGTAGGTCTCTGTGTTGATTCTTCAGGATGATGAGGAATGGTCTTCTAGCCTCTCGGTATCTAATCAGGTGGTCTTAGCTCTCTAATGGTTTCTTTTCAGGGCAGTGCCCTAGTTTCGAGATCTATAGTTTTTAGGTGTCTTGTCTTTTCTTTTCTTTCGTCTTGTTTTTCTGTTTTTTCTTTTTATTTTTGTTTCCATTTGGCTTCTAATAAATTGCAATCTCAAAAAAATAATTATTATTATTATTTATTTTTTTAAATCGTCAGTAACTTGGGTGGTATTGGCCAAGGCTCCTCTTTTTTTTTTTCATGTAGTCCTAGGTAAAATATGCCGCAAGCATTCCTTCAAGAAGAAGCTATTCTTAGAAACTTGTGACATTTCTTTTTGAAAGGTAACAATCTTTTATTAAAGAATCCCATTGAGAAAGGAGCAGGAAACTACAACCCAAATAAGAAAGAAAATAGAAACTTGTGAATTGTGACATATCTAGCCAAGTGACCAAAATGTTGTTGAGAACTTCGGGCTAGGGGAAACATCAGACACACTCTTCATCAAGTGTACAATTCTCCAAAGTCCAAACTCATGCAACATTTCCTCTCTTTTTTTTCTTGAAAACTAATGGAATTTTTTGGGAATTAATAATATTTCCATATCACTACCAATACAGTGCTATATCAATTTGAAATGTCTTCTCCTAAAGCAACACACACTTAAAAACTATGATGCAAAATTTGAATTCAAAGATAGAAAATGTTATGGATACGATTTGAAATTAAAAACCATATTTAACATGCTGATAGTAAAGGAAGGATGCAAAGGTGGAGGGCAGAGTTGCTGCAGGAGGGAGATGAATATACGGCCTTCTTTCCCCCAATCACAAACCTAGAACAAAAGCTAACTTTAAAAAAACCGAAGACCGGTGATTACTGTACTTGGGCTTCAATAAACAAGTCATTTGTGGTTCCTTTCATTTGAATTTTATAAATAAAAATAAAAAATAAAAAATAAAAAATAATAATAATAACTATATAAGGAGTTAGCTAGCCTCCAATCAACAATCTTCAGTTCAATAGGGTTTCAGAAGATTGGCCAGTTTGCTTGGAAAAGAAATTCAATGAGGAAAAGATCAGAGGGGTTATCATGGCTCTTGAGAAGAACAAAGTGCCCAGCCGGGATGGTTTCTCTTTAGCTACCTTACAATAGTGTCGAAAGTGGTTAAACGGTACATCATTGAAACATTCAATGAATTTCATGAGAGGGGTAGGTTGAGCAACAACATGAATGCAATCTTTTTAGTGCTTATTTTGAAGAAAGGGGGTGAATTGGAGACCAAAAAAAAAAAAAAACTTCAGTCCATGTCTTGTGGGAGCACTTTTTCAATTTTTTTAAGGATTTTTTTTTTATGATGACAACAGGGTGTCCCCGCCCCCTTTTAAGGATTTGTCGGAAGTACTTATAAAATTATTGTAAAAAATCTAGCATGCTGAACCCAAAAATGGTATCAGTTAGCATATCTACCAGGCCCAAAAATTATATAATACAGGGTATATCCAACTGCATTGGATGATACAGGCCCATACCCACCGAAAATTTTTTACCAGAAAAATATTGAAAGCAAATCATCAAAAAAAGGGGGGAAATGTAAAAACACCAGATTTATCATTTTTTATTTAACGTTTTTAAAATGTATCCAATGGTGTATCATACCATTGTTTGATAAGAAGGCTGTCTGCCAGCTTGACTTACAAAAAGTCAACCAAATACACCCTAATCGAAAACAAAAGAGCATGATTTGATAGCTTAGGGCCCTTCATATTGAAATACAACAAAAAGAGGATGAGAAATGAAAAGGTGATGGTTTTACCCTTTTTAATTTTCCAAAAATAGTTCATTCTGCTTCAATTCATCAAATCTTACTCAAATTCGTCTCTTGAACTACAAAATAGGCCTAAATATAGAATTAAATGAGTTTCTAAGCTCTCTCCATGGTTGAAATGAAGAAATAAGTGGATAAAAAAACTAGGGAGAAGTTGGAAACATCTTTTGAAATGGGACCTTCATAGCTGTATCGGCCTCATATAGGCGCTGATCGGAGTCTTCTCAGTTAATGGTGGTGGAGATTCAAGAAAGAGCAAGATGTTCTGTAGAAGCTTGTAGGCACAGGAAGAGAATAGGTGATGAGACCTTGGGAAAAAGATGTCTAGTATGTGGAAGAATATTGTGAAGATACAGTTGGAATTTTTATTTTATTTTTTTTTTTAAAGTAAAGTGGGGAAAATCCTTAGAGAATGAACAATATTCAAGGTGAGATCAGGTGACAGGGAAAGCTTTTGGGAAGATACGTGAGTGGGGGATGAAGATCGTGCTCGTAAGTTTCCTACTCTTTACAGGGTGGCCACTTTGAAAGGATACTTGGTAACAGATTGCATGGAACCTAGGGTGGTAAGATTGTTGAAAACACGCCACTGGGGTGTGGAGGGTCAATTTTGATGGCTCAACTCTTAGAAAACCTTGTCCAAGTGGCATTAGGGGTGTCACTAAATATGAAAAGGATAGCTCCCACCTTCTTGGGCTGAAGCTTCATCCTTGAGGGAGGGTATTCACCTTCTTATTTTGAGGATTTCAGACCTCGTTATGGTGGAAAGTAATTCCAAGAATGTCATTGCTTGGGCAGGAATGATCTCTCCGAATTCCGATCCTTGGAAGCTGGTATATGTGTTCAATGAAATTAGTCTGTTGGCCTAACGAAAAATAATGTTTGTCAATGTTAGCGATGGGGCAAATAAATTGTTAGTTAGCTAAAGGGGGAGCGTGTTGCTCTTTCCTTTGTATAGGGAACTCTATCCCACTTCCACGATGTATCCCTCTCCTTCCATTGAATAAAATCTTTTACTGTCTCTCAAAGAAATACAAAGGATGCAAGTAAAAATGCTACAGAAATGCTTGGTTATCAACCATGAGTATACATAAGCTCCACATAAAGTATTTTTACCTTGCGTAGATATTCACATTGTATTTGCACCGTTCTATTGGCCTAATATGAGGATACCATACCTCAATATGAGGATACCATACCTCAAAACTCATCAAGAATGTCAATAGAGAAATAAAACAACATGCATGCATGCCAAAGTTTAATCTACTTAGCAAGAAACATCGAAGCAACTACACAAATCAATTACACCGGTCTACTAAAATTTGCATATGTGGATCATCATGCAAATACGGCTACAGCCCATGCAAACATCAGTTCTTGCATGTCCCCACTCACTATGACCACCTATGCATCCCTCAAGAAGCAATCATTGAAATAGGAGTGTTCTTTATATGAGCCTACTGTGCAATTCATGCACAAGGCTCATATACAAGACTCAATCCAATGAAGCCAACCAGTTATTGGATCCTATATTCTTTCTTTTTCTTTTATTAGTATAAACAAGTCATCATCATGATAAAAGAGGAAGCAATCAAAACACAGGAAAACCCCCATTAAAAGCATCACCAAAATGACCCCCCTTGAACTGCATATCGCTCCATTTCAGTCCCTAAATATCAAACCAATTTCTAAAAGAAGCATCGTTCAAAACTTCTAACCTGGATTGCCCACATGAAATTTCAATTTCACCATCCAATTCAATGAACACAAAAATGAACATTGAAAACCAAAATCATTCATCCATCGCTGAAAAGAAAAACAACCACAAAACGTGCGTGCAAGATCCCAGCCATTCATCCCACAGGCCTTGCCATGGATATGCCCTGGCCCAAAAATAGGATGGTCCAGTCATCCAGTGATGGAAACTTGTATGTTGAATTTGCATCACTAGTCCATCTCTTTTCATGCAAACATGGTCCACTCAGTGATTCGACCGACCCGACCTTTGGGCCCAGGCATGTAGATTAGGATCCCTCATGCAGCAGGGACGTGTGTAACGTCCAAGATGTTCATCAGGCAGGCAATCTCATACATGCCCTGGCCAAAAACACAAAATCAAGCCAGCCTTTCATCAGCTAACCTCCACATGTGCTGTGAATACAAACCACTGATAGAGACAATTTCTTTCTTGCACATATGGCCCAGCTGATGAGGGGAGCTGCCTGATCATATACGCAGTGTGGCCGACCCGACGGCCACACCCTCATCTGAGAGATAGCCAACAACCAACCTGGCTTGTAGAACACCGACAACCCGAAATCGGTAGCCTTGAGTGCCGCATCCTCCTCCTCGCTAATGAACAAGAAATTCTCTGGCTTGAGATCCCTATGCATCACACCAAGCGAGTGGCACCCTTCGACAACACTGACAATCGTCTTGATCAACTGGGCCGCCTTCCGCTCGCTGAAATGCCCCTTCGTCACAATCCTATCGAAGAGCTCCCCGCCAGCGCACAATTCCATGACTAGATGGACAAAGACAGAGTCCTCATAAGCCCCTTTGATCCTGACAACATTGGGGTGTTCGGAGAGATGGTGCATTATCTGGATCTCTCTCCAGACATCGTCATAATCCTCTTTGCAGATGAGTTTCCTCTTGGGGATGCTTTTGCAGGCGTAGGGATTGCCTGTGGATTTCTCAGTGCAGAGGTATGTGGTGCCAAACTGCCCTTGGCCTAGTTTCTTGCCAATGAGGTAGAGACTTCTGAGGTTTTGGGTTTGGTAGGGAAGGACTGAGATGGGTTTTGAGGGCTTTGGATTTAGAAATGAGGAAGAAGAAGATGGAGGAGATTGGGATTTCTTCATGGGTTTTTACCTCCTCTTTTCTACTTCTTGTTTTCTCTTTCTTTTCTTTTTTTCTTTCTTGCTTTTGGTGGTGGTGGGGGAGATTAGAGAAGGAGTTCTAGAGCTTGATTTTTCTTTCAATTTGAAGAACAGGATTTTACGACTTTCAATCTCAGATGGATATAACCTTGAATCTTTATTTCAGGTCTGTTCATTTGATTTTAGAGTTCATGTTACCTGCATCGCGGCTGAGGATCACCACATGTGTCGCACCGCCACTAGGCCACATTTAGAGATTGTTTGATGATCACAACCGTTCATTATTTTTGTGATATAACGTAATGTACAAAAGAATAAATTTACATGGACGCTAGTTTCTGGAACATATCTACCTTGAGTTCCTATAACACAAAGCTCCGTGACTCACTGCAATGTCTGCGCAAAATCTCTCTTTCCAATCAGCTTCAATGGCACGATGACAACGTGATCCAAAGCGAGGTAAATTCCAAACTCAATTGGTTTAAAAAAAAAAAAAAAAAAACAAACTGCAAATTGCCTACTACTCACTTTATGTTTAGTTTCCGCCTTACATCTATTTTGTCTAATCATTTCAGGGAGTACAAAAATAAGTAGACTTAAGGGTGGACCACACCACACTAAGCTGTGGGGCCTGTTTGGGCGGTGGGATTAGAAGGGATTACGTGGGATGGGATTCATCTGGTCATGTGCCAATTCTACTCTATGTTTGGGAAGAAAGGAAAAGCTTGGAATTACATTAAATGGAATTGCATTGGTCCCGTGCCAATTTCACTCAATGTTAGCAAGTTGTGTAGGTCCCACCATAATGTGTGGGCTATATCCACACCGTCCACCCATTTATCGAGATTATTTTAGAACATGGGCCAAAAAATCAGGTAAATCTAAAGCTCAAGTGGACCCCACCATAAAAAGCAACTGGGATTGAATACTTACCGTTGAAAACTTCTTTAGGGCCACATAAGTTTCAGATCTATCTCATTTTTAGGCCCATTTCATAAAACGAGGTTACAAATCAAATGAACAGTTTACATATAACACATCTGCGTTATTCTCTATAATTTCAAATGATGGTGAGTACATCCATTCAATGTACCACTGTATTATTAACAAAGCATGGCATTAATCTTATCCCATGGCAACAAGGAACAAAGCATGGCATTAATCTTATCCCATGGCAACAGGGAACAAAGCATGGCATTAATTACCCATGGCAATAATTATGGCAACAGGGAACAACCCCGCCTGTTTGGCCAGATCAGTCCCACGGTATTAGGAGGGATGGGATCACGATATTCCAAGATATGGATGACGAGCCAAACAGGCCGGTGAACTTGCCCTGGGATATAAGCAATCCCATGGATCTTAAAACAATACGCTGACATCACCATCATTACGTTAAGGCGTGTTTGGGCGATGAGATTAGAAGGGATTAGGTGGGATTGGATTCAAAAAACATAATTATTACCCATGGCAGGGATTGTCCCCTGTTGCCATGGGATAAGATTAATTCTATGCTTTGTTATTAATACGGTGATACATTGCATGAATATACCCACCATCATTTGAAATTAATGAGAATAACACGCATGTGATATCTAAACTGTTCATTTGTTTTGTAACCTCATTTTATGGCATGGACCTAAAAATGAGGTAGATCCAAAACTTATGTGGCCCCAAAGAAGTTTTCAACTGGAAGTATTCAATCCCCTTGCTTTCTATGGTGGGGTCTACTTGAGCTTTAGATTTACCTGATTTTTTTGCCCATGCACTAAAATAATCTCGTAAAATGGGTGGACGGTGTGGATATAGCCCACACATCATGGTGGGACCAACACAACTTGCTAACATTGAGTGAAATTGGCATGGGACTCAATGCAATTCCATCTAATCTAATTCCAAGCTTTTTCATTCTTCCCAAACATGGAGTGGAATTGGCACAGGACGAGATGAATCCCATCCCACCTAATCTCTTCTAATCCCACCGCCCAAACAGGCCCTAAAATTGATCCCATCCCTTGGTTGGACGGATTGGAAGGTAAAATCCCAGGATATGCCAGGCGTGCCAAACAGACCCAGTGAAGATGTCTCGGGATATAACAATCCCATGGATCTTAAACCAATCCACTGACACCACCATCATTACCTTAAAATCCATCCCATCCCTCCTAATCCCATGGGATTTGCCTGGCCAAACAGGCCCGGAAGATCCGTAGAATTGCCTTATCCTGGGATTGCTATATCGAGTTTGTTTGGCATGCCCAGCCAATCCCGGGATTAAACCTTCTCATCCCTTCCAATCCCTCGAACCAAACACGTCTCAGGAAAATTTGAATGGATTAGGGTGGATTGGATGAGATTTAAAGGTAATGATGGTGTTGTCAGTGGATTGTCTTAGGATCCATGGGATTGCTATATCCTGGGATTAGATTACCCGGTCTGTTTAGCACGCCCGGCCAATCTCCGAATTTAACTTCCAATCCCTTTCAATACCATCCAATCCCTTCCAATCCACCCGGCCAAACGGGCCCTATTGAAAACTTTATTGCAATGTTTATTTACCATTCATTTTATTCATAAGATATTTAATGTTCATTTATCATTCATTTTATGTATAAGGTTTATAATCTTTATTTACTGTTCATTAGGGCTATACACGAACCAAGTTAAACCAAGTTAGCTTGGTTAGCTCACTTGACTCGACTCGAAAAAGCTTGATTCGACTTGGTTCGAAATTGGGTTCAAGCCGAGTTGAGCTGATTTTTTAAGCCTGAAAAAATTTCAAACCGAACTTTGAACTTGCTCGAGCTCGACTCGACATGGATCGAACTCAACTCAAATTGAACTCGGATCGAACCCCTTCGGTGACTCGGTTACTTTAATATTGATGCTGCTCACTAAGTGTTTGATGAAATGACTCAACGAAGTGTGGTCGGTGGCAAGAAATGTATTTATATGAAACAAATACTTCTTTTTTTTTATATTGCTTAGAAGGTGTTTGATGAAATACCTGTAAAACTATTGTTGTTGTTTTACATACAGTGAGATTTTGAAGGTGCAGTCAATGTATTTGTGAAAATGCTACACAGGTGAACTAGGCTCCTCGAACTGACCCGAGTTGTTGATCAAATCGAGCCGAGCTGAGCAATCAGGCTCAAGGACCGAGTCGAGTCGAGTTCAAGCTGGGGTCGGGTTCAAGCTGGGGTCGGCAAGTGGCCAAGCCAAGTTGAGTTGTGCCAGCTTGACTCAATTTGACTCATGTATACCTCTACCATTCATTTTATTCATAAGGCCTTAGAAGCTCCTAGAAGGCACAAATTTTAACATGATCCAAAACTTCTCTGGTTCTCAAAAAGGTTTCCACTATAGGCTTTAAAGCACTTAGCATTTCATCCGACATGTTCCACTTGAACTTTAGATGTGTCCTTTTCAGGCTCATGCTCTAAAATAATCTATCAAATATATAGCTAGCATTGATGAAATTTATAGCTCACATTGAGCTGTACGTAGTCCATGATGTGATTGTTCATCTCTAGCTAAGTCCTTTTTTTTATAACGCACGCACGCACTATATGCCCACGCACGCCATAGTGGGATTTCACCACCTATGGGTTTCGAACCCAAGACCTCATGTTGAAACTCCTCAGAGTCTACCACTAAAGCATGAATCCACGCAAAAAGAAAATAGAATGAAAATGCTCATCATTGGAATCACTTTATGGCATTGGGATATTTATATTGGGTCTAACTTTTTTCAGTTTTTTATTTTTAACACACGCGCACACACACCCCCACACACTCACGCCCTAGTGGGATTTCACCACATATTGGGTCTAACTAGCTCATCAAAGTCTTGCTTGGTTTTACCATCACTAATTTGGTAGAGATGGATAATGATTACATATTTTATAATTGTGTAGTCATTATTTACATTTACCTGCAATGATTACATTATTCCATAACTTATTTTACATGAGTATTAATAGGTATTTTGGTACGTAAAAATGTAATGATTTTAATATACTTTTCTTGTTTACTTTATATCTATATTTGATTTTCATTTTTTGTTTTATAATTCTCTCTCAACTAAACATCTTAAAAAGATATAATGAGTCATTTACTTTGAATTACACCAAATTTTAGAAAATCAAGTCCCACTAAAAAAGGTATTCAAAGCTTATGAGGCACCAGGATGATTTCTTAGTAGGCGTTTAATCTCTACCGTTTATTATAACAAGTAATTATTTCTGTTTGAATCTTGTATGTATTTTATTTTTGGGCCGACATTTTCATGAGCCATCTGCAATAAGTGATTTAAGGAATCTCATGTCCTATGTAGACGATTTAAGCCATGGGTCAGGTAAGTTGAACTTGGACCACTAAATGGCTTATGAATATTGATCAGACACCTTGATTGTCTAACCTTGGATGTGACCCAAACGGGGCGACGCATGCTACCTTCCCTGCATCACGACACAAGCAGAAAGATCTCGTGTTTTTTTAAGGGAGTATCTTTTTTCAGGTTTCAAGGAGTCTATCTTGTGGGAGATAGGTAGTCCGCGGGACTACGGCTGAGTAGTTCACACAGTGGATGTATGTTAGATGGTATTGATTTTTCTGTAAATGTGATCCAAAACCATTAAATTTTTTACCATCCTATTATTTTAGTCCGTTGTCTTGATGGAATTGCGTCTTGAACAGTTCAGATGACCTGCACACATGGGCTGGAACGTTGTTTTTGACCAACGCGGAGTAGGTATTACCCCTGTCAGGGGTCTGTGGGGCCCGCCGGATGTATGTGTTTTATCTACGCCGTCCATCCATTTTAACATATCATTTTAAGTAGGATCCGAAAAAGGAGGTAGATCCAAGGCTCAATTGGACCACACCACAGGAAGAAGTGGGGATAATGACGCCACCGTTGAAAACTTCCTAGGCCCCACCGTGATGTTTATTTTCCATCCAACCTGCTAGGCCCCACCGTGATGTTTATTTTCCATCCAACCCGTTCATAAGGTCAGACAGACCTGGATGGATGAAGGGAAAACACAAATACTAGCTTGATCAAAAACTTCTGTGGCCCCAGGAAGTTTTCAACGGTAGGCGTTCAATCTCCACTGTTTCTTGTGGTGTGGTCCACTTGAGCGTTGGATCTGCTTGTTTTTAGGAAATGATCTGGAAAAATGGATGGATGGAGTGGATATAAAACACGAACATTACGGTGGGCCTTGGATGCAATCAGATTCCGTTTTGACGGGTCTCCGGGAACGGAAATCGTCCACAGCGTCTGCTGTACGCAGCCCGTAGACCACCTAAGCTCTTTGGGACCCACCACGTTGTAAACTTGAAATCCACTCCATCCATCAGGAGAAAACTTATGCTTTCAGTAGATTTAAAAGATCAGATGAATAGAAAACTCAGATGGACCACACCGCTGGAAAATGTAAAATTATGCCTGAAACCTCTAAGTCCCACAGTGTGGCTTGCCTGAGTTTTGGATCAGGTGTATCTTTTTAATATTCCGTTCATCCTGCTAATTCACACCTGATGAACGGTTTTGATGAAATATCCACACACAGTGGTGACCCCGCACACAAACCTACGGTTGTCATCCCATCACAGCTGTTCCCTGTGGTGCGGCCCACCAGAGTAGTGGATCTGGCTGATTTTCGCCCCAAGGCCTAGTATCAAGGAGCAAAAAAGATAGCGGGGTTGGATGTCACAAAAAGGCAATGAGGTGGGCCCACAGAGCTTTATTGTTGTACGTGAGAACAGGTGTTGTGCAGACTTTGGTACGACACTAGAAGATCTGTGGTGGGTCACCTGGTATGCAGATCTCCTTCTGCGATTGGAATCACTAATCAAGTGGGCTCACCAGAGATGGATGAATAATAATGGAAGCGGATTGGCTGGTGTACCACACACCAGCTATATAGCTGGTGTATTGACGTCAGCAAGTCACGTGGGTCCAATCATGAGGTATGTGTTATATCCAAACCGTCCATCCATTTGGCGAGCTCGTCTTAAGGCTTGAAACGAAAAATAATATAAATCCAACTATTAATTAGACCACACTGCAAAAATCAGTGGAGATTGAATGTCTACCATTAAAACCCTTTTAGGGGTCACAGAAGTTTTGGATCAGTATGAATTTTTTTCCTCCTCATCCAGGTCTCTGTGACCTTATGAAAAGATTGGATGGAAAATAAACTTTATGGTGGGCCCTACGAATTTTTTAACAGTAAAAATCATTATCTCTACTGCTATTTGTGGTGTGGTCCAATTGATCTTTAGATATGATTCATTTTTTGGATAATCCACTGAAATGATCTCGAAAAATGGATGAACGGTATGGATATAATAAATATATCACTGTGAGGCATTTAACTTTGATCTCCTTTAAACCGTTTGTACAACTCGAGGAGCGTCAGCGCTTGTCTTCGCACGACACGTACCTACCATTGTGCGGTGAATGGCACATGGACTACAATTTCTGAATGTCATGCGGACTACCAAATGGGTCGCCAGGATTGATTGAGATAGATTGAGTGGGTGCTGAGTCAAGAGGGTTTTGGCTTTTTCCTATGTTTTAGTCATCACTGCAATTCTATTGGTGAGATGAGAATGCACAGAACGTAACTCACGTTGAGTCGTAGATGTTATCACCTGTCAGCAATGTACCAAAACTTATGGTACATACCATGGTTCCTGCCAACGTGTCACTTTCGTAGGAAATCAGTACCATGAAAAAGGTAGGCCCCGCGCTAAGATCACCTCTCACAAAATTTAAGCCGGTCCGATCACTCTGCTGGGCCACGATATTGGAATCAATAAGAAGATGGTATGACTCACCATAAAATTGTGGCCCACTTAGTAAACAGATCAATCTGATTTTCGAGAATGGTGAAACTCATGGTGGGACCTACATTTTTCTTGGAACTGATGTTAAGCATAAGTGGGATGTTGGTGGGAAGATGGTATGGTACCAGAAGTCGAGGTACGTGCGGGTGCTTAGTTATATTGTAGGCAGATATACACCCTATCAGGTTGTGTATATGTGCTTTTATAAATAGGGTAAGGTAAGAGTCCTTTGTTAATTCATGAATCGTACACATGGTAATGTTATATTTTGATTGCCTCTGATTTCAAGATTGAAATTTGAACCACCCATTATTTTGATTTTGGCCATCCATTTTGTAGCTAACAAGTGGACGGTTAGGATTTATTGATTAATGTGAATTTAGAGGTATACTCTATCCCAGCGGTGTGACCCACAATTCGGATGGCCTGGATAGCTGTACATGAGCTTCACACGAGGAGGACGAGTCTTAGTCATTTTTAAAATGGCATGAGTGCAGTCCTTTCCTGACGTAAGAAGATGTTGAGTTTTCGATTTTATCCTGGTACGTACTATTATTTTAAAGGGTATTTGTCTTCCTCATCTTAGTGCAAGGCACACGTCCACTCAATCCATAAGGTGTGACCTTCGTGTTATTACACTGTACTAAAATGAATTGTCTGTTTGATTTTTCAGCTCAGCTGTAACTACCATATAAATGGGTAATAATTATTTACCTTTGTAATTACGACATCTTTCTCAATGCAGAAGTGACAACATACTTTTTTAATACTTAAATCAAGAAATTTACTAAATCAATGTGGGCCATGTGTATGTGACTTATCCGCACCACTCATTTGTTATGCCAGCTGAATTTAGGGTATAAACAAAAAAAAAAAAAAAAAAAAAAAAAAAGATCAAAAGCTCAAGTGGACCACACCATAAGAAACAATGAGAATCGAACGTCCACCATTAAAAACTTCTTGAGGCCCTTAATAGTTTTGGATCAAGCTGATATTTGTGTTTATCCCTTATACATGTCTGTGTGACCCTATGAACGGGTTAGATTATAAAAAAACCTCAATATGGCCCTATAAAGGAAACAACTTTCAATGGTGGACTACTTAAGGAGACTGTTTCCTTTCATATGAGCCATTTGAGTGTTGAATATGCCTCATTTTTTGGATCATGCTCCAAAATATTCTAATAAAATAGATGGACAGTGCGGATATATCATATACATTATAATAGGGTCTACAGATTTAAGTCAACATTTTTGTATCGATTTTCGAGATGGAATTACTCTCACATTTTCAAACCGATTGAAAAATTAATAATTACTTATTTACCATGATTTACATGTATAATGAAAAATCAAACAGGTCATAAGTACTATAGAAGAGAAAACCTCTCTTTTTCCTCTAATAAAACTAAAATTATGCTATTTTTAATTATTATGGTTTATAATTAATATATTTTAACGAATTTTTCTAATGAATCTTTTAATGAATTTATAGTTATTTAGTTTTGTAATTAGGGTTAATAAAAAAATAGGAAAAATTAAGGATGTCCTTTCCACTGTTTTATATATAAGATTGAGTATGTTATGGTAGACCACGGGACTACTAAAAAATGTTACACTCACTCTCAAACTAGAGCATGGATACAGTACATACCCGGCTTGATATAATATAATTCAAATGAAACCTTGGAACATTTTTGTGAAAATATTTGTTTCTTAATCCTTAGACGTAATATGGAGTGTATTAATAATACTACATATTATCTTTTTATGAACGAAATGATAGTCGGCCTTGATGTGTTTTGTATGTTCATGAAAAATCAAATGAAATACAATGTGAGATGTAGTTTAATTGTCGCATAAGAGAGGAACAATAGATGTGACAATAACAACAAGATCACCAAGAAAGGAGTGTAGCCAGAGCATTTCATTGTTACCATGTTCTATAGCTCAATATATTGGCTTCAACTAAAAATCGTGCAACAACCGAATATTTCTTATTACTCCGAGAGACAATATTGCCTCCGACAACATGGTTTTAAGGGGTTGATTAATCTAGCGTTTATATGTCTGGAAATTAAATGAATGGTGACAAATTTAAAATTTGGAGTGAGAGATCAACGAACGTGGTCTATTAGCACCTATTTACCTAAGAGAGACGGAAAGAAAAGAAATTGAATGATTAGTGTCCAACCTAGGACTGGAAGTGAGGGATAAACCAAGGTGATCCACTAACACCTATTTACCCGAAGGAGATGGCAAGAAAAGGAAAATGAATGATAAGTGTCTAACTTAGCAATGAGAGTGAGATCGGTGAAGACAATCCACCAACACCCGTTTACCTAAGAGAGATGAAAAGAAAGAGAAAATAATCTAGTTGATTTGAGTTTTTGGTGTGGTAGGATCGAAAAAATATGACAAGCCTCAAGGCATATTATCACACCACGAAAATCGATACCCAAGTATGGAGACTCTGATTCCGAGTTCCCGAATGTGAACCTAGCAACAATACACGTGAACAAGTTCTCACGTACTTGCACAATCTGATTAACATTCACCCATGATCAATAATCAGAGTAGCTTTAAATCAGCAGCATCAAAAGTTAAACAAAGATAACTAAACCCAAAAATAGATTGCTATTATTCGAAATATGCAATTCCAAAAGTGGTGTCCATCCAAATGGAGACTATATAAGCCATAATATATATTCTACAAAGCAAGTAACGGAGTCCACCCAGCTGGGGACTCTAAAATACAAATCCTCAAAATGTACAAAAAGGTGAGAAGTGAGGTACTCCATCTAAGCATGCCCATCTGACAACTGGAAGTACGGAGTGCCATTAACAGAGTCTACTATGTCTCGTCTAATATGTTAGTCTCAATGGTACCTGCATCAATAGTATTGTCTGGTTAATATTTTAAAATATCATCCCAAGTAGGAGTGAGTAGCAAACTTAGTAGTTTTGTTTTCTAAGTTAAACATATTATCAATACAATCAAATATAGGCAATGATAACATTATAAAACAAATAATTCATAAGTTAATTATTTAAATGCATAAATGACATGCACAATGATTGGCTCATAGCACAACCCAAGAATATTCAACATGATTATGCCTGAAAATATAACAGTCGTAAACTTTCCACATCAATATTATTTCTAGCGAGGACGTCAACATATGTACAATGGTTGGCCCACAACACAATCCAATAATGTAATGATATGCATGATTAGTCAAGTAGTTATTATTTTCAGTTCAAATAGTAGGTTGGTGAAGCTAAAATATCATCGTCATATCGAGGGTTTATATACAGATCACATAACTCATTGCGGTACTAGGCGGCTCTTCACCAATGTCCCTTGATCTAAATTTGAGTTTATCACCCAATAGTTCATATAATTTAATCAAATTGATAATAGGGCTCGTTGCTGAAGGACATTTACAATAAGGATGAAGGTCGTCACCTAAGCCCCAAATGTGAAGAAGGTATGTCACCCAAACCATTAATAACATGGTAAGATCGCGACATTCATTGGTGCTCTATGGTCACTGTGGGATGCTTGTCACCCAATGTTTTGTCTATATGGTAGGTACGTCACCCCAACATAGGTCGAGAGCTCGGACACAGTATCTCATACCACCATGCACGACCCTTGAGTCTTGTCGGATCGTAATACGCTAATGGTTATGAATGAACCTCATTCACTACTAACAAGGTATACTAAATTCTGTATCGTGTCATACAATCACTAAGTATAAAAGGTAATTGAACCAATCATTAGACTGGTATAATTGACCAAGGGATACCCTGGATGAACCGACATTGGGTTCAAGATTTCATGTAGTTCCGACTACTATCGATTGCCCATGTTCCGCCTCGGTCAGCTACATAAGTCGGGAATGACTAACTACGACGATCATCCCTTACTCTAACGGTTGACAAGGTTCAATCTCACTCTATGACAATTTAATTTATAAAATGTACTCAAATAATAATATAGGAATGTGTTAACATTAACAAGTATATCAAGATTAAATCCATGCGAAGCAATACATTCTAAAGTACATCAACTAAAATCCGCAAATGACCATCGTCATGCTGAAACACAAGTGCAAGAAACATGCCTAAAACAAGGTATACACTAAACATCATTTGGCGTTAACAATCATCATCATTAGCCATAACAAAACTCCAATAAGATAAACAATTTATTGAGCAATTGCACAGATCTCTGGATGGACGAGTTATCAGATGGAACAGACCGAAATCCCAAGAATCATAAAAGTAATTGCTGTTAATAGACTTTGATTCCAAGGATGGAATTTGAGAATGCAAGTGCCTTATGTTGACGGAGGAGGACATTTTTGTCCAACCCAAAAACTAGAAAAAAAATAACGAAAAAAAAAACATATGTTTGAGCCTGGGTTCGAACCAGGGACCTCTAGTGTGTGAGACTAATGTGATAACCAACTACACCACCCAGACGTTGTTAATAATGCTCTCAAAATTAATTTTGGAATTCTCTTCACAAAATCAAGTTCTCAAGCATTTCATCAAACATGTTAGCTACTAACTTCAAATAATATCGATGATGTAAAAATAAAGCAATTTAAAAGTCAATAACTTACGAAATCATAACGATAACTAAAAATTATTATCTAGCGCTATCAATTGTTGATAAAAAATCTATAAGAATGGTCCGTACCTTAAAAAGAAATTTCTTAATTTTTGAACACCTAGGGCTAAGGTTTTGGGAAAATGTCGATTCCTATATCAAATTCAAAGGAATTATCTAAGATTTATTGGATTTATTAATAAAGAAATTTAGATCAGAAAGTGGGATACATTTCTTACCTCCTATCACAAAGGAAAATAGATCTAATGGATGAAACGATGTTGTTCAAAGTTTATTATGGTAATCATAACACTTGAGAACAACTATTGTAAACTCAAGCTCTCAATTCTTCACCCTCTCTTTCTTTCTCTTCTTCTTTCTCTCTTTATCTGTTTCTCTCATTCTTTCTCTCCTTAGGGTAAAATTTGTAAGGAAGCAAATGGTTACCCCTATATATTGCCCCTTTTATACACTAGAAATGATGTAAATGACCCTAATGGCCAATGGTTTGGTGTATTAACCATCTGAGAGGTTGTCTCTAACTATTGGGGCCCATGTGGAGGAGTATGGGTCAATCTATGCCATGGGAAAGCTAGCCCCAGTGATGATCTACATAAGACTTTGATCACTCTGACCTACGGATGCATCGATCAATGGATAAAGTCCAAATTTAGTTCGATGGTTATCGATAATTGATTGGGGTCGCGACTATATAGACGTGTATAGGATACTCTAGTTTAGCATCCTAAGTTTAGTTGCGATCTAACAGTCCAAAAGTCACGAGTTTAAAAAAGATCAAAGGTGGACAATTAACTTAAGTTCCTATTGATTTCAGCCCAATCTCACATAATACATGTGCTACCTTTCAACTCCAACTCAACGTCCACGATGAACGTTAAGCCCACTAAGACGAACATCTTCTTATAGTTTCGAGTTCAGTGATCAATTAACGAGAGGCCTAGAGTTAGTTTAATTAATTAGACAATTTTTATAATGAATTGGGTCATGGTATTTCTTGTGTATGACAACTAGAGTTTGAATTAGCAAAGTTCACAACATGGCCTTTTCGCAATTAGAGAAAATGGTGATTCGGCTCTAATCACCATCAAGAACTCTAACTCGACTATATTAGACACTGCTTGAATTATTAAAATATACTAAAAATAAAAATTCTAATTTTATCATATACGATGATTCCTAGCATGATTAGAAGTAATTCCTAAAGAGACACCATATACTAAAATTCTAAGATGAAAAAGATACATTCAGTCCACTGACAACTTGTAGTTGTAATTTTTTTTATTATTATGTTAATTGGTCTATTGCTTATAACGTTTTTGATACTTTTAGTTACTAAATTATTTTTATAATTTTTTTTTAATAATTCATCATCAAGTCTACTTTATTTATATTAAATTTCATTTTATTTTGAGTTCCATAAAAATTCTTAAAATTCCAGAAGTACCAGCTCCCTAAAACCAACGATTTTTTGTATAGTTTCTGAAACGTCCTAAAATTAACCCTATTTTAGTTTTAGTTTATTATTTATTTTTTTATACTAGACTCATCAAATTTTGATCTGGCTTTTGAATCACCCTAATCGGAGTTGTATTGAATTAGATAAGATTTTTTATGACAACATAGTGAAATTGTAAATTGCCGAACATGTTGTTTATTGCTGAACAGGGGGTGGAGGCATCGCCCACTATTGTCCAATTTTGATAGTGGCACTGCCGGGGTGGCGATGGCACCACTAGGGTTTGTCCAAAAACTCATTTTTTATGGTGGCACCACCAGGGTTTGTCCACTCTTTTATAAATTCAAGTTTTCACTTGGTTTGGCAATTTTGGTGAATCTAAAATCACTTATTTTGATCCCAAACAAGTACGAACACATACACTGATATGCACTCAAATTGAAAAATCAAAGATAACTCCTAAGGATGTTTAAATCCCAAGTTGGAAAAAATCCAAGACGTTACATATACACTCAAACTAACTAGAAAAGCATTGGGGTTAGAAGATATGTTATAATGCACACATAAAATGCAAATGATGAAAATGGAAAGTGCAACTTAATTTAGAGCTTGGGGTATCCAACAATAGAGCTAAGAGGTGTGGTGTATGAATAGGTTATTGTAAGGCTTGAGGAGGTTTGAGCTGCATTATTTGGTCGGGATGATAGGTGCGCTTGGGCATAGTTAGGATATGGGTTGGAATGTCTTCCTCTCGGTAAATGGATGGGATGGGTGAGAGCTCTCTCTCCTTCTCTCACTTAAGGTAATTGTAAATGGATGTGAGAAGTGAAATGGGTAGGGGCATTTATAGGTAGATGGATGATATTTTTGTTATTTTGGTGAAATTTGGAGGAGGTGAAAGGTGAGGTGGAGGGTTGTGATTTTGAGAGAATGGGAGTGTCACATAGCATTCCCTCATTGGCTAAGGGGTGTGGTATGGGTGGTAAAAAGAGGAGGTTTCAAGGACATTTTGGTCATTCAAGTCTAGGCACAATACTCAAGATGAGGGTAGAATTCTCCCTCCTCCACCTAAGCGCACTTCCATTCGCGAAAGCATCCATGTGGCAAGTGGCATACTATGTGCCGCCCACCACGTGTATGGCTCCCGAATTGAGTCCTGGGACAAATTGAGTCAGGAGTCCCAGTTGACCTTCTACACTCCTTTAGAATTCTTGTTTCAGGCTAAACCATGTTTAATGGGACCTTGGCTTGGACTTTGCCTTAAACTTGGGTTTGATTTGGATCCATATTGGGTTTGCATTTGGCTTTGAATTTGGGTTAGACTTTGGCTAGTCTTGGGTTCAAGTATGGTTAAGGTTCAAATTATGTATGTGGGATGTTGGATGGGATAAGATAGAGGAATCGGAGCCATTCACATATCTAGGGCTACCTTTATTGAGTTGTTCATTCTGGGTGAGGCATCTACAAACTTACATCCACACTAACAAGTTTTATGTTAAATTTATAAAAACTTTGTATTGCACATGCATCTAAGCATGGTTAGTTGATTGGTAATGAAAGTTGTGCCACCTAAGAGGATTATTCAGGATGAAGATTTTAAGGCTAGTTTGGCATTCCACTCTAATCTAATAAGAGCTTTTCAAATAAGAGCTCTTCTAATAAGCATTTAAAAAAAAATAAAAATTCTAGCTCTTGTGTTGTATAAGCTCGTTTGGTAAAATAAAGTTTTCCAAACCTAAAAAAGTTCTTATGTGAAATACACACATTTAGTAAAACATTCAAATAAGGGCTTTTTTTAAGGGGTAGTTGATATCATTTTAAATTTTACAACAAGTCCATTATGAGAGCAATCCATACAGTTGTTTTGGTAGATCTCTTCATAGATTAACCATGCCCTAAATGTGAAAAGAATGGATGGTTACAACCTTCATATTTCAAGACATTTAGGCCACCCATTATGTTAGACATTGGATGTGGATCCTCTATCATATGGAGCCCACTTTTGATATGAATAGTCCATTATGTGAGCCAAACCTTCAAAGTGGGCCGTCCATCATGTGAGGCTTGTCTTGGATGTGGATCCTTCATCATTAGAGGTTGACTTTTGATGTGGACCATTCATTAGGTGGGGCCCACCTTGATGTAGGCCATCCATTAGGTGGGGCCCACATCAATGCTAATTGTCCCATGTGAGGCCCCTTAATGTCAACTACCATCATGTGGAATCCACATTTGATGTGTCCAACGTGTGGGCCCTACCTTCGAAGTAGGTTGTCCATCATGTGGGGCTCGCTTTTGATGTTTACCATCCATCATGTGGGGCGCAGTTGATGTGGGTCATCCATCATATTGGGCCCACCTTTGATGTGAACCATGCATTATGTGGGCTTGCCTTGATGTGGACCATTCATCATGTGGGGGCACTTTCAATATATGTCATTCGTCATGCAAGCCTACTTTTGATGTACACCATCCATCACATGGGTCCCACCTTTTCTATGGACCATCCATCATGTAGGGCCCACTTGATATGGATAGTCCATCATGCGGGGCCACATTTTTTATGTAGGCCATCTATTATGTGGAACCCACCTTTGATGTTCACCATCCATCATGTGGGTCCTACTTACTGTGGATTGTCCATCATGTAGGGCCCAACCTTCAATAGGGGTTGTTTATCATGTGGGCCCACTTTTGATGTCAACCTTCCATCATGTGGTCCTACCTTCCATGTCCACTATCCATCACAAGGGTCCCACCTTTGATGTGGGTTGTCCATCATGTGAGGCCACACTTTAATACGGGGCATCCATCATGTTGGACCTACCTTTGATGTAACCGTATTTTACGTGGGCTGATCTTGACATGGACCATTCATCATGTGGAGTCCAAACTTTAATATGGAGATTGTTCATCATGTGAGCCCACTTTAGAGAGATTGTAAAGAGGAGTGAAGAGGGTAAGACTTTATGAGTTTAATGGTAAACTTGTAAAAAATTAACAAAAAATGTCTATCAATTTAAGCAAAATAAGCTCTTTAAAAAAAAAAAAAAAAAAAAACCTCCCCATCACTTATTTTTTAAAGATCTTTTTAGTTTATCTTTAAAAGTATAAGCTTTAAAATTAAAATTTTACCAAACGATCTATTTTAAAAATAACAGCTTATTATTATTATTATTATTTTTAAAAGAAGTAAATAAACTCTTATTTCTAGAGAAGTCAACCAGCCCCTTATTTCCACTTTAGACATATAAAAAGATTTGAAAATGGTGCACTGTCAACATTCATAGGCTGAAAGTCAGGTGTATTAGTATATCCTCACCTGGATCCAGGGCATCCTAAGAAGAATTATAGGATCCCAGGTAAGCACTCTTGCATAGTATACATGAGTTTCTAGTTCTGACAAGTGGGACCAGTTTTTAGCAAATCCAGACCATTGATTAGTTGCACCCCATTGTGATGGACCATTCCTCAAAGTTCTCTCCTTCTGATTTATGGCCAACAAACATAGGGTTAAGATGAGAAATACAATAGCAATCCATATTTAATTGAAGATGATCCTACAATCCAATTGCAACCACAAGGAAACAGGTCATTAGGGTCAACCCATCTGTAAAAATTATGAACCATGGTCCATCCAGGTGGCCCATTAACGTTACAAACCATAAAAATGCACGAATCAAGGGGCAGAGCTGGTTTATACACCAAGTTTTATTGTATTTCCTAAATATAGCGTATCATTCCTTGTGCCAAAACCATGGGAACCGGATTGGCTGGTGTACCACACACCAGCTGTATATCTATGTGTTGACGTCAGCAAGTTCTGTGGGTCCCATCATGGGGTATGTGTTATATCCAAACCGTCCATCCATTTTTAGATCTTGTAATAAGGCTTGACACGAAAAATAAGACATATATAACAATAAAGTGGACCACGCTAAAAAAAGAAGTGGGGGATTAAACGTCTACTATTGAAATCCTTTTGGGGTCACAGAAGTTTTCGATCAATATGAAATTTGGTTTTTACTCTTCATCCAGGTCTTTGTGACCTTATGAACATATTGGATGAAAAATAAACGTTATGGTGGGCCCTACGGATTTTTTAACGGTGAAAATCATTATTTCTGCTGCTATTTGTGGTGTGGTCCACTTCATATTTGAATATTATTCCATTTTTGGATAATTCTCTAAAATGATCTTGAAAAATGTATGAACGGTTTGGATATAATAAATACATCATTTTGGGGCCCATGTAACTTTGATGTCCTTTGAACCGTTCGTACAACTCAGAGCTCGAGGAGCGTCAGCGCCCGTCTTCGCAGAAACGGATTGGCTACTCCCCCTGCCACCAGCCCCGTGGCTGATGGTCGGTGATATGTAGGACCCACCATGATTTATGTGTTTCATCCATTCCGTTCATCCATTTTTAAAGATGATTTTAAGGCTTGATACCAAAAAATGAGAGGGATATAAATCTCATATAGACCACACCACAGGAAAACAATAGTGATTGGATATTCACCATTAAAATCCTCCTAAGGCCCACTGTACTGTTTATTTGACATGCAATCTGTTTATTAGGTCATAAATGGCCAGACGAAGGGAAGAAACAAATATCATCTTGATCCAAAACTTTTATGGCCCCAAAAGGTTTTTAATGGTCGAATGCTCATTCAGCACTGTTTCTTATAATGTGGTCCATTTGAGACTTGGATATATTTCATTTCTGGTCTCAAACCATAAAATGATCTGGAATAATAGATGGACCGCATGGATGAAACACATACATCATAGTAAGGCCCACAGAGCACTCCCGTCTTCCCACGACACGTACCTACACCAGCTATGTGTGGTATACCACCCAATCCGCTTCCAAAACCATGAGCAGCTAAGGACATGTCTGCCAGCTAAGGTCCCAACTGGCCCACCAAAATACAAGGCAGAAGGAATCTGCCTTCTGTGACTCTGTCCCAAAAGAAAACAATGTACATTCTACCTGAGCTATTCTCGCACGCACAACGTAAGCGTGTGGGATAAGGTCAGCCCACTCGTCAAGATGGGCCACTGTTTATATGGAATGTGGACGTTAGGCATTTTTATATAAGCCGTCCATTATTTATGTGAAGGGTGGCCCACCTGATGAGTTGATCAGTATAAGTTTTGTGTGTGCTTACCTTTAAGGGAAGGGAGACCTTATAAAAAGTGTTCAGATGTCCCACAAACTAGTCACATTGGTACGCGTGTGCTGCATGTAAACATCTGAACATCTGTGTGATTAGACCTGCTTGGGAGTGTTTGTTTTTTGATTAACCATGGTAAGTACTTGTAAATATGTATTAGTTTTTTTTACTAATATAATTCCAACACTTTTATCAACGCAGATTTGACGTTTTGCTTTTTGACTGCTACAGGTGTGAAATTCATTTGGGACCACTGTAACGTATATGGCTTATCCACGCCATTCATCTGTTCTGCTAGATGATGGGTCAAATGAGGGTCTTTGCTCTTACTCCAGTGGTAGACTCTCAGGAGTTTCAACACCTGGTTGAGGGTTGAGTACCCATAGGTGGTGAAATCCCACTAAGGTGTGAGTGTGTGGTGGTTTGTGTGCGTTCGTTTAAAAAAAAAAAAAAAAAAAAAAACAGAGAGTTAAATAAATGAGGTAGATCCAAAGCTCAAGTGTACAGCAGGAGAGTAAACAACAGGAATTATACACATTCTTAGGCCGGGGAGTTTTGGATTCAAGTTGATATTTGAACTTTTCCCGTAGCCATGTATGTGTTATGGGTTAGATTACAATTAAATAATTTTATAAGCCCTATGAAGAAAAAAACCATTTAATGGGAGTAAGTTTTATGATCTTACCTAAGTGAAATACCAAATGATACGGTGTGATTACATGAATGGAGAGAAAGAGAAGGCCTAGATGTCGGGTGACCTATATACACATTTTTCTTATTTAATGGTCTATTCAAGAGTTTAAGAACTATTTCTTGTTTTGACTAACTCACTAACATGAGACAACACAATAAATGTATAGATGGATGTTGCTCAACAATCATGGTGTGATTGCTGGGCATCACGTTGCCTTTGTTAGATGGCTTGTCGTGGCTCACACATATGAAAGGAAAAAATAAGGGAGAGCAAGCTACTAACAAAATAAATAAAAGAGCAACTAAAGAATTCAAGCCATCTGTTGATGTAATTAAAATCCAATCCTTCTGTTTGTAAGCACGAAGATTCTAAAATTTTAGAAATGTCGTTACTTTATGTTGAAACTCATTCACAAGTCATTTAACACCTTGGATTCGGAGGTAAATGGTTGTATTTCAAATCCAAGTAACTATCTTTTATATCCGGTGACCTTGTATTTGATAGTAAATGGAATCGGAGGTATTTCAAATTCTATCTTTTGGTGTGATTTGAAATCACAGTAAAATGCTTTGATTTCCGTGTAATTCAAAGGAAATGCCTTTCTTCACACATGTAAGAAATTAAGGTGCAGCTAGGCCACTAATACACTGTACATGTGGCACGCTCATAGTACTCTAAAACAATATAATTATCGATTGCAATACTAAAAACACATCAATAGAATGATATGAAGCAATCAAATGTTGGACATAGAGATGGACAGGTAAAAAATGTTAGTGAGTCACTTATTTGTGATCCTTACATTTGTAACTCGCCCAAGGTTCAAAATTTCCTCATTTTAGCCCAAGTATATATTTCAATGAGTTTATTATACTCATTTTATTAAATGTGACACATACATACATATACTAATTTGGGATATGAAAGCTAATTTAGTTAATCAAATCTAGGTCCTACGAATATACCGAAGAATTCCAATGCCTTCCAACTACAAGCTCTCAAACAGAAGATTTAAATTCCATGGGATTTAAAATCACATTGATTCTAATGTAATTGTGATTTAGATTCCAATGCATTCCAAATCCAAGCTCTTGAACAAGCTTAATGTCCCGAAGAATCTCAAAGATTAAGCTCTCGTCTCTTAAAAGTAAACATATGGGAAAAAAATATCATTGGCTTCTTGGTTAAATATAATAGAGATATCATTCTGGAGGGCCACTTCATAATGAAAAATGAAGATCATATAATGCTAGTGACACCACTGTTGTCGATCTACTTGTCCATCAGGTACATGCTTTCATGTTAGGCCATGGGATAAAAAAATCACCCAAATTGAGAAGTGGGCCACGTCTACACCCATTTTTAGCGTGTCGACATGGACTAATGAGAAGTTACCATGTGTCGTTACTAAGGGTTTGATATTGATAGAATCGTATTCACACTCGAGGATATCTTCGTTTGATCTTCCTTTGAAATTTTGTTATTAATGTGATGGTACAAAACTATACGCATGCCTTTAAGAGAGAGAAGCATCGTCACTACGTGTTACACATCAAAACGGCCTTTGAAACTCAAAACGCCAAAACCATCCCATTGCATCTCTTAATATGAAGGTACGTGGGAGGCATTGTTTACACTCATTTTCGGCACACCGATGTAGACTAATGAGAAGTCTCCACGTGTTATCACTACGGGTTTGGTACTGATAGAATCATACTTGCACTCATGGATATTTTCATCTGATTTTTCTTCAACGATACTAATTTTGTTATTAATGCAATGACACAAAGCCATACGCATGCCTTTAAGAGAGTGAAATATCATGTATCATATGGTCATGAATAGTGAACCAATTAATGAGGCGCGTGCCCAACACATCTATAATAACCCATTGAGGGAAAGAATCCTATCACGGATCTGGATATGATACACTCGGTAAGGCCATATCTTGTAATCCTTCTAAAATGGGAGATCTTTCCAGAGATGTTTGGAAGGTTTACAATCCTTCTAAGAAGATCTTCTCAGAGATGTTCGGAAGGTATACAGTGATCACAATGATTTCGAATATCTGAAGATTAGTTTGGTATCCAAGTAAATTAATTGCAATACGTACCCAAATCAGAAGAGGGTGGACATTAGATGATCGGATCCCCAGCTGTATATCAATCGAAATTAAAAGAATGTGAGACCTTAAATTGGTGGATTTGATCTCACCGGTTCCACAATCAGAAGGGACCAGGATTGTTGAACACCAATTGGGTCATTTAGATACAACGATGACTTGATTGATTTGAGGTCCAGGATGAATGGTGGAGATGAATCTGATCGATCTCAGATATAGATGCAGTAGGAGAGCATTTACGCAAAAGTGAAGAACTAAAAATTAATATATTTAGATTTACGAAAGCCTATATATTCGAAATACAAGCCATAGATGAGAAGGATTCAAGATCGGCAAGAAAACCCAACAAGGATTTTACCACCTCAACAACCTCTAAAAGGAGCGTGTGATGAAGAGCTCAGGGCCCACGCCAAACACAACCTATCTTTTACAGTTATCTTTACACTTCTCTTAGCTTACCTTAGTCTTATCATAGAACACTTCTATCTAGAACTACAGCTTCAGTATCATATGATTAGATTAAAAATCCATAACCCTAAGTTGCTGGATCCTGATCAACCGAGTCCTTACTTGGGTGATAATCTTTCTGGTCACATCCTGCTAATCATCCACCTCGATCATCTATTTTTATAGATGGATCAGGTATTTATCTCTCGTTTTAATTATTTCTTTAGTTTGTTTTGATACTTTGTCGATTGTAATGAGCCTTATTTAAATATTAATAAAATTGACATTATTTTAGCCTCATATTTATTTATTTATTCAACTTTATTCTTTTGAGAAATATTGATTGCAATTACTGGTAAAAGAACAAATCTTTAGACACAAGGTAAAAAGAATCCATCAGAAAGGACTCACCCTTACCCTTTCACAAATCGTCTGATTGTTTATCACAATTGGTGGTTGGCTCGATAATTATATTTCTAAATTTGGTTTTACTTAGTCATTTCAGCGTGGGGGTCACCAACGTTCAATTAAACATTGGGTCGAGTACGACTTTTGCATGCTCGCACTTCTTAATAGTACATAAAAATTAAATATAGGTCCTCGATCACACTGTGGTCTTATATTTGATTGAATTGCGTGAACATATTTTTGGCATGTTAGGTGGGACTAAAACCTACCTAGCTATTATAAATATTTATTATGACCGGTTGCACGAACATATTTTTTGGCATGTTTGGTGGGACCCATTACTTTATTTTTATTTCTCAAAAGAATAAGATGCATTCTAAATTTAAAAAGGCTAATTCCATTGTTAATGCTATGGAAGAGCAACAAGACTTGATCCGACATTATAAATCCTTCATTGATGTTAAAGCATGATCATCTTTCCAGCCAATCTCCCGCGACCTTGCTGCATTTTTCGATCGAATGGATGAATACATGTAGTAGATTGTTAAGGGATCTAAGGCACAATTAGAGATATTCGAGAGAACGGTTAAGAGTTTCCTTTTAAGACTTGAGACCAGTGATAGCCACTCTACCCTTACTCACATGGTTGAATGGGAGGCAGAACGGCTGGTTGAGCTCCTGAGAAGAGCTAGCTAGATTGAACTTCAAGGTTGACCTTCACTGAGGAATGACTGAGATGATCAGTTATACAATTAGACAAAATACCCCATTCGACAGAATTATTATGCACAAGGGGGCAATACCCAGTCGATGCAAGTAACTCGATGGGTACAACTGGCTACCCAACCATTATCATATGTTCCCGCGATTAGACGGCTTGGGGGCAACCTTAAATGGGCTAGTCCGCCTACTAAGGACAATATAAGACAAAGGTACTTGGGGGGCAACTTTCAACCACGTCACCACTCTAGATGGCTACTATAGGACAAAGGTGCCTGGGGGGCAACCTTCGGCCTCGCCTTTGCTCCACAATGACTACAATAGGACAAATGAGTCGAGGGGAGGGGGACCTTCGCCCACGTCTCCACTAGCAATCATTGGCCATCCGACACAAGGTCCATATCCTAACCATGCACAAAGGTATCCTGGTCGAGAAGAGCTGCTGTGTAAGACCTGTACCCTAGTTCGTACCATTCCGTAAGCTTCTGCAATCCCACCGGTCAAATTCCGGTAGCCCTTAACCTGTTTTCGACGTTTGTGCGCGATCTTAAGCCGAGTCCTGCATAGCGAAGCCGGCTCGAACCGAAACTTGTATCATAGCGACCGCGTCGTCGTCACGGTTCCAACGCCGCAACTCGCGCATTGATCCAATACACAGGTTAGAAGATGTAGGCCCGTGTTCATTTTGAGGAAAACACCCGCGTTGCAAATATCGAGAGAATCTCTATAATATGTCCGATCAATCAATCAATCAATTCCATCAATCAAGTTCATATCACACATCAAGTCAAGTATAACAACCCATACCCTACCCTTACCTCTCTCTTACACAAGCAAGCCCAAAGTCAACCCTCACATCACTTCATCCATCGCTCAACCCATCACACATCCTTATCATCCCATCACTTCTCTCTCTCCCTCATTTCTCAAAAATCTCTCCCAAGTAACATCCCACGTTCAAGCTTCTCCCTCCCAAAGCTAAGTGTGGCCCACCTTCCTATACTCTCATCTCTCATCTCAACCATCCATCCATCATCTACCTCCATCAAACTCGAAGGCAAGGAGCTAAGGAGGCTAGGGGAGCAAGAAGGAGGCCTAGTGGTGGGTGATCCATCATTTATTTCAACTTTAAGGGTCCACTTGTTGTGGGACCCACTTGATGTATGTGTTGTATCAATGGAGGGCCCATAGTGGCGGGGTCCCTCCTCTCTATCACCGTCTCTCTCTCTCTCTCTCTTTGAATGGTGGTGATGATGAAGGGGTGAGTGTGGCCCACCATGAATCACATATTTTATGTGGGACCCATTGGACGAATGGGTTGGATCTACATCATCTAGCCCATTAGCGGGCCCAGATGGAAGGAAAACATAAATATCAGGTGGTCTGCGTTCATGTGAGACCTACCTTGATGTGTGGATCACGTGCATGTGGGAACCACCACCATGATGTGTTTATCCATGACGTCCAGCGTCCTTGGACGCTGGACGGGTTTGGCTAACATGGAGTGCGTGTAATACATGGGCGTGTACTGACAAAAAAAAAAAAAAAAAAAGAGTTGCTTTGGGTGGGTCATGCATGCAGGCCACACCTCGATGTATATTCTTAATCCAAGCCGTCCATCCTCTTCCTCAGATCATTTTAGGTGTTGAGCAAGAATTTGAGCCCCATCCGACTTTCTGGTGGGCTATAGTAGGGAGAATAATATTTTTACGTTGATTTACACCTCGACATTTCTGTACGCCAAAACCTGTCCAATATTGGACTCGTTGGATTTGTATCGAGCCACAGGGACTAATGGCTGGGCTGGATTCGTCTGAGGTGGGCCCCACCTACCAAAAAACCACAGGATTTCCCTTTTTCAAAAAAAGAAAAGAAAAGAAGAGCTGCTGCCACTGTCAGAGGCGGGCAAACGGACGGGCTGGACCTCACGGCCTAGCTGTGGGCCCCACCATGATGCGTTTCGAACATCAACACCGTGCATTTGATACGTCCCCTTTAAATTATGGGATATCCTAAAAATCAGCCGTATACGGAACTCAGGTGGGCCATACCATCTAAAATCATATGAAGACATGCCTAAAAAATATAAAATCACTTGGTGGAGTCTACTTGAAATTTGGATGCGGCTGAAACTTTGTTTGGACCCTCAGCCAAGTGGGATGCAATTACTGAGTGGGCTAGATTTGTGAACCACATCACGGTGGTCTCCCTGACCGTGTGACCCTATGAATAGGTTGGGTGGCAAATGAACATTTCAGTGGGCCTCTGCTCCATGTGACCCTATCAACAGGTTGTTTGGAAAATAAACATTCCAGTTGGTTCCCTGGTCCACGTGACCTTATGAACAGATTGGATGAAAATAAACATTATGGTGGGCCCCGACCCACGTGTTCTTATGAACAGTTTGAATGGCAAATAAACGTTACAGTGGGCCCTAGGCCATGTGACCTTATGAACAACTTGAGTGGAAAATAATATTATGGTGGGCTCCTATGATCTTGTCAACGAACTGGATGGAAAATAAATATTATGGTAGGCCCCACATGGGACCCACCGATGTATGTATTGTATCCACACCTTCCAGAGTGTGGGCCCCACCATGGGTACTTCCTTCAACCACTGTGGGACCTACCATGATGCATGAGTTTCATCCAAACCGTCCAACCATTTTAAGATTATTTTAAGGTCATTGTTGAGGCCCATCTTAATGTATTTGTGGCCCGCCCACTAAGGCCCACTTTGATATATATGAGACCATGGTTTGAGGCCCATTTGATGTATTGAAGGCCCATGGGTCGAGGCCCAAGAGGATGTACATGAGGTCCATTATAACGTGATTCTACCATGGTTTATGCGTTGACTATTATAGTGGGCTATGCCTTGGGAGCAATGATGGTTTGTCGCACACATTGTAGGGATAATGTTGGTTAAATGTCCGCATTGTCACTCTTCCAAAGGACCATTGATAGGCCCATACTTGTAGTGAGTAGGCCATCTAGGCCCATATCCGTTATGCACAAGCCCATCACCCTATGATATGTTTAGTATAGATCCATGATTCATGATCATACGCATCATATGTATGTTTGATATGACGAATGATTGATCATATCATATGCCTTTGTGCGGATTGTTTGTGGGCCCCCTGATAGGCGGAGTTGCACTACATGAGCGCTCGATATGCGTAGGATTATTGCATGTCTGATGGTATGATTCATGCACTTGCATTTGTGTGATTGTGATTATTGTATGCCCTAGTGACATCAGGGCCATAGCCTTCACAGAAACATCGTGGGTGACTGGATTGGATACCAAAAATGTTTGGTTCTAGCATACGGGCGCCATAGATGTCCCTGAGTGAAAATTCCTAAACTCGATGGTACCAGAAGATAACTCCAACGTCGAGACCGAGTGGATATATGAGCGCACGATGGCTGAATACCAGGAGGCCGCATCTCCCACTATGTCGTGGTTGGTTGGAAAAGGGGTGCGGCCTTACTCGCTCAAGGGTAAGGGGCAATACTAGGTTGAGTTTGACCAACTCGTGAATGGATCCGCTATCGAAGTGCCGGATAAGTATTAGCAGACTATTGGCCAGGCGGATAGTGAGGTTTCTTACGCTCACTTGGACTGTGCGGCTAAGAGAGCGGCAATGCCATTTAGAGTGTACTAAACCCCGGTGATTATCCTTAATGAGAACTGTACTGATATATGATGAGGATTGACATGCTTGAGTTATATCTTGCATTGCATGGTCTTGACATGACTGATAGCATTCATCTCTTGCACCGCATAGCCTTGGTACTGCTGGTTACATTCATGTACTCATCAGCATGATTCCGCATTACTCTGACCTTGCATTCTGAGCACGCTCATATTGCGCACACACTTACACCACCCTCTAAGCTTTCTATAAGCTTATGCACGATTGATGCGAGTAGGTGATGTCAGGATGCATCTGTAGCCTTGTCGTAGTTGGAGTATGCAGCCGAGCTTCTAGAGTTTTTGTTACTTTTAGTATATTATATTTCCCTTTCATACGCCTTGTACTCACAGTTTTTGAACATAGTGGATTTTGTGATGGTGTTCTTGTGGTTATTGTTCGTGGGTTATGCTTGGTTATGCTCATTATGAATCAAATTGATTATTAGAAATCCTCCTTGTAGCATCCCAAGATCGAAACCCGGTATATGGGTGCCAGGAGCTGAGAATAGGGTACTACGGAGGCTGTCGGCGCCGGATTCGGCGATCGAAAATTTTTTGAGCCCGGTTTCCGAGTTCAGGGCGTAACATGCCAGGCCTACAATGGCCGCTCGACCTATATGACATCATAGGACTTATCAAAGAGTACTGAGTCTAATCGAACAATTGACGAATTGTTCAACCAATTTATAAAAAACCCCATCTTGAGTGGGTTGATTGGCATTACGAGTTCCCCACGAGCTTCAAGTTTTCCGAGTTCACTCTTTTCTTAAAAGATGATGAAACCTCTGCAATCAAATATGTTGATCGCTTCATCATGTAATATGGAGAGGTGTCTCATAATGACTTCCTAAGGCCGATAACTCCTTGAAAGGGACTGTATTCACATGATATATAAACCTACTAGCTAACTCAGTCCAAACATGGAACGAGATGGAAGAAAAGTTCTACATGCAATTCCACTATATTAAGCCAAAAGTATTTATAGTTGAACTATCCAGGTTTAGGCAATTGCCGGAGGACTTGACCGTGCAATTTTTTGCCTGGTTCAAGGGTGCCAACAATTGTTGCCTAGTCATTCTCCTAGAGGTCGAGTTCGCTAGGCTGGCCTGGGAAGGCATGGGTTTTGAGCTTCACAAGAAGTTCGAAGGTGTGTACTTTGGAGATCTGTTCGAGTTATTAAACAGGGCCACCAGGTATGAATGTACTCTCCGGGAGGAGCAACGACGGATGAACACGTCCAAGGGCACGTTTTATCGTGATCGAATTATGAGCTGGCTATTGCAAAAGTTGTTCTTGTGCGACCGAGTGAATACCATGACTCTTATTATGAGGCGGGCATGGTCTAAATAATTTGCACACGGCTGTGGGAGTGCTCGACCTTAAAGAAGGTCGACTATAGGGCCTCGGTCATGGTAAATCTAAGAAAGGGCTCCCCCAAGGCTCCCCAATAGTACACATTCGATATTTCCAAGGTCGATGGAATATTCGACATTCTCTTGGAAAGCAAGTTTATTATACTCTCCGAGCATCAAAAGATCCGCTCAACCAAAGAACTCAAGAATGGGGTTTGTTGTAAATGGAACGGTGCTGAGATGCACCCAACTAAGAATTGTATCATATTTAGGAATAAAGTGTAGGAGAACATTAACAAAAGCCTCCTCAAGTTCCTTAAGAAAGAAGCCATGGGTGTTGATCGGGGCTCATTCTCGATAATGGCCCCAATTAACATGTGTCGGCCAACCTCGAAAAAATCACCTCACCGGCTAATGTGACAAAATCAACGGCTTTATGCACCTTGTAGAAGGAACCATTTTAGCTTGACCTCTAAGGCACCCATGGAAGCATCATCGATTGAGCATCTTGCTAGCACGTCTCCTCAGGTGGATAAGGGGAAGGCATCCCAACCTGGAACGGAGGATCGTCTAATTTTGTACAACCAATGTGCTAGACAAGCTAAAAAGCATGAGAGGTGCTGGGGTAAAAGCAACCAGTCCATTGGGTCACCACGAATCCTTAGCTAGTGCTGAAATAACGTGGTTTGTTTACCACGACATGCAGAAGCTTAACGAAGCTTATAATTATGGCTAAGTCTAGGGGGAGGGGTGAATGAGACCACTTAAAAATTATGTGCCAGTTAAAAACAATTAACACTTAGGCTTTCAAGACAAATGAGTCCAATTGTATAGACCACAAAAGATGCAATATTATAAGTAACTAGTCTATATAGTGAGATGTGAAAATACCAATTTTGTGTTATAAGTTAAGTGCCTAGCATACAATCTACTTCTTGCATTCATATACTCGAATCATCCATAAATACAAATAGAATTGCAACCACATAAACAATCGCAAACACAATGATGCATAGTGGTTCGACTACTTGCCTACTCCAGTCCCGACGGATGTAGTCTCTTCAAGTGTATCAAATATCACTATCTCAGAGGTTTCCAATATGTTTACCTTTAACCTTTACAATGGTTTTAATAGGTTCACCACAAACCTTCAGTCTTATATAAAAACCTACATATACGCACTTGTGTTAGTGGAACACGTATATACCCGTATCGGTGGATCACATTTTCACCCTTGTCGGTGACTTCTATAAAGACTTAATTTGTTTTTTATTGGCTAATCAACAATCACTATGATCCTAATCCAATGACCTACGTATACTCCTATCGAAAGCTCTTACGAAGACTAACACATATGGCTCAAAAACTTCAGGCCACTTCCAAGTGGGGATACATCACACGACTTTAGTGATTTTAGGTAAGATTTGACATTGTTCCTATAATATGACCCATTTAAGTACTGAAAGTTTGGTTCTTGAGTTCTACAGTGAATGTGAGAGGTTGAACGGGATGGAAAGGATGGATCAAATTCACACAATGTATGGGTCCCACAATATCTGGTACCATTATGCCATCTTAGTGCCCCTTGATAATATGTTATTTGCCCGGTGCCTTGTGTGGAAGAATGCCCAAATGCACCGTGGTCTTCTAGATAGCAATCATCACCTTGGGTGACTCATCTCTCCCACATCTTGATGGGACATTCCTAACCATTCAAATAATAAAGAAATATCCAGCTATTAACAGGAACCATGAATCTCCATTTCTCTAACACACGTGGCCCAAAACCTGACACAACCGATAGCATCCTAATGTAGGCTGGGCCGAGCTGAATGTTGATGGTTCTTTAGTGGAGGAACAACTTAAGAGTAGGTCCGAAGCTGTTGGAAGTGCCTCAGTGAGATTTATAGCTGCAGCTTATGACATGCACAGATGGTGCTTTGATGGTAGTGAAAGAGTGAAATGGATGGGTCCACAGGATCTAATAGTATTTATATGATTTTAGATTTTTTTTTTTTTCTTCTTTGCAAAGTCAAAGATGGATAGCCTATGTTTGATGATCCGCCTAATTAATAGTGGAATGGAAATGAATTAATCACCCCTTTGATTCTATTGTTAAGATGGCCATCGATCATGATCCACACTTAAATCATCTAAAGCCAACTTAATATATAAATATGTTATTCTTCTCAATTTTTTCTTCCGAGTAATGTCTCTCCATTTTATGAAGGGGGAACCAAGAGGATTGGAAAGAGTTTTGGATCTAATAAGTCTCACAACTATTACACATCACAATTCTATCTCGTTTCAATTTGAATATATATGAATTTTCAAGATAAAAGGATAATGATATGGGACCCACCCACTAGTTTCTGTCTACATGCAGGGGCGGCTCTAAGGGGTAGGCAGGTGAGGCAATCGCCTAAGGCCTCCTATTTATGAAGGCCCTATATCATAGGAACAGACTTTTAATACTCTGACAGTGTCTAGTAATCCATACACATGCATTGAGAAATGAATTTGAATATTTTTTATTAAATTAATCCATTTTTTCAGATCATAAAAGTGGTTGTCCAAATTTAGATGGTTCTAAAGAAAACAAAAACCAAAGCACACAATTGGCTGGATCTCTAATTGGTTGATTTCTTGGACACTAAACAAATTATTTGTCATTCAACATACAAATTCACAAAATTGGAAGAAGTGAATAAAAATCAATGGATAATTTTGTAATTTAGATTATTTAGAATGGATCACCTAATTTAATGACAGATTTCAATTCACACTTTTTCAAAATGTGGTCCATATTAACCTTTAGAAATGCTTCATTTATTAACCATAATGACCTACAGTTACTATACAATTTAGAATGGACCACTTTAGGGATAAAATCCTGTAATGATTTTGGGGTCCACATTATTGTATGTGTTATATCTATTCCATGATCCGTTTCTAATTATCCCATTTGTATATTATTAGGAAAATTAAAATTTCTTAATTATGAAGGTCCTATATTACAACAAAAAAAATTAAGAAGAAGATAAAATCTAAAATTTTTGAAATAAAATTTGAAATGCCTATAAAATTTGGATACATTTAAAATTTAATTTACAAATTTATCCATCTAAAAAACAAATCCTAAAAACTAGGTTAGTCAATTTTATCTATCTAACTTTATAGGATAAGCTTGAAAATAATAAAGTTTATTAATTTTTAAAACCTGGTTTAATTTTGAATTTATTAATTTTTACTATTTTTCTCAAAAACTAAAAAGCCTCATTTTTATGATTTGCCTAAGGCCCTGAAGAAGGTTGAGCCGCCCCTGCCCACTAGTTTCTGTCTACATGCCCATATCCAACAAGAAGGAATCAAGTTCCTTGAGATTGAAGGAGACTGAAATCAGTCGTTATAATTAAATACAATCAATGACATTTGAGAGCATTTAAGAACATGGTTTTCCTGATTTAAAGCTGCAAGTAGCTCCTTAGTGAGGTGTAGGGGTAGAAGATTTCTCATATCTACTGCTAAGGTAGCTCAGCAGTTGACTTGTTGGCATTTGTTTAACATTGATTGCGATGTACCTGGACTTGTAATGCTCCATTTTTTGAAGAGAAGAATGACACTTTATTTTCTGAAAAGGTACGTAGCTTAAAACTACAAGAGGGGCCGCACGCCATCTTTTATTGGAACTGCTTTGTTTGAAGATGCCAGTGTACGCACTTATTTCTGTTTTTAGTCTTTAATATTAATAATTTATTGAAGAAAATAGGAAACATGAATGAATCATGTGTTAGTAGAATCCTGTACTAACATGAATCATGTGTTACTTAGGGTTGGTTTGGATACCACTCAATAAGTAGCTTGTATCCAAACTCAATAAGGACCTTTTTAACTTATGTAAGTGAATTATCGTATTAAACTTTAAACATCATTGTAAAAGTAATTTATATAATGAAAGTTATGTGCATTAGTTTTTAGTTTTTGCATTTTAACTTTCAAGTTTTCTTCTTATCTCTCTCCTTCCATGTGATGGATGATACATATCATAAAAGACCCCACATGATGGGTGGTCTATAGCAAAGGTGGGCCCTCACATTATCAATGACCCACATCAAGGTGAGCTCATATAATGGATTGTCCACATCAAAGGAAGGCCCTCACATCCAAAGTGGGCCCTGCATGATAAACAACACAAATTAAAGGTGGGGCCCACACGATGGACGGTCCATATCAAAGATGGGCTCCACATGAGGGGCGGTGGATATAGAGGTGGCCCCACATGATGGATGACCCACGTCAAGATGGGCCCCACATAATGGGCAGTCCACATGGAAGATTTGTCCCTAATATGGATGGCCCACATTCAAGGTAGGGCCCATATGATGGATGGTCCACAAAAAGATGGGCGACACATGAGGGGCAGTAGGCAATGAAGGTGGCCTCTCGTGATGGATAATTTATTTTGATGGTGGGCCCCATATGATGAACAAATTATTTTAATGGTGGGCTACACATGATAAATAGTTTATTTTGATGCTGGGCCCAACATCATGGATGACCGACATTAAGGTTGGCCCCACATAATGGACGGTCCATATCAAGGGTGTCGATGTTTAATGGCCCACATCAATGGTGGGCCCAACATGAAAGATGGGCTCCACATGATGGGCAATGGATATTAAAGGTGGGCCCCACATAATAGATGGTCCGCATCAAAGGTGGATCCACATGATGGGCGGTGGATATTAGAGGTAGGTGCCACATGATGGATAACATTGATGATGGCCCGCATGATAAATGATCCATATCAAGGTGGGCCCCACATAAGGACATTTCACATCGAATGTCAGCCCATAATGATGAATGACCCACATCCAAGGCGGGTCCTGCTTGATGGACATTTTACTTTGAAAGTTGGGCCCTGCATGATGGACAGTCTAGATAAAAAGTGGGTTGTATGATGGACGGTCCATAGCCAAGGTGGGCCCCACATGATGGATATACCACATCAAAGGAAGGCCTCACAAGGAACATGGTCCACATTGAACATAAGCCCCACATGATGGACTGTTCACATTGAAGACAGGTCCACAGGGTGCCTAACATAATGAATGGCACACATCAAAGGTTGGGCCCACATGATGGACGTGGATATACAAGATGGACCAAACAAACTTATGGGATAGGTTCTAATGTAATGTTGGAACCAAGCATACTCTTCTACCTTTAGACCAATAAACATGTTGTTTTCTCAAGTCTATTTATTTGTTGAATAAGTAGGAGCCAAGATAAGCTACCTGAGGAGTAAGTAACCTATATAAATTAACTTGCCATCTAAATGCCCTTTAAATATTAATATCAGTGGACGTTCCTAACCAACCAATGAATGAAAAATAAAAGAAAATTTTACAAAATAATACCTCATTAATATGATATTTATATCTTAATACCTTTTTTAATTAAGTTTTTCATTAAATTACCACATTAATCAAATTATTGTCAAACGAATACATAGTTTTCTCTAGTTTATAAAGTATCATTTTTCCAAAATGATGAAAATGTTTCCAAAATGATGAAAATGCCACCAACATGGAGCCTTTACTGTTGAATCAATTGTGTATGGTGCATTGTGGGACCCAATATGATGTATGTGTTTAATCCATGCCATCCATCCAATTTGCTAGATCATGTTCGAGCATGAGCCCAAAAGTAAGGCAAATCCAAATTTCAGGTGGACCACACACAGGAAATAATAGTGATAAATGCCTACCATTAAAAAAACTTCATGTTGGGTACAAAAAGTTTTGGATCAAGCTAATATTTGCCTTTTCTCTTCGTCCATGTATGAGTGTCCTTATCAAGAGTTTGGATGGAAAATAAGCATTATGGTGGGCCTTAAGAAGATTTTAATGGTGGATGTTAAATCAGCACCGTTTGGTATGGTATGGTCCAGCTGAGATTTGGATTGATCTGCTTAATTTTTGGATTCATGACCTAATGGATACAGAATACATACGTCAAGGCAGGCTCGATGGTAGCCCTAATATGACAATTCTAACTAGAGCTGGGCAGAATCCGACCCGATCCGGCGGATCCAACTTGATCTGAACCGAACCAAAGGCCTAGATTGGCGTTGTTCGAGTAGGACCACTTAGATCCGATCATACATCGAATCGAGTTCGGATCGTGGTTAATTCGGACCGATCCAATCCGAAATCCGATCCGAATCGATCCGATCCGATTCGGTTGGGTACTATATAAGTAATACTTTTTATTTTCATTTTTTTACTACCTGCCTCACTCGAACGAAGCTCTAATCCCTCCCTTTCTCTTTCTCTACCCAAATGGCGCCGCGCCCACCCATCTCTCCTCCTTTCTCTCCCTCTTTCTCTCCCCTCCTTTCTCTCATCCTTTCTCTCATTCTTTCTCTCATTCCTTCCCACCTCTCCTTCTTTCTCTTCCTCTCTCTCTCGATCTTGATTCAGCCCAATCCAAATCGACTGGACAGACTCAAATCGATCCGACTTGGTTCGGTTTCCCTGACCGAATCAGACTCGGTTCGGGTCAACCCAGCAAGCATTTAGATCGGATCGAATCAGCCTTGCTGGACTCAGTCCCTGATCGAATTGAGTTCGGGTCAGGTTCTTGGAAAAATTGAATCGAGTCAAGTTGGACCCAATCTGGTTCAACTCGACTCGATGCCCACCTCTAGTTCTAACCGGCGGCAAAGACGGAAGTAGATTGCCTGCTCCAGGACTTCCTGTAGTTGGAAGTTGGGTGAGGCTCATAGATATTCCCTTAGCAATCCACTCCGTTCATCAGTTTTCACGACAATAATAAGACAGGATTTTTAAAATCAGGCAGATCCAAAACTCATGTGGGCCACACCGTCTCCAGGAAGGTTTCAATGGTGGATGTTACCGTTCCCGCTGTTTAATGTGGTGTGGCCCACATGAGTTTTGTATATGCCTTAGTTTTCTATCTCATTGTGGTCTTTCAAAACTGATGGACGGAGTGGATTCATGACGGGTCTCTCTGTTGGCCAGAGACCATTTCGGGGTACAGGTGATGCCCGTTCCGCAAAGACAGTGAAGGCCAGCATGACGTTATTCTTAATCCACTCCGCCAATCCATTTTTTCAGATCATCTTAGGGCATGATCCAAAAACTAAGTCAGATTCAAATCTCAGGTGGACCACACCACTGGAAATAGTTGTGATGAACGCCTACTATTAAAAATTTATTGTGGACTACGAAAGTTTTGGATCAAGCTGATATTTATTTATTTCTCTTCATCCATGTCTGTGTGACTTAATCAACAATTTGGATGGCAAATAAACACTATGGCGGGCATTAAAGTGTGCCCTAGGAAGTTTTTAATGGTGGCCACTCAATCACCATTGTTTCCTATGGCGTGGTCCACCTGAGAATCGGATCTTCCTAATTTGTGGCCTTATGCCCTAAAATTATCAGGAAAAATAGATGGACGGTGTGGATACATCATGGTGTGTTCTACATAGCACCGACTAGTAGCCACCCTCCTACCATGCAATCAGCGTGTAGAGAATTTTATCCTTTTTCAATTTTTTTTTTAAAATAATAATACATCATTAATAATATTTACATCTAGGTACCTACTTAGTTCTTATTAAGAAACCTAAGGCATTTTCATCATGTTATTAGCTTAATGAAAACCTGATTAAAAAAGGTACTGAAATGTCAATATCATATAATGAGGAGGTACTATTTTGTAAAATTCCCAAAACAAAATTGATGGTGAATTTTAAATAGAAGTCCTACTACTATCAACCTACAGCCATGAGGTGGTCCATTCCTATAATTGTCTATGCATTCAATGACACTTTGACCGGATGAATTCCCAATCCTATCAATGGTTAACAAAATGGACGGCCCACGTCATTTATTTTTAAAAGGATTCATTCACCCAAATCAACCTTCAGCCACGTGGACCCATCATATATTGACTATGCCTCTCAAATATCAAATCCATTGACAATTCTAACCACCTAATCAATGAAAAAAAGATGAACGGTCCAGATTCCAGAATTACTAAATAGAAATAGGTCCCATCATAAATGCAGGCTGTTCAACGACGAAGACGCTTGGTGACTTTGTGTAGTCATACGGGGTCGTGACTATTCACTGATATGGATGGGAGAGTTCATTTGGATGAGATTCAACCGTCCATCAGGTGTGCCACCACATCATAAGGGCTAGGATTGTATATGGCACCCGCTGTAGCTTATATCTGCCATCCAATCCATTCACATGACTCTTCTCACCTTAGATGAAAATGGTTTCCAAGACTTCACCATTCTAAAACTAAGGTGGACCACACCATTGAATTTAGAGGTTTTAAGCAGATTTTAGACTGTTTCCTTATGTTGAAGCCCACCACAGTTTTGGATCAAGGCCTACTTGAGTTCTTGGGCCCACTTAATCTAGGCCTAATGTTGGGCCATGTCAATGATGCATGGCTGATCTGGTCCATATTCAAGTAGGCCACTGTTATATAAAATGTATGGACGGTTTAAAGACACTTGCTGGATACAATATGAGATCATGTTTCAGTGATCTAACCATTTATGCCATGGGCTTGTTGTAGATGGAAGATATCCCAAAGAAAATCCTTGAATTATTTCTAGTCTCCAAGTATTTAATCCTTTACCTTAGGGAGTTAGCATGGTTGGGTCTGGTCAGGGCATTTCCTGCCTGATTGGAGCCATGCATGGTCAGGGCTGTGCCCATCCTTGGCCCAGCTCTAGTTGGGTCCATTGCCAGCCTCAGGAAACAGGCCATTAAGATCAAACCATCTGTGAAAGTTTTGGATCATGGTCCATGCAGGTGGCTCAGTGATGACTGATGTGAAAAACGAACAAATATTCAAAAATCAAGGGGAAGAGCAGGTTTATACACAGAGTTCTGGTGTATCCTCTATGCATGATATTACATTACTTGTTTTAAAATCACGAGTAGCAAAGGACAGGCATAGTAGGTAAAAAAATGCCAACAAAAATAAAATAAAATTAACTCATGGGTTTGATCAAAGGCCCCACCTGCGCATCAAAATACAAGGAAAAATAATTAGTCTATTAGACCTTTGCGTGGACTGTATGCTTAGCTTATGTATTTATTTATTAGATTATATTTAGATTTTTTGATGTTTGATTTTATATTGTAGATAACACACTAGGGTGAAAGATTTCATTAATGTAGTATTCAATACAGAAATGACTCCGATTCACGCACCTTCGAACCTAAACCCTATCTAGCCTCCCTTGAACACCCAATATAAACTTTTAAACCATATCTAAACCCTAGCTTAGCTTAATCCCAAGTCAAAAATACATACTCAGTTTAAATTCAGCTCAAAACTTAAGCCAAATGCAAGCCAAATTTGGACAAATATGAGCTAAATCTGGATCAAATTCAATTTCAAGTTTAGGCCCAAGTTCAATTCCAGAACCTATGGAACTTGGTCCAGCCTGAAAATTAGAAGCCCAAAGGGAATCCAAGGGACCTATGGGGCTCCCATTTCAATTTGGAGGCCATACACGTGGTAGGCCTGTTTGGCCGGATGGATCCCATCGGATTAGGAGGAATGGGATGGATTTTAAGGTAATGATGGTGGTGTCAGTGGATTGGTTTAAGATCCATGGGATTGCCGGGACAAGTAATTTACCGAGTCTGTTTGGCACGCCCGACATATCCTGGGATTTTACCTTCCAATCCCTTTCAATCCGTCCAACCAAACACGCCCCAGGCACGATTAAACGGGATTAGGAGGGATGGGATCAATTTTAAGGTAATGATGGTGATGTCAGTGGATTGGTTTAAGATCCATGGGTTTGTTATATCCCGGGACAAGTTCATGGGGTCTGCTTGGCTCGTTTCACATATCCTGGGATCTTACCATTCCATCCCTCCTAATACCTGCCCGGCCAAATAGGCTCTTAGTGTGTCGTGGGCGACATATAATGTGTCACCTGCCATGTGGATTATTTTGCAACTCGAGGTGTGCTTAGTTGGAGGATTAGATACTGACAGCTTGAGTAGCGAGACTAACTACAGAAGTGACATCACCAAGTTCTGTGAACCCCACTATGATGTATGTGTTGTATCCATAGCGTCCATTCATTTGGATATATTATTTTAAGGCATGGCCCAGAGAACGTGGCAGATCCAAAGCTTTAGTGGACCCCACCAAAGAAAACAGTGGGAAGATTGATGCCCACCATTGAAATCTTCGCCCACCATGATGTTTTTTCGTAATCCAACCTATTCAAAAGTTAACAAAGACATTAAAGAAGGGAAAACACAAATATCAGCTTGATATAAAACTTTTCTAGACTTTAGAAGTTTTCAACGGCAGTGTCACTCTCCCCACTATTTTCTCTAGTGGGGTCCATTGGAGCTTTGGATGTGACTCATTCTTTGGAACATGATAAGTTGTTCCTCTATACTCAAATGTTTCCCATCCGGTAGCAGATTCCTATCCCTGAGAAACGAGCATAAGCGAAAGAAAATATTCTTATTCATTCGGAGTTGTGCTAGGCACTCGTTATCTCCGGCTCTAATTATCCCATTAATTATTTTATTTCTTTCATAGTCACCAACTCTCCAGGGTGTTCTAAGAAATAGACTATTGCAAAATTCTCCAATCACAATGACTATAGTTGATTCTGCAACCGAAGCTACAAAGGCAGCCATCTCCTCTTCCATCCATCCATGTTCTTCCATGTTATGATATGAACTTGTATAACAAACGTATGAAATAGAGTCAACATCCACTAGTCTAAAATCAAGCACCGGTTCCATTTGTAACTCCGTTTGTTTAGATATATACAATGAATTGATATTCAAAAAACAATTCACTGTTAGCTACTCCAACTAGGGCTCATTACCAGTGCATATAGCTTCAGTTGTCTGTTTACAAGGTCACATGGATTCAACTTTGTTTCAGTGTGTTTTTTTTTTTTATTTTTTTTAACAACCATCAAACTAGTATGTGGATTGTCTTGACCCTCAAAGCTAGGTTCGGCTTAAAGGGTTTTACAAACTTGTGAGTTTGTTTGTTTGTTTGTTTTGTTTTGTTTTTAAATTTTTTTTTTTTTTTTAAATTTTTTTATAACTGAACAAATTACATGGCTGATTACAGTCCAATGCAATCGAACTTCAGGCCCTATCCTTGATAGAAACATATAATACTCTATATGGGCCCAAATTTACATATTTTATAAACTTTCAGTTTGCTGCATAATTGGGATACACAAACCTGGAATTGATATTTACCAACAAGCATTACACATGACCTTTGTAATCATGTATATTGTTCATCTTGGCATGTAGTTTCTACATCTGGATCACTCATCCAACGAGACTGACCATTGATGGGCCACGGTTTCAATACAAAATTTCCATAATGAAAGTTTAATCTAGACAGGATGACAGTTGAGGCATGCTAATGATGGACTGTATTGTAGAACCAATTAATACAGTGAACTATCTTAATCAACCAAAGTTTAATCCAACCCTTTATACACAATAAACAGTGATATGGATAATGGAGCTCTAGAATGGGTGAAATATTCAAATCTCAAAACTGATCATACAATCAGAACAGTTAAACAATAAGAAATTAAATTCAAAAAAAAATATTATTTAATTTCACTGTTAGAGTACACATATTTTGAGTAAGTAGTATCAGCATGAATTAACAGTTGGATATACATATATATGTAGAGAAGCGCTCACCTGCGAACCAGTTCGTACGTATTTACGTACGAACTTTTTTGAGAACCAATCATACATGATGTTGATCCAAAATCTGAACCGTTCATGTGAAGCAAGACCTAGTGAAACCCCTAGGACCAAGTTTTACTTTTATCTAAAACTTTTATCCATACCGTCCATAGCAAAGAGAAATTAAAATCAAGGAAAGAAGCTGTTTACATTTTTCACGGTCCACCAAAGTTTCGGATCAAAGTTAAAATTCCTACTATAGGGTTTCATGAGGTTCTCGCTTCATGTGAACCGTTCGATTTGAGAGATTCATCACGTATGATGGGTCATCAAAAAAGTTCGTACGTGCTACGTACGAACTGGTTCGCAGGTGAGCGTTTTCCTATATATGTATATCCAACTTTTAATTTATAAAGCTGTAAGAGTGGAAAAGTCATAATTGCCCATTATAGGCCAATTACTGTTATCTGGTAAAACCAAACAGGCCCTCATTAAGGTCTTCCCAAACACCCAGTTAATTTCGAAACTGACCACAACTACATATTCAACCTAATTCTGATTTGGGGCACTTACAGACAGCCTTTCAACCAAATGCTGATTTGAGATTCACCAGGGCACTTGGACTGCCAATAGAGTAATGTAGGCCAGATATGCCGATTACTGTTAGGGCCTGTTTGGTTTTCCCAGATAACAACTTTTAATTTATAAAGCTATAAAAGTGGTAAAACATTGGGCTATTCTCCAAAACACTTTGTTAGAGGAAATCAACACCAACATTTACAAGATCTACTGCACGTATATAATAAATCGATTATAAAAACATTTCAGCCCTTGTGATGATCACATTTTGATTTCCACTAATTGGAAGCAAATATGAACAATAATATAAAGTTGAGAGAGAGAAAACATAAAGAGTCAGTAGTAAACAATCACACTTACCTCAATCACGGATGAGTTTGCCAGTTCTATATGGAAGAGAGTCTCTGCTTATATACAATGACCAAAGAAATATTACATGGAAGCTGGGAACAAGACAATCTCTATAACAGATCATGCTACAGTCTGATAGCACCACAAAGATTTTATATATTATAAAAGAGAACGAAGATAGAAAACTGTATCCAAGCTCCAAATGGCCAAAGCCTCATTATATGTTTCTCACAAATAACAATGAAAGGCAAACCAATCAGATGAGCAGAAGACTAAATTGTGCATGGAACATGTTTGTATAGAGCTAAAGATCCTCCCAAAATGAACAGTATAAATAGTAGATGGTTACCAAGATAGAAAAAACAAATATGACAGCCTCATTATATGTTTTTATTTGGTGGGCCCCACTATATATATGACCGGGTTAAAAAATCAGACCGACCAGATGATTTGGTTTGACAGGTGTCTAATGAATATGCATGCTTGGAATTTTTCCTTATCCAGGTTTATACTTCAGCTGGAATTTTTCCTTATCCAAGTTTATACCAAAGCTGGAGTATACGTAACGGATCGAATGTCCTTCACACTGCTAAATAAGCATTGGATGAGGTTGCAAGCAACATTTCAGTTGGAGATGATGAGTCCTCATCTAGCATTATTCAGCCTTATTATATGCACAACTATTACAAAAAGTAAAAGTTCATCAGTTTACACATGAAGAGATCAGGCTTTCATATTACAGATAGAATGCTATATATAGAGTCGAAGACATGCACTTGTGGTGAAGCATGATTCAAAGCATTTTTTTATGACATCAAGATAGCTTTGCTATTTAAACACACATTTGTGAAGTGTCCTTACACATGACAAACGTTTGTGCCAATTTCATCACTTAAATATCCCATATGTACCATAATCCATATTAACTCATTATTCTATTATGTGACAGATAAGGAATGAAACAACCAACCACTTTAATATGTCCACGGATAGCTATGCCGACACAACTAACCCTGACTACTCCATACAACACAGCTTTGCTTGAATCGAAACAGTCCCTGTGAATTACAAACTAGTATGTATTAACTAAAGACCATTGCTGACTGGCAAATGGGCCAGAGTAACTCTTTAGTCCAGGTTCAGGCCAAGTGATGAGGAATCAAACTCAGACCAAGCTGGGTTGGCCTATGATCCAAACACTCCACCAATGGTAAGTCTAGATAACTGTACAGGCCTCTAGGTAAATGTAAGCCCAAGTCTAACTTATGTCTAGGTTCAGCCCAAAGTCGCCTTGGATCGACAATTCATCTTACATCGATCTGATTTGCACTCGACCGGGTTGACTCGGACTTGGTTGAATCCAAGCTAGTTTGGGACCATAAGTCAGTGGTGAAAATGGGCTTGATTGGTACAGTTGTTCTGAGTTGCCAAGTTTTAAAAACCCTCCAAATCACCACTCTAACATGTTGTGTAGGGGATCCTGCAAAACTGGAATTAAGTCCATTCCCACGCCCATTGGTACAGTCAAATACCATTGCCCAAGAAAATCTGAGACTTAAGTTTATTAGAGATGAACTGAGAAGGTGTTACAGGTATTCAAGGGGGAAGAGATCTGAAAAGAAGGGAGAAAGAGATCACGTGAAAGAAGACAGATTAATCGGCTCTGGGTTTCAGTGGAAGGTTGGTAGAGAGGAGTTTATATGAGAAAAATTATCACAACTACCTGAGCTGCTGTACGTGGACATCTACATGTAACCATTACTTTCATTAACACCAACAAGTGAAATGTGAAACCAAATCATCTGGTCCGTCTGAGACGATAATGAAATGACATATCATTTGGTGAGCCCCACTGTATATATGACCTAGACATAAAAATCTGATCGACTAGATGATTTGGTTGTATCAGCAATGAATATGCATGCTTGGAATATGCAGACGGTTGAGATGATCAAATCATCTGGCCGTAGAGATGGTGGAGCAGACTGTAAGGACATTGTAGTGGGGACCCATTCATTTTTCAAAAAAGAAAAAAAGAAAAAAGAAACAATGCACTGCGAAATCGGACGGGATGAAGATAGCAGAACGGACCACCCCATTCTGCCACATCCACCAAAATAGGGATATCCAAACAATCCTAATATGGCATTTTCCTTTTTTAGAAATTCTTTACATGGACCCACATTGCAATCACTATCGGACTGAAAATGAATCTGAACCCTCAAATGCGGCTCTAGGCTCTTTTCTTCCCACGTACTCAAGGTAAAAAGCTACACAGTGACAACACATATGCCAGATTTCACTGGCTTTCTCTGAAAAAACAAAAATAAATAACCCACTGGAAATCTATGGCTGATCAACAATAGGATATGGCATTACCTCTGTAGTCTATTTCCTTCCAAATATGCAGCTGTGAAAATGGTATTTGATAGCCTTTCAATAAGATATTTTCTTCACAGCCTGAAAACCAGAGAGGGAACGACGGTTAGCCGTGAAGACAGTAGTTGATAGCGAGAGGGACGAGCGTTTCTGGTAGGGAGAGGGACGCCGGTCCATCGGATAGGTGTGGATCTTACCTTCTTCAGGTGGGTTTGTCACTCGGTGGGGTCTTACCGGGTATGGAGAGGGACGAGCATTTCTGTACAATGAAATATATACAATAGGGAGAGGTATAATATGTGCGGTTACGGTGGGCGATGTCCCACGGACCACAATAGCATTTTCAAACTGACTTGAGGGTGTCAGAGATTTACCCTCAAGTACACACTACGGTCATAATATGTCGCTTCTACCGCCTTTTCGGTCAATCTAGCATCTTGTTAAATTCGTTTAAATACCATTAAAAACAAACAGGAGTGAATAGTCATTATTGCCCTTTGCAGGCCGATTACTTGTATCTGGGAAAACCAAACAGGCCCTAAAATGATCTCTTCAGATGGATGGACGGCGTGGATACAAAACATACATCATGGTGGGGCCCATAGAACTTGGTGACTTCACTTCAGTAGCAGTCTCGCTACTCTACTTGTTAGTAGCCAATCCGTGCCCCTTTGATCCGTTCTCTTTTTACCACTCATAACACACCCATTGGCTAATGAGAGGATGTTATGTAACACTCACATCCTCTTAACAAAGCAACTTACTATTTACCCACAAACTTCACCAAAATAACGAAAAAATGCTACCCCCTTTGCCTATAAATACCCCTACTCAATTCATTTCAACATAGAGAGAGAGAGAGAGAGAGAGTTATTACCCATTCCATCTATCCACCATGGAGAGATAGAAGGGAGTGAAGCCATTCCAACTCATAGGTTAGTCTAGTTACGCCCAAGTCCTTCTACCTGCTCCAATCATCTAGTGCAGCTCAAGCCTTATCAAGCCTTATAACAATCCGTTCATCTACCACATTGATCGTTCTCATCATTCTTCATCTAGCATTTGCATGATCGCATCCTTTCCAACCCCCTTGCTTTTCTAATTTGTTTGGTGTATCCTCTTAGACTTGTTAACTTTTTTGGATTCGGCCACATCAAAAACTTGAATTGGATAGACAATTTTTTTTTTTTCCTTTTCGTCTCTCTTAGGAAAAAAGGTGCTGGTGGATTGCCTGGACAATATTTCACTTCCAATCCTAAGTTGGACACCTATCATTTTGTTCTTTTTATTTATTTATTATTTTTAAAAATTTTTATTTAAAAATAAAATCTCTCTTAGGTAAATAGGTGTTGACTAGCGATCTTTCACTCTCAATCCTAAGTTAGACACTCATCATTTTCATTTACCTTTCAGTTAAACGGGTGTTGGCATATCGCCTCGATGATCTCTTACTCTCAATCCTAAGTTAGACACTCATAGTTGTAGAGTACTGGCTTGCGGCTGACTAGTTAGGAGATAGGCTCATTTGTCATTTTTTGGATATATAAACACTAGGCTAATCAATCCCTTGAAATTCATTTAATCCTAAAAAGTGAAGACCGCATTTACGTGTGGACAAAGATGATGGTTTTTTTTGACCCGTCGTCCTTTCGCAACTGGGATGTGCAAGTCCTTTCGCAACTAGGATGCGGAAAGGAGTTTCCTAAAACTATAAAAAATGGTCCTTAGGGTTTTCTAGGGAGTACGAGAATGCAAGAGGGTTTTCTAAAGCTTTACAAGGGATTTGCTAAAGGGTTTAGGGCGATCAAAAGGTGAGAAAGAGAGAGAGGAAGAGAGAGAGGAAGCTTATAGAAGGGAGGTTCTGCTTGTGGAGGTTATCTACTATGTAATCTATATCTCAGCGCTTCTATGTCCTCGTAATCGGTTAGATCTCTCCGTTTTCTCTATTTCTCTTATTGTTTATCCACTCCTGCGTGAGTGAAGAAGGTTGTAATGTTCTACTTCATAGTGGATTGTTGATCTGGACGAGGTCCCGTGGTTTTTTACCTCTTTGAGGGTTTTCCATGTAAAAATCTCTTGTATGGTGTGTGATTGATGCATTGATTGTTTTCATTGCTTTATTATCCATAATTCTAGTTTGTTCTGGAGGGCTAGATCCTAAGGTTTTGTGCAAGGCCCCCAACAAAGTGGTATCAGAGCTAAGTTCATTGAACGGGTAGGATCGGTTTTGAATTATGGAAGGTGGCTCATCAAGGATGATCAGCCTCAATGGTTTTAACTGGACCATATGGAAGGCTAAGATGGAGGACTTGTTTTATTGCAAGGACCTATATTCTCTAATTTTAGGCATATCAGCAAAATCCAAGGATATAACTGATGGTGATTGGAAGAAGATGGACAGAAAGGCGGTGGGGTTTATTAGACAATGGTTGGATGATTCTGTGTTCCACCATGTGTCTACGGAAACCTCTGCCGCTAGCTTATGGCTGAAATTACAAGGGCTGTATGAGAGGAAGACAGTTAGTAATAAGATTTTTTTGATAAGGCGACTTGTGAATCTCAAATTCAAGGATGGTGGTTCTGTGGCCGAGCACATGAATGCGGTCAGCAATATAGTGAACCAACTCACCTCTATGAAGATGGTCCTGAATGATGAACCTGCAGCTTTACTATTGCTTAGTTCATTGCATGACGGTTGGGAGACATTGGTGGTGTCTCTAAGTAACTCCCCGCCAGACGGAAAGATATCCATGGAACAGGTGACTAGCTGTCTCTTTAATGAAGAGACAAGGAGGAAGTCTCAGGGGTCTACTGAGCAAGAGGCTCTTGTGACATGGGAACGGGGGAGAGGAAAGAACAGGAAGGGCGGGAAGGCCCGAGATAAATCAAGAGGCAAGTCAAGTAACAAAAAAGATGTTGAATGCTGGAATTGTGACAAGAAGGGCCACTACAAGCATGAATGTCGTGGTAAGAAAAACGACAAGAAAGGAAAAGGGAAGGAAGATGAATCAGATTCCACTGCGATGAATCAGATTCCACTGCGGTCGCTTCAGATGGCGACATGGTAGTTGTTCTTTCTGCAGATCATGACGTATATCTCACGTCTACGAGTCAAGACACCGACTGGGTGATAGACTCCGGAGCTTCTTTTCATACGCCTCCATACAGGGACTCCTTCACAAGCTACAAGTCAGGTGACTATGGGACTGTGAAGATGGAAAATTCTGGCGTATCAGAAATCGTGGGAGTTGGTGATATTTGTGTGAAAACTGATGTGGGCTGCACATTGGTTCTCAGGGATGTGAGGCATATCCCAGACCTTCGCCTCAACTTGATGTCGACGAGAAAGTTGGATGATGATGGCTATGAAAGCCGGTTTGCTGGTGGGCGATGGAAGCTCATCAAGGGTTCGTTGATCGTGGTCAGAGGAAAGAAGTGTTGCACCCTTTACAAGGCAAGTGTCAGTATGTGTAAGGGTGGGTTGAACGCAGCGGAAGATTCAGCTATTGACATGTGGCACAGGCGTCTAGGCCACATGAGTGAAAAAGGACTTCAGGTACTAGCAAAGAAGCGGCTCCTTCCAGACGTGACAGGTACACCTCTCAAAACCTATCTTGATTGTTTATCAGGGAAACAGATAGAGTTTCATTTGTTAAAGCTGCTTCTCATGTTAATAAAGTGCATGCATTAGATTTGGTTTATTCTGATGTTTGTGGTCCTATGAGGACAAAAACCTTGGGTGAGGCATTGTATTTTGTTACTTTTATAGATGATGCATCTAGGAGGGTTTGGGTTTATGCTTTGAAATCCAAGGACGAGGTCTTTGGTGTGTTTAAATTGTTTCATGCTATGGTCGAGAGAGAGAGAAAGGTAGATCATTGAATTGCATCCGCACTGACAATGGTGGTGAATACATTGGCGACTTTCATGAGTACTGCAAGTCCTTGGGTATACAGCATGAACAGATGGTTCCCAAGACCCCCCAGCATAATGGTATAGCTGAGCGAATGAATCGCACCATTATTGAGAGAATCAGATGCATGTTATCCCATGTGAAATTGCCCAAGACGTTCTGGGGAGAAGCAATGCACACGGCGGTGTATTTGATAAACAGGTCTCCATCAGCCCCATTGAATGGAGAAGTACCTGAGAAGGTGTGGACTGGACATGATCCATCATACAGTCATCTCAGGGTGTTTGGATGCAAGGCATCCGTTCACGTACCAAAGGATGAGAGGTCCAAGCTCGATATGAAGATCAGGCAGTGTGTGTTCTTAGGGTACGGTGATGAAAAGTTCGGTTATAAATTGTGGGATCCGACCAAGAAGAAGCTCGTTAGGAGAAGAGATGTGGTTTTCTTTGAAGATCAGTGTATAGAAGACATTGGTAAGCCAGAGAAGAACCAGCCTAGTTCAGGTGAGTTAGAGGACATGGATCCGGTTACTCCTCCCATGGTGCCTGATGACGAGGGAGTATAGCAAGGTGCAGAGGATGAGAGAGTTCCTTCAGAAGATGGACCAGGGGAGCAGCCCCCACTTGATCCACTTGTTGAGCCACAGGTGAGGAGGTCATCTAGGGACAGACAGCCGTCCAAGAGGTACTCGCCACATGAGTACATTATGCTAACTGATGGGGGAGAGCCAGAAGATTATTCTGACGCCCTAGCCGACGAGTATAAGGGAGAGTGGTTGAAAGCTATGCAAGAGGAGATGAAATCCTTACATAAGAACCACACCTATGATATGGTGAAATGCCTAAGGGCAAGAAAGCTTTGAGCAACAAGTGGGTGTTCAGAAAAAAGATTGAGCAGAAGAATTCACAGACGATGTTCAAGGCCAGACTTGTGGTGAAAGGTTTTGGTCAGAGGAAAGGCATAGATTTCGAGGAGATATTCTCACCAGTGGTGAAGATGACATCCATATGGGTGTTGCTTGGGTTGGTGGCTAGCATGGATCTGGAGATAGAGCAGTTAGATGTTAAAACTGCTTTTCTCCATGGTGACCTGGAAGAAGAGATCTACATGCACCAACCAGAGGGGTTCGAAGTCAAGGGCAAAGAGCATATGGTGTGTAGGCTGAGGAAGAGCTTGTATGGGCTGAAACAGGCTCCACGGCAATGGTACAAGAAGTTCGACTCGTTTATGTTGAAACATGAGTATGACAGAACGGAGTCGGACCACTGTGTGTTCACGCGCAAGTTCTCAAATGGTGATTTCTTAGTTCTGCTATTATACGTTGATGACATGCTCATCATGGGAAAAGACATCAAGAAGATCGACAAACTGAAACAGAAGTTGGGAAAGTCTTTTGCGATGAAAGACTTGGGCCCGGCTAGACAGATTCTAGGAATAGAGATAACTCGTAACAGAAGCATCAAGAAGCTCTGGCTGTCACAAGAGCGGTATATTGAGAAAGTCCTAGAGCGGTTCAATATGAATGCAGCGAAGCCGGTCAGTACTCCACTAGATGGTCACTTCAGATTGAGTGACAGACAGTGTCCTAAGACGAAGGTAGAGGTGGAAGAGATGCAGAAGATACCCTACGCATCAACGGTAGGAAGTTTGATGTATGCTATGGTGTGTACACGCCCAGACATAGCATATGCGGTTGGTGTTGTCATCCGGATCTTGCCAATCCCGGCAAAGAGCATTGGGCAGCAGTGAAATTGATACTATGATATCTGAGAGGCTCATCCAGGTTGAGCGTATGCTATGGTGACGGTAAACCTGTGTTAGAGGGCACACGATGCGAGATATGGCGACGACATAGACTCCAGGAAGTCTACATCGGGGTTCATATTCACGTTTGCAGGGGGAGCGGTTTCTTGGAAGAGCAAGCTACAGAAGGTTGTAGCATTGTCAACTACAGATGACGAGTACATTGCAGTCACAGAGGCATGTAAAGAGATACTTTGGATGAAGAGGTTCCTACAGGAACTTAGCCTGAAGCAGGAAGAGCACTTGGTCTATTGCGATAGTCAGAGTGCTATACACTTGAGCAAGAATCCAAGTCAACATTTCAAGTCAAAGCACATAGAGATTCAGTATCACTGGATCAGGGATACTTTGGAACAGAAGGTGTTACAGCTTGAGAAGGTCCACACGGACGATAATGGGTCAGATATGATGACCAAGGCCTTGCTCAAGGGCAAGTTCGAGGTTTGTAGAAACCTGGCTGGCTTAAAGAAGGTGAATCCCTCCTAGGTCAAAAAGGGGGAGATTTGATGAGTTTTTTTGACCCGTCGTCCTTTCGCAACTGGGATGCGCAAGTCCTTTCACAACTGGAATGCACAAGTCCTTTCGCAACTAGGATGCGGAAAGGAGTTTCCTAAAACTATAAAAAATGGTCTCTAGGGTTTTCTAGGGAGTAAGAGAATGCAAGAAGGTTTTCTAAAGCTTTACAAGGGATTTGCTAAAGGGTTTAGGCTATCAAAAGGTGAGAGGGAGAGAGAGGAAGAGAGAGAGGAAGCTTATAGAAGGGAGGTTCTGCTCGTGGAGGTTATCTACTGTGCAATCTATATCTCAGCGCTTCTATGTCCTCGTAATCGGTTAGATCTCTCCGTTTTCTCTATTTCTCTTATTGTTTATCCACTCCTGCGTGAGTGAAGAAGGTTGTAACGTTCTACTTCATAGTAGATTGTTGATCTGGACGAGGTCCCGTGGTTTTTTACCTCTTTGAGGGTTTTCCACATAAAAATTTCTTGTGTGGTGTGTGATTGATGCATTGATTGTTTTCATTGCTTTATTATCCATAATTCTGGTTTGTTCTAGAAGGCTAGATCCTAAGGTTTTGTGTAAGGCCCCCAACAAAAGAGGGTGCCTAACATCTTCCTTCTCTGTCATGAAAGTCCCTTATGCAGAATCCCAAGTTGCATATCAGGAGTCATTATTAAATAGGAGATCTTTAGATTCTCTGGTCATTAAAAATTTTGCATGGTCTAGTTAACTACAGAAATTTGAGTTATTGGCTAGTGGCGAATCTAAGTTAAATATTTTGTATCACGAGTCAAACCACAAAAGCATACCAACAAAAGCCTAAAAAGGCCCTCATGGGCACGTCCTCTATCTTAAGTATTCATGTATGTATATATGTGATTATTTCGTGATGATGTATGCATGTGGATATTCAAATTGGTTATCGCGATTGGGTGTGTCCAATATTCATTGATTAAAGGCTTAGTTTGCTTCTTTGCATGATGTAGGCCATTGTATAATTAAGTATGCATAATAGGCGTGATGTTTATTTAGATAGGTATATGTACATATAAGATGTACCTCTGCCTTGATTTATGAGATATAAAGATGAGATGTTACATGGATCAATAGAATTGGCTCTGTACCCAATCATGATGGAAGCCAAGTAGGACCGCAGGGGCCACACATGATGGACGGATTGGATCTCTTTTAAACATCACAATGCACCCGCACTTCAATTTGTAATGTAATGCAGATGCATTCTGTATTAGATCCGCCTCTTACGAGTCTCAGAACAAACTCACTTTCGGGCTCAAAAAATTAGATCAACTCGGCTTGATCTCAGCTTCGAACCAAGTTGAATGAAGCTTTTTCGAGTTAAGTCGAGCGAGCTAGTACTCCTCTACTTATGCTAGCCTTTGAAATTAGGATAGTCCTGAGCCGTCTGATCCATGTCTCACAAGTGAATGTCTGTCGAAAAGAGAAACAATCATGATAGAGATAAGGGGCCAACATATGAAAATGGTCAAACTTAAGTGTCAACCAACTGATGTGCACCAACCACAACAGTTACCTTTATTTGAATGGACAGCAATCCAATGGTAGTGGATTCCCCATCTTTTTAATGATTGCATGCGTTAGGTGAAGTAACCGGTCCAATTTTGACACGTGGATCAGTTTTGGTGGTCCTAATGACTACTTAGAGCTGTAATCAGAACCGTTCGTACAGTGGGCTCTATCGTCCCATAGTACGGAAATATCAACGGTTGGATGATCTTAGCCTTCTATAAATGGGCTTTTTTTCTCGTTGGTCTTTCTATATTGCAATTCAAGGTGGGCCTCTTCACGTTATCCGATCGAAGTGATCATTCAACTAAGTTGTTTTTGTGTGGTGATAACATTTTTTTTTTTTTTTTTAAATATATATGCCTTAGCATGGATGGGCCATATGGAAGAAACGAAAACGAATTGATGATCCTGATCGTTCGATTGATCTACCGAGGTCGATGAAAGGACACGATGGAGCACCACAACCGTTATTGTTTGTATGGAGATAATATGTGCGTTTGCCACTGTTTACAAGTCATCCATGATTCCGATGGCATATGGGCAACCCCATCTAGACCTTACAAAATTGTTTGCTACATTGTAGATGGAGCATTACCTGAAAAAAGGCGCTAATCGGGCGATCCAAGCCATCTAATCGGTGGTCATCAAATACAAAGTTTAAGGAGAAATGATCAATGCTAAAAAATGAATGGATTCAATGGACAAAATCAGACAAGTTGAGATGGTCCAATTGTTGTATGCGGGCCACGTGTGTATTGGAGATCAAGCGGATCATAATTTTTTTTGTCAATCATATGATCTTAACCGTCCAATAGGACTTTCGCCTGCTGTTTTTTTTTTTTTTTTTTCTAGCCGTCCATTTCAAGGCTCTGCTAGGATGACTAGGAATGATCCTGTGAAAATAACTATTTGGAGTGTTTTCAGTACACATTAATGTGGGGCCCACCGATTGAATGATTCGAAATCATGTCGACAACATGTTGCTGGGCCCAATCCCTCGTGCTGGATGGAAGGTTTCGTAAGAAGTCTCTCACAGCATCATTGCTCCCAGCGGCAACATCATTGTTTCCAGGAGCTTTGATACTCTGGCAGAGCCTAATGGATGATGCTCAGGCACTTAGAAATTACTAAGAAATTGGATTATGTGGCATGAAATTAATTTAGACTAAACTGTCTAAATTATGGGTCGCAGTTAAAATGCATCATGGATTAAAATAAAAATAAAATTATACTTATTTGATAATCTACCTATCAGGTTGGTGACATTTATTGGACAGATAAAGATGAAAATTATCCAATGGTCCACCAATCAGCGGTTAGAAATGGGCAACCAGTCTGATTTTGTCACTTAGAGTTGGTTTATTTTGAGATAATGCATATGAAACAAACAATTTCTTAGTGCCTGAGCATCAAGAATAATATTCTGCCAGAGTATCAAATACTCCCCCTTTCTAGAGGGAGCACTAATGCTCGACCCGCAACTTTCTATAGTATGCTTGAGTTTTCAGTTTGTACCAAGTGGGACCCACGATTCGCTGATACAAAATAGTTGACTTGATGGGCCCCACTATTGATGGTCTATGAGCGAAAAGCCAGCGTAAATGGAGATCCTACCGTGCAATTGGTGGCCCTCAAATGGACGGCTAAGAAAAGAAAAATACAGCAACTTTTAATATTCCAATTGAAAACGCCTAAGGTTCTATGGCCAGGATTTGAGTTTTGGTTCACGAGATATCCACGGTAGGACTGATCGTAACTCAGCCATGGGCCCCAATTGTCACAGCCACGGGACACCTGTACGGCAATCCAGACCATTGGTGGTACTGTGGATGGAACCATGCCCAAAATATAAGCTGATTGAACTACCTTAAACATTGGATTTTACTTTATTGAATTTAGATAATCAACCGTTTAATCATGGCAGTTAACCGATTGGATGGCTAGGATCACTCGGTCAAAGTCACATGTGTGATTTAAGAATACATTCTTTCAGACATGGATTGCATGGCAACCCTGCTCCGCTGACATTCGTGATGACTACACGTGGCGAGATTTAATTGGACCACGTATAGATATCAAAATGAGTCCATGGAAAGTATGGGCAGTGGGTGGGATCCCTTACTGTGGGGATCCAAATCTCAGTGGGACTGTACCACTGGAAAAGTGGTGATTGACCATTAAAAACTTCTGGTGGTCTATGAAAGTTTTGGATCAAGTTTATATTTGTGTCCTTCATCTAGGTCCTTGCGACCTAATTAAAAGGTTGGATGGAAAATAAAAATGTTGGTGGCTCCCAAGAACTTTTTAACTGTGGGGATTTAATCACCACTGTTTCCAATGGTGTGGTCCGCATAAAATTTGATTATGCTCCGTTTTTGGGACAATGTCATGAAATGATCTGTCAAAACAGTAGGACGGCATGGATATAAGCTACATAAATCATAGTGGGCCCCACAGTATGTGATCCCACTCACCTACTATAAGCATATTTGAAAGTTGCTAGGCCATATCTTGATAAGCCCCTCTCTATCCAAGGCATGTGGCCCAATCAAATATCATAAAGATGTATTGTTCATCTACTATCACAAAGTTTTATGTAAATTTATGTAAATCCTATTTTATTTTGGGTAACATAAATTAATTTATGTGAGAAAGAAAGAAATATCATTATAGTTAGAGTTGTTTCTTCCTTTTGATGTCATACAAATACAAATGAGTTTTTAAGTTCATATTCTATTTTTATTTTCATCACAAAAGTAAGAAAATCTATGTTTGGGTTTTTAATTTGAAAGATTACCCTATGTCCTTATCTGGAATCTACAACCTACCTTTGATTCCAATTTGTCATGCCTCGAAATTTGGTATTTAGGTTGCTCAGGCTCGAATACGAATCCTAGATCCATGAGGTAAATTTAATCAAAACACCCATCAATTTCATATACTTTCCATTTATTCTCCACACATTCAGAGCTAATTAAAGGAAAATAAACTGAAATATTTCTTTTTAATGCACATTAATCCATTGTTATATTATCAAATATCAATGAGACCTTATTACATTAAAAATTCTAAAATCAAACTGTCCTAATAACAAATATAAAAGGAGAATTATTCAATATCTATCTTGCTTTTTACAATCAAGTCTTATACTTGCAAAACTGTTTAAGAGTATGTGAGCGTAACGGCTCGTAAGGTCACATCCTTTGCAGAATTAAAAATTTTACGATAACACCAATATAACTCAATAAAATAAACATGACCAATTGTAAGTATTAAATTGACATTTTACATGGTCCACTACTTGATTTGCATGAGCATTGGATTAAGGGTGGATGGCCTATTTGGTTAATTTGAGTACATAACGAGGCATGATTACAAACTTTAGATATAATAGGCATACCAAAGTCTGTAAGGTAGTCGAGTACCATATTAGTGTTTCTCTCTAAAACCCTAGCTCCTCTTTATAAATAGATCTTATGCTAGAGGGATTGAATGAAAGGGCTAGAGAGAGAAGCGAGAAGATAAAGAGAAAGATCCTTGCTTCCATCCATACCTCCACAAGTGTGAGTATACTTTTAAACAACTTTTAGGGCATTGTCCCAGCCCTGTTCTAAATAGTTATGTATTGGCTCATGTACTCTTCTCATTTAAAATAGATTTAGGAGAGAACTTTCTCCATTGAATGAATGACATCGATAATTTATATAGTTTACGTAGCAACAATGTACACACATAATTCTAGATACATAATTCTCTTATTTTAATTTCTAAAAAAACTTCATGACTTCAGAAAAAAGATATATACCTAGAGTTAACATGTTAAAATTTGACTTTTGAAAAGTTTTAAAATCTCACCACATTTCAAAATTCTTAATAGTTATACGTAATACAGCTACACTACTATTGTATTATAGCATCAACGTATCATTACATCATATGTTGATCACTTCTTTCAGGTTTCACTGAGCTTCTCGCTGTAAAAGGCTACCAGCTTGCTTTCTTGTGATAAGACTCATCCAATTCCGACATATGAGGCATTACACTCAACCTCGAACAACTTGTCAAAACTGGGAAGAACCAAGACCGGTGTTGTGGACAATCGATGCTTGATTTTAGCAAAGCTCTTGTCAGCCTCATCGGTCCACTGAAATGAGCCTTTTTCATGCAATTTATAATGGGTGCGACTATAATGCTGAAATTTCACACAAATTGATGATAGAAGGTCGCTAACTCGTGGAAACTGCTCACTCCATGAATGTTCGTCGGGATCAACCATTCCCTGATAGATCATATATTTTCATCATCTATATGGATGCTTGTGGACGTCACAAAAAATCATAAGAATAATAGGCTGTCCATTAAAAAACTACACTTTTTCAAGTTAATGTACAACCTGTTAATTGCCAGGACCTATAACACCTACCTGAGATGATCCATGTGCTCCATCTCACCCTAGCTATATATCAGGAAGTCATCAAAATATACTACCACAAATTGGCCAATGAATGAATTCAACAATAGATTCATCAGATGAATAAAAGTGCTCGATGTATTTGATAGACCGAAGGGCATCACCAGCCACTTATACAACCCTTTCTTGGTTTTGAATGTCATTTTTCACTCATCACCAGGCCAAATATGAATCTGATGGTACATGCTCCTCAGATCTAGTTTAGAGAACACCTTGACACCTTCTAGCATATTGAGCATGTCATCCAACCGCGGTATTGGAAACTGATATTTAATGGTAATCTTGTTAATTGCTCGGCTCTTGACACACATGCACCTGCTCTCACCATTCTTATGTGTTAACAATGCTAACATGATAAATAGGCTTATGTTCTCTCTTAAAAGACTCTTAGGGATCAATTCCTCCACCTACCCCTGAAGTATCCCACACTCTTTCGGACTTATCTTATAGTGAGGGTGGTTGGGTAAGCTGACCCCAAAGACGAGGTCTATGTGATGTTGGATGTCCCGCACGAGGGGCAATTCATCAGGTAAATCTCCGAGCTAGATTTCTTTGAATTCGCTCATCAACACTCTTAAACTTGGAGGAAATTATAATGGCTCTGATTCCTCGCCCTTTACCACCACGACATATACCTCACCAATTTCTTTGGATTCCTTTACGAAATCCCGAATAGTCAAGAGGAAGCTCCTCTCCACTTTAGAAGCTTTGGAGTAGTTCTCTGGTGTCATAGGGGCAAGGATCATCTTTCGACCATCCTTGATGAATATGTAAATATTGTCTTGTCCTTGGTGGGTCGCATCAGGATCCAATTACCATGGTCAATCGAGAAACATATGATATGCTTCCATGTTAATCACATCACAAAGTTTTTGATCCTTATAATTCTTATTAATTGAAAATGAGATAGTGCATTGTTCGGTTACCTTGGTTTCGTTCACATTCTTTATTTTACCAATCGAGTACGGGGAATATTGCTTTGTCGTAGGTAGTCACGACTTGTACACCATCACCTTCGAGACGATGTTCTCGCTACTGTCATTGTCTATTATTACATCATATACCTCGCTTATTGATAGTATACTGTGTACAGAATATATTGTGCCACTGCGGGTGCACCTCATTCCTTAGAGTGTACAATAATCGCTCACGACCAAGGATTCACCATAATCCTTGGCCAACTATTCTTCATCATCAGCTCCTTCCTCAATGACTCGTTCATCTTCATCAAATCCAGGGCCTTCTTCCACTGCATCACCTTCGATGCCCCCTTCGTTAATGACTAAGTAGGTTGCAGAGTGTTGTGGGCAGGTGTTTGATAAGTGGCCCGGCCAGCCACAATGGTAACAATTGTTCGGCCGTGACTGACTATAAGGATTTCAAATCCTACTCGGACCTGTTGTTATGGGTGTTACACGTTGACGCCTAGATGGACCACTTCCTGTGTCAAGGTTTGTGGTTGTAGGAGGTTGATGACGTCCTCATATCGGTTCCTTTCCTTTGGTCAACGTTGAATCTTGCATGAGACCTGTCATGGGGGGCTGTGTCGAAGGATAAGGCTGAGTAGGGACTCTCGCAACCTCCATTTTTGCCCCACCTGCCAACTGAACCACTTCATCCACAGTCCCGACTGGGTGCATCTAAACTCAATCCTGAATTGTCAATTGTAAATTGCCTATGAATCGTGGTACCTTCTGTGATTCGGTCTCCGATAAGTCATTCCGCGTTGCCAACTGCTAGAATTTTTGAGTGTAATTTGTGACGGTTCGATTTTTCTATTGACAATTTTTGTATTATTAGAATAATACCTGCTTGTAATCACTGAGAATAAATCATGATCGAATAAGGCGTCTCATCCATGACCATGATCGGATGGGCGCCTTATTCTGTCGGGCACATGAAAGTTGTAATTGCTCCCATCATGCAGAAGCACCGAATTTTAATTTGAATGCTACTAATTTTATTTTCTTATGTCTTAGCACGTCTATGTAATCAAAATATCGTTCTAATTCAATTAACCAATTAAGAAAATCTTCTATATGCAATAAGCCATTAAAACTGGAAAGTTCGGCCTTACCTCGATATTATCTTTCAACACGATCTAGTCGATCGTCTCCATAGACTGGTCATCAGGCAACCTTGCCACCGATGTCCTCATTGTTAAAGCTTGACTCATTTAGGGTAGCCCTACGATTTACCTCCGGAAGTGTTGTACAAAAATTGGGGTTGTATTGTATAACGAGCTCAGGCGGCTGAGTATCACCTTTGGCTCGGGGCGAAATTAGGGTATTCGTAATATGGTCAAGGGTTGCCTTCAGCCATTTCATGGTCAATTAACTCTCCTAGTGGAAATCTTCAATTTTCCCAATAGATAACGAATCCATGTATCACCATCTACGGGATTTTGTTCCATGCCATTGTTAGTTGTCATCAGTCCGAAAGGAGTCCTCAGCTCTGATACCAATTGATGCAGGAAAGGACACGATGAGGTCAATCACCGTCTTCCTCAAGTATAACTACTCTGAATCTATAGAGCTTTTCTGGACTCCTCACGAAGATTCCTTGAATCCGCGAGGGATGAAAATAGAAATAATTTCTAATAATTCAAAAAAAAAATTGATTGATGATTAAAAAAAAGAAGAAATTACAGTCCTTTCAATGGTGAACTCAAACCTAGGATGGAGTTTCAGATTCAAACTCCCTAAAAACATGACTTACTATAAACAACAAACTTATTATTTATAAATAGTCATGATTTCTACTAGATTTCATGGCTTTCAGCCAAAAATAGTAAGTGTCTAATTTGGCCTAACCACATTATTCTCCTAAATTTTCTAAGCCCTTTTCATGTTGGGAATGAATTTTAAAACTCAAAAGAAAAAAAATTACGATCAAATTAAAACTTACTATTTATAGTAAAAATGGAAATAAAATAAACTTTCAACTGTCAATGAATCTTAAAAATCCGGCTTGGGCAACCCAGCATAGTAGGGTTGGTTGGCTAAAGTAGCTTCTCCTACCCTAAAATTATATATGGTACGTCGAAAAACTCATTCTGGTTTGCCAGATACTATTGTTTTGAGGTTCTGATGGCCCTGATCAGTTCCGCTTATGATCAGGCCTTCTCTAGTTCATCCTGGCCATGAAAGTGTCTACGAACCGCTCTACCTCATGAGCTCCTTACCACCTGGAGTGGATTAGGTGTTACCGGAGTGTTACCCTTACTGTGGGGCCCACTTTAATATGATGTGTTGTATATCCACGTGGTCCATCCGGTTCTCCAACCCATTTTAGGGCCTGGTCACAAAAATTAAGTAGATCCAAATCTCAGGTGGACCATACCATAGGAAACAGAGGTATGAGTGCCTCACCATTAAAAATTCCAAAAGGTCTATAGTATGGTTTTCATAATGTTTATTTACCATCCAACCTATTGATAATGTCAAGAAGAGACCTGGATGAAGGGAAAATATAAAGATCATCTTGACTAATTTACTCCCCTCAGCAACCAATCCACGTCCTCCATTGTACATAGAATGATCAGCATGGCCTGATGCTGACACCTATGTGGCTTTATCAAACAATGGTGTGACTAATTTTATATAGGTCCACCGTTTTATTTATAAGCCATTAAATTCATTTCTTCTCGTTTTAATTATCATATGAAAGGTTTACCAAAAATTAAAGCATTAGAAAACTTAAGTGGGCCATACAATGATATATGGAGGTTTTTGTATAACTTTAGACCCGGTGAGAATTGAACCAGCTTTGACTAATTTTTTTAAAAGGCAAAATGAGAGGAGATGTACGTAATGGATGGGGTGGTTTTCATGTAAGTTATCCCCAACAGGAACCTATGCACCTCTTAGGCCTGTTTAGAACAGGGGATTAAATGATATGTAATTACATTAGATGGAATTAATACCATTGTTGCGTAATAATTACCCATAATGAAATACCATGATATTCTAACCATCGAATCCCATGTTTGAGATTAAATTCTTATTTTGCAAAAATCACTACATGCGGTGGACCATGGAATTACAATCAATGGATCAGATTTTACAACTGATGTCAGTCACGTGTCGTATCCAACTCCAATATCATGTGTAAAGGAAACTTATGAATGGACGACATAGATAAAATACAGGCATCAACGTTGGGCTGCAGATGCAGTCGATTTTGAAATCATCTAAAAATCCTATAATATTGGGCCACAACTGCAGTAGATTTTGAAATCCACTACAAATCCTATAGTATTTATTGTTGGGACAAGATGATGTGATACTAGGATTAATCCAATCCCTTAGGTTTGTTTAAAAAAACTAATGAAAAAATTTGCACATGATCAAATGCAATTCCGTGCCACTTAATACCACCAAACCTCACCTTCCAAATCATAAGCTAAGGTTACTTAAGATAAGCTACTTATGTCTTAAGTAGTTTATCTTGATTTCTACTTATTAAACTAACCTGAAGTGATTAAGTAACTTTAAATAATAATAAAAATTAATAATTAATCATAAACCAAACTTATTTCAAATAAATTATTATTATTATTATTATTATTTTATATACCCACTCAAACTCTTGTAACTAGAAAAAGTAAGCTATTTGGTGATATCCTAACGGGCCCTTAGTGTCCCTGGGGTAGAAAGGTTGGAAGGTAACAACAATGGTCCAGTTATTGGACGGTGGGATCTTCCAACTTAGGGATATATCAGACACTCTCCATCCAGAGCAGATCAATGGTCTGGATTATTGTAACACAGCACCCACGTTTCATAATTGAGAGCACGTGTGCTATCCAAAGATGCTGGATACTACCTCTATTCTCTATTCCTTCTTCCGTATGACGCAGGGTACAACCTCCCATTGAACAGACAGGGCATCTGAGGGGCCACCATGATGTATGGGTTTTATCTACACCGTTCATCCATTGCGCCATATTATTTTAGGACACAAGCAAAAAAGTGAGTTAGATCCGAGGCTCAAGTAGACCACACCACATGAAGCAGATGTTATAAGGACATCCACCGTTGAGACTTTTTTACGGTGATGATTAATTGCCATCCAACTTGTTCATTAGGGGCGGGGCTCACCTTGATTTTTATTTTTTTATCTGTGCCGTTCATCTATTCTGAAATATCATTTTTAAGCCATAAACCCAAGAAGGAGGTATATCAAAGGCTCCAGTGGACCACGCCCATGAAACACTGGGGATTTAAGCCTACCATTTAAAAATTCTTCAGAGCCACAGAAGTTTTGGATCGAGCTGAGATTTTTGTTTTCCCTTCGTACAGGTCGACGTGACCCTATTAACAGGTTGGCTGGCCCATGGGAATTTCATCGGTAGGAAGTCAATCCCCACTGCTTCATGTGGTGTGGTCCACTCGACCCTTCCATCTGCCTCCTTTTTACGTTCATGCAGTAAAATGATCTTTAAAAATTGATGAACGGTGTGGATAAAACATATAGATCAAGGTGACCCATACAGAGCCCCTGACAATCCCAGCATGATTTAAAACTTCCATGGCCTTAAAAAGTTTTCAACGGTAGATGTTTAATCCCTACTGTGTGGTCCACTTGAGGCTTGGAACTATCTAATTTTTGGATCTGTGCCATAAAATGATAAGAAAAAATGGATAGACAGTATGGATAATACTGATACATCACGGTGGCCCCTCAGAGATCCTGTACCTACTAGTTCGGTACGGGCGGGGTATTACCCAATCCGCGTCCCCTTCTGTATCCACGTGAAGTAGCCATAGTCCATCGATAGAGCCGGCATTCGTTTATACAGTCTAAGTTCGTTTTCTGTACGTCGCAGCTTAGATGTGCCGCTTCTTGGAATCCACAGATGGTCCAATGATCAGAACCTTCCATCATATGGAAACCCCTTTTCGAGAGTAGTTTGCAAAATATCACTCTTAAATAATGACCTTGAGCATTGGTTTATGGAGTTGGATAATAACCATACAAACTTCCTTTTAAATGAAAATATCAGCTATGCACATAAATAGTAGAGATAATCATTTCATTTCAAGTTCTTATTGAATCCCTTCTAGGATAGATACATAAAATGGACGATTCTGATCAACAGATAATATATACACGTGACCCCTTCAAGGAGACATACTCTGATTATAATTAGTCGCGACGTACACAAAACAAACTCAAGCCCGTTGGGATAAGTACCCTGTACCCGCGCCAAAATGCTGTTATGAACCGCGACAAACTACATGCGACAGCGAAGAAACGAGTATCCATCCAACTGACTACCTCTTTCTAAAATGCGCCATGTCGCCGTACGCACTCCCGTTTCATCTCTCTCAGCCCTGATTACTGTTTCAAATCATAGGCTTGCAATCGGGGCCGTCCAAATCATGAGTTTTCTTATGGATTGAGCATAGGCTGAAATTCATAACGATCAGACGATTTTGACCGTTTGATTTCACTTATTGAATATCAACACCTGAGATATATTTGATGGCCAACCATCATGTGGATGGTCTCCAGCCCACCAATCGTAGGCCTCTTTTCAGTTAAACGTGGGATTCTTCCTGATCTTTACTGACAAATCAACATGTGGGGCCCACTGTGATGTTTTAATGACGTCCAATCCACCTCACAGGGATCTGTACGGATGGGACGACCACCGTTAAAAACCTTCCAAATTCTATGTGGGTCCTACTGAGTTTTTCATACTCCATCATCATGGGTCCACTCAGGATGAATGGACGACTTAAAAAATAGAGGCCATCACAAAACTCAGGTGGCCAAAATTTAGAGGTTTTACGCCTGGTTCTACGGTATGTGGCCCACCTGAATTTTAGAAGCTAAGGAGATTAGGAGTTGGTTTGCATGATTTACGGAGTGGATATAATTATATCCAAGCCGTCCATACGTTTCGCGGGATCATTTTAGGGCATGATCCCTAATGCAGCAGATTCAAATCACAGGAAGACCACGTTACTGAAAACAGTGGTGATTGGCCATTAAAAGCTTTGTGGGCCACAAAAGTTTTTGATCAAGCTGATATTTGTGTGGTCCCTTCATCCATGAATTTATGACCATATCAACGGGATGGATGGAAAATAAAACATTTCCTTGGCCCCCAAGAAGTTTTTAATGGTGACCGTTCAATCACCACTGTCTCCTGTGGTGTAGTCTACTTGAGACTTGAATCTTCTTCAATTTTGGCCTGACAGCCTAAAATGATCTTTAGAAGCGTATGGACGGCATAGATATATGAAATATACATCAAGGTGGGTCCCACAGTCAAGGATCCACCGAAGCCGTGTCCTTGTTGGAAAACCCGAGTAGGCTGTACACATACTCGCTGCGCACCCCTGCGCATGTTAACAAAACCCGGTCTTCCTCCTCCCATACAAAACGGCCATTTCCCTCTCTGTCTCTCCAACTGTTGAAAAGAAGAAAAAGGAAAACAGAAGAAATGTCGTCTTTTCGTCGTCAGAAGACGACGACGATGACGCGGACGGAGAAGGTCCGTTCGATCTTCGACCGCTTCGACGCGAACGGCGACGGCGGCCTCGACCGCAGTGAGATGTCCGACCTCATCGCGGCCGTTAATCCCAGCGTCAAGTTCGGCCCTGAGCAGATCGCTGCCATCCTCGACGAGATCTTCCGCACCTACGCCGATTTCATCCCCGACCCTGCCGTCGGCCTTTCCTTCGCCGGCCTCCTCCGTACCTACGACGATGGCGCCGGCGACGTTGATCGCGATTTCTCTGCTCTCGATCTTCAGACTCTCCCTCCCTCTCTCTCTCCATCCCTCTCTTTCTCCGACAACGATCTCCCGCCGCGGCTACCTCAAAACCCTACCAACCCTTGGATCTCCCCCGCTTGGACTGCCACGCCCAATCACGGTATTGATTACGACGACACGTGGAAGATTGTCCAGGATTTGGAAATTATGATTAGGAAGAAGATCAAAGCTTGCAATTTGAAGAAGAATCCGAAAGATGTGAATTTCAGCGACGGGTTTTCAGATAACAGCTGGTCGACGGATTTGAGCTTTGATTCGGATGGCAAGAAGGCAGTTTTTGATTTGAGTTGCGGGGAGTTTAGGGGGTTTTTGAAAGAATTGAGGGAGATTAGGGCTAGGGTCGATCGGGCATCAAGGGAAGAGGCTTTCGACGGGCATATGGCAATCGGGCGGACGCTTTTCGATTATAGGTTGTTTGCAGAAGCTTTGGAGAGCTTTAGGCGGGCCGTGGAGCTAAAGCCGTCGGATGTACGGGCAAATTTCAGGGTGGGTAACTCTTTCTGTTCGTTGGGGAGGTTGAAGGAGGCCAAGGAGAACTATATTTTGGCCCTTGAGTCGGCAGAGGCAGATACGAATCGGTGGTCCTCGCTGCTCCCGCAGATTCATGTGAATTTGGGATTTGTGTTGGAAGGGGAGGGGATGCTGCTGGGTGCGAGCGAGCATTATCGGGAGGCGGCAATCCTCTGCCCAACACATTACCGGGCTTTGAAGCTCTTGGGGAGTGCGTTGTTTGGCGTGGGCGAGTATCGGGCAGCAGAGAAGGCATTGGAGGAGGCTGTTTTCTTGAAGCCGGATTTCACTGATGCCCATTGTGATCTTGGGTCAGTTCTTCACGCGATGGGTGAGGAGGAGAGGGCGATTCTTGCATTCCAGAAGGCGATTGATCTAAAGCCGGACCATATGGATGCATTGTACAATCTTGGAGGGTTGTTAATGAATATGGGTCGGCACAAGAGAGCGGCAGAGATGTATGGGAGAGTGCTGGCAATCCGTCCCAACCATTGGCGGGCCCAGCTGAATCGGGGCATTGCATTGTTGGGTGCAAGGGAGACAGAGGAGGCGAAAAGGTGTTTGAGGGACGCTTTCAAGATGACACAAAGGGTAGAACTGTATGATGCGATTGGACACATGAAGCACCTGAAGAAGAAATCCAGAGCAGGGTTGAGTTCCATGATTAAGATGGCAATCGAGGGTGAAAGCAGGGAAGGTTCGGAGGAAGCGGTTGATGCGGTGGTTGTGGAAGCTTCCAAGTTTAAACCGGCAAGAGAAAATGGCACGCATAGGGAGCATCTTGCAATTGCCCTTGAGATTAGGACCTTCCAGAGGATTAGTAGGCTGTGTCTGTGTGATATAACTCTATTGAAGAAGGAGATGGCTCAAACCGAGGTTTCAGTTTCTTACACAGGAAGCGGGCTGCCTGAGTTATCAGTACGGAAAGCTGCCTTGGAAGTCATTCTCCGGAAACTGCTTCATTCTCTTAAACCAGAGACTTTTCAAGGAGCTGTTAAGGCAATCGACGAAAGGGTTCTTGCTGTCTTGGATGCAACTGGCTCTGGAAGAGTGGATCTGGGTATGTTTTATGCCATTGTAGCGCCCATTTGTGCGGGCCCACCAGAAAAGCGCAAGCGAGCTGCATTCGATGCCCTTATATGGCGCTCTATGAATGATGTTCAAGGTCAAATTGGAAAAGCTGATGTATCAATCTACCTGAGGTACTTGAGGGCTATTTACTTTCCCTCTCAAGGGTTGAGCAACTTGATGGAAGTCCGAGGAGAGGAAGAGAACACGATGATTTCATTCCCTGAGTTTGTCGACATGTTCGATGATGTGGATTGGGGTTTTGGCATTTTGGGTATTTTGTTAAAGCTTGAGGATGGTGACAGGATTCGGCATGGTGGGCAATCTTGCAATGTGTGTCGGTATCCAATCGCCGGGCCTAGATTTAAAGAAAAAACCTCTCGGTTCAACCTCTGTGTGACCTGTTACAGTGCAGGAAAGGTTCCTGCTGCCTTCAAGAAAGAAGAATACACGTTTAGGGAGTACTGGAGCTAAGCCAGAGCATGGAAAGATATGCTGAAGCTGTTTGCATCTCATTCTGACAAGTTCCTGGATAATTGCTAGATATCGCACCTTCCAAGTATCACGGTTTGTTTGCAGTTTGCCCAGCTCCTTTTTTCTTGGTCTTCTTTTTCTTTTGTTTTGGCTTGAAAAGTAGATATGTATTGAAGTAGCTATCTTCTTTTATTAGTTTGAAACAGTTCTTGTGAATATATGTAGAAAGCAGAATGATTCTTTGTGAAGCAATGACTTGAAACGAAAAGGAAAATCATATAGGCTTTGTAAAGCAATTTATAGTGATTTGAGTTTATCTAATCTTGGTTTTTTGTTGACATGCTCATTTTGCTTATTTGTTTGGTAAGCTCTTGCGGTTGGATGCCTTCTTAATTCCCTCCTATTATTGAGTTCAAATAGCTAGTGTAGAAGTGGCTGTTAATCCTCTTTAGAATGTGGGAAGTTTGTGTCATGCGGCTTCTTAGAATAGTACTTGACACTGAATATCTCCACTCACCCTTGGATTATAACCATAGGTTCTATTTGTGATATAAGTTCTTGTTATTCAAACAAACTTCTAACGAAAGGGTAATTTTGAAAAGGAATTTTGGTTCTGATTAATAGCTTAAAATATGTTGTTTGGACATGGAGTCTCATGGCTCACACACACACACACACACACACACGCACACACATAAATAAATACATGTCCATTTATACATATATATGTTTAGGTACATATATGTGTACTTTCATTTGCATGTACCTTTTTTTAATCAGTCATCTTCGTGTACTTATTTATGTATGTGTGTACTTGGATTAAATTACAAATCTATTAACATGGAAGGGAATTGCATTAAGGACAGGTTGTGATGCAATATAAGTTGCAGATGTTGTTTGGATCTATCAAATCTGGAAACAAAAATCTGAAAATCCACATTCAGAAGGAGCAAGAATAGGAAACAAAACACTGCAGATTTATACCAAACAGCCAACTAGCCATCTGCCATCTGCACAAAACACCTCTCTTCTATTGAATCAGGCAACACATGCTGAAGGATGTAAGCAATCTGAACAAAAAACTCGTTTTGTTCAATTCATTCATCATAACATCTTCAAACACATGACTCCAGATGTCTTCTGTAGACCTATTTACAGAAGGGATCCAATAGAGATTTAATAGACCTTGAAACTTTCTATTCTAGACTCTAAATCATGATATCAAGCAATTAAAAGAGGACTTGCAGAATTCAAGACTATTGTTGAAACTAATAAATCCAAAACTGTTGTGGAAATTAAATTACTTTTCAATGACCCCACATAAACTTCCCTTTATGCACCTTATGTATGGGATTTTATACACAAGCGTATGGCCTAAGAGTTGTACAGTTGCTGTATAGACTTTAAATTGTTCATATGAATGGCATATATCACCACTTATTTGCTCATTGGTTGCATCTATGGCGACCACAGCCCATCCAGCCTTCAATCTGAGCCATCTGTAGGGCTATCAATTGGCTGGGCCCATGCCAAGCAAAATGAAAATTTTGAATATGGTTGGCCCTACAAGTTCAAAATCCAGGTCAAAGCCAACCGAAGGCATGGCGTGTTGACAGCACTGACGAGACCACTAAACTTGGTCCATATAAGCCATATGGCCCTTGATCCGATTTAGGTCACCAGATAAGTCCAACCCAGATCTGTGATATGGTCCAGATCCAAAATCCCATTCTGCCCTGTTTGGGAGTCCAAGACCTGAGCTGTCTGTGATCTTTAGACATGGGACTCAAATTCCATTAGCATGGCATCTATTTCCCCAATCTCTCCTATTAGCCCCACTGAGTTACCATTCCTCATTAGGCTCCTCTTATTTCTTCTATTGAAGTTTTGCTTGATTTAACCAAGTGGAGGGGCTTCCTAACTATCAGGTGTCCTTAGGGTCTGATACAATCAAGGAATTCAATAATGGTAACAGTGGCCGTAATGGCCAACCTTATAGCCATCACGATACAAGCTGTAATATTCGTTACAGTCCTGTAACAGTCGAAATTCTTTTAAAGGAAAAATGTATCGGCCCATTATGGGCTCGTATTGGTATGTAATGGGCACGTTATGGCTTCGTGTTGGCCTGTTACGGGACCATAACAGCTGTTATGCTCATTACAGGACCATTATGGGCCATTCTTTTTTTTTTCTTTCTTTTTCTTTTTCTTTTTTAAATTTCAAGTTGGGCATTACAGCACCATATTGCGTAACCGTCACCACCCTTACTGCTACTAACAGCCGTTATGGCCGTAACTCAGCCATTTTTAATACCATGGATACAAGACATGAACACATCTGAAAAATTCAGTGTCTTTTGTTACAACTCACAGAAGGAACATGTATCCAGACCCTCCGTATCCCTTGTAAAGTTCTGTATTAGTTTCCCCATCCATAGTTCTTCACAGGAGTGAAAGAAATTTTAGGACAGCATGGGCATTCCTTGCAATTCTTGCAATTCCTTATTGGACCAATCAAATTATTAACACTTTAGACCTGCACTCAGTGCAATTGTGCCCTTTTCTAGAACCAGGGCTTCAGATATCAATATGATGTCCTTCTGCTTCATCTCTTACTGTGAAGCCTTGGTCTTAAGTGACGGTAAGTTCGGTAAGGGAGGAGCTGCTTACTAAGCAAAACCTTGCTTAACTGAACAGTGCAAGTGGAAAGGGCAAGAGATTGCACACCACACCACCCAGACGTAACGAGGTAGTTGAGTAGTATGACATGGCCCAGCATCTAATGGAGATCCCGCACCAGGTCTCCTTATTTGTTCTGCTCAAGTGCTGAGTTGCACTAAGGTTAAAAGCAACCTCCACATCATTCTAAGTACCACCTGCCTAGGCAGGAATCTCTATATTCGCTGAAATTCACCAAGGTGCTATTTGGGGGATTTGTGAAATCCACAGATTTCAAATTTGTGAGGACTAGCCAGATTTGGCATATCCACAAAATAATACTCCTAAAAGCAATAAAACTTATTCCCTTGAAGCAAATACTATAAATTCTTTGTCATTGCCAGAAATGCTCTCCAAATCCATGGATTTGTAGCTTAGCTTCCAAACTATGAAGTAATTATACCAAATCCAAATCCAGTGCAAATCCATGAATTTGATTACTTCATGGATTTACCAAATTTATATTCTCATTTCCTGATCCCAAACAGCGCCTAAGCACCCATTTTAGAGTTTGATCTTTATAACCTCTTTCTTTCCCCTAAAGAACTAAGCACACAAATGATTTGGGTCAACTGATCAGGTTAATGGATTTAACCCCATCCAATGATAAATGGGTTTGGATGTGAAATTGGATCCACCAGGTCGAGTGTAGGACCAAAACACCACCCCAAATCCAATTATCAAATGGAACCTCCAAAGCTGACCCAACCCGCCCCTGTCACTGTACTTCCGAATCAGTCAGATTCTGGTCCACTGAAAATTACCCGACCTATGCCCGCATGATCTGGAACTGACTCCTGTATTTCCTTTGAGTAAGGCAGTTAAGGCAATTAGCTAAAATAAGAAACACCTACATAAAGAAAACATGCAGTAAGGTGCTTAGCTGGAAATCTATATTAAGTGAGAAACCAGAAATTAGATAAAACCAACTCATACCAGTTTTGTAGATAACTGAGTCAGGTCTGATTTGAACTTGAACCTGACCTACATACGCATTATTGTCAAAGATTCTATCATATATCTCCTCCAAATACACCCTCAAGTGGCAAATTGCCATATTTTTCGAAGAATATATTCAATTTTATGAAGATGACTGAGCATCATTGACATTAATCTTTCATGGTTGTCCAACATTTGAGAGAGAAGGTGACTGATTTTCAGATACACCATGATGTCTTTTCACTCCATGTGCGTAAGAGTATATCTACCCATCATTTTCATGTTATCATGCCAGTTTCCTGTGCCATCAGTGACTTAAGTGTCTGCAACTTTCTCTCACCATATTCCAATAATAATGAATGGTGATGGTTGCTTTGTTCTACAATGTCAAACAGGCTGTGGTGATCGAACTGGTTTGGATGTCCAGCTAGATAAGTGGTGATATGAAGTCAACTGATATATATATATATATATATATATATATATAGAGAGAGAGAGAGAGAGAGAGAGAGAGAGAGAGAGAGAGAGAGAGAGAGGGCCGATCGCTTAGATATGCTACATTCCTTTTTTTGTTTCCCTTCACAAATTTGGTTTCTGCTTCTGTGCAAAATGTTTGTGAAAAAAGATTGTAGGTGATCAGTTCTCTAATATATGTGCATTAGTTTTTCCTTTGCCATTGACACCATGACCTTTTAACATGCTCACGGATGTACTCTTTGGACCTGGTAGCGTAGGGTCACATCTAAACGTGGATATGGAAAAACCCAATGTCCTCCAACTTGGAAATCAGTGGATAGAAAAAGGCCGATCATCAATATACTGTTGATATACGTTGTCTAATTTTCATTGAAGTGAAACTAAGGTCAACTATCAACATTGAGAGTTTGTCTCAAGTTACTGTGGAAATCTCCATAGATTATCCTTTTGAGAGGATTTTTTATTTTTTATTTTTAAAAATTTTAAATCAACTTTTCTAAGGTAAGAGTGTTTAATCAATATAGTAAATTTCCATATTTCTAACAATAAAAACAGCGCAAAACCCCATACCATATCCATGGAAGAAAAAGGTAATTTTCTAGGGAATAAGCACACCCAAGCACGCCCATATCGAGTAGGCAAATCAACAACACTAGTGTTGCTTATTTCATTAGTGCATCAGTTGTTGTAACAGTTATGTTCTTACATGTTTCGGTGAGCATTTTTCTGCATATTACCTCCGTCACGAATACCTTAGCTAACCAATTCACATGCCATGGAATCCGACTCGACTGAATTTGCATGCGATCATACCTGACTCAGTAGAATTCCCATCACAAACAAATATATTTTGCTGAATAAATAGATTACAGAAGTTTCAAAAGATGGGTGATTCTCTAAATTAGTTGTAATGAATTCAATATCCCGATTCGCAGCGCATGCATTCCAGTGTACCCGAATCACACTTGTTGGATAATACTAGCCACTGAATGGAGGGGTATCAGAGATTACAAAGGTGGTCGGGAGAAGTCTTGAGTGAGATTCTTGAATCTGTATTGAGGATCTTCTGAGTTGTGAGGTTTTAGGCATAAGGCCCATCCATGATAGGACAGTAGTTGAAGGGTCTGGATCATGTTACCTGTACACCATGTGTTAGATAAGGAGATTTGAGTGCTCAACAACTAACATGTTAGCCCCTCAAGATAGTTTGTAGATTTGACAATTTACCAAAGAATCTTGCAAATGGATTTCTACACTTCTAATTTCCTAGGCATTTCTAGCTATAGAGTGGCAACTCAGACCGGTTGGGTCACGTTAAGGGTCAACCCAAGCCTAAAGAGGAACCAACCCGTACACAACCTGACCCGCCCCAACCAGACCTGACCAGACGAGACCCAACCCGACCCAAATATATTCCCAACATATGTGATTATTCTCAACCTGGACCCAACCCGGCCTAAATTTGTTCAGCCAGAAACCAATCCGATTTCAAATAGGGTTGGGGTTTTCCAACCCTGACCTGACCCGAGGTCCCCGACATTGGGTCAGTCGGTCACAAGTTGCAGCCATATTCCTAGCTCCCCCTTTCCTGTATTCTGTTCTCTCTTTTGATATATGTCTACTGTTCTTGAATTCAATTCCCATCAAATCACTTAGGAAATGGCCCTCAATGGATGGCCTGCAGCATAATAACAATTTTTTATTGTTCTTGGGATATTTTTGAAAAATCTAGAGGAAAGCATGAATATTAACAATTAAAATAAATAAATAAATAATTGTGGCCATGAAATTTTGGATTATTTAATTTTCATCATCGAGTTGACACATTGAATGGATGGTTAGGATCATTCAATTAGTGTAATCTTTGAATGGGAATAAAGATTTGGGCGGTTTAGATTGATGCACATTTAAGGTGGATGAATTATCTACAACAGATCACACTTAATAGACAAACGCCTTGTGAATTATAAAAAAAAAAAAAAAAAAAAAACTAATGGTCCCCTTTAATCCCAAGGTGTGGGGCCTAGCGTGATGTATATGTGACCATCCACTCCATCCTTCAGTATTTCCAGCTCATAAAGATGTGGCAGATCCAAAATAAGTGAGAGCCAAACCATATGAAACAGTTGGTATGACTCTACGGGATGAAAGGAAAACAAAAAGTATGAGCCTGATCCAAAACTTCAGCGGCCCTAATGGATTCTTATGGTGTGGCTCACTTGAATTTTGAATTTGCCTGATTTTTTAGCACACATCCTGATACAAGTTGTGGGCCTGATTACAGTGGCCATACACAGATCATGGTGGACCCATGAAGCATGGGGCCAAGAGTTCCCTGTAACCTTTCACAGTTATATAGGAAATTTGCATTGAAGCAAGGCACTCTTATCTCTCGAGTAGGGCCGTAATTGTTGGATTCATTGTTTAATAGATAGTCTACTTGAAGAGTTTTGGCTTAGAAGTGCTCTATAATATCATTTCTTGAAGACAATTTTCCTAGGACTCAACCAAGCCAAGACCCTCACGGAGTCTATATATGATCTATCAGCTCTTCAACATTAAAAAACAAGAACTTAAAAGAAAGAGTGACAATTGAAGATTTTCATACTCTTCAAATGAGCCAAGGTTGATTATATAGACTTTGGTGAAAAGTTACATATGCATTAATGAAATTAATGTAGCAAACATGTCCATGCATCCCTTAATGAATATATGTGTGTCCTTATGAATGGATGCATCTTTTGGTGGATATATGTACATGTCATTACGAATATACATGTATACAAATTTAATTAAGACGCACAATACATATGTAGCACACACTATGTATTTGAAACATATACAGCAGCAGCGACTCAAATTTTAAGTTATAAAATGCCAGCGCGATGAAAAATCTGGTTGGGTTCAAGTCGAGCGAATTCGGGTTGGATTAGGCCCTGTTAAGAATAATTACATGTGCTTCTGAGTAGATAGGAATTCGGGTTAGGCATCACAGGTTGTAAGTTGGGTTGGGTAGGACTTTAGCTGACCCCGAACCCGACTCAACCTACCCAAGTTGCAACCCCCAACTCTCAAAAAGAGTGATAGAAGATGTAGCTGGCTTAGTTGCACCAAGTCCGACCCACCTTAAAAGACTCACCCTCCTTAAAAGACTCACCCTGAGTCACCTTGCCATTTTACCAACTCATGAGTTGCACCAAGACCTGCCATTGGGTAGCTCCAACTCAAGTCGGCTAGGATGAATCCTAAAGCTTGTATCGTAATGGATCAGGGCATTTTTCAGGTAAGAGTACACTGAAAATGCCATCGGCCACAGATAATATAGGTTGGCTGACAAGGCATGCCAAACTTGTATAAGAAAAAATTTTGGGAGGACAAAACAAAGGTCCAAATCATGGTTTAAAGCAAATCTGAAACTCGTCCAACAATGCATAATGGGTGTATTCGCCCCAGCCAATATAGACCAAAACAAGGCGATACTGTATCAGCGGTGGCGAACAATGCATTACACAACACACCCTCAAAAACAAAAGCAATCACATAGCCCATTTCTTCTTCTTTTTTCAACCATGGGTAAAGTGCCCAAGTGAGAATGGTTTTTCTTTCTTCTTTTTCATTCTCCTCAGAGCCGAACCCACTCAATAGCCCTTTTGGACGCACTTCCCAAAAGAGAGGATTTCAAGCCTGCTTTTTTGGTTATTTTAGCACCTATTTTATCGAGCCAGAGAGGAGATAGGGTTTGCAAAGGGCGTCCAAACGAGCCCCTAGAGGCCCCAAAAGCATTATTTGGAGGGTGCCCTTGAGGTCTACTACAGTTCGGACCAAACTGCAGATCTGCCATGCAAACAGTGCAGACACTACTTCATAGAACCATAATATATCATAGAAGCATTTCCCATTAAATTCTGGTTCAGGGGAATGCAGCTCCCCTACACATGAATATCAATAACTCATAGCATAAATCACTCATTTGTTTGAAATGTCATGCCATTTGATCCCCTGACCTGATTACCAGTTTGAACGTTTTATGACTGGCTCACAGCAGAAGTCGGTACGGATGAAATTATAAACAATGGAGCCCACCGCCATAAAACAAGGATAAAATGTGACCCACTTATCCCACCCACCCAAGTCCTATTTTGGCACTGACCCCATCTGATTTTTTACTGATAAAAATCATACAGAACGTTGCTATGGGTGAGAACATGACAATGGAAATACCATGCGGCACATTATTTGATCACTTAGCCCATGTCAAATAATGACACGTGGCCCAGATGCCCTATCTTCTCGATCCCACATGCCGGCCCACAGCCGCCTATCAAATGAATTGGACGATCGACTGTAGCAACTCCTGCTATAAAATCCAACCACCATAATGATAGAGTTCACACACAAGTTGTTTATTGTATCACACATTCATTTTAAGGTTCATGGTTCATACTGTTGCAGTTACTTGTATATATGAGAAACAGAGGAAGGCGGTTGAAGCTGACAGGTCCATTTATCCATATGTACAGGGGCCATTTTACCTCACCTAGTGGAGTCTGTTAGGTCCACCATGCAGATGCAGCTTCTGGCTCGGCACAACCTGAAGAACGCCTGGTTGCTCTGCCACAAAACAAGATTTCAGTCACTTGCCTACCATCAAAACAGTCAGGTTAACAAAAGGTATGAAACCAAAAATACACAAGCGTCAAGATAGAATTTTAATTTTCTTATGTATCGACCTGTATTTTCTTGAGGAAGAAAAATCAATGTGTATCAGTTATTAGCGTGAACTTGTTTAGTAAATAAAACTCTATGAAAATCCTGATAAATAGGAAAAAAAAAATGGAGAGCTCAGATTGCCTGTGGAAGACCCATTCACAATCAACTTCCGCCACCAGAGGGGAGGAGTTCAGAGTCCAAGCAACCACCTGAAGCTGGTTTTGATATTCTCCAACAATTTGTTGTCAAAATTCAACAGACTCCACTATTCCTTGCCCAGTTTAACATATAGGCAAGTCACCCACAACAGCTTCACATCAATTCTTACATGGCTGATGCCCCCCAGATCCTAAAAGCCTCCCCAACTTCTCACTGAAAGGCCCAACTATAAGGAACAGATGCACGAAAGAGCAGTGAAGCAATCTCACCACCCTGCAATGAATGAATAGAGATGATTAATGGTTTCCTCATCTCCTGCACATAACCCAAAAACTTGGGGGGACTGTGTCCCCAAGGTTTAAGTCGATTGAGAGTGAGATTTTTATCTGCGACTGCCGTCCAAGGAAAAACAACCACTATCCGAGTATGAGAGCCCCACAGAAAAGGCACATGGGGACTAAAGATCTCTCTAAATGTCCCTCACAACTCTACATCCCCCTTCTATAAATCATCCAGAAGTCCATAACTCACAAAATTCATGTCAGAATCGCATGATCTTGGGCTTATCTGGAAGCCAATTCAATATGCTTTCATATGGGACCAGTTTCATGCCATTCGATACTGTGGCCCAGACAATAAGTGTTGGAGATAGAGGTAACTAAAGACAGTTGCTAATTAATTGATTGGATGTATAGTCCTACATATTCAATAAATGAAAATAAGTGTTGGCAGAAGAAGAAAATGGCGATGAAAGAGAAGGCGCAATACTCAGTTTTTCCATATACAGACTATGGCTAGAAAGCAGAGGACAAATTTTGAGAAAATTCAGCTTTTGGATGGAATATAGTCCAGGGGCTGAAAATCCAGCAAGAAAGACGACGGACTCGTTAGGACCCTCAATAAATAAGGAGCCCTATATATATATATATATATATATATATATATATATATATATATATATATATATATATATATATATATAACTTAACTAAGCGTTTTGAAGCTTCAAAACGATTATTATGCAACAGCTTTTCAGCCAACAAGCAATGGCTGCTTCAAAGCCAGCAGCTTAGGCTGAAAAGCCTATTAGTAAAACGTGCTAACATGCACATATGTTTTGAAGCTGAAACATGTATGTGCGCGAGGGGGAGAATGATGATGATGATGATGACGATGATGATAATGATAATAATAGTAGTAGTAGTAATAATGGTAATAATAATAATAACAATAATAATAATTTGTTCCTGTTGTCCAAATCCCCACACGTGCATATGGAACAATCCTCCATAATAATTTCACATGATTGTGAAAAGACCCTTAATAATAATTAGAACAACAATAATAAATTGTTCATGTCGTCCAAATCTCGACACGTGCATATGGACCAATCCTCCATTACAATTTCACATGAACGTGAAAAGAACCTTGCACATCTCTTCAACGGCAAAGAATTCTCGATGTGAAAACACAGAGACAAAGGGCCGATCTTTGAATAGGAAAAAAGAATGGATCTACAAGGTCCCAAATGAATTGGCTTATTCAAAAAAAAGAAAAAAGGAAAGAAAGAAAGAAAGAAAGAAAACCTTGTTCTTTAGAAGATCTATCTCGTAGAAAACCTTGTTCTTTAGAAGATCTATCTCGTGTCTTGTACTGCATGGTTTCACTCTACCAAGAACTCTGAATCATTCTCTTAAAGCTCATCCTCTTTATGATAAATGATTCGCTTGATCCAAAATAACCTAGCTCGATAAGGAAATCCCAATTCATTGGTCCTTTCGATACAATCAAATAGATTGCCACAAGGGCGCCATATTCTAGGAGCCCAAACTATGTGATTGAATAAATCCTCCTCTATCTGTTGCGGGTCGAGGGCTCCTTCTCCTTCCCCTTCTTCAAACTCCGATTCGTATTTTTCATATAGAAATCTCTGATCAACAATAGAACAAGATCCATTTTGCTTCATATCTCTTGGTTTGGACCGAAGAAGCAATGTCACAGCTGAAATCAGGTGTCAAGCAAATACCCTTCGCTTGCCTATGAGTTCCAGGAGGTATTCCAAGATATACGGGGATTGCCTCCTAAGCAAATGATCGATTTTGAGATTGATCTAATACCTGGGTGATGCAAGACAATTAACCACTTGCTCTAAAAGCTCGAACTGTTAGAGAATGACGAATTAATCCCTTTTATCTCATAGCCCAAGCCCCACATCTCATGGGTTAGGACCTCGGCCAAACCCCCCTCGTGGGCCCCAAATCACATGGGCCACCTGCCCAGAGTGTCCCCGCATCCCACAGGCTACCCCACTTGAGCCCGGTGTGAAAAGCGCATTAATCACCCTCGGTGATGAGTCCCTGTGGGCCCCAAATCACATGGGTCACCCACCCTAAGTGTGTCCCCGCATCCCACGGACTACGCCACTCGAGCCCGGTGTGAAAATGCCCCTGCATTAATCACCCCTAGTGAGGAGTCTCGAACACGAGACCTCCCGCTTTGATACCAATTTGATGCAGGACATGGAAATAAAACATGATATGCAAGATTTCAAATTTTAGATCATACTAATTTAAAAACATTCACAAAACTTCCATATCCAACATAAAGTCAAGCATTCAACAAGGGAGATCTACAAGGGTCCAAGCCTACACATGTTAGGGTTGGATCAATTAAAATTATAGACCAAACAATGATCAAAGGAGAGTAGATTCATCCACACATGCAAAAGATTACTTCCTCAATCTAAGGGATTCACACGTTTCAATTCGAGAAACCCTAGGGTTGCAAAAGTATAATAGAACTTAGGGATTTAGGATGATCTAGGGTTATGGTTATGGAAATTAGGTGAGAGAGGAGTGAATGAGAGGAGGGAAAGAACCTGTAACCAATCCGCATGCGTAAGCAGCAACCGGGCCTGACACACATGCGTGGAGTGTGAATAGCACGTGTGTGGGGCCTATAAACCCAAAAAAGGCCAGCAAGTGCTTGGTCAGCCAGGGATGGGCCACCCACACACCAATTTTCAAATCAAACGGATGACTAGTTTGAGCACGGTGCTCCGCCGAAGTTTCAGCCCTCATACAAGGCCTGATTCTGGAAATCTACTGTAGAGAATATGAATATGGATGGTAAGAGGTGGGGGCGAATCAGGATGAGTGTGGCTTCGCGCCACGGTAGTTAGCCCTTCGAAGAAGGGAGGGTTTTGCACCCAATTAAGCTCCCACAACTAAAAGATTTAAAGAAGCAGAAAACACAAAAAATTTATTTCAATCTTCAATGAGAAAAAACCTATAGGGGGGTTACCTATTTATAAGAAAAACCTGTACCCCAAAAACCGCGCCATGTGCGCACCCTATTACTTGAAGATGAAGTAACAAAATAACAACTAATCAAAGCAATCTAAACCGTCCATGATATTCCTAATAGCAATAATAAGCAAAACTCAAAGTACTAGATCATCTAGAGTAGTGGGCCACAATCATGAGATCTAACGGTGGGATCCACATGACGATTGGGTCCACTCCAAGGAACCAAAACATAGTCTTCTAACTAGGAGGCCCTCCATGGATGTCATCATCGATCCAGATCGATGGTGGGGCCATCCTCTTTGCGTACGTGCATAGGAGGTGTACGTGTGCGCGAGATGTCTCTATCAACTCTCTCCGGCTGCGAAGATTTCGCCACTGGCGAAACAAAACTCCTGAACCGCTCCAAAATGTCAGGATCAACTCGCTGAAGCTCCTCCTCAGTGAGTCACGTACTATCTGAAGCTGAGTGCGACTTCCACTTAACCAGGCGCTTTTGAAACCCGTCGTCCGACGTTGATACTATTTGATGGTTCAGAGTATTCTCTATCTCCTCTCTGGGTGTGGGAAGAAGGGAGGGTTTCGCACCTAATTAGGCTCCCACACGTTGGCACAACTATTGCTATCCACGATCATCTTATAGCTCTTATCACCACATTTTGTGTAAGTATCGGAGATCGTGTTGCGACATCAATCGTCGGTATTCTTTGCTTGTACAAAGGCACAACGCACAACTGCAAGAGTCTGTCAACAGAAAATTCAGCCAAGAAATTTGGGAATTTTCTATCAGTTCAGCATCCCCTAATGTGAATGTTGGGTCCTAAACAGCCCTATATGATGAGATTTAATGCAAATTCAACGTGAATAGACTAAACCCTAAACATGTAATGCAATCCCCTATGAAAAACTTAAGCTTTGATACCAATTTGATGCAGGATAATTAACCACTTGCTTTAAAAGCTCGAACTGTTAGAGTATGGCAAATTAATCACTTTATCTCATAGCTTAGGCCCCACATCTCATGGGTTAGAACCTCGGCCGAACCCCTCTCGTGGGCCCTAAATCACATGGCCTGCTCACCCCGAGTGTGTCCCCGCATCCCACAGGCTATCCCACTCAAGCCCGGTGTGAAATTTGCATTAATCACTCCCAGTGAGGAGTCTTGAACACGTGACCTCCCCTGTGGGCCCCAAATCACATGGGTCACCCAGCCTGAGTGTCCCTGCATCCCACAGGCTACCCCACTCGAGCCCAGTGTGAAAATGTCCTTGCATTACTGGGACTACACCAGTGTCAGTGTCCCACATCGCATGGCACTTATGGAGTTGGAGTTAAAAGAATAAATAGAGGAGCTCCTAAGATAGGGATTCATCAAGCCGAGCATATCCCCATGGAGAGCACCAATGTTGTTTGTAAAGAAAAATGATGGGTCCATGAGGTTGTGTATAGATTATCACCAGCTAAATAAGGTCACTATAAAAAACAAATATCCCCTACCTAGGATAGATGACCTATTCGATCATTTAAAGGAAGCCTAGTATTTTTCCAAGATAGACCTTTGATCATGTTATTACCAGTTGAGAATCGAGGAAGAAAATATTTCGAAGACAACTTTCCGGACAAGTAATGGGCACTATGAGTTCTTGGTGATGTCTTTTGGATTAACAAATGCACCCGCAGTGTTCATGCCTTCATGGACTTGATGAGTCGGGTGTTTAAGTTGTGTATAGATCAGTTTGTGGTGGTGTTCATTGAGGATATTCCTATCTGTTCGAAGACCCGAGAAGAACACGAGTAGCACCTTCGAATAACACTTCAAACATTGAGGGAGCATCAGTTATACACTAAGGCAACAAAGTATGAGTTTTAGAAGAAGTTAGATTTTTTGGCCACATAGTATAAAAGGACAAAGTTTATATAGACCCCGTCAAAGGTAGAGGCTGTGTGGAACTGGGACCACAAGTGTAATGGAGATGCAAAGTTTCTCGGGTTTGGTTGGATACTATAGGAGATTCATTTAAGGATTCTCCAGCATTGTTGCCCCATTAACTCGAGTCCAGGGTTGTTATAACCATGGTTCCAGAGTTGGGGGCGTGACATGTGACCCTTCGAACCATCTAGTTAGAGAGAAACTATAGAACATTTAAAGGGGAAAAAGAATGGGTGGCAACTATTGTAAATCAAATCTTCAAACTCATGACGGTGTGTGCCATAGCGCAAGACAACTTCGGGAAAAGCCTCCCTCGTTAGTGGCATCCAATTGGAGCAAGTTCTTCACGTTCAGGAGATGTCCAATAAAGAAATAGTAAGGTGGAAGCAAACTCTCTAAACCTGGTTAGAGAGAAACCATAGAACCTTCAAAGGGGAAAAAGCTTTTGTGGGGGCTATCAAAAATCCGATGTCCATACTCCTAAAGGTGTGGCCAAAGCGCATGACAATTGCAAGAAAATCCTCCCTCATTAGTGGCCTCCAACTGGGAAGTTCTTCAATTTGGAGAGATCTCCAAACAGCCACAATAAGGTGGAAGCTGCCACCCCCTCCCTACTAGCTATTTCAACAGAGGCTCCATTGGCAACTAGGGTCATGGAGGCAACTAGTCTTCGCCAAGCGATTAAGGTCCTTTCAAAATTAAACATGTTCCCGGAGTTGGTATAAGGTGACACCCGAAACGCTATTAGTTGGGAAACATCTGGTACTTGTCCATGGAAGGTAGCAGACTTGTTGGAAGAGGTGTTGGAGATCATTGGAAAGCTTGTATCCTTTATGCACATAGTGCAAGAAGCCAATGACCTTGCGGATCAGCTTGCAAAGTCTGGAGGCTCTAGTCAAGCTCTGCTAGTAGTCAATAGGACACCTAGTTGAAGCCTAGATTTTCCTCTTAGCTTTGTCATGCCTTTGGGTTTTTCCTGTTTTGTTTTTGCATTGTCCCTGTGCATATAGCTCGTCCTAAAGCTAGTGTGCCTTGTTTATTCTCTTTTTTGTTGTTTTAATAAAAGTCCATTATCTCTTAAAGGGGAAAAAAGTGAAAGAATCCTAAGACCACCCTTTTTCCTTAAGGGTCAAGATGCCACTCATGTAGCATATCATCCATGAGAAATTTTAATATGTATTAACAAAAGGAAATGCATCATGCACCTATACTCTTGGGGTTGAAAGAAATTAAAGATATCACAAAAAAATGTTACTAAAATAATGACAATAGTGGAAGAATGATGAAATTGTGCAACTAAATCTGATACAATAATAAATATGAAATATATAAATGTAAATTATAGATGAGTACTTAGTTGAGGCTTGTTTACTAAACAATGATAAGGCCTTAGGAAGGATTGGATAAACGGGATCCATAAACTCATCCCCAAATAACAGAACAAGGCTATAATGATGATGAATATATGAATCAGTTAAGCCCTTTCTTATTTTATTTTTTTAAGGATGATAATTTGTTACTTATTTGGCACTGTGCTTTCTTTTTGTCTTTATCACCATATTTTGAGATTTGAAAGTATGTAACGCCAGTCCATGAACCTTTTACTTGTGAAAATTTTGATTGTGTCGTTAAGTTCACAATTCAACATAAATTCAATTAACATGGCAAGTATTGTATGTATAGTGATTGCCAATCAATATAATAAGTGGAGAATATGTAACTCTGTTCATGCAATGATAAACAAGAACCACGTTGTCAATAAATCTGAAAGAAGCACTTTTCATCATCATCATCTAAGCCTTATCCCAATTAATTGGGGACAGCTGCATGAATCCTATTACACCATATCACTGGGCCATACCTTTAGGGCCCGTTTGGCCGGGTGGATTGGAAGGGAGTGAATGGTATTAGGGTGGATGGCGTGGATTTCTAGGTAATGATGGTGTTGTCAGCGGATTGTCTTGAGATCCATGGGATTGCTATATCCCTGGATTGATACATCCAGTCCGTTTGGCACGCCCGGCCAATCCGGAGATTAAAGCTTCCGATCCCTTCCAATCCCACAAACCAAACACGTCACAGGCTAATTTGAACGGATTAGGATGGATTGGATGGGATTTAAAGGTAATGATGGTGTTGTTAGTGGATTGTCTGAAGATCCATCGGATTTGGATCAGATCACCTACACTATTTGGCACGCCCGGCCATTCCCGGGATTTACCATCCAATCCCTTCCACTACCATCTAATCCCTTCCAATCCAACTGGCCAAACGGGCCCTTAGTTAATGACAAGCAAGAACCAAGTCAATAAATCTGAAAGAAGCATTTTTATCATCATCATCATCATCTAAGCCTTAGACCAATTAATTGGGGTCGGTTGCATGAATCCTATAACATCATACCACTAGGCCATAACTTCAGTTAGATCATAGGTCATGTAGACTTTTGTTACTACCTCCATCCACACCCTTTTGAGCCTTCCCCTTGCTCTTTTTAAAGCCTTCAACTTTCACCAACTCACTCCTAAACAATGCAGTTATTGGTCTCCATTGCACATGACCAAACCATTTAAATATACTTTCTCTCATCCTATTACCTATTAATGCACTCATTTCTAGTTCTATCGTTCCTCTTCTTGCCACTCATCCCTCTCAACATCCTCATTTCACCCAGACTCATCCTATGAACATGTTGTTCCTTAACTGCCCAACATTCTGTCCCACAGAACATGGCTGGTCTTATAGCTATTCTATAACATTTCCTTTCAGTTTGAGTGGTACACGGTTATCGCATAAAAAATTTAAAGGCACGTCTCCATTTCTTCCACCCTGCTTGAATTCTATAGGCGACCCTACAAATAATTCCTATGAATCTTTAATGAAAATCCCCCAACAATTAGATTGATCTCAAATCAATCTACAATTTACTTAAGATAATAAAAATCCCATCAACAAAGATTTTGCCTAAAATAGTAAAACCAAATCTACTAAGTATCCCCAAAATCTTCAATCATATCTTCCACGAATGGACAATGTTATCTCTAACATTTAGGCCCAAAATCAGCACATATTGGTCCTACGGTGGGCCTCAAGCCTACATCAATTATGCAGATATAAAAATAAAAAATAAAAACTCTTAACTTTGCCAAAGAGAAGGATCCTCTAGTTCTTCAATTGACAAACAAATAAAATAAAAAGAAAGGCTGCTTTCTATCTGGCATTCCAAAGGTTAGAAACAGCACCAATCAGACAATCCTAACAATATGACCAATAGGCTGTTGTTTATTGAATGTGGAGTTGCCCATTTACATTTTAGCCATCTATATTCCCAACCGGATAGTTAGGATCATCAGATCCGCACGAATTTCAGCCCATGGCAATCCAAAGTTAGGCCCAGATGATGTACATGCTACAATAAACTTCTGAAGACGACAACACCCATATCAATGAAAATTCAAGGGGTGGGTCACAAAAAAAAAAAAAAAAAAAAAAACATTAATCCATGACAAATCAAAATGGAAGAACAGTCCTAAGTCCAAAAATAACTAAAACATAGAGAAAGAGAGAGAGAGAGATGACCAATACAGTCCAATGTATCTAAACTTCACAAACATCCCCTTTTCTTCCTGCCAAAGTGTCCAATGTGAAGGGCATCCAAGCCGTTAAAAATGCAGGCCCTGCCATGAAGATCACCTGGTGCAAGAATCAAGCCAATCTGCCCATTAAGCACCCCACACCGGGACATTAAGTCAGATCAACGGCTGTTCATTGATCTCGATAGCATGGCCCACCTGATGACCGGAACCAGACTCATTTCACGCAAAGTCATCTACAAGGCCGGGCCACCTTTCCAACGGCTCTGATATCCTACAGGACACGTCAGTGGGAATCACATGACCGTACAAAAAAAGCAACCCAACAAATCATTTTCAGAATCAAACCCTAAAATGAAAGAAATTAAACCAAAAAGAAAAAGAAACGAAAAGAAAGGAAAAGGTAGGAAGAGAATGGCATACTTGAAATCTCCTCAACCTGTTGGGGCGTAAGCTTAGCAGAGAAACCGCTGGCCGCCGTCTTATAACTGTAAACCAAAGCTTCCTTCGCAGCCTCTTCGCTGCAACAACGGACAGCGGAAAACGATCGATCTAAAAAAAAAAAAAAAACCCTAACCCTAACCCTAGCCGTAAAATCAAAAAGAAGGGAAGGGAGATGTTAGCAGACCTGCCGAGGACGGAAGACAGCGTACGGATGTGGAAGGCTTCGGGATCTTCTTCACCTCCTACGGGTCTCTCCGTGTACACGATGTGCACCGAACGTGAAGAGGTCGAGGAGTCCTCGGCATTTCCAGCTTCGGCCATCAGCACCGACGATATCAGCAGAAACAAGGCGAAGAGCTTCTTCATTTCTTTCTACTGCTTTCTTCTTTCCGTTGTTTTCGTTTCGTGAGTGAGTGAATCTGAGGTCGGTGGCGTACCCCGCGGGATTACCGATTAAGAGAAATGATCCGGTGCTCTTTGGAGTAGTACTGGATACAGTGCTCCTAATTTCATAGATAGGGCATCTGGACAGCACTCTCAATGGATCTGGAACGTACAGTCTGTCCAGTATATTACATGGGCTACTACAGAAAGAAGTTCACACCAATAGTATAGATCTAACCGTCCGATTAATAGATTATGAAATAGAGAGGTAAGTTTGTTTATGTAAAACGGATCTGTAATTTGGACCATCCATCTTATCATGGTCATAAAAGAATCATGTTTATCATATGATCATAACCATACAGTCGAGTCTTATTTTATTGCTGATGTCCAAGTACCTGAATGCTACGATGCTATGACAAAATACCTGAAGGGGGACTATCTGATGTACACGTGTCAATAGCACGGCGATTTAGGCCATGCAAAAAGCACACGTAGCTGTAGATAGCTGTGGGCGGGACGAGGATTGCGGTAGCGGATTACATGATACCCAAGATCCGCAGAGGTGGGTGGGACCTTGACTGTGGGGCAGTCAAGGTATATGTGACTACATCCACGCCGTTCATCCGTATTAAAAGTTCATTTTAGGTTATGATCAAAAAATGATATAGGTGCAAATCTAAGGTGGATCATGAAACAGTGGTAATGCACCATTGAAAACTTCTTATGTGCTATAAAAGTTCTGGATAAAGTTGATATTTGAGTGTTATCTTCATCTTGATATTCATGGCCTTATCAAGAGGTTGGATGATAAATAAATATTTCGGTGGCTGTGATGAAGTTTTCAAAGATGGGTATTCAATCACTATTGTTTCCTATAATATGATCTGCTTTATCTGTTTGGATCATGTCTTAAGATGAAGTTTCAAAACGGCTGAACGGTGTGGATTTAAGGCACACATGTCACTGTGAGCCCCACTCAAGGGTCCTACTCACCTTGGTAGATCCATGGCCCACCTATTCTGCTCCTGAGGATTGCATTCTGGAAGGTACATTGGATGCCCCATAAGGGATACAATGACTAATGTGTTTTGTCTGGCCGTCTATTCATTTTGGATCATTATTATTGAGGCATTAGCCAAAAGCATATCCAAATTTCAGGTATACCACATTCGTTGCGCAATTTAAAGCCCATCATTGAAAACTTCTTAAAGCCTAGTTGAATATTTATTTGCCATCAAATAGATTGATTAAGGGCATGTTTGGGAGCGTGGATTTGAAACCCCCTGGATTGTCAACCCCCTGGATTGCCAACCCCCTGGATTCGGAACCCTCTGTTTTTATTTGGCACCTTGGATTTGGAACCCCCTGGATTGTAAAATTTGTGTTTGGGAGTGTGGATTTGAAACCCCCTCAAATTTTATAGTATATTTGCATGAATATTTAAAGAGACAGTAAATTATTTAAAATATCCAAATTGATTAAAATATACTACAACATAAATAATAGTTATAACAAGCCCATCAAAATATACACATTGGAAAAAAAATGTAATTCTGAACTTCTGGTAGACCAGAAAAGTGGCCCTACTAAATTTCAAAGATGTGGTGAGTGTCAACCTAGTCGAAACCAGTAAACGCGTGTCATTTATCCACGCCGTTCATCCATTTTTCTATGTAATTTTAAGAGTTGAGCACAAAATTGAAACATATACAAAGTTCAAGTGGAACATACCATAGGAAACAGTGGAAATATCAATTTCCACTGTTGAAACTTTTACAAGGCATCCACTATTGCTTATTTGTCATCCAACCTGTTCTTAAGATCACACTGACATGTATGAAGTGGAAAAACAATTATTAACTTGATCTAAAACTTCTGTGGGCCCCAAAACTTTTCAACAGTAGATGTTCAATTAATACTTTTTTCAATGGTGTGGTCCACTTAGTTTTTTTACAAATTTTATTTTTAGGCTAACCTACTAAAAGTATCTGATAAAATAGATGAATGGAAGGGATAATATAGATGAATGATGGTGGCCGTGTAGTGTATTTTAAAGAATACACAGAGCATGAATTACGTTAAAATTTAAAATGTGGTGGCTTCACATGTTGCCAACTTGATTTTTTTGCAAAAAAATCAAGTTCTTTATGTTCCTTAATAATATTTAGAAATCCACTCCGACTATAATATGATTTATTTTATTTTAGGCATAGGACCTAAATTTTAGGGCATTGGTAGTTCCACTTGATCACACAGTTAAAAATAGTGTGTAAACGTAATTATAATGGTTGAATTTGTTTTCATTCATATAGCCCACTTGAATGATATTTATCCCTAAATTTTTTTCTCAAAACTTAAATTTTAACGGGCTATATAATGGTTGGATTACACCATCCATACAATCATAATGGTGGGACATATGAATAAAGTGTTCTCGTCCCTCTATTCACTGTCTAATTTGGTGTGACTCATGTTAAGCCTAAATTAGTACAATATTTTGACTATACGGATGAATTTTGATAAGTCATCACATAATCGGAACAGATTTTGCGCAACCATTTTAATGGGCAATGCAACTAATAAATTTTAATTAGAAAATGTTATAAACCAACGTTTCACCTTCAACTAAAACGGTCCGTCTCCTTCTCCTTCTGTAACTCTGTAATAGCTATACACAGCAACCTTCCGACGGACTCTAGCAACGTAAGCAACCTTCGCCGGTGCCAGAAAGGTAATGGCCACAATGTTTTTTTAAGAACGAGCTTTTTTTTAAGAAGATGAAGAGCTGCGGTGAATGGGTGCGTGCTAATGGGTTTTTAAAGAAAATTTCAAACGGTCAGATTTCCAACCGTTGAGCTACTACAAAAAGGTAATCCAAGGTCAGAGCGTGGATTACAAACCCCCACATCGAGGGGATTGCAAACCCCCTGGATTGCCAACCCCCAGTTACTTTATAGTGCCAAACGGCCCGAGGATTGCCAATCCTCTCCAATCCCCTCCAATCCACGGTGCCAAACGACCCCCTAAGTCACAGAGAGTTAGATTAAAGTTTCTAATGATGGGCATTCAATGACCACTTTTTCCTACAACCTTGTCTATCTAAGATTTAGATATGCATCATATTTATTTATTTTATTTTTTTCTGAATCACACCTTAAAATATACTAGCAAAATGCATGGACAGCAGGAATAAAACACATACATCATGGAGGGTCCTTACTCATGCCTCAAATGTAGACTTACAAGAGTTTCAACACAAGTTCAAGGGTTCATGTACCCATTGTGCCGAAAAACTATTGTAGTGTAAGAGCATGGGTGTATAAAGATTTTACAAAAAAAAAAATGGTGGGCCCAAAAAGCACCATCTAGTAGCAATGCAGTGTTGTTATACAATCTGCATACCCTAGTTAAGCATAATTAAAAACCCGTACAGAAAAGATAAAGGGTATCCATACAAGTTTTCTCTTTCCTTTTGGACCGTCCAACATTTTACTTTGGAGGCTTGTTTTGACGGTGAAAAAAAAGAAGAAGAGGAAAATGTACAAGTTTTCTTTTAATGAAATGTCTTATGATACTTGGCCTTTTAAAAAAATATCGAATTTTAAAATACTAATAAATTCCCTAGCATCATAGACACTCACACGCAAGATATAATGTAAACTAAGAGTTTTATAATATTTTCAGTCCCTATCCCAACAGGTTAAAATTCTTGACTTTTTCTCTCTTATGGAAATCTTGAAATATTGCCCATCATTGGCCGGGTCATTCATCATTAGAGGCTAACCTCTGATGTGGACCATCCATCATGTTGAGCCACCTTAATATGGGTCATCCATCATGTGAGGCCCAACTTCAACGTCTATTGCCCACCATGTGGAGCCCACCTTTGAATTGGTTGTCCATCATGTAGGCCCATCTTTGAAGCGGGTCATCCATCATATAAGCCTGCTTTGGATGTGGGCTTTTTATTATTATGGGCTAATATTTGATGGGGACTATCCATATGTGGGCCCACATTAATATGGAGTCATTCATCATGTGCTGCCGAACTTTTATAAGGACGGGCCACATATGGATCGTCCCCATGTGAGTCCCGCATGTAGACAATCCACCATGTGAGGTTTCCTTTGATGTGGACCATGAGAGAGTCTCCTCTAACAAAGAGTGTGAGAGAGAAGTAGAAAAATCGTAAGTTAAAAAGCTTAAAAAAAAAAAAAAAAAAAAAAACCGCAACTTATTAAGATAAAAGTTACTTAAGTAAACGATAAATAAGTAATATATGAAATATAAAAAGTAACTTATTTGGTGGTATCCAAGCATGCCATTAATGAGGAAGAAATGACATATTACCTCTACAATTGTAGCATAACGGGCCAGACCTCAGGCAACTTCCTTCATAGCAAGAGCCAATGTGACATTTAAGATGCTAGCTAAAGATGAAATAAGTGCTTGCAAAGAGAAAATGTTCGAAAGATTTGGGGCATTTTTCATATGGGGCTTATGATAAACATGTTGAGAAGTGGAGCCACATCTGGGGCCGCGCACGACTGGTCGTGGCCCCTGCTCGACCGGTCGTGGAGCCCACTCGACCGATCGTCACCAGTCGTGGACTGGCTCGACTCAAAGTCCAGCGAGCATCAATTTTAGGTTTCGAAGTGTTCGACCGGTTGTGGCCCTGGCACGACTGGTCGTGAGGTTCTCTCGACCGGTCGTGCAGTTTGCTCGACCAGTTGTGGTTACACAGATTCGTTTCCGAATTTAATGCGGACTGCGGATTTTTGAGTCGCCTTTCGCAAGGGTACGAAAGGAAAGTTGCCTAAACTATAAATAGGTGTCCCTAGGGCTATTCTAGGGTTAAGGTGAATATTGAGGAATTATTCTAAGGTGTAGGCAAAAGGTTTTCTCTGTATTTTCAGGGGAGAGGTTAGTATATTGCCTTGTAATCTTCGTTATTCTTCATAGTGGAAGTTTGCATTTGTGATTTTTTACTCTAGTTTGGGATTTTTTCACGTATATCTTGTCTTATGGTTTATTTGGATTGATTTGATCTATTTCTAGTTTATATTTCTTCTTATTTATCGTTTGTGGGTGAGACTTGAGATTGGATCTCGGTTCACTGCATTGTTGGCATGCTGCGCAACAACTGGTATTAGAGCTATTGGTTTAGTTCTATTGGGAGCGATGACAGAAGAAAGGAAAACTAGAATTGAGAAGTTTGATGGTTCAAACTTTGCCTTGTAGAAGATGCGGATGAAGGATTATTTGTATTAGAAATACCTCTATATTTCTCTAGGAGGAAAAGAGAAGAAACCATAAAAGATGACAGATGATGAATGATTTTTACTGGGTAGGAAGGCTTTAGGAACGATCCGACTCTCTTTGTCTAAGAGTGTCACCTTTAACATATCCAAGATGAAAACTACAAAAGAATTAATGGAAGCCCTAGCCACCATGTATGAAAAACCCTCTGTGTCCAACAAGGTTCATCTTATGAAACAACTATTTAACATGAAGATGTTAGATGGTGGGAGCGTGACTGAACATCTAAACGAGTTCAATACAGTCACGAGCCAGTTGGAATCCGTTGGCATTGTTTTTAAGGATGAGGTTAGGGTGTTATTGATCTTATCCAATTTGTCAAATAGTTGAGATGGCTTGGTGATTGCTGTGAGCAATTCTTCAAGGTCGACAAAGCTGAAATTTAATGATGTGGCTGGTCTAATTCTCAGTGAAGAATTTAGAATAAAGACATTAGGAGTTTCAGGGGATTCAGGGAATGCTCTAAACGTTGAAGGAATAGGAAGATCGCTGAACAAAGGAGACAATAAACACGGACGTTCTAAGTCGAGGAAGAAATCCAATGGACCGAAAGATAAAGATGGTTGTTCGTATTGCGGCAAGAAGGAGCATATGAAACGTGATTGCAGGGCGCTCAAGAAACAAAAAGGAAACTCTCAAAGCGGGAAGGATTCAGTGAATCTACCTGAGGAGAGTGACACAGAGGCGTTGATCTTATCTCTTGATGCGAGGAATGAGTCTTGGGTTATAGACTCGGGTGCTTCGTTTCATGCCACCTCATGTAAGGAAGTTCTACGTGATTATGTGTCAGGTGACTTTGGGAGAGTCTACCTGAGTGATGATGAGCCGTGCAGTATTGTTGGAAAGGTAGACGTTCATGTCAATCAAAAAGACGGAACGATTTGAAAATTGAAGGATGTCAGACATGTACCGAACTTAAAACGTAACTTAATCTCAGTGGGGCAATTGGCCAATACCGGTTATGTGACGACATTCACCAGTGATTTCTGGAAGATCACAAAATGTGCCTTGGTGATATCTCGAGGTAAAAAGGAAGGTACCTTGCACGTGACTTCAGGATCGTATAGTTCACTCGCAGTCGCATCAACTGAAGTAAATGAGTAGTTATGGCATCAGAGGTTGGGACATGAGTGAGAAATGGATGAAATTGCTATTGTCAAAAGGGAAGCTACTAAGGCTGAAGTCTATTGACTTAGAATTTTGCGAGGACTGCGTATATGGTAAGCAGAAGATAGTAAGTTTCAAGAAGATAGGACGCGCTCTAAAAACGCATCTGTTGGAGATTATACACACTGATGTGTGGGGACCGGCACAGGTATTATCTTTTGGTGGCTCACGTTATTTTGTTTCCTTTATTGATGATGCTAGTAGAAAACTATGGGTCTATTTCTTAAAACATAAATCTGATGTATTTGATGTATTTAAGAAGTGGAAAGTTATGGTAGAAAACGAGACAGATAAAATAGTAAAATGTCTCAGATCTGATAATGAGGGAGAGTATTGTGATAAGAGATTTGAAGAGTATTGTGCAGCAAATGGAATCAAACATTAGAAAATGATTCCATGGACACCATAGCAGAATGGTGTGGCTGAGCGCATTAACAGGACTATCCTTGAGCACGCCAAGAGCATGAAGTTACATGCAGGGTTGCCTAAGACATTTTGGGCAGATGTTGTGAATACTGTCGCTTATCTCATCAATAGAAGCTCCTCAGCACCATTGGATGGTGGGCTACCAGAAGAAACGTGAACTGGGAAAGAAGTAAACCTTGCACATCTCAGAGTGTTTGGTTGCACTTTATATGTTCACATTGATACAGAGCACAGAAATAAACTAGCTGCGAAGTCCAGGAGGTGCACGTTTATACGCTACAGGCAGTATGATTTTGACTATAGGTTTTGAGATGCAAAAAATATAAAAATCATTAGAAGCAAGGACGTAGTCTTCAATGAAAAAGTGATGCATAAGGACAGTGTGTAGAAAAATAAGGCCGAGAAAAAGAAATTCGTAGAGTTGGGAGAGTTACCGGACACGGGTGTTACAGCGCCATAGGATGATCATGCACAGGAGCATTATGAGGCAGAGCCGCATACACTAGTTGTGAGGAGGTCTACTTGGGAGAGAAGACCCACTACTCATCCTCCTTACATTATCTACTGTTGACAGATAATGGTGAACCAGAGTGTTTTGAAGAGGCATTACAGTCAGATACAAGGGTTAAGTGGGAGAAGGCCATGGATGATGAGATAAACTCTCTTGAGTCTAATCGTACATGGGAGCTAGTCACTCTACCTAAGGATAAGAAAGCTCTTCATAACAAGTGGGTTTACAGACTGAAGGAGGAGCACGATGGTTCGAAACGGTACAAGGTTAGATTGGTTGTGAAAGGGTTTTAACAAAAGGCAGGTATCGATTTCACTTAAATATTTTCACCTGTAGTGAAAATGTCTACGATTCGCATGATCTTGAGTATAATGGCTACGGAGGACTTACATCTAGAGCAACTAGATGTTAAGATAGCCTTTCTTCATGGGGACCTTGAAGAAGAGATATATATGCATCAGTTGATAGGATACGTGGCACTAGGAAAGGAGAACAAGGTGTGCAGACTGAAGAAGAGTCTATATGGCCTGAAGCAGGCCCCGAGGTAGTGGTACAAGAAGTTCGACAGTTTTATGTCGGGAAACGGTTACAGGAGATGCCATGCTGACCACTATTTTTATTTGAAGAAGTTTGATACATCATATATCATCCTTCTTCTGTACATTGATGACATGCTTGTGCCCAGTTCAAGCATGAAGGATATCTCAGATCTCAAAAGACTGTTATCTAGAGAATTTTCCATGAAGGATGTAGGAGCTGCAAAACAAATCCTAGGTATGAGGATAAAGCGTGACAGGGAAAACAAAAAACTGGTTTTATCACAGGCAGAGTACATAGCCAAGGTACTTGATCGATTCAATATGGGAGGTGTTAAGCTGATTAGCACTCCATTAGCCAACAACTTCAAGTTATTTAAGGAGTAAGGTACAAATACGCAGGAGAAACATGACTACATGGTGAGCACGAGGCTACGCGTCAGCTATTGGGAGTCTCATGTATGTTATGGTGAGCACGAGGCCAGACATTGTTCAAGCAGTGAGAGTTGTTAGCAAGTTCATAAATAACCCCGGGAAGGAACATTGGGAAGTTGTGAAGTAGATCCTTAGATACTTGGTAGGTACTAAGGATATAGGGCTGTGTTATAGTGGATCAGAAATCAAGCTACAAGGCTACGTGGATTCAGATTTGGCAGGAGATATCGACAACAGAAGAAGCACTACAGGTTATGTCTTTATCTAGGTAGTGCTGCAGTTAGTTGGGTCTTTCAGTTACAGAAGATAGTATCTATCAGTATGACGGAAGCATAATATATTGCGGCTACAGAAGCGTGCAAGGAGATGGTGTGGATGCAAAGTTTTATGGAAGAGTTGGGTAAGAAGCAAGCAGATTGCAAACTATACAGTGACAGTCAGAGTGTAATACACTTAGCTAAGAATTCAGCCTTTCATTCAAGGACCAAACATATTGCCATCAGATATTACTTCATACGTTCGTTACTAGAAGATGGATCGATTGCTCTAGAGAAGATTCATACAAGTAAGAATCCCGCGGATATGCTGACCAAGGCGGTCACACGGGAGAAGCTGAAGATCTGTTCAGCTTTGATTGATCTTCAGGCTTGAAGACGGGGAGGTGGTGCACTCCGGATGAAGAAGACAAGGGTTTATGATGATGTGTCTCCAAGTGGGAGATTGTTGAGAAGTGGAGCCACATCTGGGGCCGCGCACGACCGGTCGTGGCCCCTGCTCGATCGATCGTGGAGCCCACTCGACCGGTCGTGACCAGTCGTAGATTGGCTCAACTTAAAGTCCAGCGAGCATCAATTTTGGGTTCCGAGGTGCTCAACCGGTCGTGGCCCTGGCACGACCGGTCGTGGGGTCTTCTCGACCAGTTGTGCAGTCTTCTCGATCGGTCATGGTTACGCAGATTCGTTTCCAAATTTGATGCGGACTGCAGATTTTTGAGTCGCCTTTCACAAGGGTGCGAAAGGAAAGTTGCCTAAACTATAAATAGGTGTCCCTAGGGCTATTCTAGGGTTAAGGTGAATATTGGGGAGTTATTCTAAGGTGTAGACAAAGGGTTTTCTCTATATTTCTAAGGGAGAGGTTAGTATATTACCTTGTAATCTTCATTATTCTTCAGAGGGGAAGTTTGCATCCATGGTTTTTTACCCTAGTTTGGGGTTTTTTCACATATATCTTGTCTTGTGGTTTTTTTGGATTGCTTTGATCGGTTTCTAGTTTATATTTCTAATTGTTTATTGTTTGTGGGTGAGACTTGAGATTGAATCTCGGTTCACTGCGTTGTTGGCATGCTACGCAACAAAACATGCCCTATCTCTAAAATCAGGTCCATTCATGTATTAAGTAGTCCACAAAAAATGAACAGTTAGGAATATTATGTTGCTTCTTAGTGAAGCACTTAGATTCTTTCTTTATTTGAGGGACCCCATGTGGGACCTATGATGGACATTCCATGTCTCTAAAATCAGGCCCATTCATGCATTAGGTGGTTCATACAAAATTGACAGTTAGGGACATATGTTGCCCCTGAGTGAACCACTCTAATTCTTTAGCCAGGGCATTTTCATGCTGGCCCACCTAGTGGATGGCCTGAATCTTGCACATATGCGCTGCGTAAAATACCATCACTCTTTTTCATCCGAATCACCTTATCATTTCTCACATTTTCATGCAAATGCATAAATACTTGTGTTACTAGCAATGTAATGCCATGAAAACAGCACTAGTCTCACGTTATTAGGAGAAAATTGCTTACCTTATCAACCTTAATCCCAAGCATTATATTCTGTTTAGTAAGAACGTCGACCATTTTTTTGTTATCTGTGTCAACTGGTAGAGTGTTTCCTTGAAGTGGATCTCCACTCGACTCGACTCGAAAAAACTCGATTCAACTTAGTTTCAAATTGAGTTTGAACCGAGCTCGAGTTCACTCGGATCGAACCCAACTTGAATCGAACTCGGATCGGTGACTCGGTTACTTTGATATTGCTGTTGTTCATCAAGTGTTTGATGAAATGACTCAATGAAGTGTGGTTGGTGGCAAGGAAGGTAAGTATATGAAATGATGGAGAAGGTGAGCCTGAGAAATGCTGGACGGATTGGCAGTATGACTTTATCACCGCCATTTCTTTAGGTCCCACAAAGCTTCTATACTCATTTCAACCATTAAAGCTTTTCTTCCCATGGATTCGGATCCGTGCAAATACCATTTTTTTTCCTATATATATATATATATATGTATATTGCTTACCAGGTGTTTGATAAAATACCTGTAAAACCACTGCCGCTGTTTTATCCACAGTGAGATTTTGAAGGTGCAGTCCATGTGTTTGGAAAAATGCTCCATAGGTGAACTTGGCTTGATCTTGACTTGAACTCGACTTGATCTTGGCTCAAACTCGGCTCGGACTGGCCCGAGCTGCTGACCAAACCGAGCCGAGCTGTCCAGTCAGGCTCGAGGACCGAGCCGAGCCAAATTGGAGCTAGGTTCAGCAAGTGGTCAAGCTGCCAACCTGGACTCGGTTCGACTCATGTACACCTCTAGTACCGACCCAAGCCCAGGGGCAAAGACAGGGACTGTTTTGTAAAACCCAGCAAGAAAATTAGGCCCCATTAATGGGATTTGAACCATTAAGATGCGTAGAAGACAATTCAAAATGCTAGAAAACAAGACGTTTTGTTAAGCTGACTATTATAATACAATGCATTATTGAAATTAATATAAGGTACCATTTGGATGTACTGTCCATTTTTCTGTGTTTGGGGTGGGCGGAAAACATTCGTATGCACGCTTCTTATGCATTTGCATATTGATTTTCAGTATAAAACAATAGTGAGATAAGAGCGGCTCGAGATAAGTGCGACTGGGATATCCATTCTTATCTTGCTTTAGATTTCAATGAAATCAAGCACTAGTAAGAGTGTGGGTACTATCAAATGGACCAAAGGCTAATTTAGTGAGAGAGTTTTATTTTTGTTGAATCCAAAATGACATTAATGAAAGTAGTAAGAAAAGACTTAATAACTTGTTGTGTAATTGGAAGTCTGGCCTTGGATAGAGTGGAATGGTGGAATAGGATTCATGTAGCTAACCCTAATTAATTGGAATATCATAAGAATCTAATATGTGGATATAGAAAAACAGAGATGGAGTCGTTGGAAATGAAAAATATCAATTTCATAAGAGGCTGTTTGGATTGGTGGAAATGGGAAAATGTAACTAAGGAAGTCAATTTCATCGTATGTGACAGTTTCTCTCATTGCTAAAAGATAAGAGGATTGTAGCTCGCAGTAATTTTTTTATGAATTTATGTGCAAATGTAAGTGTAAACAGGCAAATGGTTGCCTAACTTCTTTGGGCACCTTAGAAATCAATTACATCTTTTCTCTGTATGTGTTTTGTACATAAGTTAGAAATGGAAAATGGATTCCAGACCGTTGGCTTGGTTGAAAGGAGTCTGGGCAAGGGTGTCCATGGGCTAAGGGGCCGGCCCATTGGCCTGGTTACATTATCAAGTGGACCGCCATTATAAAAAAGAATATGCAGTTAAACTCACTTGTGCCAGGTTCCCATTTGCCATACATATGTTGTTCAAAAACATTTGTTGGATCTACGTCATATTTCATTGATAAAAGCAGTTATATAATTGGGGTCCACTCTAGATGGAGGATTTTAAAAAAATATTATATTGAAGTATTTTAAGACTTTGATCATTTAAATCTTTTCAACTCCATTAGGGTCAAGGCAGGGCTTAACAGATTAGGGCCAGGCTGTCATTGCCAACCTTAGAAGGCTCAAATAAAGGAATGTCGATAGATATCTTAAATGTATAATTCATTTGTTTGTCAATAACAAGTTTGATACCATCGAAGTCGGCTCGATGCCATCAAGTTTTTCTGGAATAAATTAATTTGATTGCTAGACACTTTGGTGCCCTTTACAATGCCATCGAAAGTCTGGTCAATGTCATGGGCAATATCCAAATTTTCATGTTTGGTCTATGGAACGTTATGGTATTTTTTCAATGCCATCGAAGTGTGTCCAAAGTCATCAAACAATTTCGTGCAGATTTATGAATTTGTGGAATTTGTTTTCAATTTTGATTGGGATTCTCCTAGAAGTTATATATTTGGGTTTAATTGGGATTTGGAAATATCTAAGGCTTTTTAATTCGTTTCTAAGGTTTCAAGGGCTGGTAAAGGGAGATTCGTGGTTTGTTCGAATCAAGTATTCTCTCTTTTATCAATTTTGCTTCCATAGTGTTTTATGTCGCATTACTCGACTTAATTCATCTCTGTGTGCTTCCGCGGTCCCCAACAATAGACTTATCCTAGAGCCAAGCTGATAAGACGCAGTTCCACCAAAATTAGTCTTGTTTCAAGTCCAACTTAAAACGGAGGAATAGTATTAGTTTTAAAATGTACCTCATGTGTCTGTGGATCGTTGGACGAGTTAGTAGAGAACGTGCAGTGTGCTGGTTTTCTTACCTTGTAAACCTTAATAAAAATAAAATAAAATGAAATAAATAACCATACCCCATATTGGGTTTTAACTAGGCAGGCTGAGACATGTCCAAGGCCCATCACATGTGCTAAGCAGGTAGGCCCAGGCCAGACCCTAGGATCCGGATTCGACCCAAATTAGTTTGGTACCAGGAGTGAATGTGAAATAGGGAGTGAACAAAGGCATTCCGGGCAGTTCAATTGCTAAGGCTCGACGACATTTCAACAAGCCAGCCTGAGCTGGACATAGGTCCACTCATGATCCGGACATTTATTGGGTTTGAAATTCAGGCATGCGTCCATCACATGGACCACAACCACAACGATAACCAATCAGGCTGATGTTGGTTCTTGACAGATTCATGTGGCCATACCACAAGGAACAATGGGGATGGAACGCTAACCATAGATTTGTGTGGGGCCCACTACCATAGTGTTCATATGTCACCAAACTCATTCATCAAGTGCAAGTCACAAGATGAACAGAATATCCAAAAATTAGGACGGTTAGGATCCGTCAATTGGACTGTCCAAATGACCTGATGCATAGGAAGGTATATACCATGCATTGGGACCCAAAAACATTTGATGGATACCATGCAAATATTACACAGATCTGACAATTTTTACGATCAATAGCTTCTAATACGAAGGGCCAAGATCGTTCGTATAAAAATAACTTTGATCAACATTCTCATCCATTCATCTGTTGGGGCCATCATGGATAGCTTCTGATTCTAAAAATCGATTTCGTTAGGCAGCCCCTGATCATCCCATCCATGGCATGGGAAAAGGATGGCTATAAAAGATAAGCTCAATCAGGGATGGATTAGATTAGATCATCCCACAAATGGGTGAGATTTTTGCATGGTAGCCCATGAAATGGTCTGTGAATTTAATGGACGGTTCTGATCCGTGGATTGGACTGTCCAATTAAGCTGATGATGCTCGTAGCATACTTATAGTGTCCCGAGAGCACTGGAGTGCTTATCATTTTCTTACCATGGCATATAAAAATAAAAATTAAAAAAAAAAAAAAATGAATTCACGTTCCAATATCTTTTAAAAAAGGATTTAAAAAAAAAAAAAATCGATTTCATTACTCAATAGTGTTGGTGGCTTGGGTGGGCTCCACCATGATGTTGCTAAGTAGATTATCCTATGTTAGCCCGAGGGCCCAAAATTAAGAAACATATATGATTTAGTATGCTACATGATTGGAAACAATGTACTAAGTAACGTGGCCCTCCAAAATGGTGCCATTAGTATAACTTACATGAAGTATGATTTCTTGTCCACGAGCTTAAATTTTTGTGTGGAATTTAATAGTTGAAGTGAATTTAATATAATTATTATAGTGGGCCTCGTAGAATTATTTTTGTCTCTATGCATAATATGAGACTAAATAACTAATAGCTAGAGTAGATCTTATATAATCATCATTGTAGGTCTTGTGAGAATTTGGATAGAACGGGATCTTGGGTAGACGTGTACATGAACCGAGCTAGCTCTGTTAGCTCGCTTGGCTTGACTCGAAAAAGCTTGATTCAACTCGGTTCGAAGCTGAGTTCGAGCCAAGTCGATCTGATTTTTTGAGCTCAAAAAAAATAAATTTGAATTGACTTTGAGGTTACCCAGGCTCGACTTGACTCAGATCGAACCCCAACTCGAATCGAACTCAAATTGAACTAATTTGGTGGCTCAGTTACTTTGATATTGATGTTGCTTACCAAGTGTTTGATGAAATGACTCAACAAAGTGTCGGCTAGTGGCAAGGAAGGTATGTATATAAAACAAATACAAATTTTCCTTGATTTTGATGTTACCTATAAAGTGTTTGATAAAATACTTGCTGTTGTTTTACATACAGTGAGAAACTGAAAGTCCCCTGCATATGTTTGTGAAAATGCCGCAGAGGCTCGATTTTGGCTCGAATTGGCTCGAGCTATTGACCGAACCAAGCTGTGTTGGCCAATCGGGGCTCGAGGATCGAGCCAAGCCGAGTTCAAGCTGGGTTCAGCTAGTGGCCTAGCCGAGTCGAGCTGAGGCCAACTCGACTCAGTTCGACTCTACACCCCTAATCCTGGGAGTTAATTTTTGGCAAGCTTTGCTTAATACACCTTGACCAATAGAAGAATAGATGCCTACTCCCACTTTAGTATTAGAGCCAAAATATTAGGTTAAGATATGATTAAGGTACCAGAGAAAACAGTTAAGACAGAGCCTACCATGATAATGATTAAAATCTATCTCAACTTTTATATGCCACACTAAAATTTAGGCTTATAGATTAAGCATAGGCCCATCCTTTTTCCACGATATGGGAGCCATTTTAAAGGAAAAAGTTTGGAGAGTGATCATTGCCGTGTACGCTCTCTCTAATCATGTGTTTCACCTGAATTATGAATGGGAGTGATTTTTGGGATCTTAGCCTAACATGAGATGATGCACCTAGTAGTTGGGGTAGATTTTAAATAAACATCAGGCCTACCCAAGTAGCAGGCCCATTTCCTCACCCACCCACCCAACCAGCTGGCGAAGAAATGTGAGATGGAATTAGGGTTGTTCACGAGTCGATCTAGCTCGAAAAACTTGCTCGACTCAGCTCGAGTCAGCTCAGATTGACTCGGCTTGAATGGTCGATTTGGGCCGAGTCAAGCTAATTATTTGAAGTTCGAGTTGAGTTCAAGCTGATTTCGACCAGGGGGCATTTCAACTCGACTCGACTCGAAGCTCGAACTCGAGCTCAACTCGGCTCAATTAATAAATATATTAAAGTTGTGGGGAATGTGGAGAAAGTTGAAGTGGGATCTCTTTGCTTTCATCTGAGCAGCGAAGAGTTTGATGTTGGTGTTGACGATCTCTTAAATCCAAAATGGTATATTGTATATAGCACTCACATGAATAGACATATCCTTCCTGAATATATTGTGAGCTACAAGTCCTCAGATCATTTGTAAGATAACGGAAACTGCGCTTTTGTCTGAGCAGCAACAATACAGGTGGGTCCCACTTTTCTGTGGTCCCAGGTCTGTTCAAAATCCTATTCATTGGAAAGTATGGCCTTGATGATGGGTAATTCAGAACATACAATTGAGGATGCTTTTCGTCCATGGTTCTTCTATCGTAGGGCTCACACAGATGGATTTTTTGGACTGCTGAAAGATGGACTACACCCTGTTTCGGTTACCAGGCTAAACCAAAAATGAATTTTGCTTAGTGGAGCGTCATGTAAAATGCCTCTTTAAAATTTTTTTATTTAGCTTCTCTTCTAAATCAATGGAGGAGGATCAAGAACAAAATCTACTACTCTCTCACCCAATAAGCTCGAGCTCGACTCAACTCGAACCACTAACTCAACTCAAACTCGACTTGACAGCTTTGACAAACAAGCCAAGCTTCAATGTTGAGCTCAAGGCTGAGCTAGAGCTCAAGCTCGAACTCAAGTATAGCGTGGACAAGCTGAGCCGAGCTTGGCCTACCTCGACTCGACTGGGCTCGATGCCCACCCCTAGATGGAATTGGAGCTTTTTGGAAAAGGCATTGGAATATAAATTCCATATTAGTAGATGGTATTATGTAAAATTTCATTTTTTAATTTATTTTTATTTTTGACATGTATGGTGGTAGTGTGTGTTGTTGAATTTTCCTATACACGGCCTGTGGTTTTAAACGTCGATTCAAAGTGGGGCCTGGTTCAGTAATCTAGACCACTGTCTATCATGACCCGACGTGGATGGGCTATATATATCTCTATAATCTCCTCGACAGGACAGTCATAACCTTTGGATTTGCGGCCCACAGATTGATTGCTAGAACGAGAAATACTACAACCGACTGGATTTAACTAGTTGGGAATCTGGATCTACAGATCTACAGATGTACACAGGCCCCACTTGCCAGAATTGACGACTTCAATGAATTATACGGTACACATGGGTCGCACTTATGCAACACTATTTCAACTGTAGATGTGGCATGCACGTGTCATGATCTGGAATGTTAATCCTACAATCCTTAAATTAAGTGGATAGACCATGGCCCAAAAATCATAGCGTGATCCACTAATTGGGTGGGCCACACGTATTATCACCAAAAATCACACACACACTGGCTGCCCATCAGTTTTTGTACATATGGCTCATTGATGAGTGGATTAGATTAGTTTTTGTAGTAGATGTGAGGCCCATCATTTGAAATCTTGCATGTTGCACATAGAGGTGGGCACCGGACAACTTGATCCAGCTAACTCGACTCGTCCCACTTGTTCGGATCTGACTTGATCCAGTCAACTCGACTCATCCCACTTGTTTAGATCCCACTTGATCCAGTCAACTCGACTCGTCCCACTTGTTCGGATCCAACTTGACCCGAACTGAATGAGTGAGTCGGTCCGAACCAAGTAAGCTTCGCCCAATCCAAGTTCAAACCCAGTTGAGTTTGAGTTACCTAGTAACTCAACCCAACTTGACTCGAAACTCGATCCGGTTAAACTTGACTCGATCCAAAACCCGACTCAATCTGAAACCCGACTCTCTAACCGTACCTGCCACACCCTTCCCTGACCCGATCCCAAAATCAATCTCTCTCTCTCTCTCTCTCTCTCTCTCTCTCTCTCTCTCTCTCTCTCTCTCCCTCCCTCATCCTCCTCATCTTCTAAGCCCGACAACCGCCCACCATCATCACCCTCCTCCTCCTCTCTCTCCTCTCCACTCTCTCGGTCTCTCCCTCCCTCATCTCTCAATTTGACTCGGTGCCAATTTGACCCGACTAGTACTTCTGACTGGATCGAACTCAGTCCGGATCAGTCCAGGCCAAACTGGACTCGAATCAAGTCAGACATGTTGGACCCGGTATCGCGTCGGATCGAGTTCAAGTCAGGCCTATTTCAAAACCGAATCGAGTCGAGTCAGCCCTAACTCGGTCCGACTTGATGCCCAACTCTAGTTACACTTGCACATATGGAACAAAAGCTGCGAGATTGAGATGGATGGTACCTTTACTGTCTACAGAGGTGTATTTGAATTTTCATCTCTCCCCTTCTGGTTATGCTGCCTTTCCACACGATAGCGGATTGGCTAGTGTGCCACACACCACCGACCTAGTTGATGTGTGTACGTGTCATGTGAGGAAGAACGCTGACGTTCCTTATTGATCCAAGTTATACGAATGGTTCAAAAGAGATCTAAGTTAAATGGCCCCCACAATGATGTATTTATTATATCCACACCGTTCATCCATTGGCGAGATTATTTTAAGGGCCTGTTTGTTTTTCCAAATTTAGTGTAAATGCCCCAAAAATAACTAATTATTACAATTTCACCTGTTTGAAATTACAATGGTATTCTCACTTGGAAAATCGGTCCAAAATGACTGACATAAATTCGTGGGCCCCATCATCATGTATACAACATATCCCCATCGTCCATCCATTTCACCAAAACATTTTGATGCATGAGCCGAAGAATGAGGCAAATCTAACATTCAAGTGGCCCACACCAAAGCAAACAGTAGCCCTAAGAAGTTTTTAACGGTGATTCACTTGAACTTTGAATCTACCTCATTTTTTGGCTCATGCCCTAAATTCATTAGGCATGATGGATGAATGGTGTGGATAATCTACATACATCACGGTGGGCCCCACATCTATTTGGCAGCATCCTCGGTTTTAGAATTAGAAAAAGTAAGACACTACAAGAAAAGGGGGCTTTAGCCTCCGTTCAAAACTGTGACTAAAAAGGTTAAAAACTTAGGCTAAAGCCTTTAGCCTCAGTTTTGCCTTAGTTAAAAACCGAGGTTGAAACCCCCGAGGCTAAAATGACTTTTATAGCCTCGATTTTTTGAGTGAGGCTAAAAGAACCTTTTTAGCTTCAATTTTCTTGAAATGAGGCTAAATCAAAATTTTAGCCTCCATTATTTCCAACTGAGACTAAATCTAAAATTTAGCCTCAATTGCCTCTAATTGAAGCTAAATCTAATTTTAACCTCGGTTCTCAACAACCGAGGCTAAAGTCTTTAGCCATGGGAGTTGTAGTCTCAGTTTAGGTAACAAAGGCAAAATTGAGACAGATAGATTTAGCCTTTATTGGCATCAACTAAGGCTAAATTCAATTTTTAACATCATTTATCAATAACCGAGGCTAAATCTAGTTTCTATCAACAAAAGCTAACAATATTATAATCAACCAATGATTGAACCTGTGCATGTTTCACCCATTTAACATCCATCAAGACAACAATTAGCACAATACCAACAAAACAATTAATGGTCTATTTAAAGTTTTCAAAACAAACAAACTGCCACATAGCCTTCCACATGAACTGTTTCAGTACAGTCCCCTTCCACATGACTATTTTCTCTCGGATTAGATCAATCGGTGGATTTGTAACCTGAGCAAACATCTACTTGAAATACTCAAATGTAAGTTTCTCTATTGGACATCACAGCCAAAGGAGCATCATTTCCCATTGAGCCAAGAGCCTCGGTACCATCTTTAGACATGGGCAACAATAGCATCTCCAGGGCTTCTACAGTGTATCTGAACAAGGAAACTCAATGATTTATTTCATTTTTCATAGATGAGCAAGGAAACAGCACAGAAAAGGTGGTTCATAGTGTACAAAATAGTGGATTGCTAAGAAAAAAATCTCTCTAGCTACACATTAGTTTTGTATGCTAGCCACATCTGATGAGTGAACCAACCTGATTTTCTTCGGAACAGAAGATCAGCAAAGTATGTCACCCCTGATGAAGAAAGTGTGATGCTTGGAAAGAAAACTCTGTTGAAATATGAGGATGATAATTCACTATGCTTGTCAAAAGTTTTCAACTAGGAACTGCAAAAGATTAAATGGATAATGAAATCATATGCAGATTCCGTTGTTGCCAACTTTGGAACCTACAAGTTCCACCATATAGAAGATTCCTCTTCTCGCTATAGCACGATTGCAAAGGAGGCATAAGCCCAGTAGTCCTTAGCAGCTTGCCGCAAGAACAGAGAAGCACGTTCCCCAGTCTTTGAGGAGCAAATGACTTTTAACTACTAGCCAAAGTAGCAACAACGAGCAGAATGAAGGAAATATATACAATATCAATGATGATTGATGAGCTAGTTTGTGATATAACCACCACCATGTATCATATGTCACTGACAGGCATAAGAAAAGTAAGAATTACCTTTGAATTGATAGAAGAAATAGATAATTGTCAAATGGTTCATCTGACAGAATAATCGACCTGTGGCACCCCAAAACCCCAGGATCAATTGGATATCTTTATAGTGCTTTATATACTAACTGTATGTAGGTTTTGAGGTTTTGCAGAAACCATATGGCCTATCTACACCATATGGCTACAGCCCCCATACGGTAGGTATATAATAAATTCTGGATTATTTGAACTCTTATTTCAGGTTCCTTCTTTATGTATTCTGTTTCATTCCAAGTTTTGAGACAATATATATAGGGAGGGTTATTATTTGGGCCAATAGACTTCGAGCCTTTGCTTCTTTGGCTTAAACTAAAGACTATACATAGCCATGCATATGGGATGGAGGGATATTATTATGGGATTTTGATTGATGTTTTTCCCAGTGAGAAATTTTGCCTGGAGGTAAGACTCCTCTAGGCCCCTATGGTGAGACTACTTACAGTTATTGCTTGGTGGTGGTATTTTCTTTCCCTTCTTCTTTTAGTTTTTTCCTTTCCTATTTTCTGTTGCAATTGAAAATCTTATTAATCTTGGGGCACAATCTTGGAGATTTGATATTCTAATTGGTATGTGTGTTGAGATTTTTGGCCTGCGGAATCACACAGATCTAGATCTAGGATATCAATTCAATGGCGCCAAGCACATACAAGAGAACACACAGATTTAACATGGAAAACCTTTGCGGGAAAAAACCACGGCACAAAGTGACAGATCTCCACTATGAAATAAAAATTACAAAGAGAGGACTTACCCGATTCGAACAACCTCGAATCTCGCCCTTCCTACACCCTTTAACTTCCCTAGAACCCCTTTAGAAAGCCTTAGAATTATTTCCCATCTACTAGAAAAACCTTAAGGACACCTATTTATAGTTTAGGTAACTTTCCCTTCCGCACCCTTGCGAAAGGCGACACAGAATCCGTAGTCCGCATCAAATTCAAAAACGAATTTGCGTAACTACGACTGGTCGAGCCGAGTCTACGACCGGTCGAGCCATCCCTTCGACCGGTCATGAATCCTGGACACCGAAAAACTGAGCTCGTTGGACTTCGAGTCGTGCAAGTCACGACCAGTCGAGCAGCTCATACGACCGGTCGTGGCTGACCCACGACCGGTCAAACAACATCAGATTTAAGATTCTTCAACAATGTGATCTATCCTATTCAAAACATTCAAGTTGTACTACATCAGACTCGGCCATGATGATACCTCTAGTATGTTAATTAGACAAATCAAGAGTACTGTGCCACCAACCAAAATTACAAAAATAAAAATGCATCCAATCACTTACCTCATAGAAAACATCAACTATCAGACATTCAAGGATGAAGCACAAAACTGCATAAAGGGCATTAAACATGTAGTAGTACATCTGAAAGAGGCTACCTTCAGGTTGTGAGCTTTCGTTGAGATCTGGGTCAATTGAATCAGTGTTTTCAGAATATCCTTGAAGATGGGTTCCTTGATGCAGTGTTTTAAATTTAAAAAGAAAAACATATTGTAGGTGCTAGAGGAGCATGACCTATCAATTACTCGTATGACTATGAAAAAAATTCTCATCAACCTTATTCTCTTGATGCAGGGGAGTCATCCACAGGATCAAGAACCAGTGTTGCTAAGAGTATACAAAATTGGATTTTCAGTTAGACATCGGCGCACCATTGCACCAATGCCAAAGGTTTTTTTTTTTTTTTTCCTCCCCATTGAAAGGTGATGCTAACTATCATCCAACAATCTCATTTATTTTAACCTTTTCAATTAAATGATACCAGGGAAATAATATAATAGAAACTTAGTCATATTGCAGAAGAGCATCTGCATATAATTGATGTAAGAAAAATTACAGTAAAAGAAATGACATTTAAGACTAACATGAATACTAGTGCCTCAAATAACACATTAATGAAATCCAGAATAAGATGGAAACTAGTACATCAAACAACCAAACTAAGCTACCAATTCTAGCTAATCCAAGGTGGCTGGAATCTCCTGAGTGTCCACCTATGTATGTACCCTGCAATGCTAGGCCCACCATAAGTATATCCATAATTGTAATCAGATCACATTCTTAGAATCTACAGAGAGAAATTTTCTCAGCCAAAAGAATCCGAAGAGCTGTCTTGAAATGAGGGTTGCAGATTGGAAAAAGGTAGGCCATGCTTTTTTGTTTCATGATTTGTCTGCTAATGAACTCCATTAGCTAGTGGCTTGTAGCTGGTTATTATGTTGACTTCTGATATCAGCAAACTTTCAACAATTAGTCCAAGTTTTTAAAATGCTCTAACTATTCATTTTCTTCTTTTGGTTTTGTAACAGACAATTGCAACTTTTTTTAAGCTGTGTTATGTCTGCTATTGGAGGAAACAGTGCTGGTCCTGGTTGGTATATTATATTAGTATTGCAGTTTCTTTCTTCCGTTCATATTTTGAGCATGCTCTTGATATGGCTGCAGCACTTCATCACCAATTAGGAGATACTGATGAGCCAAACGATGGCAATGCCTCAGTGAAGAAGAGAACTAATGTGTTACTTCTTGGTGATCGCCTTGGAGATCTAGGAATGTCTGATGGTTTGAACTATGAGAACCAAATTGTTGTTGGATTCTTGTAAGTAAATCACTGCCTTTTTGTCTTTTGTAGTTATAAATTGTCAGTTTTCCTTTTTCCTATGAACTGTTACTTGTAGATAAATGGTCTTAGTTGAATTTGTTGGGGTTATGTTTCAAAAGCTTGTTCCATCAGCAGAATTCCATGGGAAAGACTAATCTATACAGGATGGGCCTCGCATGCAACACGTGTGAGAGTTCTTTGGGAAGTCTTTTGTATAAGAGTCCCTCCAGAAAAGGTAACTATATGGAGGAAGAATTATTCTTGGAGGGAGAATTTTGTCTGTATGAAGGGTAATTGTGTTAGTTAAATTCACTTGAGAAATTGAATAGAGGAAGGGGCTGCGACTAGTATTGCTCCCTATTGGTTACTTGGGCCCTACTTGATGTCTAGGTGTTAATTGGGGAATCATTATTAATTGTCTCGGTCAAGTAAAAGACAGTATGGCTGTTCACATGCCAGTTTTTCATTGGTTGGGGAAGGACAACAAGAATAGCTTTAGGTCCAAAACTGGTAGGTGTTTGGTTGTATTTGGGTAGTTGTTTCTGAAAGTTAGGAGTCCCAGTTGTCTTTATCTAATGAGAGTTCTGTTTTAGAAAGATTTAAGCCCAGCTGTTGAAGGTTTGTGCTGTGTGCTTGTGGGCGGGCGTGTCCATGGGCATGTGCAAATCGTGCATGTGCATGTGCATGGGCATTTGGATATGGAAACACTTCTCATGTGCATGGTGTAGAGTTTGTGTGCTGATGTAGAGCGGGTTGCGGAAAGTTTCATGGCCAAGATGGATCAGAAAAGGCCCGGTCAACGATAGAAGTGATCCGGACTGTCGGACCTTAGATCGGATGTATCTCGCAATCTGGAATGAGTTAGCTGACGTAAAATATATGATTTTGGGGTAGAACGAGCTACTTTAGCCAACCAACCTAGCTACTCTGGGTTACGATGCTCGGAATTGCGAGAAACCCCTGGATCGACGGTCGTTTCCCTATTGTAATTTTGTTTTTACTATAAATAGTAAGTTTTAGTTTGATTATAACTCTTCATCCGTCAGGCTTTAGGAGTTGCGTCCAACGTGAAAAGAGCTTAAAATAATTAGGGGAACGGTTTGGTGAAGCCAAATAGGACACTTACTATTTTTGGTCGAAAACCTAGCGCACTAGTAGACATCACGACCGTCTATATATAGTAAGTTTACTATTTATAGTAAGTCACAAATTCTAGGAGTTTTAGTTGTAGTTTGATTCTGATTTCTTTTCCATTGCTTGGTACCCCTATTTAAAGGGTTGTGAACTCGTTTTTATTCATCAATTAATCAGTTTCAAATTTATTAGAATTTATTTATATTTTTTGCTTTCTTTCCTCGTGGATTCGAAAAGTCTCTGTGAGGAGTCCAGAGAAGCTCTGTGGATTTGGAGTATTTATCCTCATCACGTTCATCCCTGCGTCAATTGGTATCAGAGCAAGGATTTCCCTCGGGCCGATGGTAAACAATGAAGGTATGAATCAAAATCCTGTGAACGGTGATCCAGGGATTCGTTATCTTTCGGAAAGAATGGAAGCTTTTCACCGGGAGAGTCAGTTAACTATGCAAGGGCTGCAGGCAACCCTCGACCGTCTTGCGGATGCGTTACTTCCGCCCCGAGCCCTAGGCGGTGCTCCACCACCTATGGTTGCTCCACCACCCATGGTGGCTCCACCACCTGTGGTTGCTGTATGACGCAACCTCGATTTCCGTAGGGCACTACCAGTGGCAAACTGTAGGGTTACACCAGATGATTCAAGTTCTAGCGACGAGGAACTTAATGAGGGTTTTGCCCGATGGCCAATCTATGGAGGCGATCATCTAGATCGTGCTGAAAGAGACTATCGAGGTAATGCTGAACTTCCTAGTTTTAGTGGTTTATTACGTATAGAAGATTTCCTCGATTGGCTAGCCGAAGTAGAGAGATATTTTGATTATATGGATGTGCCAGATCATAAAAGGGTAAAATTGGTAGCGTTTAAGTTAAAATCTGGTGCTTCTGCATGGTGGGAACAATTACAACCTCATGAGCCCGCCAGAACAAGGCAATCATCTCATCATGGCCATGGATGAGACGCCTTCTTCGATCACGATTTCTCCCCATTGATTATGAGTAGATATTATCCAGCAATACCAAAATTGTTGACAAGGAAATTGAACCATCACCGATTACACTGAAGAATTCCAGCAGTTGGCTGCACGAAATGATCTGTCAGAATCTGAGTCACAGAAGGTGGCATGATTTATAGGTGGGTTGCAACCGACAATTCAGGACCGAGTTCAGATGTACCTAGTCGGGACCGTGGATGAAGCAGTTCAATTGGCGGGTAAGACAGAAACACAACTTGTAAGAGTTCCTGCTCGTCCCTATCCTTCAACTCAACCCCCCATGACGGGTCCCACGCAGGATCCAGTACTAGCACGAGAAAAAGATTCAGTAGGAGAACGTCCTCAACATCCTACAACCGCGAACCGTGATACGGGGAGCGGCTCATCTTGTAACAACCCGAATCTTCAGGACCCGAGTACACGACCCATGTCCCGAAAACCCGAGTGTTAACCTTAAAGGATGGTCAAATTCGAGTTTACATTTTTTTTTTCAATTATCAGAGTAAGCAGATGAGCGTAGTATGGACAAATTAAACAAAAAGGAAAGTTCTCATTATCATTTAAATATACAAGAGCTGCCCATAATGACTTATACAAACCAATGTCTCCACAATAACAAATATGAGATTACACACATGAGAAATTTAAAAGCATATGAAACACAACGAAGCCGCAAGATCGCGCAGTTTCCTTGACAGGTACAACCACGTGTCCTTGACTCCATAATAGCTCCTCATCAATCTGAACCTGCATATCACTTAAGCCACCTGTGCTACCTGTACGGTTATATTTTTGATGGATGAGTGGCCAACTCAGTGTGAATTCCCCTCAAGATTACACACCACCGCATTAGGTAAGCATAGTTATAAAACAACAAGACAATCAAAACAATACATGATGCAGTCTTTTTAAATGCATGGATGCGTGAATGCACATCGACCTGGGGATGCACATCCAGTCAGACTTGGGCTCGTCGCCCATGCAAATCATCGACTTGGGAAAATCATCCAGTCGGACAGGGGTCGATAGTCGGTGGTCTGGGAGCTAGCAAAATGATACCCCGAAGATCCTAAAGGCACGTGCTACAGCATCCAGAATAGCCACCCATCATCGCCAACATGCTATGGATGCATGATTAGCCAAACCGTTATTAATCCAGTTACAATCAGCCAATTTAGGTAAGCTCAAGGTCACTACGGGGAGCTCAGAGCCCAGCGTAGGCCGATAGCTTGGGTATAGTGTCTCATACCACCATCCCCGGCTCATGAGACTACCACCTTAGGATGTTTAATGGAAACTCATCGACTAGTGGCCAATCATATTACAGTATGTGGGGCTTACCATCGTATGGTTGCACAGTATAAAACATTGAACTCATGTAGGAAAAATATCAAAAAAACCATGTAGGGTGAGTATCAAAATATGCCACATAGGACGAATATCAAAACCATACGATGAAGACCATCCTTAAAAACTATTGGGTACAACAACCCTGGATGGTAGGCCCTCATCGATGATCCATCTAGACCACTGCTCAATAACCACCAAGTCGAAGGTCCATTACGATCACAACTAGTCAAGTTACATCCCAAGTATGGGTGTACATTCAGATGTGGGAATTTTTCACTAATGTACCAGTTTAAGTTCCGTAAGCAATCCACAAATAATTCACAAGCATGACCAATTATACAGGATAATCATAAAGCATGTAAGACAGCAATTCAATTTCCACCAGCTAACACATGTGATTATAAAGGGAGATAGCAATTACGAATTTAAATAAAAACTATAACTTAAGCTAATGAGAAGATGGAAAGCTCAAGGGGAAGAATCATCACTTCATACGTCGACTTGCCTTCTAATGTTATTGAGAAGTGTGCATGCCCTTACACTTGGATCCTACCATAAGTTATGAAATTGTGTCATTAGATCCAACTTAACTCATTGTTTATGTTCAAGGTATCGACCTAGGGTTTAGATTGCCTAGGGTTTAGGGTTTGAAGTTCAACTCATATAATTAAATTGTAATAGTATTAGAATGGAGTAAAAATAAATAATAACTGCCTATTAATACTACTGATGTTAACCTTATTATTAATAATCCTACGATGGCAAAATAGGCATAACATGATTAACGTTATTATTTAATATCTATAATAACCAATACTTAGCAAAATTAACCTATCAATGATTAGCTACAAATAATTGCAATAATTATAGTAATCCTGATAAATACTAAGATATAGTTGTAAACTCACCATTAATATTAGCGATGTAATTTATAGTAGCTACATGATAATAATAAGCATTACAATGGTGATAATTATTCTGATCTACCCTTAGTGGTAATGTTTAAGGGCGGTAGATGAAATATTATTACACGTAGAATAATTAGTTTTATTATAACTACCCTACTAACGGCTAATCATCGGCAATATTAATAATAATAGTTATAACATTAGTACCAACAATAACTGTGCATTGAAATAAATCTGGGATGAGGAAAAGTGGACTCACCTCGCTAACTTGGTTCGAGTCGAGTTGGCTTGGCCCAAGCACAAGCACCCATCTCTCTCTCTCTCTCTCTCTCTCTCTCTCTCTCTCTCTTTCTTTTTCCTTCCCTTCTTCCTTTCTTCCATACCGAAAATCCAGCAACAATGCCTGAACAATAGGCCTGACTCGGTCAGCGCCTTGACTCAACCCACATGAATCGAGTCGACTCGGCGAGTTGACTCAGTGAGTGTAACCACCGACCGTCTTCTTTCTCTCCTCCAATTTCTTTCTCTCTTTCCCCTTTCCTTTCAACTGTAACGTCCAGAAACTGGACGTTCGGCCCAACTCGACCAGCTTGCCCAGAACTTCGGACCGAGTTCGGGTGTGGAGGTGCGGTGCAACAACGGTGCATCAGCGACTTCGTTTCTTCTTCTTCCTTTCCCCTTTTTTTTCCGTTTTCTTTCTCTTTTTCCTTCTTTCCATTTTCCAGCACCCAGTGGACCTGGAGCAAGCTCAGCTCGACAACGAGTCGATCTCGGCTCGGTTCGAGTCGCCTGGTGCAACGGTGCACCCATTCTCCCTCTTCATTTTCTTCTCTCAGCTCCTTATGAGGGCCAGCAACCCTACTGGACTCAGACGAGCTCGTTCGACACGCCCGGACTCACCTCAACTCGACGTGTTGCGGCTCCTCTTCCACGAGGAAGATAATGGCAGATTTGTTATCTGCATCCATTTATTTGAAACGAGAGCATGGGATGGCTTAAAATGATGTCACGAAGCTTGAGGAAGAAGCAAAATGAAGCTTCATTGGTGTTTTGGTGGTGGTTTCGAAAGGGGAAGAGAACAGCGGATTTCTGAGTGCAGCCGCAGGAATGGGAGCGTAGACGCTGTTGCTGCTCGATCCTCCTTCCTTTATAGAGAACCTTAGTTTCCCTAGGGCCATCAGATGAGAGCCGACGGTGGGGATTGAATCTGCCCGAAACCGTCTTCAAAACAGTGGGTAGGAACCGCCACCAGCTATTGGTTTCGCTCGAACGCCCTAAACCACGTTGCTAGGGTTGAAGGGTTTAGATTTTTCTTTTTCACAGATGGACGGCTAGGATTGAAGGGAGCGTACGCATACGGACCGCCAGTTGGGCAGCAGCAGAAACAGTTTCCCCTTTTGGAAATAACGTGCTTGTGGGACTGGGTTGCACTGAAAATTGTGTGCTTGAACACGTGCTGAATCTCGTGGGATCTGTGGGTTTTGGTCGAGTCCATACTGCTAACATGATGGACGGTTTGGATCATGGACGTGACCACTGATGGTGGGCCACCGATCAGAACAGATGGGTTCGGTCGGTTTGTCAGGAGTGCAGGTGGAAACAAGAGAGAGAGAGAGAGAGAGAGAGAGAGAGAGAGAGAGAGAGAGAGATATTCTCCCTTTAGGGAAATATCGGGTCAGCGCTTGCTTGACCGAGATTTTGGACTGGTGCACAGTGAGTGCACCACTCCTAGTGCACATCCCACATTTTTGTGAGGTCCACTGTGATGTTCGAGATCAATCCACACCGTCCATACCTCTGGGAATGCCCTACAAGGGACTTTGGTCAAAGATCGGGTGGATCCAAGGCTTAGGTGGGGCTCACCACTTGATTTAGGCCCGATTACGGATTTCTCGCTGATCCGATGGTCGGATCAGACTGAGTTCGAATATAAGCGGTTAAAAGGGTTTAAAGGTCCACTTAAGGCTTTTGTTATGCGTTAGCAATCGATACTAATATTAATATAATTTTTATTACTTTTGTATATTACTTATAATTATAATATTTAAAATCTTATACATATATATAAACATAATTTTAATATTAAGATACCACTAATTACATGCTTCTGTTCACACATTCATTATAATTCATAATATATAATGTAAAAAATAATTAAAATTATATTTGTATTTAATAATATTGTTACATATAAAATTTCATTAAAGTACTAATGACTTTTGTATACATACTTTTAATACTTATAATTCAACTATATATTGTAAAACCATTATTCATTATGTTTATTTAACATAACATTATTTTCATAGTATTTCATATACGTTAGTTATGTACAACACATTTTCATATATTATTTACATGATAAATAAATTACCAAATATGTCCATAATTCTTTTGATCCACTTTTGTGTAAAATTTATAATATAATAAATAGATAAGATAATATAGTTAGTATGTTTCATTTGAATACCAGGTGGTTTAATATGTAGAGGGGGATCACCTTCGACGATCAGATTTCAACTAGGATGCGCGTGAATGTTCACTAAGCTAGGTTTGTATTTATCATAAATCTTGGTTATATGGTAACACCCGAGTACTGGAAAGTACGGGGTGTTACAATCTACCCCCCTTAAAGAGAATTTCGCCCCCGAAATTCAGTGCTTCTAGTATGATTAGGGACGATGATAATATTCATTATTTTCCTATATGTACAATCGTATACCACTAGGCGCCCAAAACTGGGGTCGTTACACATCCAGACCTCAACGTACAGCACCCATAACAGTTGGCCCGAGTAGGATTCCAAATCCTTATGTTCGACCAAGGTCGAATAATTGTTAACGCTGTGGCCAGCTAGGCCACTTATCAAACACCTGTCCTTAACGTCCCGCAGCACACTTGACTATAAACGAAGGGGGCACTGAAGATGAGGCCATAGAAGAAGACCATGGTTATGATGAACACGAACAAACCACTGAAGAAATAGCAGGTGGCGATGAAATGATAAGCGAAGATCGTGGTGAATTTTTAGTTGTGAGGCGATTACTGTATACCCCACGAAAGGAATTACATCCACAGCGACACAATATATTTTGTACTTGGTGCACCGTCAACGGAAAGGTCTGTGATGTGATCATAGACAGTGGTAGTAGCGATAACACCGTCTCAAGAGTGATGGTGGACAAATTGCGGCTACCAACGACGAAACATCCTTCCCTGTACTCAATCGGCTGGATAAAAATGAAACCAAGGTAACTGAACAATGCACTATCTCATTTTCAATTGGTAAAAATTATAAGCATCAGATACTTTGTGACGTGGTTGACATGAAAGCTTGCCACATGCTACTCGGTCGACTCTAGCAGTCGGACTGTGATGCGACCCATCGGGGATGAGATAATGTTTACGTATTCGTTAAGAATAGCCGAAAAATAATCCTTGCCCCTATGGCACCAGAGAACCACCCTGAAGCCTCTAGAGTGGAGGGGAGTTCCCTCTTGACCATTCAGGATTTCATCGAGGAATCCAAGGAAACTTGCGAGGTGTACGCCGTAGTGGTGAAGGGCGAGGAAGAGGAACCCTCAAACATCTCTCCAAGTTTAAAACTGTTACTAAACAAATTTAAAGAAGTCTGGACTGAGGATTTACCTGATGGATTGTCCCCCATGAGGGACATCCAACATCACATAGACCTCGTCCCTAGGGCTAGCCTGCCCAACCGCCCTCATTATCGGATGAGTCCGAAGGAGTGCAAGATACTTCAGGGGCAAGTGGAGGAATTGAACCATAAGAGTTTCTTGAGAGAGAGCATGAGCCCATGTGCCGTACCAGCATTATTAACGCCAAAAAAAAATATGAAAGCTGGCGCATGTGTGTCGACAGCTGGACAATCAACAAAATTACCATCAAGTATCGGTTCCCAATACCACAGTTGGATGACATGCTCGATATGCTAGAAGGGGCCAAGGTGTTCTCAAAACTAGATCTAAGGAGTGGGTACCATCAAATTCGTATCCGACCCGGTGATGAGTGGAAAACGACATTCAAGACCAAGGAAGGGTTGTATAAGTGGCTGGTCATGCCCTTTGGCCTATCGAACGCACCAAGTACTTTTATGCGTTTGATGAATCAAGTTCTAAAACCATTCACTGGCCGATTTGTGGTAGTATATTTTGATGATATATTGATATATAGCCAAGATGAGGCGGAGCACAAGAAACATCTCAGGCATGTGCTATAAGTCCTACAAATTAACAAGTTATACCTCAACTTGAAGAAGTGTAATTTTTTAACTGACAGCCTATTGTTTCTAGCATTTGTTGTAACGTCCACAGGCATTCGTGTGGACGATGAAAATGTGCGAGCTATTAGGGAATGACCGATCTCGACAAACATTCATGAGGTGAGAAGTTTTCACGGGTTAGCGACTTTCTATCGTCGATTTGTGCGAGATTTTAGACCATAGTCGCGCCTATAACAGATTGCATGAAAAAAGGACCGTTCCAGTGGACCGATAAAGCTGACAATAGCTTTCATGAGATCAAGCATCATTTGTCTACAACACCGGTCTTGGTGCTTCCTAATTTTAACAAATTGTTTGAGGTTGAGTGCGACGTTTCATATGTCAGAATTAGAGGAGTGTTATCACAGGAAGGTAGGCCGGTAGCCTTCTACAGCGAAAAGCTCAGCGAAGCCCGAAAGAAGTGGTCGACTTATGAGCTTGAGTTGTACGCAGTTATTCAGGCGCTGCGACATTGGCGGCATTATCTAATTCAAAGAGAGTTTGTTCTATACACTGACCATCAAGCATTAAAGTTTATTAATAGTCAGACTAACGTAAATCGTGTGCATGCTAGATGGGTTGCATTTTTATAGGAATTCACGTTCGTTCTGAAGCATAAGTCAGGGCAGCAAAACAAGGTGGCTGATGCACTTAGCCGTCGTGCATCACTACTCGTTACGATGAGCAACAAGGTGGTCGGCTTCGACTGTCTCAAGGAGCTGTATGCCAAGGATGAGGACTTCAAAGATTCTTGAGTGAAGTGCCAAGAAGGTCACTCCAGTGACCTTCTATACAGGACGATTTTCTTTTCAAAGAAAATCGATTGTGCATCCCCCAAAGTTCTCTGAGGGAGCAGATTATTTAGGAGCTACATGGAGGTGGCCTCGGTGGACACCTTGGGCGAGACAAGATGCGAGCTCTTGTGGAAGAGCGGTATTACTGGCCGCAATTAGTACGTGATGTAGGAAAAGCTGTACAACGTTGTCATGTTTGTCAGACCTCCAAGGGGCAATCTCAGAATACGGGCCTCTACACCCCGTTACCTGTGCCTGACGGTCCTTAGGAGGATTTATCAATGGACTTCGTGCTTAGTCTCCCACGAACACAATGCGGCATGGATTCGGTATTCATGGTGGTAGATTGTTTCTCTAAGATGACGCACTTTATCCCATGCAAGAAGACCCTTGATGCAACATACGTGGCGAATCTATTCTTCAGGGAGGTCGTACAGCTACACGGGGTCCCCAAGACCATTACTTCTGATTGTGACACAAAGTTCATTGGCCACTTTTGGTGGACTTTGTGGGCTCGATTCGATACACGACTTCAATTCAGCAGTGCTTACCACCCACAGATTGATGGGCAGACTGAAGTTGTGAATTGCACGTTGGGAAACCTCCTTCGCTGTATTTCAAGAGAAAAATTGAAGCAGTGAGATTTGGCCTTGTCTCAAGCAGAGTTCGCATTCAACAACATGGTGAACCGATCGACAGGGAAATCTCCGTTCCAAATTATCTATGGACGAGTGCCTCGCCACACGCTTAACCTGGTCCCTCTGCCCAAGCACCCAGGCACGAGCATTGCAGCTTAACATATGGCAGACAAGATCATGGGCATCCATGCGAAAGTGCAGACCAAGTTAAATGCCTCAAATGAGAAGTACAAGGAACAAGCGGACAAGCACTGGCGACAAAAAGTGTTCGAGGTGGGCGAACACGTTATGGTCCATCTGCGCAAAGAGAGATTTTCAACTGGGACGTACAACAAGTTGAAAAATAAGAAGATTGGACCCGTCCCAATCATTCAAAAAATCAATGACAGCGCTTATCTTCCAGATGACATGGCAATCTCACGGACTTTCAACGTCGTGGACCTGACCGAGTATCATAAACCAGCGCAGGATGAGAACTCGAGGACGAGTTCTTTTGAAGTGGAGGGGACTGATGTAGAGCGGGTCGTGGGCAGTTTCATGGCCAAGATGGATCAGAAAAGGCCCGGTTGACGACAGAAGTGATCCGGACCGTCGAACCTTAGATCGGACGTATCTCACAATCCAGAATGAGTTAGCTGACGAAAAATATATGATTTTGGGGTATAACGAGCTACTTTAGCCAACCAACCCAGTTACGCAAGGTTGTGATGCTCGGAATTGCGAGAAAGCCCTGGATCGACGGTCATTTCCCTGTTTTAATTTCGTTTTTACTATAAATAGTAAGTTTTAGTTTGATTATAACTCTTCATCCGTCGGGCTTTAGGAGTTACGTCCAACGTGAAAAGAACTTAGAATAATTAGGGGAACGGTTTGGTGAAGCCAAATAGGACACTTACTATTTTTGGCCGAAAACCTTGCGCACTAGTAGACATCACGACCGTCTATAAATAGTAAGTTTACTATTTATAGTAAGTCGCGAATTCTAGGAGTTTTAGTTGTAGTTTGATTCTGATTTCTTTCCCATTGCTTGGTACCCCTATTTAAAGGGTTGTGAACTCATTTTTATTCATCAATTAATCAGTTTCGAATTTATTAGAATTTATTTATATTTTCTACTTTCTTTCCTCGTGGATTCGAGAAGTCTCTGTGAGGAGTCCAGAGAAGCTCCGTGGATTCAGAGTATTTATCCTCATCACGTTCATCTTTGCGTCATGTGCCTGTGTGGGTGTGTGTGTGTGTGTGGTGGCTGGTGCAGAGGTCTATATTTTTTCCACTGTTTCCTATGACTGGAAGTACCAAAAGGTAAATGCTTCTAAGTGTGCGGTGAGACTCCACACAAGTAGCTTGGCGAGAGTTCGGGCTATCTATATTTCCATCCTAAATAATTTCATATTTGTTTTATCTTAGTTTACTGGTAAGACAAAGTTATTCCCTAGTCGCTGAGTAATTCTTGTTGGATTTTTAGAGGTCTGTTTCTACACGTATCTTTTATATCATCATCTGTTTCTACACATTTTCTACATCATGGATGATATCATTTCAGTGATAGAATTGTAATGTGAATGGGAGCTCTTCCACTTCTCTCCCCCCATATAGCCCAAAAGATTGCCATCATTACTATCTTTCCCACTGCTATCTCCTTTTGTCTTCAGACCACCTGTAGGCCAAGCTAGTAGGAGTCGTACCATCGAACCCGGCATCACTCGAGGAGATCCGAAGGAGATGACAGCCCTTTCCCGCAGGATCGCTGTAGATATCGATTACCTACAAACATTGCATAGATTATTGCATGGTGCTTGCTTTGAACTAGTCAATTTACAGAAGATAGTAGCTCATAAGGATTTCTAGCTTCACAGATTCAATCTGATAAAAATATAGGTATTTGGAAAACCCTTCTTGTGATGGCACCTAAAATATAGGTCTTTTCCATGTCATAGGATTTTGATGTTCGAGAGTTTGCTATATCAGTTGTTGGCAGATTGTCTGGAAAGAATCCAGCATATGTTCTGCCTACACTTCATCGCCATCTCATACAATTGTTGATGCGTCTTAAGCAAAGGTAATCTGAAAGATATTTACTTACCAATAATATTATTGATTTATGGGGAAATGGATGCCCTTTTATTTGTTTCACATCATTATCTTTGAAATATTCAGATCACAACTTTTCTCTTACTATTTAAGTAGTGCAGATAGTAAATGCAAGGAAGAAAGTGCTAAACTCTTGGGCTGCCTAATTCGCAACCTAATGTTGTATTAGACGTAATTGAAAATCAAAAGCAGCCTTCATATAAGGAGGTTAATTAGTTTTTTCTAGTTGAGTATTTAATACAGAAATGACATTTTAATGATGTCTCATTAGTAGGTTGCTGTCCTGCAGATTGGTAGCTATGATGCAATGATTATGTAGAAGCTTGCTGCCATGCAACAGTTGGAACGTGAGCTTGAGGCCATCTCTGCCATTGATTATCGAGGAATTATGTTATTCCTAGTGAAGAAGTTCTTACGGGTTTGTATTGATTTAGTTTAATCGCTTCATTGAGGTTGAGTTTAAATGTTGTTGGTGGTTATCTTCCTTTGACAAGAATGTTTTTGTAACAGTCCGAATTTTTGCCAAGCTGGGATTAGATGTCCTTAGGCAATGGGCTGCTCCTAACACCTCATTAACTTGTCTGAATTGAATCCCACAGTCTAAGATCGCTTCTGAACCCATTTCCTTCACAAATCCCACCCTTCACTACCTTGTTCTTTCAATTTTTCAAAGTACTTTTGCCCTAGACACTATCTTAAACTAGCTAAGTAGTATAACTTGGATCGTTTTAGATACAAACTGCAAAGGACTAAATACTACCTCAGACGGAAATCACTTAGGATTAAATCCTTTAGAAATTTGACAAAGTTAACTAAGTGCTAAACTAGATTAGCTACGAAATCCATTTGAATCACTTTAAATAAGATCTGCAAGATCCAAAACTTGTAAAATCATTGACGCTAGGTTACCCTAAAATCTAGGATCAATCTCATTACCCTATTTGCTTCTGGGAGCATCTCGAAACAGTATCGGATCTTGACCGCATGCTCGAGTCTGAATAATACGGAAGTTAAGGAATTAGGACCGCCTGTCATTGCTTAACAACCATCTCGAAAATCAAATCCAGATAGTGTCCCACGGCTGTTCGCTTGAGTCCGGAACGAGAGAGTGTGAAAACACTTATTTCTTTCCAAAATAAATATCTTGAATAGTAATCTAAGACTCATCGCTTGCGGATCAGTTTTAAGCAAACAGACCGTCAGAATCTGACCAAATTACACCCTCGGATTAGGAAAAATTTCATAAACATTTACATGTACTCGGAATCTCCGATCGAGATCCACTGACCGTTGAACTGAAACCGGTCCGCCACGCGTGATCTGGAAATCCGACTGAAACGAAAACTTAATAGAACGAAGATCCGGTGTCGGTGAGCTTAAGTCCGGCCTTTGGCTCAAGGAGACCCACCAGAAGTCCTCCGTTGAGCTGAAACTGACCCGTTTTGGTTATAACCTAAGTATACTTTGACCTGGAGTCTATTTCGGTGAGTTTTTAGACTATATAAGGACCTTAAACCCTCTCTCATTGTAGCCATACGAATTTGGTTTTGAGAAAGAGAAAAGAGAGAGAAAGTGTGGGAGATGTGGGAGAATCTCCCTGCCGTGCTTCCCTGCCGCTCCATGAGCTCCATCGCCTAATTCTCATCGCTTTTCCGGCGATTCCGGCATCGTTTCTAGGTAAGAAACCCTAACCCTAATCTGTTTTAGGGTTGTATAGGTTGTAGGTTATGAAATAGCTAACCTGTTTCGTTCTTTAGGTTGTCAAACTCCCGTATACGGAAGCTTAGCGAACCTATCAATTCCGTTACGATTCTACGACAAAAGGTGCGGACTTTAGGTGTATAGGTTATGGTTTTCAACGCTTTCAATGTCAGATAATGATAGATTCATGAACTGCATGCAATTGCACATGTACAAAGTGCTTTCCGATTTCTGTTTCGATTAAAGATGCAAATTATGGAATTTTACATATTCTAGGTATTCGTAGAAAATACTGTATACATATATTTTTTGGAAATGTGTTTGACATGATTATTTGTTGTATGAATATATGATATATGGATAAAATACTTATTTGGTGAATAGATTCGCCCAAATACATGTTTTACTAATATACACTATGTATGTACAAATACTGTATTGTAGAAAGTACTGTATACATATGTATTTTAGAGATGTGTTTGCCATGATTATTTATTATATAAATATACTATATATGCGTAAATTATTTGCTTGGCGAGAGGACTCGCCCTAATACATGTTTGCTAACATACACCAAGTATGTGAAATAGTGTATGTTAAGTGTTTGTGGAAATGCTTGTGTGAGCAAGTGTTTGAATGTTGATGCCTTAGGAGAGTGTTGAGATGGGATTCTCAACTACCCTAGTGACATGTATGATTACCTCCATGAGGTTGTTTACTTAAACTGCTTACTTGCAATATATGTGTTTGTATTTCTACTGATGTAGTGCTTTGCAACATGCTTTATATCATGCTTTATAACATGCCTTATAACATGCCTACTAGCATGCTTGAATTACTTTGTTTATCATACTTTACTCCACATGCTATAGATGAGAATTGATTGAGTTTAGGACTATGTCTATAATCCAGACAGTCGGTACCAGATTTGAATTCGTGGCTGTGATTCATGTCACCACGTGGATGTGTTTGACGAACCCGAGTCGTACGTCAGTTGGCGACAGTGGTTAGGCCACGCGAAGTGCTTATACATTTCATGTCGTCTAATTGATTGTGCGCTCGAGCTAGTCAGGCTCATCAAGTAACCCAATGTGTCTAATATATGTTCACCATGTTTGGTCGCTACTGCTTGAACCTAGGGTACCAAACTTACCAGTGAAAACCCTTTTAACCATGGTACCTCGATCCGCTAAGACTCATGAGCCGGGCATGGTGGTATGAGACACCGTGGTCGAGTTGTCGGCCTACGCTGGGGCGATGGGTGATGGGAGAGTGGTGTAACGATTCTGTGTAACAGCCCTGCCTCCCCGTAGTGACCAGTGAGCAATCAGACTCGTGAGCCGATTATGGTGGTATGGGACACTATATTCGAGCTGTCGGCCTACACTACTTGATGGGTGATGGGGGAGTGGTGCAACGATTCTATGTAACAGTCCTGGCAGCCCTGACCGTATTCGGTGTAGTGACCTTGAGCATACTTTAAACCTACGGTGAGGCGCCAAGCCTTCCCGTAGTAATAGAGTATAAACTAGGCTTGTATTGATAAGGTGATGGGGGAGTGGTGCAACGATTCCGCGTAACAACCCTGGCAGCCCTTGCAGTCACCCAGAAACACACCATCGTATGAGATTGTCTAGGACTGATGACCCTAGAATGGATCATGTTTGGGAATGATACAAGGGAGGTACCTTAGTTTCCCAATCCTACTGTTTGAAATGGAATAATAACAACTCGGTAATCATGCTCATCATGCATTGTATGTGCCTGGAAGATGTGGAGCACTGAAGGATGAAAGCATGCCGCGATCGAAGAGGGTGTCGTGTGAGGGAGTATGTCGGTGAGGGCATACATCATGTCATTCATACTTGCATTAATAAGAGTAGTTAAGAGTGTTTGATTTTATTGCTTTCTTATTACTGCTTGACTGAATTGATAACATGTTAACCTAGGCCTTATTGTTCCACTGAGTTGATCACTCACTCCCACGTTACGGGACGATGTTGTACACACCAACCAGATTTTTTGAGTTTTAGGTGATGACGATGCTTATGAAGCAGAGCCGGACTACTTCTATGATGATGAGGAGGAGTTCTCTTATCTGTATCTCTCCGACAGGTCTATGAAGACCTGGTATTGTATTGACGGGGCTATGGTACTTGGGATAGAAGACATTACACTTCCTCACATTAGGTATATTTTAGAATTGTACTGTAATTATTTAACCTGGTAACTTTATCACACTCTGGAGACTCACCATAATTTTTATATTTTATATATCTATCACAGTCTTCCGCTTGCAATTTAACTGTCTCTGGAGTATGATATGTTGTTTTGGCTTAATCTCACTCATGTTCAATGCACAAATACAGTCAACATTTTAATCATCATTCATTTTGTTGCGTAAGTGATGTTCTGGAACTCGGGAGTTGAGTTTATGCTCGACCCCCGATTTTCAGGATGTTACAGTTTTAGAGGATCTCGCAGGTAAAGATGCCCAAGAGAAATCTGATGCTGCTATAGAAACCCTTTTACAAGAGCTTCCAGATGAAAGAAATGTCAATAAAAGACCGGATGATTCAAAACAGCTACAGGAAAAGTCAAAGAAAAAGAAAAAGAGAGATTATAGAAGACATAAGAATATAAATATTTGTGAAACCTAATGTTGTGTAACAGTTTGATTGAGTTTGTTTTGAAAACTTTAAGTAGACTGTTGTTAACTATTTTGTTGGTATTTTTTACTTTCATAATTGATTGGTTCATGAGTGGATTGAATGAATGGATTAGTAGTTTAAATAAATATTTTTAAAAATTAAACATTTTTAGCCTCAAATTGTAACCGAGGCTTGGATTTAATCTCGGTTGTTGAGAACCAAGGCTGAAATTTCCGTGGCTAAAGGCTTTAGCCTCGGTTGTTGAGAACGAGGTTAAACATAGATTTAGCTTTAGTTGGAAGCAATTGAGGCTAACATTTGAATTTAGTCTCAGTTGGAAACAATGGAAGCTAAAACTTTGATTTAGCCTCATTTTGTAAAAACTGAAAATAAAAAGGTTCTTTTGGCCTCACTTGAAGAACCGAGGCTATAAAAGTCGTTTTAGCCTCGGTTAATAAAACTGAGGCTAAAGCCTTTAGCTACGGGAGTTTCAACCTCGGTTTGGATAACTGAGGCAAAACTGAGGCTAAAGGCTTTAGCCTCAGTTTTAAACCTTTTTAGCCACTGTTTCGAACCGAGGCTAAAGCTCCCTTTTTTTGTAGTGGCACATATATGAGCTTGATCCCAAACTTCTGCCGAGTCCGACCCAGTCACAAGTACCGACTCAGGTCAAGTCAGCACCGAGTGGTGCAGTAGGTATTCGTGATCACGGGCTGAGTCAAAATTGCAGCTTCTCCATCAGCTGCATGACATCTCAGATTTAAAATGTTACCTCTCTCTCTCTCTCTCTCTCTCTCTATATATATATATATATATATATATATATATATATATATATATAGGGAAAAGGTACTATGCGCTCGAGCGTAAAGTGGTTGTCCGTGAGGTCGAGCTAGTGTGGGCCCCACCGTGATGCCGTTCGAAAATCCACACCGTCCATCAGATGCACCATTCCAGAGGGGGCCCACACGGCTGAAAATCAAGTTAATACGTGACTTTTGTGGGCCACACCACGTACAGAAGTTGAGAGGGGCCGTGCACCATTGAAACAGTCAAAACCATTTTTGGGGACCTTTCCAGACGTTTTTTGATGATCAACACCGTCCATCATGTGTGTCCCACTTGAATATAATTTTAGAGCAAGTTTCAGGTGGTATCCACAACTCAGGTGGGGCCCACCAAGTGCATTTACATGTTTTTGCGTGTATACTTATATTTGCTGATGGTATGGCCCAACTGAGTTACATGGACGGTTGATTTTGATCTTCGAACGGCATCACGGTGGGGCCCACATAGTCGACCTCACGGACGACCGCTTTACGCTCGAGCGCATAGTACCTTTTCCCATATATATATATATATATATATATATATATATATATATATATATATATATATATATATATATAATGTCAGAGTTTCGGTTCAAGTAGAGTTAGTATCAAGTTGGATTTTAGGTCGAGTCAGCCGAGTTATTGGGTGACTTGAAATCGATTTGGTTTGAGCTTGGATTGGACGAACTCAACTCATTTCGGATCAACTCACCCACTCAGTTCGGACGAGTTGAATCTAAACTAATCTAAATGAGTCGGACGAGTCAAAGTACGTCCTGTCCCCAGCTCTAATTATGTGATCTTGCGATATGCAATCAACACCATTCTCCATGGCCTAAAATGGAAAATAAAACCTAATAAATAGAGTAGATTTTAGGTATACAACGTAGTGGCAATCAACACCATTGTCCATGGCCTAAAATGGAGGATAAAACCTAATAAATAGAGTAGATTTTAGGTATACAACATAGTGGGTCCCACATACTTGGGTGTTTTATGCAGTGGGTAGAACAGTTGTTGCGGACGATTCCAATCCAAAAGAAGATTACAAAAGAAAAGATTCTGAATCGAAGTCAAGGGTCGAAATTTCTTGCAGGGACGAAAATATTATGATGCTTCACCTGAGGAGTTTCCATAGTATGCTTGACTTTTCAGTTTAAACAAGTAGGGCCCCACAGCTGTATCATCCAAACCGTTGATATGATTGGCCTCACTCTAGATGGCTCATTTGCCAAAACTCTTTGTGATGGGGAAGTTGGAATGTTTCCATTGTTGGCTGAAAAATAGACGTTAAGGAACGAAATACAAGAAAGGTCCACAATCAATTGAAAAGAGACTAAATATTCCACACAAATAGAATCTTTCAATCTTAGTGATATTTTATTTTTTCCATAATACAGTAATCACATCCTAGAAAGAAAGAATCGTCCACCTCTCGTGGAGGACACGGTAACTTGCCAGGAATCCCCATCTTTCCTGCCATCATGCCACTTGTGTAGGACAACGGTGCCATCCAAATATAGTAGGCCCCACAATGAATATCAGAATCAACGTACAAGTGACGTTCTGACGTACCATACACTTCGCCCAAGTGACGTTCTGACATACCATACACTTCGCCCAAATATAATCAATAGATTTGCTTGATTTTCGACACAAGTAATTTTCATGATGGGCCTACCCATTTGCATGGTACTTGAGACAACTACTCTGAATCCATGGAGCTTGTTTGGACTCATTATAGAGACTTCTCAAACCTATAGAAAAAAAGTAAGGAAAATAAAAAATAAATTTTATAGAAAATAAATTTTATAAAATTTGTAATTTGATTGATGAATGAAATAAAATTCACAGCTCCTGATATGACAACTTTTTGACACAAAATAGTGATATTAAGTCATGAAAAAAGCTTTGGAATCAAACTACAACTAAAACTCCAATAATTCATAGCTTACTATAAATAGTAAACTTACTTATTTGTTACAAAACTTTGTCCATACTTTTGGTGTGCCATTTGAGTGTTAGATCTGCTTTTTTTCATGCTAAAAATAGTAAGTGCGAATGGATATATCATTTGGCCAATTTCACCTGCAAAACTCCTATGAGTTTTCAAACGCAGAAATCATAACGTTCTCTTAATTATTCTTAGGTACTTTTCATGTTGGGAGCAACTCCTAAAACCCAAGGATGAAGAGTTATACTCAAACTAAAACTTATTATAAATAGTAAAAATGAAAATAAAATAGGAATTCGATTGTTGATTTGATGGTATTTAGCAAATTTGGGATGCACAACCTAGCATAACAAGTTTGGGTGTCTAAAGTAGGTCGTTCTACTCCAAAATCATATATGGTACGCCGAATAGCTCATTTCAGATTGCAAGATACACCCAATTTAAGGTCCTGACAGTCCGGATCACTTTCGCTTGCGATTGGCTTCTTCTGATCCATTTTGGCCATGAAACTATCCGCAACCTACTCTACATCAGCACTGGAGTTACATTGCAACCATCATGCTGGTGAAAAAATGGGCAGTCTCTAGATGCTGAGTTTGTAAACATTATGCTGAATTGCAAAGGATTGTGCTATACATTGAACATGGAAATTAGATGAACTATCACTGGAGACTTGATGTTGTAGTCTTCATACCTTACACTCTTAGAGAAGCACTGAGATGGAAATTCTAGCTTCTATTATATATAGAATTGAGGCCCACCCTCTTTATATAAGATAGAGGATTGAGGAGTTTGGAACCCATTGAAACTCTTCTCCCCAAGGATATACACAATTTTGGTAATCCCAGTTCTACTTGAACACTGTTTGTGTATCACAGTTCAAGCATATCACCCCTTACATGATTTTACATGCATCACAACTTAGTTGAGTCCATTGGTACACCAGATCGCACCATCCAACACTTGGGACAATCCAGACTGTTAATCAATAAAGCCCAACTTATAGAATTCTTACGCAATTCTCACAAGCTAATTAACCGAGTATTATCATTGTAGAGCCTTGATTTCTGTCTGCCCCAAGAAGGCTTGTATATGATCTCATTTGACTATTAATGGATGAGAAGACTCCACCATGTAATACCCATTTCCAAACATCATTCTGATTGGGTGATCACAACCGTTCATATAAGATAAGAGCCCATGGAGAGAATCTAAGATCAATTTTCTTTCATAGCCCATTTTTCTAGCTCTTAATTGCATTACTTTGATCATCCAAATTGTGAATCTTTCCAGTCACACACAATTTGTAACCGATTCATCCTATCCATTGATCTCTTTTAATCATTGGTGGGGCTCCTCTTTGGGACCAATATAAGAGAAATTCATGATGGATCACATCTCTCTCCTTGTGATAGTACTGATATATTTAAGATCACATCATACCGTCCAACCTGCAAATAAACTTGTCCTTAACTTCAACGGTCATCGTCCACGACAACTGTGAGTCAATTCATAGGAAATATACAATTAATAAAATAGTAAAAATATTTGGTGGGCTACGTTATATTAGTTTATGATGAGTCAATCCATAGGAATATACTATAAAATAGTAAAAATATTTGGTGGGCCACATTATATTAGTTTATGTGTACTTAATCTACTACCTAATGATGAAAATTAACGCTTTGGACAACCATAAACACAGTAGAATCAGACTAATTTTTTATTTTTTATTTTTTATTTTCTGGGTGTTATAATGATTTGCAAAACCAATCCGCATTAGAGAAATGCTCCAGTGCTCTGAGAGAACTGTAAGATATAGTGCTCTGAGTTGCATCTGTCACTTTGACAATTCAATCCGCAGATCTGAACCGTCTATTAAGTACAAAACATAATTTATGGCCTTGTATGCAAAAATCAGAGTAATTGGCTGATGAATGTGTCCCTAATGCATGCTCATTTTTCTAAGCCATGATGGAATGATTAGGATTGTCTGACGTACACTACTGAATCTATAATCTATGATGGGAGTGAGTTAGGTGCATCCCGGGCCTCACGTAAGGAGGTGCATCCCTTACCATGGGGCCCACCTTGATGTATTTAATTTAAATTCATGCCGTCCATCCGTTTTGGCAGATCATTTGAGGCCATGAGCCTAAAAATAAAGCAGATACGAATCTCAGGAGGACCATAGTATATGAAATAGTGGTGATTGGTGGTGATAATATAAGGTATGGTTTACCTGAGATTTGAATTTGTTTCATTTTTTGGGGCCATGCCTTAAAATTATCTAGAAAAACGGATGGACGCCGTGGATATAGAATACATTCATCAAGGTGGTCCCACGGTAAAGGCCACACCATCTTGGGTGAGGCCGGGCCGCTCCCATCCAGAATGGGCTCTAAGAAACAAATTGTTGATTGGAGCTATTTTTTTGTAAATGATCTGTACCGTCCAAACTAAAGATTAGAGTGGTATATTTGCATGGTAGCCAATAAGATCTTTTTTTGGACCTAATGTACGGTCTAGATCAAGCAATTTGATTATCTAAGTGTCCCAAAGCAACCAGGACATTATAACTTATAGTGCTTAGAGAGCTCGAATATCTTGACCATTGAACCATGGACCCCACATCTAGAGCCTCAAGAAACATATGAACATGAACAGTAGGTAACAGAAACAAGGGATCTTACACCCTGAGATCCGAGACTTCATGTGTTGACATCATCTGAGGCGTACATCGTTCGGCCTGTTTTTTGAAAATATTTTTTTATAGAATAATAAATAAAATTATACAGTCATGATTATAATATTAGGTTATGAATTTTCAAAAGCATGAGGTCACATACAAGGCGCCATCAAATGATGTGAATCAGATAAAGAAGTCCCAGGCATCCTCCAACATGGAATCCTTCTGAAATAGAATTACAGCAGCACAGTTTAGAGTAGACAGTCTGGCACTACTGCAGTGGAACCATAGTCCTTCATGGGGTAGGCCCCATCGTGGATAGGTCACCAAAGGTCGATCCAGGGATAGATTTAAATGCAGACCATCAAGCGTTCCATGGTTTATCTCTCCAGAGTTGGAATGGCTAGGATTGCATCTGGAAGCTCATACTTTTTGCATTGCTTATCCATGACCTGACCTACTGCTTGGATGGATCTGATAATCCGTGTGCATAGCTTAGCTAGAGCTGGGCATCTAGTCGAGTCGGACTGAGTTTTTATGTATTTATTATTATTATTTTTTTAACATATGCACGCATCCCACACACTCGCGCCGTAGTGGGATTTCACTACCTATGATGCTCGAACCCTTGACCAGGTGTTGAAACTCCTGAGAGTCTACCACCGGAGCAAGAGCAAGGATCCAAGTCGGACTGAGTTAGGGCTGACCCAACTCGATCAGGTTTTGAAATAGCCCTAACTTGAACTCGAACTGACTCGGTACCAAGTCTAGCATGCTTGACCTGATCGGAGTCCGGGTTTGGCCCAGACTAATTCGGACCAAGTTCTACCTGGTCACAAATACTGGGCCGAGTTGGGTGCAGCAGGTATTCATGGGTTGAAATTACCACTCAAACCCTAGATTCACTTTGCTGGAATTGCAGCCTCTCCATCAACTACACAACATTTCAGATCTGGATTGGACAAATGTTACATCTGAGTTTTTTTTTAATATATAGTATTAGTCGAGTTTTAGATCGAGTCGAGTCGAGTTACTGGGTGACTCGACCTCGACTCGGTTTGAGTTTGGATTGGACAAAGTCAACTTGATTCGGAGCATTTCAGATCTGGATTGGACAAATGTTACATCTGAGTTTTTTTTAATATATAGTATTAGTCGAGTTTTAGATCGAGTCGAGTCGAGTTACTGGGTGACTCGAACTCGACTCGGTTTGAGTTTGGATTGGACAAAGTCAACTTGATTCAGATCCACTCACCCACTCGGTTTGAATCGAGTTAGATCTAAGTCAAGTTTGTCGAGTCAAGTCATCCTGTCCCCAACTCTAAGCTTAGCTAGTGGATCCAATTCACTTCCCTAGCTCAGGGTTAAGGCCTTTTTTTTTTCTTCCCATTATTTGTGATGTAGAACGTGTCACAGATACGTTCCTAGCATGGTTGGGCTAAAAGAAGATGGATTATAAATTGCCCATAACTTTTGATCCGGGTATCGTTATGGGGCGCACAACCTATCAATCTTTATTAAAACGGGCCATCCGAGGTGAACTGACCCACATGGTGGGTCGCATCTGTCCGTTTCGTCAGAAAGCACGCGCTTTCAGGTCAAAAACGAATTTTTAGGAAAATTTTACTATTTTTAGTAATTCCGAATTTTTAAATATTTTTAGAGTTTTAGATTTTCTTTCCTTTTAGAAATAACTTTTAGTTATACTATGACTCTTCTAGAGAAAGTTTATTTACAATTTTTATTTTTAGAAACTAGGCCTTAGAAGAGTTTTATTAGAATTAGAATTTTTATTAGAGTTAGAATTTTGCTATTTTTGGTAATTACGAATTTTAAATTTTTTTTTCTTTATTAATGGTGTAAGGAGACGCATTAGAGGATTATCAATTATTCATTAATCTATTTTGAAATTATTAGAATTTATTTCTATTTTCTGCTCTATTTTCTCGTGGATTCGAGAAAGTCTCTGTGAGGAGTCCAGAGAAGTTCCGTGGATTCGGAATAGTTATCTTCTTGAGGAAGACGGTGCTCGACCTCACGTCATCCCCTGCGTCAGTTTGGTATCAAAGCGAGGTTTCTCCTCGGATCGATGGCTTCTAACGACGGGTCGGGCAACAATCCCATGGGTGGTGCTCCAAGGAATTTACCTTTAACGGCGGCAACTTTCGAAGTAGCGCAATGAGAGAATCGACAAGTTATGTAAGGGCTGCAGGCTTCCATCGACTGCATAGCGGATCTCTTGGCGGAAAACCTAAGGCAACTCCGTATTCATGGTGGTGATCCACCACCAGCAATTGCTGGAATTCGTAATTATACTGATCATAGGGCGATGCTATCAATGAACCATAGGATGATTCAAGAATTTAAGATGAAAGTCGATCTTGCTAGTTTTAATGGCCAACTCTACTTCAAGGGCTTCTTCGATTGGTTGCTTGAAGTCGAACGTTTCTTCGACTACATGAACATCGTAGAAGAAAAGAAAGTTAAACTCGTGGCCCACAAGTTGACGGGCAGAGCTTCAGATTGGTGGGAACAACTTCAACTCGAGCGGGCGAGACAGATGAAGGCGCCAAACCGCACGTGGTCGTGAATGAAGAAGTTATTATGCATGTGATTCCTCCCTCGAGATTACGATCAGGTATTATTCCAACAAAACCAAAATTATTATCAGGATAGCCGATCAGTAAAAGGTTATGCAGAAAAATCCTATTATTGGTCTGCGAGAAATGACTTCATCAAAACGGAGTTGCAACAGACCACAGGATTCATCAGTGGCAAACATGTGACCTCCATAGGAATGGAGAACCAACCCAAGACTTCTAAAGTGGATGGACAATATTTCATCACTGAACAGGCCTTTGTTAAACAATATGAGGAAACGGGAAATATATATCCATTAGTTGAAAAGAAAAAATATGTGGAGCCTGTGAATATCTTAGAGGATTTGAAACCAGTATCGCAGGAGTTCAAGAGAGTTGTGCTCGATGAACTCTCTAATAAATTACCTCCCATACGAGATATACAAATCATGTTGATCCCGTCTCAGGGGCAAGTCCACCTAATTGCTCATATTATCAGAAAAAATATGAGATCTTGAAGGCAGATGTGAAGGAACTAATCGATATTAGTCAAGTCAAGGAAAGCATGAGTACATGTATTGTGTTAACTCAAGAGCTTAATGCCAAGTACATAAGAAGAGCTAATGAACATCGACGTCGGAAGTTATCTCAGACTCATGTGTCAAGTCTCTTGCATAACTTTAGGACGAGTTTTTTTTCAAGTGGAGGAGTCTGATGTAGAACATGTCACAGATACGTTCCTAGCATGGTTGGGCCAAAAGAAGATAGATCGTAAATTGCCCATAACTTTTGATCCGGGTATCGTTATGGGGCGCATAACCTATCAAACTTTACTGAAACGGGCCATCCGAGGTGAACTGACCCACAAGTGGGTCGCATCTGTCCGTTTCATCAGAAAGCACGCGCTTTCAGCTCAAAAACGAATTTTTAGGAAAATTTTACTATTTTTAGTAATTTCGAATTTTTTAATATTTTTAGAGTTTTAGATTTTCTTTCCTTCTAGAAATAACTTTTAGTTATACTAGGACTCTTCTAGAGAAAGTTTATTTACAATTTTTATTTTTAGAAACTAGGCATTAGAAGAGTTTTATTAGAATTAGGATTTTTATTAAAGTTAGAATTTTGCTATTTTTGGTAATTACGAATTTTAATTTTTTTTTCTTTATTAATGGTGTAAGGAGATGCATTAGAGGATTATCAATTATTCATTAATCTATTTCGAATTTATTAGAATTTATTTCTATTTTCTGCTCTATTTTCTCGTGGATTCGAGAAAGTCTCTGTGAGGAGTCTAGAGAAGTTCCGTGGATTCGGAATAGTTATCCTCTTGAGGAAGATGGTGCTCGACCTCACGTCCTCCCCTGCGTCAGTTTTTTTTTTTTCGATGGTGTAAGGAGACGCATTAGAGGATTATCAATTATTCATTAATCTATTTCGAAATTATTAGAATTTATTTTTATTTTCTGCTCTATTTTCTCGTGGATTTGAGAAAGTCTCTGTGAGGAGTCCAGAGAAGTTCTGTGGATTCGGAATAGTTATCCTCTTGAGGAAGACGGTGCTCGACCTCACGTCCTCCCTAAGTCGATTTTTTTTTTTTTCGATGGTGTAAGGAGACGCATTAGAGGATTATCAATTATTCATTAATCTATTTCGAAATTATTAGAATTTATTTCTATTTTCTGCTCTATTTTCTCGTGGATTCGAGAAAGTCTCTGTGAGGAGTCCAGAGAAGTTCCGTGGATTCGGAATAGTTATCCTCTTGAGGAAGATGGTGCTCGACCTCGCGTCCTCTCCTGCGTCAATTTGGGTGCAGGCATATTTATTTATTTATTTATCTGAGATTTTTAATTTTTATTCTTTATAATTTTGGACTTTTGCACTTGGTAATAAAAAATACATTTTTTTTCCTGCTAAAACTGTTTAGACTATAAGATCAGCAGGCCTGATACAAAGGTGATGACATTCTTACGTGTTAAAATATTTACATAAGAATCCAATTATACATGTGATACCTCACGACAAGCATATATCTGGATGGCTAGGATTGTACCACATAAAACCTGATTTAGTTCATACAAAAAATTCATTTATTAGATAATTTCGTAGTCTTTTGAGTTTAAAGTTATTCCTATAATTTTTTTAATTATTGGTTTGGTTGTTAGTTATTAGTTAAACATTGTTAATGTTTGTTTTAATTTTTTATAATTTACTTATAATTAGCAACTCATCATTACGATTAGTTAGGTAACTACTAAGAAAAAATGAAATTAATTAGGAGGTTGTTGTAAGAGTTCCATGAATACGTTGTAATAAGCATTAAAATATAGTTTTTAGGGTTTGTAATGAAATTTGAGGGAGAAGAGTTATGCTTGTCTTTGAGTGTTTGGAAGCATTTGGATTGTAAATTTCAGTCTAAATCATGCCATCCCAAATTCTCATTCTTCCTTTCCCATGTGCTGGGAATTTATCTAGGTTTGTCAAGATCATCTGAGTCATAGCCCGCTCACCTAAGTCAACTCAGATTCATTGGGACTGGGACAGGTCAGTCCCACAAGTCACCTTTCACCCCATCTGGGGCTAGTTGTGGCTCAAAACTCAGTGACTCGGGACGAGTTGCAGAGTTCTAAGGTGCAGGGTACAACTACAAACCACAATACAATTTCCGAAAAATCAGTAGGTGTGGACTGGGTTCACTGGACCTGGTCCTTGTACGCGGATTAGATACTTACAGGTTGGGTAGGGAGACTCGCTACTGACGTGACATCACCAACTTCTGTGGGCCCCACCATGACATATGTTTTGTATCCACACCGTCCATCCATTTTGAGAGATCATATTAAGGCATAATCCAAAGAATGAGTCAGATCCAAAGCTCGAGTGGACCCCACCATAGAAAACTGTGGGGAGAGTGACACCCACCATTAAAAAGTTCCGAGGCTACAAAAGTTTTCAATCAAGTTAGATATTTTTGTTTTCCCTTCTTTCACGTCTGCTTTAACATTTCCCTTCTTTCACGTCTGCTTTAACACATGAACAGGGTGGATCTCAAAAAACATCATGGTGGACCCTTGGAATGTTTCAACGGTGGGCGTTACTCTCTCCAATGATTTCTGTGGTGGGGTCCACTCCAGCCTTAGATCTGCCTCATTCTTTGTATCATGCCCTAAAATGATCTCTCAAAATCTATGGACGGTATGAATACAAAACATACATCATAGTGGGCCCACATAACTTGGTGACGTCACCAACTTTTGTGAGCCCCACCATGACGTATGTTTTGTATCCACACCGTCCATCCATTTTGAGAGATCATATTAAGGCATAATCCAAAGAATGAGTCAGATCCGAAGCTCGAGGGGACCCCACCACAGAAAACTGTGGGGAGAGTGATACCCACCATTAAAAAGTTCTAAGGCCACAAAAGTTTTCAATTAAGTTGATATTTGTGTTTTCCCTTCTTTCATGTCTGGTTTAACACATGAACAGGGTGGATCTCAAATAAACATCATGGTGGACCCTCAGAATGTTTCAACGGTGGGCGTCACTCTCTCCACTGTTTTCTGTGGTGGGGTCCACTCCAGCCTTAGATCTGCCTCATTCGGTGCATCATGCCCTAAAATGATCTCTCAAAATCTATGGACGGTGTGAATACAAAACATACATCATAGTGGGGCCCACATAACTTGGTGACGTCACTTCAGTAGCCAGCCTCGCTACTCACCTTTAGTAGCTAATCCGCGTCCCTGGTACTTGGTCTTTTCCATTGGGACCCACCTGATTACTGATTCTACTTTGACGACTTCCATGTAACAGCCCCAAATGTGGGCCCCACGGTCAGGATTTCACCTAATCCGCACCCGTGGGACCCTTGACTGTGATGTATTTGATTACATCCACTCCGGCCATCCATATTGAAAGCTCATTTAAGGGCAAACAATGAAGCAGATTCGAATCTCAGCTGGACCATAATACAGGAAACAGTGGTTATAGACTATAAAAAACTTCTTGTGGGCCACGGAAGTTTTGGATCAAGCTGATATTTGCGTGGTCTCTTCATCTATTCCTGACCTAATTATCAACAGGTTGGATGGAAAATAAACATTCCAGTGGGAAAGATATAGATAATCTGAAACCAAAATCAGGTTCATTAACCAATTAAACATACACCACTGGAACCAATGAACCAAGGTGATCCGATTCAGTGGTACAGGTGTGGCCAACCTAATAAGTGGATCAGTCTAATTTTGAAAGTAGATTCTATTCATAATGTAATCCATCCTTTGCACGGCTCGGATTTCATACACACATGAAAAGGTTAGAGGAAAGATCGAGCTGTACATTAAGTTCACACGCAAGTGCTTGAATCATTTATAAAAGCGCGTTGCGACCGGCATGTATCACGATCCTATAAAAGCCCCGTGGATGGTGACCCCAGCGCCACCCAGCTAGATGGTGGTGATAGCTTTGGGCCCACCATGATGTATGTGTGTTACCCTGACACGGCTACTCTTGTCAGCTCATTTACTCCTTCAGGGTATGAGCTTAAAATGAGGCAAATCATGAGCTCAAATGGATTACCAGAAAAACATTGAAAATAACTTGATTATTCGTTGAAATCATTTAAGACGGGTAATTTTTTCCTGTAGACAATACAAACCATCTACTTTTTTTTATTTGATCTGAACAAAATATATTTATCAATTTAGACCTTTATTCATATAGACAAACTCATGAAGATGAAAATACCTAATTTTTTTTTCAGTTGTTTTACCTTAAAAATTATAAGTATTTTTATCCGAAACCTTTCCGTATCTTAAAAACTTATTTTCCTAGCATAAGTTTACAACCTTTCGTTAAGGAAAGAAAAAAAAGAAGCATAAAAGGCAAGTGCATGCGGTGCTAATTTTTTCATTATAATAATTTTTACCACGGAAAAAGTTACTCATATTTAGATGACGTACAAAAAAATATATATAAACTTGGTCTAAAACTTCCATAAGCTTCCAGAGGTTTTCAATGGTAGGCGTTCAGTCACTGCTGTGTTTTTGTGATACAATCCACTTAAGCTTTTGATCTATTTGTTTTTAGGCTGGTGCCCACAAAAAACTAGCAAAATAAACGAAGAAGATGGATAAAATACGTCCATTGTAACCCTATGTCACTCATCAACCCTGTCTAGCTAGGTACCACTCAATTCGATTCCATAAATGCAAATTGAAAGGCGATCCTGTCATCCCAGCACAGGAATTTGACTGGATCATGCTATATATTATTATTTTATTATTGATGGTGATACACTTAGAATATGTTTGAAAGTAGTTATGTTGAAATACAGACTTTATTTCTACAGGCAACACGTGGCTTACTTAAATGCCACGCCAATCCAAGTGCAGTTCAAATGTTCACATTCGTCATATGGAATACAGAGAAATTATCCACTGCTAGAAGGGTATCATAAGTTACAGTACTCCCATTTGCATAAGGACACTTGGACAACCGGATAGACCAATCTAAACGGTCCATTAGGAGCCGCAGGCATTTCCATGCAACAACACTAAAAAAATTCACATCAATCAAACAACTCTAGATGTCCATCAGTGGCCTATAAATGTATGACCAGGATCACTTACAAAGTACGTGCAAAAAATAATCTGAGCCATCTATTTGTTCCAGAGAATCACTTCCAAAGGACCACCCTAGACATTTTGTTCATGGTCTTAAAAATGAATGGCTATAAAAGTTTATGTCAACTTACAGATTGACCAATCTGCATAATTATTTGGATGTGCCCAAAGAAATATTTTCTACACCAATGGACGGTATGGATTGATCGAATGGACTATCCAAGTGTCTCTTTACAAGTAGGAGCACCAAAACTGATAATGCTCCAAGAGCACTGGACCATTTCTTTAGATTCCACGAACTGGACTTGGATTCCCTCTTGTTTTTACTTGAGAAGTTTGACCTATTATTTCATTATTAAATGTTCGGCCGAACATCGTTATATTATCATTCTACCATGCCGGCTTTAATTTGTACAAGTTGCTCCCAAGTTTCTGTAATCCAAACCATTGATGTCATGTGCTGCATCGTAGATCGTAAAACCTCAACCGTTCGATAGCTCGCCTAACAAAATAGCTAGCTAGGAAAGAAAATACAGCAACGGCTGACATTAAACTTGAGAAAGACCAAACTTTATATATCTACTATCTTCCAAAATGTGATATTTTTGGTATATGGCCCAGGCTTTATAGATGTAATCATATCAACGGTCTGGATCAACAGCCCTAATTGTACGGAACGTAAATCTTAAATCAACGTACACAACCTTGGCCTGAGCAGTGTATATTATGTCATACCTTTTACAAAAAGCACCAAAAGCAAACTCTTTTTACCAAGACACCCTTGGAATTTTAGTGCTTTGAAGAATCCCAGAATCCTCCTATACTACTATATGTATCTGCCTCTAACCAACTTGAATTGATACCACAACCTCCTATCAACTCACATACACCATAACTCCGGTGTATTACAATACATATTTGCCTCTAAGCTACTTGAATTGATACCACAACCTCCCATCAACTCACATACACCATAATTCTGGTGTACTAGCCAGCCTTGCCAGAGGCCTCCATGGCTGTCCCCACAGCCTACCAAGGCAACACGTCGGCCGCGGTTGCCGATTGGTTGAACAAGGGCGACAACGCATGGCAAATGATCTCGGCCACTCTCGTGGGCCTCCAAAGTGTCCCCGGCCTCGTCATTCTCTACGGTAGCATCGTCAAGAAGAAGTGGGCCATCAATTCAGCATTCATGGCCCTCTACGCCTTTGCGTCGGTATGGATATGTTGGGTCACTTGGGCCTACAAGATGTCGTTCGGCGATAAGCTCCTTCCCTTCTGGGGCAAGGCTGGACCTGCCTTAGGCCAAAAGTTCCTGATCAAACAATCCGAATTGCCCGCAACGACACATTACTTCCATAATGGAGATATTGAGACTGCCATGGCCACTCAATACTATCCGATGGCATCGATGGTCTACTTCCAATGCGTTTTCGCAGCGATCACAGTAGTTATACTAGCGGGATCGCTGTTAGGAAGAATGAACATAAAGGCATGGGTGGTTTTTGTGCCACTCTGGCTCACATTCTCATACACTGTAGGAGCATTCAGTCTATGGGGCGGCGGTTTTTTGTTTCATTGGGGCGTCATCGACTACTCAGGTGGTTATGTCATCCACCTCGCATCAGGGATCTCCGGCTTCGTTGCGGCTTATTGGGTTAGTGTCCACATACTTAGGTATAACAATTCATGTGGGTCATGCTTAATTTTTAAGTTCAAACCTCAGTTGGTATGAAATTCATGTGAACTTTCATCGCAAGTCATTTTATTTTCGTTTTGATTCATCTCACTGGGGATGCATAACTAGATTCATTGCAGCTTATTGGGTTAATGTACAAAATTTGATGTGGGTCATGCTTAATTTTTAAGTTTAAACCTCAGTTAGTATGAAATTCATGTGAACTTTGATCGCAAGTCATTTCTTTCCGTTGAGATTCATCTCATTGGGGATAGCTAGATTCATTGCAGCTTATTGGGTTAGTGTACAAAATTTGATGTGGGTCATGCTTAATTTTTAAGTTTAAACCTCGGTTAGTATGAAATTCATGTGAACTTTCGTCACGAGTCGTTTTCTTTTCGTTGCAATTCATCTCATTGGGGGATAGCTAGATTCATTGCGGTTTATCGGGTTAGTGTACAAAATTTGAAGTGGGTCATGTTTAATTTTTAAGTTTAAACCTCAGTTAGTATGAAATTCATGTGAACCTTCGTCGCGAGTCGTTTTCTTTTCGATGCGATTCATCTCATTTGGTATAGTTAGATTCATTGCAGCTTATTGGGTTAGAGTGTACAAAATTTGATGTGGGTCATGCTTAATTTTCAAGTTTGAAGATTTCATGTGAATTTTCATTGTGGGTGATTGTTTTTTTATTGTGGTTGTGTAGGTGGGGCCACGTTCGACGAAGGACCGGGAGAGGTTCCCCCCGAACAATGTACTGTTGATGCTGACAGGCGCGGGGCTTCTATGGATGGGTTGGGCTGGTTTCAATGGTGGGGATCCTTATGCGGCAAACATTGATTCGTCGATTGCCGTCTTGAATACGAACATATGCACTGCCACTAGCCTTCTTGTGTGGACGTGCCTGGATGTTGTTTTCTTCCAGAAACCTTCTGTTATTGGAGCTGTTCAAGGCATGATCACAGGGCTAGTCTGCATAACCCCGGGCGCAGGTGAATTCTACACTATTATTATTATTATGATATTGGATTGTGAGGTTATTTATATGAAGTGGACTAATTCCAAGCACCTTTGCTTCTGAGGTTGACTTTGATCTGTTGGCCCTGACTTATATTCTGGACTGTCCATCTGGTGGGCCTTGCTTTATAAATTGCAACTGGGGCCCAATTGTTACTTCTGAAATTGGTGGCTTTTCTAGTGCAGTTGAAGCAAAAATGGCCAATGATATACCTGTAAGTGGGATGATCGCCTGGTTGGAATTCTCAACGGCTTTGATTTGTTTACAGGAGCAGTACATGATCAGGCCTAATTGATGGCCAGTGCGCATCATCTTGCCATGCAGCCGACTCGGATTGGGTACTACCCCGCTCTGAAAGGCCACCGTGGTGTATGGGCTTTTCCAAACCGTTCATCCATTTTTCTATATCATTTTTATGGGATAGGACAAAAAATGACGTAGATCCGAGGCTCAAGTGGACCACACCACAGGACGCATCGGTGATAATGACATCCACCGTTGAAATCTTCCTACGGTCCACTGTGATGGTTAATTTCCATCCACACTGTTTAGAAGGTTACGTAGAACTGGATGAAGGGAAAACAAAATTTTCAGCTTGATCCAAAACTTCCTTGGCCCTCAAAAAGTTTCAGCAGCAGGTGTTTAATCCATACCGTGTGATCCACTTGAGCCTTGGATCTGACTCATTTTTGGGTTTATGGTCTAAAATGACATGGAAAAATGAATAGACGGTGTGGATAAAATCCATACATCACAGTAGCCCCTCAGAGCCTGTATCCGTTCCTACCTAAGGACGGGGGGTAATCAATCCCCAATCCGGATCGCTTCCTACCCTCGCCCGGACGGAAATCCGCGCCCGGACGGTAATCCATTTGGACAAGGCTCCGTTAGATCCACTATATTGTAAATGTTTTATCCACGCCGTTAAACACTTTTTTCCGATAATTTTAATATATGAGCTAAAAAATGAGGCAAGTCCAAGGCTTAAGTGAACCACACCAAGGGAAGGTGCACTGATAAAGACACCCACCGTTGCAACCTTTCCAAGGGCCAACGTGATGTGTTTTTTTTACCATACACCGTATTCATAAGGTCATTTAGTCGTAGATGAAGTGAAAACACAAATATCAACTTCTCCGGCTCCCAAGAAGTTTTTAACCGTGGACGTTTAATCTCCACTTTATGGTCCACTTAAGCCTTGGACTTACCTCATTTTTAAGCTCATATATTAAAATTATTGAAAAAAAGCATTTAACAACACGGTGGACCCACAGAGCCCTGCCCGGACGGTACGCAATCCGCGTCCCTCCACGAGGAAACGGTGGAGGTGGACGCGGGTTTCCTGCGGAAGCCTTTCTCAGGAAGTTCTTGCGCTGGAATGTTAGGTGGGGTCCACCGTGATGTTGGGGAGAAATTCATCCCGTCCATACGTTTTATGAGATTATTTTAGTAGTTATAAAAAAATGACGTAATTTAAAACTCAAGTGGGCCATACGTAGAGAAAAAATTAGGGAAAATGTTTACTACCATTGAAACCTTTCTGGGATCTACCTTGATGTTTATATCCCATCCAAACCGTTTATAAGGTCTTTCCCACTGAGACGAAGTGAAATCACAAAGAATTTTAGCCTGCTAAGAAGCTTTTGCAGCCGCATAAATGTTTCAACGGTGGTCACTAAATCCCCACTCTTTCTCATCGTGTGGAACACCTGAGTTTTGGATCCACCTTATTTTCTGTCGCATGTCCTAAAATGATATCGAAAAATGGATGGACGGGTGGATTTCTCCCAAACATCACGGTGGGCCCCACCTAACATCCCCAGAGACTTTTCGCTGGAAACCCGCGTCCAAAACGGATATCAAAAGAAAGAAAGGTCTCATTTTGTTTTCAGGAGACTTGTATGATACTCAGGTAGCGTATGATGCTTGATACTCAGGCTCTCCGAAATTATACACGTGGCATTAACGGACTTAATTTAAACCGACCAAACTCTGGATTCCACTGTTTTGAAGTGAGAATCCTAAAATTGAATTGGTCGAATAGTCTTAATATCTGATTTATGAACACTTGTTTGTTGAAGTAGGACCATTCGACAACCGTCCAATAAATGTCCACCAATCCAATAATCAGACCATCAAATAAGCATAAATGTTCATTTATGGTAGATCCACAATGGGACAATTCAATTTGAAGTACTCGCATTCCACGTATGTAATTTCTAATTAAGTGCCAGTGTATCAGCCATCGCACTCTGCCAGACTATCAGAGTCTCTCTCTAGATTTATTGCGTAATGACTCGGTACGCTGGGAAACTGAGTGGGGCCCACCGCGATGTATGTGTCTTATACAGACCGTCCATCCGTTTACCAGCTCATCTTAGGGAATGAGCATATCCAAAGCCCAAAGTGGACCACACCACAGGAAATAGTGGGAACGCCTACCGTTGAGAACTTGTTGGGGCCTGGATTGCACGTGGGACCACTTCCATGTGTGTGTGTTATCCACTTCGTCTACCCATTTTATAAATTCTTTTTTAGGCAACAAGCTCATAATTGAAGCATATCCAAAGCTCAAGTGGACCACATCACAGGAAAAAGTGGTGATAGTGGCATCCACAGTTGAAAACTTCCCAGGCTGATAATGATGTTTATTTGTCATCCAACCTGTTAATAAGTTCACACGGACATGAATTAAGGGAAGTCACAGATATTAGTTTGATCCAAAACTTCTGTGGCCCCGAGAAGATATCAACTGTATGAGATTAATTCACACTTTTCTTGTAGTGTGGCCTACTTGAGTAAGTTTTACATTTAACAATCAAAGATTAGAATATATCCTCGACATTGTTTAGCGCCGAACATCCTTATCACAATTATTTTCAAATTACATGGTATTAAAGTTAGGGTTTTGAAGTTATAAAATATTAAAATATTTCACGTGGGATTCATGTATCCGTAATGATTTACCCATACCCAAGTTTAAATGGACGGGGATTGCGTCCTACCCCTAATCCATCCGAGCGGGTTTCTGTGGGGCCCACTGTAATGCAAATATTTTATTCACACCAGTTAATCGTTTTTATATGATCATTTTAAGGTACTATACAAAAAAATGAAGCAGTTACACAGTTCCAGTGGACCACATCAAAGGAAGCTGCAGTGATAATAACACCCACCGTTGAAACCTTTCTAAGGGTCACCGTGATATTTTTTTACCACCCAACCAATTAATAAGGTCACACAGACTTTGATGAAGTGAAAACACAAATTTCAGCCTGATCTGATGCTTCTCTAGCTCCCAAGAAGTTTTTAATGGTGGACGTTCAATCCCCACTTTGTGGTCCACTTAAGCCCTGGAACTACTTCAATTTTTGTCACATACTTTAAAATGGTCATAAAAAAACGATTAACTGTGTGGATAAAATACTTACACATTGGTGGGCCCCACACAGCCGTGCCTGGATGGATTACCGTCCAAGCATGGGTAGGACGCAATCCACGTCCAGTTTAAATAGACTTAAATTGATACCCATACCTAACCCACGCACATTTACCTATCCTCAAAAACCCAACACAGCCCATTGAGCTTGCTAGCTTGGTCCACTTTTGGGCAAGGCTTGGGCTGAAATATTAGACCTGAGTGCCAAGCTGGCCTAAATTTTAAGCCTGTTTATTGACCGATCTGGTATTGGGCTGAGGATAGGAGCCGGTCATCCTAGCTCAAGGCCATATTAGACCTGATTGTTTAATGTTTCAAGGCCATTCTTGTCAATATCATGAATGATTGAGCACACCTAATGGCTCAAGCTTAGGATGGACTTTGGCCCAGGCCATGTATTCTCATCACAGGCCCAGATCAAGTTTTTATGTTTTGTCCCATCATGGCCTGGGCTGGGCTGGGCTTGGGTCAATGTTTTTAGCCCAAGCCGTCCATTTATGGACATGGGGCACATTAGCTCGAGCCTGGCCCACTATCCATTTACCTTTGCCTGAACCTTCTCAACAGCAGGTCAGGCCAGTTAGCCCATGGGCCTAAACATACGATTTACTTAATTGGGCTTATTACATCTACACATTCTTTGTTTAAATCAGGCCTAGTTCAAGGGTGGGCTGCTATAATAATGGGAATCCTATCAGGCAGTATACCATGGTTCACCATGATGATCATCCATAAGAGGTGGACCTTTCTCCAAAAGGTCGACGACACGCTCGGAGTCTTCCACACCCATGCCGTCGCGGGCTTCATAGGTGGCACGGCGACGGGCCTATTTGCTGAGCCCCAGTTATGTGCTCTCTTCGTGCCTGTCACCAACTCTAGGGGTGCAGTCTATGGCGGTAGCGGCGGAGTCCAGTTTGGAAAGCAAATCGTGGGAGCTGGTTTCGTCATCGGATGGAACATCGTGGTCACGACGATGGTTTGCTTGATCATAAGGACGGTGATCCCGCTAAGGATGTCGGAGGAGCAACTAGCAATCGGCGATGATGCCGTGCATGGCGAAGAAGCGTACGCATTGTGGGGTGATGGTGAGAAGTACGAGTCATCTAAGCATGGATTGTTTTCTGATGACAATACCCAGAGTAAGATCTCAAGTGGGGCGACACAGAATGTGTAGGGACGCAGGGTGGCGTATGATAAGACTGAATGGATGTGATTATCAAGGGGTTATGTGTGGATTTCCTGTATATACACATGTTTTAAGTAGGAGAATTTGGAAAGATGGTGAGATTATCATGTGTTGGGGTAGGAGTGAAATTGGGCCTGAATGGACTAGGCTGGGCCCTTGTTCAGCTCGCTTTGGGCTGCAATTGGGCTTGAAAATAAAGGCCTGCTTGGCTGAGCTTGGGCATGAGATTTGAGGCCTGACCAAGGCCTGGATATGCATAAAGGTCTGTCTGGGTTGGGCCTGGTCCTTGCAATTGCATTTACACCCAGCTGCGAATAAGAAAGGCAGGGATGCAAATCGCTTGTAATCCTAGGGCCGCAGGGCCCCTGACATAGCCCAATCAAAAAGCATCATGTGCATGCTTCAGATATGACCCTACAATGAATAAGGGCAACATCATCATTTCACCCTTTGCTTTATATTACAACCCACATCTGATGCACATTCGTGGTTCTTTTTCTCTGGACCATGTTTGTTAGTGTTAAGGTCCCTTGATGTACATTGATACGCTATCCTCTTATGGCTCGAGATTTAAGGGAAAGTGGTTATTTCACTTGGTATCAGAGCAGAAGGTTTTGTGTTGAGATAATTTTAAACACTCTCCTGCACTTTATGCTAATTGTAAATATCTCCCATTTAGTTTTGATTAATAGAAATACCTACCTTTATTAGACAGAGAAAAATCTGTACCAAATGACAAAAAAATACTCCCGTATGAGGAGTTCATTTTGCCCGTGCATGCAGCCCGCCATTATATATGTATAAATGGTATCCACCCAATTCATCAAGGTCCCCTGTAAATTGAGTGGGCATATCTTAGTAAAATAATGAACAACCACCCAAAAACCTCCAAACTCACATAGTGGGACACCTTATGGTTGATCAGCCCGACTTTTGGCATGTCTGATCGTCATGGTGGAGTGACCATGCTGATTGGGTTGGATGACCTATATGCACTAAAATAAGCCCATGCATCTACAACTAGTTGAGAATGAGATAGGAGTAAAAGGGTTAGGAGGTCAAAGTTATAGTTATTAATAGACAGTGTGGGACTCTTCAATAGGGGTGTACACGAACCGAGCTAGCTCGACTCGACTTGGAAAATGAGTTCGAGTTCGAAGCTGAGTTCGAGCAAGCCCCAGCTCGACTCGACTCGGTTCGAAGCTGAGTTCGAGCCGAGTCAAGCTAATTTTTTGAGCTTGAAAATGAGTTCGAGCCGAGTTCGAGCAAGCCCCAGCTCGACTCAACTCGGATCGAAGCCAGCTCGAATCGAAGTAGTTCGGTGACTCGGTTACTTTGCCATTGATGTTGCTCACCAACTGTTTGATAAAATGCCTCAACGAAATGTGGCTGGTGGCAAGGTGGCAAGGAAGGTTTGGTTGCTGGCTAGGAAGGTATGTACATGAAACAAATACCTTTACTTACAAGGTGTTTGAGAAAATACTTGTAAAACCATTGCCCCTGTTTGTAAAACAGTGGGATTTTGAAGTTGCAGTTAAGGTGTTTGAGAAAATACTTGTAAAACCATTGCCCCTGTTTGTAAAACAGTGGGATTTTGAAGTTGCAGTTCAGGTGTTTGTGGAAATGCTTCAATGGCGAACTCGACTCGATCTTGGCTCGAACTCGGCCCAAGCTGGCTCGAGTTGCTGACCGAACCGAGTCGAGCTGGCCAGTCAAGCTCGAGGACCGAGCCGAGTTGAGTTCGAGCCGAGTCGAACTGAGGCCAGCTCGACTCGGTTCGACTCGATGTACACCTCTACTCTTCAAGGAATCTATAAAACAAAGGGAAGGTACTTGCAATAATTCAAACTAGAGGGAAGGTATTTATTAATCATAAAGTTGAGAGATTTATTTAAAATTATTCATAATTTGATTCCAATATTACAAACCCATAAAGTCAATAAAAATGACATAGCCCTCTTTGCTAAGGATAAATATAGACATTTATTAGAGGGGATGGTTTCACATAAATCTATATAGTATGATCCACTTGAGTTCTAGATATGGCTGATTTTTGGAATATCTGACCTCACCAAATGCACGATGTGGATGTCTAACATAGATTGGGGGATGGTATCACATGATTTTAGAGAGTATGACCCACTTGAGTTGTGGATATTACTGATTTTTGGAATATCCCATAACCTAGAGAGGACCCAACCAAATGCATGATGTGGATGTTTGACATAGATCACAAGGGGTTTCATGAGGTGTTGCTTCACGTGGACCGTTCAGATTTTGGAGTCACATCACGTGTGATAAGTTTTTTTATACACACCAAAACAGGGTATATACAAATTTCATTGACTCCATCTTATAGAATACAAATGTATATAGTGTAATAGGCTTTACACGTTTTCCGTGAGTTGGAACTTCAATAATTATCAATACCTACCACCTTAACGACAAAAACCTACAGCTAACACCTACCAAATATGAAATAACAACTGTACAAGAATACACCTACACATAGAGACACATAGATGCTGATAGCTTTCACGTGATCTTATAACATTCCCTCTAAAGTCAGAGTACATGTCTATTATGCCAGCTAAAATTGCATACTTTTGAGTTGTTACACATCTTTGGGAAGAATATCAACGAACTAATTCTCGAATTCAGATTTCTTTAGAGGCCATCTTTTATTAAATGAAATAATGACCTACTTCCATGTGCATGATTTTGTCAACATTGTATTGGATTATTAGATATGTTAATAACATCTTTGTCTTTGCAATTTAAGTTTATTCGAGCACCTTCCACCGAAGTATATAAAAATAGGACTCAGATTCCGTAGTGACCCCTCCAGTACCGAGCTCAATACTAGTCAATACTGGAAAAGCTATGTGGGCCCCACTATGATGTTATGTGTTTTATCCACGCCGTCCATTCATGTTTCGAGCTCATTTTAGGGCATGAGCCTGAAAATGAGGTGTGGACCACACCATAGGTAGTGGTGGATGGTGACACCCACCGTAGAAACATTCGTAGGGCTCACCGTGATGTTTATTTTCCACCCAACTTGTTCATGAAGTCACCAAGATGAAGGGAAAACATAAAAATTATCTTGATCCAAAGCTTCTGTGGCCCACGAAAAGTTTTCAGTGGTAGGCATTAAATCCCCACAATTTCATATGGTGGGGTCCACTTGAGCTTTTGATCTGTCTCATTTTTTAGGAAGATGACTTAAATAGTTGGAAAAATAGATGGATAGCATGGATAAAACACATACACCATGGTGGGGCCTACAGAGCTTAGATCAGTACCAACCAGTACCCCAAGCTCAGTACTGAGGGGGTCAATGCAGAATCCGAATCGATAAAATTCCCCGTCAGAGATTTGCACTCAACTTTTGCATTGAATAATGCTAGGGAAAATAGCTCTAAAAATTTTCATATTTCACAAATTCCTTTGACAAAGGTGTGATACCCTGACATAGATTATTAATCAACTATCAATTATTTCCAGTTAACATTATTGTAGGCATTAATCTTCATATGCTAATGATCGTAAAAAAATAAAATTCTCTTGTTGGCGAATATTTTATAAAAAACGATTCAAGATGGACCATTCATCAGAATATACCAACTGTCCATTAAAATATACCAACTGCCCATTAAAACATCCTTACATCCTTCAAACTTCACTATGTCGTTCATCAGGTTGCTGATTCAAACCCATTCAAGTAGGCAATGCATGCCTCAAAAATATTTTAAGTGGCCCGAATCCTCGATTTCAATTTTTTTTAATAGCTATTTCACAAATTGAGTTTCCCCTAAGCTACTTCCTATGATAATAATGGCACACATCATAGTAGAAAATTATATAGTTCAGTTATAGAAATTCATGTAGTTCAATTATAAGAAATCCCAAAATTCAGTTATAAGACATCACATATTTCAGTTATAGCAAATTACAATGTTCAGTTATATATAATTCATAAATTTCAGTTAAAGCACAAATCAAAGCAGAGTTTAATTATAGGAAATCAAAGAGTTCAGTTATAGTAAAGCTAAAAAGTTCAATTATAGCATAATTATAGAGTTTAGTTTTAATCTCCCAATCAGATAGGCCCCAAATGCAATTCCATACCACTTAATCCCGCGATTTAAATAGGCCCCAAATACAATTCCATACCATTTAATCTTGTGGTTCAAATAGTCCCCAAATGCAATTCCATACCATTTAATCCCCTGATCCAAATAATCCCTATAAGCTGGTAAAATGAATGGACGGAGTGGATAAAATGCACACTTTATCGTGAGGCCCACAGAGCTTTTTCAGTGGCCCATTGAGCTGGACAAGAGACTGAAATCCCTAATTAGAAATTTTGACTTCAAAGAGAAGAAGAAAGAATGGGAGAGAAGCATACCTCTGTACTCTTGCACTCGCTACTACTATTGTTGTTGTTGCTGCCATTGGGGCTTACTTCCTCTCGCATGACAATTGGAGAGAGAGAGAGGGGGAGAAATGGGTGTTATAGTGTTTTAATTTTAGTAAATTTGACGGCCAGGGACGATTGAATAAATTTAACTAGAAAAATGCTAAAATTTAGCACATTTTTCTAGTAGAATTTCTGGCATTTTCACTTAGTGCATGTGAGTGATAACAGAATGAGTCTGGGTTGGTCACAATCAACTTGATCTCTACCCTCATTATTAAACAGGACACAAAGCTGGGTTTAGGCCAGTACTCCAATTTAGTAATTGGGTCTGGGTTTTGATGTTCAAGGCGACCCAATAAAATAATGAATGGGTCTTCCCTGCTTTGCAAGTTGAGCCTCAGTAAATTTATTTATTAATTATTTTCTTTTTCTTTTATGCAAAAGCTAGTATTTGGCCATATATATCTACAAGTAGAATTTAGATCCAAGATAGACCTAATACTCGTTGATCAGGCTTCAAATATAGCCAATGCCTAGCTCCTGAGTCTTCATAACAGGCCAGAGGCAAATCCATTTCCCTGATAGTTAGGGGTGTACACAAACCGGGCTAGCCCGGTTAGCTCGCTCGACCTGGCTCGAAAAAGCTCGACTCGGCCTAACCCGAAATTGAGTTCGGGTCAGGACGGGTTAATTTTCTAGGCCCAAAAATGAGTTCAAGCCGAGTTCGGATACCTCCCAGTTCAGCCCGACTCGGTCCGAAATCCGACTCGCCCCGGCCCGACTTGTATTTAATTTGTATAAAATGTTTTATTTTATGCTTTGTCAAATGTATGTAAATTTATGTAAATATCCTGACTAGTTAGATTTTTTGTGGAGTCTATAGTTCAACTATCTAAACCGTTGATCAAGGGCCTTGTAATGGGACGCGGATTACCTGCCAAAGCCCTTCCCATGAACTTGCTGTAAGGTTCGAAATTGGTCCGAACTTAGGTTCGAAACTGGCCCGAACTCGGCCTGAACTCGTGCCGGGCCCGGTTCGGGCTGGAGATGTTGGCCTGGTGATCAGGCCCGGTCGGGTTCGGGCCTTGTGTGGCTGTTGAACGGGCCTGAACGTACTGAGGCCAGTTCGACTCGGCCCAGCCCGTGTACACCCCTACTGATAGTAGCTAGCCCTATTACCATGCACCAAAGATCTCCCATATTGGAAAATCATGACCTTTGGATAACTTTACATCTCCGAATTTAGATGCTTAGGAAGAGAAATGCTCCAATTCTCTCGGAGCACTATAATTATAGTGCTCCTATTTCAATTGGGACACATAAAGAGTCCAATCTATTAATCCAAACTATTCATTAGGTCAAACCTACATACCATGGGCTGCCATGCAAATATCATAGCATTGTGACAAATATTAACCATTTGACCTAGTGGCCTTTTATATGGACGGTCAAAATTGCTCATGAAAAAAATAGATCTAATCAACAATTCCATCCATCTATTTGTTTAGGCCATCATAGATTGCTTATCAATCTAATCTAAAGACGTGTGGTAATTCTTCTGCCCGTGGGGTGTATGTATATATATATATATATATAAACAAACCTAGCCCTCGTTGGGAAGGCATCTGAGGAATGTGAACACATGGTAAAGAGAAATTTAGACCCACTGTCTAACTGCAGAAGTTGTACATTTTGCATGTATGCACCTTAAATCAAAACCGTTCAAAATTTTAGACACTTGGATGATTCATAAAAACCCAAAATCACATCGAATGATTGAAACAAACAGTGTACTTGTGGACATCTAAATTAGAAGTCAATACTTCTCCTACGTTCACCATCTTTATTTATTTCTTCTTTTTACCCACTTTAACTATTTTATTTATTTTTAAATGAACCTTTCATTTAAGGATACAAGTCATTGCCTGCTCAATCATTCAATGATTCTTTATCTCTAAAGTATAGTGATACAACTTAATACTTACATCCATTATCCTTATATACATTTGCTTTCTTTACCTACTTATAATAAATTTTAAAAAATAAATCTAAAGCATTAGTTTACGGGTATGTCATTTTCTAGTCAATTATCCTAACGATTCTTTTACCATGGAATTGAGAAAACAATCAGCCCTTTACCTATCTCTTATTATAGTGCATTTATTATAGAGACTTTTCGAAGCAAGTCTCCCACTCTAAAGCTTCTTTGCTTCATTCTTGAATTGTAGTACCGAACAACTCTTTGTTGATATGTGGCGGCCTTCATTATGCACTGTCTCTAAGTTCTTGAGCAAGTTGAGACTTAGTAACATTTAGCATTCATTTTCTTCTAACTAGAACAGCTCAGTTCGGTATCAAGGCATTCCAATTTTGACTGGGACCACTGCCTCAGCGTTGAAGGCCAATGAGAAGGGTGTTTCCTCAATAATTGTCCAAGTTGTGGTCCGATATGCTTATAAGACGTGTGATAATTCTTCTGCCCATGTTCCTTTCAAGCTTGGTTTTGAGGTGACCCTTAATGATTTTGTTTACTACTTTCACTTGACCATTGGCTTAAGGGTGCTGAGTTGAGGCAAAGGCATTGCTCAGGCCAAACTATTCACACAGACCTCAAAACTTGGTATTGTTGAACTGTCTGACAATGGTGTGGGAGTATACCAAATCTGTATATGATAGATTTCTAAATGAAGTCGGTCATCTTTTGCTTAGTGATCCGAGCTAAGGGATTGACTTCGGCCTACTTTGTGAAGTAATCAACAACGACGCGCTTCATTTGCTCCTTATCTTTGGATAAGGGCCCGATGATGTTGACCCCCATTGAGCGAAGGGCTAATGAGCACTCATCATGGTGAGCTACTCGGGTGACGATGTGGGACAAAAGAAAAAGTGTGAGAGCTTAAGTTGCGTGTTCCAGTGCGTTACACGGGAACACACGCATGTGAGGGCAAGGATGTGGGCAATGAGACAGTGTCTTTCGAGGGGCTAGTGGTTAACTTTGCACTTTGTGCTCCGTCGCAACCTAATGCAAACCATCATGAGGTGCAAGAGGTGTGAAGTATGACAAAATGCCGGTTTATATGGGTTTTTAAAAAGGTCCAATCAATCAATCGATGATTGGTAAAAACCGTACATTGCTAGAAACAAATGCTAGTTAATGTCAATGGTTTGAAAATGGCTAGCTATTTAATTGTAAAATCGTCACAATGACTAGCCCTACACTCTTTACATAAACTGGAGCCCTCCACATCCAATGCATCTAGAATCAAATGATCTCATCTATAAGAACAAAGATTCTCTCTTTTAAATTGATAGCATTAGCCAAGTTCTTAAGATGGTCCCTTCAAAATTAAATTCAATCATTAGTGTTTAATTAAGAACAAATCCCACACTAAAGAAATAAAGTCGTACCAATTCAATGCGAAAAATATTCACAAAACCATTTGATGGGATGGAAAAATGAATGGATAGGGGATAAAACACATCGTGGTGAGGACCATTAAGACTGATACCTATATCGGTCTGGGGGTAACGCTGCCAGTAGCCAGATGGCTACTGGATAGTGCTGTATAGGCTTCACAATGATTTGTTTGTATTATCTACGCCGTCCATCCTCTTTCTCAGATGATTCTATGTCGTAATACAAAAAATTAGACACACTCAAATCTCAAATGGACTACACCACAAGAAACTGGTGGTGATTGAACGCCCACTATTAAAAACTTCCTGGGACCCACTGTAATGTTTATTTTTCATCCACCCTGTTTGTTAAGTAAAAAAGACATGGATGAAGGGAAAACAAAAATATCAGCTCCATCCAAAACTTTTTTACCTCAAATTAGTTTTTAATTGTGGACGTTCAATTACCACTGTGGTATGGAATATGTATCTACTTCATTTTTGGGATCATGCCCTAAATGGATATTTAAAAATAGATGGATGGAGTGGATAAAACACATACATCATGGTTGGGCCCACAAATCACCGTCCAGTAGCTACTGGATACTGATAGTGTCAGTAGGCAATCCACGACCGTCTAAGGGTGGGCCGTGGGCTCCCAGCTATTAACGTTAGTCTACAAAGTGATAAGAAAAAATTAGCACTGTAGACCCTTCCCTTGTATGCCTTTATGTTTTATTTTTTTTCTACGCTCAAAAACTTTTGCTACGAAAGTAAATTTTTAGGGTACGAAAAAGAGAATTTTGGTCAAAAATATTTGTGATTTTTAGGGTAAAGTAGTTTAAAAAAAACAGGGGTATTTTTATTTTTATTGGTTCATCCGTACAGTAGACATTTAGTTTGGTAAGATAGTTTAGATACGGATCAAATAAAAAAAGTGGGTGGCACATCGGGTCTATAGTAAAAAACTACCCAAGTGATAATTACAAACGAATGGTCTACAGATGTTTGTTATTTTGTTTTGTTTTGTTTTTTTTTTTTTAAAAAAAAAATTATTAATTTATCGACCGATCGGATAATTGTGTGAGTGTCTACCCAGCCTATAAAAACGGTAGAGTTTCAAACCGTCAAAAAAGTGGGCCCTCCTGGAACCTAATTTTCACCGGAAGTGGTAATTAGGAGACAACCACTCCATTAATTCCAAAGTACACGTGTATCCCATCTGATGGATGGATCGGTCTGACGTTTGTATCACATGATTTTCAGTATGGTGCTGGACTGATGGTGAGGTTGAAAGTGACGTGTAAGAAAATAATGGAGCTGTTGGACGTTAATACCTGCGTTTGAGACCTTATTATAGGCCCAAAGGGATGAAAATAATTTATGTCCTGTACACTAGCTTTAACCGGTCATTTCAAATGCATGGACCACCCGACAGGGTAATCAGATTCGGTTGTGACCCCTCCAGTATCCACCTCCCCACCCGACGGTTCTGAAATAGCTCCGTGAACCCCGCCACGATTAGTGTATTTTTATCTGCGCTGTCCATCCATTTTTCTCAGCTTCTTTTAAGACATGATATAAAAAAATGAGGCAGATTTAAATCTCAGAGGTGAACCAAACCATAAGAAACAGTAGTGATTAATCGTCCACCATTAATAATTTCATGAGACTTGAAAGTTTCAGATCAAATTGATATTAGTGATTTACTTTTATTTAAGTATGTGTAACTTAGTCAATACTAGTCAGCCTTGGATTTTTAATTTATTATTATTATTTTTTTTATAATGCCGCAGGCATCCGATTACCCCTATTTCCTGTGGTTTGATCTATTCGGGATTTAGATCTATCTCATTTTTTGACTCATGTCTTGAAATGAGTTGGTAAAATTTACTGTACGGAAGTGAATGATTAAAGTGCATACATCATGGTGACGCGCTACTCACTGAGGTTGCTATTGAGTCCATGTCTTATTTAAGGAGACTGGACATCAGTCGTCATTTCAATTAAGTAGACCCCTAGATATTTTGGAAGATTTTGGATGGTGTTGATATTGACGCCTACCTCGACTTTTGCAAGGTAATTCATGGTAAACAGATTAGCTGCTCACAGGTTGAGTAGCTGGGAAGGCTTCAACGTGGCATTACTCTCCCCACTATTTTCTGTGGTAAGAATATTTGGGCTTTGGATCTGACTCATGCTTTGAATCATGCTCTAAAATGATCTCTTAAAATGGATCGGTATGGATACAATACACATGCATTGTAATGGGCTTCCGGAACTTGGTGACGTCACTTATGACGATTAGTTACTTACGGGTTGAGCAACGAGACTCGCACTTGCAACTGAAGTTACGTTACCAAGTTATGTGGGTCCCACCATGATGTATATTTTGTATCCATACTGTCCATCCATTTAGAGAGATCATTTTAGAGCATAAGGCAAAGAATGAATTAGATCCAAATCACTAGCGGACCCTACTACAGAAAACAGTGGAGAGAGTGACGCCCACCATTAAAAACTTTTAAGGGCTGCAAAAGTTTTCGATCAAGCTGATATTTGTGTTTTCCTTTCTTTCATGTCTGTGTTAATTTATGAACAAGTTGGATCTCAAATAAACATTATGGTAGACCTTAAGAAAGCTTCAACTGTAGCTCTCACTCTCCCCACTGTTTTCTGTGGTGGGGTCCACTTCAGCTTTGGATCTACCTAATTCTTTGGTTCATGCCTCAAAATGATCTCTACAAATATATGGACGGTGTGGATATAACATCTACATCATGGTGGGGCTATAGAACTTGGTAACATTTCGCTACTCAACCAGTCACTAGCTAATCCACTTCCTAAAATTGATGCCAAGGCAAAATTTACTGGGATTCGGATTGGCTGGTATGCCACGCACTATCAACCTGGCTGGTGTAGGCACGTGTCGTGAGAAGACGAGCAAATATACTCATCGAGTTACGAGTTGTACAACGGTTCAAAGGACATCAAAGATGTATTAGCCCCACGATAATGTATTTATTATATCCATATCATTTATGCATTTGGCAAAATTATTTTAGAACATGAGCCCAAAAATGAATCATATCTAAAGCTCAAGTGGACCACATTACAAATAGCAGTGGGGATAATAATTCTCATTGTTAAAACATTCATAGGGCCCTTCATAATATTTATTTTCCATCTAATCTGTTCATAAGGTCACACAAACTTAGATGAAGAGGAAAAACAAATATCATATTGATCTAAAACTTCTATGACCCTGGAAGAGTTTCAATGGTAGATGTTCAATCACCCATTGCTTTTTGCAGTGTGGTCCACTTAATTTTTGGATCTGTCTTATTTTTCAGCTCAAGCCTTACGATGAGCTAATCAAATGAACGAACGATTTGGATATAACACATACCATCATGACCTACGGAACTTAGTGACGTCGACACACCAGCCAGATCAATGGTGTGTGTTACACCAGCCAATCCACTGCCCAATTATAGGACCCACGGTCATGTATGTGTCTCATCCAAGGCTCAAGTGGACCACACAACATGAAATAATTCAAATTAAATGCCTATAGTTGAAAACTTTAAGGGTTACAGAAGTTTTAGATCAAGAAGATTTATGTTTTACTTTTACTTATGTTTATATAACTTTAGGAGTAGGTTGGATGCCCTACAAAGGCTTCAGCTTTTAATGATGCACATTAGAAGGACCATTGTTTCCCATGATATGGTCTACTTGAGCTTTAGATCTACGTCATTTTTTGCTCATGCCTTAAAATAAGCTGATAAAACAGATGGACAATCTACCCTTCACCCAAAACTACCTAAACTTCTAGATGGTCTACAACCGAGTGCTACGTTCGGTTTCACTGAATACCACTTTCAATGAGACTGAAGACCACCTTCGGTGCGATCAAAGATTACCCATTATAAATCAGTTGGAATATATATATATATATATATATATATATATATATATATATATATATATATATATATATATATATATATATATATATATATATAAACCGAATCTTTGTGAATATAATGGAGGATTTTGGCATTTTAAAGACCCTAGTGCATTACAAGCTCTATCAAACCTCTTAAGCTCTATCCTAATGAGATCCATGCTCTATTCTTAGTGATTCTTCATTCTAATGAGCATTCCAATATCCTCTACAAGAAGACCATGACCTCGAGCCCTCTCTAAAGTTTAGACACCATTTCTTTTAGCAAAACCAAGTGTCTATAAACCTCCATAGTATCCATCAATTATAATCCCCGAGGATTTACAACTTCCCATTAGTTATAAGAGATTCTACCCAACTTTCTATCACATTGGTCACCGCATCGGAGCATCACATGCAATGTGTTTAGTCTAGGAGCTGAAGCCTTTACAAAGCATCAACATCATGATCACAGGAGTAAATGAGAACTTATTGAAGCATGAAAGATCATCGATCAAGCAACCCGATAATGTGTTATAAAATGGGCTTAATCTGACATATAGGTTGTTATGTGTAAGAGTCCATATATATTCATTCCTTGTGTAGTATTCGGCGCAAGAGTTTGAATTGTCAAACTCTACTAGAATATTGTATAGGATATGGACTCTTGTGTAGGGCCTAAATCAAAGTCCTTACGTAGGCCATTGGATATGGGTGCGTATGCGTTAGTCTTTGTGAGAGCCTTCGGCGGGAGTAAACGTATGTACTTAGATTACGATTAAGGTTGTTGGTTACCCAATATAAAACCAACTAAAATATCTTGCAGGAGCCTCCAATGAGAGTATACGTTAGTAGGTTCTTGTGTAAGACCGATGTTTATGGCGAGCCTATGTGAAACCATATAGTCTCTTTTGGGAACTAATCTTTGTGTAAGATTGTAAAGTTTAGTGATGAACCTAATTTAAAAACTCCGATAATGAAATTCAGTATACTCATAGGTTGAGTGAGTCCGTCGAAAACGAAGTAGGGAAACCGACCGCTATACATACTTGCGCTTGTGATTATTATTTGAGTACTTGTTTAATTATACTTATGTGGTAAATGTTTATATATATATATATATGTATGTATGATTAGATAAATACAAAGTATAGGTGATTATCCAAAAAAATGAAGCAGATTGAATATAAAAATGGACCACACCACATGAAATAGTAGGGATTCAATGCCTACCAATGATAACCTCTTTAGGGCTATAACAGTTTTGGATCAAGCTGATATTTATATTTTCCTTTCATCCAAGTCTACGTAACCTTATAAACAGGTTGGATGGCAAATAAACATCACAGTGGTTTCAACAATGGGGTCATCGTCACCACTACTTCCTGTGCTATGGCCCACTCGAGCCTTCTATCTGTCTCCTTTTGGGCTCATGGCCTAAAATGATCTATCAGAATGGATGAACAGCATGTGTGTGTGTGTGTATCTATAGGGAAATGGTACTATGAGGTCGACCTCATGGGAACTTTCCATGAGGTCGAGTTGTGTGGCCTCCGCTATGATGTGTGTCGAACATCTACCCCATCAGTCAGATGCACCATTCCATAGTGGGTCATGATGTTAAAAATCAAGTCAAATCATGACTCAGATGGGCCACACCACATACAACGGTTGAGAGGGGTTATCCTCCTATTAAAACATTCATAATCAATTATTGGGCCTACCGAGATGTGTTTCAAAAATCATCCATTATGTGTGTCCCAATTGGATGAGAGGTCAAACCAAGTTTCAGCCGCATCCAAAACTCATGTGGGCTACACCAAGTGCTTTTATATGTTTTAGGCATGTCTTCACATGGTTTTAGATGGTATGGCTCACCTAAGTTTCGTGTGCAACTGACTTTTGAGATATCCCATATCCTAAAGAGGACCCATCAAATGCACGATGTTGATGTTCAATACAAATCACGGTAGGACCACACAAGCCCTCATAGTACCATTTCTCACACACATGTACAGGGAAAAGGTACCACATCCAGCTCATGGGAACTTCCCATGAGGTCAAGTTGTGTGGGCCCCACCATGATGTATGTTGAACATCTACCCCATCTGCCAGATGCATTATTCCATGGTGGGCCTCGGGCTTATAAATCAAGTCAATCCATGACTTTTGTGGGCCACACCACATACAAAAGTTGAGAGGAGTTACCCTCCATTAAAAAATTTATAATCATTTGTTGGGCCCACTAAGATGTGGTTCACAAATCCATCCCATCCATTATGTGTGTTCCACTTGGATGAGTAGTCAGACCACGTTTCAGACACATCTAAATTTCAGGTGGGCCCCACCAAGTACTTTTATATGTTTTAGGCATGTTTTCACATGATTTTAGATGGTATGACCCACCTAAGTTCCGTATACGGATGATTTTCGGGATATCCCATAATTTAAAGGGTACCCATCAAATTCACAGTGTTAATGTTTGACAAACATCATGGTTGGGCCCACACAACTCAACCTCACGGGAAGTTCCCATGAAGTCATATAGAACCATTTCCTTCTATACGACTTCATGGGAACTTCCCGTTAGGTTGATCTATGTGGGCCTCACCGTGATGTGTGTCAAACATTTACCCCATTAGTCAGATGAACCATTCCATGATGGGTCTCCAGATTAAAAATCAAGTCAATGGATGACTTTTGTGGGACACTTCACGTTACAAAAGTCGAGAGGGGTTACCCTCCCATTAAAACATTCATAATCATTTTTTGGGCTCACCAGGCTGTGGTTCATAAATCCAGCCCATCCATTATGTGTGTTGTTCACTCCCCAAGTATAGGGTTGTGATGTAGTAATAAACTCGGTAAGATCGAGGTCGAATCCCACGAGGACTGGTCGTCACAATTTAAATCTGTGATTCTCCTTAACTAATCCAACAATTAATGTAGCGAATTACTAACACAAATTTATGGAAAATAACTATTGAGAATAAGGAAGAAAATTCAATCAGAGAGAGCACTAGGACTTTCGAATCCACCCCTAATTATCCTAACCCTTGTTTTGTCTGTTAATTCACTTTAATTTAGATTGATCAAATTTATCTAGAGAAAGCACAATCTGTGTCCTTAATCGGGCATACAGATTGTCTAATTCCTTCAAACAATGCTATGAATAACATATCCCATGTCCTTGGTCGGGCACATGGAATATACCGTTCATTAAAGCACCCTGTCTCTTCCCCTATAGGAACCTGTTCATAATCAAACACAAGCACCTAGAATAAGCATCCAAACAACATCCATCCATAGACTCTGATCAAAGTTCATAGATGGAGAAGTATAGAATTTAGAACAATCAAGCACACTAGAGAAAGAAACAAATCAATCTAATTAAAGTAAAATCAACGTAGAACAATGGGTGTTCAAATTAGGGGTTTCATCTCAGCCCTAGCTGAGAGATTAGTTACCCATAAAATCCATTAAACAGATGGATAAATAAAAATTTATAAAAGAAATATCATACCAATTTCTCTCTCTCTTCTTTCTTCTCTTTCTTCTTTTTCTTCTCTCCCTTGCTGTGGATCTGAACTTCCTTGACTCTCTGGGTCTCCTTCCTCATGTTTTGCAACTCTTTTTATAGCTGATGGAGTGGCTGGAGTGGTGAAAATCGGATTTGGGAAGCTGTCGCACGCGCAGCAAAAACCTTTTCGCAGCCAAGTTCGAGACCTTGAAACACAATACTTTCCTCATTCAAATTCCAACAAACACCGTCCCTTAGGACTTTCTTGGGTCCTCTACATGATGGACGGTTCGATCGCCATATGATCAAAGATGGTGGCCCACAACCACCTGGAAAACCGGATTTCTTAATTTGTGTGAAACTTTCGCACCCTTTCGCTGTCGTGACCGGTGGGCCCCACAGAAGTATTTTCTGGGAAATCCACCCCGTCCATTGCATTCAGAACAAAATTTCAGTCAAGAATAAGTGGTTTTGAACGTCCAATGATGCGTCCCAGAGAAGAAAACACAAAAAGATCAGATTTGGACGTTGCAGAGCAGCCCTTTTGTGGCCTCTGTACCGCACACTTGTGCACGCATGGGTGTAAAATAGTAGCATGGTTTTGTAGTGCTCGAGCCCATATACAAGATGGACGGATCGGATTGTCCGAAAAGACCTCGTGTGGGGCCCACTGCTGTTCGCAAAACGGACCAGCGGCGTCCGTTCGCTGACGCTAGAGCGGGAATGCGGACGCTGTCCGTACTGGTGGGGACCATTATCATAGTTATTTGCAAAATCCAGCCCGTCCACCGAATTCCTCTCGAAATTTCGGTTGGAAATATATGATTTTCATCTATTGTTGATGAGGCCCACATGGTTTTACGTTCCACCGTCCAACCGACATTTGAACGGTTTTAGATCTGATCTCCACTTTTATTTGAAATACGGCCACCTAGGCGATGGTAATATGGACGTTGGAAATCTAATGGACGGTCTAGATCACACTTTTAAAAAGTGGGTGGGTTCCAGAACTGCATCCGATCTCCGGACGCGTCAACACTGCTTGGAAACGGCAGTTTCCATTTTTTTTGAGAGAATGACGCGGTCAGCAGCTGCGCTGACCACCTGGCTGGTCCCATGCACGGCGGGCGTACATGTACACTGTATACACACTGCATATACAAGTCCCACTGTAATGTTCTTGATAAATCTGATCCGTCCATCCTGCTTCCCATATTATTTAAACCATCAAGACCAATTTTTAGGCAGTTCCAGATATCAGGTGGGCCCCAAATTGAAGATTAATGGGATGATCTGTCCGTTGGACCACTTTCCGAGATCTTCAATGGCTGAAATTTAATATGTACGGTTAATTTACGGCCCCCATCACATGTATGAAGTTTTGAGTCAATCGGATGGCAGGAACCATGTGATCTTGCATTTTGCACCAATTTCAGGCCTCTTTATCGTGAATGGCTTGATTTCCTCGGGTCCCAGGCATGTAAATTCTTCAATATTGGTCCTCTGAGGTTCATCCCGTGCTCTGGTAATTTCGGAGCATCAAATCCATCCTTTTAACATCATTTTTTCAATACACGCTCCTGATTTCATCCTGTAATAAAAACACAATTAACATATGGCATTAAGCATTATCATGTATGTAAAATCAGGTAAAGTCAGGGTCTGATATACAATATTCGACCCTCATCACAACCCCCAACCAGCATTTTGCTAGTCCCGAGCAAAACATGCGAAAAATAATTTCAGAAATAAAAGACAATTCCTGTAAACTCAAGTGACGGGTGAACAGATAATTGAGATGTGAAAATTCCACGATTCATGAATGGTGAGAAGAATTTTTCTCCTGGAATGAAGTTCACTGTAAATTTCATAATCAAGTTCAAAATATTAAGACATGAATTAGAATAATCCTAAAACATTGAGTTTCATGAGTGTATAGTGTCATCTCAGCTTTCAACCATTAAGAGATTCAATTGTCAATTTCATGATATTAACAACGGAGCTCATGTCACCCAAAACTGGAACCACACTTGCCTTACAGATTAACCTTTCATTCTACCTTTTTTTTTTTTGATTTTCTTTATGAATAGTATGCCAAGGAGGAGAATCAAATCTGCACCTATAGGGAGCAAACCTATGGTGAAAACTTGTCGCCTAAATCTTTTCTCATGTCAACTATGGGGAATCAAATCTTCATCTATAGGGAGCAAACCTATGATGACGATTATGCGTCTTAGCCTTTCAATTCTTCTTTATAGACTGATGTTAAAAATTTTGTTTTTCAGGCTGGTTCCTTTCATGCTTAGTGATTACCATGTTATCAATTAATATCGAACTGAAAACTTAATGTGTAACCGAGATCTGATATGTGAAATCATGGCTCAATCAATGTTTACAACTTCTAATCATGGATTAACCATTCAAACTTCAGTGTGAAATCTGCCAGACAACCAAATCCAAGAGTCATAAATTTCTCACATTCTGAATCTTGTAATTTCAAAATCACAACTATCCTTCAAAATCACTTTGAATTCAATAGAAATTCCAGAAAAATTTTAAAAATTTTCACAATTTTCACAAAAATTTTGCTCAAGACCAAGAAAATACAGATTAGGTAACCTAATCTCCCACCCCCAACCTAAAATCTACATTGTCCTCAATGTAAAAGAAATAAGCATGCAATGCACATGAGACAACGAAAAGAAAAGAGGAGTAGGGAAAGATAGTACCTGGATGGAGAATCAAAAAAGCTCTCAAAAATATCAGCATAAAAGCGAGTCAGAACAAGAGAGAAATCAGTAAAATAAAAGATCCTACCTATACCACTTTCGCAGGTGCTCTCGATTGCATTTAGCATATGCAACAAGCCTTTAAACCCCTAGGTTACCCCTAGTGGACGAGTTGTAGTCTCGTGAGGGTTTGCAGTAATGTTACCCACAAACATTGAACTAACTAACAAGGAAAAAGAAATCAAATGAAATGCTGGGTTGCCTCTCAGGAGCGCTAAGTTTAACGTCTTCAGCCAGACAAGAACGGACCATGAATTCATTAATCTTTAAGACCAGGGTCCGCCAAAGAACTTACCTCAACACGTGGTTAACCAATCCCAGACAAGTGATGCGAGTTCCCATAAACTGTGCTATCTGAAATGAGGTAATTGACACTATCATCAAACAATTTAAGGACTTCCGCTCGAACAACTTCTTCCATGTTAAGATCATGCTTCCTTTGTATTTTACGTGACATTTCCACAGCATGATCCTTACATACAGTGGGGCACACTCCTTGTATTTCTGCTATCTTCCGTTCAATTGCTGCCTTATATGTTCGAAGAACATTAAGCAACCTGTTCTCTTTTGCCTTCTCAGAGTTAGAAACTGTGCTGTCAGGAAGAGTCTCAGAAGGATAAAGAGGTTCCACTTTCGCTCTCCATTTTTTAGTCTCCAATATAGGAGTAGAGTCGAGCAATGCATTGACTTCATGGATGGGACTATCAATGTCAAAATCCATGCCCGATTATGCTAAGCAGGTCTCAAGAGGATCTTCAAAAGATGTACGGAAGGAGTCCTGCACAAGGCTCTCGATCATGTCCACTTCAAATATGTCATCCAAATCTGCGGATTGTTGTCCTGCATTAAAAACATTAAGTTTAATATTCATGTTACCAAAGGACAATTTCATAACTCCATTCCGGCAATTTATAATAGCATTAGATGTGGCCAAAAATGGACGACCCAAGATGACTGGGATCTGACTATGAGGATTCTGGACAGGCTGAGTATCTATAACTATGAAATCCACTGGAAAATAGAATTTATCAACCTGGATTAGCACATCTTCAATAACACCCCGGGGCACCTTGACAGATCTATCGCCCAGTTGTAATGTTACCTTAGTCGGTTTCAACTCACCAAGTCCTAGCGCTCATAAACCGAATATGGTAACAAATTGACGCCGCCCTAAATCAAGCAATGCCTTCCCGATCTTATGATCTCCTATGCCGCAAGAAATGGTGGGGGCTCTGGATCCCTAAATTTAGGAGGGGTGTTATGTTGAATCATGGAGCCGAGTCGCTTTCTGCAAGGAAGACCTTCTTATGAACATTTCGCTTACGCTTCGAGTGCATAAATCTTTAAGAAACTTAGCGTAAGGAGGGACTTGCTTGATAGCGTCAAGCAACGGAATGTTGACTTGCACTTTTTAAACACGTCCGTGGATTTCATCAAAATTGTTTCTTTTCTTCATTGGTGCCAGACGTTGAGGAAAAGGTGCTTTGGGCACGTAAGGTGGCACGTCAGCGGCTCTTGGAGAGTCAGAGAGTTTGTGGACTTTGGATGCATTAGTGTGTCTCTCTGCTTCACCTTGATTTGATTCATCCCTAGGTATCTCTATTTTGTTGTCAATCTGTTTGCCTGACCTAAGGGTAGTGATCGATTTGACTTGCTCATGATATTGCCCTTGGTTGGAATTAGAGCCAATCTCATACTGTCCCTTTGGATTAGCCACAGGTTGGCTAGAGAATTTGCCCTTCTCTCTCTCACTCAATGTGGCAGCTAGTTGACCCATTTGTACTTCCAGCTTGGCAATGGATTGCGCATTTGCATGTAAGCTTTGCTGGTTAGCTAGTAAGGTTTGTTGGGTGTCTTTTTGGAATTGGAGAGAACTCTGCATAAAAAGATGGAGTGTATCCTCAAGAGATGGTTTCCTTGATTGTGCAGGCAGTTGTTGATATTGTGGAAACTGTTGAGGTTGCATAGGAGGATTTCCAGATGGTCCTCCTTGTTGTGGTCCTTTGCCCAAGAGAAATTTGGATGCCTAGCCCACCCTGGGTTGTACGTGTTTGAGTAAGGATCATTCCCAGGTTTCTGAAAGGTGTTCAAAGCATGAACTTGTTCAGAGAGGAATTCTCGAAAATGTCAGCACTGATGGGCAAGATTGCGTAGGATGGGTAGAACTAGAACATATGGCACAAGCCTCGGCTTGAGTTGTTTGTGGAGGTCCATTATGTAACATCGAGCATCAACCTTCTTTGTCGTGCCATCAATCTTGGCATGGAGATCCGGTGTGACTCCTATCTCATATATGCCACCTCTCTTTTGTGGTTGGGAACTTCTTTCACCTCTATCTCGAATAGTCCCATTGGCTTTGGGAGTTTTCACACAAGGTTTCAAAGAATTTCCATGCTTCTGGTATCGCTTTTGGTCATGAAGGACCCTCCACCGGTGGCATCAACCATGCGACGGTTCTAGGGTGTCGGACCGTCATAAAAGTATTGCACTTGTTGCCACTTCTCAAAACCGTGGTGTGGACATTTAAGAAGCAAGTCCTTCCATCTTTCCCAACATTCATGAAAGTGCTCTCCTCTTTTTGTGTGAAATTAGTGATTTCTCTACGAGAGAGCATTAGTTTTGTGAACAGGGAAGAACTTGTTTAAGAACTTTCTAGACAATTGGTCCCATGTAGTGATAGACCCAACTTCTAGAGAATTCAACCATGCTTTCGCCTTATCCTTCAAAGAAAAAGGAAATGCAGTGCGAGACGGATCGAATCGTCTGAGAAGTTTTGGAATTTAAAGGTGGAGCAAATGTCTAGGAATTCTTTCACATGATGATATGGGTCCTCCTTGTCCAACCCATAAAAGGAAGGCAAAGAATCAGTATGACCCAGCCTTGAGTTCAGAGTGTCTTCATTGCCGTGGTGGTGGGCAACACTATGCATGAAGGCGCATTGAATTGGACAGAGTGAATAATCTCTAAGAGTTTTAGTTCCATTCTCTTCTGCCATTTCAACTGGGATGTCTTTCAATCTTCTATGGAATGTTTTTTCTATTTCAGGATCAAAAGGTGCTAGTTCTTTATCTAGAGATCTACGTCCTAGCATAAACTAAGTAACAACCTAAGAGAAAGAAAACTAGAACTAGAAACTATGAGATTTTAAAACAAGTTAAAACTATGTCAACAAGAATGGGAAGAAAGAACCCAGGAAAGGAGATGATTGATGTCAGAAGATTTAAGAAGCTCCTCCTTCACTTAGTAGCTTCCTTCCCCAATTCCTGTAAATAAAAACAAAAATAAATTAAATTTCCTAAAATAATGATAGAAAAATCCTAAGCAACGGTTAATTTCTAAAAAAAAAAAAAGTTTCTAAAACTAGAAAATAGAAAGTTTCTAAATCCAAAGTTAGAAAATAGAAAATTCCTAAAAAATAAAAACCTAATTCTCAAAATAGAAAGTAGAGAAGACTGGAGAATTTAGAAAGATGTTACCAATTTGGAGATCTATGTTAGAATCCTGCAAAAGAAAACAAAACAAGTTAGTTTCTAAAACAGAAAATCTAAAATTAGAAATTTTCTAAAGAACAAAAAAGAAGAGTTAGTTTCTAAAAAGGAAAGAAATCCTAGAATTAGAAAGTTACTAAAAATAAAAAGCTAAGTTAGTTTCTAAAAAGGAAAAAAAAAATTTCTAAAACTAGAAAATAGAAAGTTACTTAAAAGAAGAATCTAAATCTAAAATTAGAAGCTAAAAAATTTCTAAAAAATAAAATCCTATTTCTAAAAATAGAAATTAGAAAGAGTAGAGAATTTAGAAAGGGATTACCAAATTAGAAATTTATGTCAGGACCCTACAAAATAGGAAATAGGTTAGTTTCTAACAAAAACTCTAATCTAAAGTTAGTAAAATCCTAAGACTATGAATTATGATAAGAGAAAATCTTAAATCCAATTTGGAACGAAAACAATGAGTCCAGAATGGCGCCAAAAACTTGTTCACTCCCCAAGTATAGGGTTGTGATGTAGTAATAAACTCGGTAAGATCGAGGTCGAATCCCACGAGGATTGGTCGTCACAATTTAAATCTGTGATTCTCCTTAACTAATCCAACAATTAATGTAGCGAATTACTAACACAAATTTATGGAAAATAACTATTGAGAATAAGGAAGAAAATTCAATCAGAGAGAGCACTAGGACTTTCGAATCCACCCCTAATTATCCTAACCCTTGTTTTGTCTGTTAATTCACTTTCATTTAGATTGATCAAATTTATCTAGAGAAAGCACAATCTGTGTCCTTAATTGGGCATACAGATTGTCTAATTCCTTCAAACAATGCTACGAATAACATATCCCATGTCCTTGGTCGGGCACATGGAATATACCGTTCATTAAAGCACTGCTCTCTTCCCTATAGGAACCTGTTCATAATCAAACACAAGCACCTAGAATAAGCATCCAAACAACATCCATCCATGGACTCTGATCAAAGTTCATAGATGGAGAAGTATAGAATTTAGAACAATCAAGCACACTAGAGAAAGAAACAAATCAATCTAATTAAAGTAAAATCAACGTAGAACAATGGGTGTTCAAATTAGGGGTTTCATCTCAGCCCTAGCTGAGAGATTAGTTACCCATAAAATCCATTAAACAGATGGATAAATAAAAATTCATAAAAAAAATATCAAACCAATTTCTCTCTCTCTTCTTTCTTCTCTTTCTTCTTTTTCTTCTCTCCCTTGCTGTGGATCTGAACTTCCTTGACTCTCTGGGTCTCCTTCCTCATGTTTTGCAACTCTTTTTATAGCTGATGGAGTGGCTGGAGTGGTGAAAATCGGATTTGGGAAGCTGTCGCACGCGCAGCAAAAACCTTTTCGCAGCCAAGTTCGAGACCTTGAAACACCATACTTTCCTCGTTCAAATTCCAACAAACACCGTCCCTTAGGACTTTCTTGGGTCCTCTACATGATGGACGGTTCAGATCTGCCATATGATCAAAGATGGTGGCCCACAACCGCCTGGAAAACCGGATTTCTTAATTTGTGTGAAACTTTCACACCCTTTCGCTGTCGTGACCGGTGGGCCCCACAGAAGTATTTTCTGGGAAATCCACCCCGTCCATTGCATTCAGAACAAAATTTCAGTCAAGAATAAGTGGTTTTGAACGTCCAATGATGCGTCCCAGAGAAGAAAACACAAAAAGATCAGATTTGGACGTTGCAGAGCAGCCCTTTTGTGGCCTCTGTACCGCACACTTGTGCACGCATGGGTGTAAAATAGTAGCATGGTTTTGTAGTGCTCGAGCCCATATACAAGATGGACGGATCGGATTGTCCGAAAAGACCTCGTGTGGGGCCCATCTTGCTCGCAAACGGACCCGGCGCGTCCGTTCGTTCACGACGCTAGAAGCGGAATGCGACGCCGTCCGTCCGATGGGGCCCATTATCATAGTTATTTGCAAAATTCAGCCCATCCACCGAATTCCTCTCGAAATTTCGGTTGGAAATATATGATTTTCATCTATTGTTGATGAGGCCCACATGGTTTTCTGTTCCAACGTCCAACCGACATTTGAACGGTTTTAGATCTGATCTCCGCTTTTATTTGAAATACGGCCACCTAGGCGATGGTAATATGGACGTTGGAAATCTAATGGACGGTCTAGATCACACTTTTAAAAAGTGGGTGGGTTCCAGAACTGCATCCGATCTCCGGACACGTCAACACTGCTTGGAAACGGCAGTTTCCGTTTTTTTGAGAGAATGACGCGGTCAGCAGCTGCGCTGACCGCCTGGCTGGTCCCATGCACGGCGGGCGTACATGTACACTGTATACACACTGCATATACAAGTCCCACTGTAATGTTCTTGATAAATCTGATCCGTCCATCCTGCTTCCCATATTATTTAAACCATCAAGACCAATTTTTAGGCAGTTCCAGATATCAGGTGGGCCCCAAATTGAAGATTAATGGGATGATCTGTCCGTTGGACCACTTCCCGAGATCTTCAATGGCTGAAATTTAATATGTACGGTTAATTTACAGCCCCCATCACATGTATGAAGTTTTGAGTCAATCGGATGGCGGGAACCATGTGATCTTGCATTTTGCACCAATTTCAGGCCTCTTTATCGTGAATGACTTGATTTCCTCGGGTCCCAGGCATGTAAATTCTTCAATATTGGTCCTCTGAGGTTCATCCCGTGCTCTGGTAATTTCGGAGCATCAAATCCATCCTTTTAACATCATTTTTTCAATACACGCTCCTGATTTCATCCTGTAATAAAAACACAATTAACATATGGCATTAAGCATTATCATGTATGTAAAATCAGGTAATAGTCGGGGTCTGATATACAATATTAGACCCTCATCATGTGTCCCACTTGGATGAGGGGTCAGACCAAGTTTTAGACGAATCCAAATTTTAGGTGGGCCCCACCAAGTGCTTTTATGTGTTTTAGGCATGTCTTCACGTGATTTTAGATGGAATGGCCCACCTGAGTTCAGTATATGGCTGATTTTTGGGATCTCCCATAATTTAAAGGAGACCCATCAAATTCACGTTGTTGATGTTCGACACACATCACGGAGGGGCCCACACAACTCGACCTCAAGGGAAGTTCCAATGAGCTCAACCACATAGAACCTTTTCCACCATGATGTATATGTTTCATCCATGCCGTCCATCTATTGTTCTGGATCATTTTATGGTCTGAGACCAAAAATGAGGTATATCCTAATCTTAAGTGGACCACATTATAGGAAACAGTTTTGAATGAACTTCAACCATTAAATTTTTTTTGGGGACCATAAAAGTTTTGAATCAAGCTGATCTTTGTTTTTTCCCTTCATCTGGGTCTGTATGACCTAATCAACGGATTGGATTTCAAATAAACAATACAGTGGGCCTTAGGAGGATTTTAATGGTGCATATCCAATCACTATTGTTTTCCTGTGGTGTGGTCCACCTGAGATTTATATATCTCTAATTTTTGGGATCAGGCCCTAAAATGATCTGTAAAAATGGATGAACCGAATGGATAAAACACATACATCATGGTGGGGCCCATAAAGCACTGACCATCAGCCACGGGGCTGGTGGGAGGGGGAGTAGCCAATCCGTTCGAGAAAATGACCACTGCAGACAAAACCTTTGATCCAACGGTTTTTATGAAGGAATACAAACTTTAGTTACCAACTTAGACCAGCACGTGCGGACAGCGACTTTGAGGACGAAACTACCCCTCCTTTTCATTGCGAAGACGAGCGCTGACGCTCCTCCAACTGAGAGTTGTACGAACGACTTAAAAGAGATCAAAGTTACATGGCCCCACAGCTATATATTTATTATATCCGCAACGTTCATCCATATTTCGAGATCATTTCGGAGAATTATCCAAAAAAAAAAAAAATCATATCCAAAGATCAACCGGACACACCACAGAGAGTAGGTTTCACCGTAAAAAATTTTGTAGGGCCCACCATAACATTTATTTTCCATCCAATCTATTCATAAGGTCACAAAGACCTGTATGAAGAGGAAAAACAAATTTCATAATGATCCAAAACTTATGTAACCCCTAAAAGGGTTTCAATGGTAGACGTTCAATTCCCCACTGCCTTTTACAGTGTGGTCCACTTGATAGTTATATATGTCTTATTTTTTTGTCTCAAGCCTTAATATGAGATCGTCAAATAGATGGACGGTTTGGATATAACATAGACCTCATGGTGGGGTCCACAGAAGCAACAGAAATTTCATTGAAAAAAAAAACACAATCTGCGATGAATCGCGGATTCCGCAATTCCACCGCAGCTTGCTGTTGGATTTGGGGATGGATCGCGGAATCCGCGATTGATCCCCGATTCAAACAAAAGGCAATGGCTACGGATTATAACCGTAGCTATAACCGTATCCTATGTACCTTTCTTTTTAATTTTTTAATTTTTTTTAATTTTTTTTTAATTTTTTTTTTACATTTAGAATTTTATTTGTTGAGGGCCAAATTTTGCATATCAGACCCCATTTATTACCTGGATTTATGAACATAATACTGTTTAACGGCCTGTTGTAATCATGTTTATGATGTAAGGTGCAATTACAAGCTGGAACTGGAAATGATGATAAAAGCATAGATTTAATGCTCTGGTGACACTAAAGGCAAGGGACGGACTCCAGCAGACCACGATTGACGGAATTACTCGCCAAAGATCCGCGGAAATCGAGAAACTAAAGCTCAAGTGGCCTGAAAGTCAGACAAAATGTAAGATCACAGGGTTCCCACCATCCGTTCTGCTCGAAACTTCATACATGGCCTGAGGACCATAAATTAACCGTACACGTCGAATTTCATCCGTTCGATCCCTGTGGAAGTGTCACAACGGACAGATCAGACCATAGATCTATGAATTGGGGCCCGCTTGGTATCTGGAAATAGTTCAATTTCGGTCCCAGCACATTAAATTATGCAGAGAAACGAATGAACGGAGCAGATTTCTCAATATCATCACCGTGGACCCCACATGAGTTGCATGTGCATATTGCACACGTACACCAGACGTGTACGGCATCTCCAAGACGGTCAAACCGTCTTGGACCCGTATCCCATTCAAAAACGGCAACTGCTGCGTTTTCTGTTACCTCCGGTCTCATGCAGTGGGACCCACCCATCATCCAAATGGATGATCCAGACCGTCCAATGCATCCAGATGAGGGGCATGACCATCACCAAGCTTTCTCTTTGTCCTCATGCAAGCGTCTGCACGTTCCCAGCCGTTAAACACAGGATGGACGGCGGAGTAGAATATCTTGTGGACCACACCAAAAATTAATAAAATCGCACTTTTTCCGACTGGTTTTTCTACAGAAATCCAATGGTCGGATTGGATTTCATGGCCAGTTTTGATCATGAGCTCCATCAGCATCTCAGCGGACAGCTTCGCACGCTCTGTTTACGCAGAGATCTTGCGGACCAATCTGGTGGGCCACCATCATCACCAGATTGATGATCCAAGCCATCCAGTACATTCAGAAGAGAAAAACGACCGTACGCATGGCGGTTTTCCAGATTTATGCAGGAACGGGTGGAAACAGCGTCCGCAACATCTGATGGACAAGAAGAGCGTAAATACAAGTGGGCTGCGTCAGAATCAATCCAAAACAGGCCCTCTCCGACTGAAATTTCCTCCAACATCCGATGGACGGCGTGGATTTCGTTGATAAGTCCGATGATGGACCCCACCGTCAGCCACGGAAGCTTCAGTGCGTTCGAAAGTTCTCGCATACGCAGAATCCGAGACTTCTGGTCATTTTGCAATCGGGGAGGATCGGATTCTCTATCTGGACCGTCCAAATTCTGTCCATGGTGGGTCTGATTAAAACCAAGATGACTGAACGTCTTGGATCAAGTTTTGTTGCAGAAAATTTTGTTTCAAACGAAAGTCTTTTGCTCTGCTGCGTAACATAGAGTCAGTCTTCTAAACTAACTCTTCTCCAGCCGGATACAGAAGGCGCAAGACTCTGTGGAAGGCAGGGTTTTCGCACACCAACCTCGGCCTATAAGAGGAGAAAAGCTTGGGCTGGCCAGGGGCATCTACGGCTGGGAGTTGGGCTGAAGCAGGGATACGGATAGAGAGTAACAGTTAGTTTTATTTATTTATTTATTATTATTTTTTTCTGGTTTCTTTATTTATTCTTTTAAGATGTATAGTCCACTCATGTGTGGCTAAACCTCTTAGCTAGGGCTAAGAGGTGAAGCCTGTAGCGTGATGGGATGCCTCTTTGCTTGTGCCTTTGTTTAGACTGAATTGATGTTGATTTGGGTTTAATTAAGGGAATGTTTTCAGTCTTTAATGGTCTGTTGTGACTGAAATTACAATGGGTCTGCAATGGCTTTGAGCATGTTCTTTTCCTCTTGATGTTTATGACGTCAGGAAGCCCTGTTGTTCACCATCGTCTCCTGGGCATGGTCGGATGATCTGTACCCTTCCTAACCTTCATAAACATGTTGACTGGTTAGTAATTAGTTTAATTCTGTTGTTTGCTTTGTCTCCTGGGCATGGTTTGGTGATGGAATCCATTCTAATTCATATACCTCTCATCTCTTGAAAACTTTATCAACGGCAGTTCAGTTAATTTCCCTAATTTTTAATCCAGGCAATAGATCTCCCTGATCTCTACAAGTGGATCTTTTGAATCCCTAGTTTTCCTTCTCTGAATTTTCTTCTCAGTTTAGATTAATATTTCATCATTATTTTTCAAATTACAATCGATTTATATTTCATCTCATTCTAGTTCTATTTCTACTTAGTTTCAGACAACGTACAAGTTCCAGTCTCTTGGGATTCGACCTCGGTCTTACCGAGTTTATTACTACATCACAACCCTGCACTTGGGGTGTGAACATTATTCTACCTACATGTTTCTCTAACACATATTTATATAAATATGTATGTATAAGCATATATAAAAAAATTTCTCTCCTTTTTTCATTTCTTTATTTATTCATATAACAAGAATATCTTCTAAACCAAAATTAGTTACTTGACGTAACATATATGATTTTAGGGTTGAAAGTTGGGCGGGTTCAACCCAACCAACCTGTGACCCACCTGACATTGGGTTGGGCTTGGGCAGGATGTATCGGGTTTGGTCTTGGGGTTGGGCCACACAAACACCAACCCGATAAAACTTGAAAACGGAATCATCGGGATTGACAGTCAAATGCATGGAAATGACCGTGAAGTAAAGGGAATTGACCGTGAAGTGCATCAAAATGACCGTGAATCTAAACGGAATCGTCGGAATTGACCATGAAATGCATGGAAATGACCGTGAAGTTAAGCGAATTGACCATGAAATGCGTGGAAATGACTGTGAAGTGAAGGGAATTGACCATGAAGTGCATCGAAATGACCGTGAATCTAAATGGAATTGCTTGAAATGACCATGAAATGAATCGAATTGACTATGAAATGCATGGAAATGACTGTGAAGTGAAGGGAATTGACTGTGAAGTGCATGGAAATGACCGTGAATCTAAACAGAATCGCCGGAATTGACCGTGAAATGCATGAAAATGACCGTGAAGTGAAACGAATTGAACGTGAAATGCGTGGAAATTACCGTGAAGTGAAGGGAATTGACCGTGAAGTGCATCGAAATGACCGTGAATCTAAATGGAATCGCTAGAAATGACCGTAAAATGTGTGAAAATGACCGTGAAGTTAAGTGAAATGCATGGAAATGACCGTGAAGTGATGGGAATTTACTAAAAATTGAGCGGGACAACCTGGAAATTGAGTGAGGGAACCTACAAATTCAGTGAGGGAAGCTAGGAAGTGAGCGAGGGAACCTAAGAATTGAGCCAAGCAAGCTAGGAATTGAGCGAGGGAAGCTATGAATTGAGCGAAGGAACCTATAAATTCAGTAAGGGAAGCTAGGAATTGAGCGAGGGAACCTAGGGATTGAGCGAAGCAAGCTAGGAATTGAGCGAGGGAACCTACAAATTCAACGAGGGAAGCTAGGAAGTGAGCGAGGGAAGCTAGGAATTGAGCGAGGGAACCTAAGGATTGAGCGAAGCAAGCTAGGAATTGAGCGAGGGAAGCTAGGAATTGAGCGAGGGAACCTACAAATTTAGTGAGGGAACCTATAAATTCAGCGAGGGAAGCTAGGAATTGAGCAACGGAAGCTAGGAATTGAGCGAGGGAACCTACAAATTCAGCGAGGGAAGCTAGGAATTGAGCGAGGGAACCTACGAATTAAGCGAAGCAACCTATGAATTTAGCGAGGGAAGCTAGAAATTGAGCGAGGGAACCTAAGAAATAAGCGAGGGAACCTAGGGATTGAGTGAGGCAAGCTAGGAATTGAGCGAGGGAACCTATAAATTAAGCGAGGCAACTTACGAATTGAGCGAGGGAACCTACAAATTCAGCGAGGGAAGCTAGGAATTGAGCTAGGGAACCTAGGGATTGAGAGAAGCAAGATAGGAATTGAGCGAGGGAACCTACAAATTTAGTGAGGTAAGTTAGGAAGTGAGCGAGGGAAGCTAGAAATTGAGTGAGGGAACCTAGGGATTGAGCATAGCAAGTGAGGACTTGAGCAAGGGAAGCTAGGAATTGAGCGAGAGAACCTATAAATTCAGTGAGGGAAGCTAGGAATTGAGCAAGGCAACCTACAAATTTAGCGAGTGAAGCTAGAAATTGAGCGAGGGAACCTAGGAAATGAGCGAGGGAACCTAGGGATTGAGCGAGGGAAGCTATGAATTGAGAGAGGGAACCTACAAATTCAGCGAGGGAAGCTAGGAATTGAGCGAGGGAACCTACGAATTAAGCGAGGCATCCTATAAATTTAGTGAGGGAAGCTAGAAATTGAGCGAGGGAACCTAAGAAATGAGCGAGGGAACCTAGGAATTGAGCGAGGCAAGCTAGGAATTGAGCGAGGGAACCTACAAATTAAGCGAGGTAACCTACGAATTGAGCGAGGGAAGCTAGGATTGAGCAAGGGAAACTACAAATTCAACGAGGGAAGCTAGGAATTAAGCAAGGGAACCTAAGGATTAAGCGAAGCAAGCTAGGAATTGAGCGAGGGAAGCTAGAAATTTAGCAAGGGAACCTACAAATTCAGCAAGGGAAGCTAAGAATTGAGCGAGGGAACATAGGATTTGAGTGAGGGAACCTAGGGATTGAGCGAGGTAAGCTAGGAATTGAGCGAGAGAACCTACAAATTCAGCAAGGGAAGCTAGGAATTGAGCGAGCAAACCTACAAATTAAGTGAGGCAACTTACAAATTTAGTGAAGGAAGCTAGAAATTGAGCGAGAGAACCTAGGAAATGAACGAGGGAACCTAGGGATTGAGCGAGGTAAGCTAGGAATTGAGCGAGGGAACCATTGCATTGCTTCGACACAGATTTCATGGATTTGGGGGTCCAAGTCTTCCCTTCAAGCACGGTGACATCTTCGGTGGCATGGAAGAGAATCGGGAGCGTCTCCATCATCAAATTGATCATCTGCTTATACTTTAAGAGAGCATTTGACACTAAGCTATCGATAATAATGATCTCCCATTGTTTTGGATATAGGACCATCAAGAATCAATGACAGTTAGCATGGTTGATGGGTACATAAATCTGACCACTGTAGACAAAACCTTTTACCTAGTGGTGTTCATTGAAATGGTGGTTCGACACGGTAAAGGGTGGATTAGAGAAGCATGATACTCGGTTACATCTATTCAAGCAATCCCTATTAGATGTGTTTAATAAATTAGTTGATACCAATAAGTACGAGGATGTCTCGCTCAATTCGTAGGTTGCCTCGCTCAACTTTTAGGTTGCTTCGCTGAATTTCTAGTTCCCTCGCTCAAATCCTATGTTCCCTCGCTCATTTTCTAAGTTGTCTCGCTTAATTTGTAAGTTGTCTCGCTTAATTTGTAGGTTGCCTCGCTTGATTCCTAGGTTCCCTCGCTCAATTCCTATGTTCTCTCGCTCAATTTCTAGGTTACCTCGCACAATTCTTAGCTTCCCTCGCTCAATTCATAGGTTGCCTCGCTCAATCCGTAGGTTCCCTCGCTCAATTCCTAGCTTCACTCGCTCAATTCTTAGGTTGCCTCCCTCAATCTGTAGGTTCCCTCGCTGAATTTTTAGCTTCCCTCGCTCAATTTCTAGCTTCCCTCGCTCAATTCCTAACTTCCCTCGCTCAATTCGTAGGTTGCCTCGCTCAATTCGTAGGTTCTCTCGCTGAATTTCTAACTTCCCTCACTCAAATCCTATATTCCCTCGCTCATTTCCTAGGTTCCCTCGCTGAATTTCTAGCTTCCATCGCTCAATTTGTAGGTTGTCTCACTCAATTTCTAGCTTCCCTAGCTTAAATCTTAGGTTGCCTCACTCAATTTTTAGGTTGCCTCGCTGAATTTCTAGCTTACCTCGCTCAAATCATATGTTCCCTCGCTCAATTCGTAGGTTGCCTGGCTCAATTTCTAGCGTTCCTTGCTCAATTCATAGGTTGCCTCGCTCAATTTTTAGGTTGCCTCGCTGAATTTCTAGCTTCCCTCACTCACGGTCAATTCGATTCACTTCACAGTCATTTCCATGCATTTCACGGTCAATCCCGGCGATTCCGTTTTGATTCACGGTCATTTCTATGCATTTCAAGGTCAATTCCTTTCACTTCACGGTCATTTCCATGCATTTCACGGTCATTTCCATGCATTCACGGTCAATCCCGACGATTCCGTTTCATTTCACAGTCATTTCCCTTCACTTCACGGTCATTTCCATGCATTTCACGGTCAATCCCGGTGATTCCGTTTCATTTCGAGGTCATTTCCATGCATTTCACTGTCATTTTCCTTCATTTCACGATCATTTCCATACATTTCATGGTCATTTCCATGCATTTCACAGTCATTTCCATGCATTTCATGGTCATTTCCATACATTTCCCAGCGATTCCCGAGACCTCAACCTGAGCCCAACCCAAGTTTTATCGAGTTGCTGTTTGTATTGCCCAACCCCAAGACCAAACCCGATACATCCTGACCAAGCCCAACCCAATGTCGGGTCGGTCACAAGTTGGTCGGGTTGAGCTCGCCCAACTTTCAGCCCTAAAATTATATATGGTACGTCAAGTAACTAAATTTGGTTTAGAAGATATTCTTGTTATGTGAATAAAGAAAGAAATGAAAAAAAAAAGATTTTTTTTAAAAAAATATATATGCTTATATTTACATATTTATATAAATATGTGTTAGAGAAAAATGTGGGTATAGTAAAATTCTCTATGTAAAAAAAAAAAAAAAAAAAAAAAAAAAAGTGCATAGAGATATGGTTATAGCTACGGTTATAATCCGTAGCCATAGATTCGGGGGTGGAATCACAGAATCCGCGATTGATCGCCAATTAGGACAGCGACTTGCAGTGGAAACGCGGGATCTGTGATTAATCGCTGAGCTACGGTTATGGCTACGGATTATAACCGTAGCTATATCCAATCCCAGTGCATACTTCATTACCATTCTGCTTGAACATCTACGGTTGAAACCCTTTTAAGGGCCACACAAGTTTTGGATCATTATGAAATTTGTTTTTCCTCTTCGTCTTGGTATTTGTGACCTTATGAATAGATTGGATGGAAAATAAATGTTATGGTAGGCCCTACAAAAGTTTCAACCATGAAAACCAATTTTCCGCTGCTCTGTGTGGTGTGGCCCAGTTGATCTTTAGATATGATTTTTTTTTTTTTTTTTTTGATAATGCTCCGAAATGATCTCGAAATATGGATGAACGTTGTGGATATAATAAATACATGGCTGTGGGGCCATGTAACTTTGATCTCTTTTGAGACTTTGATCTATTTTGAGCCGTTTTTACAACTCTCGGTTGGAAGAGCGTCAGCGCTCGTCTTCGCAGTGAAAATGAGGGGTAGTTTCGTCCTCAAAGTCGCTGTCCGCACGTGCTAGTCTACGTTGGTAACTTAAGTCTGTGTTCCTTCATAAAAACCTCTGGGTAAAAGGTTTTGTCTACAGTGGTCATTTTCTCAATCCGTTTCCGTTAGGTACAGTTAGTCCACGCTACACATCTTTCACGTGGTACACACTTGAAGGGCATTTGGAAGCGGAAATGTGGATTACGAGTAAGGACCGTCCACCACGTGATACACGCCTTTGATGGCTCATATTTCAAAAAAGCAAACCAATCCCAATATTGCCGCCATGGTGAATCCAGACCGTCCATCGCGTGGACGTTATCATGGACGGCCCACATGTCAATAAAACACACTAACCAGAAGATCAGATCCATCGTTGATTCATTTCTACACTCCCTTTTCTTTAATAAAAATAGAGCATCAAACACCTTCTATTTCAACCCTCAATCTTAAGGACAATGATCGGATGGCTAGAATCATCTGATCCAGCCTTCTGATCAGTGTCACTGAACATCGACAGTAAAACTAAATGATGGATGGTCCCGATTCACCATCACCCTGCCACGTGTACATAAAAGGTAGTTCGCATGGAATCGCAATGCAAGACTCCCTTGAGACATTTCCCTCCACGTTTTCATCATGCGGGGGAATGGCACCTCACATGGCCACCACGTGACTCCATGAGTATGCCAGCTTGCCATTCATTGAAGTGGACGGCAGACAGGACATAAAGATCGGTTGAAGAGAAAACTTCATGGAACAGGGAATAGCTCTGACACCTGATCCACCGAGGTGGGTGAGACCCTGACAGTGGGCCCACCTCGATGTATGGTTGTGTATCTACACCGTCCATCCTTTATGCCGGCCTTTTTAGGCCATGGAAAAAAACATTGTAGTAGATACCAATTTGAGGTGGACGGCACATTAAGTAGGAATTGAATTATTACCGTTTAATGGATTTTGAGTACATCGTTAATATCTAAATATTGCATATTTATATTTTCAATTATATTAATTATTTTGATATTTAAGTATTAATTTAATATAATTATATATATTTTCTTTATGTAATGGCATTTTGGACCTAAAAATTAATATATTCACGAAAGAGAGATTCAAAGCTCAAAAAGTTATCAAGCTTTAAGATTATGCGGAGTGAGATTTGGGAGTTATTAACGAAGATTTCACATGCCAAAATCCAAGGAAATCGAAAGACAAAGGACGAACAAAATATTGAAAAGTCACGCAGTTCAATAACATAATTAATAGACTGTTCGATTCCACCTGCAGTTGGTTCGGTCCGATCGAATATGCACAAAATAGTCTAACAAGAAATGGTGATTTTCATAGCTCATTGGCTCAATACTTCAGTGCAACTGAAGCCATGTTCGGTGCTACCGAAAGAGAGTTTGGTGCGACTTAAGGGAGAGAGACTTCAGATCTATTTTGGAGTAAATTTGGTCGCAACCGAGATACTAATTCAATGTGATCGAAATGATGTTCGATGCAACCGAAGAGTAATAAAAGTGTCTAAATTTAAAGTCAGTTTTAAGTCAGTGTAAATTTTACTATTTAAAGGAATGTTTTAAGCTTTTTTAGTTACGAATTAAGGCTTGGGAGAAATACCTAAAAGTGGCAGAGCTTCCACAAAGTCGTCCTTATTCTTCTTCCCCTAAAATCTATTTTGTATTTCTAGTTTTTTTTTTTTTTTTTTTTTTTTTTTTTTTTTTTTTTAAATTCTAAGATGTTAGCCATGTTAGGCTAATATGTTGGTTAAGGTTAATGGATGAAGCTTGTATTTCAATTACAGTATTTAATTTATTTAATTCAATAACAAATGAATGAATGATGATGGTAGATTGAAATATATTTGAATTTTACTTTAAAGTTTTTGTGTTTTTTCATCTTTGATCCATTGTCGACTCTGACCATATTGGATGCTTGGAAGTGCAATTACAATGCTTAAATAGAGAAGGATTCAATCTGTATATTTAATTGATCTAGTGTCGCCTCCAGATACATTGGAACTCTTGATTACCTACAATTGAGATATGAGTGTTTCATGAGAGAATTGTTTAATTGAATTCATATTCTTATTGGTATTCATGATCAGTTTAGTAGAATCATCTTCCGATTGGATAATAGGACTTCGATTCCAATTGAGTTATATATTGAATCAATGAATGAGATACCGTGATTTCTATAAGAAGATTCTTAGATCCTTAGTTTTTTATTTATTTGTTTTAAAATCATTTCTTTAAACGCTGGATTAAAAACCCAAACCAACCTTTTACCATTAGATTAGTTCTAGGTTGTGTTCCCCATTCCGTGAGGATTCGACATCGGTTTCACCGATTTATTACTACATCGTAACCCTATGTAATGCCCTGAACTTTTCAATACCCGAGTATTGAAAGTTCTCAAGCGTTACAAACTCTGGCCGTGAAAATTTGAGATATTACACCCTACACCTGGGGTTGTCAACCCTTAGGTTTGATTACTATAAGAGCTTTGGATTAAACTTTTATTTATGTTGTCCCTCCATCCAGGTCTGTGAGACCCTATCAACAGGTTGGATGACAAAGAAACATCACGGAGACCCTGCAAAGCTTTTAATGGTTGGCTTTCAATGACCAGTGTTTCTTGAATGACCAGTGTTTCATTTGGTGTGGTCCACCTAAGATTTACAACCATGCCCTAAAATAAGCTAGAAAATGGATGAACATTGTGAATATAGAACATGTTCATTGAGGTGGGCCCCACGGTCAAGGGAGTGGATTTTAACTTACCTAACTCAAACGGATTGTTGATATATAACTTAAATCAATCTAGAACAGGGCAATTCAATTAGATCGAAAATCAGTATATCCAATCTGAAAACTCTCAAAACTTGGCTTTTGTTCGCTGGACAGTTTTGAGTCTAAATCGATTCAATAGAAGATGGCCAAGATCCCATCGATGGATCGTTAATGGCACTAGATCTGATAAAAGCTCCCATTGGCCGACTTGCGCAGTTTTGCGGAATTATAGTTTTTGTTTCCTAATTCAATTTTAACTTTTTATAAGGACTTGTAATTAGGAATTATGGTATTGAAAATGGGTTTAGGCCTTTTGTGAACAAAGGGAGAGCAAAGCTAGGGTTTTATATGTTTTTTGGAGTTTCCTCGGATCGGTAAGTCCATCCACTCTTAAAACATTGTTTATCATATGGATTCATTGTCGATTTGTGCCATGGTTTTGTTTTTCCATATAAAATATTGTGTTCTCTGTGTACTTTCTTTATTTGGTCTCTTATTGTTTGATTCTAACTCAGGGTTACTTCTGCGCAACCCTTCAACAAGTGGTATTAGAAATACTGTTAGAGTTTTGAATTTTTAACATGAAAACATACCGTCTAAGGGATTTAATATTAAGTATAAAACAGAGAAGGAATAACTTTGAACTATGGAAGGTTAAGATGAGATGCCCCTTAGTTCAACAGGAATTGCAACAAGCTTTCACTGGCAAGGTGAAGTGTCATGCATTTATGATTGATGAAAAGTGGGATGAACTAGATGAGAAGGCTACAACCTCGATATAATTATGTCTAGTGGACAACGTTCTTTATAATGTCTTGGATCAAAAGACCATTGTAGGTATATGAATGAAATTGGACAGTTTGTACATGTAGAAATCACTTAGTAGTCGTTTGTATCTTAAGAAGCAATTTTATAATCTTAAGATAACAGATGGGTCAAACATTAATGAACATATAAGCACTTTCAGCGAATTGCAATATAAATTGATGAATGTGGAAGTTAAGATCGGAGAGGAAGATTAAGCCTTAATTCTTTTAAATTCTCTTCCACCATCGTTCGAGAATCTGGTAGACACACTAATCCACGGTAGGGATACCATTGATGTTGAAATTGTCATCTCAGCCCTTCATGACAAGTAGTTGAGAAAGAATGACAATTGCGAAGATACCTATACGGACGCATTGGTTGCTAGGGGAAGACATACTGAAAAAGAGAAGGGCGATTCTCGAATGCGATCCAAATCAAAAGGAAAGTGCGAGATGAAGTGTTGAAATTGTGGGATGACATGGCATATGAAGAAAGACTATAGGAACCCTAAGGCTCAAAAGGGAGACAAATCAAAGATTGTGCTGAAAGAGACCAACACACTGCAATCTAGCAAGGAGGTAGATTGTGGTGATGTCTTAACCACATCCAAATCTAGTTAGCTTAGTATCGAATGGATTTTGGATTTGGAGGCCTCATACCACATAACTTCTCATAGAGATTGGTTCACCACATTCAACGAGTACGACAGTGAACAAGTTTTTATGGGCAATGACATTACTTGTGTAGTTGTTGAAATCAATTCAATGCGCATTAGAATGTTTAATGGGGTGGAGCGTATTCTGACAGATGTTCGACACATTGTGGACTTCAAGAAGAATTTGATATCTCTTGAGGCACTTGGTTGTATGTTCACTCGTTATGACAATGTCCTTAAAGTTTCAAAATAGGCACATATTGTAATGAAAGTGCATCGGAGTAGTAATCTATATAAGTTGATCAGAAATACTACAATAGGTGGAGCAGCAACGTCTATAGCAGAGTTCACGTCATCATGATTGTGGAATATGCGCCTAGGTTACATGAGCTACCGTGGTATGGAGGTACTTTCTGATCATTGCTTGATTCTTATTTTAAAAGTATTGATTTTAGTATATGCGAGCATTGTAAATATGATAAATAGTCAAGACTAACTTTTAAGACTTGAAAGTATGTTTGTAAATGTGTGCTTGAGTATGTGCATTTAGATGGGGCTCGCCACCATTGTTTCCACTGGGTTTCATCGTATTTTATCTCATTTATCGATGACTACTCCAAGAAAGTATGTGTTTATTTCCTAAAAAATAAATCTGATATTTTTACCATATTTAAAGTGTGAAAGATGATACTTGAGAGGTAGCTAAGGCAAAAATTGAAGGTATTAAGGACTAATAACAAATGTAAATTTACTTCCAAGGAATTCAATTAGTTTTGCAAAGATGAGGGGATTGTGAGGCACAATATATTGAGTCACGCTCCAAAGCAGAATAAAGTGGCCCAAAGCATGTCGAGAAATATTAGATTAGGCAAAGAGTTATGGACGGAGGCTGTTAACACGGCTTGTTGCCCGGTAAATCGGTTCTCATCTATGTCGATAGAATGCATGATTCCTAAAGAAGTGTGGAGTGATCATGAGATAGACTACTCACAGTTGTGTGTATTTGCTTGTGACACTTACTATCATGTACTATTAATTGAGAGAAATAAGTTAGACTAAAAGGTTAAGAAGTATATTTTTATGAGCTATGGTGATGGTGTGAAAGGGTATATGTTGTATGATTGGGTCACACGAAATATCATAATTAACTAAGACGTCAGGTTTGATGAATATTCTTTGCTTCATAAGGACAAACACAAGGAACCAAAAAAAATCAATGATGATAGATGTTAAAATTGGAAAAGTTGAAATACAGGCTAAGCCTGAGCCACAGACAGAGGTATAAGAGTAGGTGGAGCAACCACCTCTTAGAAGAAATCCATCGAGAGATTATATATTTCTAGTCAGATACAAGGATGAATCGAATGTTGCATTCACCATCATTACGGATGAGGGGAATTTGTCTACCTTTCAGGAAACATTAAATGGTTCTAATGCTGAGAAATGGATAATGTCCACACATGACGAGATTGATTCTCTGCATAAGAATGAGACATGAGAGCTAGTGGAGCATCCAGTGGGGCGTAAAAAGATCGGCTATAAGTGGATTTATAAGAAGCAGGATAGATACAAGGTAAGATTGGTCGCAAAATGGTATGCACAGGAGGGTATCGACTTCAACGAGATTTTTGCGTCTGTGGTAAAGCAGATGTCTATCAGATTTATATTGGCATTAGTTGCCCAATACAACCTGGAATTGGAACAAATAGATGTGAAGACTACTTTCCTAGTGGGGAATTGGAAGAACAAATTTACATGAAGCAACTAAAAGGGTTCGAAGTAAAAGGAGCATAGAATTAAATTTATAGATTAAGGAGGTCGTTGTACGACCTGAAACGATCTCCTAAAAAGTAGTACAATAGGTTTGATACTTTAACGATGAGTTAGCGATTTACCAGAAGTGAATAGGATCATTGTGTCTATTATAAGACATTGAGTGATGAACAGTTCATTGTACTAATACTATACATAGATGACATGCTTATCGCTAGCCATAATATGTATGAGATTGATATGTTGAAGACTCGAATGTTAAGGATATTCAAAATGAAAGATCTGGGGGCTGCAAAGAAGATTTTCAACATCGATATTTATAAAAATAAAAATAGGAGCATGTTACGATTATCACAGGTAGAATACTTTGAGAAGGTATTAATTAAGTTCGGTATAGATAAGGCGAAACCAATTAGCACACCCGATGCTGCTCACTTTAGGCTTTCTTCATAACAATGTCCGATTACAGATGAAGAAATGCAAGTGATATCTCGTGTGCTCTATTCGAGCATTGTTAGCAGTTTGATGTATGTTATAGTGTATATGAGACTGGATATTTCACATGCAGTAGGTGTAGTGAGCAGATATATGGCTAACCCTAACAAGCAACACTAGGAAGCAGTGAAATGGTTACTTCAGTATATTCGAGGTACATTGGACTACGTCTTAAAGTTTAAAAAATTTGAGGACAAATTAGTGGGTTGTGGATATCGATTACACTGGTAATGTAGATAACAGGAGATCGAATTTCGGCTACACGTTTGTACTAGCGGGTGGAGTAATCAGTTGGATGTCGGAGCTTTAGTATCTGGTGGCTCTTTATACAATCGAAGTAGAGTATATCCACAACTAAAGTAAAGTATATGATGGTGACAAAAGCATTCAGAGAAGGTGTTTGGTCGAGAGATATGATAAATCATCTTGGGCTTCACCAGAAGGTCATCCTGGTTAGTTGTGACAGCCAAAAATGCGATTAATTTGGCGAAGAACTTAGTTTACCATTCTCGTATTAAACATGTTAATGTTCATCATCATTTTATCAGATAGGTACTTGAAGTAAGCGTAGTGACTCTTGAGAAAATCCACATAAGCGTGAATTCGGCGGGCATGCTTACGACCTACAGAAAAGTTCAAATTCTGTGCGACTTCTTTGGGCTTGGCGAAGGCTTGACGAAGAAAGATTGTGCACGAGAAGCGATGACAGTGGTAGAGTTATAATGGAGGCAATTAGTGATTAAGCTTGAAGCTGTAGTTCATGATGATTGAAGACATGGTGGAGATTATTGACATATGTCTTCATTCAATCTAGAATAGAGTAGTTCGATCAAATCGAAGACTGGTTGGTCCAATCTAACAACTCCTGAATTTTGGCTTTTTTTTGCGGGACAATTTTGGATCCAAATCGATTGGATTGGAGATGGCTTCGATCCCATCAACGGATCGTCAATGGCACTCGATCTGATCGAACCTCCCATGGACCGACTTACACAGTTTTGTGGAATTGCAATTTTGGTCTCTTAATTCAGTTTTAACTCTTTATAAGGGCTTGTAATTGACAATTAGGGTATTGAAAATATGTTTAGGGCTTTTGTGAGCAAATGGAGAGTAAAGTCAGGGTTTTATGTGTTTTTCGAAGTTTTCTCGAATCGGTAAGTTCGTCCATCTCTTGTAACATTGTTTATCATATAGATTCGCTGTCGCTTTGTGTTATTGTTTTTCATATTAAACCTTGTGTTCTCTGTGTGCTTGGTTTATTTGATTTCTTATTGTTTGATTCTAACTTAGGGTTGTTTCCGCATGTCTCTCTAACACGAAATGTTTCTTACTCGTCTGGTGTCCAAGCAGGGCTTATGTGGGCCCACCATGATGTCTGGGTTTTATTTATATCATCCATTTAAAATCATTTTAAGGCATGAGCTAAAAAAAATGAGACAGATTCAAGGCTTAAGCAAACCACATAGTGAGGATTGAACGTTGACATTAAAAACTTCTTGCAAGTTGTCCAAGTTTTGATCAAGCTTATATTTGTGTTCAACCATGTCTACATAACCTTATGAACGAGTTATATTTCTTGAGACCTGCATGAGTTTTAATCAAGTTGACATTTATGTTCATCTAAGTATATGTAACCTTATGAAGAAGTTATATGGCAAATAAACATTATCGTGGGCCTAGGATGGTTTCAACTCTGGGCATCATTATCACTGACGCTTCTGTCGTGTAGTCCACTTGAGCCTTAGATATACCTTAGTTTTGGGCTCATGCCTTGGATCTACCTTAGTTTTGGGCTCATACCCTGAAATGATATGGAAAAATGGATGGATGCCGTCAATTAAACTATAACTTGATCCTTGGATCTACCTTAGTTTTGAGCTCATACCCTGAAATGATATGGAAAAATGGATGCCGTCAATTAAACTATACATATATATATATATATATATAGAGAGAGAGAGAGAGAGAGAGAGAGAGAGTAATGGTCTCCTGCGCATAGGGGTGTACACGAACCGAGCTAGCTCGGTTAGCTCACTTGACTCGACTCGAAAAAGCTCGATTCGACTCAGTTCGAAGCTGAGTTTGAGCTGATTTTTTGAGCTCGAAAATGAGTTCGAGCCGAGTTCAAGCAGGCCCTAGCTTGACTCAACTCAAATCGAATTCAGCTCGAATCCAGCTCGAATTGAACCAGTTTGGTGACTCAGTTACTTTGCCATTGATGTTGCTCAACAACTATTTAATAATATGACTCAACCAAATGTGGCTGGTGGCAAGGAAGGTTTGGTTAATGGCAAGGAAGGTTTGGCCAGTGGCAAGCAAGGGATGTACATTAAACAAATACCTTTTTTTCTCTTTATTATTATTATTATTATTATTATATGTTACTTAGAAGGTGTTTGATAAAACACCTGTAAAACCATTGCCTCTATTTTACAAACAGTGAGATTATGAAGTTGCAGTTTAGGTGTTTGTAGAAATGCCTTAATGATGAACTCGGTTGGATCTTGGCTCGAACTCGACCCAATCTTGCCTGAATTGTTGACCGAACCGAGCCGATCTGGCTAGTCAGGCTCGAGGACTAAGCCGAGCCGAGTTCGAGCTGAAATTAGCTAGTGTTCGAGCTGAGTCAAGTTGAGGCCAACTCGACTTAGTTCGTCTCGATGTACACCCGTACCTGCGCACCATACTACAGGAGACCTTTGTAAGCACCATGCTTCTGTACTTAGAGTGGGTGGGCTGTCGTGGTTGCTATGACAATGTGTTAGTAAAATCCACTCCGACCATTAGGTTCTTGATGGTAATTTAACTATAAGGATAAAAAAAATAGATAACTTTATGGTCTACGTAGGCCACACCAAGAGAGATAGCGGAAGAAGGGACGCCTATTGTTTAATTTTTACATGTCTCACTGTGATGTTAATGTGTGAAATCTACTCTAACTATTAGCTGCCTCTTAACAATACATTCATAGCACAAAACTTTACATCCGTAAGTGATTTATGTGGGTCATACCAAGTGAAATTGTTTGGACGGTGGGCGTTCCCTTCACTGTTTCTGCTTATATGGCCTAGTCGAATTATTAATGTGGGTGATTTTTAAGCCCCAGTAGTAAATTCTTATCACATACCTTATGATCAGAGTGGATTTCACATACACATCAAGTTGGGCCCCACCTCATTCCACGCTATGGCAAGACTGGGAATGACTTTGATGGGATCCCCCGATCCACCCAGGTAGGTGGGATCCTAGATGGTGGGGCCCACTGTGATGTATTTTTTTAATATTCATGTCATTCATTTGTTTCGAAAACTCATTTTAGGGTATGATCCAAAAAATGTAGGTCCAAACTCGGTGGGCCATATCAAGGAAAATAATTTGGAGGGTAAGTTTTGATCGGTACACCATTTCCCATTTGCACTCCACCTGAATTACAGTTGGGGCTGATGTGGTGTGGTTCACTACAACTTTAGATATACTTCGATTTTGGTTGCATGCCCAAAAATGATCTGGCAAGACGGATGGATAGTGTGGATAAAACATACACATCATAGTGGCCCCATGGAGTCTTCACAACATGGTAAAGGGTGGTGCGCACCTCACTATACAATCTGCAAACCAAGCCTAACATGTGTGCATTTATTTTGACCGTACATTACTGTGGAGCCCACCTAAATTGCGGATAGGGCTGATTTTTAGGCCCCAAGTTAAACATAGGATTCTTCATCAGTTGGACGAAGTGGATTACACATATACATCATGGTGTGGGCTACCTGCTCCGGTCAACAAACCAGACGGTAAATTGCTTATTTATGGACTAGTGCGCAAGAGACAGTAGGTGTGTGTGTGTGTGTCTATATATATATATATATATATATATATATATATATATATATATAGGAAAACGCTCACCTGCGAACCAGTTCGTACGTAGCACGTACGAACTTTTTTTGATGACCCATCATACGTGATGAATCTCGCAAATCTGAACGGTTCACATGAAGCGAACCTCATGAAACCCTATAGTAGGAATTTTAACTTTGATCCGAAACTTTGGTGGACCGTGAAAAATGTAAACAGCTTCTTTCCTTGATTTTAATTTCTCTTTGCTATGGACGGTATGGATAAAAGTTTTAGATAAAAGTAAAACTTGGTCCTAGGGGTTTCACTAGGTGCTTTGCTTCACATGAACGGTTCAGATTTTGGATCAACATCATGTATGATTGGTTCTCAAAAAAGTTCGTACGTAAATACGTACGAACTGGTTCGCAGGTGAGCGCTTCTCTATATATATATATATATATGGGAAAAGGTACTATGTGCTCGAGCGTAAAGCGGTCGTCCGTGAGGTCGAGCTGTGTGGGCCCCACCGTGATGCCGTTCGAAGATCCACACCGTCCACCAGATGCGCGAGTCCAGGGTGGGCCCACACTGCCCAAAATCAGCCGTCCATGTAACTCAGGTGGGCCATACCATCAGAAAACATAAGTATACACGTAAAAACATGTAAATGCACTTGGTAGGCCCCACCTGAGTTGTGGATACCACCTGAAACTTGGTCTAAAATTACATTCAAGTGGGACACACATGATGGACGGTGTTGATCATCATAAAACGTCTCGAAAGGTCCCCAAAAATGGTTTTGAATGTTTCAATGGTGCACGGCCCCTCTCAACTTATGTACGTGGTGTGGCCCACAAAAGTCATGGATTGGCTTGATTTTCAGCTGTGTGGGCCTCCTCTGGAATGGTGCATCTGGTGGACGGTGTGGATTTTCGAATGGCATCACGGTGGGGCCCACACCAGCTCGACCTCACGGACGACTGCTTTACGCTCGAGCGCATAGTACCTTTTCCCTATATATATATATATATATATATATATATATATATATATATATATATATATATATATAAGGCCTCTGCTGGACAAGATGCAACTGGCTTTTAGGCCTGACATGGCATGATTTGATTGAGTCAACTCGTGTGATCTTTATCAAGTAAAGATAACACTCAATGAGACTTTACGTAATGCGATTTGATTGGGCCAGTCCTATCTAATGCATGTTGAATAACTATTTTCAAACGGAAAATGGATTTGAGGAGTCCAATATAATGAGGCTCTGACATGATGAGTTTTGACTGGGCCAGCCCTACTTAACATTGGTTGATGAACAACTTTAAAACTTGCTTTGTATGGCCATCTCCAAGAGCAACACCTGGCTCAATTGTAGCTCACAATGTTAGGGCCTTATCATGTTCAGTGTGGCCTTTGCCTCACCTAACCTCCTCCCCTTTCAAACATGCTCTGCAGGGGATGGAATTAGGTGAGATCGACTCTTCACTCATTCAAAGAAGGAGATTTGATTGAGTCACATTGATTAGCGATGAAGCAAACAGAGCCACGCAGGTACTTGATTGACTCACGAATTCCACTCCCACCTTACATGGCCCATCTTCGACACCAGTGCATGACTTAATTAAAAATTACAACATAAGGGCCTTATCATGTTGAGTAAAGATAAGCTACTTATTCCACAAGTAACTGATCTTAGTTTTTACTAATTAAAAAGATAAGCATATTTGACAAACAACATATTTAGTAGCTTCTTCTCTCTTTCGTTTATCCTTATGTCTCCCTTAAGTAACCTAAGAAAAGTAGAAAAGCTATTTAAAAAAAAAAAAAACTAAAGTAATCATAGACTAAACTTATCTTAAATAAGTCACTAATGTAACTTATTTAATGATATCTAAGCAGGCCCCTAGTTTCAACCAGTCGTGATGTCATTCCATTGGCTTGTTTGACATGGTTGCATACCTGCCCTACCATGCAACATTTTAAAAGGTGGCGTCTAATAGGGTTAATGTCAGGCTAATAAACGTTCATGGGCTACTTTCTTCGGGTCAATGAAATGACACTCCATTGAGGCAAAATGAAATTAATCCTAGTGAAATTAGGCATCACTAGAGTTAATTGAATCTACTTCCCTTGGGTCCGTACTCTTACCCGGGTGGTAGACTATAAGGACTTTCAACTCCCGGTCAAGGGTTCGAGGACCCATATGTGGTGAAATTCCACCATGAGTGTGTGGGGGTGTGTGCGCGTGTAAAAATAAATAAATAAATAAATAAAATCTACTTCCCTTTTACACGGTCCTGCTACCTTAGATTGGGTGGTGAACTCAAGATCATGCAGCTCAGTGGTTAGATTGGGTGGTGAACTCAAGATCATGCAGCTCAGTGGTACTGTAAAGAATATTGAGCCCATCATAATGTATTTGTTTTATCTACGTGGTCCATTTTTTTTGTCAGCTTATTGTATCACATGAACCTAAAATCGAACTATATCTAAAGATCAAGTGGAGCACACAACATGAAAAAATAAGGATTAAACGCCAACAGTTGAAATTTTCTTATGTGCAATAGTTATTTGCTTATTTATCATCCAACGACCTCTCTCTTACCAGTCTCCTCTGTTTTGTCGGTTGGAGAATTAATGGTAGATGTGAATGGTAGATCGGAATATATGTATCTATTGGAAATTATTTATATTTCAATCCCAACCGTTCATCTATTGGGAATAATTTTTTATGACACCATGTATAAAAAACAATACCAAAAATTATAATCTTAGCCACCCAAAATGGAAGCATATCCAAAGATCAAGTGGACCGCACAACACGAAGCAACGGTGAGGATTGAAATCGTACGGTTGAAAACTTCTTAGATGTCAACGTGGCCTCCCCTACCGGTCTCGTCAGTTTTGTCAGTTGAGACTTGCTGGTGGGTGCGAATGGTAGATCTGATTATATGTACAAGTGGCATTGGTATATTTCAATAAGAACTGTTCATTTATTGAGAATCATTTATATTTTAATCAGAACCGTTCATCTATTGAGAATCATTTTGGATGACACAAAAGTATAAAAAAACAATACCAACAATAATAATTTTAGCCTTATGATGAGAATACCGTTAAAAATTATTTATTCTCTGCCGTCAATTTTGAGAGAAGTTTTTGGCTAGATGGGATGATCTAACGAGTGTTATTTCATAAATTTTTATATTCATAGAGATATTAACTAGATGGACGGTCTGATTTATACATCTTATCTAGTGTGCATACGGTTCTACTGTACTCACCGTACTCACCGTTCTTCCTGATGAAGAGAATGCCATACCGTACTTATCTGGTGACGCCGAGAGAATGCTTTTCCCGAGGCCGAGCCAGTTGGCACTCAACGACATGGGAAGTGGATTATCTACTGACGGCTTCAGTAGATATCTAGGGAAACGGATGGGCTACTCCCCCGGACACCAGCCAATGACCGGTGGTCGGTGCTCTGTGGGTCCTACCATGATGTATATGTTTCATCCATGCCGTCCATCTATTTTTACAGATCATTTTACAGTTAAGACCAAAAATGAGGTATATCCCAATTTTAAGTGGACCACATTACATGAAACAGTGTTGAATGAGTGTCGACCATTAAAAAACACTTAGAGGCCATAAAAGTTCTGGATCAAGATAATTTTTGTTTTTCCCTTCATCTGGACCTAATCACCATATTGGATGTGAAAAAAAGGTACAGTGGGCTTTAGGAGGATTTTAATGGTGGATATCCAATCACTATTGTTTTCATGTGGTGTGGTCCACCTGAGATTTATATACCTCTCATTTTTTTATCAAGCTATAAAATGATCTGTAAAAATGTATGAACGAAATGGATGAGACACATACATCATGGTGGGGCCACAGAGCACCGACCACCAGCCACCGGGCTGGTGTCAGTGGGAATGGCCAATCCATTTCCGATATCTAGCTATTATAGTGACGTCACCAAGTGCTGTGGACCCACCATGGTGGATGTTTTGTATCCATTTGGCTAGATCGTTTTAGAGGATAAGCCAAAAAATGAAACAGATTCAAATCTCACTTGGACTCGTTACAGAAAGAGTGGGACAGTGTTGTCCACCGTTGAAACCTTCCTGGGTCTACGATGATGTTTATTTGAGATCCAACAAGTTCATAAGTTCACGTAGGTAAGGATCAATGAATAAAACAAACATTAGATTGGTCGAAGACTTTTGTGGCTCCCAAGAAAATTTTAATGGTATACATTCAATTGTCACTAAATTTTAAAGGTAAGCCTTCAATCCTCACTATTTTATGCGTTGGGTCCACTCGAGCTCTGTATCTACCTTATTCTTTGGATAATGCTTTAAAACCATTTTTCCAAATTAGTTCACTAATAATAATTATTTTTTCGGTTAATGTGCACATAGAGTGGCTGATGAATAGATAATTCTAATTCGGTGCTACTCTTCTTTTCGTGCTCTTCACTGATTCTCTCTTGTATAAGCCATTTTCTCCTAGTTTTTTATTCGTTTCAATCTATTATGGTTGTATCTTCTTCTTTTTTTTGTTGGTTGTATCTTCTTCTTTTTTTGTTTCAGATTTTCATGTGGAATCATTTATCAAAAACTTAAATGTCCTATCATTGGGAGTGATAAATGATCTGCTATTCAACACTCCGATCGAACCTGACACTATATTGTTGACGCTTGGTTGAGCCTTTCAACCTGTAGTTACCTACAAACAGCTTCGTGAAATCGAACCCAGATTTCTACAGTGCCTCGATAAAGTTCTGCTTGTCTAATCTGACAATCTCTCAGACCCTTCTAATACATTTAAGTCTCCGTGAGTATGGCTGAAACCAATGAATGGTTGAACCGAATGGTTCGATCATGTTAAAGCACAACATGGTGACACCGGAGGCAAGCAGGAATCTATGAATGCATCAATTCCTCCCTGCATCAATATCCAGCCAATTCCTTCATGCTTGCTACAACATCAGCCTTTTGGAGTCGGTCGAATAATACATTCCAATTTAGATGCGACCCTATGGGTCCAATGATCATGGATGTATGTGCATTCACTCACCTTCTGCCTTTTGGGGAGCCTGTTTATGAAAGATTTGCTCTAAAAAATCTACATCCATTTACCCTACAAGACAAGACTAGCAAGGCATATTACACATTCATGGATCTATAATGCAAATGTCGAGATAAGGTTGATGTACAAGAACACACAACTCTCCTTTCGAAAAAAAAAAAAAAAAAAACAAATAAAGAAAGTACTGAGAAATTGACTGCTTCTCAGTCAGCCATGTCTTCTAACCAAAGGAAGACACGACTAAAGAAAACGACCTTGGCTGCATCAACTATCCTACCTCCAACACCAATAAAGATGGTCAAACCTTCTTTCTCATTAATAAAAATGATTGAGCTCGTCTCAACATGAATTGAAGCGTTAGAATAGCACAGTAGCAGGTCTAACTAAGATGGTTCCATATATCACTTCAATCCCAGCGTCGACAACTCCTTCAACCATTTTAAAGATTTCTGAACTTGGACCTCTCATATCTCTCTATCCTGCTCCTCCTACAATGCCTAGTCAATTTGTTCCACGTATTTCCTCTTCGGCCAAAGCTATTGCAGACTTTGAAAAATATTACAAAATCAAATTTTGGCGGGGCAATCCACCTTAAAAATATTCTTGAGAGATAAAAGAGGTGTATAAGAGACATAAATATGCTCACTTCAATAAGACATTTAAAAAATTGAAGAGTGAAAAAAAAGATTAAATGATCTTAATCTTTCTTTTGATCAATATCTTAATGCATATTGTCCTAATCCTCCTCATTTTTCTCGTTTTAATGGAGCTTTGGCTTTTGTCATTGATCTTGCCAAAATTTCATCGGCAATCGGCCGATTTACTATTGTTGTTGTTCGGTCAGATTTAGGTGGATGTTATTCTAATCTTTTGCTCTTTTTCTTTGTAACTAGGGAACTCTCACCCTCTGAGAAATTAATCTCTGTATCAACTCCTCAAGCCAAGGCATCTATTTCTAACACTCCAGTTGACACTTCTTAGTCTCCTACAAAAAGACTTGGAGTTTTTGACTCACAAAGGACTACGAGTGATGTTCATAGTGAAATTGTGTAAGGCGGTGGGTCACACGATATATGTGTGGAAGCTTGACGGAGCTATAGAATGAAAGTTGTCCTAGAGGGGAAGTCACTAAGACTAAAAAAAAATTATACTAATTAAATTCAATTTCCAAACTTTAACTAATATTTCATTTAAGCTAAGTAAAGCAATTTAACACTAAGGCTTCCAAGCCATTAGTGGGTTAAATCACATAGACTACAATAAATATGCTAATGAGGCAAGTAGTCTATAAACAAGATAGTGTACACGTGTGTGGGGGATGTGCTACCTAGAGGTGGGCAGGACCCGACTCGACTCGGCGGATCCAACTTGACTCGAACCGAATGTCAACGTCGGGTCCGAATTGAGAAGACCCACTCATATCTGAATCCCGACCAGATTGAGTTCGGATTACATAGTAACCCGTACCGACTTGATCTGGTCCGATCCGATCCGAAACCCAACTCGATCCGTAATCGGCTACCTATAAAACTAAAATCATAACTTTCCCTTTCACCTCACCTCTGCCCTAACCCTACCCCTAAGTCTTCTTCCTTGTCTTCTGCATTTGCTTGTGTTTATCTTCTTTTCCTTTCATCGAAGGAAGATTTCATAATCATACAAAACACAAGCATAATTACCCACATTCGCAAATCACAATTCCACCCAGACTTTCACCAGAGTCTTCTTTGAATCCTGGTCTCATGCCAAACAAATCGTCTGCACAGAGCCTTCCACCGGAGCCAGCCTCTAACAACAATACTGCTAAATCTTCTTCTATTTTCAATGTACGTAAGTTCGGAACGATCGACGATGCTGTGACTGATGATACACTGGCATTCAAAGCTGCTTGGGAAGCATCTTGTGAGGTCGAATCAAGCATTCTTCTTGCTCCTAAAGGCTACGCTTTCATGATTCAATTGATGATTTTCACAGGCCCATGTCAAAATAATTTATCATTTCGGGTACTTGCATTTGCTTCAATCACAGTTCAGTTTGATTTAGGACTAACAATATTTTTTAAAATGAAAACTTATTATGTTTTTTTAGGATTGTTTTTGTTTAAATTCTGAGAAGGTGGATGGCATTATCTTGCCACCAGATGGCTCGGATTGCCCGCCACAGAATAACAGCAAGTGCCAATAGCTTGTGTTGAGACTCAAATATTGCATATTTCCCCCATTTATATCTTAGTTTTATGAACATGAACCAGCTTAATATTCTATTTTACTCATGTATGTGTTGCAGGGTGAATTTAAGAGCTTGGATTGAAAAAAGGGTGCTAAAAGCATGGATTTGATGCTTAAGAATCACCAAGGCAATGGATGGATCTTAGGAGACCAAGATTGAAGAATTTACATGCCAAAGATCCAAGAAAACCAAGTGAGGAATAAAGAAAATCGAAGATTTGAAGTGAAGAATCCCGAAATCATCCTGAAAAAGCGTATTCTGAAACTTTGAAGTCTATTTTGAGAAACCGTGCAGCGTAAAATCTATTTTAAACAAACTGCACAACGTAAAGTCTATTTTAAAAAACTGCGTATATTTGAGAAGGTTTTTAGAGTTTTTCAACTTTGTACGAAAGTTGGAGTTCCCCATTTATAAATAGGGCTTCCCAAGGCATTCTTAAGCATCATTTAAAGCATCCAGGAGCAAGATTTAGGGTTTTTAGAGGGTTTTCAATTTTATTTAAGTTTTATAAATTATTATTATTTTTCTTTTATATCTTTTTTATTTGCATTTATTTCTTTCTTATTGCTTTCTTTCTCTATTCTAATTATGTTTTTCTAAGTTACTTCTAGCTCAAGCTAGAAGGGAAGCACATTGGTTTAATATTTTCATAGTTATGATGATTGATTGTTTTAATGATGAAAAGAATGGTATATGCATGTTATCTATTGTTTAGGTTTAGATTTTTTATCCTCATGTAAGATTCATATGTTTCCATCATATGAGATCCACATTGATAGATAGGCTTACCTTAGATCAATTAGATTTTCTAGATAGGAGAGGTTCTCAACCTACTACATTTCTTTGATTCATTATCTCATTGATATTAATTCTTAAAATCACTGGAGCTTGAGAATATATATCAATGGTGCAAATCCATGATTTTCTAATCTTTTCTATCATTTGTTAAAATATTTAAATTGTTTTATTTTCCAATTAAGCTGACCATAGTGCTCAAATCCTAGTTGTGTTATCCAAGTCATCATGATTATGGAATATTAACCTATGTGTGGAACTTTGAAGCTTGGGTGTTATTTTAATTCAGTTGAATACATCCATTCAAAACTCCTGAAATCAAATCATCAGTTTAGTTTTTTTTTTTTTTTTAATTACTTAGTTTGTTTTGCATTTGATTTTGTCATTCTCACAATTCATCTCCCTGTGGGATCGACCTTGTATTCATGGGATATTACTTACAAACCTCTGCACTTTGAGGCAAGCAATCAGCTAGTATTTTACAAAATGGATGGAATGAGACTACAAGGAGGCAGAGTCATCGATAGACCCAACTTGAAAATCTGGCCCAAGGTTTCTAACCCTAACCCCACCTAAATTCATTTTTGTTCAACCCACTATAACAACCCAACATAAGCTAAGTATTTTTTTAATTATTCCTAATTGGACCCAACCCAACATTAAAATGAGTCAATGACCCATTTACCTGATCTGAATCATAGCTAACTCGATCCGACTTGGTTTCTCTAACTGAGTTGAACTCTATTTGGACAGCCTAGTCAAGATTCGATTCGGATCAAGTCAGGTTTGTTGGACTTGGTCCCGAGTCGGATCAAGTTTGGGTCAGGGAGTTGGCAAAATTGGATGGAGTCGAGTTGGACCTAACTCGGTCTGACTCGACTCAATGCCCACCTTTAGTACTACCTATCAACTCCTAACATTCGTCTAATCATGTATACATATAATTCATCAATCAGTCACATAGGCATAATTAAATAAGTGCTCAAAGACAATCTCAAATACAAGCATATATTGTGGTTTAGTTTACCTACTAGTCTTTCGAAAGACACACTCAACCCATGTGTACCAAAACTCACTATTGGAGGTTTAAAATTAGATTCACCTCTAATCTTTACAATCCTACAAATACCGATTCCATAGGAGACTTATGCGATTTTCTATAAGATCGGCACAATTCTCAATCCTAGTCTAAGAACTTACGTTTACTCCCCCCGGAGGCTCTCTCGAAAAGTAACATATGCACAGCCATATCTTGTGGCCTGCATAAGGAATTGATTTAGCTCCTGCACAAGAACCTAATCAAGTTTAGCAATATATCAAACTCTCATACTCAATCCTAAACAAGGAATGAGTGTATATGAACTCACTCAATGACACTTATCAAATTAAACCTCATTGATGCGTCATCTTGGGTTGCTTTATCGATGCTTTCCTAAGCTTCAATCAGCCCCCATTTGCTCCCCTGATCATGACGCTGATGTTTTGTCAAGGCTTTAGCTCAAAGATCAAACACCTTATATCTTTGAATTCTACCTACATATCTTAGAATTATATAGAATGTTATTTTCTGAAAGAGGTTTGAAATTTAGGTTTTAAATATTAGTTTTTTGCATGTTTTGCTCAAGACTAGCAAAATGCTAGTTGGGAGTGTGTAACGTGTTAGTGTGAAATATTTTTTTTTTCTTTTTGTGCTTTGGTTTTATATGTATAGATGTGCTTAATTGATTTAATTATGTATGTTTTTCTATACGAAGTGATTTGAAGAGTTAAAATGAAAAGAAAAATTAAAAAGAAGATTTAATTTTCAAAGAATGACCATGTGAAAATTAGAAGAATTGGAAGTTATTAATGAAGAATTCAAGTGACAATTATCCAAGAAAACCATGTGAAAAAGAGAGAAAAAACTGAAAAACCAAACGTCATCAACATAAATAATAGACTGCTCAATCTGACTAAAAGTGCACAGAACAGTCCAATAAGAAATTTTAATTTTTACACTTAATTTGAATCAACACTTAGGTTTGATCAAAGCCATGTTCAATACGATCGAAAGAAAGTTCGGTGCGAATTAAGGGACATAGAGACTTTAGACGCATTTAGGAGAAATTCAACTGCAACCGAAAGAGCGTTCAGTGCGACCGAATGTATATTCAACTACAGCTGAAGGCTATTGTCGGTGTAACCGAAGCGTAATAAAAGTACATAAAATTTAAGTCAGTTTCAAGTAAATATGAGTTTCTGTAACGCCCCGAGTTTTCAGAACCTGAGTATATGACTCGTTCTCTAAAATTTCGAGTGTTAACCTTTAAAGATAGTCGAATTGAGATATATTTTTTTTCTTTTTCTTTCAGAGTAGCAGTTTAGTGGAAGACGAACAAATCAAACATAAAGAAAAATTTGCACTTATATTCAGAATATACGAGCGGCTGCCCATAATGACTTATATAAACCAATGTCTCTATATTAACCAATACAAGAATTACACAATTTACACATGAGAAATGATAAAATGTATATAAACTTGAGCCGCAAGATCACATTACTTCTCTTGACAGATATAGTTATGCATCCCTGATAATCGTAGCCTACTTTTTATCAATCTAAACATAAATATCTTTTGAGCCACCTATACTACTTGTACGGTTATATATTCAATGAATGAGTGACCAGCTTTGTGTGAATTCCCCTCAAGATTACACACCACTGCATTAGTCAAGCATAGTTTTAAACAAAAAGGCATTTAAAACAATACACGATACAGTCTTATTAAACACATGGATGCGTGAGTGCACATTAACTGGGGATGCTCATTCAGTTGGCTTTTGGGCAAAACCCATACATGTGGCCAGTCACCAGCAAAAGTACATCATACATGCGTAGTGTTAAACTCACCAAAAGTAGGTCGATAGTTGGTAGTCTGGGAGCTAACGAAACGATCCCACAACTAAATCCTATAGGCACGTGCTACAACATCCAGAATTAGCCACCCGTCATCACTCATATGCTATAAATGTATGATTAGTCAAACCATTATTATTCCAATTACAACAAGTCAATTTAAGTAAACTTAAAGGTCACTATGGGGGGCTCATCACCCAATGTAGGCCGACAGCTCGGCTATAGTGTCCCATGACCACCATCATCAGCTCATGAGATTTTTCGCTTTAAGATGTTTAATGGATGCCCATCGACAAATGGCCAATCAAATTTAATACATGGGAATTACCATCGCATGGTTATATAAGAATGAACCATCAAAGCCACGTAGGGAAAATATCAAATCATGGGACAATTACTTAAATCGAAGCGGTAAAAGCTTACACAAAGTAAATTCCAAATTGAAATGGTAAAGAGGTTATGTAGGGCAGTGTTAAATCAGAGCGATAAAGAAGTCATTTCCAAGGCCATGTAGGCAAGACAACCTTGGGATGGTAAACCCACATTGGTATTTCACATCCCATATAACTTCCAAGTTTAGGGTCCATCTCTAAATACGTTTTGCCTTGTTACATCCTAAGTGTGGGTTCGCATACATAAGTGGGGTTGTCCACCAATAAGTGTAGTGAGTTGAGATTCATAAGCGAATTACAACAATCCATATAAAAGCGTATAGATACAACATGCCAGATATTATTGTAATAGATCATGATTTAAGTATACGAACTATCAATTGGAATTAAATGAAGCTAACATGTGAGTAACCATTGCATACAACCATAGTTCACAACTATCAATTGTAATTCATTATAAGCCATGCTTTAAGAGTTTGATAACTAATGTAAAAGATCATACGTCATAAAATGATATTTACAATTCCAATAAAAATTATTCCTTAAGCTAATTTGGAAATGGAAAGGTTAAGGGAAAGAAGTCATCACCTTACATTTTGAATCGCCTACAACATTGATAGGAAGTGTGTGTACCCTTGGAGTCTTCTCGAGATAAACTTGACTCAACTCACCTTCAGCTCGAACAAAATGAAAGTGCAATATTAGGCTACATCTTAATTAAGGTTAGGAAATCAATCAACCAATTAAAATTCTGATTTAAACTCTACTGCGAGGTGGGAGGAAAAGACGTACCTAGTTAGCTCAAGTTGAATCAACTTAATTCGGCACCCAAGTTGACTCGGCTCCACTTAACCTCTCACTTTACTCTCGCTCACTCTCTTCCTTACACCCCGTAGGGTCCATGGACTCACCCAACCAATGGGCCAGCAGTCGGACTCGATCCCAAACCGAGTTGACTCAGTTGCCACGTTTATTCTCTCTTCCTTCTCCCTTTCCTTCTTTCTCCTCTTCCTTCTCTTCTTTCTCTCACTCTCTTCTTCACTCAAACCCCATACACCAGCAGGGTTGCTGGACCAAACCAGGCCCAACTCGCATGCCAGACTTGACAGTGAGTCGGGTTGACTCGAAGGGTGCAAACACCCGATTCTCAACTCTTCTCAAACACTCTCTTCTTCTTTCATCTACTTCTTCTTCATCTTTTCTTCTAGCTGGAAACGTCCAGCAATGAACATCAAGCCCGACCTGACTCAAGCTCGGTCGAGCTGAGTCGACATGGTAATTGCGCCATCGCTGCCTCCACTCCTTTGTCGCTCTCATCCTCTTTTCTTTCTTCATTCCCTTCATTGTCGATGAGTCCAGCCAGCTTGGACCCTATTTCGACTGGACTCAAGCGACTCCAAACGAGTCAGTGACTTGACGTGAGTCCGCAAGCCAACACTACAGCAACTCCACGAAGGGAGGCAACATCCCTTGTTCCTCTCTTCTTCTTCTCCTTCTTCTTTTTCTTCTTCTTTCCTTCTTGCTTCTCCTCCCTCTCTTTTCGAGTTTCTAGCCTGCGAGACTCAGCCCATTTTGGGTAGACTGGCTGACTTGGTGCAATGCGGCACCCAGTCGCGCACGACACTGGCCCTCTCTTCTCGCCTGCTCTCTCTCCCTCTATCTCTCCTAGAATTTCGGTCGCGATCCCAAGGAAAATGCGACCTATTTATAGGCCTAGGGTTAGCTCCTATCACCGCCTGATAGCCGTTGTTTTGGGTCGTAACGTTTTAAATAGAATGGCTGCATCCGCTGTTTCTACCTGCATGGTGTTGATCCAACGTGTGGGATGGATTTTCCATCATCATGGCCCACCAGATGAGTGCTTTTGATCGAAAATAGGGTCCACTCCATCATGGTGGGTTTCACAGCTGGACGAAGAAGATGACATGGTTGTCCATGGTGATTCTCGATCGACGGCCTTATCTAATGATTTGGTACTTCTAAATGGACCAAATGGGTTCACTGATCACTATGGGGTCCACCAATCCCATCGGTAATCACCGTCTCCTCTTCGCTCACGAGATTTTCTGCCGCATTGTCTTCTCGCGAGATGGGAAACTCTTTCGGAAACCTTGCTGCCCTAACAGTTAATACCATCGCTGCCCTACATCCAACGCTCTAGATTGGTCTTTCAAACACAACCAAGAGTCTGGATCGCGCTAGCTTTGCACGACCCGAAGAGGAAAAACTCCCGGCATGCTTTTCGTCTGGCAGTCGGTTGTCCCTCTTTTTTCGGCACCCAGCGAAGGGCGAGGATGATCGCTGAAGGGACTGCTAAGATGGAGAAGGGAACGAGTACATGGATTACAATAGTTGGCAGCAAGCACATTTTCATAAATACGGTCACACGCAACCTTTGCTTGCGCTGTGATTTGTGATTCCGCACAGTGTTTTAACACGTGAAAAGGGTTGGGGTTCGGTCGAATTTTTCTCTCGATCATGATGAATGGTCCAGATCACCTAAATGGTTGATCCTAGTGGGCCACATTTCAAACGAATGACCCCCCTTTGTCACTGGCGAGAAAGAGAAAAAGGGAGAGGAATCCTCTTCAATTTTGGAAGTTGTCGGGTCAAACTCAGTTTAACCCATGTTCATGTTCGGTGTGTGTCAAGCGTACACGTGCTGGTGTACACACGCAATAGGTGTTGGGCCCACGGTGATGTTTTAGAGAAATCCACTTTATCCACCAGTCTCCCTGATTCTAGCTAGGTCCCCAAAATAATGATGAGGCAGATCGATAGTCTAGGTGGGCCATAATAACAAAACTATGATTTCTAAGCATTGATTACAACGATCTGATGGTCGGATGGGTTTCAAATCTGATCCACATGGACCATTCACTCCATTGGTTCATGTAAGGCCATGAGTCCAAGAATGAGGCTAATCTAACATTCTGGTGGCCCTATAACTTGATTTATGCTTCTAACTAATAATAACCGATGACCCTTGATGAACCGACGGTCAGATCTTTATCAGCTATGATCGACCTGATCCTAAAGAGTCCTATGGACCATTTAAGGAGAACCTAATAGTTTGCATTATATCAAATAATTTACTTGATGTAACTCAATTGATGACTTGACTAATGGGATATCATGGGCCTGGTGAGCAATAGGTCTATTAATCTAGGTCTTACATTAATGATGTACGGTTAGGTTTGTCTATTAGTGAATTTGGAATCCTAAAAATAAGTATCTCTGGTAGTATGGTGATCCATCTTGAAAATTGATGGATGGATAGGTTGATATACGGATGGAGATTGTTTTCAACGATTAGATTTAAGATAGAATGAACATGAAGGTTTACTTAAGTTAGGCTTGTATTTATACTAAATTAGATTACATGGTAACACTCGAGTACTAGAAAGTATGAGGTGTTACAATTTTTCCTATTTAAAGGGGTGATTCAAATTATTTTAAGTACGAATTAGGGTAGATAAGAGAGAGTAAGGAATTGCGGAGCTTTTACGAGGTCCTCCTCCAATCATATGGTTCTATTTCAATTTTTATGTTTTGTTTGAGTTTAGTTCAATCATGTTTATGGTTAGCTAAATCTCTTAGTTAAGGCTAAGAGGTGAAGCTTGTAGTAGTTTTTTTTTTTTTTTTTGTAAATGTTTTTGTTTACTTTGATTCAAGTTATTTGATTTGATTATTAAACGATTCATTGATATTTGTTTGAATGAAGCTTTATTTTTAGTTTACTTTGATCCATTGTCGACTCTGAGCACACTGGATGCTTAGGAAAGCTAAAATGATTGCTTATCTATTTTACAATGGATTAAACTATAAAATCTATTGATTTATAATAAAGTAAGGGTACGATAAATGCTTTGAATTCTCTACGATCAATACTTTAGCCATTATATGGGAACTAATTCAATTGAAGTTTAAATATATTTTGGATTATGAAATATGATTTAACCACTTTATTATCTCGCTGGATAGAATATGACTTAGATACCAGTTAAGTTATCTTATTGAATCAAGTGAATTAGATATTAAAAATGGCTATAAGTGGATCCTTAGCGCTCTAGTGCTTTGCTCGACTGATTTTTTTTTCTAAATTATCTTACTTTCAATCATACTTCTTCTTAAAACCTAATTTCATAAATTAGTTTAAATTAGTTTTAGTTCTACTTCTAGTTCTAAAGTATTTTAGAAAATGCACATATATAAGTAGTCCATGTGGGTTTGACCTCGGTTTCACTAAGTAAAACTACATCGCAGCCTTGCACTTCGGATTTGCTCAATAATGACATGTTTTAGTTAGATATAGCTTTGAACGGGTTAGATTGGCTTAGATATGAGCAATCATTTGTATTAGTGACTTAAATTGATTAGATTGTGTTGGAAGGTTTTAATAGTTTGGATGGGCTAGATGGGTTAGGAAGAATAGGCAGAATGGATTAGGTTGAGTGGGTAGAATGGGTAAGATGAGTTGGGCTAGTTACGTAGGATGGGTGAATGACTTGGGCTAGGTTTCGATAAGGTTTGGAGAGCTTGAGAGGACAAAATGTGAAGGGTTGTGGTTGGTGGAGAGGAGGAGAGTTCCATATGGCACTCTCTCATTGGTCAAGAGGGGTGGTATGGGAGGTAAATGAGAGAGATTGAGGGCATTTCTAAAATTTCATAGGCCAGGCATAGCCCCCGGGGAGAAAACAACTCTCTCCTCTAACAAGTCACACCTCAAGTTGCGAAATTGGACACATGTCAGGCGCATATGCTATGTGCTGCACGTGTCACTCCAATTTTTTTATGGGAGCTTTCGTGGGTCCTATGGATGCTTTGGGCTTCTAAGTTTTGCGCTTGAAGGGTTTTTTTTTTTTTTTAAGGTATGGACTTGGATTTTTTTTTGCCTAAATTCAAGCTTGAAATTTTAATTTGGAATTGGTTCACATTTAGCGTGAACTTGACTTGCATTTAGCTCAGGTTTTGGGCTCACCATAGGCTTTAGGTTTGGCTTAGGCTTAGGATTTAGCTTTCGAGATTTGGGCTAGAACTGGACTTAGCTTGGCTTAGGACTTGGCTTCAGGCTTAATTTTGGGCATAGATTTGAGATTTCACTGGTTAATAGATGTGAGTTTTCACAAGTCATGCATAGTTCAAATCTTGTTGCGATTGATTATCCCGCGCAAGGTGAGCATATTCAATGCCAAATATAAGTTTGTGACAACACCGAAAAAAGATAAAATGAGGAGATTTGAAGGCTAGGGGTTTGCAAATACTATGATAAATTAGAGATCTCCTTCCTCCTTTCTTTTATTTATAAAATTAAAAATAATACGATGGTCCATTAAATTAGTTCAAAAGCTACATGTGTAATAACACTTTCCTATGATAATTGGTGAAACAGAGGCCTTAACAAACAAGTTAAAATGTAGCTATATTTCAAGACAGTATTAAGTATGATAGCTTTAATTTATATAGGTGACACCACAGACATTTTTTTAGCATAAAAGGACTTGCATGTCTGGAAAGCCTTTCATACCATGATAGACTATAGATGATACGAGGGAACTTAAAAATCCGAGGGGATGATCCAGTCACAGCTCGTGTACTGCCAGGGGATTTCATCTAGAAGCACCTACATTACATGGTCAACATCTCCACAGTCAACATCACTGCCCATGCATATTTGAGTTAGAAGCTTCTTGATGCAAGACATGAAAATTAGATATGATGTGCAAGATTTTAGGGTTTAGATCATAATAATTTAGAAACAATCACAATAATTTCACATCCTACATAAAGTCAAGCATTCAACAAGGGGAATATACGAGGGTCCAAGCCTACATATGTTAGGGCTGAATCAATTAAAAATTATACACTAAACAATGCTCAATGGATGGTAGATTCATCCACACATGCAAAAGATTATTTCCCAATCTAAGGGATTCTCGCGTTTCAATTTGGAAAAACCTAAGGTTTCAAAAGTGAAATAGAACTTGGGGATTTGAGATGATCTATGGTTAAAATTATGGAAACAAGGCGAAAGATGAGTGAAATAGAGACGAGAGGGAACTTATGATCAGCTCGCACGTGTGGACAGCAAACCGGCCTAATGCACGTGCGTGGATGGCAGCCCGCACGTGTGTGAGGCCCACGAATCTGGAATCGGCCAAGGATGAACCACCTTTCCTTCAAATTTCAGGCCAAATGGATGATTGGTTTGAACACGGTACTCCGTCGAAGTTTCAGCCATCTTGTGGGGTCGGATTCTGAAAATCTGTTGTAAATGAAAGATTAACTACAAACGTGGGTGGATTCGATGAGGGGATGGCTGTAGGAGATGAGGAATATAGAGGATAGGAAATGGGGCCAATTTGGGATGGGTGTGGCTTTGCACCACGGTAGTTAACCCTTCGAAGAATGGAGGGTTGGTCTTCAATAGGGAAAAAGACCACAAGGGGTGCCTATTTATAGTAAAATCGTATACCCAAAACTCGTGTCATGTCTGCAACCTTTTACTTAGGGCATGTTTATTTTTCAAAGCAATGGTAAATGCACGGTAAATAGGTAACTATTACGATTTCACCGTGTTTGAAAATTCATAGGAATATGTGCCTTTAAAACTGGTTCAAAAGAGGTATTTTTAATTTTTGAACCATAAGGTAATGTATATGATATATCAATTCCATCCATCTGTTTTACTACAATATTTTTAAGCATTAGACAAAAAATGAAGCAGATCTAATACTCAAGTGGCCCACGCCAAAAGAAACAGTGGCCCCACAAAGTTTTTAACGGTAAGTATTCGATTCCCTTTTTCGTATCGCGTGGTCCACTTGAGTTTTGGATATGCCTCATTTTTTTACTCATGCTACAAATTCTACTGGCATAATGGATGAACGGTGTGGATAAGCGAATTGCATCACAATGGGACCCACATATATTTTGTAATATTCTTGGTTTTCGTGTCAAAAAAGTAGGTAGTCAAATCAGATACGGATGAAAATGTTGTAAATGCTTGGAGAAATAATTATTACTTTTTTACGTGGTATTTACCCTTACACTGGAAAATCAAACAAGCCCTTAGAGACGAAGTAACCACAATTAACAACCAATCAAAATAATCTAAATTGTCTATAATGAATCTAAATTGTCTATAATGTTCTTATAACTAAAGGGTCCTCCCTTTATGTCATCATCGATCCAAATCGATGACGGGCCCTCCTCCTTCTTGTGTCCGTGCATAGGGGGCATACATGTGCACGAAATGTCCCGTCACTTCTTTTCTGGACCATTGTTTCAAAGTCAATTTTATTGATGATGAGATCTCCGATGATATAATTTTTTTGGTCTCTAATTTAACCATCTGATGTGGGGACTTCTAGATGAACGGTTCAGATCATGACAGATCATGACATGGTGGGACGGAAAGAGAACTTTCCAGCAAACCTTGCTAGTACTGGATATGGTGACAAAGTCACGAAAGATATATAAGTTTTAAAGAAAGCCAACCGAGCCTACTTTCTTGTTGGGTATTTCTTTCAATTTTTTATTCTTTAATCCATGTGCATGTAGAAACCAAGCAAGTTTCGATCTACCACTTTCTGTACTATAGACATGGCATGTCGGTATGATGATCTGAACCGTTCATTCGTTAAAGACAACTGGCTACAAGTCACAGGCATGAAAAGATAGCTAGCTGGTAATTAATGCTGACAACATAAAGAAGAAATGGTGTACGATACACACTGAATCTCGAGCAGATGAATTGAACAACCATTAAATTTGGTCGCGATTGGTACGTGAACGGTTCGGATCATCTATGACACGCGTACGGACGAGATAAAACGTTTATCCAACTAGGTGGAGTGGTTTTTCTCCGATTTTATATTTGTATCTGTATCTGTATACGTTGGTTGGATGATCATTCCAGAGAGAACTGATCACGTACGGGCAACCGTACCAGAATTTGTGGTACCGTCTCATCTTTTATGACACATGTCACTTTTCTATGACATCAAGACCACGAAAATGGTACGCCCGACCTTTGACACGTCTCCTTTCGTAGTTCCTCATAATTACCAAATGAGATTGAAGGGGATTGGATGCGATATAGAGTCTGTGGGTACGTCTCGTGCGAAGACCAGAACCGAGGGAAGCGGATTATCTTCTGTACCACACACCGGAGAAGTAGCTGATGTGTTGACGTTAGCAAGTTCTGTGGGTCCCATCATGAGGTATGTGTTATTTCCAAACCGTCCATCCATTTGGAGAGCTCGTCCTAAGGCTTGAGCCGAAACATAATGCAGATCAAAGGATCAAGTGGACTACACTGCAAAAAGAAGCGGATTGAACGTCTACCATTGAAATCCTTTTGGGCTTATTGAAGTCATGGATCAATATGATATTTATTTTCCTTCTCATCCGTGTCTTTATTCCCATTGCTATTTGTGGTGTGATCTAGTTGAGATTTGGATATGATTCATTTTTTAGCTCATACTCTAAAATGATCTTGAAAAATGGATGAACGGTGTGGATATAATAAATACATCATTTTGGGCCATGTAACTTTGATCTCTTTTGACCCGTTCGTAGTAACTCGGAGGTGCAGGAGCATCACTGCTCGTCTTCGCATGACACGTACCCACACCAATTATATCGCTTGTGTGTGTTATACTGGCCAATCCGCCTCCAACGCTCGCGCTCCTTGAGCTTCAAGTAATACGAACGGTTCAAAGGAGATCAAAGTTACGTGCTCTAAAATAATGTATTTATAATATCCCTATTTTTCGAGATTATTTTAAAGCATGAGCTATAAAATAAATCATATCCAAAGCTGATATGATTTTCACCGTTCAAACATTTGTAAGGCCTAATTCAGTACTAGTCAGTGCTATGTGTATATTATCCACGACGCGTTCATCCATTTTTATAGCTCATTTTAAGGCATGAAAAAGTGGTGATTTATGTAGACTACAAAAGTTTTGTATCAAGCTGATATTTATGTTTAACCTTCACCCGGGGAGATTTTAATGGCGGGCGTTAAATCACCACGGTTTCCAATGGTGTGGTCCACCTAAGATTTGGATCTACCTCATTTTTGGAATTATGATGTAAAATAATCTGAAACATTAGATGGACGGAATGGATAATACACATACATCATGGAGGGGTCATATAGCTTTTAAGTCACCGAGGTTGGTCACTACCGAAACCGAGTCCTGACTTTTCACTCCAGGGCTTAAACTATTAAACCACCGTCGATATTTTTTTTTTTTTTTTTTTTTAAAAGCGAGGAATTTTATATGCGTAGTTCACGTGGGATGTATAAAATTATCCGACGGTGATGTTTTAGGCAATGAGTGTCTTGTCAGATTTTAGAATAATTCAACAAAATAGATTTTGAGACTATGATTTGGTACTTGTAAATTCCACAATTTAAACTGCTCAATTTCAGTTAATACACGTCAAGGGGAACGATTTGTGAGTGCCAGAGCATCAAGCATAAACGCTGCCAGAGTAACAAAATTCCTCTCTTTTGTCTTTGGATTCCTGCTATTGCTGCAATGATTTTCTCTTCATCTACTTTTCCGGATTTTCTTAGAACACAGTAAAAAATGAGGCAAATCAAAAACTCAAGTGAGTCACCCAACAGGAAAAAGTGGGGATTGAATGTCTACTTTTGAAACATTCATGGGTTACAAAAGTTTTGAATCAGACTAAAATCTATGTGGTTTGAGTTATACTACTATGATTCACCCTATGAATAACTTCGGATTGCATATAAACATCATGGGGGACTATGAGGGACTTCAAATGTAGGCATTTTTCTACTGCTTTTGAATTTACCTTATTTTTTGGTACATGTCCTAACATGAGTGGGCAAAACGGATGAACATGATGGATTTCTCACAAACATCACGGTGGGCCCCACTGGCTTCTCACCACAGGTATTCCTGGGAGAGGGGGTTGCAATCCGCGTCCCTAATAATATGCAAATCGATCCAGGCCTACCAACTGATGGGCCGATTTTAAAAACTGTTCTGACTTTCGGTATCTGATGGGACTCGTGGGGCCCACGTATTGGTGATCCATAGCCTGAAAATCATAGTTGCATGACATCATCAGCTTCATTTTATATCTATGCTTCATCACCACCAACAACCAAGGAGAACTTGGTGGTCCTCAAATATATTCAACTAGACACTTGCACAATGCAATCTAAACCGTTGGTCTATTGCAGCCCAACGTGGGTGGTCCACGCACCAAAATTTTCCCAGATTGGATGATCTTAGCCAACAATGTTGGGTCATTTCTCAATCAAATGAAAACCACGGTTTTCAATGAGAATTTTGGGTGTGGTCAAATTAAAAGTGGGACACAAGAGACCAATGGTCTAGATCATCAAACCATGGACCTGCTTGTCAGAATGGAAACCGTGGATCCTATAACTCCTCATTAGCAATTTGGTCGGTTTGGATCCCTGCCTGTATTTGCAACGTGGCAAAAAGATAATTGTACTAGAAATGCTTTGATACTCTGTTAAAAAGTGATGGATGATACACTAGTGGTTGGGGCCACAACATGTATGAGGGATATCGTGTAACTCCGTATTACCCTAGGTGCCAAAAAAATCATCTGATTCAACAATAAAGTGAGCCACAACACATGTTAAAATTTGAGAGAGGAAATGTCACCCTTGATTTACACAATGGGCCACTCAATTTGAAAATAGCCTGATTTTTTTCGACCCAGCCCTTTATCCAGACCAGATGAAGAGTCTGAATGGCCTGCAATTCATACACACAGGACGGTTGGCTCTCCATGCAAATCAAGGGTGGTGGTTCCATCCCAACTTATTCCTTGTGGTGTGGCCCACCTGATTCACAGATCAGCCAAATTTTAGGGCCCTATGGACATGGCCATTGTGACCCCACATCTGCCCTTTACCACAGTGCAGCCCTTCGTCAAAGGATCTCGATTAGTTGAGACCCGAATCCAGCCAAGTGGGTGCGACCCTAACTGCAGGCCCTACCTTGATATATGTCTTGTATATCCATGCCTCCATCCATCTTTCCAGCTCATTTTAAGACATGGTCTTAAAATTGAGGTAGACCCAAATCTCAGGCTGCCTACACTATGGAAAAAAATGGAGATGAAACGCTCACCATTAAACACTTCCTAAGGTAAAGTAATATTTATTTTTGATGTAGAGCGGATCGCATGCACTTTCATGTCCAAGATGGATTAGAGAAGGCCCAATCAGAGGCAGAAGTCATTAAGATCGTCAAAACCTTAAAACAAGCATATCTCACAAATCGCAATGAGTTACTCGACGTACCATGTATGATTTTGGATAGGATGAGATACTTTAGCCTAATTAGGTCATGCCGAATTTGCGAGATTTCATCATATCGACGGTCGAATTCTATGTTTATTTTCGTTGTTACTATTTTTAGTAAGTTTTGGTTTAATTGTAACTCTTCATCCATCGGGCTTTAGGAATTGTGTCCAAACATGAAAAGTGTTTAGAAAAATTATAAAAATAATGTGATTAAGCCACATAGGACACTTACTATAGATAGAAATTTTACTATGTAAGTTACGAATTTTAGGGAGTTTTAGTTATTATTTAATTCCTAAACTTTTTCCAAGTCTTAATATCCCTATTTAAAGATCATCCATCAAATTATGAATTTTATAGAATTTATTTCTATTTTTTTCTCTTTTTTCATCTCGATTCGAGAACTCTTTGTGAGGAGTCCAGATAAGCTCCGTGAATTTAGAGTAGTTATCCTTGAGGAAGACGGTGATCGACCCCATCACGTTCATCCCTATGTAAATTTGCCATCCATCGTGGTCATTGATGAGAAAACACATATCATTATCATCTGATCCAAAACTTTTGTGGCCATAAGAAGTTTTAACGGTTGGATCATGTCCTAAAATGATATGACAAAACGGATGGACAGCCCGGATACATAACACATACAATGAGGTGGGCCCACGATCAGGGTCGCACCGACCTGGCAGGATTCCGATGACAGCTAAACCGCGTACTTGTAAAAAAGCGTGAAAAGTGCAGTAAAATGCAGGAAAAGTAGATGATCCCATTCCTTTCACGTGTGGTTTTGGAATTTCTCATTTTTATATGTTTTTTTTTTTCAAATTGTCATTACTTAGGGGCCATAGGACGAAAAATGATAGCCGAAAGGGATAAGATAAGAAGGATGACAAAATGGTGCGTTGGATATTGCTTTCTTATATATACACATGTGCGGGGTTGATCATTGTATTCAAGAGAGCGAGAGAGAGAGAGAGCATTGTATTCAAGAGAGAGAGAGAGAGAGAGAGAGAGATGGGAATTGAGATAGAGAGAGTAGTAGAAAATGAGAGTTCTTCACTCCCACTGCTGTCGTTGAATCACGTGTCCTTCGTCTGCAAATCAGTGAGCAGATCAGTGACATTCTACGAAGATGTGTTGGGATTTGTGCTCATCAAACGGCCATCCTCTTTCAAGTTCGAAGGGGCTTGGTGAGTTTTCTCTCTTTACTCAAACTGATCACCTGTAAGCAAGGGTACCATCTTTTCCACCCACTTCCCTCTTGTGTAGGACACCAGTACCATTAAAATGGTGGGCCCCACCAAGAAAGAATCAGATCATTCTGCTCTTCAGATGGGTTGCCCAGGTCTGGCTTACTATATCCTACCATACAGATGTGGTCCATCTAGTGAGTGGATCATCTAGATTTTCAAGAAAGATGATCTTCTCGGTGGGGCCTATCATTTTCATGGTACTGATATTCCTAAACAAGGGTCCTAGTAACCATTGCATCTAGCTGATCAGTTCTCCTCTCTACTTTCCTCTTTTTTACTTTATTTTTTCTTTAATGATATTTGATTTGGTGCAACTAAACTCACCTTTAGTTTTATATTCTTTATGAGTTTAATTGTGTTAATACAAGCAAAAGACTTTTATTATAAGGTAGAGGAGTGTTTGGTTGATCCGTTTTCTTTTGTTTTACCTGCTCACATCATTCCTGCAATCTAAAGATTTTGCAAAAGCTCTTCTCTGGACATACCAGCTTAAAGGGTGGAAAATTCCATACAAGGGGTCTAGATCTTGAATTTTCCTAGTGGGAAATTGTATGATCCTTGACTAGAGGATAGATGCATGGTTTGATTTTTCAGTTTGTACAAATGGGCCTTGGACTAGTGATCCTGATCATTAGATTATTGGTCCCAGCTGTAGTAGGATCTTCGAAATGGTAGATTTAATTTTTTTTATGGTGGGGCCAACATAGACTCAATCACCAAGCCATGGTTTAGATTGTACAGTGTGTGAACTCTTGATGACATGTTTAGAAGACAGCCACAAATGAGTTTGGCCAGCTTTTCTCACATGGTGCTTATTTTATTTATTTATTTTTATTTTGAGAATCAACCATATATTATATAAACAGAGAAAATTACAACCTGACGCCTCAGGGCCCTCCAACAGCGAGGAAACCTGGCCAACAAAACAAGGCCGCGCCTGCACACCTATTTATGTCACATGGTGCTTATTTGAATTTGTACCGGCTACTATAATTATGTCGTGGCCCACCTATTTATTGATAAGCCTAACTTTTTCAAGAGAGGCCTTTTCTCATGATGGGATATATATATATATATATATATATATATATATATATATATATATATATATATATATATATATATATATATCGAAAGCAGTAGTTTTTAATAGCATCCCATACTTGCTAGAAGATTAAATTTGCTTTTTGGTCCAAGGAGAAGAACTGCTAGAATCCATTGATATTAGAAGAAATATATATAATAATAATAATAATAAATTTGCTTTATGGTCTCTAGGGGCGTTTGTCTAGTAAGTAGCTTATCTTGATTTCTACGTATTAAGTTGAAGTAATTAAGTATCTCTAAGTAAAAAAAAGTTACTTATAATTGATCTTAAACCAAACTTACTTATCTCAAATAAGTTACTTGTTGCTGTAAGTAGAAAAAGTAACTTATTTGGTGGTAGCCAAACGAGCCCTGGAAATCCTCCATGAAGAGAAATTCGCTATATCGAATACCAATTTTCATATATACAAGCTAAAATTTGCTTATACAATGTATGGAAATTCTAGAATAATCCTTTATTAATGTGACATAGCTTATGCTACTTGTTGATAATTTGTGATTTGACTTGTTTAGGCTATTCAATTACGGGATCGGAATTCATTTGCTCGAATGCAATTCGCCGAGTGACATTCCTGATAAGAAAAGTGTGATTAATCCAAAAGACAACCACATTTCTTTCCAATGCACGGACATGCGACTGGTGATGAAGAAATTGGAAGAAATGGGCATTAACTATGTGACCGCAGTCGTCGAGGAAGGTGGAGTGAAGGTTGATCAGCTCTTCTTCCACGATCCGGATGGGTACATGGTTGAGATTTGCAATTGCGACAACTTACCCATCCTTCCGCTCTCTTCATGCCCCCTCAAGAAGCTCACTTACAAGGAGGAGTTGTCACCTCTTTATGGTAAGTTCTTTAAATGTTGGATTTTATTTTTTTTATTGGTTATATATGGCAATTCCACCAAAAAGTTGATTTAGCAGCATATGTGCTAATATTGCAAATGTAGGCAGACATATGGGCCATTCATCAGGTGGGGCCCTCTGAGAACATGCCCTAGCCCAAAATCAAGCTAGTTGGTTGAGCCATGTGTGTGGAAAAATGGATGATTAGGATAAAAAGTAGTATAATCAGTGTTCTACATCATAGCTCAAATGGAAAGTGTTTGTATGACAACCATGAGGTTGTGCTTCACTCCCAATTTGGGTGTGTTTGGTTGCACCAAATATCTTGATCATGAAATTTCATGTCATTTAGTGCAACCATAGCATCCTTATCAACTGAAAGAAATTACAATTTATGTTCTCTCTTCGAGGCTATAATTTTACGAACTCTTCCTACATTTGCAGGTAATGAAGTTTCGAAGGTCCGATGTGCGATGGGCGAAGAGAATCTCATGATGGAGAACTTGGTCGCAGACATGATTTATATATCATTCTAAAATATTTGGTTGAAGATGTGATTATGTTTTTTGCACAATCATTGTACAACGGAGAGTGAGATTTGTAGGTTAGGTTGTGAGAATGGCCCGGTTCTTTTCCCATTTCCTTTTCTTGAATGCTCTCTCCTCTATTTTGTATGCTCTTTTCTTTTCTTCTATAGAAATTGGGGCGGGTTTGTTCATTTCAATGGATTGTAAGATTGCATTATCGTTACCCATAATAAGCAAATTTACGATTGTTATGCAATGTCTTCTCCTCTTGATGGTCCAAGATGTCTAAAATGTTTATAAATTTAGGGTTTTGTGTTTGGATGTGCTATTGAATTCAATTAATGCGATGGTTAATATTAGCAAAGTGGCAGTTACAAAATTGTGATTTCTTTCCTTGCATTTCAAATAAGACTGTGGACTCTAAATTGCAATGCAGTTCACTTGCATCCAAACGCGGCCTAAATGCATTTTTTCACTTATAGTCTATTCCTTAGACCGACAACGCTGAAGTACCACTCATATTTTCATCTTTGCACGGCACAGGTTTTCGATTCTGACAAATGGGGTCTATTGTTTTGTCATCCATATCCAAACGCGGCCTTAATACAAGTGGGGTCTATTGTTTTCGATTCTGACAAGTGGGGTCTATTGTTTGTCATCCAAACGCGGCCTTAATGCACTCTTTCACTTATAGTTTATTACTTAGACCAACAACGCTGATGTACCACTCATATTTTCATCTTTGCACGGCACAGGTTTTCAATTCTGACAAGTGGGGTCTATTGTTTTGTCATCCAGATCCAAACGTGGCCTTAATGCAAGTGGGGTCTATTGTTTTTTATTCTGACAAGTGGGGTTCATTGTTTTGTCATCCAAATGCGGCCTTAATGCACTCTTTCACTTATAGTCTACTCCTTAGACCCACAACGCTGATGTACCATTCATATTTTCATCTTTGCACGGCACAGGTTATCGATTCTGACTAGTGGGATCTATTGTTTTGTCATCCAGATCCATTGTCCTGTTGAGTCCGACCAGGAGGGGATTTAAAAATGGGATTTTACCATCAAAATCACTCGAATGTTTGAATTTGATCGCATGGTGTTGTAAGAGAAGAAACTACATTACTGTCCCCTTTGCTTTTTCTTTACAACAAAGTAGAATATGGAAAGTTGTGGAGCTCATGTGGTATGTGTGTCACATTCAACCCGTCTTGCACACTAAAATTATTATCAGACAAATAAAAAATACGGCAGATCCAACTATAAGTCCATAAAAATAACGCACACCAGTTTGATTGTCTCAATTCAAGTATAACCCAGCGAATGCCCTCCCACGAACAAAAAAGGTGCGGTGGAAAGATGCCCTCACTTATAAAAAATACGGCAGATCCAACCATAAGTCCATAAAAATAACGCACACCAGTTTGATTGTCTCAATTCAAGTATAACCCAGCGAATGCCCTCCCACGAACAAAAAAGGTGCGGTGGAAAGATGCCCTCACTTTTTTGACTTTTTCTATCTGTCAGTTTTGATTTAATTTGATTGAATGTGGGGTTAACTTAGAGATAAAAATGTGTTTGACGTGGAGTTGTACATCACTAGTCATAATAACACTTAAGAATCTATGGTTGGCTAGCATCTATAGAATCGCCTAGAGAAGAGATCTAAAAGAATCTCGACTTAAGTGGCTTCCGTGCTGATATGCACTACAGATTCAAAGTAAGGGCCTCGGTTATGAAAAAGAAATGGGTTAGGCACCATTTTCCTCCCATATAATACACGATCTCTACTTTACAAAATTGTATGGTTTTTTTAATTTATTTTTTGGATTCAGAGTAACTTATAATATTATAGAGTTAAGTCATGCTGCGTTAGGCTCTAAAGGTAGAGTAGATAAAGTAATGTAAAAAAAATGAAGCAATAGCTGCGTATGTACAATATTAAGTCATATTACACTGGTTTTCGAAGACTCGAGTAGGCAAAATGGAGAAAATTAAAAAAAAAAAAAAGTATTAGTAAAGTAAAGAGGGTATACAATATTAAGTTGATACTATATATGCAAGTTTTTTAGAATCCGGATAGGCGAAATATTAAGGAAAATAAAAGCAAAAAATATGTGAGTATATATATTGTTGGTGTGTAATACATGTGTAGAGTGAAATATAGCTTAATTTTTTTATATGAGAGGGAAAAAGAAAATCATACACCATTTTAAAAAATGAATAACCAAACATCCCAACAGTTCTGACCATATTCATTGACTTCAATGTTACGTCTTTTTTTTGACTCTCAATTGCCAGAACGATGGTTAAAAAGTGTTTCCCAAGAAAATAGAGGATTGAAGTATATTTGGTGGCTCGTAGTGTTAAATAACCACTTTCCTTGAAAGCTTGAGCCGTCAGAGGATGGTGTATCAATGTATATTAATGGACTTTAATACTCCCCTGCATGTGTGGGGTGGAACTCTGAAAGGGAATATACTAGACAAGGGTTGGGTAGAGTTCATTGATTTAAAATTAGGAGTCACCTGCACAATTTACCTCATGACTTGGACAACCCATGCCAATTCACCTGACTTGGGTAAATCACAACTTGACTCGTGACTGAATGAGTTGGCCAGAGTCACCAACTTGTTTAGTACTATGCTGTTAAGGTAATCAGCCAGTCCCCAATATGCTTTGAGTTAGACTACTCACAAGTTTGTTTTAAACCATAGTTTTCATAGGGGGTTGTAAGGTTATATGTTCTTCACCTTGTTCTTTTCCTCTCTCTTTTTTTTCCCCTTTTTTCAGCCTCAGGTGATCTTCATTTTCCTCCCATCTTATGCACAGCTCAGATGTCCTGCACACATGCCATATTTGCAAGTGAGTTGGGTTGCATGTGATTATAATAATTATTGTTGATGCAGAAATCTGGTCGATCCCGCCCCACCTCTTGTTAGCCGGAGTACTTACAATTTATTAGAAATAAGCGAAGACATTAGGAGCGCTGGTTAAGGCCGGAGACCCTCCAATGCCCAAGTTAGGTAGTTCCACAGGAGGAGTAGAAGAATTGGTATAGTTATCATACATTTTACTGTAAAGGAGTTTTTTATTTATAGCCTTTTGGGAGCGGTGGCGTATATGGAAATGCCTCTCTATGATGTATGCATATCGCAAAACGGATCTTCTTCCAGATGCGTTGTGGATATCTCCCCGATATCCACTTCAAAGATCTCGGGAAGATCTTCTTCAGCTAAGATCTCCAAGTAGTCAAGATCCAAGGAGGTTTGGGTGGATGCTTGAGGCTGACCTCCAGGACGACTGGGTCGAGATCTTATAGATCGAACTGAACTATTAGACGTGGTCGAGAATGGTACAGACCGAGGTGAAGTATTGATCATGTTCGAGGCTCTTCTTCGAGGCCAAAGTCGGTATCCGAGGTCGAAGTTAGCACCCGAGACTAAGGTCGGTATCCGAGGTCGACCTCCAAAGTCTTCGAGTTTGTACATCTGGTCAGTCCATTTTTAACCATAACAGTAGCCCCTACTTCCAAGCGTTCTTCAGGAGCTCGGGAAGTAAATTAGCATGGACTGACATTATGTGATGCCCTACACCGAAGATGTTGAGAGGTTGAGAGGTTGGACGAAGTAGACCCAGTGGGCCAAGCAATCGTAAGATCGATAAGTCGATTTTTTAGTGGTAGATTGCGCACGGTAGAATTAATAGGATGGACTTTTCTTCCCTTCAACTGAGAGAAGTCCCAATCGTCGGAGGTCGATATAGAACTAATATGAGAGCCTTTACTTCCCTTCAACTGAGAGAAGTCCTAGTCATCGATGGGCAATGTAAAACTAATATGAGGGGCTTTTCTTCCCTTCAACTAAGGGAAGTCCTAGTCATTGGCAGGCGATGTAAAACTAATATGTGGGACTTTTCTTCCCTTCAACTGAGGGAAGTCCCAATCGTCAATCGCGTAGCTCGGATAATAAGATTTTGAAAGAAATTCTCCTCTCCTGACCTAGGTAGATTCTTTCATAGTAGAATTCACAATGGAGAACTTTCTTCCCTTGCACTAAGGGAAGCTCTCGTAGTTAGTCAAGTAGAGGAGGACTTTCTTCCCTTGCACTAAGGGAAATCCTCATAATAAATCGTGCAATCCAAGTAGTGTTGCCAATTAGTGGTCTGACCTCTTCTTTAAAGGTCAGACAACTTGTGAGAGGACTGTTTTTCCTTATACTATAAGAAGTCCTTGGTAGATCATATAGTTCGAATAGTCGAGAAATTATTTAAAAGAATTTTCTTCTCCTAACCTAGAGAAGTTCTTTTACTGTATAAGCCCATAAAGCAGTAGAAAACACAATAGTATATTCATGAGCACATTTTTTTCCTTTTAAAAATGGAGGTCGCTCGTAGTCGAGTAGTTTGGGGTTGGTCGAGGAGTCTAATTATCGAGCTTGATTGATTAGTTCAACTCGGTCGTCAAGTTTTCTTAACTAACCTAGCTTCCTTAAGTGACTGCTCTGGCTTGGTGTTCAAATGAGTGTACTGATAGAAGTGACTATCTGGATATCAATTGATACAATGGTCTCGGTCTTGGTCGTCCTCTTTCTTTCTTTTAACATTAACGACGGAGGGCTCCCCTTCTTCCCTTCGCTTCATATCCTTAGCCGAGTTGTTTCCTTCTCGAGCAGTTCTTCGTAAACTAAAGAACTCATCGACATTGAAATATTTTTTAGCTTGATTAGGTAGGTTGGCGAGGGTAGTCGAGGGGTTCTTACCAATTGAGAAGAACTTTCCTCATTTAAGGCCGACTACTATGGCGGCTAGAGCTATTTAGTCAGAATAATCGTCGACCTGTACAGCTTCAGCGTTGAAATGGATGATGTAGTCCTTCAGCAACTCGTCTTCTCTCTAGGTAAAGGTGATAATATGAATTGTCGGCTTCTCCTAGCATTTTCACCGATGAACTGGGTGATAAAGGCTTTGCTGAGTTGTGTGAAGGAGTTGATGGATCTCATCTTCAGCTGCCTATATCATTTTCATACAATTCCCGATAGAGTCAGGGAGAAGGCTCGACACATAATTGAGCTTGACGCGCCATGGAGCTCCATTTATGTCCCGAACGATTTCTAAATGCTCGGCCACGTCGATAAACCCGGAGTAGGGGACGATTTGCGGCATTCAGAATTTGGGCGGGAGTTGGGCTCCCATAATATTATCGATAAATGGAAGCTTGGTCGCCTCCAGCATAGCCTCGATGAAGGTTAATATTTGGGCGCGGTAGGCTTGAAGGATATCACTGATCTGACCTCGCAATTCCTTGAGTTCTACATTCCAAGGGTCCTTATTCTTGGCTACCGCCTCGGGAACCTTTCTACGCCTCTTATTCTCCAACGTGTAATGTAAGATGTTGCTTGGTTCTTTGCGAGTTGACCCAAGCTTGAGGTGGTGCAGAGACCTCGTGGCTACCCGTGCATCTATCCCATGGTTGAGAGGTGGGTTTTGTCTCTTTAAGATCTGCATTACCCAATTAATGTTACCTATCAATGCTTCGACTTGATGTTATAGAGAGACAAGCCAACCTCCTTAGTTTTGAGACCGTTGCGCGGGGCCTACGAGTGTGGAATCACCCTGAAGTTGTGAGAGCAAGTCTTCATGGTCCGCAGATTGCTCCACTGGTGGGGGAGAAGTTGTTGCGATCACGGCCTGTACCCTCTTCCTGCTTTTTGCCATTGTAGAACCTTGACGAGATGGGAACGACTTTGATGTCGTTCCCATAGGTGGAGTCAAAATGTTGATGTAGAAATATGGTTAATCCTGCCTCACCTCTTGTTAGCTGAAGTACCTGTGATTTATTAGAAAATAAGAGAAGACATTAGGGGTGCCGATTAAGGCCACCTAAGTCAAGTAGTTTCACAAGATGAGTACAAGAATTAGGATAGTTGTCGTACCTTTTACTATAGAGAAGACTTTTATTTATAGCCTTTCAGAGGCGGCGGCGTATATGACAATGTCTCTCTATGATATATGTGTATTGCGGAAGGGATCTTTTTCCGGATGTACCGTGGATATCTCTCCAATATCCACGATGAAGATCTTGGGAAAATCTTCTTAAGATAAGATCTCCGAGTAGTCAGGATTTGAGAAGGTCTGGGTGGATGGTTAAAGCCGACCTCCAGAACGGTTGGGTCGAGATCTAACAAGCCGAACTAAACTCTCAGCTGTGATTGAGAATGGTATAGACCGGGTTGAAGTGTTGATCGAGATTGAGACTCTTCTTCAAAGCCGAGGTCAGTATCTAAGTTCGAAGTTGGCACTCGATACCGAGGTCGACCTCTAAAGTTGATAACCGAGGCCGACCTCTGAGGTCAAGGTCTTTGGTCGAAGCCGACCTCTGAGGCCAAAGTCGGTACCCTAGGCCGAGGTTGATATCCAAGTTCGATATCCAAGGTTGGAGTGATTTTTTGTCCCTCAAGCAATCTATAGTATTTAAGTCTTACATATGATCAGTCCATTTTTACCCATAACAATTTATATATATATATATATATATATGTGTGTGTGTGTGTGTGTGTGTGTGTGTCCAAGGTCTCTGTGTGTGTTTTAAGTTATTTTTTCATGTCCAGTTTTCCTGGTTGTGAGGAACAGGTAACTTGAGATGCAGCCGTGTAACCTTATGCTCTATGGGGACTCTGTGATGTCCACTCCATTCATTGGTGTTTAAGCTAATTTTAGTACATGATTCCAAAATTGAGGCAGATCCAAAACTAAAGTGGGTTTTAATATAGGAAACAGTATTGTTGATGGAAACTGCAGCCTTTAAAATCTCCTTGGACCCACCACGATGTTAATATGCAACTCAACCGGTTCATCGTATGATTCCCATCAAGATGTGGCTGATTTTTTGGTATTAGCCACATGAGCTGATGCATCTGGTGGTTGAAGTAAATTTTAGAAACGCACATGGTGGAGCCCACCTGAGCCAATCACCCCTTTGCTCTCACATAATTAAGGACCTTCATGGTCTGATTCACAGGAGCCAGCCAACGGACATGTATTGTTAAAAATCATTTTTGAATATTATATCATGTTCCTGTAATACAATGGGACTCATCATGGATGGACTTGATACTTTCTTCTTCTTCTTTTTACATTTCAAACCTTAGATTATTTCAAGATCTTTTCTTTGCAGGGCAAGGCCTTTTTAGCCTGATTAGGGTGAGGCGAGGGCCAAGGACTAGGGTAACCAACCCTAGCCTACCCCATTGCCACCTCTAGTGGCCCATGGTTGTCTCATCCAACCCATTAGTCCAATGCCACCTCGGTGAAGGAACCATGGTAAAAAACTAATGTGTGCGTGTGTGTGTGTATATATATATATATATAATGTGAGCGTGTGTGTGTGACATGCTCACCTGCGCACTTAGGCATGTGCGCACCTTTACACACGGCTCATGGGTGTCTAATCCAAGCAATCCATGTGACGAGGAATCCCATGAAACCTCAAGGGAAAAGTTTTCACCCTGATTTTAAATTCCGGTGGGCCATAGCAAAGAGAAATGCAAATAAGGGATGAAACTGTTTTTTCTTTTCATGGCCCACCAAAGTTTTGGATCAAAGTAAAAAATTAGGCTGGCTTTTCTTGAGGTGCTACCTCACGTGGACCGCTCAGATGCCTAGCTATATATATATATATATATATATATATATATATATATATATATATATATATATATATATATATATATAATGAAGATATTAACCATCGAATCTTTGACTTTTCTCCCTTGAATGTGATTTGTTCGGTGCATTATATATAATCCCATCTGTGCATGCCCACGTTGGAAAGGCTAGTTTGACCAAAGAATGAGATTTTATTTATTTATTATTATTATTATCATCTTTGGGAGGTCTGGGCGGGGTCTGTTCATCATAACGAGGTCCATTAGATCAATGGGTTAGACAAACCATCTATGGGCCCCACATGTCGATTTTGGTACACGGCATGGAAGTTTGGTGTTCATCACAAATAGGAAACTCGTCCTTTTTATTTTGTATTGTTTAATATAAGTTGAATGGCAAGCGAACAACCACAATAGGACAGAAGATTTCTAAAATTCGAATCTAAGAATTAGGCTATACACCAAGGACATAATCCAACAGGTCCACATACCACCGTCCTATTACTGTTATGAACGAATCAGGGCCCTTCATCTACTGTCCCTATCATTCGATTGGTCATGTTTGGTATGACACTACATTGACAGGACGTTTGTGTCCATATAATATAAAACAAGGGACCTACACGCATGTGTCCCTGCACGTGATCATGCTTGTGTCTATATAATAACATGAGATGGTAGGTGGGGCCCACCGTAATGTTTGTGAGAAATCCATACTGTCCATACATTTTGAGAGCTCATTTTAGGACATACCACAAAAAATGAGGTGGACCCAAAACTAAAGTGAGCCACACCAGAGGAAACAATGGGGATTCAGTGACCAACGTTTGAAACATTCATATGGCCACAAAGTTTCATATCAGGCAAAGGTTTTTGGTATTTTCACTTCATCCCAATGGGAATGACCTTATAAACGGTTTGGATGGCATATAAACATCAAGGTAGATTCCAAGAAGGTTTCAATGGTAGAAATCTCTTTCCCGAATTTTCCCCTCTAACGCGGCACACTTGAGTTTTGGATCCACCTCATTTTTCGTAGCATGTCCTAAAATGAGCTCTCAAAACGGATGGACTGGATTTCTTACAAACATCGTGGTGGGCCCACCTAGCGTCCCAGCGCAGGTCCTTTGTTCCGTACACCCGTTCTTGTGGATCTGAATGTGATATTGTCACGTTTGGGCCTTATTTTACAATATCTAAAATCATCTCCAGCTAGCCAATATTTCATATAGCTTCTCAATAAAGATTTGTCCAGCTGTATTTTTTCCTGACAGTAGCTTTGAAGGCCGCTAATCAGATGGATAGGATCATCAGCCCATATATGTTTACATTGATCTGTTTTACAGCCAACTAGATGAACGGTCATGATAGATTAATACATCAACGCCCAAGATGTATCATTAAAAGATGACCGCATCATATACTTGAGTTTCTCACTGGAGAGGGCTATCTCTCTTTTCTAACTTCTTTCCTGTATAGCTACTTGCTCCCTTGAATATTCAATAGATTGGGTGATGGTTATCACCAAATGTGAAGTGACACATCTGCTGTATCAAATTTCAAGAAATGTGCTTAATCAATTAGAAAATGGTGGATTGTTTTTTAAGTCACCCAAGCAATATATTCATTTCTATTATTTCTAACTTGACTAGGAAACAAACCTCCAAAAACTATCACATTAAAGTATTCTTAAATTTTTAATTAAAGAAATTCAAGCTCTGTGGGCCCCATCATAATGTGTGATGGACATCCATTCCATTAATCAGATGCACGATTCTATGATGAGACATGGGCCTAAAAATTAGGCTAATCCATGACTTAAATGGGCCACACCATAGACAACAGCTGAAAGTCGATGCTCGCCCATTGAAATCTTTGGGATTGTATATAGGGCCAAGTAAGATGTTGTTTAGACATCCAGCTTTTCCATCCTGCATGTCCCACTTAAATGAGGGGTCTCTCCAAATTTTGGGTCATTCCAAGACTCATGTGGACCCACTCAGTGCTTTTAAATGTTTTAGTCATGATTTTATATGATATGGTGCACTTGATATGACTGTTTCTTGACAAATCCCACAACGTAAGGGGGGAGAACCGATTAGGTGAGACCCTGTATCCTAGACAACCCATTATCTAAATGCCTTTCATGTAACTGACGCTGAATGGATGTTGATGGCGAGGGCAGGATTAGGTGAGACGTAATGCTTACCCAAGATGTGGCTATATATATATATATATATACAGGGGCGGCTCAAAGGGGTAGGCAGGTGAGGCAATCGCCTTAGGCCCCCTAATTATGAAGGCCCTATGTTATATCGAAATTAAAATTTCTTAATTATAAAGGCCCTATATTATAGCAAAATTAAAATCAATATTAAAAAAAGCTTAAAATTTTTAAAATAAAACTTATTGAAAGGCATACAAAATAGGAACATCTAAAAATTAGTTTACAAATTTAAAATTAAAAATAAAAAACAAATCCTATAAACTAGCACTATCAATAATAACATAAGTGTACCGTCTCTTTTCAAAATAATAGCATCATTCTCAATAAATTCTTCTCCTAAAACCTAAGACCGCAACTACCTACTTTATTGATTAAGTTCTCAAAAATTAAATTCTAACGTCATTTTTCTAATTAAATTCTAACTTCATCACAATGGGCCTCATTTTTATGACTTGCCTAAGGCCCCAAAAATGTTGAGTGGAAAAGATTCTATACAGTCGAGCTCATGGGAACTTCCCATAAGGTTAAGCTGTGTGGGCCCCACCGTGATGCGTCGGCCTGGGGTTTAAAAATCAAGTCAATCCGTGACTTGTGTGGGCCACACCACATACAGAAGTTGAGAGGGACTACCCTCTATTAAAACATTCATAATCATTTGTTAGGCCCATGAGATGTGGTTCACAAATCCAGACCATTCATTATGTGTGTCCCACTTAGATGAGAGGTCAGACCAAGTTTCAAATACTTCCAAATTTCAGGTGGGCCCTGCCAAGTGCTTTTATATGTTCTAGGCATGTCTTCACATGATTTTAGATGGTATGGCCCACCTGATTTCCGTATACGGCTGATTTTTGGGATATCCTATTATTTAAAGGAGACCTATCAAATGCACGGTGTTGATGTTCGACACACATCAAGTTTTGAATCAAAGTATAAGTTGAGCCTTAGGAGTTTCATGGAGTGCTGCATCACGTGGACCGTCCAAGAATTGGGACTTACATAATGTGTGATGAGTTCTCAAAAGTTCATCACGTCGCACTGTATATATATATATATATATATATATATATATAGAGAGAGAGAGAGAGAGAGAGAGAGAGAGAGAGAGAGAGAGAGAGAGAGAGAGAGAGAGAGATCCGGTCACCTACAAGCACGTGTGCATGCGTGCACGGGCATGTGCATGTAGTCACACAGAAGAAAATTTGAACGAGTTTTATATGTGGTAGGTGACTCCTTGGACTGTATGTTAGGCAAACTCGGTACATGTCGACGGTACTTAAAACCTTGGAGATAGACTGTCCATCATAAGATCCGCTCTTCTGCCAAGGAATTTTTTATTACTCTGTATCATATGATGGTTGACACACATGCACCAAGAAACTATACATGTGGCACATTAATAACTCAAATAAGCTGTCCAAATTGCAAGCCCTAATTTAGATTGACATTGATTTGATTTTCTAACTTTCTCATATGAGTGCTTGTTTGGATGCGAGGAAAGTATAGTAAATTAAGGATATGATGTTTATAGAGAAACCTTGTTTCAAGGAAAGCATGAGAAAGGAAACACTTTGTAACACTGTTTTACAAGTTTGGTTATCAAGAACATATATATTTTTTTTTTTTTTGGTTTTTGCAAGAGGATTAGCAAAATACCATTTCTCAAGTGTGGCGACCTCCCTTTCATTTGATGCGGCTGCTCATGTTCATCTTGTAGCCTAAAACTGGCCTGATCCAAAACTCAGATAGGCCCTACCATGTGGAACAATATAAGATCCAAAACTCAGATAGGCCCTACCATGTGGAACAATATAACTAGATGATGGAACATAGAAACTGTGGTTGACCTCACATACAAACTTATGAAAGGCATTTTCTTCCATTGTTGCCTAGGGCAGTGGCTCACTTGACATATGGCTAGGGCTGATTTTTGTTGGGGATGCAACAAGCCCTATCACAACTTGTTCGATATGAAAGCAACCTCAAACAGAATGAAAGAGTGTAATAGAAAAAAGAAAAATTCAAACGACCATAGAGAAAATATAAATTTTATGTGAAAAAAAAATCCTTGAGAGAAAAAACCACTGTATCAAGCGACTAACAATTCAGTATGAACAAAAAGTTATAAGAGATGATACGAGTTGTTGGGGGCCTTGCACAAAACTTTAGGATCTAGTCTCTCGAAACAAACCACAATTATAGAATAATAATGCAATGAACTAAATCAAAACATAAACCACACTATACTAGGAATTTTTACGTGGAAAACCCTCAAAGAAGTAAAAAACCATAGGACCTCGTTCAGATCAACAATTCACTATAAAGCAGAACGTTACAACCGATCACAAGCACACACCGCTTGGATCAAACCTTCTTCACTCACGCAGGAGTGGATAAACAATAAGAGAACAAAAGAAAAACGAAGAGATCTCACCAATCACGAGGACGTAGAAGCGCTGAGATATGGACTGCGAAGTAGATCACTTCTACGAGCAGAATCTCCCTTCTACAAGCTTCCTCTCTCTCTTTAGCTCTCTCTCTTTCTCACCTTTAATAGCCCTAAGTCCTCCTAAAAAACTTTTAGGAAACCCTATAATCTCTGGAATACACCTCAATCCCGCATACACCCCTTTATATAAGAATAGAAAAAGGTAGAATCCAAATAGGAAACAAAATCCGCAAAATCTGCGTTTCCGCAATCGCATTTGCCGAACTCTTCGATGATATCGAAGGTCTCTCAATGACAACTTCGATATCATCTGAAGGTCTCTCGATGATATCGAGACAGAACCAAACTGTCTAGCAATCAGGAGTAAAAATTCCAACAATTATCGATGTCATCGAGCCACTCTCGATGACAGCCTTGATATCATCTGAAGGTTTCTCGATGATATATCGACAACCAAAAAAACAGCTGTCAAAGAACCAAATGAAAAATTCTGCAATTATTGATGATATCGAAACCTGTTTGATTTCATCGATCCCAACAATGAGGAGAAAATCCCCATCATGAGTTACAGATTTCAAAACCTTAGTTTCCTCCCTTCAAAATTCTTCACTCTTAAGCTCTCACAGTTTACTCTATCAAAGTTACTCTAATCTCATATTAACACGATTTATCTAACCCTTGTACAAAATTAAAAACAAAAAGATGCACTTACGTGCCCGTTTGATCACACCTTCAATCGACCGAGATATCAACAGAGTCTCTCGGTGAACCGAAGCAGATCTCAATCAACCAGAACATTACAGTGTGCTTCGATCGACCCAATAATATTTCGGTCGATCAAATGGCACTGTACCAAATTAAAGGCACTCTATCAACAATTTTTGAGTCCCACTACCCAACATTAAAGGGGGCGCACCTATAGACAGAGTGGATCTTATAGGTAAAAAATGGTGCCATGTGGCGCTCAACAAAAGTTATCATGTCACCTCTTACATAAATCTTACAAATCTTCAGGGGAGTTATTTGATGGCAAATGGACAAATAGCAGGCCCTTGAAAATGATAGATTTGGCATATACTAGCTCAAATAAAACCTACCAAACTGTGAGCCCCACCGTCACTAAGTTACAGTTCAAAAACTAGATTGATTGGATAAAAGCTATCCTTTGATGCTAAATACTTGGTTTTGAAAATAAGGGCCATTGGATACTCTTCATTCTTAACTGTCAAATAAAGCTCCACCAATCCATCTAATACTCAGATGATCAAATAATCAGAAATTCAACTGTCATTTCAGTGTGAATTTTGAATGATGGCCTATCTAATGAATCTTTCACAGGTATGACCAAATGCGTTTACGTGGATTGTTTTAGCTTCCTATTCGAAGTTTCTAACAATGACTTTGATCGGGTCTTTTAGGTAACGTTTGGTAATTAGGTTACCCATAGCTTAGGGATTTGAAATTTTCATCTCAACTTATTCAAGATCAATGTAGCAGACATGTCTTGATCTTCACTACTTTGATCCAAGTCACAACTCAGATTGAGTTCGGCTGAGTTCTTCTTGTATTTTAAAATATACATTGGTGTTTCAAAATTTCTGCCGAGCCTGGGTTGTGACCATACTCACGGGTATACAGGTGGATGTATCTTTTCACACAATTCCAAAGAGTTGAACTCCTCGTCTTTGTTTTGAAATTGTCTTTTTGGACTCAAGGATCACAATAGTTGGGTTTAAACCCAATAGTCACAACCTTCTATGAAAGGGTGTCTCTACACCATTAAGGATGTATACTCAAGTCTATAAATAGACTTCCCCTCATCTCGTTTTACATGTGAAAAGAATAAGAAAAAAAAAAAAAAAAAGTCCGGCTTTTACTTTCAAAATGAGATTTAAATGTTTTCTAATTCGAGTTAAGATGTGGTTTGAGCCCGTATAGAGTGAGTGCACTGTTGAGATCAGGTGATTGTCGTTGTATCCTCGATTGTCCAGATAATCTTATTACACTTGGAACATGGTCCAATGAGGGTAAGTTCAATTTCAAGTTGAATGGTTTCAAATCACGCCTTGACTTCTACAAATTGGTAAGTTTTCTCTTTCACCTATTTTTAATTTTATATTCTTCAGCTAATTTTCCAAACCTTAAAGTCCAACCATTCCGAGTTTTCTCTTTCACCTATTTTTAATTTTATATTCTTCAGCTAATTTTCCAAACCTTAAAGTCCAACCATTCCGAGTCAGCTACCTGATTTTCAACTATGCATTTAGACCGAAGTTTAGTGAGCCTGTAGGTAGTAAAGATATCACTAACAGTGGAAATCACCATACAATGATCGACAGTCCACTGAACTCTTCTATATGGTTTCTCTATGATATTCACTACCTGAGCACCTCTCTACTCGCGCACCTTTACACTCAGCAGACCTACTTTGGCAAGTTTTTGGTATATCCAAATGAGCCTCAACAGCAATCAAGGCCCTTTGCACAAATCAAACATACTCAGAAAGTTTTTTGGGACATCCAAGTGGGCCTCAACAACAATCACAACCACACCCAAGAATCAGCCTCGTCCATTCATCAAGCAGGTCAAAATTGTGTTTTGAATGGACAGCATTCGGAATGTTTTTCTTCAAGTGTCCATTCTTATTCTAAAATGGGAGACCAGATTAGCACATTTTTGTACATGGCTGTCTTTGTGATGGAGGCAACTTATTCAGCACTGCCAATGTCCCACATTTGACAGGCTAACACTCGTGCTGCTCGTAAACTCACCGTCTAGAATGAAAACTCAGACTCCGTCGAACCCGATCTGATTCAACAGCACAAGTCACCCCCGACTCAGATGAGTCTGACCAGTTCACACCTTACCCGGGTGAGTCACAACTTGACTCAAGACCGGACAAGTAAGCCCAAGTCGCCAAGTCTTAAAACGACACTTCAACCTCTACAATCTCATCAACCAACAGAAGAGATTACTGGTTGCACAACAAAGACCGTGATTCCATAAATTGTAACATAACACCGAAATCTGGTGCATGCATCATCTCCCACCACTGAAAAAACCGTTGACAAGAACCTAACAAGCATTACTAAATTCGATTTTCCATATATAACTACTTTGAAATACAAGTTAAGATTTCTCCGGCTGTCATTGGATTTCCAGTGGGAGATTTGCGATAAGATTCCTGTCCGCCATTATTGGATGGAGTATGTGTGCACTGATGCTCAATACACAATATGCACACACAACTGCGCCTCCTAGAAATTTGTAGTTGGCCTCGAAATGATAAGAAATAGCAAAAGATTTACAGTCGCCTTCAGGCCATAAACAACTTTCCTCTTTCACCCTGTGCTCTCGGAGCTTGTCATTGCAGATGGCTGTAGAGAATGGCCGGGAACACGTTGCTAATCACAACACACCAGTAAACACTTCGGGAGTGTTTGTATGCGCAGCCTCCATTTCGATTCCATCTGTAACATATTGATTACACAATGATATTTTCCATGGTCACCATAGAAAATAGAATTTGACAAATGTAACCCATTTTGATACCATTTGGAATCCTCAAACTCAGTTGACTGGAATCTGCACATCCAAACGGCCTAACTATCTTGTCAGTGGAACAAACAAACAAAAAAAAAAAAAAATCCATTTCCCCATGGATTCTGCGTATCCAAACAGGCCTGAAGGGTTTTGCTAAGGATAAAAATCCATGTACTGACTACCCTTACTATCAAATAAACAAACTACACAGTTCATCTGAGCTAGTTCAAATTAACATCCTCATGGCTGGATCTTCAAAACAAGAATGCAAATAGTTAAAATCGATAAAATATAATAAGCACTAGTGTTCTAACCAATTACAAGACATAGGGTGGAGACCCCATGCATGTACACATACATTAGCCATCTCCCACAAGACTCTTGGTAGCTTTTAAGCTATGTAAATAGACAGACACTCTCACATGAGCATACCACTGCAAGTTTACATAGTCCAAACAGCACATACAGACAGCAAGACTACAATTTTACACACAAACCTTTTATTAAAAGATCCTACAAAAATCCATAATCAAATTTATGAAAAAGAGAGACCCAAGAACGACGACCTTAGCTGACACGGAATTCCCCGCTCGCATGCACTTCCTTGACCCGCTTATCATACTCGTCCTCTTCATCCTCCTCTTCTTCCTGATCCACATCTTCATCCTTGTCCTCCTCTTCTTCTTCCCCAACCCAGCCAAAGCCCCCAATAGACCGGGACGATGGTGGTGGGGTCCTTGCATCCCCAACGATTTTCATTATGTCATCGATGCTTTGGAGGGAGAAGCTCGGGTTATCTCTCTGATAGTAGATTGCTTGTTGTGTTTCTGTCAGCTCCCTTGGCAAGTTCTTCAAGAACCATGGGTGGCTCTTAATTTCTTTAATTGTAATTCTCTGCAATTTTAGAGAAAACAAGTATTCAAAAACATTGTACACTGACCGATCATTTCCTCCCTTGTAGGTGGGTGTAGACAGCCATACTATGTAACAATTGTAATCTATAAAAAAAATTAAAATAAAAAGAACCATTCACATTCATATATTGAACAAGACATTGGAGTGTGCCAATCCCCCATTGGGTGGCAACTCACCATTCCAAGCCTCAGCAAGTGTGATTGACAAATGCCTGCCTTTCTCGATTGGAAGTTGTAGGCCACAGATAGAAGGTCAGGATCTTGGAACTGGGAGATTTTTGGAAAACCACCATCCAGTAGGACCCATCAGATTATGTATGGTCTGGATCACCAAACTCTAGGCTCACATGTACAGTTGTACCTCAATAAAGGGAACATTTGCTGAGACCCAGGACGTTCCTCACTTGTTTTTTCAATCCACAAAAAAAACAGAAGTGCCATATTATGGAGCATATCCTAGGATTAGACACATGGATGGTACGGTCATCAACTCATGGTAAATGGTCATGCTGGTAATGGTGGGCACTGTTACATGATACAGGGCCATAAAAAAAGACCCGAACGGGCCGGTAATGGCCGTAACGAGCTTTTACAGCCCTTTAAGGCATGTAAGCCTGTAATAGGCCACGTTTGGATAATGGTAACAGAAGCTGTAAAGCCTGTAATAGGCCATTTTTGGAAAATGGTAACAGAACTTTTTCACCAATTTCTTTAGAAAAATGGTACAAGTGAATTAGGAATGTGACTTGGTGGGATAAATCCCATAGATTGCACTAATATGGATTTAGTTATGGATATTTGGTGCAAATCTACATAAAATGATACAATCCATTTACCCTACACAAACCTCTTATCCTACATAAAAATTTATTACAAGAATTTTTTTTTGTTCCCTCAAATTTCTTGGGGGAAATAGTGTGTAATGATTAGATATATGCATAAGTGGAAATAAGGTAAATAGAACTCAAGCAGCCTGAGACAGCATTCTTACAAAACAGTGACATGTTTCACCATCACATACATGTTCAAAACCAGTAAACGATACATATTTCGGGTCCTCCTGTTTTTCTGAAAACTTTTGATACTCTTTCACTTTTCTTTCTCTCTCTCCCGCTTTTTTCTTTTTTTTTTTTTTTTTTTCTTTTTGAACATTATGGGGCCATAACGGGCCATTACAAATCTTAACAGCTGTAAGGCTGGCTATTACAGCCACCATCACTGTATTGAATAACTTGCATCAACCAGCATGACGATTGGATTTGTCTATAACAAAATACTAATGTCGAGTTGCAAATATTTGTAATCTAATGTTTAAGTTTTTTCTACAAAGATGGAAAATGGTATGCATGTGGTAAGAGAGCAGGAGCAGTGGTGGTAGAGTCTAAAGAGATAAGCTTGACTTCTAAGGAGCAAGGTGTTTTTGGAATAAATGGCTAAGGGTGAGTTTGGTCCCACCAAATATTATGTACCATGAAATTTCATGATATTCCCTAGATGATACAACTAAGGATGCAAGTTTGCAACATTATGGGTATTAAGTTTCAAAAATGGTTTTAACCAGGGCAATTTTGAAATGGGGCCCTCATTCACAACCACTCGTGTTTATAGTATCACCATTCGTATTACATTGCGCCAGTGTTATAAATAGCACTCGTAGTGTACGCTACGTAACGTAGCATAGCCATAGAGCTACGTAGCGTCGTAGCTAAAACTAGATGTCCAAAATCTAGGTGGTGATATTTAAAAGAAGGGAAGACAATGCCCATTTAGAAATAAATTGATGGAAGAAGGAAAGTGGAATGTCGAGGAAGAAGTAAACATTAGGTGGAGTAAGATGCCTAAGTGCATTAGGGAAGTGGCAAGTGGAATGATGATGTATAAAAAACTATTAATGGGAAACGCACACATTTCCAAGCCTGACAAGGAACTAGAAACAATGAAAATCTTAAATAATATAGAAATGCCGAAAAGATTTCTAAGAAAGTAAAGAGGCTAAACTTAAGGCTTATGATGATCTTTATAATAGATTGGGGACAAGAGAAGGCAAGAAAGATGTCTTCAAACTTGACTAGTACCATCTAGTCAAGGACAATGAGATCAATAAAATGTGGAGAAGCTATTTTTAAAACTTGTTAAATAACAATCACTCGGGAGAGGATAGAGATAGAAGGAACTACAAACTCAAAAAACGTTGCAGTTCATAGATACTTTCGTAGGTTTAAGATATCTAAAGTGAAAGAAGCTTTGAGAAAGATGAAAACAGGAAATGCATGACTACGGCATGAGATGAATGCATGAGAAAATCAGTTTGGTTTCATGCTAGAGAATTCTACCACTGAAGCTATTTTCCTACATAGACAATTGATGGAGAAATTAAGGAAGAAGAGGGATCTCCACATGGTCTTTATCGACTCACAGAAAGCTTAATATAGGTCCCTAAATAGTTAATCTGGTGGGAGTTGTGAGGGAAAGGAGTTTTACTAGGATATGTATGAGGGAGAGGTAACAAATGTGACGAACACTAGGGGAGAGACGAGTTCCTAATCACTATAAGCTTACACCAAGGGTTGGCATTGAGCCTGTCGCATTGGTTATGGACTAGTTAATAACGCATCTGCAGGAAGAGAACCCATGTTGTATGTGATTTGCAGATAACATGATTTTGATTAACAAGATGGAGGGCATAAACAGAAAACTAGATTTAATGAGAGGTGCTTTAGAATCTAAAGGATTTAAAATTCATTGGACTAAAACAGAGTATATGGAGTGCAAATGAGGACTTGATAAAAATTGTTGACCAAGCAGTTTCCCAAAATGACAACTTCTGATATCTTGGGTCAATAATTCATGAGAGTGGAGAGACTGAGAGTGATGCTACCCATAGAATCCAAGCGAGGTGGAAGAAATGGAGATGTTTCTCTGAAGTTTTATTTGATCATCGTGTACCACTCAAACTGAAAGGGAAATTTTACTGGATGACAATAAAACCAGCCATGCTTTATGGGGCAGAATGTTGGGCAGTTAAGGAACAATATGTCCATAGGATGAGTGTAGCTGAAATGAGGGTATTGAGATGAATGAGTGGCAAAGCTAAAATAAGGATGTTGAAATGAATGAGTGGCAAAACAAGGATGGAATTAGAAATGCTTGAATTTGAGGGAACTTACAGTGGCAGCAATAGATAATAAGATCTGGGAAAGTAAGCTTAGATGGTTTGGTAATGTGCAGCAGAGACCAAGAACCATGCCAGTTAGGAGTGAGTTTGTATAAGTCGAAGGCTCTGAAAGGGCAAGGGGAAGGCTCAAAAGGACGTAGATGGAGGTAATATGAAAAAACTTGATGACCTATGGTCTAACTAAGATTATGGCCCTTGATACAGTGGAATGGTGGAAAAGGACTCATGTAGCTGAATGCAATTAGTTGAGGCTTAGTTGATGATGATGATGATGATGATTCTTGTTACTACAAGTAGAAAGAATGGGCACTGGCCAGGTGTAGATGGTGATTCCCTTTCTTAAAAATAAATTGTATAACTATTTAAATAAGATTAATGAATTTTCTATAAAATGTAAAGGGCATTTTATGATAAGCTATAGCCACAATCTTAAGCTGACGGTGAATTCTATACTTATTAGAGCAGTCCGTGTTGGGGAAGCGTGGACTGTACAGGCAAGCAGTTTGTAGCTTTCCTGTACAAACTTTCCTAACATGAAATCAGTGAAGCCAACTTATGGATTTGTACATGTTTCAGTGGACTTCTTTCTATTTTGTGCAGCCAAGCACCTGAGCGTGCCATTTCCCTTTTTTGTCAGATGATGGTACATGTGTGTGCCATCATCCTTGTGGGCTTGTCTGACACAGCATGTTCTAGAGCCTAAACATTCACATATTCACATCACATAGATAAATGGAAATTCAGTCTTCAAGTGTACAAATATCCCAATCCAATCAAATGGTTCATACATCTCCAACAAAAGAATCATCCGGGTAGAAAGCTTAAACTGGAAGTCTGAATAATGAAGGATAATATGCACGACCATCTATCAAACATTTCAATGAATGATAGGGGTCAAGCCCATCATAGCATACACATAGCTTGGGCCCTCCAGACAACAGAAGGATCCCTACAGTGTCGTAGGATGCGTAGAGTATCTGCTTTATCACCAAAGGTTTGCTAGATGCATCCCTGTAAGGCTACAGAATGCACAGGACATCTACCAACACCCACTTCAATCGCGCATGAGTCATGATTCATTAGACAGACCACCAACACAAGCTCAAACCAAGAATGCTTGAACCCAACTTTAACTGCTTGCAAATACAGTGGGGTGTCATAAGCTTTCTCATTCAGTTGCACGCAACCTTCACCATAGAAGGGCAACCGTAGACATCCTACCCTACATGAAGGTCAACAAAACCGTTTGAACGAGCCGAATCAGGAGGGCCAACCCCACTGCTCTCACTCCCCACCGTAATCAAGCCTTAGAACTCAATCCCAAGATCCTACTATAATCGAGGTGCCAGAACGATCCATATGTCCACACGTGTCCGCCTGCACATGCCAACCCATGTGTCGAAGATGGGTCCATAGGAAGCAGGTGGGAATACGATTGCCACCAGCTTATGACCACATTTTGACATGTTTTCTGCATACCTCCCATAATAATTACCCTCCTAGATTCATAAATTACCCTTACATTTATCTCTATTTTTAAGAAATTGACATGTGGCAACCCCATGCTTTTATCCTTAAGGAAACTCTAAAACTTTCACCTACTTTGAACTGGCACCCCCCATGCTTTCATCCTTAAGGAAACTCTGAATTTATAAACCTTGCCACCCCTTGGCCTTACGAGGAAGTGACATGTATCCCCTTGCATCCATGGCCAAACAAGGCGATGCCCCATGTCCTTGATCCTCCAACTTCACCTAAATTACTCAAAAATCCACCTGCTTTGAACCAGTTTCCTCATCCCATTTCTCAAGTACCTTCATCCTTGGTGAGAAAACCCTTAGCCTCCCTACAGCCTTACTATCACCCTTAACCTCTCTACACCACCCTTTGCCTCTCTTTACGAATCATAGGAATCTTCCATTTGGGCTTTGGTACAGGGGTCCACCGGGAGGAAATGTCTTCCAGCCATTGCAGCGGGGAACATTCCTCCCTCAGATCTCCAATCAACACCCTCCTTGAGGAAACAGTACACACCATCTAATGAAGCTTCCATTTATCTTTCTTTGCAACATTTCCGTGTCCTCTACACCCCCTCACTTGCGCATATTATCTTGCATTATCTTTTTATTATTGTTATTGCTTACATCATGCTCTTTGTTTTTCTATTATTGTGGAGATCTTTGCGTTAAGCACTAATTCAAGAAGACTAAATCTCGCAAGGTAGAGACTACACCCACATGCAAGCGGAGAAAGTGTCCCATGCCTTCCTTCTACGTAACTGAGGCCCTTACTAGAATCTTCGAAAGCTAGACCATACTTGGAGTCATTCAATCAAGGTCATCAATTTGACCTTCGAGTTGCGTCTCTACCAACTTAGCCTTCTTACTGGTTTGTTTCCACAGAGATTGATTTAACTCTAGTGTTTCAATTCGAGGATTTTTGCCTATTAAATGTGTTGTTGTGTATTGTGTCCCCATTCCTCCAATAGCAGGGCAGTGGCCACCAATTGGGCTAAAGCCCACTAACAATAGCACTATTCCAAATATTGGAAACAAGTGCACCACATGCGGACTTTAAATCGAGGGATACCAAGTTGTTGCATCCCTGAAGCGAATAAGGGCACACCCAATGATTCAAATATCAGTATTGATGCACGTATCACACCTTGAGAGGGTAAAACATATCGTTATAGCATAAGAAATATCGCACATGTATTGGGAAACGTCTAGTTGTTTGAAGGAAACGTTGAAATTTTAGGATATGTTGAAAGAGACATTGACGCAGGACAGCCCTAATTATGATGAATGCTCATGAACATAATTAAACAGCGGAAATAAAAGGAATAAATGATCTAAAATTCTAGCAGTAATCATCATAACTGAGAAAATCATAAAGGAAACATGCAATGGAGCGGGCCATCATCACAACCATGGAGTATGGCATTCAATTAGAAAATAGAAAGAAGAAAATAATTACCTTAAAGAAGTTGGAGGGGCACAAGAAGAAATTAGAAGAGGAAGATCAAGGGAAGAGAAGAAGCACCATTAGAGAGAAGAAAAGAAGGAGGCAACCAAAGGGTTTGCTTTTCATTAATCAATAGTTAAAGATTCGGATTTAGGGCTTTAGCCCACTTAAATAAGCAAATAAAGACATAAAATTACTAAAATACCCCTAGAATAAGCAAATAAAGACATAAAATTACTAAAAGGCCCCTAACTAAGCAAAAACGCACAAATAACATAAGTACGGAAAAGTTCGGGCGCTCGGTCTTCTTTCTCCAATCCTCCTTCACATGTGTCTTCCCTCAGTGGGGTCTTCTATATGTGCAATCACATGTGAAAAGTCTTTAGCTCCTCAATAGACGCCTATCCACAAGGACGGCAGTTGTGGTTGGCGCTTTCTTCGTTGGTACACCTTGCATGTGCTTGTGTCCGCATCAATTCCCCTCGGGTGAGAAAAACTCGACTCCGACGAGTTGTAACTTTTGTAGCGCTCTAGTAGATCTGGATCAATACCCTGCAATGCGTCGCACGACAGCCACATAGATTCAGACGATGGTTTGTTCTTCCACTTGACAAGATACCTTTGGAAACCTCCATCTCTCGTAGATACTATCTCGTCATCCAAGATTTCTTCAATTACTTCTTTATGGGAAATGGGTGGAGGAGGGGGTGGAAGCAAACTCAGAAAAAGGCCATGAAAGGGACGATGTATCAACAATGGGAGTATGGGCACAGACTAGATCTTCCACATTAAAAGTTGGATTAATGCTCATTTCAGGTGGAAGGTCAATCCGATACGCGTTGGACCCGACCTTTTGTAATATCTTGAATGGTCCAGCACTACGCGCTTGTAATTTTTTAACAGATCCTTGAGAGAATCGCTCTGGCCTTATTCGCACCATTACATAGTCTCCTTCTTGAAATTCTTGCACTTTACGATGAGAATCGGCTGAAACTTTATAATCATCATTGCTCTTATTTAACCGCTGTCTAATATGTGTATGCAAATCATGAATATGGCGTGCAAATGCATCGGCTGACTCAGAAGACCTTTGGGTAACAGACATAGGTAAGAGATCTATGGGCATTCTAGGTTTATAACCACTTACAATTTCAAAAGGACTCAACCCTGTAGATCTATTAACTGACCCATTATAAGCAAGTTCAGCAGTTGGTAAAATTAGGTCCCAAGTCTTAACATGTTCACCCACTAGACAACGTAGAAGATTTCCAAGGCTGCGGTTTACCACTTCAGTTTGACCATCTGTTTGTGGGTGGTAAGCAGTAGAAAATTGCAAACGAGTTCCCATAATGTGCCACAGTGTCTTCCAAAAATAGCTAATAAATCGAACATCACGATCAGACACTATGGTTTTAGGTAACCCATGGAGACGCACCACACCATCAAAAAAGAGACGGGCGACATGAGATGCATCTGACGTCTTCGAACATGGGAGGAAATGCGCCATTTTAGAAAAACGGTCCACAACGACAAAAACGAAATCGTGCTTTTTTATAGTCTTGAGAAGCCCAAGCATGAAGTCCATACTAATATCTTGTCACGGAGCATGTGGCACTGGCAATGGCGTGTACAGCCCGGTATTTTGCTTTCTTTGCTTTGCCAGCTGACATGTTCGACACTGCCCTAAAACTTTGGCTACGTCTCGCTAAGACTTGGCTAATAGAAACGATCTTCCACAAGGACAATGGTCTTATCACGACCAAAATGGCCAGCTATCCCTCCTGAATGAAGATCCCAGATGAGGAATTCACGAAGGGACATACGGGGAATACAAAGTCTGTCTCCCTTGAAAAGAAAACCATCTTTAAGAACATATTCACCCATAATATGCTGGTCACTAGCGAGCGACGCATAAGTACCCCCAAAATCAGGACATATGGGGTATTCATCTTTCAGTTGCTCAAATCCGACTACCTCTACACTCAAGGAGTTGAGCAACGCCACTCTCCTACTAAGGGCATCCGCTGGTTTGTTTTCAACCTCGGCCTTGTGTTTCAAAACAAATGAATATTCCTGAAGAAATGCTACCCACTTGGCATGCCTTGGGTTGAGTTTCTTCTGAGAATGCAAATATCTCAAAGCCTCATGGTCAGAAAACAAAACGAATTCTTGCGGTAGGAGATAGTGTCGCCAATGTCTCAGGGATTACACTACCGCATAAAATTCTTTATCGTAAGTGGAGTATTTTTGTTTTGCCTCATTCAGTTTCTCACTGAAATAGGCCACTGGGTGTCCTTCTTGACTCAACACTCCACCTATACCGACACCAGACGCATCACACGCTACTTCAAAGACTTTAGAAAAGTCAGGTAGACGCATGACAGGAGCTTCCACCATCTTGCCCTTAATTTCTTTAAAAGCCTTGACTACGGCTTTAGACCATACGAACTCTCCCTTTTTCATGCACTCGGTAATGGGAGCCATGATTGTGCTAAAACCCTTAATGAACCGACGATAAAAAGTTGTTAGGCCGTGAAAGCTTCGCACCTCATGAATGTTCCTTGGTTCTGGCCACTCAACTATGGCCCTGACTTTTTCAGGGTCTGCGCGCATCCCTTCAGATGACACTATAAATCCTAAGAACACAACTTGACTAGACATAAATGCACATTTCTTAATATTAGCGTACAACTTTTCCTTCCTAAGGACACTACAGACCTTCTTTAAATATTCAAGGTGTGATTCCTTAGTGGTACTATAAATAAGAATATCGTCAAAGTACACCACTAGGAATTTTTCCATGAACGGCCTCAAAGCTTGTGTCATCACCCGCATGAAAGTACTAGGTGCGTTAGTCAAGCCGAAGGGCATGACTAACCACTCATACAGCCCATCTTTCGTCTTAAACGCCGTCTTCCACTCATCTCCTAGGCGTATACGGATTTGGTGATATCCACTCTTGAGGTCTATCTTAGAGAATATAGTGGACCTGGCCATCATGTCAAGCATATCATCAAGTCTAGGTATAGGGAACCTATACTTGACAGTAATTTGATTTATGGCACGGCTATCCACACACATGCGCCACGTGCCGTCTTTTTTTGGCGTCAACAATGCAGGCACGGCACACGGGCTCGTACTCTCTTGGATAAAACCCTTTTGCAAAAGCTCATCAACTTGCTTCTTCAACTCTGCATGCTCTGCAGGGATCATCCTGTAGTGAGGAAGGTTCGATAGAGTAGACCCTGGGACAAGATCAATGGCATGTTGTATGTCTCTCATAGGTGGCAACTCATTCGGTAAGTTTTCAGGAAATACATCACTGTATTCCTTCAGGACCGAGGTCACCTCACGGGGCAACTCTGATGGAACCTCAAGTGTAATCTCTCTAGCCACAAGGGCATACACCATAGAATCCTCCTTAGCATCTTTTTCAAACTCTCTTGCGCTGATTATATGTAGAGACTTAGGTTTGGATTTCCCCATTCCTCTAGGCTCACTTACCTTCTCATCCTTCTTCCCTAGTGTATTCTCAAGTGGCATGGGATTAAGTTTGATCTTTCTACCGTTATACATAAAAGTACACGCATTCGAACGGACAAAGATCATGACATCATTATCGAATAGCCACGGTCTACCTAGGATAACATGTCCCACATCCATAGGTAAAGCATCACACCACAGGGACTCTTTGTATGACCCAAACTCGATGGGGACTAGACATTGCTGGGTGACAGGTAGGGATGTCTTGTCAACCCAAGAAACTTTATACGGGTCTGGATGAGAAGTGGATTTCAGTTTTAAGCGATCTAAGGTGCTAGTGGAAATCACATTCTGACAACTTCCACTGTCCACTATCACCTTACAATTCTTTTCACCACACTTGGCAATAGTGTAGAAGATAGTGCTTCGACACTAGTCAGCACTACTTCTAGACTGAGCTAACACACGCCTGACTACTGCAAGCGTTGCTTCTCCATCCACTTCTTCTTCATCAGTAAGTCCTCCTTCAGGGTGATACTCTTCAACTTCATAATCACCCTGCTTATCTCCACCCTCGTGGGACTCGCCTATAACTAAGGCTCTCCCACGGCTCTTCGTAGGACACTGATTAGACATGTGGCTAAGATTGCCACACTCATAGCACCTCACTTGGCTCATGTTACTAGGACCGGCACCAAGAACCCCTTTACCCTTGTCCTCCCTAAGCCTAGGCGGAATGGTCGCCTGTACCCTAGGTTGACTATCAATATTAGGTCTAGTTCCCTGGGAACCAGATCTAGCACTGGAGTCTCGGGACTCAAAACGACAAACGACAGGAGCCTTCAGATATTGCTCTAACTCCTGCACGACTTGATATACTTCATCCAAGTCCGTTAAGGGCCGAGTCACAAGCTCGCGCTGAAGATCCGCACGAAGACCCGTTTTGAAATGCGAGAGCGTTACTAGAGTCTTCTCGGATATCACATCGCATCACATATTCTTCAAATTTAGCGATGTAGTCAGCGGCAGACATTGACCCTTAGCGTAAGGATTGTCATTGGTCAAGGAGCTTCTGACGGTATAAGAGAGGAAGGTACTTCTCCTTCAACTTCTCTTTCATCTCATACCAATGTGTGATAGGGGCTCTACCAACTCTCTCTATCCTACACTCGGTGTTGGTCCAGAAGAGCTTGACTTGATCCACAAGCTTCATCTTAGCAAACCGCATTTGACGGTTATCCGACATGCCATACCACACAAAGTAGTGGTCTATGTCAGCAACCCAGTCAAGGAATGCATTGGGATCCAAGCGTCCATCAAAACTCGGGGCCTCAACTCTCACACTCTTCATCGCACGCTCATCTGGATCATAGCGGTCTTGATGATCACATGTGGCTCGTGCCTCTCGCACCACACCACGACCGTTACCACGATCTCTATCCCCACTACCACCACGTGTGGCAACGCATTCTTCAATGATTCCTCCCATTTGGGAGTGCGCATCATCCCCTACAGCGGGGTTTTCCTTTTGGGACGCCTCTAGTTGTTCGACCTTAGTCATGGTAGTGGTAATTTGGTTCTCAAGGCGGGCAAACTCACGCCTTTGACCCGCTTCTAAGGCGGTTATCTTTTGTATCAATTGAGCAAGTTGCTCAGATAACTGCTCGTTATTCATGGTACGTTGAAGTCCGAAACCTCTACCTCTTCTCGTGGGCATACAACGAAGACTTGAACCAAACTCTACCCAACTAGACTATTAGGTATTATGACTTTCAAGATGAATGCGATGAATGCAAAACTACTATAAACTGACACAATTAAGTTGAAACAGGAAACAACTCAAATCTGGAAATTTTCCAGATTAGGAATTTCTAAAATTGGAAAGTTTCTAAAATTGAAAACTTTCTAAATCTAGAACTTTCCTAAATTAAACCTAAAAATCAAAACCTTAATTTGATAACTCGATCTAGACAAAAACCATGCAAGCCTATTCTCTGATACCAAATTTGACGCAGGACAGCCCTAATTATGATACATGCTCATGATTAAACAACGGAAATAAAATGAATAAATGATTTAAAATTCTAGCAGTAATCATCATAACTGAGAAAATCATAAAGGAAACATGCAATGGAGCGGGCCATCATCACAACCATGGAGTATGGCATTCAATTATTACTTAGGTTGGATCCGGCGAGGGATGAGACTTCCCGATCTTGCATGGTCACACCCAATCAATCAATGAAGATCACTAGTCCGAAGAATCAAGAAGTTTCTCGGATTAAGGATTTAAGAATTTGGAGGTTTAGGGTTTAGATCGGTTCTCAAGATTTTGATCAAAGAAGGATTAGCCAAAACTGGAAAATAGAAAGAAGAAAATAATTACCTTGAAGAAGTTGGAGGGGCACAAGAAGAAATTAGAAGAGGAAGATCAAGGGAAGAGAAGAAGCACCATTAGAGAGAAGAGAGGAAGGAGGCAACCAAAGGGTTTGCTTTTCATTAATCAATAGTTAAAAACTCGGATTTAGGGCTTTAGCCCACTTAAATAAGCAAATAAAGGCATAAAATTAATAAAATACCCCTAGAATAAGCAAATAAAGACATAAAATTACTAAAATGCCCTTAACTAAGCAAAAACGCGCAAATAACACAAGTACGGGAAAGTTCGGGCGCTCGGTCTTCTTTCTCCAATCTTCCTTCACATGTGTCTTCCCTGAGTGAGGTCTTCTATATGTCCAATCACATGTGAAAGGTCTTCAACTCCTCAATAGTCGCCTATCCACAAGGACGGCACTTGTGGTTGGCGCTTTCTTCGTTGGTATACCTTGAATGTGCTTGTCTCCGCATCAGACATGATCATACACAGAACACTAAAAGATTACAAAAAAAAGAAAAAAAGAGTATGTACAACAAGTTTTCTTTGTATATGATCCTAAACTATGTTGTTTGATAGAAGTGATGCAATTATATGCAAAACAAGGTATTCCATGATGGTAACGGTGACTATAATGGCCACCGTCTTTACCATTAGTGCATTACAATACAGACTATAATGGCCATTGCGGGTTTTTTTTTTTTTTTTTTTTTTTTTACCCTATAGCGTACCATTACTAGCCATTACAGGTCAATTTTTCTATAATAGCCATTATATAACTGTTTTGGAATACCTTGATTGAGAATGAGTTTATATAAACCGGATCTTACAGTTCGATTTTTCCATAACAGCCATGATGTAACCGTTTTGGAGTACCTTGATAAAAAAACGAGTTCATATAATTCATAAATGATACAATATAAGTATGAAAACAAATTCCTCCAAACATATATGGGAAAAAATGGTTTTTTTTTTTGTGGGGCTTTTTGTGAACTTTTTTTTTGGGTGGGGGAAAGGGGGGGATTTATTAATGATTTTTTGGCAAAATATGGTAATGTATCAATATATCAGCAATACATTGCGTTATTTTGAACAATACAAGAGAAACTCCCCTTTATATCATATCAGCCACATGGATATCAATATTATCGGCTGATACTATAAATATTTAAATCACTAGGCATATGCATGTATTATAATCAGGAATGATTTATTTGTCTTTGGGAGTAAATTCTATGGATCCCATTGTTCTGCAATTTAGTATAATGGAATGCCCCAACTAGCTTTTGGAATAGGGACCATGAAATACATCGTAGTCCTCTATTCATTAAATGAATAAACCATAGTGGTCCCATAGTGATAAGTGGGAGAATTCAATATATGGAGACTATCTTCTTTTCTTATATTAATAAGGGAGCCCTTTCCTCTTCTATCATTTTCAAACTAAACAAAAGTGCACAGATATGTTATGAAGTGTATAAGGCTCATTATTCATCAGATGAGCATCATGCTCCCTACCACAAAACTTTTGGCTGGATGGACATCGACAGAAGACATACAAATTGCATAGTCAATACACCTTACTAAAGCAAGTCATAAAACCAACTGCAAATAGCTAGGACAAGACCATAATGACGATGATGATAAATGATATGATGAACTTCCCTATTGTATAATAGTACATACTTCACATGTTTATTTGTGTTAACTTCATCATGGAAAAGAATCCGGCATTACCATGAATATTAAAATTAATTATCTAGCTTTATCTACTTAGGTGTGCACCCATGTATAGATCTAGACTGTTCATCTACTAGGCACTACCATGAGTTCTGTGCCCAAAAGGTGGACAATCTAAACACTGATAGGTGAACTTCTGATCCGAACATCGGTGGTGCGCCCTTTAGAGTGTATCAGAGGAGGAGGCATCGCCGACAGAGTACCAGAGAGGAGGAATTGATATGGATGGACGACAAATCTATCGGACCCACTTTCTAACGCGCTACGAGTGCAGGAGCGACATGACCGCACCCCAACCATAGATCCATGGGTAGGATTTCACACCCTACCACATGGATGTTTTAGTTTTGGACTTTTTTGTTATTTTTCTTGTTTCAGGTAGTGTTCGCAATATCGATACCATCGGCCGATATTATCAATATCATTGGCCAGCAACACGAAACCAGCAGGAAGTTTTAAAAAAAGAAAAAATATTTGTATCGCACGATATATCATACAATATTGCAGGATTTTCTTCGATATTATCAAGATTTAAATTTTATAAATATATATATATATATAAAAGAGTTGGAAAAGGGGGATTTCGGTATCTGGAAATGAAGATTACGTAATCGGAGATACATCAACGGAGATTCCGGTGAAAAATTTGTAAAAAATTTTGAAAGTTGGGTTTGATTGAGAAGGATTTGGGGATTTTAGGGTTCCAGAAGGTCCGAGCTTCCTTTCTTCGAAAATGGCTTCCGCCCTCTGTTGAAATCGAATTTCGTACTGAGTCCGGTACGCTCTTATTGCACTGAGAAAACTCAGTGGGGCCACTGCGAATGTATGCGGTTTATCCACGCCGTCCAATCTTTTTTCCATCTCATTTAAGGGGTTGAGCCCAAAATTGAAGCATATCCAAAGCTTAAGTGGACCACACCCTAGGAAACAATGGGAATAATGATTTCCACCATTGAAACCTTTTTAGGCCCCACAATGATGTTTATTTGTCATCCAAGTTGTTCATAAGATCAAAAAAACATGGATGATTGTAAAACATAAATATAATCTTGATCCAAAACTTCTGTGGCCCTCAAGAATTTTTCAACGATATATGTTCAATTCATACTATTTTCCGTGGTGTGGTCCATTTGAGATTTGGATATACTTCAATTTTGGGCTCAAGCCCTAAAATTATCTGATAAAATGGATGAAAGGAGTGGATAAAATATATAAATTACAGTGGACCCCATAGAGTTTACTCAATGTGTGGATACGTGTAGTGCAAAGACGAGCATTGACATTCCAAGTTGTACCAATGGTTCAAAGGAATCAATGTTACATGGGCTTATTGTATTTATTATACCAACCTCGTTCATCTATTTGGCGAGATCATTTTAGATCATGAACTCAAAAAATGAGTCATATCCAAAGCTCAAATGGACCACACCATAAATAACAGTGGGGACAATGATTCTCCCCATTAAAACGTTTGTAGGGCCCACCATAATGTTTATTTTCCATCCAATCTATTCATAAGGTCACACATATCTGGATGAAGAGGAAAAACAAATATCATATTGATCCAAAACTTTTGTGACCCCAAAATGGTTTCAATGGTAGACGTTAAATCCCCTATTACGTTTTGCAGTGTGGTCCACTTGATAATTGGATCTACCTTATTTTCCAGCTCAAGACATATGACTAGCTCGCCAAATAGACGGACAATTTGGATATAACACATACCTCATGATGGAACCCACATAATTTGGAGACGTCAACACACCAGCCAATTCGCTTCCGTCCGCACGGGAGGGATTAGGCGAGACTCCCACGCGGACTTCCTGCCAAAGCCTTTAGCAAGAAACCTAGGTGGGGCCCACCGTGATGTTTGTGAGAAATCCACTCCGTCCATCTATTTTGTGAGCTCATTTTATGACTTCAGACAAAAAGTGAACGGGATCCAAGACTCAAGTGGGCCGCACTAAAGGAAAAGGTGGGTAGGGAAATTTCTACCGTTGAAACCTCCTTGGGGTTGACAGTGATGTTTACATGTCATCCATACCATTCATAATATCATTCCTACTAGGATGAACTCAAAACACAAATACTAACCAAATTCAAAACCTTCATGGCCACACCAATATTTCAACTGTGGACGTTAAATCCTCCATTTTTCAGCCCACTTGAGTATTGAATCTGGCTCATTTTTGGTTTAATGTCTTAAAATGAGCTCATAAACGTATGGACGGAGTGGATTTCTCACAAACATCACGGTGAGCCCACCTAGGTTCCCAACACAGGAACTTCTACCAAGGCTTTTGCACGAAATCTAGGTGATACTAGGATCCACCTAGGTGGGTGGGACCCTAATTATGGGACTTAGGGTGATGTATTTGTCTTAAATCTACACCGTCCAACAATTTTAAAAGATCATTTCAGGATATGATCTCAAAAATGAAGCATATCCAAATCTTACATGGGCCATACTAAAATATTTATTTGCCATCGAACGGTTGATAAGGTCGCAAAGATATGGATGAAGAGACCACACAAATATCAGATTGATCGATTGATTACCATTGTTTCCTATATTATGGTCCATTAAGATTTGGATCTGATTCATTTTTTTAACCATTCCCTAAAATGAGCTTTCAATACGTACGGTGTGGGCCATATGAGACTTAGATCTATCTCATTTTTTATCTCATACCATAAAATAGTCTGAAAAAATATGGATGGATGGCCTGGATAGGACACATACATCATGATGGGGCCCACAGAGCAGTGTTAGTAGCCACCTCACTATCAGTAGGCAATCCGTGCTAGGGTCGTGGCCGCATCATAATGGGTCCACTTGAACTTTGGATCTACCTCATTCTTTAGTTCCTATGGGCACAATATTGTCGATTTGTGGAGCAGTAGTAATATTTCCAGCCCTGTCAAGATGGAGACGATGATTACGAGCTACAGTGCAACTCTATATAGGTCTAGGCAACAACCAGTTCACATCATTGATATATATATTTCTCAAGTTTTAATTCTTCTTTTGCTCTTTAATCAATTGGTTGTGTTTTCATACATGTCTTTGATACATTTATAAATGTCATGCATTCAATTTAAATATATTTGCATTAGTTGAGTTAAACATCACATAGCTTAAGACTCTATACAAAGGAAACTTATTATGTGCACCTTTTTTTGAGATGTTATTATTTAAAAGTGTATATTAAGGTCTTTTTTAACAATCCCTAAAGTTTCATTAAAAAATTCAACCATTTTTCCAATGTTTCCCCATGTTTCCCAAAAAGTGCGATAAATTATGCGATACAAACGATATATCCCGTGCGATAACTGACACGTATCTGTATCCCAAGGGTGCAATACATAGCGCGATACCAATATTGCGAACACTGGTTTCTGAGGCTTTATTGCAACTTTCTTTATTTTTCGTCTTTTTGTTATTTTTCTTGTTTCCAGGGGCTCTAGTGCGCTTTTACTTTTTCCATAGTTTATATATACGTCGTGAGGAACCCTATTTTCGTTATTATTGAATGAATAAGAATTCGTCTATTTTCTTCCTCTTTATTCAAGATATTAGGGTTTCAGGATTGGCCCTTGGGTGTTGAGGATTCCACCCCGATTTCGAGCCTCCCTCTTTCTAAGATTTTCGAGGTGCGGGAAAAGGTAAGAATCATCTTCTTCCTTTTCTTTTGACGACAAAGGACATATACCTTCTTCATCTCGAACCCCTCATCCTTCACCCCTTTCGTTTCTCTCTGTATACCCCTTTCTAGTTGAACGGAAAAGAGGGATGGTTAGTCAGTAGGATCAGATCCAAGCTTACTCGTGGACTAACTTATGCTAGATCTGGGATATCCTCATATCCCGAGGTCCTCCCTTTTTACTGTTTACGTGATCTTATGCTAAGGGGCATAATCCTGATGGAATAACCTCATCTTTGTGTTGAGATTTACCTAATCCCTTTGTTTGGAAACAGTTAGTTAATTGGTGTATTTATTTGAATATTCTTTAACCTGATTATATATGCATCTAGTGTTAGGTTATGTCCCTGCATCAACTTCTAATGATTGGAAATGGGTGTTAGGAAAGAAAAATTGCAACCAACGGTCAACAATCAATTTGCACAAGAATCCTCAGCAACCAGAATCATCCATGATAGAAACCAAATGAACGACCCAAATATCATACATGGGTGGCATATTTGCAGAGATTAAGTGCTCTAATTAGTTAAATATGTGGAACTTATTTACATCTTGTCCTATCATGTGCCATTTCTACATGGCAGTGACACATACATTTTGCCAATGTCAATGGCTACAAACAACCAGTCAAGCTTTTCAACATAACAGGGATGCAACACCTCAAAACAGAACCATGTAGTACTTGGACATACCTTGGATGGATTTGCAACAAAAATCCGAGAAAGGAGCTGCCTACACTCCTGGGATATATGAACATAGTCGGGAATTTTGTATTGGACTGCCATGATGCGCTGCAAGAAAATTTCCAACAAGGACATTAGAGTGATGAAACATAAACAGGAAAAAAAACAGAGAGAGAGTAGAGAGATGGAGGTGGGCCCCACCCCGATGGTCTTTCTGAAATTCTTGGGGTCCTCTTGGTCTTCAAAAGGGTATGCTCCCACCAGCATAACGTACAGGGTTACTCCGCACGACCACACGTCAGCCAACTACATTAACCGCAGAAAACAGTAAAAAATGAAATTTAAGCCTTCTGAATGATGCCGTCTCAAATTTCCTAGTAATACACTATTGGCCCCATTTCAAGGATGCAAATTAGAAAAGCTAGGGCCAGATCTGGCAGGAATAAGTTCAAATTGGACACCATGTAGTCAAATGGTGTGACTCATGCAACATATAAGATTGGCTAACACAGCCAATCCAAACCAACAACAGCTCTAAAGTACCATAGCCCACTTGCAAAAGGAAGATGGATCAAATGGTTATAACCCTCCAATTGTGTTATTTGTGCTATTGCTCAGCCAGTAGATTGGCCCTTTGAACCCTCTGGATACATCACTGTATACAACAATCATATAGTTTGAGCATCAGCACATTGTTAAATAGTACCCAACACAAATCCCGACCGAAAGGTAAAGAGAGACATAGGAGACCCATAAAGATGAACTCATGGATGGATTGTGTTACACATGCCAACATCATGTGAGAATCCAGCTGTTCATCAGTGAGGCACCACTTAGAATGCTCCCTGGCTGAAAAATCAGGCCAACCTGCAACCTAGCTGGACTGCCATAATGTTTTTCGAGCCAATCGATATATACATGGTGGCCCCACATAAAGAATGGCATAGGCTTCATTCACACGTTACATGTTGGCACATTTGGGGATACTCGTTTGGAATGCAGACAAAAGAATCACCTAGCATGGCCTAGAAATTTGTCAGAAATGGCATTTGAACCCACGCCTCTCTAGGACCCGAACTTGAGTCTGGTGTCTTTAGACCATTTGGCTATAGCATGGCTTACAAAATAAATCGAAACTCTAAAATAATCTCCAGCTGGTGGGTTTACAAGCCCCACACATCGCATATGTCACAACAAAATTCATGCCCATCCAACATGCATTACCAAATGAAACCCATCCATCTGTATGTTTTTGAATGATCTGAAGTGTCCATCTAATGGGCATGACCATGGATGGGATACAGCAAAATACTCAAGCTGTATGCTTTTGGATGATCTGAAGTGTCCATCTGATGGGCATGACCATGGATGGGATACAGCCACAAACTCAAGTTGATTGATGATCCTGGCCACCCACTTGGTGCTGACTGAAGGCTGAAGACAAAACTAATATCAATCTACATTTTGCAAAGAATTGTGTATTAAGATGTCCAACCATTGTGATTTTGAACTACATCCCATCTGCTCCCACCGATTGGACCCTTTGTGTCATCCAAATTTGAAGCCATGAAAGCCCCATAGACAAAATTGCTGGCAAGTACTAGTCCCCATTACCAGATAACAGGTGACTTAGGAGTAATGCAGTAGAGCCCGGTGTTCCAAATATCGGTGATCTTATTGATAATATCACCAGTTTCAAAATTTTCAATTATCGATATCAGCATTTGTTTTTGTTTTTTTTTTTTGAAAGATGATATCGGTGATATTTGAGAAGAATCCCTTATAAAGGGCTCTCTAGTATCTGCGATACCATCGATAATATCCGCGATACCAACAACAATATCCCCAACATTGGGGAAACATCCATAAATAGGCGAACTTTGATAAAAAGAAATTGGACCAATTTTTTTCCCAAAACTAAAAAATCTCCTCTCATTATTTTTTTTGGAATTTTATTCCTACATGATTTTGATACCTCTTGGTTAATCAAAGTTTGAATTTGAGGAGAAATCTTCATTCAAAAAGAAGATGGGCCAGAGACCCAAAACTCAAAGGTGATGAAAAGTCCATGGAAACTTCATTTTTTCGAATGTTTAGCATGGATTGCAATGGATATCAATGCCTATGCACAATTCTCATACATTGACATGGATTTGTGGTGAAAAATTAACATTGAAATGAAAATGGGGGAGCTAGTGAAATCTTCCTTTTTTTTTTCATTTTTATATTGGAAAATGTGTTTTTCACTGTTAATTAATGTGAAATTTTTATATATTAATGAGTATTGGCTGATCCATCAATTGGCTACAAAAGTTATATATTTATTTTGCACATATTTTCGATAACATGTGGTTAGGTCCCCCTATAACATGGAAACTTATCATGTATGGTTATCTTTTGCAATATTTTCATTCCTACATATGTAAACATGTATCTTTTGACATTTCATACCAATACCCTGAACACCAGTAGAACCCAAGAAGAAGTGGCGCCATTCGGGATCATCCATCAAGTGACGCCTGCTAAGGACATGAAATGGTTCAAAACAAACTGATTAGACCATTCTAGCCATCAAACTAGTGGCCTAATGATCGAGGTTCAATGTGAATGAGTGCAATAAAACTGATGCGATCCCACCCCCTACATTACCCAGTCCCAAGACCTAGTGCAGGTCTCCATCTAGAATAGCAAAGCAAGTTATGGATGGAACTGCACGAGCCTATCAAGGCATAACAAGACAGAGGTGTGCCCACTACTAACCAAGCAGCATGTAGGGAACACATGCATGAGATCCATGCTGTTCATCAGGTGTCTTGCCTCATATAACCCAGAAATCAGGCCAATCCAAAACTATGGTAGGCCACACTGTACAGAAAAGTTGGGATGGGACACCAGCCATTAGTTGAGTGCAGAGCCAACCATGGTTTATGTATGCTATCCAATTTGTTCTTCTAATGCAAACCACCAGGATGAAGAGCTTCACCTAAGTTCAGATCAGTTTGATGTTCAAGGTCAAGGCCTAATGGATGGTGTGGATCTCGTGCATGTAGAGGTGAAAAAGGGTCAGGTTGGCTCTGGTAAATGGGAGGCCTGGACCCGACCCATTTAAGAATCAGGTCAGATTTTTGGACCTCGACCCAACCCAGTACAATTCAAGCTAAGTCGGGTTAGGTCCAAGTAAAAAATAGCCAACCCATTTACTTACGGCCTGTTTGGAACATGGTATTAAGTGGTGTGGAATTGCATTTGGTCCCATGTAAATTCCATCCAGCCTTTGAAATAGATGAAAAGCATTGGATTAATTCAGGTATTTGACCTTCCAGTCCTAGTGTGAAATAGAGCAGCATTTTTGGTGGAATTTGAAATCCACTACTGCATTTGTGGGCCCCACGTTGATTCATGTGTTTTATCCATGATGTCCATCAATATGCACGCTTTACACGTGAAACTCGAGTTGCATATGAATATAGGTGACTGGCATCAGTTGTGAAATCCAGTCTATTGATTAGAGTTCTAGCATCCACCAAATGCTAATTTCACATAAAACAATGTTTTTTTTCTCAAAGGAAGAATTCGATCCCAAAAATGGGATCAGATTATTAAAATACTATGATATTTCTAGACATATAATAATGGTTTTAATTCCATCTAATGCAATTCAATACCACCTAATTCCACATTCCAAATAGGCGAATTGGGATTGGTATAGAAGGGTGAGGGTTTGGACCTGGACCTAGACCTATACCCAAACCCAATCCATTTAGTACATGGGAAATGTTTGGATCAAATATAAAAATTATAATTGAACTTTCCTACAAATAACAGTCCAAACCATTCAATTAGTGGGAAGGTATCAATTTCGATGGTTTTAAAAAAAAATAAATAAATAAATAAATTTATTGGCCAATCGTCTAAATTCAACGAGTAAAATAACATGGCTATGGTAATTCAATTTATGTGATTTTTTTGGTATCTTCTCCATCAATAATGGGCCCAATATTTGCAGCTTGATTTTCATATGTAATAGATGGGTAACTAAAAAAAGGTCGCGAACCATCATTGAATCTACCAATATATATATATATATATATATATATATATATATATATATATATATATATATATATATATTTACAGCTTAATTTTCCTATGTAATAGATGGGTAACTAAGAAAAGGTCGTGAACCATCGTTGAATCTACCAATAAATATATATGTGTGTGTGTGTGTGTGTGTGTACGGATCATGTTTATTTTAGCTTCACCCAGTTGGACTTATTTTAAAACTGAGTTTGGGTTAGCTGGGTCGGGTCAATTTTGCCCATTTAAAAATTTGGGTTGAACTTTTCGACCTAGACCAGTCCAATGGGTCTGAAGTTTGAAACAACACCTACCAATTGTCGGGTCAGTCAGGTCGACCCAACAAGCTTGCACACTTATATACCCATAAGGCCGCTCGCCCCACACAAGTGGAAAGTAGGCCTATGTCTACACTATTCATAAAGTTACATAGACCTGGATGAAGAGAAAACACAAATATCAGCGCCATCCAAAACTTCTGTGGCCCCAAGAAGTTTTCAACGGTAAGAGTTTAATCCCCATTTTGTAGTCCACTTGAGCCTTGGATCTCCCTCATTTTGGGGCTTCTACCCTAAAATGATACGAGAAGATGGATGGACGGTGTGGATAAGACCCATACATCACGGTGGCCACTCAAAGCTCATGCCCGCTCTCAGTTGGAGACAGGCGGGGTAGGACGCAATCCGCGTCTAGTGTTTTCCCAATACGATATCCATGGAGGGTGATGTAGAGCCGGTCGCGGACAGTTACACGGCCAAGATGGATCAGAAAAGGCACCGTCGACGACAGAAGTGATCCGGACCGTCAAACCTTAAATCGGGTGTATTGCAATCCGGAATGAGTTAGTTATCAGACGTAAAATATATGATTTTGGGGTAAAACGAGCTACTTTAGCCAACCAACCCTGCTACGCCGGGTTGCGCAAGCTTGATTGGCGAAATACCGCCAGATCGACGGTCGTTTCCCTATTTTAATTCCGTTTTTACTATAAATAATAAGTTTTAGTTTGATTATAACTCTTCATCCGTTGGGCTTTAGGAGTTGCGCCCAACGCGAAAAGAGCTTAGAAAAATTAGGAGAACAGCTTGGTGAAGCCAAATAGGACACTTACTATTTTTGGCCAAAAACCTTACGCACTAGTAGACATCATGACTGTCTATAAATAGTAAGTTTACTATTTATAATAAGTCACGAATTCTTGGAGTTTTAGTCATAGTTTGATTTTTATTTCTCTCCCATTGCTTGGTATCCCTATTTAAAGGGTTGTGAACTCGTTTTTATTCATTCATTAATCAATTTCGAATTTATTAGAATTTATTTCTATTTTTCTGCTTTCTTTCTCGTGGATTCGAGAAGTCTCTGTGAGGAGTCCAGAGATGTTTCATGGATTCGGAACAGTTATTCCCTTGAGGAAGACGGTGCTCGACCTCACGTCCTCCCCTGTATCAGTTTGGTATCAAAGCAAGGTTTTTTCCTCAAATCGATGGCCTCTAACGACGGGTCGGGCAACAACCCCATGAAAGGTGCTCCATGGAATCATCTTTTAACGGCTTTCAAAGCAGCGTAGGGAGAGAATCGGCAAGCCATGCAAGGGCTGCAAGCTTCCATCGATCGCATGGCAGATCGCTCGGCGGATCGCATAGTGGAGGCCCTAGGGCAGCTCCGTGTTCCTGATGGTAATCTTCCACCACCAATTGTTGAGACTTGTAATCGCCCTGATCGCAAGATAGTACAGGCAGTGCATCCAAGGGTCATTCCTGAGGAAGGGGAATCCAACGAGGAGGAGATCGATGACATAATCTTCCAACACTCCCAAACAAGGTAGCAATCGAGTAGATCAAACAGATCGGGAATGCAAGATACGGGTTGATATTCCTAGCTTCAATGGCCAACTACACATTGAGGATTTCCTCGATTGGCTTTCTGAAGTTGAGCAATTCTTCAACTATATGGACATCCCTGAAGCAAAGAAGGTCAAGCTTGTGGCCTACAAGTTGAAGGGCGAAGCTTCAGCTTAGTGAGAACAACTGCAACTCGCATGAACCAGGCAGATGAAAGCACCAATTCGCACATGGCAGCATATAAAGCTACTACGTGCCCAATTCCTCCCTAGCGACTACGATCAGGTATTATTCCAACAATACCAAAATTGTCGACAGAGTAGTTAGTCGATGAGAAAATACGCAGAAGAATTTTACCGCCTGGCGCCGCGTAACGATTTGGTAGAGACTGAATCGCAGCAAGTCGCTCGATTCAACGATGGATTGCGTATGACGATCCAGGATCAGGTCCAGATGCAGTTCGTCTGGATGATGAATGATGCAATCAAGTTAGCCACCCGAGCAGAAGCGCAACTTGAATGTCCTAACACACGGACATATCCTATCGCAAAGGTCGTTGTGACATGTCCACCCCAGGAAACTCCGCAACCCAAGGGGTAGGAGCCCGTAGGTGCACGCACTCAACCTCCTACACCCGTGAACCGGGATAAAGGAAGCAGGCAAACTAGGCCCCAAAGGGACGTATCGACTGTCACTGGCCCAAGCAGGATCCCGAACCTCTATGCTCGGCTTAGGGGAGACCATTGCTTTCGTTGTGGCCAGCCGGGTCACCTGTCAAATACTTGTCCCCAGCGACAAGTGGCGAACCTCGCCATCAATGACGGTAGTGCTAAAAACGCCGACGAGGATCCAGGTATTGAGGAACCAAAGCACGCCACAAAAGACAAGGCAAATGAATCAGGTTGGGTTCAGCAGGATCAAGCGAATCACTCGTCGTGAGGCGACTATTGTACGCGACAAGGAAAGAAATACACCCACAACGGCATAACATCTTCTAAACTAGGTGTACGGTGAATCAAAAAGTCTGTGATGTGGTCATCGACAGCGAGAGCAGCGAGAATATCGTCTCCAGGGTAATGGTAGAAAAAATGCAATTGAAAACAAAGCGTCATCCTTCTCCATATACAATCGGTTGGATCAAGAAGGTCAGTGAAACAAAGGTAACTGAACGTTGCACCATATTCTTTTCAATTAGCAAACATTATAAGGATGAAGTAGTATGCAATGTAGTTGACATAGAAGTATGTCACATACTATTCGGTCAACCCTAGCAATCTGACCGTGACGTCACTCATAAAAGGTGAGATAACATATATATCTTCGTCAAGGACGGCCAGAAGACCATATTAGCCCCTATTGATCCATGGGGACCACCTGAAACTACTAAAGTAAAGGGTCATTTTCTCTCAATCATACGGGACTTCGTGAAGGAATCGAAAGAAACAGGACAGGCCTATGCACTAATCGTGAAAGGGTAAGAACTCAATCCCACCAACATCTCTAATGAACTAAAACCCTGCATGAATTTAAAGAAATTTGGCCTGACGACCTTCCTGATGAATTACCTACCATGCGAGATATCCAATACCATATCGACTTTGTCCCTGGGTCCAGCTTACTAATTCGTCTTCACTATCGGATGAGTCCGAAAGAGTGCAAAATTCTCCAAGGGCAAGTGGAGGAACTGATCCATAAGGGTCTCATCCAAGAAAGCATGAGCCTCATGTGTCGTACCTACTCTATTAACTCCTAAGAAAGACGGGAGTTGGCATATGTGTGTCGACAACCGAGCCATCAACAAAATCACCATAAAATACAGGTTTTCCATGCCACAGCTGGACGATATGTTGGACATGCTTGAAGGTGCGAAATTATTCTCTAAGTTGGATCTAAGGAGCGGCTACCATCAGATTCAAATACGGCTGGGTGATGAGTGGAAGACGGCTAAGACCAAGGAAGGATTGTACGAATGTATGGTCATTCCCTTCGGCCTTTCGAATGCGCCTAGCACATTCATGAGATTGATTAACCAAGTTCTGAAACCTTTCATTGGACGATTCGTTATGGTTTATTTCAATGATATTTTGATATACGCTCAAGATGAAACCACCAATATAGAACACTTCAAGAAGGTCTTTCAAGTACTCACTGAAAATAAACTGTATCTCAATTTAAAAAAGTACAGCTTCATGACTGATAACCTGTTGTTTCTGGGTTTTGTCGTAACATCCACGGGCATTCGGGTGGATGAGGAGAAGGTGAAGGCAATCAGAGAATGGCCGGTTCCCACAAATATTCACGAAGTGCGAAGTTTTCATAGATTAGCGACATTCTATCATCGGTTCGTGAAAATTTTCAGTATCATTGTATCACCAATCACATATTGCATGAAAAAAGGGTAGTTTCAGTGAACTGACGAAGCCGACAAGAGCTTTGCCGAAATTAAGCGCAGGTTATCCACGACTCCGATTCTTGTACTTCCCAACTTCGACAAACTGTTTGAAGTCGAATGTGATGCCTCATATGTCGGGATTGGAGGAGTTTTGTCTCAAGAAGGTAGGCCGGTAGCCTTCAACGGTGAGAAACTTAGCAATGCACGTAAGAAATGGTCTACGTATGAGATCGAGTTGTACGCAGTGGTCCAGGCATTGCGACACTGACAACATTATTTGATCAAAAAGGAATTCATACTTTACACAGACCATCAAGCTCTCAAATTCATTAATAGTTAAGCTAACATTAACCGTGTGCATGCTAGATGGATCTCGTTTTTACAGGAATTCACGTTCGTGCTAAACATAAGTCTGGGCAACAGAACAAAGTAGTCAATGCACTGAGTCGCCGTGCAACTTTGTTAGTTACTATGAGCAATGAGGTTGTCGGGTTTGAGTGCCTCAAGAACATATGCCGATGACGACGACTTCAAAGATGCATGGGTTAGATGCCAAGAAGGTCACCCCGGCGACTTACATATGTAGGACGGGTTCCTTTTCAAGGGGAATCGACTGTGCATCCCCAAAAGCTCGTTAAGAGAACAGATAATCGAAGATCTACATGGAGGTGGCCTTAGTGGACACCTTGGGCGAGACAAGACGCGAGCTCTTGTGGAAGAGCAGTATTACTGGCAGCAATTGGTACCTGATGCGGGAAAGGCAGTCCAATGTTATTATTATATTTGTTAAACCTCTAAGGGGCAATCTCATAATACGGGCCTCTACACTCCGTTACCCGTGCCTGACGGCCCTTGGAAGGATTTATCTATGGACTTTGTGCTTATTCTCCCACGAACACAACGGGGCATGGATTCAGTGTTCATGGTATTAGATCATTTCTCCAAGATGACGCACTTTATTCCATGCAAGAAGACTCTCGATGCAACACACATGGCGAATCTATTCTTCAAAGAAGTGCGGCTACACGAGGTTCCCAAAACTATTACTTCTGATCGTGACACGAAGTTCATTTGCCACTTTTGGCGAACTTTGTGGACTCAATTCGATACACGACTTCAGTTTAGCAGCGCCTACCACTCACATACTGACAGGCAGACCGAGGTTGTCAATAACACATTGGGAAACCTCCTTCGATGTATTTCAGGAGAAAAACCGAAGCCGTGGGATTTGGCTTTGTCTAAAGCGGAGTTTGCATTCAACATGCCGAACCGCTCGACAGGAAAATCCCCATTCCAGGTTATTTACGGACAAGTACCTCGCCACACACTCGACTTGGTCCCTCTACCCAAGTTCCCAAGCATGAGCATTGCAGCAGAACATATGGCAAACAGGATCATGGGCATTCATGCGGAGGTACAGACCAAGCTACATACCTCGCACAAAAAGTACAAGGAGCAAGCGGACAAGCATTGGCGACAAAAATTGTTCGAGGTGGGCGACAAGTAATGGTCCATCTGCGCAAAGAAAGATTTTCAACCGGAACATACAACAAGTTGAAGAATAAAAAGATTAGACCGGTACAAATCATCCAAAAGATCAATGACAACACTTATGTTGTTAATCTTCCAGATGACATGGCGATCTCATGGACTTTCAATGTCGCGGACCTGACCGAGTATCATGAACCAGATCAAAATGAGAACTCGAGGACGAGTTCTTTTGAAGTGGAGGAGACTAATGTAGAGCGGGTCGCGGGCAGTTACATAGCCAAGATGGATCAGAAAAGGCCCGGTCGACGACAGAAGTGATTTGGACCGTCGGACCTTAAATCGAGCGTATCACAATTCGGAATGAGTTATCGGACGTAAAATATATGATTTTGGGGTAGAACGAGCTACTTTAGCCAACTAACCCCACTACGCCGGGTTGCGCTAGGCGGATTTGCGAAATACCGCCACATCGACGGTCGTTTCCTTATTTTAATTTTGTTTTTACTATAAATAATAAGTTTTAGTTTGATTATAACTCTTCATCCGTTGGGCTTTAGGAGTTGCGCCCAACACGAAAAGAGCTTAGAAAAATTAGGAGAACAGCTTGGTGAAGCCAAATAGGACACTTACTATTTTTGGCTGAAAACCTTGCGTACTAGTAGACATCACGACCGTCTATAAATAGTAAGTTTACTATTTATAGTAAGTCGCGAATTCTAGGAGTTTTAGTCGTAGTTTGATTATGATTTCTCTCTCATTGCTTGGCATCCCTATTACAAGGGTTGCGAACTCGTTTTTATTCATTCATTAATCAATTTCGAATTTATTAGAATTTATTTCTATTTTTCTGCTTTCTTTCTCGTGGATTCGAGAAATCTCTGTGAGGAATCCAGAGAAGTTTCGTGGATTCGGAATAGTTATTTCCCTGAGAAAGACGGTGCTCGACCTCACGTCCTCCCTTGTGTCAGAGGGGCACCCCAGGGAATCCTGTAGTGGGTCCCACCCTGATATTAGTGAGGCTTGATACTCGAAAAATAAAAAACTTCAACGCATTTATGCGAGGGACCCGTGACGCAATCGAGCGCATTCCAGGGGATTTGGCAATGGGACACGCGTGCGACATCAAGGCAATCACTAGGGCGGGAACGGATTGGCTACTCCCCATGGCTAGTGGTCAGTGCTCTGTGGGTCCCACCATAACGTATGTGTTTCATCCATTCTGCTCATCCATTTTTACAAATCATTTTAGGGCTTTATCCCAAAAAGGAGACAGATATAAATCTCAGGTGGACCACACCACAGGAAAACAATAGTGATTAGATATCCACCATTAAAATCCTCCTACGGCCCACTGTACTGTTTATTTGACATCTAATCCATTGATTAGGTTATACAGACCAGATGAAAGGGGGAAAAGCAAAGATCAGATCCAAAACTTTTATGGGCCCCAAAAAGTTTTTAATGGTTGACGTTCATTCAACACTTTTTCTTGTAATGTGGTCCACTTGAGATTGTGATATAACTCATTTTTGGTCTCATACCCTAAAATGATCTATAAAAATAGATGGACCGCATGGATGAAAAGCATACATCATGGTGGGGCCCACAGAGCACCGACCACGAGCCATGGGCTGGTGGCAGGGAGTAGCCAATCCGTTTCCCAGGGCAGGGTAACACCCTTAACATAGCTCGGACCACAACCCATTCATCGGGTGGCCCACACCCACGCTGAGAAAATGGACTGGTAGAAAATCACCACCAGCCTCTATGACCCTACATTGACCAAACTCAAGTTGACCAGCATGCCTTTTGGAACGGAAGCGGATTGGCTGGTGTACCACACACCAGCTATAAATATGATGTATTGCCGTCAGCAAGTTCTGCAGGTCAAATCATGAGGCATGTGTTATATCCAAACCGTCCATCCATCTGGCAAGCTCGTCCTAAGGCTTGAGGCAAAAACTAAGACATCTAAATATCAATTGGACCACACTGCAAAAAACAGTGGGGAACACGTCTACCAATGAAACCCTTTTGAGGGTCACAGACGTTTCGGATCAATATGAAATTTGTTTTTACTCTTCATTAACCTTATTAACAGATTAGATGGAAAATAAACGTTATTGTCGGCCCAACGAATTTTTTAATGGTGATAATCATAACCCTCGCTGCTATTTTTGGTGTGGTCCATTTGAGCTTCAGATATGATTCATTTTTTTTTAATGCTCTAAAATGATCTCGAAAAATGGATGAACGGTTTGGATGTAATAAATACATCGGTGTGGGGGCACGTAACTTTGATCTCATTTGAACCGTTCGTATAACTTGAGTTCGAGGCGCGTCGGCACTCGGCTTCGCACGACACGTATCTACACCAGCTATACGGCTGGTGTGTCATACACCAGCCAATCCGCTTCCTTTTGGAACGTGGCACGTCCTGATAGACGCCCCCACATATCCCAAAACTTTCACACGTGTTCACAATGGCACGTGTCCAGAGCAGACCTTTCCCGCGAGGAAAAGACGCTGCCGCTCACGTCCGCCCATGTGTCAGCACTCAGCAGTAGCTCTCAGTTAGGTGGCGTACTACGCACTACGTGTACCTTACTCTGACGCCCGCCCCTAAATTTGGACCCACACAAAAATGCAGAATCGAATTATCTGCCCTCCAAAAATTAGAAAATTAACAGAAACAAAAAAAAAAAGGAAAAAAAATCTCGGCCCTGAAAATTTACTACTTAAACCAGATTAAAACCCCTAATCCGGATCTAAAAGACCCCCCCCCCCAGAAAAAAAAAAAAAAAAAAAAAAACTAGAAAAAATGACTGTTATTCGACCCACTTTGGATTGATTTCTCATAAAAGTGTACTACTCTTATTCCAAAAATGAAAACTGGGTGTGTGCAGATTAAAAAAAAAAAAAAAAAAGTGGGTATAGATATCAGCATCTATTTTACCTTCCCATCGTACTCGCGTCGAGAAAGAACTTCAGGCGCAATGTAAGCGGGCGTTCCCACCGTTGATTTGGGTCGGGAATGAAGCAGAGAGGACTGAAATTTCAATTAAAAAATAAATAAATCAATCGTACGAAGTTTCGGTTGGAAAAAGCCGATATTTCCACCCTCAGAATTGCTTGGAACAATCCCACGAGAAGTTTGGTTGTCCATTGAAACTCAAAGCCACAAGATAGCATTTTAGGGGGATCCTTGCTCTTGCTCGGGTGGTAGACTCTTGGGAGTTTCAACACCCGCTCAAGGGTTCAAGTATCCAATAGGGGGTGAAAGCCCGCTACGGAGTGAGTATGTATGTGGGCGTGTGTAAAAAATAATTTTTTTTAAAAAAGATGGCATTTTAGGGGGTGGAAATATCAATTTCTGGGGGTATTTTTTAAAAGTACCTTAGAATAACCAAAATCGCAGATTTTCAAGCGCGGAGCTGGGCTTCCATCCAACAGAGTATTCTCCAGCTTCAAATCTCTATGGCAAATTTGCTGCAATGATTTAAAACAAAAAATAAAAATTTTAAAATATATAAATCAGTTTAAAAAAATGAATTTTTTTTCCATTTTCTCTGATTGAAATTACCATTGAATGGCAATAGCTGACTCCTGAAATCAGCTGCTGGAAAAAATACCTTGCCTGAAAAAACAAAAATAAAATTCAAGAATCAAAAAATTAACAAAAAAATAAAAAACAAAAACAAAAATTGGATTTTTTATTTTTTTTCAAGAAAAAATAAAAAACCTCATCTTCGCTAAATCTCCCAGCGTTACAGATCCGCTCGAAAAGCTCTCCTCCTGCAGCATACTCCATCACAATCGCCAGATGCGTAGGCGTTAAAACCACCTGGCAAAAAAATAAAAAGATAAAAATAAAAGAATATTCCAAAAAACCCAGAAAATTCATAGACAACACCACCCAAAAGCAATCTCAAGGTATAAATCATACCTCCTTGAATCGAATTATATTAGGATGGCGAAGCGATCTGTGATTTATAATCTCCCTCGCCACGTTCTCATCAATCTGCAAAAGGAAAAAAAAAAAAACCCAAATTCTCAAATCTCTCAAAAAACCAGAAAATCGATTAACAAGATAGAAAAAATACGAAAAATTGAAATTTTTTTGGACCTTGTGGCCTCTCTCGATGTATTTCATCGCGACGAGCTCTCTCGTCTCCTTATTTCTCATAAGCCGGGCGACGCCGAAATTCCCAGATCCGATGTCTCTCACCAGCTCGTATTTCTCCATCGTCCTCTCCCCTGCTTCTCCTCTACAAAGATCTGGATAGTCGAATCTCACAAGAGTTTGGGATGATTTTTCACATTCTCCAATCTGAGTTCGGCTTGAAATAAGAGATCTCGATGTCTCATCCCTTTTTCAGATCTTGAGAGTTTTTCGAATGTTCTTTGAGAGTGTGAAAACGAGGAGGATTTTCTAGAGACCGTGATTGGAATTTCTTTAATGGAGATCACGTGAGAGGGAGGGATTCCATGCTTTGCGTAGATCAGATGATTTTTCTTTTCTTCTCTCTCTCTCTCTCTCTCTCTCTCTCTCTCTCTCTCTCTCTCTCTCTCTCTCTCCTGCCTAGATCTTGAAAATCGCCGGTTTGTGAGGAGAGTGAAAGATGGGTTTTTGACTTTCTTTCTTTTTTTATACAGGGATTGCGTTGAAAGCGGTTTTGAAGAGGAATTAGAGCGGTTTGGGGATATTTTGGAGGTGGTTTTTGAGAGGAGGAAAGAATGAAGAAGAAAGTAGTCGTGGGATGGAAGAATCTATCTTTAACATGGAGTTCTTTGATTTTTTTTAATTTTTTTTTCTGTAGTTTTTTTAATTTTCTTTAGCTCGAGTTTGGTTTGTCGCAACGTATAAATACATACAGTTCATCGCGACGGATGAATTTCCACGTGGTCGCGTCAGTGGATATTGAGAGGTTGTGAAGATCGTTGGAAGATGAAAGAGTCGTGGTTTATTTCTACAGGAGTAGCCTACAGTAGATTCTGTTGCATCGTCTAGTCAATCTCTACCGTACAAGGTTCTGATCAAATGATTTCAGCCGCTGATTAAGATTTTGATAGGTATGCATGCACCTGTCTGTATCGAAGCATGTGGCAGCTGGTTGGTATTGTAGCACGTGCGAGCGAAGTATCCAGTGGGATGCACGTTTACCTCATTCGGTTGAAACTCCGGCGGAGCATTACTTAGGTGGGCCACACACGTCCGGAAATATCTGATGATGTAAGAAAACTCGCAGTTTTTTTTTTCCCAAGCGTCAAGATATTTGAATACACCTGTGGTATACATGACATTTGAGTGGCATCAGTTTCGGACGCGGTTTCGCTAGCGACGCCGCTACCAGCCAGGTGGCTAGTGGTCAGTGCTATGTGGACCCCACCAGCCACCATGATATATGTATTTTATCCAAGCCGTCCATACATTTTGAAAGATAACTTTAGGGCTTGATTTCAAAAATTAGGTAGATCTAAATCTCAGGTGAACCACACCATGGGAAAACAGTATTGATTGAATGTCCACCGTTGAAAAACACCTAGGCCCGCTGTAATGGTTATTTGACATCTAACCAGTTGATTAGGTCATAAATACTTGGATGAAGGGAATATATATATATATATATATATATATATATATATCAGCTTGATCTGAAACTTTTGTGGCTCCCAAGCAGTTTTTAATGGTGGGCGTTCAATCAACCCTGTGCGGTGCACTTGAGATTTGTATCAACCTCATTTTTGGGTTGCTACCGTAAAATGATCTGGAAGAATGGGTGCACGGAATGGATGAAACACGTACATCATGGCGGGGCCCATAGAGCACCGACCACTTGGTAGCCAATCCCTTTCCCTCGTTTGGACCCAAATGGTGTCGAATGTGGGCCCCACCTGATGCACGGCTTCCAGATCATAGACGTGATATACCGTCTAAATTTCTGTTTGCATCATAAAATTTGGAGGCCATAAATTGAGGGCTAGGATTGCTTATGGGTCGTTGATAGTATGAGCGACAAGCTGAACGGTCCAGATTCACCATCCTTACAACCCATGTGGCACGTTTCGTGGCAGATGTGAGTTAGCTTGAATCTGGATCCTCCGTCCTGCTGGCACTTTCATGGACGGCTCCCCAGACTTGGAATCTTAGTGTCTCATACGAGCTTCAAAGAAAAATCGAATATAGAAACGTTTAATGGTCCAGATTCCACGGAGAAGTGTCCAGTAATCTGATGGCCAGGATCTAATTGCACTTTTGCTGGTTGGACCATGGCCGAGCACGTAACTTCAGTCCATCCACATTTTTTATCATGTGGCAGTGCACCAGGCCCGTGCAATAGAGCAGCGCATAGGCGACGCGCGATTCGCCCATCAGCAAGCTCCTGCTGTGGTGGGCCATCCTCTACAATAAAATCAATTTATTACCATTTGGCGCGCTGGGCCACTTATCAGATATTAAATTGATAAGAACTAGCCGTCCACGTGTAAGATGGTTAGTCATTGCTAAGGGATCAACGTCCACCAACATTTTCATATGGCAGAGGCTTGGCAAATCCGTCCGTTCATCAAGATGGTGCTCTGTCCAAAAGTACTCATCAGACCATCAGAATTGTTACACGCGTGCGTTGTTGGTACACTTGCTACAGGAGATATGTGCTGATGGAAAAGAATTCAGAATCTCAAAATTAAGCTTTGGGCCTGTTTGGTAAATCTGAAGTATGAAGTTTTAACATGAATATGAAATATAAATATAAAGTTTGAATATGAAGTTGGAAAATTAGTGTTGAATATAGAATAATCTGTTGGTTAACTAACTTTTGATTTATTTGAAATATGTTAATTTGACATATTTGCCCTTTTGAATAGTTGTGATTGAATCCCTGTCATTAAAAACTTTGTAGATAAACTTCATAAATTGGACCCGAATGTTTATTTGCCATCCTATAAGAATAGAAAAAGACCCGGAGAAAGAGACCACAAATATCATCTTAATATAAAGCTTTTATAGCTAATAGGAAATTTTTAATAATCATTTACCAATGCTTCTTGTACTATGGTCCATCTGATATTTAATCTGCTTCATTTTTTGGATCATTTCTAAGAGTGAGCTTTCAATACATATGGACAACATAGAGGTAGTCACATACATCATGGTAGGCCTCCTAGTTAGGGTCCCACCTACTTCGGTGGATCCCCTAGATAGATATTTGACTGTGTTATGTGGCCCCCATCATAATGTATGCATGTAGTCAATCCAATTTTCCATATCATTTTAGGGAATGATTCCCAAATTGAAGGTGATCTAAATATCATGTGGCCTAGAACTTTTGTGCCCCCATTAATGGTCAATCACCATTGTTTCTTCGTAATTGGATTTGCTTCATTTTTTATATAATGCTCTAAAATGATTTCGAAACACGGATGGACAAAGTGGATATAGAATACATATATTAAGGTGGGCCCCACAATAAGGGCCAATGTCGACAGCGTGTGGCACACCATGCAATCATCCCCTTAATCAACCAATGTGGGTGGGACCCCTGACTATGGGGCTCATAGTGATGTCTACCTTAATCCACACCGTCCAGCCATTTAAAAAGTTCATTTTACAGCATTATCCCAAAAATGAATTTGTTACAATTGTTATGCAAACCACACCATAGGAAATAGTTGTGATTTAATCCTCACCATTAAAAACTTCATGGATTCCACCGAAATGTTTATTTGCCATCTACCATGTGATAAGATCACAAAAACGTAAATGAAGAAACCACGCAAGTATTATCTTGATACAAAGCTTTTCTGGCTCCACAGGAAGTTTTTAATGGTCAATCACCAATTGGTTCTTGTATTATGGCCCATCTAGGAATTGGAGCTGCTTCATTTTTGGGATCATGCCCTAAAATGAGCTTTTACTATAGATGGACAGCGTGAATGTAGTTGTATACATCACAATAGGCCCTATAGTCAGGGGTCCCACCTACCTCGGTGGATCCAGGGTCTCACATAATCCACTCCCCAAATTTGGGTGGGGATTGTGTACTACCCCCACCCGGAACTATTTAGCTAGAGACAGACGGTCTTATCAATGGGCTTTGTGGGGGCTACTGTGATGTATATGTTTATCCACACCATTCATCCATTTTTCCATATCATTTTAAGGAAAAAGGCCAAAAGCAATGCATATTTACGGCTCAAGTGAGCCACACTACAAGAAATATTGGCGTTTGGGTGCCTACCATAGAAAAATTTTTGGGGCTGCATAAGGCTCTAATCAAGCTGATTTTTGTGTTTTCCGTTCATGCAAGTTTGCGTAACCTTATGAAGATATTAGAAGGCAAATAAACTTCATAATACACCCAAGAAGGTTTTAACAGTAGTCGTTCCATTCCCACTACTTTTTCTAGTGTGGTTGACTTCAACTTTTTTTGTGCCTCATTTTTTAGGATCATGCTCTAGGACGATATAGAAAAGTTGTTGGATAGTGTGAATCTAACACATAAATCATAGTGAGCTCAGAGAAGTGTCACACATTAAAAGTTGGGTTATGTATTACGTAAAAGAAGGCATTCTGGATTCACCATTAAGTTAGACCTCCGTCATTGAAAAAATTTAACAAAAAATATGGAGTACTTTGCATGCCTGCTGTCAAGAAATAACACTAAACACCGAGCACTTTCCGAATTCCACATTAAGCAAAAAATTTTAGCGTTAATAAACAGGTCCTTCCTCGTCCATCACTACCATACACAGATTACGTGGACCTCGGTGGTATGTTACCATCGCAAAGTTGTGGGGACCCAACCATGATGTGTGTGTGATGCCCACACTGTCCATCCATTTTGTAAGATTATTTTAGGGCATGAGCCTAAAAATAAAGCAAATCCAAAGCTTAAGTGGGCCACACCATGGAGCAATGGGACAATGACCCCACCATTGCAAACTTACTAGCCCATTATAATGTTTATTTACCAGCCAACCTGTTCATAAGGTTACACAAACATTGATGAAAGGAAAACACAAATATCAACTTGATCTAAAACTTATGTAGCTCTTAAGAAGTTTTCACAATTCAAATGCTATCAAAAAGTAGGGGTGTACATCAAGTTGAACCGAGTCGAGCTGGCCTCAGATTGACTCGGCTTGGCCACTAGCTGACCTCAGCTCAAACTTAGCTCGGCTCGGTCCTCGAGCCTGACTAGCCAGCTCAGCTCAGTTCGGTCAGCAGCTTGGGCCAGTTCGAGCCAAGATCAAGCCGAGTTCGCCTGTGCGGCATTTTCACAAACACTTGAACTGCACTTTCAAAATCTCACTGTATGTAAAACAAAAGCAATGGTTTTACAGGTATTTTATCAAACACCTTCTAAGCAACATAAAAATCAAGAAAAAAAAAAGGGTATTTGTTTCATATACATACCTTCCTTGCCACCAGCCACACTTCGTTGAGTCATTTCATCAAACACTTGGTGAGCAACATCAATATCAAAGTAATTGAGTCATTGAACTGGTTTGATCCGAGTTTAGTCGAGCTGGGGCCAGCTCGAACTCAGCTTGAACTCATTTTCGAGCTCAAAAAATCAGCTCGACTTGGCTTGAACTCAGCTTTGAATATAGCTTTTTCAAGTCGAGTCGAGCGAGCTAATCGAGCTAGCTCAGTTCATGTACACCCCTAATCAAAAGTACTCTATGCAAAAGTAAGAATATCATTAAAGCAAGCATCTCTCTAAGCATTAAATGCCAAAATCCTATCAAATTGTATCTCTATATAGCATTAAATGGTAGAGTCATGTGAAAAACCCTCTCTATGAATGATAAAGTCAAATGATGTAAAGACTCAAATAACCTTCCCATGCAGGATTCTAGTAACGGAGGACTCCAGGCAACTCACTACCAAGAAGTGAGAGTCTCTCCCTTGTATACATGGTTGCACATGATAGGCTACACTTACGTGGAAAAATCAAAGAGATTTGCACAACCAAATGTCCAAATCTTTTGATGATGTTGAAAACTATGCAAGGCCACCGCCTCCCGTAAGCCTATATAAACTATACTTCGGGAAGATCTCCAAGCCTCATGCCACTACAATAAAACCTAACTTTATTTATCCATCCACCACGTGCATTTATCTGTTTTACTTTATTTTAATTTAGCCCACATCATTGTTATATCATGGGGCATAACTAGTTTTTAATTCTTAGTTTATCCCTCCACCCCTCATTCATGGTATTCTGTTGAATTGCAAGGAAGATTGCTTTGTTTCGAACGAAATGTGTGAGACTTTTTTACCACGTGCTATGTGATTTTGCTGATCATCTCACCACGAAGTTTGGTCATCATTAGACGAAAAATGGATAGTCGATTTATGACCATCTCTCCATGTGCTTGATTCTCACTAAGACCATGAACAGTTGTCACCTCACCGACCATTTCTCCACAAAGCTCAGTTTTGACCTAGCAAGGAACAGATTGTTGAAGATTTGACTTCCATCAATTATCTCACCGCGTGGCCCGGTATTCAATCAAGCAATAAATAGCCAACCATCCGGTACATCACGACCATCCCACTATGAAGTTCAGTCTGCAATTGGACAACGAATGGATCGTCGTCCCTCAAAACGATCATGAATACTAATATTGTATATGTCATTAATAGAATAAGACTTTCAGCTTATATCTTTTTTCTCTATTATTATCATTGAACTATACTAGCAAATCATATTGAAATTATAAAGTTTTCTAAGTCTATAAACACAAAGCAAAAAGAATCCAATAAAAAAAAGTTAACTCTCACCCTTTCACAAATTGCTTGAACACTAATTTCAACTTGACTCAACGTGTGGCACCAACATTTCAATTAAACTTTGAATTGAGTAGACTATACACATCCCCACATTCTAATTACATACGCATTGTAATCTCATATTTGAATGAATTAACACGGTATTATAGATCAACTTATTCCTCAACTCATACATTAAAATGATCTCACAGAATGAATGGTCCGTGTGGATATAACATATACATCATGACGAGCACCACATAAATTTGCCACATTAACAAACCCCGAAGGTGGGTCCACACCACGAATTTTTAAATTTTTTTTCAGTGAACACGGACCGTTGATCATTTAAAACAAGGACACTACTGAGAAGGATGAGATCTTCCCACCATGATGGATTTGTACCGTGGGCCAAATCAAAACTTGCTACTGTAACCGTGACCTGCAAATCCATCTCGACGGACCAAAAGTACCGTTCCTTTCCTTTTCTTTTTTATCCCCACATGTAAAGCCCGTGACGTGGGATTTGAGTGGGACCTTGTCCACGTGACCACAACCCGCGTTGTATTCCATATATTCCCTTCTCACCTACTAGGCAGCATGCAGGAGTGGGTGTACGTAGTCGTGGTGGGCCCCACCACATGCAACTTGCACTATCCACCATCGATTACTGTATCAGCGTCTGTTTGTCTGTTTTGCGTGTATTGGGGTCTGCGAATCGCGGAAATCTCCTTGATTTGAGGGAAAAATACCTTAATTGTAAAAAAGAGTTCTAAAAAAATACACCTAAATGGGAACTTTTAGCTGTGGTGACAGTTCACCTCCCCATTTCCTTAAAAACACCAAGTTGTGATTACTCTTCCAACGTGCGTCTTTCATACACGTCCTGCAAGCAAGATTGTCAGAATTTTCGGCTCATTTGGGTGTGATAAATAATTTTTGACCATATGAATTCTCTAGTTGAATTTGGACCACTGCCTGTTTTATTTTATAATTGTCTGTTTCATAGATACGTATTGGAAGGTTAGGATGACGTGATAATTTAGTTTCGGTCTTTGATCTATACAAAACGGGCCCTACGATGGAAACGGATTGGCTACTCCCCCTGCCATCATCCAGATGGCTGATGGTCGGTGCTCTGTGGGCCCCACCATGATGTATGTGTTTCATCCATTCCGTTCATCCATTTTTAAAGATCATTTTAGGGCTTTTTCCCAAAAATTAGAGGGATATAAATCTCAGGTGGACCACACCACATGAAAACAATAATGATTGGATATCAACCATTAAAATCCTCCTAAGGCCCATTGTAATGTTTATTTAACATCCAATCCGTTGATTAGGTCATACAGGCCAGATGAAAGGAGATCATCTTGATCCAAATCTTTTATGGCCCCCCAAAGGTGTTTAATTGTCGATGCTCATTTAACACTTTTTCCTGTAATGTGGCCCACTTGATATTTGGGTATACTCATTTTTGGTCTCATACCGTAAAATAATCCGAAGAAATAGATGTATGGCATGGATGAAACACATACATCATGGTGGGACACACGGAGCACCGAATACCAGCCATTGGCTGGTGGCAGGTGGAGTAGCCAATCCGTTTCCCCTACGATTTGGATGCTCTGAAATGACGTGCATACATGACGTGGGTGTACTGGATGAGACATCACAACGTAAGTAATGGTGGTGAACTATCATCCTAGATTTTCACTTAGTACGGTAGATCCCACCGTGAGATTTTGAAGCGGTGTATCATTCTCTGGTAGAGTATGGAGAATAGTACTCATTCACATAGCCGCTGTATACTAAGAGCATATATAAATCAATCCTGACCTTCGAAAGCACTGCTTCCATCGTAAAATTATACTTCTTGTCCTCTTATTTCATGGTCACAAATGTTTAGAGTTCAAAATAAAATATTAGCGGTCCAAGTTTAACTAGGAAATCAGGTTATTAGAATGGTTTTTTTTTTCCCTCATGCATAGAGTTATCTGCCACGGTCATTTACAGCATTCTATATTTTTCTGTGGACTATTCATGGTGGGACCTACCACTTTAACGGTTCTGATCACCCATACACGTGACTCATCTAGCAAATTATGAATTCAACTTTCCTAGTTGGCGCATAGGAAAAGATAGGGCCTATTTTCTTTCCAAGCGTAGCTAAAAGATATGTATCAGATGTATGTCCCGCGGGCTACTGGAGGGTGAGAATCAGTTTCTTCTCGGCGAAGAAAGGCACGGACCTCTCCCCGAGACAAAGGGGTTGTTTGGCATCATGACTACGGAGGATTTAAAATATTTGGCAATTGAAAATAATTGGGGTTTCAAATTCAGATGATTTCGAATCCCTCAGCGAGGGGTTGAAATCCAAGATACAAGCTTGGATACTTTAAAAATTCTTATAAGAGTGGTACGTGTAACATGTTATTATATTACTAATTTATTGGGCACATGGCCCACTATAATTACTTGGATAATATGCGCTGTCTAAATGTTATCCTTGTAAATCAACAATGAAAAATCATTGGTTAGTCACTGGGATGTAATCTTATGCTTGTAGCCCATCTAAGACTTAAAATTTCATAATTTTCTAGCAAAGTATATACTTCAATGGGCTTATTATTACCCCGGTGTCAAATGTTATATATATATATATATATATATATATATATAGACATTAAAAATATTAAAATTAATTTAGTAATTAAATTTAAATACCTATAAATATACTATGCATAGCTACTTTTGAATGATAAGATTCTGAATTCAAGGTGCCAAACACAAGAAGAGGATTGCTCTATGAGCCCCATTACGATATATGTATTTTATCTATGCTGCTTATTCATTTATCAGATTATTTCAAGGCATGTGGTCAAAACTAAGTCAGATCCAATTCCACGTGGACCACACCACAAGAATAGTAGAAATTGAATGTCTACCATTAAAAACTTGCTAGAGTCACAAAAGTATTAGAGGAAGCTGATATTTATACTTTCCCATTTTCGGTCTATGCTACCCAAATAATAGGTTAGATGGCAAGTAAACATTTAAATAGTCCTTCAGAGGTTTTTAATGATGAGAGTTCAATCACAAAATATTTAATGACGAGAGTTCAATCGCATCTATTTTTTTTGCAATGTGGTCCAGTTTAAATTTTCATCTGTCTCAATTTTAGGTTTATGTTCTAAAAATGATATGAAAAAATAGATAAACATAGTGAATAAAATATATACATCATGGTGGAGCCCAAAGATTACCATCCAGCAACCTCCCGGCCATGCAATCTCTGTCCTGTATGAAAGGTACCGTGCTTCCTCCCTTTAGTTGGCAGGACGGTCCTTCACAAACAGGAATTTCTAACCAGTAGTAGCACGCGGACCATCGCAAGAAGCTTTCTTTAATCCTTACGGGGGAGGAAACGAATTAGGGCTTGTGAGACCTTCGGACCCGAGGCTTGGGATATTGTACTCGGTCTTTACTTGGTACTGGACCCCGGGCCTAGCACACTAAAAACGTGCTTCGCATTATGAGAAGTAGAGCCATGCTGAGGAATCAAGATCTTTGCTCCGTAGCTGACACCATACCACACCCAAAAAAATTCCATGTTAGAAGATCTCAGCTACTCATCTCTGGCTTACTCTAGTTGAATGTGGACCATTTTAGTACTTCTCTTCCCAAGAGGCCTAATGGGCATGGACCATCCATGGCTAGATGGGATGGACTTAACGGGCTCCCTATACCACCTAACTTGGATTAACTTCATATTGAGTTGGTTTTTCTTTTTTTTATTTTTTTTTTATTTTGCACTCAATTTATTTGCTAACACGTATAACGTGTGTGGGTGTGCTATAATCAATGCCACGGCTCTATCCAAACTGATCAACTTTCGACCCTAAGCACTAAAATAAGCATATATGTTGTATGCGAACATATATGATCAGATTTTGAGAAGATTAATCGCTTATTCAATCATAACAAAATTTTAGAATGATAAGGTAATTAATAGCAGGGTAGGGTTCTTCCCCTGGAAATGAGTTGGGTATTGCCTTAAAAAAAGTACTTTTTCATAATACCAATACAATTAAACAAAAGTAAAAATTCACAATATGTCACTAAGAGCAGTTGTAAGAATGCATCTCATGAAACAAATAGTTAAAAATTATCGCTACTAAATTATCGATACTCTTAGAATAAGCTGAGATAAAAGATATATTTGTTTTTATTTGACTGTGTTGTGGATTGGATTTACGTTGGATTTATTGGTTTCTTCAGCTATTTAAAGAGTTTTGTTGCATAACTTATTCTTCTAGATATTTTTTTTAATTACTACAACGATTACAGTAGTCGATTTTTTTTATTTTTTTTTTTGTAGATCCTTCTTTCTATTACGTTTTTTTCTTCCTTACTATTCCTCTTATCTTGGCTAAGCTCTGCTTTGGTTGGTAGTCGTTTATCGGCTACACATGGGCTATATTGCTTTTGTCGGTCATCTAATGATGTGTAGTATTAATTCTTATAGATGTTTCTCACTTTAATATGGCAGTTGATCTATTGTCACGTAGTTTTCTAGATCTTTCTATCTTTCTTGATATGTTTTCCTCTGTACGTTCCGCTTCTGAACGCCTCTAGGCTGCTCGTTTCACTTTTCGACGTCTCTCGGCCACTCATTCCACTTTCGAACAACTCTTGGCCGCTTGGTCTACTTTTTGACACTTTTTAACCGCTTGGTCTACTTTTGAAAACCTCTCAAATACGCTTCCTAGATGCCTCTCCGCTAACCGGTTTGCTTTTAAATATCTCTCAGTCGCTCCTTGTCTTATCATATTGCCAGCTGTGATTTCATAAAAATACACTACACGTATGCTTGAAGATCCTTAACATGCTATATATTTCCATTGCTATAACATGTGTCCTTCCTAATTGGAGTTTTCAAGAATGATCAGAAATACCCCACATCGCTTTGCTTTTGCCTTTGGTAAATGCGATGTGATGTTGATTCGTTGTTTGACGCAATAAATGTGACTACTCGGCCATGTAAAAATATCAATTTCGGCCATTTTGGTCAAACTCTGGCATCTTGATTGAAAAACAACAAAGTCAGCCAACTTAGTTGAACTCAGCCATCTTAGTTGAAAAATAGTAATCGGCCATCTTGGTTAAACATGTTACACACATATATCGGTTGGTGTCCTTCGAGCCCACAATCTACCGATTTTGATAGATGGTCTGATGAGACTCATCATGGATGGACCACAGCCCGAAAGCCTCCTAATCAGCGAGATACCGGAGATTACGTGGGGTAGCACACAGCCCTGGCGTCAGGGCTGTGGTGCTGGAAAAGCGGACGCGGTTTGGCCAGTGACACTAGCTAACAGTAGTTAGGTGGTTAGTCGGTGCTCTTGGTGCCCCACTATGATGAATATGTTTTATCCATTTTTCCAAGATCATTTTAGCTCTTGATAAAATGAGGCAGATCTAAATCTCAGGTGGACCACACCACAGGAAAATAGCAGTAACGATTGAATATCTACCATTAAAAACTTTCTAGGGCTAGGGCCCACCGTAATGTTTATTTGACATCCAGCCTATTGATTAGGCCATACAAACCTATATTAAGGGGAAAAAACAAATATCAGCTTGATCCAAAACTTTCGTACTCCTGAGAAGTTTTTAATGGTGGGCATTCAATCACATTGTTTCCTGTGATGTAGTAAACTCAAGATTTAGTTAGACCTCATTTTTGAGCTCATATCATAAAATGATTCAGAAAAATGAATGGACGGCGTGGATGAAATACATTTGTTGATGCAGATTTTTGATAGACCTCCTCCTTCGTCCATCACCTGCACAAGGATGAAACAACGGAGATCCTAGCTAGAGCCGGGGACCCTCCGATGCTTAAGTCAGTGACTGGACAAAGTGGGAAGGGTTTTAAGAAGGGTTTTCTGCGTACCTTTCACTTGGAGGTCTCCTGTATTTATAGGAATGGGAGGCCCCCGGCGTACAGGGATTCTTCTCCTGATCTCCTGGAGAGTTGATTTTGATATGCTTTTGAACTTTATCCGATCCCGAGATCTTCAGGACTGGAGATCCTTCCACTGGATTCTTGGGATGGTGTTTTTGTTTACACCATCTCTTTCTTGCTCGGCTTGGCCTTAGCTGACCCTAATAATATGAGTCTCGGCTTGCTGCAAGGATAGGGCTATTTGGCCTTCTGTCGGATGAGACGGAATCGGTTATGGACCGATGTCCTTCCTTAATCCGATAGCCGACTTGGTAACCGACCTTACGTGGATCGGTTTTACGGTCTGGCGGGGGCTTCTAACATTCGAGCCTCAATCGGTCCCTTTAGACATTGCTGTCTCGTTAACCGAGCCAACTTTGTGTGTCTTGTGTATTCAGCCTATGGATCCTGACTTTATATTGCTTGTGCGGAATTTACTTCCTACAATCCAAGTCAAGTCTCTCCTTTAGGCTTTCTCTTCTCTCAATCTAACCTGTAGCCTCGAACATTGCTACAGTGTCGGCAGAGTTGATCCATTTCATAACCGAGTCCTCGAACTTGTCATATTTTCCCCCAATAGTAAGCCCCTACTCCTTGTGTTAACTATGTTTACACTAAGGAGTAACGAGTTTTTAAAGTCGGTGTGCCCTGGAGACCGAAGTTATGATGGTACATTTAATGCTCCTTATGTCATCCTTAACAGGCGTCGGTTTAATGCTCGAGGTCGCACGTGAGGAGAGCCGTCAAAACGTTTCGTCCGTTAATAGATGTTGGACACATGGTGAGGGCGTTACTTGCGTTAGTCGGCGTGTGCCACGTGTCGGGCGGGGGAGTCGAAACAGGCGTTGATTCGACTCCTCCTTAAATGCCCCTGCCACGTGGCAGGGCTATAAAAGAAGGAGTGGGATTCATTTTCCCATTTTCGCGTGTCCTTCCCCTTCCTGTCGTTTTCCTCTTTCTTCCTCATTTCCCAGTTTGCGATCACTGTCTCCATTTTTTCGTCGTTCTCTCCACTATTTTCGGCTTCCTCTTCCTTTTTTATCCAACTGTTAATGTGTTTTTCACCTCTCCGGTGAGTTTTTCTCCCTCCTTTTCCTTTTCTGTCTTAATAGATTCTTCAAATCCTCGGGAGGGGTTTTCCGGTGATGAGGACGAAATGAGACATTTTTAGGATGTCTCGGAATCACCCACATTGCTGACAGAGATGACGATTAGCGCTAATGAAGCTTTCCAGTTCTCTGAACGAATGTCCGGGACTTCAGCAGAACGCCCTACACAAGCAGGTCCTTCTGTTCTGATTACTGCCCCTGGCAGGCCTACTCCTCATTTTCCTGGGGATGACCTAGAAGAAGAGGATGAGGAGTTTGAGGAGCCCACTAAATCGGTTCCTCTTAGAAGGTCGGCTAGGACCGTTAAATCGGCAGAAGAAGAGGGAGACACTGCCGAGGGAGGAGAAGTTGGAGACGATCAGAGGCGTCCGGTCCCTTCAGTTTTAACTGAACCGAATTTGGATAGAATCTAAGTCGGGTATCATGTCCCTGACTCGGTCATTATTCGTCTCCCCCTCCCGAGTGAATTGCCCGACCATCCTCCCCCTGAGATGGTCGCGATCTTCCAAGTCGCCATGCAATGTTGCTTGCGTCTGCCCCTTCATCCTGTTGCTCGGGATTTTCTTTCCCAACTTCGAATTGCTCCCGGGCAGATAGTTTCGAATGGGTGGAGGAACTTGTTCAGATGTTCGGTATTGTGGGTTGAGGCAGAGCAGCCCCCACTGACCATTGATGAGTTCCTCTATCTGTACCAAGTACGGCTAAATCCTCAGCCGTCCGGCTGGTACTTTTTGAGCGCTTGGCGGAACAAGGGTAGCTCTTTAATAACCGACCCCCTACCTCTAACAAGCATTAGAGAGAGATGTGGTTCTGGGTGTACAGTCGCTGGGAGACTGCCGAATCTGGGCTCTTCGAACCTCGCGTCCCTCGGGCATTCTCTAAAGCAGGTGACTCGGCATGTCCTTTCTCTGTGTCTTTTCTTGCTATGATTCTTCTGAATCTGACTCAACACGTTTTGCAGATCTTCCCAAGAAAAGGCCAAAATTAGGGGCTAATGCTATAACTCGGATCAGGGAACTGAAGGTGTTAAGTCCGGAAGATCGGTCCTGGAAGAATCTTCTTCAGCTAGAGCGTCTTCTTCTCACTGGTTTAGACTCTGTCGTGACAGGTATCCTCTGTTCATTCTGATTCGTTTCTCTTAAATTTCATCTAACTTTTTTTACCTCGTCTGATGCAGATATGGCTGAAGCTAAAGTCGGAACAAAGCTAAAGCCGAGGCGGCTCTTCAGAGGGCCATGTATGAAGCCAAGGAGGCGAAAGAGGCCAAAGATCGGGCCGTGGAGGCCTTTCTCGAGTCCTAAGTGTTTGAAGAAGAGAGAGATTGCTTGTATCAGAGTGGGTACACCACTTGTATTCATCTGATGAAGCGGTCTTTTCCCGACCTTGATCTTTTGAGATTTGATGAAGGTGCCTCTGGATCCGAGGGGCCGAAAGCTGAGGCCGCCGAGTCCGCTGATGTTGCGGCTGGTGTCGAGGTCGAGACAGCTCCTGAGGTTGCTGAGATTGCTCTGAGTGGTGGTAGCCGAGTCTAAAATACTTAGCTCCTGGTGAACCTTGGATTTGGATTTTTGGTACCATCATCAGCTCCATTTTTAGCACTCACACCAGCTCTTCAAGTAGACTAAGCTCCGGGGCAGGCTCGAGAGTATCATTAGCCGAGGAAGAAGCTCGTCTATTACGGCTAACCTTTTCTTTTATTTTTAAGACCTTTACTCTATCAATATAATGTCGAAGCAGGATGTAACTCAATGTAACAAACGTACTGATAAATGAATATACTTAGTTTTCTTTTATTCATATTGACTCAGTTTACATGCTTGTCATTTTTGAGTTTTTTTTTGAACACTCTGCTAGGCCGACCTAGGGATTGTAGATCTTTAGATGCTTGACATTTCAAGGATGAGGTAATAACTGTCCGGTCAGGTCTTCCAATCGGTACGTTTCTGGTTGGATGGTGCTCGAAACGATATAGGGTCCTTCCCAATTGAGTCCTAATGTGCCTGCACCAACTTCCTTTGTATTTAAGAACATTTTTCAAAAAACCATGTCCTTGGCTCGAAATCGCCTGACCTTGACTCGGGTATTGTAGAACTGAGCTACTTGTTGTTGTCGAGCCATCATTCGTAACCGAGCTTTTTTTCTTTGTTCATCCACAAGATCGAGTCCGAGGGCTAAAAGTTTTTCATTATCTTCTTCATTGAATGAACTGACCCGAGCTGAAGGCAACCCAATCTCGACTGGGGTGACAGCTTTCGAGCCATAAACAAGGGAGAAGGGAGTCTCTCCTGTAGCGGTTCGAGTCGTGGTTCGGTATGCCCACAATATTTTTGGGAGTTCTTCAGCCCAAGTTCCCTTAGCTCGGTCGAGCTTGGTTCGGAGATGCTGTTTGATGATCTTATTGACTGCCTTAACCTGTTCGTTCGTCTGGGGATGGTGGGGCGATGAGTACACATTTCTGATTCTGAGATTGTCGCACATCTCTCGAAAGCTCCTATTGTCGAACTGCTTCCCATTGTCAGTAATAATAGTCCGGGGTATACCGAACCACAGACAATGTTTTTCCATATAAAGTCAAATTGCTTCCCATTGTCAGTAATAATAGTCTGTGGGAATACCAAACCGACAGACAATATTTTTCTATATAAAGTCCATAATCTTTTATTCGGTTATCTTTGCCAATGGCTCTGCCTCGGCCCACTTTGTAAAATAATCCACTGCCACAACAACAAACTTAGTTTGGCCTTTACCCATAGGGAGTGACCCTATGATGTCAATTCCCCACTGTGCGAAGGGCCAAGGGTTGGTCATATGAGTTAGTTCCTCGAGAGGTTGTCTTAGGATAGCCGCGAATCTTTGACACTTGTTGCATCTCTGGACGAGCTTACGAGCGTCGTGCTGGATAGTCGGCCAGTAATATCCCTGACGCAGAGCTTTGTGCACGAGTGATCGTCCTCCTGAATGGTTTCCACAGATGCCTTCATGTATTTCCCGCAGCACTTAATCGGCTTCACTAGAATTCAGGCATCGTAAGAGGGGAGCATAGTAGCCTTTCTCATAAAGCACCCTATTGAGCATGGTAAAATGGGAAGCTCGGATCTTGAGCCACCAAGCCTCAGCATGATCGTTGGGCAACTCTCCCTTATCGAGGTATCGGACGATCGGATCGAGCCAAGAAGGTTCTGAATCAATCGTATATACGGTCAAGCTAAGTGGTTCATTGATACTCGGCTTAGCGATGTACTCGTGTAACACCCCGGATTTTTGCCAACCTGGGATTAGACGTCCTTAGGCAATGGGTCGATCCTAACACCTCATTAACTTGTCAGAACTGAATCTCATAGTCTAAAATCGCTCCTTAACCCATTTCCTTCACAAATCCCACCCTTCACTGCCTTGTTCTTTCAATTTTTCTAAGAACTTTCACCTGTAGACACTATCTTAAACTAGCTAAGTAGTATAACTTGGATTACTTTATACACAAACTACAAAGGACTAAGTACCACCTCGCATGAAATCTTATAGACTAAATCCTTTAGAAATGAGACAAAGTAACTAAGTGCTAAACTAGATTAGCTACGAAATCCGTCAATCGCTTTAAATACGATCTCGCAAGACCCAAAACTTGTATAATCATTGACGCTTAGGTTACCCTAAAATCTAGAATCAATCTCATTACCCTACCGCTTCCTTCTGAGCACGTTGAAATTTCAGACGATCTAGACCACACATCGAGTCCGAATAATACGAGGTTAAGGACTTAGGACCGCCTCACTTGGGCTTGATAATCATCTCTAAAATCAGTCCAAATGATGTCCCACGGCCATTCGTTTCGATTCGAGCGAGGGTGTGTGAAAATACTATTCCCATTCCAAAATAAATATCGAAATAGTGATCTGCACCATTCGTTTACGCGTCAAGATAAGCAACCCGGATCAAATCGGACCAAATTACACCCTCGATTAAGAAAAATTTCAGAACATTTACATGTACTTGAATTTTCGGATCATGGCCCACCGACCGTTGAACCGAAAGTGGTCCGCCACGTGCGATCCGGGAATCCAATCGAGTCGAAAACGTAATCCCACATAGATCCATGTGTGGTGAGCTTAAGTCGACGTTTGGCTCAAGGGGGCCACTGAAAACACTCTTTTGAGTGGAAAAGTGACGAATATCCTATATTAGCAAGAACCCAACCTGAGTCTATTTTGAAATGTTTTTGGCTATAAAAGGAGCTTAGAACAGCCCCTCTCACAGCCATACGAATTTGGGATTAAAACCCTAAAGAGAGAGAGAGAAAAGAGAGAGAAGAGCTTGGGATTTGTGGGAGATCTTCCTCCTACTGCTTTCGGTTGTCGCACGGCCTACACCGCTCCTTTTCAGGTGTTTTCTCGGAGGTATCCATTCCGTTTGAAGGTAAGAAACCCTAACCCTAGGTCTGATTTGATGTAAGATCGTTGTAGGTTATGTAAAGGCTAACCGATTCCGCTCTTTAGGCTAGAAAACTCCCGTATACAGAAGCTCAACGACCCTTGCTGATTCGTTGTGATTCCAAAGGCAAAGGTGAGGACTTTAAGTGTATAAGTTGTGGTTTTCAACGCTTTCAATGTCAGATAATGGTAGATTCATGATCTGCATGCAATTGCACATGTATAAAGTGCTTTCCGTTTTCTGTTTCGATTAGAATTGTAGAATTTGGAATTTCACATACTTTAGGTATTCGTATAAAATACCGTATACGTATTTTTTTTGAAAATGTGGTTGACATGTTTAATTGTCGTATGGACATATGATGTATGGATAAAATACTCATTTGGCGAAAGGGTTCGCCTAAATACATGATTACCAATATACACCATGTATGTAGATATACGATATTGTAAGAAGTACCGTATACGTGTATATTTTTGCGATGTGTTTGTCATGATTAATTGTTGTATAAATATATTATGTGCGTATAAATTAATTGCTTGGCGAAAAGAATCGCCGTAATACAAGTTCCCTTGTAAACACTATGTATGTTGAAATTGGATATACTAGAAAATACCCTATACGTATAATATTTGTTGTTGTAATTGTTAGGATTATTTGCTGTATGAATATGATGTATATATATAAAATACTAGTTTGGTAAAGGGACAACCCTAGTGCACTTTCCTCTAGCATACGTCATGTATGTTGAAATAGTGCATTCCAAGTGTTGGTGAAATCGCTTGTGAGTGTAAGTGCTTAAGTGTTAGAACCTTAGGTAGGTGCTGAGATAAGATTCTCAGCTACCTTAGAGTCACATATGACATCCTCCATGTGGTTATTCACTCTAACCACTCACCTATGAAATATATGTATTTGTATCCCTATTTGCATAATGCTTTATAACATGCTTTTGAACATGCTTTGTAACTTGTTTATTAACATGCTTTATGATATGCTTTATAACATGATTGTTAGTGTTCTTGAATTACCATGTTATCATGCTGTATTTCACATGCTATGGTTAGGAATTGATTGAGCTTGGGACTATGTCCATAGTCCAGCATCCCGTATCATACTTGAAGTTGTGGTTGGGATTCGTTCCGCCACACATGATGTGTTGGCGAACCCGTGTCGTACTTCGGTTGACGATAGTGGTTGACTACACGAGGTGCTTCTGCGCTTCATATCGCCCAACTTGATGTGCGCTCGAGCCAGCCGAACACGTCAAGTAACCCGTGTGTCTTATGCATTTTCACCATGTTTGGTCACTAATGTTTGAACCTAGGGTACCAAACTTACCAGTGAAAATCCCGTTAACCATGGTACCTCGATCCGCTAAGACTCATGAGCCGGCATGGTGGTATGGGACACCGTGGTCGAGCCGTCGGCCACGCCAAACGTGCCTCCCCGTAGTGACCAAAGGAGCAACTTAACTCGTGAGCCGATTATGGTGTATAGACACTATATTCGCGTCGCTTCGACATTGATAAGGTGATGGGGGAGTGGTACAACCTTTGTGCGTACAATGTTCCGACACAAATTTTGTAGTGACCGCGAGCATATTCTCAAGTTGCAAAGTGCGCCTTAGGGTTCGCCGCGATATATAGAGTATGAACTAGGCCTGTTTCTCGTATAGTGATGAATCGTTTAAGGGGTGATGGGGGAGTGGTGCAACCTTTGTGCGTAATCACCGGCAAACCTCTGCAGTGACCTAGAAAATACACCATCGTCTGATATTAACTAGGGTGACGACCCTAGAATGGATCATGTTTGGGAATGATACAAGGGAGGTACCTTAGTTTCCCAATCCTCGCCGTTTGAAATGGACTAATTAAAAACTCGGTGAATCATGCTCATCATGCATCACATGTGCCTGGAAGATGTGGAGCACCGTGGGATGTAAGCATGCCGCGAACGTGAGATGGTGTCGCATGAGGGAGTATGTCGGTGAGGGCATCCATCATACCTACATTCATACTTGCATTAATCAGAGTAACTAGGAGTGTTTGATTTACTGCTTTATCATTACTGCTTGACTGCATCGATAACATGTTAACCTTGCTTTATTGTTCCACTGAGTTAGCTACTCACTCCCACGTTACGACGGTGTTGTACACACCAAACAGTTTTGTTGAATTTCGATGATGGCGATGCTTATGAAGCGCAGTCGACTACTTCTATGGTGATGAGGAGGAGTTCTCCTATCATCTAACCCTCCGACGGGTCTCTCAAGACCCAAGATCGTATTGACGAGGCCGTGATACTCGGGGATAGAAGACAAGAAACTTACACATTTGGTATATTTTAGACAGTACTTGTATTTATTTAACCCAGTAATATTATCACACTCGAGACTCATCATAGTTTATATATTTTATCTATCTATCATAGTCTTCCGCTTGCAAAATTAACTGCCTCTCGAGTATGATATGTCAAGTTTTGGCTTAATCTCACTCATGTTCAATGCACGAATACAGTCAACATTCAATCATCATTCATTTTGTTGCATAAGTGATGTTCTGGAACTCGGGAGTTGAGTTTATGCTCGACCCCCGATTTTCAGGGCGTTACAACTCGATTGGAATGGACCTGGGTATGTTGTCTTTGTAGGCAGAGGCGAGTCTCGCTAATAGATCAGCTTTGACATTTTCTGTTCGAGGGATCCGAGTGATGACACAAAGCTAAAAGCCACGGATCAGTTCCTTAGCTCTCTCCATATACGCTTTTAGTTGCTCTTTTCGTGTTTGATACACTCTGGTGACTTGATTGACGACTAGTTGTGAATCGCTAAAAACATTGAAGTGCGTGACACCTAAACTAGCCACGAGTCAGAAGCCGAGTAATAAGGCTTCATACTCTGCCGTATTGTTCGAGGCTTGAAATCCAAGTCTTAAGGCATACTACATGTAAGTTTGATCGGGAGTTTCCAGCACTACTCCTGCCCTTCTTACCTTAAAGTTGGAGGAGCCATCGACATACAACTTCTAAGGTATTGGGTCGGGCGTTGACTCGGGGGAAGCGATCATCGATTGTTCGGTAACATGCTCTGTCGTTAAATTGACTTTTGGTGTCACCTCAACAATGAAGTCAGTCACGGCTTGCCCTTTAATCACTGCTCTCGGCTTATACTGAATGTCGAATTCGTTGAGTTCAATCACCCACTTCGTAAGTCTGTCGGATGCTTCCGATTTTTGTAGAATTTGATGAAGTGGGAGATCGGTCATAATGATAATGGTATGAGCTTGAAAATATGGCCGAAGTCATCGTGAGGAGACTACCAAAACTAGAGCCACTTTCTCCATGAGCGGATATCTTGTCTCTGCTGGTAATAGTGCTTTGCTAACGTAGTAAACCGGTAGTTGTTTTCCTTCGTGCTCCCGTATCGGGGCCGAACAAACCGCTGCCTCAGATACTACAAGATATAATAGCAGGGCTTCTCCTGACTCAGGTTTCGATAAGAGAGGCGGAGATCTGAGATAAGACTTCAATTGCTGGAACGCTGCTTCACACTCTTCCATCTAATCCACCGTTTGTCGTCCCTTCAATGTTTAAAGAATGAGAGACATTTATCGGTGGCTCGGGACAGGAAACGGTTGAGTGCCGCTACTTGTCTAGTCAATGTTTGTATATCTTTTATAGTTTTTGGAGACTCCATGTCGAGCAATGCTTTAATTTTCTCTGGGTTCACCTCGATTCCTCGATGACTTACTAGGAATCCGAGAAACTTTCCAGAGCTCACACCAAAGGCACACTTACTCGGGTTCAATTTCATTTGAAACTTGTGCAAGATCAGGAACATTTCTTCTAAGTTGGCTATATGGTCGGCCACATGTACACTTTTGATGAGCATGTCATCAATGTACACTTCCATGGTTCGGCCGATCAAGCGAGCAAAGATTTTGTTCACTAATCTTTGATAAGTTGCTCCAGCATTTTTCAAACCAAACGACATCACTCGGTAACAATAAAGACCTTTGTCGGTGATAAAGGTGGTATTAGATTTATCAGATTGATGCATTACAATTTGATTATACCTAAAACTAAGAAGTTCATGCCCGGCAGTGTTATCCACCAACTGATCGATCCTCAGAAGAGGAAAACTATCCTTTGGACAGACTTTATTTAGGTTGGTATAATTAATACAGACACGCCACTTCCCATTGGCTTTCTTCACAAGTACGACATTTCCTACCAATTCCGGGTAGTATATCTCTTCTATGAATTTGGCCTTGAGGAGCTTGCTGACCTCTTCTTCAATGATAGCGTACCTTTTAAGGCCGAGTGGACGTCGCTTCTGTCGAATCGGCCTGTAGGTCGAATCGATGTTGAGTTGGTGAGTGATTACTGATGGATCGATTCCCGGCATGTCTTCATGACTCCATGTAAACACGTCAGCGTATCGTCGGAGCAGGGCTATCAGATTGTCTCTTAGAGAAGACTGTAAAGACGAGCTAATTTGTACCGTTTTGGATCCATCTATCTCGACCAAGGGTACCGAGACCAGGTCTTCCACCGGCTGTCCTCGTTCGTGAGTTCCGACACGAGGATCTAGTGACTCAATTGTAGATACCTCACGTAGCAACATCTTGCATCTTTCTGATCTCCTTTAACGACTCCTACTCCCGACTCAGTCAGGAATTTCATGAGAGGTGACATGTGGATACAACGACCTGAAGGAGACTGAGAGAGGGTCGACCGAGTATAGCGTTGTAGATAGACGATTGATTGACTATCAAAAAGTCGACCATCATTGTTACTTGATGTGGAGGGTTTCCTGTAGTAAGTGGCAACGAGATGACTTATTCTGGGAGTATCTGTCCTCCTGAGAATCCGTTCAACGGAGTACGAACCGACCGCAACGTCGATTGTTCAACATCCATTTTGTCGAACGCTTCGGCGAACAACACGTTGGCAGATGATCCTGTGTCGATGAGTTGCGGAACACCCTTCGATTCGCAATGGTGAGAGTGATGACTAATGTATTGTTATGGGGATGGTGAACGCCTGGAGCGTCTTCATTGGTGAAAGAGATATAATATTTTTCTCTCTTCTTTTCTTTTGGAGGCTGAGCTATGATCAAGATTTTGAACTCGGGTCAACTGATACTTCTGGCGTGATTTTTTCGAGCATTGTTCGAATCGCCCTCGCCTTGGGGACCACCGACGATAGTTCGGATTTCCTCCGTAGGTCGGTTGTCACATTGACGTTCTTCAGTTGTCTCGGTTCTTTTGACGTGCTCTCTGAGTCGGCCATCTCGAATGAGTCTTTCAATCTCTTCCTTTAGATGAAAACAATCACCCGTACTGTGACCATGATCGCGATGGTAGTGACAATATTTATCTTTATTCCGACGGTTCGGATTACTTCGGAGCTTATTCAGCCAACTGACAAATCCTTCACCCTTGATTTCCATCAGCAACTGCTCTTGAGGTTTATTGAGTGGGGTATAGGTTGAAAACTTTCGGTCGGGCTGTTTTTCCGACTTTCGCTCATCACGCATTCGATCATCCTTACACTTCTTTCCTCCGGCCGAGTCAACTTCCTTTTTGACTGACTCTTTAGCTGGGGTTTTTGCATTTTAGGCGGCCTCACGCAAATTTCTTGTTTCCTTGGCGTCCGCGTACTTATCCAACCGAGTCATGAATTCAGCCAAGGTCTCAGGCGGATTCTTATCCAAAGATGCCAAAAACAGCTTGTCCTTAACACCCTGCATGATAGAATTGAGTGCTATCTCTTCCGAGTGCTTCCGGACTTGGAGCGACTCAAAATCGAAGCGTTTGATGTAGTCTTTCAGCAGTTCTCCCTCCTTCTGAACTATGTTGTTCAGATGCGCAGGGGGCTTCAGTTTCTTCTTCCCGCCAATGAAATTGGTGAGGAAGGCATCGTTGAGTTCTGCGAACGTGCTGATGGACTTTGGTTTCAACTGCTTGAACCAAAGTCGGGCTACGTTGGCTAATGTGAGGGAGAAAGCTCGGCACATTACGGCATCCGAGGCATCATGCAGTTCCATATACATTCGGAAGCATTCGATGTGCTCTGTTGGGTCGGTTTTGCCTGTAAAAGGCGGAATCTGCGGGAGACGAAACCTTTTCAGCAGCCGAGCTTGCATTACTTTCTTAATGAACGGAGACGCTTTTGTTTCGATCCTGGTTGAGTGTGTATCCCGACTGTGCCTCATGTCCGCCATCTCTTATAGCACCTCTTTTTTAAAGTCCTGAAGGTCAACTTTCTAAGGTTCGTTACTTTCTGCCACACCTTCAACCTGAGGCCGGCTGTGCCTTCTCCGATTTATCTCGTGTCGGAGATCAGAGAGAGGTAGCACGACAATTGCGGAATGAGCGGGCACTGGCTCGGACGGCCCATAGGGCTGACTCGCCTGTGCTAGAGACTGCGGCGCAATGGCCTGAGGGTTAGCAACTTGTTGCGGAACGTTCATTGCCTCTCTTTGTTGAAGTTGCTGAGTTTGTTGACGATGCATCTGCTCCAACATTTGTTTCATAACATTTATATCGGCTCTGAGCTCCTGGACCTCCTGATCTAACCGTTCATTTCCTCGATTCCGCTGGGTATTCCTAGTTGTAGCAGATGCTGCTAGACTAGCCGCGGAACCTTGTTGATTGTCGGGTTGATTTTGAGCTTCGTGGGTCCCATCTGGACTTGATGGTCCAGCGTTATCAGCCTCATTTGGTTCGCTAGGACCAGTTTTTCTGGTTCTCGCTATTAATGCTCACTTGAAACTAGAGTCTGAAAAACGACTTTTTGTATCGCTTTCCACAGATGGCGCCAAACTGTTGATGCGGATTTTTGATAGACCTCCTCCTTCATCCGTCACTTGCACAAGGATGAAACAACGGAGATCCTGGCTAGAGCCGGGGACCCTCCGATGCTTAAGTCAATGACTGGACAAAGTGGGAAGGGTTTTCTGCGTACCTTTCACCTTGGAGATCTCCTGTATTTATAGGAATGGAAGGCCCCCAGCGTACATGGATTTTTCTCCTGATCTCCCGGAGATTTGATTTTGATATGCTTTTGAACTTTATCCGATCCCGAGATCTTCGGGACCGGAGATCCTTCCACTGGATTCTCGGGACAGCGTTTTTGTTTACACCGTCTCTTTCTTGCTCGGCTCGGCCCCAGTTGACCCTAATAATATGAGTCTCGGCTGGCTGCAAGGATATGGCTATTTGGCCTTCTGTTGGATGAGACGGAATTGGTTTTGGATCAATGTCCTTCCTTAATCCGATAGTCGACCTAGTAACCGATCTTACATGGATTAGTTTTACGGTTGGGCGGGGGCTTCTAGCATTCGAGCCTCAATTGGTCCCTTTAGACATTGCTGCCTCGTTAACCGAGCCAACTTTGTGTGTATTGTGTATTCAGCCTATGGATCATGACTTTATATTGCTTGTGCGCTGCAATCCAAGTCAAGTCTCTTCTTTAGGCTTTCTCTTCTCTCGATTTGACCTATAGCCTCGGACATTATGGCAGTGTCGGCAGAGTTGATCCATTTCATAACTGAGTCTTCGGACTTGTCATATTTTTCTCCCAACAACATTCATCACGGGCTCACAAAACCGTGGGCTCACAAAACCACTAGCTAGTGGAGCGCCAGTTGTCAAACGGCATCCCCACAGTACCATGCCGGTGATTTGCGCTAGGCTACGCAACCCGAGTCCCAATAGACTGGTTCCCCTGTTGCGGTATATATATAAGTTTTTTTATTTTATTTTTACACACGCACACACACCCCCACACACACTCACGCTGGTGGAATTTCACCACCGGGTACTCGAACCATTGACCTGGTGTTTAAACTCCTGAGAGTCTACCACCGGAGCAACTGTAAGAACCCATAACCATCCATTTTAAGGCCAGAAATTGAATGAATGTGATTTAGCATGGCCCATCTACAACTGGGACCAACGAACCAACGGTCTGGAAGACGTGACCATGGGCCTACTTGTGCAAATTGAAAGCCTGAGTATACTGTGCAGATCCTATGGTGAAAGATCTTACCGATCCTTTCCATTTCATGTGTTTGTATGGATCGAGGACGACTCTGCAGAGCTGGGACAGAGACATCGTGGGTGAGCTGACTCCTACGCAATGGTGTGCGTTTGATGTCATTTACTAAACAGAGACAGCATTTTATTTTTTTTCCTCTTTCTTTCTTTCTTTTTTTTCTTTCCATTTTAAGTAGAAAATGGTCAGGATTGTGTTTAGTAAATGACATCACACGCTCTCGGAATTAATGTTATTTACTCAATTAGATAAAATTTCATCAAGGTTCAAGACAAACCCAATCACTTTGTGTTGAATTTAATTTTTTTTAACAACGATTTTGACAGTCTGTGTTGACTTGCATCGATGGTTTGATGCTCATCTGAGTTGACGCAGAAATGGGCAAGTCCATTGAACCACATGTGAGAGCTGAAAATAGGGGTGCACACGGAACCAGGAGAATCCGCAAAACAGACCAGAACTGACCAGACTGCACAGTTTAGTCTAGTTCTAAAGTGCATCGGTTTCAATTTTGATTTTGAAAATAAAGAAGGACCGATTTCTGGTTTAGAATTTTGTAGAACCGAATTAGACCCTAAACTGGACCGGAAAACCGAACCTCAAACCGGACCTCTTGATCAATAAATATTTAAAATTTATTTTTAAAAACATATAGAAATTATATCATTATCAAATGGATCACAACACTTGGTAGAAAAATTATTTTGAGGATCATAAAAACAAATCATGACAGATTACTCTTAGAGATAATTTTCAATAAAGGAGCTTAGGCTAGATTATAAAAATAATAATTGGGCTGGATTATAAAAAACCTAGAATGATATAAGTGAACTAGAATCGATTCCATGTTTTACAGTTTGGTTCAATTCGATTCTATTGTGCAAACGGTCCGGTTTCGGTTCTAGTTTTTTTTTTTGCAGAACCTTTGAAAACAATTCGTTGGAGCCAACCGTTTGCACCCATAGCTGGAAATAGGGTGACCCATCCGTGACTCAGCTGAGTTTCAACTTGTAACATTCTTTGGATGAGTTACTACCATTTAATAAACGCTAGCAAACACACCCCCAATGTCTGTCGCTATTTCATGGATCTGCAGAGGGATCCTTTGCATCAAAGCAATGGTTGTTGGATATTAAATGAACGGCGGAGGAGTAAAGAAGTCGAAGATGCCCATCATTGGTGATGGCCCTCATCCGTCATTTAAGTGGGCGCATTTCCACTGGTTTAGTGGCTACGAATGGGCTTCACATCTTTACATTTTTTATACGTTCGGATTCGCATTCTGTCACATCTCTCCCCATCTTGACAGCAATTACCAGATAGTCCACCACAATGTACAGCAGCTGTCAGTACTAACAAGTGGGGCCCGCGGTCCAGTGATCTAGACCATTGGTCTGCAGCTGCCTACCATTGATAGAGTCCATATACTGGAAATGGATCGGCTACTCACACTGCCACTAGCCAAGGGCTGGTGGTCGGTTCTATGTGGGCCCTACCATGATATGTGTGTCATCCATGCCGTCCAAACCATTCTTCCAGATCATTTTAATGGTATGATCTCCAAAATGAGGTTGATCCAAATCTCAATTGGACCACACAGTGTTGATTGAACGACCACCCTTACAAACTTATCGGAGACCACAAAAGTTTTGGATCAAGCTGATATATATTTTTTCAGTCTGTATGACCTAATCAACATGTTCGATGTTAAATAACCATTAGAGTGGGCGCTAGGAGGTTTTTAACGGTGGAGATTCAATCACAACAGTTTTCCCATGGTGTGGTCCACCTGAGATTTAGATCTACCTCATTTTTGGAATCAAGCACTAAAATTATCTTTGAAAATGGATGGACAGCATGATAAAACACATACATCATGGTGGGTCCACATAGCACTGAACACTAGCCACCTGGATGCTGTCAGCATCACTGGTCAAACCGCGTCCCCATATTCCATGCTCCAAAATATCTGATAGGATAATCATAGCCTTTCAATTTACGTTTTGGAAAGCCATTAGACAATGTCATGCATGGCTGAAAATAAATACAGTAGCATATGGTTGAAAACGAATCCACCATCGTCCGCGTTCAAGGCAAAAGGTTTTAAGAGCGGACGTGGATTGCATCCTACTCCCGTCCATCTCAAGCTGGCAACGGGCAGGAGCTTTGAGTGGCCACCGTGATGTATGGGTCTTATCCACACCGTCCATTCTTTTTTTTCTTTTTTTTTTTCGTATCATTTTAGAATATAAGTCTAAAACTGAGGTAGATCCAAGGCACATGTAGACTACATGATGGAGATTAAATTATTACCGTTAAAAACTTCTTGGGGGCACCGAAGTTTTGGATGAAGCTGATATTTATGTTTTCTCTTAGTCCATGTCTACCTAACTTATGAATAGGTTGGAGGGCAAATAAACATTATGATAGGCCTTAGAAAAGTTTCAAGCGAGAATCATTATTATCACTATTTCGTGTGGTGTGGTCCACTTGAACCTTCGGCTAAATTTTAGTACTATCTCATAAAAGTTTATGACGCGGAAAAATGGATGGACTTTGTGAATAAAACCTATACATCACGGTGACCACTCAAAACTCCTGCCCACGGGATAGGAAGCAATCCGCGTTCTTGAAGAATAGCTTTGGAGAATATTCCAAACGTATAAAGAGGGATGTTTCTGATTGTGGAAGTTGAAATTAGAAACAATGTCCACTGCTCAAAGGAGAGTTATGGGTTATCAATGATTCAATCTCAATGCCCTATTAGCCATAACTACTTTACAAGTTATTGGGCAAACCTGTGGTTATTCTTATTTTGATTATCTTTTACGAGGGACTGACAATGATGGAAGGTCTCCACCATCAAGCATGATAATGAGTTGATATTCTTTGGCCATATCCTAAATAGGAGCGCCAGCGCTAAGGATATAGGCTCTTGAGTTGGACTTATTAGACATTTACATTGTCACGATTAAGTACATGTCAACTCAGTGACACGACATGCTTCGACCAAATGGACTGATAAATGTACTAACTTTAATTAATCCCTAAACTTAAGAATATGTGGGGTGAAAGGTCCTGATAACATATGTTTTGTCTTGTTCTATGAGATTATCTTATGGCCGACAAAAGTGAGTGTACCTAGGTGCATCATTAAGTTCCATTGAGCTTACATGATTTAATAAGGGATCCACTTAATCATCCAAGATGTTATTTATAGAGTGATCTTATGATTTATATTGTTAGTCAAGGGTTTTAAAGGTTGGATTGCGTATTAAGGTTTTCTAATGATCAATTGAGGTTCTTCAAATGTCTACTTTTAGTTTTGACTGCTGCTTTATTTTAAACTAAGCTTAATGAACATCTAATGATTAAGATGTAGTGATCCATACTTTACGCTTGTTGCAATTGTGCTCTTGAAAACTAATGTGAACCACTATCCACTGGCCTTATGGATATGATAGGGTCGATCTTAAATGTGGATGGTGACCATATATCATTCTGAATAGTTTAACATACCTTAGGTACTGTGTGGTGTCCTGTTAAATTCACATAGATACCGGTTGTATGAGTAATTCCTTTGGTTGTCCTTGGAAATTTAAGACCGGACATGATAGTGTTCAATGGGGAGAGTTGTGATCCATTAATTTAGTATCCTGTTGAGCCATGACCATCATAGGTACTTTGGACAACTATTGACATCATATCATATGATGTATGGTTATACTGTGTGAGGGGACTAATCAAGATAGACAATCTCCATCATTGGGAGCTAACTTGGTGCCCATTGTGCCTTTGCTCTTACTTATATAGGAGTGTGAGGGTGTCATGGATATATACAAGGTCTTGGAACTGGACTGTTCGCAACAAAATCTCTTTTGTTAAATAAGAGATCATGATATGGGATCCTGGTATTTCCGTTAGCCTTTGGGTCTCAAGTGTATCATTTAGCCATTGGGCATCAGATATATAATTGAGGTTGGTGTAATGAGTCCATGAGAGGCGAAGGCGTGAAATAGCATGCAGCAAGCAAGGCATTTGATAAAATCATAGCTGACGAAGTGTGGGATAATCGATGTCTTGTGAAATAGTGCCTAAAGGTTGTGGACTCTATGCAGATTGTTTTAGTATTTAGGACAACTAGGGATATTAAGGCTTCCTTTCATTCAATTTATGAAGGCGTGCATGATATACACCCTAAATAATGCATACCTAGTGACTTTTGTTAATATTTGGGGTGAGATTGCATTTTAAGTTGTGGTATGGCACAAGTCTTTAATTACAACCCCATGGGAAAGCCCTTGATTAAAAGTTAAAATCCATAAACCTATCAGAGATGAGGGTGAAAGCTTTGATTAATCCAGCGAAGCCATGGGTCTCATATGCTAGAGGTGAGGTAAGATTAGGTCTTAGTAGGCCATCACATGGTGCTGGGCACTAATGGTGCAATAGGTTTGATCAAGATGCGGGAGATTTGGGTAGGAGTATGATTAGAATCCCACATCAGCTATGCCATTGGTCCTTGAATGAGTTGAAGGAGAGCTCTTCGCCTTGTTGCAGATGTTGCAATAAGTCAGTGCTATAGCGCAAAGCTAGATCCTTAGGATCTTGTGAGGTGGGTCTTCGCCTTAGTGCAGGGCGCCCTTGTTTATGGGGCTTGTGTATGGTGCCACAAATTTCCTTGGGGGTCTCTTCTATATGGCGTAGAATGTTCAGGTAACTGAAACGCACCTTGGCAAGTGTTTACTAATGATGTTCGTTGTCTTAAAGCGTCCGAGTCCATTTATTTCTAAAGAGACGGACCCTATCGGTTCTAGCAGGAAAAAAAAAAAAAAACTCTTTTAGCCTTTCGGTGATCTTTCATGTATCAGATTCTGAAAACCTTTTCTCTTCTTTCCCAAGCTATCAAAAAAGTTTCTCCTTCTTTAGAATAGCCTAAGAAACTTTTCTCTTAACCCTAATCCTGCAATTACACCCAATTACACCCCTATATAGTGTCACACTCAGAATAGGAAGTAATTTCCATAAATCCGTAAAATTGCGCTTTTGTTGATGGAAAATTTACGACGTGGATCCCACCTTTTATCCACTGGATATTCTTGAAGCAATACAAACTTAACATACGCACTTAGACCTTCTTGTACGGACGACAAATTCTAGGACGAAAATACCCCTCCTTTTCACAGAAACGGACTGGGTACTCCGCCTGTCACCCGCCAATGGCAGATCGTCGGTGGTCTGTGAGCCCCACCATGATGTATGCTTTTCATCCATGCCGTCCATATATTTTTCCGGATCATTTTATACTATGAGACAAAAAATGAGGTATATCCAAATCTTAAGTGTACCACATTACAGGAAACAATGTTGAATGAGCGTCAACCATTAGAAATCCTCCCTCGTCTAAGTTGGGGCCCACTGTGATGTTTGTGAGAAATCCTCCCCGTATAAGTTCATTCATAGGGTCACAAAGACCTCGATGAAGAGGAAAAACAAATTTCATAATGATCCAAAACTTCTATAACCCCTAAAAGGGTTTCAATGGTAGACGTTCAATTCCCCACTGCCTTTTACAGTGTGGTCCACTTGATAGCTAAATCTATCTTATTTTTTTACCTCAAGCCTTAATATGAGTTCGCCAAATAGATGGACGGTTTGGATATAACACATACCTCATAATACCCACAAAAATCGATGGGGATTACAACAGAAAAAAAAAATTGAAAACGAAGCCAGCGAGTTGAGGTCGACCGAGTTAGGACCCGGTCGACCGTGTCAGAGAAAAAAAAAAGCAACCAGCAAGTTGGGGTCGATTGGGTCCTGACCCGGTCGATCGGGTTAGAGCTTGGCCTATCGCTACGGATTATAACCGTAGCCATAACTGTAGTGCTATGCACTTTTTTTTTCTTTTTTATTTTATTTTATTTATTTTATTATTTTTTACATGGAGAACATTTCCCCCCTTACATTTTTCTATAATACATAATTATGTAAATATGTAAATATAAGTATATAAAAATATTTTTCTATCTTTTAATTCATTTATTTGTCTATTTTTTTAACAAACATATCTCGTAAACTATAATGATTTACTTAAGTTACCACAAATGATTTTGGGGTAGGAGAAGCTAATTTAGCTAACCAACCTAGTTATTTTCCAAGATTCCATCGGGTCGATGGTCAAAAATCTATTTAATTCAGTTCGTGGTTAATTTCAATCACTTCGATGGTTCGGGTTGGTGCTTAACCCTGACCCAACCCAAAGTTCCTATACCTAAACCTTGACCCAACCCAACCCAATCTTGGGTTGGGAATTCTCAACCCAAGCCCAACCCAAGAAGGCTCGACGGGTTGATTGGGTTGGTCGAGTGTATATGTGCTAATATTTTCGTTATTACATTAGTTTATTATATTTCAATATAGGACTTATTTTTTGTATCTATGATTTTATTAATTATATACATGATTATTCATCATAAAGAACTTCATATTTTTTCTTTAAAAAATCAAGCTAAAATATAGGACTACTCCTTTAAAAAGTCATGTAGCACAACACACAATTTATTTGGGAGAGAGAAATTCGGCATATCTTGTTAGCGTGAGTCCTTGGAAATGACGTGGACAAATGAGACCCGACATCACTAGTGTACCTTCTACACAAACATAAAAACACTCAATTAAAATTTATAAGTAACTAATATATTGATCAGGTTTGGGTTGGGTTGGGTCGGGCAACCTGAGATCTCAACCCAATCTCAACCTAAGTTTTATCGGGTTGGTGTTTGTATAGCCCAAGCTTGAGATTGGACCCGGTATATCCTGCCCGAGCCCAACCCAATGTCGGGTCGGTCGGGTTGAACTCGCCCAACTTTCAGCCGTACATGAAATTGAGCGGGGGAAATTAGAAAATCAGCGGGGCAAACTAAAAAATCAGCCGGGCAAACTAGGAAATCAGTGGGGCAAACTAAAAAATCAGTGGGGCAAACTAGAAAATCTGCGGGGCAAACTAGAAAATCAGCGGGGCAAACTAGGAAATCAGCAGAGGAAACTAGAAAATCAACGGGGCAAACATGAAATTGAGCGGGGGAAACTAGAAAATTAGCGGGGCAAACTAGGAAATCAGCGGGGCAAACTAAGATATCAGCGGAGCAAATTAGAAAATCAGCAGGGCAAACTAGGAAATCAGAAGGGGAAACTAGGAAATCAGCGGGGCAAATATGAAATTGAGCAGGGAAAACTAGAAAATCAGCGGGGCAAACATGAAATTGAAAGCTTTCAATCCTTGCTTTTCATATGTACTCCAGAAAGCTTTCAAAGGTATGCATTCAATCCTTGCTTTTACAATGTGTTTCCCCCATTATTTTTCATGTTTCCCCCGCTGTTTTTCATGTTTGTCCCACTCATATTTCAGTTTACATCGCTGTTTTTCTAGTTTGTCTCGCTAATATTTCAGTTTGCCTCGTTGTTTATCTAGTTTGCCCCGCTGATTTTCTAGTTTGCCCGCTCATATTTCAGTTTGCCCCGCTGTTTTTCTAGTTTACCCCGCTCATATTTCAGTTTGCCCTGTTCATTTTCATGTTTGCCCCACTCGAGTGGTAGACTATTAGGAGTTCAACACCCGATCAAGCGTTCGAGTATCCATAGGTGGTGAAATTCCACTAGTGTGAGTGTATAAGGGTGTGTGTGTGTGTGTAAAAAAAAATCATTCTATTTCATTCAGTTCGTGGTCAATTTTAATCACATCGCGGTCAAACTAGAAATTGAGTGGGGCAAATATGAAATTGAGCGGGGCAAATATGAAATTGAGCGAGGCAAACTTGAAATTGAGCGGGGCAAACTAGAAATTCAGCAGGGCAAATATGAAATTAGGGCTGAATGTCGGGCGGGTTGGTTCGGGTTGGTGCTCAACCCTAACCCAACCCAAGGTTCCTATACCTAAACCTTGACCCAACCCAACCCAATCTTGGGTTGGGAATTCTTAACCCAAGCCCAACCGAAGAGGGCTCGACGGGTTGATTGGGTTAGTCGGGTGTATACGTGCTAATATTTTCGTTATTATATTAGTTTATTATATTTCAATATAGGATTTATTTTTTGTATCTATGATTTTATTAATTATATACGTGATTATTCATCATAAAAAACTTCATTTTTTTTCTTTAAAAATCAAGCTAAAATATAAGACTACTCCTTTAAAAAGTCATGTAGCACAGCACACAATCTATTTGGGAGAGAGAAATCCGACATATCTTGTTAGCGTGAGTCCTCGGAAATGACATGGACAAATGAGACCCGACATCACTAGTGTATCTTCTACACAAAGTAACTAATATATTGATCGGGTTCGGGTTGGGTCGAGCAACCTGAGACCTTAACCCAAGCCCAACTTAAGTTTTATCGGGTTGGTGTTTGTATAGCCCAAGATTGAGATCAGACCCGATATATCCTGCTCGAGTCCAACCCAATGTCGGGTCGGTCGGGTTGAACCCGCCTAGCTTTCAGTCGTACATGAAATTAAGCGGGGGAAACTAGAAAATCAGCAAGACAAACTAGTAAAGCAGCGGGAGAAACTATAAAATCAGTGGGGCAAACATGAAATTGAGCGAGAAAAACTAGAAAATCAGTCAGGCAAACATGAAAATTGAGCGGGGGAAACTAAAAAATTAGCGGGAGAAACTAGGAAATCAACGGGGCAAACTAGAAAATTAGCAGGGCAAACTAGGAAATCAACGGGGCAAACTAGAAAATCAGCGAGGCAAATTAGGAAATCAATGGGGGAAACTAGAAAATCAGCGGTGCAAACATGAAAATCAGCGGGGGAAACTAGAAAATCAGCAGGGCAAACTAGAAAATCAATGGGGCAAGCTAGAAAATCGTGAGACAAACTATGAAATCAACGGGCAAACTAGAAAATCAACAGGCAAACTAGGAAATCAATGGGAAACTAGAAAATCAATGGGCAAACATGAAATTCAATGGGAAACTAGAAAATCAATGGGCAAACTAGAAAATCAATGGAGAAACTATGAAAATCAATGGCAAACATGAAATTCAAATTGAAACTAGAAAATTAGTGGCAAACTAGAAAATTAGCGGGGCAAACTAGGAAATCAGCGGGGCAAACTAAGAAATCAGTGGGGCAAATTAGAAAATCAGCGGGCCAAACTAGGAAATCGGCGAGGTAAACATGAAATTCAGCGGGGCAAACTTAACAGATAATTTTAAGGCTTGAGCCGATAAATCTAAACGTATCCAATGTTCAAATAGACCACACCAACATTAGAAGTGTACCTTCTATATAAACAATCCACACTCAATTATAATTTATAAGTAACTAATATATTAATCGGGTTTGGGTTGGGTCGGGCAACCTGAGACCTCAACTCAAGCCCAACCTAAGTTTTATCGGGTTAGTGTTTGTATAGCCCAAGCTTGAGATCAGACCCGATATATCCTGCCCGAGCCCAACCCAATGTCAGGTCGGTCATGGGTTGGTCGGGTTGAACCTGCCCACCTTTCAGCCGTACATGAAATTGAGCGGGGTAAACTAGAAATTGAGCCGTACATGAAATTGAACCCGCCCACCTTTTTATTTATTATTACACATGCACACACTCACACTGGTGGAATTTCATCACCTATGGGTACTCGAACCCTTGACCGGGAGTTGAAGCTCCTGAGGGTTTACCACCCGAGCAAGAGTAAGGACCCCAACACAGGTATATTTTAAACTCAGTTGGGCCCACATTGAATCTATGTAGTATATCTACATCGTCCATTCGTTTTTCCATCTATTTTAAGGGGTTTATCCCCAAATTGAAGCATATTAAAAGATCAAGTGGATCATACCACGGGAAACAGTGGGCATAATGATTTTCACCGTTGAAACCATAGTTGGCCCACAGTGATGTTTGTTTGTTATCAAACTTATTCATAAGATCATACAAACATGTTTGCCTTACTCATTTTCTTGCTTGCCCCGCTCATTTTCATGCTTGCCCCGCTCTTTTTCATGCTTGCCCCGCTCTTTTTCATGTTTGCCCTGCTCTTTTTCTTACTTGCCCCGCTCATTTTTATGTTTGCCTCGCTCATTTTCATGTTTCCCCCGCTTATTTTCATGTTTGCCCCGCTCATTTTCATGTTTTCCCCGCTCATTTTCATGCTTGCCTCGCTCTTTTTCATGCTTGCCTTGCTTATTTCGGGTCGGTCGGGTTGAACCCGCCCAACTTTCAGCCGTACATAAAATTGAGCTGGGGAAGGTAGAAAATCAGCGGGGCAAACTAGAAAATCAGCGGGGCAAACTAGAAAATTAGGGGGGCAAACTAGGGGCAAACTAGAAAATCAAATAAACAAACTAGAAATCAAATAGGGAAACTAGAAAATCAAATCAAACTAGAAAATCAGAAGGGCAAACATGAAAATCAGCGGGGCAAACTAGACAAACAGCGGGGCAAACTTAACAGATAATTTCATGGCTTGAGCCGATAAATCTAAATGTATCTAATGTTCAAATGGACTACACCAACATTAGAAGTTCAATTCAAAATTTCATATACGGAAAGTCTACATTTAGTGTCAAAATATATTACATTTATGGGGGGCCCACTTAGTTTCCATGCAAGTCATTTTTTTTTGAACGGTTAAAATTGATTCTTCCTTCCTCCAAAATCACTATTCATAGTTCATATATAAATCCTTATGAATGAGAAGGTGAATAAAGTCCTCATGCCCACTTTCTGCATATGTGGCCCATGGTTCGTGGATCCAACCGTTGATCTTAAGCAACCAACAATAAATAAGTGGTGGTAAAAACTTCTGACTGGACAGATTATCCTAACCTTGGATCAGTGGCCTACAAATAAACGGTCATGGAAAAGGCACAGGAATGGTTTAAATAGCTGTCATAGATCGGATGGATAGAATCGCCTGCTATCTAATGGAGCATGCTCCATCCACAGGAGCACCCATTGTATCAACGGTTTGGATCATGGAACCACGGGTCCCACTTGTACAACAGGAATGCATAAGGAGACGATTCACCTTATGGCGCATCAGGTCTTTGTAATTCTTCCCGTGAATGTGCAGACGCATATGTGCAAACATGAAGTTCAATTCAAAATTTCATTTGGTATAGTCCATTTGAACATTGGATACGTTTAGATTTATCAGCTCAAGCCATGAAATTATCTGTTAAGTTTACCCCACCGATTTTCTAGTTTACCCCGTTGATTTCTTAGTTTGCCCCGCTGATTTTCTAGTTTGCCCCGCTGATTTTCTAGTTTACTCAGCTGATTTTCTAGTTTGCCACCATTTTCTAGTTTGCCTCACGTTGATTTCTTAGTTTGCTACCGATTTTCTAGTTTGCCCCGATTTTCTAGTTTGCCCACTGATTTCTTAGTTTGCCTGTTGATTTCTAGTTTTCCTCGATTTCCTATTTGCCCTCTTGATTTTCTAGTTTTCCTCGCTCAATTTCATGTTTGCCCCGTTGATTTTCTAGCTTCCCCCGCTGATTTTCTAGTTTGCCTCGCTGATTTTCTAGTTTACCCCGCTGATTTTCAAGTTTGCCCCGCTGATTTTCTAGTTTGCCCCGCTGATTTCCTCATAGTTTGCCCCGCTAATTTTCTAGTTTCCCCCACTCAATTTCATATACGACTGAAAGTTGAGCGGGTTCAACCCGACCGACCCGTGACCGACCCGACATTGGGTTGGGCTCTGGCAGGATATATCGGGTCCGATCTCAAGCTTGGGATATACAAACACCAACCCGATAAAACTTAGGTTGGGCTTAGGTTGAGGTCTCAGGTTGCCCGACCCAACCCAAACCCGATCAATATATTAGTTACTTATAAATTATACTTGAGTGTGGATTGTTTGTGTAGAAGGTACACTAGTGATGTCGGGTCTCATTTGTCCACGTCATTTCCAAGGACTCAAGCTAACAAGATATGCTGGATTTCTCTCTCCCAAATAGATTGCGTGCTATGATACATGACTTTTTAAAGGAGTAGTCCTATATTTTAACATGGTTTTTAAAAGAAGATATGCCGGATTTCTCTCTCCCAAATGGATTTTCGACCATCGACCTGATAGAATCTTGGAAAATAACTAGGTTGGTTGACTAAATTAGCTTCTCCTACCCCAAAATCATGTGGTAAGTTAAGTAAATCATTTTAGTTTAGGAGATATGCATGTTAAATAAATAGACAAAGAAATGAGTTAAAAGATAGAAAAATATTTTTATATACTTATATATACATATTTATATAATTATGTATTATAGAAAAATGTAAGGGAGAAAATGTTCTCCATGTAAAAAATAAATATATAAAAAAATAAAAATAAAAAAAAGAGAAAAAAGTGCATAGCACTACATTATGGCTACGGTTATAATCCGTAGCGATAGGCCTCTGACACAGTCGACCGAGTCCCAACTCGGTCGACCCCAACTCGCTGTTTTTTTTTTTTTTTTTTTTTTCTTCTTCTTTCTTCCTATTGTAATATCTACCGATTTTTGTGGGTCCCATTATGAGGTATGTGTTATATGTAAACTGTCCATCTATTCGGCGAACTCATATTAAGGCTTGAGGTGAAAAATAAGACAGATCTAGCTATCAAATGGACCACACTATAAAAGGCAGTGAGGAATTGAACGTCTACCATTGAAACCCTTTTAAGGGTTACAGAAGTTTTGGATCATTATGAAATTTGTTTTCCTCTTCATCCAGGTCTTTGTGACCCTATGAATGAACTTAGACGGGGAGGATTTCTCACAAACATCACAGTGGGCCCCACCTCGGTTCCCCTTGTCGAACCGCCCGTCAGCGCTCGTCTCTGCACGCCAGCCAGTAGAAGGCAGGGATATTTTCATCCACAAATTCGGTGTTCGTACGAGGAGGTCCAAGTGCGTATGTTAAGTTTGTATTGCTTCGTAAAAACCACTGGATAAAAGGTGGGGTCCACAGTCATAAATTTCTCTTGGTTGATGGGATCAACAATCATCAAAGGGGATCAAAGCCACCTCAATGATATTGATTTGGACCACAAAACAGCCCAACGAGCAAACAAAATAAATTGGAATTTTCTCGATGAAATTGAGTGTGCTATAATTGCTCGATGGTATAAATAGCTGTTCGATGAGATCGAGTGGCCTGTCAATCAACGCCATTGGCAGACCTAGTTACAAGACAAATTTAAGACAAGATAACATAAAATGAAAAAAATCCCATAAACATAAAAATTATCTTAAGAATATGAAAATACATTCTTGAAATACGAAAAGACATTATTGAAACATAAAAGGTGCGGTCATGTTAGCGGTTCTTACATATTATTTTAACATTAATTAATAATGAAGCCAATAGGGGCATGGTTCATTAATCTATACCATTGGTACATTACTTTCCACTGCCATTGGATTGTGCATCAACTAGTCCGTTGGTTTCCACCGTTGATACGTTGTGGTCCACATCCAAGCAATCCACACCAACTGAACAAAGTCTTAAAAAGGTAAAATGGTCCATCCACGGTGGATACAACCACCAACGCTCTACATATGGCAACCAAGGGCCAACTAGTCAAAATTGAACCCAGCCGACACTACGTACCGTCCGTGCATGTACACATGTTTCAATTCTAACAATTGAAGCCATGGTGAGACAATCCAAACCACTCATCCATTGTGTCCCACTGTGGATTTAAGCTGGCCCGAAAATCACCCAGAATCAGATATCCCTACAACCAATCTCACTAAATATAGACTGTTGCTGTATTTATCTTCTTACCCAGCGACCTGCATGCCACAAATCAAAATGGGTAACCATCAACAATGGAATGGAACATATCAATGGCCTGGATTGCAGAACCATGGGCTCCACTTGCCAGAATTGAGAAGTCGTGTGTAATGTACGAAGGGGCGAACTGGCATGGGATAAAATCCCAGTGATAGATGTGGGAGTGATGGGGTTGCTTTCAACATGACGTGCGTAAATGTCGGCAACTCTCTTCAATGCATTTGGATGCTTGTATTCCTTTTTCAATGGATTCACATCATGCATTCCACGACGACGAGGAGATATTTGTAGACGGTAGAGTATGAGGATCCGTACGCATGCATACAAGATCTATGCAAAGGACTAGCTCAATCCAAGCCGTTGGCAACTCCGCTCATGAACTGTGCTTGGAAATCTTCAATGACTTAGGGAGCGTAGTATCCCAATTTGATGTAAAGCACTTTCATGGCAAAGATGGATCAGAGAAAGCTCGATTAGAGGCGAAAAGGATGTAGACTGTTGGAACTTTAAATCGGCCATATCTCACCAACCGCAATGAGTTATTGGACATATTATATATGATTTTGAGGTAGGAGTAGCTACTTAAACCAACTGCTGGATTACCCACTCAAGATTTTTGAGATTTCATTAGAACGATGGTGCAGAGTCCTAATTAGTTTTGTTTTTACCATAAATAGTAAGTCTTAGTTGAAGTATAACTTTTCATCTTTTAAGTTATGTATAGAAACCATGCCCAACGTGAGAAGGTTAGGCAAAACTATACAATTATTATTTTTGGTTAAAAACTACATACTCTACTAGGAATAGAGGTTGTATATAAAATGTAAGTTTACTATTTATAATAAGTTACATTTTTAAGTGTTTGAGTTGGAATGAAGTCTAAAACTGTAAGTTTCGAATTTATATAATTAATTAAGACATTTTGAATTTATTAAGAATTATTAATACTTTTATAACTCATAGATTCAAGGAAGCTATATCAGGAGTCTAGAGAGTTTTGTGGATTTGGAGTAGGACATATTGATCTCAATTAATATGTGGACAGGATGATGCAATTACCTGATTTTGAGATCATGTTTGCTGGTGAAAATGGGCCAGTTCCGGCCTAGAGGAGTTCAAGACACGGCTTGTTTAATAATTGGGACTGAATTTCAGCCCCCTAACAGATTCATTATCACACGAGCTATCCACTAATGAAAGAAAAAAAGAAGAAGAAAAAAACATTCAAAATCATCCTTACTTTGGCTTAATGTTTTATAGCCGTACATTTTCCACAAAATTGAATTGGATGGCTAGGATTGGCTATTAAAAGTGATTCTTTAGAATTATAGGGAATCCATGGTGGGCCAAAAGAAAAGAGATGAAACAAATAGCTGATTAGACTTAGTTTCATGTCAATGATCTTGAACTTCCTAAAACTTGTTAGATCAGTGGGACCTCACAAGTGTGGACTGGACATAGTGCACGGTCAAGATCGATTGGTTCGACCATGAAGGTGGCCTGACTTGGTTAGGACCACTATAACTTCCAACTGCTTTTAGTGCATTGGATCTCTTAGTTAACGATCCTAATTAGCTAAGGCTCGTTCTAATAGTCGGTGAGTACTGGTCTTGGTCCAAGCCAACTCCACTCAGGGCTCGGTCCTTGATACTGTCCACTTGACCTTGGCCAGGTAGACTCGCACTCAACTTGGTCTACTTGATCTGACCCAGTTGGAACATAGGTATTTGGCAAAAGTAAGGAAGAAAGAATTTACTGATTTATACACCCCCCCCCCCCCCCCAAATGCACAGATGCGCACGGAGCTCGTGCTAACTTTTTGAGGACTCATCAAATGTGATGCGAGTTTAAAATCTGAATGGTCCACGTGAGGCATCATCCCATGAAACCTCCTGGGCCAACTTTTACTTTAATCCAAAACTTTGGTGGGCCATTAAAAAAAATAGTTTCCTCCCTTAATTTGCATCTTTCTTTGCTATGACCCATAAAAGTTTTAGATCAGGGTAAAAATTGGTCTCTTGGGGTTTCATGGGATGCCGCATCACATGGACTGTTCGGATTAAATACCCATGATATGTACAAAGGTGCGCATGTGTGTAAGTGTGCAGGTGAGCATGCCTAGAGAGAGAGAGAGATTGGAATGCTCACCTGCACAAGGTTCTCACACCGGAACTTATGAGAACTTTTTGAAAACGCATCTCTTGTGATATAAGCTCAAAATTTAAACGGTTCTTGTGAAGCAGCACTCCCAGGCTTAACTTTTATTCTGATCCAAAACTTCAGTGAACATTTCTCTTTATAAATACAATTAATTAATTAATTTAGACATTTTTTACAAATCTAAATATTATTTTTTAAATATTGATTCAAGTAGACCTGTTTTGAGTCTTTGATCAGTCGGCTCGGTCCAACTGGATATGCAGTTACGGCTAGCACCGTGGTACATTTGTAAAAAATGAAACTGTGAGTATGGTGCGCGACAGCAATGTTACACAGATTCTGGAATCCAATCTGATCCATAAATTAGGTGGGACACACCAAAAGGAAGCATGGAAGACGTTGGGGGAGGGTGGGCAAACCACCAGTGTGAAGGGAGACACGAAAATGCAGGCCATTCAATAACTCAGGTGGGCCAGACCATATGAATATACAGTCTATAGATGTGATTGTACACTACTGCTTCCAGTGGCGTGTCCTACTTGAATTTTGGAGCAGGGTTGTACTTGGGAAGCACAGTAGACGTTCATGGTCCATGTTAATCAAAGTTGTTTTCCGGTAGATCGGATGCATGGGCTTTTCTTGAACCTGTAGAAGTAAAAAAGGAGGACAAAGCTACTGCAGGGGACTTTCCGATGCCTAAGTCAGGATCGAGGTCTTTGAGAAAGGAGATCTTCCAAAAATAGATATCAGTCGAATGTTAGGGTTTTTCTGTGTGAACGTACCTTGAATGGTGGAAGGTACCTCTATTTATAGGAGACCAAGAATACCATTTCGGTTGGATTCTTCCCTGATTTCTTGGCTGTAATCCAGGATTTCGGTGAGATGAGGGATTCTCAAGATTGTCGGGATTCGATATTATCCTCTAGAGATCTTAAAATATCCTCTGAGACGTTAGAAGTTTATCAAAATCTTCTAGGTCGGTCTTGGGTCGGGACCGAAGGTGGACCTTGACTCTATCAACGAATAAACCATTGATATCCGTGAGCCAATTGAGAGCATCGTTGATCTGTGGTCGTGCAGCTCCCGACCTGTAGTTGATCCGTAATCAACTTATGGTCGATCTATAGTCGATCTGTAATTGACTTATGACCGATTTATAGTCGATCCGTAATCGTCTGTCGACTGAGATATGATTAATCCATAATTGACCTATTACCGACCTCTGGACTAGGTCGGTAGTACATGACTATTAAAAGGGCTCATTGGCGGGCTCTTTGAGTGTCCTTAAAGTTGCATCATCCTCCTTGGAGGTTACGCTCTTTGGATACAAAGGCTTCATAAGGCTCGACGCTCGATGGGCCTGAGCCAATTAAGTAGAGTTGGCCCATTCCATAAGCTGATTTATCGACTTATCCATTTTCCCCCCAATAGTCCAGATTCCACAGGGCCCACATTTCTCAAATGCACGGTGGAAAAAAAATCATCATAATTGAGAAGATGCCCTTTAAAGGCTTTGACAAGTGTTTGAAATGATATTTATTTCAAAGAATTGATTTCATATTCGGGCCTTTTTGTTATTGCATCACTTACCAATAGCCCTTTATGTCGACCTGACACATTGCCTAGATTGTCCTATTATAAAGTGGATTGCATGCAGCTAAATGTGATTTAGTGAGGTTGGGGAACACGAAATTCAGTGAGGCTATAATATGACGAGATTTAATTGAGTTACCAGTTGTTATTAGAGATGGAGCCATGCAAAACATGTTTGAAAGTAGTTTCATCAAATTGGAACAATTAAATATCAACCCATCTAGCCTTATTGGACTCAGTTTGGTTCCTCGGCCTCAATGAAATTGGTTCCAATGGCCTACTGAAATATTGCTAAGATATGGTCCAAGCTCTGTGAGATCCTGTTGCAAGAGTATCCCTTTAATCAGGCCACCCTTGACAAACTGACTGACACATCACACCGATAAGGAGACTCAAATACTGGTCTTTCGCTCTAATACCACTTGATGCAAAGAGTATCAAGAAGTGCCAAAATATTTCTTTATCATGACCCTCCTTGATGGGGTTTTCCTCCTCAGTTTAGAGGAGAGATAGTGCAGCCGGTTGAAAATCTGAGTGTTTCACCGCGCTGCTCGACTAGTCGAGGGTCACTCGACTCAAAGTCTAGTGAGCTCAATTTTCTGGCCTCGACCAATCGAGGGCCTGGCTCGACCAATCGAGTGAATAGTGCTCGATCAGTCGAGGCCCTGGCTTGACTAGTCGAGGGTTACGCAGATTTGCGCGGATTTTGTGAGGACTGCGTAAATTGGTGGCGGTTTCGCAAATGTGCGAAAGGAAAGTTGCCTAAACTATAAATAGGGGTCCCTAGGGCTTTTCTAGGGTATTTGAGAAGGGTATTCTAAGGGTTTTCACGACCAAGGTGAGAGAGAGAGAGAGAGAGAGTGAGAGGAAGCTTGTGGAAGGAAAAATTCGCAGTCGACGTCTCAGCACTTCTACGTCCTCGTGATCGGTGAGATCTTTCCGTTTTTCTTTTATTCTCTTATTGTTTATCTACTCCTATGTGAGTGAAGAAGGTTTGATCCAAGCAGTGTGTGCTTGTGATCGGTTGTAACGTTATACTTCATAATGGATTGTTGATCTGGACTAGGTCCCGTGGTTTTTACCTCTTTGAGGGTTTTTCATGTAAAAATCTCTTGTGTTGTGTGGTTTTGTGCTTTGATTTATTTCATAGCTTTATTATCCTATAATTCTAGTATTTTTGGGAGGCTAGATCATAAGGTTTTGTGCAACGGCCCCCAACAAAGTGGTATCAGAGCGTTCAAGTTGGTTGAACAGAGCGGAATCGGTTCTGAATTATGGAAGGTGGCTCATCAAGGATGATCAGTCTCAATGGTTCTAATTGGACCTTATGGAAGGCTAAGATGGAGGACTTGCTTTGTTGCAAGGACTTATATTCTCCAATTCAAGGCATATTAGCAAAGTCAAAGGATATGTCTGATGATGAATGGAAGAAGATGGACCGAAAGCGGTGGGGTTTATTAGACAATGGTTGGACGATTCCGTATTCCACCATGTGTTTACGGAGACCTCAGTCGCTAGCCTATGATTGAAACTGCAAGGGTTGTATGAGAGGAAGACAACTGACAATAAAAATTTTCTGATAAGACGACTTGTGAATCTCAAGTTCAAAGATGGTGGTTCTATGGCTGAGCACATGAATGAAGTTAGCAATATATTAAACCAGCTCTCTACTATGAAGATGGTATTAGACGATGAATTATGGGCTTTGTTATTACTTAGCTCATTGCCTGATAATTGGGAGACATTGGTGGTTTCTCTGAGTAACTCCACGCCAAACAGAAAGGTGTCCATGGAACAGGTAATTAGTTGTCTCTTCAATGAGGAGATAAGAAGAAAGTCTCAGGGGTCTACTCAGCAAGAGGCCCTTGTGACACAAGAACGGGGGAAATGAAAGAACAGAAAGGGTGAGAAGGCCCAAGATAAATCAAGAGGCAAGTCGAGTACCATGAAAAATGTTGAATGTTAGAATTGTGGCAAGAAGGGCCACTACAAGCATGAATGTTATAAGAAGAAGAATGATAAGAAAGGAAAAGGAAAGGAAAAGGAAGATGAATCAAATTTCATTGCGGTCGCTTTAAATGATGACGTTGTAGTTATTCTTTTAGCAGATCATGATATTTATCTCACGGCTACGAGTCAGGACACCGACTGGGTGATGACTCGGGAGCCTCGTTTCATGCGACTCCACGCAGGGATTTCTTCACAAGCTATAAGTCAGGTGACTTTGAGACCTGAAGATGAGAAATTCTTCCATATCGAAGATCGTAGGGGTCAGTGATATTTGTGTGAAGACCGATGTGGGCTGCACATTGGTTCTCTGGGATGTGAGACACATTCCAGACCTTCGCCTCAAGTTGATGTTGACGGGAATGTTGGATGATGATGGCTATGAAAGCCGTTTGGCTGGTGGGCGCTGGAAGCTCATCAAGGGTTCATTGATCGCAGCCAAAGGAAAGAAGTGTTGCACCCTTTACAAGGCAAGTGTCAGTGTGTGCAAGGGTAGGTTGAACGCAACAGAAGATTCAGCTATTGACATGTGGCATAAGCGTCTAGGCCACATGAGTGAAAAAGGGCTTCAGCTACTAGCAAAGAAGCGACTCCTTTTAGACGTGACAAGTATGCCTCTCAAAACCTGTATTAATTGTTTATTAAGGAAACAACATAAAGTTCCATTTGTTAAATCTGCTTCTCATGTTCATAAAGTGCATGCATTAGATTTGGTTTATTCTGATGTTTGTGGTCCTATGAGGACAAAAACCTTGGGTGGGGCATTGTATTTTGACACTTTTATAGATGATGCATCTAGAAGGGTTTGGGTTTATGCTTTGAAATCTAAGGACGAGATCTTTGGTATGTTTAAATTGTTTCATGCTATGGTCGAGAGAGAGACAAGTAGATCATTGAAGTGCATTCACACTGACAATGGTGGAGAATACATTGGTGACTTCCATGAGTATTGTAAGTTCCTGGGTATACGGCATGAACAGACGGTTCCCAAGACCCCTCAGCATAATGGTATGGTTGAGCGAATGAATCGCACAATTGTAGAGAGAATCAGATGAGTGATATCTCATGCGAAGTTGCCCAAGACGTTCTGGGAAGAAGCAATGCACACGGAAGTGTATTTGATAAACAGGTCTTCATCAGCCTCATTAAATGGAGAAGTACCTGAGAAGGTGTGAACTAGACATGATCCATCGTACAATCATCTCAGGGTGTTTGGATGCAGGGTATCCATTCACGTACCAAAGGACAAGAGGTCTAAGTTCGATATAAAGATCAGGCAGTGTGTATTCTTGGAGTACGGTGATGAAAAGTTCGGTTATAGATTGTGGGATTCGAACGAGAAGAAGCTCGTCAGGAGCAAAGATGTGGTATTATTTGAAGATCAATGTATAGAAGACATTTGTAAGCCAGAGAAGAACCAACCTAGTTCAGGTGAGCTAGATGATATGGATTCGGTTATTCCTCCCATAGTGCCTGATGACGGGGGAGTATAGTAAGGTGCAAAGGATGAGAGAGTTCCTACAGAAGATGGATCGGGGGAGTAACCTCTACTTGATTCACTTGTTGAGCCATAGGTGAGGAGGTCATCTAGGGACAAACAATCATCTAAGAGGTACTCGTCGAATGAGTACATTATGCTCCATGATGGGGAGAGCTAGAAGATTATTCTGAGGTCCTAGCTGACGAGCATAAGGGGGATTGGTTGAAAGCTATGTAAGAGGAGATCAAATCCTTGCATAAGAACCACACCTATGATATGGTGAAATTGCCTAAGGATAAGAAAGCTCTAACCAACAGTGGGTGTTCAGAAAGAAGATTGAACAGAAGAATTCACAGATGAGGTTCAAGGCTAGACTTGTGGTAAAAGGGTTCGGTCAGAGGAAAGGTATAGACTTCGAGGAGATATTCTCACCAATGGTGAAGATGACATCTATACGGGTGTTACTTGGGTTGGTGGTTAGCATGGATCTAAAGATAGAGCAGTTAGATGTTAAAACTGCCTTTCTCCATGGTGACTTGAAAGAAGAGATCTACATGCACCAACTAGAGGGGTTCGAAGTCAAGGGCAAAGAACATATGATGTGTAGGCTAAGGAAGAGCTTGTATGGGCTGAAACAAGCTCTACGATAATGGTATAAGAAGTTCGATTCGTTTATGTTAAAGCATGAATATGATAGAACGGAGTCAGACCACTGCGTGTTCATGTGCAAGTTCTTAGATAGTGATTTCTTAGTTCTGCTGTTATACGTTGATGACATGTTCATCATGGGAAAAGACATCAAGAAGATTGATAGGTTGAAAAATGAGTTGGGCAAGTCGTTCGCGATGAAAGACTTGAGCCCCATTAAATAGATCCTAGGAATGGAGATAACCCATGAAAGAAGCAGCATGAAGTTTTGGTTATCACAAGAGAGATATATTGAGAAAGTCCTACAGCGGTTCAATATGAATGCAATGAAGCCGATCAGTACTCCACTGGATGGTCACTTTAGATTGAGCAACAGATAGTGTCCTAAGACGAAGGCAGAGGTGGATGAGATGCAAAAGATACCCTACGCGTCAGTAGTAGGAAGTTTGATGTATGTTAGGGTGTGTACGCACCCAGACATAGCGTATGCAGTTGGTGTTGTCAGCCGGTATCTTGCCAATCTTAGCAAATAACATTGGGCAGCGGTGAAATGAATACTGTGGTATCTAAGAGGCTCATCTAGGTTGAGCCTATGCTATAGTGAAGAAAAACCTGCGTTAGAGGGCTACACAGATGCAGATATGACAGGTGACATAGACTTCAGGAAGTCTACATCGGGGTTCATGCTTACGTTTGCAGGGGAAGCGGTCTCTTGGTAGAGCAAGCTACAGAAGGTTGTAGCATTGTCGATGACAGAGGTCGAGTACATTGTGGTCACAGAAGCATGTACAGAGATGTTTTGGATTAAGAGGTTCTTACAGGAACTTAGCCTGAAGCAGAAGCAGCACGTGGTCTATTGCGATAGTCAAAGTGCTATACACTTGAGTAAGAATCCAAGTCAGCACTCCAAGTCGAAGCACATAGAGATTCAGTATCACTAGATCAGGGATACTTTGGAACAGAAGGTGTTACAGCTTGAGAAGGTACACACGGACGACAATGAGTCAGACATGATGACCAAGGCATTACTCAAGAGCAAGTTCGAGGTTTGTAGAAACCTGACTGGATTGAAGAAGGTGAATTCCTCTTGAGTCAGAAAGGGGGAGATTTGATAGAGTTTTCCTCCTTAGTTCAGAGGAGAGATAGTGCAGCCGATTGAAAATTTGAGTGTTTAACAGCGCTGCTCGACCAGTCGAGGGTCATTTAACTCAAAGTCCAGCAAACTCAGTTTTCTGGCTTTGACCAGTCGAGGGCCTGACTCGACCAGTCGAGTGAACTGGGCTCGACTAGTCGAGGGTTACGCAGAATTGCGTAGGTTTTGTGCGGATTGCATAAATTGGAGGCAGTTTCGCAAAGATGCGAAAGGGAAACTACCTAAACTATAAATAGGGGTTCCTAGGGCTTTTCTAGGGTATTTGAGAAGGGTATTCTAAGAGTTTTCACGACCAAGGTGAGAGAGAGAGAGAGAGAGAGAGAGAGAGAGAGAGAGAGAGAGGAGAGGAGAGAGAGGGGAGAGAGAGGAAGCTTGTGGAAGGGAGAATTCGTAGTCGACGTCTTACGCTTTTACATCCTCGTGATTGATGAGATCTTTCCATTTTTCTTTTATTCTCTTATGTTTATCCACTCCTGCGTGAGTGAAAAAGGTTTAATCCAAGCGGTGTGTGCTTATGATCGGTTGTAACGTTCTACTTCATAGTGGATTGTTAATCTAGACTAAGTCCCGTGGTTTTTATCTCTTTGAGGGTTTTCCACGTAAAAATCTCTTGTGTTGTGTGGTTTTGTGTTTTGATTTATTTCATATATAACTTCATTATCCCATAATTCTTGTGTTTTTAGGAGGCTAGATCCTAAAATTTTGTGCAACGGCCCCCAACACTCCTAGGTAAACTGAACAAGACCTCCCCGTATGCTATCCTGCGTCTTAGAAGTCCCATAATAAAATTCACATCATGGCCATTCTGCATCACACAAACCCTACCAAATGGGCCACCCTACCTTACTATGAAAATGCACCCACATCAAATCTACCATAACGATGCATTTTATCCACGTTGCCATGTTCTGCAACATCATTTTAATGACACTAATCCAAAATTAAAGAAAATCTAAAGCTCAAGTGGACAATATCATAGAAACAGTGGGGATTGAATGCCCACTATTAAAAACTTGTTGGGATTACAAAAGTTTTGGATGAGGTCATATTTGTGTTTTACCCTTATTCAGGTCCATGTGACCTTTTGAACAGCTGGTGTATGGCGAATAAATATCTTGATGTCCCTAAGAGGGTTACAAGGGTGGACGTCATTATCCCCACTATTCGGGCATAGTCGACTTAATCTTTCCACTTCATTTTCAGATTCATATTCTAAAATGAGCTCGCAAAGAGAGGAAGGTGTTGGTAAAATACATACATCACAGTAGGTACTTGGGCAACGTCATACCAGGAGACAGACACTGCACGTAATAAAGAAGTTGGTCATGGATGCCATTCCTAACTGTTTTAACTGGTATGCCAGGTAAAGGGAAACGGATTGGCCGTGTACCATACATCTCCTTGAGCTCCTAACAGTTTGAACAGTTCAAAGGAGATCAAAGTTACAAGAGCTTTAAAATGATGGATATATTATATCCACATGTTTCATTCATTTGTTGAGATCATTTTAGTGGGCGAGCACGAAAATTAGTCATATCCAAAGCTCAAGTAACGCAAACAACAAATAGCAACTGGGATAATGATTCTCATCTTTAAACCGTTGGTAGCCATCATAACGTTTATTTTCCATCCAATCTGTTCATAAGGTTACACAGACTTAGATGAAGAGGAAAAACAAATATGATATTGATCCAAAACTTCTATGTCCCCGAAAGGGTTTCAATGATAGACATTGAATCTCTCACTGAGTTTTACAGTGTGGTCCACTTGATCTTCGAATCTGTTACATTGTTCGGCTTAAGCCTTAAAATGAGCTTGCAAAATGGTTTGACGGTTTGGATATAACACATACCTCATGGAGGGACCCACGGAACTTGGTGACGTCAACCACACAAGCCAAGTCGGTGGCGTGGTACACCAGCCAATCAGCTTCCAAGGCAAGACAGTCATACGAGGTATTGGTTGGATAGGACTCCACGCACGGAAAGAATAATGAAAGTGCCCTGAATTCTGAACATGAAATAGTTGCCCTGATTTTTCTGGTAACATGGAGTTTTAATTCCGGTTGCTGGTCCACCTCATTAAATCAGCTGGCGTAAAAAAAAAAATCATAAAATGGAAAAAATGAAAGAAGCACGGTTGAGCAAGAGCAGGTGACCCCATATTAGAGATGTGGGTGAGACCCTAATTATAGGGGCCCACCTTGATGTATGCTTTGTATCTTAACACAGTTAATCTATTTTTAAAGCTTATCAAAGCTTATGGTCCCAAAAATGAACCAGAGATTCAAAATTTATGTGAACCACACCATAGGAAACAATGGTCATGGGCCATTAAAATTTTTTTACTGGCCAAACAAGTTTTTAGATCAAGCTGATATTTTTTCTTTCATCGAGGTATCTATGGCCTTATCAACAGGTTGGATGCTCAACAAACATTACGGTGGACACTGGGAAGATTTTAATGGTGAACGTACAATGACCAATGTTTCCGGTGGTGCAGTCCACCTGAAATTTTTATCTGCTTCATTTTTTAGAGTGTATATTAAAATAAGCTGTAAAAATAGATGGAAAGCATGGATATGAGACGAATACATCCAGGTGAGCCATATAGTTAGGGTTTCACCCACATTGCTGGTTTTAAGGTCCAGCCAAGTTGCACTCGTCCAGCTAATTCTACAACTAATTTTAATTTCTTTGTGTCATCATGTGCATGAAATCTAGCCCGTCCATAATGTTAGGCTCTTTGTGCTGACGCCATGTTTTTATTATATTAGTGACTATCCGTTATTTTCTATGGTGTGATTTACCATATTAGTAGATGGGGTTGAATATTTTTTCTCATAAGCAGGTTGGATAAGGCATATAAATGATAGGTTGAAACTTATCTGCTGGTTGGGAAAAAAAAAAAAAAAAAGTCTGAATGGTTGGACATTGCTTAATCATTTATGCACTAGCGCCATCAGGCCCCACACATGGAGAGAGCACGGTTATAAGTACAAGATCATGCAATTCATTCTGCAGATCATAGATGAGGATATCTAATTAAATGATAATACTTATTATTAAATAATCCTGACTACCTAACTGATGGCTATGAAAAGAATGGTTAAAATAAAAATAGGAAAGTGTCCAAATTCATAAGATAGCATAGATTATTTTGTACCATCTACTTCAATGTAATTTTTGGTTCATGCATCATCTAAAGCTGAATTAGCAGCTTGGATGGTCTAGATTTTTATACAACTAAAACTATTGAAGACGGATCACCATTTTTAAAATATTAATAAATGAAAGTAGATGATGAGGGGTGGAGTTAGACTCCAATAATTGTTCACCAACACATTTAGAACGGGGTTCGGCTCTCCCATAATAGTTCACCACCATTTTTAGAATGGTGGTGACATTTAACCACGGGTATATTTGGACTAGTTGTTGAACGGTTTGGACCATCCAAATTGTTGATTCGCTTTTATATGGAGCTGTAGACACTCTGTCATAGCAAATGTGCACCTTTATCTTGAATCATGTGAGATGATTAGTGAGCTTGAAAACTTCTTAGAAATACAACTCAATTAACTCTCAAAACTTAATCTACAATAAAGCATGTAGGCCCAACTGAGTAAGTTTTGTATGCAATTTGAAGTATTAAACCATGGTCGAAGTGACTCAATGAGCTTAAGAATGATGTCTACTCAAGATGGGTATTCTGTCACACAACCACATTATTTTGATATATAGATCTAACTATATCTATTAATGGAAGACGAGGATGAGGGTATTTGAAGATCCCTTGACCCAATGGTTTGAGCAATTGTCGAATATGGATGAACTATGCCATTAGAACAAGTCGTGGTTATGGTAAAATCATTACATCTCCTAAAAATAAATTTAAATAGAGCATCGATGAGACAGTGCGGTATACCTATGATGTAAAAGCTCTCAATGCTATTTATTGTGTGATTTTCCCCGATAAATTTAAACGCACTTGCACATGTGAAATGGGTAAAGAAACGTGTGATATATTGGAAGTCATCCACGAAGAGACTAGCGGTGGTAGACTATTCTACACAATTTCAGTATATTGTGTACCTTGATGGTATTTCCCAATCCTAATGCATCATAAACCGGGTATGCTTGAAACATATTTTTCATCTCTTTGATCATTAGCGTACTGTAGTTGTTTAACTTTACTAAGTAGTTATTGACTCCTTAAGTTCACTTTAGGTCGAGACACTGCAATCTCCTTAACTAGTGTAGTCATGCATTTTGCTATTACTATAAGGTTGACCTTATGGGAGCTTCCCATGAGGTCGAGCTGTGTGGACCGCACTGTGATGTTTATTGGACATCCAAACTATGCATTTGGTGAGTATCTAAGTCATGGAATATCTCAAAAATCAGCCATATTTGAAACTCAAGTGGGCCACAACATCTAAAATAGTGTGAAATCAGACTTAAAATATCTAAAAGCACTTGTTGGGCCCACCCGAGTTTTAGATATGGCTAAAAATTGATATAACCCCTCATCAAAGTGGGACACACACAATGGATGGACTGGATTTCTAAACTACATCTTAGTGGGCCCTACAAATGATCATGAATATTTCAATCCATGGATATCTACTCTCAATTGTTGTCTATGGTGTGGCCTACCTAAGTCATGGATTGGCCTGATTTTTTGGCCCATAGCCTATCATGGAAGGCCGCGCGCATCTGATTGATAGGGTGGATGTCTGTCACACATCACGGTGGGACCCACGAAGCTCGACCTTATAGTACCTTATATATATATTGTTGCATTCTTCATACATTCCATATTACATATCCTTAATAGTGATTTGGGGGAGTAGTAATTCGCTAGTCAGATTTGACATAACATCGTCAGTCACTAGGTTAGATTATTGATATAAAGTTTCTCAAAATCTCAAAAATTCTTTAAAAAATCTAGATATGTAGAGTAGAAATCGCATGCATGCATGGGCGGTTAAGGGTGACTAACCCCTTTTTTCATTGTCACGAGGTCTTTAACACTGATGTCTTGGTATCGATTCCCTAATGAGAGTGGCTAATAGTGACGTGTGAACTGAAGTTCGATTCCATAGTGGGGGTGGCTAACAGTGAAGTGTGAACTGAAGTGGGGTGTACTAACAAGCTAACATTTAAAAAAAAGAAAAAAAAAAAAAAAACAAAAACAAAAAAGAAAAAGGTCCTTATCTAGAATTTTCAGTCGCAGACTTTATGTAGGAGTTACTTTCACTTGGAAAAACTTCAATTTCCCAACTTAAGAAGATTTTACCGGTCTAGTTGACAATAGATTCTAGTCTTTTCCTCAGCTAGTGGTGACTCTTAAGTCTTTTAGACGTATTATTCTAAGTCTATATCATACCCATCCAAAATCAATACTGTAACATGCAGTGGACACATTCGAGTGTGAGCACCTCACCACGCGAGGCCAACGTCCACTGGAGCATAATTCAAAATTGCACTAACCATAGCCATCATATTTTCCCTTTTGAATTCGGACCACTTACAATGCCACTTTTAAACGCCCACTTTGAAAATATTGATCAAAAGGTTAGGATTGCTTGATCAATCTTAATTTATGAACTTGCTCCATTCACAATAGGCCAACAATTTGGAAGGTATTGATAACCATAAATGAAAGCCACATGTGAGAAGAAAAGATTTAAGGGTGGCAATGTGTCGAGCTAGGGCAGGGCTGGGCGGGAGTTGATCTTGGCCTGGCCCGATACTCATAAGCTAGAAAGGCCTCGGCCTTGCACTTAACCATATAGGACTAGTCCGGCCAAAAGAATAAGAATGACATAATCAAAGGTTTGAAACCGTGAAGGCCTTTTCACTATTTAATCCATTTGAAAAAAGAATCCCTTCATATAAATGATTTTAATTATAGAAATTGTTATGAGAAAAATAAGTCAGCCAATAAAAGGTCAAGTCGGAGGGGTTAAGCAGGTCCAATCAAATAGTCGAGTCGATTCAAGACCACTTCTGACTAAGGAACCAGCTCGAATTCGGCTCCATGACCACCATCAAGGATGGGTCGAGGAGCCTAAGGTCGACTAAGCTTCGCCCACCCTTCGCAAAGCTATCAGGTCGGCGAAACCCCAGGTCAGCACAACATCGTCCTCAAAGGTTCCAACCTTACTTCAACCGACCTTACTCGAGATCTCGACTAAAGATCTTAGGAGACCACCGCAACACAGTTCTCTCAGAGATTTCAGACGGAGATCTTGGAGAATATCTACGATATACCCGGGATTCAAATTCCTCTACAGTACGTCCCTACCAAATAGGGAGATCTTCTCTACGTCACTGCCTCTCGTCAACTATAAATAGGATCATCTCTAATGGTAAAAGAGACACAGTCTTTAGCTCAAAATTTCTTTCTCGACCAGACCCAAATTCCTTACTTGACTTAGGCATCGGATGATCCCCTGCACTAGCCAGGGTCTCCTTTATCTATCCCTTATGTAGGCACACAAAGGTTACACGAGGGTCCAATGAAGGCTAGACAGAAATCCATATCAACATAAACATAATCTTAAAATTAAAGGTGCTTTTGAGCCACATGTTTCAGGATCACTCGCAAGTGTTGTCAAATCATCTTTCTTTCTTTTTTTTTTTTTTTTTTAAAAAATTCTTATTCTTTTTTGCAAGTTCATGGTTGGATCACCTAGTTAAAGCTATTTATCATTAGCCCTAACCTAACCCGGCTTGGATAACTAACCTAGATTTCAAGCCTCAGCTGAACGCTTAGCTAAGTTTGCGGCTAAAGTGCTGCCCCCGTACCGAGCCATCACCAATCCTAGGAAAGATGTTTCCCCACCATTTCCTAAATAGTGGTGAACTATCAGGTTTGTCTGACGCAAGAGGAGCGGATGTGAGGGCTTTTATTTTCTGTAGGTTTTGTTGGTCTGATGGGCCAGCTGTAGCGGACAAGTACCCCAGTGAAATTTGCTAGGAAGCTTCCCAACAAATGCCAGACAGCGATACGCACAGCTTATTTCTGCGAAAAGCTAATGACGTGGCAGATTTTTTGGTAAGATAAACCGTTTATATTGTCCGAACTTTATTTTGACGCCTGTAAATGCCAACTTGTTGTGTTGGTATTGCTTTTATATATATTTATATTTATTGTAAGGTCGACCTTATGGGAACATTTCATGAGGTCAAGTTATGTGGGCCCCACCATGATGTAAGACTAACATCAACACTATGCATGCATTTGATGGTTCTCCTTAAAGTAATGAGATATCCCAAAAATCAGTAGTATATAGTTTGGGATATATCATCCATATATAAATATGTGTGATATATATATATATATAATGGAAGGGTAACCTCTCTCAACTATTGTATGTGGTGTGGCCCACCTAAGTCATGGATTGACTTGATATTTAAACCCGTAACCCACCATTGGATGGTGCATTTGACTAATGGGATAAATGTTCCACACATCAGTGGAGCCTACAGAGCTCAACCTCATGAAAAGTTCTCATGAGGTCCACCTAGTACTACCATTTCCATATATATATATATATATATATATATATATATATATATATACTGTGCGCCTTCTTAAGTGAGCACCTGTGTACTTTAGTACACAGGGAATGCTAACCTGTGCACCTTCTTAAGTGAGCACATTTGTTATGGGCATGTAATCCGAATGGTTTACGTGATGCGGCACCCCTGGAAAGCTCGTAGCGGAGTAAAAAATTTTGGTGAGCCATGGAAAAAGAAAATGGCCAGTTGGTACAGGGTTAGGCTGATCGATCCATAGAAGGAGAAAGTCAAATGAACAAGGTTGATTTGACTCCGTGTGATGGTGTGACCTACTTGATTAATGGGTAGGGCTGATTTTCATTCCATCTGATCAACATTGCGTGGCCCACGTTTTGCACGGATCAGATGTTCTACTAAAACGATACATTCGAAGTTCGCATACTACGCAGCATGCAATTATTCATTGCAAGTTAAAGGTGCGCTGGACTGCTCGTACATCACTTTTTACGTGGACCTTTCCACGCAGTAAACATGTGCGGGACATCTGAGGACGCTGATTGTCTCCTGCAAGGTCCTAGCAAGGGCTCTGTGGGCCCCACCATGATGTATGTGTTTAATCCATGCAGTCCGTTCAAATTTTCACACCATTTTAGGGCATGAGTCCAAAAAACAGATAGCCCACCGTTAATAAAAACTTCTTTCAAACAGCTGCAACGTTTTGATAAAGCGAACATTTGTGCTTTCCTAGCGCAGATCAATCTATGCCGTCCATCTGTATTGAAAAACTCATTTTAAGGCATGTTCCAAAAAATGAAGCATTTCCAAATATCAGATAGACCATAGTAAGGAAACTATAGTAAACTATCGTTAAAAACTTTTAAAACTCATTTTAGGGCATGATCCAAAAAATGAAGCATTTCCAAATATAAGATAGACCATAGTATAGAAACGGTAGTAAATTATCATTAAAAACTTTTAAAACTCATTTTAGGGCATGATTCAAAAAATGAAGCATTTCCAAATTAACATCAGACAGGCCATAGTACTGAAAACGTTGTAAGTTATTATTGTTGGGGGCCTTGCACAAAACCTTAGGATCTAGCTCTCTAGAACAAACCAGAATTATAGATAATAAAGCAATGAAAACAATCAATGCATTAATCACACATCACACAAGAGATTTTTACGTGGAAAACCCTCAAAGAGGTAAAAATCACGGGACCTCGTCTAGATCAACAATTCACTATGAAGTAGAACGTTACAAACTTCTTCACTCACACAGGAGTGGATAAACAATGAGAGAAATAGAGAAAACGGAGAGATCTCACCGATTACGAGGACATGAAAGTCTTGAGATATAGATTGCACGCATAGATAACCTCCACGACGAATTTCCCTTTATAAGCTTCCTTCTCTCTTTTCCTCTCTCTCACTTTTGATAGCCCTAAACCCTTTAGCAAGTCTCTTGTAAAGTTTTAGGAAACCCTCTTGTTATACCTAGAAAACCTTAGGAACTCTTATTTAAAGTTTTAGGAAACTCCTTTCCGCATCTCAGTTCACGAAATTCGGACAAAATTGTGGAATGAATCTGCGTAACCTCAACTGGTCGAAACGAGTCCACAACCAGTCAAGAGCCACCTTCGATCGGTTGAGAACCTCCTTCAACTGGTCGAGCACCTCGGAGAAAAATAGTCTACAGTCGCTGGACTTTGAGTCATGCCACGACTCGTCTTCCACGACTGGTCGACCACAGCCTTCGACCGGTCGAGCGAGGCTCACGACCAGTCGACAACGGGTCAAAAAACCCATCAAATCTCTCCCTTTTTGACAAAGGAGGGATCCACCTTCTTCAAGCTAGCCAGGTTTCTACAAACCTCAAACTTGCCCTTGAGCAAAGCCTTGGTCATTATGTCTGACCCATTATCGTCCGTGTGGACATTCTCAAGCTGTAACACCTTTTGTTCCAAAGTATCCCTGATCCAGTGATACCAAATCTCTATATGCTTTGACTATCGCAATAGACCATGTGCTCCTCTTTCTTTAGGCTAAGTTTCTGTAGGAACCTCTTCATTCATAGCATCTCTTTACATGCCTTTGTGAATGCGATGTACTCGGCCTCTGTCGTCGACAATGCTATGACCTTCTGTAGCTTGCTCTGCCAAGAAACTGCTCCCCCTGCAAACGTGAATATGAACCCCGATGTAGACTTCCTAGAGTCTATATCACCTACCATATCTGCATCCGTGTAGTCCTCTAACACAGGTTTACCATTACTATAGCATAGGCTCAACCTGGATGAGCCTCTTAGATACCGCAGTATCGATTTCACAGTTGTCCAATGCTCTTTACCAGGATTGGCAAGATACCGGCTCACAACACCAACCGCATATGCTATGTCTGGGCGTGTACACACCATAGCATACATCAAACTTCCTACCGCTGACGCGTAGGGTATCTTCTGCATCTCTTCCACCTCTACCTTCGTCTTGGGACACTGCCTTCACTCAATCTGAACTGACCATCTAGTGGAATACTGACCGGCTTTGCTGCATTCATATTGAACCACTCTAGGACTTTCTCAATATACCGCTCTTGACATGCCCAAAGCTTCCTGCTTTCATCACGGGTTATCTCCATTCCTGGGATCTGTCTAGCCGGGCCCAAGTCTTTCATCGCAAAAGACTTGCCCAACTCTTGTTTCAGCCCGTCGATCTTCTTGATGTCTTTTCCCATGATGAGCATGTCATCAACGTATATGAGCATGTCATCAACGTATAAGAGCAGAACTAAGAAATCACCATCTGAGAACTTACGCGTGAACACACAGTGGTCCGACTCTGTTCTGTCATACCCATGTTTCAACATAAACGAGTCGAACTTCTTGTACCATTGCCGTGGAGCTTGTTTCAGCCCATATAAGCTCTTCCTCAACCTACATACCATATGCTCCTTGCCCTTTACTTCGAACCCCTCTGGTTGGTGCATGTAGATCTCTTCTTCCAGGTCACCATGGAGAAAGGCAGTTTTAACATCTAACTACTCTATCTCCAGATCCATGCTAGCCGCCAACCCAAGCAACACCCGTATGGATGTCATCTTCACCACTGGTGAGAATATCTCATCGAAGTCTATGCCTTTCCTCTGACCAAACCCTTACACCACAAGTCTGGCCTTGAACCTCGTCTGTGAATTCTTCTGCTCAATCTTCTTTCTGAACACCCACTTGTTGCTCAGAGCTTTCTTGCCCTTAGGCAGTTTCACCATATCATAGGTGTGGTTCTTATGCAAGGATTCTATCTCCTCTTGCATAGCTTTCAACCACTTCCCCTTATGCTCGTCGGCTAGGGCCTCATAATAATCTTCTGGCTCTCTCCCATCAGTCAGTATAATGTACTCATGTGGCGAGTACCTCTTGGACGACTATTTGTCCCTAGATGAATTTCTCACCTATGGCTCAACAGGTGGATCAAGTGGGGGCTGCTCCCCTGGTCCATCTTCTTAAGGAACTCCATCATCCTCTGCACCTTGCTGTACTCCCCCGTCATCAGGCATCACGGGAAGAGTAATCGGATCCATGTCCTCTAGCTCACCTGAACTAGGCTGGTTCTTCTCTTGCTTACTAATGTCTTCTATACACTGATCTTCAAAGAAAACCACATCTCTGCTCCTGATGAGCTTCCTCTTGGTCGGATCCCACAATCTGTAACCAAATTTTTAATCACCGTACCTTAAGAACACACACTGTCTGATCTTCATATCGAGCTTGGACCTCTCGTTCTTTGGTACGTGAACGGATGCCCTACATCCAAACACCCTGAGATGACTGTACGATGGATCATGTTCAGTCCACACCTTCTCAGGCACTTCTCCATTCAACGGGGCTGATGGAGACCTGTTTATCAAATACACTGCCGTGTGCATTACATCTCCCCAGAATGTTTTGGACAACTTCGCATGGGATAACATGCATCTGATTCTCTCTATAATGGTGCGATTCATTCGCTCAACTACACCGTTATGCTGGGGGGTCTTGGGAACCGTCTGTTCATGCCGTATACGTAGGGACTTGCAGTACTCATGAAAGTCGCCAATGTATGCACCACCATTGTCAGTGCGAATGCACTTCAATGGTCTATCTATCTCTCTCTCGACCATAGCATGAAACAATTTAAACACACCAAAGACCTCGTCCTTGGATTTCAAAGCATAAGCCCAAACCCTCCTAGATGCATCATCTATAAAAGTAATAAAATACAATGCACCACCCAAGGGTTTGGTCCTCATAGGACCACAAACATCAGAATAAACCAAATCTAATGCATGCACTTTATTAACATGAGAAGCAGATTTAACAAACGAAACTGTATGTTGTTTCCCTGATAAACAATCAAGATAAGTTTTGAGAGGTGTACCTGTCACGTCTGGAAGGAGCCACTTCCTCGCTAGTAGCTGAAGCCCTTTTTCACTCATGTGGCCTAGACGCTTATGCCACATGTCAATAGCTGAAACTTCCGCTGTGTTCAACCCACCCTTGCACATACTGACACTTGCCTTGTAAAGGGTGTAACACTTCTTTCCTCTGGCCACGATCAATGAACCCTTGATGAACTTCCATCGCCCACCAGCAAACCAGCTTTCATAGCCATCATCATCCATCCTTCCTGTCGATATCAAGTTGAGGCGAAGGTCTGGGATATGCCTCACATCCCTGAGAATCAATGTGCAGCCCACATCAGTTTTTACACAAATATCACCGACTCCCACAATTTTTGATACGCCAAAATTTCCCATCTTCACAGTCCCATAGTCACCTGCCTTATAGTTTGTGAAGGAGTCCCTGTGTGGAGTCGCATGAAAAGAAGCTCCCGAGTCTATCACCCAGTCGGTGTCCTGACTCGTAGCCGTGAGACATACATCATGATCTGCAGAAAGAATAACTACAACGTTGTCATATGAAGCGACCACAGTGGAATTTGATTCATCTTCCTTTCCTTTTTCTTTCTTGTCGTTTTTCTTACCATGACATTCATGCTTGTAGTGGCCCTTCTTGCCACAATCCAGCAATCAACTTCTTTCCTGTTAATCGACTTGTCTCTTGATTTATCTCAGGCCTTCCCGCCCTTCCTGTTCTTTCCTCTTCCTCGTTCCTGTGTCACAAGGGCCTCTTGCTAAGTAGACCTCTAATACTTCCTCATTGTTTCTTCATTGAAGAGACAACTAGATACCTGTTCCATGGATATCTTTTCGTCTAACACAGAGTTACTTAGAGACACTACTAATGTCTCCCAACTGTCAGGCAATGAACTAAGCAATAGTAAAGCCTTCAATTCATCATCTAGGACCATCTTCATAGAGGTGAGTTGGTTCACTATATTGCTGACTTCATTCATGTGCTCGGCCACAGAACTACCATCCTTAAACTTGAGATTCACAAGTTGCCTTATCAGAAAATTTTTATTACCGGCTGTCTTCCTCTCATACAGCCCTTGTTATTTCAGCCATAGGCTAGCGGCTGAGGTTTCGTAGACACATGGTGAAACACTGAATCATCCAACCATTGTCTAACAAACCCTACCGCCTTCCAGTCCATCTTCTTCCAATCATCATCAGTCATATCCTTGGATTTTGCTGATATGCTTAAAATTGGAGAATATAGGTCCTTGCAATAAAACAAGTCCTCCATCTTAGCCTTCCATATGGTCCAGTTAGAACCATTGAGGCTGATCATCCTTGATGAGCCACCTTCCATAATGCAAAATCGATCCTACCCGTTTAATGAACTTAGCTCTGATACCACTTTGTTGGGGGTCTTGCATAAAACCTTAGGATATAGCCCTCCAGAACAAACCAGAATTATGGATAATAAAGCAATGAAAACAATCAATGCACCAATTATTAAAAACTTCTAAAACTCATTTTAAAGCATGATCCAAAAAATGTAACATTTCCAAATCTAAGATAGACTAAAGTAGAGGAAACCTTAGTAAATGATCATTAAAAACTTCTTATAGGGCACCAAAGATGTGAATCAAGATGATATTTGTGTGGTCTCTTTATATAGGTATTTGTAACCTTATCAACAAGTCGATGGAAAATAAGCATTCCGATGGCCTCAAAGAAGTTTTTAATGGTGGGGATTCAATCACAACTGGACTGTTTCCTATGGTGTGGTCACCTAAGATCTGACCATGCTTCATTTTTGGTATCTGGTCTCACCTAATTCCCTTTGGTGTTTCTCTTCACACAGGTCTATCTGACCTTTAGATGGCAAGTAAATATAATGGTGGGCCTTTGGAAGGTTCTAATAGTGTTGTCATTGTCACCGTTATTTTTCCTTGGTGTAGTAGACTCGATCCTTAGATCTACTTTTTTTTTTTTTTTTGGCTTATGCTTTAAAAAAAATAAAATAAATAAAATAAACGGGGAGGATAAAACATATATATATATATATATATATATATATATATATATATATATATATATATATATATATATATATATATATATATATAGTGATCCATATAGACTGGAGCAGATTAGGTGCACGGATCTATCAAGGTGGGTGGAACCCTCACTTCGGGTCCTACTACTGTGATGCATGTGACTATATCCGTGCTATCCATTCGTAAGGTCATTTTAGGACATGATTGAAAAAATGAAGCGGATCTAAATCTTATGTGGACCGTGATACAAGAAACCCTGGTAATTTACCATTAAAAACTTTCTCACGGGCTATAAAAGTTTTGGATCAAGCTGATATTTGTGTGATCTCTTCATAGACATGTGACCTCATCAAAAGATTGGACGGCAAATAAACATTCCGTTGGCCCTCATGAAGTTTTTAATGGTGGTGATTTAATCGCTATTGTTTACTGTATTATGGTCCACATAAGATTTGGAACTACTTCATTTTTTTTTGGATCATGCCCTAAAATAAGGCTTCAAATTTGTTAGACGGTGTAGATTTAAGACACATACATCAATGTGAGCCCCACAGTCAGGCATCCCACCTACCTCGGTGGATCCAGTGTCTCACCTTATCTACTCCCCTGCCAATCAGACAAGGGCAGTATGATATCGGAAGCGGATTACGGGGTGTGCCGCACACCACCTGAAGGTGTGTTTAGGTTACCAAGTGACGTGGCCTCAACATGACGTATGCATTACATCCAAACCATCCATCCATTCGGGGTCTCGCTCCACTACCCTTCTTTTTTTTTTTTTTTTTTTTACATACGCAATGTTTTGTCCGATGTCTCGCTCCACTTTTTTTTTTGTTTTTTTAAAAACACACGCACCCCCACACATTGGGCTGAAAGTCGGGCGGGTTTGACCAGTTGGTGCTCAACCCTAACCCAATGCAAGGTTCCAATCCTCAACCATACGTTCCTTGGATACCTTAACCCCCTTATAACCTCCTAACACCCAGGAGTGTAAATTAACTTTAATTCAAAAATATCCCATATTTACTCTGGGGTTTGAATTTAATTACTAAATCAACTTTAATATCTCTAATTAGTGAGATATATAATTTTTGACACTATGGTTGTGATAAGCTTATATTATTTGCCTAAAAATGATGAAATTCCAAGTCTCGGATGGACCGGGTTGACAAGATCATGTTTGAGTGACTAACTAATGATTTTTAATCGTTGATTAATATGTCAATGTTTGGACGGTATTGGACAATGTTTGATTTTATTTTACATGGACAATGTTTGGGCTATTGATTATCATTAGTATCTATAGATATTATTAATTATATATAAATATATAATATCTCATGGATTGTGTGTGGATTTGTAGTTACTTTATCTTTGTGTGCCAATGTGTGTTGGTGCTCAACCTGGCGAACTTGGTGTGATCGGGTGTGTGTATACATGCTAATATTTTTGTTATTACATTAATTTATTATATTTCAACATATGACTTATTTTTTGTATTTATGTTTTTATTAATTATATATGTGATTAATCATCATAAAAAACTTTATTTTTTTCCTTAAAAAGAAAAGCTAAAATATAGGACAATTATTCATTTAAAAGTCGTGTGGCATAGCATGCAATCTATTTGGGAGAGAAAAATCCAGCGTATCTTGTTAGCTTGAGTCCTTGGAAATGATGTGGACAAATGAGACCAGATATCACTAGTGTGCCTTTAACATAAACGATCCACACTCAATTATAATTTTTAAGTAATTTATATATTGATCGGGTTCGGGTTGGGTCGAGCAACTTGAGACGTCAACCCGAGTCCAACCCAAGTTTTATTGGATTGGTGTTTATATAGCCCAAGCTTGAAATCATACCTGATATATCTTGTCCGAGCCCAACCCAATGTCGAGTCGGTCACAAGTCGGTCAGGTTGAACCCACCCAACTTTCAACCCTTCTCACACACTCACGCTAGTGGAATTTCACCACCTATGGATACTCGAACCCTTGAGCAGGTGTTGAAACTCCAGAGAGCCTACCACCCAAGCAAGAGTAAGGAACCAGTCTCTCGCTCCACTTTTACATGAGTGTCGGTGAAATATTTTTTCTTGTTTTCTTTCATGTTAGATAGTGATTGGGCTTTTACCCACGTCGTGTCACGTCATTTGGACCATTCATGAAGTGGACCCCATCGTGGTGGTGTCATAGATTAAAGGGTTAATGGACTGTCCTCCTTTCATGGAAAGAGATCCTAACCACAGGGGAAATACACTTGAATGTACACCACCAATCATTCTATGATCTTATTGTTCAAATATTGAATGGGTAGGATTGCTTGTGCCAACTCGTACCATGGTGGAATCTTACCTCTTGAACGGTTCAGATCATCTACGCGCAGGCCCAGTTGAAATTTGTAGTTTTTTGAAAAAATTCAAATATTCAAAAAATTAGGGAATTTGGTTTTGCCCGCAGTATTGAAAATCATAGAAGAAGATTCCGAGTTTATATATGGAGGTATGTGTAATATTTTTATTTAGAGCTTTAGAGATTGAGATGCCACGGTTGCGTGTTCTAATATATACGATTTGACAGTCTGGCTGTAATGGTGCTAGCTGGTACACTTCACAAGTAATCACGCCCTCACGAACCGTTGTAAGGCGGTGTGAGTGGTCTAGTATAAGGTGGAACGAAAATAATTAATTTAATTTTATTTTTCAGTATTTCCGACACAATTTTCCAACCGGCCCAACTAGCCGACTACGAGTGCACTTTGTTAAACTCCGACCTGCGGCCTTAACCGTTCTACGAGTACACTTTGTTAAACTCCGACCTGCGGCCTTTAACCGTTCTATGAGTACAATTTGTTAAACTCCGACCTGCGTCCTTAACCGTTCAATCCATGGCCAGCAAATGGATGGTGACAAAACAAGCAATGATCCAAATTCGAGTCTGGGAATAGGACGATTGTCCTACGAGTACGATATTTTTGCATGACTACATATGGGTGGGCCCATCTGCAGGCAATCTGATGTCCGGTGGATAGGCGTCCTTTCCCTATTCTTCTTTTTGGAGAAAATGACCACACATAAAAATAGAAAAAATCAACAATTTCAGGCTTCCTTTTTTAAAATCTTGGATATTTTTGGTATTGAGCCCCACACCTGGAACGTGTGTAAGACGTCTGACGATTGACACGTATTTCACGTGTGACCTACGCCGTGGATTCTGGGGAACGATGACATACGTTCAAAAGGGGAAACGGATTGGCTACTCCCCCTGCCACCAGCCAATGGCTGATGGTCGGTGCTCTATGGCCCCACCATGATGTATTTGTTTCATCCATGCCGTTCATCTATTTTTATAGATCATTTTATGGTATGAGATAAAATACGATGTATATCCCAATCTAGATCCATAACTCAAGTGGGCCACACAGATGGGAACAAGGGGCGACATTTAGGAGGGTGATGCTCACCGTAGAAACTTTTAGGTGGAATGTGGGGTCCACCGTGTTGTGTATATGCCATCCAATCCATTCATCAGATGCAACCTACCATGATGAAGGACAAACCGAACTCAGTATAGTCCAGGGGACATGCCGGCAACATCACGCGAATACACAGGTTTTGGACGTAATTGTTCATTCCTCCTTGGTGTGTGGCCCACCTAAATTTTGGATGAAGGTGATTCTTTGGGTGTAGGGCGAACATGAGGGGACTTACCAGATGCACGGTTTGGATACCACATACACATCCTCTCACAGCTGAAATATATGAAATTATCGTAAGTTCAAATGTATCTATCTGATCATTCCCGTGGATCGTTTGGCCAAAAAACTCAGGATTTGGTGGAAGCTACGGTGTGGATCATTTGGCCAAAATCTCTAAAGTTTCTCTTAGCTATCTGGTTGGCTATGCTGCCATGGAAACAATTAACGGTCTAAAATTGGATCCTTACTCTTGCTCCGGTGGTAGACTCATAGGTGGTGAAATCTCACTACAGCGTGAGTGTGTGGGTGTGTGTGCGTGTTAAAAAAATAAAATAAAATAAAATAAAATAATTAACGGTCTAAAATAGTCTCTAGATAGTTTTTCTTAGAGGTGGTCTTTTGGGTGGAACCCCAAACTGTGGGGGGCCCACTGTGATGTATGTGACTACATCCACGTCGTCCATCCATATTGAAAAGCTCATTTTAGGACATATCAAAAACTGAAGCAGTTCCAAATCCCATTAAAACAGTGGTGCTTGACCATTAAAAACTTCTTATGGGCCATAAAAAGATTTGGATTAGGATGATACTTGTGCGGTCTTTTCATCTAGGTGTTTGTGACCTTATCAACAGGTTGGATGGCAAATGTACACTCCATTGGAATCTATGAAGTTTTTAATGGTGGGGATTCAATTACGATTGTTTTAAAAGAGGAAAGAGTGACTTTGGCAATGAGGGAAATTTTTCATTTTAAATATTAGAATTTTTAAAATGATAATGACCTGGGCTGAGTTGATGGGCTTTTGATGGTATGTCCAATCCTAACCCGCTAGAGAAATGGGCTCCACTTTGAAGCCCAAATCCAGCCTTTAGGCCTGATATTCACTCCATCCATCACTTTTGCAAGCCCATAATAAAACAGGATCCCAAGAAAAGAGGCAGATTCAAAACTCAGGTAGACCACATGACTAATGGATATGCTAACGGTCAAACCTTCCCCTGATGTTACTATCCAAACCGTTAATAAAGTTATTCCAACCAAGCTAAACTGAAAACACAAATATTACCTTGATCCGCAAATTTTATAGCCCAACAAAAGTTTCAATGGTAAGTATTCAATATCCACTGTTTCTTGTAGCTTGATACACTAGAGTTTTGGATGTACCACATTTTTTTTTCCTATCCATTCATAAGCTTGCGACACTAATGAATGGAATAGATCTTTGATAGACATGCATCTTAGTGGGACCCACCTATCCACTCTGTCCAGCATGGATAGTGTGCAGTCCGCCCTAGTATCTGAATTTTGTTACCATGGCCCCATAGTGGCAAAGGCCCACCTTGTCGTGACCCTTTCTCCTTCTCTTTCCTTTATTTAAGTGGGGTCCACCTAAGGTGGCCCACGTTATCAAGACAACGTGGACACTTTGTGGTGGCCTACTGCGATGTTTATTTTCTATACAGCCTGCTGATAAGGTCAGTTAGACCTGGATGGAAGAAAAATATAAAGATCAGCTTAGTCCAAACCTTCCTGGGGCCCACCATGACCTAGGCAAGCTAATGGACGGAGTGGATTTCTTGAAGTGGACCCCAACTGTATGTTTTCAAAAAAAAATAAATGCAGACAACAGCAAATAGCTTCCAGGGATGAGGTATGATATGGGCCCAGGAATGAAACATATCCAAATCTTAGTTAGACCACACTAACGAAAAACAGTAGGATTGACATCCACCTTTGAAAATGTTTGTTTGAAGATCAACTAAGGACTGTGGGACCCACTGTTAAGTCCCAACAAGATGTATGTGTTTTTCCCAGGTTCCCACCCCCATGGGCCTTTGTAGGTAAACCTAAAACAAGGCACATCCAAATTTCAGGTGGAATGCATGTAAGGAGTTGGGCCCACTGTAAATTTTATTTGCTACCAGATCTGGGAGCCGTGGAGACCCCTTGTGGTCTGCTGGGGGTCCCACCTTAATGTATTTGTTGTATCCACACTGTCCAATCATCTGACAGCTCATTTTAAGGTGTGGGGCCTAGTTTTTAAGTGGACCACACACCTAAGGAAACAACTATGATTGGATGCCTATCATTTAAAACTTACTAAGGTGCTGCTGTTCAACCTGATTGTGGGGCCCACTTTGGACCCCACCATGCTATGTATGTATATCCAGGACGTCTTTTGGTGAAGATCACCTGATGTATGTGTTTTATTCATGATGCCCAGCAGGTGGGCCCGCTGTGGAGGCTACCGTATGGCATGTGTTGTACACACACGCTGTCCATCTGTTTTTAACAGCTTATCTCAGAGCAAGGACCCAAAAGTGAGGCAGATCCATGGCCCAAGTGGACCTCAGGCTGGATATTGGGCACTGCCCACACTGTCCGTGTGTGGGCCTCCTTTGAGGTGCCATGGCCCTCTCCATTATTTATGTATTATATCCTCCCTCTAAATCTTTTTGTTGGATCATTGAGTGCATGAGTCTGATGATGGGGCATATTTAAGTTTCATGTGGGCCATGCCACATGAACTGTTTACACCTTTAAAGATGTCCATCTTTGGGCCGTTTTCATGTAGTAAACGCTCAGGATGTAGTAGTGACCGACTCCCACCCTATGAGTTCCTATAGCTACCACCATGTGAGGCCACTAAAGATTCCTTATTAAGCCCACATCTGGGCCATGAATTGTATAGACATGGGCTACCATATTTCACCAGGCTTTTAGAGCTTTGTAGGGCCCACATTGAAGTCTCTTATAAGGTCAACCATGCTTAATTATGGATCTTACATAGCCCATGCATTCTTATGAGATTAAGGACATGTATGGTATGATGATGTGTTTATAACATGCTAGTATACTTAGACTATGAGTGATGTTGATTCACACCATTAGTATCATGCTTAGTACATTAATGATCTACTCATTCATATGCTCATACGCATCATATGTATGCCTGATTATGGATAGTGATGGATCATAACATATGCCCGACGATTGGATCATGGTTGGTACTCATATCATTGATTAGTTTACCTAATGCAAGGTAAACTTACATATGTTCTCCCTACGGATTCGGGTATTTGGAGACCGGTACGAGATAGGGTCACCCACATGTTGAACGTATCGCATGACTAGTGATTGACTTGAATGTAACACATGCATACTACATGATGCGGACATGTTTGCATACATACCATGGCGGTATCAAGGTGATGGCCACCACAACCATATCATGGTTGGTGGGTATGGACATCGAAAATTTGTTCTAAGCATTTGGGCATGTAGGATGTACTTATGGTGAAAGTTCATAAACCATGTAGTGTTAATATGATATTCTAATATCGAGACTGAGTGGATACATGTGCGCACGAATGCCGAATACCAGTAGGTCGCGTCTTTCCCTGTTGCATGGTTGGTTGGAAAGGGGTACAGCCTCACTTGCTTGGAGTGTGTAGTGGTGATTGTGGTCCAATCTGACTAGCTCAGAAATGGGTTTGATATTGATGAGTCGGGTGGGCATTGGCATTACACCGACGATGTGTGTAGTGAGGCTTCTTACTATTGCAATGGTGCTGCGAACTAGTGATTGTGTATTAAACCCTGGTGAAGTTCCAGTTGGGAATTGTTCTGATATATGGATTATATAATAATTGGCATGTTTGTGTTGTATCTATTCATATGACACTTGGCCCTGTAGGCATTCGTATTATATAGCCTTGGTTTGATTGATAATGTCCATGGACATTGTGGTATAGCTCTCCATCATTTTCACTTACTTTGATATTGATAAACTTGTCATATGTATTACGCATGTACACACACTCTACCGAGCATCGTAGGAAGCTTATGCACGTTTGTTTACGCTTCAGGTTATGCTAGAGCGTATCAACGATATTGAGGCTGGAGCGCACACCTGATCTTTTGAACTATTGTTATACATTATATTTCTCTTTTCAGCATTGTACAAACTTGATATATAGTTGATATGTCATGGTGATGTTGTTTTGGTACACTTGTCGACTCCAGATTCGGCAACCGAAAATTTCTTGATCCCGATCATGGAGTTTGGGGCGTGGCATACATTCTTCTATTATATTTTTTAGGCCAAACGCAGATGGCAAGAGTAGTATATCAAGGATTATATTAACTGGCACTCCATGATGTTTCGTTCTTTTAAAATTTTGTGTATCTATGAAATTGAAACTTGTGCATTTGTTATACTTATAAATGTTACTCTATGAAATAATATTTTTATGTTGCTCTCACATCTTGATTGCAATGTTGCATAGAGGCAAACATTACTAACTATATATATATATATATATATATATATATATATATATATATATATATATATATATATATATATATAAAATTGCTGGAGTCATGTTGGAAGACTGGAGTCAGGGACCATGCATGCTTCATTTTTAGGGCGTGACAGATGTAGAATGTCTAAACATAATATAATGACTCTGGAAAATTGTCCACTATTTTGGATTAATAATAGTTATTTATGAGTTGACGAAATTGATTTTCACATCATGTCATTGATATGGAATGGCCCACCGTATGCACAGTTCAAATGATCTACATATAGATCAGGCTAGCACGTGTTGTATTTAAATATATGTACATGGGCTACCGAAAATCCATAAAATATACGTGTTTGAAGTTCCGATTCTCATCATGCATAAGTATTTTCATGGTTAAACACATTACATAACCATTCACGTGGATCACACCTTATAAAATCATGCAAACATAAAAATATTGAAGTACTTAAATCCAAAACAAGAACCATGTAAGGGAAACTATTACATAACCATTCACATGGATCACTACCCCAAGCTAGTGATGCCAGGAAATCCTTATAAGTTAAAATGTTGCGTGCTTTACTTTTGGTGGATTAACGACACATATATCAAGGAGATGATCAATAGAAGTGTAATCATAATTTGGGTATAACTCAAAAGCCTCCAAGAAGTCTTCTTCTAGTTCCATGTTCACCGTATCACCGTTGATGAAGCATTCATGAATGACAGAGATCTGGATATTTCCGGGGTGGGGTAAAGCTGTAAAAGTTTAATGCAGTCAGTTGGTAGAAAATACTCATCATTTGAATTCTAATGTTCAAAATGCACATCAAAGATAGGGTCACCATGAGATTTAAGATTAGAATCCAAGCTAACACTAACATCCACTAATAAAGCAATTAACCTTAATCATATGAATGATTGTATGTGTTTGTCATCGTTCATAAGTTGGTATTTTTATGTAGAGCCGGTCACAGATACTTTCATGGCAAAGATGGACCAGAGAAGGCCCGATCGAATGTGAAAATGATCTGAACTGTCAGAACCTTAAATCAGTCGTATCTGGCAAACTGGGATGAGTTTCTTGACATATTATATATGATTTTAGGGTAGGAGAACCTACTTAAGCCAACCAACTCTGCCACACTAGGTTGCCGATGCGAAATTTGCAAGATTCCATTAGATCGACGGTCAAAAGTCCCATTTATTTTTGTTTTTACATTAAATAGTAAGTTTTAGTTGGAGTATAAATTTTGATCCTTTTAAGTTATAGAAGTTGTGCCCAATATGAAAAGGGCTTAGAAAAGTTAGGAGAATAATGTGGTTGGGCCAAATTGGGCACTTACTATATATATATATATATATATATATATATATATATATATATATATATATATATATATATATATATATATATATATATATATAACCGAAAACCTTGAAGTCCAGTAGGAATAGAGGTTGTCTATAAATAGTAAGTTTACTATTTATAGTTAGTCACGTTTTTAGGGTGTTTGAGCTGGAGACTAAGTCTAAAACGATGTCTTAGGTTTGAGCTCATTATTTAAAGGGTTGTAAATTATTTTTATTTATTTATTTATTTTTTTATCATCAATCAAATTATTTTAAATTTATTAGGAATTATGCCTACTTTTATCCCTCATGGATTCGAGGAAGCTCTGTGATGAGTCTAGAGAGCTCCGTGGATTCAGTGTTATTCCCTGATGAAGACAATGATCAACCTCATCATGTCCCTCCCTGCGACAAAGTCTGTAAGTTGTATTAGTTGTAAAGGGCTAGCTTATAGGTAACTTGCAAGTATTGTTTGGAAAGAAGTATACAAGTCACAACCTGTAAGTCGCAGCTTTTCAGTGCATTTGAAATCCTGAGGAAAGGAAATGATTCCACTTGCCCTAAACAACTCCTCAAACTTACTTTCAGGTGAAACTCATTTACAACTTAAAATGTTACAGGCATTCAAATAACTCCTTAAGAAAGGGAGACAACCTTATCTATTTTAGCACTGACCAGAAAGACCATTGTAAATGAGAAAGAGCTTTTCTAGAGTTCTTACTCCGTGAGAGGGCCACAGCTTGTTCTTCAGATATGTAAATCCTCTTCAAAATCTTCTTGGTCTTTTTCTCCCAGAGTGAGATCAAATCGAGCTGACTAACAAAATTTTTCGGCGGCCTGCAGGTGACAATATGATTCCGGGTTCTTGGATCATTAACGGCCATGATTGTGTAAGCAGCAACATCTTCTTCAAAAGTCATCACCACTGGGTTGGTTTGTAAAATCATTAGTAAACATACAAGATTTGGGCCATTATTTTAAAATTTCAAGATATTGATAAGAATTTCACTTCATTAGCTATTGAAAAAGGATTGAGGCAATTAGAAGTAAGAAGAGATAAAAGAGGGGATTTTGGCCATTCATGTGCATTGAATATAGATTGTTTGTCATCTTTTTGCAGACTCATTTCTCTCTATGTGGCTTAGAGGTGAACCAGGCTACCAGGCCTAAATTTCCCTCAGGACGGCCAGGGCTTGAAATTGAGGCCTAGTTCCAAGAGAGTTGGGTTTGTGCCAATGATATGTGGCTGAACTGCTGGCCTAGTCCTACCAATTTTCTCATGGGACTCATGATACATGAAAGATAACCCAAAAAAGCTTTAAATAGGAGTTTTTCAACCTTCATCACTTAAATCTTTTGCCTTGGCTTGGGTGGTCATGTAGGGTCAGGACCTTCTTAGCCCAGTGAGGTTGAGGCCAAGCTAGGGCCAACCCTGACCAATTCCTGGACCAATCCATTGCAACCCTCAATGTGGCTTAGCTGATGTGTTGACTAATCTGATTTCAAGACAAGGGCTTGTCATACCCAAGATCTCATTGGATGTTGTGACACTTCTCTTTATTTTTATCGAGAGTATAAAACTCTTTATCATCTAAGCCTTATCTCAAGTAATTAGAATTAGCTACTAGGGGTGCACACAGTTCGGTCTGATTCTAGGGTGAAACTGGAACCAAACCATTCCGAACAGTTCCAAGAAAACTAGAACCGGAACCGGACTGTTTGCACCCTAAAACCGAATTGGAATCGGACCGTAAAAAACTAGTTCAGTTCCGGTTTAATTCAACGGTTTTGGGCTTTTTATAATCTAGTCCAATTGCATGGTTTTTTATTTTTAATAATCCAACCCAAACTGCTCTACTGAAAATTTTCACAGAGAGTAATCTTATCATGGTTTGTTTTTATAACCCTTTCATGTTTTCAAAATGATATTGCTGCCAATGTGTATTTGTGTTGTGATCCATTTGATGAATGGTATAGTCTTTTATGTTTATATATATATATATATATATATATATATATATATATATATATATATATATATATATATATATATATATATAGACCAAGGGGTTTGGTTCTGCATAACCCCAAACTGAGAACCGAACTAAACTATCTGGTTCTTTGATTTTCGGAACTGGAACCGATGCACTTTAGAACAGGACCAAATTGTGCTGTCTGGTCGATTCTGGTCTGGTTTACCAGTTCCACCAGTTCTATGTGCACCCTATTAGCTGCCCTTAGTCTAAATCCATGGATTTTAAATTATACTGAAATGCCAAGATGATTTACTTGAAGGCCGCCTTAGGAGGAAATTCAAGAGGCACGTGGGTAATCTAGAATGCCAATGTTGCACATGTGTGATAGATTTGCCCTTTCAGTAGGTGAAGCCCTATGTGAACACATGCATTCTTCACGCTAGATTTCCTTTTTATCCATGTATGCTTTTATCCCTTTGGTATTTCTCATTGGGAGTGTTTGTGGGTACCTTTTGCTTCGCCAGTGCCAAAGATGACAACTTCATCTCTTTCCTCATGTGGATGTAACAGAAGATCAATAAAATATGCTGCATAGTAGTTAGCAGTTATGAAGGTGTATGGGATCCCAGATGCTTCAGTGGCTCGTCGCACCTCCTTTCGAACATCAATGACGGCTTGGAAGGGAGGGAGCGGAGATACTCGATCCGTTTCACAACCAAAATCTGATGGGATAAACCTCTGTAAGGTAATAGAGATAGAAAAGAATGAGAGAGGATTATTTTAGATTAGGTGGAAAATAGTTAAATAGGAAATATAATCAGAATTCCTTTCTTGATATCCTCTTCATTAGTTTTAACATTTGCATGTCCTTTCTTTTTTTAGTGAATATGTAACCCAAAGCATTGGAAATAAACTATAGAAATGCTAAGAGTAGGCCTGGTAATGTGTTAGGTTTGGTCAGCCCAAGCTCAGTCCATTTACTCAACATGCGTGCCACGTGCAACCCATTTCCTACTCACCCAACCACCAACTTAAAATTTATGGAGACCGAGCACATGCACGAGCCCCGAGCCCTACTCAAACCTGACCCATTAGTAGTTGGAACTGGTTGTGGTAGAATTGGTAATTATACTAAAGCATCTTAGAAAAAGTATGCTACAGATGCTTCATTTTGGGTTATGGTCAGGCGGTTTGGATCATTTGGCATTGCAGGTGGATTAGTGACGCAGGGAAGGATGTGAGGTCAAGCACGTCTTCCTTAGGGGCATAACTGTTCAGAATCCATGAGGAAAAGAAGAAAAAATTGGAAAATAAATTTTATAAAATTCGAAATTGATTGATGAATCAAATAAACAAATTCACAACCTTTTAAATAGGGATATGAAGCAATGAGAGAAATTTCAGAGTCATACTATAACTAAAACTCCTAGAATTTGCAACTTACTACTATAAATAGTAAACTTATTATTTATAGACGGTCATGTTTTCTAATAGTGTGCAAGGTTTTCGGCCAAAAATAGTAAGTGTCCTATTTGGCTTCACCAAGCTATTCTCCTAATTATTCTTGCATTGGGCGCAACTCCTAAAGCCCAACGGATGAAGAATTATAATCAAACTAAAACTTACTATTTATAGTAAAAACAAAATTAAAATAGGGAAACAATCGTTGATCTGGTGGTATTTCGCAAATCCGGCTTGCGCAACCCGACATAGTAGGTTGAGTAGCTAAAGTAGCTTGTTCTACCCCAAAATCTTATATTTTATGATCGATAACTCATTTCGGATTGCGAGATACGCCTGATTTAAGGTCTGACGGTCCAGATTACTTCGGTCGTCGACCGGGCCTTTTTTGATCCATCTTGGCCCTGAAATTGTCCGCGACCCGCTCTACATCAATTTGTCTAGACTCGAGCTCAACTCATTTATCGAAATTGGCTCATTTTCTGGCTTGAGCTTGACCCAATGTGGCCCAAACCAAGACAATAACAAGGTTGGGCTAATTAAGAGGTGATACATGGTAAGCTTGACCACATGACATACTGTGACCAAATCAAAGCACATCACCAATATAGTTCATGTGCTTTGGTCCAAAAATGAAGGTCCGTCCATTCATTAGATGATCCATATACAAGCTATAAATGGGACAACCAGGCTCAAATTGAGAGTGAGACTAGTTAAAAATGGGGCTCATTTAATGACTGGCCTTGATGTTGCCTCTTTAAAAAAATGTCTTTGCTCTCTTAAGCAGCTTTTGAGAAATCATTAGTTACCTTAATATTACCAGCTTCCTTCACGGCATCCAAGATTTTAAATTGATCTTTATGCTGAGGAATTGCAAGTGTAGAGATCACGATATCTACTTGTCGAAATGCGGAGACTAGCTTCTCATGCTCATCCAAATTTCCCTTTTACAGAAAAACAAATGAACTAGAAATTCTTAGAAAACAGAGGCCGGAAAAAAAAACTAAACAATATGAATAACCATTGAATGGTAGATAGATTACTAACTAAAGGCAATTCTTCTATGGTTCGTTTGGTTGCAGCATATATCATAAAAGTTAAGGATCCCATGCACCAAATTACAATATATAATCATTAAAAATATCATGAAATTACATGATACTAGGTGAAACCAAAGGCACCTCTTAACAGTTTTCATACAGGTGTAAGTGATAATTTCGATTCTTATTAACATGAAAGTTGTGCTATTAAAACATTTGATTAGTGTGTTTAGTTCTTTTACTGTGCTTGAAGAATAAGCTCGTTGTGTATTGGTCCCACAATGGCGTAAGTATCACACACTTCAACCATCAAGTGTACCTCTTTTAAGTTCACTTTACCTCGCAAAAATTAGGCTTATAAAATCATGCCTAAAACCCATAATCACATGTGTTGACCACCTGAGTTTTTTAATGCTGGATTTTTTTTAATTTTATTTTTTATTTTTATAATGTCTGTACATCTTGGAGGGTCTAATTGATTAATAGATTGGATGGCATGTAAAACTCATAGTAGGTTGGCGTCATATGATCAATGGTTTTGATCTGACCATTGGATTATTTGGGCTGAGTATATTGGTGGCCCCACAAGATATATCTGGTAGTCATCAATTGGTAGATAGTATTGTTTGGTCACCGTGATGTCTGTACATGAGTGACACAAGTGAAAAGGACAAGTCACCATTAATTTTAAAATAGAAAATTATAGTTAAAAACTTATATTTATGTTATAATTATGGAAAAACACTAGTTTGTGATCAATGTAGGCAGAGCCAAGAAAAAAAAAAGAGAAAAAAAAAACAAAACCAAAAAGGTCAAATGAAAACAAGAGACAAGACGCATAAGAATTTATTTGGTTCGACAATTTTCCCACTCCACAGGTAGTAATATAAAATTTTCTTCTTTACTAAAAGCAATAGATAAAAATATAAGGTTTACTTCTCTCTTACTCGTATAATGAATCTCACGCTAAATAATACCTCAAAGATAAATTAATGGAATACCTCTCTCTAATTATGCTCTTCTGAAAATAGACTTACGAGCCTATCCTAGAATTTCTCAACAAACACGTCTGGTCTAAGCTTAATCTTAAAAACTCATTTGTAATCTATGGGTTTGCTACTTAGAGATAGGTCTACCAATTTCTAAGTATTGTTGTGCAATATAGAGTCCATTTCACTATTAATAGTTTCCTTCTAAAAGGTCGTATTAGGAGAACTCGTAGCTTCAATGTACGAGGATGGATCATCGTCTACAATGATTGTGTAAAAGTTGGATTCGAAGCTAGTCTCAACTTAGACCTTTTTACTTCTTTTAGGTTCCAATGATTCTTTTATTATGTTATTGTGTACATCAATCCTTACGGCCGAGTTTACTACTTCCATGTAAGTAGCCTTAAATTTAGCTGGAAATATATTTTCAAAGAAATAAGTATCTAATGATTCAATGATAGAATCGACTTTAATATGATTATGGGACATCAAAATCAAGAATCTATAAGCCTTGCTGTTTTGTGCATGACATATGTATGTACAATCAAGAGGAGTTTTATCCTTTATTTATTTTTATTTTTTAATTTATAAAGGTAGTCCTACCTTGGCTAAGCACCCCCACACTTTAAGATACACCAGGTTTGGAGTTTAGTTCTTCTACAATTCATATAAGGTTTTATCAAAATTCTTATGAGGTAAACGATTTAAAATATGACATGTAGTAATAAGGCTTCTTCCTATAAATTAAAGGGCAAATCAGAACTAAAAAACATAACATTTACCATGTTCATCAGAGTTATTATTTTGTTTCAGTTGTTCTATTTTATTAAGGTGAACATGGTGTAGTTACCTGGTGTATAATCAATCTCTTTCGATTCATAGTAAGATGCGAAGTCATGAGACAGATATTCTCCACCTTAATCAGATTAAGAGCCTTCACCTTTCTTATTGATTTTTCACCTCATTCATAAATAATATGAATCTATCTTTTCTTCATCTTTGCTCTTGATCAGATATATATTTACATATCTGGAGTAATCATCTATTAAAGTTATAAAATATTTTTTCCTTCATGAATTATAATATTTTTATGATTGCATATATAATTGTGAATCAAATCTAAGACAATGCTTAGATTGTACACATATTTCACATTTATTTTGGTTTTTCCTTTCAACTCTAGGAATAAATCTCATAGTAATAATGGTTTTAAGATAATGATAATTCATATAACTTATTCTAGCATACCATATATCAAGAGACTCAATCAAATAAACAGAAGAAATAGTACCATTATCATTCACAACACTAAGTTTGAACAAGCCATCAGTTATATATCATTTCCTACAAAAAGTATCATTCTTAAAGATAACACAATTTTCAAATTCAAAAACTAACTTAAACACATTCTTATCAAGAGTAAAGTCATAGACAGGATTCTTCCGAAGGTCCGATAAATTTAGCACATCCAGAAGAGTCAACACCTTTCCAGAAGTAAGCTTCAAGCTCACATTTTCCTTGCCAATGACCTTTGCCTTGGACGAATTCCTCATGAATGTCCCTAATATTCTCTACCTTCTCGTAAGAGGAAAATGTACATCGGTCATAGCACAAGTGCTTAGTGGCTCCTGACTCAATCCACCACTCATTTGAGCTACAAACAATGAGTGCTTCAATGATGACCCCCACAAAATCCTCGAAAACTTGTGATGTCATCCAAGCTCATGTTTTTTCTCTTATGCTTCAGAGAATCTTTCATAATTATTCTAAGATGCTTGAAGTTTCTTAATTATTATAGTAGCTTGGAAAGCCTATCAATCACTACATATGATATTTCATAAGAACCTTTTGTAAAACATGCACCTAGTATATTACAAAATTATCATCAGACATTTTAAAGTTAATATAATAACTAACTACATATTTCTTCGCTCTAGTATCCTTTGTTTTGAATTTCTTTTCAAAGTGATTCCACAATTCTTTGGCATTGGAGAGATGATAATAAATATCATAGTTTTTGTTGGTTATTATTGAAATTTGTGGTTTTTGAAAAAATAATTCAAAATTTCAAAATTTCGAGATTTTGCCACCAAAATGATTTTTGAGAATTTCAAATAGGAAAAGTGCGGTGTACTTTTATCCCACATCGAAAATGATAGGAAGAGTTTTGGGATTTATATGTCGATGTATGTATAGTATTCTTACTTAAGTATGCACTGGAACATACGCACGCATGCGCGCGCACTCGGGCTTAGGCACGGGCGTGGGCGAGGGCGTGGGCAGTGTGGCTATAGTGGTCAGATCTTCCGATCCGACGACCAGAAACGGCTGAAATTATTGATTAATGGTCAGAAATATTTTTCAAACATTCTGAACCATTGATGGCCACCTAGCAAGGGTCCACTCCCTGGTGCCTATATAAACTAGACCATTCTGGTCCAAATTCAATCATCTCAAACACAATCTCTCCCTTTCCATTAGATTCTCCAAATAACATCTCCTTCATAGAATATTGTAATCACATCTACTATTTGATTATGCCAGAAGATCTGCTGCATTGAATTGTTCCTAAGTGGACCCATCGTGATTGTTGCATGCCAGATCCAGACATGCTTGTCTTATCCTGGAAGCAATTCGCCTATAACCCATCAACAATTGATAAGGGGGTGAATCATGCTTTAAGGACAACGTATATTTTATATGATTCAACCTAGTGAAACGATATAATTAAACTTTGATTTTTATTTTTCGGTATATCCAACATTTTTCTAATAGTTATCACATTGAAAATGTAATTTCAGAATAGATTGTCATCATTCTTCCATTTCAATTGTTCAAAGAATACTGTTAGTTCATTTGCCCCAAGTGATGGACCAAAATCTTTAATAACGTTAATCAACTCAAGGTTAGTGAGATAGAAGTCTAGTTTCTGTTGCTATCTCTTGAAGTTCTTTTCATAAAAAATCTCAATTCTAAGATTTAATTTTTTAAAGAGAAATATGTCTTTAAATTGTTAGTTCTAATATACAAAGTTACAGTAAAAAAATCAAAATATCAAAATAAGAAATAACAATAAAAGAATCCAAAGAATTGAGGCAAGTTATAGTCATTATCTTAAAGATAGATTTCCCCCCCACAAAAAGATTTCGGATGCACTTCGTTCCAGTAAGTTTGTCCCCGAGATACAACAACTCTCCTCCAAGATGAACAATGTCAATCAGGTGCACTCTCGATTTTAACCACATGAATTCAAGAATGCTCATACTGATTTACTTAAAACAGTTGCAAAAAGAACCCATAAGAAAAAATAGAGGAGGGAATTTTCTGATAAATTTTCAATAGGGAATAGAAACCTTTATAATAAAAAAGTAGGTAGCCATTAGGGCTCGAGGCGCATGCGAGTAGCGTAATAAATGCATGTTGACGCATGCCGATTAATTAATTAATTGGTAGGTGTATGACAGTTCTTTCTCTTCATGTACATGAGTAAGACAAAATATATGCAAAGAAAACAAAAGTGCCCAATCAAAGACACCATACTACATCACGTTGCAATCATGGTCGTGGCCCATGCACGCACGTGCGAGGTTGCTCCCATAGTATGTCCATGTTTTCTAATATAAAGGATTGGTAATGAGTTTTAATATAAAGGCTTAGTTGTCTTAACAACTTTTGAACGTGAGATAAAACTAAACATAATTAAGATAAATGGAATAAGAAAAGTAAAAATTAAATTTTAATTTTTTTTATAAAAAATCCTTTTATTTTTTATTCTATTAAGGCCTTGGAGCAAAAAGTCAGCTAGATCAACAACCTAGCTGGGGCATACCACAAGAAACAATAGAGATAGGAAGCCAACCATAGGTTCATGTCTGTGACGCACCATGATGATGTTTATATTCCATCAAACCTATTTATTATATGCGAATCACCAGGATGAAGAGAGTATATAAAAATCAGCATCCCTCGAAACTCAACCAGGCAACAATGCATGAGCTAGATGTTTCAGTTGGAAACTTATATTATTCCCATGGATCCCACCCATCTTACCGTTTGTTACACTAAAAATCTAAGTGTTCTACTTCGCTAAAACAGGTGTAGACTAAGCTATTCGTGTTTTAACTACAATTTTCCATTTCAAATGGTGGTAATCTATCGTACTAAAGTAGCGTTCCTACCATATTATATAAGATATTCTCAAAGAAATGTGCTACTACAAACGATATGGATGATTTAACATCCACTTAGAAATTTGGTCCATATAATCAGTGGTGATGATTGGTAGTGAAAATACATGTACCTGAAATATTTTCACTCCCATTGACTCAAATTCCTGTAATAACTCTACCCTGGAAGGGTTGTTATTGTTGGTGGGGCGCACATAAATATACGTAGGATGGCCCATCGAGAGGCTTGCCTTCATCATGTATTTTCCAATATACCCAGTTGCTCCAATGATCAGGATCTTACTTTGAGTGGCCATGGACCCTCCTCCCTTGCTCTTTCTCTTTTGCCGAGATGATGTTTCAATTGAGAGAAAAGAAGAACTAGTACAAAAACCAAGCAGAAGACTAACTTTTTATAGGATGTGGACTGGATCCTGTGTGAATTTTAGTACCAGCAGTTGGTGTGGTCCAACGTTTAGGTAGCCATCACTGTACAATTGTTTTCAAAGGACAATATTACCAACTAATATGAAAGAACTTTCACACACGTGATCGGAGTTGGTGTTGATTTTTATGCTACTAAGAGGGTGTTTGCATCTTAAGTTACTTAAGATAAGCTACTTATGCCTAGAGTTGGGCACCAGACGACTCGAATTGTCCGACTAGTTTAGACTCGACTCGACCTAAACCAAATGAGTGAGTCAGTCAGAACCGTGTAGGCTTCACCCAATCTAAACTGAAATTGAGTCAAGTCCAAGTTACCTAGTAACTCAACTCAAAGCTCGATCTAGTCAAACTTAACTCGATCTGAAATCTGACTCGACTCGGATTTGAGTATATATTACAAAATAAATAAATAAATAAAAAATTAAACAAACAAACAAACTAATTTCTAAGTATCGATCTCTAACCCTACCCGTTGCACCCGACACCAATCTGATCCCAATCTCTCTCTCTCTCTCTCTCTCTCTCTCTCCTCTCCCCTCCCCCTCCCTCCCTCATCATCATCCTCTTCCTAGCCCGACATCACCCACCATCCTCTCTCTCTCTCTCTCTCTCTCTCTCTCTCTCTCTCTCTCGCAGGTATGAAAGATAAGCAGTTTTGGCACTCATCGGCCTTGAGAATGGACAAGTTGTGAGAAGTCGACGACTCTTCGAAGTTCTTTGTAGCAGCCTGGATCTCTGCTACCGTGAATTACTTAACAATTTTGGTAGTAGCCAACGAGCCATTTGCCATCGAAGGGAACTTGGATGCCCCGACATCATTTATACTTTCGAGGATCCATTGAAGGATGAGCAGACGCCATCTGGAAGACTCAGTTTTGATTGGACTCGACATCATATTCCTCTTACATAGATAGAAAATCACAATACATAAAGCCCACTCCCTCATCTCTCGATCCGATTTGGTGGCAACTCGACCTGACTTGGTACTTTTGACCAGGTCAGACCTAGACTCGGATCGAGTCAAGCATGCTTGACTCGGTACCAAGTCGGGTCGAGTTCAGGTTTGGCCTTATTCAAAACTGGATCGAGTCGAGTTAGCCCTAACTCGGTCCGACTCGACTCGATTACTAGCTCTACTTATGCCTCAAATAACTTATCTCAATTTTTATTTATTAAGTTGAAGTGATTAAGTAATTTTAAGGTTTTTTTTTTTAAAATTACTTTTAATTGATCTTAAACCAAACTTACTTATCCCAAATAAGGTACTTATCTACTACTGTATGTAAGTAGGAAATGTAACTTATTTGGTGTTATCCAAACAACCCTAAGTTTGGGTAGTACCCTCACTCGCCAATAGTCAAAAGTACAGAAGTGGCACGTGAAATGCATGGATTGAGGAATTTTGATTTGAGAATTGTGGGAGAGGAATTGAGACCACTTTTAAAATGTAGTTTTCTTTCTTAGCATGATTCACCATTATTATGAAAATTGGAATAGTTGTAGACTAACCAATTAGTAGTGGATGGAATAGTAGCTTAAAAAGTAAAATATGGTAATGATATTTACCATCTGAACGTGCTCATACAACTTGGAACACTTGGTATTTTACTTCTATCAATCTGCTATGATAGCCATTAATTTGATGGCTTGGATTACTTAATCCGTGTGATTTTAGAAGTGTGGTCCATCTATAATGTGAGCCGCATTTTGGGGAGAGCGACCTAGCTAGCTGCGACCTCCTGGAACCAGCCAGGTGCGTAAGACCCTTATCATATGGGCCCACGTCGATGTATGAATTTTATATCTACACTGTTTACTTGATTTTCCAGATGCTAAAAATAAAGCAGATGCAAATTTCAGGTGGACCACACCATAAGATATAGTGGATATTAACCATTAAATACCCTTCGTGGGTAACAAAGTTTTAGATGAAGCTGATATTTATTTATTTTTTCTTTTATCTAGGACTGTGTGACCTTATTAACAGGTTTGATGGTCAATAAACATTATAGTGGACGCCAGGAAGTTTTTAATGGTGAGCATTCAATGACCACTATTTCCTTTGGTGTGGTCTACTTGAAATAAATAGCTAATTCATTTTTGAGAAAATATCGTAAAATAAGCTGGAAAAACAGATGGACAGTGTGGATATACAATGAATACATCGAGGTGGAACCTACGGTCGAGGTGTCACCATATAGCTGGTTATAGGGCTGTAACAAAGTCTCCCTACATTATTGGTGTGTGGAGGTAGGGGTGCACATCTAACTGGTAGAACCGTGGAATCGGACCGGAACCGTTGGATCGGTCCGGTTTGGTTCGGTTCTAGATAGCACCGGTTCCAGTTTTGGTTCAAAAATTTGGAGAACCGTTGATTACAGATCGGTTACAGTTTAAGGCCCTGTAGAACCGAACCAAACCGTGAACCGAACCGTTGATCCGAACTGTAGATCCAAACCGTTACCTGAACCGTATATCCGAACCGTTACACGAACCGTCGATCCAGACCATCGAACCATGCCTTTACTTTAAAATAAAATAAAAAAAACACTAAAAAGTCTCTACTCTCTATCCCACTATCCCACTGCTGCCGCCCCCCCTCTCTTAGAGTCTCTCTCGCCGCGACACCGTTTGCGCCCTTGCCTGCCCTCTCTCAGAGAACTTCTATCGCCAAGACGCCGACTGCGAACCCTTTTAAGCTGCACGATGATGCTTATGTTCTCAAGGCAATGAGATTCTGTGATAGACAGGAAAGTGATGGGGCCCAAGAATCTACCGCAAATGGGGGTGAAAGCTCTGCCAGCATGCTTACCATGTATCTACAGCAGGTGCCGCATCTACTAAGGTCCAATGCCATGGGTAAGCTGCCTATTTCACATCCTGTTCTGGGTATCTAAAAAGCAAGTGTCAAGCACGAGCAGTAGTTTGTAATATTAAGCCTATATGCCCTTCGTAGCCCATCTCCTCTTTCACTGTATCTTGTAAAGTAATTCATAGAAATTTGTTGCCCTCATGCTCGTCCTCAGCATGATAGCCCAGAACCGTGGAACCGATCCAGAACCGAAACGTTTTTCACAGTCCGGTTCCGGTTTGGTTCCAAGGTGCCAACGGTTCAGTTCCAGTTCCAAAAAAGGGTAGAACCGTTAGGAACAGTTCGGTTCCGGTTTCACCCCAAAACTGGACCGATCCGACACGTGTGCACCCCTACGTGGAGGGATGTATATGAGATGACTTACATGTGATGAGAGATTTTCGAATGGAAAGGCGAGTAGTTTGGACACGGATCAGTTACTGACGGCTCCAGTAGTTATCTGGCTTAAAGTGACGTCATCAAGTTTTATGGATACCACCATGATATAGGTGTTGTATACACATCATCCATCCATTTGAAGATATCATTTTAGTGCATCAACAAAAGAATGATCACAGATCCAAAGCTCAAGTGGACCCACCACAAAACACTGGGGATTGCCATGAAAAACTTCCTGGGTGCAACAAAAGTTTCAGATCAAGCTGATATTTGTATTTTCCCGTCGTCCATGTCTATGTGAACATATACACAGGTATAAACAGGTTGGATCGCAAATAAACATCATGGTGGGTCCTAAGAAGGTTTCAATGGTGGACATCATTCTCTCCATTTTGTTTTTGGGCTCATGCCCTGAAACTTGGCAACGTCAATTCCATGATCAGTAGTTTCATTAAAAAACTTTTCCTTCGTAAGGAAAAAAAAAAACTTGAAGCCCATGGGTTTTACCTAAAAAGTTGTGTCTCATGCTGGTTTTTTATATTTTAGAAAGAGACATACCTCCTACTAAATATTAACACTTGTACTTTCAAACTATTTTCTAAAACTTGCCTGTTGTTATCATCATTGGTCACAAAATTAGAATTGTGCATGAAGCCTAGTTGAGCCGAGCTCAGCTCAACTCACCTACACTATAACCTTAGCTTGAGCTTAGTTTGGCTTGGCTTTTGTGCTCAAAAGGTTAGCTCAGCTCGGCCGATGGTTCGAGTTGAGTCGAGCTTGGATCGAGTCAAGGCGAGTAAGCTGGTAGAGTTGAAACGAGTCAAGCCGAGCTATCTTTAATAATAGATAAAAGCTTTACAAAAAAGATATGAATGATATATGTAATTTAAAGAATGGTAGATCAAAAATTATAATCCATACAACACCATCAACATTTTAGAAATTTATGTTTAACGAAACATAACAAATGTTAAATGGATACAGAATTTGAATAATTAACCTCCTTCTCATAGATGGTACGAAAGATATACACAGGTGAAAATTTTATATTATTATTATTATTATTATTATTATTATTATTATTATTATTATTATTATTATTATTATTATTATTATTATTATTATTATTATTATGTAGTGAGTTGAGGTCTAAGTTGAACTTTGAGCTAAGCTCTCTAGCTCGACCTCGACTCGACTTTACACAAAACTGCTATTGTGAGTCTCATAAACCATTAAATTATTTTGGTATTTACTAATTAAATTAACCAAAAACCTTTTGAATCATATGGGGCCACCTTCGTTTGGCTTGTGACAAATCCAACACCACCATTTTTTCGATCATATTTTAGAGCATAGCCCAAAATTAAGGCTAATCCAATGCTCAAGTGGGTTGCATAATAGAAAAAAATAAAAATTTAAAAAAAATAAAAAAATAAAAATTCCAATGATGACCTTTAATAGCCTATTTTTTCTTGCATTGTGGCCCTCTTTGATCACTGGATGGTTGAAATTATGAATGGATTGAATTTCTCTCAAACATTAATGTTGGGCCAATATCACCGGTCCAATCTAATCTGAAGGAGTTGACAGAGATGTGAGAGGTGTCATGTCATGGTAATGTAGCCCTTTATCTTGGTGGGTCTCACTTTTGCAAGGCTTATAACAAATCACAAACGTTCAGCATTTTTCTCATTTTTAGTTAGTGGACCCAAAATCGAAGCTGATCCAATGTATAGGTGTAATCCATAGCAAGAGAAATTTCAAAAATGGCCTTTAAAGGTTTGCCTTTTCTTGGATTGTGGTCCACTTGAGCATGGGATTCGCCTCATATTTTGAGCACAAAATCATAGCATGTTAAATAAAATTCAACACTCCCCTCTCTTCTTCATACCTCACATCTCCTCTCCCCATACCCATGGAATCTACTACCAAGCCTCATTAGCCTCTCTAATTATGCATTAAGCCCCTAACCTTGATTAGCCACCCTAACCTTAGTCTAACTTGATAATGTCTAAATATTGTATATTTATCATCTTAATTGCATTAGTTTTGATGTATTCAAAGTACTTAATTGATTAACTAACATATATTTTGTACATGTAAGGTCATCAGGAAAACAAAGATCAAATCATGCTTAAGAATGATGATTAAAGTGCAAATATTAATCAAGTAAAGAATTGAAAATTTGGAGGACATTATTGAAGAATTCACATGCCATAGATCCAAGAAAACCAAGGGTAAATGGTGAAGAATAGATTGAAATATCACGAAGTATAAGAATAGAAATAAGAGACAGTTCGGTCCCACTTGAGGTTGGTTCGATTCGACCAAATGTGCACAGAACAGTCCAACGATAAATTGTACTTTTCAGAGATAATTCGACTCGACACTTTGGTCTAACCAAAGTCATATTCAGTGTCACCGAATGAGAGTCCGGTGTGACCTAAGGGAGATAGGGACCCTAGACAGATTTTTATGAAATTTGACTAAACTCAGTGCAACCAAAGCATAATATAAGTGCATAAATTTGAAGTCGAGTACAAGTTGGTACAAATTTTTTCCTATTTAAAATGGCGTTCTAAGCTGATCTAAGGATGAATTAGGGCTTGAGAGAGGGGCCTAGGAGTGATGAAACTTCTTCATAATCATCATTCATTCTCAATTCATCGGTTCTAGTTTAATTTTCTAGTTTTTCTTTTCATTTTGTTTAAGATGTTTGTTATAGTTGGAAAATCTCATAGCTAAAGCTAAGGGATAATGTTTTTAATGAATATTTAATAGTTAATTCATTTTTCAATAAAAGTTAAGGTTTTTATGTTGAATCGTGATTAGATATGATTGAATTCTTAGATTGAGGAAGGAATCAATTGGTAAAGTTATTTGATCTATTGTTGCCTCCAATTACATTAAATTCTTTCGATTTCTTATAATGTGATTACTTAGATCTTTATGAGAGATTACATATATCATGATTCTAATCTATAATGGATGTTTTTATTGATATTATTGTATTATCTTCCAATTAAAACAGATTAGATTCCAATTCTAGTTTGAGTTATTAACTCGAGAAGATGAATTAAATTCAAAGTCTATTACTTGGGGATTTCTGAATCCTTAATCATTTTTATTAATTGTTTTACAACTCTTATAGTCTATTGGATTAAAAACATATACCCAATTGTTTCCTTAAATTAAGTTCTTAATATATTCGCACTAAATTTTATGTGAATCAACTTCAATTTTATTGAGTTATTACTGTATCGCTTTTTAAAGCACACCATGTTGCTAAATCTACAACTTTTTTTAAAAAAAATCTAAAAGAACACATTCAATTATCAAACTCAAAACTTAGAACTTCATAAACCACCTTGTACCATTTGCATCAAAAATAAAAAGAAAAATTGTTTGTCCTGATCATCAAGAAGACAAAAAGACAAGCAATGGTTCCTCTATAGAATGCCACAAGACAATAAAAAAGTCTCCTACCATGACCAAAATGAAGTAGGGTGCTCAATCCTCATCTTCCTCATCACCATCTCCACCAGAAGCTTTCTTAGCAGCAACTTTCTAATTCCTTCTCTTCACCCTTCCAGGGCATCCTCCTCTCAGAGGGCTAGTAAGTGAGAAATCAATGTGCTTTTGTGAATCTACCGGCACCATGAAAGAAGGAATGCTGACGACCTACCTACCAACCCTGATATGCCTCTGCCTGATAAGGACACAGGCATGGTGGATGGACTTAGCCATGTCGAACTTGAAGGTGAGTGTGTGCAGCCTGCGCTTAAGGAAATTCTTGACAGTCAGAGCAAGCACATAGTTGAGCTTGTTTTGGCTCTTGTCGAACAATTCGTATCGGTTCATGTGCCTCAACAGCGCCTCACCCTCGAAGATCCGCCGCGAGTTCTTCTCATCCAACGCCAGTAGCTCCCGCGCCACGTTTCTGATGCGGCTCAATGCGTACTGCACCTGCCACAGCTCCCACGCCACGTTTCTGATGCGGCTCAATGCGTACTGCACCTGCCACAGCTCCCACTTGTACCTCAGCCCGTACTTTCCCACTAGCTTCAGCTCCACGTCCAGCCGCTCCTTCTCGTATGGCCGGCGTGGCATCTTAAATGTCTTACCATAGTTGCAGTAGAAGTTAACGTGCACCATGGCTTACGCTTCTCCTCCTGCACACCACCCTGCCTCCGCTCTTCTTGTGTGGAGAGAGAAGAAATAAGAAGGCTAAATCTACAACTCAATTGGGGGCATACCACACAAAATAGCAGAGATGGGATGCCAATTATAGGTTCATGTGTGTGGTCACGATGATATATATATATATATATATATATATATATATATATATATATATATATATTCCATCAAACTCATTTATCAGATGTAACTCACTAAGTTGAAGAGAATATACAAAAATCTGCCTCGTTCAATATTCAAGTGGGCAACAATGCAGGCATGAACTAAATGTTTCAATCAGAAATTTATATTGTTCCCATGGATCGATTTCCCCCATCTTAGCACTGTTAACCAGGATGATGTGAATATAGAATTATTACCTGATGAATGAAGTGGATTCACAATGTACAACATGTTGGTCCTAAAAAGCTTGGGTGTTCCACATCTCTCTTTGCTAAAAATAGGGTCAAATGGTGGTAAACTCTCATAGGAGTGCAGCACTCCGAGCATATTATATAAGATATTCCAAAGAAATATGTTATTATTGAGTGTGGATCGTCTATGTTGAACGTAAAGTGAATTTATGTCTTGCCTCCTCTTATTATCCACGTCACCTCTCATGGCCTCAGGTGATATCAACTGAAAAATTTTTAAAGTAAAAAAATAAAAATACATACATATTAACACTTTCATCGTATACATATTTCCACATTGGGTAAACATAGCAACTGACCAATGGTGACGTATCAAACTTTTGTGAGCCCCTCAATGATGTATGTGTTACCATTCATTCATTTTACAAGACCATTTTAAGTTATGAGCTTAAAAAATGAAACAGATCCAAAGCTCAAGTGGACCACACCACAGAGAGTAAAGGGACAATGATACCCACAATTGAAACTTACCTTAGGCCACTACCATGTTTATTTACTAACCAAGCTGTTCATTAGGTTATAAAGACCAGGATGAAGGAAAATATAAATATCAGCTTGATCTAAAACATCCGTAGCCATAAGTTTTCAATAGTAGGCGTTCAATCCTCATTACTATATATGGTGTGGTCTACTTGAGCTTTGAATATCGTATGATTTTGGGATCATGCCCTAAAATGAGTTGGTAAAAATGATGGAAGGTGCAGATAAAATGCATACACCATGATGGGGTGTATTTGCCATCCAACCTGTTCATGAGGTCAAATAGACCTAGATGAAGGGAAAACCCAAATATCAACTTGAACTAAAACTTCGGTAGCCCCTAAGAAGTTTTCAATGGTAGGCATTCAATCCCCACTGCTTTCAATCATGATGTGTACTACCATGCTTTCTATCGTGACGTCCACTTGAGCTTTGGATATACTTGATTTTTTGGCCCACGCCCTAAAATGATATTAAAAAAAATAAGTGAATGGTATGGATATAATCCATACATCATGGAAGGACCTACAAAACTTGCTCATATTTACAAAACTTTTCAAAAATTTAGGCGGGAGTCATCCTAATCCAATATGACCAAATGGAAATTCGTATAACTTAATCCCAACGTTTTCCATTCTCCCCAAATGCGGGGTGGAATTTGCATGGTACCAAATGTAATTCCATTCCACCTAATCCCATTTAACACCATGAACCAAACGTCCCTGAAACTATTTTGCAAAATGGGGTATAGTGTTGATATAACAAATATATCATTGGGGCCACATAACTTGGTATCATCAACACCATGAGATTGGTGGCGTACCCATCTGACATCTGAGTCATCATATAAGGTGGAACCTACGGTGCCGATGATCTAAGCACTCCATCAGGCGAGCCACACATGTACACTAGATGTGGACCATTACCAAGTTCGCTTATCTTAAACCATTCATTGAAGATGGCCCACTTGAGAGGCACAAGCCTGACTTTTGCAGCACGTTGTGATCGTGGTGGGGCCCATGGTATTCAATGGCACATGCAATGTACCTGCGGCTTAGATGTCCGATGTCTCGCTCCACTTTTACATGAGTGAAAGTGAAATATTTTTTCTTGTTTTCTTTCACATTAGATAGTGATTGGGCTTTTACTCATGTGGTGTCACATCATTTGGACCATTCATGAAGTGGACCCCATCGTCGTGGTGGTGTCATAGATTAAAGGGTAATGGATTGTCCTCCTTACATGGAAAGAGATCTTAACCACTAGGGTAATACACTTGAATGTGCACCACTGATCATTCTATGATCTTATTTTTCAAAGATTGAATGGCTGGCATTGTTTGTACCAACTCGTACCATGGTGGAATCTTACCTCTTGAACGGTTCAGATCATCCATACGCATGGCCCTGTTGAAATTTGTGGTTTTTTGAAAAAAAATCAAATATTTAAAAATTTTGAAATTTTGGTTTTCACGCCAAAACATTTTGGAAATTTCAAATGAAAAAATGCAAAAATGATAGGAGAAGATTTAGGGTTTATATGTGGAGGCATGGGTAGTATTCTTACTTGGAGTTTTGGAGATTGAGACACTCAGGTTGTGTCTCTAGTATACGCGTGCGGGCGTGAGCAGCGTGGCTGTAGTGGCGCTAGTTGGCACACACACTTCACAAGTGGTCACTTCGTCGAGAGATGATATGATCGTGGTGCAAGTTGTTTAGTATGAGCCTATCTCCATTTTAGAATACTGTTAACACATTTTTAGTTTGATTCTGTTTGATTTTACTAGAAGATCTACTGCGTTAAACTGTTTGATTCAGCCTGATTGTAACGCTCCGAGTTTTCAGGACCCGAGTATACAACTTGTTTCCCAAAAACCCGAGTGTTAACCTTAAAGGATGGTCAAATTCAATATATAATATTTTTCTTTTATCAAAGTTAACAGATGAGCGTAGGATGGACAAATCAACATAAGAAAAATTTCATTTATATTTGAAATATACAAGAGTTGCCCATAATGACTTATACAAACTAATGACCCCATTCTTAGAATTACAAAATGAAATAATATTACATGTGAAATAAAGTAAATTACAACAATCTTGGGATGTGAAATCCTATAGCAACCCTTAGCAATTACAATCATGCATCCTTGTCAAGTATAGTTTGCTCCTCATCAATATAAAAATAAATGTCACCTGGGCCACCTGTGTTACCTATACGTTTATATTTTTGATGGATGAGTGACCAACTCAGTGTGAATTCCCCTTAAGATTACACACCGCTACATTAGGTAAGAAATAGTACAAAATATTTAGGCAGCCAAAACAGAGTAAATGCAGTCTTATTATATACATGGATGCATGAATGCAATTGTTGGCCCGGGTAAAACATCCAGACGGCCTATGTCCCAGGTAAAACATACAGACGGACATTGGGGTCGTTACCCAGGGATAAGAATGGTCATCAGTGCAACACTCAGTGTAATCACATGAGCATGATGATCCAAGTCATTATCATAAATTGAATGACTGGTCATTAGTGCAACATTCATCATAATCGCATGGGCATAATGATCCAAGCCATCGTAAATATGCCATGTATGCATGATTAGCCAAGTCATTATTAGTCCATTTATAACCAGCCAATTTAAATAAGCTCACGGTCACTATGGGGAGCACGTGGCCCAACGTAGGCCGACGACACGGGCACAGTGTCTCATGACCACCATCCCCAGCCCATGAGACTACCATCTCAGGATGTTTAATAGAAACCCATCGACTAGTGGCCAATCATATTACAGTATATGGGGCTTACCATCGCATGATTGCATAGTATAAAACATCAAACCCATATAGGAAAAATATAAAAACAGAATCATGTAAGACGAGTATCAAAATATGCCACATAGTGTAAATATCAAAACCATACGATAAAGACCATCCTTAAAAACCATTGGACGCAACAATCCCTGGATGGTAGGCCCACATCAATGGTCAATTTAAACTACCATTCAATAACCACTAAGCCGAAGGTCCATTGCGATCACCGTCAATCGAGTTATATCTCAAGTATGGGTGTACATTTATAAGTGGAGGCTTCCCACTAATGTACCAGTTTAAATTTCATAAGGAATCCACAAATAATCCATAAGCATGAAGAAATATACAGGATGAACATTACGCATGTAATATGACAATTCAATTTCGACAATTGACACATGTGATTACAAAATGGAGATATTAATTATAATTTAAATAAAAACTATGACTTAAGCTAATGGGAAAATGGAAAGCTCAAGGGGAGGAATCATTACCTTATTTGTCGACTTGCCTTCCAATGTTATTAGGAAGAGCACATGCCCTTAGACTTGGATCTTATCACGAATTGTAAGTTGTATGGTTAGATCCATGTTCTATGTACTGTTTATGGTTGTGATTATAACATAGGGTTTGGATTACTTATTTTTAGGGTTTTGATGTAAAATTAGGGTTTTATCCTAGAGCTTAGTTGTAACCTTAACTCTAGGGTTTGAATTGTAATTAATGTGTAATAGTTTACAATGCTAATTTAATAGTTATAAAATATTTACTAATATTAGCATTATAGTTAATACTAGTTAATAATCGTTATGATGATAATTAATATTATGATGTACTATTTATGATATGACAATGCATTAGCATTTAATAATGATATCATGTTAATTTCTTTTATATAATAACTATTACTAGAATAGATAATTTACTAATGATATCCTAATGTTTAACAATCCTATTAATAATGGAAATGGTAACAATGTTAATCTAATAATTAGAGAACAATTGTTAACATTAGCGTTACAAATTAATATTACTTAATGTAGCAAGGTAGTCATTATGGCGACACCAACGACCATCCAAAATGAATATTTAAGAATAATAAACAAGATACTACTATTTAATAATTGTAATTTGTTTATAATAACCATTTTAGCATAAAGATCTACTAATAGCTAATCTTTACTAATATTAACAATCCTAACAATAATAATGGCAATAATACATAAAAATGGTCTAGTGTGGGTTTGAAGGGCTCATTAATATGGGAAATTGGGCCTCTAGTTTGGCCTTGCCTAAGGCCCGAATTGGACTTAATCTTAGGCTTGGTTTTAGGCCTTGACTGGGGCTAACTTCAACCCAAATCCATGACTGTTTTTAGCCCAAAATGTGGCTCATGATATGAGCTGCCCATGGCCCACATTACAGCCCAACTAAGGCTGATCTCGGCCCACAGATCTGGACCAGAGTCCGGCCCATTGTATATATGGTGGGGCCCATGTGTGGCCCACCCACTGATTGTGATGCGACCCACATATGTGTTTTAAAGGGGATGGGCTGCGATGTTGCTAGGTGGGGCCCACTAGGATCTGGAATGTGGCCCATAGTGGTTTTCAAAATCCTGAAGTTGGGTTGGTTTCAGCCCAAGCCACAGCCCAACTGAAGGCCATTTTCAGCTCAGCAACTCAGCCCATCAAAGGGGCTGCTCTCGAACATTTTTGGCCCTGATCAGAGGCAGTTTCCGGCCCTAGAAAAGGCTCGGTCTGACAGCTGGAACTCAGTACAATAATGGCTAGTAGTGACCTTGATCAAGGGAGCTAGTCGGCATAATCTTAACAGGAATTCAAACGAACAACGGAGGTGGTGAGCTTGGGGTTACCTGGGCTTTTTCTTCTCCAACCTTTTCTGCTGCTGGAGGTCCAGTGACGACAACTGAGTGTCTATGGACGATCCAACTCGTCCTCACTCGGGTCGGACTTGGCTGACTCGGTCGTGAGTCAAGGTGCAGTTGACTGCCTCATTTCGAAATCCCTCTCTCTTTTCTGTTTCTTCTTTTATTTCTTTCTCCCTTCTCTTTTCTTTCCTCACAGACCTACACGAAGTCTGGACTTGAGCAGACTTATCCTATAACCTGCCCCGAACTCGGCAAGTGCAATGAAGAAGGGAATGGCCATTAATGGCATTTTCTCCACAAGGCCTTGTTTCTTCATTTTCTTTCTTCTGGGCAATTCGTAAGGACTGTATGGAGCTTGGAGGAGAAAGGTTTTAGAGCTCCAGGCCTGTTTGAGTGGGGGCTTCAGCTCTAGGAGGAAATGGCTGATTTTGTGGTGGTTTGAAGAAGGATCTAAGAAGAGATGTTTTCTCTTATACTTGTAAGAAGACCTAGCTCTCTAGAGCCGTTGGATGTGATTTGGATGACTTAGATTGCACTGTCTTGAAGCCATTTCTAGATACAGCTTGAAGGACCGAAACCGGCTACGGTTTTGGTTTTTTGGTGGGTGGAAATCCTCTCCCACGTGGAGAGCTATTGTGCGGCTGGGATTAGCCCACTTGGACGGCCGAGATGAGAGGAGAAACCCGTCACGATGATCTCCCTGCTGGCGGTGAGAAATGTTTCCATTTTCGGAGGTTATGTGCTTTCGGGTCTTACTTGTGCCTGTTGTTGTGTGAACACACATGTGCAGGGGTTTGCACGAGTGACATGGTTTTGGTCAGGCCCATGCCGTGCGCATGATGGACGGTCTGGATCATCAAGGTAGGTTCTCATTTGTGGGCCATGGTGGGTCGAAAACGGGCACTGTCCGTCCGTTGCTTGAAATTTCGAATGAAGGAAAGGAGGGAAAATCCCTTCCTCTTTCGGCATCTCACGGGTCAGCGTGGGCTTGACCGTTCAAGCGGTTTGGTGCACGTCCTGCACACTGGCTGTGGTGCACGCGCACCCCTGTGTGGACCCCATCATGATGTCTATGGGAGATCTGATCTGACCATCTCACTTGACGGGCCCTCTTAATGTTTCTGACCAAAGACAAGGTTGACCCAAGTCTTAGGTAGGCTATACCAACTAAATCATGACCTTAGACAATCGATCATTGCCATTTTAGCAGTCAAATTAATCCAAATCTGAACATCAACGGTTAAAATGGTCCTAAGGATCCTAAGAAATGGTCGGGCATGATATAGAAGTTGATCTGGAACTCAAATGGACCACAATACATGATCTTTGGAGTTTTACAAACGTTTAACGGTCGGATTGGCTTCAAGTGTTAATCTGATCAACCCCCATTGATTCTTAAGTTACTCAGTCCGCAAGCTATGATGTATGACTCCATCCAACCATTCAGTTAGGTTACTTTTGAGAAATTACACATCTTTGTAGTTACATGCTCAGCTACAATGTTTGCCCTATAAACCAATGGTCGAATTGATTCAATCACTTATCAATCGCTCTAATAGTCCTAAGAGCCGTCTAAGTGGGCTTTGGTGCCTGATTTAATGCTTAGGTTGTTCGATCAGTGCGATCAAGTGGCGGATCGCTCTAGGGATGTTGTGGGCGTGATGGGCGATGGATAGGATGACGCAACCCTCATATTAAAATGAGTAGTTTGATTAGTTTGTCTGAGTGATTGAAGTCCTATAGTAGGTGTTTCTGAAGTCATGATGGACCTTCCTAAGGACCAACCAAATGGGTAGTTTGACACGTGGATGGGGATTGTTTTTGGACGGTTGGATTTAGCCTAGAATAAAGGTGGGCATTCAAGTAAGCTAGGTTAGTGTTCCTACTAAGTTGGGTGACACGGTAACACTCAAGTACCGAAAGTATGGGGTGCTACAATCTACCCCCCTTAACAGAAATCTCGTCCCGAGATTTGTTAGGTGTACCCCCTAAATGTTAACATCACAAGTAGTAATTTCATTCCAATAGTGGACTCTATTTCTCATTTGTGCAATCACGTCTGGTACTGTTAATGAGTTATATTTAAACGTACCACATCCCTTAATAATCTAGTCTATCATATCCATTTCTACTAATCATTTGAAACTGTTCTAACATTAACCAATACCAAGAATTTATTTAAAGGTTTATCTTCGCCCAATGTCCTATCACCTATACTAAGATTACAAGTTTGTTTAGGCAACCACTATTAACAATATCTTATCTTTTCCTTCCTCCTCTTCTACCCTTAATGATAATCCCCAATATATAAAGTACAGTACGATTTTCTGGTTTCCCGTGTTTGAGTTGTCACGAACAAATGGTTGTAGTGGGTTTGAGTCCGATACATCAATCCTTTGCTTACGTAGAACAGAGGATTACTAGTATCAATTTATAATTCTACTAAATCTCGATCCTTTACTTGATCAGGGCATTGAGGTCATTGAGACTTGCTAAGACTTAGAATTTAGGTTAAACTGTGTACTTATCACATAAACATGATTCCATCGATCTGTGGTCCCGATTGTCTAGACTCTTAGGAATATCATGTGATTCGTCTATTTTTTTTTATAACAGATAAGACTATGCGGCCCATTATGCTTCTAATGCGCACTCTAATTATCAAAGTACTACTTGAAAATCTTAAGACAAGGATTTTTACATGGAACCTGAGTTTAAAAGTTGTCATGTTTATTTAAGATTTCTAATATAATCTCAATATGCTTAGTCTAGAGTTGGGAATTCACCTAGAATTCTATAATTCTGCTTCTAATAAATTTTTCGGGGTGGAATTTAGGGAAATGTTTTCTCTAAGTAAGGGAATGTACTAGGGAATCTAAGCTACAATTCCTAAGTTTTGTTTCTAAGTTTAAAAAACAAATTTGGTGGTTTTTCATGAGAACCAAAGTTTTTGTTCAAATTTTCAATGACCAAACCAAAAAATTTTCAAGGGACTTAAGTTCAGTTCGTAAGTTCTAGGACCATCCAAACAAGTCTACATGGAGCTTAGAATCTCAAGTTTCTACGTTCTTAACTTTTGCTAGCTGCAAGGAGATCTCACCTAAGTTCAAATAGTTACTCTAATAATTTCCAAGGGGACCTAGGTTTTGAATTTCTACATTCTCAAAGTGTCTTTTGCTCAGATAGAATTTCATATAAGTTTGGATTTCCATCCAAGTTACTTCTAAGGGAACCTAAGTTTTGAGTTTTTACATTTTCAATCATTCTTCTATATCTAGGGGAAATTATCCTAAGTTCAACTTCTAATTTCAAACATCCTAACTTGAGACATTTAAAGCTTGTATAAGATCATTTCCTAAGGCCAAGTTTGTCTAAAGTATGCTCTGATACCAATTGTAATGCCTAGAGTTTGTAGGACCCGAGTATACGACTCATTTTCCAAAAACCTGAGTGTTAGCCTTAAAGGATGGTCAAATTCAATATATAATATTTTTCTTTTATCAGAGTTAACTAATGAGCGTAGGATGGATAAATCAACATAAGGAAAATTTCATTTATATTTGAAATATACAAGAGCTGCCCATAATGACTTATACAAACCAATGCCCCCATTCTTATAATTACAAAATGAAATAATATTACATGTGAAATAAAGTAAATTACAACAATCTTGGGATGTGAAATCCTATAGTAACACTTAGCAATTACAATCATACATCCTTGTCAAGTATAGTTTGCTCCTTATCAATATAAAAATGAATGTCACCTGGGCCACCTGTGGTACCTATACGGTTATATTTTTGATGGATGAGTGACCAACTCAGTGTGAATTCCCCTTAAGATTACACACCGCTGCATTATGTAAGAAATAGTACAAAACATTTAGGCAGCCAAAACAGAGTAAATGCAGTCTTATTATATACATGGATGCATGAATATAATCGTTGGCCTGGGTAAAACATCTAGACGGCCTATGTCCCAGGTAAAACATCCAGACGAACATTGGGGTCGTTACCCAGTGATAAGAATTGTCATCAGTGCAACACTCAGTGTAATCACATGAGCATGATGATCCAAGTCATTATCATATATCGAATGACTGGTCATTAGCGCAACATTCATCATAATCGCATGGGCATAATGATCCAAGCCATCGTAAATATGTCATGTATGCATGATTAGCCAAGTCATTATTAGTTCATTTACAACCAGCTAATTTAAATAAGCTCATGGTCACTACAGGGAGCACGTGGCCCAGCGTAGGCCGACAGCAAGGGCATAGTATCCTATGACCACCATCCCGAGCCCATGAGACTACCGTCTTAGGATGTTTAATGGAAACCCATCGACTAGTGGCCAATCATATTATAGTATATGGGGCTTTCTATCACATGGTTGTACAGTATAAAACATCGAACCCATATAGGAAAAATATCAAAACAGAACCATGTAGGACGAGTATTAAATATGTCACATAGGGCGAATATCAAAACCATACGATAAAGACCATCCTTAAAAACCACTGGACGCAATAATCCTTGGATGGTAGGCCCACATCAATGGTCAATTTAAACCACCATTCAATAACCACTAAGCCGAAGGTCCATTGCGATCACCATCAATTGAGTTACATCCCAAGTATGGGTGTACATTTATAAGTGGGAGCTTCCCACTAATGTACCAGTTTAAATTCCATAAGTAATCCACAAAAAATCCACAAGCATGAACAAATATACAGGATGAACATTAAGCATGTAATATGACAATTCAATTTCGACAATTGACACATGTGATTATAAAATGGAGATATCGATTATAATTTGAATAAAAACTATGACTTAAGCTAATGGGAAAATGGAAAGCTCAAGGGGAGGAAAAATTACCTTATTTGTCGACTCACCTTCCAATGTTATTAGGAAGAGTGCACGCTCTTATCCCTACTTTTATCCCTCATGGATTCGAGAAAGCTCTGTGATGAGTCTAGAGAGCTCCGTGGATTCAGAGTTATTCCCTGATGAAGACAGTGATCAACCTCATCACGTCCCTCCCTACGACGAAGTCTGTAAGTTGTATTAGTTGTAAAGGGCTAGCTTACAGGTAACTTGCAAGTATTGTTTGGATAGAAGTATACAAGTCACAACCTGTAAGTCGCAGCTTTTCATTGCATTTGAAATCCTGAGGAAAGGAAATGATTCACTTGCCCTAAACAACTCCTCAAACTTACTTTCAGGTGAAACTCATTTACAACTTAAAAGTTACATGCATTTAAACAACTCCTTAAGAAAGGGAGACAACCTTATCTATTTTAGCACTGACCAGAAAGACCAATGTAAATGAGAAAGAGCTTTTCTAGAGTTCTTACTCTATGAGAGAGCCACAGCTTGTTCTTCATATATGTAATTCCTCTTCAAAATCTTCTTGGTCTTTTTCTTCTAGAGTGAGATCAAATCGAGCTGACTAACAAAATTTTTTGGCGGCCTGTAGGTGACAATATGATTGTGGGTTCTTGGATCATTAATGACCATGATCGTGTAAGCAGCAACATCTTCTTCAAAAGTCATCACCACTGGGTTGGTTTGTAAAATCATTAGTAAACATACAAGATTTAGGCCATTATTTTAAAATTTCGAGATATTGATAAGAGTGTCACTTCATTAGCTATTGAAAAGGGATTGAGGCAATTAGAAGTGAGAAGAGATAAAAGAGGGGATTTTGGCCATTCATGTTCATTGAATATAAATTGTTTGTCATCTTTTCGCGGACTCATTTCTCTCTATGTGGCTTAGAGGTGAACCAAGCTACTAGGCCTAAATTTCCCTCAGGACAGCCAGGGCTTGAAATTGAGGCCTAGTTCCAAGAGAGTTGGGTTTGTGCCAATGATATGTGGCTAAACTGGCCTGTTGGCCTAGTCTTACCAATTTTCCCATGGGACTCATGATACATGAAAGATAACCCAGAAAAGCTTTAAATAGGAGTTTTTCAACCTATGATCACTTAAATATTTTGCCTTGGCTTGGGTGGTCATGTAGGGTCAGGGCCTTCTTAGCCCGGTATGGTTGAGGCTACGCTAGGGCCAACCTTGACCCATTCTTGGACCAATCCATTGCAACCCTCAATGTAGCTTAGCTGATGTGTTGACTAATCTGATTTCAAGACGAGGGCTTGTCATACCCAAGATCTCATTGGATGTTGTGGCACCTCTCTCTCTCTCTCTTTTTTATTTATTGAGAGTATAAAACTCTTCATCATCTAAGCCTTATCTTAAGTAATTGGAATTAGCTACTAGGGGTGCACACGGTTCAGTCTGATTTTAGGGTGAAACTAGAACCAAACCATTCCCAACAGTTCTAAGAAAACTATAACCGGAACCGGACTATTTGCACCCTAAAATTGAATTGGAATCAAACCGTAAATAATCAGTTCAGTTCCAGTTTAATTCTATGTTATGGGCTGTCATGCCCCAAACCTGGAAACCGAGCTCACAAAATTCTCGATCGCTGAATCTGGTGCCGCCAGCCTCTGTAGTACCCCGTTCTCGGCTCCCAGCGCATATATGCTAGATTCCGATCCTGGGATCCTACAAGGAGGATTTTCCTACGTACATTTATCTCGTAAGAAGTATAACCACAAGTTTACCCAAATCACAAAGGCAAGATCATCATCACATATCCATTAATATAAATATTTGAGTACAGTGCCGAAATTGAAATACATATATTAAAAATTAAACTTCAGAAGTCCGCTGCATGCTCCAAGCTCAATGTTACTGCAGCTTAACATCACCTGCACACATCTATCGCGCATAAGCTTATAGAAAACTTAGAGGGTGGTGTACGTGTGTGCATAAGTGCTAAGTATTCAATACAGTGCCATAATCATATAATATCAGCAATACTGGCATGATCATAAATCATATGATATCAGAGTAAGCGGAAATACTGATAAATCCATAAGTCATACAATTTCAGAGTATGCAATACAGATCAACTATACAAACGAGGAGCCATAGAGAATCAAATATCAAATGCCGAGGATGCAATGCAATATACAATTCTTGATGAGTTCACGAATATCGTTAGCCATATCTAGACCATATAAATGCAGAAACACAGTAACCCAAAATGCCATATGCTGTAGATGTAATGCAATATGCAGTACGAATGGGATGACCATGCTGGAGTGTGAAGTCGGGATGATAGTACGTAGTTTCGCAGGCTACGGGGTCCACCACAAGGGACTTCTATCCAAACCAGTCCCATGCCTAATTTGGATAGTCAGACTCAATGTGGTAAACTCCTTATCTCAGGTTAGTCACAGCTCCAACCGAAATTCTGGCCATTACAAAGGCACACGTAACAAATAGTTGCGCACTACCAGCCCGAGTGGATAGTGAATGAATGAATGAATGAGTATGCAATGCCTGCTCCACAAATTCGTACTGTACATCTCTGGGATCATCACTTGGGTCTAGTACACTCTACGTGTAAATAGCCGCCCACTGACTCTCGACCATGCAAGTGGAAGAGACCTCACTATCCGCCTGACCAGTAATAAACCAATATCTACCCGGCACGTCGATAGTGGACCCATTCACAAGCTGGTCAAACTCAGCCTAGCTATGCCTCCTACTCTCGGGCGAGTAAGGCCACACCCGCTCCCAACCGACCATGACATAGTGGCCTCTTGGTATTCGGCACTTGAACGCTCATGTATCCACTTAGTTTCGACGTTGGGGCGTCTTCTGACCACGGAGGTTTAGAGACTTTCACCCACGGACATCCAAAGTGCCCAGATGCTTGAACCAAACATTTTTGGTATCCCATCTAGCCATCCACAACATGCCTGTAAATGCTACGACCCTGATGTCGCTAGAGTGTACAGTAATCATAACACTCAATACAAGATGTATGAGTCATATAATCCAATCATGCATCAATCCTGCGCATACCGTGCGCTTATATGAGACAATCTCCGCCTATCAGGAAGTCTTATAACAACCTGCCCAATGACATATGCAAGGGTCAACCACATCTCATAAAAAATATGTAGATGATGCGTACGGGCATGTATCATGATGCTATGCTGTCACATATTCATAATCAGTATCAATAACTGGCATCGACAATCGACCTCGACAATGTGGACATTTAACCAATTATTACCCCCAAGGAATGGCCCACATAGATCCTAACAGATAATGGACCCATGGCCTCACACAAGGGCCAAATATACAACACCATGGGCCTCATTCGAGAACTTAATACACATCATGATAAGCCTTTCACATGAGCCTAACATACATCACAATGGGCTCTACTGCTTGCCCCTCAAATGCATCACAATGGGTCTTATCACATAGGCTTGATATATATCACATTAAGCCTTAAACACGGGCTAAATACACATCACAACGGGCCTCAAATATGGGCCGCATATGCGTCACATTGGGCCTCAAACATACGCCGAATACACATCACAATGGGCCTTAACTACAGGCCGCATATACATCATATGGGTCTCGATAATCAGCCTCGACGATCGAAATCGGCCTATACAATCGGCCTCAACAATCAGAATCGGCCTCGTCAATTGAAATCGGCCTATACAATCGGCCTCAACAATCAGAATCGGCCTCGTCAATCGAAATCGGCCTCGACAACCGGCCTCGACAATCGGTAGAATCAGGCCTAAAGGAAGGTCATAATATGGATGTTAAACCATCATTGCCCATCAATGTTGTCATTTAACCAAACATTGCTCCCAAGGAGTGGCCTACATAGAGCTGAACGTATGTTGGGCCCATGGCCTCACACAAAGGTCTCATACATAAAATAATGGGCCGGATACCAACTCGATGGGCCCCATACAATCATAATGGGCCTTACACAAGGGCCTTAAACATCACATGGGCCACATCATATGGGCCGAAAATACATCTCAATGGTTCTCATCATGTGGATCATAAATATATCACATGTGGCCTTGCCCATGGGCCCTTATACATCAAGTGGGTTACATCTCACGGGCCTAATATACATCGCAACGGGCCTTGTATACATCAAGTTGGGCCTCATTATATGGGCCAGAAATATATCACGATGGGCCTTACCAAATGGGCCGGAAATACTTCACAATGAGCCTTACTAAATGGGCCACAAATACATAACAAGTGGGCCCTGCACATGACCCTCAAATACATCACAATGGGCCACCTCACATGGGTCAAAAATACGTCACAATGGGCCACGACCCATGGGCCCTAAATACAATGAGTGGGCCTCATTAATGGGCCACACTAATGGGCCTCATATACGACAAGAGGGCCGCAACAATGGGCCTCATGAGGCAGTCCATGGTTCAACCAAGATAGGTGGGCAGCCATATACAACATACACATTAAGATGGGTCCTACACAAGCAATAGGTGGGCCTGCACAATCCATATAGACCCCTACCAAATGGAAAATTAGGCTATACAATGCATATATCATGGTGGGCTCCATCGTTGATGGCCAACAAGGATAAAACACATACGTCGTACGATCCTATGGCCTGGTGTAGATATACAAAACATACCTCAAGATGGGCCTCACATGCACCGTCCACATGGATGGTGCGTAGAATAAATACATACATTAAAGGGGACCCACATCGCCAGATGAAACACATACATCTGAAGTGGGTCCCACCGTCCATAAAAATACATATATCAGGGTGGGACTCCCACCATCCAGATGATGGATGGCGTGGATGCAATACATACATGAAGGTGGGTCCTACCATCTAGCAACTGGACGGTGGAGATACCAGCCATATCTTAAAAGGGTGGGGTCTACCTGCATGGCCCACCATCTGGATGGCATCGTCCATATGGATGGTTTGGATATAACACATGCCCCATGTTCAGACCCACTGAACGTGCTGGTGTTAATACAGTAGCTATATAGCTGTTGTACGATACCCCAACCCATCTACTTCATAAAGGTGGGTCCCACGTGGGGCCCACCATAACATTTATTCTCCATCCTATTCGTTGATAGGGTCACATAAACCTTGATAAAGATAAAAATAAATAAATAAATATCATATGTATCCAAAACTTCAGGGACCCAAAAAGGATTTCAATAGTAGACATTCAACCCCCTGCTGCTTTGAAGTGTGGACCACCTAAGTCTCCTGAATGGCTAATTTTTGGGGGATCCCAATTCTCAAAGGGGACCCATCAAATGCACGGTCTTGATGATTAACACGCATCATGGTGGGGCCTGAGGTGGGGCCCATAATGGATATTAACTATTAAATACCCTTCGTGGGCAACAAAAGTTTTAGATGAAGCTGATACTTGTTTTTTTTTTCTTTTATCTAGGACAGTGTGACCTTATTAACAGGTTTGATGGTTAATAAACATTATAGTGGATGCCAGGAAGTTTTTAATGGTGAGCATTCAATGACCATTGTTTCCTTTGGTGTGGTCTACTTGAAATAAATAACTAATTCATTTTTGGGAAAATATTGTAAAATAAGCTGGAAAAACAGATGGACAGTGTGGATATACAATGAATATATCGAGGTGGAGCCTACGGTCGAGGTGTCACCATATAGCTGGTTATAGGGATATAACAAAGTCCCCCTACATTATTGGTGCATGGAGGTAGGGGTGCACATTTAACTGGTAAAACCGTGGAACCGGACTGGAACAATTGAATCGGTCTGGTTTGGTCCGGTTCTAGATAGCAACAATTCCGGTTTCGGTTCCAAAATTTGGAGAACCGTTGATTACAGATCGGTTACAGTTTAAGGCCCTGTAGAACCGAACCGAACCGTTGATCTGAACCGTAGATCCAAACTGTTACCCGAACCATATATTTGAACCGTTACACGAACTGTCAATCCAAACCGTCAAACCATGCCTTTACTTTAAAATAAAACAAAAAACCTTAAAAAGTCTCTACTCTCTATCCCACTATCCCACTGCTGCCGCCCCCGTCTCTCTCAGAGTCTCTCTCGCCGTGACGCCGTCTGCATCCCTGCCTGCCCTCTCTTAGAGAACTTTTATCGCCGAGATGTCGACTGCGCACCCCTTTTGAGCTGCACGATGATGCTTATGTTCTCAAGGCAATGAGATTCCGTGATAGACAGAAAAGTGATGAGGCCCAAGAATCTACCGCAAATGGGGGTGAAAGCTCTACCAGCATGCTTACCATGGATTAACAGCAGGTGCGCATTTACCAAGGTCTAATGCCATGGGTAAGTTGCCTGTTTCACATCTTGTTCTGGGTATCTTAAAAGCACGTGTCAAGCATGAGCAGTAGTTTGTAATATTAAGCCTATATGCCCACCGTGGCCCACCTCCTCTTTCACTATATCTTGTAAAGTAATTCATAGAAATTTGTTGCCCTCATGCTCATCCTTAGCATGATAGCCCAGAACCATGAAACCGATCCAGAACCGAACCTTTTTTCACGGTCAGATTCCGGTTCGGTTCCAGGGTGCCAACGGTTCGGTTCCGGTTCCAAAAAGGGTAGAACCGTTAGGAACAGTTTAGTTCCGGTTTCACCCCAAAACTGGACCAATCCGACCCGTGTGCACCCCTACGTGGAGGGATGTATATGAGACAACTTACACGTGATGAGAGATTTTCGAAAGGAAAGGCAAGTAGTTTGGACACGGATCAGTTACTGACGGCTCTAGTAGTTATTTGGCTTAAAGTGACGTTATCAAGTTTTATGGATACCACCATGATATAGGTGTTGTATCCACATCGTCCATCCATTTGAAGATATCATTTTAGAGCATCAGCAAAAGAATGATCGCAGATCCAAAGCTCAAGTGGACCCACCACAAAACACTGGGGATTGCCATTAAAAACTTCTTGGGTGCAACAAAAGTTTCAAATCAAGCTGATATTTGTATTTTCCCTTTGTCCATGTCTATGTGAACATATAAGCAGGTATAAATAGGTTGGATCGCAAATAAACATCACGGTGGGTCCTAAGAAGGTTTCAGCGGTGGACATCATTCTCTCAATTTTGTTTTTGGGCTCATGCCCTAGAACTTGACAACGTCAATTCCATAATTAGTAGTTTTAATAAAAACCTTTTCCTCTGTAAGGAAAAAAAAAACTTGAAGCCCATGGGTTTTGCCTAAAAAGTTGTGTCTCATGCTGGTTTTTTATATTTTAGAAAGAGACATACCTCCTACTAAATGTTAAAACTTGTGCTTTCAAACTATTTACTAAAACTTGCCTGTTGTTATCATCATTGGTCACAAAAATATAATTGTACATGAAGCCTAGTTGCGCCGAGCTCAGCTCAACTCACCTATACTAGAACCTCAGCTTGAGCTAGGTTTGGCTCGACTCTTGAGCTCAATAGGTTAGCTCGGCTCGGCCGATGGTTCGAGTTGAGTCGAGCTTGGATTGAGTCAAGGCGAGTAAGCTGGTAGAGTCGAAATGAGTCAAGCTGAACTATCTTTAATAATAGATAAAAGCTTTACAAAAAAGATATGAATGATATATGTAATTTAAAGAATGGTAAATCAAAAATTATAATCCATACAACACCATCGATATTTTAGAAATTTATGTTTAACAAAACATAACAAATGTTAAATGGATAAATTTAAAAGTATAATACAGAATTTGAATAATTAACCTCCTTCTAACAAATGGTACAAAAGATATACACAGGTGAAAATTTTATATTATTATTATTATTATTATTATTATTATTATTATTATTATTATTATTATTATGTAGTGAGTTGAGGTCTAAGTTGAGCAATGAGTTGAGCTCTCCAGCTCGACCTCGACTTAGCTTTACACAAAACTGCTATTGTGAGTCTCATAAACCATTAAATTATTTTGGTATTTACTAATTAAATTAACCAAAAACCTTTTGAATCATATGGGGCCACCATCGTTTGGCTTGTGACAAATCCAACACCACCATTTTTTCGATCATATTTTAGAGCATAGCCTAAAATTAAGGCTAATCCAATGCCCAAGTGGGTTGCATAATAGAAAAAAATAAAATTTAAAAAGTTTAAAAAAAATTTAAAAATTTAAAAAAATAAAGAAATTCCAATGATAGCCTTTAACAACCTATTTTTTCTTGCATTGTGGCCCTATTTGATCACTGGATGGCTGAAATTATGAACGGATTAAATTTCTCTCAAACATTAATGTTGGGCCAACATCATCGGTCCAATCTAATCTGAAGGAGTTGACAGAGATGTGAGACGTGTCATGTCATGGTAATGTAGCCCCTTATCTTGGTGGGTCCCACTTTTGCAATGCTTGTAACAAATCACAAACGTTCAGCACTTTTCCCATTTTTAGTTAGTGGACTCAAAATCGAGGCTGATCCAATGTATAGGTGAAATCCATAGCAAGTGAAATTTCGACAATGGCCTTTAATGGGTTGCTTTTTCTTGGATTGTGGCCCACTTAAGCATGGGATTCGCCTCATATTTTGAGCACGGAATCATAGCATATTAAATAAAAGTCAACACTCCCCTATCTTCTTCCTACCTCACATCTCCTCTCCCCATACCCATGGAATCTATAACCAAGCTGATGGGTTTTTTTTGACCCATCTTCGACCGGTCGAGAGCCCTGCTCGACTGGTCGAAGGCTGGTGGTCGACCGGTCGAAGGTTCGAGTCGAGGACTTCGACTCAAAGTCCAACGAGTAATTTTACTGTTTTTTTACTGTAGCTAGGACTGGTCGAAGGAATGTTCGACTGGTCGAAGGGGACCTACGACTGGTCGAAGGGATGTCTCGACTAGTCGAAGGTTACACAGTTTGTTCCATGATTTTGCGCGAAACTGTGGATTTGAGTCCTTTCGCAACAGGGATGCGGAAAGGAGTTTCCCAAAATATAAAAGGGGTTGCCTAGGGTTTTTCTAGGAACACACATACAGCAAGAGGGTTTCCTAAAACTTTACAAGGGATTTGCTAAAGGGTTTAGGGCTATCAAAGGTGAGAGAGAGGGAGAAAGAGAGAGAGGAAGCTTATAGAAGGGAGGTTCTGCTCGTGGAGGTTTTCTACTTTGCAATTTATATCTCAGCGCTTCTATGTCCTCATAATCGGTTAGATCTCTCCGTTTTCTCTATTTCTCTTATTGTTTATCCACTTCTGCGTGAGTGAAGAAGATTGTAACGTTCCACTTCATAGTAGATTATTGATCTGGACGAGGTCCCCTGGTTTTTACCTCTTTGAGGGTTTTCCACGTAAAAATCTCTTGTGTGGTGTGTGATTGATGCTTTGATTTATTTCATTGCTTTATTATCCATAATTCTGGTTTGTTTCGGGAGGCTAGATCCTAAGGTTTGTGCAAGGCATCCCAACACAAGCCTCCTTAGCCTCTCTAATTATGCATTAAGCCCCTAACCTTAATTAGCCACCCTAACCTTAGTCTAACCTGATAATGTCTAAATATTATATATTTATCATCTTAATTGCATTAGTTTTCATGTATTCAAAGTACTTAATTGATTAACTAACATATATTTTGTACATGTACAGTAATCAGGAAAGCAAAGACCAAATCATGCTTAAGAATGAGGATTAAAGTGCAAATATTAATCAAGTAAAGAATTGAAAATTTGGAGGACATTATTAAAGAATTCACATGCCATAGATCCAAGAAAACCAAGGACAAATGGTGAAGAATGGACTGAAATATCACAAAGTATAAGAACAGAAATAAGAAACAGTTCGGTCCCACTTGAGGTTGGTTCGATCTGATCGAATGTGTACAGAACAGTCTAATGATAAATTGTAGTTTTCAGAGATAATTCGACTCGACACTTTGGACCAACCAAAGTCATATTCAGTGTCACCGAATGAGAGTTCGGTGTGACCTAAGGGAGACAGGGACCTTAGACAGATTTTTATGAAATTTGACTAGACTCAGTGCAACCGAAGCGTAATATAAGTGCATAAATTTGAAGTCGAGTACAAGTTGGTGTGAATTTTTTCCTATTTAAAATGGTGTTCTAAGCTGATCTAAGGACGAATTAGGGCTTGAGAGAGGAACCTAGCAGTGACGAAACTTCTTCATAATCATCATTCATTCTCAATTCATCGGTTTTAGTTTATTTTTCTAGTTTTTCTTTTCGTTTTGTTTAAGATGTTAGTTATGGTTGGAAATTCTCTTAGCTAAAGCTAAGGGATAATGTTTTTAATGAATATTTGATAGTTAATTAATTTTCAACAAAAGTTACGGTTTTTATGTTGAATCGTGATTAGATGTGATTGAATTCTTAGATTGAGGAAGGAATCAATCGGTTAAGTTATTTGATCTATTGTTGCCTCCAGTTACATTAAATTCTTTCAATTTCCTATAATGTGATTACTTAGATCTTCATGAGAGATTACACATATCATGATTCTAATTTATATTGGATGTTTTTATTGATATTATTGTGTTATCTTCCAATTAAAACAGATTAGATTCCAAATCTAGTTGAGTTTTTAACTCGAGAAGATGAATTAAATTCAAAGTCTATTACTTGGGGATTTCTGAATCCTTAATCATTTTTATTAATTGTTTTACAACTCTTATATTCTATTGGATTAAAAACGCATACCCAATTGTTTCTTTAAATTAAGTTCTTAGTATATTCTCACTAAATTTTATGTGAATCGACTTCAATTTTGTTGAGTCATTACTGCATTGCTTTTTAAAGCACACCATGTTGCTAAATCTACAATTTTAAAGCATTCAATTATCAAACACAAAACTTAGAACTTCATAAACCACCTTGTACCATTTGCATGAAAAATCATTTGAGCTGATCATCAAGAAGACAAAAAGACAAGCAATGGTTCCTCTATAGAATGCCACAAGACAATAAAAAAGTCTCTTACCATGACCAAAATGAAGTAAGGGTGCTCAATCCTCATCTTCCTCATCCCCATCTCCACCAGAATCTTTCTTAGCAGCAGCTTTCTGATTCCTTCTCTTCACCCTTCTAGGGCGTCCTCCTTTCAGAGGGCTAGTAAGTGAGAAATCAATGTGCTTTTGTGAATCTATCCACACCATGAAAGAAGGAATGTTGACGACCTGCCTACCAACCCTGATATGCCTCTGCTTGATGAGGACATGGGCTTGGTGGATGGACTTGGCCATGCCGGACTTGAAGACAAGTGTCTGCAGCCTGTGCTCAAGGAAATTCTTGACGGTCAGAGCAAGAACATAGTCGAGCTTGTTTTGGCTCTCGTTGAGCAATTCGTATCGGTTCATGTGCCTCAACAGCTCCTCACCCTCGAAGATCTGCCGCGGGTTCTTCTCATCCAACGCTAGTAGCTCCCGCGCCGCGTTCCTGATGCGGCTCAGCACGTACTGCACCCACCACAGTTCGCGCTTGCACCTCAGCAAGTACTCTCCCACCAGCTTCAGCTTCGCGTCCATCTGCTCCTTCTCGTACGGTGGGCGTAGCTTCTTGAATGTCTTACCATAGTTGTAGTAGAAATTAACGTGCACCATGGCTGCCGCTTCTCCTCTTGTGCACCACCCTACCTTCGCTCTTCCTGTGTGGAGAGAGAAGAAATAAGAAGGCTCAATCTACAACTCAATTGGGGGCATACCACACAAAATAGCAGAGATGGGATGCCAATTATAGGTTCATGTGTGTGGTCACGATGATATATATATATATATATATATATATATATATATATATATATATATATATATATATATATATATATATTCTATCAAACTCATTTATCAGATGTAACTCACCAAGTTGAAGAGAGTATACAAAAATCTGCCTCGTTCAATATTCAAGTGGGCAACAATGCATGCATGAACTAAATGTTTCAATCGAAAATTTATATTGTTCCCATGGTTCGATTTCACCCATGTTAGCATTGTTAACCAGGATGATATGAATATAGAATTATTACTTGATGAATGAAGTGGATTCACAATGTACAACTTGTTGGCCCTAAAAAGTTTGGGTGTTCCATGTCTCTCTTTGCTAAAAACAGGATCAAATGGTGGTAAACTCTCATAGGAGTGCAGCACTTGGAGCATATTATATAAGGTATTCCCAAGAAATATGTTATTATTGAGTGTGGATCGTCTATGTTGAACGCAAAGTGAATTTATGTCCTGCCTCCTCTTATTATCCATGTCACCGCTCATGGCCTTAGGTGATATCAGCTGAAAAAAATTTTAAAGTAAAAAAAATAAAAATACATACATATTAACACTTTCATCGTATACATATTTCCACATTTGGTAAACATAGCAACTGACCAACGGTGGCATATCAAACTTTTGTGAGCCCCTCAATGATGTAGCCCCCAAGAAGTTTTCAATGGTAGGCGTTTAATCCCCACTGCTTTCTATTGTGAGGTCCACTTGAGCTTTGGATATACTTGATTTTTTGGCCCACGCCCTAAAATGATATAAAAAAAATAAGTGAACTGTATGGATATAGTCCATACATCATGGAAGGACCTACAAAGCTTGCTCATATTTACAAAACTTTTTAAAAATTTATGCAGGAGTCATCCTAATCCAATATGACCAAATGGAAATCCGTATTACTTAATCCCATTATTTTCCATTATCCCCAAACTTAGGGTGGAATTTGCACGGTACCAAATGCAATTCCATTCCACCTATTCCCAAACGTCCCTGAAACTATTTTGCAAAATGAGGTATAGTGTCGATATAACAAATATATCATTAGGCCCACATAACTTGGTATCATCAACACCATGAGGTTGGTGGCGTACCCATCCGACATCTGAGCCATCATATAAGGTGGAACCTACGGTGCCGATGATCTAAGCACTCCATCAGGCGAGCCACACGTGTACACTAGATGTGGACCATTAGCAAGTTCGCTTATCTTAAACCATTCATTGAAGATGGCCGACTTGAGAGGCACAAGCCTGACTTTTGCAACATGTTGTGATCGTGGTGGGGCCCATGGTATTCGATGGCACATGCAATGTACTTGCAGCTTAGATGTCCGATGTCTCGCTCCACTTTTACACGAGTGAAAGTGAAATATTTTTTCTTGTTTTCTTTCACGTTAGATAGTGATTGGCCTTTTACTCGAGTGGTGTCACGTCATTTAGACCATTCATGAAGTGGACCCCATCATGGTGGTGTCATAGATAAAAGGGTAATGGACTGTCCTCCTTTCATGGAAAGAGATCCTAACAACTAGGGAAATACACTTGAATGTACACCACTGATCATTCTATGATCTTATTTTTCAAAGATTGAATGGCTGGGATTGTTTGTACCAACTCGTACCATGGTGGAATCTTACCTCTTGAATGGTTCAGATCATCCATATGCATGGCCCTGTTGAAATTTGTGGTTTTTTGAAAAAAATCAAATATTTGAAAATTTCATATTTTGGTTTTCACGCCAAAACATTTTGGAAGTTTCAAATGAAAAAATGCCAAAATGATAGGAGAAGATTTATGGTTTATATGTGGAGGCATGGGTAGTATTCTTACTTGGAGTTTTGAAGATTGAGACACTCAAGTTGTGTCTCTAGTATATGCATGCGGGGATGAGCAGCGTAGTTGTAGTGGCGCTAGTTGGCACACACACTTTACAAGTGGTCATTCCATCGCGAGACGATATGATCGCGGTGCGAGTTGTCTAGTATGAGCCTATCTTCGTTTTAGAATACCGTTAACACATTTTCTGTTTGATTCTACTGGAAGATTTGCTGCATTGAACTGTTGGATTCAGCCTGATTCAACAAAAATAATTTATTTTATTTTATTTTTCAGTATTTCCAGCACATTTTTGCAACCAGCCCAATTAGCTGACTACGAGTACACTTTGTTTAACTCCAACCTTCCAACGGCCTCAACCGTTCAACCTGTGGCCAGTAAATGGACGGTGACAAAACAAGCAATGGTCCGAATTCAAGTTTGGGAATAGGATGATTGTCCTATGAGTACCGTATTTTTGCATCACCATTATGATTACATATTAGGCTGATGTTACAAGGGTGGGCCCATCTGCAGGTAATCTGATGTCCGGTGGATAGGCGTCCTTTCCTCTTTTTTTTTTTTTTTTTTTTTTTTTTTTTTTTCTTAAAAAAAAAAAAAAATCTTTTTGGAGAAAATGACCACGCATAAAAAAAATTAAAAAAAAATTCAACAATTTTAGGTTCCCTTTTTTAAAATCTGGATATTTTTGGTATTGAGCCCCACACCTGGAACGTGTGTAAGACGTCTGACGACTGATACGTGTTTCGCGTGTGACCTACTCCGTGGATTCCGGGGAATGATGACATACGTTCAAAAAGGGAAATGGATTGGCTACTCCCCCTGCCACCAGCCAATGGCTGATGGTTGGTGCTCTATGGGCCCCACCATGATGTATTTGTTTCATCCATGCCGTCCATCTATTTTTTAAGATAATTTTATGATATGAGATAAAATATGATGTATATTCCAATCTCCAAGTGGACCACATTACAAGAAACAGTGTTTAATGAATGTAAATCATTAAAAACTTTTTGGGGGCCATAAAATTTTTGGATTAAGTTGATACTTGTATAGCCCAGGGGACATGCGGGCAACAATATCACGCGAATACAAAGGTTTTAGGCATAATTGTTCATTGCTCCTTGTTGTGTGGCCCACCTAAATTTTTTATCAAGGTGATTCTTTGGATGTAGGTAAACATGAGGGGACTCACTAGATGCACGGTTTGGATACCACATACACATCCGCTCACAGCTGGAATGTATGAAGTTATCATAAGTTCAAATGTATCTATCTGATCATTGCCGTAGATCCTTAGGGAAAAAAAAAAAAAGAAAAAAAAAAAAACTCAGGATTTGGTGGAAGCTACGGTGTGGATCATTTGGCCAAAATCTCCAAAGCTTCTCTTAGCCATCTGGTTGGCTATGCTGGCATGGAAACAACTAACGGTCTAAAATAGTCCCTAAATAGTTTTTCTTACAGGGCGGTCTTTTTGTTGGGGTGTCAATGGGCCGGGTTAGGGGGAGCGGATTAGATGAGACCCCGGCTCGGGTGGAACCCCAGACTGTGGGGCCCGCTGTGATGCATGTGACTACATCCACGCCGTTCATCTGTATTGAAAAGCTCATTTTAGAACATATCAAAAACTGAAGCAGCTCCCAATCCCAGATAGGCTATAGTACGCTAAACAGTGGTGCTTGACCATTAAAAACTTCTTCTCGGCCATAAAAGCTTTGGATTAAACTGATACTTGTGTGGTCTTCTCATCTAGGTGTTTGTGACCTTATCAACAGGTTGGATGGCAAATATACACTCCAGTGGAATCTATGAAGATTTTAATGGTGGGGATTCAATTATCATTGTTTTTTGGGTAGTCCACCTAAAATTTGAGTAGGCTTCATTTTTAGGATCACGCTGTAAAATGAGCTGGATTTAAGGCACATACATCATTGTGAGGCATGGTCTCGCTTCTAGGTTAGGTCTGGGCCAAGCTCTATCAAAACCCCCGCTTAAATTTTCAACTTAAGTTCAAACCTAACTTAGGCCTTGAGACCTGAATTATTCAAACCAAATGGTCTAGCCGAAGCACACCCTAAATTATTATTACAAGGCTTAGCTTGAGACCAAGCCCAAAATTAAAAACAGGGCTTGTCTCGAGACCAAGCCCAAAATTAAAAATCATGTTGAGAGAGAGAGAGAGGAGGAGAGAGATTAATGGGCTTTAAAAGAGGAAAGAGTGAGATTGGCAATGAAGGAAAATTTTCATTTTAAAGTTTAGAATTTTTAAAATGATAATGGCCTGGGCTTTTGATGGTAAGTCCACTCCTAACCCGCTTAAGAAATGGGCTCCACTATGAAGCCTGAACCCAGCCCTTAGGCCTGATAAGCCAGCCCAAGCCTAGCTTGACCCATGAGATATTCACTCCATCCATCACTTTTGCAAGCCCGTAATAAAACAGGATCCCAAAAAAAGAGGCAGATTCAAAACTCAGGTGGACCACATGCCTAATGGATATGCTCACGGTCAAAACCTTCCTAGCGCCTGATGTTACCATCCAAACCATTAATAAAGTTATTCCAACCAGCCTAAACTGAAAACACAAATATTAGCTTGATCTGCAAATTTTATAGCCCAACAAAAGTTTCAATGGTAAGTATTCAATATCCACTGTTTCTTGTAGCTTGATACACTAGAGTTTTGGATGTACCACATTTTTTTTTTTGTTCCTATCCTTTCATAAGCTTGCGAAACTAATGAATGGAATAGATATTTGATAGACATGCATCTTAGTGAGCCCCCCATATTTTCTGCATATAGGAACTTGTTGGCAAAGCATCACAGGCTATCCTCATCTGATTTGCATGATCATCCGTAACCTGAAGTTTGTGAGAAAAGACAGGTTGGGAGAGAGTTAGAGGGAGATTAGGAGGGAAACTAGAGGCCATCCAACCGTCTATCCATCAGCATGAGTACACGAGTCGATCAACCCATCAATCTCTCCCTTTCGTTTGATAGTGGTACCCAACGTGGTGTATATGTTTTATATTAATGTTGACCTTTCATTTTCTGGAGGTGGGTACCCACCTATCCACTCTGTCCATCATGGATAGTGTGCAGTCCACCCTGGTGTCTGAATTTTGTTACCATGGGCCCCATAGTGGCAAAGGCCCACCTTGTCGAGACCCTTTCTCCTTCTCTTTCCTTAATTTAAGTGGGGTCCACCCAAGGTGGCCCACGTTATCAAGACAACGTGGACACTTTGTGCTGGCCTACAGTGATGTTTATTTTCTATACAGCCTGCTGATAAGGTCAGTCAGACTTGGATGGAAGAAAAATATAAAGATCAGCTTAGTCCAAAGCTTCCTGGGGCCCACCATGACCTAGGCAAGCTAATGGACGGAGTTGATTTCTTGAAGTGGACCCCAACTGTATGTTTTCAAAAAAAATAAAATGCAGACAACATCAAATAACATCCAGGGATGAGGTGGGGCCCACTACTGGCCCCACCATGGTGTATGTGCTCCATCCACACTGTCCATCTAATTTATCAGATCATTTTATGATATGGGTCCACGAATGAAACATATCCAAATCTTAGTTAGACCACACTAACGGAAAACAGTAGGATTGGCATCCACCTTTGAAACCTTTTTGGGCCTACTGGGATGATTGTTTGAAGATCAACTAAGGGCTGTGGGACCCACTGTTAAGTCCCAACAAGATGTATGTTCTTTTTCCCAGGTGCCCACCCCCATGGGCCTTTGTAGGTAAACCTAAAACAAGGCACATCTAAATTTCAGGTGGAATGCATGTAAGGAGTTGGGCCCACTGTAAATTTTATTTGCTACCAGATCTAGGAGCCGTGGGGACCCCTTGTGGTTTGCTGGGGGTCCCTCTTAATGTATTTGTTGTATCCACACTGTCCAATCATCTGACAGCTCATTTTAAGGTGTGGGGCCTAGTTTTTAAGTGGACCACACACCTAAGGAAACAACTATGATTGGATGCATATCATTAAAAACTTACTAAGGTGCTGCTGTTCAACCTGATTGTGGGGCCCACTTTGGACCCCACCATGCTATGTATGTATATCCAGGACGTCTTTTGGTGAAGATCACCTGATGTATGTGTTTTATTCATGATGACCAGCAGGTGGGCCCACTGTGGAGGCTACCGTATGGCATGTGTTGTACACACACGCTGTCCATCTGTTTTTAACTGCTTATCTCAGAGCAAGGACCCAAAAGTGAGGCAGATCCATGGCCCAAGTGGACCTCAGGCTGGATATTGGGCACTGCCCACACTGTCTGTGTGTGGGCCTCCTTTTAGGTGCCATGGCCCTCTCCATTATTTATGTATTATATCCTCCCTCTACATCTTTTTGTTGGATCATTTGAGTGCATGAGTCTGATGATGGGGCATATTTAAGTTTCATGTGGGCCATGCCACATGAACTGTTTACACCTTTAAAGATGTCCATCTTTGGGCCCTTTTCATGTAGTAAACGCTAAGGATGTAGTAGTGACCGACTCCCAACCTATGAGTTCCTATAGCTACCACCATGTGAGGCCACTAAAGATTCCTTATTTAAGCCCACATCTGGGCCATGAATTGTATAGACATGGGCCACCATATTTCGCCAGGCCTTTAGAGCTTTGTAGGGCCCACATTGAAGTCTCTTATAAGGTCAACCATGATTAATTATGGATCTTACATAGCCCATGCATTCTTATGAGATGAAGGACAAGTATGGTGTGATGATGTGTTTTTAACATGTTAGTATACTTAGACTATGAGTGATGTTGCTTCACACCATTAGTATCATGCTTAGTACATTAATGATCTACTCATTCATATGCTCATACGCATCATATGTATGCCTTATTATGGATACTGATGGATCATAACATACGCCCGACGATTGGATCGTGGTTGGTACTCATATCATTGATTAGTTTACCTAATGCAAGGTAAACTTACATATGTTCTCCCTACGGATTAGGGTATTTGGGGACCTGTACGAGATAGGGTCACCCACATGTTGCACGTATCGCATGACTAGTGATTGACTTGAATGTAACACATGCATACTACATGATGCGGGCATGTTTGCATACATACCATGGCGGTATCAAGGTGATGGCCACCACAACCGTATCATGGTTGGTGGGTATGGACATCGAAAATTTGTTCTAAGCATTTGGGCATGTAGGATGTCCTTATGGTGAAAGTTCATAAACCATGTAGTGTTAATAGGATATTCTAACATCGAGACTGAGTGGATACATGTGCGCACGAATGCCGAATACCAGTAGGTACGAATGCCGAATACCAGTAGGTCGCGTCTTTCCCTATTGCATGGTTGGTTGGAAAGGGGTACAGCCTCACTTGCTTGGAGTGTGTAGTGGTGATTGTGGTCCAATCTGACTAGCTCGGAAATGGGTCTGATATTGATGAGTCGGGTGGGCATTGGCATTATACCGACGATGTGAGAGTGAGGCTTCTTACTATTGCAATGGTGCTGCGAACTAGTGATTGTGTATTAAACCCTGGTGAAGTTCCAGTCGGGAATTGTTCTGATATATGGATTATATGATAATTGGCATGTTTGTGTTGCATCTATTCATATGACACTTGGCCCTGTAGGCATTCGTATTATATAGCCTTAGTTTGACTGATAATGTCCATGGACATTGTGGTATAGCTCTCCATCATTTTCACTTACTTTGATAGTGATATACTTGTCATATGTATTATGCACGTACACACACTCTACCGAGCATCGTAGGAAGCTTATGCACGTTTGTTTACGCTTCAGGTTATGCTAGAGCGTATCAGCGATATTGAGGCTGGAGCGCATGCCTGATCTTTTGAACTATTGTTATACATTATATTTCTCTTTTCAGCATTGTACAAACTTGATATATAGTTGATATGTCATGGTGATGTTGTTTTGGTACACTTGTCGACTCCAGATTCAGCGACTGAAAATTTCTTGATCCCAGTCACCAAGTATGGGGCGTGGCATACATTCTTCTATTATATTTTTTAGGCCAAACGCAGATGGCAAGAGTAGTATATCAAGGATTATATTGGCGCTCCATGATGTTTCGTTCTTCTAAAATTTTGTGTATCTATGAAATTGAAACTTGTGCATTTGTTATACTTATAAATGTTACTCTATGAAATAATTTTTTTATGTTGCTCTCACATCTTGGTTGCAATGTTGCATAGAGGCAAACATTACTAACTGTATATAAAAAAATTGCTGGAGTCATGTCCGAATACTGGATCAGTCAGGGACCATGCATGCTTCATTTTTATAGGGCGTGACAGATGTAGAATGTCTAAACATAATATAATGACTCTGGAAAATTGTCCACTATTTTGGATTAATAGTAGTTATTTATGAGTTGACGAAATTGATTTTCACAGCATGTCATTGATATGGAATGGCCCACCGTATGCACAGTGATCTACATATAGGTCAGGCTAGCACATGTGTTGTATTTAAATATATGTACATGGGCTACCGAAAATCCATAAAATATACGTGTTGGATGTTCCGATTCTCATCATGCATAAGTATTTTCATGGTTAAACACATTACATAACCATTCACATGGATCACACCTTATAAAATCATGCAAACATAAAAATATTGAAGTACTTGAATCCAAAACAACAACCATGTAAGGGAAACTATTACATAACCATTCACATGGATCACTACCCCAAGCTAGTGATGTGAGGAAATCCTTATAAGTTAAAATGTTGCGTGCTTTACTTTTGGTGGATTAACGACACAAATATCAAGGAGATGATCAATGGAAGTGTAATCATAATTTGGGTATAACTCACAAGCCTCCAAAAAGTCTTTTTCTAGTTCCATGTTCACCGTGTCACCCTTGATGAAGCATTCATGAATGATAGAGATCTGGATATTTCCAGGGTGGGGTAAAGCTGTAAAAGTTAAATGCAGTCAGTTGGTAGAAAACACTCATCATTTGAATTCTAATGTTCAAAATGAACATCAAAGATAGGTTCACCATGAGATTTAAGATTAGAATCCAAGCTAACACTAACATCCACTAATAAAGCAATTAACCTTAATCATATGAATGATTGTATGTGTTTTTCATCGTTCGTAAGTTGGTATTTTTATGTAGAGCGGGTCACAGATACTTTCATGGCGAAGATGGACCAGAGAAGGCCCGATTGAATGTGGAAATGATCTGAACTCTCAGAACCTTAAATCAGTCGTATTTGGCAAACTGGGATGAGTTTCTCGACATATTATATATGATTTTAGGGTAGGAGAACGTACTTAAGCCAACCAACTCCGCCACACTAGGTTGCCGATGCAAAATTTGCAAGATTCCATCAGATCGATGGTCAAAAGTCCCATTTATTTTTGTTTTTACATTAAATAGTAAGTTTTAGTTGGAGTATAAATTTTGATCCTTTTAAGTTATAGAAGTTGTGCCCAATATGAAAAGGGCTTAGAAAAGTTAGGAAAATAATGTGGTTGGGCCAAATTGGGCACTTACTTTTTTTTTTTTTTAATTTTTTTATTTTTACTGAAAACCATGAAGTCCAGTAGGAATAGAGGTCGTCTATAAATAGTAAGTTTACTATTTATAGTAAGTCACGTTTTTAGGGTGTTTGAGTTGGAGACCAAGTCTATAACTATGTCTTAAGTTTGAGCTCATTATTTAGAGGGTTGTAATTTTTTTTATTTTTTATTTTTTATCATCAATCAAATTATTTTAAATTTATTAGGAATTATTCCTACTTTTATCCCTCATGGATTCGAGGAAGCTCTGTGATGAGTCTAGAGAGCTTCGTGGATTCAGTGTTATTCCCTGATGAAGACAGTGATCAACCTCATAACGTCCCTCCCTGCTACGAAGTCTGTAAGTTGTATTAGTTGTAAAGGGCTAGCTTACAGGTAACTTGCAAGGATTGTTTGGATAGAAGTATACAAGTCACAACCTGTAAGTGGCAGCTTTTCAGTGCATTTGAAATCCTGAGGAAAGGAAATGATTCCACTTGCCCTAGACAACTCCTCAAACTTACTTTTAGGTGAAACTCATTTACAACTTAAAAAGTTACAAGCATTCAAATAACTCCTTAAGAAAGGGAGACAACCTTATCTATTTTAGCACTGACCAGAAAGACCATTGTAAATGAGAAAGAACTTTTCTAGAGTTCTTACTCTGTGAGAGGGCCACAGCTTGTTCTTCAGATATGTAATTCCTCTTCAAAATCTTCTTGGTCTTTTTCTCCCAGAGTGAGATCAAATCGAGCTGACTAACAAAATTTTTTGGCGGCCTGCAGGTGACAATACGATTGCGGGTTCTTGGATCATTAACGGCCATGATCGTGTAAGCAGCAACATCTTCTTCAAAAGTCATCACCACTGGGTTGGTTTGTAAAATCATTAGTAAACATACAAGATTTAGGCCATTATTTTAAAATTTCAAGATATTGATAAGAATGTCACTTCATTAGCTATTGAAAAAGGATTGAGGCAATTAGAAGTGAGAAGAGATAAAAGAGGGGATTTTGGCCCTTCATGTGCATTGAATATAGATAGTTTGTTATCTTTTCACAGACTCATTTCTCTCTATGTGGCTTAGAGGTGAACCAGGCTACCAGGCCTAAATTTCCCTCAAGATGGCTAGGGCTTGAAATTGAGGCCTAGTTCCAAGAGAGTTGGGTTTGTGCCAATGATATGTGGCTAAACTGGCTTGTTGGCCTAGTCCTAACAATTTTCCCATGGGACTCATGATACATGAAAGATAACCTAGAAAAGCTTTAAATAGGAGTTTTTCAACCTTTATCACTTAAATCTTTTCCCTTGGCTTGGGTGGTCATGTAGGGTGTGGGCCTTCTTAGCCCGGTGAGGTTAAGGCCAGGCTAGGGCCAACCCTGACCCATTGTTGGACCAATCCATTGCAACCCTCAATGTGGCTTGGCTGATATGTTGACTAATCTGATTTCAAGAGGAATGCTTGTCATACCCAAGATCTCATTGGATGTTGTGGCAATTCTCTTTATTTTTATCGAGAGTATAAAACTCTTCATCATCTAAGCCTTATCTCAAGTAATTGGAATTAGCTACTAGGAGTGCACACAGTTTGGTCTGATTCTAGGGTAAAACTGGAACCAAATCATTCCCAACAGTTCCAAGAAAACTAGAACCAGAACCAGACTGTTTGCACCCTAAAACCAAATTGGAATCAATCTGTAAAAAACTGGTTCAGTTCCGGTTTAATTCTACGGTTCTGGGCTTTTTATAATCCAGTCTAATTGCATGGTTTTTTATTTTTAATAATCCAACCCAAGCTGCTCTATTGAAAATTTTCACAGAGAGTAATCTTATCATGGTTTGTTTTTATAACCCTTTCATGTTTTCAAAATGATTTTGTTGCCAATGTGTATTTGTGTTGTGATCCATTTGATGAATGGTATAGTTTTTTTATGTGTGTGTGTGTGTGTGTGTGTGTATATATATATATATATATTAACCAAGGGGTCTAGTTCCAGGTTTGGTTCTATTGTCCGGTTTGGTTATGCATAACCCCAAACTGAGAACCGAACTAAACTAACTGGTTCTTTGATTTTCGGAATTGGAACCGGTGCACTTTAGATCCGGACCAAACTGTGTGGTCTAGTCAATTCTGGTCTAGTTTACCGGTTCTACCAGTTCTATGTGCACCCTAATTAGCTACCCTTAGTCTAAATCCATGGATTTTAAATTATACTGAAATGCCAAGATGATTTACTTGAAGGCCGCCTTAGGAGGAAATTCAAGAGGCACGTGGGTAATCTAGAATGCCAATGTTGCACATGTGTGATAGATTTGCCCTTTTAGTAGGTGAAGCCCTATGTGAACACATGCATTCTTCATGATAGATTTCCTTTTTATCCATGTATGCTTTTATCCCTTTGGTATTTCTCATTGGGAGTGTTTGTGGGTACCTTTTGCTTCGCCAGTGCCAAAGATGAGAACTTCATCTCTTTCCTCATGTGGATGTAACAGAAGATCAATAAAATATGTTGCATAGTAGTTAGCAGTTATGAAGGTGTATGGGATCCCAGATGCTTCAGTGGCTCGTCGCACCTCCTTTCGAACATCAATGACGGCTTGGAAGGGAGGGAGCGGAGATACTCGATCCGTTTCACAACCAAAATCTGATGGGATAAACCTCTGTAACGCAATAGAGAGAGAAAAGAATGAGAGAGGACTATTTTAGATTAGGTGGAAAACAGTTGAATAGGAAATATAATCAGAATTCCTTTCTTGATTTCCTCTTCATTAATTTTAACATTTGCATGTCCTTTCTTTTTTTAGTCAATATGTAACCCAAGGCATTGGAAATAAATTATAGAAATGCTAAGAGTAGGCCTGGCAATGTGTTAGGTTTGGTCAGCCCAAGCTCAGCCCATTTACTCAACATGTGTGCCACGTGCAACCCATTTCCTACTCACCCAACCACCAACTTAAAATTTATGGAGACCGAGCACATGCACGAGCCCCGAGCCCTACTCAAACCTAACCCATTAGTAGTTGGAACTGGTTGTGGTAGAATTGGTAATTATACTATAGCATCTTAGAAAATGTATGCTACAGATGTTTCATTTTGGGTTATGGTCAGGCGGTTTGGATCATTTGGCATTACTGGTGGATTAGTGATGCAAGGAAGGACGTGAGGTCGAGCACGTCTTCCTCAGGGGCATAACTATTCGGAATCCATGAGGAAAAGAAGAAAAACATAGAATATAAATTTTATAAAATTTGAAATTGATTGATGAATCAAATTAATGAATTCACAACCTTTTAAATAGGGATATGAAGCAATGAGAGAAATTTCAGAATCATAGTATAACTAAAACTCCTAGAATTTGCAATTCACTACTATAAATAGTAAACTTCCTATTTATAGACGATCATCATGTCTAATAGTGTGCAAGGTTTTCGGCAAAAAATAGTAAGTGTCCTATTTGGCTTTACCAAGTTGTTCTCCTAATTATTCTTGCGTTGGGCGCAACTCCTAAAGCCCAACAGATGAAGAATTATAAACAAACTAAAACTTAGTATTTATAGTAAAAACGGAATTAAAATAGGGAAACGACCGTTGATCTGGTGGTATTTTGCAAATCCGGCTTGCACAACCTGACATAGTGGGTTGGGTAGCTAAAGTAGCTTGTTCTACCCCCAAAATCATATATTTTACAGTCAATAACTCATTTCGGATTGCGAGATATGCTTGATTTAAGGTCTGACGGTCCAGATCACTTCGGTCATCGACCGGGCCTTTTCTGATCCATCTTGACCTTGAAATTGTCTGTGACCCACTCTACATCAATTAGTCTAGACCCGAGCTCAACTCATTTATCAAAATTACCTCATTTTCTGGCTTGAACTTGACCCAATGTGGCCCAAACCAGGACAATAACAAGGTTGGGCTAATTAAGAGGTGATACATGGTAAGCTTGACCACATGACATATCGTAACCAAATCAAAGCACATTACCGATATAGTTCATGTGCTTTGGTCCAAAAATGAAGGTCGATCCACTCATTAGATGATCCATATACGAGCTATAAATGGGACAACAAGGGACAAATTGAGAGTGAGACTAGTTAAAAATGGGGCCCATTTAATGACTGGCCTTGATGTTGCCCCTTTAAAAAAATGTCTTTGCTCACTTAAGCAGCTTTTGAGAAATCATTAGTTACCTTAATATTACCAGCTTCCTTCACGGCATCCAAGATTTTGAATTGATCTTTATGCTGAGGAATTGCAAGTGTAGAGATCACGATATCTACTTGTCGAAATGCGGAGACCAGCTTCTCATGCTCATCCAAATTTCCCTTTTACAGAAAAACAAATGAACTAGAAATTCTTAGAAAATAGAGGTTGGAAAAAAAAAACTAAACAATATAAATAACCATTGAATGGTAGATAGATTAGTACTAATTAAAGGCAATTCTTCTATGTTTCGTTTGGTTGCAGCATATATCATAAAAGTTAAGGATCCCATGCACCAAATTACAATATATAATCATTAAAAATATCATGAAATTACATGATACTAGGTGAAACCAAAGGCACCTCTTAACAGTTTTCATACAGGTGTAAGTGATAAGTTCGATTCTTATTAACATGAAAGTTGTGCTCTTAGAACATTTGATTAGTGTGTCTAGTTCTTTTATTGTGCTTGAAGAATAAGCTTGTTGTGTATTGGTCCCACAATGGCATAAGTATCATACACTCCAGCCATCAAGTGTACCTCTTTTAAGTTCACTTTGCCTCATAAAAATTGGGCTTATAAAATCATGCCTAAAACCCATAATCACGTGTTGACCACCTGAGTTTTTTAATGCTAGATTTTTTTTTTTAAAAAAATGTCTGTACATCTTGGAGGGTCTATTTGATTAATAGACTGGATGGCATGTAAGACTCATATTAGGTTGGCGTCATATGATCAATGGTTTTGATCTGACCATTGGATTATTTGGGCTGAGTATATTGGTAGCCCCACAAGATATTTCTGGTAGTCGTCAATTGGGTAGATAGTATTGTTTGGTCACTGTGATGCCTGTACATGAGTGACACAAGTGAAAAAGGACAAGTCACCATTAATTTTAAAATAGAAAATTATAGTTAAAAACTTATATTTATGTTATAATTATGGAAAAACACTAGTTCATGATCAATGTAGGCAGAGCCAAGAAAGAAAAAAGAGAGAAAAAAATAAACCAAAAAGGTCAAATGAAAACAAGAGACAAGACGCATAAGAATTTATTTGGTTCGGCAATTTTCCTACTCCACAGGTAGTTAATATAAAATTTTCTTCTTTACTAAAAGCAATAGATAAAAATATAAGGCTTACCTCTCTCTTACTCGTATAATGAATCTCACACTAAATAATACCTCAAAGATAAATGAATGGAATACCTCTCTCTAATTATGCTCTTCTGAAAATAGACTTGCGAGCCTATCCTAAAATTTCTCAACAGACACGTCTGGTCTAAGCTTAATCTTAAAAAATCATTTGTAATCTATGTGTTTGCTACTCAGAGATAGGTCTACCAATTTCTAAGTATTGTTGTGCAATATAGAGTCCATTTCATTATTAATAGTTTCCTTCTAAAAGGTTGTATTAGGAGAACTTGTAGCTTCAATGTATGAGGATGGATCATCGTCTACAATGATTGTGTAAAAGTTGGATTCGAAGCTAGTCTCAACTCTGACCTTTTTACTTCTTTTATGTTCTAATGATTCTTTTATTATGTTATTGTGTACATCAATCCTTACGGCCGAGTTTACTACTTCCATGTAAGTAGTCTTAAATTTAGCTGGAAATATATTTTCAAAGAAATCAGTATCTAATGATTCAATGATAGAATCGACTTCAATATGATTACGGGACATCAAAATCAAGAATCTATAAGCCTTGCTATTTTGTGCATGACATATGTATGTACAATCAAGAGGAGTTTTATCCTTTTTTTTTTTTTTTGTAAAGGTAGTCCCACCTTGGCTAAGCACCCCCACACTTTAAGATACACCAGGTTTGGAGTTTAGTTCTCCTACAATTCATATAGGGTTTTATCAAAATGCTTATGAGGTATATGATTTAAAATATGACATGTAGTAAGAAGGCTTCTTCCTATAAATTAAAGGGCAAATCAGAACAAAAAAAACATAACATTTACCATGTTCATCAGAGTTATTATTTTCTTTCGGTTGTTCTATTTTATTAAGGTGAACATGGTGTAGTTACCTAGTGTATAATCAATCCCTTTCGATTCATAGTAAGATGCGAAGTCATGAGACAGATATATATTCTCCACCTTGATCAGATTAAGAGCCTTCACCTTTCTTATTGATTTTTCACCTCATTCATAAACAATATGAATCTATCTTTTCTTCATCTTTGCTCTTGATGAGATATACATTTACATATTTGGAGTAATCATCTATTAAAGTTATAAAATATTTTTTCCTTTATGAATTATAATATTTTTATGATTGCATATATAATTGTGAATCAAATCTAAGACAATGCTTAGATTGTACACATATTTCACATTTATTTTGGTTTTTCCTTTCAACTCTAGGAATAAATCTCATAGTAATAATGGTTTTAAGATAATGATAATTCATATAACTTAATCTAGCATACCATATATCAAGAGACTCAATCAAATAAACAGAAGAAATAGTACCATTATCATTCACAGTACTAAGTTTGATCAAGCCATCATTTAAATATCATTTCCTAAAAAAAAGTATCATTCTTAAAGATAACACAATTTTCAAATTCAAAAACTAACTTAAACTCATTCTTGCCAAGAGTAGAGTCATAGACAGGATTCTTCCGAAGGTCCAATAAATGTAGCATGTCTAGAAGAGTCAACACCTTTCCAGAAGTAAGCTTCAAGCTCACATTTTCCTTGCCAATGACCTTTGCCTTGGACGAATTCCTCATGAATGTCCCTAGTATTCTCTACCTTCTCATAGGAGGAAAAGGTACATCGGTCGTAGCACAAGTGCTTAGTCACTCCCGACTCAATCCACCACTCATTTGAGCTACAAACAATGAATGCTTCAATGATGACCCCTACAAACTACTCGAAAACTTGTGATGTCATCCAAGCTCATGTCTTTTCTCTTATGCTTTAAAGAATCTTTCATACTTATTCTAAGATGCTTGAAGTTTCTTAATTATTATAGTAGCATGGAAAGCCTATCATTCACTACATATGATATTTCATAAGAACCTTTTGTAGAACATGCACCTAGTATATTACAGAATTATCATCAGACATTTTAAAGTTAATATAATAACAAACTACATATTTCTTCGCTCTAGTATCCTTTGTTCTGAATTTCTTTTCAAAGTGATTCCACAATTCTTTGGCAGTGGAGAGATGACAATAAATATCATACTTTTTTGTTGAAATTTGTAGTTTTTGAAAAAAAAATTCAAAATTTCAAAATTTCAGGATTTTGCTACTAAAATGATTTTCGAGAATTTCAAATAGGAAAAGTGTGGTGTGTGCTTTTGTCCCACATCAGAAATGATAGGAAGAGTTCTGGGATTTATATGTGGATGTTTGTGTAGTATTCTTACTTGGAGCTTTGGAGATTGAGACGCTCAGGTATGCACTGGAACATACGCACACACGCGTGCGCGCTCGAGCTCAGGCACGAGCATGGGCGAGGGCATGGGCAGTGTGGTTGTAGTGGTCAGATCTTTCGATTCGACGACCAGAAATGACTAAAATTAATGATCAACGGTTAGAAATATTTTTCAAATGTTCTGAACCATTGATGGCCACCTAGCAACGGTCGACTCCCTGGTGCCTATATAAACTGGACCATTCCGGTCCAAATTCAATCATCTCAAACACAATCTCTCCCTTTTTGTTAGATTCTCCAAATAACATCTCCTTCATAGAATATTGTAATCACATCTACTATTTGATTCTGCCAGAAGATCTGCTGCATTGAATTACTCCTAAGTGGACCCATCGTGATTGTTGCACGCCGGATCCAGACATGCTTGTCTTATCCTGGAAGCATTTTGCCTATAACCCATCAACAATTGATAAGGGGGTGAATCACACTTTAAGGACAACGTATATTTTATATGATTCAACCTAATGAAACAATATAATTAAACTTTGATTTTTATTTTTTAGTATATCTAACATTTTTCTAACAGTTATTGTCTTGAAAATGTAATTCCAGCATAGATAGTAATCGTTCTTCCATTTCGATTGTTCAAAGAATACTGTTAGTTCATTTGCCCCAAGTGATGGACCAAAATCTGTAATAACGTTAATCAACTCAAGGTTTGTGAGATAGAAGTCTACTTTCTGTTGCCATCTCTTGAAGTTCTTTTTATAAAAAATCTCAATTCTAAGCTTCAATTTTTTAAAGAGAAATATGTCTTTAAATTGTTGGTTCTAATATACAAAGTTACAGTAAAAAATTCAAAATATCAAAATTAGAAATAATAATAAAAGAATCCAAAGAATTGAGGCAAGTTTTAGTCATTATCTTAAAGATAGATTTTCCCCCACAAAAAGATTTCAAATGAACTTCGTTCTAGCAAGTTTGCCTCCAGGATACAATAGGTCTCCTCCGAGATGAACAATGTCAATCAGGAGCACTCTCGATTTTAGCCACATGAATTCAAGAATGCTCATACTGATTTACTTAAAACGGTTGCAGAAAGAACCCATAAGAAAAAATAGAGGAGGGAATTTTCTAATAAATTTTCAATAGGGAATAGAAACCTTTATAATAAAAAAGTAGGTAGCCATTAGGGCTCGAGGCGCATGCGAGGAGCATAATAAATGCATGTTGACGCATGTCGATTAATTAATTAATTGGTAGGTGTATGATGGTTCTTTCTCCTCATGTACATGAATAAGAAAAAATATATGCAAAGAAAACAAAAGTGCCCAATCAAAGACACCATGCTACATCAAGTTGCAATCAGGGTCATGGCCCACTCATGCATGTGCAAGGTTGCTCCCATAATATGTCCATGTTTTCTATTATAAAGGATTGGTAATGAGTTTTAATATAAAGGCTTAGTTGTTTTAACAACTTTTTAACATGAGATAAAACTAAACATAATTAAGACAAATGGAATAAGAAAAGTAAAAATTAAATTTTAATGTTTTAAAAATCCTTTTATTTTTTATTCAAACAAGGCCTTGGAGCAAAAAGTCAGCTAGATCAACAACCTAGCTGGGGCATACCACAGGAAACAATAGAGATAGGAAGCCAACCATAGGTTCATGTCTGTGACGCACCATGATGATGTTTATATTTCATCAAACCTATTTATTATATGCGAATCACTGGGATGAAGAGAGTATATAAAAATCAACATCCCTCGAAACTCAACCAGGCAACAATGCATGAGCTAGATGTTTCAGTCGGAAACTTATATTATTCCCATGGATCTCACCCATCTTACCGTTTGTTACATGAAAAATCTAAGTGTTCTACTTCGCTAAAACAGGTGTAGACTAAGCTATTCGTGTTTTAACAACAATTTTCCATTTTAAATGGTGGTAATCTATTGTACTAAAGTAGCGTTCCTACCATATTATATAAGATATTCTCAAAGAAATGTGCTATTACAAACGATATGGACGATTTAACATCCACTTAGAAATATGGTCCATATAATCAATGGTGATGATTGGTAGTGAAAATACATGTACCTGAAATACTTTCACTCCCATTGACTCGAATTCCTGTAATAACTCTACCCTGGAAGGGTTGTTATTGTTGGTGGGGCGCACATAAATATACGTAGGATGGCCCATCGAGAGGCTTGCCTTCATCATGTATTTTCCAATATACCCAGTTGCTCCAATGATCAGGATCTTGCTTTGAGTGGCCATGGACCCTCCTCCCTTGCTCTTTCTCTTTTGTCGAGGTGATGTTTCAATTGAGAGAAAAGAAGAACTAGTACAAAAACCAAGTAGAAGACTAACTTTTTATAAGATGTGGACTGGATCCTATGTGAAGTTTAGTACCAGTAGTTGGTGTGGTCCAACGTTTAGTTAGCCATCACTGTACAGTTGTTTTCAAAGGACTATATCACCAACTAATATGAAAGAACTTTCACACACGTGATCGGAGTCGATGTTGATTTTTATGCTACTAAGAGGGTGTTTGCATCTTAAGTTACTTAAGATAAGCTACTTATGCCTAGAGTTGGGCACCAGACGACTCGACTTGTCCGACTAGTTTATACTCGATTCGACCTAAACCAAATGGGTGAGTCAGTCTGAACCAAGTAGGCTTCACCCAATCTGAACTGAAACTGAGTCGAGTCTGAGTTACCCAGTAACTTGACTCGAAACCTGATCTAGTCAAACTTGACTCGATTTGAAATCCGACTCGACTCGGATTTGAGTATATATTACAAAAAATAAATAAAATTAAACAAACAAACAAACTAATTTCTCAGTATTGATCTCTAACCCTACCCGTTGCACCCGACACCGATCCGATCCCAAACTCTCTCTCTCTCTCTCTCTCTCTCTCTCTCTCTCTCCTCGCAAGTATGAAAGATAAGTGGTTCTGGCACTCATCGGCCTTGAGGATGGACCAGCTGTGAGATGTCGACGACTCTTCGAAGTTCTTTGTAGTAGCCTGGATCTCTGCTACCGTGAACTACTTAACAATTTTGGTAGTAGCCAACGACCCATTCGCCATCGAAGGGAACTTGGATGCCTCGACATCATTTATACTTCTGAGGATCCATTGAAGGATGAGCAAACGCCATCTGGGAGACTCAATTTTGATTGGACACGACATCATATTCCTCTTGCATAATTAGAAAATCACAATACATAAAGCCCACTCCCTCATCTCTCGATCCGAGTCGGTGGCAACTCGACCCGACTCGGTACTTTTGACCAGGTCAGACCCAGACTTGGATCGAGTCAGGCATGCTTGACTCAGTACCAAGTTGGGTCGAGTTCAGGTTAGGCCTATTTCAAAACCGGATCGAGTTGAGTTAGCCCTAACTCAGTCCAACTCAACTCGATTACCAGCTCTACTTATGCCTCAAATAACTTATCTTAGTTTTTATTTATTAAGCTGAAGTGATTAAGTAATTTTAAGTTTTTTTTTAAAATTACTTTTAATTGATCTTAAACCAAACTTACTTATTCTAAATAAGTTACTTATCTACTGTTGTATGTAAGTAGAAAATGTAACTTATTTAGTGGTATCCAAACAACCCTAAGTTTGGGTAGTACCCTCATTCGCCAATTATTCAAAAGTAGAGAAGTGGCATGTGAAATGCATGGATTGAGGAATTTTGATTTGAGAATTGTGGGAGAGGAATTGAGACCACTTTTAAAATGTAGTTTTCTTTCTTAGCATGATTCACCATTATTATTAAAATTGAAATAGCTGTAGACTAACCAATTAGTAGTGGATGGAATAGTAGGTTAAAAAGTAAAATATGGTAATGATCTTTACCATCTGAATGTGCTCATACAATTTGGAACACTTGGTATTTTACTTCTATCAATTTGTTATGATAGTCATCAATTCGATGGCTTGGATTACTTAATCCGTGTGATTTTAGAAGTGTGGTCCATCTATAATGTGAGCCGCATTTTGGGGAGAGCAACCTGGCTAGCTGCGACCTCCTAGAACCAACAAGGTGCGTGAGACCCTTTTCATATGGGCCCACGTCGATGTATGAATTTTATATCTACGTCATTCACTTGATTTTCCAGATTATTTTAGGCCATGGTCCTAAAAGTAAAGCAGATACAAATTTCAAGTGGACCACACCACAATATAGTGGATATTAACCATTAAATACCCTTCATGGGCAACAAAAGTTTTAGATGAAGCTGATATTTGTTTTTTTTTCTTTTATCTAGGACTGTGTGACCTTATTAACAGGTTTGATGGTCAATAAACATTATAGTGGACGCCAGGAAGTTTTTAATGGTGAGCATTCAATGACCACTGTTTCCTTTAGTGTGGTCTACTTGAAATAAATAGTTAATTCATTTTGGGAAAATATCGTAAAATAAGTTGGAAAAACAGATGGACAGTGTGGATATGTAATGAATACATTGAGGTGGAACCTACGGTCAAGGTAGCTAGTTATAGGGCTGTAATAAAGTCCCCCTACATTATTGGTGTTTGGAGGCAGGGGTGCACATCTAATCGGTAGAACCGTGGAATCGGACTGGAATCATTGGATCGGTCCAGTTTGGTCCGGTTCTAGATAGCACCAGTTCTGGTTTCGGTTCCAAAATTTGGAGAACAGTTGATTACAAATCGGTTACGGTGTAAGGCCTTGTAGAACCGAATCGTGAACCGAATTGTTTATCCGAACTGTTGATCCAAACCGTTACCCGAATCGTATATCTGAACCATTACACGAACCGTCGATCCAAATCGTCGAACCATGCCTTTATTTTAAAATAAAACCAAAAAACCCTGAAAAGTCTCTACTCTCTATCCCACTATGCCACTGCTGTCGCCCCCTCTCTCTCAGAGTCTCTCTCGCCGCGACATCGTCTATGCCCCTGCCTGCTCTCTCTCAAAGAACTTCTATCGCCAAGACACCGACTGCACACCCCTTTTAAGCTGCACAATGATGCTTATGTTCTTAAGGTAATGAGATTCTATAATAGACAGAAAAATGATGGGGCCCAAGAATCTACCGCAAATGGGGGTGAAAGCTCTGTCAGCATGCTTATCATGTATCAACCGCAGGTGCCGCATCTACCAAGGTCCAATGCCATGGGTAAGCTGCCTGTTTCACATCCTATTCTTGGTATCTAAAAAGCACGTGTCAAGCACGAGCATTAGTCTGTAATATTAAGCCTATATGCCCACCGTGGCCCACCTCCTTTTTCATTGTATCTTGTAAAGTAATTCATAGGAATTTGTTGGTCTCATGCTCATCCTCAGCATGATAGCCTAGAACGGTGGAACCAATCCAGAACCGAACCATTTTTCACGGTCTGGTTCTGGTTCCGTTCTACGGTTCCAACGGTTCAGTTCCTGTTCCAAAAAGGGTAGAGCTGTTAGGAACAGTTCGGTTCCGGTTTCACCCCAAAATTGGACCGATCCGACACGTGTGCACCCCTACGTGGAGGGATGTATATGAGACAACTTACACGTGATGAGAGATTTTCAAAAGGAAAGGCGAGTAGTTTGGACACGGATCAGTTACTAACGGCTTTAGTAGTTATCTAGCTTAAAGTGACATCATCAAGTTTTATGGATACCACCATGATATAGGTGTTGTGTAACATCCCAGATTTTTGCCAACCTGGGATTAGACATCCTTAGGCAATGAGTCAATTCTAACACCTTATTAACTCGTCAGAACTGAATCCCACAGTCTAAAATCGCTTCTGAACCCATTTCTTTCACAAATCCCACCCTTCACCACCTTGTTCTTTAAATTTTCTAAATACTTTCACATTAGACACTATCTTAAAGTTTAGGTAATGAAGAATAATACTTAAACTAAACATTGCTACAAAGGACTAAGTACCACCTTAGACCGAAATCACCCAGGACTAAATCCTTTAGAAATTAGGCGAGAATTAGCTAGTATTAAACTAGAATGCCTGTGAAATTAGCACCAATCGCTTTAAATACGATCTGCAAGACCCAAAACTTGTGGATTCATTGACGCTACATTACCCAAAAATCTAGGATCAATCTCATTACCCGTCTGCTCTCGGGAGCATCTCGAAACTCCGTATTAGATCTGGACCGCACGTCGAAAGTTCGAATAATACCAAGTTAAGGAATTAGGACCGCCTTGCTGGGCTTGACAACCATCTCGGAAATCAAATCCAGATAGTGTCCCAGCGTTATTCGCTTGAGCTCGGAGTGAAGAGTGTGAGAAATGTGAAATTAATTCAAAATAAAATAGAAATTTATGAAATCTGGCACCTCTTGCTTGCGGATCAGTATTAAGCAACCAGACCGTCAGAATCAGATCAAATTACACCCTCGGATCAGGAGAAATTTCATACACATATCCATGTACTCGGAATCTCCGATCGAGATCCGCTGACCGTTGAACTGAAACTGGTCTGCCACGCGTGATCTGAGAACCCTACTGGAACAAAAACTTAATGGTACGTAGATCCAGTGTTAGCGAGCTTAAGTTCGACCTTTGGCTCAAGGAGGCCCGCCAGAAGACCTCCGTTGAGCTGGAAAAGTGTCGCTTTGGTTATAACCAATATACACTATATATGATAAATTGTGTAGCCTAAGTGTTTGTGAAAATGTTCCAATGAATATGGAACTTGGATTCATGCTTGCCATGATTATTCATCGTGGGTGCACGTGTGTTATCCATGGGGCAGCTCCCTAGTGAAAGGATTTGGCCTAATACCTATGTGATCAACATACTTCAGGTATGTTGAAGTATGTAATCTAAAGTGTTTGTTGAAATGTCTGAATGAGTAGTAGTTAGTAAATTGTAATGTATAAGGGTGTTGAGACGGGATTCTCAACTACCTTAGAGGTATATATGAATTCCTCCATGTTGTTTGTTTAGTTTAACCGCTTACTTATGAAATATATGTGTTTGTATTTCCTGTTTATATTGTGCTTTATAACATGCTTTATAACATGCTTGAATTACTTTGTATATTTTGCTTTACTTTATATGCTTCAGAATAAGGATTGATTGTGTTTAGGGCTATGATTATAGTCCAGGCAATCGGTAACGGGATTGAATTCGTGGCTGAGATTCATTCGCCACATGAGATGTATTCGACGAACCCGAGTCGTATGTCGGTTGGTGACAGTGGTTAGGCCACATGGAGTGCTTATGCACTTCATGTCGTTCAACTCGGTGTGCGCTCGTGCTAGTCGAGCCGTCAAACAACCCGATTTGCCTGATGTATATTAACCATGTATGGTCGCTTCTGCTTGAACCTAGGGTACCAAACTCACCAGTGAAATCCCTGTTAACCTTGGTACCTTGATCCGCTAAGACTCATGAGCCGGACATGGTGGTATGGGACACCGTGGTCGAGCCGTCGGCCTACGCTGTGGCGACGAGCTTCCCCGTAGTGACCATTGAGCAACCCAGACTTGTGAGCCAAATACGGTGGTATGGGACACTGTATTTGAGCTGTCGGCCTACACTGATAAGGTGACGAGCCCTTTGTAATGACCTCGAGCATACTCTGAGACTGCGGTGAGGCGACGAGCCTTTCCGTAGCAACTAGAGTATAACTAGGCCTGCACTGATAATGCGATGAGCCCTTTTGCAGTGACCTAGAACCGTATCATCGTATGAGTTTACTAGGACTGACGACCCTGGAATGGATCCTTGTTGGGAAGTGATATAAGGGAGGTACCTTAGTTTTCCAATCCTGTTGTATGAAAATGACTAATAAAGAACTTGGTAATCACGTTCATGCACCGCATTACGTGTGCGTTTGGCGTTGATGGTCAAGCACTGAGGGAGTGTGGCATGCCGCGATCGTAAGAAGGAGTCGCTGAGGGAGCGTAGGCGAGGGCATGCATCATACATACATACCATACTTGCATTAATAAGAGTACTTAGGGATGTGTGATTTACTGCTTTATTATTTTTGCTTGATTGAATTGATAACATGTTAACCTTTGCTTTATTGTTCCACTGAGTTGATCACTCACTCCCACGTTACGGGACGGTGTTGTACACACCAACCAGATTCGTTGAGTTTCAGGTGATGGCGATGCTTATGAAGCGGAGCCGGACCACTACTATGATGTTGAGGAGGAGTTCTCCTACATGTAACTCTCTGACAGGTCTATGAAGACCTGGTACTGTATTGACAGGGCTATGGTACCTGGGATAGAAGACATTACATTTCCTCACACATTTGGTATATTTTAGAATTATACTTGTAATTATTTAACCTGGTAACTTTATCACACTCTGGAGACTCACCACAGTTTATATATTTTATCTATCTATCACAGTCTTCCGCTTGCAAATTTAACTGTCTCTTGAGTATGATATGCTGTTTTGACTTAATCTCACTCATGTTCAATGCACTAATACTGACCACATCAATCATCATTCATTTTGTTGCATAAGTGATGCGTTGGAACTCGGGAGTTGAGTTTATGCTCGACCCCCGATTTTCAGGGCGTTACATGTTATATCCACATCATCCATGCATTTGAAGATATCATTTTAGAGCATCAACAAAAGAATGATCGCAGATCCAAAGCTCAAGTGGACCCACCACAAAACACTCGGGATTGCCATTAAAAACTTCTTGGGTGCAACAAAAGTTTCAGATCAAGCTAATATTTGTATTTTCCCTTCGTCCATGTCTATGTGAACATATAAGCAGGTATAAACAGGTTGGATCACAAATAAACATGATGGTGGGTCTTAAGAAGGTTTCAATGGTGGACATCATTCTCTCCATTTTGTTTTTGGGCTCATGTTGTAGAACTTGGCAACGTCAATTCCATGATCAATAGTTTCATTAAAAAACTTTTCCTCCGTAAGGAAAAAAAAAAAAACTTAAAGCCCATGGGTTTTGCCTAAAAAGTTGTGTCTCATGCTGGTTTTTTATATTTTAGAAAGAGACATACCTCCTACTAAATGTTAACACTTGTACTTTCAAACTATTTTCTAAAACTTGCCTGTTGTTATCATCATTGGTCACAAAATTAGAATTGTACATGAAGCCTAGTTGAGTCGAGCTCAACTCAACTCACCTACACTACAACCTCAGCTTGAGCTCAGTTTCGCTTAGCTTTTGAGCTCAATAGGTTGGCTCAACTCGACCGATGGTTCGAGTTGAGTCGAGCTTGGATCGAGTCAAGGCGAGTAAGTTGGTAGAGTCAAAATGAGTCAAGCCGAGCTATCTTTAATAATAGATAAAAGCTATACAAAAAATATATGAATGATATATGTAATTTAAAGAATGGTAAATCAAAAATTACAATCCATACAACACCATCAATATTTTAGAAATTTATGTTTAACGAAATATAACAAATGTTAAATGGATAAATTTAAAAGTATAATACAGAATTTGAATAATTAACCTCCTTCTAACCGATGGTATGAAAGATATACATACGTGAAAATTTTATATTATTATTATTATTATTATTATTATTATTATTATTATTATGATGTAGTGAGTTGAGGTCTAAGTCGAGCTTTAAGCTGAGCTCTCCAACTCGACCTCGACTCGGCTTTACATAAAACTGCTATTGTGAGTCTCATAAACCATTAAATTATTTTCGTATTTACTAATTAAATTAACCAAAAACCTTTTGAATCATATGGGGCCACCTTCGTTTGGCTTGTGACAAATCCAACACCACCATTTTTTTTAATCATATTTTAGAGCATAGCCCAAAATTAAGGCTAATCCAATGCCTAAGTGGGTTGCACAATAGAAAAAACTAAATTTAAAAAAATAAAAAAAAAATAAAAAAATTCCAATGATGGCCTTTAACAGCCTATTTTTTATTGCATTGTGGCCCTCTTTAATCATTGGATGGCTGAAATTATGAACGGATTGAATTTTTCTCAAACATTAATGTTGGGCCAACATCACCGGTCCAATCTAATCTGAAGGAGTTGACAGAGATGTGAGAGGTGTCATGTCATGGTAATGTAGCCCTTTATCTTGGTGGGTCCCACCTTTGCAAGGCTTGTAACAAATCACAAACGTTTAGCATTTTTCCCATTTTTAGTTAGTGGACCCAAAATCGAAGCTGATCCAATGTATAGGTGTAATCCATAACAGGAGAAATTTCGATAATGGCCTTTAATGGTTTGCCTTTTCTTGGATTGTGGCCCACTTGAGCATGGGATTCGCCTCATATTTTGAGCACGGAATCATAGCATGTTAAATAAAAGTCAACACTCCCCTCTCTTCTTCATACCTCACATCTCCTCTCCCCATACCCATGGAATCTACAACCAAGCCTCATTAGCCTCTCTAATTATGCATTAAGCCCCTTAACCTTGATTAGCCACCCTAACCTTAGTCTAACCTGATAATGTCTAAATATTATATATTTATCATTTTAATTGCAATAGTTTTCATGTATTCAAAGTACTTAATTGATTAACTAACATATATTTTGTACATGTAAGGTAATCAGGAAAATAAAGACCAAATCATACTTAAGAATGAGGATTAAAGTGCAAATATTAATCATGTAAAGAATTGAAAATTTGGAGGACATTATTGAAGAATTCACATGCCATAGATCCAAGAAAACTAAGGACAAATGGTGAAGAATCGATTGAAATATCACGAAGTATAAGAACATAAATAAGAGACAGTTTGGTCCCACTTGAGGTTGGTTCGATCCGACTGAATGTGCACAGAACAGTCCAACGATAAATTGTGGTTTTCAGAGATAATTTGACTTGACACTTTGGTCTAACCAAAGTCATATTCAGTGTCACCGAATAAGAGTTTGGTGTGACCTAAGGGATACAGGGACCTTAGACAGATTTTTATGAAATTTGACTAGACTCAGTGCAAATGAAGCATAATATAAGTGCATAAATTTGAAGTCGAGTACAAGTTGGTGCAAATTTTTTCCTATTTAAAATGGTGTTCTAAGCTGATCTAAGGATGAATTAGGGCTTGAGAGAGGGACCTAGGAGTGATGAAAATTCTTCATTATCATCATTCATTCTCAATTCATCGGTTCTAGTTTATTTTTCTAGTTTTTCTTTTCATTTTGTTTAAGATGCTAGTTATAGTTGGAAAATCTCTTAGCTAAAGCTAAGGGATAATGTTTTTAATGAATATTTGATAGTTAATTCATTTTTCAATAAAAGTTAAGGTTTTTATGTTGAATCGTGATTATATATGATTGAATTCTTAGATTGAGGAAGGAATCAATCGGTAAAGTTATTTGATCTATTGTTGCCTCCGGTTACATTAAATTCTTTCAATTTCCTATAATGTGATTACTTAGATCTTTATGAGAGATTACACATATCGTGATTCTAATCTATATTGGATGTTTTTATTGATATTATTGTGTTATCTTCCAATTAAAACAGATTGGATACCAATTCTAGTTTGAGTTATTAACTCGAGAAGATGAATTAAATTCAAAGTCTATTACTTGGGGATTTCTGAATCCTTAATCATTTTTATTAATTGTTTTACAACTCTTATAGTCTATTGGATTAAAAACACAGACCCAATTGTTTCCTTAAATTAAGTTCTTAATATATTCTCACTAAATTTTATGTGAATCGACTTTAATTTTGTTGAGTTATTACTGCATCGCTTTTTAAAGCACACCTTGTTGCTAAATCTACAACTTTTTTTCTAATCCAAAAGAACGCATTCAATTATCAAACTCAAAACCTAGAACTTCATAAACCACCTTGTACCATTTGCATCAAAAATAAAAAGAAAAATCAATTGTCTTAATCATCAAGAAGACAAAAAGACAAGCAATGGTTCCTCTATAGAATGCCACATGACAATAAAAAAGTCTCCTACCATGACCAAAATGAACTAAGGGTGCTCAATCCTCATCTTCCTCATCACCATCTCCACTAGAAGCTTTCTTAGCTGCAACTTTCTTATTCCTTCTCTTCACCCTTCTAGGGGGTCCTCCTCTCAGAGGGCTAGTAAGTGAGAAATCAATGTGCTTTTGTGAATCTACCCACACCATGAAAGAAGGAATGTTGACGACCTGCCTACCAACCCTGATATGCCTCTGCCTGATGAGGACACGGACATGGTGGATGGACTTGGCCATGCCGGACTTGAAGACGAGTGTCTGCAGCCTGCGCTCAAGGAAATTCTTGATAGTCAGAGCAAGCACATAGTCGAGCTTGTTCTGGCTCTCGTCGAGCAATTCGTATCAGTTCATGCGCCTAAACAGCGCCTCACCCTCGAAGATCCGCCGCGGGTTCTTCTCATCCAACGCCAGTAGCTCCCGCGCCGTGTTCCTGATGTGGCTCAGCACGTACTGCACCCGCCATAGCTTGCACTCACACATCAGCCCGTACTCTCCCACTAGCTTCAGCTCCGCGTCCAGCCGCCCCTTCTCGTACGGCCGGCGCGGCTTCTTGAATGTCTTACCATAGTTGCGGTAGAAGTTAACATGCACCATGGCTGCCGCTTCTCCTCCTACACACCACCCTGCCTTCGCTCTTCCTGTGTGGAGAGAGAAGAAATAAGAAGGCTAAATCTACAACTCAATTGGGGGCATACCACACAAAATAGCAGAGATGGGATGCTAAACTCATTTATCAGATGTAACTCACCAAGTTGAAGAGAGTATACAAAAATATGCCTCATTCAATATTCAAGTGGGCAACAATACATGCATGAACTAAATGTTTCAATCAGAAATTTATATTGTTCCCATGGATTGATTTCACCCATCTTAACGCTGTTAACCAGGATGATGTGAATATAGAATTATCACTTGATGAATGAAGTGGATTCACAATGTACAACATGTTGGCCCTAAAATGCTTGGGTGTTCCACGTCTCTCTTTGCTAAAAACAGGGCCAAATGGTAGTAAACTCTCATAGGAGTGCAGCACTCGAAGCATATTATATAAGATATTCCAAAGAAATATGTTATTATTGAGTGTGGATCGTCTATGTTGAACGCAAAGTGAATTTATATCTTTCCTCTTATTATCCACGTCACCACTCATGGCCTCAGGTGATATCAGCTGAAAAAAATTTTAAAGTAAAAATAAAAATAAAAATACATACATATTAACACTTTCATCGTATACATATTTCCACATTGGGTAAACATAGCAACTGACCAACGGTGACGTATCAAACTTTTGTGTGCCCCTCAATGTTGTTTGTGTTACCATTCATTCATTTTACAAGATCATTTTAAGTTATGAGCTTAAAAAATGAAATAGATCCAAAGCTCAAGTGGACCACACCACAGAGAGTAGAGGGACAATGAAACCCACAATTGAAACTTACCTTGGACCACTACCATGTTTATTTACTAACCAAGTTATTCATAAGGTTATAAAGACCAGGATGAAGGAAAGTATAAATATAAGCTTGATCCAAAACATCCATAGTCATAAGTTTTCAATAATAGGCGTTCAATCCTCATTACCTTATATGGTGTGGTCTACTTGAGCTTTGAATATCCTCTGATTTTTGGGATCATGCCCTAAAATGAGTTGGTAAAAATGATGGAAGGTGCAAATAAAACGCATACACCACGATGGGGTGTATTTGCCATCCATCGTGATGTTTATTTTCCATCCAACCTGTTTATGAGGTCAAATAGACCTAGATGAAGGGAAAACACAAATATCAACTTGAACTAAAACTTCAGTTGCCCCCAAGAAGTTTTCAATGGTAGGCGTTCAATCCCCACTGTTTTCTATCATGACGTCCACTTGAGCTTTGGATATACTTGATTTTTTGGCCCACGCCCTAAAATGATATAAAAATAAAATAAGTGAACGGTATGGATATAGTCCATACATAATGGAAGGACCTACAAAACTTGCTCATATTTACAAAACATTTCAAAAATTTAGGCGGGAGTCATCCTAATCCAATACGACCAAATGGAAATCCGTATAACTTAATCTCAACATTTTCTATTCTCCCCAAACATGGGGTGGAATTTGCATGGTACCAAATGCAATTCCATTCCACCTAATCCCATTTAACATCATGAGCCAAACGTCCATGAAACTATTTTCAAATTGGGGTATAGTGTCGATATAACAAAGATACTGGGCCCACATAACTTGGTATCATCAACACCATGAGGTTCGTGGCATACCCATCCAACATCTGAGCCATCATATAAGGTGGAACCTACGGCGTCGATGATCTAAGCACTCCATCAGGCAAGCCACACATGTACACTAGATGTGGACCATTAGCAAGTTTGCTTATCTTAAACCATTCGTTGAAGATGGCCCACTTAAGAGGCATAAGCCTGACTTTTGCAGCACGTTGTGATCGTAGTGGGGCCCATGGTATTCAATGCAACATGCAATGTACCTGCGGCTTAGATGTCCGATGTCTCACTCCACTTTTGCACGAGTGAAAGTGAAATATTTTTTTTTGTTTTCTTTCACATTAGATAGTGATTGGGCTTTTACTCATGTGGTGTCACATCATTTGGACCATTCATGAAGTGGACCCCATCGTGGTGGTGTCATAGATTAAAGGGTAATGGACTGTCCTCCTTTCATGGAAAGAGATCCTAACCACTAGGGTAATACACTTGAATGTACACCACTGATCATTCTATGATCTTATTTTTCAAAGATTGAATGGCTAAGATTGTTTGTACCTACTCGTACCATGGTGTAATCTTACCTCTTGAACAGTTCAGATCATCCATACGCATGGCCCTATTGAAATTTGTGGTTTTTTGAAAAAAATCAAATATTTAAAAATTTCAAAATTTTGGTTTTCACGCCAAAACATTTTAGAAATTTCAAATGAAAAAATGCGAAAATGATAGGTGAAGATTTGGGGTTTATATGTGGAGGTATGGGTAGTATTCTTACTTAGAGTTTTGGAGATTGAGACACTCAGGTTGTGTCTCTAGTATACACGCGCGAGCATTAGCCACGTGACTATAGTGGCGCTATTTGACACACACTTCACAAGTGGTCACTTCGTCGCAAGACGATATGATCGCGGTGCAAGTTGTCTAGTATGAGCCTATCTCCATTTTAGAATACCGTTAACACATTTTCAGTTTGATTCTGTTTGATTCTACTAGAAGATCTGCTGCATTGAACAGTTTGATTCTGTTTGATTCTACTAGAAGATCTGCTGCATTGAACAGTTTGATTCAGCTTGATTGTAACGCCCCGAGTTTTCAGGACCCGAGTATATGACTCGTTTCCTAAAAACTTGAGTGTTAACCTTAAAGGATGGTCAAATTCAATATATAATATTTTTCTTTTATTAGAGTTAACAGATGAGCGTAGGATGGATAAATCAACATAAGGAAAATTTCATTTACATTTGAAATGTACAAGAGCTGCCCATAATGACTTATACAAACCAATGCCCCCATTCTTACAATTATAAAATGAAATAATATTACATGTGAAATAAAGTGAATCACAACAATCTTGGGATGTGAAATCCTGTAGCAACCCTTAGAAATTACAATCATGCATCCTTGTCAAGTATAGTTTGCTCCTCATCAATATAAAAATGAATGTCACCTGGGCCACCTATGGTACCTGTACGGTTATATATTTGATGGATGAGTGGCCAACTCAGTGTGAATTTTCCTTAAGATTACACACTGCCGTATTAGGTAAGAAATAGTATAAAACATTCAGGCAGTCAAAACAAAGTAAATGCAGTCTTATTATATGCATGGATGCATGAATGTAATCGTCAGCCCGGGTAAAACATCCAGACGACCTATGTCCCGGATAAAACATCTGGACGGATATTGGGGTCATCACCCACGGATAAGACTAGTCATCAGTACAACACTCAACATAATCGTATGGGCATGATGATCTAAGTCATTATCATAAACCGAATGACTGGTCATTAGTGCAACATTCAGCGTAATCGCATGGGTATAATGATCCAATGTCACGCCCCAGATCCGGAAATCGGATTCCTAAGAATCCCGATCGCCGAATCCGGTGCCGACAGCCTCCGTAGTACCCCATTCTCGGCTCCTAGCGTCATACGCCAGATTTCCAATCCTGGGATCCTACAAGGAGGATTTTTTTTTTATGTACATTTAACTCGTAATAAGCATAACCACAAGATTATCCAATTCACAAAGGCAATATCATCATCACATCTCCACTAATATAATCATTGGAGTACAGTGCTGAAAGGGAAATACATATATCAAAATCAAAGCTCCAGAAGACGGCTGGGTACTCCAAGCTCGACGCTGCAACAACCTAACATTACCTACACGCATCTATCGTGCATAAGCTCATAGAAAGCTTAGAGGGTGGTGTAAGTGTATGCATAAGGTAAGTGCCAAGTATTCAATACAATGCTTTAATCATATAATACCGGAAACACTGGTAATCCATAAATCGTACAATGTCGGAATAAGCAGAAATAATGACAAGAGTAGGAATCATCAGAGTAAACAGAAATACTGACAAGATCATAAATCATATGATAACAGAGTAAGCGAAAATACGGACAAGTCCGTGAGTCAATCAATATCAGAATATGCAATATAGGACAGCTATGCAAATGAGGAGTCATAATAATCAAATATCGGATGTCAAGGATATAATGCAATATGCAATTCGGAAGAGCTAACGAATACCATCACTCTCATCTAAGTCACAGGAATACAGAAACATAGTAACCCAAATGTCATATACCGAGAATGTAATGCAATATACAATATATGGTGCTAATGGAATGACCATGCTGGATGTGAAGTCGGGATGATAGTACGTAGTATCGCAGGCTACGGGATCCACCACAAAGGACTTCTATCCAAACCAGTCCCATACCTAAATTTGGATAGTCAGACATAATGTGGTAAACTCCTGATCTCAGGTTAGTCGCGCGCCCCAACCGAAATCCTTGCTATAACGAAGGCACACAACAATTAGTTGCGCACCACCAGCCTGAGTGGATAGTGAATGAATGAATGAATGAGCATGCAACTCCTACTCAATAAGTCCACATATCAATACAGTTCATCTTTGGGATCATCACCGGGGTTTAGTATACTCCAAATGGCACTGTCTCTCTCCCAGCAGCACAGTCCAAGTGAGCGTAAGAAACCTCACTATCCGCCTGGCCAATAGTCTGTCAATACCTATCCGGCACGTCGATAGCGGACCCATTCACGAGCTGGTCAAACTCAGCCTAGTATTGCCCCCTACTTTCGGGCGAGTAAGGCCACACCCCTTTCCAACCGACCACGACACAGTGGGAGACGCGGCCTCCTGGTATTCGGCCCTCGTGCGCTCATATATCCACTCGGTCTCGACATTGGAGTCATCTCTTGGCCACGGAGGTTTAAGGATTTTCACCCAGGGACATTTATGGCGCCCATATGCTAGAACCAAACATTTCCAGTGTCCCGTCTGGCCATCCACGATATGCCTGTGGAGGCTACGACCCTGATGTCGCTAGGGCGTATACATACAATGAAAGATGCATGAGTCACACAATCTAGTCATGCATCAATCTTGCGCATGTTATGTACTCATGTGAGATAATCTCCGCCTATCAGGGAGTCTCATATCAACATGCTCAATGACATATGCAATGATCAACCACATCTCATAACAAACATGCAAATGATACGTATGGACATGTATCATGATGCTATGCTATCACATACTCATACTCGTATCAATAACTGACATCGACAATCGACCTCGACAACGTGGACATTTAACCAACATTGCCCCCAAGGAATGGCCCACATAGAGCCAAACATATCGTGGGCCCATGGCCTCACACAAGGGCCACATACATCAAATGGGCCGCATTACATGGGCCAAAAATATATCTCAATGGGCCTCATCATATGGGCCTCATATGCATCAAGTGGGTCGCATCAACTAGGCCACAGCAATGGGCCTCATATAAATCCAATGGGCCGCATTAAATGGTCATATACGATCTCAATCGGCCGTATCCCGTGGGCCTCAAATATATCATAATGGGCCTCATCATACGGTCTAATATACATCATAGTGGGTCGAATACACGGGCTTAATATACATCACCATGGGCCACGACCCATGGTCCTCAAATATATCATAATGGCTATGACCCGTGGGCCCTAATATACATCAAGTGGATCGCATTAATGGGTCTCATATACATCAAATGGGCCACGCATCATAGACCTAACACATCACAATGGGCCTTGCCCTTAGGCCACGAATACATCACAATGGACCTTTGACACGGGTCTAATATACATCATGAGGAGCCCCATCCTATGGGCCTTAATTATATCACAATGTGTCATGTCCCATAGGCCTCGAATACATCATAATGGGCCGCACCACCTGGGCCTCGAATGTGTCACAATGGGCCATAACCCATGGGCCTCGAATACATCATAATAGGCCACAACTCATGGGCCTCAAATACCAATCAGATGGGCTCCATATATATTAAATGGGCCAAATGGGGCAGTCCATGGTTTAACAAAACAAATGGACAGCATGGTTGAAATATATTCATCATGGTGTGCCCCCCATGCCGATGGGTAGCGTGGTGAATACATACATCATGGCGGGTTCCCACACTACCCTGGACAGATGGACGGCTGGAGAACCACATACATTCAAGTGCGTCCATGTCCTCAAGCAGAAGGACGGTTGGATATAACAATACATCATGGTGGCCTTACGCCACTCGTCCAGATGGACAGTCGAATATAGAGCATGTACGTCAATGTGGGTCTTAGGAATAGTCTGCCCAATAACGTATGCTATGATCAGTCACTTCTCACATCAGGCATACATATGATGCGTATGATCATGAATTATGGATCTCTACTAAATATGTGTTATGGTGATGGACTCTGTTCATAACGAAGATGGGCCTAGGCGGTCTACATATTATAAGTATGAACCTATCATTGGACCCTAGGGAGAGTCACAATGCTGACATTTAACCAAAATTGTACTTACAATGTGAATGTCAAACCATCATTGCTCCTAAAGCATAGTCTGCCATAAAGGTCAGCACATAAACCACGGTGGGATCACATTACAATGGGCCTCAACCCATGGGCTCCAAATACATCACAATGGGCCCTATACACATCACAGTGGGTCTCAACCCACGGGCCTTTATACATCACAATGAGTTTCAACCCATGGGCCCTAATACATCACAATGGGCCTCAACCCATGGGCCCTAAAATACATCAAAATGGGCCTAATCACATGGTCCTCATATATGTCAAGGTGGCCTCAACAACGGGCCTCATACACATGATAGTGGGCCTCAATAACGGCCCTCATACACATCAAGGTGGGCCTCAACAGATGGCCACAATTGGTTCAAGATGGGCCTAATCACATGGGCCTTACATTCATATCAAGGTGAGCCTCAACAACGGCCTCATGTACATCAAGGTGGGTCACACCAGTGGGCATTGATATACAATATAATGGGCTGCAAATACATCACAATGGGCCTCGTCATATGGGCCATAAATACACCACGATGAGCCACAACCCATGGTCCTCAATACTTCACAATTAGGCCACAAACATTGGTCCTCAGTACTTCACAATTAGGCCACAACCCTTGGGCCTCAAATACACAACATGTGGGCCTGCACATGGTCCTTAAATACATAACAGGTGGGCCGCATCAATGGGTCTCATAAGCATTAAGTGGGCCTTAACAGATGGGCCACCAAAACATCAAGGTGGCCTTATGGAGGAGTCATAAATACATCAAGTCGGGCAGTATCAATGGGCCGCACCAATGGGTCGCACCAATGGGCCTCATAAACATGAAATGGGCCGCATGATATCAAGGTGGGCCTCAACAACGAGCCACAAATACATCACTTAAGTATCATTAAATGGGCCTTATGTAAGGTAGACGACGTGAAGATAAAACAGATGGATGGTTGAGATGTAAAATAGATGAGTAGTGTGAATGTAAAACAGGTGGATGGTAAGGATGCAAGGCACATATGTCATGGCGCAACACCATCTCAAGATGGACGGCTTAGATTAAAACACATATATCATGTGGTCCCACACCCATTAGCTGGATGGATGACGTGGGTACAAAACATATACATAACGGTGTGGCACAATACATACATAAGTAGGTCCTAAGTAGGACCCACCATAATGTTTATTTTCCACCCAAACTATTCATGGGGTTACATGGCCCTAAGGCCCACTGTAATGTTTATTTGCAATCCAACCTATTCATAAGGTCACGTGTACGTTGGGTAGGGCCCACAGTAATGTTTATTTTACATCCAATCAGTTGATAAAGCCATGTGTACATGGGGCCTACCATAATGTTTGTCTGCCACCCAACTTGTTGATAGGGTCACGTGGACAGAGCCACTGCAATGTTTATTTACAAACCAAACTTTTGGTACGGTTACATGGTCCGGGGGTCCACCGTGATGTAGTTCACACATCTAACCCATTCATTGTGTGTGTCCCACCAATTTAAGAGTCCAAACCGAGTTTCAGGTGGTTCCAGGCTGTAGGTGGACCCCAGCATTTGATTCCATGTGGTTTGGCATACCACCGCATGAATCGTGATGGTGTGGGCCCTCCGAGAACTGTTTATGGCTGGTTTTTTTTTGAAGCCAACGCATCATAAAAGGGGACCTATTAAATGAACGGCATGGATGTAGAACATACATCATGGTAGGGTCCACAACTAGGGCCAATGGGGCCACTCTATTTAACGTTGGACGTCCAGACTCCTCTGGACGTCAAGGCAGCAAATGCATGCTGTAAATATGTATATTTTTTTTCCTAGGTGGGACCCACATTAACCAGATCTACTCCGTCCATTACATGTGTCCCATAAAATTAGGGGTCCAAATCAAGTTTCAGGTGGGTCCAATCTTCTTGTGGATCCCAGCAATCATTTTCCCAAGTTTTAACTGAAAATACTAGCATTCTCAATGTCACAGCCTGCCAGATAATTGGATCAGTCTCATTTATCGGCTCAACGCCTAAAATGATGCAAGGGTTGGGATGGACGGCGTGCATTGGATTGATACATCAAGGTGGGGCCTATAGGAGTGGTCCACCAAAAGTTAAAAAAAAAATCAAGCTGACATTTTTTTTTTTTTTTTTGCTGGCCAATACACAACACGGTCGGTTCACTCTTCACTTGGACATGGACGGTTTCTTGCTTAGAGGATGAAAGAGAGAGAATGAAAGAGAGGGAATGAGAGAGAGAGAGAGAGATGATGTAAGGAGAGAGGGATGGGTTGTTGTACGGAGGGTTGACTTTGGGAATGGGAGAGAGAGGGGGGCCATGCCTTGTTAGTAAAAGAGGTATGGATGTCGTACTTATTGTACTTGACTTAATTAATGTGATTGATTTGATAGATTCTCTTGGAATTTGTAACGCGCGGTGTTTTCCTCGAACTGAATGCCGGCCTGCATCTTCTGGTCAGGGTATCGCCTCGGCGCGCGAGACGCGGCGTTGGAACCGTGGCGACGGTGCGGTCGCAATGATACAAGTCTCAGATTAAGTCAACTTAATTCTACAGGATACGACTTAGAGTCGATCGCAAACGTTGATTATACGTCACAGGTTGCCGAAATTCGACGGAAAGGATCGCGGAAGTCGACAGAATAGTACGAACTAGGATACGGGTCTTACATCCAAGCCATCGTAAATATGTCATGTATGCATGATTAGCCAAGTCATTATTAGTCCATTTATAACTAGCCAATTTAAACAAGCTCATCGTCACTATGGGGAGCACGTGGCCCAATGTAGGTTGACAACATGGGCATATGTCCCATGACCACCATCCCCGGCCCATGAAACTACAATCTCAGGATGTTTAATGGAAACTCATTGACTAGTGGCTAATCATATTACAGTATATGGGGCTTACCATCGCATGGTTGCACAGTATAAAACATCGAACCCATATAGGAAAAATATCAAAACAGAACTATGTAGGGCAAGTATCAAAATATGCTACATAGTGCAAATATCAAAACCATATGATAAGACCATCCTTAAAAACCATTGGACGCAACAATCCCTGGATGGTAGGCTCACATCAATGGTCAATTTAAACCATCATTCAATAACCACTAAGCCGAAGGTCCATTGTGATCACCGTCAATCGAGTTACATCCCAAGTATGGGTGTTGATTTATAAGTGGGAGCTTCCCACTAATGTACCAATTTAAATTCCATAAGCAATCCACAAATAATCCACAAGCATGAACAAATATATAGGATGAACATTAAGCATGTAATATGGCAATTCAATTTCGACAATTGACACATGTGATTATAAAATGGAGATATCAATTATAATTTAAATAAAAACTATAACTTAAACTAATGGAAAAATAGAAAGCTCAAGGGGAAGAATCATCACCTTATTAGTCGACTCACCTTCCAATGTTATTAAGAAGAGCACACGTCCTTAGACTTGGATCCTATCACGAATTGTAAGTTGTATGGTTAGATCCATGTTCTACGTACTATTTATGGTTATGATTATAACCTAGGGTTTGGATTACTTATTTTTAGGGTTTTGGTGTAAAATTAGGATTTTATCCTAGAACTTAGTTGTAGCCTTAACTCTAGGGTTTGAATTGTAATTAATGTGTAATAGTTTACAATGCTAATTTAATAGTTATAAAATATTTACTAACATTAGCATTATAGTTAATACTAGTTAATAATCGTTATGATGATAATTAATATTATGATATATTATTTGTGATATGACAATGCATTAGCATTTAATAATGATATCATTTTAATTTCTTTTATATAATAACTACTACTAGAATAGATAATTTACTAATGATATCCTAATGTTTAACAATCCTATTAATAATGGAAATGGTAACAATGTTAATCTAATAATTAGAGAATAATTGTTAACATTAGCATCACAATTAATATTAGTTAATGTAGCAAGGTAGTCATTATGGCGACACTAATGACCATCCAAAATGAATATTTAAGAATAATAAACAGGATACTACTATTTACTAATTATAATTAGTTTATAATAACTATTTTAGCATAAAGATCTACTAATGGCTAATCTTTACTAATATTAACAATCCTAACAATAATAATGGCAATAATACATAAAAATGGTCTAGTGTGGGTTTGAAGGGCTCATTAATATGGGAAATTGGGCCTCTAGTTTGGCCTTGCCTAAGGCCCGAACTGGACTTAATCTTGGGCCTGGTTTTAGGCCTGGACTAGGGCTAACTTCAACCCAAATCAAAGACTATTTTCAGCCCCAAATGTGGCTCATGATATGGGCTGCACATGGCCCACATTACAGCCCAACAAAGGCTAATTTCGGCCCACAGATCTGGACTAGAGTTGGCCCACTGTATATATGGTGGGGCCCATGTGCGGCCCACCCACTGATTGTGGTGAAACCCACAGATGTGTTTTAAAGGGGATGGGCCACGATGTTGCTAGGTGGGGCCCACTGGGATCTGGAATGTGGCCCATAGTGGTTTTCAAAATCCTAAAGTTGGGCTAGTTTCAGCCCAAGCCACAGCCCAACTGAAGGCCATTTTCAGCTCAACAACTCAACCCATCAGAGGGGTTGCTCTCAAATGTTTTTGGCTTTGATCAGAGGAGTTTCCGACCCTGGAAAAGGCTCAGTCTGACGGCTGGAACTCAGTACAATAACAGCTAGTAGTGATGTTGATCAAGGGAGCTAGTCGGCCTAATCTTAACGGGAATTCAAATGGACAACGGAGATGGTGAGCTCGGGGTTACCTAGGATTTTTCTTCTCCAACCTCTGCTGCTGCTGGAGGTCCAGCGACGACAACCGAGAGTTCAAGGACGATCCAGCTCATCCTCACTCGGGCCGGACTCGGCTGACTCGGCTGTGAGTCAAGGTGCAGCTGACTGCCTCATTTCGAAATCCCTCTCTCTTTTCTATTTCTTCTTCTATTTCTTTATCCCTTCTCTTTTCTTTCCTCACAGACCTACACAAAGTCTGGACTTGAGCAGACTTATCCTATAACCTACCTCGAACTCGATAAGTGCAACGAAGAAGGGAATGGCCGTTAATGGCATTTTCTCCACAAGGCCTTATTTCTTCATTTTCTTTCTTCTAGGAAATTCATATGACTGTATGGAACTTGGAGGAGAAAGGTTTCAAATCTCTAGGCTTGTTTGAGTAGTGGCTTCGGCTCTAGGAGGAAACGGTTGATTTTATGGTGGTTTGAAGAAGGATCTGAGAAGAGATGTTTTCTCCTCTACTTGTAAGAAGACCTAGCTCTCTAAAGCCGTTGGATGCGATTTGGATGGCTCAGATTGCATTGTCTTGAAGCCATTTCCAAGTACAACTTGAAGGACCGAAACCGGCCATGGTTTTAGTTTTTCTGTGGGTGGAAATCCTCTCCCACGTGGAAAGCTATTAGGCGACTGGGATTAGGCCACGTGGACGGCTGAGATGAGAGGAGAAACCCCTCACGCGGATCGCCCTGCTTGTGGTGAGAAATGTTTCCATTTTCGGAGGTTATGTGCTTTCGGGTCCTACTTGTGCCTGTTGTTGTGTGAACACACATGTGCAGGGGTTTGCACAAGTGACATGGTTCTGGTTAGGCCCATGCCGCACGCACGATGGATGGTCTGGATCATCAAGGTGGGTCCCCATTTGTGGGCCATGGTGGGTCAAAAATGGGTACTATCCGTCCGTTGCTTGAAATTTCGAATGAAGGAAAGGAGGGAAAATCCCTTCCTCTTTCGGCATCTCACGGGTCGGTGTGGGTTTGACCGTTCGAGCAGTCTGGTGCACATCCTGCACGCTGGCTGTGGTGACGCGCACCCCTGTGTGGACCCCATCATGATGTCTATGGGAGATCTGATTCGACCATCTCACTTGATGGGCCCTCTTAATGTTTCTGACCAAAGACAAGGTTGACCCAAGTCTTAGGTGGGCCATACCAACTAAATCATGACCTCGGACTATCGATCATTGTCATTTCAACAGTCAAATTAATCCAAATATGAACATCAACGGTTAAAATGGCCCTAAGGATCCTAAGAAATAGTCGGGCATGATATACAAGTTAATCTGGAACTCAAATGGACCACAGTACATGATCTTTGGAGTTTTACCAACGTTTAACGGTCAGATTGGCTTCAAGTGTTAATCTGATCAACCCCCACTAATTCTTAAGTTGCTCAGTCCACAAGCTATAATGTATGACTCCATCCAACTATTCAGTTAGGTTACTTTTGAGCAATTACACATCTTTGTAGTTACACGCTCAGCTACAATGTTTGCCCTATAAACCAATGGTCAAATTGATTCAATCACTTATCAATTGCTTTAATAGTCCTAAGAGCCGTCTAAGTGGGCTTTGGTGCCTAATCTAATGTTTAGGTTGTTCGATCAGTGAGATCAAGTGGCGGATCACTCTAGGGATGTTGTGGGCATGATGGACGATGGATAGGATGACACAGCCCTCGTATTAAAATGAGCGGTTTAATTGTCTGTCTAAGTGATTGAAGTCCTATAGTAGGCGTCTCTGAAGTCATGATGGACCTTCCTAAGGACCAACCAAATGGGTAGTTTGACACATGGATGGGGATTATTTTTTTGTGGTTAGATTTAACCTAAAATAAGGGTGGACGTTTAAGTAAGCTAGGTTAGTGTTCCTTCTAAGTCGGGTGACACGGTAACACTCGAGTACTGAAAGTACTGGTTGTTACAATCTACCCTCCTTAATAGAAATCTTGTCCCAAGATTTGTTAGGTGTACCCTTAAATGTTAACATCACAAGTAGTAATTTCATTCCAATAGTGGACTCTATTTCTCATTTGTGCAATCACGTCTTGTACTATTAATGAGTTATATTTAAACGTACCACATCCCTTAATAATCTAGTCTAGCATATCCATTTCTATTAATCGTTTGAAGCCATTCTAACATTAACTAATGCCAAGAATTTATTTAAAGGTTTATCTTCGTCCAATGTCCTATCACCTTTACTAAGATTACAAGTTTGTTTAGGCGACCGCTATTAACAATATCTTGTCTTTTCCTTCATCCTCTTCTACCCTTAATGATAATCCCCAATATCTAAAGTACAGTACGATTTTCTGGTTTCCCGTGTTCGAGTTGTCATGGACAAATGGTTGTAGTGGATTTGAGTCCAATACATCGATCCTTTGCCTACGTAGAATAGAGGATTACTAGTATCAATTCATAATCCTACTAAATCTCGATCCTTTGCTTGATCAGGGCATTGAGGTCATTAAGACTTGCTAGGACTTAGAATTTAGGTCAAACTGTGTACTTATTGCATAAACATGATTCCATCAATCTGTGGTCCTAATTGTTCTAGACTCTTGGGAATATCATGTGATTTGTCTATTTTTTTTTATTTTTTTTTTATAACAGATAAGACTATGCGGCCCATTATGCTTCTAATGTGCACTCTGATTATCAAAGTACTACTTGAAAATCTTAAGACAAGGATTTCTACATGGAACCTAAGTTTAAAAGTTGTCATGTTCATTTAAGATTTCTAATTTAATCTCAATATGCTTAGTCTAGAGTTGGAAATTCACCTAGAATTCTATAATTTTGCTTCTAATAATTTTTTTATGGTTGAATTTAGGAAAATGTTTTCTCTAAGTAAGGGAACGTACTAGGAAATCCTAGCTACAATTCTTAAATTTTGTTTCTAAGTTCAAACAACAATTTTGGTGGTTTTTCATGAGAACCAAAGTTCTAGGACTTAAGTTCAATTCGTAAGTTCTAGGACTATCCAAACAAGTCTACATGGAGCTTCGAATCTCAAGTTTCTACGTTCTTAACTTCTGCTAGCTGCAAGGAGATCTCGCCTAAGTTCAAATAGTTGCTCTAATAATTTCCAAGGGGACCTAGGTTTTGAATTTCTACATTCTCAAAGTGTCTTTTGCTCAGATGGAATTTCAAATAAGTTTGGATTGTCATCCAAGTTACTTCTAAGTGAACCTAAGTTTGAGTTTCTACATTTTCAATCATTTTTCTATATCTAGGGGAAATTATCCTAAGTTCAACTTCTAATTTCAAACATCCTAACTTGAGACATTTAAGGCTTGTATAAGATCATTTCTCAAGGCCAAGTTTGTCCAAACTATGCTCTGATACCAACTGTAACACCCCGAGTTTTTAGGACCTAAGTATACAACTTGTTTCCCAAAACACCGAGTGTTAACCTTAAAGGATGGTCAAATTCAATATATAGTATTTTTCTTTTATCAGAGTTAACAGATGAGCGTAGGATGGATAAATCAACATAAGGAAAATTTCATTTACATTTGAAATATACAAGAGCTGCCCATAATGACTTATACAAACCAATGCTCCCATTCTTACAATTACAAAATGAAATAATATTACATATGAAATAAAGTAAATTACAACAATCTTGGGATGTGAAATCCTGTAGCAACCCTTAGCAATTACAATCATGCATCCTTGTCAAGTATAGTCTGCTCCTCATCAATATAAAAATAAATGTCACCTAGGCCACCTGTGATACCTGTACGGTTATATATTTGATGGATGAGTGACCAACTCAGTATGAATTCCCCTTAAGATTACACACCACTGCATTAGGTAAGAAATATTACAAAACATTCAGGCAACCAAAACAGAGTAAATGCAGTCTTATTATATGCATGGATGCATGAATGCAATCGTCAGCTCGGGTAAAACATCCAGACGGCCTATGTCCCAGGTAAAACATCCGGACGGGCATTGAGGTTGTCACTCAGGGATAAGACTGGTCATCAGCGCAACACTTAGCGAAATCACATGGGCATGATGATCCAAGTCATTATCATAATCAAACGACTAGTCATTAGCGCAGCTTTCAGCGTAATCGCATAGGCATAATGATCCAAGCCATCGTAAATATGCCATGTATGCATGATTAGCTAAGTCATTATTAGTCTATTTACAACTAGCCAATTTAAATAAGCTTACGGTCACTACGGAGAGCACGTGGCCCAGTGTAGGCCGACGACATGGGCATAGTGTCTCATGACCACCATCCTCGGCCCATGAGACTACCATCTCAGGATGTTTAATGGAAACCCATTGACTAGTGGCCAATCATATTACAGTATATGGGGCTTACCATTGCATGGTTGCACAGTATAAAACATCAAACCCATATAGGGAAAATATCAAAACAGAACTGTGTAGGGCGAGTATCAAAATATGCTACATAAGGCGAATATCAAAACCATCTGATAAAGACCATCCTTAAAAACCATTGGACGCAACAATCCTTGGATGGTAGGCCCACAGCAACGATCAATTTAAACCACCATTCAATAACCACTAAGCTGAAGGTCCATTGCGATCACCGTCAATCGAGTTACATCCCAAGTATGGGTGTACACTTATAAGTGAGGGCTTCCCACTAATGTACCAGTTTAAATTCCATAAGCAAACCACAACTAATCCACAAGTATGAACAAATATACAGGATGAACATTAAGCATGTAATATGGCAATTCAATTTCGACAATTGACACGAGTGATTATAAAATGGAGATATCAATTATAATTTAAATAAAAACTATGACTTAAGCTAATGGAAAAATGGAAAGCTCAAGGGGAAGAATCATCACCTTATTTGTCGACTCGCCTTCCAATGTTTTTAGGAAGAGCACACGCCCTTATCCCTACTTTTATCCCTCATGGATTCGAGGAAGCTTTGTGATGAGTCTAGAGAGCTCTGTGGATTCAGAGTTATTCCCTGATGAAGACAGTGATCAACCTCATCACATCCCTCCCCGCGACAAAGTCTGTAAGTTGTATTAGTTGTAAAGGGCTAGCTTACAGGTAACTTGCAAGTTTTGTTTGGATAGAAGTATACAAGTCATAACCTGTAAGTCACAGCTTTTCAGTGCATTTGAAATCCTGAGGAAAGGAAATGATTCCACTTGCCCTAAACAACTCCTCAAACTTACTTTCAGGTGAAACTCATTTACAACTTAAAAGTTATAGGCATTCAAATAACTCCTTAAGAAAGGGAGACAACTTTATCTATTTTAGCATTGACCAGAAAGGCCATTGTAAATGAGAAAGAGCTTTTCTAGAGTTCTTACTCTGTGAGAGGGCCATAGCTTGTTCTTCAGATATGTAATTCCTCTTCAAAATCTTCTTGGTCTTTTTCTCCCAGAGTGAGATCAAATCGAGCTGACTAACAAAATTTTTCGGGGGCCTATAGGTGACAATATGATTACGGGTTCTTGGATCATTAATGACCATGATCGTGTAAGCAGCAACATCTTCTTCAAAATTCATCACCACTAGGTTGGTTTGTAAAATCATTGGTAAACATACAAGATTTAGGCCATTATTTTAAAATTTCAAGATATTGATAAGAATATCACTTCATTAGCTATTGAAAAAGGATTGAGGCAATTAGAAGTGAGAAGAGATAAAAGAGAGGATTTTAGCCATTCATGTGAATTGAATATAGATTGTTTGTCATCTTTTCGCGGACTCATTTCTCTCTATGTGGCTTAAAGGTTAACCAGGCTACCAGGCCTAAATTTCCCTCAGGACGGCCAGGGCTTGAAATTGAGGCCTAGTTCCAAGACAGTTGGGTTTGTGCCAATGATATGTGGCTAAACTGGCCTGTTGGCCTAGTTCTACCAATTTTCCCATGGGACTCATGATACACGAAAGATAACCCCGAAAAGCTTTAAATAGGAGTTTTTCAACCTTTGATCACTTAAATCTTTTGCCTTGGCTTGGGTGGTCATGTAGGGTCAGGGCCTTCTTAGCCCGTTAAGGTTAAGGCTAAACTAGGGCCAACCCTGACCCATTCCTAGACCAATCCATTACAACCCTCAATGTAGCTTAGCTGATATGTTAACTAATCTGATTTCAAGACGAGGGCTTGTCATACCCAAGATCTTATTAGATGTTGTGGCACTTCTCTTTATTTTTATCGAGAGTATAAAACTCTTCATCATCTAAGCCTTATCTCAAGTAATTGGAATTAGCTACTAGGGGTGCACACAGTTTGGTCTAATTCTAGGGCGAAACTGGAACCAAACCATTCCCAACAGTTCCAAGAAAATTAGAACTGGAATCGGACTGTTTCCACCCTAAAACTGAATTGGAATCGGATCGTAAAAAGCCGGTTCAGTTCCGGTTTAATTTTACGGTTATGGGCTGCCCCAAAATCAGAAACCGGGCTCACAAAATTTTTGATCACCAAATCCAGTGCCGACAACCTCCGTAGTACCCCATTCTCAGCTCCCAGCGTATATACATGAGATTTCAATCCTGGGATCCTACAAGGAGGATTTTCCAATGTACATTTATCTCATAAGAAGTTTAACCACAAGTTTACCCAAATCACAAAGGTGACATCATCATCACATATCCACTAATATAAATATTTGAGTATAGTGCCGAAAGGAAAATACATATATCAAAAATCAAACTTCAGAAGTCCGCTGCATGCTCCAAGCTCAATACTGCTATAACCTAACATCACCTACACACATCTATCGTGCATAAGCTTGTAGAAAGCTTAGAGGGTGGTGTACGTGTGTGCACAAGTGTCAAGTATTTAATATAGTGCCACAATCATATAATATCAGCAATTGTTCACTCCCCATTATGCTTGTAATTCCAGGCAAAAACCGGGGTCTAATAATTACTTGTATGATGCACACACTGCTCGGGTGGGGTCCACTGCGATGTTTCTGAGAAATCCGGTCCGACTATTTGTTTTGTCACCTCATAAAATGTGATGAGATCAACTTTGAAGCATATCCAGAGTTTAGGCGGGGCCCAAATCATGATTCATGGGCTGATCCATCCGTTGGGCTACTTACACCAAGATCCAATGGCTGATTTTTGACATGTACGGTTAATTTATGGTCCCCAAGCCATGTATACAGTTTCGAGCAGAACGGATGGTGGGAACTTTTTGATCTTGCATTCTGACCGACTTTCAGGCCTCTTTAACGTGAACTATTGTATTTCCTTGAATCCTGGGCGTGTAAACTCTTCAATTCCAGTTCCCTGGAGTCTGTCCCTTTCCTTCTTGCTTCTTGATCGTTAAATACATGTTTTTAATATCCTTTTCAGTCCTATGCTTGCAAATATACCCTGCAGCACAAACACGATTAGATCGGTCCATTAAATAGTATAAGTTCGTAAATTCAGACAATAAATGGGGTCTGATTTGTAATATTTGACCCTCAACAGTAATACTGGCAAGATCATAAATGATACGATATCAGAGTAAGCGAAAATACTGACAAATCCATAAGTCATACAATTTCAGAGTACGCAATACATATCAGCTATACAAACGAGGAGTCATAGAGAGCCAAATATCAGATGCCGAGGATGCAATGTAATATACAATTCCTGATGAGTTCACGAATACCGTCAGCCGTATCTAGACCATACAAATGCAGAAACACAATAACCTAAAATGTCATATGCCACGGATGTAATGCAATATGTGGTACGAATGGGATGACCATGCTGGAGTGTGAAGTCAGAATGATACTACGTAGTATCGCAGGCTACGGGGTTTACCACAAGGGACTTCTATCCAAACCAGTCCCATACCTAATTTGGATAGTCAGACTCATTGTGGTAAACTCATGATCTTAGGTTAGTCGCACGCCCCAACCAAAATCTTGGCCATTGCGAAGTCACATGTAACAAATAGTTGTGCACCACCAGCCCGAGTGGATAGTGAATGAATGAATGAGTATGCAACACCTGCTCCACAAATCCGTACTGTACATCTCTGGGATCATCACTGGGGTCTAGTACACTCTACATGCAAATCGTCACCCATTAACGTGGGACCATGCAAGTGAAAGAGACCTCACTATCCGCCTGACCAGTAGTCAACTAATATCTACCCGACACGTCGATAGCGGACCCATTCACGAGCTAGTCAAACTTGACCTAGCTATGTCCCCTACTCTAGGGTAGGTAAGGCCACGCCCCCTCCCAACCGACCATGACATAGTGGGAGATGCGGTCTCCTGGTATTTGGCACTCGGGCGCTCATGTATCCACTCAGTCTCGACGTTGGGGCGTCTCCTGGCCACGGAGGTTTAGGGACTTTCATCCACGGACATCCAAAGTGCCCAGATGCTCGAACCAAAAATTTTTAGTGTCTCATCTAGTCATCTATGACATGCCTGTGAATGTTACGGCCCTAATGTCGCTAGGGCGTACAGTAATCATAACACTCAATGCAAGATGTATGAGTCATACAATCCAGTCATACATCAATCTTGCGCATACCGTGTGCTCATGTGAGATAATCTTTGCCTATCAGGAAGTCTCATAACAACCTGCCTAATGGCATATGTAAGGGTCAACCACATCTCATAACAAACATGCAGATGATGCGTATGTGCACCTATCATGATGCTATGCTGTCACATATTCATAATCGGTATCAATAATCAGCATCGACAATTGACCTCGACAATGTGGACATTTAACCAATCATTGCCCCCAAGGAATGGCCCACATAGAGCCTAACATATAGTGGACCCATGGCCTCACACAAAGGCCAAATATATAACACCATGGGCCTCACTCGAGAACTTAATACACATCATGATAGGCCTTTCACATGGGCCTAACATACATCATAATGGGCTCCATTGCTTGGCCCTCAAATGCATCACAATGGACCTCATCACATAGGCCTCATATACATCACATTAGGCCCTAAACACGGGCTGAATACACATCACAATGGGCCTCAAATACAAGTTACATATGCATCACATTGGGCCTCAAACACATGCCGAATACACATAACAATGGGCCTCAACTACGGGCCGCATATACATCATAAGGGTCTCGATAATCGGCCTTGATGATTGAAATCGGCCTTAGCCTCGATAATCAGCCTATACAATCGGCCTCAACAATCAGAATCGGCCTCGTCAATCGAAATTGGCCTCAACAATCGGTCGAACTAGGCCTAAATGAAGGTCATAATGTGAATGTTAAACCATCATTGCCCATCAATGTGGTCATTTAACCAAACATTACTCCCAAGGAGTGGCCTACATAGAGCCGAACATATATTGGGTCCATGGCCTCGCACAAAGGCCTCAAACATAAAATAATGGGCCAGATACCATCTCGATGGGCCCCGTACAATCATAATGGGCCTTACACAAGGGCCTCAAACATCAAATGGGCCGCATCATATGGGCCAAAAATACATCTCAATGGGTCTCATCATGTGGATCATAAATATATCACATGTGGCCTTGCCCATGGGCTTGATATACATCAAGTGGGTCACATCTCATGGGCCTAATATACATTTTAATGGGCCTTGTATACATCAAGTCAGGCCTCATTATATGGGCTGGAAATATATCACGATGGGCCTTACCAAATGGGCCGAAAATACATCACAATGGGCCTTAACAAATGGGCGACAAAAACATAACAAGTGGGCCCTGCACATGACCCTCAAATACATTACAATGGGCCACCTCACATGAGCCGAAAATAGGTCACAATAGGCCACGACTCATGGGCCCCAAATACAATGAGTGGGCCGCATTAATGGGCCACACTAATAAGCCTCACATACGACAAGAGGGCTGCAACAATGGGCCTCATGAGGCAGTCCATGGTTCAACCAAGATAGATGGGCAGCCATATACAACATACACATTAAGGTGGGTCCTACACAAGCAATAGGTGGGCCTGCACAATCCATATAAGCCGTTACCAGATGGACAATTAGGTTATACAATGCATATATCATGGTGGGCTCCATCGCTGATGGCCAACAAGGATAAAACACATATGTCATACAGCCCTATGGCCTGGTGTAGATATACAACACATACCTCAAGATGGGCCTCACATGCACCGTCCACATGAACGATGAGTAGAATAAATACATACATTAAAGGGGACCCACATCGCAAGATGAAACACATACATCTGAAGTGGGTCCCACTGTCCATAAAAATACATATATCAGGGTGGGACTCCCACCATCCAAATGATGGACGGCGTGGATGCAATACATGCATGAAGGTGGGTCCTACCGTCCAGCAATTGAACGGTGGAGATACCAGCCATATCTCAAAAGGGTGGGGTCCACCTGCGTGGCCCACCATCTGGATGGCATCGTCCATATGGACGGCTTGGATATAACACATGCCCCATGTTCAGACCCACTGAACGTGTTGGCATTAATACAACAGCTATATACCCCAGCCCATCCACTTCATAAAGGTGGGTCCCACGTGAGGCCCACCATAACTTTTGTTCTCCATCCTATTCGTTGATAGGGTCACACGAACCTTGATAAAGATAAAAATAAATAAATATCATATGTATCCAAAACTTCTGGGACCCAAAAAGGATTTCAATAGTAGACGTTCAACCCCCTACTGCTTTGAAGTGTGGACCACCTAAGTCTCCTAAATGGCTGATTTTTGGGGGATCCCAATTCTCAAAGGGGACCCATCAAATGCATGGTGTTGATGTTAACACGCATCATGGTGGGGCCTGAGGTGGGGCCCACTGACCCTGCCCATTTCCAAGCAGCAAGACACTGCTTGCTGCAGCGTCCAAAGCAATAATGTTTAGGGCTGTTACAAGTATATTTTTTTTCAAAGGAATTTCATATGTTGGGCCTGTATCAGGACAATCTAGTCTACCGGCTGGGTTCCATGGCTCATGATGGGTCTAAGAAGCCCAATATCCAATATGTTTTGGTGTGTAGAAACATTACCATGGGCCCTAACAGACTTTAACAGTAAATATCATTATTTCCTATGATATGGCCCACTGGAGTTTCGAATTGACTTCACTTTTTAGCTCAATGGCTAAAATGAGATGGGAGATTGAATGGACGGCGTGGATTAAATACATGCTTCATGGGTGAGGCTTGTTGTGGGTCCTACACTCACCCATAAAAAAAAAAAACTGAGACGTTGCAGCATCTAGATACCTCCATGCCCAGACACCTCCACACTCACGCTGTAGTGGAATTTCACCACCTATGTGGGCCGCCACCTATGTGGGCCTACTTGGTGGATGGCATGGGTAAAATACATACTTCATGGTGGGGTCCATCCGGGTGGGCCACAAGGCCTCATCATCACAAAAAAAAAAAGAGAGGAGAGAGAGAGAGAGAGAGAGAGAGAGAGAGAGAGAGAGATCATGTGATGGAGGGACCCCGACACTATGGGCCCTCCCTTCCATGCATACAACATACATCAAGTGGGTCCCATTACGTATGGGCCCACCGAATCAAAATCAACGGTGGAGATCACTTCTTCACCAAGATGTAAGGTCTAGATGACCCCTTTTTTTAAAGAAAATTTAAACATCATGATGGGATCCATGGAGAATGGCCCCATCATGGGATAGATATATGAATCATGGTGGGCCATCGGCCACACCTAGGGCCCAAAGTGGGATCCATACCATCAATCGGTAGGCCCCACTTTCTCCATCATCAAAACAAGATCTAAACTTATAAGAACACCTACCGTTAGATCTTGGACTCTCCTTTCCTTCGCCAATGCTTGCTAGAGCTCCAATGGATGGACTTCAACGGTTAAGATCGATCACGGAGGGTGGGATTAGATGGTATGAAGGTGGGCCACACAAGCTCTCTCCCATGGGGCTAGCTTAGACGTTGGATTGCTCGGAGAATGAGGGAGAGAGATGAGAGAGAAGGTTGTAAGAGAGAGAGTGATGGGTGAGTGATGGGTGATGGGTGGAGAGAGAGAGAGAGAGAGAGAGAGAGAGAGAGAGATGACTTTGGGGATGGGTAGTTGTACTTAGGGATGGGTGTGAGTGATGGGAGTGATGTATACTTAATTGAATGATTGATGGGATTGATGTGATGGATTCTCTTGGGATTAGTAACACGCAGCGTTTCCTCAAATTGAATGTGGGCTTACAGTTCCTGGCCCAGGTATAGCCTCAACGTGCGAGACGTGGCATCGGAACCGCGGCGATGGCGCAGTCGCAGGGATACAAGTCTCGGGTTGAGCTGACTCTAATATACGGGACACGAATTAGGATCACGCGCAAATGCCGATAACAGATCACGGGTCGCTGGAATTCGACCAGGAGGACCGCGGAAGCATACAGAATGGTACAGGCTAGGATACGGGTCTCACATGGGCTTTTTATAATCCAATCCAATTCCATGGTTTTTTATTTTTAATAATCCAACCCAAGCTGCTCCATCGAAAACTTTCACAGAGAGTAATCTTATCATGGTTTGTTTTTATAACCATTTCATGTTTTCAAAATGATTTTGTTGCTAATGTGTATTTGTGTTGTGATCCATTTGATGAATGGTATAGTTTTTAATGTCTCTCTCTCTCTCTCTCTCTATATATATATATATATATATATATATATATATATATATTGACCAAGAGGTTTGGTTCTATTGCCCGGTTTGGTTCTGCATAACCCCAAACTGAGAACCGAACTGAACTAATTGGTTCTTTAATTTTCGGAACTGGAACCGGTGCACTTTAGAATTGGACCAAACTGTGCGGTCTAGTCGATTCTGGTATGGTTTACCAGTTCTACCAGTTCTATGTACACCCTTTTAGCTACCCTTAGTCTAAATCCATGGATTTTAAACTATACTGAAATTCCAAGATGATTTACTTAAAGGCTGCCTTAGGAGGAAATTCAAGAGGCACGTGGGTAATCTAGAATGCCAATGTTGCACGTGTGATAGATTTGCCCTTTCAGTAGGTGAAGCCCTATGTGAACACATGCATTCTTCACGTTAGATTTCCTTTTTATCCATGTATGCTTATATCCCTTTGGTATTTCTCATTGGGAGTGTTTGTGGGTACCTTTTGCTTCGTCAGTGCCATAGATGAGAACTTCATCTCTTTCCTCACGTGGATGTAACAGAAAATCAATAAAATATGTTGCATAGTAGTTAGCAATTATGAAGGTGTATGGGATCCCAGATGCTTCAGTGGCTCATCGCACCTCCTTTCGAATATCAATGACAGCTTGGAAGGGAGGGAGCGGAGATACTCGATCCGTTTCACAACCAAATTATGATGGGATAAACTTTTGTAAGGCAATAGAGAGAGAAAAGAATGAGAGAGGACTATTTTAGCTTAGGTGGAAAACAGTTGAATAGGAAATATAATCAGAATTCCTTTCTTGATTTCCTCTTCATTAGTTTTAACATTTGCATGTCCTTTCTTTTTTTAGTCCATATGTAACCCAAAGCATTGGAAATAAACTATAGAAATGCTAAGAGTAGGTCTGGCAATGTGTTAGGTCTGGTCAACCCAAGCTCAACCCATTTACTCAACATGTGTGCCACGTGCAACCCATTTCCTACTCACCCAACCACCAACTTAAAATTTATGGAGACCAAGCACATGCACGAGCCCCGAGCCCAACTCAAACCTGACCCATTAGTAGTTGGAACTGGTTGTGGTAGAATTGGTAATTATACTAAAGCATCTTAGAAAATTATGCTACAGATGTTTCATTTTGGGTTATGGTCAGGCGATTTGGATCATTTGGCATTGCAAGTGGATTAGTGACGCAGGGAAGGATGTGAGGTGGAGCACATCTTCCTCAGGGGCATAACTGTTCGGAATCCACGAGGAAAAGAAGAAAATAAATAGAAAATAAATTTTATAAAATTTGAAATTGATTGATGAATCAAATAAATGAATTCACAACCTTTTAAAATAGGGATATGAAGTAATGAGAGAAATTTTAGAATCATACTATAACTAAAACTCCTAGATTTTACAACTTACTACTATAAATAGTAAACTTACTATTTATAGACGGTCATGATGTCTAATAGTGTGCAAGGTTTTCAGCCAAAAATAGTAAGTGTCCTATTTAGCTTCACCAAGCTGTTCTCCTAATTATTCTTGTGTTGGGCGCAATTCCTAAAGCCCAACAAATAAAGAATTATAATCAACCTAAAACTTACTATTTATAGTAAAAATGGAATTAAAATAGGGAAACGACTGTTGATCTGGTGGTATTTCGCAAATCCGGCTTGCACAACCTGGCATAGTGGGTTGGGTAGCTAAAGTAGCTTGTTCTACCCCAAAATCATATATTTTACGGTCGATAACTCATTTCGGATTGTGAGATACACCTGATTTAAGGTCTGACAGTCTAGATCACTTCGGTCATCGACCGGGCCTTTTCTGATCCATCTTGGCCCTGAAATTGTCCGTGACCCACTCTACATCAATTAGTCTAGACCCGAGCTCAACTCATTTATCAAAATTGGCTCATTTTCTGGCTTAAGCTTGACCTAATGTGGCCCAAACCAGGACAATTACAAGGTTGGGCTAATTAAGAGGTGATACATGGTAAGCTTAACCACAATTCATATTGTAACCAAATCAAAGCACATTATCGATATAGTTCATGTGCTTTGGTCCAAAAATGAAGGTCGGTCCACTCATCAGATGATCCATATACGAGCTATAAATGGGACAACAAGGGTCAAATTGAGAGTGAGACTAGTTAAAAATGGGACCCATTTAATGACTGGCCTTGATGTTGCCCCTTTAAAAAAATGTCTTTGCTCTCTTAAGCAGCTTTTGAGAAATCATTAGTTACCTTAATATTACCAGCTTCCTTCACAGCATCCAAGATTTTAAATTGATCTTTCTGTTGAGGAATTGCAAGTGTAGAGATCACGATATCTACTTGTGGAAATGCGGAGACCAGCTTCTCATGCTCATCCAATTTTCCCTTTTACAGAAAAACAAATGAACTAGAAATTCTTAGAAAATTGAGGCTGGAAAAAAAAAACTAAACAATATAAATAACCATTGAATGGTAGATAGGTTAGTACTAATTAAAGGCAATTCTTCTATGGTTTGTTTGGTTGCAGCATATATCATAAAAGTTAAGGATCCCATGCACCAAATTACAATATATAATCATTAAAAATATAATGAAATTACATGATACTAGGTGAAACCAAAGGCACCTCTTAACAGTTTTCATATAGGTGTAAGTGATAATTTTGATTCTTATTAACATGAAAGTTGTGCTCTTGGAACATTTGATTAGTGTGTCTAGTTCTTTTATTGTGCTTGAAGAATAAGCTCGTTGTGTATTGGTCCCACAATGGCGTAACTACCATACACTCCAACCATCAAGTGTACCTCTTTTAAGTTCACTTTGCCTCGTAAAAATTGGGCTTATAAAATCATGCCTAAAACCCATAATCACATGTGTTGACCACCTGAGTTTTTAATGCTGGATTTAAAAAAAAAAAAAAAAAATGTTTGTACATCTTAGAGGGTCTATTTGATTAATAGATTGGATGGCATGTAAGACTCATATTAGGTTGGCGTCATATGATCAATGGTTTTGATCTGACCATTGGATTATTTGGGCTAAGTATATTGGTGGCTGCACAAGACATATCTGGTAGCCATCAATTCGGTAGATAGTATTGTTTGGTCAACGTGATGCCTGTACATGAGTGACACAAGTGAAAAGGACAAGTCACCACACAAGTAAAAAGGACAAGTCACCATTAATTTTAAAATAGAAAATTATAGTTAAAAACTTATATTATGTTATAATTATGGAAAAACACTCATTCGTGATCAATGTAGACAGAGCCAAGAAAATAAATAAATAAATAAATAAAGAGAGAAAAAAATAAACCAAACAAGTCAAATGAAAACAAGAGACAAGACGCATAAGAATTTATTTGGCTCGGCAATTTTCCTACTCCACAGGTAGTAATATAAAATTTTCTTCTTTACTAAAAGCAATAGATAAAAATATAAGGCTTACCTCTCTCTTACTTGTATAATGAATCTCACACAAAATAATACCTCAAAGATAAATTAATGGAATACCTCTCTCTAATTATGCTCTTCTAAAAATAGATTTATGAGCCTATCCTAGAATTTCTCAACAGACACGTCTAGTCTAAGCTTAATCTTAAAAACTCATTTGCAATCTGTGGGTTTGCTACTCAGAGATAGGTCTACCAATTTCTAAGTATTGTTGTGCAATATAGAATCCATTTCACTATTAATAGTTTCCTTCTAAAAGGTTGTATTAGGAGAACTCGTAGCTTCAATGTATGAGGATGGATCATCGTATACAATGATTGTGTAAAAGTTGGATTCAAAGCTAGTCTCAACTCTGACCTTTTTACTTCTTTTAGGTTCCAATGATTCTTTTATTATGTTATTGTGTACATCAATCCTTACGGCCGAGTTTACTACTTCCATGTAAGTAGCCTTAAATTTAGCTAGAAATATATTTTCAAAGAAATCAATATCTAATGATTCAATGATAGAATCGGCTTCAATATGATTATGGGACATTAAAATCAAGAATCTATAAGCCTTGCTATTTTGCGCATGACATATGTATGTATAATCAAGAGGAGTTTTATCCTTTTTTTTTTGTAAAGGTAGTCCTACCTTGGCTAAGCAGCCCCACACTTTAAAATACACCAGGTTTGGAGTTTAGTTCTTGTACAATTCATACAGGGTTTTATCAAAATGCTTATGAGATATACGATTTAAAATATGACATGTAGTAAGAAGGCTTCTTCCTATAAATTAAAGGGCAAATTAGAACTAAAAAACATAAAATTTACCATGTTCATCAGAGTTATTATTTTGTTTCAGTTGTTCTATTTTATTAAGGTGAACATGGTGTAGTTACCTGGCATGTAATCAATCCCTTTCGATTCATAGTAAGATGCGAAGTCATGAGATAGATATTCTCCACCTTGATCAGATTAAGAGCCTTCACCTTTCTTATTAATTTTTCACCTCATTCATAAAAAATATGAATCTATCTTTTCTTCATCTTTACTCTTGATCAGATATACATTTACATATCTGGAGTAATCATCTATTAAAGTTATAAAATATTTTTTCCTTCATGAATTATAATATTTTTATGATTGCATATATAATTGTGAATCAAATCTAAGACAATGCTTAGATTGTACACATATTTCACATTTATTTTGGTTTTTCCTTTCAGCTCTAGGAATAAATCTCATAGTAATAATAGTTTTAAGATAATGATAATTCATATAACTTAGTCTAGCATACCATATATCAAGAGACTCAATCAAATAAATAGAAGAAATAGTACCATTATCATTCACAGCACTAAGTTTGAACAAGCCATCAGTTATATATCATTTTCTAAAAAAAAGTATCATTCTTAAAGATAACACAATTTTCAAATTCAAAAACTAACTTAAACACATTCTTGTCAAGAGTAGAGTCATAGACAGGATTCTTCCGAAGGTCTGATAAATGTAGCACGACCAGAAGAGTCAACACCTTCCCAGAAGTAAGCTTTAAGCTTACATTTTCCTTGCCAATGACCTTTGCCTTGGACGAATTCCTCATGAATGTCCCCAGTATTCTCTACCTTCTCATAGGAGGAAAAGGTACATCGGTCGTAGCACAAGTGCTTAGTGGCTTCTGACTCAATCCACCACTCATTTGAGCTACAAACAATGAGTGCTTCAATGATGACCCCCACAAACTCCTCAGAAACTTGTGTATGGTCTTTCTTCTCCTTATCATTTTTGCAAAATCTACATTCCTTAGAAAAGTATATATTTTTCCACACCCATAACATCATTCATTCTTGTTTTTCTTTTTTTACCAGGTGGATGCTTTTTCTTTGGTGGTCTAGACCTTAGTTTTCCTGACTCTTCTGGTTATTCTCAACAACGTGGGTATTAGTTACAGATTCTAATTAATCCAGATAATGTTTATTACGGTTCCTTACTTCTTATTTTATTTATATGTGAAGGATGATGTCATCCAAGCTCATGTCTTTTCTCTTATGCTTCAGATAATCTTTCATACTTATTCTAAGATGCTTGAAGTTTCTTAATTATTATAGTAGCTTGGGAAGCCTATCAATCACTACATATGATATTTCATAAGAACCTTTTGTAAAACATTCACCTAATATATTACAAAATTATCATCAGACATTTTAAAGTTAATATAATAACTAACTACATATTTCTTCGCTCTAGTATCCTTTGTTCTGAATTTCTTTTCAAAGTGATTCCACAATTCTTTGGCAGTTGAGAGATGACAATAGATATCATAGTTTTTGTTGGTTATTGTTGAAATTTGTGGTTTTTGAAAAAATAATTCAAAATTTCAAAATTTCGGGATTTCGGGATTTTACCGCCAAAATGATTTTCGAGAATTTCAAATAGGAAAAGTGCGGTGTGTGCTTTTGTCCCACATCGGAAATGATAGGAAGAGTTTTGGGATTTATATGTGGATGCATGTGTAGTATTCTTAGTTGGAGATTTGGAGATTGAGACGCTCAGGTACGCACTGGAACATACACACTCACGCGCGTGAACTTGGGCTCAGGCACGGGCATGGGCGAGGGCATGGGCAGTGTGGCTGTAGTGATTAGATCTTCCGATCCGACGACCAGTAACGGCTGAAATTAATGATCAACGGTCAAAAATATTTTTCAAATGTTCTGAACCATTGATGGCCTCCTAGCAACGGTCCACTCCCTGGTGCCTATATAAACTGGACCATTCCAGTCCAAATTCAATCACCTCAAACACAATCTCTCCCTTTCCATCAGATTCTCCAAATAACATCTCCTTCATAGAATATTATAATCACATCTACTATTTAATTCTGCCAGATGATCTGCTGTATTGAATTGTTCCTAAGTGGACCCATCGTGATTGTTGCACGCCGGATCCAGACATGCTTGTCTTATCCTGGAAGCAATTCGCCCATCAACAATTGATAAGGGGGTGAATCACGCTTTAAGGGCAGCGTATATTTTATATGATTCAACCTAGTGAAACGATATAATTAAACTTTATTTTTTATTTTTCGGTATATCCAACATTTTTCTAACAGTTATCGCATTGAAAATGTAATTTCAGCATAGATAGTCATTGTTCTTCCATTTCGATTGTTCAAAGAATACTGTTAGTTCATTTGCCCCAAGTGATGGACTAAAATCTTTAATAATGTTATTCAACTCAAGTTCAGTGAGATAGAAGTCTACTTTCTGTTGCTATCTCTTGAAGTTCTTTTCATAAAAAATCCTAATTCTAAGATTCAAATTTATAAAGAGAAATATGTCTTTAAATTATTGGTTCTAATATACAAAGTTACAGTAAAAAATTCAAAATATCAAAATCAGAAATAACAATAGAAGAATCCAAAGAACTGAGGCAAGTTATAGTCATTATCTTAAAGATAGATTTTCCCCCACAAAAAGATTTCAAATGCACTTTGTTCCAGCAAGTCTGCCCCCGAGTAACAACAGCTCTCCTCCGAGATGAACAATGTCAATTAGGTACACTGTCGATTTTAGCCACATGAATTTAAGAATGCTCATACTGATTTACTTAAAACAGTTGCAGAAAGACCCCATAAGAAAAAATAGAGGAGGGAATTTTCTGATAAATTTTCAATAGGGAATAGAAACCTTTATAATAAAAAAGTAGGTAGCCATTAGGGCTCGAGGTGCATGCGAGTAGCGTAATAAATGCATGTTGATGCATGCTGATTAATTAATTAATTGGTAGGTGTATGACGGTTCTATCTCTTCATATACATGAGTAAGACAAAATATATGCAAAGAAAACAAAAGTGCCCAATCAAAGACACCATACTACATCACATTGCAATCATGGTCGTGGCCCACGCATACACGTGTGAGGTTGCTCCCATAGTATGTCCATGTTTTCTAATATAAAGGATTGGTAATGAGTTTTAATATAAAGGCTTAGTTGTCTTAACAACTTTTGAACGTGAGATAAAACTAAACATAATTAAGACAAATGGAATAAGAAAAGTAAAAATTTAATTTAATTTTTTTAAAAATCCATTTATTTTTTATTCTAACAAGGCCTTGGAGCAAAAAGTCAGCTAGATCAACAACCTAGCTAGGGCATACCACAGGAAACAATAAAGATAGGAAGCCAACCATAAGTTCATGTCTGTGACGCACCATGATGATGTTTATATTTCATCAAACCTATTTATTATATGTGAATCACCGGGATGAAGAGAGCATACAAAAATTAGCAACCCTCAAAACTCAACCAGGCAACAATGCATGAGCTAGATGTTTCAGTCGGAAACTTATATTATTCCCATGAAGCCCACCCATCTTACTATTTCTTACACTAAAAATCTAAGTGTTCTACTTCGCTAAAATAGGTGTAGACTAAGCTAGTCGTGTTTTAACTACAATTTTTCATTTCAAATGGTGGTAATCTATTGTACTAAAGTAACGTTCCTACCATATTATATAAGATATTCTCAAAGAAATGTGCTATTACAAACGATATGGATGACTTAACATCCACTTAGAAATATGGTCGATATAATCAATGGTGATGATTGGTCGTGAAAATACATGTACCTGAAATACTTTCACTCCCATTTACTCAAATTCCTGTAATAACTCTACCCTAGAAGGGTTGTTATTGTTGGTGGGGCGCACATAAATATACGTAGGATGGCCCATCGAGAGGCTTGCCTTCATTATGTATTTTCCAATATACCCAGTTGCTCCAATGATCAGGATCTTACTTTGAGTAGCCATGGATCCTCCTCCCTTGCTCTTTCTCTTTTGCCGAGATGATGTTTCAATTGAGAGAAAAGAAGAACTAGTACAAAAACGAAGTAGAAGACTAACTTTTTAGGATGTGGATTGGATCCTGTGTGAATTTTAGTACTAGCAGTTGGTGTGGTCCAACGTTTAGTTAGCCATCACTGTACAGTTGTTTTCAAAGGACTATATTACCAACTAATATGAAAGAACTTTCATAAACATGATTGGAGTCGATGTTGATTTTTATGCTACTAAGAGAGCGTTTGCATCTTAAGTTACTTAAGATAGGCTACTTATTCCTAAAGTTGGGCACCAGACGACTCGACTTGTCCGACTAGTTTAAACTCGACTCGACCTGAACCAAATGGGTGAGTCAGTCCGAACCGAGTAGGCTTCGCCCAATCTAAACTGAAACTGAGTCGAGTCCGAGTTACCCAGTAACTCGACTCGAAACCCGATCTAGTCAAACTTGGCTCAATCTGAAATCTGACTCGACTCGGATTCAAGTATATATTACAAAAATAAATAAATAAATAAATAAATAAACAAATAAACAAACTAATTTCTAAGTATCGATCTCTAACCCTACCCATTGCGCTCGACCCCGATCTGATCCCAAACTCTCTCTCTCTCTCTCTCTCTCTCTCTCTCTCTCTCTCTCTCTCTCTCTCTCTCTCTCTCTCTCTCTCTCCTCACAGGTACGAAAGATAAGGAGTTCTGGCACTCACGGCCTTGAGGATGGACTAGCTGTGAGAAGTCGATGACTCTTCGAAGTTCTTCGTAGCAACCTGGATCTCTGCTACCATGAACTACTGAACAATTTTGGTAGTAGCTAATGAGCCATTCGCCATCGAAGGGAACTTCGATGCCCCGACATCATTTGTGCTTCCAAGGATCCATTGAAGGATGAGAAGACGCCATTTGGGAGACTCAGTTTTGATTGGACTCGACATCATATTCCTCTTGCATAAATAGAAAATCACAATACATAAAGCCCACTCCCTCATCTCTCAATCTGAGTCGGTGGCAACTCGACCCGACTAGTTACTTTTGACTAGGTTGGACTTGGTCTGGATTAGTCCAGGTCAGACCTGGACTCGGATCGAGTCAGGCATGCTTGACTCGGTACTAAGTCGGGTCGAGTTCAGGTTAGGCCTATTTCAAAACTGGATCGAGTCGGGTTAGCCCTAACTCAGTCTGACTTGACTCGATTACCAGCTCTACTTATGCCTCAAATAACTTATCTTAGTTTTTATTTATTAAGCTGAAGTGATTAAGTAATTTTAAGTTTTTTTTAATTATTTTTAATTTATCTTAAACCAAACTTACTTATCCCACATAAGTTACTTATCTACTATGTACGTAAGTAGAGAACGTAACTTATTTGGTGGTATCCAAACAACCCTAAGTTTGGGTAGTACCCTCACTCGCCAATTATTCAAAAGTAGAGAAGTGGCATGTGAAATGCATGGATTGAGGAATTTTGATTTGAGAATTGTGGGAGAGGAATTGAGACCACTTTTAAAATGTAGTTTTCTTTCTTAGCATGATTCACCATTATTATGAAAATTGGAATAGCTATAGACTAACCAATTAGTAGTGGATGGAATAATAGCTTAAAAAGTAAAATATGGGTAATGATATTTACCATCTGAACGTGCTCATACAATTTAGAACACTTGGTATTTTACTTCTATCAATCTCTTATGATAGCCATCAATTCGATGGCTTGGATTACTTAATCCGTGTGATTTTAGAAGTGTGGTCCATCTATAATGTGAGCCGCATTTTGAGGAGAGCGACCTAGATAGCTGCGACCTCTTGGAACTAGCATGGTGCGTAAGACCCTTATCATATGGGCCCACGTCAATGTATGAATTTTATATTTATGTTGTTCACTTGATTTTCTAGCTTATTTTAGGCCATGGTCCTAAAAAAAAAAAAAAAAGCAGATTCAAATTTCAGGTGGACCACACCACAGGAAATAGTGGATATTAACCATTAAATACCCTTCGTGGGCAACAAAAGTTTTAGATGAAGCTGATATTTGTTTTTTTTTCTTTTATCTAGGACTGTGTGACCTTATTAACAGGTTTGATTGTCAATAAACATTATAGTGGACGTCATGAAGTTTTGAATGGTGAGCATTGAATGACCACTGTTTCCTTTGGTGTGGTGTACTTAAAATAAATAGCTAATTCATTTTTGGGAAAATAATGTAAACTAAGCTAGAAAAATAGATGGATAGTGTGGATATACAATGAATACATCGAGGTGGAACCTACAGTTAAGGTGTGACCATATAGCTAGTTATAGGGTGGTAACAAAGTCCCCCTACATTATTGGTGCGTGGAGGTAGGGGTGCACATCTAATCGGTAAAACTGTGGAACCGGACCAGAACCATTGGATCGGTCTGGTTTGGTCCAGTTCTAGATAGCACCAGTTCTGGTTTCGGTTCCAAAATTTGGAGAACTGTTGATTACAGATCGGTTACAGTTTAAGGCCCTGTAGAACGAACCGAACCGTTGATCCGAACCATAGATCCAAACTGTTACCCGAACCGTATATCTGAACTGTTACATGAACCGTCGATCCAAACCGTCGAACCATGCCTTTACTTTAAAACAAAACAAAAAAACCATAAAAAGTCTCTACTCTCTATCCCACTATCCCACTGTTGCCACCCTCTCTCTCAGAGTCTTTCTCGCCTCGACGCCATCTACACCCCTGCCTATCCTCTCTCAGAGAACTTCTATCACTGAGATGCCGACTGCGCACCCCTTTTGAGCTGCACAGTGATGCTTATGTTCTCAAGGCAATGAGATTCTGTGATAGATAGAAAAGTGATGGGACCCAAGAATCTACCGCAAATGGGGGTGAAAGCTCTGCCAGCATGCTTACCATGTATCAACAGTAGGTGCCACATCTACCAAGGTCCAATGTCATGGGTAAGCTGCCTGTTTCACATCCTGTTCTAGGTATCTAAAAAGCATGTGTCAAGCACGAGCAGTAGTTTATAATATTAAGCCTATATGCCCACCGTGGCCCACCTCCTCTTTTACTGTATCTTGTAAAGTAATTCATAGAAATTTGTTGGCCTCATGCTCGTCCTCAGCATGATAGCTTAGAACCGTGGAATCGATCCAGAACCGAACCATTTTTCACAGTCCGGTTCCGGTTCGGTTCCAGGGTGCCAACGGTTCAGTTCCGGTTCCAAAAAGGGTAGAATTGTTAGGAACAGTTCGGTTTTGGTTTCACCCCAAAACCGGACCGATCCGACCCGTGTGCACCCCTACGTGGAGGGATGTATATGAGACGACTTACATGTGATGAGAGATTTTCGAAAGGAAAGGCGAGTAGTTTGGACACGGATCAGTTACTGATGGCTCTAGTAGTTATCTGGCTTAAAGTGACATCATCAAGTTTTATGGATACCAGCGTGATATAGGTGTTGTATCCACATCATCCATCCATTTGAAGATATCATTTTAGAGCATCAGCAAAAAGAATGATCGCAGATCCAAAGCTCAAGTGGACCCACCACAAAACACTGGTGATTGCCATTAAAAACTTCTTGGGTGCAATGTTCACTCCCCAAGTATAGGGTTGTGATGTAGTAATAACTCGGTAAGACCGAGGTCGAATCCCAAGGACTTATGTTCTAGATGTAGAACTAGAATGAGATGAAATCTAAATTGATTTGTAATTCGAGGAATAATGGTGAAATATTTAATCTAAAACTTAGGAGAAAATTCAGAGAAGGGAAACTAGGGATTCAGAGGATCCACTTGTAGAGATCAGGGAGATCTTATGCCTGATTCATGAAAATCAACTGAACTTCCTTTGATGTAGTTTTGAAAAGATGAAAGGTATATGAATTAGAATGGATTCCATCACCAAACCATGCCCAGGAGACATAGCAAACAACATAATTAAACTAATTACCCACCAATCAATGTATGAAGGTTAGGAAGGGTACCGACATCCAACCATGTCCAGGAGACGATGGTGAACAACAGGGCTTCCTGACGTCATAAACATAAAAAGAAAAGAACATGCTCAAAGCCATTGCACCCATTGTAATTTCTCTACAGACCATTTAAAGACCGAAAACATTCCCTTAATTAAACCCAAATCAATATCGATTAACAAGCAAAGAGGCCTCCCATCACGCTACCTCTTAGCCCTAGCTAAGAGGTTTAGCCACACATAGACATGGTGGACTAGATCTCTAAAATAATTAAATAAAACAACCCACTCTTTTTCTCTATCTCTCTCTCTCTCACGTCCGCCCCTCCCCGATGATCCCTCTCTTCTCTTACTTCCTTTTATAGAAAAGGAGCAGTGGTGTGGTTACAGTCGGACGAACCGTCCTCTCTTCGCAATCCAAATCGCAGCAGGAGTAGAATTCTTACGCTGCTTTCTCGGCGGGGCCCATTCTTGAGTTCATACAGGAGATCCACTCCATTCATCAGATTCTCCTTAAAATTTCGACTGGAAATGGTTAATTTTGGTCGTCTGTTGATGCGTCCCACCTTAATTGATCATTCGACGTCAAAACGGAAAATCTGAGAGCTCGCGGCCACTGTCCAACATGTCCCAGCAAAAGATCACCTACATATTAGTTATAATCCCCAACCGATTCTAATGGATGGCTCTGATTGTCTATACGAACAATGAGTGGGGCCCACAGTGATAACCCGCGGCCTCTGTTGCGAAACAGAGGCTACGCAACGACATTATGATGTGCATTGATCCTCTTGTTTACGCCAGGTGAAAAATTCACTCCGTCCATTGGTTTGGGGACGAAAAACCGTTCAGGAAGTAATGTTTTTGGAGCAGTTTTGGTGTGGCCCACAAGATCCTTCATTCCACCGTTCATCTTCTTTTAACGGCTAGGATCTTCTGATAGTTTGCATGGGGTCAAACTGACACCTACACGAGGGTAATATCCCATCTTAGAAGAGTTTGGACGGTCCAGATTGAACCTATGATCGGTGATGGTGGCCCACAAACACCCACCGACGGCCCCTGTTATGCACGCACAAAGTCCTTCCGCTGAGCTGCTGGCGGGGCCCACAATTCAAATCATCTGAGAAATCTACACCGTGCATTGAATTCCTGGTGAAAAATCGTCTGGAAAAAGTGGGATTTTATTAATTTTCGGTGTGGATCATTGAATTTTACCTCAGCCATCCATCCTGCGTTTTTCATCGATCAACGTCCGTACACGTGCATGGGACCAAACGGCCATCTAGGCGAGGGTGACACCCACCCTAGAGATGCAATGGACGGTGCTGATCATCCATTTGGATGATGTGTGGGGCCCACTAGCTAAACAAAATCGATTCGGACGCCGCATCTTATGAAGAAGAAGCTCCGCGGTCGGCATCGTGTGTTGACCGGTTCCAGATCCGATGCGGCTCGTGTGTGCGTGCATTGAATGCACGCACACCGTCATGTGGGCTCCACTGTGATGTTTGAGAGAAATTGTATGCCATCCGTTTTTCCACCTCATTTTACCATCCATTTGAAGCATATCCAAGTAGCAGTTTTGATAATTTATGGGCTGATCTAGTCATAGCACTTCCACAGATCCAGGAGCTGAAATGATGGTTCATTTATGCTCTTCACTCATGTATAAAGTTTCGAGAGATCACTCGTGGTCTCAGTCCCTTGCCTTTAGTGTCATCGAGCATTAAATCTATGCTTTTATCATCATTTCAGCCCAGGTTACACCTTGCATCATAAACATGATTACAACAAAGCCATTATGTTCATAAATCCAGGTAATAAATGGGGTCTGATATGCAATATTTGACCCTCAACATGCAACAAAATTTCAGATCAAGCTGATATTTGTATTTTCCCTTCATCCATGTCTATGTGAACATATAAGCAGGTATAAACAGGTTGGATCGCAAATAAACATCATGGTGGGTCCTCAGAAGGTTTCAACGGTGGACATCATTCTCTCCATTTTGTTTTTGGGCTCATGCCCTAGAACTTGGCAATGTCAATTCCATGATCAGTAGTTTCATTAAAAATCTTTTCCTCCGTAAGGAAAAAAAAAAAAAAAAACTAGAAGCCCATGGGTTTTACCTAAAAAGTTGTGTCTCATGCTGATTTTTTATATTTTAGAAAGAGACATACCTCCTACTAAATGTTAACACTTGTGCTTTCAAACTATTTTATAAAACTTGCCTGTTGTTATCATCATTGGTCACAAAATTAGAATTGTACATGAAGCCTAGTTGAGCCAAGCTCAGCTCAGCTCACCTACACTATAACCTCAGCTTGAGCTCAGTTTGGGTTGACTTTTGAGCTCAATAGGTTAGCTCAGCTCGGCCGATGGTTCGAGTTGAGTCGAGCTTGGATCGAGTCAAGGTGAGTAAGCTGGTAGAGTCGAAACAAGTCAAGCCGAGCTATCTTTAATAATAGATAAAGGCTTTACAAAAAAGATATGAATGATATATGTAATTTAAAGAATGGTAAATCAAAAATTATAATCTATACAACACCATCAATATTTTAGAAATTTATGTTTAACAAAACATAACGAATGTTAAATGGATAAATTTTAAAGTATAATATAGAATTTGAATAATTAACCTACTTCTAATAGATGGTACGAAAGATATACACAGGCGAAAATTTTATATTATTATTATTATTATTATTATTATTATTATTATTATTATTATTATTATTATTATTATGTAGTGAATTGAGGTCTAAGTTGAGCTTTGAGCTGAGCTCTCCAGCTCGACCTCGACTCGGCTTTACACAAAACTGTTATTGTGAGTCTCATAAACCATTAAATTATTTTGGTATTTACTAATTAAATTAACAAAAACCTTTTGAATCATATGGGGCCACCTTCGTTTGGCTTGTGACAAATCCAACACCACCATTTTTTCAATCATATTTTAGAGCATAGCCTAAAATTAAGGCTAATCCAATGCCCATGTGGGTTACACAATAGAAAAAAAAAAATTTTAATTTTTTTTTTTTTAAATCCAATGATGGCCTTTAATAGCCTATTTTTTCTTGCATTGTGGCCCTCTTTGATCACTGGATGGATGAAATTATGAACGGATTGAATTTCTCTTAAACATTAATGTTGGGCCAACATCTCCAGTCCAATCTAATTTGAAGGAGTTGACAGAGATGTGAGAGGTGTCATGTCATGTTAATGTAGCCCTTTATCTTGGTGGGGTCCCACTTTTACAAGGCTTGTAACAAATCACAAACGTTCAACATTTTTCCCATTTTTAGTTAGTGGACTCAAAATCGAGGCTGATCCAATGTATAGGTGTAATCCATAGTAGGAGAAATTTCGACAATGGCCTTTAATGGTTTGCTTTTTCTTGGATTGTGGCCCACTTGAGCATGGGATTCGCCTCATATTTTGAGCACGGAATCATAGCATGTTAAATAAAAGTCAACACTCCCCTATCTTCTTCATACCTTACATCTCCTCTCCCCATACCCATGGAATCTACAACTAAGCCTCATTAGCCTCTCTAATTATGTATTAAGCCCCTAACCTTGATTAGCCACCCTAACCTTAGTCTAACCTGATAATGTCTAAATATTGTATATTTATTATCTTAATTGCATTAGTTTTCATGTATTCAAAGTACTTAATTGATTAACTAACATATATTTTGTACGTGTAAGGTAATCAGGAAAACAAAGACCAAATCATGCTTAAGAATGAGGATTAAAGTGCAAATATTAATCAAGTAAAGAATTAAAAATTTGGAGGATATTATTGAAGAATTCACATGCCATAGATCCAAGAAAACCAAGGACAAATGGTGAAGAATGGACTGAAATATTACAAAGTATAAGAACAGAAATAAGAGACCGTTCAGTCCCACTTGAGGTTAGTTCGATCCGATCGAATGTGCACAGAACAGTCCAACAATAAATTGTAGTTTTCAGAGATAATTCGACTCGACACTTTGGTCCAACCAAAGTCATATTCAGTGTCACCGAATGAGAGTTCGATGTAACTTAAGGGAGACAGGGACCTTAGATAGATTTTTATGAAATTTAACTAGACTCAGTGCAACCGAAGCGTAATATAAGTGCATAAATTTGAAGTCGAGTACAAGTTGGTGCGAATTTTTTCCTATTTAAAATGGTGTTCTAAGCTGATCTAAGGACGAATTAGGGCTTGAGAGAGGGACCTAGGAGTGACAAAACTTCTTCATAATCATCATTCATTCTCAAATCATCGGTTTTAGTTTATTTTTCTAGTTTTTCTTTTCATTTTGTTTATGATGTTATATAGTTGGAAAATCTCTTAGCTAAAGTTAAAGGATAATGTTTTTAATGAATATTTTATAGTTAATTCATTTTTCAATAAAAGTTATGGTTTTTATGTTGAATCGTGATTAGATGTGATTGAATTCTTAGATCGAGGAAGGAATCAATTGGTAAAGTTATTTGATCTATTGTTACCTCTGGTTACATTAAATTCTTTCAATTTCCTATAATGTGATTACTAAAATATTCATGAGAGATTACACATATCATGATTCTAATCTATATTAGATGTTTTTATTGATATTATTGTGTTATCTTTTAATTAAAACAAATTGGATTCCAATTCTACTTGAGTTATTAACTCGAGAAGGTGAATTAAATTCAAAGTCTATTACTTGGGGATTTCTGAATCCTTAATCATTTTTATTAATTATTTTACAACTCTCATATTCTATTGGATTAAAAACACATACCCAATTATTTCCTTAAATGAAGTTCTTAGTATATTCTCACTAAATTTTATATGAATCGACTTCAATTTTGTTGAGTTATTACTGCACCGCTTTTTAAAGCACACCATGTTGCTAAATCTACAACTTTTTTTTTTAATCCAAAAGAACGCATTCAATTATCAAACTCAAAACTTAGAACTTCATAAACCACCTTGTACCATTTGCATCAAAAATAAAAAGAAAAATCATTTGTCCTGATCATCAAGAAGACAAAAAGACAAGCAATGGTTCCTCTATAGAATGCCACAAGACAATAAAAAATTCTCCTACCATGACCAAAATGAAGGGTGCTCAATCCTCATCTTCCTCATCACCATCTCCACCAAAAGCTTTCTTAGCAGCAACTTTTTTTTATTCCTTCTCTTCACCCTTCCAGAGCGTCCTCCTCTCAGAGGGCTAGTAAGTGAGAAATCAATGTGCTTTTGTGAATCTACCCGCACCATGAAAGAAGGAATGTTGACGACCTACCTACCAACCCTGATATGCCTCTATCTGATGAGGACAAGGGCGTGGTGGATGGACTTGGCCATGTCGGACTTGAAGACGAGTGTCTGCAGCCTGCGCTCAAGGAAATTCTTGACGGTCAAAGCAAGCACATAGTCGAGCTTGTTTTGGCTCTCGTCGAGCAATTCATATCGATTCATGCACCTCAACAGCACCTCACCCTCAAAGATCCGCTCCGGGTTCTTCTCATCCAATGCCAGTAGCTCCCGCGCCGCGTTCCTGATGCGGCTCAGCGCTTACTGCACCCGCCACAGCTCGCGCTTGCACCTCAGCTCGTACTCTCCCACCAGCTTCAACTCTGTGTCCAGCCGCTCCTTCTCGTACGGTCGGCGCGGCTTCTGGAATGTCTTACCATAGTTGCAGTAGAAGTTAACGTGCACCATGGCTACCGCTTCTCCTCCTGCGCACCACCCTGCCTTCGTTCTTCCTGTGTGGAGAGAGAAGAAATAAGAAGGCTAAATCTATAACTCAATTGGGGGCATACCACACAAAATAGCAGAGATGGGATGCCAATTTTAGTTTCATGTGTGTGGTCACGATGATATATATATTCCATCAAACTCATTTATCAGATGTAACTCACCAAGTTGAAGAGAGTATACAAAAATCTGCCTTGTTCAATATTCAAGTGGGCAACAATGCATGCATGAACTAAATGTTTCAATTGGAAATTTATATTGTTCGCATGGATCGATTTCACCCATCTTAGCACTATTAACCAAGATGATGTGAATATAGAATTATCACTTGATGAATGAAGTGGATTCACAATATACAACATGTTGGCCCTAAAAAGCTTGGGTGTTCCACTTCTCTCTTTGTTAAAAACAGGGTCAAATGGTGGTAAACTCTCATAGGAGTGCAGCACTCGGAGCATATTATATAAGATATTCCAAAGAAATATGTTATTATTGAGTGTAGATCATCTATGTTGAACGTAAAGTGAATTTATGTCCTGCCTCCTCTTATTATCCACGTCACCGCTCATGTCCTCAGGTGATATAAGCTGAAAAAAATTTAAAAGTAAAAAAAAAATAAAAAAACATACATATTAACACTTTCATTGTATACATATTTCCACATTGGGTAAACATAGCAACTGACCAACGGTGATGTATCAAACTTTTGTGAGCCTATCAATGATATATGTGTTACCATTCATTCATTTTACAAGATCATTTTAAGTTATGAGCTTAAAAACGAAACAGATCCAAAGCTCAAGTGGACCACACCGTAGAGAGTAGACGGACAATGATACCCACAATTGAAACTTACCTTGGACCACTACTATGTTTATTTACTAACTAAGTTGTTCATAAGGTTATAAAGACCCGGATGAAGGAAAATATAAATATCAGCTTAATCCAAAACATCCTTAGTCATAAGTTTTCAATAGTAGGCATTCAATCCTCATTACTTTATATGGTGTGGTCTACTTGAGCTTTGAATATCCTACGATTTTGGGATCATGCCCTAAAATGAGTTGGTAAAAATGATGGAAGGTGCAGATAAAACCATACACCATGATGGGGTGTATTTGCCATCCATCGTGATGTTTATTTGTCATCCAACTTGTTCATGAGGTCAAACAGACCTAGATGAAGGGAAAACACAAATATCAACTTGAACTAAAACTTCAGTAGCCCCCAAGAAGTTTTCAATGGTAGGCGTTCAATCCCCACTGCTTTCTATTGTGAGGTCCACTTGAGCTTTGGATATACTTGATTTTTTGGCCATGCCCTAAAATGATAAAAAAAAAAATAATAATAAGTGAACGGTATGGATATAGTCCATACATTATGGAAGGACCTACAAAACTTGCTCATATTTATAAAACTTTTCAAAATTTTAGGCGGGAGTCATCCTAATCCAATATGACCAAATGGAAATCCGTATAACTTAATCCCAACATTTTCCATTCTCCCCAAACACAGGGTAGAATTTGCACGATACCAAATACAATTCCATTCCACCTAATCCCATTTAACACCGTGAGCTAAACATCCTTAAAACTATTTAGCAAAATGGGGTGTAGTGTCGATATAATAAATATATCATTAGGCCCGTATCATCAACACCATGAGGTTGGTGGCATACCCATCCGACATATGAACCATCATATAAGGTGGAACCTACGGTGCTGATGATCTAAGCACTCCATCAGGCGAGCCACACGTGTACACTAGATGTGGACCATTAGCAAGTTCGCTTATCTTAAACCATTCGTTGAAGATGGCCCACTTGAGAGGCACAAGCCTGACTTTTGCAGCACGTTGTGATCGTGGCGGGGCCCATGGTATTCGATGGCACCTGCAATGTACCTGCGGCTTAGATGTCCGATGTCTCACTCCACTTTTACACGAGTGAAAGTGAAATACTTTTTCTTGTTTTCTTTCACGTTAGATAGTGATTGGGCTTTTACTCACGTGGTGTCACGTCATATGGACCATTCATGAAGTGGACCCTATCGTGGTGGTGTCATAGATAAAAGGGTAATGGACTGTCCTCCTTTCATGGAAAGAGATCCTAACAACTAGGGAAATACACTTGAATATACACCACTGATCATTCTATGATCTTATTTTTCAAAGATTGAATGGCTGGGATTGTTTGTACCTACTCGTACCATGGTGGAATCTTACCTCTTGAATGGTTTAGATCATCCATATGCATGGCCCAGTTGAAATTTGTGATTTTTTTAAAAAAAATCAAATATTTGAAAATTTCAGAATTTTGATTTTCACGCCAAAACATTTTGGAAATTTCAAATAAAAAAATGCAAAAATAATAGGAGAAGATTTTGGGTTTTTATGTGAAGGCATGGGTAGTATTCTTACTTGGAGTTTTGGAGACTGAGACACTTAGGTTATGTCTCTAGTATATGCGTGCGGCGTGAGCAGCGTAGCTATAGTGGCACTAGTTGGCGCATACACTTCACAAGTGGTCACTCCATCGCGAGACGATATGATCGCGGTGCGAGTTGTCTAGTATGAGCCTATCTCCGTTTTAGAATACCATTAACACATTTTCTATTTGATTCTGTTTGATTCTACAAGAAGATCTACTACATTGAATTGTTTGATTCAGTCTGATGCAACAAAAATAATTTATTTTATTTTATTTTTCAGTATTTCCAGCACATTTTTCCAACCAGCTCAACTAGCCGACGGAAGCGGATTGCGTACTGAGTAACTCAATACGCTAAGCGTATTGAGTAAACTCTGTGGGGTCCACCTTGATTTATGTATTTTATCCACTCCGTCCATCCATTTTACCTGATAATTTTATTGTTTGACCTAAAAAATGAAGTATATCCAAACCTCAATTGGACCACACCACACGAAGCAGTGTGAATTGAACATCTACCATTGAAAATTTCTTGGGGGCCACGGTAGTTTTGGATCAAGCTTGTATTTGTGATTTCCCTTCATCCATGTTTTTGTGATCTTATGAACAGGTTGGATGAGAAATAAACATCACTGTGGGCCATATAAAGGTTTCAACGGTGGAAATCATTATTCCAACTGTTTCCTGTGGTATGGTTCACTTAATCTTTGGGTATGCTTAAATTTTTGTCTCAACCCCTAAAATAAGATGGAAAAATAGATGGACAGCGTGGATAGACCAGATACATTCATGGTGAGCCCAACAGAGTTTACTCAGTAAGATAAGAGTGTAAGCGTACTGAGTAACTCAGTACGCAATCCGATTTCCTAGCCGGAAGCGTACGCAATTGGATTGCGTACCGAGTAACTCGAGTAAACTCTGTGGGGTCCACCTTGATTTATGTATTTTATCCACTCCGTCCATCCTAGCCAACTACGAGTACACTTTGTTTAACTCCAACCTTCCAACGGCCTTAACCGTTCAACCTGTGGCCACTAAATGGACGGTGACAAAACATTGCAAGTTTGGGAATAGGATGATTGTCCTATGAGTACCTTATTTTTGCAACACCATTATGACTACATAGTAGGCTGATGTTACAAGGGTGGGCCCATCTGCAGGCAATCTGATGTGGATAGGCGTCCTTTCCCTTTTTTCTTTTTGGAGAAAATGACCACGCATAAATTTTTTTTTTTGAAAAGAATTCAACAATTTTAGGTTCCCTTTTTTAAAATCTTGGATATTTTTGGTATTGAGCCCCACACCTGGAACGTGTGTAAGACGTCTGACGACTGATACGTGTTTCACGTGTGACCTACGCCGTGGATTCTGGGGAATGATGACATACGTTCAAAAAGGGAAACGGATTGGCTACTCCCCTGCCACCAGCCAATGGCTGATGGTTGGTGCTCTATGGGCCCCACCATAATGTATTTGTTTCATCCATGCCATCCATCTATTTTTCTAGATCATTTTATGAAATGAGATAAAATATGATGTATATCCCAATCTCCAAGTGGACCACATTACAAGAAACAGTGTTTAATGAATGTAAATCATTACAAACTTTTTGGGGGCCATAAAAGTTTTGAATCAAGCTGATCTTTGTTTTTTTACCTTTATCTAGATCTGTATGACCTAATCAACAGATTGGATGTCAAATAAACAGTATAGTGAGCCTCATGAGAATTTTAATGGTGGATATCTGATCACTATTGTTTTCCTGTGGTGTGGTCCACCTAAGATTTAGGTCTCTAATTTTTAGAATCAAGCCCTAAAATGATCTTTAAAAATGGAAGAACAGCATTAATGAAACACATACATCATGGTGGGGAGCATCGACCACCGGCCACCGGGCTAGTGGCGGGTGGACTAGCCAATCCGTTCTCTTCAAAAGGTATTAATTTCAAGCAGTACTAGTGTGGGGCCCACCGTAACGAGTGAGTAGCATCCAACTTAGATCCATAACTCAAGTGGGCCACACAGATGGGAACATTGGGCGACATTTAGGAAGGTGATGCTCACCCTAGAAACTTTTAGGTGGAATGTGGCATCCACCTTGTTGTGTATATGCCATCCAACCCATTCATCAGATGCAACCTACCATTATGAAGGACAAACCGAACTCAGTATAGCCCAGGGGACATGCGGGCAACATCACACGAATACAAAGGTTTTAGGCGTAATTGTCCATTGCTCCTTGTTGTGTGGCCCACCTAAATTTTTTATCAAGGTGATTCTTTGGATGTAGGGCGAACATGAGGGGACTCACCAGATGCACGGTTTGGATACCACATACACATCCGCTCACAGCTGGAATGTATGAAATTATCATATGTTCAAATGTATGAAATTATCATATGTTCAAATGTACACTCCAGTGGAATCTATGAAGTTTTAATGGTGGGTATTCAATTACGATTGTTTTTTGGGTAGTCGACCTAAAATTTGAGTAAGCTTCATTTTTAGTATCACGCTGTAAAATGAGCTTTCAAAATGGGTGGACAGCGTGGACTTAAGGCACATACATCGTTGTGAGGCCTGGGTCTCCGCTTCTAGGTTAGGGCTGGGCCAAGCTCTATCAAAGCCCCCACTTGAAATTTTCAACTTAAGTTCAAACCTAACTTAGGCCTTTGAAAGGTCAAAATGGTCTAGCCCCAGCACAACCTGAATTATTATTACAAGGCTTGGCTTAGACCAAGCCCAAAATTAGAAACAGGGCTTGGCTCGAGACCAAGCACAAAATTAAAAATCATGTTGAGAGAGAGAGGAAGAGAGAGATTAATGGGTTTTAAAAGAGGAAAGAGTGAGATTGGCAATTAAGGAAATTTTTCATTTTAAAGTTTAGAATTTTTAAAATGATAATGGCGTGGGCTGAGTTGATGGGCTTTTGCTGGTAAGTCCAATCCCAACCCGCTTAAGAGATGGGCTCCACTTTGAAGCCCAAATCCAGCCTTTAGGCCTGATAGGCCAGCGCAAGCCTGGCTTGACCCATGAGATATTCACTCCATCCATCGCTTTTACAAGCCCACAAAAGAGGCAGATTCAAAACTCAGGTGGACCACATGACTAATGGATATGCTCACGGTCAAAACCTTCTTAGCACCTGATGTTACCATCCAAACCGTTAATAAAGTTATTCCAACCAAGCTAAACTGAAAACACAAATATTACCTTGATCCGCAAATTTTATAGCCCAACAAAAGTTTCAATGGTAAGTATTCAATATCCACTGTTTCTTGTAGCTTGATACACTAGAGTTTTGGATGTACCACATTTTTTTTTTCCTATCCTTTCATAAGCTTGCGAAACTAATGAATGGAATAGATCTTTGATAGACATGCATCTTAGTGGGACCCACCTATCCATTCTGTCCAGCATGGATAGTGTGCAGTCCACCCTAGTGTCTGAATTTTGTTACCATGGGCCCCCTTGTCATGACCCTTTCTCCTTCTCTTTCCTTAATTTAAGTGGGGTCCACCTAAGGTGGCCCACGTTATCAAGACAACGTGGACACTTTGTGGTGGCCTACTGTGATGTTTATTTTCTATACAGCCTGCTGATAAGGTTTAGACCAGCTTAGTCCAAACCTTCCTGGGGCCTACCATGACGTAGGCAAGCTAATGGACGGAGTGGATTTCTTGAAGTGGACCCCAACTGTATGTTTTCAAAAAAAATAAAATGCAGACAGCAGCAAATAGCATCCAGGGATGAGGTATGATATGGGCCCAGGAATGAAACATATCCAAATCTTAGTTAGACCACACTAACGAAAAACAGTAGGATTGACATCCACCTTTGAAACCTTTTTGGGCCTACAGTGATGTTTGTTTGAAGATCAAATAAGGGATGTGGGACCCACTGTTAAGTCCCACCATGATGTATGTGTTTTTCTCAGGTGGCCACCCTCATGAGCCATTGTAGGCAAACCTAAAACAAGGCACATCCAAATTTCAGGTGGAATGCATGTAAGGAGTTGGGCCCACCGTAAATTTTATTTGCTACCAGATCTCGGACCCCTTGTGGGGTCCCACCTTGATGTATTTGCTGTATCCAAACTGTCCAATCATCTGACAGCTCATTTTAAGGTGTGGCCAGTTTTTAAGTGGACCACACACCTAAGGAAACAACTATGATTGGATGCCTATCACTAAAAACTTGCTAAGGCGCTGCTGTTCAACCTGATTGTGGGGCCCACTTTGGACCCACCATACTATGTATGTATATCCAGGCCGTCTTTTGGTGAAGACCACTGATGTATGTGTTTTATTCACGATGCCCAGCAGGTGGGCCCGCTATGGAGGCTACTGTATGGCATGTGTTGTATACACACGCTGTCCATCTGTTTTTTAACAGCTCATTTCAGAGCATGGACCCAAAAGTGAGGCAGATCCATGGCCCAGGTGGACCTCACGCTGGATATTGGGCACTGCCCACACTGTCCGTGTGTGGGCCTCCTTTGGGGTGCCATGGCCCTCTCCATTATTTATGTATTATATCCTCACCGTACATCTTTTTGTTGGATCATTTGAGTGCATGAGCCCGATGATGGGCCATATTTAAGTCTCAAATGACCCAAATTAAACAGCACATGAACTGTTTACACCTTTAAAGATGTCCATCTTTGGGACATTTTCATGTAGTAAACGCTCAGGATGTAGTAGTGACCGACTCCCACCTTATGAGTTCCTGTAGCTACCATCATGTGAGGCCACTAAGGATTCCTTATTTAAGCCCACATCTGGGCCATGAATTGTATAGACATGGGCCATCATTTTTCAGTAGGCCTTTAGAGCTTTGTGGGGCCCACATTGAAGTCTCTTATAAGGTCAACCATGATTAATCATGGACCTTACTTAGCCCATGCATTCTTATGAGATTAAGGACATGCACAGTATGACGATGTGTTTATAACATGCTAGTATACTTAGGCTATTAGTGATGTTGCTTCACACCATTAGCATCATGCTTAGTACATTAATGACCTACTCATTCATATGCTCATACACATCATATGTATGCCTGATTATGGATAGTGATTGATCATAACATACGCCCGACGATTGGATGATGGTTGGTACTCATATCATTGATTAAAGTTTACCTAATGAAAGGTAAACTTACATATGTTCTCCCTACCGATTAGGGCATTTGGGGACCTATATGAGATAGGGTCACCCACATGTTGCACGTATCACATGACTAGTGATTGACTTGAATGTAACACATGCATACTACATGATGCAGATACGTCTGCATACATTACTCATATCATTGATTAGTTTAAGTTTACCTAATGCAAGGTAAGCTTACATATGTTCTCCCTACGGTTTAGGGTATTAGGGGACCTGTATGAGATAGGGTCCCCCACATGTTGCACGTATCGCATGACTAGTGGTCGACTTGAATGTAACACATGCATACTACATGATGCAGACATGTTTGCATACATACCATGGCGGTATCAAGGTGGTGGCCACCACAACTGTATCATGGTTGATAGGTATGGACATCGGAAATATGTTCTAAGCATCTACGCATGTAAGATGTCTTTATGGTGAAAGTTCATAAACCATGTGGTGTTAGTAGGATATTCTAACATCAAGAGTCAAGACTGAGTGGATACATGTGCGCACGAGTGCCAAATACCAGTAGATCGCATCTTTCCATGTTGCATGGTTGGTTGGAAAGGGGTACAACCTCACTTGCCTGGAGTGTGTAGTAGTGGTTGTGGTCCAATCTGACTAGCTCAGAAATGAGTCTGATATTGATGAGTCAGGTGGGCATTGGCATTACACTAACGATGTGAGTAGTGAGGCTTTTTACTATTGCAATGGTGCTGCGAACCAATGATTGTGTATTAAACCTGGTGAAGTTCTAGTTGGGAATTGTTCTGATATATGGATTAGATGATAATTGGCATGTTTGTGTTGCATCTATTCATATGACACTTGGACATGTAGGCCTTCCTATTATATAGCCTTGGTATGACTGATAATGTCCATGGACATGGTGGTATAGCCTTCCATCATTTTCACTTACTTTGATATTGATATACTTGTCATATGTATTATGCATGTACACACACTCTACCAAGCATCGTAGGAAGCTTATGCATGTTTGTTTACGCTGCAAGTTATGCTAGAGCGTATTAGCGGTATTGAGGTGCTGGAGCGCACGCTTGATCTTTTGAACTATTGTTATATATTATATTTCTCTTTTCAACATTGTACAAACTTGATATATAGTTGATATGCGATAGTGATGTTGTTTTGGTACACTTGTGGTTATGCTCCTTGAAAATTCTCCTTGTAGTATCTCACTTCAGAACTTGGTGTATGGGAGTTAGAAGGCAAAATTGGGGTATTACGGAGGTTGTCAACTCCAGATTCGACGACTGAAAATTCCGTGAGCCCAGTCACCAAGTTTGGGGCGCCACATACATTTTCCTATATATTTTTTAGGCCAAAGGCAAATGGCAAGAGTAGTATATCAAGGATTATATTGGCACTCTATGATGTTTCGTTCTTTTAGAATTTTGCGATGTATGTATCTATGAAATTGAAACTTGTGCATTTGTTATACTTATAAATGTTACCCTGTGAAATAATTTTTATATGTTGCTCTCACATCTTGGTTGCAATGTTGCATGTCATAGTTGAGGCAAACATTACTAACTGCAATAAAAAAAAATAAAAATAATAAAAATAAAAATAAAAAATGCCAGAGTCATGTCTGATGACTGAAGTCAGGGACCATGCATGCTTCATTTTTAGGGTGTGACAGATGTAGAATGTCTAAACACAATATAATGACTCTAGAAAATTGTCCACTATTTTGGATTAGTAGTAGTTATTTATGAGTAGACGAACTTGATTTTTGCAGCATGTCATTGATATGGAATGGCCCACCGTATGCACAGTTCAAATGTTCTACATACAGGTCAGGGTATTTAAATAGGTACATGGGCTATTAAAAATCCATAAAATATATGTGCTTGAAGTTCCATTATTGGGTCGCGACAGTTTAATGGCCAAGATGGACCAAAAAAGGCCCGGTCAACGACAAAAGTGATCCGGACTATCGGACCTTAGATCAGGCGTATCTCACAATCTGGAATGAGTTATCAGACGTAAAATATATAATTTTGGGGTAGAACGAGCTACTTTAGCCAACCAACCCCGCTAGGTCGGGTTGCACAACCCAGAATTACGAAATACCCCTGGATCGACGGTCGTTTCCCTATTTTAATTTCGTTTTTACTTTTAGTTTGATTATAACTCTTCATCCGTCAGGCTTTAGGAGTTGCGCCCAATGTGAAAAGAGTTTAGAATAATTAGGAGAACGGTTTGGTAAAGTCAAATAGGACACTTACTATTTTTGGCCAAAAACCTTGCGCACTAGTAGACATCACGACCGTCTATAAATAATAAGTTTACTATTTATAGTAAGTTGCGAATTCTAAAAGTTTTAGCTGTAGTTTGCTTCTAATTTCTCTCTCATTGTTTGGTATCCCTATTTAAAGGGTTATGAACTTGTTTATTTGAGGAATTAATCAATTTTGAATTTATTAGAATTTATTTCTATTTTTTGCTTTCTTTCCTTGTGGATTCGAGAAGTTCACATGAGGAGTCCAGAGAAGCTCCGTGGATTCGGAGTAGTTATTCTCTTGAGGAAGACGGTGATCGACCTCATCACGTTCACCCCTACGTCAATTATTCTCATCATGCATAAGTATTTTCATGGTTAAACACATTACATAACCATTCACATGGATCACACCTTATAAAATCATGCAAACATAAAAATATTGACGTACTTAAATCCAAAATAAGAACTATGTAAGGGAAACTATTAGCAGATTTACTCATGGCCACACATGACATTTTGTGGAAACCATCTGCTACCCCAAGCTAGTGATGCGAGGAAATCCTTATAAGTTAAAATGCTGCGTACTTTACTTTTGGTGGATTAACGACACAAATATCAAGGAGATGATCAATAGAAGTGTAATCATAATTTGGGTATAACTCAAAAGCCTCCAAGAAGTCTTCTTCTTGTTCCATGTTCACCAGATCACCCTTGATGAAGCATTCATGAAGGATAGAGATCTGGATGTTTCCAGGGTGGGGTAAAGCTGCAAAAGTAAAATGCCGTCAGTTGGTAGAAAATACTCATCATTTGAATTCTAATGTTCAAAATGCACATCAAAGATAGGTTCACCATGAGATTTAAGATTAGAATCCAAGCTAACACTAACATCCACTAATAAAGCAATTACCCTTAATCATATGAATGATTGTATGTGTTCGTCATCGTCATAAGTTGGTATTTTTATGTAGAGCAGGTCACAGATACTTTCATGGCAAAGATGGACCAGAGAAGGCCCGATCGAATGTGGAAATGATCTGAACCGTTAGAACCTTAAATCAGTCGTATCTAGCAAACTAGGATGGGTTTTTCGACATATTATATATGATTTTAGGGTAGGATAACCTATTTAAGCCAACCAACTCCGCTACACTAGGTTGCCGATGACAAATTTGCAAGATTCCATCAGATCGACGGTCAAAAGTCCCATTTATTTTTGTTTTTACTATAAATAGTAAGTTTTAGTTGGAGTATAAATTTTGATCCTTTTGAGTTATAGAAGTTGTGCCTAATATGAAAAAGGGCTTAGAAAAGTTAGGAGAATAATGTGGTTGGGCCAAATTGGGCACTTGCTATTTTTTTTTACCGAAAACCATGAAGTCTAGTAGGAATAGAGGTTGTCTTTAAATAGTAAGTTTACTATTTATAGTAAGTCACGTTTTTAGGGTGTTTGAGTTGGAGACTAAGTTTAAAACGCTGTCTTAGGTTTGAGCTTATTATTTAAAGAGTTGTAATTTTGTTTTTATTTTGTTTTTATTTTTATTTTTGTTTTATTTTTATTTTTTTGTTTTAATCATCAATCAAATTATTTCAAATTTTTTGTTTTAAAGAGTTGTAATTATTTTTATTTTGTTTCCCTCATGGAAAAGGAAGCTCTGTGGTGAGTCTAGAGAGCTCCGTGGATTCAAAGTTATTCCTTGATGAAGATAGTGATCAACCTCATCACGTCCCTCCATGCGACAAAGTCTGTAAGTTGTATTAGTTGTAAAGGGCTACCTTATAGGTAACTTGCAAGAATTGTTTGGATAGAGTATATAAGTCACAACCTGTAAGTCACAGCTTTTCAGTGCATTTGAAATCCTGACGAAGGAAATGATTCCACTTGCCCTAAACAACTCCTCAAACTTACTTTTAGGTGAAACTCATTTACATCTTAAAAAGTTACAGGCATTCAAATAACTCCTTAAGAAAGGGAGATAACTTTATCTATTTTAGCACTGACCAGAAAGACCATTGTAAATGAGAAAGATCTTTTCTAGAGTTCTTACTTTGTGAGAGAGCCACAGCTTCTTCTTCAGATATGTAATTCCTCTTCAAAATCTTCTTGGTCCTTCTCTCCCAGAGTGAGATCAAATCGAGCTGACTAACAAAATTTTTTGGGGGCCTGTAGGTGACAATACGATTGCAGGTTCTTGGATCATTAACGACCATGATCGTGTAAGCAGCAACATCTTCTTCAAAATTCATCACCACTGGGTTGGTTTGTAAAATCATTAGTAAACATACAAGATTTAGGCCATTATTTTAAAATTTCAAGATATTGATAAGAATGTCACTTCAGTAGCTATTGAAAAAGGATTGAAGGATTGAGGCAATTAGAAGTGAGAAGAGACAAAAGAGGGGATTTTGGCCATTCATGTGCATTGAATATAGATTGTTTGTCATCTTTTCGCAGACTCCTTTCTCTCTATGTGGCTTAGAGGTGAACCAGGTTACCAGGCTTAAATTTGCCTCAGGACGGCCAGGGGTTGAAATTGAGGCCTAGTTCCAAGAGAGTTGGGTTTGTGCCAATGATATGTGGCTCAACTAGCCTGTTAGGCCTAGTCCTATCAATTTTCCCATGGGACTCATGATACATGAAAGATAACCCACAAAAGCTTTAAATAGGAGTTTTTCAACCTTTGATCACTTAAATCTTTTGCCTTGGCTTGGGTGGTCATGTAGGGTCAGGGCCTTCTTAACCCGGTGAGGTTGAGGTCGGGCTAAGGCCAACCCTAACCCATTCCTAGACCAATCCATTGCAACCCTCAATGTGGCTTAGATGATGTGTTGACTAATCTAATTTTAAGACAGGGCTTGTCATACCCAAGATCTTATTGGATGTCGTGGCACTTCTCTTTATTTTTATTAGGAGTATAAAACTCTTCATCATCTGAGCCTTATCTCAAGTAATTGGAATTAGCTACTAGGGGTGCACATGTACGGTTTGGTCCTTTTCTGAGGTGAAACTGGAACCAAACCATTCCCAACTGTTTGAAGAAAACTAGAACTGGAACCAGACCATTTGCACCCTAAAACCGAATTGGAATTGGACCGTAAAAAACCGGTTCAGTTCCGGTTCAATTCTATGGTTCTGGGCTTTTTATAATCCAGCCCATTTGCATGGTTTTTTTAAAAATCCAGCCCAAGCTCTTCTACTGAAAATTTTCACAGAGAGTAATCTTTTCATGGTTTGTTTTTATAACCCTTTCATGTTCTCAAAGTGATTTTTTTGCCAATGTTAATTTATGTTGTGATCCATTTGATTAATGGTATAATTTTTTTATGTTTCAAATATATATATATATATATATATATATATATATATATATATATATATATATATATATATAAAATCATATATATATATATATATATTGAACCCTCATTTAACTGGGTCACATAATGGATGGGCTAGATTTGCAAACCACATCTCCCCTCAAAAATGGTTATGAATATTTTAATGGTGCATGACCTCTCTCCACTTTTGTAGTGTGGCCCACAAAGTCACGGAGTTGATTTTTGAGACCTAGGCCCATGATGGAATGGTGCCCGATGGGGTAACCCCAAGCAGAGGGACGGACTGAGGTCGAGTGCCGAACTTTTCCCCATATATATTCTATATATATATATATCATATATATATATATATATATATTGACCAAGGGGTCTGTTCCCGGAGTTCGGTTCAGGGGGTTTGGTTCTACTTGCTGGGTCTGAAGAACCTCAACCAAACAACCAAACTAACCGGTTCTTTGATTCTCTAGTCACTTAAGAACCGAACCAAACAGTACGGTCTAGTCACTTCCGGTCCGATTTACTAGTTCTACCAGTTCCATGTGCACCCCTATTAGCTACCTTAGTCTAAATCCATGGATTTTAAATTATACTAAAATGCCAAGGTGATTTACTTGAAGGCTGCCTTAGGAGGAAATTCAAGAGGCACGTGGGTAATCTAGAATGCCAATGTTGCACATGTGTGATAGATTTTCCCTTTTAGTAGGTGAAGCCCTATGTGAACACATCTTTGCCAACAAAAAATCTAAGCCCTCCTTTAATTAGGTGGTCCACATGTGTAAGTGAAAAAAAAGTAAGAGAAGAAATCTCCAAGGATCATACATAATGTGCATTCATGGTATATATACAAGCTAGATGTTGCATTCTTCACGCTAGACTTCCTTTTTATCCATGTATGCTTATAACCCCTTGGTATTTCTCATTGGGAGTGTCTGTGAGTACCTTTTGCTTCGCCAGTGCCGTAGATGAGAACTTCATCTCTATTCTCTTGGGGATGTAATAGAAAATCAATGAAGTATGCTGCATAGCAGTTTGCAGTTATGAAGGTGTATGGGATCCCAGATGCTTCAGTGGCTCGCCGCACCTCCTTTCGAATATCAATGAGGGCTTGGAAGGGAGGGAGCGCAGATACTCGATCCGTTTCACAACCAAATTCTGATGGGATAAACCTCTGTAAGGCAACAGAGAGAGATAAGAATGAGAGAGGACTATTTTAAATTAGGTGGAAAACAGTTGAAGACGAAACATAATCAGAATTCCTTTCTTGATTTCCTCTTCATTAGTTTTAACATTTGCAAGTCCTTTCTTTTTTTAGTTCATATGTAACCCAAAGCATTGGAAATAAACTATAGAAATGCTAAGAGTAGGCCTGGCAATGTGTTAGGTTTGGTCAGCCCAAGCCCAACCCATTTACTCAACATGCGTGCCACGTGCAACCCATTTCCTACTCACCCAACCACCAACTTAAAATTTATGGAGACCGAGCACATGCACGAGCCCGAGCCCTACTCAAACCTGACCCATTAGTAGTTGGAACTGGTTGTGGTAGAATTGGTAAGGAAATACTAAAGCATCTTAGAAAAAGTATGCTACAGATGTTTCATTTTGGGTTATGATCAGGCAGTTTGGATCGTTTGGCATTGCAGGTGGATTAGTGACGCAAGGAAGGACGTGAGGTCGAGCACCGTCTTCCCAAGGGGCATAACTGTTCCGAATCCACGAGGAAAAGAACAAGAAAATAGAAAATAATTTTTTTAAAATTCGAAATTAATTGATGAATCAAATAAACGAGTTCATAACCTTTTAAATAGGGATACTAAGTGATGAGAGAAATTTCAGAATCATACTATAACTTAAACTCCTAGAATCCACAACTTACTATAAATAGTAAACTTACTATTTATAGACGGTCATGATGTCTACTAGTGCGCAAGGTTTTCGGCCAAAAATAGTAAATGTCCTATTTGGTTTCACCAAGTTGTTCTCCTAATTATTCTTGTGTTGGGCGCAACTCCTAAAGCCCAACAGATGAAGAATTATAATCAAACTAAAACTTAGTATTTATAGTAAAAATGGAATTAAAATGGGGAAACGATTGCTGATCTGGTGGTATTTCGCAAATCCGGCTTGCCCAACCCGACAGAACGGGTTGGGTGGCTAAAGTAGCTTGTTTTACCCCAAAATCATATATTTTACACTCAATAACTCACTCATTCCGATTTGCGAGATATGCCTGATTTAAGGTCTGACCGTCCGGATCACTTTGATCGTCGACCGGGCCTTTTCTGATCCACTTAGCCATGAAATTATCCGCAACCCACGCTACATCAATTAGTCTAGACCTGAGCTCAACTCATTTATCAAAATTGGCTCATTTTCTAGCTTGACCACATGACATATCACGTTACCGATATAGTTCATGTGCCTCGGTCCACTCATCAGATGATCCATATACGGGTTATAAATGGGACAACAATGGTCAAATTGAGAGTGAGACTAGTTAACAATGGGGCCCATTTAATGATCGGCCTTGATGTTGCAAACATGTGACATATTTACACATGTTGCCTCTTTTAAAAAATGTCTTTGCTCTCTTATGCAGCTTTTGAGAAATCATTAGTTACCTTAATATTACCAGCTTCCTTCATGGCATCCAAGATTTTAAATTGATCTTTATGTTGAGGAGTTGCAAGTGTAGAGATCACGATATCTACTTGTCGAAATGCAGAGACCAGCTTCTCATGCTCATCCAAATTTCCCTTTTACAGAAAAACAGATGAACTAGAAATTCTTAGAAAATAGAGGCTGGGAAAAAAAAAAAAAAACTAAACAATATGAATAACCATTGAATGGTAGATAGATTACTAATTAAAGGCAATTCTTCTATGGTTCGTTTGGTTGCAGCATATATCATAAAAGTTAAAGATACCATGCTCCAAATTACAATATATAATCATTAAAAATATCATGAAATTACATGATACTAGGTGAAACCAAAGGCACCCCATGAACAGTTTCCATATTGGTGTAAGTGATAATTTCGATTTGTATTAACATGAAAAGTTCTGCTCTTGGAACATTTGATCAATGTGTCTAGTTCCTCTACAGTGCTTGTAGAATAAGCTCGTTGTGTATAGGTCCCACAATGGTGTAAGTATCATACACTCCAACCATCAAGTGTACCTCTTTTAAGTTCACTATGCCTCATAAAAATTGGGTCTTTCAGATGGACTTACAACATCATGCCTAAAACCCACGAGGGATAATGTTTTTAATGAATATTTGATAGTTAATTCATTTTTCAATGAAAGTTAAGGTTTTTATGTTGAATTATAATTGAATATATATGATTGAATTCTTAGATTAAGAAATGAATCAATCTGTAAAGTTCACTTGATCTATTGTTGCCTCCGGTTACATTAAATTCTTTCAATTTCTTGCAATGTGATTACTTAGATCTTCATGAGAGATCACACCTATCATGATTCTAACCTATATGGATTGTTTTTATTGATGTTATTGTGTTATCTTCCGACTAGACGAATTGGATTCCAATTTTAGCTGACTTATCAACTCGAGAAGACGAATTAAATTCAAAGTCTATCACTTGGGGATTTCTGAATCCTTAATCCTTTTTATTGATTGTTTTACCACTCTTATATTCCATTGGATTAAAAATGCGTACTAATTGTTTCCTTGAATTAATTTCTTAGTATATTCTCACTAAATTTTATGTGGATCGACTTGAATTTTATTGAGTTATTACTGCATCGCTCTTTGGAGCATACCATGTTGCTAAATCTATAACTCAGTTGGGGACATACCGCAGGAAATAGCAGAGATGGGATGCCAATTATAGGTTCATGTGTGTGGTCAAGATGATGTATATATTCCATCAAACTCATTTATCAAATGTAACTCACCAAGTTGAAGAGAGTATACAAAAATCTGCCTCATTCAATATTCAAGAAGGCAACAATGCATGCATGAATTAAATGTTTCAGTTGGAAATTTATATAGTTCCCATGGATCAATTTCACCCATCTTAGCACTGTTAACTAGGATGACGTGAATATAGAATTATCACTAGATGAATGAAGTGGATTCAAAATGTACAACATGTTGGCCCTAAAAAGCTTGAGTGTTCCACGTCTCTCTTCGCTAAAATGGTAAACTCTCGTAAGAGTGCAACACTCAGACCATATTATGTAAGATATTCCAAAGAAATATGTTATTATTGAGTATGGATCGTATATGTTGAACGCAAAGTGAATTTATGTCCGGCCTCTTATTATCCACGTCGCCGCTCATGGCCTCAGGTGATATCAGCTGAAAATTTTTTTTAAGTAAAAAAATAAAAATACAGATGGATTAACACTTTCATTCGCATAAGTATTTCCACATTGGGTAAACATAGCAACTGACCAACAGTGACGTAGCAAACTTTTGTGAGCCCATCAATGATGTATATGTTACCAGTCATTCATTTTACAAGATCAATTTAAGTTATGAGCTTAAAAAATGAGACAGATCCATAGCTTAAGCGGACCACACCACAGAAAGTAGTGGGACAATGATACCCACAGTTGAAACTTACCTTGGGCCACTACCATGTTTATTTACTATCCAAGCTGTTCATAAGGTTATAAAGACCGGGATGACGGGAAAATATAAATATCAGCTTGATCCAAAACACCTGTAGCCATGAGAAGTTTTCAATGGTAGGCGTTCAATCCTCGTTACTTTATATGGCGTGGTCTACTTGAGCTTTGGATATTCTTCAATTTTGGGATCATGCCCTAGAATGAGTTGTAGAAGGGATGGAATGTACGGATAATTACAGAGTCCTTACACCACATGCCGACGATGGATCCCGCAAAGTCCTTACACCACGTGCCAATGGTGGGTCCCAGATCTGACAGCTAGCGAGGTGGCTACTTACAGTGCTCTACAGGCCCATCATGTTGTGTATATATTATCCACGCCTTCCATCCATTTTTGCAGACTATTTTATGATATGAGCCCAAAAATGAGGCAAATCCATATCTCATATGATCCACACCATAGAAAAGAGTAGTCATTGAACACTCACAATTAAAAACTTCATAGGATCTACAAAAGTTTTGGATTAAGTTGATATCTGTGTTTCTCTTCGTCCACTTGTGCGTAATCTAATCAATGAGTTCGATGACAAATAAATATTATAGTGAGCCTTAAGAAGTTTTTATCGGTGGGCAATGGCCGCTATTTTCTTGTAGTGTGGTCCACTCGAGATTTGGATCTCCCTCGCTTTTGGGCTCTTGCCCTATGATAATTTGAAGAAAAAAAAAAAAGGGAGTAACTGCTTCCATAGAACAGGACGTCGGATTAGATGTAGATAAGGTCAATAGCCAAATCGCTATTGAAGTGATGTCACTAAGATATGTGGCCTCGGCCATGATGCATGTGTTGTATCCATACTATCTAACCATTTGTAGAGACCGTTTTATGGCATGCGAAAAAGAATGAAATAGATCTAAAGTTAAAGTGGGCCTACCACAGAAAACCGTGGAAGTAGTCACACCCACCGTTGAAGCATTTATAGGCCCACCATGATGTATTTTTGAGATCCAACTTATTCGTAAGTTAACACAGAGAGAGAGAGAGAGAGAGAGAGAGAGAGAGAGAGAGAGAGAGAGAGAGAGAGAGAGAGAGAGAGAGAGATATATATATATATATATATATATATATATATATATATATATATATATAAAAGTTAATCGGAAACTTAGGTGGCCCCTATGAAGTTTTGAATGGTGGATATCAGTCCCCTGGTGGGGTCCACTTAGGGCCTGTTTGGCTCAGCAGACTGGATGGGATTGGATGGTATTAGAGTGGATTGCAATGATTTCAAGGTAATGATAGCAGCGTCAGTAGATTGGTGTAAGATCTATGGGATTGCTATATCCTGGGATTGCTATATCGAATCTGTTTGGCACGCCGGCCAATCTCGGGATTAAACCTTTCAATCAGTTTCAATCTTTTGAACCAAACACATCCTAGGTAATTTTGAAGGGATTAAGATGAATTGGATAAGATTTAAAGGTAATGATGGTAATGTCAGTGGATTGTCTTGAGATCCATGGGATTGCTATATCCTGGGATCCTGTCTCTCTTTGGCACGGGACCAGGATCAGGCTCCCGTGTTTGTTTGGCACTCCTGGCCAATCCTGGATATATCTTCCAATCCCATCCAATCTGCCTAGCCAAACAGGCCTTAACGGTCAGTTTGGGCAGTGGGATTAGAAGGGATTAGGTGGGATGGGATTCATCGGGTCCCATGCCAATTCCACTCCATGTTTGTGAAGAATGGTTGTGCATTGGGTCCTGAGTCAATTTCGCTCAATGTTTGAAAAGTTGTGTAGGTCCCAACATGATGTGTGGGCTATATCACCCCGTCCACCCATTTATCGAGATTATTTTAGAGCAGGAGCCAAAAAATCCAGAAAATCTAAAGCTCAAGTGGACCCCACCATAGAAAGCAACTGGTATTAAATACTTACTGTTGGGACTACGTAAGTTTTGGATCTACCTCATTTTTAGGCTCATGCCATAAAATGAGGTTACAAAACAAATGAACAGTTTAGATATAACACGTGTACCTCATTTTTAGGCTCATGCCATAAAATGACGTTACAAAACAAATTAACGGTTTAGATAAAACAGTTACGTTATTCTTAGTAATTTCAAATGATGGTGGGTATATCCATTCAATGAACCATCATATTATCAACCAAGCATGCGTTAATTTTATCCCATGGCCACAGGGGACAATCCCTACCATGGATAATAATTATGTTTCTTGAATCCCATCTCACCAAATCCCTTCTAATCCTAGATCTATCTCATTGTTTTTCCTGCCATAAAACGATCTCTTCAAATGAATGTATGGTATATACAATAAATGCATCATAGTGGGTCCACATAGCTTAGTGACGTCACTTCGGTAGCGACTTAGCTACTGATATTGTCTGTATCTAAACCACGTCCCACGAAACACATATGTCGGATGCCTGACCAACAGAGCTCTGTCAGTAGCCACTTCCCTACTGACTCTGTCATTATGTAATCGGCGTCCCAGCTGGCTGATGTCAAAGCTCTGTGAGCCCATCGTCGGTCATTTTGCCAGCTCATCTCGGGGCATGACCGGACGCGGATTTCCTGCGAAAGCCTTTCTCAGGAAGTTCCTGCGCCGGGAACCCAGGTGGGGCCCACTGTGATGTTTGTGAGAAATCCTCCCGGTCCATCCATTCTGTGAGTGCATTTTAGGATAAGAGACCAAAAATAAACCGTATGGGCTGAAAATGGGATAATTGAATGTCCACAATTGAAATACTCATGGGCCAAGAGAAGTTTTGAATCATGCTAATAGTTATATTTTCAGTTCATCCCAGTAGGAATGATGTTATTAACGGTATGGATGGCATGTAAACATCACTGTCAAACCCAGGGAGGTTTCAACAGTGGAAATTTCCCTAACCACCTTTTCCTTTAGTACGACTCACTTGAGTCTTGGATCCTGTAAATTTTTTTTCTTCACTCCTAAAATGAACTCACAAAACTGATGAACGGAGTGGATTCCTGACAAGCATCACGGTGGGCCCAACTAAGTATACAGCGCAGGAACTTCCTTCGAAAGGCTTTTGCAGGAAATCCGCGTCCGGCATGAGCCCAGAAATGATCACAGAAGTTTTGGATCATATCACAGAAAACAGTAGGGATTGAAATCTCACCGTTGAAATCTTTATGGAATCACGGAAGTGTTGAATCAAGCTAATATTTATACGTTGCCCTTTATCAAGGGCTGTGGACTCTAGATACGCATACTAATGATTTTAGCCACCACCTCTATGTCCAAACTGAATTTAGAATAATAATAATAATAATAATGTAAGAACGTTTTCAATGGCTCACACTCAACTATAAAAGTCAAAGATAAGATCATTTATCAGGTGTGATTTTAGAAAAAAAAAAAACAACAAAATAATTATATTTGTGATAATAAGAATAATATGGACAGTTCAAAACATAGGTGCGGGCCAACTGTTGGCTACGCAGGCTCCATCTTAAATGGTAACAGAAAATTTCAGTGCCCGCACTTATCATTGCTTGATGGCATTTGACGAGTCCAGTTCACAAGATAGGCTAAATTTCTCTCCAAGAAAAATTGCAAAAATGAGTTACATCCAAAGCCCAAGTGGACCACACCTCAGAAATTGGTGGGGATTAAACAAACTGCCATTGAAACTTTCCTAGTGCTAACCGTGAGGCTTATTTTCCGTTTAACTTGTTCATAATGTCACCCATATTTAGATGAAGGTAAAACATAAATATCGTCTTGATTAGAGCCATTTGTGGCTCCAAAAAGTTTTCAACAGGAGCGTCAATTCATAGTGTTTCCTGTGGTGTGGTCCACTTGAGCTTTGGATCTTCCTTTTTTTAGACTCACATTCTAAAATGATCTGAAAATGGATGGACAGTGTGGATCTAACAAATACATCATCATAAGGCCCGTGTGAATTTCACACATCAAGAAATTTCGTTTCTGCCGGGAGAGAAGAAAATTGGTCACATTGACATGTGAAGCTTCCTTGGGGTGGGGCCCATCATGATATATGTATTAGATTCATACTGTCCCTACATTTTTTTTCATATCTTTTAGGCCGTGTTTGGGCATTTGCTTTAGGGTGGTTTACGATGGGTAGGATTGAAAAATCCACCCCGATTCCATCCCATGTACGTTTGGGCAACCTTTCATCCGTCCCAACTTTTACTTCCAAAATCGTTTGTCAGAGGAGAGGGATTCGGGTGGGATTCGGGTGATCCGGCGGATGGGATTCGGACGACTTCTCAAGCCCATCATCCCACAGTGATAGCAGAGTACGACCACAGCAGGATGTGAAGTTCCCGCCAGATGAAGATGACAATGGAGGCGGGTAGTGGTGGAAATGGCGGGAATCCTTCATCAATTTATACCCCTATAGACAATGGTTGGATGTGGATAGGGAGAAGAGGGCTGCTTGTTTTGAAATGAGGATCAATGAAAAAATAGGTAAGCCCCTTCATGAGGACCACTGATTTGGGGTTTCTTTCAGAAAAACTCTTCCTCTATTTCTTTGTTACGAATTGGATTTGGTCGGATGTTCATCATTGTCCGCTCCTTTGTTGCAAGCGGGCTACATCTCCGCCTACTTGGAGCTCTTCGGCCAGAGCGAAGGACATTGATCGTCCCAAGTTAAAATGGATTTCCTGTAAGTATCTGAAAAATGGGGCTTTTCATTTTTTCATTTGTTTTTATACAATATATTGGATGGACCTTGTTCCGAAATGAGGTGGAAAGAAGCGGTAACCCTGTTGCATGGGACACCCTATTTGCATGGCATGTATCCAAGGCAGACATCAGGTAGGCCCCACCTTGGATGTGACTGTGTCCAAAAACGAGGCACATCCAACAATTCTTGATGATGATATTGAGTGCTGACTGTGGACCGTTGATAAAGCTCATCTTAGTTTTTACCATAGGTTGTATCCCATGGGCAATCCAAACAACCCCACAACGTGATATCCCATGGGATGAAAGGAATCCTAAGAATTCCAAACGTGAAGTCGGACCCATCCTGGGATAGAGGTGTATACTTCTATCCCAAGACAATCAACTATCTATCATAAATGTTGCTGTCGGCACAATTCCATCCCATGTAATCCACCCTAACGCAAATGGCCAAACAGGCCCTTAGGGCATGTGAAAAAAAATAAAAAAACCAAGGACGTTTAAGGCTCGAGAGAGCCACACGGTACAAAATGGTGGAAATTGGATGCCTATTATTGAAAACTTCTCTAGATAATAAAAGGCTCTGATCAAGCTAATATTTGTGTTTTTCCTTCATTCAGGTCCACGTGATCTTAGAGGTTAGATGGCAAATAAACCTTACAATGGACTCTAGGAAGGTTTCAATGTTAGTCATGCAATCCTCCCTACTTTCTCTGATGTGTTCCACTTGAGCTTTGGATGTACCTAGTTTTTGGGCTCTTTATCTAGAATAATCTGAAATTTTTGATTGACGATGTAGATCTAACACATAAATCATAGTGGGCCCAGAGAAGCTTCATATGTTCAAAGTTGGGTTGTGTAGCACACATCCATTCCTGATGAATGAAGTGGATTCGCAATGTACGTAAACATGTTAGCCCTAAAAGCTTGGGTGTTCTACATGAATGAAGTGGATTCACAATGTAAACATGTTAGCCTTAAAAGATTGGGTGCTCTACATGAATGAAGTGGATTCACAATGTAAACATGTTAGCCCTAAAAGCTTGGTTCTACATGCTACTTCCCTAAAACAGGTAGGAGTAGTACGAGTGAAACAGGTAGGAGTAGCATGAGTGAAGTGAATTTAAAGAAGATGTATGTCTCACGCCCCATTCAGTTTCAAAGCTCACTCAACCATACGATCAGGTCAGATCATGAGGAGGTGGGCTTATCAAGCCGACTGAAATTTGTAATTCCTCTTTCATTTCTATAAGTTGAAACTCAAGTGAAAATAAATGTACCTGAAAAATCTTCACTCCCATGGACTTGAATTCCTGTAATAACTCTAGCCTGGAAGTGTTGTTATTATTGTAGGTGGGGCGCACATAAACATACGTTGGATGGCCCATTGAGAGGCTTGCCTTCACAATGTATTTTCCAATATACCCAGTTGCTCCAACGATCAGGATCTTACTTTGAGTGGCCATGGTTACTCCTACCTTAGGCTTATCTTCTATGGAGATGGAAATGTTTAATTCACAAAAGAAGGACAAGTAGAAAAACCTAGCTAGGGGAAGGCCCTAACTTATAAGCTGTGGATGGCATCCATTGTGAATTCTTGTGTCGGCGGCTTGTGGGGTCCACTATTTGTTTGTCCTCAGTTGATTTCAATGAATGGAGATATCAAATTAAGAGACTCTCACGTGATTGGTTGATTTTTATGCGTACCAAAAAATTGACCAAAGCTGACGGCCGTCTGGCTTTGGTCAATCATTCAAAAGTAGAGAAGTGCATGCACCTGAAATGCATGTACCGAGGAATTTTGATTTGAGAATTGCGGGATAGGAATGGAGACCAACTTGTAAAATGTTGTTTTCTTTGTTAGGATAGGTCACATCATTATTCTAAAAATGGCATAGTTGTAGGTTAACCAATTAGTTGTGGAGTGCGGATCCTCTGCCTCCCGGAGGAATGAACTCCCTGCCTCGTGCGTTTTCATTGGTCAACGTCAGTACAACTGTCATGTCATTAGATTTTTTAATATATTAGAAAAATACATTTAAGTATAGCGGAGACGTTAAACGGCAGCGGTTTGCGTGCTGAGTAAATCAGGGCAAGCTACTGAGTAAAGTCGGTGGAGCCCACCTTCGTCGTTCGTGCATTGTATCAACTTCATCCATCTCTTTTATCATCTAATTTTACGGTTTTATAACAAAAATTAATCATATCCAAAGATCAAGTAGACCACACCACCTGAAACCGTGTGAATTGAATTCTACCATTGAAAAGTTGTTGGGAACCCACAGAAGTTTTATATCAAGATGATATTTGTTTTTACCATTCATCTGTCTTTGTGATCTTATGAACAGTTTGGATGAAAAATAAACATCATTGGGGGCTTAGAAACATTTCAATGGGGAAAATCAATACTTCCACTGTTTCCTTTGGTATGGTCTACTTGAGCTTTTCATATACTTCAGTTTTGGGCTCAACCCCTAAAATGATCTGAAAAAATAGATGGATGGCATGGATAAACCACATGAATTCACAATGGGCCCAACAGAGTTTACTAAGTATGATAAGACTCGTACGCAATTCAATTTCACATATTTCCCACCAAAGCCTTTTGCAGTAAGATCCTAGGCAAAGATTTTGGATGGACCAACTGCGACATTTGTGATAAATCCAACCCGTTCATCCATTTTTAGATATCATTTTAGGACATAATACCAAAACTAAGGCGTATACAAAACTTAAAAAGGGCCACCCGAGAGGAAACAGTGGAGATTTAGTGTCCACCGTTGAAATATTTATATGGCCACAAAAGTTTTGCATCAGTCTAATATTTTGGTGTTTTCACTTCATCCTAGTAAAAATGACCTTATAAACAGTTTGGATGGCATATAAACATCAAGACACCTGGGAAGGCTTCAACTGTAGGAATTTCTTTCTCCACTGTTTCATCTTGTAAGGCCCAGTTGAGTTTTTAATCATCCTAATTTTTGGTTACATGTCTTAAAATGAGCTCTAAAAATGGATGAATGGATTGGAATTCTTATAAACATCATAGTGGACCCCACCATACATCCCAGTGCTGGAACTTCATGCAAAAGGTTTTCCCTGGTGAATCCGCGCCCACGGTTTCCATTGGGAACGGACTGGCTACTTGTCACGCCCCGAACTCGGAAACCGGGCTCACAAAATTCCCGATCGCCGAATCCGGGGCCGACAGCTTCCGTAGAACCCCATTCTCGGCTCCCAGCGCCCATACGCCAGGTTCCGATCCTGGGATGCTACAAGGAGGATTTCTAATAATCAATTTGACTCCTAATGAGCATAACGACAAGCATAACCCACGAACAATAACCAAAAACTCCATCACAAAATTCACTATGAGAAAAAACTTTGAGTACAAGGTGTATAAAAGGGAAATACAAGATAGTGCTAATAACAAAACTCCAGAAGCTCGGCTGCACACTCCAACTGCGGCGAGACTACGACTGCGTTTTGGCGTCACCTGCACGCATCAATCGTGCATATGCTTATAGAAAGCTTAGAGGGTGGTGTAAGTGTGTGCGCAATATGAGCGTGCTCAGAATGCATGGTCAAAGTAATGCAGAAACATGCTGATGAACATGAACACAGTCAGCCGTACCAAGGCTATGCAATGCGATATAAGAATACTATCGGCCATGCCGATGCCATGCGATACATAATGCAAGTCAAGCATGCTAATCCACATCCAAATCCTTATGTCAATACAGTTCTCAGTCTGGATAATCACCGGGGTCTAGTACACTCTACGCCAGCTTGCCGTCCCTATCCGGACGCACAACTGGGAGAGCGAAAGAGACCTCACTATCCGTCTGCCAATATCGGGCCTGGCTCGTCGATAGCGGACCGATTCCTCAAGCTGGTCAAACTCAACCTAAGCGCCCCTCACTCGGGCGGGTAAGGTCACACCCCTTTCCAACCGACCACGACACAGTGGGAGACGCGGCCCTCACGGTATTCGGCCCTCATGCGCTCGTACATCCACTCGGTCTCGACGTTGGAGTCATCCTCTGGTACCATCGGGTTTAGGAATTTTCACCCAGGGACATCTATGGCGCCCGTATGCTAGAACCAAACATTTCCGGTATCCAATCCAGCCACCCACGATGTATCTGTGGAGGCTATGGCCCTGGTGTCGCTAGGGCATACAGTAACTACAATCACACAATGCAAGTGCATGAGTCACACTAACAGTCATGCAACAGTCTTGCGTAAACCATGCGCTCATGTAGGGCGACTCCGCCTATCAGGGAGCCCATAAACAGTTCGCCCGAAGGCATATGCTATGATCAGTCACTCCTCATACCAGTCATACATATGATGCGTATAATAATGAATCATGGGTCTATACTAAACATGTATATAGGGATGGGCTCTGCGTATCACAGAGATGGGCCTAGACGGCCTGTAGAGTACAAGTATGGACCTATCAGTGGGCCTTAAGGATTGTGATAATGCGGACATTTAACCAACATTATCCTTACAATGTGGACGTCAAACCAACATTGTTCCCAAGGCATAGCCCGCCATAAAGTACCATGGAGAAATCACACATTGCAATGGACCCTAAGGACAACCCATTGGGCCTCGATCCATGGGCCTTAGATACATCAAACGGGCCGCCTCATATGGGCCTTGTATAAATCAAGTGGGCCACATCAATGGGCCTTATGTACATTGCAATGGGCCATGTCCCATGGGCTTTGATTACCTCACAATGGGCCTCAACCCATGGGCCCTAACGTATCATAATGGACCTAGTATATGCACCAAGGTGGGCCTCAACAACGGCCACAGTTACATCGGTATGGCCTCCTCATATGGGCCTCATGTGTATACCAAGGTGGGTCTTAATGGACGGCCACGAACCAACCAAGAAGGGCCCCGTACATATACCAAGGTGGGCCTCAACAATGGCCACAAATACATTAATATGGGCCCCATCACATGGGCCTCACATATGCACTAAGGTGGGCCTAATCACATGGATCATATGGGCCAAACCACCATTTAAAATTCCCAATGCCCGCCATAATGTATATATTACATAATGTGATATATTAATGATATATATAATATATACAATATAATATAAATAATATATACAAATACATGTACATATTCATATACATATACCCATATACATATATATACACACACATCTATATATATATGAAAAAAAGGCACAATGAGCTCGAGCTGAGGTTCAGCTCCCATGAGGTCGAGCTAAGTGGGACCTACCGTTGATGTTTGTCAAACATCCAACCCATCAGTCAGATTCACCATTCAATGGTGGGCTTAGATCTCAAAAATCAAGTTAATCCGTTACTTGTGTGGGCCGCACCAAATACAACAGTTGAGGGCGGCTACCCTCCATTACAACATTCATAATCATTTATCAGGCTCACCGACATGGGGTTTACAAATCCAGCCCACCCATCGTAGGTGCCCCACTGGAATGAGGGGTCAGACCAAGTTTCAGGCGCATGCAAAAACTCAGGTGGGTCCCACCGTCCACAGCAGTGGACGGTGTGAAACACATACGTCACCGTGGGATCCACCGTCCGCTGGACGGTGGAATACAACACATACAATACCGTGGGCTCCATGTGGGGCCCACCATAATGTTTATCATCCATCTAATCCATTCATAAGGTCACCTATACCTAGATAAAAGAAGAAAAACAAATTTCATTTTGATTCGAAACTTCTGTGGCCCGGCAAAGAGTTTCAAGGGCAGACGTTCAATCCAACTGTTTCCTCTGATGTGGGCCACCTGAGCTTTGGATGTGGCGGATCTTTAGAAGGAGCCCTCTGCCGTAAATGGGCCAGCAAATGGACGGCGTTGATATCCAAAAACATCACGGTGGGGCCTACGTCTTGGGGCCCATGGTTCCTGGGTGACCGTCCAGCGCAGGACGCCGCTAGCGCCTCTGACGGACAGCAGCTGCTGCTGCTCTCTCTCTCTCTCTCTCTTTCATTATTATTATTTTTTTTGAAAAATTAATTTTTTTGAGGAATTTCCTAGGTGGGGTCCGTGTTGGGTAAATCCACTCCACCCATTGGATTCTATGGATTGAGACGGACCAAACAAGTCCAATATACGATATTTGTTGGCATGTAGAAAATTTAAAATGGGTTTCAACGGTAATAACCACTGTTTTCAATGATATGGCCCTCCATAAAAATCAAATTGGCTTCATTTTTTTCTGCTCAACGCCTAAAATGAGCCTGGGAATGGAATGGACGGTGTGGATTAAACTTATACATCAAGGAGGGGCCTACATATGTGACCCTACCCAAAAGCTTCCCTTTTTTTTTTTTTTTTTTTTTTTTTAACCCTTGTACTGCCGTTAGCACACCCACTGTAAACTCACCCTACACAAGTCCAGCGTCCAGGGACGCTGGACGAGGACTTTTATCAAGGTGGGTCCCACTTGGACATGGCCCACTTAGATCATTATAATATTTGTGGTTTCCCATCCCCATCAAGGTAGGGCCCACAAGTTTTGGATGGTTTGGATAAGGCATACATCAAGGTGGGGTACATCCGGGTGAGCCACATAACCACATTATCACACACTAAAACAAATAAAATAAAGAGAGGGAGAGAGAGAGAGAAAGAAAGAGGGACACGTGTGGTAGAGGAACCCCGGCACTATGGGCCCTCTGTCTCAAGCATCTAATCATACATCAAGTGGGTCCCATTGCATGTGGGCCCACCAAATCAAAGATCAACGGTGGAGATCCATTCTCCACCAAGATGTGAGGTCTAGATGACCCCTATTCATGCAAGAAAATAAACATCATGATGGGGTCCATGGAGAATGGCCCCATCATGGAATGATCATAAGCATCAAGGTGGGCCATTGGCCACATCAAGGGTCCAAAGTGAGATCCACACCATCAATCGGTAGGCCTCACTTGGCCCATCATAAAAACATGAAAAACCTATCCTATAAAGCACCCACCGGTTGATCTCTTCGGTCCGTTGGAACGCCACCCTCCTTGTACTCCTCTTGGATGGTGGAAGATGAAGATTCAAGGGCTAGGATGGAAGATTTTGGGATGGAAAGTGGGCCACCAAAAATCACTTTTCTCTCTCACATGGAGAAGCTTGGACGTGGGTTTCTTGCTTGGGTTTGGGATGGTTGGGAAATGTGAAGGGAAAGAGAGGAAGAGAGAGAGATTGTAAGGAGAGGGAGTGATGGGTGTGATGGGTGTGAGTGATGGGTGAAGGGATGTATTGGTTGACTTTTGGTGGTGACTTTACTTATGGAAAAAGAAAGCATGGGTGCTTTGTACTTGACATGAAGTGATGGATTGATTGATGTGATTGATTGATTGATGGGATTGATTTGATTGATTGGATTGATTTGACATGTTGTAGAGATTCTCTCGGGATCGTAAAAGCGCGGCGTTTCTTCGAAATAAACACCGACTCACATCTTCTGGTCAGGGTATCGGATCGGTGCGTGAGTCGCGGCGTTGGAACCGCGGCGACGGTGCGGTCGCAATGATATAGGTCTCGGATTAAACCGACTCGAATCTAAAGGATACGACTTACGATCGATCGCAACGTCGATTATCAGTCGTGGATTGCCGGACTTCGACGGAAATGATCGCAGGATTCATCGGAACAGTACGAACTAGGATACGGGTCTTACAGCTCTCCCCACCTAATAAAAATTTCATCCTCGAAATTTAAACTACCATCGCAACTAAACGTAACTCATAAGAGGATAGGGAACATAACATTATGTATGATCAAAACACAGTACAACATACATCAAACATCAAAAGACGGGGATGACGCACATGAATCTCAAGCTCTAACTCTCAAGACGCATCATCCATAAGCAATCTAGCAAGATGGTGTAGGGGCCAAGTCACATGAATCATCAACGACTGCTCCTAATGACTGAGGGTCCTGCTGAATGGCATAAAATCTGCCCTGGGCCCGCTGGGGAGGTGCAGGTCCCCTCTGAGGCCTCTGCTGTTGCTGGGGAGGTCTTGGAGGCTGGTGGTGCTGCTGAGGGGGCCTCGGTGGTGGAATCTGCTGTCGCTGCTGCTGCGGAGGCTGTTGTGGTGCTCTCGGCTGCTGTGGTGGTCTCGGCTGCTGTGGAGGCTGCTGAGGTCGAGGACACTCCCACCTACGGTGTCCTATCCCACCGCATCCATAGCAAGTGTCAGGAAGCTGTCTCTGAGGTGGTGGTGCTGCTGGGGGTGCCGACGGTGCTACTGGTGCTCCGGTAGATGGGTGACTCCTAAACCTCTGCGGTCGTCGATGCTGCTGTGAGCTACTGGAGGGGGCCTGCCTCTTCTGACCCCTCCTCTGATCCCGGTCACTCTGTCCGCTGGCCCACTCGGCCTCATAGATCTGAGCCCTCCGCACTACTGCCTAGAAGGTCGGGAGCTCATGTCCAATAACACGGCCTCGAAGACCGTAACGTAAGCCGTTCTCGAAACGGCGGGCCTTTCGCCCCTCATCATCAACCATATATGGCGCAAACCTCGATAGCGCCACAAAACGGGCCGCGTATTGCGCCACGGTCATGTCCCCCTGCACCAGAGTCTCGAACTCCAGTGCTCTCTGACGTCGAATGTGGTCAAGGAAGTACTGCTCCTCGAATCGGTCGATAAAGTCATCCCATGTCCAGACGTAATCAGGTCCTGCAACACGGGTAACGGAGGTCCACTAATGCTCTGCCTCACCCTGGAAAAGGAATACCGCTAACCGAACTCGATGATGGGTCGTGCATGACATAGTATCGAAGATCTTCTCCACATCAGAGCGCCATCTCTCAGCTGCTGTCGGATCTGGCTCGCCTTGGAAACATGGAGGATCAAGCCGTCTAAACTCACGTAGAAGAGCACTCGCACGCCCCTGCTCTGGCGAAACAACTGGGCGCCTGCCCTGCCCCTGAAGCGCAGCAGTCACAGCCTGCAACATCTGCTGTAACTGCGAGGCACTCACAGACACGGTCGGATCCGCACCGACATCAGGTGGAGGAACATCATCCTCAGAAAAGGGAGCAGGGATCTCTGGCGGTAGAACGGGAGGCACAGGTGGTAAAGCTGGAGCCTCAGGTGGTGGAGTGGGAGTCGAACGGGTTACTCTCCTGGGTGGCATGTCCTATAGAAGGGATAAGGACGCTGATCAACTTCGAGAATCGTACGTTAGGGAAGTCAATCGGAAGGTTTCGCACTCGGAACCTAATCGCCTTAAACTGATAGTAAACATGTGATGTTGTTCTCGGTTATTCCCAAGTTATGCTCTGATACCAACTTTTGTCACGCCCCGAACTCGGAAACCGGGCTCACAAAATTCCCGATCGCCGAATCTGGCGCCGACAGCCTCCGTAGAACCCCATTCTCGGCTCCCAGTGCCCATACGCCAGGTTCCGATCCTGGGATGCTACAAGGAGGATTTCTAATAATCAATTTGACTCGTAATGAGCATAACCACAAGCATAACCCACGAACAATAACCAAAAACTCCATCACAAAATTCACTATGAGCAAAAACTTTGAGTACAAGGTGTATAAAAGGGAAATACAAGATAGTGCTAATAACAAACTCCGAGCTTCATTTGCCGCACACTCCAACTGCGGCGAGACTACGACTGCGTCCTGGCGTCACCTGCACGCATCAATCGTGCATAAGCTTATAGAAAGCTTAGAGGGTGGTGTAAGTGTGTGTGCAATATGAGCGTGCTCAGAATGCATGGTCAAAGTAATGCAGAAACATGCTGATGAACATGAACACAGTCAGCCGTACCAAGGCTATGCAATGCGATATAAGAATACTATCGGCCATGCCGATGTCATGCGATACATAATGCAAGTCAAGCATGCTAATCCACATCCAAATCCTTATGTCAATACACTCAGTCTCGGATAATCACCGGGGTCTAGTACACTCTACGCCAGCTTGCCGTCCCTATCCGGACGCACAACTGGGAGAGCGAAAGAGACTTCACTATCCGCCTGCCAATATCGGGCCCGGCTCGTCGATAGCGGACCGATTCCTCAAGCTGGTCAAACTCAACCTAGAAACGCCCCTCACTCGGTGCGGGTAAGGTCACACCCTTTCCAACCGACCACGACACAGTGGGAGACGCAGCCTACTAGTATACGGCCCTCATGCGCTCGTATATCCACTCGGTCTCGACGTTGGAGTCATCCTCTGGTACCATCGGGTTTAGGAATTTTCACCTAGGGACATCTATGGCGCCCGTATGCTAGAACCAAACATTTTCGGTATCCAATCCAGCCACCCACGATGTGTCTGTGGAGGCTATGGCCCCGGTGTCGCTAGGGCATACAATATTACAATCACACAATGCAAGTGCATGAGTCACACTACCAAATGCAACAGGCTGCGTAAACCATGCGCTCATGTAGGCGACTCACCTATCGTGAGCCCATAAACGATTCGCCCAAGGCATATGCTATGATCAGTCACTCCTCATACCACCATATGATGCGTATGATAATGAATCATGGGTCTATACTAAACATGTATATAGGGATGGGCTCTGCGTATCACAGAGATGAGCCTAGACGGCCTGCAGAGTACAAGTATGGACCTATCAGTGAGCCTTAAGGAGTGTGATAATGCAGACATTTAACCAACATTATCCTTACAATGTGGACGTCAAACCAACATTGTTCCCAAGGCATAGCCCGCCATAAAGTACCATGGAGAAATCACACATTGCAATGGACCCTAAGGACAACCCATTGGGCCTCGATCCATGGGCCTTAGATACATCAAACGGGCCGCCTCATATGGGCCTTGTATAAATCAAGTGGGCCACATCAATGGGCCTTATGTACATTGCAATGGGCCATGTCCCATGGGCTTTGATTACCTCACAATGGGCCTCAACCCATGGGCCCTAACGTATCATAATGGACCTAGTATATGCACCAAGGTGGGCCTCAACAACGGCCACAGTTACATCGGTATGGCCTCCTCATATGGGCCTCATGTGTATACCAAGGTGGGCCTTAATGGACGGCCACGAACCAACCAAGAAGGGCCCCGTACATATACCAAGGTGGGCCTCAACAATGGCCACAAATACATTAATATGGGCCCCATCACATGGGCCTCACATATGCACTAAGGTGGGCCTAATCACATGGATCATATGGGCCAAACCACCATTTAAAATTCCCAATGCCCGCCATAATGTATATATTACATAATGTGATATATTAATGATATATATAATATATACAATATAATATAAATAATATATACAAATACATGTACATATTCATATACATATACCCATATACATATATATACACACACATCTATATATATATATATGAAAAAAAGGCACAATGAGCTCGAGCTGAGGTTCAGCTCCCATGAGGTCGAGCTAAGTGGGACCTACCGTTGATGTTTGTCAAACATCCAACCCATCAGTCAGATTCACCATTCAATGGTGGGCTTAGATCTCAAAAATCAAGTTAATCCGTTACTTGTGTGGGCCGCACCAAATACAACAGTTGAGGGCGGCTACCCTCCATTACAACATTCATAATCATTTATCAGGCCCACCGACATGGGGTTTACAAATCCAGCCCACCCATCGTAGGTGCCCCACTGGAATGAGGGGTCAGACCAAGTTTCGGCGCATGCAAAACTCAGGTGGGTCCCACCGTCCACAGCAGTGGACGGTGTGAAACACATACGTCACCATGGGATCCACCGTCCGCTGGACGGTGGAATACAACACATACAATACAGTGGGCTCCCACCGTCCGCCTGGACGGTGGGGATAAGACACTTACATCACTGTGGGCTCCATGTGGGGCCCACCATAATGTTTATCATCCATCCAATCCATTCATAAGGTCACCTGTACCTGGATAAAAGAAGAAAAACAAATTTCATTTTGATTCGAAACTTCTGTGGCCCGGTAAAGACTTTCAAGGGCAGACGTTCAATCCAACTGTTTCCTCTGATGTGGGCCACCTGAGCTTTGGATGTGGCGGATCTTTAGAAGGAGCCCTCTGCCGTAAATGGGCCAAAGAAATGGACGGCGTTGATATCCAAAAACATCACGGTGGGGCCTACGTCTTGGGGCCCACGGTTCTGGGTGACCGTCCGTCAACGCCGCCGGCACCTCGACGGACGGCGGCGGTACTTGCTCTCTCTCTCTCTTTCATTATTATTATTTTTTTTTTGAAAAATTAATTTTTTGAGGAATTTCCTAGGTGGGGTCCGTGTTGGGTAAATCCACTCCACCCATTGGATTCTATGGATTGAGACGGACCAAACGAGTCCAATATACGATATTTGTTGGCATGTAGAAAATTTAAAATGGGTTTCAACGGTAATAACCACTGTTTTCAATGATATGGCCCTCCATAAAAATCGATTGGCTTCATTTTTTTTCGACTCAACGCCTAAAATGAGCCTGGGAATGGAATGGACGGTGTGGATTAAACTTATACATCAAGGAGGGGCCTACATATGTGACCCTACCCAAAAGCTTCCTTTCTTTTTTTTTTTTTTTTTTTTTTTTTTTTTAAACCCTTGTCTTCTACTATACACACCCACTGTAAACTCACCCTACACAAGTCCAGCGTCCGGGACGCTGACGAGGACTTTTATCAAGGTGGGTCCCACTTGGACATGGCCCACTTAGATCATTATAATATTTGTGGTTTCCCATCCCCATCAAGGTAGGGCCCACAAGTTTTGGATGGTTTGGATAAGGCATACATCAAGGTGGGGTACATCCGGGTGGGCCACAAACCACATTATCACACACTAAAACAAATAAAATAAAGAGAGGGAGAGAGAGAGAAAGAAAGAGGGACACGTGTGGTAGAGGAACCCCGGCACTATGGGCCCTCCGTCTCAAGCATCTAATCATACATCAAGTGGGTCCCATTGCATGTGGGCCCACCAAATCAAAGATCAACGGTGGAGATCCATTCTCCACCAAGATGTGAGGTCTAGATGACCCCTATTCATGCAAGAAAATAAACATCATGATGGGGTCCATGGAGAATGGCCCCATCATGGAATGATCATAAGCATCAAGGTGGGCCATTGGCCACATCAAGGGTCCAAAGTGAGATCCACACCATCAATCGGTAGGCCTCACTTGGCCTATCATAAAAACATGAAAAACCTATCCTATAAAGCACCCACCGGTTGATCTCTTCGGTCCGTTGGAACGCCACCCTCCTTGTACTCCTCTTTGATGGTGGAAGATGAAGATTCAAGGGCTAGGATGGAAGGTTTTGGGATGGAAAGTGGGCCACCAAAAATCACTTTTCTCTCTCACATGGAGAAGCTTGGACGTGGGTTTCTTGCTTGGGTTTGGGATGGTTGGGAAATGTGAAGGGAAAGAGAGGAAGAGAGAGAGATTGTAAGGAGAGGGAGTGATGGGTGTGATGGGTGTGAGTGATGGGTGAAGGGATGGATTGGTTGACTTTTGGTGGCGGCTTTACTTATGGAAAAAGAAAGCATGGGTGCTTTGTACTTGACATGAAGTGATGGATTGATTGATGTGATTGATTGATTGATGGGATTGATTTGATTGATTGGATTGATTTGACATGTTGTAGAGATTCTCTCGGGATCGTAAAAGCGCGTTTCTTGAAATAAACACCGACTCACATCTTCCGTCGTGGGTATCGGATCGGTGCGTGAGTCGCGGCGTTGGAACCGCGGCAACGGTGCGGTCGCAATGATATAGGTCTCGGATTAAACCGACTTGAATCTAAAGGATACGACTTACGATCGATCGCAACGTCGATTATCAGTCGTGGATTGCCGGACTTCGACGGAAATGATCGCAGGATTCATCGGAACAGTACGAACTAGGATACGGGTCTTACACTACTCCCCCGCCACTCGGTACTATGTGGACCAACCATGATATATGTGTTTCATCCATGCCATCCATTTATTTTTTTAGATCATTTTATGATCTGAGACAAAAAATGAGGTATAACTCAATCTCAAGTGAACCACATTACATGAAATAGTGTTGAATGAACATTAACCATTAAAAACTTTTTTGGGGGCCATAAAAGTTTTGGATTAAGCTTTTCCCTTCATCTGGGTCTTTATGACCAAACCAACAGATTGGATGTCAAATAAATAGTATGGTGGGCCTTAGGAGCACTTTAATGATGGATATCCAATCACCATTGTTTTCCTGTGGTGTGGTCCATATGAGATTTATATCCCTCTCATTTTTGGGGTCAACCCCTAAAATTATATGTAAAAATAGATTAAACGGATGGATGAAACACATGCATTATGGTGGGGCCCACAGAGTACCAACCACCACCACCACCGGGCCGGTGGGGGGGAAGTAGCTAATCCGCTTTCATTTCCATTTGGGATTCAGTGCCACATTGAGCGATGAGACTCGCTACTGAAGTGATGTCACCTATTTATATGGGTCCCACTATGATGTATGTTTTGTATCCACACCGTCCATCCATTTGGAGAGATCATTTTAGGGCATGAGCCAAAGAATGAATCAGATCCAAAACTCGAGTGGACCCCACCATAGAAAATAGTGGAGAGAGTCACGCCCACCATTTATTACGACTGAATCCAATCCAAACCTCGTCACTTTGTCTACTGAACCCCGTCACTTTGTCTACTGAATCCCGTCACTTTGTACTGCAACATCATCACTTTGTCTACTGTACTCCGTCACTTTGTACTACTACCACAATCACTTTGTCTCATGAACCCCGCACTTTGTATGACGCAAATCGCTGCAACCCAGTTACTTTGTCTCTTTGCGCAGCACAAAGTAACGGGGTTGCAAATCAAAGTGACGGGTTCAGAAAGACAAAGTGACAGATTCAGTACAAAGTGACGAGGTACAATAGACAAAGTGACGGGTCATAGTGACAAAGTGACAGCGTTTTCGATAGACAAAGTGATTGTGGTTGCAGATGACAAAGTGATGGGGTACGGTAGATAAAGTGACGGGGTTCAGTAGACAAAGTGACGGGGTTGCAGTATAAAGTAACGGGGTTCACTAGACAAAGTGACGAGATTGTAGCACAAAGTGACGGGGTATAGTAGACAAAGTGATAAGGTTGTAGCACAAAGTGATGGGGTACAGTAGACAAAGTGACGATATTGCAGTACAAAGTGACGAAGTTCAGTAGACAAAGTAACGAGGTTGCAGTACAAAGTGACGGGGTTCAAAGTGAATGAGGGTTGCAGACAAAGTGACAAGTGAGTGGCGGGGTTAAAGTGACGGGGTTGCAGTACAAAGTGACGGGGTTTAATAGACAAAGTGATGAGGTTTGGATTGGATTCAGTCGTAATAAATGGTGGGCGTGACTCTCTCCACTATTTTCTATGGTGGGGTCCACTCGAGTTTTGGATCTGATTCATTCTTTGACTCATGCCCTAAAATGATCTCTCCAAATGGATGGACAGTGTGGATACAAAACATACATCAAAGTAGGACGCATATAAATAGGTGACATCACTTCAATAGCGAGTCTCACTGCTCAATGTGGCACTGAATCCCAAATGGAAATGAAAGCGGATTGGCTACTCCCCCCACCACCAGCCCGGTGGTGGTGGTGGTCGGTACTCTGTGGGCCCCATCATGATGTATGTGTTTCATCCATTCCGTTAATCTATTTTTACATATAATTTTAGGGGTTGATCCCAAAAATGAAAGGGATATAAATCTCATATGGACCACACCACAGGAAAACAATGGTGATTGGATATCCATCATTAAAGTCCTCCTAAGGCCCACCGTATTATTTATTTGACATCCAATCTGTTGGTTTGGTCATAAAGACCCAGATGAAGGGAAAAGCTTGATCTAAAACTTTTATGGCCCCCAAAAAGTTTTTAATGGTCAACGTTCATTCAACACTATTTCATATAATGTGATCCACTTGAGATTGGGTTATACCTCATTTTTAGTCTCAAACCATAAAATGATCTAGAAAAATAAATGGACGACATGGATGAAACACATACATCATGGTGGGCCCACATAGTACCTAGTGGCAAGGGAGTAGCCAGTCTGTTTCCAATGGAAACCGTGGACGCAGATTCACTAAGGAAAGCCTTTTGCATGAAGTTCCAGCACTGGGATGTAGGTGGGGTCCACCATCATGTTTATAAGAATTTCAATCCATTCATCCACTTTTAGAGCTCATTTTAAGACATGTAACCAAAAATTAGGATGATCAAAAACTCAACTGGGCCATACAAGATGAAACAATGGAGAAAGAAATTCCTACAGTTGAAGCCTTCCTAAGCGTCTTGATGTTTATATGCCATCCAAACTGTTTATAAGGTCGTTTTTACTAGGATGAAGTGAAAACACCAAAATATTAGACCGATGCAAAACTTTTGTGGCCATATAAATATTTCAATGGTGGACACTAAATCCCCACTATTTCCTCTCGTGTGGCCCATTTGAGTTTTGTATACACCTTAGTTTTTGTATTATGTCCTAAAATGGTATCTAAAAATGGATGAACGGGTTGGATTTATCACAAATGTCGCAGTGGGCCCATCTGGAATCCTTGCGCAAGATCTTACTGCAAAACGCTTTGGCAGGAAATCCGCGTCCCCGTTATACACGTGAAATCGGATTGCGTACGAGTCTTATCGTACTGAGTAAACTCTGTTGGGCCCACTGTGAATTCATGTGGTTTATCTACGCCGTCCATCCGTTTTTTCAGATCATTTTAGGGGTTGAGCCCAAAACTGAAGTATATCAAAGCTCAAGTAGACCATGAAACAGTGGAAGTATTGATTTTCACCATTGAAATGTTTCTAAGCCCCCTATGATGTTTATTTTTCATCCAAATTGTTCATAAGATCACAAAGACATGGATGAATGGAAAAAACAAATATCATCTTGATATAAAACTTCTGTGGGCTCCCAACAACTTTTCAACGGTAGAATTCAATTCACACTGTTTCAGGTGGTGTGGTCCACTTGATCTTTGAATATGATTAATTTTTGTTGTAAAACCCTAAAATTAGATGATAAAAGAGATGGATGGAGTTAATACAATGCACCAATGACGACAGTGGGCTCCACAGACTTTACTCAGTACGCTTACCCTGCTGAGTTACTCGGCACGCAAACCGCTTCCGTTAACGTCTCCGTTATACTTCTTCTTAAATGTACTTTTTTAATATATTAAAAAAATCTAATGACGTGGCACTTATAATGACGTTGACCAATGAAAATGCTGGAGGCAGGGAGTTCCTGCCTCTGGGAGGCAGAGGATCCGCACTCTTAGTTGTGGATGGAATCGTAGCTTAAAAAGTAAAATGTAGTTATGATATTTACCATCTGATCGTGCCCTTAGAATTTGGACCACTTAGTATTTTGCTTCTATCAAACTGTTGTGATAGACATCAATTAGATGGCTAGGATTATTTTAATAGTGTGATTTAAAAAGTGTAGTTAATGTAGGACATGGCATAGATACATTCTTAACATGGCTAGACCAAAAGGAAGCCAAACAGCTAAAGTGGAAGTAGTCCATCAAATCTAGGTCCAATCCTACCTAATTGGACTAAATGAATGCCAAACTAACATGGTAGAGAAGAACATGAAAAGTGAAGAGGAAGATGGGTGGTTCTTGAATCTGCAAGAAATAATAAGAGAGAAAAGTCAAATATTTTATTGAATAATGTGTAATGTGTATGATTTCTCAATTATACCAGTAATAAAGAAAAAATAAAATCCTAATTTAAAATTATCCAAAATAATAAAATTCTAATCCTTATTAAAAGTTATCCAGAATAATAAAATGAATTTAAAGTCTAATTTACCAAAAATAGAAAGTTCAGCTAAATCTTAGTGGAGTCCTATCATGAAATGGTAATGTTTTTTTTTTTAATTTTATTTTTGATATGAAAGCATGAGTTTTCTCGCAAAACAGATAGATGCAACCCACATCATGGTTGACCCTGAATGGCCCATTACAGTATTGATAGGTCATGCTTCCCGTAATGATACCCGGATCAAAAGTTATGGTTGATTTACGGTTCATACTTCAAACAACAATTTCTCCTTATTCGAATTGAATTTCCTTCAAACCAAACACACCTGAGGCCCAATTACACCATGCCCAATCCAGCCTGAATATGATGGACTACTTTTGCTTTCATTTCACCTGAGGCCCAATTCAAGTGTATCCATGCCATGTCCTACCTCAGGGGTCCATCTAGAATGTGCCATGTAAATTGGGTGTGTCGATTGATGTGTATGAGACTCACACGTAAGGAGAAAGATTTTCACAAGCAAAGGGAAGTAGTTTCCCTAGGAAAAAACTATCCTTAACAAAAGAAAAAACAAAAACAAAAACAAAAACAAATTTTATTACTTTCTTGTAAAGATGGGCTTTGTACAAGTTGGGCTTCACCAAATTATCTAGGGAATTTTGCCTACAAAATTGTTTACCATGCTGATAGTTTTCTATATTTTAGAGAGACCTAACTTCTGTTGGTTGCTGTGTTTGGTTTTCGACAGTTAGAATGCGTGTGTGCCATAATTGGAATTACGGCTCAATTCAAACCAAACAACTATAACCCCAAGTGCCAAGATAGGCTAACACATAGTGTATGGCCAAGATCTGATGAGATCGGCCACCTATTCAACCACTTGTCAATGTGTAAATAGGATTAGGTGATATTCAAAGGGTGGGGTTATTCATCTAATGATAGGTTACACATTTGCCTTCTATACGAAAGGACTTTTCAATACATATAAAGTAAAATGAGAGAGGGATTCTTACAGTCGGTCGTGGAGAATAGCTGTAAAACACATTTCTAAGTGAAGAATTGAATCCAATGTGAAAGCATAGACTTAAATTACAACTAAAACTATCAGCTACTTGATTAGTACTACGGATTACACTACGGAATGTAAACAGCTAGCTAAAAGTAAAGGATTATACTAAGAAATATAATTTGTTTGACAGGGAAAATAAATGATTACACTATGGAATGTAAATTGACTGGTAATTGAAAGGTAATGTTTGGTTTGATTAGATTGGTGTGAACGTTGAAAATCGGCGCCCACGCACTTTTATGTTTTTCGCTATGATGATGGGGGTGATTGAGCTGATTTGGATTGTTGATGCTATCTTGGAGTCGCCAGTAACCGCTTAATCTCACAATCGCATAGTTGGCTAGAACTTGCAGAATATATAAGGTTAGAGAAATTCGAAGATTCTCATTCCTTAGATTGACTCCTGGTTTGTGATCCGGTGATTCTAAGTAAGAGACCTCAGTTACAGAGAGGGAAGGTATTAAGCACCCTCTCTGCCCGTACGAATCTACGGTCTCTACTTGGTGTGGTAAGGAAATCTCAAGGGGATGAATGATATGGTCAGAATAGGACTAGGCACACACGAATTTCTGATGCAGCAAGATCCGAGATTTTGGCAAGCCACAGATCATACGTTCGGGAATGTGTCTAGAAGACAGATGTGATGATACTTATGCAAAAGTAAAGAAAAATGAACTAGAGTACTAGAAATTTCTAATGTGATAGGATCCGATGTACGGCAAGTCACAGAGCATATGTTCACTAGAAATCTAGAAAAAGCAGGGGGGTTGAAAAGGGAATAAATGTCATAATGAATGCTTGTATATGAGATGAATGGATCTTTGACTTAATCTTGAGTAGGCTAAGACATGGATTGCGTCATGATCAATTCGAGCTAGACTTCAGGGATTGGGATGGTTGGGAAGGTAGGGAGGAGGCTAAGGGGATAGCTGAAAAATCTGAACTCGGAGGCTCGGGAGCTTCCTCTCACCCTCACGCTCTTCCTCTCTCTCCCTCTCTCACTTGGATTTTTCTTGGTGAAAGTTGTTGTCTTTTTTTAAAATGTGAAGAGGATATGATATTTATAGCCTTCTCCAATAGCATTGTTGTAATTGCTGGGCTGATGAAGGGTAAAAGCTGACATGGTAGCTTAGAATTGGTTGAGGAGAGATGAATGTCATGTGGCGTGCTCTCATTGGCTCTTGGAGGTTGGTAAAATGGTAAATAAAGTATGCTGGAGGGGTAAATCTATATGAAAGTTGACTTTGGGATGAGGGACAGCAGTTGCTCGGAGGAGACAGTTGTCTCGTACTAGAGCGGCAGTCGGATTACTGCCCGGGCCTAGTTTAGCCTGGGATTTAGTCGGTGGGCTTTGTTTAGTGCTCTAGCTCGTCCAGGAATCTCCTTTTGGGCTTTTGGGCTCAAATGGGTGTGTTTTTGTACTGATTTGTATGCTTCGATTTTGACGGTGTTTTTGGGATTCAGATTAGGGTTTAGGCTATGGTTAGGCTAGGTTTAAGATTTTAGAATAAGGTTTGGGTTAGGGTCTGGTTTGGTTTGAATCAGGGTTAGGGTTTGGATTTGGGTTCAGATTCGGATCTGGGTTCGGATCAAGGTTCGGGTTCAGATCAGGGTTTGGGTTCGGATTAGGGTTCGGATTCGAGTTCGGATCAAGGTTCAGGTTCGAATATGATCATGGTTCTTGAATTGTCTTTACCTTCTCAAGATATTAGCCTGGGTGGGCTGTTTACAGTTGGTATAAGATGAAATTTTCTTGTTTGGTTACTTTACTATTTATAACCTTAATCCGGTCATCTGGATCATTCCCACGTTCTAACGATTGCCATAACTATTCACCACTGCATGATTTCCTTTGTTTCTTCTTTTGCTATCTGTCTTGTAATCGCTCCTTCGCGATTGCTCTTCTATCAGTCGTTTAAACAATGATGTGGCATTGTTTGATACATTCTAGTTGTTATTACCAAAAAATCTTCTTTAAATCTTCAAATATACCATGCGGATCTGTACGGATCACACGTAACCTATTCCGATTGGTTCTTATGAGGAATGGCGATAATGGGGATGAACATTGCCGGCCCCCCACGTCGCTTCACCTTTCGAAAAAGGTGAAAGCGACGTGTGACGCCTCATTAATTCGGTATTTATTATCCACACGTGGCAGCAAGCCAATAACTTCCATCTGCCAATTCATCATAATACGTTAGCGACGGTCACCCTTTATCGAAGCAAGAATCGAACCTCATGCCAACACGTGCTATTACATCATTTCGAATAAAATCGCAATTATACCCTAACAAATACTCCTCTACCTTGGCCGATATAAGCATTGTTTCGAAATCCATTTTCATTCTTACGCCTTCATTCCCTCTTCTTTAAAATAACTTTGAATTTCAACATTTTCTAAAACAGTGGGTACCTTCTCATCTTCTACCCATCATTCCAGCAAAACGATCTTGTCACAGTGATGGATGCTCTCACGAAGAAACACATCGACAAAATAATCTTTCAATCACCCATTAGAGACTACTACTATATAGGCCCAGCATTCACTCCAATGATTAGTGTTGAAGAAGTCAGTATGATGGACTCTTTGTTTCTAATATGCCCTGGTGAAACTTTGTTGATCCAGTCAGAAAACATTCATGATCCTTCTAATGCTCTAAAGAATCCTCGATCATGGCCAAAACCCCTCCCTAAATGGGACGTTTGGTTTGCTCGTGTCTCATCCCAATATGAGACAACATGAAGAGAATCAGCCATTTATAAGTGCATCAAGCTCTCCATCTACGATTAGCCTTCAGATCCCACTATCCTCGTTGCATCTTTAACATTCTAGAGCTCTTCTACCAACAGATTCTTCTTTGGCTGCAGTCGCATGAGTCCAACCATCTTCGACATCACACCTTTAACTCAACTTCTTCTTTTTGGTGAAGTCGTTTATCCAAGTTTCACATAGAAAGAGGTCAAATGTTTTTTGAATAAATCTGGTAAAGCCTATTCTCACTTTTTGTAGGCTTACTATAATCGTAGTGGACCAGTCGATTACAAGGAACACATGGTTTTTTTGCTACTTTGGATTTTCTATTACCTGCTCTGCGTGAATGCCCTACAAGTCACTAATGAATATGTTCATCTGAAGGTCGAAAAGTTGCCTTAGCACCTTTTATACTCGGCTACTTGTACAGGAGTATTTACAAAGTTACTACTAAGGGTCTATTTCTTAAAGGAGGACCATTGTGGCTTCTTCAAATGTATATCTACCAATACTTTCATCCTTCCATCGTACGCCACTCCATCCACTCCAAGGTCGTTTACTCTTCCTATGGCAAATGCATCATCCATTCCCCTCAATCAGTCCAACCATTCTCTTCCTATATGAACAATTTATTGTTTCTTTGAGTAGAAATAAATTAATGGAATCGATCGTTCACTCCATTTCATATGGAGAATACTATCCTCGTTGGTTTAATAGTCAATTTGCACAGGAGAACGACCATGAGGCATCCTAGACACACCTAGCTTGGGAGAGTTACCTCATCGGCCAAGACCTTTCCTATGAAGGTACGATCGATTCCGGCAAAAATGCTAAGGTCGGGATCGAGTAGTATTGCCCGAACTTGCTCACCCGGAAATTCAGTTTAGTTCAATGCATCCCCTATCCATTCACCTAGAAAACTTGTAACCAGCCCCCTTTCAATTGGCCAGTTGCTAACCACGTCGACTCTCTACATTCTTCTTTCTAAGAAGCTAGTATGGCTCTTGATCTTCCCTGCTATCCAAATCATTTACAAGCAATGGATACTTTTATCGTTTGGTGGGAGAGCCATTATCAAAAATTAATAAATAAATCCCAAGAAGAGATTATAGCTTAACTTTCTTCCAAGATTGAGCTAAAAGAAAGAAAAGAACATCACCTTTATTGGTCGTTACACTGAGTTAAAGGACGAATAAGTCGAAAACCAAATCCGCCATGATATCTCCTCATATTTCACCAATGGAAATAGCAGTTGCTCCACCGAAGCACCAAAAGATCGTGGCGGTTGCCCAATATAATCTAGAACTGGAACAAATGGATGTGAAGATCACTTTCCTACATGAGGAATTGGAAAAACAAATTTATATGAAGCAACCAAAAGGGTTTGAGACATAGAGGTCAGATAATAAGGTTTGCAAGTTGAGAATGTTGTTGTACAACCTAAAACATTCGCCTAGGCAACGGTATAAAAGATTTGATTCTTTCATGGTAAGTCAGTAGTTTACCAGAAGTGAATATGATCATTGTGTCTACTTCAAGGCACTGAGTGATGGAGAATTCATTGTCCTGGTATTATATATTGATGACATGCTTATTTCCAACTATAGCATATCTAAGATCAATATATTGAAGACTTAATTATCAGGGTCATTTGAGATAAAAGATATAGGAGTTGTAAAGAGGATTCTCAGCATTGATATATACAAAAATAGGGAGAGGAAGAGGTTACAGTTGTATTAGGCAAAATATCTTGAGAAAGTGTTGGTCAAGTTTGGGATAGATAAGGCTAAACCGGTTAATACACCTCATGTTGTTCACTTTCAGCTTTCTTTATAGTAATATCTAGAGGTGTACACAAGTCGATCCGAGTTAAGCTTGACACAACTCGACTTGGCTCGGCCACTAGCTGACCTCAGTTCGAACTCGGCTCGACTCGATCCTCGAGCCTGACTGGCCAGCTCGGCTCAGTTCGGTCAGCAGCTCGGGCTAGTTCGAACCGAGTTCGAGCCAAAATCGCCTATGCAGTATTTTCACAAACACATTAACTGCACATTCAAATTATCACTGTATGTAAAACACCAACATCGGTTTTACAGGTAATCGGTTCATACCCATCAAACACCTTGAAGGAAACATGAAAATCAAGAAAAAATGGTATTTGTTTAATGAAACATACCTTTCTTGCCACCAGCCGACGCTTCATTGAGTCATTTCATCAAACACTTTGTGAGCAACATCAATATCAAAGTAACCGAGTCACCGAACTAGTTCAATCCGATTTCAATTCGAATTGGGTTCAATCCGAGTTAAGTTGAGCTCAGGCAAGCTCGAACTCGGTTCAAAATTTTTTTGAGCTTAAAAAATCAGCTCGGCTCTGCTTGAACTCATGTAACGCCATGAAAATTGGCACTTGAGTACATAGACTTCGGTTCCGACTTCTCGGGTGTTAACCAAATGAAAACCCATATGTGTCCTCATTTAGATTCAAATTCATTTCACACACAGATAATCGGAGTTGCGCAATTCAACTTAGGAAAACTAAAGCGAGGTAGAGATAACAAAAGATTTAGAATTATGGAGCTAAGAGTCCAAAATACGAACTAAAATAAAAGCAAGGTCTTCCAACTTCACCCGATGCTCCCAGCGCATCACGGTGAAAGTGCAAGCCAACCAAAGTCTACCTGCTAAAGGCTTTGGTAGAACCCGCATCAATAACAATGTCTGGTTGGTGTTTTAAAATACTGTCCCAGGTGGGAGTGAGTAGCTAACTCAGTGGTTCTATTAGTTCTAACTTACACGTGTTATCAACTCAATCAGCGCAGTTAATGATAAGCAAGACATCAAGCATTTCCTAAATACTCTTGTTAAGTATATGAATGAGATTATGAAATGATGCATGCACTTTCAATCTAACACTCCCTCACACGCGACTTCAACACCTATTTTGCAAATGCCAACACTCCCTCATCACGCAACTCCAATGCCAAATCGCCATATTCTATCTAATCCAATGCGATTGATGCGTATGTTAGCCGAATAATTATTAAGTTTCATTTATACAGCATATTGGCGAAGCTAGGATACCAATGTTATATTACGAGTTCATATCCGGATCACGTGGCTCATTGCCACACGTAGCAGTTCCTTACCAGTGTCCCTTGATCCAACTTTAGGTATCGCGTATTTATCTCACAAATCAACAATTTCAAATGTACGGCATGATACCGAAAGGTATGAGGATCAACCCGGTATGGATCTTGTTCACTCCCCAAGAACAGGGTTGTGATGTAGTAATAAACTCGGTGAGACCGAGGTCTATTCCACAAGGACTGAAACCTGTACGTATTCTGAAACTAAGTAGAACTGGAACTAGAATAAGATGCAATCTAAATCAAATAAATATGAAGGAATAATGGTGAAAATATTAATCTAAAACTAAAAGAATTCAGAAATAAGAAACTAGGGATTTAGAGGATCCACTTGTAGAGATCAGGGAGATCTTATGCCAGTATCACGAATTATGAAAATTTACTGAACTGCCATTGATATAGTTTTCAAGAGATGAAAGGTATATGAATTAGAATGGATTCCATCACCAAGCCATGCCCAGGAGACAAAGCAAACAACAGAATTAAACTAATTACCAACCAATCAACATGTCATGAAGGTTAGGAAGGGTACCGACATCCAACCATGCCCAGGAGACGATGGTGAACAATAGGGTTTCCTGGCGTCATAAACATTAAAAGGAGAAAGAAATACTCAAAGCCATCGCAGATCTATTGTAATTTCAGTCACAATAAACCATTAAAAACTGAAAGCATTCCCTTAATTAAACCACAATCAACATCAGTTCATAAATTAAAATTAATTAAACGCATAAAACAGAGTCTCCCATCACGCTACAAGCTTCACCTCTTAGCCCTAGTTAAGAGGTTTAGCCAACCATGATTAGGCTAAATCTCTTAAATAAAATAAAATCAAATCAAATCAAATAAAAAGAAAGAAAAAAAAAAAACAAACTCTATAATCTCCCTCTCTCTTAGCCTCCACGGTTGCCCAAGCCAAGATCCCACGTACCAACCTCTGCTCCTTGTGCACGTCCTAGCACTCCCTCCCCCTGGTCGGATTGCTCTCTCTCTTATATAGAACCCAGAAGGTCGAGGCAGAAAGTGCATAGCAGGTTACGCACTCCCTGTTGTAGTGGGAGACAAATTGACTTAAGCTGATGCTCTCTAGGACCCATTCTTGAGTTCCGACAGGAGATCCCCTCCGTTCACCAGCTTCTCCTTGAAATTCAGTAGAGACAGCCGATTTTAGCTATCTGTCGATTCGGCCCAAGGAAGAACTCATTCCGCTGTCCATCATTCTTTTGATCATGATTAACACGTGCTTGCGCTCATGGGAATAGATAGCCGCCTAGGCAATGGTTATAGGGCCCTTTTAAGGATAATGGACGGTCCAGATCAACATTTTGATGGGCCATGGTGGGCCACAGTGCATCACCACAAGCTCTGTTCTTGCGTAATCAGAGAGAAAGCGGATTTCTCCGCTGTGCTTCTGGCGGGGCCCATTATCAGCGTCGGTTAAGAATCCATACCGTCCATTGAGTTGTACTCGAAAACCGTCCAGATATGCTGAGATCGAAATGATTTCAGTGTGGCCCACAGAATATTGTACTCCGCCGTCCGTCCGGTGTTTTCTGAAGATTCACGTACGTACACGTGCATGGACCAAAAATGAGAGCTAGACGAGGGTTGTAGCTACCCTACGGGACGAATGAACGATTCAGATCATTAAACTGGGCAATGAGTGGGACCCACCAATAAAATCAGTGGTCGGTTTTCGCGGATCCCTGCGAAATGGAGATCATTTCCTTGCGCTGACGAAGCTGGTGGGGTCCACTTAGATGCATTTTGAAGAAATCCAAGCCGTCCATTAGCTTCAGGACGAAAAACCGTCCAGGAAGGGCGAGATTGGTTTAATTTCAGTGTGGCCCACGGATTCTTCCACTCTACCGTCCGACTTGCGATTTAACAGTTAGAAATTGATCTATGCTGTCTTTTAAAATTTCCCCACCTATGCTGTGATTAGTGGGCCCCTTCAAGCTTGATGAACGGTTCTGATTCATCATATGGACCATGGGTGGGGTCCACAGGCCAAAACCGACAGACGGACATTCGTCCGCTGTGGGTTTTCCCACTTTTAAAGAGATTAGTCGGGTCAGCGTGCGCTGACCGACCTTAAGCGGAGTGGTGCACGGCCTGTGCACGTGCACGTTATACTCACACAGTGCACATGTGGGGTCCACTGTGATGTTCGCGAGAAATCCGCTCCGACCATCCATTCTATCATATCATTCACACCGTGGGGACCGAAGATAAAGCGTATCCAAACATCAGGTGGGCCCCACTTAGTGAATTAAGGGGCTGATCTATCCGTTAGGCCACTTATAAAGGGATCCACTGGGCGAATTTTGATGTGTGCAGTTAATTTAGCGTCCTCGAACCCTGTATAAAGTTTTGAGCCAATCAGATGGTGGTGGAAACCCTGTGATCTTGCATTCTGGCTGATTTTTGGGCCCATTTAACATGAATGGCTTGGTTTTCCCAGATTTCTGGCGTGTAAACTTATCGATTTCGGTCCCCTGGGGTCTCATCCATTGCCTTGGTGATTCCGAGCATTAAATCCATGCTTTTAGCGTCCTTTTCGGTCCAAGCTTGCAAATACGTCCTACATCACAATCACCATCAAATCGGGTCGTTAAATAGTACTATGTTCGTAAATCTGGCCAATAATAGGGGTCTGATATGCAATATTTGACCCTCAACACAACCCCCAACCAGCATTTTGCTAGTCCCGAGCAAAGTATGCGAAAAATAAGTTGAGAACCACAGGATAATTTCTATATACTTGAGTGAATTTTGCCAAGTAATCCGGATATGAGAATTCTTAGATTCATGAATGTCGAGTATTACTTCCTCCTAGACTCAAGCATACGATAAACTTCCTAACCAAGTTCAAATATTAATTCATCAATTAGAAAAATTCTAAGCATTGAGTTTCATGGGTGTATAGTGTGATCTCGACTTATCACCATTAAGATCCAATTCATTATTTCATGATGTCATTGGCAACCAACAAGAGTATTCAGGACAACCACCTAAACCAAAACTTGCCTCACAGATCAACTTTTTCATTCTAACAGCTTTTGATTTTTCCATAAACAGTAGTGCCAAAGAAGGGAATCAAATCCTCACCTATAGGGAGCAAACCTATGGTGAAAACTGGTCGCCTAACTTTTTCAATTATCAACCATGAGGAATCAAATCTCACTTATAGGGAGCAAACCTATGGTGAAGTTTGTTCACCCAACCCTTTCCACAGGCAGCTATTTTTGTAGCTAGGTATTTTTCTTTTTCTTTCATTCTTCTTATCGAACATGGTGGACAAATTCCCCTGGTCGGTTCCTTTCATGCTTACTGATTACCAAGTCAACCCTTCAATATCAAACTGAACCCTTAATGTGAAAGCGAGATGTGACATGTGAAATCATGACTCAATCAATGTTTAAAACTTCTAATCATGGATTAACAATTCAAACTTAACTGTGAAATCTAACAGACACTGAATCCAAGAGTCATAAATTACCAACATCACGTATCTTGAAATTCTAGGGCTCTACATGACCGTCAAGATCACTTCGAATGTACAAGAAAGTCCAGCAAAAATTTTAAAAATTTTCACAATTTTTGCTCAAGACCAAGAAAACACTGATTAGATTACCCAATCTCCCACCCCCAACCTAAAAGCTACATTGTCCTCAATGTAAAAGATATGAGCATGGAATGCACATGGGACAACAAAAGTAAATGTGAAGTGATGGGAAGATAGTACCTGGATGATGAATCGTGAGAGACTTTCCAAGAGATCGCAACATGGAATCCAATCAGCACGAGAGAGAAAGCAACACAAAACTAACAAAAATAAAATCCTACCTATACCACTTTCGCAGGTGCTCTCGATTGCATTTAGCGCATGCAACGAGCCTTTAAACCCCTAGGTTGCCCCTAGTGGACGAGTTGTAGTCTCGTGAGGGTTTGCAGTAATGTTACCCACAAACATTGAACTAACTAGGAAAATGAAATAAATTGAAAAGCTGAGTTGCCTCCCAGGAGTGCTAAGTTTACCGTCTATCCTAAAATAACATAAAGGAAACTACCCTAGTCCTAAGAAAGCAGGAAAAAACTACTAAGTCATGCGCAAGGTTCCTCTTCCGGCTAATATCGTGATAAATTTCTCAGTAGGTTTCTCAACAGGATCATCCAAAAGCCATTTTTGCAATAGGTTTGGCAGCCCTGAAGCTTGACTTTCCAGAGAAACTTATGTACCTCATTAAAAATTTGTCGTTGATTCACCTGAGGTATCCAACGTATATATGATTCACCTGTGTCAGAAAAAGTTTCGAAGTTAGTATCCCATGGTGAATCAGAGACTACAAGTATATCAAATTGAGAAAAATTTTCAGGAAGTGGTGTAGTCTCAACACATTCCGAAGTATCAGACTTCAATTCAATTTTTAGCTCCTCCTCCCTTAATGGTAAATAGTGAGGATCTGGGGAGGGAGGGGCTTCAGAGTAAGGGTTCTCTCGGTCAGTAATGACTACCGAGATGTCGTCTTGCAAGGCATTCACTATGTCTCTTATCATGGGATCGTTTGAATCTGCAAAGTGTGCCAAGCAATCATCCAAAGCATTGGGACATTCAGTTGAGAGTGACTCATTCTCCACATTGAAGTGTGTGATGATCTGCCCAAGGAATCCATCATCTTTGAAGGTAAACGGAGGTGTGCTCTCTTGCTCCAGCCCTGCACAGACAGATTGAGGGTCAGTGTAAGAAGCATTGTTGTGCGGACTCTGCTCATTGATACTATTCAGAAGAGGCATTGAATCGTCATTATTCAACAGTTCAGATGGTGGCCTCAACTGGGTGGTTTCAAATTCAAGAGTCATATCGAGTAGCTCGTCTATCTCCCGAATCATATCATCATTCAATTCGGAGGAGTGGTCCAAACACGTTTCACAAGAATTAGAAGGGTCGGTTGTAAGGGGCCCATCCTCTACCTTTAAATCAGACATGTCAGGTTAGGGGAGTGGCTTATTATGACTGACCACTTCGTGTACGTCTTGATCATTGACTTGGACCAAACTTGAGATTGATTTCAGGGGAATTTGGGTTGCACATTCATGATCATCTTCCCAATACGCATCATCATCTACTTCCATGCAGTGCACACTTGGGATGGGATCGCTTTCCTCACATTCTATACTTAAATTCTGTTGAGGTTCGAATAAACTAACCTCAACCTCATCATTGAGATCCTGTGTGTCATGTGATTGAAGTGTGTCATCATCATTATATTTGAAAGACAATCATGTCTCTTCCCCATTCTTTTGAACCGTCATCGAGATCGACTCATCAGGAAAGTGAACCATATGCTCATTAGCACAATTCAACTCTTCATTCCAAATTCCAGAGTTTTTCAAGAGCAAGTGAGGATCACTTTCCTCGCATTGTATTTCTGGATTGAGTTGTGGCTGAGATGAACTAGCCTCCATTAGCCTATCAAGGCGTGATTCAAGTGCTTCTACTAATTTCCTCATGCCAGTAATATAGTCTGTGTAACTCGGATATGACTCCTCTTGGATCATATCTGGTGAATATTCAAAAGTGATTGATCCACAAGGGTTATTACCATGATGTTTTACTGACTCGACTTCGAAATATTCCTGTTTCCACTGATCAAAATCATACAGGTCATCGGTCGGGAGTTGATACGCGTCATCGCTCCAATAATCACGTACTGTTTTCTTAACTTGTGGAATACAATTATTCTCCCACAGATAATCACCGAAAGACTTCTTAATCGGTGGAGCATCATATTCTGATTGATTCTTGAAGAAATTTTCAGAAAAGTTTTGAGGCATAGGCTGTTTTCCATAAGCTATCTCAACATACTGTCGTGCCCACTCATTCATATACATGGTGAAACCCTAACTCTGAATCTAATCCTAAGTAAAATAAAAGAAAGGATCCTACAAAGAAGATGGAAAGTAAGAGAGAGAAGTTAGAAGGAAGGTACCAATTAGAAATTCCTATGTTAAGATCCTGCAAAAGAAAACAAAAGAAATTAGTTCCTAAAAATAGATATTCTAAAGTTAGAAAATTCTAAGATGGAAATAGAAAGTTAGTTTCTAAACTAGGAAGAATTCCTAAAAATAGAAAATACAACCCTAAGCCTAAAATAGAAAAAGTAGAGAAATTAGAAAGATATCACCTAATTAGAAGTTTCTATCTTAGAATCCTACAAAACAAGAAAACAGGTTAGTTTCTATAAATCAGAAAAACCTAAATCTAAAGTTAGTAAAATCCAAATCTTAATCTAATTCTAAAACCAATTAATTTCAGAAATACGTAGCCGTCAATCCCCGGCAACGGCGTCAAAAACTTGTTCACTCCCCAAGTGCAGGGTTGTGATGTAGTAATAAACTCGGTGAGATCGAGGTCGAATCCATAAGGACTGAAACCTGTACGTATTCTGAAACTAAGTAGAACTGGAATTAGAATAAGATGCAATCTAAATCAAATAAATATGAAGGAATAATGGTGAAAATATTAATCTAAAACTAAAAAAATTCAAAAATAAGAAACTAGGGATTTAGAGGATCCACTTGTAGAGATCAGGGAGATCTTATGCCAGTATCACGAATTATGGAAATTTACTGAACTGCCATTGATATAGTTTTCAAGAGATGAAAGGTATATGAATTAGAATGGATTCCATCACCAAACCATGCCCAGGAGATAAAGCAAACAACAAAATTAAACTAATTACCAACCAATTAACATGTCATGAAGGTTAGGAAGGGTACCGACATCCAACCATGCCCAGGAGACGATGGTGAACAACAAGGCTTCCTGGCATCATAAACATTAAAAGGAGAAAGAAATACTCAAAGCCATCGCAGATCTATTGTAATTTCAGTCACAACAAACCATTAAAAACTGAAAGCATTCCCTTAATTAAACCACAATCAATATCAATTCATAAATTAAAATTAATTAAACGCATAAAACAGAGTCTCCCATCACGCTACAAGCTTCACCTCTTAGCCCTAGCTAAGAGGTTTAGCCAACCATGATTAGGCTAAATCTCTTAAATAAAATAAAGTCAAAACAATCAAATAAAAAGAAAGAAAAAAAAAACAAATTCTATAATCTCCCTCTCTCTTAACCTCCACGGCTGCCCAAGCCGAGATCCCACGTCCCAACCTCTGCTCCTTGTGCACGTCCTAGCACTCCCTCCCCCTGGTCGGATTGCTCTCTCTCTCTTATATAAAACCCAGAAGGTCGAGGCAGAAAGTGCATAGCAGGTTACGCACTCCCTGTTGTAGTGGGAGACAAATTGACTTAAGCTGATGCTCTCTAGGACCCATTCTTGAGTTCCAACAGGAGATCCACTCCGTTCACCAACTTCTCCTTGAAATTTCAGTAGAGACAGCCGGTTTTAGCTATCTGTCGATTCGGCCCAAGGAAGAACTCATTCCGCTGTCCATCATTCTTTTGATCATGATTAACACGTGCTTGTGCTCATGGGAATAGATGGCCGCCTAGGCAGTGGTTATAGGGCCCTTTTAAAGATAATGGACGGTCCAGATCAACATTTTGATGGGCCATGGTGGGCCACAGTGCATCACCGCAAGCTCTGTTCTTGTGTAATCAGAGAGAAAGCGGATTTCCTCCGCTGTGCTGCTGGCGGGGCCCATTATCAGCGTCGGTTGAAGAATCCATACAGTCCATTGAGTTGTACTCAAAAACCATCCGATATCTTGAGATTGAATCGATTTCGGTGTGGCCTGAGAATATTATACTCCGCCGTCCGTCCGGTGTTTTCTGAAGATTCACGTACGTACACGTGCATGGACCAAAAATGAGAGCTAGGCGAGGGTTTTAGCTACCCTACGGGACGAATGAACGATTCAGATCATTAAACTGGGCAATGAGTGGGACCCACCAATAAAATCAGCGGTCGGTTTTCGCGGATCCCTGCGAAACGGAGATCATTCCCTTGCGCTGACGAAGCTGGTGGGGTCCACTTAGATGCATTTTGAAGAAATCCAAGCCGTCCATTAGCTTCAGGACGAAAAACCGTCCAGGAAGGGCGAGATTGGTTTAGTTTCAGTGTGGCCCACGGATTCCTCCACTCTACCGTCCGACTTGCGATTTAACGGTTAGAAATTGATCTATGCTGTCTTTTAAAATTTCCCCACCTATGCTGTGATTAGTGGGCCGCTTCAAGCTTGATGAACGGTTCTGATTCATCATATGGACCATGGGTGGGGTCCACAGGCCAAAACCGACGGACGGACATTCGTCCACTGTGGGTTTTCCCACTTTTAAAGAGATTGGTCGGGTCAGCGTGCGCTGACCGACCTTAAGCGGAGTGGTGTACGGCCTGTGCACGTGTACGTTGTACTCACACAGTGCACATGTGGGGTCCACTGCGATGTTCGCGAGAAATCCGCTCCGACCATCCATTCTATCATATCATTCAAGCCGTGGGGATCGAAGATGAAGCGTATCCAGACATCAGGTGGGCCCCACTTTGTGAATCAAGGGGCTGATCTGTCCGTTAGGCCGCTTATAGAGGGATCCACTGGGCGAATTTTGATGTGTGCGGTTAATTTAGCGTCCTCAAACCCTGTATAAAGTTTTGAGCCAATCAGATGGTAGTGGAAACCCTGTGATCTTGCATTCTGGCTGATTTTCGGGCCCATTTAACATGAACGGCTTGGTTTTCCCAGATTTCTGGCGTGTAAACTTATCGATTTCGGTCCCCTGGAGTCTCGTCCATTGCCTTGGTGATTTCCGAGCATTAAATCCATACTTTTAGCGTCCTTTTCAGTCCAAGCTTGCAAATACGTCCTGCATCACAATCACCATCAAATCGGGTCGTTAAATAGTACTATGTTCGTAAATCTGGCCAATAACAGGGGTCTGATATGCAATATTTGACCTTCAACAATCGTCACCCAAACACCGAGTATAATCACTCAGTTTTGAGGTGCAGGTTTATCACATAAAATTAAAAACACATAAAGGAAATGGCTCATCACCCAATTCCATTCACGTCTGGGTTGTTTGAACGATACTCTAACACGGAACCATCGGTCAGGTAATTTGACAGGGGCCATTCGAACAATGACCTATCACCTCCATTAATGCTCACTAGTCACTATGGAGAGGCTCGTCACCCCAACGTAGGCTGATAGCTCGAATACGGTGTCCCATACCACCATACCCGGCTCATGAGTCTTAGGGGGATCGTATCGTACTAATGGTTATGAATGAACCATCCATTGGAAACGTGGTATCCTAGATTCAATTTAGCTGTGTTATACATTATGAACATACATGATCAGTCAGCTAGTGGACTAATTTAATTGACCTTGGAGAACCCCGATGCAACCGGTGCAAGTAGACCGCGTAGTCCAGCTACTGTCGGTCATCCGTGTTCACCCGGGTCGATCACACAAGCCTAGAGTGGCCGGCCTAACTAGAGCCACCCATGGTTTGGGCGATTTACTGACTGACCTAATATTATAAGCAATCTAAGCATCACTACAAACTTAGCAATTCGTCATGCCGTCAACATAGATTCAACGACACAACCACAGAAATATTTTATCAAACATGAGAGCATATATAAAACGCTCATCTAATCACCTAGGCATTTTATCAAACATGTGAGCCTCTATGAAATAATACATTCACTAAAGCATTTAATTAAATATGTAAGCATCAACAAATCAACACATTCAATCAAGCATTCAACCAAACATGTGAGCATTATTAGAATAACACATTTAATCACCTGAGCATTTTATCAAACATGTAAACATCCATAAACAACCAATGACACATAATGCGATCCAACTCGAAATATAAACATGCTAGATATTTACAAACCGTTCACCACAAGACATCATTAACTGACACCCTCAAGGGTCAATAAATGAAAACCTAGGCATAATGGTCCGCACCTTTACAATGATTTGTCCAACTTAGTGCCTATAGGGTTGGGTTTTTAGAAAAAAAATATCAATTCCTAATCAAATCAAAGAAAACGTAGCTAAGATTCATAGAATCTAACATGAAATAGTTTAAATAGGTGGTGGGAAGCATTTCTTACCTTCGATCGTGTGTAAGGGTGGATTCGACAAAGAAAAACAGTAATGGCTTGGGTTTTGTGGAATGAATTTCGATTCAAGCAAGTACCAAGGACCTCATTCTCTTCCTCTCTTTCTCTTTATCTCTCCCTTCCTTTCTCATATGGGAGGAGGGGGTGCCCAAATGAATGCTTTATATAGTGCAAGATTTGGTGTAAATGGCCCTAAGGTTTTTACTCTACTAGCCCTAAGGAAGTGTTTTTCTACCATTTGGGGGCCACTACAGGGCGTAGGAGTCGACACCCACCGTTGGATAGTTGGCCCTAGTGATGATTTACGCACAGACATAATCGGCCTGCCATTTAGACGCGTCAATCGACAGGTATGATCAAAAGTCTGTTCGACGGTCACCAATGGTCGATCGGGGCCACGGCTATATGGATGTGTGGGGAAATATCGTTAGTCGATATCCCGACTTTGGTCATGAATTAACGGTCCCAAAGTTACAACTTTATGAAAGAACAAATAGACTTATTTCACTTTAGTTCCATATTTTCATATAAGGTATTCATACAATCCAAGCACTCAACTTACGAGTCCAAGTTGAATTATTCAAGACACGATCTCAGCTTGATATCCTGCTGTCACGCCCCAAACTCGGAAACCGGGCTCACAAAATTTTCTATCACTGAATCCGGCGTGACAGCATCCATAGTACCCCATTCTCGGCTCCCAGCGCCCATTCGTCAGGTTCCGATCCTGGGATGCTACAAGGAGGATTTTCAACGTCAGTTTGATTCATAATAAGCATAACCAAAGGCATAACCCACAAATAACAATCAAAAACTCCATCACATTTCCACTATGATAAAAAACTTAATAAGTACAATGAGCATAAAGGGAAATACAATGATAATGGATAAAAAGCTCCAAGACAATTTGCCACGTGCTATAGCCTCAACGCTGCTGCGGTCCAACGTCACTTGCATGCAACGGTCGTGCATAAGCTTATGGAAAGCTTAGAGGGTGGTGAAAGTGTGTGCGTAAGGTAATAATACAGTTATGCAGTATCATAGTAATGTAAAACATGCTGATAAATCTATGAATACCATAAGTCATACCAAGGCTATGCGATGCAAGACATGAATGATATCGGTCATACTAAGGTCATGCGATGCGAGATGCAACTCAAGCATACAATTCCTCATCTGAGTCCATATGTCAATACAGTTTAAATCTGAAATATCACCGGGGTCTAGTACACTCCAAACCGAATTGTCGCCCCATCGCGCGCAATAAGGCGAGTGGAAGAGACTTCACTATTCGCCTGTCAATACTGGGCTCAGCTCGTCGATAGCGGACCCATTCCTCGAGCTAGTCAAACTCAGCTTAGCTTTGCCCCCTCCTCTCGAGCAGGTAAGGCCGTACCCCCTTCCAACCGACCACGACACAGTGGAAAGCGCAGCCGTTTGGTAATCGGCACTCGACACTCATGCACCCACTTAGTCTAGACGTTGGAGCAACCTCCTTGTACCATAAGGGTTTAGGGACTTTCACCTAGGGATATCTATAGCACCCCATGTAGAACAAGATTTCTAGTATCCAATCCTGCCAACCATGATACGCCTGTAGAGGCTACAGCCCTGATGTCACTAGGGCGTACAACAACCATATTACACCATGCAAAATGCATGAATCACACTATCCAGTCATGCAGCAATCCTACGCATATCGTGCACTCATGTAGGGCAACACCGCCTAACTGGAAGCCCATAAACAATCTGCCCGAAGGGGTATGCTATGATCGGTCACTCCTCATATCAAGCATACATATGATGCATATGAGCATGAATCATGGAACTATACTAAACATGCCATATATGGTGATGGACTTTGTTCATAATGAAGATGGGCCTGAACAAATTACACACTACAAGTATGGGCCTAACAATAAGCCCTCGGGAGAGTTACAATGCGGACATTTAACCATCATTACTCTTACAATGTGGACATCAAACCATCATTGCTCCCAAGGCATGACCGCCAAAAACATCTTCACATACATTATGGTAGAACCTCACATCGTAATGGGCCTCATATACATCGCATTCGGCCCACACAAGGGCCTCACATACGCCTCATTGGGCCTCATATACATCAAATGGGCCAATCAAATGGGCCAATTCAAATGGGCCGAATCATCTGGGCCGATCAAATGGGCCGAATCATCTGGGCTGATTTAAATGGGCCAATTCAAATTGGCCGAATCATCTGAGCCGATCAAATGGGCCGATCAAATGGGCCGATTCAGATGGGCCGCCCCGATGGGCTTTATGTATATCAACTCGTGCAGCACCAATGGGCCTCAAGTATATCAATCGGGCCCACCCCTATGTATTTTTGAGATTCGACCTATACATAAGTTAAAATAGATGAAATGAAAAACAAATATCAACTTAATTGGAAACTACCGTGGTTCTTAGGAGTTTGAACGGTGGACACCACAGTCCATTATTTAAATGGTGGGGCCCACTTGAACTTTGGATTCGGACTCACCCATTTTCTCAAGCCATAAAATGATATCACAAATGATTGGACAGCATGGATACAATACATGCATCATGGTGGGCCCCACCGTCCAAACAGTGGACGGTGCAGCTGTAGTACATACATCAATGTGGGCCTGCGGCCTGCTGATGTCAAGAGAGCAGCCAGGTAACTGCTCCATGTGCAGCTTGCTGCCTATTTTTTAAAAAGCAGAGGTGGGTCCCATGTAGGGCCCACCCTTATGTATTTGATATTAAATATATAATATATATGATATATGTAGTAATATAGCTGCTGCTGTGCAGCTTCTCTGCGTTAAAAGGGTCAGAGGTGGGTCCCACGTAGGGCCCACCACAACATTAAATGCATTATATTATATTATATCATATATTAATACAATATCATAATATTATACTAATACTTTCACAACGTCCAGGCCCTGGACGGCCTAGACGGACGCATACACCAAGGTGGCCCCACACGTGGGGTGGGTCCCACCGTCCAGGGACGGTGGATACTCCACGCGCATCACGGTGTGGCCCATCAAATGGGTGGATGGTTTGGGTGGGTCCCACGGACCCCAAGGTCAGGTCACACTTCACTGTTAGCCACCCTCACTGGGAATCACGCCAAGACTTCAGCGTTGAAACGAGGTGTCTTTCACTCACTCTACCATTTGAGCCATGGATCTGCGTCCCACTATCTGGACGGTCTGCATCACACGTGGGACCCACAGAACTGCTGATGTGAAAAGGCAGTGGGTTCCACCACCTGACAGATGGGTGGCGTGGATCTAAGCATCAAGGTGGGCCGTACATGGCACCCCACTCGGCTGGCTGCTGACCAGCGTTACACCATCAAACCGTTAAAAGGGTGGGTCCCACATGGGGCCCACACGTCCAGATTATATATATATATATATATATATATATATATATATATATATATATATATATATATAATATTATATCAGATAATATAATATAATATACTATTATAATATATACATGCCTTACATATGCATATATTTATATAACATGTAATATATCCAACGTGTCCAGCCCACCGTCCAGCAAGCTGGACAGTGCTGGATGGCACTCAAACATCACGGTGGCCAGACGTAGTGGGCCACCAAATTTGGATCAAGCTGATATGTATTTTTCCCTTCATCCGGGCATGTGTGACGGTCTAGTCATGCATGCCTCAATTTGGGATCAAGGTGGCCCATTCGTCGGGTGGCATAGATAAAATACACACATCATAGGTGGGTCATTCATCATAGAGAAAGCGAGAAAGAGAGAAAGAAAGGAGAGAGATCGGCGATAACAGAGGGGCCCCGCCACTATGGGCCCCTCTTCTATACAAACATACATTAAGGTGGGTCCCACATATATGGACCCTTAAATCAAACAAATGAATGAAAGACAAAAATTCAAGATCACCGACCGCCTTCTTCTTGCTCCCTTAGCTTCCTATGCTCCTTAGCTTTGATCCAAACGGAGGAGATAGAGTTTTGATGCTTGAGATAGGAGATGAGAGGGTGGGAAAGTGGGCTACACTTGTTGCTTGGGAGAGCTTGGAGAGGCTTGGACGTATGAAATTTTTAGGTTGCTTGGAAAGTGGCTTGAGAATGTGAGAGAGAGAGAGAGAGAGAGAGAGAGAGAGGGTTGTAAAGAGAGAGGGAGAGAGATGGGTGATGGAGTGATGGATGTGGTGAGTGATGGGTGTAAGAGTCTTTTTTACTTTGGGGTAGACTATGTAAGAAGGGGTATGAGCTTGTAAGAAACTTTTGACTTTAGGGGTTGCTTAGGGAAGGATGAGAGGTGATGTGTACTTGACATGATGGGATTGATTGATTGATTGATAAGTCGTAAAGATTCTATTTAAATTTGCACGCGCGGCGTTTTCGTCGCACCGAACGCAGACCCACATCTCCTGACCAGAGTATCGGATCGGCGCAGGTGTCACGGCATCGAAATCACAGCGACAGCGCAGTCGCTAGGGTACAAGTCTCGGGTTGTGTCGACTTGGGTTAACGGCATGTGACTCAGAGTCGTGCACAAATACCGGTTAAGGGTCGAAGGTTGTAGGAATTTAACCAGAAAGACCGCGGAAGTCTAAGGAACGGTACGGTCTAGGATACGGGGCTTACACCTGTGATGGAAGTCAAACCCATTAAGATGAACATATTTCTATAGCCTCGGGTTTAGTGGCCCATTAACGAGTGGTCTTGAGCTTGTTTGGATAATTAGGGCATTTTTTGGAATGAATTGGGTAGCAAGATTTCTAGTACACCATGATTAGGGTTTGGATTAGCTAAGTTTGTAGTATGGTCTATTCGCAACTAGTGTAAATGATGATTCGATCATAATCACCATAAACAGTCGGTTCTTAAGTTAAAAGGGTACTGAATCAGTTTGGTTTGTTAATTAAGATCTGACCCTTAGTTGTCTCGACTTTAGGTGCGTCTTTATTTAGTTGTGATTGCCTTGATTAGTCAATGATAGGTCAATTAAATTTGGGCCCTATGTAAACAAATCATGTGGCTAAACTCGATGTTTAAGTGGTTGGCCGGATTCGTTGGCTTCCTACGGTCGATTAATCGGATTTGTGAGGTTCCTTATTGGTACCGCTCACGTATAGGCTAACATCAAGTGTTAATGGTCAGTAAGTGACAATATAAGTTAATTATAATGAAAATTTTCAAAGGTTTTTGAAAATCCAAGACGTTACAACTCAGTTTCGAACCAAGTCGAATCGAGATTTTTCGAGTCGAGTTAAGCGAGCTAACCGAGTTAACTCAGTTCGTGTACAGCCCTAGTAATATCCCACTACAAATGAAGAAAAACATGTCTCGTGTGCTCCACTTGAGCGCAGACGACATATTGATATATGCCATGGTCTCTACGAGACATGATATTTCACATGCAGTCAATGTTGTGAGTAAATACATATCAAACCCCGACAAGCAACATTGAGAGGCAGTGAAATGGCTAATTCGATATCTACGAGGTATGAAGGACTACGTCTTAACATTCGAAAAATCAAAGGAAAAACTTGTAAGTTGTGTGGATTCGGATTACGCTAGAAATATGAACAATAGAAGGTCGACTTCTGGTTACTCATTTGTATTAGCAGGTGGAGCGATCAGTTGAAAGTTGAAGTTTCAGTATGTGGTTGCTCTTTTTACAACCGAAGCTTAGTATATGGAAGTGACGAAGGCATTCAAAGAAGGTGTTTGGTTAAGAGGAATAATAAATGAGGTTAGGCTTCAGTAGGAGGTCGTGCCGGTTAATTGTGATAGCGAAAGTGCAATCAATTTAGCAAAGAATTTGGTATATCAATCTCGTATTGAGCATATTGATATTCGTTATCATTTTATCCAATAGGTGCTTGAGAAAGGCGATGTCACTCATAAGAAGATCCACGCGAGTGTGAATCCGGTGGATATATTTACAAAGGTGGTTCCTGCAGAGAAATTCAAATTTTGTTCTACTTTTTTGGGCTTGACAAATGTTTGATAAAGACAAAGTATGCACGAAAGCGACAATGGTGGAGCTATGATGGAGACAATTAAAGATGGATAATGAAGCTTGGAGCAGTAGAACATGGAGATTAAAGTCACGGTAGAAATTGTTGAAATCATGTGCCTTTAATATATCCTTAAATAGGGGTCCTCGATCAATCAACCAAACTAATCGATTGATTGAAATTCCTTGAATTTTATAGTTTACTCGTTGGACACTTCTGAACATATTCAATTGATCGAACATGGAGGCTCGATCGATCGAGGGTTACTCGATCAATGTCAATCGATCGAAACTTAGATTGATGGTGCACGTGATTTTGAGCGATTTGTTTTCTATTCTGGGTGTAACACTATTATATGAGAGTAATACAGGATTAGGGTAGAACAAGGAGTGTAAAATCATTTATAGGGTTTGTAAGGGAGGAAATTAAAGTTTTCACGTTTGTAAGTTCATCTAATCTCTTGTACTTTCGTTTTTATAGTGGAATTCACGTCGCTTTGTACTGTGGTTTTTTTTTTCCATAAAATCGTGTGTTCTCTATATTGTTTTGTTTGCGTTTATCTTTTGCTTATATGATTTGAATTCAGAATTTTCTTTCACGACTCCCAATATTCATGTTACTACTTCTATTCCCTTTTTTATGACAACCATGTTACAATTCATATTGCCTCCAATTTAATATTTCATTAGCATACAGATTGATTGTCATTTCGTTCGAGAGAAATTGGCAACTGACATTATCAATACACCTCACATTTCTTTCTAGAATCAACTCAATGATATTTTAACTAAGGCAGTTGCTGAAATTTGTTTATTTGATATTACTTTCAAGATCGGCATTTGTGATATTCATTCTCCAACTTGATCAATCTTAATTTGCATACTTGCTCCATTCACAATATACTTATAATTTGGAAGGTATGGATAACTATAAATGTAACGCCCCGAATTTCAAGGGTCGAGCAAAGCTTAACTCCTAATATTCCGGACATCAGTTATGCTTTGCGAAAGCTAGTTTCAAGGTTACTTCTACATTAAGCAATTAAGCATGTATAAGATTACACTAAACAGTGTATCATACTCTGGAATAAACACGATAAAAGCAGAAGATTAAATTGAAATGTATGTAGTATGATTATCCAAAGTATGGGTCCAGCTGGGTCCAATATATAATTCCAAAATCAACAAAATGTGGAAAGGTTCTGTCTAGCTGAGCCCGATTGCTCGATTCTCTCTATCGAGAAGTGCGTAGCCTACATCGGTCTATCAAAATGCTGGAAGTAAGAGAACTCCTCCTCATCCATGCCCGCCTAGTCCAATGCATCGACCTCAGTGATCCGTGCATCTATATCAGTATCTGGTTGGTGTTTTAAAACACTGTCCCAGAGTGGGAGTGAGTGATCAACTCAGTGGTTCCATAAAGCATGGGTTACATATGTTATCAAGTCTATCAGCACATGAATGATAAAGCAATATAACACAATCACTTCCTAATTATTCTTATTAATGCAAATGATGAGGTTTATAAAATGATGCATGCCCTCACCATCCAACACTCTCTCAACACGCGACTCCGACCACCTGGTTCGCAAATGACAACACTTCCTCAACACGTGACTTCAATACCTGTTTCGCCACATTCTATACTATACGATGCGGTGAATGGTTATATTAGCCGAGTGATTAATTATGCATATTCATTTAGCAGTTTTGGGAAGCTAGGGCACCTCTTTTTTAGTCATCGGTCTCAACTGAATCACTAGACGCGGGATGACCACAACGGTCATATGTTTATAATTCTTGATCCATCTAGGTTCTTCACTCCCAGCTGAATACATACGAAAGATAAGTTGTAAAAGTAATGCTTGCAGTCACTACGAGGAGGCTTGTCACCCCAGCGTAGGCCAACAGCACGGGCACGGTGTCCCATACCACCATGCTCGGCTCACGAGTCTTGAGGATTCCGATGGTAATGGTTAATAGTAGACCTTTGTAAATGGTAAGGGGGGTGTCATAGATTCAAATAGTTGTGATCATACATGGTGAACATATAGGGTTAGCCGGTTCTTTGAACAATTTCAGTTGATACGAGCGAACACTAGTGTAACTGACATGGAGTGTGTAAGCAGCCCGCGTGGCCCAACCACTGTCTGTCGTCCGTGTTCAACTCAAATCGATTGAACTTGCCCAGGGTGGCCAAACTAATTTGGTCAACGCCCATATCCGAGAATTTGCCGACTAACTAAACTACTCTTGTAGCCCTACTTTTTAATCTAATGAGTCAACGAACATTAAAGATAATTGGATTCACATTTAATCATCAAAATCAATAATTTACTCATTCAAGCATTTTATCAAACATGCAAGTGTCACTATCTTAAGATTTGTAAACCATGGACTAAAAGTGAAATAGACATAGGTTATCATGCAAATTCCAAGTCGGAAATCATAAATCATTTACTGAATAGTAGAATTAATAAACGGCAACTTAAATATTTATGGTCCGCACCTTGTGACGTTCCGCCCAATTCATGACACTCCTGGGGTTAGAGTTTTGAGAAAATCATTAAAAGACCTAAATAAGCATACAAGCTTATGAGATTAGAGACAAATAACTATTGAAACCCTATATTAAAAGTGAGATTCAACACTTACCCCCAATCGTTGCCGGGAAAGCTCCAACGACGGCTCCAGTTACGGTGAGGTGACTAGAGAGAGGATGAGAGGGTGGATGTGCACCGACACTCATACCCCAAGCTCTTTCTCTTCTCCTTTCTCCTCTTTCTCCTCTCCCTCTCTCTTTAATTTTCTCTTATTATAAGGCATGAAATTCGTATGGGATCGGAGGGGGTACCCAAATGAATGCTTTATATAGTGCCAGATTTAGTGTAAATCACCCTAAGGGCTGAGTTTTTACTATACTAGCCTTAGGGGAGTGTTTTTCTATCCTTTGGGGGCCACTACGGGGCATAGGAGTCGACACTCATCGTTGGATAATTGGCCCTAGCGATGATCTACTCATAGACATAATCGGCCTGCCATTTGGATGCGTCAATCGACGGGTATGATCAGAAGTCTGTTCGACGGTCACCAACTATCGATCGGGCCCGTGACTATATGGATCTGTGTAAGACATTACTCTAGGTTGTTTCCCCAAATTGGGTCGTGATCTAACGGTCCAAAAGCCATAATTTGGGCAAAGACCGAACACAGATAAGTAACTTAAGTTCTTGTTTAATTTCAAGAATATTCGCACAACTCATGCACCGACCTTGTAAGTCCAAGTTGAGCGATTCGAGTCACGATCTCGACTGGATGTCTCGCGATAGATGTCAAGCCCACTAAGACAAACGTATTTCTATAGTATCGAGTTTAGTGGGCCACTAACGAGCGGTCTAAAGCTTGTTTGAATAATCAATGCATTTTTATAATGAATTGGGTATCTAGATTTCTTGTGCATAATAATTAGGGTTTAGATTAGTTAAGTTTGTAGTGTAGCCTATTCACAATTAACAAAAATGACAATTTAGTTAAAGTCAGTCTAATCTGTTGGTTCTTAGGCTAAAGAAGTAACCGGATTAATTTGGTTTGTTAATTAAGATCTGACCCCTAGTTGTCTCGACTTTTGGCATTTCTTTATTTAGTTGTGCTTGTCTCGGTTAGTCAGTGATAAGTTGGCAAGATTTGGGTCCTACATGAACAAATCACGATATTATACTCTATGCTTAAGTGATCATGTAGATTCATTGGTTTTATACAGCTGATTAATCAAATCTGTGTGGTTCTTTATTGGTACCATTCACGTATAGGCTCACTTCGAGCGTCAAAAGCCTATAAGCGACAACGTAGGCTAGTCATATTGAAGGTTTTCAAGGGTTTTTAGAAATCTAGAACAGTGAAAATCCAGAACGTTACAATAAATGAAAGCTACATGTAAGAAGAAAATATTTAACAGTGGCAATGTGTCAAGCTAGGGCTAGGCGGGAGTTGATCTTGGCCTTGGCCCAAACTCATAAGCTAGAAAGGTCACTTAACCATATAGAACGATAAGAATGACATGATCAAAGTTTGAAACCGTGATGAACTACCCTTTTCACCATTTGATCAAAGTTTGAAACCGTGATGAACTACCCTTTTCACCATTTCATCTATTTGAAAAAAGAATCCCATCATATAAATGATTTTGATCATAGAAACATAATCTTAAAATTGAGGGTGCTTTTGAGCCACAGAGGTCGGGATCACTTGCAAGTGCTTTCAAATCATCTTTCTTTTTTTTTTTTTTTTTTCTGCAAGTTCATGGTTGGATCACCTAGTTAAAGCTATTTATCATTAGCCCTAGCCTAACCTAGCCTGGATAACTAACATAGATTTTAAGCCTCAGCTCAACCCTTAGCTAAGTTTTCGGCTAAAGTGCTGACCCCTGGGTTCGAGTCCTTACCTCAGTGGTAGACTGTGGAGTTTCAATTCGAGGTCTGGGTCTCAATACCCATAAGTGGTGAAATCCCACCACGGCGTGCGTGGATGTACGTGCGTCGGGTGCTGAGTGTTAAAAAAATAAAATAATAATAATAATAATAATAATAAAAGTGCTGACCCCGGACCGACCCATCACCAATCCTACGAAAGATGTTTCTCCACCATTTCCAAAATATTGGTGAACTATCAGGTTTGTCTGCAACAAGAGGAGCGGATGTGAGGGCTTTAATTTCCGTAGGTTTTGTTGGTCTGATGGGCCAGTTGTAGCGGAACCCTAGTGAAATTTGCTAGGAAGCTTCCCAACACAAGTGCAGACAGCGATATGCACAGCTTATTTCTGGGAAAAGCTAATGACGTGGCAGATTTTTTGGTAGGATAAACCGTTTATATTTTCCAGTGGTTGTCCAAACTTCATTTTGTCCCCTGTAAATATCAATTTGTTGCGTTTGTATTGCTTCTTAATGAATTCTATATATAAATATTTATATAAATATATATATATATATGGAAATGATACTATAAGGTCGACCTCATGAAAACTTTTCATGAGGTCAAGTTATGTGGGCCCCACCGTGATGTGGGTCTAACATTAACACTATGCATTGGATGGCTCTCGGTAAAGCTATGAGATATCCCAAAAATCAGTAGTACGCGGAACTCAGGTGGACCATACCATCTAAAACCATGGAAGACATGCCTAAAATATATCAAAGTACTTGGTGGGGCCCACATGAGTTTTGGATATGGTTGACACTTGGTCTGACCCCTCATCCAATTGGGACACACACCATGGATGGTCTGAATTTGTGAACTACATCTAAGTGGGCTCAATAAATGATTATGAATGTTTTAATGGGAGGATACTAACCCCTCTCAACTATTGTATGTGGTGTGGCCCACCCAATTCAAGGATTGACTTGATTTTTAAGCTTGTAGCTAACCATGGAATGGTGCATCCGACTGATGGGATAGATGTTTGACATACATCACAGTGGGACCTACACAGCTAGCTCAACCTCATTGGAAGCTCTCATGAGGTCCACCTAGTAGTACTATATATATATATATATATATATATATATATATATATATATATATATATATATATATGGGAAATGGTACTATACAGCCGAGCACATGCAAGCTAAATATAAGGTCGAGACGTGTCTTGTATTCCAACCGTTTGATGGTAAATTTGGAAACTACACCATGGAGATGTTATCGCCTTAGGAATAGTCAAAACTGATAAAACTGGCACTATGTAATTGTCATGCAGATTGGGATGCAAGCAGATTGCATGATGTGAACAGGTGGTCGTCGTTAAGTTTTGTGGGCCCACCATGATATACATGCTATATCAACAACGTCTATTATTTTGGAGAGAAAGTCATGAGCCCAATAAAAAAAGCATATCCAAGCTAAAATGAACTATATCACAGATAATGATGCCCACCATTGAAACCTTCCTAAGGCCCACCATGATATTTATTTGTTGTCCAACCTATTCATAATGTCACACGGACTAGGATGAAAGGTCAAAGCAAGTATAAGCTTGATCCAAAACTTTAGGGGCCCCAAGAAGTTCTCTATGTTAGGCATTCAATCCCCACTGATTTTTATATTATGGTCCACTTGAACTTTAGATTTGCCTCATTTTTGGCCTAATGCCCCAAAATAATCTCTCCAAATGGGTGGATAGTGTGGATATAACACTAACATCATGGTAGGCCCATAGAACTTGGTGACTGCAACACAGCGGAGGAGATTTCCTTCTGGCTTGAAGTTTTTTGTGTTGGGAGCCTAGGTGGGGTTCAGCGTGATGTTATGATAAATCCATCCCGTTCATCCGTTTTATGATATCATTTTAGGATATAAGACCAAAAATGAACCGGATTCAAGACTCAAATGAGCCACACTAGAGAAAACAATGGGGATTGAACAATCACCCCTAAACATTCATATGGTCACAAAAATTTTGTATCTTTGTGTTTTTAGTTCATCCAAGTGGGTACCTTGCAAACAGTTTAGATATCATATAAACATCAAAATGGAGCCGATGAAGGTCTTAACGGTAGGCGTTTCTTTCCAGCGAATTGTTGTCAAAGCCTTTGACTGGAAATCTGCTTTGGCGGATTACGTGCAGCCCCACCCAAGTCAGTGTAGCTTTACCATGGGCCCACCTTAATGTATGTATTTTATATCCACACCGTCCATCCGTTTTTATATATCATTTTAGGATATGAATCCGGAACTAAAGCACATCTAATTCTCAGGTGAACCATATCATAACTGTAGTGATTGACAAATAATGGGGCACATTAGTTTTGATCAAGCTGATATTTTTTTTCACTTCATCTAAGTTTATATGACCTTATCAACAGGTTTGATGAAAAATAAGCATTATGTAAACATTATTGTGGGCCTGGGAAGTTTTTAATGGCAAAGCATTTAATCACCACTATTTCCGATAGTATGGTCCAATTGAGCTTTAGATCTTCTTCATTTTTTGGGTTCATGTCCTAAAATGATCTTCCAAAATGGATGGATGGCATCGATATAGAATACAAAAATCAAGTTGAGCCTCACTTATAACGACCATACTGTCTTAGGTGAGGTAATCAACTTTCACCTGTGTCGGAAGTGGAATAGTTGGTGAGCGACAAGCCACCGGCCTTAGTAGTATGTACCCTTAACAAGTTCCGTAGGCCAAACCATGATGTAAGTGTTAAATCCATACCGTCCATTCATTTGGCGAGATCAATTTAGGCACTAGCCATAAAATAAGATAGATTCAAATTTAAAGTTCACCACAACATAGAAAGCAGTGGGGATTGAATACTTACAATTGAGAACTTTTTAGGGCCCACGAAAGTTTTGGATCAGGTTGATATTTGTTTTGCCCCTTCGTACAAATCTGTGTGACATTATGAACAGGTTGGATGGAAAATTAGTATCATGATGGGCCCTAGAAATGTTTCAAAGGTGGCATCATTGTCCCCACTACCTTCTCTAGTGTGGTTCATTTAAGCAGTGGACCTGCCTAAGTTTTTGGGCTCATGTTCTAAAATGAACTTACAAAAAATAAAGCATTTCCAAATATCAGATAGACCATATATATATATAGTATAGGAAACCATAGTAAATTATCATTAAAAACTATAAAAACTCATTTTAGAGCATGATCCAAAAAATTGAAGCATTTCCAAATAATAGATAGTACATAAAGCCATAGTAAGTTATTATTAAAAACTTTTAAAACTCATTTTAGGGCATGATCCTGAAAATAAAGCATTTCCAAATATCAGATAGGCCGTAGGAAACCTAGTAAATTATTATTAAAAACTTTTAAAACTCATTTTAAGGCATGATCCAAAAAATAAAGCATTTCCAAATATCAAATAGACCATAGTATAGAACCATAGTAAATTATCATTAAAAACTTTTAAAACTCATTTTAGGACATGATTCAAAAAATGAAGCATTTCCAAATATCAGATAGACCATAGTACAGGAAACCTTAGTAAATTATCATTAAAAACTTCTAAAACTCATTTTAAGGCATGATCCAAAAAATGAAGCATTTCCAAATCTAAGATAAACCATAGTAGAGGAAATTGTAGTAAATGATCATTAAGAACTTCTTGTGGGCCACAAAAGCTTTGAACCAATATGATATTTGTGTGGTCTCTTTATATAGGTATTTGTGACCTTATCAACAAGTGGATGGAACATTCTAGTGGACTCCAAGAAGCTTTTAGCGGTGGGGATTCAATCACAAGTGGACTGTTTCCTGTGGTGTGGTCACCTAAGATCTGAGCATGCTTCATTTTTGGCATCGGGTCTCACCTAATTCACTTTAGTGTCTCTCTTCATGCAGGTGTACATGACCTTAGGGGTCGTTTGGCAACGTGGATTGGAGGGGATTTGAGGGGGTTTCAAATCCCCTTGGTTGTTTGGCAGCATAAAGTAACTGGGTTTCTAATTCCCTCCTTGAGGGGGTTTGCAATCCATGGTGAGAACATGAACTACACCTAAAATCATTTCAATAGTTGCTGGTGTAACATATGTGTCACTGTGCACTATCATTTTATTAGGCACATGACCCACTAATGATGATCAACACCGTCCAAACATTGTCCATGTAATCAGCACCGTCCAAACACTGTCCAGAACCGTCCAAACATTGTCCATATTAATCAACGATTAAAAATCATTGGTTAGTCACTTAGACATGATCTGGTGATTGCAGTCCATCCGAGACTTGGAATTTCATCGTTTTCAGGCAAAGCGTATATTTCAACAGGCTTATCACAACTATAGCGTCAAAAATTATATATCTCACTAATTAAGGATATTAAAAGTTGATTTAGTAATTAAATTCAATCCCCTGTATATTTTTGAATTAAAGTTGATTTACACTCTAGGGTGCCAAACACGTTGGGAGGATTGCCAATCCAGGGGGTTTCCAGTCCCAGGGGTTTCAAATCCATGCTCCCAAACAGGCCCTTATGTGAAAATAAAACATATACATCAAAGTGGCACCATAAACCCGAGCACATTATGTGAGACCCGGGATCCACAAATCTATCAAGGTGGGTGGGACCCTCACTACAGGTCCCACTGCTATAATGCATGTGACTACATCCACACCATCCATTCGTATTGAAAGCTCATTTTAGGATATGATCTGAAAAATGAAGCAGATCTAAATCTTAAGTGGACCATAATACAGGAAACAGTGGTAATCGGCCATTAAAAACTTTCTCATAGGCTACAAAAGTTTTGGATCGAGCTGATATTTGTGTGGTCTCTTCATCCATATCTTTGTGACCTCATCAAAAGATTGGATGGAAAATAAACATTCAAGTAGCCCTCATGAAGTTTTTAATGGTGGGGATTCAATCGCTACTGTTTATTATATTATGGTCCACGTAAGATTTGAATGTGCTTCATTTTTAGGTTCATGCACTGAAATAAGGGTTTAAATTTGTTGGACGGTGTGGATTTAAAACATATACATGAATGTGAGCCCCACAGTCAGGCATCCCACCTACCTTCGTGGATCCAGTCTCTCACCTTATCCACTCCCCTGCCACTGCCAGTGATTGCGTCCGCATGTACTCGGATTGCGTCCTACCCCGCCCGGCGCCCGGGCAGCAATCCGTCCGGGCAGGGCTCTGTGGGGGCCCACCGTGTTGTAATTGTTTTATCCACGCCGTTCATCGTTTTTCTCAAATAACTTTAAAGCATGAACCAAAATATGAGTAATTGACAGGGCTTAAATGAACCACAAAGTAGGGATTGAACATACGCCATTAAAAACTTCTTGAGAGCTGGAGAAGTTTCGGATCAAGATTATATTTGTTTTTTCACTTAATTCAGGTATACATGACCTTATGAATAGGTTGGATGGTAAAACAACATTACGGTGGCCCTTAGAAAAATTTCAACGGTGGGTGTCATTATCACTCCAGCTTCCTTTACTGTGGTCCACTGGAGCTGTGGACCTGCTTTATTTTTAATTTTATGACTTAAAATTATCTGATAAAAGCGATGAACGGCTTGGATGAAACACTTACATCACAATGGGCCACCCAATCCGCGTCCGTGCCGCACACCACCAACTTGGAAGGTGTGTTAAGGCTACCAAGTTACGTTGCCTCTACATGACGTATGCATTACATCCAAACCATTCATCCATTCGGGGAGATCGTCATAGTGCTTGAACCCAAAATCCAAATCTCAAGTGAACCACCCCATATAAGATTGGACGTCTACCACTCAAAACTTCCTGGGGTCGAAGAAGTTCTCGATCAATCTGATATTTGCTTTTTCCCTTCATCCGGTCTGATTAACCTTTTGAACAGGTTGCATGATAAATAAACATTACGGTGGCCCTGCAAAGGTTTCAACGGTGGAAATCATTATTTCCACTGCTTTCTACGGTGTACTTCACTTGAAATTCAGATGTGCCTCATTTCTGGCATGATACCCTAAAACTATCTTGGAAAATGGAGGGACAGGGTGGATATAACAAATATATCATTGTGGGGCCCACGTAACCTAAGTGTCATCAACACATGTGGCACACAAGCAATACGCATCGGACATCTGAGCCATCATATAAAGTGGAACGTACGGTGCCGATGATCTAAGCACTCCATCAGGCGAGCCACACGTGTACACTGGATGTGGACCATTAGCAAGTTCGCCCACTTGAGAGGCACGAGCCTGACTTTTGCAGCACGTTGTGATCGTAGTGGGGCTCACGGTATTCAATGGCACATGCAATGTACCGGCGGCTGAGATGTCCGATATCTCCCTCACTTTCACATGAGTGTACGGGAAATATTTTTTCCTGTTTTCTTTCACGTTAGATAGTGATTGGGCTTTTACTCACGTGGTGTCACCACGTCATTTGGACCATTCATGAAGTGGACCCATCATAGTGGTGTCATAGATTAAAGGGTAATGGACTGTCCTCCATTCATGGAAAGAGATCCTAAGCACGGGAAATACACTTGAATATACACCACTGATCATTCTATGATCTTATTGTTCAAAGATTGAATGGCTAGGATTGATGGTGCCAACTCCTACCATGGTGGAATCTTACCTCTTGAACGGTTCAGATCATCCACGCACATGGCCTGGTTGAAATTTGTGGGTTTTTGAAAAAATAAAATATTCAAAAATTTAGAGAATTTGGTTTTCCTGCTAAAACATTCATGCGGTGTGTTTTGTCCCCTATCAAAAATCATAAGAGAAGATTTGTGGTTTATATGTGGAGGTATGTATAATATTTTTACATGGAGCTTTAGAAATTGAGATGCTCCAGTTGCATGTTCTAGCGTATACGATCGTGGGCAGTGTGAATGTAATGATGCTAGTTGGTACACTTTGCAAGTGGTCGTGCCCTTACGCCCGTCGTAAGGCAGTGTGATCGCGGTGTGAATGTTCTAGTGTATGTTGAAACGAAAATAATTAATTTTATGTTATTTTTCAATATTTCCAACACATTTTTCCAACCGGCCCAACTAGCCTAATTCGAGTTCACTTGGTTAAACTCCAACCTGCGGCATTAACAGTTCAATCTGTGGCCAGCAAATGAATGGTTAGAAAACAAGCAATGGTCCAAATTCGAGTACGGGAAAAGGACGATTGTCCTATGAGTACGATATTTTTGCATCACCATTATGACTGCATATTAGACATATTTGGCTGAAGTCCGGTGGGCCCATCTGCAGGCAATCTGACGTCCGGTGGGTAGGCATCCTTTCCTCTTTTTTTTTTTTTAATTTCTTTTCGGAGAAAATGACTACACATAAAAATAGAAAAAATTCAACAATTTCAGGTTTCCGTTTTTTAAAATCTTGGATATTTTTGGTATTGAGCCCCACACCTGGAACGTGTGTGAGACGTCTGACGACTGATACGTGTTTCACGTGTGACCTACGCCGTGGATTATGGGGAATGATGACATACGTTCAAAAGGAAACGGATTGGCTACTCCCCCTGCGACCAGCCAAATGCTGATGGTGGGTGCTCTATGGCCCCATCATGATGTATTTCTTTCATCCATGCCATCCATCTATTTTTCTAGATCATTTTATAATATGAGATACAATATGATGTATATGAAAATCTCAAGTGGACCACATTACAGGAAACAGTGTTTAATGAACGTAGACCATTAAAAACTTTTTGGGGGCATAAAAGTTTTGGATCAAGCTGATCTTTGTTTTTTACCTTCATCTAGGTCTGTATGACCTAATCAACAGATTGGATGTCAAATAAACAGTATAGTGGGCCTTAGGAGGATTTAAATGGTGGATATCCAATCACTATTGTTTTCTTGTGGTGTGGTCCACCTGAGATTTATATATCTCTAATTTTTAGAGTCAAGCCCTAAAATGATCTTTAAAAATGGATGAACTGCATTGATGAAACACACACATCATGGTGGAGCGCACGGAGCACCGACCTCCGGGCTAGTGGCAGGGGGACTAGCCAATCCGTTCTCTTCAAAAGGTATTTCAAGCAGTGTGGGGCCCACCGTGACAAGTGAGTGGTATCTGACCTAGATCCATAACTCAATTGGGCCACACATGGGAACATTGGGCGACATTTAGGAGGGTGATGCTCACCGTAGAAACCTTTTGGTGGAATGTGGGGTCCACCGTGTCGTGTATATGCCATCCAACCCATTCATCAGAAGCTACGGTGTCGAAGTTCAAATGTATCTATCTGATCATTCCCGTGGATCGTTTGGCAAATATATATATATATATATATATATATATATATATATATATATATATGTGTGTGTGTGTGTGTGTGTGTGTGTGTGTGTGTGTGTGTGTGTGTGTGCGCGCGCTTGAAGTTCCATTATTCTCATCATGCATAAGTATTTTCATGGTTAAACACATTACATAACCATTCACATGGATCACACCTTAAATCATGCAAACAATAAAAATATCAAAGTACTTAAATCCAAAACAAGAACTATGTAAGGGAAATTATTAGCAGATTTACCTATGGCCACACATGACATTTTGTGGAAACCATCTGCTACTCCAAGCTAGTGATGCCAGGAAATCCTTACAAGTTAAAATGCTGCGGGCTTTACTTTTGGTGGATTAACGACACAAATATCAAGGAGATGATCAATAGAAGTGTAATCATAATTTGGGTATAACTCAAAAGCCTCCAAGAAGTCTTCTTCTTGTTCCATGTTCACCAGATCGCCCTTGATGAAGCATTCATGAAGGATAGAGATTTGGATGTTTCCAGGGTGGGGTAAAGCTGTAAAAATTAAATGCAGTCAGTTGGTAGAAAATATTCATCATTTGAACTCTAATGTTCAAAATGCACATCAAAGAAAGGTTCACCATGAGATTTAAGATTAGAATCCAAGCTAACACTAACATCCACTAATAAAGCAATTAACCTTAATCATATGAATGATTGTATGTGTTTGTCATCGTTCATAAGTTGGTATTTTTATGTAGAGTGGGTCGCGGATACTTTCATGGCAAAGATGGACCTTAGAAGGCCCGATCAAATGTGAAAATGATCTGGACTGTCAGAACCTTAAATCAATTGTATCTCGCAAACCGGGATGAGTTTTTTTACATAATATATATGATTTTAGGGTAGGAGAACCTACTTAAGCCAATCAACTCCGCCACACTAGGTTGCCGATGACAAATTTGCAAGATTCCATCAGATCGATGGTCAAAAGTCCCATTTATTTTTGTTTTTACTATAAATAGTAAGTTTTAGTTGGAGTATAAATTTTGATCCTTTTGAGTAATAGAAGTTGTGCCCAACATGAAAAGAGCTTAGAAAAGTTACGAGAATAATGTGGTTGGGCCAAATTGGGCACTTACTATTTTTTTTTACTGAAAAACCATGAAGTCTAGTAGGAATAGAGGTTGTCTATAAATAGTAAGTTTATTATTTATAGTAAGTCACATTTTTAGGGTGTTTGAGTTGGAGTCTGAGTCTAAAACGTTGTCTTAGGTTTGAGCTCATTGTAATTTTATTTTATTTTTTTAATATCATCAATTAAGTTATTTCAATTTTATTAGGAATTATGCCTACTTTTATCCCTCATGGATTCGAGGAAGCACTGTGATGAGTCTAGAGAGCTCTGTGGATTCAGAGTTATTCCCTGATGAAGACAGTGATCAACCTCATCACGTCCCTCCCTGCTCCCTGCGACAAAGTCTATAAGTTGTATTAGTTGTAAAGGGCTAGCTTACAGGTAACTTGCAAGTATTGTTTGGATAGAAGTATATAAGTTACAACCTATAAGTCACGGCTTTTCAGTGCATTTGAAATCCTAAGGAAAGGAAATGATTCTACTTGCCCTAAACAACTCCTCAAACTTACTTTCAGGTGAAACTCATTTACAGCTTAAAAAGTTACAGGCATTCAAATAACTCCTTAAGAAAGGGAGACAGCTTTATCTATTTTAGCACTGACCAGAAAGACCATTGTAAATGAGAAAGAGCTTTTCTAGAGTTCTTACTCTGTGAGAGGGCCACAGCTTCTTCTTCAGATATGTAATTCCTCTTCAAAATCTTCTTGGTCTTTTTCTCCCAGAGTGAGATCAAATCAAGCTGACTAACAAAATTTTTTGGGGGCCTGTAGGTGACAATACGATTGCGGGTTCTTGGATCATTAACGACTGTGATTGTGTAAGCAGCAACATCTTCTTCAAAATTCATCACCGCTGGGTTGGTTTGTAAAATCATTAGTAAACATACAAGATTTAGGCCATTATTTTAAATTTTCAAGATATTGATAAGAATGTCATTTCATTAGCTACTGAAAAAGGATTGAGGCAATTAGAAGAGAGAAGAGATAAAAGAGGGGATTTTGGCCATTCATGTGCATTGAATATAGATTGTTTGTCATCTTTTCGCAGACTCATTTCTCTCTATGTGGCTTAGAGGTGAACTAGGCTTCCAGGCCTAAATTTCCCTCAGGACGGCCAAGGCTTGAAATTGAGGCCTAGTTCCAAGAGTGTTGGGTTTGTGCCAATGATATGTGGCTCAACTGGCCTGTTGGTCTAGTCCTACCAATTTTCCTATGGGACTCATAATACATGAAAGATAACCCACAAAAGCTTTAAATAGGAGTTTTTCAACTTTTGATCACTTAAATATTTTGCTTTGGCTTGGGTGGTCATGTAGGGTCAGGGCCTTCTTAGCCTAGTGAGGTTGAGGCCGGGCGACCCATATTCCTAGACCAATCCATTGCAACCCTCAATGTTGCTTAGCTGATGTGTTGACTAATCTGATTTCAAGACGAGGGCTTATCATGCCCAAGATCTCATTGGATGTTGTGGCACTTCTCTTTATTTTTATCAAGAGTATAAAACTCTTCATCATCTAAGTCTTATCTAAAGTAATTGGAATTAGCTACCATAGTCTAAATCCATGGTAGATGTTGCATTATTTATGCTTGATTTCCTTTTTATCCATGTATGCTAGTATTTCTCATTGGGAGTGTTTGTGGGTACCTTTTGCTTCGCCAGTGCCATAGATGAGAACTTCATCTCTTTCCTCATGTGGATGTAACAGAAAATCAATGAAATATGCTGCATAGCAGTTTGCAGTTATGAAGGTGTATGGGATCCCAGATGCTTCAGTAGCTCGTCGCACCTCCTTTCGAATATCAATGATGGCTTGGAAGGGAGGGAGCGGAGATACCCGATCCGTTTCACAACCAAATTCTGATGGGACAAACCTCTGTAAGGCAATAGAGAGAGAAAAGAATGAGAGGCTATTTTAGATTAGGTGGAAAACAGTTAAAGAGTTTCACATAATCGGAATTTCTTTCTTGATTTCCTCTTCATTAGTTTTAACATTTGCAAGTCCTTTCTTTTTTTTAGTCCATATGTAACCCAAAGCATTGGAAATAAACTATAGAAATGCTAAGAGTAGGCCTGACAATATCTTAGGTTTGGTCAGGTTGGGTCAGCCCACCAAGGAACCTAGCCCTAACCTGATCCATAACCCATTTCCTGCTCACCTAACCACCCACTTAAAATTTATGGAGACCGAGCACATGCACGAGCCCAAGCCCTACTCAAACCTAACCCATTACTTGTAACTGGTTGTGGTAGAATTGGTAAGGAAATACTAAAACATCTTAATAAGAAAAATATACTACAGATGTTTTGTTTCCGGTTATGGTCACACCGTTTGGATCATTTGGCATTGCCCATTGATGCCCTATATGGGTGGATTAGTCTAGACCAGAGCTCAACTCATTTATTGAAATTGGCTCATTTTCTGGCCTGAGCTTGACCCAATGTGGCCCAAACCTGGACAATAACAAGGTTGGGCTAATTAAGAGGTGATACATGGTAAGCGTGACCACATGGCATATCGTAACACCGATATAGTTCATGTGCTTGGTCCAAAAAGAAAGTCGGTCCACTCATCAGACGATCCATATACGAGCTATAAATGGGACAGCAAGAGTTAAATTAAGAGTCGACTAGTTAACAATGGGGCCCATTTAATGATTGGCCTTGATGTTGCCTCTTTAAAAAAATGTCTTTGCTCTCTTAAGCAGCTTTTGAGAAATCATTAGTTACCTTAATATTACCAGCTTCCTTCACGGCATCCAAGATTTTAAATTGATCTTTATGCTGAGGAATTGCAAGTGTAGAGATCACGATATCTACTTGTCGAAATGCAGACACCAGCTTTTCATGCTCATCCAAATTTCCCTTTTACAAAAAAAAAAACAGATGAACTAGAAATTCTTAGAAAATAGAGGCTGAGGAAAAAAAAAACTAAACAATATGAATCACCAATGAATGGTAGATAGACTACAAATTAAAGGCAATTCTTCTATGGTTCGTTTGGTTGCAGCATCTATCATAAAAGTTAAGGATCCCATGCACCAAATTACAATATATAATCATTAAAAATATCATGAAATTACATGATACTAGGTGAAACCAAAGGCACCTCTTAACAGTTTTCATATAAGTGTAAGTGATAATTTCGATTCGTATTAACATGAAAGTTGTGCTCTTGGAACATTTGATTAGTGTGTCTAGTTCTTCTATAGTGCTTATAGAATAAGTTCGTTGTGTATTGGTCCCACTGTGGCATAAATATCATACACTCCAACGATCAAGTGTACCTCTTTTAAGTTCACTTTGCCTGATCACATGTGTGGACCACATGAGTTTTTTAATGCTGGATTTATTTATTTTTATTTTTTAAATGTCCATACATCTTGGAGGGTCTATTTGATTAATAGATTGGATGGCATGTAAGACTCATATTAGGTTGGCGTCTTATGATCAATGGTTTTGATCTGACCATTGGATTATTTGGGCTGAGTATATTGGTGGGCCCCACAAGATATATCTAGTAGTCATCAATTCGGTAGATAGTATTTTTTGGTCATTGTGACTTCTGAGCTAAGTTCTATTGTTCCCTATGATTTGAATGGTTGGGATGCCTGTACACGAGTGACACAAGTGAAAAAGACAAGTCACCATTAATTTTAAAATAGAAAATTATAGTTAAAAACTTATATTTATGTTATAATTATTACGGAAAAACACTCGTTCATGATCAATGTAGGCAGAACAAAGAAAGAAAAAACAAAAAAGAAAGAAAAAAAAAAAAAAACCAAAAAGGCCAAATGATAACAAGAGACAAGACGCATAAGCATTTATTTGGTTCTGTAATTTGCCTACTCCACGGGCAGTAATACAAAACTTTCTTCTTTACTAAAAACAATAGATAAAAATACAAGGCTTACCTCTCTCTTACTCCTATAATGAATCTCACACTAAATAATACCTCAAAGATAAATTAATGGAATACATCTTTCTAATTATGCTCTTCTGAAAATAGACTTAAGAGCCTAACCTAGAATTTCTCAACAGACACATCTAGTCTAAGCTTAATCTTAAAAACCCATTTGCAATCTATAGGTTTGCTACTTAGAGATAGGTCTACCAATTTTCAAGTGTTGTTGTGCAATATAGAGTCCATTTCCCTATTAATAGCTTCATTTTAAAAGGTTGTATTAGGAGAGCTCGTATCTTCGATGTATGAGGATGGATCATCATCTATAATGATTGTGTAAAAGTTGGATCCGAAGCTAATGTATAGAGCGGGTCGCAGACACTTTCATGTCCAAGATGGACCAGAGAAGGCCCGATCAGAGGTAGAAGTCATCAAGATCGTTTGAACCTTAAAACAAGTATATCTCGTAAACTGAAATGAGTTACTCGACGTACCATATATGATTTTGGGGTAGGACAAGCTAATTTAGCCAACCAACCCGTCTATGCTAGGTTTCCCACGCTAAATTTGTGAGATTCTATCATATCGAAGGCCGAATTCCATGTTTAGTTTTGTTTTTACTATAAATAATAAGTTTTAGTTTGATTATAACTCTTCATCCATTGGGCTTTAGGAGTTGTGTCCAACATAAAAAGTTCTTAGAATAATTAGGAGAATAACGTGGTTAAGCCACATAGGATACTTACTATAAAATTAAGTAAATTTACTATTTATAGTAAGTTACGAATTTTAGAGAGTTTTAGTTATAGTTTGCTTCTGATTTTTCTCACGTTGCTTGGTATCCCTATTTAAAGGGTTGTGAACTCATTTATTTCATTGATCAATTAAATTTCAAATTTATTAGAATTTATTTCTATTTTCTTGCTCTCTTTCCTCGTGAATTTGAGAAGTCTCTGTAAGGAGTCCAGAGAAGCTCCGTGGATTCGGAGTAGTTATCCTTGAGGAAGACGGTGATCGACCTCATATCTTTCATCCCTACGTCAATTGGTATCAGAGCGAGGACTCCCCTCAGGCCGATGACAAACAACGAAGGTATAAATAAAAATCCTGTGGATGATGATCCAGGGATTCGTTATCTTTCAGAAAGAATGAAAGCTTTCCACCGGGAGAGTCAGTTAACCATGCAAGGGTTACAGGCAACCCTCAACCGTATTGCAGATACGCTAATTTCGCCCCGAGTTCAAAGTGATGCTCAATTGCCCGTGGTCGTTGTACGACACAACCCCGATTTTTTTAAAGCACCATCAGATGATGGTAAATCACAGGCCACCACTTTGATCGTGAGGAAGCCGTTATACATGCTAAAGGTAGAAATAGATTTACAATGAGACAACATCTTTCGAACGAGGTGCACTGTAAACCAAAAGGTCTGTAATGTGATCATCGATGTCAGGAGCAATGAGAATCTTGTGTTGAAAATAATGGTGGAAAAGCTGCAACTGAAAACAAAAAAGTATCCATCTCTGTACACGATTGGATGGATCAAGGAGGTCAACAAAACAGAGGTAATTGAACAATACATTGTCTCATTTTCAATTGGTAAAAATTACAAGGATCAAGTACTTTGTGACGTAGTCGACATGGAAGTTTGTCATATGTTACTTGGTCGATCATGACAAAATAATATTAATGCTATTGCTACGCATAGAGGTCAGGATAACATATTTAAATTTACTAAAGATGGTAGAAAGATTGGCCTCCTCTCTATGAGAGCGGATAATCAACCCACAACTTCTAAAGTTAAGGAACAGTCTCTCACAACTGAACAGGCTTTTGTTAAATAATATGAGGAAACAAGATATATATATATATATATGCATTAGTTGAAAGAAATAATATATGGAGCCAGTGATCACCCCAGGGGATCCATATGAGATATACAAAACCACATTGATCTTGTCATAGGGATAAGTCTGCCTAATTGCCCATATTATCAGAAGGAATGTGAGATCTTGAAGGCAGAAGTGAAGGAACTGATTCATACTAGCCAAGTCAAGGAGAGCATGAATACATGTATTTTGTCAACTCAAGAGCCTAATGCCAAGTATAAGAAAGAGCTAATAAACATTAGCATCAAAAGTTATCTCAAAATCATGAACCAAGTCCCTTGAGTAACTCGAGGACGAGTTTTTTCCAAGCGAAAGGGGTCTGATGTAGAACGTGTCACCGATATATTTCTAGCATGGTTGGACCAAAAGAAGGTGGACCGTAAATTGATCATAACTTTTAATCCAGGTATCGTTACGGCGCACCAGACCGAGTATTATGAACCAAAGTAGCACAAGAACTCAAGAACGAGTTCTTTTGAAGTGGAGGGGACTGATGTAAAGCGGGTCGCGGACACTTTCATGTCCAAGATGGACCAAAGAAGGCCTGATCAGAGATAGAAGTCATCAAGACCGTCAGAACCTTAAAACAGGCATATCTCGTAAACCGGATGAGTTACTCAACGTACCATATATGATTTTGGGGTAGGACGAGCTACTTTAGTCAACTAACTCAGCAATGTCAGGTTTCCCATGCCAAATTTGTGAGATTCCATCATATCGACGGCCGAATTCCATGTTTAATTCCTTTTTTACTATAAATAATAAGTTTTAGTTTGATTATAACTCTTCATCCATTGGGCTTTAGGAGTTGTGTCCAACATGAAAAGTGCTTAGAATAATTAGAGAATAACGTGGTTAAGCCACATAGGATACTTACTATAAAAGTAAATTTACTATTTATAGTAAGTTACGAATTTTAGAGAGTTTTAGCTATAGTTTGCTTCTAATTTTTCTCTCATTGCTTGGTATCCCTATTTAAAGGGTTGTGAACTCGTTTATTTCATCGATCAAATAAATTTGAATTTATTAGAATTTATTTATATTTTCTTGCTCTCTTTCCTCGTGGATTCGAGAAGTCTTTGTGAGGAATCCAGAGAAGCTCCGTGGATTTGGAGTAGTTATCCTTGAGGAAGACGGCGATCGACCACATCATGTTCATCCCTGCATCAGAAGCTAGTTTCGACTCTGACCTTTTTACTTCTTTTAGCTAGGTTCCAATGATTCTTTTATTATGTTATTGTGTAAATCAATCCTTATGGCCGAGTCTACTACTTCCATGTAATTGGCCTTAAATTTAGCTGAAAATATATTTTCAAAGAAATCAGTATGTAATGATTCAATGATAGAATTTGCTTCAATATGATTACAGGACATCAAAATTAAGAATCGATAAGCTTTACTATTTTGCACATGACATATGTATATACAATCAAGAGTTTTATCCTTTTATTTTTTTTATCTTTTTTATAAAGGTACCTTAGCTAAGCACCCCCACACTTTAAGAAACACCAGGTTTGAAATTTTGTTCATTTACAATTTATACAGGGTTTTATGAGGTACACGATTTAAAATATGATATGCAGTAAGAAGGCTTCTCCCCATAAATTAAAGGGCAAATCAGAACTAAAAAGCATGACACTTACCATGTTTATCAGAGTTATATTTTTTTTTCAGTTGTTCTATTTTATTAAGGTAAACATGGTGTAGTTACCTCGTGTATAATCAATCTCGATCTTTCGATTCATAGTAAGATGCGAAGTCATGAGACAGATATTCTCCTCCTCTATCAAATCAAGAGCCTTTACATTTCTTTCTAATTGATTTTTCACCTCATTCATAAATGCTATAAATCTATATTTTCTTCATCTTTGCTCTTGATCAGATATATATTTACATATCTGGAGTAATCATCTATTAAAGTTATAAAATATTTTTTCCTTCATGAGTTATAATATTTTTGTGATTGCATATATAATTATGAATCAAATCTAAGACAATACTTAGATTGTACACATATTTCACATTTATTTTGGTTTTCCTTTTCAACTCTAAGAATAAATTCCATAGTAATAATGGTTTTAAGATAATGATAATTCACATAACTTAGTCTAGCATACCATATATCAAGAGACTCAATCATGTAAGTAGAAGAGGAATGGACAATGTGGATATACGGATACATCACTGTGGGCCCGCCCACAGAATTGCCCAATCATGGCTAGAGATGGGCCGGGGTAGGACGCAATCTGCATCCAAAATGTAGTTTTCTTTCTTAGCATGATTCACCATTATTATGAAAAATGGAATAGCTGTAGACTAACCAATTAGTAAAAAGTAAAATATAGTTATGATATTTACCATATCAACGTGCTCTTAGAATTTGGAACACTTGGTATTTTACTTCTATCAATCCGTTATGATAGCCATCAATTCGATGGCTTGGATTACTTAATCCATGTGATTTTAAAAGTGTGATCCGTCTATAATGCGGGCCGCATTTTGGGGAGAGCGACCTGGCTAGTTGCGACCTCTTGGAACCAGCAAGGTGGGTGAGACCCTTGTCGTATCGGCCCACCTCTATGTATCAATTTTATATCTATGTTGTTTAATTGTTTTTTCAGCTTATTTTAGACCATAGTCCTAAAAATAAAGCAGATGCAAGTTTCAGGTGGACCACACCACAGGAAATAGTGGATATTAACCATTAAATACCCTTTGTGGGCTGCAAAAGTTTTAGATCAAGCTGATATTTGTTTTTTTTTTCTTTTATCCAGGACTGTTTGATGTAGTCTACTTGACCATCAACAGGTTTGATGGTCAATAAACATTATAGTGGAAGCCAGGGAGTTTTTAATGGTGAGCGACCACTGTTTCCTTTGGTGTGGTCTACTTGAAATATATATAGCTAATTCACTTTTGGGAAAATATTGTAAAATAAGCTTTAAAAAAATAGATGGACGGTGTGGATATACGATGAATACATCAAGGCGGGACGTACGGTCGAGGTGTCATCATATAGCTGGTTACAAGGTTGTAGTAAAGTCCCCCTACATTATTGGTGTGTGGACGGATGTATATGAGACGACTTACATGTGATGAGAGATTTTCAAAAGGAAAGGCAAGTAGTTTGGACTCGGATCAGTGACGCCATCAAGTTTTATGGATCCTGTTGATGCAGTTTCTGGCTCACCCCTTTCGTACTGGAGCACCTGCACAGTAAGAGGACAAAGGAGACCCTGGCTAATTTAGGGGAACCTCCGATGCCTAAGTTAGGCCTAGAATTTGGGTCTAATAGTAAGGATATAGGGGTGAGATTTGTGTGTGTGTACCTTTCACCATGGGTAGGTCCTCTATTTATAGGGGTGGCGTAATCCCGTAGCGTTAGGATCTTTCCCTGGAGTGGATTGATCATTATCTTAGAGGATTCTGAGATCTTCGATCTTCTAGATTTCTGAAATCGGAACTTATCCTCCGGGGATCTTGGGGAGAGATCTTGATATTAAGTCATCTCTTGGCTCGGCTTTGATTCTGTAGATGAGAACTGACGAGGCTTGGTTGACCGTCGGCTCGGCCAATCTTTGATGGTGGATTGTGAATGTTGATCCTTGATCAGTGTGGGTATAGTCGACCCATAATCGACCTACTACTGACTGAAGGCCGACCCATGGCCGACCTAGAGGAAAGGTCGGGCTGGGACAGGGCTAAGGTCTGGCCGACCTACGCCTGGTTTATGGCCAATCCATGTATATAGTTGGCGTGAAGTCAGCTTTAAGGGACCCTTTGAGTGTCCGTAAAGGTGTATCGGCCTGCTTGGAGGTCTCGCCTCATGGCTTTGGACATGTAGGTCTCGGTCAGACTCGGGGCCTGGTGAGCCCGAGCCATGTCAGTAAAATAGGTCCACTCCATAAGCCGACCTATTAACTTGTCATATTTTCCTCCAACAGTAAGCCCCTCACTCCTTATGTCGACTTATAAAGGCCGAGGAGTAGATTGGTGATGGGTCAGATTACGCATGGTCTGAACTTCTGATGGAGCAGTTATTGCTGGTATGACGGCTAACTCGAATACCAAAGTCGACTACCTCATCCCGAACACGCATCGGTTCAGTTCTCAAGGCTGCACGAGCGAGAGGCCATCGTTTCAGCGGTGGAGCGGATGAGCGGCGGATGCATGGCAGGGCGTTTAATGACGGAACCGTACATGTGGTATAGCGCCACATGTCGGACTAAGGAGCTCGAAGGGGGTGTCAAGTCGGCTTTTCCTTTAATGCAGGTGCCACGTGTGGCTATTAAAGGATCGCCCTAGCCCTTCGAATCAGCCTCATTTCTGTGCCTTTTTCCTCCCGTTTTCTGTCCTTTCGCTTTCTCTGCCCTCTTTGCATTTTTCGACTGTCACTGCAAACTCCAGTGAGCATTTTTCTCCCTCCCTTTCATTTAATTTCAAACAATGTTAGGCTCCTTAAGCCCTCGGGAGGGAGTATACTGTGATGAGGGCGGAACGAGCAGCTTTTGGGCTGCTTCGGAACCTCCCTCGTTGCTGGCGGAGATTGTGGCCGATGCTGATGCCGCATTCCGGCATTTGCAAAGGGTGATGGAATCCCCAGCGCAGAGGTCGGTGGCACTCGTTGGGACATCTGACTCGTCTCTTAGGCAGGGGGCAGTAATAGAAACTGCTCCAGGCAGGCCCAATCCCCCTGATGTGGATGAGGACGACGAAGCCGACAAAATCGCGACTAAAAAAGCTTCGGCCGAGGAGGGATGGAGGGGGCCAGTACCTTCGGTTTTGATCAAGGACAACTTGTTTCGGATCCAGGTCAGGTATCGTATCCCTGACTCTGTTGACCTTAGCCTTCCTCGGCTAAATGAACTGCCCAATCGACCCCCTCCGGGGGCTGTCGCGATTTATCAGGTGGCACTGCAATGCGGCCTCCGTTTGCCATTACAGGATATCGCTCGACATCTTCTAGGCTCTCTTGGTTTAGCTCTAGGGCAAATAGTTCCGAATGGGTGGAGGGACTTGTTCGGTTGTGCAATCCTGTGGGCCGAGATAGATCAGCCAGTGCCGACCATAAACGAGTTCCTCCATCTGTACTAAGTACGGCTGAATTCTCAACAGCCTGGATGGTATTACTTCTGCTCTCGGCGGAAGAAAGGAGGAGCGCTGATAACCGACCCTCCTTCCAACAAGCACTGGAGGGATCAATAGTTCTGGGCCTGCAGCCGTTGGGAGATGGTCAGGTCGGAGCAATTTGTGCCCTTCGTTCCCCGGGCTTTTTTTGAGCCAGGTGACGTAGCGTTCATTATTTTTCCTTCTCGATTGGCCAAACCTTTTTAATGTATCCTCTGACTGTCTGTGCTCCTTCAGTCCTCCCCGCGCACTGTCTAAGAGTTGGACCAAGCTCGGAGGCTCAAATCAGGGATCTGAGAGCACTAGATTCGGAGACGAGGTCTTGTACAAGGCTGCTCCAACCAGAGCGTCTCTTTGAGTCGGGCTTAGATTTGGCCCCGACTGGTATGACCCACAGCTGAGCATTAGTACCAGGCATAATTCTCGTTTTAAAAAAAAATTGCTGACAATTTAATCTTGCTTCTGACGCAGAGATGTCAAAGGCACGACCAACCCTTCGTCCTCCTTCTCGGATAAAGGCTTCTCATCGAGGCGAGCCTCGGGTCGATACTCGGCCCTCAAAGAGGCAGAAGGTGGCCTCTAAGAGTCAGGGGAGGGTCGTTCAACCCCCTCCGACCGTCATAAAAGTCGCGGACGAGGGTACGGAGGTGGCGTAGGTGGTGTCATCGAGCCTCGGGAGGTTCCCGAGCCAGGACCTGTTGCAGAACAGGTCCTTGAGAGGAGAGAGGAAGTGGAAGGGGATGAGCCCCCCGCCGGAGAGGTGGCCGAGGGAGAAAGGATGGGCTTCCTTCGGAGCGTCGAAGGGATTCTCCACTGGGCAAATCGCCAGATGACTGAGAAGGATTTCGCCAGCCTCTTTGAGTCCTCCATGGAGCGGACGCTCGCCAAAATGACGAGGATGCTCCTCGAGGTAAGAGCGAGATCTTCTATTCTGCCTTCGGCTTTTCTATCCGATACCTTCCTTTTCTTTTTCACAGTTCACGTCGTGTGTGCTAAGGGCCCGCATCGAGCTGTCCAACGCCAACAAGCATGCGGATGATGCAGAGGCCCAGTCGGTGACCATCGAGGCTCGTGTTGCCACTATAATGGCTGATCTGGCATTAGCAATGATGTCCCTTGATGAGGCCACGACAGAAAATACTCGTCCGGCCTCGCAATTGGAAGAGGCTAGGGTGGCATACGATAAATGTCATGCCAAGTACGTCCGAGTCTGTGAGGTGGCGAACCGGATCAAAACAAAGACCAAGGTGGCTCTTGTCATTGCGCAAGATAAGGTGCGGGAGGAGGGATGGGAGGAGGTTGTGGAAGCCTTTCTCACGTTCCAATCTTTCGCGGAGGAGTGGGATCGCCTTTACCGAGACGGTTACGCTGAATGCGTGAGGCTGATGAGGGAGAGCTTTCCTCAGCTCAACCTCTCTGGTTTCGATGAGAGCGGGTCGGGATCCGGTGATCTGTGCACTGAGGGGGGACACTAATCCCGAGGCTGAGTCAGCTTCAGCTCATCCTTCGGCGATTGTAGTTGCCCTAATGCAACTTCCGAGGCTGCCCCTGAGTTAGCTCCTGCTGAGGTGGTCGAGCCATGAAGTTCGATTTGCGGAGCAAAATTCCTTTCTACTCCCTTTTTTAACTTCAGGCACTTCAAGCACGCCGATCGCCAAACTCAAGAGCATCTGCAACCCCAGGCGCCGCTGATCCTCAACATTTATGCATTTTGTGCTTTTCTTTCTCTATTAATGTAATTTTGATGTACATGATGATACACTTCCGATGTAAATCTTATTCAGATCAATGAATACATTTTTTCCTTTTACGCAATTGTCTGATGAAAGTGCCCTGATTTGTTAATTAGCGTGAGTGTTGAGTCAGTCAGATGGCAGAACCTCATAGGAAGATCAATTCAAGAGTCTGCCTCAACCGGATGTGTGCAAGCTTGCCACAGGTAAATCTAAGCCTCACATCCCTTGTCCCTAAACACCAGGTATATAAAACCCTTAAAACAAACTAGAATATTATAGGATTTTTAAGTTAAGAAAACTTTTTTCAAAATAGGAAAATTCTCTAAGTTTTCTTGCTTTGTCGATTTTATCGATACACATCTCGATATGATCGTCATGCGCTGTCGATGTTCTCGATACCTAAACGATATCATCGATATGAGGACAAAATACGTCTAGCAACCACATACTCATATGGACGGAATTATTGATACATCGATATACTATCGATATCATCGATATTTAAATCTCGAGTCCATCGAAGGTGACTCGATAATATCGACAGGCAGATCTCCAGCGCCCCTGTTTTTCCTTAAGAATATCATATGTGCATTGATATATCGAAGCCACCTCGATACCATCGAAATTCAAATCTCGATGATATCGGAAGGCTCTCGATGATATCGGTCATAGACGTCATGTTCTTCCAGCAAAATATTTCAGGATTGTTTATCTATGACGGAGGTCAATCGATATTCAAATGTCGATTATATCGGTACGGTCTCGATGGCATCGAACAGGGACAGAAACTGTCCAGCAAGCTTAAACGAAAATCCTTTGGATTTATTGATGCATCAACACTCTATCGATATCATTGACATTCAAATTCTAATGATATCGAAGGTCCCTCGATCATTCTTGTAAACCTGAAATATTTCTAGTCAAGTTTATCTCATTTTCAAATGTCGATGAATCGACACTAGTATCAATTAAATCGGAGTTCGAAATTTAATGACATCAACACCTGTTTCGATTCCATCGACCAGCTGACAAGAGGTTTCAAAAGCGTATGACATTTGAGTTTGTGTCATCGAGCGGACCATCGATGCTATCGAGAGTATACGCTCGATGATATCGAACCCGCTCGATGATATCAAACTCTGTCATAAATGTGACCATTTTATATCCGTTGGAACCTTTTGCCTATATAAAGAGGACTTGTCTATTGTTACTGGTAGAGAAAGAAGAGAGTGCTTTTGAGTGTTTTACCTTAGATCATATACCTAAAGCCCTTTCTCTCAGGAAGTTCATCCTTCAATCCACCCTCATCATTAACATTCAATAGAGTGGATTGGGGAATGAACTTCCGCATTCAAGGATCCTTCAGCTACTACCCTAATGGCAAATCATTAAGATGGGATGCCTTGAATGCATAATCGGAATCACTCTATCTTCCTTATAGGAAAATATTTTATAGAGTAGGATTCCATCTTAACTTTGACCTGACCCGAAGCCTCGTATTGGTATATCATCTGTGTTGCGGATCAAGGAAGCCGAAGACTCTTCATCAATAAGGAGGAGATCTTCGTCAACGTGCTGAATGGGACTCATCTACTTATTTGTAAGTAACTAGAGTCTAGAGGACACTTGTGATCATTCCTTTTTAGGATTGGGTCTAAGGTGTTTCTCACCCTTGCAAGTCCTCGTAGGAGGCCTCCAGCAGGAGTGTAAGTGGTGGGTACGTAGTGTTGACCCTTGCTCTGTGGAGAGCATAAACTTCCGGTTGAAGGTGAACCTGTCTAAAACCTTAGGTTCGAGGTGAATCGTGTGAAACCTCCGTTAGGGTCTTATGGAAGATCCTTGGCGAGTGTACCTAAAAGTGGGTGCGTTATGTTGACCCTTACTTGTGAGAGCATAAACAATCAGCCTCAGTGTAGGTTTTAAAGGTTGAAGGTGAACCTGATTTAAAACCTTAAGTTTGAGGTGAACCGCTGTGAAATCTCCTTAGTGAAATCCGATACACTCAAGGGTTGAGTGCGGTTACCGGGAGTGGAGTAGACAAGTAGTCGAACCACTATAAAAATGACTGTATTTGAGATTGTTATTCTTCTGTTTGTATGATTTACTTTAATATTTTATATCTAAATATCTGAGATCACACCTCACACACATACACAATCATATCCATCATAAACTAGTTTGCATATTGTTCACTTCTCAAATAGTTTGTGATTGGATCCTCTACCAGGCTTAAAAGCCAGTAGAGTTACTTTTAAGTAATCCTAATGTGTGCGTGTTGTTAGGATTAGTGTAATAGGATTTTAAATAAACCATAAAAACTTTAAAAAGTCTTATTCGTCCCCCTCTAGGACATATTAGCATATTCATACTTCAACTAAAGTGGTCTTCACCGCTATTTCATCTGATTTACATGATTACGAATTTCTTACATGTTTATCAATAGAACTCGGGCGATGCTTCGTCTGTTGATTGGTATAGGGATAATAGATCTTAAGATGCTCAACATTCCAAGGGTGAGGCAGTAGTTGGCCGGTTAAGTCTTACAGTCGGTAAGTGCCAAGTCGGATGGTGTTTGCAATTACGTAAGGTCCCTCCCAATTAGGTCCTAACGTGCCTGCGCCAATCTCCTTAGTGTTTTGGAATGTCTTTCAAAGGATCAAGTCCCCAACTCGGAATCTTCATACTTTAACTCGGGCATTGTAGAATCGCGACACTGTTGACGGACAATAGTCCGGAGCCGAGCATGTTCTTCCAGGAGATTGAGGCCGATTACTAGGAGTTCTTCGTTGTCTTGTTCGTCGAACGAGCTTACTCGGGGAAGTTTAAAGCACCGAGCCCGTGCCCAAGCCCGAGCGCGCACACTGGAACACGCAAGGTCCATAGTCCTTGGACTAGGTAAGCAAATATTATAATACTCCACTGTTTTCATTTAAACCACAAAATCTTCTCTTCCCTTTCCTACGTGGGACTATTCTTAAAAACCCACGAAAAGTGTTTTTCAAACCTTTTTTATATATTATATTATTATTTTTTATTTTAATATATATTTATATAAAATCAATATTTTTGCAACATATTCAAGCAGGCAACAATTCATGCATGAACTAAATGTTTCAATCGGAAATTTATATTGTTCCCATGGATGATTTCACCCATCTTAGCACTGTTAACCAGGATGATGTGAATATAGAATTATCACTTGATGAATGAAGTGGATTCACAATGTACAACATGTTGGCCCTAAAAAGCTTGGGTGTTTCATGTCTCTCTTCGCTAAAACAGGGTCAAATGGTGGTAAACTCTCATCGGAGTGCAACACTCCTATGAGAGTTTATTATTGAGTGTGGATTGTCTACGTTGAGATATTCCAAAGAAATATGTTATTATTGAGTGTGATTGTCTACGTTGAATGCAAAGCCAATTTATGTCCTGCCTCCTCTTATTATCCACATCACCGCTCATGGCCCCAGGCAATATCAGCTGAAAATTTTTTTAAAGTAAAAAAATAAAAATACATACATATTAACATTTTCATTGTATACGTATTTACACAGGGTAAATATAGCAACTGACCAACGGTGACATAGCAAACTTCTGTGGCCTTACACTGATGTATGTGTTACCATTCATTCATTTTACAAGATCATTTTAAATTATGAGCCTAAAAAATTAGACAGATCTAAAGCTCAAAGTGAACCACATCACAAAGAGTAGAGGGACAATGATACCCACAATTGAAACTTACCTGGGGCCACTACCATATATATTTACTATCCAAGCTGTTCATAAGGTTATAATGACTGGGACGAAGGTAAAATATAAATATCAGTTTGATCCAAAACTTATATAACCATAAGAAGTTTTCAATGGTAGGTGTTCAATCCTCATTACTTTATATGGTGTGGTCTATTTGAGCTTTGGATATCCTTCAATTCCGAGATCATACCCTAAAATAAGTTGGGAAAGAAGATGGATGGTGCAGATAAAATGCATACACCGTGATAGGGTTTATAGAGTCCTTACACCGCATGCCCGCGATGGATCCCGCGGAGTCCTTACACCACGTGCCAATGGTGGGTCCTAGAGAGTCCTTACACCCTCAAAACAGATGCAATTTTGCTGGTGACCCAGCGCCAACCAGCTACCTGGACACCGCGTACTGAAAGCGTCAGTAGTGAGGTGGCTACCGAGTCAGAGTATGGGCCCATCATGTTGTATTTGTATCCTGTCCATCCATCTTTCCAGACTATTTTATGGCATGTGCCCAAAAATGAGGCAGATCCAAATCTCATATGATCCACAGCAAAAAAAAAAAGAGTGGTTATTGAACACTCACCATTAAAAATTTCCTGGGAGCTACAAAAGTTTTGGATTAAGTTGATATCTGCATTCTCTCTTCACCGAGGTGTGTGTGATCTAATCAACAGGTTGAATGATAAATAAACATTACAGTGAGCCTTAAGAAGTTTTTAAGAGTGGGCAATCGCCTATTTTCTTCTAGTGTGGTCCACTCGAGATTTGAATCTCCCTCATTTTCGGGCTCTTCCTCTATAATAATTTGAAGAAATATTAAAAAATAAAAATAGATTGACTGCTTCCATAAAACACACATACATGGCATGCCTGACCAACAGAGCTCTATCAGTAGCCACCTCCCTACTGACGCTGTCAGTATGCAATCTAATCACGGACCCCATCGTCCGTCATTTCGCCAGCTTATTTGAGGGCATGAGCCCAAAAATGATCACAGAAGTTTTGGATCAGATCATAGAAAACAGTAGGGATTGAACTCTCACCGTTGAAATCTAATCGTGGAAGTTTTGGATCATGCTGATATTTATATTTTGCCCTTTATCAAGGGTTGTGGACTCTAGATACACATACTACTATGAAACTTAAGAATGATTTTAGCCACCACCTCTATGTTCAAAATGAATTCAAAATAATAATAATAAATGTAAGAATGTTTTCAATGGCTCACATTCAACTATAAAAGCCAAAGATAGGATCATTTATCAGTTGTGATTTTAGAAAAACAAAAAACAAAATAAAACAAAATAAAAATAAAAATAAAAAAATTGTGATAATAAGAATAATATGGTCGGTTCAAAACATAGGTGCGGGCCAACTGTTGGCGACGCAGGCTCCATCTTGACTGGTAACAGGAAATTTCAGTGCCGGCACTTATCATTGCCTGATGGGATTTGATGAGTCCAGTTCACGAGACAGGCCAAATTTCTCTCCTAGATAATTTGCTTACTGCACAACACAACTTTTAATGCTTAGAACTTCTTCATGTCCACCATGATTTTTGTATTTGATCCACACCGTCTAACAATTTTTTCAGATAATTTTAAAGCACGATCCCAAAAATGATTTACATCCAAAGCCCAAGTGGACCACACCACATAAATCGGTGGGGATATAAACAAACTGCCATTGAAACTTTCCTAGTGCCAACCGTGAGGCTTATTTACCATCTAACTTGTTCATAATGTCACCCATACTTAGATGAAGGTAAAACATAAATATCGTCTTGATTAGAGCCATTTTTGTGACCCCAAGAAGTTTTCAACAGGAGCGTCAATTCATAGTGTTTCCTGTGGTGTGGTCCACTTGAGCTTCGGATCTTCCTTTTTTTTAGAATCACATCCTAAAATGATCTGAAAATGGATGGATGGTGTGGATCTAACAAATACATCATAATAAGGCTCATGTAAATTTCGCACATTAAGAAATTTCGTTTCTTACCTTAAAGAGAAGAAAATTAGTCGCATTGACATGTGAAGCTTCCGTGGGGCCATCATGATGTATGTATTAGATTCATACCGTCCATCCATGTTTTTCATATTTTTTAGGGCATGTGACAAAAACAAGAACATTTAAGGCTCAAGAGAGCCACACTGTAGGAAAAGGTGGAAATTGGACGCCTATTATTGAAAACTTCTCGAAGTCATAAAAAGCTCTTATCAAGTTGATATTTGTGTTTTCCTTTCATTCAGGTCCACGTGACCTTATGAAGAGGTTAGATGACAAATAAACCTCACAATGGACTCTAGGAAGGTTTCAATTAATTTTAGTCATGCAATCCCCGCTACTTTCTGTGATGTGTTCCACTTGACCTTTGGATGTACCTGGTTTTTGGTCTCTTGATCTAGAATAATCTGAAATTTTTTATTGACGGTGTAGATCTAACACATAAATCATAGTGGGCCCAAAGAAGCTTCACATGTTTAAAGTTGGGTTGTGTAGCACATAATCCATTCCTGATGAATGAAGTGAATTCACAGTGTACAACATGTTAGACCTAAAAAGCTTGGGTGTTCTACATGCTTCTTCGCTGAAACAGGTAAGAATAATAGGAGTGAAATAGGTAGGTAGTAGTTCAAGTGAAGTGAATTTAAAGAAGATGCAGGTCTCACGCCCCATTCAATTTCAACGCTCACTCACCATACGATCAGGTCAGATCAAGAGGAGGTGGGCCTATCAAGCCAACTGAAAATTGTAATTCCTCTTTCATTTTTTCTAAGTTGAAACTCGAGTGAAAATAAATGTACCTGAAAAATCTTCACTCCCATGGACTCGAATTCCTGTAATAACTCTAGCCTGGAAGTGTTGTTATTATTGAAGGTGGGGCGCGCATAAACATACGTAGGATGGCCCATTGAGAGGCTTGCCTTCACCATGTATTTTCCAATATACCCAGTTCCTCCCAAGATCAGGATCTTGCTTTGAGTAGCCATGGTCACTCCTACCTTACTGATCTTATCTTCTAGGGAGATAGAAATGTTTAATTGAGAAAAGAAAGTTGAGTACAAAAAAACCCAGGGGAAGGCCCTAACTTATATAGGATGTGGATGGTGTCCATTGTGAATTTTTTTGTCGGCAGCTTGTGGGGTTGGTCCTTATTAACAGTTGATTTCATTAATGGATCGAGATATCAAAGAGACTCTCACGTGATTAAGTGATTGATTTTTATGCCAAAAAGTTATAGGTACAGGACCCTGGCCCACCAATTATTCAAAAGTAGAGAAGTGCATGCACGTGAAATGCATGTACTCAGGAATTTTGATTTGAGAATTGTGGGATAGAAATGGAGACCTACTTGTAAAATGATGTTTTCTTTCTTAGGATATGTCCCATCATTATTATGAAAAATGGCATAGATGTAGATTAACCAATTAGTTGTGGATGGAATAGTAGCTTAAAAAGTAAAATGTGGTTATGATATTTACCATATGATCGTGACCTTAGAATTTGGAATACTTAGTATTTTACTTCTATCAAACTGTTGTGATAGACATCAATTAGATGGCTAGGATTATTTTATTAGTGTGATTTAAAAAGTGTAGTTGATGTAAATTTGGAACACTTAGTATTTTACTTCTATCAAACTGTTGTGATAGACATCAATTAGATGGCTAGAATTATTTTATTAGTGTGATTTAAAAAGTGTAGTTGATATAGGACATGGCATAGATTCATTCCTAACATGGCTAGACCAAAAGAAAGCCAAATGGAAGTGGAAGTAGTCCATCAAATCCAGGTCCAATCCCCTGTAGGGCTTGACGTAATTGGACCAAAGGAATGCCAAACTAACATAGTAGGGAAGAACAAGAAAAGTGAAGAGGAAGATGGGTGGTTCTTGAATCTGCAAGAAATAATAAGAGAGAAAAGTCGAATATTTTATTGAATAATGTGTAATGTGTATGATTTCTCAATTATACTAGTAATAAAGAAAAAATAAAATCCTAATTTAAAATTATCCAAAATAATAAAATTCTAATCCTTATTAAAAGTTATCCGGAATAATAAAACAAATTTAAAGTCTAATTTACCAAAAATAGAAAGTTCAGATAAATCTTAGTGGAGTCCTAGCATGAAATGGTAATGTTTAAAAAAAAAAAAAAAATTATTTTTGATATGAAAGCATACGTTTTCTCACAAAATGGATAGATGCAACCCACATCATGGTTGACCCCAAATGCCCCATTACGGTATTGATAGGTCATGCGTCCCGTAACAATACCTGGATCAAAAGTTATGGTTGATTTACGGTTCATATTACAAACAACAATTTCTCCTTATTCAAATTGAATTTCCTCAAACCAAACACACCTGAGGCTGTTGAGGGTCAAATATTGCATATCAGACCCCAGTTATTGTCTGGATTTACGAACTTGTACTGTTTAATGGACCCATTTAATCGTGTTTGTGATGCAGGATGTATTTAGGAGCTTGAATTGAAAATGGGTATTAGAAGCATGGTTTTAGCGCTCAAGATTCACCAAGGCAAGGAACGGACTCCATGGGATCAAAATCAACGGAATTACACGCCATAGAGACCCGAGAAAATCACGAAACCGAAGTTCAAGTGGCACGAAAGTTTCACATGCAAGAACACGTAGTTTCCACCATCCGTTCGAAAAAACTTCATACACGGCACGAGGATCATAAATTAACCGTATACGTCAAATTTCAGCCGTTGGATCGTTAAGGAAATGGCCCAACAGTCAGATCAGCCACTATTCGTCAATTTGGGGCCCACTAGATATCTAGAACTGCATCAAATTCACTCTCAACCCTTTATATGAGGTTACACAACAAATGAACGGGTCAGATCTTTGGAATACATTACTGTGGGATCCACACACTCTATGCATGTGCATAGTCTGTACAAGACGCGCCGCGCACCACAAGAATCCAAGTTGGTCGGCATAATTGGAATTATGACTAATTCTTTAAAAATCTAAAGACGCAACAGCGTCTTTTACGCGATGATCGGACGATGCTTGTGGACCCCACCCATCGGCCATGTCGATGATCCAAGCCGTCCATTTGCTTCGGAGGTGGCCAAGACCACGTCCCGGCTTTTCCTTTTGTCAATGCCCAAAACGCGATCACGCGATTGTTACGATCAAACGCAGAATGAGCAGTGCTTGAGTTGATTTAGTGGGCCACAATGAAATCAATTAATCTAGTTACTCCTTAACGGTTTTCGTCGTGAATCGGTGGGCCGGTATGGATTTTCAAATCATCAATGAAGTGGGCCCCATCACACAATCGAGACTCCCGGATTCTTGGAACGGTCCCACATGAACCGGACGTTGTTCTTGCTAGTGGGTCCCAGATGGCTCGAATCAATGATCGAAACCGCATCCATTAAGTCCATAGGAGGGGTGCAAACATCGCCAGGTGGCGAATCTCGGAAGATAATGGAGATTGTTTTTTGTCCGTTCGAAGGAAAGACGGACGGTGGAATTGTTTGAGATGGTGGGCCGCATTAAACTTAAGAGAAATACACATTTTTCAGTGGTTTTTCGCCACGAGTAGAATGGGCGGAGTAGATTTTCACGATAACACCGTTAATGGGCCCACTGATATCGCAGCAAAGGCCATTCGCAAGCCACATGTTCTGATAATTCCGAGACCCGGTAATGTTTAGTTTGCAAGCATGGAGAGGATCGGTCCGTTGATCTTGATGGTTCAAATTCTCTCTTGAAGGTTGAATGGCTCGAGATCTTGCACATGCGCTTGCTTTAACCTTAAATCCGTTCTTCACGCAAGTCATTGCCTTCAGTGCGTAAAGGAGCTCCGCACCAACTCCACCACTTTTGACTTCATCTGACTTCTCCACCTCTTAGCCACAGCCTTAGTGTCTATATAAGAAAGAGAGAGGAGGAAAGATGATTGCTCTTCTAGGACGTAAAGTTCAAAAGAGAGATTAGAGTTTGTTTTTATTTTCTTATTTTTATTTTATTTTGTTTTGTTTTGTCCAAGGATTTGAGTCCACCATGTTTATGCGTGGCTAAACCTCTTAGCTAGGGCTAAGAGGTGAAGCTTGTAGCGTGATGGGAGGATTTATACTTGTGCTTTTGTTTGGACTAAATTGATGTTGATTTTGGTTTTAATTAAGGGAATGTTTTCGATCTTTAATGATGAACATTGCATTGAAATTACAATGGGTCCGCAATGGCTTTGAAATGTTCTTTTCCTCTTTATGTTTATGACGTCGGGAAGCCCATTTGTTCACCATCGTCTCCCAGGCATGGTTGGATGTCGGTACCCTTCCTAACCTTCATACATTGATTGGTTGGTAATTAGTTTAATTTTGTTGTTTGCTATGTCTCTCTGGGCATGGTTTGGTGATGGAATCATTCTAATTCATATACCTTTCATCTTTTCAAAACTACATCAAAGGAAGTTCGGTTGATTTTCATGAATCAAGTGTAGTTCTCCATGATCTCTACAAGTGGATCCTCTGAATCCCTAGTTTCCCACTTCTGAATTCTCTTAAATTTTAGTTTAATTATTTCACCATTATTCCTCAAATCATAATTGGTTTAGATTTCATCTTAGCCTAGTTCTAGTTCTGGTAAATTTCAGATTACGTACAGATTTCAGTCCCTTGGGATTCGACCTCAGTCTTACCGAGTTTATTACTACATCACAACCCTATACTTGGGGAGTGAACAGAGGCCCAATTACACCATGCCCAATCCAGCCTGAATATGATGGACTACTTTTACTTTCATTTCACCTGAGGCTCAATTCAAGTGTATCCATGCCATGTCCTACCTCAGTGGTCCATCTATAATGTGCCCTGTAAATTGGATGCGTGGATTGATGTATATGAGACTCACATGTAAGGAGAAAGATTTTCACAAGCAAAGGGAAGTAGTTTCCCTAGGAAAAAAACTATCCTTAAAAAAAGGAAAAAAAAAAAAAAACAAATTTTATTACTTTCTTGTAAAGATGGGCTTTGTCGAGGTTGGGCTTCACCAAATTAGCTAGGGAATCTTGCCTACAAAATTGTTTACCATGCTGCTAGTTTTCTATATTTTAGAGAGACCTAACTTCTGTTGGTTGCTGTGTTTGGTTTTCAGCAGTTGGAATTCGAGCGTGCCATAATTGGAATTATGACTCAATTCAAACCAAACAACTATGACCCCAAGCGTCAAGATAGGCTAACACATAGTGTATGACCAAGATCTGATGAGATCGGCCACCTGTTCAGCCACTTGTCAATGTGTAAATGGGATTAGGCGATATTCAGAGGGTGAGGTTCTTCCTCTAATGATAGGTTACACCTTTGCCTTTCATACGAAAGGACTTTTCAATACATATAAAGTAAAATGAGATAGGGATTCTTACAGTCGGTCGCGGAGAACAACTGCAAAACACATTTCTATGTGAAGAATTGAATCCAACGTGAAAGCATAGACTCAAATTACAGCTAAAACTGCCAACTACTTGATTAGTGCTACGGATTACACTACGGAATGTAAACAGCTAGCTGAAAGTAAAAGGTTATACTAAGAAATATAATTTGCTTGACAGGGAAAATAAAAGATTACACTATGGAATGTAAATTGACTGGAAATTAAAAGGATAATTGAAAGGTAATGTTTAGTTTGATTAGGTTGGTATAAGACGAAATTTTCATGTTTAGTTACTTTACTATTTATAACCTTAATCCGATCATCTGGATCATTCCCACGTTCTAACGATTGCCATAAATGTTCACCACTACATGACTTCATCTGTTTCTTCTTTTGCCATATGTCCCATAATCGTTCCTTCATGATTGCTCTTCTATCAGTCGCTTAAACAATGATGTGGCATTGTTTGATACATTCCAGCTGTTATTAATTACCAAAAAATCTTCTTCAAATATACCATCCGGATCTGTACAGATCACACGTAACCTATTCCGATTGGTTCTCATAAGGAATGGCGATAATGGGATGAACATTGCCCCCCCAAGTCGCTTTGTGTTGAGGGTCAAATATTGCATATTAGACCCAGTTATTACCTGAATTTGCAAACATGATACTGTTTAACGGCCTATTTTAATTATGTTTGTATTGCAATGTGTATTTATGAGCCTGGACTGGAAAAGAGTACTAAAATCATGGATTTAACGTTCAAAAATCACCAAGGCAAGGGACAGACTTTAGGGGACCGAGATCGAAGAATTTACACGCCAGAGATCAGAGAAAATCACGCCACTCACGTTAAACGGGCCTGAAAATCGTCTAGAATGCAAGATCACAAGGTTCCCACCATCCGTTCGGCTCGAAAGTTTATAGTTGGCCTGAGGACCATAAATTAACCATACGCATTGAATTGCAGTCATTGGATCCTTCTGGAAGTAACCCAACGGACAGATCAGCCCCTAAAATACTGATCTGGGGCCCACTTCATCTCTGGATATGCCTCAATTTCAGTCTCAACCCCTTAAATTAGATGAGAAAAGGGATGGACGGAACAGATTCCTCATATACATCACAATTGACCCCACACGGTTACACGCGCACGCGCGCAACACGGGATTGGTCAACATTCTTTGACCGACCCAGCCCATCTCTTTCCACTCCGTCTCACGCCAGAGACAGCGTCAACGAGAGAGAGAGAGCCGATGCCATGGACCCCACTCATCCTCCGGATCACTGATCTGGACTGTCTATTGCATCCCTGGGGTAGGGACGACCCTAGCCATGGTGGCCTTTTGGCCTCATGCGAACGTACACACGTGGATCTCCAGAAAATGCAGGATGAACGGCGAGTTGATTTAATACAGTAGACCACACCAAAACTCCACCAAAATCACTCCTTTCTGACTGAAATTTCACCAGGAATCCAATAAACAGGGTGAATTTCTCTGAAAACATCGCTGTGAGGCCCACCGAACATCTCAGTGCAATAAAATTCGCAAGAAACGCACATCTAGTTTTTTCGGATGTTGTGGGAAGTTGTGGGCCACTGTTTGTGGTGAGATGAGTGATCCAAACCATTCAGAACATTCATAGGGGTGGTCTTTACCCCAATCATGGAGGCAAAATCAATTCTTGGATCGTCCACCGTCCAAAAATTCCGTCAGAACGCAACTCGGCTTGCATTTTCACAGTTACACACGTTGTTGTGCGTAAACAACCACTCCACCGACCACCTTAGTCTATAAAAAGAGGAGAGCGAGAGTGGAGAAGGGCATCAAATCGGATCCGAGGACTTGGGCAGCCATGAAGGCATCTTTTCAGGAGATCTTTCTTCCTTTTCTTTTCTTTTTCTTTGTTTATTCCTTTCCTTTTATGAGATTTTAGCATGATTATGTCAGGCTAAACCTCTTAGCTAGGGCTAAGAGATGAAGCTTGTAGCATGATGGGGTGTATTTTACGGCTTTGATTCATGTTTATTGAACTCTCTTTGATTATAGTTTGATTATATGGAATATTCATAGTTTTTAATGGTTTGTTGTGACTTAAATTATAATGGATCTGCGATATCTTTGAGTATTTTCTATGCATGAATAGAGGTTATGATTGTAGGAGCCCTGTTGTTCACCATCGTCTCACGGGCATGGTTGGATGACGGAACCCTTCCCTCTGTTCATAACTCTTTCAGATTGGTCGTGGATTGGTTAAATTGTGTTGTTTGCTTTGTCTCATGGGCATGGTTTTCTAATGGAATCAATTCTAATTCTCATACCTCACATCTCTTGAAAACTAGATCAAAGGAAGTTCAGATTTGATTTTCATGGTTATATCTTTCAACTGGATGAAGATGGGACTCTAAGTCTAATTGAGTTCTTGAATCAAGCATAATCTCCCTGATCTCTACAAGTGGATCCTTGGAAACCCTAGTTTCTCATCCTTTAAATTTTACAAGTTTTAATTAATAAATTCACAATTATTCCATTTCTTTTACCTGATTTAGATTACATCTTCGCCTAGTTCTAGTTCGAGTTACTTCCTCGGTCTTACCGAGTTTATTACTACATCACAACCCTATACTTGGGGTGTGAACACTTTGCCTTTCAAAAAAAGTGAAAGCGACGTGCGACGCCTCATTAATTCGGCATTTATTATCCACACGTGGCAGCAAGACAATAACTTCCCTCGGCCGATTTATCATAATACGTTAGCAACGGTTGCCCTTTATCGACGCAAGAATCGAACCTCATGCCAACACGTGCCATTACATCGTTTCACATAAAATCGCAATTATACCCTAACAAATACTCCTCTACCTCGACCGATATAAGCATTGTTTCGAAATCCATTTTCATTCTTACGCCTTCATTCCCTCTTCTTCAAAGTAACTTTGAATTTCAACATTTTCTCAAGCAATTGCTACCTCCTCATCTTCTATCCATCATTCCAGCAAAATGATCTCGTCACAGTGATGGATGTTCTCACGAAGAAATACATCGATAAAATAATCTTTCAATCACCCATTAGAGACTACTACTATATAGGCCCGGCATTAACTCCAACGACTGGTGTTGAAGAAGTCAGTATGATGGACGCTTTGTTTCTAATATGCCCTGGCAAAACTTTGTTGATCCAGTCAGCTGAAAACATTCATGATCCTTCTAATGCTCTAAAGAATCCTCGATCATGGCCAAAACCCCTCCCTAAATGGGTCGTTCGGTTTGCTCGTGTCTCATCTCAATATGAGACAACATGGAGAGAATCAGCCATTTATAAGTGCATCAAGCTCTCCATCTACGATTAGCCTTCAGATCCCGCTATCCTTGTTGCATCTTCAACATTCTAGAGCTCTTCTACCAATACATTCTTCTTTGGCTGTAGTCGCATGAGTCCAACCATCTTCGACATCACACCTTTAACTCAATTTCTTCTTTTTGGTGAAGCCGTTTATCCAAGTTTCACATAGAAAGAGGTAAAATGTTTTTCGAATAAATCTGGTAAAGCCTATTCTCACTTTCTGCAAGCTTACTATAATCGCAGTGGACCAATCTATTACAAGGAACACATGATTTTTTTGCTACTTTGGATTTTCTATTAATAATCACAGTGAACAGTGTTCCTACGACCATAACCTCCATACATGTATAGAAAATATCCAAAGCTATAGCAGATCCATTGTAATTTAAGTCGCAACAAACCATTAAAAACTATGAATATTCCATATAATCAAACTATAATCAAAGAGAGTTCCTAAACATGAATCAAAACCGTAGAAACTACCCATCACGCTACATGCTTCACCTCTTAGCCCTAGCTAAGAGGTTTAGCTAGCCATAACCGTGGTCATCTAAACTTCAAGGAAAGAAGAAAAAGAAACAATGAATAGGAAAGATTAAGCCCGAGGCCGTCCACGGGCGGCCCCCGCTTTCTCGCTCTCTCTCTTCTCTTCTACGTCTAGAGAAAGATGTTCTCTACATCCTCCCTCTCTTTTATAGGCTCCAAGGGTGGTTTAGAGTGCTAGAGACGGTGGAGAAAGCCTTTCGCAGTGCAATTCGTAAAAATGCAAACATGTTGCATTCGGGTGAAATTTTCAGCCAAAGGAAGCGTCGAAAACTTGGTTTTTCTCTATGGCTTTCATCTTTTTTGGCCTGGGATTCCTCTGAATGATTCAGATCATCTAACCGATCAAGGATGGTGGGCCACAACTCCCTACAACTCTCAGATGCATCTGGACGTCCGTTTTAGAAAGTTATTGCGCTGATATGTTCGGTGGGGCCCATAGTGATGTTTTCGGTGAAATTTACCCCATTCATTGGATTCCTGGCGAAATTTCAATAGAAAAATAGTGGTTTTGATCGAGTATTGGTGCGGTCAACTACATCAAATCAACTCGATGTTCATCCTACGTTTTCTGATGATCCATGTGTATACATGTGCATGGGGCCAAAAGGCCACCATGGCTAGGGTCATGCCCCCCCTCTGGAGCATATAGACGGTCCGGATCATCCATTTGGATGATGGGTGGGCCTCACTACTCAAAACTGGATCGGGTAGGTGCGTCCGCTGGACATCTCCGCAGGAAGGAGATTTGAGTCCATCAACCCTCTGTTTGACCAGACTCTCTATCCGATGCACCTCTCGTGCACGTGTACCCTATATGCATGTAATGTACATGTGGGGTCCATCGTGATGTTCGTGAGAAATCCGCTCCGTTCATCCGTTTTGCCACCTCATTTAAGGGGTTGAGACTAAAATTAAAGCATATCCAGATATCAGGTGGGCCCCAAATTAGTATTTTAAGGGCCGATCTGTCCGTTGGGCCACTTCCACAAGGATCCATGGCTAAAATTTAACGTGTACGGTTAATTTAGAGTTCTCAAGTCAGATATAAAGCTTCGAGCCAAACGGATGGCCCTGTGATCTTGCATTCCGGACGATTTTTAAGCCTCTTTAGCATGAATGGCTTGATTTTCTCAGATCTCTGGTATATAAATTCTTCGATCTAGGTCCCCTGGGGTCCGTCCCTTGCTTTGGTGATTTATGAGCGTTAAATCCATGCTTTTAGTACCCTTTTTCAGTTCAGGTTCCTAAATTCACCTTGTAACATAAACACGATTAAAATAGGCCGTTAAACAGTATCATGTTCATAAAAGCAGGTAATAACTGGGGTCTAATATGCAATATTTGACCTTCAACACCATCGTACACCACTCTGTCCACTCCAAGGTCGTTTATTCTTCCTATGGCGAACGCATCATCCATTCCCCTCAATCAGTCCAACCATTCTCTTCCTATATGAACAATTTATTTTTCTTTGAGTAGAAATAAATGGAATCGATCGTTCACTCCATTTCATGATGGAGAATACTATCCTGGTTGGTTTACTGGTCGAGTTACACAGGAGAACGACCATGAGGCATCCTAGACACACCTAGCTTAGGAGAGTTACCTCATCGGCCGAGACCTTCCCTATGAAGCTACGATCAATTATGGCAAAAATGTTAAGGTCGGGATTGAGCAGTATTGCCCAAACTTGCTCGCTCGAAAATTCAGTTTAATTCAATGCAGCCCCTATCAATTCACCCAGAAAACTTGTAACCAACCCCCTTTTAATCGGCCAGTTGCTGACAACATCGAACTTTACTACTCTCTACATTCTTCTTTCTAAGAAGCTAGTATGGCTCTTGATCTTCCCTGCTATCCAAATTAATGAATACTTTTGTCATTTGGTGTGAGAGCCATTATCAGAAATTAATAAATAAATCTCAAGAAGAGATTATAGCTTAACTTTCTTCCCAGATTGAGCTAAAAGAAAGAAAAGAACATCACCTTTATTGGCCATTACACTGAGTCGAAGGACGAATAAGTCGAAAACCAAATCCATCATGACATCTCATATTTCACCAATCGAAATAGTAATTGCTCCATCGAAACACCAGAAGATCGTGGCGATTGCCCAATACAATCTAGAACTGGAACAAATGGATGTGAAGACCACTTTCCTATATGGAGAATTGGAAAAACAAATTTACATGAAGCAACCGAAAGGGTTCAAGATATAGAGGTTAGAGAATAAGGTTTGCAAGTTAAGATTGTCATTGTACAGCCTAAAACAATCGCCAAGGCAATGGTATAAAAGATTTGATTCTTTCATGGTAAGTAAGTAGTTTACCAGAAGTGAATATGATCATTGTGTTTACTTCAAGGCACTGAGTGATGGAGAATTCATTGTCCTGGTATTATATATTGATGCCATGCTCGGCATTGATATATACAAAGATAGGGAGAGGAATAGGTTACAGTTGTATTAGGCAAAATATCTTGAGAAAGTGTTTGTCAAGTTTGGGATAGACAAGGTTAAACCGGTTAGCACACCTCATGCTGCTCACTTTCAGCTTTCTTTATAGTAATATCTAGAGGTGTACATGAGTCGATCCGAGTCAAGCTTGGCACAACTCGACTCGGCTCGACCACTAGCTGACCTCAGCTCGAACTCGGCTCGACTCGATCCTCGAGCCTGACTGGCCAGCTCGGCTCGGCTCGGTCAACAACTTGGGCTAGTTCGAGCCGAGTTCGAGCTAAGATCGCTTATGCAGCATTTTCATAAACACATGAACTGCACCTTCAAATTATCATTGTATGTAAAACACCAACAACAATTTTATAGGTAATCGGTTCATGCCCATCAAACACCTTGTAGGAAACATCAAAATCAAGAAAAAATGGTATTTGTTTAATGAAACATACCTTTCTTACCACCAGCTGACGCTTCGTTGAGTCATTTCATCAAACACTTAGTGAGCAACATCAATATCAAAGTAACCGAGTCACCGAACTGGTTTGATCCGATTTCAATTCGAGTTGGGTTCGATTCAAGTCAAGTCGAGCTCAAGCAAGCTCGAACTCGGTTCGAAATTTTTTTGAGCTCAAAAAATCAGCTCGACTAGGCTCGAACTCATGTAACGCCCCAAAAATCGGCACCGTACATAGACTTCGGTCTCGAGTTCCTGGGTGTTAACCAAATGAAAACGCACATGTGTCCTCGTTCAGATTCAAATTCATTTCACACACAGATAATCAGAGTTGCGAAATTCAACTTAGGGGAACTAAAGCGAAGTAGAGGTAACAAAAGATTTAGAAATATGGGGCTAAGAGTTAAAAATATAATTCCAGTAGTGATGATCACCCAAAATGGGGATTATACAAGACACAACGAACATGCGACAAAATTTACACATAAAGCAGAGAACTAAAATAAAAGCAAGGTCTTCCAGCTTTGCCCGACGCTCCCAAGGAATCAACGCGAAAGTGCAAGCCGACCAAAGTCTACCCACCAGAGGCTTCGGTAAAACCCACATCAACAACGATGCCTGGTTGGTGTTTTAAAACACCGTCCCAGGTGGGAGTGAGTAGCTAACTTAGTGGTTCTATTAGTTCTAAGTTACACGTGTTATCAACTTAATCACCGCAGTTAATGATAAACAAGACATCAAGCATTTCCTCAATACTCTTGTTAAGTATATGAATGAGATTATGAAATGATGCATGCACTTTTAATCCAACACTCCCTCACACGCGACATCAACGCATATTTTGCAAATGCCAACACTCCCTCATCACGCAACTCCAATGTCTAATCGCCACATCCTATCTAATCCAATGCGATTGATGCGTATGTTAGCCGAGTAGTTATTAAGTTTCATTCATACAACATATTGGCGAAGCTAGGATACCGACGTTATATCATGAGTTCTTATCCGAATCACGTGGCTCATTGCCGCATGTAGTGGTTCCTTAGCAGTGTCCCTTGATCCAACTTTAGGTATCGCTCGTTTATCTCACAAATCAACAATTTCAAAGGTACAGCATGATACCCAAAGGTATGAGGATCAACCCAGTATGGGTCATCACCCAAACACAGAGTATGATCACTCAGTTCTAAGGTGCGGGCTTATCACATCAAAACAAAAACACATAAAGGAAATGGCTCATCACCCAATTCTATTCACGTCCGGGTCATTCGAACGATACTCTAGAACAGAACCATTGGCCGGATAATTTGATGGGGGCTGTTCAAACAATGACCTATCACCTTCATTAGTGCTCACTAGTCACTACAGGGAGGCTCCTCACCCTAGCGTACGCCGACAGCTCGGATACGGTATCCTATACCACCATGCCCAGCTCATGAATTTTAAGGGGATCGTATTGCACTAATGGTTATGAATGGACCATCCATTGGAAACGTGGTATCTTAGATTCAATTTAGCCGTGTCATACATTGTAAGCATATATGATTAGTTAGCTAATGGACTAATTTGATTGACCATGGAGAACCCCGACGCAACTGGCAATGGGTGCAAGCAGACTGTGTAGTCCAGCTACTATCGGTCGTCCGTGTTCACCCGGGTTGATCAAACAAGCCTAGAGTGGCCGACCTAACTAGAGTCACACCTTGGTTTGGGCGATTTACCGACCAACCTAACATTGTAAGCAACCTAAGCATCACTACAAACTTAGCAATTCGTCATGACGTCAATATATTCAATGACACAACCACATAAGAATTTTATCAAACATGAGAGCATATATAGAACGCTCATCTAATCACCTAGGCATTTTATCAAACATGTGAGCCTTTATGGAATAATACATTTACTAGAGCATTTAATCAAATATGTAAGCATCAACAAATCAACACATCCAATCAAACATTCAATCAAACATGTGAGCATCATTAGAATAACGCATTTAATCACCCGGGCATTTTATCAAACATGTAAACATCAATAAACAACCAATGACACATATTGCAATCAAACTCAAAATATAGACATGCTAGATATTTACAAACCGTTCACCACAAGACATCATTAACTGACACCCTCATGGGTCGATAAATGAAAACCTAAGCATAAAGTTTCACACATTTACAATGATTCATCCGACTTAGCGCTTATAGGGTTGGGGTTTTAGGAAAAAATATCAATTCCTAATCAAATCGAAGAAAACGTAGGTAAGATTCATAGAATCTAACATGAGATAGTTTAAATAGGTGGTGGGAAGCATTTCTTACCTTCGATCATGTGTTAGGGTGGATTCGATGGAGAAAAATGGTAATGGCTTGGGTTTTGTCGAATGAATTCTGGTTCAAGCAAGCACCAAGGACCTCACTCTCTTCCTCTTTTTCTCTCCCTTCCTTTATCTCTTGTTGAAATTCGTATGGGAGGAGGGGGTGCCCAAATGAATGCTTTATATAGTACCAGATTTGGTGTAAATGGCCCTAAGGTTTTTACTATACTAACCCTGAGGAAGTATTTTTCTACCATTTGGGAGCCACTACGGGACGTAGGAGTCGACACCCACCATAGGATAATTGGCCCTAGTGATGATCTAAGCTCAGACATAATCGGCCTACCATTTGGACCCGTCGATTAATGGGTATGATCACAAGTCTGTTCAACGGTCACCAATGGTCGATCGGGGCTACAGCTATATGGATATGTGTGGGGAAATATCATTAGCCGTGAATTGATGGTCCCAAAGCTACAACTTTGTGAAAAAACAAATGGACTTATTTCACTTAAGTTCTATATTTTCATATAAGGTATTCACACAATCCAAGTACTCGACTTACGAGTCCAAGTCGAGCGATTCGAGACACGATCTCAGCTCGATGTCTTGCGATAGACATCAAACCTACTAAGACAAATATATTTTTATAGCCTCGATTTTAGTGGCCCACTAACGAGTAGTCTAGAGTTTGTTTGGATAATTAGGGCATTTCTGGAATGAATTGGGTAGCGATATTTCTTATGCACCATGATCAGGGTTTGGATTAGCTAAGTTTATAGTATGGCTTATTCGCAACTAGTGTAAATGATGATTCGATCATAATCACCATAAATCGTTGGTTCTTAGGCTAAAAGAATACTGGGTCAGTTTGGTTTATTAATTAAGATCTGACCCCTAGTTGTCTCGACTTTAGATGGGTCTTTATTTAGTTGTGATTACCTTGATTAGTCAGTGACAGGCCAACTAGATTTGGGCACCATGTGAACAAATCATATGGCTAAACTCGGTGTTTAAGTGGTCGGGTGGATTCGTTGGCTTCCTACGGTCGATTAATCGGATTTGTGTGGTTCTTTATTGGTACCGCTCGTGTATAGGCTAACATCGAGTATTAATGGTCAGTAAGTGACAATATAAGTTAATAATAATGAAAATTTTCAAGGGTTTTTGAAAATCCAAAATAGCGAAAATCCAAGATGTTACAACTCAATTTCGAACCGAGTTGAATCGAGATTTTTCGAGTCGAGTCGAACGAGCTAACTGAGCTAACTCAGTTCGTGTACAGCCCTAGTTGTTCACTCCCCAAGTATAGGGTTGTGATGTAGTAATAACTCGGTAAGACCGAGGTCGAGTCCACAGGGACTGAAACCTGTACGTTATCTGAAACTAATTAGGACTAGAACTATAATGAGATGAATTCTAAATCAGATGAGTTTTGAGGAATAATGGTAAAATAATAATCTAAAACTTAAGAAAAATCAGAGAAGGGAAACTAGGGATTCAGAGGATCCACTTGTAGAGATCAGGGAGATCTTATGCCTGGATTAAAAATCAGGGAAATTAACTGAACTTCCTTTAATGTAATTTTGAAAAGATGAAAGGTATATGAATTAGAATGGATTCCATCACCAAACCATGCCCAGGAGACAAAGCAAACAACAGAATTAAACTAATTACCAACCAATCAATGTATGAAGGTTAGGAAGGGTACCGACATCCAACCATGCCCAGGAGACGATGGTGAACAACAGGGCTTCCTGACGTCATAAACATAAAAGAAAAGAACATGCTCAAAGCCATCGCAGACCCATTGTAATTTCAGTCACAACAGACCATTAAAGACTAAAAAACATTCCCAGATTAAATTAAATCAAAATCAGTTCAGTCTAAACAAAGACACAGCAAAGAGGCATCCCATCACGCTACAAGCTTCACCTCTTAGCCCTAGCTAAGAGGTTAGCTAACCACAGACATGGTGAACTAATCTTCAAAAGAAAAGAAAAGAAAAAAAACTAAAACAGAAAAAAAAAATAGAAAAAGAAAACTCTCCCTTGCACTTGCCTCCACGTCCAAGCCTAAGCCTCCACGGCTGCCTTCTGCTCTCATTCCAGCCTCTCTCTTTTATATCAGCACCCAGTGGGGAGAACATTCGAGACGTCTTTACTTAGCCAACAGCTTGCGTATGGCAAAACGCAAACTAACTTGCGGTGGCATCAGTTTACGGTGGATTTCTTCTGAACCCTTCATCATCCAAACCGTTCAGACTCTTCAAGACTGGTTGGCCGTCCCATAAGAAGATTTTGAACTGCTGGGATCGTTGATCAGATCCCAGCCAAGATCGCTGATCAACCCGCAAAATTCGGAGTTCTCTGATTTGCGTAAACAGAGAACGTACGTTGGCTTGCGGTGGCATCAGTGGGGTCCACATCCTTCAGCATCGGTAAAATCCACTCCGTCCATCAGTCCCTCCTCGAAAATCCGATCAGCCATGGTCAGTTTTTCATCTATTTCGATGTGGCCCACCGAGAATGGTGTTCTACCGTCCGTCTTATATTTGCACCGCGATAAAACCGATCATACTACCTTCTTCAATTTCTGCCAGCTAGGCTAGGCTGATATGGATCTTGGGCTTCTGTTGGACGGTCCAGATCACGCCGAAGATGCATGATGGTGGCCCACACGATCCGTCCGGAAACTCTGTCTGCGAACAGAGCTCGCGTCTACCTCCGCTGGTGATTGGTGGGACCCAGGATAAACACTGGTCAGGAAATCCATTCCGACCATTGGAGTCCTCAAGAAAAACCGGTCGGAACTGATATCTTTGGAGAAAAAATCGTCGCGGCCCACTTGAGCTTCAGTTCCACCGTCCGTTCTGCATTTGATCAGTTGAAAACCGATCTCCCTTGTCTTCAGAGGTTTCGTCACCTAGGCGAGGGCCTTGGCTACCTTGTGAGTCTGCTGGACGGTTCTGATCCTCCAAATAAATGGTGAGTGGGGCCCACAATGACGACCGAATTTCGGCCGTGAAGACGCTGCGGCGTATTTTTTTTTATTTTGAAGGAAATCGCTTGTCGTCGGTCGGCATTACGACCGACTTGTTTTATTCGGTGCACAGCGAGTGCATCATGTATGTGCACTTCGCATGCGTGAAGTGGGCCCCATCTTGATGTATATGTAACATCCAATCCATCCATTGTCTTTTACAGCTCATTTAATGGGTTGATACCAAACTTAAAGTATATCCAAATATCGTGGGCCCCGTTTGAGATTTATGGGCTGATCATCCGTTGGGCCTTCCACAAGGATCCAACGGCCAAAATTCAACGTGTACGGTTAATTTATGGTCCCGAAGCCATGTATGGAGTCTCGTGTCGATTGGATGGCGAAAACCCTGTGATCTTGCATTCTGCACTAGTTTTGGGCTTCTTTCATGTGAACGGCTTGATTTCCTCGGCTCCTTGGTATATAATTTCTTCAATATTGGTCCTCTGGAGTCCGTCCCTTGCTTGTGGTGTCATTAGAGCATTAAATACACACATTCAGCACCTTTTTTAGTCCCCACTTACAAATGTACCTTGCATTACAAACACGATTAAATTAGGATTTTAAACGATATTATGCTTGTAAATCCAAGCAGTAACTAGGGTCTGATATGCAATATTTGACCCTCAACACAACCCCCAACCAGCATTTTGCTAGTCCCGAGCAAAATATGCGAAAATTAAGTTGAGAATTACGAGACAATTCTTGTGAAGCCGAGTGATATTTTGAAAAACAATCCAGAATGAGAATCTTAAAATTCATGAATGTTGATTATCAATTTCTCCTGGCCTCTCATGCACGGTGATTTTCATGATCAAGTTCAAATATTAATCCATAAACTAAAATAATTTTAAACATTGAGTTCCATGGGTGTATAGTGAAATCTCAGCCTAACAACATTAAGAGATCAAATTGTCGATTTCATGATATCTTTAGTAATTAATCAGAAAATTCATAACAACCATCACCTAAACCAGTACTTTGCCTCACAGATCATTCTTTCATTTTCTAGTTTTTTTTTTTTTTTTTTTTTTTTTTTTTTTTTTTTTTTTTTTACTTCAAGATGGGAATCAAATTTTCACTTATAGGGAGCAGACCTATGGTGAAACTAGTCGCCCAACTCTTTCTAACTGTTAATCATAGAGAATCAAATCCTCACCTATAGGGAGCAAACCCATGGTGTAATTCTCTTTTTATACCCTGATGGCCAAATCTTTTAGGCTGGTTTCTTTCATGCTCAGTGATTACCAAGTTAATCATTCAATATCAAACTGAAATCTCAATGTGTAAGTGAGATGTGATATGTGAAATCATGACTCAATCAATGTTCACAACTTCTAATCATGGATTAACAATTCAAACTTAACTGTGAAATCTAACGAGCAACTGAATCCAAGAGTAGTAAATTTCCAACATCACGTATCTTGAAATTCTAAATCCAGGATAGTCGTCAAAATCACTTCAAATTCACAAGAATTTTCAGAAAAAATTTAAAATTTTTCACAATTTTTGCTCAAGACTTCACAATTTTTGCTCAAGACCAAGAAAAACACTGATTAGGTTACCTAATCTCCCACCCCCAACCTAAAATCTACATTGTCCTCAATGTAAAAGATATGAGCATGGAATGCACATGGGACAACGAAAGTAAAAGAGAAGTGATGGGAAGATAGTACCTGAATGATGAATCGTGAGAGACTTTCCAAGAGATCTCAACAGAAGAGCGGGTGAGCACGAGAGAAAAAGCAACACAAAAATAACAAGAAATAAAATCCTACCTATACCACTTTCGCAGGTGCTCTCGATTGCATTTAGCATATGCAACAAGCCTTTAAACCCCTAGGTTGCCCCTAGTGGACGAGTTGTAGTCTCGTGAGGGTTTGCAAAGAATGTTACCCACAAACATTGAACTCACTACACATGCTGCAAGGTTCATCTTCTGGCCAGTATCTTGATAAGTTCCTCAGTAAGTTCCTCAACAAGATCATCCAAAAGCCCTTTTTGCAAAAGGCTTGGGTGCCCTGGAGCATGACTTTCCAGAGAGACTTATGTACCTCATAAGAAATTTTCCATTGCATTGCTTGAGGTAACCAGAGTATGTACGATTCACCTGTGACAGAAGAAGTTTCGAAGTTAGTATCCCATGGTGAATCAGAGACTACAGGTAGATCAAATTGAGAAAAATTTTCAAGAAGTGGTGTAGTCTCAACACATTCAAAGTATCAGACTTCGGTTCAATTTTAGCTCCTCCTCCCCTAATGGTAGACATTTAGGATCTGTGGACGGAGGGGCTTTAGAGTAAGGGTTCTCTCGGTCAGTGATGACTACCGAGATATTGTTTTGCAAGGCATTCACTATGTCTCTTATCATGAGATCATTTGAATCTGCAAAGTGTGCCAAGCAATCATCCAAAGAATTGGGACATTCTGCTGAGAGTGACTCATTTTCCACATTAGAGCTCGTGATGATCTGCCCAAGGAATCCATCTTCTTTAAAGGTAAATGGAGGTGTGCTCTCTTGCTTCACCACACAGACAGATAGAGGGTCAGTAGACGAAGTATTAAAGTGCGGACTCTGTTCATTGATACTACTCAGAAGAGGCGTTGAACTGTCAGACGTGTACAGCTCAGATGGTGGTCTTAATTGAGTGGTTTCAAATTCTAGAGTCGTAGCGAGCAGCTCGTCCTTCTCCTGAATCACATTATCATTCAATTCAAGAGAGTGGTCCAAACATGTCTCACAGAAGTTGGAAGGGTCGGTTTTAATGAGCTCATGTTCCACTTTTAAATCAGACATGTTAGGTGAGTGGAGTAGCTCAGTATGACCGATCACTTCGTGTGCTTCTTGAGCATTGACCTGGACCATACTTGAGATTGATTCCAGGGGAATTTGGGTTGTGCTCTCATGAATCTCATCCCAATACTTCTCGGCTTTCCAATTCAGTGCAATACACACTTGAGATGGGATCGCTTTCCTCACAATCTATTCCTAAATTCGGTTGAGGTTCGAATGAACTAACCTCTACCTCATTATTGAATTCATGTGTGTCAAGTAAGGGAGGTGTGTCATCATCACTGTATTTGAAAGATACCCATGTATCTCCACCATTCTTTTGAACAGTCATCGAGATCGGCTCATTGGGAAATTGAACCACGTGCTCGTTAATGGAATCCAACTCCTCATTCCAAATTCCAGATTTCGTCAAAAGCGAGTGAGGATCACTTTCCTGGCATTGTATTTCTGGATTGGATTGTAGTTGGGATGCACGAGCTTCTTCTATCCTTTCAAGGCGCGAATTCAGTGCTTCCATTGCTTTCATCGCTTCTGCAACATGTTGGTTGAATTGTTCTAGATTAAAATATGAATCCTCTTGGATCGTTTCTGGTTGGATCTCAAAGGTATGGGATCCAAGAGAATAATCATTACATGTTGTTGGTTCATCTTCCCGCTTTGATGGTTCCACTGATTATAGTCATACGGATCATAGGTGGGAGAATCTGATGGTTGGTAATACTTATTATCACTCATAATATAATCACGCATTGTTTTCTTTTTCTCAGATGGGTGATAGTAATTCTCACTCCCATAGTTATGATAACCCCAACATTCACGTACGGTCCGTGGGGTGGAATTGTTCTCCCGTATATGATCGCGTAAGGACTTCTTAACTGGTGGCTCTTTGTATTCCGGTCGATTCTCGATGATAGTTTCAGAAAAGTTTTGAGACATTGGTGGATTTCTATCATAATCATCATCCCAATATAGATTATTTTTCTCAGCATACTGACGTTCCCACTCGTGCATATACATGGTGAAACTCTAACTCTGAATCTAATCCTAGAAGAAAGCAAAATCATACAAAGAATACGTAGAAAGTAAATGAGAAGTTAGAAAGATGTTACCAGGACTTAGAAGTTCCTATGTCAAAAACCTGCAAAACACAACAAAATAAGTTAGCTTCTAAATAGAAGAAATTTCTTAAGCAAACCAAATCTAAAGAGTTAGAAAATCTAGAAAATTAGAAAGAGTTTACCAAATTAGAAGTTTTATCTTAACAACCTACAGAATAGAAAATAAGTTAGTTCTATGAATAAAATAGAAAAAATTAAAATTAGTAAAATCATAATCTTAAACTAACTCTAAATCCAATTAATTTCGAGAAAATCGTAGTCACAACACTGGGTCCCAGAACGCGCTAAAACTTGTTCACTCCCCAAGTATAGGGTTGTGATGTAGTAATAACTCGGTAAGAACCGAGGTCGAGTCCACAGGGACTGAAACCCAGTACGTTATCTGAAACTAATTAGGACTAGAACTAGAATGAGATGAATTCTAAATCAGATGAGTTTTGAGGAATAATGGTAAAATAATAATCTAAAACTTAGGAAAAATCAGAGAAGGGAAACTAGGGATTCAGAGGATCCACTTGTAGAGATCGGGAGATCTTATGCCCTGGATTAAAAATCAGGGAAATTAACTGAACTTCCTTTAATGTAATTTTGAAAAGATGAAAGGTATATGAATTAGAATGGATTCCATCACCAAACCATGCCCAGGAGACAAAGCAAACAACAGAATTAAACTAATTACCAACCAATCAATGTATGAAGGTTAGGAAGGGTACCGACATCCAACCATGCCCAGGAGACGATGGTGAACAACAGGGCTTCCTGACGTCATAAACATAAAAAGAAAAGAACATGCTCAAAGCCATCGCAGACCCATTGTAATTTCAGTCACAACAGACCATTAAAGACTAAAAACATTCCCAGATTAAATTAAATCAAAATCAGTTCAGTCTAAACAAAGACACAGCAAAGAGGCATCCCATCACGCTTACAAGCTTCACCTCTTAGCCCTAGCTAAGAGGTTAGCTAACCACAGACATGGTGAACTAATCTTCAAAAGAAAAGAAAAGAAAAAAACTAAAACAAAAAAAAAATAGAAAAAGAAAACTCTCCTTGCACTTGCCTCCACGTCCCAAGCCTAAGCCTCCACGGCCGCTTGCTAGCCTCCACGTGCCGCTTCTCGCTCTCATTCAGCCTCTCTCTTTTATATCAGCACCCAGTGGGGAGAACATTCGAGACGTCTTTACTTAGCCAACAGCTTGCGTATGGCAAAACGCAAACTAACTTGCGGTGGCATCAGTTTACGGTGGATTTCTTCTGAACCCTTCATCATCCAAACCGTTCAGACTCCTTAAGACTGGTTGGCCGTCCCATAAGAAGATTTTGAACGGCTGGGATCGTTGATCAGATCCCAGCCAAGATCGCTGATCAGCCCGCAAAATTCGGAGTTCTCTGATTTGCGTAAACAGAGAACGTACGTTGGCTTGCGGTGGCATCAGTGGGGTCCACATCCTTCAGCATCGGTAAAATCCACTCCGTCCATCAGTCCCTCCTCGAAAATCCGATCAGCCATGGTCAATTTTTCATCTATTTCGACGTGGCCCACCGAGAATGGTGTTCTACCGTCCGTCTTATATTTGCACCGCGATAAAACCGATCATACTACCTTCTTCAATTTCTGCCAGCTAGGCTAGGCTGATATGGATCTTGGGCTTCTGTTGGACGGTCCAGATCACGCCGAAGATGCATGATGGTGGCCTACACGATCCGTCCGAAAACTCGTCACGAGCAGCTCGCGTCTACCTCCGCCGGTGATTGGTGGGACCCGGGATAAACACTTGGTCAGAAATCCATTCCGACCATTGGAGTCCTCAAGAAAACCTATTTTGAATCCGATATCTTTGGAGAAAAAATCGTCGCGGCCCACTTGAGCTTCGCCCACCGTCCGTTTCGCATTTGATCAGTTGAAAACCGATCTCCCTTGTCTTCAGAGGTTTCGTCACCTAGGCGAGGGCCTTGGCTACCTTGTGAGTCTGCTGGACGGTTCTGATCCTCCAAATAAATGGTGAGTGGGGCCCACAATGACGACCGAATTTCGGCCGTGAAGACGCTGCGGCGTATTTTTTTTTATTTTGAAGGAAATCGTCGGTCAGCGTTACGCTGACCGACTTGTTTTATTCGGTGCACAGCGAGTGCATCATGTATGTGCACTTCGCATGCGTGAAGTGGGCCCCATCTTGATGTATATGTAACATCCAATCCATCCATTGTCTTTTACAGCTCATTTAATGGGTTGATACCAAACTTAAAGTATATCCAAATATCAGGTGGGCCCCAGATTGAGATTTATGGGCTGATCAGTCCGTTGGGCAGCTTCCACAAGGATCCAACGGCCAAAATTCAACGTGTACGGTTAATTTATGGTCCTGAAGCCATGTATGGAGTCTCGTGTCGATTGGATGGCGAAAACCCTGTGATCTTGCATTCTGCACTAGTTTTGGGCTTCTTTCATGTGAACGGCTTGATTTCCTCGGCTCCTTGGTATATAATTTCTTCAATATTGGTCCTCTGGAGTCCGTCCCTTGCTTGTGGTGTCATTAGAGCATTAAATACACACATTCAGCACCTTTTTTTAGTCCCCACTTACAAATGTACCTTGCATTACAAACACGATTAAATTAGGATTTTAAACGATATTATGCTTGTAAATCCAAGCAGTAACTAGGGTCTGATATGCAATATTTGACCCTCAACACTAGTAATATCCCACTACAGATGAAGAAAAGCATTTGTCTCGTGTGCTCTACTTGAGCGCAGACAACAAATTGATGTATGGCATGGTCTCTACGAGACGTGATATTTCACATGTAGTCAATGTTGTAAGTAAATACATGTCAAACCCCGGCAAGCAACATTGAGAGGCAGTGAAATTGCTACTTCGATATCTACGAGGTATAAAGGACTACGTCTTAACATTCGAAAAATCAGAAGAAAAACTTGTAAGTTGTGTGGATTCGGATTACGCTAGAAACATAAACAATAGAAGGTCGAGTTCTGGTTACTTGTTTGTATTAGCAAGTGGAGCGATCAGTTGGAAGTTAAAGCTTCAGTATGTAGTTACTCTTTTCTCAACCGAAGCTTAGTATATGAAAGTGATGAAGGCATTCAAAGAAGGTGTTTGGTTTAGAGGAATGATTAATGAGGTTGGGCTTCAGTAGGAGGTCGTGCCGGTTAATTGTGACAGCGAAAGTGCAATCAATTTGGCAAAGAATTTGGTATATCATTCTCGTACTAAGCATATTGATATTCGTCATCATTTTATCCAACAGATGCTTGAGGAAGGCGATGTCACTCTTAAGAAGATCCACACGAGTGTGAATCCGGTGGATTTATTTACGAAGGTGATTCCTGCAAAGAAATTCAAATTTTGTTCTACTTTTTTGGGCTTAACAAATGTTTGATAAAGACGGATATGCACGAAAAGCGACGATGGTGGAGCTATAATGGAGACAATTAAAGATGGAGGATGAAGCATGGAGCAGCAGAGCATGGAGATTAAAGTCAAGGTAGAAATTGTTGAAATCATGTGCCTTTAGTCTATCCTGAAATAGGGGTCCTTGATCAATCAACCAAATTAATTGATTGATCGAAATTCCTCGAATTTTATAGTTTACTCATTGGACACTTTTGAGCCACGTTCGATTGATCGAACATGGAAACTCATCGATCAAGGGTTATTTAATCAACGTCAATCGATTGAAACTTAGATCGATGGTGCACGTGATTTTGAGCAATTTGTTTTCTATTCTAGGTGTAACACTATTATATGAGAGTAATACAGGATTAGGGTAGAACAAGGAGTGCAAAATTATTTATAGGGTTTGTAAGGGAGTAAATTAAAGTTTTCGCATCTGTAAGTTCATCTAATCTCTTGTACTTTCATTTTTATAATGGAATTCGTGTCGCTTTGTACTGTGGTTTTTTTTTTTTCCATAAAATCGTGTGTTCTCTATATTGTTTTGTTTGTGTTTATCTTTTACTTATATGATTTGAATTCAGAATTTGCTTCCACGACTCCCAATATTCATGTTACTACTTCTATTCCCTTTTTTTGTGACAACCATGCTGCAATTCATATTATCTCCAATTTAATATTTCATTAGCATACAAATTATATACCGAATGATTGTCATTTCGTTCGAGAGAAATTGGCAACTGACATTATCAATACACCTCACATTTCTTTCTAGAATCAACTCGATGATATTTTAACTAAGGCAGTTGCTGAAATTCGTTTATTTGATATTACTTTCAAGATCGGCATTTGTGATCTCCATGCTCCAATGCTCCAACTTGAGGAAAAGTATTAGAGTAATAGCATTATGTCTTCGGTTATCATGAGAATTACTATTTCATTTTAAGATATTTTATCAATATAAATAAGAAAGGGGAGTGACGAAAACAATCATCCTAATTACCCTGATTAAAATTAAACACTCTTTTCCTTCCTTGGCAAACAAGTTCCCTTTGCTAAAAGGAATTTGATATTGTCACCTTCTAGAAAATGGCTTGTCAAAATTGAATCGCTTGAATATAAATATACCCCAAAGGCCAAAATATATATTCTAGGCTTACTTCCAAATTACTTATTAAAAAAGGTATAGTTATCAATGTGGCCTGATCTCTCATTACTTCTACCCATCAGCTGCTTTCTTTCTGTTTTCTGCAGACCAATTGAAGGGCTATGGTTTCCCAACCCGAAACCTTCAATGCATGGGCCATGCAAAGTGGGGCCAATCGTATTAACCTTATCGGGACCATTGAATCACGTGCCCCACTTGTACAAACCGAAAGCCATAAAATATTGTGTACAAACTCTAGCCGAGTATTGTACCATACCACAAACTAGGGTTGCAAATAGGGCTGTCAATGGGCCGGGTAGTCCCTATGAGCCTTCGGGCTTGGCCTGTATTGGGTAGGGTTTGGGTTGGTGTATCAGGCCTGATGGTCCGGCTCGGGCTTAAATCAGAAGCCTGATCATAAATCAGGCTGGATTCGGGCCTAGAACCCCAAAAGTCCATAAACTCGGCCCGGCCTGATAGGTCTTTTCTAAACTTATTTTCCCCTTTTTTCTTTCATTCTCTCTCTCTCTCTGATGTAGAGCGGGTCACGGACAATTTCATGGCCAAGATGGACGAGAGGAGGCCCGATCGGAAGCGGAAGTGATCCGGACCATCAAAACCTTAATAGGTGAATCCCACAAACTAAATTAGCCACCCAACCCCGCTACACTGGGTTACCCATGCCGAATTTACGAGATTCCATCGGATCGACAGTCAAAAATCCATTTTATTTCCATTTTTACTATTTATAGGAAGTTTAGTTCGATCATAACTTTTGATCCATTGAGCTTTAGGAGTTGTGCCCAACATGAAAAGTTCTTAGAAAAATTAAGAGAATAACATGGTTAAGCCAAAAAGTACACTTACTATTTTTGGCCGAAAACCAAAAAGTCTAGTGAAAATCATGACAGTCTACAAATAGTAAGTTTACTATTAATAGTAAGTCACGATTTTTAGGAGTTTGAGTTGGAGTTTGATTATTAAACTTTTTCCTAGGTTTGGTATTACTATTTAAAGGATTGTAAATTTGTTTTTATCTATTAATCAATTTATTTCCGATTTTATTAGAATTTATTTCTATTTTCTATCTCTCCTCGTGGATTCAAGGAATCTCTATGAGGGGTCCAGAGAAGCTTTGTGGATTCGGAATAATTATCCCCTTGAGGAAGACGGTGATCGACCTCATCACGTCCATCCCCACGTCACTCTCACACATGAGGCACACCAAAATAACATTTATCCACGGAGATATTCAAGGCTCGGGCTTGGGCAGACTCGGGTCAAGCTTTGTGTAAATGTACCAGGCTAGAATTGGGCTGGACTATTTTAGCCCGTTATGGGCCCAGGCTGGATTTGGGCGTAGGTTCAGAATTGCAGGCCAGGCTTGGACAGAGCTAGGCCCAGCCCATTGACAGCCCTAGTTGCAAAAGGCCAGGCCAGAATAGTTCTCACCCTTCCTCTACGATTTGAATTTAGGACAAGACAAATGCTTTCTTTCAATGAAAGTAATACAAAACATAAACTAATATCAGAAACATGAAGAATCCAAAATGATCATTACAACATAAAGCAACAAAATACAAAGGTAATTAAAAACACCAAATCCTAGTTTACTTATAATCTACTACTTTTCCTCTTCATCTGTCACGAACTTGCCTGTTCCCGGATTAATGGCCGCAAAGAAGAAGAAGAGGACATTGAACAGCACGAGCGGCTCAATGTCATTGATGGGTATGCCTGTTTCGATGTTTAGCTGTGCTAATGCTCCCTTTCCCGTGATAATCTCCCCAATTAGAGAGAAGGCGATCCCAAGCTGAGCCAATCTTCCCACAAAGAGTTCATTCGACTTTGTAAATCCGAAGAGTGGACCTTTAAATTACACACAAAAATAAAATGTTAATCTTATATTACTAGTTAAATTATAAAATTCACTGCGAATGAGCCGATGAGAACTAGGAAGTGGTTCGAATGCGTGCTGATCAGTCCTTGCTTATGTGGGTCCAATACTTAGGTAGACCAAAATCATCACATCCTTCAGTTGCCTTTTTTTCTCATTGTTATCAAAAGCATGAAACTTCTTTTATAATTTCTCAATGTTTGAATAACTTCGTTTGGCTCACGGACTTGAGTCCATAGAACTCATTGATCACACGATCTACAGTCTGTTTGGGTAGATAAGAACACTTTTCTCTATGTAAATCACTTAGGAATTTCTAAAAGATGCACGAAATTAACCCACAAAACCACAACAAACATAACAAGCATAAAATGGAAAGAAAATTATAAGATAAAGATAGAAAGATATGCATGTCGATTTTATGTGTAATGCCTTCTCAATCTGAGAAGGAAAAGCCAAGGGCTATCCAATATATATATATATATATATATATATATATATATATATATATATATATACACACACACACACACACACACACACACACACACACACACACACACACACACACACACACACACACACACACACACACACACACACACACACACAAGAAGATGGTAGTCCTTAGATGGTATGAGCCTTTTCAAGAGGAAGAACAAATCTCTCTATGCTTTCTTGGTATATAGCTCTCTACCACTCTTTCTTTCTTCATATGTAAGAAAGATGACTATGAGTTTTTTTTTTTTTTTTTTTCTTATTTTTCCTTACACATAGGTAAAAAACATAAATCATATAACTTAAGTACTTTACCCATCTAATAGTTAGTGAGTGGCCACCGTTACTTTTATGTAGCCATGGTTTTTATATGCCATATATATAAACCATTCATCATCTAATGTACCTCATCAGGATGAAGGAATTTCATACAAACCACACTTTTTTTAAAACTAAGGTGGACCATACCAAGTAAATCCTATGGGGTGGCTCACCTGAGTGCTGAATCAACCTGAATTTTGGTATCGACGCAAAACATGGGATGGTTTAACTGATGGACGGATTTGATCTCCTTCACGTAAAGTTGTTTTTCATATGTTAGAGAAAGTTATATAAACACTCCCCCACACAAATGATAAAGATAGAATAGCATCAGACAATAGGATCAGTGGGCCATTTTTTACATTTTGGTTCATCTTAAGAATCCATTTACAATAACATTGTATGAAAATTGTTGAGGTGCTTTAAAAAAATTATTGAACTTATGACATACCTCCTTCTTTGAGGCCCAATGCAGATCTCAAGCCTTTCCCAGGAGGAATCACTGCTCTGTCAAGCCCAGTGGGAGGATCATCGACAAAGCGACCGCGATCGCCCAAAGCACCAATCGCTCCGAGCAGTGTGAAGAGGATGAAGAAGAGAAGGAGAGGCTCCGCTTCGTAAATCGGAATTCCGGTTTCCAAATTCAACTGAGACAGAATTCCTTTGCCCGTGACCGCTTCTCCCAACAAAGATGCCTATGAACATTCATATCCAACGGTTAACATTGAATGTTCTATTTTAAAATTTCTTCCCGTTGAGACCACCCCATTCATAGCAAAAGACTGATCAAAACCAATTGAGATGTGCTCTACAGGGTTTGGTCCTGGGCCTGGGCCTTTCTCAAGCCCAAACCACTTTAGTTATGAGCCCATGTTGGAAGACTTTCGTACTGTTGAGCCCAGATGTAAGCCCATTTATGCTGTCCTGGGCCGAACCCAGACCAGGCCTAGGACCAGATATCTTGCAAGATAGATGAATGGACCTAACCTGGCTTAGGCCCATTCATTAAATGATACCCTTTACACAAATTGTGGACCACATTGATGCCTCTACCTAGAGGTGGGCAATCGAGTCGAGTCGGACCAAATTAGGTCCAACTTGACCCGATCCAATTTTTCAAGAACCTGACCCAAACTTGATCCGATCCGAATCGTTGCTGGCCTGAGTCGAACTGAGTCCGACTCGGTCTGGGAAACCGAATCGAGTCGGATCGAGTTGAGTCTAGGGAGAGAGAAGGAGAGAAATAAGGAGAGAAAGAATGAGATGTGGGAAACCGGGAGAGAAAGGAGTAGAGAAAGAAGGAGAGGAGAGAAAGGAGGAGAGATGGGTGGGTGCGGCGCCTCCTTCAGGTAGAGAAAGAGAGATAGGGTTCATTCGGATTTCGAATCAGATCGGTCCGGATTGACCACGATCCGAACTCAATCCGATGTACGATCAGATATGAGTGGTCCTACTCGATCCACATCGATCCAGGCCTTCGGTTTGGTTCAGATCGGATTGGATCCGCCGAATCGAGTAGGATTCGCTGGATCGGGTTAGATTATGCCCAGTTCTACCTCTACCCCCAAAATAGACGTGGTAGATCGTATTCAATCAAGACCACACAAGTCTGCCTAACTATACATGTGGATTATAACACAAAAATACACTAATCATATGATCCTAACCATTCAATCAATGGATATTTGCCTCCTAAAAACATCCATTTTTTATGGCAACTGATCGAACGACTAGTGTCATACAATAATTAAGTTTAATCATAGAGGAAGAAAATGAATGGACATTAACTCACAGCGAATCCAATCATAGCAACCCGGCCCACAAAGAGCTCATTCTGCTTAGTAAATCCAATACCCCCAGATGTGCCAAAAATACCATCCTCAACCTTTGGCTTTTGCTCCACCTAAGAAAAACAAAAATAAATAAAAATTAAACATTATAAAAACACAACCCAACAAGGTCCATATGAAAGGTGGGCCCACTGGCCCATCGATCAAACCACAATGGTCCATCCGTCCAATTCTAGCTTAGCACTAATCAAATGAACCAACTAGTTAGTGATGCAATCACATCTATATGAAAATGGAAGTGACCAAATGGTTAGCCCACCGGGCCACTTCAGTTGCAGCCGACGTTAAGCCCATTGGCCCAACGGGTCGAACCAAGTGACCCCAAGTACTTAGAAAACAAAATAACAGAAACCCAATTGAGATAATGATCTAAATCACCTTCTTGGTAGGTGGGGCTTTTGTTTTGGGCTTGAAGATTGCTAGTGTAGGTGTATAAGCCCCTGTAGAAGGTGGGCCTTGATGGGTTGATGATGGAAAGAGTATGAGACGAGAGAATGAGGTTGGGCGAAGTCGGCGAATTTGAAATTCAAGCAATGGCTCTTTCCTTGAGTCTAACAAATGGCCTGTGAGACTGGACATTAGCATGGATTGAGCCATTGTCACTTGGGTTAGTCTTTTTTAGACTATTTTTTTCTTCTGATGGGAAGGAGAGAGAGAGTTGAGAAGGGTAAGGTTTTGGTGGGAGGGTTTTTATTTTTTATGATATAATAAGATGAGGATAGGGTGTATGGTTGTGATGGGTAGTCAAGCGTCCACGTTTCCATATTCTCTTTCTTTAGAGATAATGTTGTGAACTTGTGCTAGAGAGCTTTGCTGAGCCCCACACACGTGTACATGTACAGTGCATCTCAACTAACACGGTTCAAATTGTGACAGCGTGGCACATGTTGTTGTTGTGTTTGTGTTGTACAAAAATCAGGCCGGTCGTCTTAACCAGTGGCCGTAATTAAGGAAAGTTATGGACGGATGAGAAAGCTTTGGGGAAGTTCTTGGAAGGTTATTTCATCTTTTTCTAAAGATCGTGGCCCACCTGAAAGAATTATCTGTCTGGTTTCTTTTCAGGGTATTTAAACGGTGGATCTAGCATGATGGACGGATTGGATCTCGTGCCTGTGCGTCAGTATGACACGTGGGTTGGCGTGTGCATGAACTGCCTTATTATATACGTGTGTGGGTTTAGGAAACCTCTGACGTGGATTGCCTGTGCCCCTCGCCACATGAAATTCCTGTGCTCGGAAGCTATGTGGAGCCTACAGAGATGTCTGTGCGAAATCCACTCTGTTCATCAGTTTTTCAATCTCCTAATAAGTCGATAATCAAAAAATCACTAAGATCCAATACTCATATGGGCCACACGATAGGAAACAGCGTTGATGAACGCTTACCATTGGAAACTTTGTGGGGGCCACAGAAGTATTGGATCAGGATTATATTTCTTTTCTAAGTTTATCTAAGTGTTAATAACATTATGAACGGTTTGGATGACATATAAGCATCATGTCCGATCCTAGATGGTTTCAACGCTGGACAATTCTGTTCTAATTATTTCCTGTTGTGTGGCCCATACAAGTCTTGGATTTTCCTGATTTCTGGAATCGTGCATATTTTGATGTTGAGAAAGTAATGGACGGAGTGAATTTCTCATGGAAATCTATGTAGACCCCACAGTAACTTCCTGTGGTCAGGAAGATAGTCAATCGCGTCATCGTTTTATAGAAATGGGGATTAAATTGATACTCCGGTAGAATCTACGTCCATACACATGCGCTCACAAATACTACTGAAGTTTCAAAGGTCTTCCCTGGTGTTGGGAGGCAGCACAATGACATGTTTGTTTCTGAGTGCTAGATCCTACGTCAGTTTTGGACGGACGCGGCTTTAGTGGATTCCGGATCCACCGAGCTCGGTGGATCCATAACTGTGGGGCCATCCTGATTTATGTAGTTTAAATCCACGCCGTCCATCCTTTTTGATAGCTCATTGTAGGGAATTACCCCAAAAATGAAGCAGATCTAAGTTTCATATGGACCACACCACAGGAAACAGTGGTGATTGACCATTAAAAACTTCTTGTGGCCCACAAAAGCTTTGGATACAGCTGATATTTATATGGTCCCTTCATCCATGTCTTTGTTACTTTACCAACTGGTTAGATGGCAAATAAACATTCCAGTGGCCTCCAATAAGTTTTTAATGGTGGGTACTCAATCACCTCTGTTTCCTGAGATGTGGTCTACTTTATGTTTGGATCTGCTTCATTTTTACGATGATTCCCTAAAATGAGTTTTCAAAACGGATGGAAAGCATTGATGTAAGTCATATACATCAATGAGGGCCCACCGTCAGGGATCCACTGACCTTGATAGATCCGGGGATCCACCGAAGTCATGCCCGTTTTGTACCGTTTAAAAATGGAAAGCATAGCGTGGAGACTTTTAAACCATACATATGCTTGGGATCGTTGCTCAGGAATTCAGACTCTCAAACGCGATAAGCCAGAAGCAGACAGAGCATAACCAACCGACTGAATTTATCCTTGAAATTTGGACCACTCAATATTTTCCTTTAAGAGGGTTTTTTTTTTTTTTAATTTCCACCGTACATAATTATCACTATCGTTTGGAGCAGGAGGAACCGAGGAATGCACCTAGAAACCGTATTCAGTCAAATGTAGATTGCGTGGTGATCACCGTGATGTGATGTAGCCGGTGTATGATCTACGCCGTCAATCTATTTTACCAGCTTATTTTAGAGAATGTGCCAAAAAATGAGACAGATCCAATTCTGTAGTGTACCACACCATAAGAAATACAGAATAATCACATCCACTGTTGAAAGCTTAAACCTTTTACAAATTTCACGCTAATGAGTATCTTTCCCCCAACCTATTCATGTGGCCACACAGACATGAATAAAGAGAAAACATAAATATTAGCATGATCCAAAACTTCCGTGGCTTATAAAAAATTCAACCATAGTCGTTTAACGGCCCTTATTTCTGATAGTGTGGTCCGCTTGTGCTTTAAATTTGCCTTAACTTTGAGCCATGCCCTAAAATGGTTTGGTAAAAGGGATGAATGTTTTGAGTCAAACACATACGACACTGTGGACTCCACACATTTTAATCTTTCTTTTTCAATATTAGCCTCAAAGCCATTAAAACAACTCTTTAACTATCAACTCAGAAAAAGGCGGTTAGCTATAATTCCTACTGAAATTAATATTTACAATGGTAAATTAAAAAACAAACATCCCCATCAAAACTTGTTTGGATTAGTGGAAAGTGGGAAAGGAAACATTGTTCCTCGGAAAACCGTATTTTCATGAAATTATGAGAAAAGAAGCTTCGTTTTCTATATTTGTTTTTAAATAATATTTTTCTAAAAACTTTGGGGCATGTTTTTCATTTTATTGTTTGATCATGTTGCTATTAATTTAATCAAACTGAGCTATGCATGTGAATAATGGCCTGGATTGCGTTTTCGTGTGAGAGTAAGATGTGCAAGCATGCTAGACTCTACTCGACTCGAAGGTTTTGATTGAGTAGCTGGTTTTCCTCCATGTTGAAATGAACATATTGGAGATAGGGATCAAAGATCCATGATTCTCTCACCTACTAATATTCGCACTTTTGTTCAAGAGATTTGTGAAAGGGTAGGAGTTAGCCTTTTCGAAGACGTGACTCTATGGACGAACAACTTTTTCTTTCAATGTGATTCGCTAATGAAGTTCAAGAGTAAAATAATTTGAAATTCAGGATCTTCCGTTGTGTGGATTTTCTAAGAAACAAAGCCATAGGCACGTAGTTCAGAGCTAGATGGACTACTTCAAGAGCACTGAAGTTTTCGCACAATCTAACGGTCCCTTGCCGTCGATGATAACAATTGATTGGTATGAATATTTGAGTTGACTAAAATGTATCTTGTTGATATTCTAAGTCATGTTTCTATAAAGAAAACTCATGATGTTAGCGACTCTCCCGAAAGACATAATTTCATTCCCTTACTTATAAAGTATTATTATATTAATGATTTTAACAATAATGTCACTCATAATTGACTTGAGGGATGACGATCTATTCATTGCCCAATTAGGACTAAGCTTCATAGTAGGATGGTCGTGATGCACAGGATGGTCGCATGTTCGTCGCTCAATCGGAATCGGGCATTGTAGTAAGACAATCAATGGAGAGTAGATATTCAACAATATGCTTGTTGCTCAATCTAAATTGAGCTTTTTGTGGCGAGATGTTGCTAAGGTAATAGCTTGTTCGTAGTCTTGGTCGGAACCAAGCACATGACGAGACGGTCTTGATTCAACTATCTGTTTATCATCTGGTGTGGACCAAACTTCATGATGAGATGACCAATGGAACCACCTAGTACATAACAGGAAAGCCCCGTAGCCTTCTATTCAAGACTGAACGATCTTCTTTGCAATCCATCAGGATGTCATGGATGAAGGGTAGATGGATAAACTAAAGACTATTAACTACGAGGCCCATGCTATGAGCAAGGTCCGAAATTAAAATAAATAAATAAAAATATAAATGCCCATGGTGTATGGGAAAATAAACTTATGCTTAATTGTAATAGCATGAGGCTTAAAGCTCATCGTCTATAGTTACTTTTATAGGCTTTTAGGATGCGTTGACCTTGCATAGTCTTTAACATCATAAAGGATCTAAATGTTCGATTGTGAAAATCTCATCATTCTTCCATATAGGCATAGCCATCATATGCGACCATGTGGATAAGAGAAAGACTCTCGCATATGTTGGCTGGAATCCTCATGTCTCTGGACCTCTCATTTGTAAGTTACTAGTCCATATGTTACTTGGCTTTGGCATCTGTAAAGAGTTATTTTTAGCATGGCTTTAACATTTAATGCTAGATAAAAATCTCATTTGATGGGATTCTGGCGTTTAATGCTAAGAAAGAGTCTTGCTTTAATGAGACTCTTGCTTTTGTAGAGAGTACTTCTGATAGAAATCTAACATTTAATGTTTTATCTCATGTGCATATCTCTAACTCATCGTCTTAAAGTTGATCTACACCACACATGACAAGACTTCCACGTGGCATCTCCTAAGTGTGTTTGATCTGCCTGAGCTAAATCGCGTGTAAGCAAATAATAGAGGGTGTGAGTAGGGTTTCGCCCATCATTTAGTGCATGATGCCGACACGTGGCAGCATCTCATTGGCTCATGTAAGTGTGCCAAAAACGGGTATAAAAATATCAAATTTAAAAAATCTTGGTAGGCACTGGCACATGCAAGATTAACTTGTAACACATATGGAATGTTTGAAGATAATCAATGTCACTTATGGGTGCTTAAACTCAATGGTGTTACATATGACACATAAGGAGTGCTTGAAGTTATATGATGACGAATGTGACATAAGCAACACATTAACATATGTTTCCCTATTTATACCTTGGTTTTATAAACATGATAGTGTTTAATCGATTTAATTATGCATGTTTTCATATGCGAGGTGATTTCGATAGCTTAAGGTGAAATTGATGCTAAAAGGAAAATTTATGCTTAAAAGATTACTAAATGAAGATTTGGAGATCTACAAATCATTAATGAAGAATTCACATGCCAAAGATCCAAGAAAACCAAGTGAGGAATGAAGAGAATCAAATATTTGAAGTGAAGAAAAGAAATCTTAAAAACACATATTCCTGAACTTATCCTCAAAAAGCATATTCTGAAACTCTAAATTTATTTTGGAAAACTGCACAGAGTGTGTAAATTTGAGGCGGTTTAAACTCCGAGTCTATTTTGAAAAACTACGTAGAATGCGTAAATTTAAGGCAGTTTCTAGATTTTTCCAACTCGATGCAAATTTTGGAGTTCCACAACTATAAATAGGACTCTCTAAGATGCTCCAAAACATATTTTAAGGTTTGAAAAGGTCTTAGGGAACATACACAAGGGTGGAGTAACCGTCAAAGAGTTTTTCTTCTTTCCTAATTTATTTTACATGCTTTGTTTAAGAGATTTGATTTCAATCATGTCTATGGTTGGCTTTAGCTAGTAGCTTGTAGCGTGTTTGGATGTTTATTTTACTTTAATGCTTGTTTTTATTGAACTTCATTGATTTCTAATTTGATATTAATGGAATATTTTCAGTTTTCTATGATTTATTGTAACTCAAATTACAATAGATGTTGTGATAGCTTTAGATATCTTCTTTTCCTGTTTTGTAATAGTGAGATTGGTAAATCTCGTTATTCACCATCGTCTCCTAGGCATGGTAGGGCGATTGAATCCTTTCCAATCATCACAATTCTCCTTTATTGAGAATTAGGTCAATGAAAAGTTCGGATTTAATTTAAATTACTTTATCTTCCAATTGGATACGATAGGACTTCAATTCCAATTGTGTTCCTTGAATCAAGTAAGGTAGCATCTTGATAGCTACAAGTGGATCCTTAACACCCTAGTTCCCACCTTTAGATTCATAAGTTTTAATCAACATTATTCACCATTACTCTAAATTATTAATATTTCAATTTAGATCTTTTTCTAGTTGTATTTCTAGTTATTTTCAGAATACGTACAAGTTTAGTCCCTATAAATTCGACCTCGGTCTTACCGAGTTATTACTACATCACGACCCTACACTTGGGGTTGTGAACAGTGTACATTGTAAAAGTGTGTTCGGGGTGTGGTTTATTAGTTTTGCAAGCCGAAGCCTACATTTCTCCTATTTTGGAGAAAAGACTTATTATATCTTGGAGGCGGATTTGTTGTAACACTCTTGCAAATTGGTTTAATCACCAGTAGCATGCAAATATCACCTTAAAGATAGCTACATCATAACGTGCCTTAATCTTATCTTTACATGATTTTTTTCTATCTTTCCACCTCAATCCTTACAATTTTAAGGCAATTGTAAGCCATCAGCCCATCACATGGTGACGGACATCTGGCACGCTTTTTACCTAACTAAGATTTTACTCCCTCCCCACAAATGCTAAAATGATAAAACAATGAGAAGTGTCATACCTCCAGTCCACATAATCCTATAATTTTCTTCTATAAATTCGACCCCATAGTAGTCATTCGAAAAGGGGAAGAGGATAAGGAGAAGTCAGAAAGAGGCAAGGAGGCCCAATGAGAGTAAGACGTTGGGCTAGGTTTTCTTCTCTTAAGACTTTGGAGATCATTGACTAGTGTAGAGGCCCTACCCAATTTAGGTGGTTAAGTCTGGGAAAAACCACCTATAAAGAGGCCAGTTGAATCAGAAGTAGGGTCAGAATCAAGGACGTTCGTTCTTTTCTTTTGAGTAAAAAAGGATGTCCAATTTTTCATTTTCTTTCTCATGTATCAGTCAAACTCAATTTGCATTCTAACTCAACACATTTCCTACTTGCTTTCAGCATTATTTACATTTTACAATCTTCTTCTTGCACTACCTTATTTTATTGCATATGCCTACCGCATGTCTTAAACCCAAGAAGCAAGAGTAGTTTCAAATTTAATTTTATTCATTAAGCCTTTATTATTATTATTATTATTATTTCGCTTATTATACGTCCACCTAGGATCGCTTGATCCTATGAAGTTAGACTAGGATCATTTTTATTTTATATGTCCAGTCCCCTCTGGGGACTATCCGAAGCATGATTAGTCACGATACCGCAACATAATTAAACTCCCCTAAAAAGTTGTGAACCTGTGGAGAAGTGACTACATAATGCAAGCAAAAGAAGGTGCCTAACTCCTCTCATTGAGACTTGTATTAGATCTTATAGTCACAAACCAACCGCCAGAGTCGTTTGAGTTGGAAAATTTTCACAATTCACCAACCCATAAGTAATTCAATAGTTTTTAGCTAACCGTGGATGCAACAAGCTTAATTGGCTAGTGGCATCTCTAAATTTCAAAACGCATTCCTTACCTACCCTATTTTAAAGAATTACACAACCAAGAAAATAAGAAGGTAACCACGTTGAACTATTAACATCCCTCACTTTCAAAAAGTGAGGAGCACGCGACCATCCATCTCCGACTAACCAAGAGAGGGGTGTTTGAGACCACCAGGGCGTTCATAATCATCAACCTCTTCATAAGGTCATGCAGGCATGTACTAGGGTAAAACACAAATATCAACTTGATCTAAAATTTCTTTGGCCCTAGGATGTTTTCAACCGTAGCAATTCAATTCTCACTGTTTCCTATGGTGTGGTCCACTTCGAGCTTTGGATATGCATCAAATTTAGGATGATGCCCTATAATAAACTAAAAAAAATAGATAGACAATATGGATAAGTGATGTAGAGCAGGTTGTGAATAGTTTCATGGCTAATATGGATTAGAAAAGGCCCGATCGGAAGCAAAGGTGATCTGGACCATCAGAACTTAAAATGGACGTATCTCGCAAACTGGAATGAGCTATCTGACACCCCATATCTGATTTTGAGGTTGGCCGAGCTACCTTAGCCACTCAACCTGGCGCCCATGCCAAATTTGTGAAATAGCATTAGATGACAGTCGAATTCATGTTTTAATTTCATTTTTTACTATTTATAGTAAGTTTTAGTTCGAGTATAACTCTTCATCCGTTGTGCTTTAGGAGTTGCACCCAACATGAAAAGTGCTTAAAATAATTAGGAAAAAAGCGTGGTGAAGCCAAATAGGACACTTACTATTTTTGGCCGAAAACCATACACACTAGTAGGAATCACAACCATCTAGCGAATTCTGGGAGTTTTAGTTGTAGTTTAATTCTTAAACTTCTTCCAAGGCTTAGTATCCCTATTTAAAGGGGTGTAATCTCTTTTTCATTATCAATAAAATTATTTCAAATTTCTTAGAATTATTTCTATTTTCTTCTCCTCGTACGTGGATTAGAGGTTTCTCTGCGAATCTAGAGAAGTTCCGAGGATTTGGAACAGTTATCCCCCTGAGGAAGATGGTGCTTGACTTCAAGTCCTTCTCTCCGTCAATAAGACACATGACATGAGCTCCACAGAGTTTACTCAATACGCTCGTTAATAGGCAATCCACGTCCATCAGTAGTTGCCATAGAGTTCCTTATCCTTGCGAAAATGCCCGTGCTTTGGTCATGTAAATAAATAGCTGAATTCGCATTTAAGAAGTGGGTAAGCCACGCACGTTTGACGGAACTAACCATATGGGCCCATGGTGTACGTGCCATTGTTGTGAAATCTAGCCACTTATCACTGCTTCGGTCACTCATTTATCTTGGTTGTTGACTGCTGGTTAGTCTTTGTAGCCTTCTATTTTCTTCTCACAAGTGGTTGGCCTACCAATGTTGGAGCCATGTACAAGCACAGTGAGTTCCACCTCATGAATCGACACACAAGCTCCAACAGAAATGTGTGGCCCATTTTCGAATCCTTCTCTGCGATGAGTCTTTTTTTTCTTTGTTCTTTTTTACCGACTTATCACTGCTCCAACAGAAATGAATGGCCCATAGGGACCCCGCCACTATCGGCCCCTCTATCCAATGCATACATCAAGATGGGACCCACCACATGTGGGCCCTCAAATCATCAAATCTAAGCAAAAATTATAAATCTAATCCTAGAAAACACCCACCTTTGATCTTTTCTTCCTTCTTCCGCCAATGCATGTTAAAGCTCCAATGGAACACATTTTAAGGGTTAAGATGAAACTTGGATGGTGGAGATGAGAGGTAGGAAGGTGGGCCACACTAGCTCTTCTCTCCTTGGAAGCCATGGACGTCCACTCTCCCTTGGTTGCTTGGGAAATTGAAAGAGAGATGAGAGAGAGAGGTTGTAGGAGAGAGAGGGATGGGTGAGTGATGGGTGTACTTGAAAAGGGATGGGTGGAGAGAGAAAAAATTGACTTTAGGGGAGGGGTGTTTGTACTTGACATTGATTGTTATGTGTACTTGATTGATGAGATTGATGGGATGTTCTGTTGAGTTTTGCAAATGAGTGGCGTTTTCCTCGAACTGAACGCGGACCCACATCTCCTGGCTCGAGTATCACCTTGGTGCGCGAGACACAGTGTTCGAACTGCAGCGATGGCACGGTCATTAGGGTACAAGTCTCGGGTCGAGCCGACTTCGGTATACAGGACTTGGCTTAGGATCACGGGCAAACATCGGATACAAGTCGAGGGTCGCCAGAATTCGACCGGGAGGACCGCGGAAGCCAACGGAACGGTATGGTCTAGGATACGAGACTCATAGAACTAAAGATCAAGCCGATCCAAAACTTAGGTAGGCCACAACACAGGAATGGCCAGAAACTTAGACGAAATAAGCACAACATGTTTAGCCCCAGAACAATGAAAAAGAGTTTTATTTGTTCAATTCGCTTCCAACTATTACTTGTGGTGTGGTCCACTTGAGTTTTGATTGGGGCTGATTTTTGGCGCACGGCTCAACAAGGACGATAAGATGCACACTTGAGGTGGCCCCATAGCCGTACTTGTAACACCCCGAATTTCGAGGGTCGAGCAAAGCTCGACTCTTGAGATTTCGGACATCACTTATGCTTTGCGAAAGCCGATTTCCCAATTACTTCTACATTGGGCATTTGAGCATGCATAAGATTATACTAAATAATATATCATATTCGGGAATAAACATGATTAAAGCAGAAGATTAAATTGAAATACATGTAGTATGATTATCCAGAGTATGAGTCCAACTGGGTCCTATATATATATATATATATATATATATATATATATATATATATATATATATATATATATATATATATACACACAATTGCAAAAAAATAACAAAATGTAGAAATGCAATGTCCATCTAATCCCGTGTGCCCAACGCTCCCTATCTAGAAGTGTGCGGCCTACATCGACCCATCAGAAAACTGGAAGTAGGAGAACTCCTCCTCATCCAGGCTTACCTAATCCAATGCATCGGCTTCGGTCCCTGCATCTATATCAACTTCTGGTTGGTGTTTTAAAACACCGTCCCAGAGTGGGAGTGAGTGATCAACTCAGTGGTTCCATAAAGCATGGGTTACACATGCTATCAAGTCTATCAGTACAGAAATGATAAAGCAACGTAAAACAAGCATTTCCTAATTACTCTTCTTAATGCGAATAATGGAGTTTATGAAATGATGCATGCCCTCACCATACAACACTCCCTCAACACGCGGCTCCGACCACCTGTTTCTCAAATGACCACACTTCCTCATTACACGAAAACCACGCATGTTCACCACATTCTAAGCTAATGCAATACGGTGAATGATTATGTTAGCCGAGTGATTAATTATACATATTCATTCAACAGTTCGAGGAAGCCAGGATACCTCCCTCTTAGTCATCTCAACTGAATTACTAGATACGAGACGACCATAACGGTCGTACGCTTGTAATCCTTGATCCGTCTGGGTTCGTCACTCCCAGCTAAATACATACGAAAGGTAAGTTGTAAAAGTAATGCTCGCAGTCACTACGGGGAGGCTCGTCACCCCAGCGTATGCCGACAACAAGGACATGGTGTCTCATACCACCATGTTCGGCTCACGAGTCTTAAGAATCACGATAGTAATGATTAATAGTATACCTTTGTAATTGGTAAGGGGGGTGTCTCAGATTTAAACAATTGTGATCATACATGGTGAACATATATAAGGTTAGTTGGTTCTCTGAGACAATTATGGTTGATACGGGCGAAGACTGGCGTAATCGGCATGGAGTGTATAAGCACTCCGCGTGGCCCGGCTATTGTCAGTCTTCGGCGTTCGACCCGAATCGATCAAATTTGCCCAGGGTGGCCAAACTAATTTGGTCAACTCATATCCGGGAATTTGCCGACTAACCAAACTACTCTTGTAGTCCTACTTTTTAATCTAATTAAGTCAACGAACATCAAAGATGATTAGATTCACATTCAATCATCAAAATCAATAATCTACTCATTCAGGCATTTCATCAAACACGTAGGTGTCACTATCTTATGATTTGTAAATCATGGACTGAAATCGAAATACACATACGTTATCATGCAAATTCCAAGTCGACAATCATAAATCATTCATTGAGCAGTAGAATTAATAAACGGCAACCTAAACATTTATGGTTCGCACCTTAAGAGGGGATTTCCAATATTTGAGCTCCTAGGATTGGAAATTTGGAGAAAATCACCAATTCATAATGTAAAGGAATGAAGTATTGTTAATCAGAAGTAAAGTGTGTATAAGTTGTGAAATCAAAGGGTTGAAGGTAAGTCTTACCTCTAGTTGCAAGTTGCGGTAGGTTTGACGAAGGAATCGGTAAGTTAAAGAATTTGATCGATGAGCTACTGACCCCCACGCACCAAGGTTCTTCCCTCTCTTTTACAATTTCTCTTCCTCTTTCTCTCTTCTTCTCTTTCTCTTTTCTTTTTTCTCTTTCTCTCATAAGGTATGAAATTCGTATGGGAGCAAATGAGGCCCCCAAATGCCCTATTTATAGTACCAGATTTGGTGCATATGGCGCTAATGGCCCTTTATTCATTATATTAACTCTTAGGGGGGTTGTTTCTAACATTTGGGGCCCACTATGGAGTATAGGGGTTAATATACATCGTATGATAGTTAGTCATAATGATGATCTACATATTGATATGATCGAGCCACCATTTAGATGCTCCGATCAACAGATATGATTAAAAGTCTGTTTAATGGTCATCGATGGTCGATCGAGGTCGTGGTTATACGGATATGTGTGGATAAATATCTTTAGTTGGTACCCCGAATTTGGCCATGAACCGACAGTCCGAAAGTTATAACTTCGCAAATGAGTGTACAACTTAAATCGCTTAAGTTTCAAGTTCTTTCCTATGTTATTTGTACTTCTCATGCACCCACCTTTCGGCTCAAGTTGAGCGATCCTAGAACTATCTGGGTTTGGCTCCCGCGATAGACATCAAGCCTAGTGAGACGGACATTATTCTATAGTTTTGGAATTTGTGGCCCGCTAACGAGCGGTCTAGAGATCATTTGGATAATTACGATACTTTTGGAATGAATTAGGTATCAAGATTTTTCGTGTGCAACGATTAGGGTTTGGATTAACTATGTTTATAGTGTGGCGTATTCGTAATTAGTGAAAATGACGATTCAGTCGTAATCACTTTCAACAGTTGGTTCGTAGGCTAAATGGATAATTGGGTCACTTTGGTTTGTTAATTACAATCTGACCTTTAGTTGTCTCGTCTTTTAGTAGATCTTTAATCTAGTTGTGGTCATCTTCATTAGTTAGTGATAGGTCGGCTAGATGGGCCCTATGTGAACAAATCACGAGGCTAAACTCGATACTTAAGTGATCAGGCAGGTTTATTAGCTTTCTACGGTTGATTTATTAAATTTGTGCAGTTCTTTACCGGTACCACCCATGTATAGACTCACTTCGAACGGCAATGGCCAATAAGTGACAATGTAAGCTAGTCACATCGATGGTTTTTAAGGTTTTTTTTTTTAGAAATCCAAAACAATGAAAATCCAGGACGTTACATGTACCGCCACATGTTTAGTACCAGTGCCATTGAGTGCCTCTTTTGGCATACCAGGAGGCTTTATAAATAGACTCACGCGGCTTTCCTGGTGTGTGGAGCCTTATCCATCTACTGGCCAATATCAAATGTTAATAATTCACACGTGTGATCCAAACTTTCCATCAAGTGGGCTATATACCCTTCAAATCTTTTGGTTAAAAAAACGGCTCTAAATTGCTTAGGTTTGTTTGGCACATCAATTTCAATGGGATTAGATGGGATAGAATGAGTGCGGATCCTTTGTTTCCTGGAAACAGTGATACGCTGACTATCGATACGCTGATTCCAGCGTATTTATTGGTCCACCTCATTCTACTGCCACATCTGGAGTTGTTTAAATATACTTAAAAAATTTATTTTAGAATAAATTCTAACATAACATCAATAAAATGCCTCTAGCCTATCGGGAGCAGCCATAAGCATTAAGCCGGGCACATGTTATGATCATTTCCTCCTTTTCCCACTCATACATATGATGCGTATGATAATTAATCATGGATCTATACATGTATATAGTGGGCTACATCATGACTTCTAATGACACTTTTTATTTGGTTTTATTTTTTCAAACCTTCAATTTTCTTTTGAATCTTCTTAATTTGATTTTTAAATTTTTTCTGATTTCAATAATCACTTCGATTAAAGCTTGTTTTTTCACAAAACTATCATTTTGCTGCAATTATAAAAGGGGATTCATGGCCTCTCTCTCTCTCTCTCTCTCTCTCTCTCTCTCTCATGCTCTCTTGAGTGCATGCACGCTAAATCATCTTGGAGTTTCGACATGCTGCCCGCTGATAGCCATTCTTTGGGCATTGAAGCCTCTTTCATCCCTTCCTCCCTCGACGATTCATGACATTTTACAAGTATTTTTTAAAAAAATATATTTTTTTTATAGATTATTTCAATAGACGACATAGATATGTAAGGGTGTACATCGAGTCAAATCGAGTCAAGCTGGCCTCGGCTCAACTCGGCTCGGCCACTGACACCCATCTATTTGGTACAACCTCGGCTCGAACTCGCTTTTTCGGCTCACCACCAAGCTCGATCCTTGAGCTTGATCGAGCCTGACCCATGGTCCAGCCTCGGACTTCGGTGGAGTCCACAACAGGTTCGAGCCAAGATCGAGCCGAGTTCACCATTGAGGCATTTCCACAAACACCTGGAGTACACCTTCAAAATCCCTCTATATGTGAAACAGAAGCAATGGTTTTACATGCATTTTCTCAAACACCTTCTAAACAACATAAAAACTAAGAAAAACCAAGAAAAAAAGGGTATTTATTTCATGTATATACCTTCCTTGCCCCAACCACACTTTGTTGAGTCATTTTATCAAACACTTAGTGAGCAGCATCAATGGCAAAGTAACCGAGTCACCGAACTGGTTCGATCCGAGTTCGATTTGAGTTGGATTCGATCCAAGTCGAGTCGAGCTGGGGCCTACACAAACTCGGCTCGAACTCATTTTTTAGCTTAAAAAATCAACTTGAACTCAGCTTCGAACCGAGTCGAATCGAGCTTTTTCGAGTCGAGTCGAGCGAGCTAACCGAGCTAGCTCGGTTCATGTATGTAATGCATACATCAAAGTGGGCTCCACGAATAGGTCTTACTCGCATTCCAGGATCTGGGGTCCCAATAAATCCTATCCATGTCACCAATATACTAGTTGCAAATTTGAATGATGTGTGTGGATCCTCTGTTTTCGTCTCTAATAATGCCAGTTTACCAATGTTGCTTGAGATCTTTCTAGTCAAATGGTTGGCATTACCGGAGACAGAAACAGAGGATCCGCATGCATCATTCAAATTTGCAATTGGTGTATTAGTGACATGGATAAAGATTTATTAGGAACCCAGATCCTGGGATGTGAGTGGGACTTGTCCGTGGAGCCCACTTTGATGTATGAATTGCATATTTATGCTGTCTATTGAAATAATCTATAAAAAACATATTAAAAAAATACGTATAAAATGCCGTGAATCGTCGAGGGAGGAAGGGATGAAAGAGCCTTCAATGCCCGGAGATCAACTATCGACAGGCAGCGTGTTGAAACTTCGAGATGATTAAAAAATACGTATAAAATGGGGAGGAAGGGATGCACTTCGAGATCAACATGAGAGAGAGAGAGAGAGAGAGAGAGAGAGAGAGAGAGAGAGAGAGAGAGAGAGAGAGGCCACGAATCCCATTTTGTAATTGTAGCAAAATGACAGTTTTGCGAAAAAAACATCTTCTAATCGAAGCTTTAATCAAAGCCATTATTGAAATCGAAAAGAATTTGAAAATCAAATTAAGAAGATTTAAGAGAAGAATGAATATTTGAAAAAAAAAACCCCCCAAATAGAAATTCCCAAATAGAAAGTGTCATTAGAAGCTGCAGTATCCGTTAGAAATTTTTTCTGAAATAATTTTTTAATATATTTAAACAACTGCTAACGTGGTAGTAGAATGAGGTGGACCGATAAATACATTGCAGTCAGAGACTCGCTATTTCCAAGAAATAAAGGATCTGCACTCGAATATAATTATATAAAAGTCATCATTGCTACATATCAGGGGATTTATTGTAAATATGATTGTGCATAAGCTATGTTTGGATGTCACCAGTGGATTCAGAGTTTCATGGGACTTGTGTATTATCTTGTTTGGATGGTGAGTACGATTCATTTGGAAAACATAGCAGTACATATGGGAGTGTGTTGAAAGGAAAAAAAAAATAAATTGAAATGGAGTTGAGATTATCCATCTGAAGACGTTTGGATACATTAGGTGGGAAACAGTGTAGGGATAGTTAGCCATTGGTCCGTAAAATGGCCATTTTCTAATGTAGGATGTGACACCGATACATTCCTAGCATGGTTGGATCAAAAGAAGTTGGAACGTAAATTGATCATAACTTTTGATACAAGTATCGTTACGGGACAAACAACCTATTAATCTTTATTGTAATGGGCCATCCGATGTGAATCGACCTATAAAAGTGGGCCGTGTCTGTCCGTTTCACCATCAAACACGTGCTTTCAACTCAAAAATGAAAATTTAGAAAAAAAATAATATTTTTAGCAATTTCAATTTTTTAAATATATTTTTTATTTTTATTTTTAGAGTTTTAGATTTTCTTATTTTCTAGAAATTAACTTTTAATTATGATAGGACTCTTTTAGCAAAAGTTTATTTAGATTTTTATTTTATTTTATTTTATTTTTAGAAATTAAGCTTTAGAAGAGTTTTATTAGAATTATGATTTTTATTAGAGTTATGATTTTACTATTTTTTAATAATTATAAATTTTGAATTTTTTTCTTTTTAGAAAAACTTTACTTTGATACCAAACTGACATAGTAAAGGACAAGTAGAGGTTGAGCACCATCTTCCTCTAGGATAAGTCCTCTGAATGCACAGAGTTTATCTGGACTTTTCATGGAAATGCCTCAAATCCACGAGGAAAAATAAAAATTAATTATAAAAAATTCAAGTTAACTTTATTGATTGTCTAATATGTCTATGTCTGTTACGCCATTAATTTTTTTTAAAAAAAAAACCAAAATTCGTAATTATAAAAAATAACAAAATCTTAACTCTAATAAAAATCTTAATTCTAATAAAACTCTTTTAAAAATAAAAATTCTAAATAAACAGTTGCTAGAAGAGTCCTATCATAATTAAAAGTTAATTTTTAAAAAAGAAGAAAATCTAAAACTAAAAAAAAAATAATTAAAAAATTAGAATTAGTAAAATAGTAAAAAAATAAATTCTAAATTTTGTTTTTGAGCTAAAAGTGTACGTGTTTTCTGGCCAAATAAACAAATGGTCCATTCACCGCGAATGCCCTGATACATTAGATTGATAAGTTATGCATCCCGTAACAATACCTGGATCAAAAGTGATGATCAATTTTCTAAGCTATTAAGATTTAAACAGCATGGCACGCATGGTTGAAAACTTGGATCTCACATACGTGTGCCATATTGGCACGTCTGATTGCGATTGGACGGCCAAGGTTCCACACTCGGGATCTAGCATTGGGTACCATGTGTGGCCCACCCCCTGGGCCCACACACTGAGCCGGCTTATGATCGGATCGGTCTATGTTCTGAACTCGCTACACTGGCCACAGTTTAAAAACCAAAAACAAAAAATAAAAGAAAAGAAAAAAGAGATGATTCTGACCATTTTCAATGGCTGTCATTCAACTCCGAATCAAAGGTTAGAATATCATCACTGAAACCTGACTACGGGACAATGACTTATTGTGGTAGTACCCAGAACATATGGACGGTTCAAATAGTTGGGAGCATCTCCTCACGTGGCCCCAGTGGGTGGTGACAGACGAGGCGTGGATTGTCCGCCACACCCTGTGGGAGGAAGTTGGGTGGGGCCACCCTGATGTTTGTGAGAAATCCATCCGGTTCATCCCTTTTGCCGGCTCTTGTTCAGACATGAGACCAAAAATAAGCGGATATAAAACTAAAATGAGCATCGCAATAGTAGGTAGAGAAATATTTACCGTTGATTTCTACCGCTGAAACCTACCTAAGGTCCACTGTAAGGTCATTCCTACTGGATGAACCGAATACACAAAAATATTGGCCTAATCCAACACTTCCGTGGCTCACAAATATTTCAACGGTGGACATTCAATCTTCCCTATTTCCTCTTGTGTGGCCCAGTTGACTTTTGCATCTGTATCATTTTTTTTGGGACATATTCTAATATGATGCCAAAACAGATGGACGGAGTGGATTTCTAACAAACATCACAGTGGTCACCAACTAACTTCTGACGGCAGGCAATCCCCTTCAGCAACCGCGGCATAACAGACCCGGAAACTCTTTGTTAGGTAAGCGATGGTAAACCAACAAACAAAACTGAAGTTTTTTACGGCCGCGTGGAGAACCTGTTACGTTTGTTACTTTCATTTGCAAACTTACCAATGGTTCATCTCTCGTCGGAAAACGGATTGGCTACTCCGCCTGCCACCGCCCCGGTGGCTGGTAGTTGGTGCTTTGTGGGCTCCACCATGATGTATGTGTTTCATCCATGCCGTTCATCCAATTTTACGGATCATTTTATAGCTTGATTCTAAATATGAGAGAGATATAAATCTCATGTTGACCACACAACAGAAAAACAATAGTGATTGGATATCCACCATTAAAATCCTCTTAAGGCCCAATGTACTGTTTATTTGACATCCAATAGTTGATTAGGTCATAAAGACCTAGGTGAAGGGAAAAAACGAAGATCATGATTCAAAACTTTTATGCCCCCAAAAACTTTTTAGTGGTCAACGTTCATTCAACACTGTTTCTTATATTGTGGTCCACTTCAGATCGGGATATACCTTTTTTTTAATCTCATACCCTAAAATGATATAGAAAAATAGATGGACGGCATGTATGAAACACATACATCATGGTGGGGCTCACAGGGCACCAACCACTAGCCATGGGATAAGGGATTACTCCGTTAGGTCTTTTCGGTCCGGAGCCGGCCGGTAATGGACCTACGTCACCTTGCTTGTGGACCAGCAGCAGAGCTAACCGTCTGTTCTATTGGTTTGGTGGTTGCTACCAAGACGATTTCTTTATGCCCATCAAAGGACCTCGAGATGCTAATCCACGAAAAACGAGACGAGAAATGCGAAAGAACTCATATACGGAACGAGGGCGACCAGTGGAAATACATCGGTTTCTGACCTCATGCAAAGGAACTATTTCTTAGCAACTTAGATAACTTATAACGATGTTTGTCCCGCGTATCAATGGGAAGATTAGGATCTTTACAAAAGGCTTTATAAAGCTTTCGTCTCAATTCATATTTAGGCTGGTGGCAGGTGACTAGCTAATCCGTTTCCTCTTTCATATGTCTAAACTGTGAACTAGATGAGAACCAATCAAGTGGGCCCCACTTTGTATAGTGCATGTCTAAATTCATAGGGATTGGACAATCAGAACCATTCAATTACAAGGTTTTTTTTTTTTTTTTTTTTTAATAAATTTTAAATTTTAAATTTTAAAAAATAGAGGGCAGAAAGGGAAGCTTGACTACTTGTCTTTAGAACCGTCCATTTTATTTCCCAGAAAAATTCACTAATGGAATTGTTAGAATTCTCTAATGTATATGAATTTTGGGTAATGTTCCATCCAACAGTAGAGCTAAACCAATAAACGGTTTCTATTTTGTACAAACCCAGCTACATGTACAAAATGCAATACCGTGTTTTTTGGGAACATACTCCTATTTGAGGGAGAATAACTTTAATCATCATCTTCTAATCCTTATCCTAATAAATTGGGTCGCTTTAATTCAACTCGGCCATTCTACTAAATGGGCCACTTTAATTCAAATCGGCCATTCTACTCTATCAAGAGTCAAAATTTAGCTAGACCATAGGTCATCAATTTTTTCTTGCTGCATCCAAACAGTCTTATATGCCTTTTCCTTGCTCTTTTCAAGCTTACTGGAAGCTTATAAGTGGATTTAAATATGAAATGAAATTAAAGATAAATGAATTGAGAGTAAATGACTTACATAATTATACGTGAATGTAAGTAAACGAAATGCATTTGAAATTTAAATATTCTTATTAATTGGGAGTAAATTAAAGAATTGAGAGTATATGACTTACATTTTTTTTTTTCTTTTTTGGATTAGCTTGTTCGTGCACACTCCATGTTAGCCACCCCCGCTAGGGATGGATACCAAGACCTCAAGTGTTGAAACGAGATATCTCCACTTGGTTTGCCAGTTAAGCTATGGATCTGGGTGTTAGTAAATATAATACATTTGAAATTCAAATATTCCATTTTAATGTAAGTAAATGGAAGGAATTGGAATGCATTGAAAATTTTCAATATATTTACACCATGTATATATTTGATATTTCAAATTAACTTTAATATCTTAAATTAGTGTAGATATGCAATATTTAATTGAATTATTATAATAAGCTTATTGAAATATATACTTTATTAAAAAAAAAAGAGAGAAAATTTTAACCCTAAGGTCGGCCACAACCATAATGATTACAAACAAGCAACTCAAGTGCTAGACTGAGTGAAAAATACCTGGTTTCAACACTGAGGTCTTGATATCGAATCCTGGTGGGGATAGCTAACAGTGATGTCTGAGATGACAGTGGGGGTGTACTAACAAGCTAACAAAATTTTTTTTAAAAAACCTTTAAAGGGTTATGATCATTTTAACTATGTAATTTTAGTGATGTAGCTGATAAGTAAATTATTTTGGAGTATCATTAGTGTACCACATATAAGACAAATATACATGTAGCAACACTTTTGTTTATTCACGTGACTCTCTTGGGAACTCAAAATAGGCATTTCAGCTCAGTTTATTTTTAAATCCTCTCTTACATGAATGATTTCATTTGCAAATTCATTTACTCTCATTGGATTTAATCTCTGCATTTGCTCTAATCAAATATACTTTAAAAGTCAATTTTCTCTATTTTCTCCCACCCCCTCCCACTTACTCCCATTTTCCCTCATTTACCTGCACGTACTTACTCCTAATGCAGTTCATGGAAAGGGGTAGTTAGTGTTTAGATACTAAGATAAGGAGGTTATTAGGTACATTGTTAAAAGTAAGGGGTTATGGGTAAAAGTTTCTTGAAAAAGAATCAAAACCTTCGTTTTTGGAAGAATCAGGTGGGGAGAAGGAAGCTATGTTCTTTTACTCTCAGTAACGGCAGAATAAGAGAGAAGAGAAGGGGGTGGAGTGGGAATAAAACCCTTTCCTAAAATACACTTCAGTTTCCTTCCTCCCCCTCTCTCATCAGCTCCTCTTAAAACCCGTTACCAAAATAACCACCACCAGCTAGGGTTTCCTTTTCTTCTTCTTCTCCCAGCTGTCCGGACTCCAAAACCATAATCTTCCATCTCTCTCTCTCTCTCTCTCTCTCTTTGTAAATACATCTCCAACAAGGAAGAAGATGAGCAGCCAGACATCTCATCCTCCTATTAGGAGTAGAAACCATCTCAATACGAGGCGTGGCCCGGGGGCGGCGAAGAAATCCACTCCGTCCGAGAACGGTGCCAGCAACGGGAATGCTACCAAGCCCTCATCGCCTCGCCAGTCGTTGTAAATTCGAGTCTATCTGATCACTTTCTGTAATTTTTAATTTTAATTTTTTTCTAATTTTTAATTTTTAATTTTTTTTTTTTTGATGAGAATTCAGGTCTGTTGGTGGCGAGAGGACGGTGAAGAAGTTGAGGCTGTCGAAGGCGCTGACGATTCCGGAAGGGACGACTGTTTCAGATGCATGCCGGCGGATGGCAGCCCGCCGTGTCGATGCTGTGCTACTCACGGATGCGAATGCGCTGCTGTCGGGGATTGTTACTGACAAGGTGAGGGAGATTTCTATGGTCTGTGTGGTGAACCTTTTTTTTTTTTTTTTTTGATTTTCGTTTATTTTATTTTTGGATGTAGGATATTGCAACTAGAGTGATAGCAGAGGGACTAAGGCCGGAGCAGACTGTTGTCTCGAAGATCATGACAAGGAATCCGGTGTTCGTCACGGCAGATTCTCTGGCCATCGATGCCTTGCAGAAGATGGTCCAAGGTTGGTTTTGTCATTCGTCATGTATAGGATTTTTATTTAATTATCAGTTACATGTAGAAAGAATGTGAAAAAAAAGATTCTTACTTAGATACTTGCAGATAAAACTCTTTTGATTAGAGAAGATGAACGAATCTTGTTACCATAATAGCAAGACCCAAGCCGACCCCAATTAGTTGGGATGAGGCTTAGATGATGATGATATTTTTCTCAACCACAAGGACATGCCTGGTATTCTCAGGGGAAGGTTGCTCACAAAGTTCTGCACCACACAAGCTGTCTTGCATATGCCGTCTTGAATAATCTATGCAGGTCATGCTGTGCTGGACTAACCGTAAAAAACTTCCCAATTGGAAGATTTAACCATGATCCATTGGGTCTTTTTCTATTGACTGTAGGTCTTTGATTCTTTTCTTAACTGTCTGATGCACCCAAAGGACTGAAATTAACACACAAGGCTGGGAGATTAATGCCAAATTGAGGAATAAAATCTAGAATTGAGAGAAAGAGGCTAAGTTAAAGCTCAACAATCAAGCCGTATGCTAGAGTTCATTTCAATCCACCCTCCCATTACTTCTACCCAATAGAAAAAAGCACTCAGCAACTTGTTTTCAAAATATCACAAAGAGTTGAATGTATGTACTGCTTTTGGTTTTTGGTCTTATTCATAGAGCTGTACACATGCTATTTCCTAATTTCATCCAATCTTTACTCCTAATTAGATTCAAATGTGGACTTTACTGACAAACTGGAAGAGACAAGGAAAGAAACTCCTAAAACGCATAAAACTCTAAGCAACCATCTGCATGACAGCTACACATGTACGACTCGTTGTGCACATGCATCGAGTGTTCATACTTAGGATGGGTCGATGATTCCATTACCATCCATTTCCAAGCCACCTGCTGAATGATTAGGATCTTGGCAAGGTTATTTAATAGTTTTTCTTGGCGAGGTTATTTAATAGTTTATCTATTTCTTTGGGAAGGCATTTAATATTCTATCCATGATGAGGCCTGTGAGATAAACAATCTCGACCACCGAACAGTGAACCCCACTTGTACAGACTCAAGGCCCAAGAATATCATGCATATTTGTGGCATGTGGATCAATTGGTTCCCTTTTATGAAATAGGGATGCATCGTAACAAAAATTTGCATGAGTAAAGGTGATGAGAACAAGACCAATAGAATCTCAAAAGTTGCATTGATGGATTTCCTATGCAAATTATGAGTGAAGAAATCTACCGTGCAAATTGATGGGATTACTTCTTCCCATAACTGATAACAACATGATGGGAATTCCTTACCACTAACAAAAGAGAAGGAAATGCACATATTTTTACAGTGCAAAGTAGGGAGGCTATTTTTAAAAGAGAAATTTTCACAGCTGAGTTATTAATGTAAAAGCAGGGAACTGAAAGCACAATTGCTATGGAATTGAAGAAGCTCTTTAGGATTCACTTTCATGCCACATTAGTACCATCATTCTTTAAACAGTGGTTCTGATTTTCAGCTCTGTTCTTCATACTTCTGTCCGCAACTTGTTCTACACTAAGCTTTTTGGTTGTATAGAAATTTTTATTAAGACCTTTAATGTGATCAGCATATAACATCGAGTTTCTACTTTTATTGTTATCTTGGTCTTCCCCCTGTTTCTCAATGTATATTATGTTTGAAGTATTCACGCACTTGTTTCTCAGCTTGGCTCATCTTTTTCTTTTTTCATTTTTCTTCTTTTTCTTTTTTCCGTTTCACAGGGAAATTTAGGCACCTTCCTGTTGTAGAAAATGGTGAAGTTATTGCTTTGTTGGATATTACAAAGTGCCTCTATGATGCCATATCAAGAATGGAGAAGGCTGCTGAGCAGGGTAGTGCTATTGCAGCTGCTGTAGAGGGTGTTGAACGTCAGTGGGGAAACAACTTTTCTGGTTAGTAGTTAATTTCATGTGGAGTAGACCTCTAAGAAATTTTGTGTCGGTTCATGTGTGTTTGTTTGTATGTGTGCATATTTATGTGTATCCATGTCTACACTGTAGATGGGTTTGTGTATCTACAGGCATTTTTTTAGAGAATGTGCATCTACATACAGGCTGGTGTGTATCGACGAATAGATGTATATGCCCAAACACAATTCTATGGATACAAAACAGATCCATAAACAAATGTACAAATATATGATTCTATGGATGTGACAAGCATCAGGCATGAACGTTACGTTTGTTGGTTAAGAATGCATTCTTTTTTTTTTTTAAATTTTATTTTTGAAGAATTGCTAAGATTGCTTATGTCAAACAAAATATTTGGCTTAATATGGAAGAAGGGAATATTTACATGCACTTCATTATAGATACAAGCATTTATAATTGCATGAATTTGCACAAGCTAATTCGCAGAATTCTGTGTGTGTCACACACATCAATATACGTGTACATTTAGTATGCAGATAGTGCTTCCACCCTAGTGAGCAGGCAGCCAGGCAATCTGATGCAGACATCAGAGTGTACCAAATTCGTCGCCAGTAGAGAGCCCTGTGCCTTGGCCCAACCCAAATTCTACATTGTATTTGGGTGATCACTACTTGGGCCTGGCCCGTGGGCCACTTTGAAGAACCCATGTGCATAGGATGTGCATCACGAAGGCCCCAGACTGGGAGGATGCACATGGGCTGCATTATTTGGAGTGCTAGGATAGTTTTTGAGAGTTTTGGTTGAGATCCGACCGTTGGTTCGCGTCCGATCATATGGTGGCCCACCATGTGATCAAGTCCTTTTTCAGTTTTTAGTGTCCATTTATGTTTTGTTATTTTTCTGCACATTTTGGTTGGTTTGGATTTTTTAGTGGGCCCCTACTTTGCTAGATTTTAAAAAGGGGCATGTTGGTCATTTTATTTTTAAATGTAAAAACTCTATTGAGGGGGGGGGAGGGGGAACGTCCAACCCTAGAAGGATAAAGAGTACACGTTTGTTTTCTAAAGAGAAGCCTTTCTTTCTTCCATGCGACTTGGAAGAACCCTCCATGAGACTTGGAGCAAGGTGGTGAGATTCCATCTTTTTGTGGGCGTGCGACTCGCTTACGTGTTTATCTTCTGCAATGTCTTTCCATCTCTTTCTACTCCTTTAAAAAACCTCTTTGATCCTATCTAGCCTAAATCCTTCAGTGCATTGCGTCCAAAACCTCGACACCCTATTCCCCTACCTCCCACATAAAACCTACCCTAGACCCTCTCCCAAATTCCTCCCACAACTATCGATTCCCAAATTACAGATTTATTCCACCCCATATCCCACGTGATCTTCATCTCCTCTAAACATAGTTTATATGATGAATGAGTATGGTAAATTCTATGTGTGTATGAATCTGCCAATGAGTTTTTTGTTGATATTCTGTGCTAAGGGGTTGTTCTAACAACCTTGACATCCTGCGATTTAATCTTTATATGATTGTGTGCATGTGGGGATGATTTCTAATGAAATGACATGAATTTTTACTTGCTGAAATTATTGTTTGGTGAACTGTTTTGCTGAAATTATTGCTTAGTGGGCTTGGCCCATAACCCACAGGTCCTAGGATCTGTATGCTTTGAATTGTCCTTTGAATAATCTCCTGTGAAACACGACATCCATACATGTATCCTACATCACAATCCAAAAGATAGAGGCTTTGTACGTAGAAAATGCACTCATAATTCAAGAAATTGGAAATGGTAAGTAACGCTAAAGTGAAAGAGGATAACTGTTGTAGCAAATTGAATTGAAGGATATTGGACTTAATTGAAAGATTAAAGCATATACCATTTTAGTGATATCAATCTCTCCTCCAATGGCTGCAAAATGATAATTGGCTCAAAATATGGATTTGTGGGATAATTGCATCAGCCCACTAATCCTGAACTAGCAATCACACGAGAAAAATCGCTCATTCTCAAAAGAAAGCTAAAGCGAAGTTTATTCATTAATCAGTTTTATGGAATGATAGTTTTGTATTTATCAATGTTTATATATGACATTTACAAACCTCCACCCAAAATAAAGAGACCAAGGTTTAAAGCCTATTGGTCCATATAATTTTTTCTTAATATAATCAAATTTCCCTCGAGTAAACTTTTATTGAAAAAAAGGGTATAATCAAAGAGACAAACAAATAATAGAGTCCATATCCTACTAAATTGAGTACTATATACAATTGTATGGTATGGACACCCAATTTGTTTGTATACTCTTTTTTTTTTTTTGTTGTTGTTGTTGTTGTTGTTGTTGTTGAAGCTTGCTGAAAAATGATTAGAAGGCCAAGAGGCCAAAGAAAGAAAACAAGAAACAAAAATGAAACGAAAAGAAAAACATAAAGAACACAAGCTACAAAACAAAACAAAAGCAAAACCAAAGAGCCTATACAACTATACATCTTGAACCGGGGCCAAGGCCCGAGTAGAAACTTATATGAGAGGAGCTCTGAGATTAGAAGTCAAAAGTCAGGATGACAAGTCGGTAATGTCTTTGAAGATTAAGGTTAAAATGTGGGTCAAAGGAGAGGAGTTTTTAAAGCACCGACAGTTCCTTTCTCCTTTTATTGCCCAAAGGAGAGCCAAGATGGAGAGATGCTAAATGCTTTGCGATCTTTGCCCACTTTTCCACCACCATGCCAAGCAAACAGAAGATCCCAAACAGTGCAGGGCATGATCCAGGAAGTGAGGAGGCTGTTGAGAATGGTCGACCAAATCCCCTAAGCAAAAAGACAAAGGATGAACAGATGATTGATGGATTCTGCCTGCTTCATACACAACAGACAAATATTGTGGAGAACAATTCCCCGTCTTTGAAGATTGTCAACGGTTAGGATTTCCCCCTTAGCTAGAGGCCAAACAAATGCGGCAATTTTCGGATGTGCACCATGGGACTAGATGAAGGAAGGAAAACTATTGCTTGTAGCTATCGAGTGGTTGTTGAGAAGCTTGAAGAATGAGCGAATAGAGAAGTTGCGTGAGCTTTCTTGGGACCAGGCAGGCGCATCAGTGACTCAGGGAGAAGGACAAACTCCCCACAATGGTTCCAAAAGATTGAGAAACTCATCCAACTCCAAGTCCGATAATGGTCTCCTATAAGGAGGGCACCATACCCCAAACCCCACATGAGAGGAGCAAGAAGAAGCGTTTAGATTCAAAGCTACTTGGGCCAGAGAAGGGAAGCGAGATAGAGGGGACTTTCGGAAGTCCAATTGATGCAGGACATGTGATCTAACCATTTGGAAGTAGGAGATTATTAACAAATTAAGCAAAGTAAGTCAAATATAATAACATGCCATTCTACCATGATTAAAAGAGTACCAAATAGATAATAAAATTCAGATTTACGTTAAATCACAATCCCACACAAAAATAAACCACATAAGCAGGAAAATCTAAGGCCTAATGAGAGATTGGAACTCTCACGTTAGCATAGGTATGGTTATAATTCAATGGGCAGATTTGCGCCATTCTAGGGTTACGGTTTTAAGGGGTTTTGGGAATTTTGGGGAAATATGGGAGATTTAGGATTTAGGAATTAAGAATTTAGGGTTTGGAATTGAGGAATTAGGGTTTCGTATGGAATTGAGGATTAGGGTTTTAGGCTAGGGTTTATAGGATGTGATGCGGGACACATGATTTAATGCTAGCATGCAACGTGGAGATTATGAAAGAGTCCATAAAGTAATTCAATTAACAAAAGATGCTAACCTACCAAGTAATTAAGAGTAAACAGTATGAAATAAAATTTGATTTAACCTAAATCACATGCTTGCATGCTAAGAAATCACAGAAATCAATTAAAATTAGGCTTGATGGAAGGATATAACTTATAATTTAGCATACAAACGTTCTACACTCAAGGGATATATTTGTAGGTTTTATGATTAGGGTTAATAAGGAGAAAATCTGAAATTTGGAAAATTAGGGTTCATGAGAATTGAGGATTTTAGAATTAGGGTTTTTAGAAATTGGGAAAAAGAAGAAATTGAAGATCTAGGGTTTAGAAGGTTGTAATGGAAGGGAAAAGAGGAAGATGAGAAGAAGAAGAATACCTTTTGAAGAAGAAAAAGAGGAATGATGTATCTTGGGGAATCCACCACTAAATAAACTTCTACCCTTCCACAATTTAATTGGACGGAAGTGTTTCTCAAAAAACCCTAGAAAATTAGGAGGAAAATTCCTTTACACAAGAGAGCTTCTCTCTTCTTCTTTTTTCTTCTTAAATCTCCACTAGGGTTGAAACTCCATTCCCCTTGTGCTTTTATAATAAAAAATTTGGAATTAAAAATCCAGCATAATTACAACTATGTTACTCACTCAAGTGAAGTGACCTATCATTCAAAATAAGAAAACTAAAACATTTATTATTAATCTCAACCATCAAATAACTTCTAAAAATAACAAAAAGTATAAAGAAAGCAAGATCAGAGTCCAAGGGGTCCAGATATAAAAGATTTGGTGGCCCAATGGCCTGATCGACAAGATCCAACGGTCGAATCATCACGAAATAGAAATCCTATTACTAAGATGATCTCTTAACAGCCCACATGCATCATCCCAAAGTGGGGTCTTCCTGATGTACGTCTAATGCATGTGGGGTCTTCAAAATTGCCTGGCGGGTCCCATTTGGAACTCGTCTCCCATTCACAAAGAAAGCTATGTTGATGTGGGTGGTTGTCTTCATCTCTAGTACGCCCGAGTAGGTCCTCTGATGTCCCCATCAGGGCTCTAACAATCTACTGAACATTTAATCATAGATATGCTCTAGTATTGGACAACCAATCTTTTCACGAGTTCAACAAGGAGATGCCCCATAATAGTGGGGTGTTGATGGCCTGCAATATGATAGTGCCTTTAATTTTCTTGAAGAACTTCACCTTAGAAATCATTGACTCATTGAGGCTACGATTGTCCTTCAAAAATTCCCAACACAACATAATGGGGAAGAAGGCACCAAAGCAACCTTCCACTATCTTTGAATGGTCTTCTCCCAGCTATTAAAAAAATCACCATTATTTGCCCAGAAAATTCACTCTACCCAAAGTGATCTAAGGAGGCCACATTGATCAAGCAACATTACAATGAAGGAAATTAGTGGCCATGGCCATGGCCATGGCCATTAGCTAATTAGTGGGCATGGCCATCTCAAGACGGACATTCATTCAGTTGCCTACTCCTCTCAATTAGCTTTGTGGTTTCTTTATTTACATTGCCTGAATTAGCTTATGTTACAATGACCATGCTCCCCTGCACAAAGGCAATATTCCACCTCCTCTCCTCTTAGTATCTCTCTTTCCTGAGTATTTACCATGATACACTCCTTTTCTTTATTTTGTGCTATTACCGAACTCGCCTTTTGTCTCAGTTACCAAGGCTTCCATGCAGCTCCGCCAGTCTCCCTTTGCCATTTGACACCTGATCCCATCTCATGTAGACCAGTACACCTTTTGCATGCAGTCACCCACACTCTGGGTACCTGACTGTCACCAGCTTAGCTTGCGATTCTCCAATCTTATCAAACAGCCTACCACTTCCAGGCTTCCATGTGGTCCATTCACCTCTGTTTGATGCTATGTGTTCCACCTGAAATTGTGGTCCATGGTCTTTCTCCCTGCCGTTGCACCCAGAACATCTTCACTAGTTGATGTCCCTGCTGTTACTGTCGTTTGGTTTCCCCTGATATTGTCTCCTTACCAAATCACCTTAACACTAGCAAGTCTCTTCTACCTAGAAATTCACAGATTGCTGCATGATCATATTTCTTATGTTCCGTATCTTTACCTACTGAAATTGAACTTCATACTTGCGGTTGGTTTTCTATTTAATGACTGATGTATCAGGGGTATTGAGTTGATAGATTGTGTTTGATGACTCTGATGTTTTTCTCTGTTCTTTTCTACAGCTCCTTATGCTTTCATAGAAACTCTTCGGGAGCGAATGTTTAAGCCTTCCTTGTCAACAATCATCACTGAAAACACCAAGTACGATGAAATTGCAGATCTGATGATGCTTTCGATCGATTAATGATGTTTTCATGTTTTTGGATTGGCTTCTAGGCTCAATGTCTTTTGTTTTCGTGTTTTTGGATTGGCTTCTGGGCTCAATGTCTTTTAAACTTTTTCATTTGCAGAGTTGCAATGGTATCACCATCAGATCCTGTCTATGTTGCTACGAAGAAGATGCGTGAATTACGAGTTAATTCAGTGATTATTGTAATGGGAAACAAACCTCAAGGGATTCTTACGTATGAACTTTGTTTCACCTGCTTTTGATTTTCAAGTTCTATGATGTATAAATTCTGTATATTTGTCCTTTTATATTTGTTGATGGCCAATTGGTTGCCCCCTCTTGCAGTTCCAAAGATGTTCTCATGCGAGTGGTGTCTCAAAATCTTTCCCCTGAATTGACGCTGGTGGAAAAGGTTCCTTTTGTGAAACTCATCTTGTGTAACTTTCTTACCTATTGCTCAAAAAGAAAAAAAGAAAAAAGAAGAAGAGTGATTTGTCGTACCTTTAGCACACCAGTATGGTTTATTGTGTCTCTCAGAGTTAGTGGAGGATCTCCTAGCCACTGCTGTGGAACTTGCATGAGGTTTACTCGAGAATGTTTTCACAACCTTAAAATTAAACATGAGTGCACTTGGATTGCTTGCTCTGCCAATCCTTAGGTTTTTGGTAAATTTCTAACATTTACAACCTTAAATTAAACATGTTTTTGCTGCAACCAAAAATACCATTGGAGCTTTATATCTCAGTTGCACAATCCTTCTAACCAGGTGGTGCTTCTGCTTTGAATTGTGCTTCGGAGTTGTGCTCCTGCTCCTGCTTCCTAGCTGTTTATACCTGCTCACATTTTGAAATGGATGCTTCCCTTCTCCTGCACCTGGATCTCTTGATGCTTTCAATTCACACTTCATTCAACTATACTCTTAAAAGAGGCCCGGTTAATAAATCAGGCTGAAGTGGAGCCGGGTGAAGTCTGCTTACTAGGTGTAGGTGCAAAAGCTATCTAAGTGAGCCTCTGTCAATCCTTAGGTTTTTGGTAAATTTCTTGCACATATCACACATCCATCTGCAACCGTCAAAATAACGGATCCATATGACTGTCTGTATTTTTCCCTTTGACACATGTCTAGGATTCAGTAGGGGATATGAGAAATAGGCAAGAAATCAACAAACTTCTTATATTAAAATTCCAGATGAATTCTTCCATTTGAAATTTGGAAGAATTTGTGTGCTTATCAAAAAAGGAAGAACTCGTACTGCATTTGCAGACTCAAACAAACAAAATGACTTACTACCTAAATGCTATTGACATGCTAATCACTGGTATCTTCTTTTTCTCGCGTCATCAATATTCTCATCCCTGCTTTAAATATCTGTAGTTTCTCTCAGTGAAGTCGGAATTCTCAAAAAACAATATTTTCTTTTGAGATCATAGACTAGTCTTTCCCAATGTTCTGAAACCCAGATGAGAATTGGACCCATTTCTGTAGGCAGTTGGGTCCAAACTGGTTCAACCACCAGTCCAGTTGGTCTGGCCCATGACAATTATGTGAAGTATAAAGCATAAATTGAATGAAATAAAGCAAGGGAATGCTAACGTCCACACTGTCATGGGGACTTTACCAGTGTCCCCACAAAATTTAAATGATACATGGCATGCCTGATTACTGATCCAATGGAGCCGATAGGACAATCTTACCCATCCGATTACTAGCGTGAACAATGGAGGGTCAAGAATCTAGGTCAAGTGGAGAAACAAATAGGTCCAATAATCATCTTGAAACATCTATTCAGCAGGTCTCATTATGTATTCCTTATGATTCCTAAGCACTGTGGTTTGATGATGCTAACTATCCGATCTATGGTTTGTAAAAAGCTGGATGGTTGTAACAAAATGACCACATTCAAAGGGTTAGGGTTACTTGATTGGTGTGATTTTTCTGGGAAGGCTTTCCCCTGATGATATCAATGATAGACAATCCACATTGGTGATTGGACATGCCACATGCCATTTTTTATTTTTATTTTTGGGATTATGCTAATTTCCCCATGAAGATGGGCCGTTTACATTCCCCAATAAAATATATTATTCAGGAAAGCACATGCAGCGTTGTAATTAGGGCATTTGACTATTTAGTATAAAGTCATAGTTTTGACCTCGACTACACTTTCTAAGTTCTTACATCAATTTCTTCTTGTTGAAAAGAAAAACAATCATTGTTTGGTCCAGTAGTGCGAAGTGCCTGGCCCTAAACAGTTACTTGCCCTGAATGAGTTATTGGTGGCTCATTTAAGGTAACAATTACAAGGCAAACCAACAAAAAGAAGAGGGACACTTTTATTAATTTTGCCGCCCTTCTATTTGAAGCCAGCCCGCTATGATTAAGGAAGCACCAATTATTCCTTTCTTTCTTCCCATAATGCCCAAATAACTGCTAGCATGGATAACCTCCAAATCATCCTTCCTTTTTTCCCAACTCCACCCTGGTGTTGAAAGGTAACAATTACAAGGCAAACCAACAAAAAGAAGAGGGGACACTCGGCATTATATCTAATTTTGCCCTTCTAGAAACCTCCAAAGCCAACCTTTGAAGCCAGCCCGCTATGATTAAGGAAGCACCAATTATTCCTTTCTTTCTTCCCATAATGCCCAAATAACTGCTAGCATGGATAACCTCCAAATCAAACTCCACCCTGAAGGTAACAATTACAAGGCAAACCAACAAAAAGAAGAGGGGACACTCGGCATTATATCTAATTTTGCCCTTTTAGAAACCTCCAAAGCCAACCTTTGAAGCCAGCCCGCTATGATTAAGGAAGCACCAATTATTCCTTTCTTTCTTCCCATAATGCCCAAATAACTGCTAGCATGGATAACCTCCAAATCATCCTTCCTTTTTTCCCAACTCCACCCTCATGCTTGGCCATGAAGCTCTCAGTGGATTCCGGGATCACCCACGACACTTTGAAGATTATAAAGAAACTCGCCCACATTTCTCTGGCAACAAAATAATGAAAAAAAAATGATCAACCGATTCCACATTCAGCATGCACATGGCATAAATATTAAGAATCACCAATTTGAGCCCCCCTGGAGAAGACCCAAGGATCAACATGTATAGAGATCTAATTGGAAATCCCCCCCTCTCTCTCCAAAAAGGACAAAGATTGTGAAGCCGAAGTTGAATAAAATTGTCAATTTCACCTTTCAACAAATTCCTTCGACGTCGACATGGAGGAGACCACACCACCCCATTACTAGAGACGGAAAAGCACTTATCAATGGGAATATTTTCTTTCAAGGTTAACCTTGCCATCCTTAGAAATCTTTTTGTAATGCCCTCTCTCTAGTCAAGACATCCTCCCAAAAAGGAATAGTAAAAAAAAAAAAAAAAAACATAAGTTGCCTTCTTCCACATCAAATCTCCTTAACCATTTACCTAGCAGTGCTGAATTCATAACCTCCAATTTCCTTATTTCTACTCCCCATTCACCATAAGGCTTACATACTTTCTCACTTCAATAGATGGAACTTTTGTTTCTCTTTTGTACGTTGCCATGAAAAAAAATCTCATCTTAGACTCTCTAGTCTATCTAAGATGGTCTTAGGACACCAAAAAAAGGGACAAAGTAAAGCAGCAAATTCGACAAAGCTGCCTTTTTAAGAATTTTTACACACACACCCCACATGGGCACTCGAGCCCATGACCTCAATGTCGAAACACACTTTATCTACCTCCCCCCGCGACAAGTGTCAGCTTTTCCAACTCGACAACTTTCTTTCAATCCTTTCAATAACCTTGTTCCATGCTTTGCATGCTTTCCAATGCATAAGGGAAGGTTAGATACGAAGAAGGAAACGGCTCAACACTACAACCAAACACTTTTCCACCTCCTAAAAAATGCCAACACCTAGTATCTCACTTTGTTCACCCTCCAACCTGACACCACTTCGAAGCATCTAACAGTTTTTTCTCAAGTTATCAACCTTGGCTTCGTCTGCAAAACAAAACATGATATTATCATTGGCAAACTGAAGATGGGAGATCTTAATCTCCACTTTGTCCACCTTGAAACAACTAATGAGCCCCACCTCTGACCCTTCATCTAATATGTTACTTAGAGCTTCTGCTGCCACCACAAATAAAAAGGGTGAGTGGATCCCCCTGCCGGAGATCTCTCAACTCCTTGAAGAAGCGCCTTTAAGAGACCTGTTGACTGGCACATAGAACTTGGACGAGCATATACACTCTTGTATGCACCTTCTCCTTCTCTGCCCGCATCCCAATCGACCCAACATGTAATCAAGAAAGTCCCAATTCACATGGTCATACACATACTCTATGTCAAGCTTACATATGATCCACCCCCACACCCCCCCCCCCTGCAAGTCGATGCATTCATTGACGCAAGATATTTCTAGAGTTTGAGTTCTGTGAAAATTCCACCTCTATGATGAACAAGCTTCCTCCACATCTTCCAACTCCCTGTAGTGTGGTTTACTCAGTACTGCTGCTGGATTCAGATCCTTTTACCTTGTCAGCAAAGATAGCATATATAAAATGGTTTTGGGGGCCCAGTGTTCCAAATCTTTCACAGTGGGTTCACATGAAAAGTGGGCCAGCCTAGATGGAAGCACTTTCCAATACTAAGCTTGTTCAAGTGATCTCTCCTCATCATTCTGTCCTTCATCATCCTGATAAGGAATAGCTATGAAAAAGTATCCTTTTGTGTTACTTATATAGGTATTTGACATTCTGCTAATTCATCACTGTCACACATTTGGTCTAGCATCAAATGCTAGTCCATTATGATTAAACTTGTATATTTACTTTGATTGATGCTCGATAATTTTCCAACGAATCATGAGAAAGCCAACACTGCCAACCCCAAAGCTGGGCCAAGGCTATGACAATGATGATGATTTCATTTGGTCTAAAGTATTAATGCTTCAAATACTTACACATGGCAGCCTTAGTGCTTTGACAATTATAAATTTTGGGATGATGTTATTACTTTTTCCTTTTCTGAAGGTGATGACAGCAAACCCAGAATGTGTGACATTGGACACGACGATTCTTGATGCCTTACACATAATGCGTGATGGGAAGTTTTTACATCTCCCTGTTCTGGATAGGGGTAAGCATCAAGCAGTGCTTCTTAGAACGAAGAGATATCTTTGCAATAAAATATTTGATGACATTTCTTTTGCAGATGGATGCATTGCTGCTTGTGTGGATGTTTTGCAAATAACTCATGCAGCAATTTCCATGGTAACTAATTTCTCAGACTTCTTTATGTTCAAATACCAGATTTGGCTGGTTTATGTGGGTCAGTTTTACTGAGTAGTTAAATCTTTTAAGATGGAGGTTCTGAATTAGAAAGGTAATTTGCTTTAGGGTTCTTTCATTTGTTGTGCGTTGGATGGATGTAACTGGGTTCTTGTAATTTATATATCCATCAAATTTTGGATTTGTTTGAATATTTGGCTGTATCTTACCAAGTCTTTGATCATCTGCATCTACCCAAAGTTTTTTATTGGGTTACTGATGTTTCTCAATTATAGTTAGTCTTGTTGTCATGTAGGAACCTGAATGTTTTTACCATCAATCTAGTATTTTTACCCCATTGTTTAGATGGCAGGCAGGTTGTTATCTTATGTATAAAAATATGTTCTAATCAATCTGCTGCTTCCTGTTATGGTCACCTTGATATGGATACTCACAAGAGATTTGCTAAGCTTAAATGTATAGAGAGAGCCCTTCCCATCTATAGATAAGCACACATGCCACTATTCCAAACATGTGTGAGATCTGAGGTTTCTGTGAGGTGGGTCACTGATTTTAATCTTTCTCCTAAAAATAAATCCATTTCACTCGGATAAAACATTGTTTTATCTGCCCATTTGTTGTTTATGATCTGGCTGTCCCGAGGACTCAAACAGTCTGATTTTTTGGCCAAAAGATCTTATCATTGTGGCTCATTTGTGCATTTGCTTGTGGGTAGATGGGCAGGCCTCTCAATGTGTGAGCTTGGTAAACCTCCATTCACAGTCGTTCACTTGCGCTTCAGTCATGTGAGCTAAAGTAAGGACGATACTGTTACATGTCTTCCCAATTGAACCTTTTACATGTCTTCCCAATTGAACCTTTGACTACACACGTACCTACTGGCGGTTATTGTTCTTTCATTAATTGAAATAATAGAGCAGGAGTACAAAAAAATTACTAGTATCATCACCAATAACTAATACAACAGTATTGTATGTTAACATGCTCATCGTTAAAAAAAGGTATGTTAACTAGGGCTGGGCATCGGTCTGAGTCGGATCGGATTGGGTCCAACCTGGACCGATCCGAAATGTCATTGGCCTAACCCGAACTCGATCTGATCCGGTACCGAGTCTGGGTCGCCTGACTCGGACCGACCTGAAAACTCAATGGCCTGATCCGATTTGAGTCCGACTCGGTCAGAAAAACCGAGTCGGATCGGATTGGGCACGATTTGGATCGGTAAAAATTAAAAAATAGTAAAAAAAAAATAGTAAAAAATACTTTAAAAAATAAATATTACTTAATACATCCGGATCGGATCGGATCGGTCCGAATCGGATCCAATCGGATCGGATTCCGGATCGGGTCGGGTCGGGTCGGATCAGGTCCAACCCGAACTCGACCTGAAAAGAATTCGGATTTGGATGGGGCTACCTGATCTGCACCAATCCAGCCCGTCGGTTCGGTTAGAATCGGGCCGGATCGGGTCGGATCCTCCGGATCGGACCCAATTTGCCCAGCTCTAATGTTAACATGCTCTAATGAGCTGCATGGTCAAATTTGTTTTCATCTGCTAGAGCAACTTTAGCCAATCCAAATTGATTTTGCCGCGAGAAGATAAGATTATTTTACAGTTTTACTGCCATGCTCACTATACTTCTACAGGTCAAATAAGAATATCGAGAAGTTTATTTCTGGAAGATGAAGATGCAAGAGAGGTCAAATAAGAATATCGAGAAGTTTATTTCTGGAAGATGAAGATGAGAGAGAGAGAGAGAGAGAGAGAGAGAGAGAGAGAGAGAGAGAGAGAGAGAGAGAGAGAGAGAGAGAGAGAGAGAGAGAGAGAGAGAGAGAGAGAGCCTGCCTAGCTGGACCAGTGGGGTGGCGACATGTCAGGGTCCCACCCAAGTTGCTGGTTCCGAGGTCTCACTGAAGTCGCGCCCTGAAAAGAAAGAAGGAGGCTTTGGAGGTTGGTATTATTGGCTGGCTTTTGGGCCTTATGGGGAGAAGGACAACTACTGTTTCCACAACTACAGTGGGGTAGTGTCGGAGTTCTTTAGATGGTCTAAGTTGAATGTAATGGATTGGATCTTGAACTCAATTGTTTTTTATGATTGTGTTCTTTCTTCTCTTTCTTGGGTTGCTTCGTAATTCTTTTGGCCAATTCAGCCTTCTCTAATCAATAAAATTGTAACCTTTCAAAACAAAAAAAAAAGTTGAATAGGTACACGACTCATGTGGGCACTCAGATTGTTCACCCTGGCTAGATTTGGTTCTTTCTAATAAATGTTTCTTTGTAGAAAGCATAGTTGTATGAAATGGTAGAAAGGGTAACATGTGCTCTTGAAAATCAGCTTCCAGAACTTAATTTGTTCCTAGAAGAATTGGGTGAGTTCAATAACCTTTTTAATGTTAAGTAAAATTTGTACTTTGTCTATGTAAGTGCTCCTATCTTGCCACGGTCTGTGCATTGTAAGATATGGTGACTTCACATGCTCTCTAGTGACCTTGCTGCAAGTTTGCATGCTTATATTAAAAGCTTCTGTTGCATGGCGGTGCCCCCCCCAAGAAAAAAAGAGGAGCTTTGTAAGAGGAAAAATGTTATTGGTGTATTTTCCCCTTTATTTGTGAGATCTTTGGATCCTCTTTGAGAGTGAGTGAGTCCTCTCTTGTATCTAGGTAAGTGAATCCCTAGGTCATCTACTGTTTATTGTTTACCACCATTTTCAATCAAAGAAATTTTCTCTGTCTCTCTCTCTACTTCTTTCTTGTGTGTTTCTCTCTACTTCATCGTGATTTTCTCCTATTTCAATATAGAAAAAGCCCCAAGACTCGCTGCATCTTTTCGATGGATTGTGCATCTAGGGCATCTTTGTAACTCATAGTTTATATGAATAAGTTTAGAAGGCTTCCTTAGAGCAAATCCAGGTGGCGAATCCAACTCGGAATTTAATAGCAGATCTTCAAGAGGGTGTTTGGAGCATGGGATTAGATGGGTTTAAGTGGGATGGAATTACCAAAACGTAATGATTACACGGTGTCAGGGATTGTCATCTACTCCCATGGCTTGGAGGCTATCCCACTTCATGTTTGGGAAACGGATTGGCTACTCATCTTGCCACTACCGGTCGGTGCTTTGTGGACCCACCATGATGTATGTGTTTCATCCATACCGTCCACCCATTCTTCCATGTCATTTTATGGTATGAACCCAAAAATGAGTTTGATCCAAATCTCAAATGGACCGCACAGTTGGCCCTAGGAGGTTTTTAATGGTGTAATCCAATCACTACTGTTTTCCCATGGTGTGGCCCACTTGAGATTTATATCTACCTCATTTTTTGGATCAAGCCCTAAAATTATATTTCAAAATGGATGGACGGCATGGATAAAACACATACATCATGGTGGGGTCCACATAGCACCGACCACTAGCCACATGAAACCCAAAGTAGGATTGTAGAAACCCTTGCCCCGGCACTGATTCCAAGAAGGGGCTTGACAACCCATGCCTTATGTGAGTCCCAAACAGGACATTGCAACGATCCATGGGATCTTAAAACCCACTCCCACTTAATCCCATTTAAACCCATGCGCCAAACGCCCCCCAAGGGTTCTAAACTCAGAGAAGGCATTGGGCAAATCCAAGTGGGAAAAAGTCCCAAGTGGATTGTTAAGAGATCTAACTCGGAGAAAATCCACCATCCTGAGATTAATGATTTCTAAATTTGAAAGAAATTCCAAGACTGATCTTTAGGATCATGTGTATGTTGCTTAGAGTGTTTCTGCCTCTTATAATGTGGTTTGGTAGAACTTGAGTTTGCTACACGTAGTTTACCTAGTTTTGGCTAGATCAAATTTGCTAAGAAAATCGGGTCTGTTGGATGGTGCTCTTGCTGGATGCTTTTACTGTCGCTATGTGTGATGGATACTATGGATTTCTTTTTTGACCTTTCTTGAGGGCATTTTAGTCTCTTTTATTGCCCCCTATGGGTGATGGATTCTAGGGATTTCTTTTTTGACCATTCTTGAGGGCATTTTAGTCATTTGCTTAGCCTACCATGGGTTGTCTTTGAGAAGTAAAGCAACATTAACCATTCCCTAGTTTTTTTTTTTTTTTTTTTTTCAGTGTTTTAAATAGCTTACACTACTCAGTGTGTAGCTTAGCTTTCGTGCTCCTTAGCTCATGAAAATAGCTTAAATCAAACATAGCCTATGCTACACCCTAATTTGCATACACTACATGCTATGCAGCCTACCTTATGTTCTATTTATCTTTCACTGAACATTAAAATTAATTAATGGTTTCAATGATTTGGTACTTTTTTTCTATTTTCAATAGAAATTAGTTGATGTTTTCTATGATTTTAGTAAAATAGCGAAGTAACAGTTTTAAATCAATTCTGTTGCTCTCTTTAACTTTATACTAAATCTGTAACTTATTTTCCTATTATTTTAGGATGTGAATGCAATTTGATGATATTTGGTACAGCCAAACACATCCTTATTCAAAATCTATAAGTAGCATGTAGCTTATGCCCACACTTTAGAGGGGTTAACGCTATGCAGTGTTCGAATTATCTTCGATATTATCGAAATATCTCCGGTGTTATCTTTATCTCCAGCTCAGCGATTCCGATAACACTGGTAGCGATACCGCTAACTCAGGTAGTATAAGAAATTTCAGGTATTAGCAGTGCATTGCTAAGTATCGCCAACGTATCAATATCGCTAATGTAATCGTTAATATTTTCAACTATGTAAACTCTAGGTGTCGCTTGTAGTATCAAAAATTCTAGGTATTAGTAATGTATCGCTAAATATCACCAACGCATCAATATTGCTAATGTAATCATCAATATTTTCAACTATGTAAATTCTAGGTGTCGCTTGTATTGCCAATGCATCAATATCGGCAATGTATCGCCAATATTTTCAACTATGTAAAATCTAGGTAATGCTTGTATCATAAGTGTATCGACGATATTTCAATAATATCGCCAATGTATTGATATCATTATAAATTTGTTTGTTCAAAAAAATTATTTCAAATTTTTTTTTTTTCTCATGGACACATGGTTGTATGTAGTATTCAATTTACCATTGATAATATTAATAATATCTCGATATTATCGATATCGCAACACGCGCGATATTGAGACCACAATCTTTTATTTCCTTTCCAATTGTTGATGATTTCTTGGTGAAATATTATGTGTTGTTGATATTTTGCAATATCGATGGATGTTTGGATGGAATGTTAGATGGTTAAATAGGCTGGATGGGATGGTCGGACTGATTTCTTACAACAACACATGCTTTTAAGGCCCCATTAAATGAAAACTTATTATGTATGTATTCTTTTTATAAATTTTTTATTTTTAAATATGCAAACATGTATATTTTAACATCTCTTGAAATTTCGCTAAAAATTCCACCGCTTTCCCCATGTTTTCCCGCATTTACGGTTATCAGCGATACCGATATTGTTTCTGTATCTCTAGCCAGCGAAACTTGTAGCGATACCGATACTTCGAACACTGACGCTATGTTATACGCTATTCGCTATTTAAAACACTGCTTTTTTTCTTTAACAACTTAGTTTGGTACTTTTTTGACAGGAGTATTGGACACCTGAGGTTTGTCCATGTGCTTTTGATGGGTACTTTTGATCTGGTTTTTGTAACAAACGAACTGGTTTTCAGTTTTCTTATGTTGACCTTGATTATCTGCTGTTGATGTGGACATAATTTCTAATGGTTTCCCTTTAATTGATGTAAATGGCCTTTAGTATTACAGTATTACCTGTGCTTGGTATTTTACCTGTTTTGATTGTTGCAAAAAAAATTTCTGCCGTTATCTTCTAGGATTGCTGGAATTTTTGTAAGGGTGCAATGCTGAATGCACACAACTGTTTTTGTGTGCTTCTGCAGTTGAGTTTCCATGGGAATGTGGTAGACAGTCAAGGTCCAAACTTTCATCTGCTTCCCACACCATATATGGGTCATGGTGACAATCTTAATCACTGCATTTGAGGAGAGTAATGAACTGCACGAGTCTTCGGGGCCTTGTTCTAATCGAGGATTTAGGATCGTCAAGTTGGCCTGACTTTTGGGCCAAGACCCATACATGGTGTGGGCTGCCATACGAGTTGTACTGATTTTTGTACAGGTATGCTACGTCCTGATTGGAACTCTGCAAATAGCATTTGTAAACGAATGTATTTGTTTCTACAAATTTGATTATCTTCTGGGTTAAGAGGAGAGATCCTCCAGGGAAGGCTACTGTCCTACGGTACCTTTTTCTCAACAAAGAGACATCTGTGAGATCATTTAACGTGTAATTCTTTGCTGGATTGGGCAATTCTATGTGATGTGGCATGGCGGCGTTTCAAGCAGATTGGGATCAGTAGTCTGGCAGCTGTGTCTTCTCATGGGGATTGGTTCCTATGGTTAGAAAGAAATGATTGGTGCCTCAGGAATCATCAGGGGCGAGTGGCGGGGGTGTTTCAAAGGGCTAAATTGCGCGTGATTGATTGGGCAAAGGCATCTAAGGGTATTGAGCATTTCCCTGATTGTTGGGTTGGACTGTAATCATTTTTCTTTTCTTTTGTATAATGCTCTTTTGTTGTGTATTCTGGCTGCGGCCTTCTTCTCTAATAATTCATTCTCCAATGTTCAAAATTTTTTTTGATGGACCATGTCGTAGGTAGGTGCACTCAAGGCTACCAGCCCTCTAAATCTGAATAATCATATATGGGATCTTCTTCCACTTTAAATGGCCCGTTTCAGGACATCTATCTGAATTTAAGTGGTTTTCATGCATCCTGCTTCCTGATATCCTAAGATTCATTATGTTTAGTTGTTTCTAATCAAGTCCTCAGACTTCACTCTTTTGAGCAATCTGCAATTCCATATGTGTGTGTGTACACACACACACACACACACACACACACCTGTGTGCGCGCACGTGTGTGTGTGTGTTGTAAGTAAGGTTAAACTGTTGTCTTCTTATTTCAGTTTAACAGGTGTTAATAATGTCAAACTGGTTACCTTTCACCAAAAAAAAAGAAAAGGAAAGTCAAACTGGTTCAAGCAGGTTCATGCTTGGACATCTTGGTTTTAGGCCTGTAATTCCACATTAAAAGGCTGTTGCTTTGTTAAGATTCATGGTGCTTTTTTCCATACTTACAATCATGTCTTGAGTTCCTTTTTCTATTTCATTGTTCTGTAAGTTTGGGTGTCAGGCTGCTGAGGAGTAGCTGTTGGTTTCTCTTTCCCCTGTTGGTTCCTTTTTTTTTTTTTTTTTTTTTTCCTGTTTCTGTTCGGTTTGTGTTCTGTTGTTCTTTTTCTTTCAATAGAAATATTACCTTTCAAAAAAAAAAAAAAAAATGTTCTGTAAGTTTGAGATTCAGGACATGGTATTTGTCTTTACAGTTTGTTGTTTGTTCCATATGTATTTTGTATGGGTTAATGTTTACTCGTTTTAGCTTTTGTGGGTATATTTTTTATTATTCGCTTGTTGAACAAAAAATCTAAATGCTGTTGGATAATTTTAATTATTGTTTTCTGAGCTGTTCATTGCTTCTTGAAGGCTGAAGGAGGCTCTGATGCTGTAAATGATGTGGCAAGCACGATGATGCAGAAGTTTTGGGACTCTGCTCTTGCCCTAGAGCCACCAGATGATGAATATGACACCCATAGGCATCTTTTTTGCTAATCTCTCTCTCTCTCTCTCTCTCTCTCTCTCTCTCTCTCTCTCTCTCTGTGGTTTTATCTTGGAACATGCTTATTTTTGGTCACTAAAGCTACTGTATGTTTGTTTACAGTGAACTATCTGCATTAATGACATCAGAAGCTGGAGAACTGGGGAAGTATCCATCTTTGGGTCTTGGGAACTTGTTTTCCTTTAAATTTGAGGATCGTAAAGGACGTGTACATCGATTCAATTGTGGTGAGTAGGATGGGTTCTATGGTAACCAAGGTGTTCCGTAACGGTAACAGTGGCTGTAACGGCCACCACCAATACCTTTACGATATGGGGCATAACGGCTGTTACGGCCCCGTAACGGCCATTAGAGTCTCTCTTTTCTTTAAAAATAAAAATAAAAATTATTTATTGAAAAAACCCGTATCCGCCCTGTAATGTTGATTAAAAAGTATGAAAAACCTATATATGTCCCGTAATAGACCATTAAGGGGCTATTATGGCCTTTATAGGGGATGTAACGTGCCGTTAACAACAATTATGGGTCATTTTTTTCCATAATAGTTGTTACGGCTATTAATGCCCCATAACGTGTAACGGTTTCCACTGTTACCTTGACGTAACGGCCTTTACGGCACACCATGATGGCAACACACGCACGTTTGTCGATTCAATTGTGGTTAGTTGATGGGTTTTAGGGCAAAAATATCTATGAGAGAGGTGTTATACCTTTTTCAGCCTGAGAGTTTCTAAAGTATGCTCAGGTTTTCAGTCTGTAAAATGGGGTCATCTGTTGCTATCAAGGTATTCCACAATGGTTATGGTGGCTGTAACAGCCACTGCCATTCCCATTATGATACACGCCATAATGGCTGTTGTGGTTTGTTTGTTTTTTTTTTTTTTTTTTTTCGTAACATCCGTTACGGCCCCATAGTAAGTAACGGTTACCATCATTACAATTCCATAACGGCTACTACAGCCCCGTAACGTGTAACGGCTAGCACCATTACTGTTCTGGCCGTTACATAACTGTTTTGGAATACCTTGGTTGATATGGTGAACTGCACCATGAATGACCCATTTACCCAAAGATACCCCAGATTGGAAGATTCTCACAGTTGAATGATTGCCTTCATTTTTGGCTGAATGTAGACAATTACTGCTTTTTCTTATTGACCTGCCTGTTTGTTGGCCACCCATTGAAGGCAAGGATTTTTCCATCTGGGAGATTTTTGGTGCATGGGCCATCCGGAGTGGGTCCAATCATACTTGCATCACCAAAAAGGGCCACCACTGATGCAACTGAAAAACCAGCCATTGCTGTGAACTTCTAGTCTAAGCATCGTTTGATGCCTCATGTGAGTGCCTAGAACCTGAAGCTGTCACAATATGTTCATGTCATGGTATTGAAAAAATGGTTATGTTATGGTTGTATCAGCCATTATATAAAGGAAACGGTCACCGCCATTATGTGACATGGGTTGATTGGTCCGCTATGAAAAAATGGGCCATATGGGCCCATATTGACTGATGCAGGCCAATAAGATGCCCCATTTTAGCACCCTTAGGGGGCCGATGCGGCCATAAAGGGCCCATTGTGGAAGTATTTATTTTTAATTCTCTCTCATTTTCCACTTCTTTATCATTTCAACCATGTAAGAAGCTTAGTAACTAATTTTAAACTAGATATTGGCCTATTTTGGGGATCAAAACACAATTTGATGAATTTGATGAACTGTAGTGGACCATTTTGGGAATATAGGAAGAAGGGGTAAACCATCAATTTTTTTTAAATTTTTTAAATTTTTTTTTTTTTTTTTTTTTTTTTTTTTTTTTTGGTGCATTTATATGTAACGGCTCTAATCCACCAAATCATGCTTGATTTGTGTTCGATTAGGGCCTTTTTGTCAACTTTCAGCGGGTCAAGCTGACACTTGCCAATAGACAGCATTCTGACTAAAGAATAGCCTCTTACACCATCAAACATGTCAAAAAAATATAAATAATAATAATATTGATAATAATAATAATAACAACAACAGCAATAGTGAATAGTGATACATATTTGGGATACTCACCTTTTTTTAGAATTTTACCAATAATTTTTGAGATTTTTTTTTTTTCTTTTTTCTGTAAGAAAAAAATAAATCCAGCTGTTGTAAGGCTTTGGTTATGTAATACCTTGGTTGGAACCTTTGAACTTACAAACATGACAAGATATATGTTCGGAATTCCCTGCAGGTACCGAGAATTTGGTTGAACTCATATCTGCTGTCATGCAGAGATTAGGATCTGACAGTGATCGAGGTCATCCTCAGATTTTGGTGAGGCATCCAACCTGAGTTACTGGCATGTCTGTTTCTACATTTGAGATAACTGATTAATTCCATCCTCTTGTCTCATCTCGTAGTATGAAGATGATGAAGGAGACAAAGTTCTAATTGCCAATGATAGTGATCTTGTGGGAGCAGTGAGCCATGCAAGATCAGCTGGATGGAAGGTGAATGATTGTTTACTTGCATATCTTTGTATGAGGATAAGAGATGCTGCATTCAAAAGCCCTCTGCCAACTGTCAATTGCTATAAAAATCTGGAGCCAACATTTATCTCTATTATGTTCGCCAAGTGACATTGAATCTATGTTAAATAACCTATAAATAGATAAGTTTGTTGTAGCCCTAATCATTTTTTTTTTCTATTCATAAATTACATGTGATCACCCTACACCAAGGTGTTCCATAATGGTAGAGGTGGCCGTAACGGCCTACCCGTGTTATGACACCCCCCCCCCCCAAATAAAAAAAAAATAAATAAATAAATCACACCCTACATTCTTGAGAAATGAAGAATCATTAGTATAAATCTATTTTGGAAAGAGAACTAATCACCAACAAGCTACAACCAAATATGTTAACGTACAATTCTTTTACAAGCAATTTCTTCATTTCAAGGCAAAAATGGAAGATGAAGTTATGAAGGTATAAAAAATGGGCAGTAACGTACAAGTGGTTGTAGTTGATCAGTCTTACGTTGTATCTTTGCAAATCCTTTCCTATTTCTAAACATGGACTTTTTTTTTTTTGGTAGTTCATTTGTGTTGATGGTTGCATAGTTCGTCCTTTGTAAGCTTTACCATTTGGAAATATTGACCAATTCTCATTGAGGTCTTAAAAGGTGTCCCTTTTTTTTTTTTTTTTCTGGATAGTTTTGGGAGGACAAAAGATAAAATTTGGCTAAATCAAGGTTTAAAAACTTCAAAGGAGACTTGGACTGACTTTAGTTTGACTATTTGTGCCTGCCTGAGATGGCTGATTTTTTTTGCCGTTCACTTTAAACTCACTATAAATTAGAGAAAAGGGTCAGAACTAGAAAACTATTACATGAAAATACAGAAAATCACAGGTTGCTTTCTGTTAGTAGTTAACTGGCATCGCATATCTGTGACTATATAGTGTGGCCACCATAGAGAATATTCTAATCATGAATCTTCAGCATTTGGCGCAACATAAAGTCTTAAGAGCCATGAAGACTGTGCTCTTTGTGATGAGATCAAAGAATCAATTTCAAGGCTAAACATTTCATTTTCCTCCTCTTCCCAGTGCTCTAGTGATCCAATTATCAAGTTAGATATTGCCATTGAAAATCGGTGACTTGATCCCAAACTTTTAATCTGTCCTTTTTTTAAAATATAAAATTAGTTACTCAGACAAAAAAAGAAAAAGAAAAAACCCCACAAAAAGATATGTTATTGAGTTGGTTTGCTTATTATTAAAACAGAGAAAAAGCTGTGACATCATGGTTTTAAGACTCGGATGACTCGGGCTCAGTCAGACCCAATTTATTTGACACCACAAGTCACCTGGACGAGTCACCCATGACTCGGCCAAGTCAGGCCAATTTACCTCTGAGTTGGGAAATACTCCCTGATAAACTATAACTTCCGCCAATTTCATATATATATATATATATATATATATATATATATATATATATATATATGAAATTGTGCGTGTGCAACACCCCATGAAATCCCCAAGGCCCAACTTTTATCTTGATCCAAAAGTCTGGTGGGCCATGGCAAAAAGAAACAGTTATCTCCCTTGATTTGCTTCTTTCTTTGCTATGTCCCACCAGAGTTTTGGATTAGGCTGAAAGTTGGGACATGGGGGTTTCATGGGGTGCTGCATCACATGGACCGTTCAGATTTTGTGCCCATGACACGTGTGCAATAGTGCGCACGGGTGCTCATGTAAGAAGGTGCGCAGGTGAACATGACACACACACACACACACACACACATATATATATGCATTTTTTTCTCTGTCGAAAGATAATCCATAGCATCAATTTATTTCTTTTGAAACTGAAGCTCAGAGACAGCCATGTAGAGAGCCATCTTTTATTACCTGAATCTTCCAGCTCATTTTGGTTGTGTTGCATCGAATTCCTCATTCTTCTTCTTTTTATGCCATAATTTTTATCTGGTCATGGGTAGGCCGAGTTGCTATCTAATATAAGTTACATAGCAATGCTAATGGTAAACAGAGCTGGATAGTTGTAATGCGTCATCGATCTCCTCTTTATTAGTATCATAGTTGTGAGGATTTTCATTGTTTGATCAGTAGGATAAACATGGTGCTTTGTTTTGCTTTGCTATATGCAAGAAAATATTAACTTACTATGTTGACTTAATGACAAGAATGACTGTGCAATTATAATCTTACAGCCTTGCCTACATGGCTAAAGCAAATCTCAGCTCTATAGTTGTTCGACATGTGTGAAATCTAAGCCACTCATCTGGTGTGTCCCACCATGTAGATCCCTTGGCTGGGAAATCTAGCCATCTACTCATTGGGTATCTAACACAGCACATGGACGATTAGAAAAACTGACCAATAGTCATTCAACACAGACGTGGGGCCCACTGAATTGAGTGAACCAGCCTGATATTTGGGCCAGAGCTTGCAATGCATGACCTGTGCATCTGTGGCCACCAGGTGGGGCCTGCATATTGAGTCTCTGGGATCTTGCATGTTTGGCAGCAACTGCACTGGCAATGACTTACGCTAGTCCCACTCCCTTTTCTCATTATCTTTCTAATGCTTGACCCTTGTTATACAATGGTTGGGAGGTTTTTCATTCAGCTTTCAATGCATCCCAGTGAAAAAAATGGGGGCTCCCTATGCATGTATAACAGTTGCAGATGCTTGGAGCTTTGTCTTTCCTTGCATGTGATGGATTGCCTACTGGTTTTGCCATTTCAGGTTCTGAGGTTGCACCTTGACTACTCAGATTTGAAAGAGGAAACAGCACATCCACCATCTGATCCTTCAACCACACAAAGAAGTGCATTGATTTCTCTCCATTCTGGGGTCTTGATGGGTGTGGTGATTGTAACAGGCATCGGGATAATGGTTTACTTGAAGCGATCCAAGTCATGAAATTTTCCATATATCAACAGAATGAAAACCGTTGCTAGATCCCTTCAGTTCTACCATCTGCACGGGGTAGGGAGCTGACAATGTAAGTATGCAACCACTCCCATTATCCAAAGATTTTACTTGAAAAAAAAAACTAAAAGAGTTCACCCCAGTTTCAGCCACAGAGCATTCAAGGTGGAACTGATACATGAGAATGAAAGAGGCGGTGGCTATAGAGTAGGAATTTACAATCTTTTGTCAGTGCTTATGATATGTATTCTGTTACACAACTAACAATCTCTCACAAACCAAAAACATATAGTCAGCTGGGAGTAAGAAGCTACTTGCTACAACTGTTGCTTTTGTTCTTGCCAAATGGGCATCTTATGAGGTTATAACATATACTCCCTTTTTTTGGTACAAAAGCTGGCGATGTAAGGACTTTCTGGTTGTAACACTGGAAGCAGCTCGGCCATGGTTGGAAAATTGGTTTTGGCGTAGTGTATCAGTCACCACCGATATGGGATCGTAACACTTGTATCGCCCCTGTATTAAGGCTGTTTTGAGCCGATACAGCAGTATTGTTCATGGACGATACCAGTACACATCGGATTTTGGATGATATGTCAAACCACGTACTCAAAAACCACACTAGGGGCCCAACTACAAGGTGCATAAACCCATCCCTCCTGCAATATGTAGTGAAAGATGCATCAGGTAGGCTACACTGGTAGTTCTGGCCTAAAAATCAGGCCCTTTCACACTTTGGGTTGGCCACAACACAACAAACAGACTGCCAGAAAACTGTTTTGACAGTCAGTTAATGCATTGTGAGAGTTGCTTCTGAGCAGATCTAAGTATTATTTCCAACCTGATGGAAGGCTAGGATCTCTCACACATCTTCTGCATGGCCCATAGTTCAAAAACCTGAAAACTTGAGTCAATGTTCATCCAGGTCGGGTTGACTCGAAGATAGTTAATTATCCAAAATTGAAAACATTTAAGGATGTGTTTGGATGTCACCTTTCTTCATTTTTCTTTAAATCTGTAAGTTACAGGTAGTGGTCGGGGTTAGCAAGGCCTTGCTTGACCACCTTACATGTTCAAATGTGAGAGATCCTTTCAGAAACCCGAACAATTCATCATATTCACCATTGCAAAAACACATAAGATTCACCTTTGCAGAAACACCGAGGAGTGAAATTTCATTTCCCGGTAGCGCCTGTTATGAGAAAAAGATGCGTTAAAACACATTTTAAAATAAGCTAAATTTAGTTTTATGACTACATGGGTTCCTCACCAGTTAAGAGGGGACTGGGTGGCTCTTGACTCGACTTCCTCGATTCGGTTCGAAGTCCTGCAGAGACAAGTTGACTCAGTTGATTTTCAAGTCTAGTTAGTGAATTCTTGAACTATGGTGTGGCCATGTATGCCTACATCTAATCATTGTCGAGTTTGTAACAATGATTTTTCTCATTCAGTCAGTATCCACTGGTCAGTTACTAAGTTTACTAAAGTCATGTGATGGATTAAGAGCATACTTTCATTGAGAAATAAAATCCCATGCTAATCTTGGGCACTTCAATGCCAAGAACACATCATAGAGGTCCAAGATCTTTAGTGTTAAAACTCTTGATTAAGAAATTACTCCAACAATCAAATCTTATTGAGATCCTCTTGTAAGGTGACAATATCATTAACATGAAATCATGATATGATGTGATTACTAAATACGTCACTACATACTAACATTGCTTTGATAAAGAGCTCAAATCATGCTGGAGGAGATTAATTGAGGCCATAAATAGATTTGAATAATTTGCATAATGTACCAGCACTAGCTAATGGAAGGAATTAGGCTGTTGAGCCTTGTAAACTTCTTGTAGGTGATCATAAAAGGGCACTTTCCACATCTTAACTGATTTTAGGACCAAGAGAAATTCATAATAAGGTAAAATACATTTAGAAAATGAAACCAATACTCTACTCTACAGGGCTCTAGACTATCCAAATCACTGTCCCAATCATGGATGAAAAATAACCAAATAATTACACCAAGAAGATTAATGTTTACCTTCTAATTTCTCAAGTTTGGACCACTCAATATTTTACTTTTAATCATCCATTCCATAGCCATTAATTGGATGGTTGGTATTGCTTAATCGGTGTTATTCTAGAGATATGCTTGATGGGACTCACAATTTGAATGGTCTGGATAGCTGCATACCAGCACCACGTGTGAGGAGGATGAGCAGACTAAGAAGTGTGATGGTTGGTAAACATGCACTTATTAATTGTGCATGCAGCATACATTTCACCAAGAATAAACCTTTCAAATCATGGACTAGATTTTAGATGGATCATAGGAATCTAATCAATGATTAAAATAGGAATTAATCAATGTTACCAATTCAATAATTAAATGTCCACTATTTATGGGTTTGGATCATCCAATCAATCAGATTCCAAGGCTTTGATCCATCAATGGTGGGTCCCACGATTTGAATGGTTTAATTTTAGTACATGAGCATGAATAATCAAATATTGCTAAAGTATCAAATAACTCAAAGAGATAAAAAGCTGGTATCCTATTAAAGAAAGAGATAGGATTTACTACACACAAGAAAGCCAAATACATTGCTGACTTGCGTTTGTCTAATCAAGCTAGTTGCACGGATCTTGCACGTGCCCCACACAAGAGTCCACACGTGCTAAGTGGCACACCTGCTAGAGATGCAGATCTTCATCAGGTGGGTGTACCAGAGAAGATGTTGGAGCCTAAAAAACCGGGCAGACCACCCATCAGGTGGGCCACACATGTATATAAAAATAGAAGATTGGTGATCCATTCTCTTATTCTCTCTCTTTTTTTTTTCTTGCAAGTGTGTGGCACTTGATGAGTGGACCAGCCTTATTTTTGGGCTTAAGGAATATTGGCCGTGGGGTTGTCATGATGAACGGCCAGGTGCTTACACGTGTGCCATTCCAGTATGTGTGAGTCACTGTGTTTGGCGCGTTGATACATGCTGTTGTTAATAGCATTACCCAACGCCACATGCACTGATAGAAACTATCTCCCATGTGACTGCTGTACCATTTCGGAAATGGTGGTGACTCTTCCACCTTACTTGAGGTACTGATGTACAGCAATCAACACCATCCAAATTGTGGATCGGTGGAGAATCTACCTAAAACCATAGTGATAGAAAATTTATTTGGATGGTCAGCAGAAAAATTGTGAGTGGTCCAAATTCTAAGGGACAAATCAAACGGTTAATATCAACTTCTCAGTGCTTTCTTATTATGGGTGAGCAATTTAGACGATCTGGATTGCCTTTAATCATCCCATATGCATGGTTGAAGAGTTGCGGTTACTTTTTAAATGGTGCAAAACTAACACAGGAGTCTGGAACCAACACCCCGCCCAACTTGTACCTTGAGAAGAAATAATGCCATAACTGATCACCTACAAGTAACAGTACCACAACTTGTGGTGCAGAACAGTCTCTGACCACCATCCAGAAACTTTCATTAGAAATCATTACCGTCAAAACAGTAGGCCCCACCATGAATATGACCTCTCCTGAATATCAGGTTGATCTACTAAACGGGTGGGCAACACGGGTACCTTGAGTCAAACCATCATTTGCCCATTGATTAATGGTGTGGTGTGCTAACCAGAGTTTTGTACCTAATTATTTCTTAAGTTTAATTTAGCTCATTAAAATTTAAAGAGAAATTCTCACACTTGCTTACCAAAAGTTTAATAACTGTATATTTATATGTGTGTGTAAAATGGTATGGTGAGTTCGACCTCGTGGAGCTTCCCATAAAAGGTTGAACTACGTGAACCCAACATGATCTATGTCAAACATTCACACCGTGCTTTTGTCAAACACCCTCCAAAAATTGTTCATGTAAATCGGTACCGTCAAAACATTGTCCATGTAAATTAACGATTAAAAATTATTGGTTAGTCACTCAAACATGATTATATGAGCTTGTGCCCATCGGAGACTTGAAATTTTATCATTTTCAACCAAAGCATATATTTCAGCGGGCTTATCACAACCATTATGTCAAAAATTACATATCTCACTAATTAGAGATATTAAAATTGGTTTAATAATTAAATTCAAACTCCTATAAATATATCATGCATTGGTACTTTTGGATTAAAGTTGATTCACACTCTAGGGTTCCAAACTAACTGGAAAGATTTCAAATCCAGGGGGTTTCCAATCCTAGGGGTTCCAATTCCACGCTCCCAAACAGGCCCTAAGCTATGTATTGACCTGGTTTTAGCCCCATGGCCCACCATTGAAAGGTGCATCTGATTGATGGGGTGGATGCTTCACATGGATCATTGTGGGGCCCACACGACTCCACATCATGGGAAGCTTCCTATGACATTGCCCTAGTACAGTTTACACACACACACACACACACACATATATATGGTACCTTATTTATATGATAATATTTTTGTCATTTGGTGAAGATTTCTGCCAGATCAAATTTTTATTTAAATTTTAAGAATTAGAGTCATATGATATTCAAGTTGCAAATGACTCTTTATATGCATGTACTTAGAAATTATTGACATGACATATATTAACTCAAATAAACTAAATAGATTGTGCAGCCCACTTTGGCCGATTCACATCAAGATCAGATTGGTTTAACAATCCTAACCTCTTATTTTTGGAACTTATTCGTAGAAATAGGATGATGGATATTTTTCAGTTTTAACCGTCCAATGAACGTCCACTAACCCAAGTTAAGTAATAATAATAAAAAAGCTTAACTTAACATTTACATTGTTTACTATAATGTGTATGATTTGATTTAACAACTTAAATTTATACCGCGTGTGCAAGTTGTAAGTCATTTTTAAATGATTGCGTGCCATCCATGACACTTTGCCAAACTTTGAAGTTTTTCTCCTTTCAAGTATTGCAAGGCCAATAGAGTCTCACGTGTGCATCAAAAGATGGTAGATGATTGTATACACCTCACCCCAACATAATGTACTTTATCTTACATAATATGAGATGACTTGTAAGCTTAAAAATCTCTTCAAAAACAATTCAACTCATCCAAATCGCAATCCACAATAAGGTCCAATGAGCCTAATTAGACAGAGAAATTTTGTAGGCAAACTTAGAGCACAACTCTTATCCATGCTAGTCATCATTTACAGTGGTCTATCATAGATTCACGACAGATGCTGGTGGCGACAGGGCCACTAGCCGAGTCCATTCCAATGAGCCCATACAAGGAATAGGTCCCGCGAAGTCGTTGAGATAAAAATGCAAAAAATTGTGTACATGCAACGATCCGATTGTTGCCCAAGACAATGAAGAACTGTGTACAGGCAGCAATTCGATTGCTACCTAAGATAGAAAAAAAACTTTGTATAGGCAGTAATCCCATTGCCATGCACCCTATCTTTGCAAATCTAGGGGCTATTGGACAACCAACGGTTGGATAGCAATCGAATTGACACACTAAGGTAAAACGGTTATTTCATCTTCCCAAAGGGTGAAATTACATGTTTTCTACTTACCAAAGTGTATCCACGATCCACGTTGTATACACCCCCACAAAGGACTGACAAGCGGATTTAAGCATCGTGGGACCCTAAAACCTATTCCAAACCCAAGCCCTAGCTTAAGCCTAATTTAAGGCGCGAACTAAGCCCAAACCCATTTGGCTTTATGATGACAATAAAATTGAGGGGAACCAAGACCCACTAGGGCTCCTGGCTAAAACTGGGGCCAATCCAAGTTGTAGTACATTGCTTGCCACGTGGAATCCCGCAATATTTTTCCGTGGGTTAGGTGAGAGGGGAAAAAGCAACCCACATCTCAGAAGTCTTGCTCAGAGTAAAATGACCCCTCGGCCCCTAGTTGTTTTTTTAAAAAATAAAAATAAAAATTATGGCTCCTGCCATCTGGTCCAACCAATCACAGTGCACCACGTGGGGCACCCATCCCAACACCCAATCACAGCCCTTAGAGTTTTCTTTAGCCTCTAAACTTTATAGAAATTACAAAAGACCATCCCTAGCACCTAGGTGTGTACACCAACCGAACTAGCTCGGTTAGCTCGCTCGACTTGGCCCGAAAAAGCTCGAATTGCCTCGACTCGAAACTGAGTTCGATCTGAGTCGAGCTGTTTTTTACAGCTCGAAAAATGAGTTCGAGCTAACCCCAGCTCGACTCGACTCGGATCAATACTCGGCTTAACTTGGATCGACTCGGTATATGTATATATATAACCTTAAATCCTAATCCCTTTCCCCCCTTTTCAAAATACACCCGACCCTCTGACCCTCTCCCTGCTCCCTCTCTCCCTGGCCCCTGCTCGTCCTAGACCTACGCCCGACCCTCTCTCCCTGCTCGTCCTAGAGTCTCGGCCGCCCCTCTCTCTCTCTGCTCGGCTGCTCCCTCTCTCCCTGACTCCCCGCTCGTCCCGAGATCCCGCCCGCCCCTCTCTCAAGGTATTCTCTCTCGCTCTCTCTCATCTCCGGCCGCCCCTCTCAGCTCTCTCTCTCTCTCTCTCTCTCTCTCTCTCTCTCTCTCACCTCGTTCGGCGCCCCCGCCCCCCTCTCTCTCTCTCGTGCTTGAACTTGGCCCGAAAGCTCAAAGCTCAAAACTGTCTCGAACTCGGCTCTAACTAGTCCGATTGCTACCAAGCCGAGCTCGAGCTGGAGATGCTGGCTCGGTCACCGAGCCGAGTCGAGTTCAAGCTGGGTGTGCCTGGTGACCAAGTCGAGCTGAGATGAGGCCAGCTCGACTTAGTTCGTGTCACGCCCCGAACTCGGAAACCGGGCTCACAAAATTTCCAAACGCCGAATCCGGCGCCGATAGCCTCCGTAGTACCCCATTCTTGGATCCCGGCACCCATATACCAGGTTCCGATCCTGAGATGCTATAAGGAGGATTTATAATAATCAATTTGATTCGTAATGAGCATAACCACAAGCATAACCTACGAACAATAACCACAAGAATATCATCACAAAATCCACTATGATAAAAAACTTTGAGTACAAGGCGTATGAAGGGAAATATATGATAGTAATAATAACAAAAACTCCAGAAGCTCGGCTGCACGCTCCAACTGTGGCGAGACTACGGCTGCGTCCTGGCGTCACCTGCATGCATCAATCGTGCATAAGCTTATAGAAAGCTTAGAGGGTGGTGTAAGTGTATGCGCAATATGAGCGTGCTCAGAATACAAGATCAGAGTAATGCGGAATCGTGCTGATGAGTACATGAATGTAACCAGCAGTACCAAGGCTATGTGGTGTAAGATATGAATGCTATCGGTCATGTCAAGACCATGCAATGCAAGATATAGCTCAAGCATGTCAATCCTCATCATATATTAGTACAGTTCTCATTCAGGATAATCACCGGGGTTTAGTACACTCCAAATGGCACTGCCGATCTCCTAGCCGCATAGTCCAAGTGAGCGTAAGAAACCTCACTATTCGTCTGGCCAATAGTCTGCCAATACCTATCCGGCACGTCAATAGCAGATCCATTCATGAGCTGGTCAAACTCAGCCTAGTATGACCCCCTACCCTCGGGCGAGTAAGGCCATACCCCTTTCCAACTGACCACGACACAGTGGGAGACGCAACCTCCTGGTATTCGGCCCTCATGCACTCATATATCCACTTGGTCTCAATGTTGGAGTCATCCTCTGGTACCATCGGGTTTAGGGATTTTCACTCAGGGACATCTATGGCGCCCGTATGCTAGAACAAAACATTTCCGGTATCCAATCCAGCCACCTACGATGTGTTTGTGGAGGCTATGGCCCTGATGTCGCTATAATATATAATAATCGTGATCACACAAATGCAAGTGCATGAATCACCCTACAAAACATGCAACAATCTTGCACGTACCGCACGCTCATGTAGGGCAACTCCGTCTATCAGGGAGCCCATAAATAATCCGCCCAAAGGCATATGCTATGATCAGTCACTCCTCATACCAAGCATATATATAATGCGTATGATCATGAATCATGTATCTATACTAAACATGTTATATAGTGATGAGTTCTGGGCAAAGCGAAGATGGGCCTAAACGGCCTACCCACTACAAGTATGGGCCTATCAGTGGGCCTTAGAGAGAGTGACAATGCAGACATTTAACCGACATCATCCTTACAATGTGGGCATCTAACCATCATTGTTCCCAAGACACTACCCGTTATTATATACGCCACGGAGGAATCACACATTGTAATGGACCTAATTGCACCCATTGGGCCTTAAGTACATCAATTGGCCGTATCATATGGGCCTTATATTCATCAAGTGGGCCGCATCCATGGGCCGCACCAATGGGCCTTACGTACATTGCAATGGGCCATAACCCATGGGCCTTGCATACATCACAACGACCTCACAACATGGGCCTTATATATGTCAAAGTGGGCCTTAACAATGGGCCACCAATACATCAAGATGGGCCTCGACAATGGGCCTTATACAAATCAAGGTGGGCCTCAATGGACGGCCCACAAATACACTAAGATGGGCCCCGTCACATGGCCTTGAAATAATCTCCGAAATGATTGGACGGTTAAGATGAAACTTATGCATCATAGTAGGTCCCATAGGGATTGAAAGCATAGATAAATCACATACTTCATGGTGGAGGTCCACACTGATGAAAGGTGTGGACACAATACATACATAAGTGGGTCCTAAGTAGGACCCACCATAATGTTTATTTTCCACCCAACTTAGGGCCCAACAAAATGTTTATTTTCCATCCAAACTGGGGCCCAACATGATGTTTATTTTCCATCCAAACTGGGACCAAACATGATGTTTATTTTCCATCCAAATTGTTCATAGGGTCACATGGGCCTAGGGCCTACTGTAATATTTATTCGTGGACCAAGGGGCCCACTGGAATGTTTATTTGCCACCCAACCCATTGATTGGGTCACACGGTCAGGGAGGGGGCCCACCATAATGTTTATTTTCACCCAATCTGCTGATTGGGTCACGTGGACAGGGAGCCCACCGTGAGGTGGTTCACAAATCCAACCCACCCATTATGTGCGTCCCACTTGGCTGAGGGTTCAGACCAAGTTTCAGCTGCATCCAAATTTCAGGTAGGCCCTACCAAGTGATTTTATATGTTTTAGGCATGCCCTCACATGATTTTAGACGGTGTGGCCCACCTGAGTTCCGTACACGGCTGATTTTGGGTGGCTCATACCCAGTGGGGAGGCCCCCCCAATGCACGGTGTTGATGTTCGAAACGCATCACGGTGGGGTCACGGCCCAGCTCGTCCGTCCCCGTCCAGTGCAATCAGCAGCGCGTTACTGCGCGCTTTTCTGTCGAAACGAATGGCGAATTCTTCTTCATTTTTATTTTATTTTATTGTTGAAAACGTGTTTTCCGCGGTTTTTGGTAGGTAGGGCCCGCCTCAGACAAATCTGGCCCAGCCATTGGTCCCTACGGCCCAATACCAACCTATCAAGCCCGATATTTGATAGTTTTTGGTGCATAGAAATATTAGGGGGTATTTCAACGGTAGAAGTACCATTTTCTATGCTACGGCTCGCTAGAAAATCAGATTGGGATAACCTTTTGGCTCAATGCCTAAAACGATATGACGAAAAGGATGGACGGCTCGGATTAAGTATATACATTAAGGTGGGGCCTGCATGAGTGGCCCACCCCATGCTTAGTACACCCACGTCACTTCACACTTCACTGTGAGTACACACCCATGTTTATACACGCACTCCATGTTAGCCAACCTCCTGTCTAGCGTCCAGGGACTCTGGACGGCGTGGATAAACACTGCATCATGGTGGGTCCCACATGTACGTGGCCCACCATCCACGTATATATGTTTATAGATATATATATTAATATAATATATTATATAGCATGTGGGACTTCTCACCATCCCAAAAATGGACGGTGGATTTCACCTGAAATGCGGTGGGCCACACCGTTTGATGAATGGAGTCGATTTAACACAATTCGGTGGGGCCCACTTCATTCCAAGGGAAGGATAGAGAGAGAGAGAGATATATATATATATATACAGTGAGATAGAGGGACAAGAGATGGTGATGGTGGAGCCCCGCCACTACGGGCCCCACATGATACAACTCATACATAAAAAAAATTTGGGTCCCACCAACAAGCGGTCCTTAAAAAGGGATTCAACAGTGGATCACCCACCTCTAGACCTCCTTCTTGCTCGCCTAGCCTCCTTAGCTCCTTGCCTTCGAGTTTGATGGAGGTAGATGATGGATGGATGGTTGAGATGAGAGATGAGGTGTAGGAAGGTGGGCCACACTTGGCTTTGTGAAAGAGAGGGTTTGGATGTGTGAAGCTTATTGCTTGGGAGAGGTTTGAGAAATGAGAGAGAGAGAGAGAGAGGTGATGGGTTGATAAGAGGTGATGGAGTGATGTGTGATGGGTGATGGGTGGAGTGATGGGTTGTAAGAGAGGGATGGGTGGAGAGAGAGATAGAGAGTTGACTTTGGGTAGCTTATGTAAGAGAGAGGTAAGGGTAGGGTATGGGTTGTTGTACTTGACTTGATGTGTGATGTGAACTTGATTGATGAGATTGATTGATTGATTGATGAGACATGTTGTAGAGATTCTCTCGGAATTCGCAACGCGCAACGTTTTTTCGGAATGAATGCGGACCCACAACTTCTAGCCTAGTTATTGGGTCGGTGCGCGAGTCGCGACGTTGGAACCGCGGCGACGGTGCAGTCGCTAAGGTACATGTTTCGGTTCGAGCCGACTTCGGTATGAGGGACCCGGCTTAGGATCGCAGGCAAACGTCGGATACGGGTCGAGGATTGCCGGAATTCGACCGGAAGGATCACGGAAGTCCACGAAACGGTACGGACTAAGATACGGGTCTTACAGTTCGGCTCGATGTACACCCCTACTAGCACTTATAAATACTCCATTTAACTTCACTTCCACCATCACTCATCATTCACCAATCTCTACTTAAGAAGAGGAGAAGAGAGGGAGAGTATGGTCTAGCTCGTCTATCTACCAAGGAGAGAAAAGAGTGTAGGAGAGAAAGCCTAATAAGCCTTATCTTAACTTAGTCAAGCCTAACTTTAACCATTAGAGTCATTTAAAAGGCGAATCCGGCCCACTCCAATTGATCTTTGCGATAAACCATTCACCCACTTACCCAACTTTGATAAGCTTCATTCATATTTACATCAGCATTGTGCATCTTCATCTCTACTCTCAACCACCCTGCTCATCTAGATATTTCGAGTGTATGCTCTGCGGCTTACCAGAATACCATATTCTATCCATAAAAAACATAGGTTGGCTGGACTTCAACCGCTTTTTCAAGTGAGTGAGTCCAAGTAGAGAAGTCTTTCCTGTTCCATCACTTAAAGTAGGCATCACTTCATCACACTACATTCCACACACTATATTGAATTATTTGGGTGTAAGAACTAATTCAATCCCTTACAATTTATTAAGTTCTATGAACTAGAGAATGTACGTTTATACAGGTAGAGAGGGTGCCTAAAACATTTCTTCTTTGTTATCGTGGCTGCTTGCCCAGAATCCTCGGTCACAGATTAGGAGTCATTTTAAGAAAGGGAATCCTCTGATTCTCTGACTTAAGGTTTCTACAAGGTCTAACTGAGTATGGAAATTGAGTAACTAGCTAGTGGCAACTCCAAGTCAAACGTACAACAGCTCGAGTCACAACCATATAAGAAAGCCTAAAAAGGTGATCGAACTCAAGGGTTGACAACCCTAAGTGCAAGGTTGCTATGTAGTAATAACTCGGTGAGACCGAGGTTGAATCCACAGGAAATGACGAACATGACTTATAACTAATCTAAGTCTAATGGTTTTTTTTTTTTGGGCTTTTAATTCAGCGGGATAAAAAAAGTTTTAAACAATAAAAATAAAAGAATAAGGATTTAGGGATCTACTCATATAAATCACATATTTAATTTACTAATTTAATGCATATCTCAATTGGAATTGAAGTGATATCATATCTAATTGGAAGATAATTCTGTTAAACTATTCATAAAAATCAAGAAGAATATGATTTCAATTGATCGATTCTCTCGTGAAGCATTCAAATCCCAATCACAGGGAACTAAAAACATCTAATGCACCCGGAAGCGTCAATATATCAATCAATTATACGGATTGATTCCTTCTCTAATTCAGGCTAAACAAATGTTAAATCAAAACATTCATTGAACTCAGAGTGCATAACAAATACAGAAATAAACAACTCAAAGACTTTAAAGTAAATCCAAATCAAATTCATCTAAATCATCATTCAAAATAATGTTATTGAATTAAATAAACTAAATACTAAAATTAATTACAAGCTTCATCCCCTAGCCTTAGTTGAGAGATTAGCCTAGTATGGCTAACATATTCGAAAAGAAACAAAAGAAAAACTAAAACGATAAACTAGAATTGAGATGAAGAAGAAGAAAGACGGCTCAATAGAAGTTCCACCGCCCCTAGGTCTTTCTCCCAAGCCCTAATTCATACTTTGGAAGGCCTAAAACATTCCTTTAAATAGGAAAACTCGCAACAACTTGGAATTGACTTCAAATTTATGCACTTTATCACTATTTGGTCGCACTGACTGTATACTTTAGTTGTATCAAACATCTCTTCGGTTGCATTGAATAAGTCTCTCGGGTGCAGCCAAATTTCTTTAATATATGTCCGAAGTTTTTGTCTCCCTTAGGTCACACTGAACCTTATTTCGATGGCACCGAACATGGCTTTGATCTCACTTAAGGTTGATCTGAATTATCTATAATAATCATAGTTTTGTTGCTGGACTGTTCTGTGCACTTTTGATCTGACGAACCGACCTTAAGTGGGACTGAACAGTTTTTTATTCTGTTAATGGACTTGTGATTTTTCTAGTTTTTTCTTCATCATTTGAACTTAGTTTTTTTAGATCTTTAGTATGTAAATTATTCATTAATGTCTTCCAAATCTCTAATTCTTTAGTGTATTCTTTTGAACTCCAATTCCATCCTTTTAAACGCTTATTCATCTTTAAGTCCAAAATCATCTTGCATGTAGAAACCATATATAATTATATCGAATTAACACTTAATTACAAGGAAAGCTAATATAATTGAGAGGATAAATATGCAATATTTAGGTGTTATCAACAGACACCTACAAGCGCGATCCGCCTGCGATCTATCAACCACACATGTGTTCTTCAACCATTCAGAACATTCCACAATGCAATGTTTGCTCTCCAAGTTGCTACAAATTTATAAGATTGCCAAAGCCAACCTCTATAAATAAAGCCTTGCCATCTCATTCCAAAACAACTTCATGCTCGAAGAGTTATAGTCTTTTTCTCTAGGCAAGGAGAGAGTGAGAGTATGAGAGTAGAAAAGAGAGTCATAAAAAGTGGTAATTTAGAAAATTAGTGGCCCATTGGTTGGTTTCTAGCCCTGTCGGTAAGTGGACTAGTTCATTAATATAAAGCCGTTTCAAAGTTTCAAAATTCCTAAAAACTTTAGATCCTATGAAGTAAAGATTGTGCGCAAGCGCGGACAGTTGAGGGTGCCTAACCCATTCCCTCATTGTCACTGAGGTCTCTATTTAGAATCCCCAATCGTAGACCTTATCTAGTAGTTATTTTTAGTTGAGGAGTATCCGATTCTCCAATTTAAGGTGATTCTACGGGTCTAGCCGCCTGTAAATTGTAAGCTTCTCGTGACTAATAGCGACTCTAAGTCAATCAGATTTATCATATTTAGTTCACACAATATCTATCTAAAACCTAGCCACAATATCATATTGGGCACCAATTTTGAGAGTGTCCATGCCTTTTGTAATATCCTAAAATTTTGTCAACTTGGGAATTACATGTCCTTAGGCGTTACCTTTGATATCTCGATTTAATTGTATGTCCATGTATGTATTCGCATATGTTTGGGATCAAAATGAGTGATTTTGAATCTACCAAAATTGCTCGACTGAGTAGAAATTGTGAATTTTAGAGAACATAGACAAAAAAATCCGACCTAGAGGTCGACGGTCGACCTCCATTTGAACAACTTAAGTATGTTAACTTCAAAAATACATATCTTCTTGAATTTAATTCCGATTGAAGTGATTCAAAAGGCATATTGAATCACAATGAGTTTAGTTTTATAATATATATGGATATTTTATAGATATTTCTTCTCTATGTTGACGTTTGACGCATTCTATTTGACATATACAGATGATTCCGAAATAGGATCAGTTGGTGGTGCGCCCAAGATACCCTAATAGATCTCTAGCTTCATCTCACTTGGTAGTTATATTTTTTGTACATGTTGCATTTATTATGATTGATAAAATTCTCATATGGGTGCATACCAATTTTGGAATTGTATCTCTTGAGTGTTACCCCTTTAGAATTTAGTTATCTTCGCTTTGCTTTAGATCTGCTAGTTGAGAGGCCTTGCTCATATTATTTATGTATAAAATGAGTGTAAATGTAAACGAAAACACATGCATTTTTCTTAAGCTCATAATCAAATCAATCTTTGTACTCTGTACTCTGGAGTGTGACGCCTGACTCACGGGCGACTCATGGGATGGCTTTCACCGGGAATCTACATTTTACCACACAAATATGATGTTCCACGTTCAATAATTATTGACGTGGATTTAGACGATGGACGTGGATTAGGTACCACCTATCCTAAGCTCGGCACAGGTCTGTGATGTATGGGTTTTATCTACACCGTCTATCCATTTTATGATATTATTGTAGGGGGTTAAACCCCAAAACAAGGAAGATCCAAGGGTCAAGTGGACCATACAATGGGAATTAAACACCGGCCATTGAAAACATTTTTGAACCACGAGTTTTGAATAAGCTTATATTTGTGTTTTCCCTTCATGCAGCTCCACGTGACCTTATGAACAGGTTGGATGGCAAAAAACAAAAACAAAAAAAACATTAGGGCAGGACCTACGAAAGTTTCTTCGGGGCAGCATTATCACTACTATCTCCTGTGGTGTGATCCACTTGGGCCTTGGATCTACTTTATATTTTTGGACTTATACCTAAAATGATATGAAAAAATAGATGGACGGTGTGGATAAAACTCATATATGAATGTGGCCCCTCAAACCCCCTGCGACTAATACCTAGATACTTGCGGTAGGTTATGGACAACAAATATACTTCATTGGTCACGTTTCACCTCGGTGTTTATGCACATCCTCGGAGGAAATCACCAAAGTCATGAAACGTGACAAATCAAGAGGTTAGCTTTGCCAGAAAGGAATATGACAGGTGTGGCCCAGTGGCCAGGTGGAAAGAGAGACTGGGACTTCTTCGTAGGGTTGCTCGCCAAGAGCTATCATGTGAATGACATTAAATGAGCTTTTGTTAATCATTTAATATCCTATGAAGAAGTTTTTGTGATTTCACTGAAATGTTTAACATCTGCATGCACATTTGCATGGCGTTATGTTCTAATAGCTAACTACCTTGCCATACTTAATAGGTTGCTATTAACTATAGCTTCTGTTCATAGGTGAGATGACTGAGTCATGGAGATCACCTCAGAAGACACCTTCACCATCCCCTGCTAGAGATTCACCAAGACCAACTCGTTGCTCACCCTTAAATAGGACTCAAAAGTCTTTAGCTGAGCCTTTAAGTAGAGCAGCTAAAGTGAAATGGACACCTGAAATGGACGAAGTGTTATTCTCTACTTTACTTGAGCAAATAGCACTTGGTCGTAAGTCTGATAATGGGTTCAAAAAGTCAGCGTATGAAGTGGTAGCAACTGAAATTATGAGACAAACAAATGTGAGTGTCACATGGACGAACGTCTCAAATCGGATGAGGTATCACAAGCGTGAATACAGTGATGTGAAAGAAATGCTTTCTGCAAGCGGGTTTGGATGGGACTGTGAGAGGATGGTTGTGACGGCCCCAGACGATGTTTGGGAAGGATGGCTAAGGGTAACATCTCAATCACCATACATTGCATTGTTTCAATTCCACATATTATGATATTATATACTAGTCATTTGTTTGTTAATCCTTACTCCATTTTTTCTCGTAGTCTCACCCACGTGCGGATCGATTGCGGGGCAAGAGGATAAATCGCTTGGACGATTTAGCTGTCATCGTCGGGGATAATCAAGCCACTGGAAGATATGTGAAAGGAAGTAGGAATTTGGCTGGCTCATCATCACGAGTACAACGGGATTTAAACGAGGCTTGGTCGGACACTGATGACATGATGAATGATAATGTCGATCTCTCTTCAGATAATTTGGGTGATGACGGACCAAATTTACGCTACTCAACTGACAGTCACCATTTTACTACTAACCAATCATTTCACAATGGTCCGACCCCACCTTTATCTTCGGAGACTACTCGTAGCGGTAGCTCTTCTAAGAAAAGGATGCGACCCGTTCGTCCCTGTGAGGTACTCGGTGCATCTATAGATAATGTTGCCAATGCGATGCGTGAATTTGGCATTCGCATGGGTGACGGTAAGGAAGCCAATCGAATGGCTAGAGTGTTAAGTGCCTTAGAAGAGGTAGAAGGACTGACACAAACCGACTTGTTCAATGTCGGTGAATTACTCTCGAGGGATGAGCGGCTTGCTGCCATGTTCGTTAACCTACGAGGAAAGGATCGCTATGATTGGTTGAAAAAAGTTGCCCAGCATGTATGGGGCCCATCTGATGGAAATATTTCACCTTAAGTTCACACACCACTGGTATCATGGATTGAGACGCTACATTTTCAAGTTTAGCATCTGTGTGTTTGAGTAATGAACTTATTTAGGATTTGCTTAAATGGTACGTTGGATAGTTGGATATGGTATTAGCATAGTGGGACATGTAATATTTTAAATTATCGTTGTGGTGGATATGATGTTTAGACCTTTTGGACTCGTATGATTTACTATATGAATTTACTATCTTTTTCTTTTTTATCATTATCTGCTTGTGTAAACGAATTGAGTGCCCATTGGTATGATATATGTTGTTATCCTTGTATTAGCAATATTGTATGTTTTAATTGTTATTGCAGATGCCGAAGGAAAAATATTATGTTGTATATATTGGTCGTCAGCCTGGCATATATACTTCATGGGAGGAAGCACGCTTGCAGGTCGAAGGATTTCGCGGCAATAATCATCGCTCATTCCAATGTTTGGAGGATGCGATGGAGGAATGGGAGAATTTTTTGAGGTCCCGTACAACAATTAGATCAGGCCAGAGACGAACGATGGAGACGTCTGCCCTTGCCGACATAGATTCGTATAGATTGATTCGGACTCCGTACTCGGACATCTCAACCCAACCTCAACGTTGGCCGTCAACAACGGTTACACAAGGTACATCAACGGACGACTTGAATATGATATTCGAGACGCCAACAACGGTTTCAGAGGGTACATCCACAGATGACTTAAATCCGCCCGAGCGGAGGACCTTTGTTTTTTTTTTCGTTTCGATCATAGTACTTATTTTCGCATTGTATGTCGTGATCAAACTGTAGGAACTTCATTTACGCTATCTACATGTTATCAAATGTTATGTATTGTAACTTTTAAATAATGGTTTGCATGTATGGGTCAACGACATGGGTGGTTCTAATCATCGTAGTACTAATCATGTGGGCCCTAATGAGCGGCAACACACGGTGTTCCTGCGTCGCGATTTTCTGGAAAATGAAATCCTAAGCAGCATCGTCAAAATGAAATCCTAAGCTTCTGCTAAAATGGAGAGAAAAGAAGAGTGGGTGAGCGTTGATGACACACAGGATTTGATCCAAGATGGTCTTACACAAGGGGAGCTGTTGGATAAAAGTTTGTGTTGCTGAGTTGCGATAGGTCTGGAAATTGGGTGTCCCAGCACATGCCCAATTTTCAATCTTAACCGGTGAGCTATGGAATTGGGCTTTGGTAGGCTCACCAGCCAAATACTCACCCCACCAAAGCCGACTCTTACACCAAGCTTGGAGATCTTGAGTGTGCTGGAAATTTCTACTACAAATACATTGCGAGGTTACAAACTGATGATCTACAAATACATTGCTGGAAAATTATACTTTTCACCACTCTTATTATATCTCATCTAACACATAAGAAGAGTCAAGGGCCATTTTGGACGGTATCAAGGTATGTAAACAGTTTAATCTATTAAGTGTAAACATTGAAACAGATTCCCCAGTGGCAACAGAGGCCATTCTGAAACATCATAGCATCCCCTGGAAGATCTGGTATATTGTTGGCGATATCAAGAAGGCGTGTGAAAGCTTAAACTTCTCTATCTCACATGTTTATAGACAGAGCAATGCAGCGGCTGATACACTAGCTCGTCTATGAAGCAGTGGTCTGGTCGACTGAACATACAAAAGGAGCAGTGATCTCCCTATGGATGTTAGGGATCTCTTAGCTATGGATGGCGCAGGGCTGGGTGGCATTAGAAGCAAAGGCTGATCCAATTGGCGGGAAGCATGTCTGCTAAGGGCTGGGAAGTGTACAATGCCCTCAGATTCTGATTATCTCTCCTACATTGCAGACGCATCTGAGCTCCCCTTGTGTAAGACCATCTGATGCAGGCTTAGAGGAATGAGTGGTTTAGAAGTACCGATAGACGATTCAATGGTAAAGAAAGAAATAGGCATAACCCCTGTTCAATGTGAAATGTTGGGGAGATCCAAGATCTTCCAATCACATTTTTTTACTCATGACTTGACCATGTTGAATCTCTATTTGTTAGAATACATTACAATGGTTGACGTGGATCCATGTCTTTTTGGGGGTCAGGCCTTAAAATAATCTTTTAGGGCTGATGGACGACGTGGATAAAATGCATACATCATGGTGCGACCCCGACCCCAGTTAGGACGCAATCCACGCCGCAACTGAAGGGACTTACTATTATCACACGTGCCAATAACACTCGTGGGAGAGATATACGCCATCCATTAGCGGGGCAGACAGACCCTTTGTACTAAAACAAACCACGTTTCCCTCTTCCGGTAGGGAAGAATCCAAATGAAACTGATAACCAGAAGAACCCGGTTCCAAGTACCGGATTCTGCCACAAAAAAAAAAACGCATCTCCCTTCACTGCCAACAGGAATCTGACCCACAATGGCATTCTGGAAGGTAGTGTACCGGACTCCAGTATAAGGGCATATTTATAAATCTAATCTAAATCTGACGCCCAATGTCAAAAAATAGAAAACATGAACCAATGTAGACGACGGGATCTGAGTCACATCGCCGGAAAAAATTACCTGCGGAAACAAACGCAGACGATTCCGGCATGGTACTCGGCGATCTTGAGGAACATGGGCATGGCGAGATCGATGTGGGGGCGAGGAGGGTTGCACCACCTGCCATTGTCGCTGGGAAGGGCGTAGTTAGGCGGAAAGAAGTTTGTAGCGGTGACGAATATCGAACCACTGCCGGAATGGCACCATGTCGGATCGTCGCCGCATTTTATCTCAAAGCAAGCACCGCAGCTCAGCCCGTCGCGTATTTCCATATCTGCGCACCAATATGAACGGATCTAAGACAGCAGTAGGAACCCCAGGCAGGCCACTACAACAAAAATGGAATTTTTCAGACAAAGTACTGTGGCCTGTTGAATAGTTGACCGGCCTGAATTTTGCAATCCGAACTTTGCCAAACAGGATTTGCCTCCAATCCCGCTGGATACAAGTCCATCCCCCATCTTCCAAACGTGCCATTAGAAATCATGGGATAGGCCCAATCCAGAGACAATACCTTACACAAGCATTTAATGTTACTTTTTCAATTCCATCCAGCTTAATCCCACCTAATGCAGGTGGCCAAACGGGCCCTAAAATGGACGGTCCATATTTGTTATATATTAAATAGTCTGATCATTATTCATGAAATGAGCCTATCTCTGTCAACGGGTCTGATCCTAAAATTTACTGAACTGGGGTCATTGGGTTTGGGTCTTGCCGACTCTGGGTCGACTCTGGGTCCTCTCATGATTTAGAACGGGTCCATGACAATTTCTTGGCCAAGATGGATCAGAGAAGGCCTGATTGGAGGTGGAAGTGATCCAAATTGTTGGAGCCTTAAAATAGGCATATCTTGCTAATTGAAATGGATTATTTGACGTACAATATCTAATTTTGGGTAGGAGAAGCTACTTTAGCTAATCAAGCCCGCTACGCTGAATTTGTGAGATTCCATCGTATGGATGGTCGAAAATTCATTTTATCTCCGTTTTTACTATTTATAGTAAATTTTAGTTTGCTCATAACTTTTGATCATTGAGTTTTAAGAGTAGTGGGGCTTTAAAAATTTAGGAGAATAATGTATTAGCTCAAATTGAACACTTACTATTTTTGGCCGAAAACCATGAAGTCTAGTAGAAATCTTGAGTTAGAGTTTGATTATAAAACTTCTTTCTAAGTTTGATATCAAATTTTAAAGGATTGTACATTCATTTTTATCACCAATCATGTTATATTTTTATTAGATTTTATTTCTTTACCTAGTGGATTTGAGAAATTTATGTGAATAGTACAATAAATTCCCTCGATTTGGAGTAGTTATCATTGGCGAAGACCGTGGTAGACCTCATCACGTCCACCCCTGCGTCATCTCAAGTCCAAGTCTAGTTTTTGAGGACCCAATCAAGTTTAGGTCAAGTCCATGTTAGATAACGGAATTCACATGATTGGGTCAACTCGAATGGATGGATTAGATCATACCCAAGTATGCCATATTGACGTATGCACGGCGTGGATAGGACTTCGTAAACCTGATTTCATTGCTAAAATAGTGAGGATCCTTGCTCTTGTACCGGTGATAGACTATCGGGAGTTTCAACACCCGGTCAAGGGTTCGAGTATATCAATAGGTGGTGAAATCCCATGGTGAAATTTCACTGGGGCATGAGTGTATGGTGGGTGTGAAAAAATAAAAATTAAAAAAATAAAATAAAATAAAATTGCTAAAATAGTTATTTTATACAAGAGACAAAAGAGGTGGTTACATACACATGTGGACTCGACCCACGTATGCAAGATCCAGGCCATGTGTCAGGTGGGGCTACCACAAGAACATGCAATGTCCAAAAATAGGCCGGTCGACCTGTTAGGTGGAACACGCGTGTGCAATGATGCTATTGATGATTTTCTTTCTCAATAATTCCATTTTTTTTTACTAATGTAATGGATCTGACAAGGGAATATCAGATTAATGGGCCATGACATATCTTTCACCGTCGGATGACGTATGCAATGCTGGCAGTAGCCACAGCCGTTCATCTCCTCAATCACTCTTCGCGTGAATATCTTGAAATGGACAGACATTTTTTGTTTTTCCTTAGAAGCGATGGTTGGTAGTGGATGCACGTCATCGTCGTCGGATTGGCTCGAAACAACAAATGCCAAGTATATCTTGGGACCCCAACACCAGCCAGCTAGCAGGTGTCAAAGCTTCAAGCTCAGGTGTCAAAGCTCTGTGGGACCCATCATGATGTATGTGTTTTATCCATGCCGTCCATCCATTTTTCCAGCTCATTTTAGGACATAAGCGTAAAAATGATGCAGATCTAAATCTCAAGTGGACCACACTATAGGAAACAGTGGGGATTGAATACTTACTGTTGAAAACATTATGAGGGCCACAGGTGTTTTGTATCAAGATAATATTTGTGATTTCCTTTCATCCATGTCTGTTTGACCTTATCAACTGGTTGGATGGCAAATAAACATTACAGTGGGCCCTAGGAAGTTTTTAACGGTGTACGTTCAATCCGAACTGTTTTCTCAAGGATGTACGTTCAATCCAAACTGTTTTCCTGTGGTGTGGTTCACCTGATATTTGGATCTGCCTGGTATTTGTGCTTATGCTTTAAAATAAGCTAGAAAAATGGATGAACGGGGTGAAAGACAAATAATAATGGGCCTACAGAGCTTTGACACCAGTTAGATGGCCAATGTTGGCCGCATCAATGCCGAACAGCATGTTGTCCAATCAAATCCCACCATATCAAGCTACTATGGAAGTCGGCAGTGTTAGGCTGAGAGCATGGTCTAATCAAATCTTACCACGTCAGGTCACTATAAAGGTCAGCGGTCTAATCAAATCTTACCACGTCAGGTCACTATGAAGGTCAGCCGTAACAGGATCAACACGCAACCGGCTTCCATCAGATCAATGGTCTGACTGGCATGGCCCCACTGTCACCGACTGAAGCTGGGATGCAGATTTCATGCCAAAGCCTTCCTGCAATGGGTGAAGCCCACCCCAATGTTAATGAGAAATCCACAGCATATATCTGCTTTTATAAATCATTTTAAGATCATTTTAGGATATGAGGCAAAAAATGAAACAGATATAAAACTTAGGTTGGCTTCAAGTCACAAAACATTGAGGATTAAATGTTTGCCCCTGTTGAAATGTTCATAGGGCCATAGAAATTTTGGATCAAGCTAATATTTTTGTGCTTTCAGTTAATACTAGTAGGAATGATCTTATGAACAGTATAGGTGGCATATAAGCATCAGGGTGGATCCCAAGGAAGTTCAATGGTAGGCATTTCCCTACACCTTATTTTTTTGTTGGGTGGACTATTTGAGTTTGATATGCCTCATTTTTTTTGTCCCATGTCCTGAAATGATCCAACAAAACGGATAACCGAGGTAGATTTCTACAAACATCATGGCGGGCCTACATAGCTTTTTGCAGGAGCTTCCTACTACTAAAGGCTTTCATAGGAAATTCCTGTTCCTGAAACTATAGAGTTTTGGACCTGTGGGAGTGTGTATATGTTCAACCTGTCAATAAGGGTTGCCCTACCATGAAAATCCTATGCCTGTAAATTAAGGCTAATTGGACCATTAGTATGCCACACCAAAGAAAGCAATAAACAATTGCCCAAAAACCTCTAAGTCACATGGCGACCCATATTCGGCTCAAATTCAATCTTTGCATGAAATGTTTTTGATAGGTGTGCCAGAGCTGAATGCAGCTCGGATTGAATTGAATGCCTTATGACCCTCATAGCTTAATAGACTGTGAGATTGAGTTCCATGTACTCGGAGGTCTATTCCATCAACTAAAAAATAATAATAATAATACAATTTGTGAAAGGAAGGGTTCATCCTTTCGATGAGTTCTTTTTTCTTTTATAATGAAAGGAATTTCAACTAGGCATGTACCGTTCAATGATACCACAACATTAATAAGGGGAAATGACCTAAGATGAAAGTATTCTATTGATATTTATAGAATTGCTTACAATCAATGTGGAAATAAATAAAAAGAAAAAGAAAATGGATAACTAATTGCAATTCATTCGTCGCTAGGTAAGATACCAAGCTTCGTATGCAAGATGATAATCGGGCACGATGGTATGTTTGTTGTTTAGTTGGGCTTCATAGGCGAGACAATCATAGTTCTCAGTATTAGATAGCGGATAAATCTTCAACGGTCTCTTCGTTGTATGATTGGGCTTCCTAGGCGAGATGGTCATGTTTAAACAATGGTCTATTCATCATCTAGAATCACCAGGGGTGTACATCAAGCTGAACTGAGTCGAGCTGGCCTCAGCTCGACTCGGCTCGGCCACTAGCTGACCTTAGCTCGAACTCGGCTCGGCTCAGTCCTCGAGCCTGACTGGCCAGCTCGGCTCGGTTCGGTCAACAACTCGGGCCAGTTCGGGCCGAGTTCGAGCCAAGATTGAGTCGAGTTTGCTTGTGCGGCATTTCCACAAACACTTGGACTGCACCTTCAAAATCCCACCGTCTGTAAAATAGCAACAAAGGTTTTTCAGGTATTTTATCAAATACCTTCCAAGTAACATAAAAATCCAGAAAAAAGGGTTTTTGCTTTATATACATACCTTCCTTGCCACCAGCCACATTTCGTTGATTCATTTCATCAAACACTTGGTGAGCAACATCAATATCAAAGTAACCGAGTCACTGAACTGGATCGATCTGAGTTCGATTCGAGCTGGATTCGATCCGAATCGAGTTGAGTTGGGGCTAGCTCGAGCTCATTTTCGAGCTCAAAAAATCAGCTCGACTCGGATCGAACTCAACTTCAAACCGAGTTGAATCGAGATTTTTTGAGTCGAGTCAAGCGAGCTAATCGAGCTAGCTTAGTTCGTGTACACCCCTAAGAATCGCACTTTGTAGGAAAGACGGTTGGTGGGGTGGCAGTTTGTTCATCACTTGGAACTAAACTTCATAGGCGAGGTAGTTGTAGCTAACAATTACATGTTTGTCAATTGGGACTGCTTGTAGGTGAGACTATCATGATTTATCTGTCCGCTTGTTGTTCGACTAGGATTCATAGGCAATATATATAGCCATGGTAAGATGACGATTGTCTATTCATTACAGATTCGAGCTTCATAGGCAAGACAACCAACGGAATTACTAAGCATGTAGGTAAGAAAGCTCCGGTGGCCTTTTGTTCAGAACTTAGGGATCTTTCTAGTGGTCCAGTAGTGTAATCGTGGATATAGGTGGATGGATAAACAATTTAATCAGTCCATGCTTTCTACAGTATTACACTGGCCAATAGTGGTATTAGATCAAGACTAAGCTAAACTAGTTAAATTAAGATAAGCATCCATGAGGGAAGAAAGATATGCATTATTCCACTGGATGAGATAGTTGGGTTGGATTTACATGGGAACGGAGTTCTTCGTTATTTGCTTTATCTATAAGCACATAAGGAAGTGTTAAGATGTAGAGCCACATCTGGGACCGTCCTCGACCGGTCGTGAGCCATGCTCGACCGGTCGTAGGGTCCGGCTCGACCGGTCATGGACCGACTTGACTCAAAGTCCAACGAACACTGTATTTTGATCCCGAGGTGCTCGAGGGGTCGCTCAACCGGTCGTGCAGTCTGCTCGACCGGTCATAGTTACGTAGATTCGTTCCGCAATTTTGCACGGATTTCGTGTCACAAGTCCTTTCGCAACTGGGATGCGGAAAGCGGAATGGCCTAAACTATATATAGGTGTTCCTAAGGCTTTTCTAGGTATATTGGAATATTGGGAAATAATTCTAAGGTATGGGCAAATGGTTTTCTATGTTCTTCTAAGGGAGAGGTTAGTATATTGCCTTGTAATCTTTGTGCTTCATAGTAGAAGTTTGCATCCGTGGTTTTTTACCCTAGTTTGGAGTTTTTCCATGTATATCTTGTCTTGTGGTTTGTTTTGAATGCTTTGATTTATTTCTAGTTTATATTTCTTTCTGTTTATCATTTGTGGGTGAGGCCTGAGATTGGATCTAGGCTCATTGCGTTGTTGGCGTGCTGCGCAACAACTGGTATCAAAGCTATTGGTTTAGTTTTATTGGGAGCGATGATAGAAAAAGGGGAAACTAGAATTGAAAAGTTTGATGGTTCAAACTTTGCCTTCTGGAAGATGCAGATGGAGGATTATCTATATCAGAATGACCTCTATATTTCTCTAGGAGGAAAAGAGAAGAAACCAGAAAAGATGACAGATGATGAATGGTTTTTACTGGATAGGAAGGCTTTAGGAATGATCCAACTCTCTTTTTCTAAGAGCGTCACCTTCAATATATCCAAGGTGAAAACTACAAAAGAATTAATGGAAGCCCTAGCCACCATGTATGAAAAATCCTCTGCATCCAACAAGGTTCATATCATGAAACAGCTATTCAACATGAAGATGTCAGATGGTGGGAGCGTGGCTGAACATGTAAACGAGTTCAATACAGTCACAAGCCAGTTGGAATCCGTTGACATTACTTTTGAGGATGAGGTCAGGGCGTTATTAATCTTGTCCAGTCTACCATACAGTTGGGATGGTTTGGTGATTGTTGTGACAATTCTTCAGGGTCGACAAAGCTGAAATTTGATGATGTGGCCGGTCTAATTCTCAGCGAAGAATCTAGAAGGAAGGCATTAGGAGTTTTAAGGGACTCAGGGAATACTCTAAACATTGAAGGAAGATGAAGATCGCTAAACAAAGAAGGCAATAAACACGGGCGTTCTAAGTCGAGGAAGAAGTTTAAGCGACCGAAAGATAAAGACGGGTGTTGGCATTGCGGCAAGAAGGGGCACATAAAACGTGATTGCAGAGCACTCAAGAAACAAGAAGGAAGCTCTCAAGGTGGGAAGGATTCAGTGAATCTATCTGAGGAGAGTGACACAGAGGCATTGATCTTGTCTCTTAATGCGAGGAATGAGTCTTGGGTTATAGACTCGGGTGCTTCGTTTCATGCCACCTCATGTAAGGAAGTTCTGCGTGATTATGTGTTAGGTGACTTTGGGAGAGTCTACCTGGGTGATGATGAGCCGTGCAGTATTGTTGGAAAGGGGGACGTTCATGTAAATCAGAAAGACGGAACGATCTTGAAATTGAAGGATGTCAGACATGTACCGAGTTTGAAACGTAACTTGATCTCAGTGGGGCAGTTGGCTGATACCGGTTATGTGACGACATTCACCAGTGATTCCTGAAAGATCACAAAAGGTGCCTTGGTGATATCTCGAAGCAAAAAGAAAGGTACTTTGTATGTGACTTCAGGATCGTATTGTTCACTCGCAGTCGCATCAACTGGAGTGAATGGACAGTTATGACATCAAAGGCTGGGACATATGAGTGAGAAAGGGATGAAAGTGCTATTGTCAAAAGGGAAGCTACTAGGACTGAAGTCTATTGACTTGAAATTCTGCGAGGACTGCGTGTATGACAAGCAGAAGAGGTTAAGCTTCAAAAAGATGGGACGTGCTCCAAAGACGCATCTGTTGGAACTTGTACACACTGATGTATAGGGACCGGCACAGGTATTATCTTTTGGTGGCTCATGCTATTTTGTTTCTTTCATTGATGATGCTAGTAGAAAACTGTGGGTCTATTTCTTAAAGCATAAATCTGATGTATTTGATGTATTTAAGAAGTAGAAAGTTATGGTAAAAAATGAGACAGGGAAAACAGTAAAGTGTCTCAATTCTGACAATGGGGGAGAGTATTGTGATAAGAGGTTTGAGGAGTATTGTGCAGCAAATGGAATCAAACATCAGAAAACGATTCCAGGGACACCACAGCAGAATGGTGTGGCTGAGCGCATTAATAGGACCATCCTTGAGAGCCCTAGGAGCATGAGGCTACATGCAGGGTTGCCCAAGATTTTCTGGGCAGATGCTGTTAATACTACCGCATATCTCATCAATAGAAGTCCCTCAACACCATTGGATGGTGGGCTACCAGAAGAAACGTAGACTGGGAAAGAAGTGAACCTTGCACATCTCAGAGTGTTTGGTTGCACTTCATATGTTCACATTAATGCAGAGCACAAAAATAAGCTGGATGCGAAGTCCAGAAGGTGCACGTTTATAGGCTATGGGCATCATGTTTTTGGCTACAAGTTTTGGGATGCAGAAAACAGGAAAATAATTAGAAGTAGGACGTAGTCCTCAATGAAAAAGTGATGCATAAGGACAGTGCGCAGGAAAATAAGGCCAAGGAGAAAGAATTCGTAGAGATGGAAGAGTTATCGGACACGGGTATTACAGCACCATAGGATGATCATGCACATGAGCATTATGAGGCAGACTCATATACACCGGTTGTGAGGAGGTCTACTCGGGAGAGGAGACCCACGGTCCGATACTCACCCTCCTTATATTATCTACTGCTGACAGATAATGGTGAGCCAGAGTGTTTTGAAGAGGTGTTACAGTCAAATACATGGGTTAAGTGGGAGCAGGCCATGAATGAGGAGATGGACTCTCTTGAGTCTAATCGTACATGGGAGCTAGTCACTTTACCTAAGGGCAAGATAGCTCTTCATAACAAGTGGGTTTACAGACTAAAGGAGGAGCACGATGGTTCGAAACGGTAAAAGGCCAGATTGGTTGTGAAAGGGTTTTAACAAAAGGCATGTATTGATTTCACTGAAATATTTTCACCTGTGGTGAAAATGTCTACGATTCGTATGGTCTTGAGTATAGTGGCTTCAGAGGACTTACATCTAGAGCAGCTAGATGTTAAGATAGCCTTTCTTCATGGGGACCTTGAAGAAGAGATATATATGCATCAGCCAACAGGATACGTGGCACCAGGAAAGGAGAACAAGGTGTGCAGACTGAAGAAGAGTCTATATGACCTAAAGCAGGCCCCGAGGCAGTGGTACAAGAAGTTTAATAGTTTCATGTCGAAAAACAGTTATAAGAGATGTCATGCTGACCACTGTTGCTATTTGAAGAAGTTTGATACGTCGTACATCATCCTTCTTCTGTATGTTGATGATATGCTTGTGGCCGGTTCAAGCATGAAGGACATCTTAGATTTCAAAAAACAACTGTCTAGAGAATTTTCCATGAAGGATCTAGGAGTTGCAAAACAAATCCTAGGCATGAGGATAAAGCGTGACAGGGAAAACAAGAAACTAGTTTTGTCACAGGCAGAGTACATAGCCAAGGTACTTGATCGATTCAATATAGGAGGTGCTAAGCCGGTTAACACTCCATTAGCCAACCACTTTAAGTTATCTAAGGAACAAGGTGCAAAGACGCAGGAGGAACGAGACTACATGGCTAAAGTCTCATACACATCAGCTATTGGGAGTCTTATGTATGCTATGGTGAGCACGAGGCCAGATATTACTCAAGCAGTGGGAGTTATTAGCAAGTTCATGAACAACCCTGGGAAGGAACATTGGGAAGCTGTGAAGTGGATCCTTAGATACTTGGTAGGTATTAAGGATGTAGGGCTGTGCTATGGTCGATCGAAAATCAAGCTACAAGGATACGTGGATTCAGATTTGGCAGGAGATATCGATAGCAGAAGAAGCACTACAGGTTATGTCTTTACTCTAGGTAGTGCTGCAGTCAGTTGGGTCTCTCAGTTATAGAAGATAGTATCTATCAGTACGACAGAGGTAGAATATGTTGTGGCTACAGAAGCATGCAAGGAGATGGTATGGATGCAAGGTTTTATGGAAGAGTTGGGTAAGAAGCAAGCAGATTACAAGCTGTACAGTGACAGTCAGAGTGCAATACACTTGGCTAAGAATTCAGCCTTTCATTCAAGGACCAAGCATATTGCCATCAGATATCACTTCATATGCTCGTTACTGGAAGATGGATCGATTACTCTGAAAAAGATCCATACAAGTGAGAATCCTGCGGATATGTTGACCAAGGCGGTCACACGAGAGAAGCTGAAGCTTTATTCAGCTTTAATTGGTCTTTAGGCTTGAAGACAGGGAGGTGGTGCACTCCGGATGAAGAGGACAAAGGTTTAAGGTGATGTATCTCCAAGTGGGAGATTGTTAAGAAGTGGAGCCACATCTGGGACCATCCTCGACTGGTCGTGAGCCATGCTCGATAGGTCGTAAGGTCCGGCTTGACCAGTAGTGGACCGGCTCGACTCAAAGTCCAACGAGCACTGCTTTTTGATCCCGAGGTGCTCGACCGGTCGTGGCCCATTCACAACCGGTCGTAGGGGTTGCTCGACCGGTTGTGTAGTCTGCTCGACCAGTCGTAGTTACGCAGATTCGTTCCGCGATTTTGCGCGGATTTCGTGTCGCAAGTCCTTTCACAACTGGAATGCGGAAATGAGAGTTGTCTAAACTATATATAGGTGTTGCTAGGGCTTTTCTAGGTGTATTGGAATATTGGAAAATAATTCTAAGGTGTGGCCAAAGGGTTTTCTATGTTCTTCCAAGGGAGAGGTTAGTATATTGCCTTGTAATCTTTGTGCTTCATAGTGGAAGTTTGCATCCGTGATTTTTTACCCTAGTTTGGGGTTTTTCCACGTATATCTTGTCTTGTGGTTTGTTTTGAATGCTTTGATCTATTTCTAGTTTATATTTCTTCCTATTTATCATTTGTGGGTGAGGCCTGCGATTGGATCTAAGCTTACTGCGTTGTTGGCGTGCTGCGCAACAGGAAGTTGGTAGAGAATTGTATTCGGGACTAATCTCCATAATTTTCTCTTAATTAATTGGCTAATTAGCAAACGTGGCTGAATATGCTTCTACCTTAAGGATGATTTCTCATGATTTTTGTGCTTCCAACCAATTAATGACGAGTGTAGCCAATCATGTTCCGTCATGTGTCTTGGAGTATATCATCGCCAACTAGCTATTCAATTGCACACACTATATTAAGTCATTACGTAAGCTATGACTTTTTATATTTTGTCATGTGTCTATGTGATAGTTGCATGCTTTTGGTCTCCTTGGCGGTCTAAAACATGCCCTCCGAAGATAGTCATCTTAATCTCCCATGATTTTTTTTTTTTGTCGATTATTTTAGATGTAAGAATCTCATCCTAGTCTTCTATATGATGGTACATGTTGCCACATGTTAGCTTTCTAACCATCTAATTTTATGATGTTAAATTAATTGTAAATACGTTGGTGTGCATCATTTTGGGGAGTACCATTTTCATGGTGGGGTGATCCTTTTGGTCGGGTCAAATGTAACACACACCCCTATGGGCCCTACACCCAATAGGTCACTTCCACTTCAAAGGGGCCCAACCTCACTTTTAAAATCAACAACTTTAGTACACAAGTTGTCTATCAGATAGTATGCACATGCAGGCATGGCAATCTAGATTATCCAAATCAAAGCCATGGATCATCAGAAGGAAATAGTTAGTGGTTCAAACTTAATGGATTAAATTAGATGGTTAAGATCATCCAACCAAGTAGATTTTCATAATATAATCCATTGGCAATTGTCCCACACTCTCAATGGTCCAAAATTGAAATACATGCGTGCTAATATTTTGTGGGTGTTTTGCTACACCTTAACAACATGTTGCCTCTGATAGCACTAGCACCCTTGACAAAATGAAATACAGGAAAAAACAAAAAGAACTGAGAGCCCTTAGGTTGCATGGAACCGAAATCCACGGGAAAGAAAAGCAATGTTGTACCATATTTCTAAGCATTCCTATAATAGTTAATCAGGGAATAACATGGGTCATTACACAAGAGTATATAGTATGCTAAAAGATTTTTAAAAATATTTGGAGCACTTTTTATGAAAGCATAGCTAGTGTTGAGATAGATCGTATATGTTATCTGATGATAGGGAACAACCTAAAAGTTCAAAGGACAGAAAACGATCGAGACAAGAAAATTAGTTAGAAGAATACAAAGAGGGAGAAGGATATGAAAGACTAACTTGACAACGATTTAGTTATCATAATGCTGAAGTAAAGAACAAAATTAGATACATAGTATTTGTGTAACAGGAAAGCTTATGGATAGAAAAGAAAATTAATAGAACAAATCGTCTCATTCCAACCAAATAAACCAATTACTTTTATCTGTCATTATCATAACTTTAGCTCTATCTTAAGAGTCGCGATAATCTTTAGCAGTAATCTTTAGCTGTAATCCAAGTCTATGCTATTATGCCGTACTATTTCTATTTCAATACAAACAATTCTTCATTAAAAAAGGTGTATTGCGATCTCGTCCTGTGGTTGATTGTAAGTATTCCCTTTCTGTGTCATTGTTTTTTTTTAAAATTGTCTGGTATACAAAAAGTCCATTTGTACGAAAAGCAAAGTGCAACCCATCTTCGGAGGAAGAACCCTACCCTTCGAGAGTCGCCTGATCATCTTGTAAGAATCTTATGTGAGTGGCTGAATAGGTGACCGATTTTCTCATGCCTCAGTCATATACAATCACATTCGACGTATTTGCCTATCTTGGCATTTGTGGTCAAAGTTGTTCAGTTTGAATCGAACCGCATAATCAGTTCTAGCACCCCCGCACACTACACATGACCAAAAATAAACCGAGAGCTAACAAGCAGTTATGGTAAGAAAAAAAATGGAAAGATTTTCCACAACATCCTTGATTTAGCTTGAAAGGCTAAAATGGGACATGGAATGCGTCCACCAAGTGCCAACATACATTTTGTCCGGCATCATGTGCATATATTAGACATGGAATCTACAATAAAATAGCAAAATCATCATTTCACTTAGGGATATTTGTACTGTTGAGGTCAAAATCTGGTTAACCCTCCTCCGTACTTCGAGCAGGCGTCCAACCAGGAATCCTGCAAAGACCACAGAAGCAATGGAGACCCTGGCTAAGCCGGGGGACCCTCCGATGCCTAAGTCAGGACAACAGAATCTGGGTCTATGTTTGAAAGATGGAGGAGAGTCTCAGATGTTGCGTCCCTGTTCTTGTGGAGTGATGTAATATTTATACCTTTTCATCGTTCGGTCTGCGTCCGATAATCTCGGCACGATCAGGGGGGTTCGCATATCGTGAAGATACCGGCCGAGAATCTGGAGATCATGTCTGCGACGTGTGTATCTGCGTACGAGATAATAGCGCATATCTATACATGGCGCTTTCTCCCCTTAACGCGCGGACCTTTATTCTCGGAAACAATTCGGCTCGGTCCGTCAGGGTGACGATACTAATCCGAGCCGATGATTGGTCATATCGGTCCGGCCGAGTTCTTATTCGGTGCGTGGCGATGCCGCCGTCCTTTCATGATGGACGCCCGCTCGGGGCCGGTCGCATAACTCGAATATTTCCTCCGATGGTTCTCGGACGGAAGGTGATCAAGGATTGAGGATTTCATCCATCTAAATCCACCTTCCGTTACTATGACGAGGCTCGGACTCGCTCGGAATGGCGGATAGTTGATCCTTCGATTGTAATCGTCTCGGATCGTCCCATAACAGAAGCCCCTTGCTCTCTGAGGTCATTCATGAGCTCGGAGAGTAATTACTTAGAAGATCCTTTGCCTCTGCCGTTGATGCATTTATGGTTCTCGTGTGAAACATTGTGTACTCGGGATTTAGCGGCTTCGGACTAACCGCGAGTAGATACGTGGCGACGGTTAGGATTCCAGAATCGTCACCGACTTGTGAGTGACCGCCAAGTGTGTTTGAGGCGTCGTATCGAGCGCTCTTTTCTGCGCTCGGGTACAGTGTGGATTAACTCTCACAACAATCGAGGAAGATATTGTTACCTTTACCATGTTTTGAACCAATGGTATGTTACCACGTCGGACTCGGAGTCGGCCAGCAATGATTCCGACGCTGCCATTATTACGGCTCATTTAATGAAGAGTCTCTTCAGTCTATAAAAGGCCTATCCAGGGTCTTCGCCCGACTGCCATTGTTTGCGTTTGGATTGTTTTAACGGAGAAGACGATTTCCGTGCGAAGGCGATTTCCGGCAAAGTAGTCTCCGTCATAGTTCTCACGCTTGCTGAAGCCATCTCCGGCTATTGTCTGGTGAGTTTAATCTTAAACATCCCTGTTCTGAGATGTCTTCCGATAGGGAAATGAATAGAGGCTACAATGACGACTCCGAACCGGGGAGTTCTGATAATGGAGGAGAGGCCTCCGGGGGCTCTTTCGAGGCGGTGCCTTTATATCCTCGGCCCCAGAAACGGACGGTGGCGAGAACTCACGCTCGCCAAGTTAGTAAGAAGGCCGGCAGGAAAGGGGCAGCACGAGCACCCGAGCTGCAGTAGTCGATGTGCCAGAGATGCCTCCGGTGGACGGTCGTCGGAACTGGTTCCCGAGGGGCTCCATAATAATGGAGTCTCAAATGGAATGGATCCGTACGGGTCGACATACCTCGCTCCGTTCGGATCGAGCCCCAGAGCCTGCGGCGACGCCGCTAGGCAATCCTGCGGTGGGGGGGAGATAGCCATATTTTTGTGTGGCTTATTATGCGGACTCCGTCTCCCGATGCACCCCTTCATCCGAGCTTTAACCTGCACTAGGGCTCTTTGCACCGGCGGCGATTCACGCCCAATGCTTGGAGGGTACTAATCTCCGCTTACATCATCGGCACCAGTGGGGAACTCGGCGTTGACACCCGCCGAACTGATGAGCCTGTACTTGGTAAAGCATGAAGGCAACGATCCCTGGTATTACTTCGCGACCAGAGGTAGTAAGGGGTCAGGGCTCGTCTTGGGTCTTCCGTCCTCGAATAAGGACTGGAAGAACAAGTGGTTCTGGGCCGCAGGCGAGTGGGAGGCGCCGGCAGCGGAGGTCGGGGCTTCATCGGCTCGGGTTCCCGTTCGCTTCACTATGCCAGGTCGGGTCGAGATCTCTTTTGCGCATTGCCTCTTACTTCTGCTTTTACTTAAAAGAACAATTGTCTTTGCAGGTTTCACAAGGGGTGTTCCCTTCGTTACCTCAGACCAGAAGAACCAGATTGCCAAGGCGAGAACGTATTCGGAGGAACATCGCCGTTGGTCAGATCTGATCACGGCCGCTAACCTTTACCGGTCGGGGCTTTGTAAGACGAGACCGCACCCCACTTCGCTCAGTGAGTATCCTTTAGTCAATTTGGTTTTATAGGTCTGAGGTAGCGTTATCCTAACCATTCTTCGGTACAGGCATGGCCGAGGCGTCTGGTTCCCGGAGGAGGAAAGCCGCGCTGTCTGCTGAGGAGATGCTGAGGACCGAGCCCCCGGCGAAGGTAGTTCGGAGGAAGAAGGTCACACAAGGAGTTCGCCCTCCAGGTTCTGCCTCTGGGGTCGTGACTCGGACGGTGGCACTTCCTCCCTCTATTCCAAACATCCGGGTCGGGATACAGCTCCATTTCCTACCTCGGTACCCTTGGTTGAGGGACCATCTCGCATCTGCGATTGTGTCCCCAATTCCAATACTACGGGCGCAGCTACGGGGCCCCGTCGGTGTTGATATGGTCGCGCCTCTACGTGACCCCAGTCTTGTTCCTGCTCTGGCAACAGGGACAACCCCTCCTCTATCCGTCGCGGCTCCCCCTAATGAAGGAGCGAGGTTCGAACCTCCGTTGATAGTCATCCGTCATCCTCCGAGAGGGAGGAAGCCGTTCGGATGGCTGACGCCATGATTACCCAACCGGGTAATGAGGGGGAGGCTGCGCACGACGTTGAGGGTGAGGCCCAACCCTCAGCTGGTAGTCGGACGGGAGCCGAGGAGGCGACAAGCTCGGCTCAAGTCGGCACGAGCAGAGGGAGGTTCGAGCCGGGTTATCACATGTCTTGTTTGACAGACTGGGCGGCGAAGCACGTTACGGAGGAATCCATTTCGCGCCTCCTCGATAAGCGGACGACCGCTTTTGGAAGATTTGGTGGAGTCTTCTACCAGGTACTTCCTGCTTCTTTAAGAGACTTGCAGTTATTTTTGCATTATTATTCCTTCCTCATTTCCTTGCTTTTGACCAGTCCGTTCCCGAGGATCCTTCTATGTTGGGAGAGGGTCCGAGAGCGTCGGAAAATCGACGCCGAGGTCGAAACCCTCGGGAGCAAGGTGGGGACCTCCAGACGAGACGGAGATGCTCGGGCGGAAGCGGGAGTCTTACGGACAATGCTTCATCCTTCACCGGAGCGAGCGACCCGTGGCATCGCCTTGAAGGCGCAGGTCTCGAATCGCTCCGGCTCCGGAGGGTCGCGAAGGACCTTGAGGCACGCCATGACGCGGCCGTGGCCGAGTCACTCCAAAGTCCGTGCCGATACCCTGGCCGGTGAGATTGCCCGATTGAGTGAGGACCGGGAAGAAGATCAAGGCCGGCCGGGTAGAAAAACGGGGCAGCGTTGCCGCGGCCCCGGAAACTCGAAAGGTCGAGGCCGAGGCCTCCTTAGCGGCGGCGATTCTTTGCGGCATTAGAGTCCTACAAGACCTCGAAGGAGAGGGACATTGAGGCCGCCAAGTTTTACGACCGCGGCTTTGACGAGTGTCTTGTCGAGGTTCGGCTCGTACCGGACCTTGACCTCGATCCCCTCCTGCCTGAGGACCCCGCCGATATTGTCGCCGAGGCGATTGACCAGGATCAAGCCCCCGGTTCTCAAGCTCCTCCGGCCCCTTGAAGACTCCGCTCCTTTGTATTATTATTTTTGTACTTCTTATGACATTTAATGAAAGAGCCGATTTTAGATTACCTCTTTATTGATTGTCCTTGTTCTACCAAGTTGTGTGGTCGAGCCGAGTCCTTGATTCGTTAGGGTGTGATTTGGGCCTTTGATCCTTAAAAGGATCAACTTGCTTTGCTTTCGGCCGATGGCCCTTCCGAGTAGATGGGTCCGACTCCCTTATTGGGGGTCGAAGTTACCCATTGGCTTTGCCCTCCCCATTAAGGGGGATGCCTTTGTAGAAATTGGTCCGACTTCCTTAATGGGAAATCGGATCGCCTCGTGATTTTCCTCTCCTCGCTTGGGAGGGGACGATCTTGTAGAATCTATTCTTCTTGATGACAAGAATAAACCGATCGGACGTATTTTTATTCATAGCCTTAAAGGCTTGTCGCTTGGAGGCGTACATTTATTGATTGACCTTAAAGGTTAACAAGTCACTCGGAGTGCTTCATCACGGATAGTAAATTTTTAGATGCTCGGCGTTCCATGGATGGGGGAGTTGACGGCTTTCGAGATCCTCCAAATGGTAAGATCCTGGTTTAGTTGATCGGACCACCCAGGTATGGTCCTTCCCGGTTGGGGCCGAGTGCTCCTGGAGCCGGCTCGGCCGTGTTCCTCGGAAGACTCGTCGAAGAACTAGATCCCCGGTCTAATCGTCGACCTTCACTTTAGAATTGTAGAACCCGGCTACTTGTTGATGTCGGGCAATGGCACGGAGTTTCGAAACTTCTCGAATCTCTTCCAGGAGATCTAAATTGGCGGTGATTTGCTCGGTATTCTGATCTTCATTGTAATTACTCACTCGAGCCGTAGGGAGGCCGATTTCAACAGGCACCATCGCCTCCGACCCATAAGAAAGAGAGAACGGAGTTTCTCCGTAGAAGACCGAGCCGTGGTTACTCCAGTACGCCCAGAGGACGAATGGAAGTTCTTCCGGCCAGTTGCCCTTTGCTTTTTCCAGCTTCTTTTTGAGGTGGTGCTTGATGACTTTGTTTACTGCCTCGACTTGCCCATTGGACTGTGGATGCCGAGGCGAGGCGTAAGCATTCGTGATTCCGAGCTTCCTACACATACCCCTGAATTTGTCATTGTCAAACTGCCTGCCGTTGTCCGAGACGATTGTATTTGGCACTCCGAACTACACAGACGATGTTCTTCCAGACGAAGTCAATTATTTTCTCTTCGGTAATTTTTGCAACGGGTTCGGCCTCGGCCACTTTGTGAAGTAGTCGACAGCAACGATGGCAAACTTGACTTGTCCTTTTCCTGGTCGGCAGAGGGCCGATGATGTCGATTCCCCACTGAGCGAAAGGCCACGGACCGCTCATGGGAGTCATCTCTTCTGCCGGCTGTCTAGGCACGGCCGCAAAGCGTTGACATTTGTCACATTTTCTAACATAGCTCTTGGCATCTTCTTTGAGAGTCGGCCGAAATATCCTTGTCGAAGGATCTTCAAAGCCATGGCTCCTACGCGCAGTGGTTTCCAGATCCCTTCATGAATTTCTCGGATAACATATTCTCGTCCTCGGGTCGGAGGCACCCGAGGTATGGTCGTGAATACCCCTTCTTATACTGAGTTCCATTCGAATGACATATCTTCTTTGCTCGAACCCCGAGACGTCGGCCTCTTGCTGTCCGAGGAAGCTCCCCGATTCGAGGTAGCTAGAAATTGGATCCATCCGGCTCGGGCTATCATCCACCTGATTAACCGTTTTCTCTTCTATTCGATCGATCTTTGGGATGTTCAACGAACTCTCCGAACAATCCGTGGAATCTTTCCTTCTGCGGTCGATGCCAACTTTGCCAAGGCATCGGCCCAGGGCATTTTCCGCCCTCGAATTTGGTGAACCGTCTGATTCCAAAACTTCTCGATCGGCTTTTTGGCCTCGTCCGAGATAAGCAATCATTCTGCTCTCTTTGGCTTCATAATCGGCGGAGATGTGATTTACGACCACCGAGAGTCGCATCGGACTGCGAGATTGAACTCTCCGAGGCTAGCGGCCAATCCGAGCCCGGCTAACAATGCCTCGTACTGCGCTTCGTTGTTGGAAGCTTTGAAGCCGAGTCGAATGGCGTATTGGATGATTGTAGAGTCGGGAGCGATCGGGACGATCCCGGCCCCGCTCGTTTAGAGTTAGATGATCCGTCCACGTAGAGGACCCATCCGGCTTCAGGATGACCCGTGAACTGTTCGGGAGGTCATGCGGTGTCATCTCAACCTCTTTGTTGATGGGCTCATCGCTTAGACGGTGGTCGGCGATGAAATCGGCCACTTGCTTGTCCTTTCTTCGCGTCCTCGGTCGGAACGTGATGTCAAACTCCCCAAGCTCAATAGCCCACTTGGTCAACCGACCCGAGACCTCCGGCCTTTGGAGAATGCGTCGAGGGGGAGTCGGTTAATACGATGATCGAATGGGCTTGGAAATATGGACGCAACCTCCGAGCCGAAACAACCAAGCTGAGTGCAAGCTTCTCCAGAGCGGGGTATCTTGTTTCTGCCGGCACCATGGCTTTGCTCACGTAATATACCGGGTGTTGTTTGTTCCCCACTTCCACGATCGAGCCGAGCCGACACCGAAGCGCCGAGACCGCGAGATATAAAAACAATGATTCGCCTTCCTCCGGTTTTGATAGTAGAGGCGGTGAGCCCAGTATTGTTTCTTCCATGGCCGGAAAGCTTGCTCACATTCGAAGGCGTCCACTCGGCCTTCTTATGACCCTTCAATTCTTTGAAAGAAGGGGAGGCATTTATCGATGGCTCGGGATATGAAGCGTCCGAAACTGCTACTCGTCCATGGGCATTGTATTTCCTTGACAAATGGGGCGAACTCATGTCGAGGAGTGCTTTAATCTTATCGGGGTTAGCCTCAATACCCTCTGGTGACTTGGAATCCGAGAAACCTTCCCGAGCCGACCCCGAAAACGCACTTTGCTGGGTTCATTTCATTTGATATTCTCGGAGGACTTCAAAGGTTTCTCCGAGGTTTGCTAAGTGATCGGATGCCTTAACACTTTTCACCAACATATCATCGACATAAACTTCCATCGTACGCCCGACTGTCTTGCGAACATCTGGTTGACTAACCTCGATACGTGGCCCCGGCGTTTTCAGGCCAAATGGCATGACCCGGTAACAGTAGAGCCCCCTGTCGGTGACAAAGGTAGTCTTCTGCCTATCTGGGGGATGCATCGCGATCTGGTTATAACCAGAGTAGGCATCCAGGAAGGAAAGCAGTTCGTGCCCCGCGGTACTGTCTACTAGTTGATCGATCCATGGCAGCGGGAAACTATCTTTCGGACATGCTTTATTCAGGTCTGAATAGTCCACGCAGACTCTCCATTTGCCATTTGCCTTTTTAACCAGCACCACATTTGCGATCCATTTCGGGTAATGCACTTCTTCTATGAAGCCGGCGTCCATCAGTACCGAGACTTCATCCGCAATGGCCTCACACCGCTCGGCATCAAACGGTCTCCTCTTTTGTTTCACAGGCTTGTGCTCCGGGTCCACGTTCAACCGATGGACCAAGACATCCGGAGAGATCCCTGGCATATCCGCGTGCGACCAGTGCGAATATGTCCCTGTGTCGTCGCAGAAAGTTAACAGCTCGGAATGTTGCTCAGGCGTGAGTGATGTTCCGAGCTGAACCGTCTTGCTAGGATCAGCCTCGTCGAGTGGTACCTTCTCCAACTCTTCAATTGGCTTATTCTCGGAGGGTCCGCGCGGGTCCAAGACATTGACAGTGAGTGCTTGCTTTACTGAGACCTTTTCGAACCGCAATAGCATAACATCTCCGAGCCTCGCGTTGATCGCCTCGGAGGTAACCCGTTCGCCTTCAGCAGAAATTTCATCATTAGGTGATAAGTAGACACGACCGCCCGCATTGCATTGAGGGAGGGCCTGCCCATGATCACGTTATGCACTGATGGTACGTTGACGACAAGGAAGTCCACCATCAGGGTGACTTGATGTCGCCCTTCTCCCGCAGTCACCGGGGGGGAAATAGCCCCGTCGGAGATTACTTTTCTCCCAGGCAAATCCGTGTAAGGGGGTCTTCACAGGTCTGAGACGAGACTGTGGAATCCCCATCCTCTCGAAGGCTTCAGAATAAATCACGTCGGCCGAGCTTCCGGTATCAACGAGAATCCTGTACACCTTATGATTAGCTATGGTCATAGTGACTACCAAGGCGTCATCATGTGGGTGTTGGATTCCTCGAGCGTCCTCTTCCGTGAAGGTGAGGCTACAGGGACTGACCCGTGGTTCTTTGTTAGGCCGCTCGGTAAGGTTGACGTAGTGTTCTGGACTCCTTCGAGAATGAGCTTTTCGGGCTCTGTTTGAGTCTCCTCCGCCCGATGTACCTCCGAAGATGGTGCGAATCTCCACAGGTTCTTCGGTTGGATTTTTGGAGCGTTCTCGTACTCGCTCTTCTTTCCGAGCAGCTTTTTCTTGTTTGGTGTACCGACGTAAATGCCCCTTCCTAATAAGGGATTCAATTTCATCCTTGAGATCTACACATTCACCGGTATTGTGGCCATGATCCCGATGAAAACGACAATACTTGCGCTTGTCGCGGAGTTCTGGGTCTGCTCTCATACGACTGGCCAGTTGAGGAGTTTTTCGCCTCGGATATCCAATAAGATCTGCTCGGTCGTAGTATTGAGAGGTGTGTAGGAACGGAATCTCCCTTCTGGCTTTCTGTTCGGTCGGCGACCCCGAGAAGAATGATCATCCGAATTTTTCTTTGGAGCTTGGGGCTCCTCGTTCCTTGGCCTCTTCCCTTTCTCATTCTGCTCGGTTACTTGAATACTCTTGCGGGTAGCAGAGAACTCCTCGGCATGGACGTATTTTTGGGCTCTAGTAATGAGCTCGGCTAACGTCTTTGCCGGGTTCTTCCCTATAGAGAAGGCAAACCTTCCTTCCCTCAAGCCGCTGCATACTGCGGCGAGTGCCATCTTGTCGTCGTAGTCTTCCACCTGTAACGCCTCCTCGTTGAATCGGGCAATGTAATCCTTTAAGGATTCTTTTGGCCCTTGTTTGATGGTAAGCAGGTGGGTATTGGGTTTTCGGCTTCTCTTACCGCTTATAAACTGGGTAAGGAATGACCGAGACAACTCTTCGAATGAACTTATGGATCCAGGCTTGAGCTGACGATACCAACTCCGAGCGGATCCAGCCAGAGTGATAGAGAATCCTCTGCACATCATTGCATCAGTCGCGGTCTGTATCTGCATCCACGATCGATAAGCTTCCACATGTTCTGATGGGTCGCCGGACCCGGAGTATTGTATGACAGGCGGAATCCGGAATCTCTGAGGCATCACTTCGTTCATGATTTCTGCGGTGAACGGAGGCTTGGTTTCTTCCATCATGGCTTGAACGGGCAAATGGCGGGATTGATGATGGTCTGGCTTGTTTCGTAGCATCGGGACTTGATTATTCAGTCCGCAAATCGTGCCTCCCGGGGATCTCTATTTTCCGCCACTTCTTCCTGAGTGTTCTCCGGCTCAGGGATCCTCCTTTCCTTCTCCTTTCCAGGGGTGTGACGAAGGTCAGTCGGAGCCAAAGCCGAGGCGGCTGGGACATCCGTCGAGACTCTAGCCGTCACATTCCTGGTGGGAACTCGGGGAAGGTTTTGAGCCGACATTGGTGCTCGGTTAGAAGGTTGCGGAGATGGCCCGCGCCTCGGGCTTCTTGTCACTGAATGGGCCTGAACGGTTGGTCCAACTTCTTCTGGTACCGGACTCCTCCGCTCGGCTGTTGTTGTTGTTGTTCACGTTCCTGCCTCATTCGGCCGCAACTCATCGCGCAAGGCCTGCACCTCGCCTTGTAAAGCGCGGTATTTGTTGGAACGATTGCGAGAACGTTGAGAAGGGCCCGGAGCAGACTCCGCATGAAGTAATGATGAGGAGCGGGTCTGCTCCGGTTCCACCGCCACAGCTTTCTTCTTCCCTCTAGCCATCGCTATTTAGAATAGGAAACTGACTTTTTGTATCAGTTTCCCACAGACGGCGCCAAAAATGTTGAGGTCAAAATCTGGTTAACCCTCCTCCGTACTTCGAGCAGGCGTCCAACCAGGAATCCTGCAAAGACCACAGAAGCAATGGAGACCCTGGCTAAGCCGGGGGACCCTCCGATGCCTAAGTCAGGACAACAGAATCTGGGTCTATGTTTGAAAGATGGAGGAGAGTCTCAGATGTTGCGTACCTGTTCTTGTGGAGTGATGTAATATTTATACCTTTTCATCGTTCGGTCTGCGTCCGATAATCTCGGCACGATCAGGGGGGTTCGCATATCGTGAAGATACCGGCCAGAATCTGGAGATCATGTCCTGCGACGTGTGTATCTGCGTACGAGATAATAGCGCATATCTATACATGGCAGTTTCTCCCCTTAACGCGCGGGACCTTTATTCTCGGAAACAATTCGGCTCGGTCACAGAGGGTGACGATACTAATCCGAGCTGATGATTGGTCATATCAGTCCGAGCCGAGTTCTTATTCGGTGCGTAGGCGATGCCGCTGGTCCTTTCATGATGGACGCCTGCTCGGGGCCGGTCGCATAACTCGAATATTTCCTCTGATGGTTCTCGGACGGAAGGTGATCAAGGATTGAGGATTTCATCCATCTAAATCCACCTTCCTGTTACTATGACGAGGCTCGGACTCCGCTCGGAATGGCGGATAGTTGATCCTTCTGATTGTAATCGTCTCGGATCGTCCCATAACATGTACTATTTGTAAGAATTCTATATAGTGAGCCTTATTGATCAACAATTTGGATTATCTTATAGGTTGGATAATGTGATCGGGTGAATCAGCAGGCCCCACTAAGTGGTGGTACATCCAAAAATTTGTATAAGGGGTGGTGTGCTGCTAGTGTGATATGCACATAGTAACGTAAGGGAATTGAGATTCCTAATTTCATGTGGAGCCTTTCAGGGAGAGGAGTTTTGATTGGTTTCAAACTCCTCTACCCTCCCTAGTATAAAATCAGAACTGGATCCCTAATCCAACACCATGACAAAAGCTAAATCCCATGGTGTCTTCTCTAAAGAGTTGTAAAGGAAAGGAAGATTCCGGCATCCGAATTCAACTATCCAGCATCCGAATTCTACAGTAATGGGGTCACAGATAGGTAAGCTATCTTCTCTCCTCTTATCTCCATATCCAATGCATAGCAAAGTCCTTCTGAAATTCCGCAAATATGATCCAACACTATTTACAAACGCCCCATGCCTAACATAAACACGTGGTGATTTTTATTAATGGTGATTAGGGTGCATGCTGGCACCCAGTTGCACAATTCACGTTTGCCAAAATGGGTGACTTTCTATAGCAAGAGAATCCAGGGAGAAAAAACTTACAATCTTTGTGGTGCCAACCATAGAAATTTCGAATTTCCACATAAGGCTTTTTCATAATTGATCATTTCAGTGCATCCAAACCACTCCTAACAAGACAAATGAAGCTCTCGTGAATAAAAATAAAAATAAAAATATTAATTTAAAACTTTGATTATGCTCCTTAATTGAAGGAATGTCATGTGGCTAATATACTCTTGTCGCATACAATATTCTATTTAAATGAGATTCTTGTCCACTCCAATTGGGATAGAGATGAGACTTTAGGTTTGCTAGAATACATTAATTCAACATTTGGACAGGATATCCGGAACTTCAGCCGTTGGATCAGGTACTTTCAATGGTCTAAAAAATATGTGTGGATTGGAATGCAAGAAATAACTCAATTAAAATATTTCAATACTTTGATTATTTAAAGATTAAAAATACTTTCCATAGTTAAAGAAAAAGAATTAAATTATCAAACATCTGAACTATTCTAATATAAGAGTTTATATTTTTGGCTCTACACCCTGGATATGGACCATAATCATACGCCATTTAAGATAAATGATCCAGTGATCCTAAAGCAGTATAAGTTACGGTGCTCCTAGTTGTAGAGGGATTAGTGCGCAATTCCCATCGATCAATCTGAACCGCCCATTTGGTCCCCAACTCACACAGTTTTTGGTTAGAATGCAAAATTCACATCTATTAACTGATCCAAACCATGCAAAACTCGGCCTTCTCTTTCGCAGCCATCCATTTACAAGCCATGTTTGGGAGGCTTAGGATCATTGGTCAAACACCTTCTTTGGAACTAAAAGAAAACATGATCCTCCCCACCAAATGAATGATTAAAATTGATGGCCGGACCGATATTTTTATAAACAATAATTACCGTTCATTTTATAGGCTATTGATCACATGGTTAGAATTGTCTCATTAGTATGATTTTGCTCAGTGCCCATGAAGTGTAGGATGCAGATAGAATGTTTGGACTGTCAATGTCTATGTAGCTAGGAATATTATAATAAATCATGTTGGAGTTGGAGAATTGGATTATTTCTCCCTAATTAAATAGGATTTCTAAATCTTCAATACCATATAGGAAAATAGATCATGTGGGGTTACTGTTAGATAGTAGTTTTCAAAAACCCATTTCAGGCCCTATCCAATGCACCATGTAGTGGACCACTGACACTTGATCACCATACATAAGAAAATACTTTTGGTCGGATGCAACTTAATATATAATTATATAACTGATATTGGTCCTACACATCAGAATTTTGAAGTCTCCTAAAAATCATCCACAGTCACACACGGGTACAGGTTGGTTCATTTCATAGGTGCAACCATATGTGCAATATCCAAGACATCCATCAGGTGGGTCCCACTATGTGCATGATTTAAAAAAATAAAAATAAAAAATACTTAGTATTAGAGACATGTAGGATGGTAAAAAAAGTTCAGGCTAGTAGTTTTTTAGCCATACATTTATTTCATGAGGTGGGGTATGCCTGACTTGTGATAGATCAGATGTTGTGTCTATGTGCGTGTTGACACAAGTATGGCATGTACATGAGTTGTTGGTGTGGGCCGGACAACCCGTTAACGGTTGATGGCAAGAAAAACCATAATTAACGGAAAGTAAAGTCCAAACATAATTACTTGAAACCAAACAAAAGAATAGTTAAAATAGAAATCTAAAAGCAATGTTAAAAACTAGAAAAATAGCGACCAGGATAAATCATTTGACTACTATGGTGTGGCAAACCATGTCATTTTGTAAGAGAGTTATGAGCGAGTAAAGAAGCCATCTCCTGCACATCAAGAAAATGTGATTGAGGAAACTGATATTATGGCTATGCTCATAGAGGTCAAGATGGTTCAGGTAGAAATGTGTGATTATTGGTGGATCAACACATGTGCTAACACAAATGTGTGTTACGATTGCACATTGTTTAAGAATTATGAGGAGATTCCTTATGATAGAAAAGTCCAAATGAAAAATGTTGTTACAACAAATGTAATTGGATAAGGAAATGTTAAACTTGTGTTTACCTCTGGGAAGACCATTGATCTAGTTAATGTTCTTCACGTGGCAGATATGTCTATGAACCTTGTACGATCTAAGACAGGTTATTGATATAGACTAAATCACTGCGTGTGATTCATGTATGGTCTGCTTTAAAAGAAATCTAATTCAAGACTTAGTTCACTAATTTATTGTAGTCTAAACACGATTCACCAAGTGAGGTTCATGATATTTTGTTACCTTTATTTATCCACGATAGCTCTTCTTTTTACCCAATTTTGTTTTGTTTGAAATAAGTAGGGGATTATTATATGTATTTCAATAAAACTTTGGTAGTTTGAAAAAACAAGTGTCTTTGCTTGGTTTTTTATTTTTTTGTGCTTTTCTTTAATCTCATATCGGATAAAATATGAGATGAAAATGAGTTTATATATCTTTACCCAACATAGACTCTCGTAAAGCGTGTTGAACTATGTCCAAGCCCTACTCGGTTAGAAAACTTTTAACCAGGCGTGTGCGCGCATGCACACCCACATATACACCTATGTAGGGGGTGCAATCAGATCCCGATTGGCCTGGATGGACCTCATCAATTTGAATCTTATTTATCCATTGTTTTTAGCACAACCATTTCCTCTTTCTGTTTTTCTTATTAGATTTTTTTCCAATTATTTCTTGGGCAAAGAGATGGTGGTTTTCAATTATTTCTTTGGTAAAGAGTGTTGGGATTTTGGCCTACGGAATCACACAAATCTAGATCTAGGATAACAATTTAATGGCGCCAAACACATATAAGAGAACACACAGATTTAATGTGGAAAACGTATTAAAGAAAAAACCACGGCACAAAGCAACAAATCTCCACTATGAAAATAGAAATTACAGAGAGAGAAGACTTATCCGATTCGAACAACGTCGAATCTCATCCTTTCTACACCCTTTGATTTCCCTAGAACCCCTTTAGAAAGCCTTAGAATTATTTCTCATGCTTACTAGAAAAAACCCTAGGGACCTCTATTTATAGTTTAGGCAACTTCCTTTCGCATCTTGCAAAAGACTGACTCAAATTTCCGCAGTCCGCATCAGATTCGGAAACGAATCTGCGTAACTACGACTAGTCAAGCCGAGGTTACGACTGGTCGTAGAACCCCTACGACCGATCGAGACATCCCTACGACCGGTTGAGCAGCCCGGACACCAAAATCCTAAGTCGCTAGACTTTGAGTCGAGCGGATCCCACAACCAGTCAAGCAACATACAAAAAATAGATTTAAGACTTTTTCAATAAAGAGAAGGCAGTGTGGTGTTAGATTTCTGACGGCCGATGTACCCACATTCTTTATCATATCATTGCACCAAGGGATGCGGACTATTTCAAAGATAGCGACAACATACGCGCCTCAACCTAACAAATGTTATACCCAATTTGTAAATGCCTACAATAACAATCCACGTTCTTAAACAACTTTATTTCTATTAAATATTTATTGTTTTCGGCATAAATTATTTATTTTCTATTCAAATTTGAAAAGTTTGACTTAGTAAAGATTGCAAATATAAAAAAGCCTTCCTGTCATGATAAAAAATGGCTGAAAATGAAAATTTCAAGTTCTACGAAACTGCACTTTTAGACAAAAGTGAGACGTGGGGAGCACCGATTCCAGGTAACCAAACGACCTACACCCTAGGCTCCGAAAATGGTTGTCGATGGCAATTAGGTAATTTCCAAGGAAACAGGGGCCAATTTCCCTGGCCAAGGAGTGCAATGGGACCGCAGGGAAAGAAAAGACGAAATGGATTATGCTTTTGCAGACAGGTACTTGGCCAGCCCAGCCGCCTTAATGTTGTACTGCTCGGAGGCACACGTGCTGATTTCCACACGTGTGTAAGATCATGACCGTTCACGTTGCTGTCTCCTCCAAAAGCGGATTGCGTACTGAGAAAACTCTGTGGGCCACCTTCATTGATGCATTTTAGACACTCCATCCATCCATTTTAACAGAATTTTTTAGTGCCTTATCCTAAAATTCGAAGCATATTCAAAACTCAAGTGGACCACACCACCGGAAACAGTGTGAATTGAACGTCTACCGTTGAAAAGCTCTTGGAGCCACAGAAGTTTTAGATGAAGCTGATATTTGTGTTTTTCGTTCATCCATGTCTATGTTATTTTATGAACAGGTTGGATGACGAATAAACATCACTGCGTGCCTTTGGTAGGTTTCAACGGTGGAAACACACTGTTTCCTATGATATGGTCCAGTTGAGCTTTGGATATTCTTCAATTTTTGGATCAACCGTTAAAATGATATGGAAAAACGGATGGACGGCGTGGATAAACCACGCGCATTCACGGTGGGCCCAACAGAGTTTAGTCAGTACGATAATAGCGTATTGCTTAACTCTGCACGCTTCCGTGTCCTCCATGTATATCTCATCCGATGGACCACATGCAAAAAAAATAAAAAAAATAAAAAAATGGTAAATATATTTAAAATAAATAAATAAATAAATAATCAAATTGGCTGTGCACGGGAGCCTTTCCATCCGCATGGTTACATTGACTTGTTGGCGTCCAGATTACCTATCTGGACCGTCCATCAGGTCCAGACTGCTCTTCATCGGCTGCCTTGATAAAACGATATCCATCCGATGATTCAAACCATCCAGTCTGGCATGAGAGAAAATTGATGGACAAGATCATTTTCAGAGTATAGGGCCAGCAAAGGGTATTTAGAATCATTCAATTTCTGCAATTTTTTCCAGCAGAAAAAAAAAAAAAGAAAAGAAAGTGGGCTGGACTTGATGGACGATCCAGATAAGTGATTTGGACGCCAATTATTCCAAATGTGATGGACGATCCAAAACTTGTGGCCCAAAAGAAGTTTTTAATGGTGAGCGTTCAATCATCACTGTTTCCTATGGTGTAGTCAACCTTAGATTTAGGTCTGCGAGCTGGAAAATGGATGGACGGCGTAGATAAAACACATACATCATCATGGGGCCCACTCAGCACCGACCAGTAGCGAGCGGCGCGAGTCGCTATTCGCAAGGCCGGTATGCAATCCGCGTTCCCACCGATTTTCCGTAGTGTGTGTACGTGGCAAAGTTATGTGGCTACACCGTGATGTATGTGTAAGATGGAAAACATGAGGCAGAAACAAAGCTCATATAAACCACACAACAGAAAAAAAAGGGACAATGATACCCACAGTTAAAACTTTCCTATGGCCCACCATGATGTTTATTCGCCATCCAATCTATTCATAAGGTCACGCGGACCTATATGAAGGGAAAGCAAAAATATCATCCAATCTATTCATAAGGCCCCCAATAAGTTTTAATGGTAGACGTTCAATACCCACTGCTTTCTGTGGTGTGGTTCACTTCAGCTTGGGATCTATATCTTTTTTGGGCTTATGCCCTAAAATGATATGAAAAAAATGGATGGACGGTGTGGATATATCACATACATCATGGTGGAACTTATATAACTTTGCCAGTTCAACACATCAGGCAATCGGTCCCATACGTTGATCCCACTGGTTGATTACTTAATTGAGGAATCATCCCGTACATTGACTGACACATTAAGAATATAATATCAGTGAAAAGAAGTGGGCCACACCAAGACGATCTGGTATGAAAATCTGGCCGACTCACTCATTGCGTGGCTGCACTGAATCATACGATTCGACGTTTTTTTCTTCCTTATCTATGATTGGATGGTTATGATTAACCTTTGTAGATGGATAGAAATGGCTGTCCTGCATTTGATCATTCCCCGTTCTCCTGATATTTTGCACATGGAATCTACACTTTTGGGCTCACCTGATCAACGGATTGGATGTTGCATATCCGCACGTGGGGCAGCGAATGTTCCAGCTCGCTGGAACGGATCTTGAAAGTGAACTCGCGCGAGTGAACTTCCAATTTCAAAGGCACCATCTCATCGAGGCAGAATGCAAAACGCTTGCGTACCTCGCGCGTTGGAGCCTACCGTTGTCACTTTCTCGGAGGGAGGGGGTGGAAACTGAAACCAATCTGGACCGTACATCAGATTTATTACCCATGCATTACCATTGATCTCAACAGATAAACTGGTTCAGTAACTAGGTGGGCTAAATAAAATTATACCTAAAACTTCTAAATTCACTTTCCATTACTCACACGAGATTTTCGAATTATTTTTGACGTATTATTTTATCTGAATGATTTAATTTACCGGCAGTTTAGCTGGGTGGATTGGAAGGGATTGAATGTTATTAGGGTGGATGACATGATTTCTAGGTAACAATGGTGTTGTGGATTGTCTTGAGATTCTCCAGTCGTCTGTTTGCGCACAGCTAATCCCCATAATAAAGCTTCCCATCCCTTCCAATCCCTCAAACCAAACACGTCCAGGCAAATTTGAACGGGTTAGGTTGGATGGAATCAGATTTAATCCTAGGATTTAACTTTCAATCCCTTCCAATACCATCCAATCCCTTCAAATCTGACCGGCCAAATAGGCCCTAGATGAATGGATTGGATGGCACATAAAGCCCATGATGAGCCCTACACAGAGCTAATGGTAGACGTTCCATCTCAAAATTTTCCTAGTGTGTCCTTCATAAGTTATGGATGATCATAATTTTTTAATAAAAAATATTCATATTAGGCGTCGTACCTGATGAACGGTGTGGATCTAAAGGAAATTTTCATCTACCTAGATCTGAGTGTGCGAGGTACCTAAAGGGATGTACACTCGCGCGGCTCGTGGCATAATCCGTCATTCGTGGGCGGGAATAGGCCAAAGGAAGGAGGCCAGTTTGAAAATGATATCCGCGGCCCCCAATTAAAATCCAAGGGAGATTCGCGCGAGGAGATACAGAAGAGCCTATAATAGAGATTCGAGAGAACTTGTCATGTGATGAAGAGATCTGGTCCATTCATCATGTGAGATACAAATTTAAAATATTATTACACAAAAATGACGCTGATGAGATTATCATAATGATCACACGTGGGTGAGAAATATCGACGGTCAGAAAAAAAAGACCAAAGTTCCTCATCCCACATTACTTACATGGTAAACATGATAATTACTTATCTTTTCTTAAAAGCCTCTTTTAAGTGAAATCTTCCACATTTCTTCCACGTGGCAAGTGTGCCGCGAATCTCTTCTCCACTCGCACGAATCTCCTCCGCATTTGTTATCTTACGACAGAAAAGCTGAAAAAGCGATCTTCACAATCGCAGACGCTCCTCTCTCTCTCTCTCTCTCTCTCTCTCTCTCTCTCTACTGACAGTCTGCAGATTTTTAAAAGCTTTCTTTACAGATTTTGTACTCTGCTGTTGTTTCATGTTATGTTGTTTTTCTATTCCTTCTATCTCGGTTTTTCTATTTCATGTTCGTAGCTTTGAGTAATGGGAGAATGATTTTGAAGTTCTAACTATTTCTTGTTCTTGATTTTTCCCTTTTTATATGATTTGATTCTATTTTTATTTTTATCTTTTAATTGTGGGTTTTGGGGAGATTAGATTTTTCTTTAATGGGTAGTTTTTATTTGAAATTTTGAGTAATGGGTGTGGATGATTTTTCATTTTTATGGGGTTTTTTTGTCAGTTTTGAGGGTCCCAACAACCTTTTTAAAAAAAAAAAAATTCTTTCCTTTTTTGAGGTAGGTGTTGGGATGGTTGTAATTAGGTGGGAGTCTGGATTGTGTTTCTGGGGTGTATTTGAAGCAAAGAAGAGCTAGAATGATAAGTACTATTTTATGTAGTTTTGAATTCGCCGAGATTTTGGTTTTCTGTTTGTAGAATTTACGTTGTTGGGTTCTTTGGCTTTTTTATTTTATTTTTCTAGATTGCAGGCGTAATTTTTTATTTTTTATTTTTGGGAAATTAATGATTTTGAGACATGGGTTTTCTTTAATTTTTTAAAGAAATATGTATGGAGGATTTTTTTTTTTTAGAGGGGAACGGTTGAGATTTGCGCATTTTTGTTTTTTAAGTGATGTGTAGCAGAATTGGGGTGTGAGATGAAATTGCAGTGAGTTGTCGGATGGTGAGATGGATCGTCGGAGTTGGCTGTGGAGGAAGAAGTCTTCTGAGAAGAGTCCTGGTGAAACCGAAAGCTCAGGGTCTTTGTCTTCTCTTTCCGAAAGGTTCTCTGATGAGCAGGTGAATTTGAATTTCCTTGGAGTTTTATTCTCTCTGTCATTTCGGGTTAAGCGATATTGATTTGTGCAAAATGTGGTAATTGTAAGTGTCTTTCATGGCAGCTTGGATTTTGGTGCTTTTGGATTTGGAATCCAAATCCATGCCAAAATCTTGTGTTTGGCACCCTGGAATTTGGTGGATTAGGATATGAAATCGTCAAAAAGGGCACTTTTCATTTCCTCTTTAAAAGCTGGGTTGCAAGATCCGAGGATTTTCAATCTTCTGCAACAATCATATTTCAAATGGCTCGCTTGCTCTGTAATCAAGGTTGAAAATCCAGCTCGCCAAACACAACTAACAGAAGAAATATATCAGGGATTTCAAATCCAAGCAGCTAAACGACTCTATACTAGCTTTTGATAGATCTTAGAGAAACAAACATTAATGTGTATATCTCTCCAATTGGAATAGCATTGAAGTTTCTATGTACTCATGCTTGATTCATTCTTGCAACCAATAATCAATAATATCAGGGTCTTCAAAACAGAACCCCAAACAGCTTGATTTCTTTGGTAGTCAAAGCACCAAGAAATCGGTACACAGTTTGATTTTTTCACCACCATACATTCTTATGCACATCGATTTTCTTTTCTTTTCTTTTCCTTTTCCACTCTGATATTCAAAGGAATTCTTCTCTTTGATTCAGTTATTGTTACCTTCATATCAACAAAGTTACCAGTGGTGTGGTCCCACCTTTATAATAATAAAAAAAAGTAGATTATTGTTACATTTCACAAAAAAAAAAAAAAAAAAAAAAAACGTGCACAAAAAATTAAAAAGAAATCTAGCTTTCTGGTCATAGGTATGCATGCTGGCAGCTTGGGTCCGGTTGGGTTGATAGGAATTCGAAACTCGGGTCCAATTTAAAATAAGTGAATCCATTTAGATAATGGGGTTTGGGTTTATCTACAATCAGTGGTATGATATGAACTTTTTTATTTTTTTCTTTCAGAATTGCACAGAGCTTTGTATACAACTATATTGACTATTTGAGTTGTATGGTTGTATTGCTCACATCGAGCAACTGCTAAGTATATAACTATTTCTAACCCATCTAGTTGGACTTCTGAGTCCCATAGTCCAATTGGATTCCATTTATTATGGCATTTGTCATATGTATGATCATTTGTGGTCCGTCTTGGCCTACTTTGGTACATGTGTGAGATCTATGGTCTCAATGATTTGTTGGGGATTGGGCCGCGGAATCACACAGAGATGGATCTAGGATAGCAATCCAAGAGCACCAAGCAAACACAAGAGAACACAAAGATTTAACGTGGAAAACCCTTTCGGGAAAAAACCACGGTACAAAGCAACAGATCTTCACTATGAAAGCAGAAATTACAAAAAGAAAAGACTTACCTGATTCAAACAAGCTTGAATCTCACCCTTGCTACACCCTTTTAGAAACCCTAGAACCCTTCTAAAAACTCTTTAGAATACTTTAGAAAGCCTTAGAATTCCCTAGAATATCTCCCAATCCCGTTTACACCCATATATATAATTTTAGAAAGAATCATAAACAAAATCGGAAACAAATCTTGCACTTCCGTAGTTTTGCGCAGAATCTGATTAGATTTAAGATATCAAATACAACAATCTCTACTATGTCTTCAATCTTCAAACATGTAGCCCATTGTCCTTTTCTCTTATCTCTGCCTCGCATCATAGCTTCATCAATTCTTCTCGTGCACACTCCGTCTTCCTTTTATACCATTGCCAAGCCCAAAGAAGTTGCATAGAACTTGAACTTCTTTGTAGGAACAACCTTGGTGAGCATGTTTGCTGGATTCACGCTGGTGTGAAACTTCTCCAGAGTCATGCTTCCTTCAAGCACCTGTCGGACAAAGTGGTGACGAACATCAATGTGTTTAGTACGAGAGTGATAGCCAAATTAATAGCGCTCTCACTATCACAATTAACTGGCACGGCCTCCTGCTGAAGCCTCAACTGATTTATCATGCCTCTTTACCAGATACCTCCCGTAAACGCTTCTGTCACTGGCATATATTCTGCATCAGTCATGGAAAGATCCATCACGGACTGAAGCTTCGACATTCAACTAATTGCTCCACTCACTAGTACAAACGAGTAATCTGAAGTCGACTTTCTGAAATTCACACTGCTTACGTAGTCTGAATCCACATACCATACCAACTTTGCTTCTGTCTTCTCAAAAGTTAAGACGTAGTCTTTTGTACCTTGAATGTATCGAAGTAGCCATTTCACTGCTTCTCAATGTTGCTTGCCGGGGTTTGACATATATCTACTCACAACACCAACTGCCTGTGAAATATCTGCCCTCGTACAGACCATGACATACATTAAACTGCCATCCACGTTCGAATAAGGCATATGAGACATAACCTGTTTTTCTCATTTGATTTAGGACATTGTTATGAGGAAAGCTTGAAGTGAGTCGCGTGGGGAACGCTCACTTGCTTTGCCTAGTCCATCCCATATTTGATTAACATCTTTTCAAGATACTCTACCTGTGATAACCAAAGCCTGCTCCTCTTCCTGTATCTATGAATATCTATGCCGAGAACCCTTTTTGCAGCCCTTAAATCTTTTATCTCGAATGTCCCCAATAACTAAGTCTTCAGTACGTTGATTTCAGATATATGATGACAGACAATCAACATATCATCAACATACAATACTAGGATGATGAATTTTCCATCACCAATGTTTTGTAATAGACACAATGATCGTATTCATTCTGAGTAAATTTCTGACTCAACATGAAAGAATCAAATTTTTTATACCACTGCCTAGGTGACTGTTTCAGGCTGTACTATGACTTTATTAACCTGTAAACCTTTTTTTCTGTCCCTTTAACTTCGTAGCCCTCTAGTTGCTTCATGTAGATCCAAGGTATCCCGTATCGGTATTGGTTGGCGTAATGGTGACCTCCAAAACTGATACGGATACGGGGGCGTAACGGCCCGTAACGGCGCAAAATTTTTTTTTTGCCAAAAAATATGAAAAAATATGGATTAAATCCGGAATATTCTAAGCATTCCAAATATGTATTCATTTATAAATTGGAACATGGTTATGGTGGTGTAACGGTCCACTCTTTGGTGAGAAGTTGTATCGGACTATCTGATGAATTTATGAACCAGATAACCTAAATTTGACTACAAAATTCATATTTTTAATTTTCTAACCGTCTACCATCAATGATAGATATATTAGAATGAATGTAATATGAAAATATCTTACATTAGGTGTTTGCAATTATTTTTGAGGAATTTCTCGAACATACATGTGCACGTGACTGTGATTCCTGTCTATAACCCGTCATCCTCAAGTCAAGAATATTAAAAAAAATAAATTAGTAGTGTCTGATATACTCCCCTGCAACTTGATTAAGGATTACTTGATTGGTTGTCAGGGGAGTTATTTTAAATACAAGTTCGACAAAGGTCAAGTGTGTGCATGACTGCATGGCTTCTTGCAATAATACTGCTGTGAGCTGTCTGCTACAAATACTTGCCTTAATACAAATATATACTCACAATCACAAGTCACCACCAAAATGAAAATCTGCTTTTTTGTGGTTGCTCGACCTCCACATCATCGTCATCGTCACCATCAGGCTGAGGCTGTCCAATAGGTGTAGGTGCTGCATATCCATAATATCCAGTGCCAGAAGGAAATACTAGATCAATGAAACCAGAGGATGATTGATCCTGACTAGGCAACGACTCTGACCCCGAGTAAGGATATCCACCAGTGCCCGTCGAATAGCCATACTGGTGCCCATACTCAGGCTGTTGAGAATCTTGAGATTGAGAGTGCGTCTGCTGCGATGAGTAACTTGGATTTGGATCTGGATATCTATAATCATATGGATATTGATCGGGAGGGCTACTCCAACATGAATGTGATGGAACAGGCTCAGTATAACCATCATAATCATAATCCAATTGACCATAAGAATATCCATCATAATAACCAAGACCATGAGCCTGCTGATGTTTCGGACCTCCCGGACCCCGTGCACCACTAGATGTACCCTCATCCGGCTGGCTGTATCGTGACTCGGTACACTCGTAAGTCCGACCTCGTGTACCACGTCGTCGATGTTCATCGCCATCGCGATCTGTAGACGGCTGTATAGAGGGGTAAGCAACACCAGAAGTGCCAGCACCAGGGGCAGGGGGGTCGTCATCATCCGACACGGTCCACGCTTATCACTGCCGTACTCTTTTGTTGATCTTGAGCCGTATCCGTGCGTGGCATAAACGCCGCCCCTCTTCTTTGGGTCCAACACATCTGCCACGACTCTCTTGTTGCGCTGCAGTATTTCTGGTCATCAATTTCCAATTCTTCACTATCCTCTTCAATTTGTTTTTCCCTTGTTTCCAACCAAGGTAGAAGTGGGTCATCCTCATCATAAATATTGTCCAAGTTTATTAGACAGTAGTCTCCGTCATCGGCAGCTGTAATGCTCCTATGATGTCGTCGCATTCTTAGTTTTATATTGTAGTGTATGAAGACAAGTCTATCTAATGTTTTAGTCTGCAATCTATTCCTATTCTTTGAATGAATGAGCGCAAAACAACTCCAATTCCTTTCGCAGCTAGAGGAAGATGTTATTTGGCTCAAAACTTTTACTGCAATTTTTTGGAGAGCCTTCGTACTCTCTCTGAAATTAATCCACCATTCGGCCGGTTGCAACCTAGACACTGCATGCTGTGCAAGAACATCTCCAAAGCTACCAAGGCGATTTCCAAATGTATCTAATTCATTCAACGCCTTTATTTGCAGATCTAAGTCAGGCTCTAATCTCTTTATCACATTTTTTAGCCCGACACGAACTTCATCATCCTCAACAAATGATTGGGCATATCTATACCTAGGATTTAGGTAGTAACCTGCTGCATGAAGATCGTGATGGAGTTGTTTTGTCCATCTCCTGTCGATCATCTTCCAATAGGTCTCCCAGCTTCTACAATCACGTTGAATTGCAAGCTTTGCCTTATCCATGGCATCATATAGGAAGCCCATGGTAGGTGCTTCATCGGTTTCAACAAGACGGAGTACCCTCATTAGTGGCTCCATCACCTTTAGGATCGCCTTAACCTTCTTCCAATATTTGTTGTCCCGTATATAGTATTCACAACGTCGACCGGTGTTCGATGTCTTCTTCCCATGTGTTGTGTTGAGTCATTCTCGGAAGCAAACATCTCACTCAACTCTCCCCTATCTTTGGAATAAACTCTCTAATGCTATAAAGTTTGTTGCGAATCTAGTCGCCGCCATAGCAGTCTCAACAACTCTCGTTCTTTCGTGAACTTTCTCATTATCATGACTACTTGATTATGGTTGTAAATAAACGTCGTCACTTCCTTTGCCCTTTCGACCATTTCCTTAACATTCTTCTTCTTCCCAATATCTTCCAATATAAGATCGATACAATGGGCAGCACATGGTGACCAAAAAAGATGTTTTCTCTCATCCATCAACATATGTCCTGCAAGCTTATATGATGCTTCATTATCTGTCACAATCTGCACTACATTCTCCTCTCCAATCTCATCCACAACTTTATCCATTAGGCTCATAATATATTGAGAATCTTTTGTTGCTTCTTAGGCATCAATTGACTTGTGGTATATAGTTCCTAAGTGGCAGTACACCATAAAGTTGATCATGCTACGTCTGGTTGGGCCAGTCCAATCATCACACATGATCGTGCATCCTCTGGCTTGCCATACAGGTTTAAAGGTAGTCACGTATGCTTTCACATCCGCATACTCTGCATCTGTCCATTTCCCCCTAATCTCCTTAGTCGTGGGAGCTTTTATTCCTTCATCTGCTTCTGCTGCTGCATCGATTACCACCTGCCAATATGGAGAATTGGCCGCGTTAGGAGGTATGTTGGCATGTATAATAACTTTGCTGCTGCTCTACTTAATTTTTCAACGGAAGTTCTACTCCACATTTGTTTTATCTTTTTTTGTTTAGTTGATTCTTTCCTAAATAGGATTGGATCAATAGAGGGTCTTCTAGGCTCATTTACTTCTTCATCCAAACGTATAGGAGCATCACGTGAAGATGTCTGTCGTCGGCTCCCAAACATACGTCGTAACCCACCAAACCTACCCCCCCACCCTCAGTCCCACCTGCAGAAGCAGTTACACTTCCAGTTGCACTCCCTGTCCCACTCCCACTGCTCCCCCCTGTATCACGCACTGACTCATGAGTGTCAAACATGCGGCGGCGTTCTTCCTCTTCACGAGCTAGACGCACGTTCTCTCTCCTAGCTATAGTTAATTCTCGATCTGAATCTTCGTCAGAATCAATAATATCTTCATCACGAACGCCCATATATTCAGGACCAAACACCTCCTGTCGAGCTGCATCCAAAATATCATCTTTCTTCTTTTGTACAGCAGCACGTTTACCTTTCGACTCATCCAAACTAGCTTGCATTAAAAGCATTATCTCTTTCGGTACTCTGACACATGGCGCAACTTGGCCCTTTCGATATGCTAAATGTTGTTTGAGACGGGTAATTCCACCAGTCACTAGTCTATCACAATACTTGCACTTCATTTGATGCCTAGTACCACCAACCCTCTCACAATGTTGCCATCCAATATTCTCACTTACTTGTTGTTGGCCAGACCCAGACATTTCTTTAAGTTTAGGATATGAGTATGAGTGTATGACCTATGTTAATAAAGATAATTTTATGTTCTAACTAAACCCTAAGAAGCTCCAAAACCTATCCAATATAAGCAAATAAAAATATAAAGTCACTAATTTAAAAATACAAAAAAAAAATTATAAAATGACACCACAAATCTGTAAAATGCACATTAACATGTTTTACACTTCTACTATGATTAACACATCATATGACATGATTAAAACAGCAAAACAACCATTAAAAATTGATCTTTCGAATTTTAAAAAAAAGGGCCAAAATAAATGCGTAAATAAAAAAAAATATAAAAAATATATAAAATGGCACCCCAAATCTGTAAAATGCACATTAACATGTTCTACTATGATTAACACATCATATGACATGATTAAAACAAAAAAACAACCCTTAAAAATTGATTTTTCAATTTAAAAAAAATGGTCAAAATTCATGCGTAAATAGAAAAAAATATAAAAAAATATAAAATGGTACCCCAAATCGTAAAATGCACATTAATATGTTCTACTATGATTAACACATCATATGATATGATTAAAACAAAAAACAACCCTTAAAAATTGATTTTTTGAATTTAAAAAAAAAAGGGTCAAAATTCATGCGTAAATAGAAAAAAAATATAAAAAAATATTAAATGACACCCCAAATCTGTAAAATGCACATTATCATGTTCTACTATGATTAACACATCATATGGCATGATTAAAACAGCAAAACATATTAAAAAAATAAATACCTATTTTTGACGAATTTCTAAAAAATGGCCCACCGAGTTTTGATTCAACCAAATCCGTAATATAATGTGTTTTTGTCCCAAATAACCAGCCAAGGTTGGTCAAAATTACTAGTAAAAGGTATGAAAAATAGTTTGGAAGCAAGAATTTTGGAAAAAAACAGCAAAAAAAGTCCTTAAAACGAAAAAAAAGCCGTTTTCGACCATTACGGGTGACCGTTACTGATCGTTATTCTGGACGATACGGGCCCGTATCGGCCGGTACGGGTACAAAAAAACGTAACAGCCGATACGACCCCGTATCGCGTATCGGCTATTACTGTTTCCGTTACGAATCGGCCGATACGGCCAATACGTAACCGATACGGGACATCTTGTGTAGATCTGCTTTTCCAACTCCCAGTGCAAGAATGCAGTCTTGACATCCATTTGTTCCAACTTGAAATCGTATTGGGCAACCAGCACCAACACGAATCTGATTGATACTTGCTTAACCACTGGCGTAACTATCTCTGTGAAGTCGATTCCTTCTCTTCGAGCATATCCCTTCGCTACCAGTCTCGCTTTGTATCTATCTTATTTCCTTTTGAATAATCACTTGCATCCGATCGCTTTTAGGCCCACTGGAAGCTTCACCAGCTCCTATGTGTGGTTTTTGTGCAACGAGTCTATCTCATCGTTCATAGCTGCCTTCCACTTTTTTACATTAGGCTCATTAATAGCCTTCTGAATAGTAGACGGGTCCCCCTCATCTATAATGAAGGCATGTGCGATATTAGAGTCATACCAGTATCTTGCCGGTAACCTGCGATCGTGCGGTGAGTTTCTTCTCACAGGTGGCTACTCCACCTGATCTCATACCTTTATCTGTGCATTTGTTTCTGCCTGAGTATCATGTATGTCAATCCGGACGTTTACGATCAACCTTTCTAGTTTCACTTGCTCATCCTGATCATTCTTGTGGAATAGGGAGCTTTCATCGAACCTGACGTCACGGCTAGTGATGACCTTATGTCTGACCTTGTCGAATAACCTGTAACCTTTCACAACAATACCATAGCCAACAAAGATGTACTTTTTGGCTCTAAGGTCTAGCTTATCTCTCTCAACTAACGGTACATGAGAGTAAGCTTCACAACCAATATGCGCAAATATGAGTAGTCTATCGTATGATACTCTGGTAGAGCCTCACAACCCTCATGGCTTGAACTCCAAATAACCCTTGAAATCCATACATTTATCTAGAACTATGGTGCAAGTCGTGCTTTATGGACCCTAAGTCCAACTTGTGAATATGATTGGGAACATTTTAACATGATACTTGCCATATGCATTTTCTATAAAGGGGAGTTGCATGATACTCTGGTAGAGCATGATCGTTCATGAACATGCACTCAGAATTACAGAACCATACACGTAACTCAAAAGTTAAACTGGCTAAATCCAGACCTATTTTAAATTAAGTCATAACCCCAAAATCAGATTGGTTGAACGATACTGACCTCTGATTAAATGAAATTGTTTCTTGAATTAAGACCATTTGACTTCTTCTTCTTCTTCTTTTCCATTTCAACCATCCATCAGATAACAATTGCCCAATTAGTACCTCAGTTCTTTGTAACTTTTCTTTAAGTGACCCATCTGAACTGGGGCCCACAACTTTGAATGGTTTAATTTGAGTTATGTTTATGGCATTTTTACAATTCTGATGCATATGGAGCATCACACTCTGCTAGAACATCAAAGTTTTTCTCTTCTATGAATTTGGGTTTTGGAGGATCCCCATACCCAATCCTTGCACTTCATAGTGGCGATTTATTTCCTTCACCAGTATTTCTTGCATGTATTTTATTTCTTCCATGCACCTTTTATTCGTATGCTTGCCATGTTGCTCAGAAGTGCAAAGACACACACACACACACACACACACACACTTTTACTGTATATGTTGGTGATAAACTGCAACACACTTCTGGAGATGCCATCTATTTGTGCTTGAGCATTTATATTCCCAAGCTATGATTTTTTTATTTTTTTGATAAGCTATTACCAAGCTGTGAATGGATTTGAAGAATAACATCTTAAAACTTGATTGGCAAAGCAGGATGCATCAAGAGCATCTCCAAATCATACTCAATCACCAGAGATTTCATCAAAGCTGGCAGATGGCGAAGTCCATGACAGTGTGACAAGTCTGACGTCAAAGCTTGTGCATGGTGAAGTTGATGACAATGTGAAGAGTCTGACTGAGAAACTATCAGCTGCTCTTTCAAACATCAGTGCTAAAGAAGATTTGGTTAAACAGCATGCCAGAGTTGCAGAAGAAGCTGTTTCAGGTAAGCATACGCCACAACCGTCGTTCTCCTTTACATCCAACTATAAGTAGTTGAGCGGGCAAGTATGGTGCTGTAGTTTTTTTTTTTTCCTTTTTTCTTTTTCTGTTTTCCCTCAATTGCTGGTGTTTCAGTAACCACTTCAACTGCTTGCTTATACACTTGCTGTGTCACTAAGCTGAAGTCGGAAGTTCAAATTGCTTTGGACTGAGTTGAATCTGGTTTACGATATGTATGTATGTATGTATAGTTATCTTCTGATTTTGAAAGAGGAAATATGCAATGTTTGACCAAGCATTTGCTTGGCCCATAAACTGGACATGTTGGACCCACTTTTCGCTTATCGAATTCTTTCATGTTGGTGAGCTCCATGTGAGTGGGAGATGCCCCAAAAATCTCTCCTGTCAGGTGATTCTGACTGCTTGATGGGGCCCCATTAGATGTGGTCTGTTCACTAGAGGTGTCTGTCATCAACACATAGCTAGGATCATCTGGTTGGAGAGATTCAAGCATGGCCTACCCTCTGATGGGCCTGACCAGATCACCTTGTAACCTTAAGGTGGATGAGCTGGGTTGAATGAAAAGGCCACATTTCTTTCAGTCAAGCAATCATATAGTGATAGGAACTCCAAGGCCCTGTTTGGTGGACACCTAAAAATGAGTTGATCTCATTTTTGTTAACAGTAATTATGTATTAGAGATCTTTATCTCTAATACATAATGAATCGTATTAACAGTATTATGTATTAGAGATCAAGATTCTAATACATAATCACTATTAACTAAAATGAGATCAACTAATTTCTAGGCATCTGCTAAACAGGGTCTTAATGTAAATGGGTAATATGGTTACACTGCAATTTTAGTCACCATGACCCGTAACAATAGCATGCTTTGACCATCCGAGCCATGAGTCGCAGCATCATATGAGCAACATGTTAGAATAATTGTTCCTTTTCTCCCGTGTCAACAGATGTAGGATTTTATTATAGTTTTCACAGATATATCTTGCAGAACATCGATTAATTTACTTGACATATAATGTTATGGGTTATCTTTTCAGTTTTGTAAAACATTGTGATTATGCATTTCACTGGATGCCCTTTTCTTATATGAGAATAGTTTGCATTGCTTAGATGATGGTATGATTCAATACTAATTCTTTTTTTTTTTCTTTTTTTTTTTTGGTTTTCGTTTTCCTTTCAATTTAAAATTCTAGGCTGGGAGAAGGCGGAAAAGGAAGTAGCGGCTTTGAAGCAGCAGCTCGAAGCTGCGGCTCGGAAGAATTCAGTTTTCGAAGATCGAGTCCTCCAACTAGATGGTGCTCTCAAGGAATGCGTAAGGCAGCTTCGGCAATCAAGAGAGGATCAAGACCAGAAGATCCATGAGGCTCTACTCAAGAAAACCCGTGAATGGGAATCTACCAAGCTTCAGCTTGAGAACCAGCTCTCTGGACTCCAGACCCAGCTGCAAGCTGCCAAAGCTGAAGATGCTGCCTCTGCAGATCACGACCTCCAGAAGAAGCTCAAAGCTGCAGAGAAAGAGAACATGGCTCTCAAGCTCCAGCTCCACGCTAATGCTGAGGAGCTCAAAGTTAGGACTCTGGAGCGAGAGCTGAGCACCCAAACAGCTGAAACAGCTAGCAAGCAGCATTTGGAGAGTATAAAAAAGGTTGCCAAGCTTGAGGCTGAATGCCGTAGACTCCAGGCCGTGGCCCGCAAGGCATCTTCAGTTAATGAGCACAGGCCCATTGGTGGATCTTTTTATGTAGAATCGCTCATGGATAGCCTATCGGATAGCCGAGAACGGTTGCCTGCAGTCAAGATCGATACACATAAGATGCGTAACATGGAGTTGAATGAGTGCAAGCCGAGCTGTTCGGACTTGTGGGCATCAGCTCTAATTACCGAACTCGATCAGTTCAAGAACGAGAAGGCCATTGGGAAAAACTTCACTTCCTCTTCTGTAGATATTGATATCATGGATGATTTCCTTGAGATGGAAAGGCTGGTGGCTTTGCCTGAGACTAAAGATGGTGGCTGCCACCATGAGTCCGGAGCTGTTATGGATCAACCGAATAGCCGAAACAGCCCATTCAAAGCTGAGCTCGAAGCTGTGCTTCAGAGGGCAGAGGAATTAGAAAAGAAGTTACGAAGTGTGGAAGGTGAGAAAGTGAGATTGGAGATGACATTGGCCGAAAGCCAAGATCAACTCGAGATGTCATGGAATCGGCTGATTGAAGCTGAGGAGAAGCTGGTGGAGGTGCAAAGGCAGTTGCATTCGGTTAATGAGCAGAAGCAAGCTAAGGAGATGGAAATAGAGGCTGCAAATGCAAAGACAGAGGCAGTGGAATCACAGCTCAAAACAGTGGATTCTGAGGTTCGGACACTTCGTGCCAAAGTAGCTTCATTGGAAGTGGTGATCGAAGAAGAGCGGGCAATGTCAGTGGAAGTTGCAGCGAAGTGTCGGACCTTGGAGGATGAGCTTTCGAGGAGGAAACGTGAAGCAGAGCTGCGGTCGGCCACCTACTCCAATGGCGAATTGAAGACAAAACAGGTCTTGATTCGCGTTCCTTTAGTTTCTGTCATATTTGCGTACTAGGAAATGGGAATAAAATTTGAGTGATATTATCAGATCTATCTCACAGCAAGAAGAGGGGGAAAATAAAATTGATGCCTTCTCATTGGTGCTATGTGCCCACCTCTTAATGGCTTATGTTATATGGCCCACTGAGGAGGCGTACTGTTGCTTCAGTTGGGTAGGTCTTACCATTTCACTCGCTTTCAATGTTTTCCTTCTGTTTTCAGGTTTTTCAGTTCTCTTTGTAGTTTTAGGATGCGTTTGGTTGCAACAAATATGATGAAATTTCATTATGTTTCTATGATTAATGAGTCAATTCAGTGCAAAGAGTCGAGAAATTTCCTGATAATGAGTGCAACCAAACACACCCCAAATCACATCATTCATGCATTTGATTGTTATGGAATGTCCCACTGTAATAGTGCAGACAATGAAATATTCAGTGCTTGTCGCCATATGGATAGAAAGGGTACAGTCGACACCATGTATTCTAGCTGTACTCTTAGTGTATCTTAATCAGATTTGTTCAACCTTGTACAGTAGTCATTACACATATTTAGACAGGTATAGGACTGTATATACAATACTTTGTGAACTCGGTTGGATCAATTTGAAACTTGTCCGAGTTGACTCGTTGACATTTTGATCTGAGTTGCTGAAAAACTCAGTCATGAGCCTCATTTAGCCACAACTTTGGGTGACTCCTCAACTCAAGTCAACCACTCCGCCAACTCACTATGACTTGTGGTAACTCGAACCGAGTCACTAGAGAGTCAAGTTCATCATTCAATGGTTTGACGTCTCTTTTTGTATTTTATATTACTTGTTTTAACTATGTTGAATACCTATCCATATGCTTATTTTAAAATTAATAATTATTAAAGGTTGAGCCAAGTCAGGTCAAGTCTTCGAGTCAACCTGACCTGGCTGAACATCAAGTCGAGTTGAGTTTTCAGGTTTTCAAACTATGGCCTATACCTTGTAATAAATCTTGAATGTAGATGAATAACTGCAAAATATCTTGTATGCTCTTTCAGTTGCCACCATTTGGTCTTGGGAATGTTGAGGTGAGTGTGGGACCCACAGTCAATACATGGTGTGCCGTAAAGACCGTTACATAAAGATAATGGTGACAACCATTACACGTTACGGGGTCGCAACAGCCATAACAGCTGTTATGGAAAAAAATAACCTGTAACTGCCGTTATTGGCTGTAAGACCCCCTATAAAGGCCATAACAGCCTTGTAATGGTTTGTCACAGGACAAATATAGGTTTTTTGGATATATTTTTGTATAAAAACATTACAGGACATATATAAGTTTTTTGGGTTTTTCTTTTAATAATAATAATAAAAAAAAGCAACCATAACAGCCGTTACAGGGGCTGTTACAACCCGTATCATAAAGGTAACACAGTGGTGGCCATTATGGTCACCATTACCGTTACAGAATACCTTGAGTCAATATCGTGAGATTGGTAGTTGCGAATGTATGCACCGGCAAATGGCCATACACCAATCACATCCCTTGTTCATTCACATAATTCTCTTGTTTCTAATAATGTTATTTCTCTTCAGGAGGAGCTGGTGGCTGCTCGGAAGCTTGCAGATTGTCAGAAGACGATCGCCTCTCTTGGGCGGCAGTTAAAATCATTGGCAAGTTTAGAGGACTTCTTTCTTGATTCCAACATTCCAGAGCTAATTGGAGGATCCTTGGTTCCTGGAGGAGAACTAAGCCATTCATATTTCCCGAAAATGAAAGTGGAATCAGCAAAAATCATCAATGGTTCTAGTCCTCCAAATGATATAAATGTGGAGTCGCCGCCATCATCTAACCCGTCCTTGTTAGAAAATCAAGCTCCCGAGAAAATCCGAAATGGGTTTGGAAAGCTGTTTTCTTGGAGTAAGAACGCTAGTACTTGTAAAGAAAATCAATGAAGGAAAAAACAAAATCGACAATTTCCATGTTCATTGTGCAGTGGAAGCCTATATGTAATCAGATTTGTTGTATTCCTGAATTGCCAATTAATTAATGGTTAGACAGTAATCTCCAGAGGAATGGAAGTTCCTTTTATTTTTTTGCAGACTTGGAGAGTGATTTGATATTCTGGCAGTCTATGATGGGTGATACTCAGGTTGTATTCATCTGATCCACATTAGATAGATTATTATCCAAAATTCAGATTAACTAAGCTCTCACTAATAAGCAGTGTATGCTGAATTTGGACTGCAAACTTTCATTTTGGCCATCTCTTACAGGTCAGCTGGGAAATCAAATAAATGAAATCTTCGGTTTTGATAGCCATCTAAATCGTGGCCCACTATTTGCATGGTGTGTTTTGAGTTCCTTCTATGGCATCTGTATAATTTCTTAGTGCATGCAGATCAACCGCCATGCTCTATTAGTGTCGAAACTTAGCTTTTTGAAGATGAAAAGCGTTTAGCACCTTAGCTTGTTGAAGATGTAGAATGTTTAGCAAACATCTGCCATCCTTCTAAATTACTTAAGAAAAATTAATTGCATTGAAACTTTTGCCTTTTTTTACGCTGTATTCTCCTCTCTCATCATATACGCCATGGATGTGGCATGTGTTGGTAAAACACACGTAGAGATAGTGTTAAGAACCAAACCAATATGTCAAAAGCCTTAGGATTAGGGCTGAAAGTCGGGTGGGTTCAACCCAACTGACCCGACCTTGGGTTGGGCTCGGGTAGGATGAATCGCGTTCGGTCTCGGGCTTGGGCTATACAAACACCAACCCGATAAAACTCAAGTCGGGCTTGGGGTTGAGGTCTTAGGTTGCCTAACCCAACCCGAACCCGATCAATATATAATAGGGCTGAAACTTGGGTGGGTTACCCGACCGGCCTATAACTAACCCAACATTGGGTTGGGCTCAGGCAGGATGTGTCGAGTTCGGTCTTGGGCTTGGGCTATACAAACCCCAACCCAACGAAACTTGGGTCGGGCTCGGGTTGAGGTCTCAGGTTGCCCGACCCAACTCGAACCTGATCGACATATAAGATCATCTATGTTGAAGGCACGGGAAATTCCACTGCCATGGGGTCTCATTAGGGGTGCACATCGAGTCAAACCGAGTCGAGCTAGTCTCAGCTCGACTTGGCTTGGCCACTAGTTGATCCAGCTCGAACTCGGCTTGACTCGGTCCTCAAGCTTGGCTGGTCAGTTCGGCTTAGTTCGGTCAACAACTTGGGGGCTGGTTCGAGTCAAGTTCGAGCCAAAATCGAGCCTCTGCGGCATTTTCACAAACACATACAGTGCACTTTCAATTTCTCACTGTATGTAAAACAGCAGCAGCTGTTCACAAGTATTTCATCAAACACCTTATTGGCAACATCAAAATCAAGGGAAAATGGTATTTGTTTCATATACATACATTCCTTGTTACTAGTCGGCACTTCGTTGAGTCATTTCATCAAACACTTGCTGAGCAACTCCAATATCAAAATAATCGAGTCACCAAACTGGTTTGATTTGAGTCGGGTCGAGCTCGGGCAAGCTCGAACTCGGCTTGAAATTTTTTCGAGCTCAAAAAATTAGCTCGACTCGGCTCGAACTTAGTTTCAAACCAAGTCGAATCGAGCTTTTTTGAGTCGCGTCGAGCGAGCTAACCAAGCTAACTCAGTTCGTGTACAACTCTAGGTCTCATTGGTCCACATAATTTCCAACGACTCAAGCTAACAAGATACGTTGGATTTCTCTCTCCCAAACAGATTGCATGCTACGCAACACGAATTTTAAAGAAGTAGTCGTCCTATATTTTATCTTGTTTGTTTATAAAAAATGAAGTTCTTTACGATAAATAACTACATATATAATTAATAAATTTATTAGTACAAAAAATAATACGTGTATTGAAATATAATAGACTAGTGTAATAACAAAAATATTTGCATGTATCCAACCAACCCGATCAACCCAACCCAACCGAGCCCACTTGGGTTGGGCTTGGGTTGAGAATTTGCAACCCGATGTTGGGTTGGGTTGACTTAGGGTTGAGGTATAGGAACCTTGGGTTGGGCTAGGCTTGAGCACCAACCGGCCCAACTTTCAGTCCTACATAGGACTGAAGGAACACGTCAAACTAGTCTCTTTAAATCATTGGGATTGTAACATTCCACCACACTCCACAGCCAATGTCCACAGCGGCCCCACTTTATAGTGGCACTCACTCTAGCCTCTTTTCCAGGTAGCCCTTTCCAGGGCATAGTGGCTGCACTTTAGTTATCCGGTAGCCTTTTCCATGTCCCTTAAATATTCAAAGTAGGTTGCTAGTATTATATTTATATGAGAAATGCTCAAACACAACTAATTTGTATGTCCAACCAGTGTGTGAGGCCCGCCATGGTATTTGTAAAACATTCAAAGCAAAATAGTCCCACCATGAAAATAAGATGCCCCAAAAATCATGTCAATCTAACTATTAGGTGGGCCACGCTATAAAAAAACAATGGACCGTCAATGGGTCCTAAGGCTTGTAAAAAAACAATGGGCCACGCTATAAAAAAACAATGGACCGTCAATGGGTCCTAAGGCTTGTAAAAAAACAATGGACCGTCAATGGGTCCTAAGGCTTGTAAAAAAACTGGACCCCCCAAAAAAAAAAAACCTCCATGCTTGTATGAGTCCCATCTAATAGTTGGATCAACCTGATTTTTAGGGCATCCCATTTTCATTTCCACCCTATGCCTAAGGGTGGCCGTCAATGGGTCCTAAGGCTGGCCTGGCAAGTTTTAGGGTCTCCCCCGCTTTGGACCGGGCTTGGGCAGAATATTAGGCCCTGTACGAAAATTTAAGTCCATTTATTAATTGGGCCAGGCTTGGCTGTCTCTAAGAGCCTATCAACCTGGCCAGCCTTATAGGGTTTCAAGGGCATTTTTTTTTTAATTTTAAATATATTAAGTGACACCTAATGAACATCTGCGATCTTAAATAAAAGTGGGTGGCCAGGCTCTGGACCTTGACTCGATTGGCCCATAATCTCTGTTATGGGCAAAAATGAGCTAACCAAGTTAACCAATATAAGAGAGCACACAAAGCATGGAAGAGGAGATTAGCTTGTCCGCTGCTATCGAGCACTACTTCTGTGACCAGCCAGAGGACCGACCACAAGGTGTGACCTCGACTCCAGCTAACACCCCACTATTGCAGCCAATGAATGGTTGAGTACCAACTCGGCCTCGAGGTGGATGCCAACCACAATCAATGATTATACTCTGTCCATAGGACCTCAACCAGCTCGACCCTGAGGATCAACCAACTCGACCCTCAGGTCAGCGTCGGTCATTCAAGACAGACCATAGACCTTGACCACCTCGCTTATGAGGTCAGACTCAGTCATCGACCGCAGCCCCTTGGGGCCGACCACTTGAAGATGCCATTATTATGATAAGATCTTCCCTTGATCCTCGTCAAAGATCTCGGAAAGATAAGGGCGACATGCCCAGAAGGAGATCCATTCCATGATACACACTTACCAAGTAGGGAAGATACATCTACCTAACTGCACCATGCAACTATAAATAATTACTCGGCACAGGATCTGAAACGTTTGGACTTTGGATCACAAACACTGATCCTACATGTACGGTTGTGTTCTAACCGTGCAAATTACTCGGCCCATCATTGTAAATTTCTTCATATTCAAGTTGGCTCAGGCCGTTACTCTAGTGGGTCCCACCATGGATGGACCATACTCCAAAAGTCCCCCCAATCGGATGATCTTAACCATTCTATTTCTGGCCTGCAGATGGACGGTTTAAGATGTGACAAGCAATGGTGGACCACCTTGAGGTTCCTCACTTGGGTCATGTGATATTCATGGTGGGCCATTTAATTAAATGGTCCACCATGATCACAGGTTCCTCACGTGGTTGTACCATAGTTTTGCTGTGATACTCGATTGACTGTATAAAAGAGCCACTGGCACTCAACGCAGCTGATGCCACGTGGGACATACTATATACTGTGGGCCTCCCCAAACTTTCCTAATTTAACGGACGTGATCTGATGTGGAACATCCATAGTGAGGCGTACCATCGGGACAGTAATAACCATCAGATCCATGGAAAGAAAATAGACGGTTAGAGATTAAAGTAATAATTTTATAAATTATTATAATTTTCTCAAATGCCAACAACGGGTTCTATGGTGTAGTGGTTAGCACTCTGGACTTTGAATCCAGCGACCTGGGTTCGACTCCCGGTAGGACCTCCCCTTTCTCTTACGCCTTTTGTCTTTTTTCCGCTTGGATGATCTGGACCGTCCATTTACTGGCCTTTTTGTTGGATGATGAGACATATGGATGTATGATTAGATGATCTAAACCGTTCACTTACTGGTCCAACATGGACAGACTTTCGCCCACTTTATCTATTTCGGGCAATATGGATGGATGGACGGATGATCCAAACCGTCTGCTTACTCATCCCCAGCAGACATTTTGCTCCGATGAATGGAGCTAAACTGTCCACCTATTGGCCCTTTAATGGATGGGTTTTGCCCTGTGGACGTGGATTGATTTTATTTCGGGCCATATGAAAGCATGGACAGATGATCCAAACCGTCCACATAAAGGTCCCAGCATGGATGGACTTTTTTCCCAATGAATGGGGTCATACGGATGTATGATTGGATGATCCAAACCGTCCAGTGGACGGGTTCCCAATATGGATGGACTTTTACCGGGATTACTTTCATTGGGGGCCACGATCGGGTGATCAAAACCGGTTCCTTGCCTGGATGCCATTTTAGACCGATGGATTTGGGTATTTTCATTTTTCAGTCATTCCCTTGAATTCCACAAGTTCGACTGTATAGTGACCACTGGGCGTGCGGTTTAGATGATCCCGTCCTGCAGCCATATGTCAGCCATAAAACGCTGGTCACTGGACTCGGTACTGACCCCTCCATGCATTAACATAGGCCTGGTTAAGGCCTGATCAAGGACTATCCAAACCTGATCGGCATTAACATAGGCCAGGGTCCAGCCCGGGCCCACTGAGAGAGGGAGAGATGAAAGGCGACAAATTGAAATCTTCCTAGTTGATAGAGCTTTTGGTGATGGTCCATCTATACTGGGTCCCAACCAACGGTCTAGATCACTCAACAATGGACTCCACTTGTACAAACCGAATACCCGAGTATACTATTCATAGATCCTACAAGCGAGACTGTCAATAACCCATGCACCTAGAGCAGGTTTAAGTGGTCCACGCATACAGATGGCTTTGATTGCCAAACCTTCGGTCCCAGTTTCAAGAATGAAAACCCAGACCCATGAGTGGATCAGGTCAATTCAGCATGACTCGCTAGCATTGGCTCAGTCCCTAGTGACTCGGACGAGTGAGCCGTCTGACCGACCGAGTCGACTAGAACGAGTGGCACGTGAGTTTTAAAATCATGTTCTGAATACCACAAGATTCTCTTTTGGTGGGGCCTACAAGGATCGACCCTGACCACAAAATGGAGAGTGGAGACCAGAGCTAGTCTGAGCCACATGAAGTTGACCACCTCCATGCATTTCCATTGACCAAACACAAGCGCTCAAGATATGCTGATATGCCACACATGCATGAGATCTGAGCCATTGATCAGGTAGGTCTCATAGTGAATTCTTCTCAGCCCAAAAATGCAGCCAGCTTGAGAGCCTCACATGTACATAAAATGGATGGTTGAGAATAAGAATAACTAACGGTCCACATTCAGTACACACACGTGTCCCACCTGATTTAGTGGGCTAGATTAATTTTTAGGCTAGTAAACATCTGACGTGAAGGCCCACAAGGTGATTGTGTCTGATCTTTCACACGTGTCCCAAGCTCGGGCGCTCTCGTCTGCCACATACTCCCGTCAAGAAAAAAGACGAATAAGGTGAAATAATTGATCCTCTCCTTTTAATTTGTGGTGTTTCGGGCACCGTACAAATAGCATACATCCACATCAATCCAGACCATCCAAATAGTGGGACCATTGTGGATGGATGGAGCACAGTCCCAACTAAAACTGAAAGGATTATCCTAACCTTCCATTTGAGGGTCATCAAATGGATGGTTGAAACTTGAAAGTAATATTATGGTTTTAATTAAGGTTGGAAGTTGGATGCTTATGATTGTTCGATCACGAGAAATTTCAGGCCATGCTGCACACGCGACGGGTCTGGACCATCCAGGTTTTCAAAATTTAGAATGTAAGATACTTGTTTTTCTGTTATATATATATATATATATATATATATATATATATATATATATCTTACTTGGACTTCCTTTATTGAGATCTTATCAAAGAAGATTCTCGAAAGATAACCGCAACATGCTTGGAGATAGATTCCCTCTGCAATACGTACCTACCGGGTAAGAGATCACTATAGATGCCGCCTTCGTCCAACAACTATAAATAAGAACCTATCTCATGGTGAAAGGTACACACTATTAAACCATTGACTCTATTGGATCTAACTTGCCTGATTTTGACTTTGGCATCGGAGGTTCTCTTGCTATAGTCAGGGTCTCCTTTATCTTTTTTATGTGCAACTACCCAGAGGTCCAATGAGGGTTGATTAGATTTCTGCATCAACAATAATGTTTAGTTGTCATCCAACCTAATCATATGGTCATACAAACATGGAAAATACAAATATCATCTTCATTTAAAATCTCTATAGCTCCCAAAAAGTTTCCAATAGTCAGCTTAATTCATAATATTTCATATAACGTGGTCCACTTGTGCTTTGGATATGCTTACATAGACACTCCACAATTAAAACACGACCACATGACTTTGTAACTTTGGTGGCCCTCTGAGTGGATACACATGGCTAAAATCATCATTGGAAGGCCACCAAGGTTCCCGATTGAACCGGAATTGACCTTAAGTGCCGGCTTTTTTTACACAAAGAAAGTGTTGCTAGTGTCGACTAGCACTGGCTCAGTGTTTTTAGCGCATGAATCTCCATCTTAGGCTCGGTTGCTCTTATCTTTTTAGCATGCTCACTAGGCTTCGTCTCAGGGTCTGTTATTCTTATCTCTTTAGCAGTCTCTAGCTCGATTACTCTAATCTCTTCAGCAATGGTTCGGTTTACTCGAGCCTGGCATTGATGCCAAAGCACAAGGCTTGGGAGAACTGAGCCTGTTCAAATCTTTTACATTCATCCTTACGTGTCCATGCCTCAAATGTCTATAAAAGAGGGTTTTGCCTTCACAACTAAGGAACAGAGAGCCAAGAGGAGAGAGGGGGGTGTTTGTTTGCGATTCTAAGACAGATAGAAACTCTGACTCCATGTTCTCTAAATTGTTTTTAGCGTTTCGATCTTTTCTATTCTATATCAACTTCAAAGCCAACGTTGTATTCTTGATTTATCCTTTTTTAGTTTGTATATTTCAACCCCACTACTTTGAGCACGAGGTAGTAAGCTCTGGTATAACATCAAATATGGTCTACAGTTGCGTCTCTTGAGGATCTTCTTTATCAGAATATGTGACTTAAATAAGTAATCAAAAACTTTGTCTTGTTTTTCTTTTTCGTATTTCTATAAGAAAACTTTTTGTTCTATTATTCCCATTTCATTTTCAGGTTATCTTTTGTAGTTTGGACATTTTAATATTTTGTTAGAAGTTCTTTGAATTCCCTTTGAAAGCGTGCAACCTAGCAAAGTAGAGTATGTTTCACACTAGCAGTAAAAATGTGCTTAACCTCTTCCTTTTCTATAATCAAGACCCTTACCCATAATCCATGGCACAGTTAGTCTAATACACATGTTGTATGATCCATCCTTAACCCAACCTGACAGCCTTACACATGAGATTGATGTCACTTGTCGGAATTTACTTGGACTGGGTCGAGAGAAGCAAGATTCCATTAGATCGACAAAAGTGCGATTTAATTTCATTTTTATTATAAATAATAAGTTTTAGTTCGTGGTCAAAAATCTCATTTAATTTTATTTTTATTATAAATAATAAGTTTTAATTCAAGTATAACTTTTAATCTTCGAGTTGTAGGAGTCATGTCCAACATGAAGAGGGCTTAGAAAAATTAGGAGAATAACATGGTTGGGTCAAATTGGACACTTACTACTTTTGACCAAAAACCATGAAATCTAGTAGGAATATAGGACGTCTATGAATGGTAAGTTTATTATTTATAGCAAGTGTTTGAATTGGAATCTTAAGTCTAAAACTTCATCCTAAGTCTAAGCTTATTATTTAAAGAGTTTTAATTTCATTTTTTAAAAACCATTAATCAAGTTATTTTGAATTTATTAGGAATTATTCGTACTTATATCCTCCATAAATTCGAGAAACCTTTGTGAGGAGTCCAGAGATATTTATAGACTAAGAGTAGTTATCCCTGAGGAAGAAGGTGAACGAGAAATGACTTTTACATTTAATGCTTTGTGTATTTAACTTAACCAAGCTCACTATTTGGTGCGGTCCACTTGAGCATAAGATTTGCTTCATTTTTTTTTTTAGCTCGGAGCTCTGGCCATAGGGCTTATTGTCCAACTAGTGTTTGGACGTAATCCACTCTCAAGTTCAATTCGGTCCGACCATGGGAAGCAGATTAGGTGTTACCTAGGTATCACCTAGTTGGTGTTACCCTAACCATGTGGGGCCGCCTAGATGTATTTGTTGAATCCTCACAATGTCCATATGTTTTTAGGACACCATCGAAGATCAAAATCTTCTATGGATCATATCATAAGAAATAGTGATGATCAAAAGTTTTGGATCATTATCCCAGGTGCTATATCCATATAAACCATAACTCAGATTACATGCTTTTTAATTTTCCTTTATAAAAACGAGCAAATAGATAAGAGAGATATCAGCCCAGTCCGAGCTGGCCAGATATTGGACCTTTACGTGGCAAGATGCTTCAAGACGAACAACGAGCGTGTGGAGCTATAGCTCTCCACGTGTACACAACAGACTTCCACGCCTTCCACGTGTCAGCTAGTGGGAGGCCATCCGAGATCGCGTGCAATACCAACCTCTTATCATCAACCCCTCCAAATAAAGCTCCACCACCATAAAAAAACCAATTTTCTCTCTCCTCTCCCTTGCTGAAACAGCCATGACAACTGTTACTGCTCTCTCTCTTCCAATCTCTCTTTGCAAGCCTTCCAAATTCACTTGCAATCCCAGAAAGGTACGCTTTTCAATTGAAAGTAGATGTTCAAAGACATATGGGTGTATCTGAATTCATATGGAGAACTAGGCCTTTAAAAAAAAAAAAAAAAAAACTGGGTGTGGCAAAAAAAAAAAAAAAACAGAGAGATCATGGATGCTTGTTTATTTATTTATTTTATTTTTATTTTTTAATTGGGTGTGTCAAAAAAATGTTCATGGACATTTTTTTGTTTTGTTTTTTGAATTGGGTGTGTCAAAAAAATGTTTATGGACGGTTTTTTTTTTTTTTTTTTCTAAATTGGGTGTGTCAAAAAAATGTTCATGGACGGTTTTTTTTTTTTTTCTAAATTGGGTGTGTGAAAAATGATGTTCAAAGTTCAAACACATATGGGTATCTCTAAATTCAACTTGGTTAGTCAGCTCTTTATAAGTTGGATGTGTGACAGATATGATCAGTAGCACATGGTTGAGGAGAAAAGTAATTAGCTTTATAAAAAAAAATAAAAATTGTGTACCAAAAAAATGTTCAATGACATAAGGGCATCTCTAAATTTATGTGAAAGGATAGATTTTTTAATTTTAAAAAAATTCTTCTTTGAACTAGTTTTTGTTAAAAAAATAAAAATAAATCCGTGGACGCTTTTTTTATTTTTTTTTTTTATTTTGGGTGTCTGAAAAATTATGTTCAAAGTTCAAACATGTATGGTTGGGTCTGCGACAGATATGATCAATGGAAATTACCTTTTTTAAAAAAATTATTTTTGATGAACCCAAAAAAAAAAAGTTCAATAACATATGGGTATCTCTAAATTTTGGAGAAAAGATAGATTTTTTTTTTTTTAATTGGATGTTTAAAAATGTTGAAGGTGCCATTGGTATCTATAAATTTATCAGAAAATAGTTACTTTTGGAAAATAAAATGGGTATGTGATTGTAGGGTGTTAGAGGACGATTAAGAGTGTTTGCAATATTCGGCGAGGAAGGAGGATTAGAGAAGAAGAGCACAAGCACTTGGGGTCCTCTGTTTGATGTGGAGGATCCTAGGCCTAGAGTGCCACAGTCAAAGGGCAAGTTCTTGGATGTGAATCAAGCTCTCGAGGTTGCTAGATTTGATATTCAGTATCTTGATTGGAGGGCCCGGCAGGATCTACTAACGATCATGCTTCTACATGACAAGGTACATCCCTTCTGTACATGCATGCATACCCATACATATCTATTTGTATGCTTGTATGTTCATGCATTATATCCTCTTCAGAAATTTGGTGGTTTTTTCCTTTAATGGTTTTGATTGGTTGATCAAGATGGGCACATTTTCTATTTTATTGTGAATTTGATGATTGAATTATCTTGTAATCTTTCATAGCTTGGTAGGTAATACTTCTTGGCACATTGATTATTCATGGGCCATACTTGCATGTTGATCCAAGCCATAGGTTTTTTTTTTTCTCCATCAATGTGGATGTAGCTTGGCTAAAAACAATATATTGGTCGGATGTTTCTAACCATTGGCATCAAATGGAGGAGTACAAAGAAAAACTATCAATTGTTGAAATTTAATTGGAAAAGTTGGATGATTGAGAACTTTGGATCATCTAGTCGATGTGGATTTTGGCTATGATCCATCTAGAATTGGGCCTATGATTGGGACCTGCTTTCTTGATATTTTTATATGCCATTTTTATGGTAGATGTTTGTGAGTATGATCCTCCACACTCTCAAAGACTATCACATTATTTTACTTGGAATGCTCTTGCATATGATTATTCAGATTCCTCTCAAATTGATTTATTTAAGTTGAAGATTTCGGTGTGTGATTATGAAAATGCTTGACATAAGAAACTAGATCTTATGTTTCTACAACCATAATCTCATGTGAGGAATTATAGTCCAGATGTATCAGTGCATAAGTATGGTCTTAATGCATCCATCCCGTACAAGTGGGCTCCATGGTTCAGTGGTCAAGATTGTTGATCTGTGGTACCCACCAAAGATGGAAGATGACCCAGAATTCTTCTTGCGCATAAAATGCTAGACATCCAATCTCTAGTCTTCTTTCTAAATCCTCCTGTATTTTTCTCTCAACCATTGATTATATGCCACGAATTTAAGGGTTACAAACATTGTATTGTTGAGGTATTTTTGACAATCCCCCATTAACCGTAAGGCCCATAGATCAACGGCTGTCAAACGATAAGGTTTATTTGTACGAACTGGTGCATCAGGGCACTTCGTATTCTAATGCTTCAAGACTATAATTCCTCATCAGAAATCAATTCTATTCAGTGGTTTATTAATAAATGTATTAGATCTGTTATCTAATTAATGATCAGGGATATTTATGAGGAATGATTCTATTCTAGCTATTGATTTGAAGTGTTTGTTGGGAATGATTGTAAGTATAAATCATCCGAACTGCAGAGTTGGTACTCATGTCAATTGACTCAGACTAGCACCATTTGATTGGTCGGGTACCTCCCGAATGGGTCATATACTAAAAATCGCACTGACACAATCTTCCTTTCTGTCCATGCAATATCTTGCTTTCGGACATTATAGGGAAAAGTCTGCAAGAATGTCGGTGATGGCCTATTAGCCCAGAAGACCATCATTGGACTGACCAGTAGAAGCAGACCAATCAGCATTTTTGCTGATTGCTTTGAACTCCTTGTTCATATACTGAGTTGGGTGTTTGTCCCTGAGATAATTTGAGTGCACTGACTACATCAAACATGCTAAACACCAATCACACAATGTTTCACATCGAACTCTTCCAATCTACTGTATTTGTGAGACATTTGGCCATGTAGTCACAACTACCAGGATTCCATAGGGAAGCGGCCGAAATGCCAACTTGGTTTTTTAAATATTACAAACAACCTGCTTACTATTAATGCATCTTAGGTGGTCGAGGTCCTCAATCCATTAGCACGCGAATACAAGTCGATTGGCACCATGAAGAAAGAGCTTGCAGAGTTACAAGAAGAACTAGAACAAGCTCACAGACAGGTATCTCTCTTTTTTTCTTCTTCTTCTTCTTTTTTTCCTGTTTTCTTTTTAACTTTTTTGAATACATGACAGGTAAGGCTTAGATAAAGAGGATGTCCTGTTAACATACCTTCTTTTGATTGATTTGAAAAAAAAAAAATTTCTATTGATTGCGATGTAACATTTTTGTTCACTGCCAAACAGGTGCACATATCTGAAGCAAGGGTTTCTACTGCATTGGACAAACTAGCATACATGGAAGCTTTGGTGAATGACAGACTATTACAGGATCCAAACACAACTGAATCCGACCGGACGTTACTTTCTCCAAGCACATCCTTATCATCTACAGATAACGTAAAAACCAAGCCGGCACGAAAAAGCCTAAATGTGTCCGGTCCTGTCCAGCCATACCATCCCAATTTGAAGAATTTCTGGTACCCAGTTGCATTCTCTAATGACCTGAAGGATGACACTATGGTAAGCTATTCTGCTCTCAGAAGAGACAGATTTTAGGAATATAATGGATTCAGTGTGCATTGTATGTAAATATATCGATCCTACGGTTTGATCTGGACCAACCAACTTGAAGGCCGCCTCATTGATAGGCCGCAATTGGCCGTTTCTCAACATTAGATCTGTGGACCTTTTTAAGGCTCACTAGCACCTCTATGTTTTTCATGATCACCCAAAAATTGAGCGACGGGTGAGATGATTATAAACTTTCCAATGAGTGCAAATGTTGGGTTATGGCTCATCCGAGAGGTGGTCCACTGATCAGATGGTCCAGATTCATCACCTGAAGTGCACCAGTAAGGGATTTTAGGTCCGATATAATAAAAGCTACTCCACATATACTTAATCCCTAAACCTTTTGGAAATTGACAATGCAATTTCTCTTTTCATTTTCAGATTCCTATAGATTGCTTCGAGGAGTCGTGGGTTGTATTTCGTGGGAAAGATGGAAGACCGGGATGTGTACAGAATACTTGTGCTCACCGAGCGTGCCCTCTTGACCTTGGTTCAGTAAATGAGGGTCGAATACAATGCCCCTACCATGGTTAGTAACATAAAGGAATATAATTCAGTTAGGTATTGTGTTAGAGGCTATCTGCTCTCTACACCTTGCATTGCCTCTTATTATCGTTTCCCAAAATACTAGGGCGGAGCATACTGGTCGTTGTGTGGGTCCCACCATGGATTGGCAACAGCGGAGTAATGTAACTGATCGGACAATATTAAACATCTGATTTGGTGACCAACAAATAGACAGTGCATGTGAATATCAACAATGGTTAGCATTGAACAGGAAAGGTCCACCAATCTGATGGAATCTGTGGGCAGCCAACCCATGGAGGGACCCATCTATGAACAGAATCAAATCATGGACCATCGTGCTCTTGAGCGTACACTGTTACACAACTTGGAAATGAAGTTTGCTGGTTATGCAGGACAGGACTGTTTAGTATAGGTCTGTCGGAGATGGTTTTCTTCCAATTGATTTTCCGGATTGGAATAATTTCAGGATGGGAATACTCAACCGACGGAAAATGTGAGAAGATGCCATCAACACGATTGCTCAACGTGAGAATAAGGTCATTGCCGTGCTTCGAGCAAGAAGGAATGATCTGGATCTGGCCCGGGGATGCACCTCCCATGGCCACCCTCCCTTCTTTGCAACCTCCTTCGGGGTTCAAAATCCATGCAGAGGTAACCATGATACTTTCGGCAACTTTCCGTCTGCTAAACTAGTGTACTGTATCCATATCTGCTTATCTAGGCACCCACATCAATATGTGCTGGTGGATGTACAGGAAATCCATCCATGCATGCATTTTCTCATGTACATGTGAAATGATCACATACGAATCTGCAGACACTGAGTAAGCATCCATCCCCAGTACACCTTCCAATGTGTCACATATGTGGTTGATGCGAGCCATGCATAAAGTGGGCCCCACCATGAAGATTGCGTTGTGCAAAATCAGGACGGTCCACTCATCAGGCAGGCCATTCCAATGAAAACAATGGATGGTTTAAATCAGACCTGCTGACATTCTGATTCAGCATGCACATGTGGCCCGCTGGTGAAGCAGCTGGAGTTTTGTGCCATGAGATCTTCATGGTAAAGCCCACCTTATGCAGCCTCTGTTGTCGTACACACATGACATTGGCACATGTGCTTGGTTGGACATTAGCTTTGCATCTACAGCGGTGAATGTGGTCACATCAAGGCATTTATTCATTAAAGTACTGCATATGATAATATATCCATGCATCTACATGTAGATGCGCAAGAATGCACTGTTGTAGGTGTCTTCAATGTGTGTGTATGTATATGCATGTAGTAAGCTATTCATGTGCATGTGTAACGTAAACATAGATAAAATCTTACTACTGCATCGCTTGAAAACTCTTATTATATAAAGCTTGTAGTAATGATACATTTCACAAAGCTTCTCACTCTATTGTGTTCATTTGAATGGTAGATTGTGATGGAACTGCCGGTGGAGCACGGGCTTCTTCTCGATAACCTTCTTGACCTCGCCCATGCCCCTTTCACTCACACCTCTACCTTCGCAAAGGGATGGAGTGTACCGAAGTAAGTCCACCTACCTTGAACGTCTGAAAGATAATTAAAAGATCTCTATTTTGGGTGGGCCTTTTCCTGTTTGATTCTGAGAGTCGGAAATATTCTTTCCTACCATTCATTTGTATGTCACCCATTTGATGATTAAGACTGATCAACGAGATTTTTTACCCCAGTCGATCTTCTGTGGGACCCACATGATGAATGTCTCTATCATGGACTTTGTGTCGCATACATCCAATTTGAGTTCAGCCACCCAAATAATGAAATTGCTGCAACTCGCTTAGAATTGATTTCTCCTTCCAAAAACATCCGTAGCCCAAAAATGGCCAACCTTTCAAAGATCCTTAAGACTTTTATTTTTCATGATTGTAATGGTGCACCTGAATTTTCAGCTTGGTGAAATTCCTGACGCCCACATCCGGCCTTGAAGGATATTGGGACCCTTACCCAATAGACATGGAGTTCCGTCCACCTTGTATTGTGCTTTCAACAATCGGCATCTCAAAGCCTGGAAAATTGGAGGGGCAAACCACCAGGCAATGTTCAACGCATCTGCACCAACTCCATGTTTGCCTCCCTTCATCTAGAAACAAGACAAGGTTACTGTACAGAATGTCTCTGGATTTCGCTCCCTTGTTGAAGCATATCCCGTTCATGCACATCCTCTGGAGGTACTTTGCAGAGAAGGTGAGAATCTCGCTTCCTAACTGACTCTCAGTAGATAGTCCATGCACCGATTTATGTGCGCTTCGCAGGATGGTGACCTGGACCATTCATCTGGACCATAGCAATGTAGACAATCTTGTAGGGATGCAACTCGGGCAGGTTGGATCAGGTCTAGGGTCAACCCAAGCCCAACCCGACCTCGAGAGGACCCGATTCTCAAACAGACCTGACCCAAGTTCCAACTCGAACCTAGCTGGAATTCCTCTATACTTGACCCAACCCAACCCAACCCAACCCAAATACATGTGATTATTCCCAATCCAACCCATATTTGCTCAACCTGAACCAACCAGATTTCCTGGTTGGATTTTACAAACCCGAACCCAACCCAAGGACCTTGACAGCCCGGCCCAACACAAACTCGGGTCGGGTTAATCTAAGTTGCGGCTCCATCATGTAGCAGGATGCCCAACCATTCTGGTTGGTAGATATTTCCCTACTTGATCTCCCCATTGCCAATGATCTTTCCTTTTGTCTGTCACTTAAATCTTATCATTAACATCTTTCGAGCATGGTTGATCCATGGCAAGACCCACAGATGAGGTTTCAGACAGTTCTCAGGATGTTGAGAAGGTTCACATCCCTACCCAGTCATTTTAGAACCAGATGTATGCTAAAATGTAAATATATGACCAAATTAGTATGAAAAAGCACACATTCGTAGGGATTCATATGGATTTTTCCTGTCCCACATGCACCTCTACAAGCATCCACTCCTGCGAAGTTGACACATATAGGACTTCCAGGCCATGTACCCCTAGTTCATAAACCCAGAAACACGGCTTGACTCAACTTGACTTGACTCAACTCAAAGTCCAGTGAGCCAGGTTGGCTCAAAGACTCGGTCGAGTCTTTTCATGACTCGACTTTGTATTTAAAGTGACTTGACTCAACTCGAAGTCCAGTGAACCAGGTTGATTCAAAGACTCGATCGAGTCTTTACATGACTCGACTTGATATTTAAAGAGTTAAATTAAGATGTTAGGGGTAGTTATAAACTATATTTTGAAGTTAAATAAAACAAAATAGCAAGAGAATGCAACTATAGTTTTAGTGCTGCATTGGTTAAAGGCACTGATTTTGTTAGTGGTGGTTGTTTTTTTGCACAAAAGTCAAACTTTGACTTGACTCGAGGCATTGTGAGTCGAGCAAGTCCACAAGTCAGCTTGACGACTCCTCCAATGTGAGTTTCTCAATGACTCGGCCCAAAACCTCACCAAGTTGAGTTGACTTGGCTGTGTTTTGGGTCAAGTCAGCGAGTTTTATAACCACACATGTATTGAGTGGGAACCCCACGTAGATGATCCGGCCAAAACCTAATGGACGGTGTAAAAGACATGCAAGTTTCTTTACCCTGTTCAACATTTTTCATGGATGTGTGGCATACCAAATTGTACCAATTTGATTTTTGGTAAGATCATCGACATGGTGATGGTGGAACCTACATGAATAATGATTGCGATGATCTACACATGTAGGTTGGCACACACCCCTGCATGTAGCGATGCATGTGGAGAGTCGGATATGGGTCTAGAAAACCTCTTATGTACACATATTATAGGCTTTTTTTTTTTTTTTTTAAATATCCTTTTTACCTTGTTTCCAAAAAAGGATTTGCATTGTCTTGCCTAATACCACATGTTGTACTCATCAAATGCAATGGTTCATTCTAATTTTTGACATGGACCATACATGATCCAATCCTGATCTATTGAAAATGAAAGATGTCTCCGTTCTTCTACCTTTTCTCACTCGCCTCACATTAAAATGCAGGTCCTAAACGAGGATCTACGTTTGGTGGTCGGCCAACAGGAACGGATGATCAATGGGGCTAATGTTTGGAACTGGCCTGTTTCATATGATAAGCTGGGTGTAAGGTATAGATTCTGGAGAGACGCAGTTGAGCGAGGTGTAAAGCAAATACCTTTCAACAAATCCGAGTAGGCATATTATCCACTTTTCCTTCAACACTTCAACATCTTCGTTGCGAGCCAACTGGATATCAGTGCAGACATCCCTTGAGACCTATTCAATCAGGCCCTACAAATAAAAAATAAAAAATCCAGCAACTGTGAGCCGTGGATCAGAAGCGGAGAAAAAGATGGTCTCTATGTCCTTGTAAAATAAGCTGTACACTAATCAAATACCAAGGCATGCATGCATGCAATGGCTTGTATGTCTTGCTAGTTTTTGTGTACAGTGCTGATCTGATTTTTTTTTCCCTTTTTGGTCCTATTTTTTTTGCCCTTCCCTCATAAGAGAGTAGCTGTCCTTGTATGATCATCCAGGAATTATTTCAAGCAATGGAATAGATTGTGAAGAATGGTTTTTTGGGTCTTTCCCAGTACTACTTGTTTTATACAAGTAGGGATTATATGATGAATGGCCTGAATCTTTGGGCAGTGTATACAGGTTTTCAATTCTGATAAATGGGGTCAATGTTCTGATAGTGTGGCCCACTGTGGGCGGATCTTTCGTCAAAAATCTTCTCCCTGGGACAGTATAAACCTTTCAATTTGTGGCCTACAGATCAATGGTTAAGAAGAGAAACAGAAAAAAAAGGTCCGCTTTCAATTGAAAAAGGTCCTAATATTGGTCACCAGGATCTTCAGATCTGGGTGACCATCGGCAGCAGTGGCACACAATTGCTCTATGGTCTGGATTACTGAACCATGGGCCCACTTATTGGAAATGCAAACAGCGTATATTGTGATGAGATGGGGTCCATCCATTTTATAATTCCTTTGTATATAATAGCTTTGCTTTGTTATTGAAATTTATGACAGGCCTTGAACGGTTATTGTAATCTTCATCAAATTCATTTGCAAGGAGCTAGTTGTAAGGCGGTGTCCTGGATTTGGGTTTGATATGAATTCCTTAGGCTGGTGCGACCGGCTCATTGTTGTTGGGTTTGATGGCAGGAGGAAGTTTTGGATGGCTTGATGGGGTCTGTCATGGGGTGGGTTAAAATTCCTCCTTTTCGCTTGACCTTTTGCTTAAATTCCACTTCCTCGTATGATATGCTAGTCTCTGTTGGAAGAAGGATCCTTCCGGACCACCACACAGCAATATCGGGGAGAGAGAGAGAGAGAGAGAGAGAAGATGCAAACCACAACAGAGATTTATGTGGTTCCATTTCAGTATGTTCATGGATTCACGTTAATCCACTACGGTCAAAGACAAAAGATTAAAAAAAATAAAAATAAAGAAGCAGCTCTCAATACAATGATGGCTCACTTCTCCTCTCTCGCAATAGAATATATATTACCTCAAATGAATTATCTCTCGCAATAGAATATATATTACCTCAAATGAATTGGAGTTTATATAAAACTCTATGTGAAATTATGGCTGGATGAATAGTCTATTGCTGATTATCAAGCTCCATAAATCCTAACAGTCTCACAAGGAAGCTCTTGCAAATGCTTGCTTTAACTTCAACGCAAACTCTTGCAAATGCGTGCCGGATATGTGCCATTTGTAGTAGTGTTTTACGGATAAGTTGGATTCTGCTCAATCTAGGAGTTGAAACAAGGCTTTGTCGGTCGGGACCGAACTGGCTATTGATCTGACCTAAGAGTAAAGGTTTTCTCATAAGCAGAGTAGGACTCTGTCAGTCCGACCGAGGGTGATGTTGGTTTGACCGACAATGCGGTCGGTCCAACTAACAAACACGGATTTTGTTGCATGGTTTTGCATAAGTTTGGGTATTTAAGTCCTATGTCAAAACTTATGCCAAGGGTATTGCAAGTCGAGAAGGTTTTCAACACTTGTAAAGGCTTAAGAATAGATTTTCTCAAGAGGCTAAGGTTTTTCGTATAGTGCGTGTTACAATGGGAGATCTAGTTGCTTCTTTAATCGGAGAAGGTGAGTGGTGTAACTCTAAGGTTTCAATTATAGTGGAGATCTATATTACTTTGTGGCGTGATTTTCTCCTGCAAAGATTTTCCACATAAAATCGTATGTTTGGTGTTTGCTTCGATTAATTGTTTTTAGTTTAAATTTTTGTGTTTGCTTCGATTAATTGTTTTTAGTTTAAATTTTTGTGTTTGCTTCGATTAATTGTTTTTAGTTTAAATTGTTCTATCTTCATTGAGCATACTTCCGCAAAGCGCGAGATTAATAGTTGTATTAGATCCGAATCTCTAATACGTAAGGTTGATTCAGGGTTTTTGTAGGCTTGAAATTACAACAAGTACGTTTGCCCATGATCAAGGTTTTTGCAATTAAGCTTGCTATCTTATTAAGCCCTGTCTTTAAACTAAAGTTGAAAAGATTTGAAACTTCGTCCAAGAAAAAACATAATCGATCTCTTCTTTTTGCACTGAAAGTGTCAGCTAACGCCTTAAATACAAGTGGGTGCCCACTTACAAACCAAGGCCTTTTTTCTAAGATATCCTAACTTTCATTTGAAAAGGTAAAAGCCTTTCTTAAGAGGGTGAATTTCCGTGCCTCTTGGAACCTTCCAGGCCTTCTCAAGTTAGAGCACCGTAGCTTACATACAGTTTTCTTGGAGCATTGAATGAACTTCCTCAAGCTTGGGCTAGGCATAATTAGGAAAAGAGATTTTATAAATTACTATTTCATTCTTATAGAATTTACATTTTAATACCCTTTTAAAAAGCTTTTCAATAAACTACCTTACTAGCTTAGATAACTATCATTCATGTACCTCTCATTAGATTTCCCTAATAACAATTAGATTAAGTGATATTTTAGAAACAACTAAAAAGCCCTTTGCTAGCTCAAGAGCAAACAAGCTATTACAAAGTTAACCAATGCGCCCACAACACATGAAATGTATAAGCTAAGCTCTTTAAACCATCGGGATAGCAAGATTTCATTATCCTCCTCAACCAACATTAAAAAAGTTAGCTAGTACACACAGGATTAATGGAATGTATCAAGCTAGTCTCTTTAAACCATTAGAATAGCAAGATGCCATCATGCTCCGCAACCAATATCCACCACACTCCGCAACCGACATATACCGCGGCCCACCAATGGAATAGCAAGATTCCACCAAGCTCTCTAACCAACATCAACCATGCTCCGCAACCAACATCTACCGTGGCCCACTCAGTGGCAGCACTCACTTTTAAACTCTTTTCCATGTAGCCCTTTTCATCGCACTCTGGTTGCTTGGGTTGCCATTTTCAAGACACGGTGGTTTTTACTTTAATCTAGTTTATCCTTTTTATAGGTCACCCTTTTGTGACTTGAACACAGGACATGATGTAAAAACCTAACCCATATACAAAAAGCTCAGAACTGATAAAATGTATTACGCTATACTATTTAAACCATTACGATCATAACAGAAGCCTTGGCCTAGCTAATTAGGTCAGAAAGATTATCTTTTTCCAATGTAATGTTTAGACTATTATCCAACTTTGAAAGGGCCAACGATTTGGACGGTTTTGATTCTCGCAACTATAATATTTGTGGACATCTATTGGATGGCCAAAAATAAAATCCAATGGTCTTTTTTCAGCAACAAGGCATCCACAAATGAGATAATAGGATTATCCAACTATGCTGATTTTTAGATCATGGCCTATTAGCAGCGCAACCCACCATTTAGTCGGTTTACCTTTGAGTTAATACGTGCCATATATACAATTTCTAAGATGGCCGTATATCAACCTTCATTCATAGCTAGTGTATTACATAACCCCTAGACTCTTAACGTCCACCGTCCCATCTCTTACCAGCTGGGCTAGTTGCATGTGCGCCTCGGATCTCTCACACGTGACCAATCTGACGCGTATTGCGTCCTACCCCTGCCAGGACCAAGTCGGTCCTTGCAGGGGCTCTATAGGGCCCACCGTAATGTATGTGTTTTATCTCTGCCGTGCATTCATTTTAACATATCATTTTGCGGCATGAGCCTGAAAAGGAAGCAAATCCAAGCTCAAGTGGTCCACACCACAGAAAAAAAAAAGAAAAAAAAAGTGAGGATTGAACACCAACGGTTGAAAGCTTTTTGAGGCCATAGAAGTTTTTGATCAAGCTGATATTTGTGTTATCTCTTCATCCAGGTTGGATGGAAAATAAACATTATGGTGGGCCCTAGGAAGGTTTCAACGGTGTCATCATTATCACCACTGCTTCCTGTGATGTGGCCCACTTCAGCCTTAGATCTGCCTCCTTTCTTGACTCGTGACTTAAAATGATATGTTATTAGAATGGTTGGACGGCGTGGATAAAATACATACTTCAACAAAAGAGGTCGCAATCCGTCGACCTGTAAAATCTCACAAGTGTCCCTTATGTTGACGGTAATTAGATACCAGAAGGGTGGTATTTTATAAAGAGAAGGTCTCAAGTCTAACCGGTTGGACCATAAGTTAAGGTAAATCAGTGAATGACCTCTAACTTATTAAGTAAATATACAATCCAACCCACCTAATAATTTAGCCCAAAATACAAGGATCACCTATGAAAAATCATCCATATCCACTCATTTATTAGACCACACTTGTATTTTCTATTTGTCAATGGGTATACATTGTTTTTCATGGTGTGGCCTACTTTATGAGTGGATAGAGCTGAATTTATAATCATGGTGGGACCAAGCTATTGGATGTATTGGATTAGGTATAAATTTAATAGGTTGGAAGTTATATGCTAGGTGGACCGTAACTTATAGTACATTCGGTTGGACTTGAACTTGCTATTTCATATTATAAAAATCTTGCATCAGCTTAACTAACCCTCAGCCTGCTTCAAAGTCAGGGCCATACCCCATCAGGGCGGGGAGCGGATTAGGTGTCGCCCTTACCATGGGGCCCACCTTTCTTATGTATTGTATATCCACTCCGTCCATCCATTTCTACAGACAATTTTAAGATTTGGACTCAAAAAATTCAAAAGATCTAGATCTCAGGTGGACCACACCAGAGAAAACAGTGGTGTTTGAGTGCCTTACCATTAAAAATTCTAAAGGGCCCTTAAGGTTTTCTTAATATTTATTTTCCATCCAACATGTTGATAATGTCCATAATACCTAGATGAAGGGTAAATACAAAGATCATCTTGATCAAAAACTTTTATGGCCCACAAAAATTCTTTAATGTTCAGTCCTCACCTTTTCTTTTATTGTTTTTCATATGAGATTTGGATCTTCTTAAGGTTTTGGATCACATATTAAAATGAGATGGAATAACAGATGGACGGAGTGGATATAAAAACAATTCATAAATATAGGCACTACACGGTAAAGTTAACACCCACAAAGGTATTACCCGATTAACAGCTAATCAGCTCCCATCCCGTCCTCTATTATATTTATATGCCCGAACCCACTTATATCAGCACGGGACCCGAAATCCGACAGCCCAGCCACTCCTCATTGCACGTGAAAATGTATCTGGACCGTCCAATTAGGGGGCTGCTCTTTTAACGGGCCATAGCGCAAAAATTCGACCAAGATGATAGATTGATTGTTAGATCACATGATTATTGTAATTGCAAGTATTAGCTTATCCATGAGTGGGCCCCTCAATTGGTCAGTCCAGGATTAATTGGCATGTTTGCGTCACCACGAATTAGAATGAGAAATGATCCAGTGCTGGAAGAGCGCTGCAAGTTATAATGCTCCTAACCGTATGGGGATACTTGGACAGTCCAATCCGTAGATCTGGACTGTTCATTAGGTCCATCACTAGCTTCATGGACAACCATGCAAAAGACAAACTTGTCCAATGGATCTAACAGCCTGATCAATGGCCTATGAATGGACGGCGAAGATCACATATGTTCAATGAGTTGGAACGTATAGTCGTTTGGGAACATCATGGATTGCTGATGGTTAAGCCATCCTAAACATCCCATCCATGGCTAGGAAGATGAATGGCTATTAAGAAGGCCAGATTACTACTTCTACAATCATCCATTCAGTTTCTATTTTTACACGTTGGAACATCAAGTGTATCATGAAAATGACGAACGGTCCAGATTGGATGAATGGGTGGTTCAAGTGTGTCAATGAAAATAATTATATATTATAAAGTCTATTTTGTAACAACAAATGGTTCCATGGTCTAGTGGTTAGGACATTGGACTCTGAATCCAGTAACCCGAGTTCAAATCTCGGTGGAACCTTCTTTTTTTTTTTTTTTTTTTTTTTTTAGTTTGTACCGATGCAAAAATCGACCTGACACACGTGTGACTGACCTGAATCTTTTGGGCCAGTTTCTTATAGCTATGTGACCCACCTGATGAATGGCCCACATCGCTGGAATACGTCGTCCAAGTGGTTCTAATCAGATCAACGGTCAGGATCACTGAACCGCTGTATTTTCGGCGTCTTCAGAATCTCCGCTTTTATGTTTCCTTTATGAGAATCTCTCCTTCTCAGAAGGGAAACGGATTGGCTACTCCTCCTGCCACCGGCAATGGCTGGTGGTCGGTGATCTGTGGGCCCTAACATGATGTATGTGTTTCATCCATGCCGTCCATATATTTTTCTAGATCATTTTATGATATTACACAAAAAATAAGGTATATCCCAATCTCGAGTGGACCACATTACAGGAAACAGTGTTGAACGAACGCAGACCATTAAAAACATTTCGGGGGCATAAAAGTTTTGGATCAAGCTGATCTTTGTTTTTTCCCTTCAGATAGGTCTGTATGACCTAATCAACAGATTGGATGTCAAATAAACAGTACGTTGGGCCTTAGCAGGATTTTAATGGTTGATATCCAATCATTATTGTTTTCCCGTGGTGTGCTCCACATGAGATTTATATCCTTATAAATTTTGAGATATAGCTATAACATGATCTGTAAAAATGGATGAACGGCATGGATGAAACACACACATCATGGTGGGGCCCTCGGAACACCGACCATCAGCCACCGGGCTAGTGGAAGAGGGAGTAGCCAATCCGTTTCCAGCGAGGTTAGCCCGTACAGTCAGGGTAACCCACGTCGCCGGTTCCGGGTAGCAGTCAAGTGGCGCTAGACTCGGGTTCGACAGTCAACCGTGTTGGAAAAAGCTATGTGAGCCGTCCATCTATTTTTCCAGTTCATTTTTGAGTAAAAACAGTAAAAACCAAAAAATGAGATGTATTGAAATCTTATGTTAACCACACCACAGACAAACAGTGATGATTGAACGCTCACCATTAAAAACTTATGACGGGCTATAAAAGTTTTAGATCAAGCTGATATTTGCATTATCCCTTCGGGAAGGTCGATGTGACCTAATCAACAGGTTGGATGGCAAATAAACATTATGATGGGCCCTAGGATTTTTTTAACGGTGTGTATTCAATCGCCACTGTTTCCTATGGTATGGTCAGCCTGAGATTTGGTAGGGCCCTAGAAACATCATGTGATCCTATCATGCTCTCCCAAAGTCAGGCCGGCTGACCCATCTCTACTTACAATCATGCATAAATTTCTAAAATAATGAGTGTGGCCCACCTGGTGGGCATTCCCATCTCAACCATTGCCTGTAGTGTGAGCTGCGGCCCACCTGTGTTCTGGGCTCGGATGATTCGATGGGCGTGGGGTGAACTGGCAGGGTCGGACCTTAGGGGCAGATTGCCATTCGTCTTGGTGTCCTTACACGCTGGAACAAGCTATCCACAAACATTAAAGAGGGCTGGCCTTGCTTTTTCCAAAAGGCTACTTCTCAAAAGAGAACTTTCTGACTTGTAACGTGGGTTCTTTCCTTCTTTCCCTTCGCCTTTCGAAGGCACTTGTAGAGTGCTTCTTTCGTTGGCCACTACACAAATGGATTATGGTAATCATAACCGTTGATTTGGTGGGCTACTAATAAAACGGCTGCAGACCGGAAATCACTGTGATTCAACAATACTAGCTACTAGATCAGTGCATATCTGACCAATCAAGCGTGAATGGTTTTTCCTCTAGTTTTTCAAAGCGGAAGTTCCTTTAGTGTACTATACTTAAAAGTACAGGACACTTTATACATGCATGTATCAATAATATATATAATCCTTCCATTACACAGGCTATCAATTATAAATTTAAATCACATATTAATTAAGTAGTGAATGTAAACTATTATGTTATTATCAAGTGTGATTAAAAGCAATTTTAAAGATTAAAATAAAATTTTAACTATTGAAAATTTTATGAAGCTAATTAAAACCTTTCAAGTACTATACCGGTTGGAAAATTCACTCGACGAACCCCCTTATCTAATTAGAATTAAGTTATAAATAAGTATTAGGTAAATCCAATGGACCCCATATGGCCCGTGCAAAACTCGACGAATCATAATGGATGTACTTATGATCATCCACTTTCCGTAGTCTCTAAGAAACCTCAAAGTGAACTAAAGCTTGTTAAGATCATTACCCTTACACAACCACGTGTCTAAGGATTGAACAACTTTTATACATTATTAAGTCCTTGATCATATGATCATAGTCCAGGTTAATAGTCTCCTAACTATTAACTTGAACTTTAATATGGAAATAAGTCCTACATGTTGTGTACTTTGGAGGGAGCGTGATTATCCGAGGGTACGGGAGATCTATTCTCTTCTTTATACTTGTTACCTCGTTTGAGAACTTTTGTGATAGGAGTAAAGGATGTTGTATTTGACTAGAGTCGTCACTAACCAATTATTACGATTCTACAATAGGTTAGAGCCCGTAGAAATGCTTAAAATTGAGAACATAGAGACTCTTAACACTAAGATGACTCGTGAGTTTATATTTCAGAGATTTTGAGTAAGGGACCGCAGTTATAGGAAGTGAATGTGTTAAACACCCACTCTACCCATAGGGATGTATGATATTTACTTCACAAGATCTGACCAATTTTTTTAAGAATAATGATAGTTCTCGGGTCTAGAAAATATAATGCAATGCATGTAGAAAATGTAATGCGGTGTTGTATTAGAGGTGTTTGATCAATTCAAATTTCTAATAAGCGGGATCCGACTATATCGACAAGTTGCAGAGCATACATTCAAAACGATCAAGTGCAAGGTACAAGTATAGATGCTTGATGTTGATACTTAAATGACGGCTAACCGACTAAGGTTTCCGGTGGCGTCTGCTGCAACTATATCGACAAGTCTTAGAGCATACGCCCGCCAGTCAAATATGTTGGAAAATGATGGAATGCAATGCATATACTAAAATAATGACTAACTAGCTAAGGTTTTTGATAGGTAAGATCCGATTATATCGACAAGCCATATAACATATGCCCTCCAGTCAAATATATAAAATTATGAAAATGCACTACGATGCTGATGTATATGAGAAGTAGGGGGTTGAGAAGGGAATGAATGTTGCATGATGTCAATGCGTTGATCGGATGAAACTGATAGAGACTCGAACTGTTGGATGAATGGTAGTGTCGCAAGGCTAGATTGAGTTGTTCATATTTGAAATTAGGTGACTCGTGAGGCTTGAACTCTGGCTAAACTAGGCTAGACAAGGGTAGGGCTCTCTCTCTCTCTCTCTCTCTCTCTCTCTCTCTCTCCCTCTCTCTCTCTCTCCTTGGTGGAAGGATGACTTCCGTGATTTCTATATCTCGTGAAATAAGATGGGATGCTTGAAATGAGAAGGGGAAGAATTTATTTATAGTCTCCCAACCCGATTTTCTTTTAATTCTCAGTGATCCTATGTGCAAAATATAGTTGAATGGTTGTGATTGGAGATTGTCATATGACATCATCTCATGGGTTGGATGAGGTGGTAAAAGGATAATTTGGGTAAGGAGACGGGCATTGGAGTAAATGCACCTCAACTGCACATTTAAGGTTCGAAAAAGGAGAAACTCATATGCTTGAGTGACGCTGCCCAAAAGATGGGGAGTGCCACATGGCCGGTGACAACCTGGCTACCACTAGTCCCCGCTTAGACTTCCTGCTTTGGTAGGTGTAAACACTGAAAAATTAGCGCCTACGTTAATTTGAAAATGGTATGGAGGTGTTGGTGGGAGTGTTTATGGATGTTGGAGTCGCCACTAGCCGAACAATCTCAAAATCCTGCGGTTGGCTAGAACCATAGAATACGTAAGGCTGGAGAAATTCGAAGATTCCCCTACCTTAGATTGACTCCTGATCTGCGATTTGGGATTCCTAGTAAGGGACCTCGGTTACAAAGACAGAAGGGGTTAGGCACCCTCTCTGCTCGTACAAATGCACAGTCTCTACTTAGTGTGGTAAGAAATCTCAAGGGATGATGGATGCTGTGGTTGAGATAGGACTAGTCACGTGTGGATTTCTGATGCGACAAGATCCGAGGTTTCGGCAAGTCACAGAGCATACGTCCAACACCATGCCTAGAAGGCGAATGAGATGATGTTTATGCAAAAAGGTAAAGAAAAATGGACTAGGTCACTAGGAATTTCTGATGTGACAGGATCCGATGTACGGCAAATTACAGAGCATACGTTCACTAGAGATCTAGAGCAGCAGGGGGGTTGAGAAGGGAGTATATGTCATGATGAATGCTTGTAGGATGGTAGATCTTTAGCTTGATCTTGAGTAGGCTAAGACATGAACTGAACCATGACTAATCAAGGCTTAGGGGCTGGGAAGGTTGAGAGGAAGGCTAGGGGGTGGCTCAAAAGGTTTGGGCTTTAAAGGTTTGGGAGTTTCTTCCCTCTCCTTCACTCTCTTTCACTCTCACTCTCACTCTCTCTCCCTTGGTTGTTGTGGTGTGTGGAATGAGAGAGCCCTCTCCAATGGATTTTTGATAAATAAAGGGTAGGAGGAGGGTAAATGCTGATGTGGCAGGTGGTGATTGGTGGAGAGGAGAGAGATGCCACATGGCACATTCCTATTGGATTCTAGGGCTGGTAAAAAGGTAAATAGTGAGTTTTGAATAGGTAAATCTATAGTAAAGTTGACTTTTGGACGTTGGGACAGCTGTTCACACGCAGGCCGCAAGTGGCAGAACTCGAAGTACCACAGGCGGCAGTCAGACTGCTTGCTCGGGCTTAGTTCGGGCCGATTTCGCATGTGTGCGCTTCGTGTGGTGCTCTGGTTTGCCCGACAGTCTCCGTTTTGGGTTTCTGTGACTTAAAGTGGTAAATTTAGGCATGGATAGGGGGTTCTGATCAAGGTATAGTGTAACGACTCGAAAATTTTCGTACGATAACCCGAGTACCACCTCGACCAGAAATCATTTAGGATTAAATCCTTTAGAAATTTGACAAAGTTAACTAAGTGCTAAACTAGATTAGCCATGAAATTCATTTGAATCACTTTAAATACGATCTATAAGACCCAAAACTTGTAGAATCATTGACGCTAGGTTACCCTAAAATTTAGGATCAAACTCATTACCCGACTGCTCTCGGGAGCACATTGAAACTCCGTATCAGGTCTGGACCGCACATCGGGAGTCCGAATAATACGAGGTTAAGGACTTAGGACCGTCTCGCTGAGCTTGACAACCATCTCGGAAATCAAATCCAACCAGTATCCCACGGCTGTTCGCTTGAGTCCGGAGCGAGAGAGTGTGAAAACACTTGCTTTCTTTCCAAAATAAATATCTGGAATAGTAATCTGAGACTTGTTACTTGCGGTCATTTTGTAAGCAACCAGACCATCAGAATCTGAACCAAATACACCCTCGAATCAGAAAAAATTTCATAAACATATCCATGTACTTGGAATTTTAGATTGAGGTCCGCTGACCGCTGAACTGAAACTGGTCCGCCACACGTGATCTGGGAATCCGATTGAAATGAAAACTTAACTTTACCTGGATCCAAGGTGGGTGAGCTTAAGTCCGACCTTTGGCTCAAAGAGGCCCGCCAGAAATCCTCCGTTGAGCTGAAACAATACTGCTTTGGTTATAACCTAAGTATACCTTATCCACAAGTCTGTTTTGGAGAGTTTTTAGGCTATATAAGGACCTTAGAATCCTCTCTCTCACAACCATATGAATTTGAGAGAAACCCTAGAGAGAGAAGTGAGAAAAGAGAGAGAAAGAGTGAGAGTTGTGGGAGATCCTCCCTACCTTCTTCCCCTGCCACTACACAAGCTCCACCACTCCAATCTTATCGTTTTTCCGGCGATACCGATTTCATTGCTAGGTAAGAAACCCTAACCCTAATCAGTTTTGGAGTTGTGAATGTTGTAGGTTATGAAATAGCTAACATATTTCATTCTATAGGTCACCTAACTGAAGAATACGAAGGCTTAGCAAACCTATCAGATTCGTGACGATTCTACGGTATAAGGTGAGCACTTTAGGTGTATAAGTTACGGTTTTCAACGCTTTCAATGTCAGATAATGATAGATTCATGATCTGCATACAATTGCACATGTACAAAGTACTTTCTGTTTTCCATTTCAATTAAAGATGTAGAATATGGAATTTTACATATTCTAGGTATTCGTAGAAAATACCGTATACATATATATTTTGGAATTGTGTTTGACATAATTATTTGTTGTATGAATATACGATATATGGATAAAATACTTATTTGGCGAAAGGATTCGCCCTAACACATGTTTTGCTAATATAACTATGTATGTAGAATAGTGTATGGTAGAAAATACCGTATACGTATATATTTTGAAAATGTATTTGTCATGATTATTTGCTGTATAAATATATCATATGTGCGTAAAATACTTGCTTGGCGAAAGGACTCGCCCTAATACATGTTTGCTAACATACACTATGTATGTTGAAATAGTGTATGCTAAGTGTTTGTGAAAATGCTTGTGAGAGTAAGTGTTTGGATGATGATGCCTTAGGTAGGTGTTGAGATGGGATTCTCAACTACCTTAGAGACCTGTATGAGTTCCTCCATGTGGTCGTTTACTTTAACCACTTACTTATGAAATATATATGTTTGTATTCCTATTTATGTAGTGCTTTATAACATGCTTTATAACATGCTTTATGACATACTTGTTAACATGCTTGAATTACTTTGTTTATTATGTTTTACTCCACATGCTATGAATAAGGATTGATTGAGTTTGGGACTATGTCTATAGTCCAAACAATCGGTACCAGACTTGAGATTGTGGTTGAGATTCATTTCGCCACATGGGATGTGTTTGACGAACCCGAGTCGTACTTCAGTTGGCGACAGTGGTTAGGCCACGTGAAGTGCTTATGCGCTTCATGTCGTTCAATTGATTGTGCGCTCAAGCTAGTCAGGCTCGTCAAGTAACCCGATATGTCTAATATATGTTCACCATGTTTGGTCGCTACTGCTTGAACCTAGGGTACTAAACTTACCAGTGGAATCCCGTTAACTATGGTACCTCGATCCGCTAAGACTCATGAGCCGAGCATGGTGGTATGGGACACCGTGGTCGAGCTGTCAGCCTACGCTAGGGCCACGTGCCTCCCCGTAGTGACCAGTGAGCAACCAGACTCGTGAGCCGATTATGGTGGTATGGGACACTATATTCGTGTTGTCAGCTTACATTGATAAGGTGATAGGGGAGCGGTGTAACCTTTGTGCGTAACAGCCCTGACAGCCCTTTGTAGTGACCTCAAGCATACTCTGAATTTACGGTGAGGCGACGAGTTTTGCCGCAGTGTATAAAGTATGAACTAGGCCTGTATCTGTATAGTGATGAACCGTTAAAAAGGTGAAGGGGGAGTGGTGTAACCTTTGTGCGTAACAGCCCTGGTAGCCTTTGCAGTGACCTAGAAACACACCATCGTATGAGATTAACTAGAATTGACGACCCTAAAATGGATTATGCTTGAGAATGATACAAAAGAGGTACCTTAGTTTTCCAATACTGTTGTTTGAAATGGACTAATAACTATTCGGTAATCATGCTCATCATCGCACTGCATGTGCCTGGTAGATGTGGAGCACTGAGGGATGAACGCATTCACAAACGTAAGATGGTGTCGCATGAGGGTGGTTTGGCAAGGGTATTCATCATGTCATTTCATACTTGCATTTAATAAGAGTAGTTAGGATTGTTTGATTGTACTGCTTTATCATTACTGCTTGACTGAATTGATAACATGTTAACCTATGCTTTATTGTTCCACTGAGTTAGCTACTCACTCCCACGTTACGGGACGGTGTTGTACACACCAACCAGACTCTGTCTCAGGTATAGATGATACGTCGATTCAGGAGGCGAAGCCAGACTACGATGAGGACCAGGACGAGTTCTCATACATGCAGTACTCTGACACCTTATATATACAGTTTCAGTCTTCCGCTTGCCTTTATACAATTGATCTGGAGTATGAATTACTGTTTTTGTATAATCTCACTCATGTTTATTACACTGACACAGACGACATTCAATCATCATCATCTATGTTGCATAAGTGATGTTCTGGAACTCGAGAGTTGAGTTGCTACTCGACCCTCAAATTTCAGGGCGTTACATATAGGGTATAGGAGAGGCTGTGTGTATGTTGAACAGCTTGGATCACGGTTTCGGGCTGTAACTTGGGACTTTTAGGGATTCTTGGACTAGGGTAGCTAGGGTTAGGGTTAGGTCTAAGCTGGGACTAGGGTTAGGGTTAAGGTTACGATCATGGTTCTCGGGTTGCCTTAGCTTTCTCAAGGTACTAGCCTGGGTGGGGTGTCTACAGTAGGCATCATCCTCTAAGTGTTTGGAGGCTCTACTTGAGGGTTGCTGCTTTGAGGTTTCGACCATTTTTTTTAATTGAGCTTGGATTTGATCTTGGTTTTGGGCTTAACTAGGTGAGTTGACTTGATTTTGAGGCTGGGTAGGCTGATCGGGTGCGTTGACTCGCTGAGTTAACTCAATGCTATAGGGTTTTGGGTTCTTAGGGTTTAGGGTTAGGTTAATTGGGTTGGATGAGCTGAGTTTAGGGTTTAGGACCTGGTTTCCTAGGGTTTAGGCTTTTAGGGTTATGGTTTTAGGTAGAGCTGGGCACGGGACGACTCGACTCGTTCGACTCGTTCGGACCCAACTCGACCCGAATCAAATGGATGAGTCGGTCCAAACTAAGTAGGCTTCGCCCAATCCGAACTCAAGCCAAGTTAAGTTACGAGTTACCTAGTAACTTGACCCGAAACTTGATCCGGTCAGACTCAACTTGATTCGAAACTGACTCAACTTGGATTCAGATATATATAATAAAAAAACCATAATTTTTAAATATCTCTAACCCTATACGCCGCACCCGATCCCAAACTCTCTCTTCCTCCCGCATCCTCCTCTTCCAATCCTGGCAACCACCCACCACTTCCAATCCCGGCAACCACCCACCACCATCACCACCCTCCTCTCTCTCTCTCTCTCTCTCTCTCTCTCTCTCTCTCTCTCTCTCTCTCTCCACTCCCTCCCACCCTCCTCTTCCAAGCCCGACATCCACCCACCACCATCATCACCACCCTCCTCTCTCTCCTCTCCACTCCCTCCATCCCTCATCTCTTGATCTAAATCGGATCCGAATCGGTGCCAACTCGAACCAACTCGGTCCAGATTAGTCCAAGCTAGACCCAAATTCGGATTGGTTCAGGCATGCCAGACTTGGTACCTGTAACGCCCTGAAAATCGGGGGTCAAGTAGCAACTCAACACTCGAGTTCCAAAACATCACTTATGCAACATAAATGTTTATGATTGAATGTTGTCTGTGTTAGTGCATTAATCATGAGTGGGATCATACCAAAACAGTAATTCATACTCCAGATCAATTTATACAACGCAAGCGGAAGACTAAAAGATGTATATCAATGTATATAAAGCCAGAAACGGTCACAACCGGTCTCCAGAGTATGAACACCTTACTGAGTCACCATATACATGTATTAGTTTCAAAATCAAAATACCAAAAAATGGTACAACTATAATGGTAAACCCTGTAGTACCGTCATCTGAATGGCCTAAGCGAAGTCTCCAGAGAACTGCATGTAGGAGAACTCATCCCGATCATCATAGTAATCAGGCTCAGCCTCCTGCGTCTCGTCAATACCTGCATCTAAGATAGGGTCTGGTGAGTGTCCAGAACACCGTCCCGTAACGTGGGAGTGAGTAGCTAACTCAGTGGAACAATAAAGCATAGGTTAACATGTTATCAATTCAGTCAAGTAGTAATGATAAAGCAGTACAATCAAACAATCCTAATTATTCTTGTTAATGCAAGTATGGAATGCAGTCATGATGCATGCCCTTGTCAAACTTCTTCCCTCGTGCGACACCATCTTACGTTTGCGGCATGCGTTCATCCCTCAGTGCTCCACAACACCAGACACATGCAGTGCTATGTTATTGTAACATCCCGAAAATCGAGGGTCGAGTAGTAACTCAACTCTCGAGTTCCAGAACATCACTTATGCAACAAAATGAATGATGATTGAATGTTGACTGTATTAGAGTAGTGAACATGAGTGAGATTAAGCCAAAACAGTATATCATACTCCAGAGACAGTTAAATTTGCAAGCGGAAGACTGTGATAGATAGACAAAATATATAAACTATGATGAGTCTCCAGAGTGTGATAACATTACCAGGTTAAATAATTACAAGTACAATCTTAAAATATACCAAATGTGTAAGGTCCTCTAGTCAATATCCCGAAAAGCCCTGTCGATCGGACACGGCTCACGTGGAAGCCGTCAGAAGACAACCAATACAAGCAGACATCGTAGTCATTGCAAAGGTCCGGCTCCGCCTAAGAAGTAGCATCGCTATCTGAAATCAGACAATGTCTGGTGGCTGTTCGAAACACCGTCCCGTAACGTGGGAGTGAGTAGCTAACTCAGTGGAACAATAAAGCATAGGTTAATATGTTATCGACTCAGTCAAGCAGTAATGATAAAGCAGTACAATCAAACACTCATAACTAATCTTATTAATGCAAGTATGAATGACATGATGTATACCCTCACCGACATACTCCCTCATGCGAAACCATCTCATGCTCGCGGCATGCTTTAATCCCACAGTGCTCCACATCTTCCAGGCACATGCAATGCATGATGAGCATGATTACTGAGTTTTTAATTAGTCCATTTCAAACAGCAGGATTGGGAATCTAAGGTACCTCCCTTGTATCATTCCCAAACATGATCCATTCTAGGTCGTCGATCCTAGTTAATATCGACGATGGTGTATTTTCTAGGTCACCGCAGAGGTCCGCTAGGGTCATTTACGCACAAAGGTTACACCACTCCCCCATCACCCCTTAAACGATTCATCACAATACAGAAACAGGCCTAGTTCATACTCTATATATCGCGGCGAATCCTAAGGAGCACTGCGATTTCAGAATATGCTCGAGGTCACTACAAAGGGCTGTCAGGGCTGTTACGCATAAAGGTTGCACCGCTCCCCCATCACCTTATCAATGTAGGCCGACAGCACGAATATAGTGTCCCATACCACCATAATCGGCTCACGAGTTTGGTTGCTCACTGGTCACTACAGGGAGGCACGTGGCCACAACGTAGGCCGACAGCTCGACCACGGTGTCCCATACCACCATGCCCGGCTCATGAGTCTTAGCGGATCGAGGTACCATGGTTAACGGGGTTCTCACTGGTAAGTTTGGTACCCTAGGTTCAAGCATTAGCGACCGAACATGGTGAACATACATAAGACACAAGGGTTACTTGATGTGCTCGGCTAGCTCAAGCGCACAACAAGTTGAGCGATATGAAGCGCAGAAGCACTTCGTGTGGCCAACCACTATCGCTAACCGAAGTACGACACGGGTTCGCCAAACACATCATGTGTGGCGAGATGAATCTCAACCACGATTCCAAGTCTGGTACCGGATGTCTGGACTATGGACATAGTCCCAAGCTCAATTAATTCTCAACCATAACATGTGAAGTAAAGCATGATAAACCAAGTAATTCAAGCACACTAGCAAGCATGTCATAAAGCATATTATAAAGCATGTTATGAAACAAGTTACAAAGCATGTTAAAAAAAAGCATGTCATAGAGCACTATACAAATAGGGATACAAACACATATTTCATAAGTGAGTGATTAGAGTAAACAACCACGTGGAGGGTATCATACGTGACTCTAAGGAAGTTGAGAACCCCATCTCAGCACCTACCTAAGGCCCTAACACCTAAGTACTTACTCTCACAAGCATTGTCACAAACACGTAGAGTACACTATTTCAACATACATGACGTATGTTAGAAAAATATGTATTATGGCTATCCTTTCGCTAAGTGAGTATTTTATCCATGTATATCATATTCATACCGCAATTAATCATGACAATTACATCTCCAAAATTTATACATACACGGTATTTTCTAGAATACACATTTTCAACATACATAGTGTGTACAAGCAAATATGTATTACGGCGATTCCTTTCGCCAAATAAGTAATTTATTCATATATTATATAATCATATGACAAACAATCATGGCCAACATATTTCCAAAATATACATGTATACGGCACTCCTTACAATACAGTATTTCTACATACATAGTGTATATTAGTAAAACATGTATTTAGGCGAATCCTTTCGCCAAATAAGTATTTTATCCATATATCGTATATCCATACAACAAATAAACATGTCAAACACATTTCCAAAAAAAATACGTATACGGTATTTTCTACGAATACCTAGATTATGTAAAATTCCATATTCTACAACTTTAATCGAAACAGAAAACGGAAAGCACTTTGTACATATGCAATTGCATGCAGATCATGAATTTATCATTATCTGACATTGAAAGCGTTGAAAACCGTAACCAATACACCTAAAGTCCTCACCTTGCACCTTGGAATCACAACAAATCGAAGAAGATTTGAAGGGCTTCCGTATTCTAGCTTTATCGCCAGAGAGTGAAACCGGTTAGCTATTTCATAACCTATAACCTTCACTCACCCAAACAGACCTAGGGTTAGGGTTTCTCACCTTAAAACGGAGTCGGTATCGCCGGAAAAGCGTCTAGGAAGGGTGGTGCAGCCCGTGGTGGTCGAAAGCAGTAGGAGAAAGATTCTCCCATAAACCTCAAGCTTTCTCTCTCTTTTTCCTCTCTCCTTAGAGTTTTATCTCAAATTCGTATGGCTGTGAGAGGGGCTGTTCTAAGGCCCTTATATAGCCTAAAAACTATCCGGAATAGACTTATGTTCAAGGTATACTTACCTTGTAAGTAAATCGGCGTTGTTCCAGCTCAAAAGAGGGTTTCTGGCGGCCCTCCTTGAGCCAAACGTCGGACTTAAGCTCACAACCCATGGATCTACGTGGGGTTATGTTTTCGTCTCGGTCGAATTCCCAGATCACGCGTGGCGAACTATTTTCAGTTCAACGGTCAATAGGCCTCGATCCAAAATTTCAAGTACATGTAAATGTTCCTGAAATTTTTTCCGATCCGAGGGTGTAATTTGGTCAAATTCTGACGGTCTGGTTGCTTAAAACTGATCCGCAAGCGACGAGTCTCAGATTACTATTCAAGATATTTATTTTTAAAAAAAACAAGTGTTTTCACACTCTCTCGCTCCGGACTCAAGCGAACAGTCGTGGGAGACTGGCTGGATTTGATTTCCGAGATGGTTGTCAAGCCCAGCGAGGCGGTCCCAAGTCCTTAACCTCGTATTGTTCGGACTCCCGATGTGTGGTCCAGATCAGATCAGAGTTTCAACGTGCTCCCGAGAGCAGTCGGGTAATGAGTTTGATCCTAGATTTTAGGGTAACCTAGCGTCAATGATTCTACAAGTTTTGGGTCTTGCAGATCGTATTTAAAGAGATTCAAACAAATTTCGTAGCTAATCTAGTTCAGCACTTAGTTACTTTGTCTCATTTCTAAAGGATTTAATCCTAAATGATTTCCGTCTGAGGTGGTACTTAGTCCTTTGTAGTTTATGTATAAAGTGATCTAAGTTATACTACTTAGCTAGTTTAAGATAGTGTCTAGGGTAAAAGTTCTTAGAAAAATTGGAAGACAAGGTGGTGAAGGGTGAGATTTGTGAAGGAAATGGATTCAAAGGCAGCTTTAGACATTGGGATTCAGTTCTGACAAGTTAATGAGGTGTTAGGATCGACCCATTGCCTAAGGACGTCTAATCCCAGGTTGGCAAAAATCCGGGATGTTACAGTTATGAGCGTGATTACCGAGTTGTTATTAGTCCTTTTCATACAGCAGTATTGGAAAACTAAGGTACCTTCCTTACATCATTCCCAAACAATGATCCATTATAGGGTCGTCAATCCTAAATAATCTCATACGATGATGTGGTTCTAGGTCGCTGTAAAGGGCTACCAGGGCTGTTACATGCACTCGTTGCACCGCTCCCCCATCACCTTATCAATACAGGCCTAGTTTATACTCTGTTACTACGGGAAGGCTCGTCGCCTCACCGCAGATTTAAAGTATGCTCGAGGTCACTACAAAGGGTTGTCAGGGCTATTACACACAATCGTTACACCACTCCCCCATCACCTTATCAGTGTAGGCCGACAGCTCGAATACAGTGTCCCATACCACCATATTCGGCTCACGAGTCTGGGTTGCTCACTGGTCACTACGGGGAGGCACATCGCCCCAGCGTAAGCCGACAGCTCGACCACGGTGTCCAATACCACTATGCCCGGCTCATGAGTCTTAGCGGATCAAGGTACCAAGGTTAAGCGGGATTCACTGGTGAGTTGGGTACCTTAGGTTCAAACAGAGGCGTCCATACATGGTGAACATACAATAGGACAATCGAGTTACTTGACGGGTTCGACTAGCACGAGCGCACATTACATCGATCGACATGAAGTGCATAAGCACTTCGTGTGGCCTAACCACTGCCGACGACCAACACACGACTCGAGTTCATCAAACACGTCCTTTGTGGTGAATGAATCTCAGCCACGACTTCACACCTATTACCGATTGCCTGGACTATAACATAACCCCAATCACATTCAAACCTTAACCAGAAAGCATGTATAGTAGTCTAAGCAGAATTAACAAAGTAATTCGAACATGTGAGTAAGCATGTTATAAAACACAATATAAACAGGAAATACAACCACATACATTTCATAAGTAAGTGATGAAATTAAACAACTAATATGGAGGAAATCATATACATTTCTAAGATAGTTGAGAATCCTATCTCAACACCTACTTAAAGCACTATCATCTAAGTACTTACTCTTACAAGCATTTTTACAAACACTTAGAATACACTCATTTAATATACATAACGGATATTAGCCAAAACGTGTATTTGGGTGAATCCTTTCACCAAGTATTATACACATATATAGCATATACATACAGTAATTTATCATGGCAAACACATTTTCATAGTTTATACATATACAGTATTTTCTACAAATATATAGAATACACTATACGCCATAATTTGCATACGTAACTGAATCGTAAAACGAACATCGTATTTTACATGTGCAACAACACCCAGATCATGAATCTATCATTATCTGACATTGAAAGCATTGAAAACTATAACCTAAGTGTCTAAAGTCCGCACCTTACGCCGTAGAAGCGTAACGAACGCGATAGAATTGCTAAGTCTACATCCACGATAGTATAACGACCTAAATCACGAGTTATGTTAGCTATTTCGCTACTTGTATCAATTGAAACCCTAAAACAGGTTAGAGTTAGGTTTTTCTTACCTAAGAACGAAGCCGGAATCGCCGGGATAGCGATTGAAAAGTGATGGTTAAGCACGTAGATCGGCAGGGTAGAATTACAGGAAGATTATCCCACTTCTCTCACATACTCTCTCTCTCTCTCTCTCCTAGAGTTTTCTCAAATTCGTATGGTGAGAATGAGAGAGGGTTTAAGGTCCTTAGATAGGCATAAACTTGCTAGAAATAGGCCCAGGGCCAAGGTATACTTAGGTTTTGTCCAAAGGGCATCTGTTTCAGCTCAACAGAATATTTCCGGAGCCCCCCTTGAGCCAAAGGTCGGACTTAAGCTCACAGACTATGGATCTAGGTCAAGTTAAGTTCTCGTTCCAGTCGGGTTCTCAGATCACACGTGGGGAACCAGTTTCAGTTCAACGGTCACTGAAACTCGATCGGGATTACAAGTACACGGACATGTGTATGAAATTTCTCCTGATCCGAGGGTGTATTTGGGTCAGATTCTGACAGTCTGATTGCTTATATCAGGCCCGCAAGGGACAAGTCTCAGATCACTTAAATTAGATTTAATTTCTAAAGAAAACCATGTTTTCTCACACTCCTCGCTCCGGGCTCAAGCAAATAGTCGTAGGACACTATCTGGATTTGATCTCCGAGATGGTTATCAAGCCCAGCAAGGTAGTCCTAAACGCTTAATCCCGTGGTCATCGGACTTTCGACGTGCGATCCAGATCCGATACGGAATTTCAATATGCTCCCGAGAGCAACTGGGTAATGAGATTGATCCTAAATTTTAGGGTAACCTAGTGTCAATGATTCTACAAGTTTTGGGTCTTGCAGATCGTATTTAAAGTAATTAGTGCGGATTTCGTATGTAATCTAGCTTAACACTAGTTAATCCTCATCTAATTTCTAAAGGATTTGGTCCTGAGTGATTTCTGCCTGAGGCGGTACTCGGGACTTTGTACAAAATTTTTCGAGTCGTTACAGTACCAAGTCAAGTTGATTTCGGGTCAGGCTTATTTCAAAACCAGATCGAGTCGGGCCAGCCCTAACTCGGACCAACTCAACTCGATGCCCGGCTCTAGTTTTAAGATTGGGGTTCAGTCGTCCATCCATCCGTTCAAACTCTATCAACTTATCAGCCTGGGGTGAGGTGTCTACGCATGTACAAACTAATCCATAGTTAATATCAGTTGTCCACAGTGAATATCGACGATTCATACGGAATATCAACGATTCACACTGAATATCAGTGATCCATAATAAATATTGGCAATCCACTATACAACATTCATCCATTACAACATACTTCCATCTCAACATTCTTCATTTACAAAAAAATCATCCATTATAACATTCATCCATTATGACAATCATCTATTCCAATATTCAAAACATCATTACAACATTCGTCCATTACAAAATTCATCAATTGCAGCATTCTTTCATTGCAAAAATTCATCCATTATAGAATTCTTCCACACTCTTTTCCCTTTAACAAACTTTCACCATTCATTTAAAAAAAAAAAAAAAACAACTATAAAGGAAACCTTCACACCATTCTCTCTTTTACAAACTCCCACCATTCATACAAAAAAAATAATAGTAATAAAAACAACTATAAAGAGAACTAAGGATGGAAGAAGGAAGGAAGAATGAAGAATGAATGAAGATGAAAGAAAAAATGGAACAAAAAAACACCATCCCTCCTTTCACACCCTCCTCTCCTCCCATGAAAAAACTAAAGAGGGAAGAAGGAAACGGCCAAATGACCATCATGCAACAAAGGCTCCACATTTCGAATACATCCACATCTTATGCGGGGCTCATTCGGTTGTCTTGAAGTAAATCCATCGCATTCACATGTAAATGATTTTAATTTTATATCATCGGCCTAAGTTTGAAGGTAAAATTCATCACAAATGCACCACATCAAAGGAAACAATTAAAAATTAATGCACAATGTTAGTGTAATTGTGAGTCACTAAGAGCTTTAAATAGAAAACTGAAAAAATAAAATAAAATTGTAGGTTTATGGTTGTCCAATTAAAATGAATGGATTAGATCAGCTAACAAATGAGCTGGTTCAAAAAACATTTCTCCTTTCGAGACAAGAGTTCACCATTCAAGGAGCACTGTGACATTCAGAAAAATAAAAAAAGTATCCATAGGGTTAAATAAACTTAAGTTTGTAAAGGACGGACCAACGCCGTTACCACATCATGCTACAAGGTTATTGTAACAAAAACCTTAATTATTAAGGAATGCTTTTTCAAGAGTTGAATTTCAAGAGTTGAATTTACACTACAACCTTTATACTTTCTTTACAAAATGGGATTTAAGAACTGTATGCCCATGTGGTTTCTATCTAACATTCAACTGTCAGCCCATGCATGAACTAAAACTACGCAGCATCTAATCATAAAGTTAGGCAATCCATAAAAAGTACTGAATACTACTCAAAACTTTTAAATTCAATTTCAGCCCATTTGATCATGTGACCTGATTACTTGTTTTTGACCACCATAGCTGGTCATATGTTGAATGGTTTGGATGTTTCACATATACCATGCGGGCCCACAATCTGGCCCTTCCTTGCTTCTTTAGAAGAAAAATGTTAGATGATGGCATTTTTGTAATATTCTCTCTAAAAAAAACACTCTGTAATTTCAACTCGTGAAGTCATTATTTGTAAAATCTCGGAGAATTTGCGGTAAAAATTCTAAAATTCTTTCTTAGTGTCGAACTTCTCTTTCGGCACGAGCAAAAAGAAAAAACCTTTCCATACACTGGCAGAGTGTGATGGATAATACACAGGCACTTAAGAGATTACTTAGAAATTACATACGTGGCATACAATTAAACCGTCCAAGGTATGGGTCCCAGTTTAGATAAACCATTGACCAAAAATAAAGACTATTTTGATTACCTGACTGTCAGATTGGTGGACATTTAAGGGACGGTTAAAAAAATTTTAAAAAGTCCAACTGCTCTCTTTGAGTAGACAAGCGTGTCAGAATAGTTAAACCCATTTAATTATTAGGCTCTGGCTCAGCGACGCGACACTGGGTAACAGAATATGGAAATTTTAGTTAATGCGAGCCACGTGTACAATTCTAAGCGCCCGCATATCAAGCGTCATACGCAACGAGAGCATCAAATAATCCACGGAAGTACACCAACGATCCTACAGCTCTCTCAACAGAGGGACAGAGAGAGATGACGAGCGATTCGAAGGTGGAGACGATTTCCCGACTCGCTCAGTGGAGAATCGAGAGCTTTGGGCCTTGCTCTTATCGACGATCCGATTCCTTCAAGGTCGGAATTTGGAACTGGTAATCCTTCATAACACCCCGCGAGATACCCGATTCGGTGCTCTCCAGTCCTCCATAGCCTCCCTCACCTACTTCCATATCTCATTTTCTTTTCTTTTCCAGGCATCTATCAATCGAGAAGAACCGGTATATGTACGTTCGTCTCTTTCCCGAGCCAAGCCGTGTTTCCAAAGATCAGCCTCCGATTGCCAGGTTCATCCTCCGCGTCTCCAACATCGGCGCCAACCGGCGTCCGTACATCTCCCCCGGTATGCGGAGCTGAAACTGAGAATAGATTTTTTTTTTTTTTTTGAGAAATAATCCAGTGCTGTAGGAGCACGGTAAGTTATGGTGCTCCTAGCTGTATTGAGGCACTTGGATGGTTCAATCGATTGATCTGGACCGTCCAATAGGTAGAGCACGTTCTCTTTACCTTACCTTGTAAAAGTCAAACTTGTCAGATGGCTCTGACCATCCGATCATTAGAACTTGAAAAGGACGTCCAGGATAATTTGTATAAAGTTGGTCCAATCAATGATCTGATCCTTTAATTTGTTGGAGCTCATCTTGACTTGTATATGATTCTTAATTTAATGGAAAATATACAAACGTGGCCAATTCGAACATAAATCTAGCAAGATTTGATTGATTTGGTAATTTAATGTTGAACTAGTATGTTTGCAGCAAGAAAAAGAAATTGTAACTATTCTTTCCATTTTTTCCAAATTTGGCTACGGATCTTCGATTCTTTGAAAATAACTTTAAAATGGGCCATTACGACCCTATATTGCGTAACGGCCCATTTTGTTACCATTATGTAACTGTTTTTGTATACATTAGACTAGAAGAAACAAGAAAGAAATGAATAATTTATGACAAGTGAGCAAGTTACAATTAAGCTACTCCATAAGTGCTTAACACTCAATGCTCTTCTTCAATCAAGAAAATGGGTATCTACTATTCCCAACTTTGGATATTTATGCTTGGAATCTCTCTAATAACAAGTTTGATGAACATATCAACTTCCTTCTAAGTGTTAGAGTGCTTGACTGCTTATATGTGTTTTGCTCATTTCCATGAAATGGTATATTTTAGCTCTATATAGTATTTTGATAATCACGAATTTGAGAATCCATTGTCAAGTTAGTCATTAGAATTTAAGTTGAAACAGATAAGATGTCTGCATGTTTGCAGTGGTTTGCTTTAGGCTAAGTTGAAGTAAGTTGAAATTAACATTTAAGTGAGACTAAGAAGGATTAAGACTTTTTTTTTTTTTTTGCTGAAGAAAGGAATATCCTGAGTAACTGGTAAGTTGGGCTGCAAAATGCTTTGCAAGTCATTTTGAGTATCTTAAATAAGGGAGCATTTGAGGAACGAGGATGTGTTAGGATTTGAGTGGTTTGCCTGCAAAAGAAACGAAGTGAAAACAGAGTATGTGATGTACTACTATTCTTGAGTTTATTTTATTTTCTTCAATTAAATGTATGTAGAAGTTGCCTTCTTGTTTCTTTGCTTCCTGTGCAATCTTCTTCTTCTTCTTCTTTTTGTTTGGCATAAATGTTTTGTTTGTGTCATTCGTATGTTTCTATTGTGTTTAATAGCCTAGCTACCCCACCCCCGTCTTCTACATGATCGCCTAGGCACCTTGACTGTCATCTAGGGAAAAGGCTAGGAAATGCAGTTAAAATAATCACAACATACTATTAAATTATAGTATTCTTATTATTTTATATAAGTGTGCTTGTGTTGGCTCTTGGCAGTCCGACTTTTAAAAGCAACTGTGTCTGAGAGTCTAATACATTGTATCTTTGTCTGATACTAACCAGTTCTGATGTCCAAGTTAGACACATTGTATCTGTCTGATACTAACCAGTTCTGATGTCCAAGTTACATAGGGTACAACTATTGTTTATGCTTAGGGCAAAAAAAGAAAAAAAAAAAACTATTGTTATGTTTCATACATCATATATTGGTATATAAAATCATGTGATGAAAGGGACAAGGTGCCATTTAGATGCAAGAAAAGTTACATTTTCGTATGCTGTCTAAGGTAGACAACTTGTACATGGTTTGCCTAACCTATTTATGCACAGGAACCAAGAAAAATAAGGACAACCTATTCCTAAAACTTGATTATTAGCAAGGATTTCTTGAAACAAGTTGGAAGATGGATGAGGGAAGCTTAATACCTACCACGATGCATGTGTGGGAAAACAATGTTCCGTTCGCATGCATCACATGTCCCAAATGTGCCACCATTCATGTTCAAGCACTCCTATGTGGCACATGTCATATGTGCTCATGTGTGATAACTGCTAAATGTATGACCATCCATCTTTAAGCTCCTTACATATGCCACATGTACTGTGATCTATCTTCATTCCCCTGTTCAAAGGTGTTTGACAAATGAACAAAATAGCATGTTCATGACATCATGACCTAGATAGCCCATCCAAGATGGCATGATCAAGACAATCTGTCTTGAATACATCTTTCCTTGCAACCAAATGGGCCCTAGAGCTAGATTTCTTATTTCGCAGGTGGTCATCTGGGTCGTCCCAGACTAAGCCACCAGGTAGTTGCCCAGAACCTACAAATGCATATGTCATAGCACTAAGCCTGTTCGTGTGGCTGAGTCACCTTCACTACTGTGATGGGGAATACAAGACCTGTAATCCAGTCTCATAAAATTCTGTCAAGGACTATTCTTTTAGCAGGTCTTGTCGTCTGTTCCCAAAAGTTAGTTGTTGTTGATGTGCATAATCCTTGTTGTGACTGAAATCATTGTGAATAAAGGATGCTCCAAGTTAGACAGTTCGAACCCTGCCTTTTTTGTGTTCTCATGGGATTTCTCGAACCACACAGACTGTGCTCTTGGGTCTATATTTTGTTTTCGTAGACAACAGATTAAATGTTAGGTTCTAGGCAGTTGGCCTTTTTTCACATCTATTTGATCAATGGGGACGGCGATGAGGGGCTTTCTTGGTCAGCACTATAAAAATATTCATGTTGTGAATGTTTATCTTGGCTAGTGGAGTAATTGACCTGGACACTCTGTGTTTAATCTTGGCAACTGGCTCAAGAAACGGTATGGTTTTCAGTTTTTCCAGACAGTTGGATAAAATCTCTTCAAATCTTATAGATCAATCATCAACCCTTTGCAAAACAGTGTCCATGTGGCATTTCTGTGATCAAATTAGCGGCCCTGTGCTTAAACATTCAGCACCTTTTGAATGTGAATCTTCTGGTTTTGAATCTGACAAAGTAGAAAAACCATTGATAAATGCACAAATGAGAACTAAGAGCAATTATAGGTGCAAATGCTGGAAGAAATACTTAACTGGAAGGAGAAAGTGGTAGGATATGCCTAGAAAAGAGGATGACCTGATGACCTTCAGCTATATAGAGCTATGATATTCAGATACAGATGTTGAAGGATGCTGAGGGTCCTTGGCATCTCCATTCCTCAGAACCAGGATGACAAAAATTTGAATATCGAATTCACAGTATTCTATTTATATTTACTTTTGAAGTGTCTTACCTGAAAAAAGTTAACCCATTCTAATATTTGAAAAGCCCCTTAAATAGAGTGCATCAGCCCTTTTAATGGTCTAGAACATGCATAGTTAAGGGGGAAAAGGGCAGCAATCTGAAAAAAAAGACCAAAAATTGGATGGCTGGGATCATTGATGTGTCGAGATTATTTGGACCTCCTATCAAATTTTTTTTGAAGGGTTACATCCAATCAATTTTGGCTGATATGGTTCCTGATAGAGTGGAATGGCATAACAGGATTCGTGTAGCTGTTGCTAATTGGTTGGAATAAGGCTTAGATGATGATGATGATTCCAATCAATATTGGGTCACAACCTTTCCAGAGTCTAAATCTTTGAACCATGGTTTCGCTTGTCAAATTTGGCATGTTTAAACAATACACATCTTGAATTATGCATAAGGGCCCTATAATCGTCATTTTTAAAAAACCTAGTTGAACATACTACACTGTTTTAGCTCCTTGTGAAAGATTTCAGATGTGGCCTCTAAGTCTTCTCTTAATATAGTGGACTCTTATCCATTGCCTTAATGGATTTTGTATGGTTTCTTCTTGTTTCTTTAATAAAAATGATTTACTGATTTAAAAAATAAAAACAAAATTGGCCTCTAAAAGCACATTATTGTATTTGAAATATCAAGCAATATCAATGGCCACATTTTCTCCTATCTTCCTGATAATTTTCAAAAATTTTGGGCCAAAATCCAAAAATAGAAATTGGTCAATATGGGTTTGTAATCTGTATCGTCTGATATGGTTTGATGTGCCCCATGCCTTATCGGTTTTGTGGCCAGCAGATACAGCTCCCGATATCAATATTCATAAACCTCAGACTCAAGTTACATCGTGCAAAGTCTCCTGGTATGAACTGAGAGCTTTGCACAACCTGCAAGAAATGCTGCAGTGTAAAAGCCCAATCCAAGGATGATTGATGTCTTAATGTTTTTATCAACTCTTAGATGGCAAACTCTGCTTGACCTGATATGTTGATGCCAGTTCCATTAGTCCCTTGCAGGAGTATGGTTGGGGCAATTGAGCCCCATGACGTTAGTTGTGGCTTCAAGGTGTACCAAGTTGCAAGCTTCAAAAAATAAGTTAAAAAATGTTTAAAAGAAAAAAATTAGTAAAAATGAAAAGAGCTCAAAGTAAATTGTAAATAATGAAGTATTGCATGTAGGAGGCATGCAAGGAGAGTTAGCCTGCACCATCTATGAAATATAATTGATTGATTTGTGTTACAAATAGTTGCATCTATATTATGAAATTACATATTACGTAGTTATAACTGAGTGTTCCAATAGCACAAAATATTATAATGCATGGAGTTACATTAGGACACAGATGGACAACCTACTTAATTGAACTGGACAGTTCATTCAGTCTGTCCCACACTTCATGGCCTGCCTTGCAAATAGCACGCCAATCAAATGACCATATTCATCCAAACGTTGGTCTTCTTGGCCTTATTTTTATAGCTTTTCATTTTCTAGGCCACGATTGGATGGTTAGGTGCCTCCAGATGGATGATTTGGACCAATGATCGCTCCTATTTTCTATTAAGTAACTTAAGCATCCATTTTATTGCCCATCGATTATATGGATAGAATAATTTGATTGTTGTGGTATTTGCTAGTGTTTTTAGTATCTTGCGATATCACTGATATATTCCACGATATATCTGTTATCTCAGCTGGGCGATACAAAACCAAGCTTTAATACCCATTTTTCATGGTATCGTGCAATATATTGCACGATATTGCTATATTGTGCAATATATGCACACTCCCCCTTTATAAATTCTTAATGTATCGTGTAATATATCAATACCAAGTGTGATATTGAAAGGGATAAAAGGAAACCGACGCTGTTTTGTCTGGAAAATCCTAAAAAATTCACAAAAATCGAATTTTTTTTTTTTTTAGAAAAAATAAAAATAAAAAATCTTCCTAGTACATTGTAGGGTGGTTGCAACCAATCCACTCTAGTTTGTTGGATTTATTTATTTATTTTTATTTTTTTTTGAAAATTTTCCAAAATTGTGATCAAAAGCTTCTTAGGGCTGGATTCTAAAATGTGCATATTTTTTAGTTTAGTTTTTTTTTTTTTTTTCATTTTTATATATTGTAAATAGTGTCAAATGGTAAGAAATCCATGATTCTTCATTTTTCACATGAAAATTTGTGGATTCAGAGCTTTGATTTTGACATGTTGGGAATATGGGCAAACTTGCAGAAAATTGGAGAAATTTTGAAAATTTTCCAAATTGGTTGCAATCGTAATGTCCACACATGAATCAAAGATGTATATAACCTAATCTACATATTCTTGGCAATTTGGAGATTTTTCGGAAAAAAAAAAATTTAATTATAACTTTTTAATATTGTTATATATATTCGAAATCCACTGGTATATTTCTAGGGTTTTGCTTCTTTTGCTTTTGAATGTAATGATTGTGTTTCCATACATGTCTTCTTACATTTATAATATTTATGAATTGACTTTGAATATAGTTGCATCAGTTCAATTTGACAACGCATAGATTAAGATCCTATACAATGGAAATCTATTATGTGCACTTGTTTTTTGTATTTTTTTTTTTTCGAAGTGTGTATTGCTGTCTTTTTTAACAATCTTTGAAGTTTCATTGAAAAATTCAACTAATTTCCCAATGTTTACCCATGTTTCCCAACAACAACGATAAATTATGTGATACAACCGATATATGACATGCGATAACCGATGTATATCTATATCCCAAGGGTGCAATACATTATGCGATAACGATACAGAAAGCATTGGTACTTGCTCAATGAATTTGGAAGTGCAGTCCCATGGGATTGACTGGTCTTAGTTTGCCCAATGCGGCTCACATCACCATAACTTGCAAATGTGGTGGGGCTTAAATAAACATGAAACTACATAGACACACTCTCGTAGTTGGTGCTGCCACCAACATAGATCACCCACAACCAACGTTACCCATTGCCACCCATACATGGGAAAGAGGGAAAAAAGTAAAATAAATCATCATCACCATAATCACTAGTATTGTCTAGTTGTCCCAACTACTTGGGTATCTCATGATTGCTTGGAAAAGGTCAATAAACAGCTACCTACTTGACATAAGCCCACCTTTACTTGAGTCGAGAACTAGCTGGCATGTCACACTGGCAGATAAAAGTGAGTCCAACTTGCCAAAATATATGAGGCTTACTTATGTAAGGCTTATGCTTGGAGGCTGAGGGTGCCATATGAGCCTTGGGAACAACATCGAGTCTCTCTCTCTCTCTCTCTCTCTCTCTCTCTCTCTCTCTCTCTCTCTCTCTCTTCTCTCTTAACACACACACAATAGCCTACGACAAAGGTGTTCCAAAAAGGTAACGATGGCCGTAACGGCCACCACCGTTACTGTTATGAGACGGGCCGTACTGGCCGTTATGGCCGTTTTTTATTTTTTGAAAAAACTATTATAGGACCGTTATGGGGCCGTTACAGGTCCACTATGGCTTGTTTTTTCTATAATGGCCGTTTCGACCCTAAAATGCATAACGGTTATGACCGTTACTGTTACGTAATGGCCGTTACGTAACCGATTTTGAATACCTTGCCTGCAACACAACAACCTCAGCTCAATTGGAGTCTCTAATGTCAATGGGACCCCAAACTCAACAACCACAAAACTACTGGTCCTAGAGCACCACACCCACCCCTGCGGGCTGAGTTTTCTAAAAGAGAATTTAAAACAACTAGCGAGACCCAATTAGATACGGGGCTTGTGGTCTTCGATCTAGCCGGATTTAACCGCAAGGCCTTTCTCTTTCAACTTGCATTGAGGCGTGGCATGCGGTTCCCACCTTTAAAAACTATGATCCATATTGTCTGAGTTATAAGCCACATTGCTAATGGAACCAATGTTTAGAGGACCATTATCGTTATGGGTATCGGTGACTTGGGATAAGGAAGCATGTATCAATATTGTTTACAATATCGCAAATATGGGGAAAAGTATTCTCGTATGATGGAAACATTGTTAAAAAAAGTTGAATTTTTAGTGAAAATTTAGGAGATGTTAAAAGACCTACGTTTACACACGTAGGACTCAAAATATTACAAAATAGGCATACTTAATAGGTTTCCATTTTATAGGGGCATAAATCATGAATTGTCAGACAAAAGCAATAAATTATATAAAAAATAAATTTATATCATTCAAATATCATACAATGCAAGTAAGAGAGCAGAAAAAATAATCCAAGAACTAAAGAGAATATATATATATATATATATATATATATATATATATATATATATATATATATATATATATATATGTATACATTCTCTCAAACCCACGTAGAGTTATGACTTGTAGTTGTTGTCTCCAGGGTTCGAGCTCGTGCTTTAGTGGTGGACATAATGAGTTTCAACATTGAGATCGCGGGTTTGAGACCATACTTACGTAACAAAAAAAAGTTGTCTCCATCCCCACTAGGGCAGCCATAGTACTATTGCTCCTACTGTGCCCAAGTCAAGGGAGGATGATACCAACTCAAGCACCCTCTCACATATCAATGGTACTCATCCTCTTCAAACTAGATTAGTTTGCCCATCCAATTATATTGTGTAATCATTACATCTATGGTTGTTGCGACACTGCACCTCCATAATCATTCAAAATATATTTGTTCATCAATTTCTTCTGAGCCTTCACAAATGCTTAACCATTATTCATCACAATTTGAACCATATTTTTCAAATGCACCTCTTGCATCACATCCTTTATTAGTCTATATATGTAGGGTGCGCCCTTAATTTTGTTGGAAGCATCAATGGACTTCAAGAACACCATCCTCCATTTACGGTACACCATTGAGTTGATTATTAATAATTTGATTAGCTTGTCCACCCTAAGGTATTCAAAATCGGTTACGTAATGTGATGGGGACATCACGCACACACGCATGTCCCCCCACGCACGTAGGCAAGGAGGAGGAGGGCCCCACCATCGATTTGGATCGATGACGACATGCATGGAGGGCCTCCTAGTTAGAGGGTTGTGCTATGGTTCCTTGGAGTGGACCCGATCTGTGGATCCCACCACTGGATCTCATGATCGTGGCGCACTACTCTAGATAATCTAGGACTTTGGATTTTGGTTATTATCGTTATTAAGAACATCATGAACGATTTAGATTGCATTGGTTAGTTTTTATTTTTGTTACTTCGTCTCTAAGTAATAGTGTGCGTACATGGCGCGACTTTTGGGGTATAGGGTTTTCTTATAAATAGGCAACCCCTTGTAGGTTTTTTCTCATTGAAGATTATGAATAAAATTCTGTTTTTTCTTGTTTCTCTAATTCTCTGAGTTAAGGAAATCTTTTTTTTTTTTTTTTTTTTTTTGGTGAGTTGAGGAAATCTAATTGGGTGCGAAACTCTCCCTTCTTCGAAAAGCTAACTACCGTGGTGCAAAGTCACACCCATCCCACATTGCCCCCACCTCTTATCCTCCATATTCATCATCTCCCACAACCATCCACTCTCCAAATCCACCCCCTTTGCAGCCAATCCTTCCTCTACAATAGATTTGTAGAATCAGGCCCTTCAGGAGGGCCGAAACTTCAACGGAGCACCATGTGCAACCGGACGTCCGATCGGCCTGAGATTTGGTGTGTAGGTGGCCCACCCCTAGCCGACCAGACCCAAGCTTTCCCTTTTTGGGTTCGTGGGCCCCACACATGTGCGGGCAGGATCCCACACATGTGCGTCTGGACCCAACCGCTGTCCACACGTGTGGAACATCTCGGGTTCGTTTCTCTCCTCTATTTCACTCCTCTCTCGCCTTATTTTCTTAACCCTAACCCTGGATAATCCTAAATCCCAAGTTTTATTCCACTTTTGCAACCCTAGGTTTTCCCGAATTGAAACATGTGAATCCCTTGGATTGGGGAATAATCATTTGCATGTGTGGATGAATCTACTCTCCTTTGAGCATTGTTTGGTCTATAATTTTTAATTGATTCAACCCTAACATGTGTAGGTTTGGACCCTTGTAGATTCCCCTTGTTGAATACTTGACTTTATGTGGGATGTGGAATTTTTGTGATTGTTTTTAAATTAGTATGATCTAAAGCCTAGAATCTTGCGTATCATATTTAATTTTCATGTCCTGCATCATAATGGTCGTCACGTAACGGTAATGGTCATAACCATTACCTGTTACGGGGTTGAAACGGCTGTAATGGCCATTATAGAAAAAAAAGAAAAAAAAAAAAAAAAGGCTGTAAAGGCCCTGTAACGGTCCCATAACGACCTTGTAACTAACCATAATGGTCTCTCAATAGTCATGTAACAATTTTTTTCAAAAAATAAAAAATGGGTCGAAACGGTTGATACGGGGGCCATAACGGCCCGTATCATAACGGAAATGATGGTGGCCATTACGACCACCGTTACCGCTTTGGAACACCTTGGTCCACCCATCACATGTCACTATAAAATCTTAATCTTCTAGTTTGGCTCAATGAAGATACGATATCCTGCATCTCCTGCACCAACTGATCTAGGTAATGCCCAATAATCTCCTCGGGTGTTGGAGGCTTCATACCTATGGCAGTGCACTGCACTTCCTCAATTATATTCTTGAAGTGTGGGTTGACAATTGCATTAGTTGGCACTTGACCAATATAAACCATTTCAAAATGAAGCTCCGCATCTCTCCCACACTCCCTTGTTACATATATATTTGTTGCCTTTGTGTGACACCCTTAATGGATTGATCTTGCACCCAAGTGTTTTAGCTGTGATGTAGTCCTGCCCCATAAACTCCAAACTCTCATCTCTGAACTACCAGTGCCTCATCTACTAATTCCCTTACCCCAGCTGCTCCAACCAATCCCAAGTCTGGAACCCTTGAACCTCAGCCTAGTCTCCTTAAGTTGTTGCCTTTACTCCCTATCCCAACCTGTATGCATAGAGGCATGGATCACATAATCTTCAGGGAAAGTGATGTCACTTTAATCATGACCCGAGTCCTCATTGATAGTCCCTATGCTGCGACATGATAACTCGTCTCTAATCTCCTTCTCCCATCGCTTCTTCCAGTGTTTTAAATAGCATCACTATGTAGCATAGCGTAGCCTACATGCTACGTAGCATGTAAAAAATTTTAAAAAAAAAACATTTCCCTTGTAGCGTATGCTTCAGGGGTCATAGCATACGCTACACAATACTAATTTTTTTTTTAAATAAATAAATTAAAAACATAATGTAAATCTTGTTAGTTCATTTTCTAATGTAAAATGGTGGTGGCCAATACTTCTCACATGTGTCAATGATGCAGAGCTATCGAGACCATCCAAATAGTGGGTCCTCTTGTAGATGGAGAATATTAGTATATGTACCCAGTTTAGACAATCTTAACCATCTATAAATGGGCCTCCATGTGTGTGGTTGTGGACTTATGATCATTATAAATGGTGTAAAACTCTCATAACCTCCCAACTAACTTTTAGGTGTGAAATAGCTGTGTAACCATCTTGTGGGAGGGAAATAATGATCTCCCATCATTATAAATACCCCTTTAAATCTTCATTCCCACAACTCATGCCATTTGATTCCTTAGATTGCTCAAGAACTATTCGGATCCTTTGCAAAGCCCTCTCTTCCTTTTCCCCATGCCCATGCTCGGGACAAGGTGAGGCTCTACGCCAACTGTTTGAGCACCAATAGTACCCCCTGGTTGACTATTTGAGAGACCCGTGCTGCAGCCCAATGCTTACTGTTAATGGCATTGGTGGTGGCTATGTGTTGATTATCCAAAGACCCAAACAATGACCTGCACTGATTGTTTGGACTGATTAATAGAACTCCTGGGTGGTGCTGCTCCTAACTGTCAAGAGCGTCGACTCTTGGTTTCTCCCGTAGAATGGACCTAGTTTTGTTTTTGTCCAAGGACTTTTGGACGTCTCAGGGCAAGGCAAACATGCTACCAGAACTTCTGAACTTTCTGGAGCTTATATAGGATGCAATGCTAAGGCTATTGAGTGTTTGAAGCATCGGAACGCTCTGCCTAATCAATGATCTAGACACTCTAAAGACGAAGGACCATAGAATAGGACTTTATACATCATTTGCATTACTCTATTCTGTACCATATAACAAACTAGTTTTCTCTAGTTTTTACCTTTTAATCAAAGTGTTTTCCCCAGGGAATGTAATTAAGGGCCTGTGCCCAACCACAGCCTGGAATGTACTTTGTTCCCAGATCAATAAAAGCCACTCGACAGGGCATGTTGGTGTATATTCTTGCAATGGAATTAAGAATCAATTCGATATCAAACCTTATTGAGTAAAAGATAATTCTTGTGAACAGATACAAATAATATCGGCTGATATTATCAACAATATCAATAATGCTAGGAACACTAGATTAAACATAGCCTGAAAATCACACTAATCACTAATTAAGGGTCTGTGCCCAACCACAGCCTGGAATGTACTTTGTTCTCATATAAATAAATGCCTCTTGACGGTATATATTTGGGTGCATATCCTTGTAATGAAGTTAATAATCAAACCTTATGGAGCAAAAGACAGTTCTTGTGAACAGATAAAAATAATATTGGCCGACATTATCTATAATTTCAGCAATGCTAGGAACATTAGATGAAACATTGCCTGAAAATTGCACTAGTCAGTTGATCATGACACCTAATTTGATGGTTAAAAGAAAATGTCAGTGGCAGTATGCTATCTGGACTGCATGGATGTTCATGCATATGGTGGCTAGGTTACCATGATTTAACGTGTGGCAAATGCAAACTAGATTTTTTTTTTTCCCCCCTGCTTAGATTATGGTCATACAAGTTTATGGAAATCTATTGCCAAAATCAAACCTTAAGCCTCTACAAGTTCGTACTGATATATTAAAAAATTTTAATGGTCAATTCCATTCGATCGTCCATCAGTGATTATTTGAAATATTACATCTACAGGAATTACGTTAAGCATGCACAAAACTGATAGCGTTCTGTTATTATGCTTTTATCTTATGCATGGATGTAGGGATGTCCATTTAAAAAATATTGCTTTGTGCAGTTCATGAAAGACTTCTCCGGAACAGTGAAGACTTTGTGTGGCCTGTTGACTCTACCTTCCATGGGCGATTCATCATTGATGTAGAATTCCTAGACCTGAAGATCTATCCACTCAATGTAATTGCCCTAGCCCATCTTTTAGATTTCAGGAATGCTACTGTGACGTGTGCATCATGGAGTTCCATGAAGTGACCAGTGAAACATCTGTACTGTGCATGTGCTTGTGTATGGTGATCAGACCTCTGATTTGGTGGACCACCACATGGATAGGCCAAGCACGGCAATCAGACCATGGTGGACATCTTATCAGTGGCCTGAAAAAGAATGGTTAACAGAAAAATTGAGCAGTGGTCCACATTCAATGGGCAATACTAACAACATGGAGTTGTCGAAGTTGTCCAATCACCAGTGTTTGGCCTGTCCCTTCCACATGGTGACCCACAAGATCAATGATCCCAATCACTAGGCACGTTTGATGCGTGAATTTGGGGATTCCACTCAATGTAATAACTGTGTAGTGTGCATCGTAGTATCATTTTCTCCTTAGTTTGGAAGGTTTCAGTAAAGCCACATAATTCTCCTGCTTAAACCTCTTGCTTTTATTTCAAAGAAAACTCAGGTGTTTCTCTTGAAACTCAGGGCGGTGAAGCCTCTTCTATATGGCCCCACGAAGGACCAATGCAATCTCTAGCAATGAGCAGCACTCTCCGATGCCTATCCCGCATGCTTGATGAGGGCATCCATACTGATGTTACCATCAACACGGCCGATGGCACCCTGCGGGCCCACAAGGCCCTTCTGTCTGCGAGCTCTCCTGTTTTTGAGAGCATGTTTCTTCACAACCTCAAGGAGAAAGAGTCCTCCATAATCGACATTGAGGACATGTCTCTTGAATCCTGCATGGCACTCCTTAGCTACATATACGGGGGCATCAGACAGGAAGAGTTCTGGAAGCACCGGCTGGCACTGCTCGGAGCGGCGAACAAGTACGACATCACCGACCTCAAGGAGTGCTGCGAGGAAAGCCTCTTGGAGGACATCAATTCAAGCAACGTGCTTGAGAGGCTGCAGGAGGCGTGGCTGTACCAGCTGGAGAAGCTGAAGAAAGGGTGTTTGATGTATCTGTTCGACTTTGGCAAGATATATGATGTTAGAGACGAGATCAACAGCTTCTTCATGCATGCGGATAGGGAACTGATGGTAGAGATGTTTCAGGAGGTGCTGACAGTCTGGAAGCCCTTGTGATGCCCAAGTAGTATGTTGTGCATGTCAGCACATGTAAAAAGAATGTGCAGTTATACAAGTGAAGCTTTTGTTTGATGAGTTTTGCTAATCCCACAGTCACTTCTACATATGAATGAGTGAGCAGTGCATCAGGTTTCTCTCCCTGTTTAAAAATTACATGATGCTGTGCATCAAATCATTAGGTGGGCCACACATGTATGTTGAACATGAATCATTTGTAGTTTTTTGAAGCTGTGTTGCTTTCAAACATGTATAGATACCTGATGAATTGACCATCCAGATTTTGGGCTAGGCTGTTGATGCAGTGGGGATGGTCCGCCTGATGCACAGCTCCCTAAGTCGGCATATGTGGCCACATGTAGAGGTGCATGCGGGCTTGGCAAAGCTCTAGCTCTTCTTTTTTTTTTTTTTTTTTCCATAGTTATCAAAGCGTTTGCTGTGGTATGATGCTTTGTTTTTTTTTTTTTTAAGTGTTCCTGTAAAATAGTCATGAGCAACTATGTTCCCCGTGTTGCGTTCTCACTCCAAAACAGGCACCATACCACAGCTGTAATATATGTAAATATTTAGAAAATCACGCATCTTTGTAGGAACTGAAAAACAGAGTAATATATTGTTTAATATGTATATACTATGCATGTGTATTTTGCGTCCATCCTTTTACAATAATGCATCTTTCATCATGCTTGAGTGACATTCATTTGATACAACCATGCTGGGGATCTCAAAGAGATAAAATGTGATTTTGTGCATACTACTTGGATTGAATCTAGCTGTTTATATTGTGAGAAAGGATATGAATCTTAGCAACTTTGTTTTTTTCTTAGAAATCAGGAACTCTGTCCTTGTACATGTAGCAACACAGATCGGAGATCCACTGTTCATCTCTTGCATTGTGCAGTAGATGGCTGTATCTCAAAGATGATACCCCTCAGACTGTTGATTGATTTCTTTTTAGCCACCCACATGGAATCCTCAAAAATCCTCCAGTTAAATGCTTGGTGTTGATTTGATTTTTCTTTTTAGCCACCCACATGGAATCCTCAAAAATCCTCCAGTTAAATGCTTGGTGTTGATTTGATTTTTTTGGGCTATTATCCATCCATGGCAGGGACTGCTGGATGAATGTTCCGGATCTCATATAGGTGGACCAAGTTCACATGTATAAAGTGCTTAATATCCTTCCCCCATAAACTGTTTTGTGGAAGTCAATATTATTTCTCATGTAAGCTTCATACACAGGAACTTATAAATGGTACCCTTGTCATGTATGAAGTTAAATAAAACCAAATAAACCGTGGGACCCGCTGAAAATTTGACTAGTCTAACAATTCAAACCTCTGATTCATGGACACTTTTTTATTTTTAAATCAGAATATTGGATGTTTTTCATTTTTAACCGTCCAACAAATATACAGCGATATTTTGTCAATTATGCACCTAAACTAGTACCTAAATTTGGATAGCTTAGGCTAATTACTTGTTTCCACGTATGCAATTTCTCAGTAAATTCGAACTGCCTGCGTATCATTCATCACACTTTGCCAGAGTATTAAAGCAAACTGAGAGAGAGATCCAAACTTCTTCTGATTTCATTTCTTTCAACATACAACATGCAAAATTGCATGAAAAAAATGCCACCTAAAAATACAAACCGTTTTTAAAAAAAAGCCCAATTAAATCAATCAATGGGGTTTCTCCCATGAACAAATAAAAATGATATTTAAATCTCCAAAAGTGACAATGCAACCCTCACAAGTGTAATTTGGATATCAAACTACCCTTGAAGGTTGGAACCATCAATCTCTGTGGGAGAGAAAATATCATTCCCCATAAATACAAAATGAAGCCAAAAAATTTAAAAATAAAAATAAAAATCACTGCATCGTCACCCATATGCCAGGGCTGGGAATCCCTGCATGCACAACAAACAGCATGTAGTAACCAGGCGGAGCGATCGCAGCCGTTGGCGGTCCAATCGCGTTCACCTGATACATCAAGGGCGGTGCTTGCACCACCCGCGTCACCTTCAACACCAGCAATCTCTGATTCATCGCGGTAGAATGCGTCGTGAATGACGGAGCCAGCATTGTAACGGACAGTCCAGATTGCGGCATGTAGGACGTCAATAAAAAATTGATGGTGATCGGCTGCCCATACGATAGGAGCTGGTCCGGAACAGTGGATGTGATCTGTGGCCTTAACCGAGCGTATTGCATATCAAGGTAGGGCGGCGAAAACGCTTCGATGCTGAGCTCCGTTGGGTAATCCACGCCAGCTGTGAAGTTGTAACGCATATGAGGGTTGCTGCCCCCAACGAGGATCCGACCGTCAGGAATCACGACAGCTGATGAATGGTATAGCCTAGCGATTAGCGATGGACTTAGGATCTGGAACCGTTGGCCCACTGGATCAGATGGACGATAAAGAACGGGTGTGGTGATCGGGTTCCGCGCCAGCTCCCACCCGGATGTCCCATTGGCTGCGCCATTTATGATCAAGACATCGCCTGTAGGGAGCAGCAGCATGTCTCCCATCACTCGGGCCATCGGCATTTCTTCCATTTCCCACTGGGCCTCATGATCACTGACTCTCAGCCGTCCACAGCTTGATAAAGCTGGCAAGAATGTTCCATTCTCGGCCCGCTTGAATGCGCCACGTGGTGCCCCGCCACATACCATCACCTCGGCTATCAGGCCATCAACACCATCGATATCATGATCAAGATGCAGCGGGAGCAATACGGATGATCCAGAGCTAGGGAAATTCCGTGGGTCCCGACCTGGGATAGGTGGATACTTGCTGACCACACGATTGTTGATGTAATCTAATGTGATGGCACGATCATTTGCAAAGATGAATAGAGTCCCGTCTGGTAGCAGGTGCAAGAAGGGGTAAAGATTGTTCTCGTCGACGTCCCGTGTCTCTATCAAGAACCGAAGCCAGTAATTCGCCGGCTGAGAGGAGTTCCTCGGAATGAATTCATAACTGAATTGTCGACGTCCACCTACGATGATCACCCGTCCATCTTGCAGATTCTGATTTGAGGCATACCAACGACGGACAGAAAGATAATGGGGCTTCTCGATCCAATCGCAATCTTCAAATAGTGGGCCACCCACACATGGGGCGAATGTGCGAACCACGCGTTCCCCGTCATTGTATCCGCCGGTCTGTACGAAGGTGCCGTTGGGAAGAACGGAGCCGGATGAGCACCACGTGTCAGTCTGGACGGTGAGAGGACGAACGGTGTTGGATTGAACGTCGTATGTGAGGGAGTGGGCAGTGCAGTCGATCTTGAGGGCGGTATCGTTGGAGTCCAATCGGCATCGACCGTCAGGGAAATAAAGATTGGACGGTCCGAAATCGGTGCGGTCGAACATGACGACTTGGTTGGTGTAGATGAGCTGCATGTGCATGGCTGAGATGCCAATGCTCTTCTGCAGGAGGCGCCATTCGCCTGTTGCGGGAAGCTGTTGGGAGAGGGAGAGGGATGGGATTGTTGAAAAGATGAAGAGCGAGAAGAAGAGGAAGAAGAACGCACGATTTTCCATGAGAAAGGAAAAAAGATTCAGAGCGTTTGAATGGTTTTCTTGAATTTTGGAGGAAGAAGAGGAATTGGAGAGCAGAGTAACAGGAGTATGAATAGAAAGGAATTAGATAATGAGGCTGTTGAATCGAGCGAAGAAGGTATTTATAGAGGGCGCCTCATTCAGATGCCTTGCATTAAGGGTTGGACGCGGAGATAAGTACCGACCGTTGATTATCCTACTTTTGGTGTGTAGTTATCATGTTTGTTAATCCCGCAGGAGTTATTCTTGATTTTTCAGATGTGCAAGTGTGGTTCTTGTTCGCGTGATCTAGACCGTTCGTCACGGTGAATGGACATGCAAAGAAATCTTCAATGGATAAAGTTTTCATTTATATACTATAAATGGACGGTTAAGATGAGAAAAGCAGCAATGGTCCACACTCAAATGGAAAATGCAAGCAGATTGGTGCTGGAGAGCTGGAGTATGGTATATTTTTGGGATTATCATCCACGGTTTTCATTTTTTCTTTTTTCATTTTTTTTTTTAGGAGACTGGTTGTTGTGCAATGTTGTAGGATAGAGAGGGACCATGATACATCTAAACTGGCTCAACTAATTTGGACGGTTTAATTTTAATTATTTATATGAAAAGTATGCAATTTTAAGTAATTTTCATGTGCATGAGCATCATCCATCATACATCAAACAGTTTTTGTCCGAGAAAAATTTGAGCCCAACCTGTGGATTTGCACGTTTCGGTAATCCAGACAATTGGGTTTGTTGCTTATAATTTTGGATGGATCATCTCCCAAAAATCTCCCAGATTGAAATATCCGAGCCGTGTATCTTGTCCACCATCAATCGAAAGGCTGGGATATACTGAGAGATTTTTGTAGCATGACCATCAAAGGTGGAAACAACAGACCGTTGGTCTAGATTAATGAACTGTGGACCCCACTTTTCAGAACCAAGACATGGATCACGTAGGATACGGTTTGACTATTGACTTCCAGGAGCTAGGTGGCTAATGATCGGTGCTCTGGGAGCCCCACCATGATGTATGTTTTTTATCCACGCCGTCGATCCATTTTTCTAGATAATTTTAAATCTTTATCCCAAAAATTAGGCAGATCTAATCTCAGGTGGACCACATTATAGGAAAACAATAGTGATTGAATGTCCACCATTAAAAAACTCCTATAGCCCACTGTAATGTTTATTTGACATCTAAGCTGTTGATTAGGTCATACAGACCTGTATTTAGGGAAAAAATAAATAAACATCAGCTTGATCCAAAACTCGTGGCCCCAAAAAGTTTTTAATGGTAGGAGTTCAAACAACACTTTTTGCTGTGATGTGGTCCACTCGATATTTGAATCTATCTCATTTTTTGATTCATTACATAAAATGATCTTTAAAAATGGATGGACAGCGTGGATGAAACATATACTCATGGTGGGGCCTACAAAGCAACTACCAGTAGCCAGAGGCTATTGGCAGCGTCCTCAGCCAAACCACATCCAATCACGCGTGGATATAAAACTCATGCCTTAAATTTAAACTAGCAAAAATTATCGACGGCGTGGATATAAAACATACGGCATAGTAGGCCCACAGTGCTCAGTGCTGAATCACCTCCAGCGGAGCTGCTGCGGTCAGAAGCTAGGTGGGGCCCACTGTTTGTGAGAAATCTACCCTCACATCCAAGACTAAGTGAGCCACCCGAGGAAGCGGATTGCGTACAGTGTAGCGTACTGTGTAAACTCTGTGGGGCCACCGTGATTTATGTACTTTATCCACTCCGTCCATCCATTTTATTGGATAATTTTAGTGCTCGACATTAAAAATAAATATATACTAATCTCAGGTGGACCACAGTACAGAAACATTGTGAATTAAAAGTCTACCGTTGAAAAATTCTTGGATGCCACAGAAGTTTTGGATCAAAGCTGATATTCGTGTTTTCCCTTCATTCATGTCTTTGTAATATATGATCAGATTGGATGACAAATAAACATGGCTGTGAGCCATAGGAAGGTTTCAACGGTGGAAATTAGTATTCTCACTGTTTCCTATGGTGTGGTCCACTTGAGCTTTGGATATGCTTCAATTTTAAGCTCAACCCTTAAAATGATCTGGAAAAATGGATGGAGGGCGTGAATAAACTATATACATTCACGGTGGGCCCAGTAGAGTTTACTTAGTACGTCTGATTTCCATAGGTAGGAAAAAGTACGGAGAGAGTGCCTACTGTCTAGAGCTGGGCATCGACCGAGTCGGATCGGATTTAGCCCAACTCGAACAGGTCTGAGTTATGCATGGCCTGACCCGAACTCGGTCAGATCCGGGACCAAGTCCAGGTCCTCTGACCCAATCCGATCCTAAACTCTGCTGACCTGGACCGATCTGAGTCCGATTCGGTCAGGAAAACCGAGTCGGATCAGATTGGCCCAGGTTCGGATCGCATTATATACAGTGGTAATGAAGATGCAGATGTTTGGCTGATGAATGAATTCACTTTTGAAGAGTTGAAAAAAAAAAAAAAACCACAACAAGAGCAATTACACCAGTTTTTCCTCTACCTATCGAAGGTGTTCTGCAGGGAGACACTACATGCGTTGTTGTTACAGCCAGGACGAGGTCCTGAGAAGCAATCGCCGCAGCTGTTAGCATTGGCTAATGAGCATTGAGAAGAACGGCAACGAGACAGACGGTAAGAAGATGACACGTAGCCTGAATCGCAATCAACCCAAAGGAATCGATGACTAGCTTTACAGAGACAAGTGGGGTTCGTTGATTAATGTGGGCCACATACTGGAGGGTCCTAGCATCTTTGAGTACTAGAAAAACAACGGCGTCTGGTTGGAATGATGTTTGAGCGTGGGTGAGAGAGATGAGGAGGAGAAAGAAAGGAGGAAAGATAAAGAGAGGAGAGGAAGAAGAAGAAGCAGCTATGGAAGGGAATAGATTTTTGCTTGAAGTTGATAGAAATGGAGCAGAAAGAGATAGTGGTTTATAGTGGGTTCTTGTGTTGTGGGGCCTACCATTTTCTTTGTGATAGATCACGGCCCTTGCTTGCTCAGCTATCGGCAAGGATTGGTCTTGAAGTTTGACTTCGACGTTAATCTAACATTTTTGTCTGGTATGCAATGACAGATTGTATGGTTCTTTTTTCCGCTCTTTTTTTTTTTAAGTGGCTACGCAGTCCTCTACTAAAAAGAGCAGAAACGTTGATACTCTGGAAGAATGTGATGCTTGATATACAGGCACTAATAAATTCCTTTGGCTTAATACTCTAGAAGAATGTGATGCTTGATACACAAGCACTAATAAATTCTATCTGAAACTTTTAGAGGATGACCCGTTTACATCAGGTCCATGACACATGTCCTTTTGATGTGTGACTGCACATCAACCATCACAGTATGCAAGCAAAAAAACCAGTGGCAGATGTAGAGTAGGAAATCATGTGGAAGATCAGCACTGCTCGCCAATCAATCCTAACAGTTCAGTGGCAGATGTAGATAGAAAGGCCCTTTTGATCATCATGTGGGCCATACCTGGACAAATAAGAGAAATTGACATATATTAAAAAGTTGTCAGCCCACTTCATGAAAAGGCTGAGGCGTGACGTGGCGATCAGATCTGACTCATCTCCGCAATGAATATGTGTTGATAGAACGCTTCCGTACCTCGCACTACAGATACCTACTAGTTAGAGGTGGGCATTTCATACCCGAACCGCTGGATCCGACCCGAACAGAACCGATTCGAATCGGATTTGGCCCACTCGACCAGATCCAAGTTCTGCATGGCCTGACCCGAACTCGGTCAGAACCGGGACCGAGTCCTGGTCCTCTAACCCAATCCGATCCTAACCCATGTGGCCCTAAACCGATCCAAGTCAGACTCGGTCAGGAAAATCGGGTCGGATCGAATTGGCCCATGTTCGAATCCGATCCAAGGGAAAAAAAAAAAGAGGAGAGAGAGAGAGAGAGAGAGAGAGAGAGAGAGAGAGATATTTTGTACCTTGATATGAAATCACTTCTTCTTGTTGAATCTGAGTAAGAGAAAGGGCCATTGCAGCTCTTCTTTTCTTCTTCTTCTTTTTCTCCTTGGATAATCTGCAAAGGTATACAGAAACAGTTAGTGAAAAGAAATTCAAAAAAGGAACTCAAAGAAAACATATAGGTACATCTATCTACGTGTGCAGTGAAGATGCACCTCAAGATAAAATTTCTCTTATTCATAACCATTTCCATAATCAATCAAATCAGTCGATGGCCACAATATGAACTTCTTGCAGAACTTAACAAACCCAAAATCTGTATCCATGTGTTGACATAAATAAATTGAGGGCCGTAGCAGCCATTATGAGGCCCATAATGTAACGGTTTCATAACCGGTGGTTATCGTTATTGAATACCTTGCTAGTGGTAGCTCTTCAAGAGCCATAGTCTAACAGAAACTCCAACGGGCCTAGTTGTTACAATAAAAATGGTAATCAGACCCTACATTGTAGCAATATAGGATTGGGACTTGAGATACATATCCATGAATAGTCCATGTGGATTTTGCGCTTCTATATGGCACAAATATGCGTAAGGGACACATTGGTGCAAGAATGCACATGCATGTGACAATTCATGCTTGGGCTCTCTTCAACCAAACCTATACAAACTAAGCCAATACAGTCATGGGTCATTCAAAATATTAACTGCATGTTCAAAGTACTTGGAAAATAGATACAATAATGCAAAACATGTCCTTTTTTCCCAAATTATGTGGGTTGCCCCTATATTTTCCTTTGGTGTGGCCCATTTGAAGTCTGTATCGGCCTCATTTTTGGTCCCAGTGTCTAACGGGTAAGGCAAAACTGATGAACGGAGTGGATTTTTCACCTCATATCTGTGGGGCTTACCGTGTTTTTTTTTTTTTTTCTAAAAAACAAAAAGAAAGAAATCTAGCGAATAAGAACCAACAACCTCCCCGATTCTCTCTCTCCGTCATTCCTTCTTTTTCGACCAAACAATTGCGCTCTACCCCTACACATCGATCCAAACCTTTCATCACAGTGGACCCCACTTCCAGATCTAGACCAACCAACAGATCCACATCTTTGCAAAACCCAAAGCTTTGAAATCCCAGGGTCAGTAACTCCTGTTGCAGCCCAGCTGTGATCCCGATCTTCTTCACTTGAACTCCCAGCCTATCTTGATCCAACGAAACAGATGAACAGAGTAGATTAATCACCAACATCATGGTGGACCCCACTTAACTTTCTTAGCAGAAACTCAACCCGCAACTTTCCCAAATCCTCTCCACGATTTTCAGGATGGTTTGGGGATTCACCAAATCTTCGGGTGCGGGCGGGACTGCGGGTAGGGCAGAGGAGAAGACAGTCGGGTAGAGAAGACAAGCGTCCGTCAGGCGGAGAGAGGGGAGATGCGAGTAAGGTCGATGAGAAGATTTGGTGATTTTTTTAGGGTTCAGGCGGTGAGAGGGGAGATGCGTTAGGGTAGAGTAAAAAAGAAGTCGGGTAAAAAAGTAAAAAAATTATATACACACACACACACACACTTATATACGGGTCGAGTCAGGTCTGTTCGAGTCGGGTCCTATCGGATCGAATTCCGAGTCGGGTCGGGTCGGAACAAGGGTTATCCGGAATTAACCCGAAAATCTTTCGGATCTGGTTTCTGCTACCTGATCCTGCCCAATCCTCACTGTCGGTTCTGTTCAAATCGGGTCTGATCAGTTCTGATCGGGTCGGATCCAGCGGTTCGGGTATGAAATGCTCACCTCTAAACATGGTAGATAATAAACCGATGCTGCCCCAAATCCAAGAACTGCAGCTACTAGTAAATAAAATCAAAGCCATCAAAATAGATCTTCCTAAATCATTTCAGGTCGGGGCTATAATCGCCAAATTGTCACCGATGTGGAAAGACTATAGAAAGAAGTTGCTGCATAAAACTAAGGACTACACACTGAAACAAATCCAGAAACACCTCAGAATTGAGGAAGAATCCCATAACCGCGACAGAAAGAATGATAACAGGAATACCTCGTCCAAGGTACATGCAGTAGAGAACTCTAATAATAAACATCCCGAGAAGGACAATTCTCTGAAACTCAATAAAGGAAAATTCAAGAAAAATACCCAAAAGAAGAACGAAAAGTTCAAAGCCCATGTCTGTGGAAAAATCGGGCACTATACTCGAGTATGCCGATATCACAAATCTAAACGAGAGACAAGTGCAGTAGAAGAAGACGATATTGTGGCCATGATCACTGAGGTGAATATCATCCAAGGCAAAGTTTCAGGTTGGTAGTATAATACTGCCGCTACAGTACATGTGTGCTACGACAAATTAGCCTTTAAAACTTATAAGGAATTGATCAATGGTCAAGAAGTCCAAATGGGTAATCAAGTCCGATCGAAGGTTGTCGACAAAGGAACTGTCGAACTGATATTCACCTCTAGGAAGAAAGTAATTCTAACTAATGTATTGCACGTCCCAGACATGAGGCGAAACTTAGTTTCTGAGGATCTTCTGAGAAAATCAGGTATAAGGGTGGTGTATGAGTCAGGTAAATTGATTCTGTCTAAGAATGAGAATTTTGTCGGAAAGGGATATGCTTATAACGGAATAGTTAAGTTTTCTCTGAATGAAAGTAGCACTTCTACGTATATGGTTGAATCCGCTGGACTATGGCATGAAAGATTAGCCCATATAGGGTATAGTACCTTGAAGTTCATGGCTAAGAATAGTTTAATCTCATACACAGATAATGAAACCGATAAATGTGAAGTGTTCATACGATCCAAAATGACGAAGAAACCTTTTCCAAATGTTGAAAGATCGTCTCAAGTATTGGATCTTGTGCACAGTGATATCTGTGAATTAAACGGCGTTCTTACTCCTGGAGGTAAACGGTACTTCATAACCTTTATAAATGATTGCTCTAGATACGTGTATGTGTACCTATTAAAGAGCAAAGATAAAGCATTGACATGTTTAAGATATATAAAGTAGAGAATCAACTAAATAAGAAAATAAAAATTCTCCGTAGCGATAGAGGAGGAGAATACTTCTCCAATGAATTCGATAACTTCTGTGAAGAACATGGACTGATACATCAATATACAGCGCCATATACACCTCAACAAAACGGAATAGCTGAAAGGAAGAATAGGACATTAGTAGAAATGGTCAACTCAATGCTGATAAAAGCAAAGTTGTCACTAAGTCTATAGGATGAGGCACTGCTTACAGCATGCCATATTCTAAATAGAATACCGTCTAAAAAGTATAAAATATTTCCATATGAAACATGGAGAGGCAAAAAACCTAACCTAGAATATCTTAAAGTGTGGGGGTTTCTTGCATACTACAGAACCCCGATCCAAAAAGAACTAAGTTAGGACCAAGCGCTATTAAGTGCGTTTTCGTAGGGTATGCACAAAATAGTAAAGCTTATAAACTTCTAGACATAGAGTCTAATACAATAATAGAATCAAGAGACGTTGAGTTCTCAAAGAACTCACTATCCTTAGAGTCAAAGGATAATGAAATCCAAACTCCTGATAGAGAACCAGATAGCACAGCTCTACAGATAGTGGAAGCTCCTATTAAACCTCGTAGGAGTCAAAGAACAAGAATAGATAAGAGTCTAAGAGATGACTACATAGACTTACAACGCATCATTTTCTATCTTGTAGAAGCAGATAGAGAAAATGTTATAAGACAAATACCTATAGTGATGACTATAGAAGATGATCCTAAATCATATAAAGAGGCTATATCCTCTAGAGACGTAGCTTTCTGGAAAGAAGCTATAAACGATGAAATGGAATCCATACTATTAAATCAAACATGGGAACTAGTTAACCTACCTCCAGGTTCTAGACTCATAGGTTGCAAGTGGGTATTTAGGAAGAAATATCATACTGATGGGACTATCCAAACCTTTAAAGCTCGATTAGTAGCTAAGGATTTTAGACAAAAAGAAGGGATAGATTACTTTGACACATACTCTCTTGTAGTTAGGATAACATCCATTAGAATATTGTTTGCGTTAGCTTTTATACATCATCCTCACATCCACCAAATAGATGTAAAGACCGCTTTCCTGAATGATGACCTCAATAAGGAGGTATACATGGAACAACCTGAAGGATTCGTTCTACCAAGAAATGAAAATAAAGTATGTAAATTAGTCAAATCATTGTATGAATTAAAACAAGCACCAAAATAATGGCATGAGAAGTTTGATTCCAAAATACTATCTCATGGTTTCATGCATAATGTAGCTGACAAATGCATATATTCTAAAGTAGATGGTAGTTGTATCGTTATTATTTGTCTATATGTTAATGACATGTTAATAATAAGTAATAAAATGGAAGGTATGACTGAAATAAAGAGGTTTCTATCTTCCGTATTTAAAATGAAGGATCTTGGACAAGTTGATACCATCCTAGGTATTAAAGTTAAAAAACATTGTAGGGGTTATGCTTTGTGTCGATCTCATTATATTGAGAAGATACTAAACAAGTTTAACCATCTAAATATAAAAGAAGTAAAGACTCCATTTGATCCAAGTATCAAGCTAAAAGAAAATACTGGAAGAATCATTACACAATTAAAATATGCTAGTGCTATAGGGAGTTTTATGTATGTTATGCAATGCACTAGACCTGATATCGCATATGCTGTGAGTAAACTTAGTAGATTTACTAGTAACCCCAGTACTGAACACCGGAATACAATCAGTAGAGTCATTGGTTACTTAAAAGCAATCAAAGACTTAAGACTATTTTATTCAGAATTACCTGCCATATTAGAAGGATATACCAAAGCGAGCTGGATATCGAGTGCAGGGGACAACAAGTCTACTATAGGGTGGGTATTCACCCTAGGAGGTGCAGGTATATCTTGGGGATCCAAGAAACAGACTTGTATAACGCACTCGACTATGGAGTCTGAATTCATAGCCCTGGCTGCAACAGGCAAAGAGGCTGAGCTAAGGGATCTTCTATTAGAAATTCTTTTCTATGTAAAGCCTATATCGACTGTGTCACTACATTGTGATAGTGAAGCCACATTAACTAAAGCCTATAGCGGCACTTATAATGGTAAGTGTAGACATATCAGTCTTCGATATGATTATGTCAGACAATTGATTTGAGATGGAATCATTGTTATTTTCTATGTGAAATCAAACAATAACCTAGCAGATCATTTCACTAAACCTCTACCGAGAGAGGTAGTAAAGGCTACATCTAGAGGGATAGGGTTGAAACTCTTCAACCAAAGTTCCACCAGTGATGGTAACCCAACCTGAAGTTAGAAAATCTCTAATTTTGGGTTTAATGGGTAAAAACAAGTCACTAATATATGGAAAAATTTTCAGTACTAAATTATAAAACCTCATCCATAATAGATAAGTGATGAGCGTTACGAAAGAAGGTTGAGTCTGAGAACTCTTAATGAAATCCAGTCTATAGGACAAGTGTCTTATAGTAATGGAAACTGTCACGCCCCGAACTAGGAAACCGGGCTCACAAAATTCCCAATCGCCGAATCCGGCGCCGACAGCCTCCGTAGAACCCCATTCTCGGCTCCTAGCGCCCATACGCCAGGTTCCGATCCTGGGATGCTACAAGGAGGATTTCTAATAATCTGAGCACAACCACAAGCATAACCCACGAACAATAACCACAAGAAACAGCGGTGATTGAACTCTACCATTGAAACCCATTTTGGGTCCACTGAAGTTTTGGATTCAATATGAAATTTGTTTTTACCCTTCATCCATGTATGCGTGACCCTGTGAACGGATTAGATGGATGATAAACATTATGGTGGGCCCCACATGGAGCCCACAGTGATGTACCTGTTTTATTCACCACCGTCCCGGCGGACGGTGGAACCCGCGGACGTATGTGTTTCATTCAATCCGTCCAGCAGCTGACGGCTAGCGGACCCCACCCATGATTTATGTGTTTTATCCTCACCGTCCACACCAGGACGGTGGGACCCACCCCACGTGTGAGGCTGACGTGTGTGTGTGTGTATATATATATATATGGATATATGTATATGTATATGTATATATTATTTATATTATATTGTGTATATTATATGTATTATATATATATATATCATTTATATATTATATTATGTAATGTATACATTATGGCGGGCCTTGGAAATTTTAATGGTGGTTTGGCCCATTTGGTCCATGTGATTAGGCCCTCCTTAGTGCATATGTGAGGCCCATGTGATGGGGCCCTTATTAATGTATTTGTGGCCCTTGTTGAGGCCCACCTTGGTGTATACATAAGGCCCATGTGATTCGGCCCATTTGAGGTATTTAAAGGCCCATGGGTTATGGCCCATTGCAATGTACATAAGGCCCACTAATGTGGCCCACTTGATTTATATAAGGCCCATATGAGGCAAAATGGATGTTTCATTTTGAGATATATCGGTCCATTTGATGTATTTGAGGACTTTGGTATTTGAGGCTTTGGGCCCACCGAGAGATGTATATCGGTCCATTGCAATGTGTAATTCCCTATGGTTGGTGTAATGATACTTTATAGTGGACTATGCCTTGGGAACAATGTTGGTTTGACGTCCACATTGTAAGGATAATGTTGGTTAAATGTCCGCATTGTCACACTCCTTAAGGCCCACTGATAGGTCCATATTTGTACTCTCCAGTCCGTTTAGGCCCATCTTCACTTTGAGCAACCCCCATTATCATACCATAAGTATAGTGTCGCCCCATGATTCATGATCATACGCATCATATGCATGATTGAGATGAGGGTGACTGATCATTGCATATGCCTTCGGCACGCGATCTACTGCTCCCGATAGGCGGAGTTGCATGCATGATGAGCGCATGGTTTACGCAGATCGTGCATGCATGACATGGTAGTAGTGTGACTCATGCACTTGCATTGTGTGATTGTAGTTACTTGTACCCTAGCAGATGATCTAACCCGTATGGGCGCCGGGAGCCGAGCGGTTTTACAGAGTTTGGGGCGTGACAGCGTGATGGCCGGTATCGTAGCATAACTTGGAAATACACCGGGAAACCTTCCCTAAACGCCGACCTTATCTTGTCCATAGTGAGGCTCCAGCTTACATAGCCTCCACGTGAGTGCCTGCACACATCGTGGGTGGCCGATTGATACCGGAAATGTTTGGTTCTAGCATACGGGCGCCATAGATGTCCCCGGGTGAAAATCCCTAAACCCGATGGTACCTCTTCCAGGTGAGGAGAGGATGACTCCAACGTCGAGACCGAGTGGATGTACGAGCGCATGAGGGCCGAATACCGAGGCCGCGTCTCCCACCGTGTCGTGGCGCTCGGTTGGAAAGGGGTGTGACCTTACCCGCCCGAGTGAGGGGCAATTTCTAGGTTGAGTTTGACCAGCTTGAGGAATCGGTCCGCTATCGACGAGCCGGCCCGATATTGGCAGCGGATAGTGAGGTCTCTTTCGCTCTTCCAACAGCGTCCGTCCGGATAGGGACGGCAGCCAGTGGCGTAGAGTGTACTTGACCCCGGCAATTATCCGACCGATAACCGTATTGACATGAGGATTGGCATGCTTGAGCCGCATCTTGCATCGCATGGTCTTGGTATGGCCGATGCACTCATATCTCTTGCATACCGCATAGCCTTGGTACGGCCGATTCGCATTCATGTACTCATTGGTACGATTCATACGTATTACTCGACCGTTTAGCATTCTGAAATTTCGCTCATATTGCGCACACACTTACACCACCCTCTAAGCTTTCTATAAGCTTATGCACGATTGATGCGTGCAGTGACGCCAGACGCAATCCGAGACCGTAGTCTCGCCGTGACTCAGCTTGGAGATGTGAGTCGGTGTTTATTTCAAGAAACGCCGCTTTCTCGCTTCTGGAGTTTTTGTTATTAGCATTATCTTGTATTTCCCTTTCTTACGCCTTGTACTTAAAGTTTTTGTTCATAGTGGATTTTGTGATGGTGTTCTTGTGGTTATTATTCGTGGGTTATGCTTGTGGTTGTGCTCATTACGAGTCAAATTGATTATTAGAAATCCTCCTTGTAGCATCCCAGATCTAAACTTTGGCGTATGGGCGCCGGAGCCGAGAATGGGGTTCTACTACTTGGCTTTTTCTTTAAGTCGTTACGCCTGATTCGGCGATTGGGAATTTTGTGAGCCCCACTTTACAGGTTTCCATGTTACCACCCACTTCATGTGGTTCTAGAGGGCCAGTTTGGGGCGTGACAGAAACACTGGAAGGATTTAACCTATATGAACGTAGAGATGGTGTTGTTTCTCATGAGAGTTAGGAGTTTTCTCTCAAGATCGTTCACGAATTAGGATAAGCACATGGCCATTAAATGTGCTGAGCAAGATTGTGGGAACTCTAATAAACACATAGCGAATATGTGTGTGGTTTCTCCGACTTTGTTATCTAGGAATAACTGTTCAAAGCTACAGCTACCAGTCATTTCGACAAAGTTTTGAGATACTTACACTAAGGAAAGATTAAAATCGAAAGATATCTTTCTTTATGCATATAAGCTGACTATTCTGGTAGAATTGTTTAACCGAGATATATTTTTAAAAAATCAAGTGGGGGATTGTTGAAAAAATATTAATTTTAAATATATTTTAATAATAAAAATAATATATATAATATATTATTTTGTTTGAAAAACACCGTTTTGTGGGTTTTTTTAGGAATAGTCCCACATGGGAAAGGGAAGAGAAAAATCTGTGGTTTAAATGATAATAGTGGAGTATTATAATATTTACCTACTTAGTCCGTGGACTATGGACCTTGCGTGTTCCAGTGCGTACCCGTGCACGCGCTCGTGCTCGCGCTCGGGCTCGGGCACGGGCTCGGTCTCGGTCATGGGCTCGGGCTCGGTGCAAGGGCGTAGGCATGTGAGGCAGTGTGGCTGTAGAGGCGCTAGTGGCGCACTTTGCACTTCGCACATCTGCATCGTGTGCGAACCGAAGCGAGACGTGTGCGAGTCGCGGTACGACTAAGTGGCTAAGGCAGATGGATGGGTGAAGGAGAGACTAGAGGACTGAATGAGAATCCTCTAAAATATATAGAGGGCTAAAAAAAGAGTTGTTGTAGAAAATCTGTAATAGTTGTGCCATAAGTGAAGGGTCCAGCTGAAACTACTGCATGGCTAGCCCAACAACTAGAAAACGGCTAGGAGTGTGCAAGATAGCTTCTTTTTGTTGTCTCACAACAAAGATTTTGTGATGGTGTTCTTGGTTATTATTCGATTAATGGCCATGCACAAATGATTATTGAGCATCAACTGTTAGTTTTCTCCAACAGCCAGAAAACGGTCATGGGATTTATTTCCTTGGACCATAACTCCCAGCCACCGTAGCCTATAAAAGGAGGGCCTGGATGGGTTTCCAAACCATCTCACAACTCAATCAAGCACTACCATACGAATTGAGACAAGCACACTACTCCTCTCACTATACTTCAGTGATTCTAGCAAAATAGCAACGGTTGAACCTTTGCAAGAAGAACAGACCAACGGTGTGGTTTAGAACGGTTCAATTGAACCAGTAGCTAACGATTTGACCAGTGCAGTGGTCTAAACTACAATTTCTTCTTTTTCTTTCTTCTGGGATGTTTTCTATTATTGTATTTCTGCCAGACTGAGTGTAATAGAGTTCCAATAGGTGGGCCTTCGTGTTTGCTGAACGTAGACCCATACCAGGCTCGTCGTATCCTAAAAGCTATTTGCCTGTAACCTATCAGCTTACTCAATTCACTTGAGTAAGGGCAAATAACGCTTTAAGGACTGCGTTTCAAACGTGCTTCAGCCTGTCCATATTTCAGATTTATTTGCAATTTTATGTTTCCACATTATACACAAATTATATTAATTTGTATAATTATCAATATCGTATGGCTAAGATATGTCCAAACATGAGCTGGAAAAATAGATGGACGAGGTGGATTTCTCATGAAAATCACGGTTGGCCCTCTAACCTGAGACCGCTAGAAATTCCCGAGGCATCCGAGGAGTATCACTCCACATGTGAAAACGAGCCACCAACCACAGGTTACGCCAAAAGAGTTATATGGTACTCAGGTTTCGTATGATGCTTGATACTCAGGCACTCCCAAATTATACATATTATACATATCAACTAAAATAAAATTGCCTAGATTGTGAAACCAACTATTTCCAAGTTACAATCTGAAGATCAGGTTGGTTGAACAGTCCTAACATCTCATTTGTAGACACTTATTTGTTGAAGCAGGACCGTTGGATATTCTTCATTTCTAACCATTTAATAATTGTCTATCAATCCGATAGTCAGATAATCTAATAAGCTTATTTTTTGGTCTATGCTACATCTATACTAAGTACATAATTTAGACAGTTTAATTTAACTACTAGTTTGTCACATATGCAATTTTTAATTGCCTGTGCATCATCCATTATACTCTCCAGAGTCTTTCTTTCTCAATTCATATTACACATCTGCGGGAGAAATTGACCACTGTAGATGTGACTTTTTATCTAGGTTCTTTTTTGAAAAGTCCAAAACTTACCTTCCCAACTTAGACGTTGGATGTACGGACGAGCATTTGAGGACCAAAATACCTCTGCCTTCCTTTCAGAAGCGGGTTGGCTGGTGTGCGAAGACGAGCGCTGACGCTCGGACACGAAGGAAACAGTTTGGCTACTCCCCTGACACCAGCCAATGGATGGGGTAGTCGGTGTTATGTGGGCCCCACCAAGATGTATGTGTTTCATCTATGTCGTCCATCTATTTTTACAGATCATTTTACCGCATGAATCCAAAAATGAGGTGTATCCAAATCTCAAGTGGACCACATTACAGGAAACAGTTTTAAATGAGGTTCGACCATTAGAAACATTTTGGGGGCTATAAAAGCTTTGGATTAAGCTGATCTTTGTTTTTTCTCTTCATCTGGGCCTGTATGACCTAATGAACAGATTGGATGTCAAATAAATAGTATAGTGGGCCTTAGGAGGATTTTAATGGTGGATATCCAATCACTACTGTTTTTACATGGTGTGGCCCACCTGAGATTTATATACCTTGCATTTTTGGGATCAACCCATAACATGATCTGTAAAAATGGATGAACAGAATGGCTGAAACACATACATCATAGTGGGCCCTCAGAGCACCGACCATCACCACGGAGCTGGTGGCAGGGGAGTAGCCAATCCATTTCCGACGCGGATTAGATACTGACAGGTTGAGTAGCGAGTCGGCTACTGAAGTGACGTCACCAATTCTGTGGACCCCACTATGATGTATGTGTTATATCCACACCGTCCATCCATTTTTAGATATCATTTTAGGGTATGAATCAAAGAATGAGGCAAATAAAAATCTATAGTGGACCCCACCAAAGAAAACAGTGGGGAGAGTGATTCCCACCGTTGAAACTATCCTAAGGCCCATCGTAATGTTTATTTGAAATCCAACCGGTTCAAAAGTTAAAAAAGACATCAAATAAGGGAAAACACAAATATCAGCTTGATTTGAAACTTTGTGGCCTTTAGAAGTTTTTAATGGTGGGCTCACTGTCCCACTGTTTTCTGTGTTGGGGTCCACTAGAGATTTGGATTTAACTCGTTCTTTGGATATTGCCCTAAAATGGTCTATCCAAATGGATGAAAGGTGTGGATACAAAACATACATCATGGTGGCGCCCACGAGCGTCAACGCTCGTCTTCGCACACCGGCCAATCCGCTTCCAAATAGAAGGTAGGGTATTTTGGTCCTCAAATGCTCGTCCCTACGACATTTAAGTTGGGAAGATAAGTTTTGGATTCTCAGAAAAAGCAACAGGGTAAAAAGTTGCGTCTACAGTGGTCAATTTTTTCATCTGCGGCGGAAGGTATTTTATAAATGAGTTATTTGATACTCCAGCTGTCTATAGTGCTTAATATGCAGGCACTTAGGAATTACACACATGGCACAAACTAACTCAAATTAAACTAACTAAAATGTGGAACTCATTGTTGCTAAGTAAGTGCACTTGTTTGTTGAACAGGAGTATTGGATAATTTTCATTTTTAACACTTACTCAAAGAGTTATGAATGTTCTATAAGCCGGTAGAGATTATGGCGAAACTGTGAATGCAATTCCAGGTAATTCAAATTAGACCGTTGAAATTATAGATACTGTTGTTGCTTATTCAATTAAACAAGGTCACACATGTGAGCGAGGCCTAAATTGATTGTTCGTGTGTGGATAAAATGAGTCGGCATGCCAGTCTACTCAACTTAGAGATTTTAATTAAGTTGTTGGTTTCCCCTGCATTGAGATGGACAGGTTAGAGATTGGACACGTATCCAGTTATCCTCTCTACCACCAGTTTGCGCTCCGTTCATGCCATTTGTGAAAGGGTAGGGATTAGCCTTCTGAATAAGTTCATTTTACCTTATAATAAAAGGCATGATTCTACGAACTAACTTTTTCTTTCACCAATTTCTAAGTTTATGCCTCTCAAATGAATAAAAATGTACAAATAAATAAAAACCTGGCTAAATCATTATGATTTTATTGATGTTTAAATATATAGTTCATTACAATCGACATAGTAACAATTAATAAAAAAAAATGAGAAAAAAAAAAAGATAAATACCTGATACATCTATCGGAACAAAAGATCAAGGCGGATGGTCTGTAGGGTGTAACCGGATTGGTATGATCATCTAAATCGGAACTTTATTGATCATGATCCTAAAACTTAAGGTTGAAGATATTTACTCTACTCCTAAGGTATTGTAGCAGAAGCCGCTATGTAGTAGCTATTGTTGGAGTTCTGGCTCTTATCTCACACAACTATAATGTAATCTCGAGCTATAACAAACCCGGATTAACCTTAAATATTAGAAATTCGGATCTAATACTAACGTCAAACCAATACACTTTGTGGAAGCACGATCAACGAAGATATAGAACAATCACAATAAACAAAATAACCAAACAATCAAGTAAGCAAACACATAACACATAATATTTAACATGGAAAACTTTTGCGGAAAAAAATCACGACACAAAGTGTCCACTACAATAAATAAATAAATCTTAGAGTTTACACTACTCACTTTCTTCAATTACAAACGAAATCGATTTTCCCTTATGATGCACGCCTAGTAAAAAAACCCTAGCCCCTTGAGAAAATTCATTCCTAATCTCTTACAAGTATGTAGAACCCCCTCACCTCACAAACCATTGCTCTTAGAGAGAAAACACCTGTCCGTGTTAAGCCCTAATCGCAATCAGACTTAAATATCCTGATTTTCACTAATCTGTGTAACCTGTCAACCATCAAACAAACTCACACTCTTCGATTGAACTGAAAATGTGTAAATCTTCACAACGTGCACACTAAGATTCCACCCTTATTTCAATTGGACCAAAAAAGGCGACGGTCAAATCGAGACAGGACTTCTCTACCTAGAAGATTGGCAAAATCTAAGGCATCCTGCACAACAATCTCCACCTTGACTTGCATTCTGTCAAGTCACATTGAAGATCTTCCGTATAACCTCCACCTTGAATGTAGACCGCTCCCTATATTCTCCACTTAAAATGCATCTCCATCCATACAATTGTGCAAGGGTGCCTAATCTCATTAATGAATAGAGAGATTGATCAAGCCCAAGCAGTACTTGAACTTGCTTGTGGTCACCGGCTTCATCAACATGTCCACAACATTCTCGTCCGTGTGAATCTTCTAAAACTGAATTTCTCTTAAAGTAATGAGTTCCCATGTCTTGTGGAACCTCACATCAATGTACTTGGTTCTTACGTGATACACCCGATTCATCGCTAGACGGATAACATTCTGACTCTCGCAATGCAACCGAATCATCTCATGCTTCAGCCCAAGTTCTCCTATTAGATCTTTCAACCATAATGCATCCGTTAACGCCTCTATCACGGTCCTATATTCCGCTTCGGTTGTAGATAACGCTATCATAGACTGTAGCGTAGATATCCAATATATCGATCCACTTATTAATGTGAAAATATATCCCGTAGTGGACCTCATGTTATCCAAATCACATGCATATTAATCTGAATCAACATATCCTACAACTCCAACTAAAGCTACATGTCCTCCAAACATAATCCTAGTGTCGATCGTGCCCCGAGATACCTGAGAATCTACTTAATAACATTCCAATGCTCATCATGTTGTATCGGTGCTTGGTTTCTAATGACTTATGCATGTTGTTGAAGTTGTACACTCAACGATTGTATGTTGGGTATGGCATTAGGAATCTGTTGTACCATTAGAAAATACTTAAAGACATATGAACTATCTAAAAGAAAATAACTGTGTATGCATCTAGTTCCAATAAGAAATCAGATTCGTCAAACAGCTGAGTTATTACCATTGTGACCGTTCAAACAGATACGCTATTACATCTCTTTAATTTATTATTGTTTGAATATTTTTCGTACTATTATATCTAACAACATATTATTGTATTGTTCAAGTGGTGTGGTCTATTTCTTTACTAGAATTGCCCAACTTATGTATTCCAAGCTGTTGCATTAACGTTCTTAATCATTTTTTTAATTTTTGGTTTCCATAAAGCCAACCTAGATCCTACCTATTAAGGGCTAGTTTTGTATTGAAGATAATTAGTACATGGCAATCAATAAAGTGGTAGATTACATAAATGGTTTGGATCTTTCCACTATCAGTCATTATATCAACACATATTGGGGCAAAATTATTAAAAGAGAGATTATTTTGTGCTATAGCAAAGTATGATGCATGAGGACTCAGATTGCCCATAGCAACACCTTGATCCATAGCTCAAGTGGCGGACTGAGTGAAAGATACCTCATTTCAATGCTGAGGTCTTGGTTTCAATCCCCAGCGGGGGTGGCTAACAGTGAAGTGTGAACTGACAGTGGGATGTACTAACATGCTAACAAAAAAAAAAATAATTAATTAAATTAAAATAGACCATAGCAAACAGCTAAATGGAAACGTTGTAGCCGGCTGTGAAAAGTAAATATTTCTCCAAATAAAACCATGTTTTTATCATTTTCATCATTGGTACTTGCATATGGCGCTTTTTCATTAAATTTTATAATTTCTAATTAAAATAATTTTCTATATGATGCTTGACGCATGGGTGCCTAAAAATTGTAGGGCAAGCATGTAGCATGGTCAACTCATTTTAAATTTGAAACTTACCTTGCAAAATTATAATGCAAATACCAAATCTGCCGAAAAATCCTTATATCTAATTACTGGACAGTCATTATTTTTCATATCTAACCATGCAATAAATATTGACTAATCTGATAGTCAGTTAATTAAACAAGCCTAATTTTTATTTTTATTTCTAGTTTTATCTATGATGCATTTAAATTGGAATTTATCGTTGCTGAGCCACAATCTCATAATCAGATTCGTTGAACAATCCCGACCTCTGGTTACTGGACATTCACACATACGCCGAGAAGCCTAATTTTGATTCGTCGTATATCTAAACTACTTCAGTGGATCCAGGCTGGTGTATCCCTTATTGTGGGGCCCACCTTTATCTATATTACTTAAATCTATGCCATCCATCAGTTTTTACACGTCATTTTAAGTTTATGATGCAAAAAATGAAGGAGATCCAATCTTAGGGAGACCACACCACATAAACAATAGTGATTAAATACTCGCCATTAAAATGCTTCTTAGGGGCCACCGGAATGTTTATTTACCATCCAACCTATTGATAAGGTCACGAAGACATGGATAAAGGGACCACACAAGTATCAGCTTGATCCAAAACCTTTGTCCCACAAGAAGTTTTTAATGGTCAATCACCACTATTTCCTATGGTGTGGTCCACCTGTGAGTTCGTTCTGCTTCATTTTTATGATCATGCAATAAAATAAGCTGTCAAAACGGATAAACGGAGTGGATTTGAGTTACATAAATCAAGATGGGCCCCTCATTAAGGGATCCACCGAATTCTTAGGTGCAGAAGAAACCCCTCAGCAACGTGGGCCCAAAGCAGCCACCCAATGAGATCTGCGAACTAAGGTTTTTCCATAGTCCGCAAATCACCAGACCTATAATACCGCATCCGACAAACCTCGCACGATGCCACGATGTCGTAAATCCTCACAAGTCTGTGGGCATCTTCGTAACTCAGCCCAAATCGTCCACAATCACAATCACTTCCTCCGATTTAATCTTTTTCAATCTTCTCTCTCTCGATCTTCTCCTCTAAACACCCAAAAAACCAGAAGCAGCAGTCGGTGTAGAAACTGAAATTCTAGGGTTTCCAAAAAATCTCTTCCGAAAATGTCCTCCACTTTCAGCGGTGACGAAACTGCCCCTTTCTTCGGCTTCCTCGGCGCCGCAGCGGCCCTCGTCTTCTCCTGTAAAAATACCATATCCTCCCGATCTATCCCGTCTCCTCTTTTTAATGGCCACGATCTCATCTCTCTCTTTTCTTTCCTGCAGGCATGGGGGCCGCCTACGGTACGGCGAAGAGCGGCGTCGGCGTCGCGTCGATGGGCGTGATGCGACCAGAGCTCGTGATGAAATCGATCGTGCCCGTTGTTATGGCTGGGGTTCTTGGAATCTACGGTCTGATCATTGCTGTGATCATAAGCACTGGGATCAATCCCAAGGCGAAGTCGTATTATCTTTTCGACGGATACGCCCACCTGTCATCTGGCCTTGCCTGTGGCCTCGCTGGATTGTCAGCTGGGATGGCGATCGGGATTGTTGGTGATGCCGGAGTCCGGTAATGATCTCTCTCTCTCTCTCTCTCTCTCTCTCTCTCTCTCTCTCTCTCTCTCTCTCTCTCTCTCTCTCTCTCTCTCTCTCAATTATCTTTGTAATTGGTACGGACTTTGAGATCTTAGGGTGATCCGGACTGTTTATCTAGTAGTCCCCACCTTGGACGGGCCATGTTTCAAAACTCCTGTTGATTAGAGCACATCGTCATATCCATATGTATGTCTTGAAATCCGGATGATTGTTTCCAGCTCATCTTCGTATTGATGGCTAGATCTGTAGGATTTTTTGTTCCGTGATGACATTCAAGAAGCCTGCTGAGAAACCGCTGTACTCCTTTCCTTGATTAGATGATGTGTATTAGTATTACTCAGACATGGATGGGGAAGTCTGGAAAAATGGATGTGAACTTAGATCTGTATATGTACTAGAGCTTCTGTTTAAATTCTTCAATGATGCATTTTGGCATGTTGGAATCTCTTGAAATTATATTTTGGACATGTAGATTTCGAAGATAATCATCTTTTATTGCAATCTCTCTCATGTCACCAGAAGATGATCAATTCAACACCAAGAAATGAATTAGAACACTGGTAGGAGAAATCATCATCTTTGATTGCAATCCCTCACGCTTCACCAGAGGAAGATCAATTCAGCAGCAAAAAAATTATTAGAACACTAGTAGGAGAAATCATCATCATTGTAGCCTTCCCTGAGCAATTCTGGTCGACGAATTGTCTTTCCATGAACCCCAAGTTATGATCGAAAATATATGTGAATCTGTGTTTAAGAGGATTTACATTACTCCCCTTATATAATTCCCACCATTAATTGTTCTTTAAAATCACCCAAACATCTTTATTTAAGTTGCTGCCTTACCTTTTCATCCTTGCTGCATTTGCAGTTAGGTGCTAGGTGCATGCCTCTTGCCAGGGCACTGGGCAATGTGCAAGAGGCCAAATAAGTGTGCATGGGCTTGGTTCGCATTTGGTGCAGTCCAAGGGCTAATCACAACCCATGTGAATGGCTGGGTTGGGCTGCAGCAAATCATGTAAGAGATTTGGACACATTAGCAATTTTTACGATGCACTGCAATATCGCAATGGCAATGCATTGCGGTGACACTATATTGATGCCTTATAGGGACAGTATTTTAGAAACTCAATTATGGTTGATTTTAAGTAGGTTTGAGGAGTCTTTTCTTAGTATGGTGTGTCCAAAACGCGGAGTAATTGTCTGGGAACGTTGTGAAGTAATCAAGGGCTGAAAATTTTCTAGTTTATGGTTGAGATTGATTAGGGTTTGTATTGATTCTCTGGAGATACATACATGCATTGTAGTAGATTTCTATGTGTGCTATTGATATTTCGATGGAAATTTATTTGGAGAATAGTTTTCTGTTATTGACATGCTATTCCATTCCTAATTTTGTTTTGGCCATGCTTTAATAATTCTTCTTTGTATGTTTTTGTTTAAATTATGTTTTGAGCCTAGATCTATGCAGATCTGTAAATTTTCTTGAAATCAGAGATATACCTGTGGAAGATGTGAAGTTAAAATTCATGAAATCTTGATAATTTTTTTAAAAAATTAGAAAAACTCAATTTTAACTGTTTTTTTTTTTTCTTTCTTTAGGATATCTTGCTAAAGATGTGTAGCTATTAGAAGTAGAACTTTTGATTTGACTGATTTTATAGATTTTTTAAAACTTATTAAAAATTCATATTTTATTATTATATTATTATTATTTTAAAAAACCTATTAACTGAATATTGTTAATTTGATTAGTTTTAAAGCCTTTTTGCATAATTCCATGCTAGAAATGGGATTTAGAGGCTTTTGAAAAATATTTAAATATTATTTTATTAAACAATGACCATTTGAGATATCTTTGGTTGACAATTCATGGAACCTAAGAGATTGAAAGGATGTTACTCATAGAATTCAAGCTGTTGGAAGAAGTGGATATTGCATTTGAGTTTTATGTGATAGCTGCGTGTCAATCAAACCAAAGGGAAAATTTTGTATGCTTTATAGGACAAAATGTTGGGAAGCATTTTCACGGGATGAGTGTGGCTGTAATGATGATGTTGAGATGGATGAGTGGGAAGACAAGGATAGAATTCAAAATGAATGCATTCGAGGGAAATTAGGAGGATCACCAATAAAATGAGGAAAATAGACTTTTAGATGGTTTGTCCATGCTCATCAGAGAGACCAAAACTATTGGTTAGGAGTGAGTTGGTTCAAGTTGAGGGTTCTAAGGTCTAAAAGAGCAGGGCGGAAGCCCAAAAGGACATGGGAGGAGGTGGTACGAAAAAGACTTAACCTATGTTTTAACATAGGCTGTGGTCTTTGAAAAAGTGGAAGTATTTCTAAACTTATTTGGTTGGATTCTTTGGGAAGTAGTCACTTAAATTTTTTTATATTTAGAAATGGCTGTTAATTCTGCAAAAGACAGCTATTGTCAGCTTTTATTGTTGTGTTTGATGATTGTTAGTAAAGTTATGAAGATACGAAGGGGTGACAAAGGTGTTGGGAAAGGGTATATTGGAGTAGGCATAAAGTGAAGTGTAAATGTTGTTAGAAGATTATTGACGAAGGGATTACTAGGTTTGAGGTGCATTTAAGACGTGTTTGGGGAGATGGGGATGCACAGATATCCCAATAGAAGGGATTACTAAGTTTAAGGAGCATTTAGGGAGTAAGAAAGAGACTTGATAACTTATGGTTTAATAGTTGATATGGTCCTTGAAAAGGTGGAGTAGAACATGATTCAGGTAACCAACCCGCTTAGTTGATGATTATGATGTTGAAAAGTTTTTATAAAAAACTTATTCCGTTATTCTTTGAGTAGTAGTTCACTTTCTTAAATTTGGATGTTTAAACGTTGTTAAATCTGCAGAAGATGGTAATTTCCTACTACTATTGCTGTGTTTTATAATTATTAGTGAAGTAATGAAGATGCAGAAGGGGGGTGATGAAGATGTTGGTTGGTTGCATGGGTAAAGGGTAGATGAGAGTAGGCATAAAGTGAAGTGTAAATATTGTTAAAAGATTATTGATGAAGGGCTTACTAGGTTTAGGGAGCATTTAGGGCATGTGTTTGGGGAGAGTAGGTTTAATGTGTTGTTTCATAAGGTCGATAAAGTGAAGTGTAAATATTGTTAAAAGATTATTGATGAAGACTAGGTTTAGGTTACCTGCGGATGGGGCTTATTGTGAGTTGTAGGTAGTACGAGCAGCAACAACTTTGTAGATTTGAAGGATTTATGAGATCCTTCTCGATGCTTAAGGTATAGGATTATGCTTTTAGGGCAAGGAAATGTTGGAGTTCATCACGTGAGCTTATGGTAGAGCATGTGTTTGGGGAGACATGGGATGCACAATTATTCCAAAAGAAGTACGTAACAAGTTTAATGTGTTGTTTCTAAATAAGGTCGATAAAGAAAAAAAAAAATTGAACAACAACATGCAGTGATGAGGAAAGATGATGATGACACTAGTGATGAAGTGGAGATGTTACCTGCAGATGGGGCTTATTGTGAGTTGTAGGTAGTACGAGCAGCAACAACTTCATAGATTGTAGGCAGATGCTTAAGGTATAGGATTATGCTTTTAGGGCAAGGAAATGTTGGAGTTCATCACGTGAGCTTCATGAGCAGAGCACTATCAATAAGGAGACTTGAGATTCCTAAAGGGTGAGTTCTAGAAAGAGGAGGTGACATTGTAGGCTAATCAGTTCACAATATGGGACCATTCAATAATTTAAAATAATAATAAAATCATCAACTTCATGATTAGTTCACAGATGGTTTAAGGAGCTTAAGGTCATGTGTCTGGGGAGACACAGGGATGGACAAATGTCCCAATGAAGTATGTAGCGAGTTTAAGATGTTGTTTACAAGAAGGTTGAAAAAATAAATAAATAAATAAAAAAACATTGAATAACAACGTGAGCAAAGATGATGATAGCACTAGTGATGAAGATGGCGATGGTGATGTTAGAGAGTTATGTAGGGGGCTTAGTGTGAGTTATGTAGGCAAGGTACTAAAAAACGGTTTCATAACAGTAACAGTGGCAACCATTACATGTTATGGGACCGTAACGACTGTTACGGATAAATGGTCCTGTAATGGCTCCAAATCCCTAATCTTCAAGCTTTAGATAGAATTGGATGGCATTATTATGGGGCTGATCTTTAGGTTTTTTTCATGTTTTTCAAAAAAAAAAGTTTCCCCATTTTTTCTTTTTTTTTGGGGATATTTTCCGGCCATGATGACTGTTGTTGAATACCTTGGTTGTAGGTAGTACAAGCAGCAACAATGGAACTTCGTATATCTGGAGTGTGAGTTGAAGGTGGAGATGTTAGTTGCAGATGGGGCTTATTGTGAGTTGTATGTAGTATGAGCAGCAGCAACTTTGTGGATTTGGAGGATTTATGAGATCCTTCTTGATGCATAAGGTATAGGGTTATGCTTTTAGGTTAAAGAAATGTTGGAGTTCATCACATGAGCTTTGTGAGCACTATCAATAAGGAGACTTGAGATTCCTGATGAGTGAGTTCTAGAAGAGGAGGTGACATTGTAGGCGAATCAGTTCACAATATGGGACCATTCAATAAAAAAAATCCATCAACTTTATGATTAGTTCACGAATGGTTTAAGGAGCTTTAGGCCATGTGTTTGGGGAGACACGGGGATGCACAAATTTCCCAATGAAGTATGTTAGCTTGTTTACAAGAAAGAAAAAAAAAAAAAAAAAAAAAAAACATTGAACAACGACATGTGGATATGAGGAAAGATGATGATAGCACTAGTGATGAAGTTGGCGATGGTGATGTTAGAGAGTTATGTAAGTGGGTTAGTGTGAGTTACAGGCAAGGTACTCAAAAATGGTTACGTAACAATAACGGTGGCAACTGTTAAACGTTATGAGCCCTTGATGACTGTTACGGAAAAATGGCATGTAACAGCCCTATAATGGCCATTATGGGGCTGATACATGTTTTTCATTTTAAAAAAAAAAAAAAAGCCATGACGACCATTATGGCCTGCATCATAACCGTACCGTTATTGAATACCTTGGTTGTAGGTAGCATGAGCAGCAACAATGGAACTTCATATATCTAGAGTGTTTATGATATCATTTTCGATGCATGAGGTATGGTATTTTGCTTTTACGGCAAGGAGAAGTGGGAGTTCATCACATGCATGTGAGCACCATCAATGTGGAGTCGCGCCGTAGCTGTGTTATAATGCTGAGCAAAGGACGCTCTTTATCTATAGTAATGCAATCGCACCCCATCCGTCATGTTCATGATCCACACATGTGCACAAGAAGATAACCAGATGGGGACCCACTTGATCATACGTGGCAGCCTAACAAAAGAGCAGTATCCTTTCTTGTTTCTTTGTTAGAAAAATACTTGCTTTTAGTATTTCCTCTTTGATAGGTTTTCATATTTTTTAAAAACTCATAGATTGTGCTAGTGGTCTTTTAGGGCCCGTTTGGATACCACCAAATAAGTTACTTTTTCTACTTACAGCAGTAGATAAGTAACTTATTTGAGATAAGTTTGGTTTATGATCAATTATAAGTAGCTTTTTTATTTAAAGTTAATCACTTCAGTTTAATAAGTAGAAATCAAGATAAGCTACTTAAGGCATAAGTAGCTTACCTTAAGGAACTTACGATCCAAACGCCCCCTTAAAAGGAAGAAACCTTGTATTCCTCTCCTTATAAATAAATACGTAGAATATACAAGTCTGCGTAATAAAACAGATTTGTGATGTTTTCTTAGCACAAATCAGAGATTCGTCAGTAGCATTGAGGGGAATTGTGTGATCTCTAGTGCATATGACTAGAGGCTTGTTGAGCTTGCTTACATTCTTGTTTCTTCTTCTATTTGCTGTGTGGAGTCTCCTACACTCTTATTTGTGATTCTTGATCATTGAAGCTGCTATGTGGAGTTTCATTTTGGCTATCAGTTTCATTCTTTGAATTTAGGTGTACTGAGTAGTCAAATGAGTTCTAAATGGATTGGCTTCTTGTTAATGGCTCAACCTATACATAGAAAACCCCTATGATGAAAACTACCATATTAGATCGGGAGAGAGACAGGACCGACTTATATAATGGGAGGAACAGATGCAAACTTTTTCTGTCAATAGCTGATCAAATAACTGCTTTTCTGACCCCTCAGTGATGGATCCTCCTCTTTTTTTGGGTTTGTTTAAAGTTATCATTAACCATATTTGGTCATATTCATTTGATTTGAATCAATCTAAATTTGCCTACCTATTGTGAAAGCATCACCGTACCATGATATACCCAGATTACTTTTTAACATTGTCATATTTTGTCTGATACTTCAAACTTTTAAATCTAGAAGTCTGTGCCCTTAGCCATATATGGGTATTTAATCATTAAAATGTATGAAACTCTTTTTTATTTTTTATTTTTTATGAAATATGGTGAAACCAATTGTTAAGTTGTAACTGTTGAAGAATATGGTTTTACACGCCATCTAACGACTTTCTGTTCTTGTTACTTGCAGGGCCAATGCACAGCAGCCAAAGCTGTTTGTGGGCATGATTCTTATTCTCATCTTTGCCGAAGCGCTTGCCCTTTATGGTCTTATTGTAGGCATCATCCTCTCATCTCGAGCAGGCCAATCTCGAGCTGACTAAAAAATGCCAAGTCATCAATCATCTTCCTGGAATCTTGTGGCATGTCTCTATGTAGAACATTGAGCACAATTGAATTAAGTTTATGTTTACTTGTCTGATTCTATTCGTGATTGAATTGAAGACTTGTATGTGGGGGAGTCTGATTCTGTTTGCTATTTCTTCCCTTTAATGACATTTTTCTACGAGTCTGATTTTTGTTTGCGATTTCTTCCCTTTAATGACATTTTTCTACGAGTCTGATTTTTGTTTGCGATTTCTTCCCTTTAATGACATTTTCCACTTCTTACTCGATTGTTGAGGTTGAAAATTGCCCATTGCTTTGTTAGGTGGCTTTCTCAATGACCGAAGTGCTCCTGAATCTCCTGCATGTCAAGCCATCATGTCATTACAGATTCCTCCCTGATGTGAATATTTAGTAGGGTCATTGTTGATCAGTGCTGCATTTTGGAACCTGACATCATTTGGCATTGGAAACCAATAGCCAAACTTCACCATCACTGAACCGAGAGGATAGGCAGTAACAAAGTTCTGCTATTGGTGTCTTGTGCATGATGTTTGCCTGGTGTGTATGACTTCGCATATAATGAAAATGATGTGGCAAGAGCATTAGCCAAGGGAATCGAAATGGTATTTTCCAGCATAAACACCTTGGTGCCTGTTTGGATGCAACTTCCGCGGAAGGGGTTTTTTATTTACTTTGTTGGATTATTTTCTGATAACAAATCAGATTGGTTTTTTGTGAGTGGGCTCACAGCGTCTGTTTCAAAAAGTGGGGGGTCAAATGGGATTTGTAAAAGTTAATCTAATCAGTATGGAAGGCTTCCATTTGGCTATGCTCCACCCTCAAATGGACCCCATGATTTGGATGGCTCCGATTGGGATGTGGGCGTTGAAGAGTAATATCAACCTACTAATGCTGGCTAGGTTTCAACCGAATCCCTTGGGATCCTCATCAGAAAATGCATATTTTGCTGATTCGCATGATCACATGCATGCGGGGAGTGGCTCCAGATATGTGATGGATAAAGGATGCAATTGGTCATGTTGGCAAGATGGGAATATCTTTCGATGACTGTGAAGAGAACTTAATCACCTTGTTGGAGCTCGTGGAAGTGAGGAATCTAGAAATTCCAGACTGATCAATAGATGTTAGAAGAAGAGGGGTAAAGGTGGTGCATCAATGATGCTTTTTAGCTGGGATGTGAGAGGCGAATGCCCATAAGATTGTTGATTCTTTTTGGAGTGGTAGGAACAAAGACAAAGTAGCTCTTGATGCAGTGGGATTTGCAGGAGGCATAGTGTAATATGAGTCACAAAGGTGTGGTATAAGGAGTGATGTAGAAGTCTTATTATTATTATTATTATCATTATTATTATTATTATTATTATCATTATTATTATTATTATTATTATTAGTGCTTCTAGAGGACATGGTGACTGGCTGCAAGTGGGTGGTCACAACAGTTCATGGGCTGAACCAGTCAGCTCAACGTTATGGGTTGAACTGGACTTGATTTGCAATAGTGTTTAAGGGAGATTTTAACTTAATAAGATTCACCTTTTAAGACGTTGAATTGAGGTGGCATTACAGGGAGCATGAGGGACTTTTCGGATTGGGTTGACACGAATAGGTTGGTGGACATTCTAAAGGGAAAAGTTTAAGTTCAGCTAGACACGACACGGACAAGAAAGGGTTGTTAAGTCCAAACTTGACAATTTATGGTTATCTTCTGCTTAGGGGTTCCCTCTAGCGTAGTGGAGGGGACTCGTGACACCTTTTATCTGAGTACTGTTAGATAATTCTAAAAGTAGATGAGGATTGGGGTCCAAAATCATTTTGATTCAAGTTGATGGAGCTAGAGGAGGAGAGATTTTCAAAGCTGGAGTGGTGGAACTCCTTTACAATGGAGGGATGTGCAAGTTTTAAATTATTTCAAAAACTTAAATTACTAAAAGGCAGAAATCAAGATATGGAGAAAAAAAAAAAAGGTGCTAGGGAAGTGGGAAGTAGAGGTAGAAATTGTTCTTCAGGATATTCAAGCTCGACATATGATGAGGGGGGAAGTGTTGGAGGAGGAAAAGCCGTAAGCGTCAAGCTCTCCTCAAATACAAGAACTGGTTGAAGGAATATGAAATTAAGTGGCGGCAGCAGTCTAAAGCAGCAACGTGTCTCAAAAAACGAGGACAAGAATTATGAAATTCTTTCATGGCATTACTACTTACTAGTGCCCCTCGCTAGAACTATTAAGATTCACAACGTGTCGGTTGATGGTATCAAGGTTGAAGAAAAATCTCAGGTATGTGATGTCGTAATTCAATTATATAAGAACCTGTTCACAAGTGAGAGGTGGGAGCGGCCGTGGCTCACTGACTTGTCATTTAACCAAATATCTAAAGCAAAAGCTAATGACAGAAGTTTTGGGCTAGGGCTAGAGAAAGATCGTTTTCCTATGGAGATCTTTCAGCTCGTAGGCTCAAACTCGAATTCAGCTTGAAAAATCGAGAACCCGAGCAGCTACCAAGCTGACCGATCACGCTTGAGGACCGAGATGAGCAGAGTTCAAAGTGGGGTAGCCTGCTGGCCAAGCTAGGCCAAGCTGTTTGGGCATTTAAATTTGGATTTCCATTGAAAGATGACTTGGCAGTTAGACGACAAATTCCAACAATTCTTCTCAGACCGTGCACATGCCAACAATTGCACACGCGTGAAAGATCTGATGTATTCATCAGGTGGGGTCAGGTGAAAAGACATCCCAGGGGGTGCCCTTGCACGAGAAAGAGAATGTGCAGAAAGCAATTTCCATGTTCTTGGGTGGAGCCAAATACCATAAATTTAGCTTTTTACATGGAAAGTGATTCCATAAATCATTTCGGCCTCTCCAAGCAACCTCCTCAGGAAATGATATCCAGCGGTCAGGATCGTCCAGCGGGCCTGATTTTTTGGGCAAGGGCATGTTTACATGGAGGGCTGTATCCACTGAAAAAAATATATATAGATATTTAGGCATGAGATTTTTAAATTTTTTATTTTTCTGTTGCTGTTGTTGTTGTTTTTGGTTGGGTGTTTGGGTCACTGCCTCTCCAAAGGGCAACTAAGAACTAAAAAGATCCGACTTGAGGAGGTTTTATGGGCTTGGCCCATCTATGATGGGGCCGTCAGATGAATGGTTTGGATAAACCAACATGGCCCCACATGCACAAACTCAGTGCTTGACAAGGAAGTTTCCTGTAGTCACAAACAGGTACTTGTTCTGAAAAAACAAAATTAAGGTAACAGCTTCCTCACTAGAGATTACCAACAGACCAGACCAGACCAGACCAGATGATTAGACCAAATCGACTCGGGTTGGCTGCTTCAGACTTCTTATTTTGTTTCTCTTCATTCATTCCAATGTAGGAGATTTTTTCGCAATGGGGAAGTCAAGGTGGGGGCCATCATATCAACAGTTAGTATAACGGAAACATGAGCCTAAATGAAATCCCAAATGAAATTGCAAATATTTCTCTAGCCCAACACTGGAAAATTCCTCTTCAGGAAAACAAAAACCACAGATGAAGAAATAACCAAAAAACAGTATTACAATGACCAAGGGGTATGGGAGGCATGTTAAAAGAGTACAAAAGGGGGGAGGGAGAGAGACGGAGGGAATGGATGCTGCTACACACAGAAAGAAGAGCCACAAAATTAGAACAATGGATGACCCATCCCAGCTTTTTCCAGTGCTATGGCCCACTCAAGTTTTAGATCTATCTCATTTTTGGGCTTATGTCCTCACATGAGCCGGCGCAACAAATATACAAGTATATATCACACGGTCATCAAGGTAAGCCATATAGAGCCTTTGTCGTGCAAGCTTCCTAGCTACATATAAAGAGGAGACCACATGAAAGAATTGAGATGACAAAAATGCCCTCAGTTGAAGAGCTACACATCCCATTTTCCATTCAAAATCAAAAGTTTATGCCCCTTCCGGTGGCTAATTGCAGGGGTAAATTTGGCCAAATGCTACTCACATTATATATAGAAGAGATAATAAAAAGAAGACAGAATTAGATCCTTAAACAGTTCAACAAACCAAACTTTGGAGTGTACAAAAGAGTGCAGAATGCATCATTTTTATGTCCGGAAGCATGGTGAACTAGAAGCTACAACTTCAGCAACCATGCACAGACAACAAAACTATACAAGATACAAGTACAGAGAAGCCAGAAGCAGTAGAGGCTGTTTGGATATATACACACACACACACATTACCGAGAGTGAGGATTCTAATGCATTTCAAGCATCAGCCAGGAACGAAATAATCCATCTTGTCCACCGGAAGATTCAGAACTGATGTTTCCGCCTGTACCAGAACCAATGACAGTCATTCCACATGCCATTGCATGGTAACAGTCAATTTTCATGATTAAAAATAAAATAGATGGAGAAATGTGGGAAATCTAGAAGCTATTCTGACGACCTCTTTGTGTAAGCTCTACAGAATGCAGTCGCCACCACACAGAAAATGAGTCAGGCAATCAAGAGTGTTCATCTAGCACACCATTATGTAGATGGGCCATAGCCAAAAAAATCAGTGACCTCTGATTCGGTTGGTGAATATGGAGCATTGCTTACCTGTTTGCATAAGTTTGACATAACTGTCGACTTGCAGGTTATCGCTATCATAAGCGAGTAGCCTTGATTTTTGGGATATGGCCCATCAACATGATGGCCCACCAAAATCAACAACAGTCTTGATCACTAATCACTATGTGCCATTGATACTGTGGAAACCTTTTGGGGCCCAATTCATGGAACTCGAATGAGAGCACACATCATAGTAGAGCAGTCATCAGTAAACTAAGATAAATGAAAGACCGAAACAGGAAGAATCAACAAGCAGCATGAAAGAGCAGCAGCTGTTGGTAATTCTCCACCAAAAACAAAGAAGATAGAGCCTTACAAAAATCCCACTCAATGTAGGATGGCAACAGACATCTGAAATGGGAATGCTGCACTATAAAATAGAGCAGGGTAATGATACAAGCTCTTGCTTTTTTCCATAGTATTGCTAAAATCGAGTAAAAAGAATGGCTCAAAGGTAGTCAATGGTTTTGAGTGGCCATCACTCAAAACAGTTGGAGTGGCCAAAATTTTTTAGGTTCATATTACTACAAGACAATCAACAACAAACCAATGTAATTTCAGCCATGACATTGATATTCGAACTCCCCTTTTCTATTCTTTTCCTTTTTTTATCAACCTGTCATTTTCTCACCTTCAGTAGCAATGCAATGATTAAAGTAGCCACCTTCAAAAACATAATGCTTAAAGTAGTCATAACAACAACAACAACATCAACAACAAGATGATGAAGAAGACAATGAAAAGCACATATAGGATGCCCATGTCAGGCCCCTATGCCTGAGCCAGCCCAATCAAGCAATACCCATAAAGGTCCGACGGGCCTGAATCACTGAGCCTAACCCAGCCCAGTTAGTAGTTGTGCTTCAATTTTCACCCACGGCCTGATTGTCAAGCCCAACCATGGCCCTTGATGGCCAGGCACAACATCCCAAGTGTCTCGGCCCATTTACATCCGGAAGCCAATAATTTTTTCAATGAAATGCCAAAAATAAATCAACAAGAAAAAGAAGAAAAAGAACTCTGATTTGTAAATTGAATAAAAGATGCAAGCAGACATAAAAATATTGATAGTCCTGGTGGGATATGGCCATCCACACCGATGTGTGCAACATGCACATAGCTTACTGATTCAGTCCCCAGTGTAACCGATCAAAAGAAAATGTTGGGCCCCAGTGCAGAAAGGTCCCAACTGAAAAACTCACTGAAATAACCATTACGACTAATACAATTGACGGCGATCAATGGACTGTTACAGTGGAAAATACTCAATGGTTCAGATCAGTGTTCGAAATATCAGTATCACTACAAGTTTCGCTGGCCGAGGATACGGAAATAATATCGATATTGCCGATAATATTGCTGATAACCGGAAATGCAGGAAAACATGGGGAAAACAGTAGAATTTTCAGTGAAATTTCAGGAGATGCTAAAATACACATATTTGCATATTTGGGAATAATAATAAAAAAATTGCAAAAAGAATGTATACACAATAAGTTTTCACTTAGTAGGGGCTGAAAAGCATGTGTCATCATAAGAAACAGTCTAACCATCAATCATCCATCCAAACATCCATCAATATTGAAAAATATCGACAACTCAGGATATTTTGCCCAGAAATCATCAACAACTGGAAAGGAAATGAAAGATTGTGGTCTTAATATCGCGCATGTTGCGATAACGATAATATTGAGATATTATCAATATTAGCAACAACAAGTTGAAAACTGCATACAACAATGTGCTCATTAAAAAAAAATGAAATAGAACCTTTTTTTAATAAACAAACTTTCTGTGGTATCTTTACGTTGGCGATATTATTGAAATATCGCCGATACACTGGTGATACAAGAATCACCTAGAATTTACACAGTCAAAAATATTGGCAATACAAGCGACGTCTGGAATTTACACAATTGAAAATATTGGCAATATCGATACATTGGCAATACTTAAAGATACATTGCTGATGCCTGAAATTTCTAATACTACCAGTGTTATTGGTATCGCCAAGCTGGAGATAGCGATAATATTGGAGATAACTCAAACAATGGTTCAGATTCAACAAAACATGTCCATTAATCAAAGGTTAGGATCATCCAATCAACCTGATTTTAGAGGTATGCCCCAACACAGTGGACCCTTAAGTGGATAGTTTGGATTGAGATGTATTATATGGTGGCAGTGTGCATTCACATGGTTGGCCATACTCTGCCAGCATATGAAAAAGATAAAAGAAAAAGCATCACTGACATCGACAATCAAAATAAGAAAGAGATAGGATGCATGTATCTTTTTACAGTATGTTAGAAACATGATAAGAGAAACTGACCTCTTCGAACGGAACAAATACAAAAGGTGTAAAACCCCTCCTATGCGAAACAGCAGGCACATCAGGGTTATGCGTCTCATCCTCCTCCCACCCTTCCACCACCCCAAGCATATCACCATCCGGATCATTAATTTCACTATCATTTACACCACTGGTAACAAGGGAAAGAAGATCTAACCGATTGTTCGCCCCTGCTGTTGTTCCTCTTACCCTGTTAAGACCAATCAGCTTCTATCAACCTATGGGAAGACCGCATTTAAGAGGCTAAATAGCACTTCACTGATCCACATATAGGTGAAATGGACTACCATTTGAAAGTTATAGCCTTAGATTCAGTCAATTAAGATTTTATATACTCGGTAAGTTCTAACAATAGCTTATGTAGCTTTGTTGGGCCTACATGCACCTCTCAAGTCAGCGGATGGTTTACAAAATCTTCCAATGATACAAATGTGGCTCACCTGATAAGTAGACTAGCCTGAATTTTGGTCTGCTCATTTACATGGCAGAGGCCACCTAATGCACATCTGGAATACCCCATGTGACAAGTTGGCATACATGGCCACATGTAGATGTGCATGTAGGCTTTTAACAAAACTCTAGCTCATGAACCAGAAGAGATGAGTCAATCATCACAGGATAAATTAAACATGAAAATATCTGCCACTTCACAGAAACCTTAGGCGGATTCTAAGAACAGTACGACGCAAACCCGGGTATAAGAGAGCAGCTTCAACCTGCCAATGACATGCAAACTAGAATGACTACAAAATTTGACAAAAACATAGAAACCCAAAAAAAAAAAATGACATGTTTATTTTCAGAATATGGAAATGCAAGTTAATAAAGCTGACCGTGTTATTTGATGCATATAAAAACATAGACAATCACAGAGAGAATGTGAAGAATGTGGAAATATAAAATGTTGAAACACGATAGTTACAACAGACCTGGTCATTGGTCAATGTGTAGTGGCCACTAAAGACGCAATCAGCCTTGGATGTACGGAAGTTCATGAATTTTACCACCTCTTTAACTTTTTGAGAAGAGTTCTAACGATATGAGAGTTAAAAAGAATCACAATGTGCTCAAATATAGTAACCGAAGATCTTCTAGTAGAGCTTTGCTAAGCCCACACGCATATACAATAAAGCTCATATACACACCACACATGTGCCAGCATGGCATGTTAGGTCCAAGATCTAATCCATCCATTAGAAAGGCGCCACTATATTAATGCCCTCACCGAAGAATCAGGACTATCCACTGATCAGGTGCACCAAGTTTTGAAAACAAATGTATAGCATTGAAAAACTAGGCTGAAGTTTTCTAATTCATCCACCTGTTTCCAATATTGGGGCCTGCATGCTGAGTGGACCAGATTTATTTTTGGTAAACATGTCAAAGGTCAGACCAACCTGATGGATGAAGTGGATCTTGCACCTATATGTCATGCTAGCATGGCACATGGGTGGTGTGTTTGTGAGCTTTATTGCACACACGTGTTTCTGCGCAGAGCTCTTTTAGTAAGTCAGTTGAGAACAATAACCTTGTAAAGGAACCTCCCAGAAGGATAAAACCTTATGTACCGGTAGTAGCATACCTGTAAAAGAAGAAACAATGAGGAAATATAGAAGAAATAAGAAAAGATGTAACCAAAATCCACTAAATTTTAACTTTTCTGCCTATGTAAAACGGAGACAGATGTGTGTCTGTGCCAAACAAGGGGGACCCTAGAAAACCCAAAACACTGCGAAATCTATAGTAATATACAATTAATTATTAATGTAGTATTAAATAAAGAGAAACCGGTTGCATGCTTCACATGCAAACCAGCTCAAGTGCCAACTGCCAACATGTCACATGTATAGCGCATTCACCCAGCATAAGGTAGACCCCACCATGTAGTTCACCTGGAGTTGGATAAACTCGGGCTGGTCTGCTCACCTTGCATATCACGTGTATACATTGAATCAGACCATCAGCAGGTCTAGTTAAAACCATCTATCATTTTTGTACACGGTGGCCTGCCTGATGAGTAGAGTGGCCTGATTTTTGGGTAGGGCGACCTTCATGGTGGACCAACTTACTCATGGCTTAGATAACTTACACGTGAAAATACGTTATCTGGGTTGCATGTGAAGTGGTTGCAGGTTATCATTCCTCCACGTGAACGCAAAAGATATGACAAATGAATATATACAACTGAACGTGTTTATGTACTAGAACTATTACATGGATACTGCTAAACATAAGAATAAATGCCATATTGAGGTTTTTTTTTCCTTAATATATCTTGGCGTACATCTGATGCAGGTGCCAAACACGGCAAAATTTTAGAAAATAAGAACCGTCATATAGCTTCTTGTGAATAATAAGCCTATTCTAAAATTCTTATAAGCGTTTTGAGTCTTTCGACTCTCAAACTTGGGAAACCAAGCTTGAAGACAAGGACTGTTTCTCATAAAGAGGGTCCATCAGTTACAAGAAGTGTTGGAAGGAGTTGCATGCCCTCTTCCACTGGTAGAAAACATGGCTCCGTTGCACAAATTGTTTTAGAGAAGCAATTTAACGGCTATAGGTTGTATATTTCACTTCATTACTCCAACAAATGATACATTGTTATTTGCATGATTTAGCAGTTGAGCATACAAAACATGGCAGCTATTTAGATACAAAACAACTGCCACCAACATTAGCACAGTATGGGAAAGATAGTGTATGTAATATACCACGTGCACAGGGTTGGTAACCTTCCACTCTGCCACTCCAGCTCGGATGTAAGTATTCCTACTCACATAAAGACCTGATATTTGAAAAATGGAGTGGGTCACGATTGTATAAGCCCTAGAAAAGCTTGTGTAAAAGCATGAAAGGTAGTGGCATAGAGAGTGCTCACATGCATCTCCCATTATCCACATATGGTTGACGAATTCCAAAATATCCTTCAGAAAAAGATTTTGAAAAACAAGTGGGATTCCTACCCACTGTCGTTGGAATGGTGGGAGATGTGTGCGCAGAAAGAAAGTTGTGCAATGATTCATGTGGCTCAAAACTCAAAACCACACACTACAAGGATTGGTGATTCTTACCATCAGTTCGAAGCCTTGGCCTTACAAGCCACATTTTCCTCCACGACCCTCCATATACCGACTGGACGATCCTGTAATTTTCCACTGGTCCAGACGCCTTCATGATAAGGTTGGTGTGTTTCAGCTTGAATTACATGTAGAGAAGAAATGGAAAGAAAGAAAAGCATGTATAAGGTTCCACCTCACCTGCCAAGCTTTCAGGCAAGCGCTGCGCCAAAAGACCGGATGGCGAATAGTATATCTCCATTTACGACAAACACATGCAGCCCTCCCTAAGCTGTATGGAGTCATTCGCGTGAAGACCTGGTTATGAACACCAATCAAGGCAATAAATTATGAAATGGAATCATTTTTAAAAAATTTATAAAAAAATAAATAAATTAATTAAAAACGAATTAACAAAAAGGCGCTATGGAGTGTAGACATTTGTAGGATCTAATTAATTGGTTATTGCAAAAGCACCAGAAACTCAACAATTTCTAACAAAGATGGGGAAGTCAGAAGACTACTGGATATGCATGTTAGCACGCATGTTCCCATTGCCAAATTTCACATCCCAATTATACATGCATGTGCATTTGATATTGACTGATAGAAAATAATTTCAGTCAGAGTTTAGACCGTTTTTTTCTTAAAGGATGTCAGCACCTGGTCAGGACCAAAAAAAAAAAAAAAGAACACGAGAAGAAGAAGAAGAAAAGCTCAATGTATGAGAAATAGCAGCTGATCTTTGGTAGAGAGGCTCTCCTGCTTCTTTGGAGGTGTAGCCTTGCTCCTCTCTCTTCCTACAAGTGGAAAGCACTTCTAGGCCATTGATCCTGAAGGACACCACATGAAGACCTGTAGCTCATAAATAATAATAAAAAAATGGATAGAACTGCAGCAACCGTCTTAGCCATTGCATTATGGTCAAGGCATCATTGTTTTGTCACCGATGTTAACCAAAATCCCTAACCCCCACTACAATTGCCATTCCAGGTCATGCAATTTGGAATATGGGCCATTGAAATCTGGGTCGATATTTTTACCAAGCTAAAATTACTATCCTATAGTCTTTAGTGTTGATTAAGTTGTAATGTAAATTTATATTTTGATTTTTGCAATAGCATGCATATAATATTCTTAAGTGTATAAACTGGACATTTGCATTCAAGATCTATCATAATGCCATTCATCATTTCGTATATATAAATTACAATATCAATTTGTATAGAGAACTACATTCTATATTCTTACTATATAAACTGGAGCAACCCACATGATACTACCCCTAGCGTATCACGAATTGGAGAAAGTCATGTACACATACCCATTCCCGTACTATGTGCCAAAGTGACCCCAATCCAGGTAACGATGGTTGTCACCTTCGTCATTCTAAGGTTGTTCCGCCTAGAGGAGCCAAATTAGGGTAGGAGACAGGCACTTTGGCCCACTGGTTCAGGTCCAGGCCTGATAAAGGTCAGGCTCAAGCCTTTAATATAGACTTGAAATTGAGGTAGGGCCTGGGCCTCAACTTCAGGAAATTTCTATTAAGAACATCCGAGTTGAACAACAGGCCCATTTATGACTTTAATAGGTAAGGCTTGGACCTGAGGTAAAGGCACAATTACTAAACCTAGGTCTGACTTTTAGGCCTGATTAAAAATAGAGTCATTCAAAGTATAGCTTGAACCGACCCCAACCTGGCCGATTGCCAACCCTAGAAGGATATAACCCTATTCTATTCTAGTTCGACATGGAATAAACCAATAATCCGATGATCAAGTCGATTCCTAAGTTCACAACCCTAGCCCATTCCGGCGGAACGGATCTACTAATTCCAACCCTTGTGTTTAGTTGCGACCGTTGAGTTTGGAACCCTGAACAAACTATCCGTGATAAGCCAAGTCATCATGCCCCTTAATGCCTTGGATGACACATGCTACAATGGTAGGGACAAATTGTCAAGATCCCGCAAGGAGTCAATTTCCAAATGTTGTATGGAGGGTATTGCCAAACAACATCGAGCTTGCTACTTGATTCCTCACCACCCACAACTAATTTTCAATCTCTTACCAAATCTGGTGTTATAATTCCATGGGATTCCTTCCAACAAAGAGCCCATTCCCTGGCCACCACCGCGACAAGCATGGGCATGTATCCTTTAGTTAGCTGCAGTAGAAACACTCACATTTCTCACTCCAGAATTTCTTAGGCAATCAATGCATTGGGCAATGCTCGATTCTTTATTATTATTTTATTTCAATTGAAGTTCCCAATAAGATACTTATTAGGTCCCCAGTTTCATGTCAATTGCGAAAGCCCTCAAGTCCCGATCAACAGCTCTACTTCTCCACTTTGATGAGCAGCAAACACTCGATGCCTATCAGGAATGAAATGGGATGCCAATAAACTCTCTCAAGAGGACACCAAAAATGCGTTGATTCTCTAGAAGATATGAGAATGCTTAGTTTCTTGTTTGAATAAAATGGCTAGTTTTAACTCCAAATAACTAAAGAGAAGCACTTTCATACTCTGGCAAAGTGTAATGGTACAAATAATTCAGACTAAACTGTTCAAATTATGGGCACCAGTTTAAATGTATCGTGAGCAAAAAATTACTCTTAGAGAATGTTTGCACACATGGAATCCAAGGAAAATGAAGTAAAAAATAGTAATCATCTAATAATGAGTTCCATGAGCACTATTAAAACATGGATTCCAATTTTAGAGTTCTTGCTTGAATAGCAAATGGAAATATCATATTCCTCTCACAACAGTCCATGGTATTAAAAAACTGTTACATTACAGCCATAAAGGCCAATATGTAAAGAAAAGGGTCATCCCTGCTACATAATACGGGGGTGAATTAGTATTTTATAAATTCTCTTGACCTACTTTCTTGTGCCAAGAATCCAGATTATGGAAAAGTGTAATGATTGCTTTGTGGAATCCATCATTTGCTATGCAAACAACGAAAATTAGTACATCAAAATAAAACCCTTTTCCCTCTCCATTATTTGGCATGGAATCCTTGGTATCGAAAGATGGATGTATTTCGTCATTGAAATATAGATTTTTGGACATCTATTGGACGGTTAGAAATGAAAAATATCCAATGGTCATATTTCAAAAAACAAGTGTCCATGAATTAAAGGTTAGGAAGGTTCAACCAACCTGAATTTTATACTGTAACTTAAAGATAGTGACTTCCACAATTTAGCCGATTTAATTTGGGTTAATATATGCCACGTGTGCCATTTCTAAGTACCTGCTATCAAGCGCCATACACAGCCGGAGTATCAAATAACTCCCAGATAACTAATTAAGAGACTTTGTACAGGAAAATTTTAGTCCCCCGATCCTGTGGGTCCCGCAGCGCTAGCTCAGCTTGCATGTTGTCAAGCAGGATCAGCCGTGCAAACACCAATATTAAATTTTCGACAAGCCGTCCATACAAATTCACATTATATTACGCTACTCTAACCTATGTGTGGTAAATGTCATTGATTCTCAAAACTACAAAAGATCCATTTAATTGTATTCCTTGAGTCACCTATGGAAATTATAGGACTGAACACAGCTCGCTGCAATTTCAACGCCTTGAAGGAGAGCAGCAGCTACCGCAAAACTTAAATTCGTCACATGAGCTGGCCTGGAGAATTTTACCAGCTTAACTTCGATCGATCTTCCTCTAGCAATCCCCTTATTGTCTTAAATCAGGCCTGTTACACCTGACGGACCAGGGATCCAGCAATTTTAGCCCTTCTCCACACAATATGCATTAGCTTTTAAATTGTAGAATTGGCAAAAATTTCTACGATCAGTGGCCCATCACACATCAACCTTCCACCTTTGCTCAGGCTCTTCAAACTGGCCATTGCAAAGGCTCACATCATATTGACCATCGCAATGCTTTGTTTTAATTAAATTCCGAATAGCATAACCACAAAAGCAAGACACTAGGCTAAACACTAGATACACGTTACAGAGATCTTTACAATGGTAAGCCATTACAGCAACTAGCATAGTTAGCGAATCCCCTTATCGAGGTAGCAGATCGAGTTTAAAGGACCTGGTTCCACTGCAAGCAAAAAAGGGGGAGAGCACCCAAGAAACCCGTTCTTTAAGAGCATTTTTCAGGAAGAATCCTGCAAAATGGCTGAGCTTTTTCACAGGACCTGCATATCTCCTGAATGCTTTAGAACAGGTTCTCGCTCGTTAATCGTCCCAGAAAGGCCCTTAAAGCAACCCGCCGGCACATTCTCTACCTACAACCTCTCATTCTATGCTCTTCCAATTCCAGACATGGTCACATACAAGATTACATCTGTAATGATTCCTTGCATAAGTTAGAGAACCAAACTGACAGACAGTACCTCAAAGAGCAGTTCATCAGGCAAGCAACGATGTATAAGTGCCGGATCAACAAAAGGTCTACTGCTCGCACTTCCAAAGTAAGGAACAGCTCGAAGTCTGACTCCATAAAGATCTGACCAGAAAAACAAACAGAATTAGTTGGTTAGCGTTCCGGGTTTTCTAAGAACTCTGAGATTCAAAAGCAAGATAGACTTAGACAAAGACAACACCAATCATTTCTGGAATGAGAAAATCACAACCATCAGATATCTTACACATTAAAAAAAGGAAGATGATTTGATAAGAAAACTAAGCATTTCTTGGACATACCTAGCCAGGGCCGCTGAGTTCCTGTGAACTGAGGGGTTCTAAAATGAAAGCTTGCACCTGCTTCTGTGGGAATTGGCAAGAACAAATCTGCATGAATGATATCCGTAACTAACATAACAGATCATGCTGAAAGGTTCTTTTTTAATGGCCATACTGAAAGGTTCATATTTATAATGAAAAGAAAATAAATGATGCACTAACAACAGTTAGTAGTGTCCTCACTCATTCTGGTGGAAGAGGAGAATCCATTTAGGGCCGAATTAGTTAAAACTTAGAACGGCTTACCCACGCTGATAGGTTGACAACTTTCCAGTTTATGTTCAGCCATATGCTATGTAACAATAGGGTTGCAAGTTGCAACCCAAGATGAGTTCAGGTAAGGTTGGGTTGGGTTGGGTTGTCAAGGTCCTTGGGTCAGGTTTCAGGTTGAGCAAATTCGGATTGGAGTGGGTCATGTTGGGAACGACGACATGTGCTTGGATCGGGTTGGGTCGGGTTGGATCGAGTATAGAATAATTCAGTTTGGGTGCCTCGGGTTGGACTTGGAATTCAGGACAGGTCTGGTTGCAGGTTGGGTCCTCTTGAGGTTGGGCTCAGGGTTGAACCTCAACCCAACCCAGCCTGCCCGAGTTGCACCCCTATGTAACAAGGATGCTTCTTTTTCATGAATAATTTGTTGGATCTAACACATGTCAAACATGAGAAACCAACATCAATAAATCTAATAGGATAATGCCATAATGTATCCTCTCTTTTTTCTTGGATTCAGTCTCGTGTATGCAGTTTATACAGTGTTAATGCTTTCTACCTATCTTGATAGGTTTTGCCTATCATATGCTTTCATAAACTACAACTAACTTTTTTCAATTATTAAAAAAGAAGCAAATGATACACCACAAGTTCTCAATTACAATGCAAGCAGAGCAATCCCTCCATCAACCAAATATCCATGATTGAATTTGCCACTTTATGAATATGGGCAAACAAATGTTTAACATCAACAAGAAAAAATGAACTTCATCAAAAATAAGAGAGAGCAGCAGCAAATTTTCATCTTTCAAAAAAATAAATATAAGAAAGAGAGCCTCCACAGCCGAATGCGATCCTCGCTTGCCCAAGAAATTACATTGAGAGAATCCCCTTCCACAACAACTGGAAAACCCAGGCTCATTTGTGAGAAGCTTCAAACCTTCATGCACAAAGCATCTCCCATTGGGCCAAAAGAATGTGAGCGATGCTTCTATTATCCCGGAGGCATCCATCTCTTCCGCTTGGACAGGAATGACTAGAGGAAGATCCATTGAAGTTGAGCATTAGCTGACCCTAGGGAGGACTTCTCCAACAAGGACTTCTCCAACAAGGACCAACTTAAGGGATGCAAGATTTAACTATGGACCACCAAATGCCACTTGATAGGATATCAAGGCCAACATCCCTTGAAATTTTGGGTGGATAGAGGTCCAACATACCATCATCTAAGCCTTATACCAATTGCTTGGGGTCAGCATAGTAGTCCAAGATATGATGTCGCATTTAATGCATTCAACTACCCTTCCCCAATGGGCTTGTAAATCTTTGAAGAACCCGTTACTTATTTCCTTATGGATCTCACAACACAACCCCATCAGAAGCAATCTCCAAAGAATGGAGCCCTTCATTTGAAAAAACCACCTTCCAGACTGCCAATTAAGTTTTCAAGGTTTTGTTGAAAGATCCACTCTATGTTAAAAAGCTTGAGAAAATGGCCCCAACTCTTTCTAACAAAAGCAAGGTATTCAATAATGGCAACAGTGGACCTAAAGGCCACCACCATTACCGTTACGATACGGGCCGTAACGGCCGTTATAGCCTTTTATTTTTTATTTTTTATTTTGAAAATAAAAAACTTATATAGGCCCCAAAACAGGGCTTAACGGCCATTATAGGTCAATTTTTAACGTAATGGCTGTTACAGCCCCGTAACACTTACCGGTTCCCATTGCTACCACTGCATAATGGCCATTGCATCACCATTTTTTAATACCTTAAACAAAAGAGCAGCGGGTGATGGTGAACCAATTCCTCCTTTTTACTAACAACTCACCGGTTGGTAATCTGAAAGCCCCTAAAAGAAGGTGATCCACAACAAGAATTTTATCCACCACCGCAGCCGATATGAAATTATGAATGCTTTAACTCTAGGAGGAACCGACGACGACCAAGCACAAGCCCAAGGGGGAAAGTATTAGCTCTAGTCATTGCTTGAAAGAAGGATCAAACAGAGATAGAGCCCAAGGGGGACCGTTTTCCATATAATTCATCCTTCATCCTTCCAAAACCATTAATATGTGTTTCATCTAGGATCATCGTTAACTAGGTGAAGCAGGCAGTAATGTCACATAATTTTCAATCCTTTTAAACACCTATAAATCTTTGTGTGCCGCTTTGGACAATTATACAAATTCTTTAGCAAGAAGCAACCCCTAATGGTTTAGGAAAAGGGGTCTGATAGGCCCTAAACACATGTGCAAGATCCAAACCTTCTACCAAGGTTGTCCGCGCTGTTTTGGTCTTCAAAAAAATCAGGTCATTCCACTCCCCAGATGGACCTACAAAACAAATGGACAGCCAGAAAAGAGTCATACCAACAGTCCATTTGTTTGTACATTGTGGCCCATCTGAGGATTGAAATAGCCTAATTTTCGACTCAGAAGATCTAATCACTGTCACCGACCTGATGGAAAGCTCCGATCTCACACATCCCTTGCTACGCTGGCACATGTGCTTGTATTTGGATAGGCAGGGCTCGTGTAGATAAGCAAGTTTCTCAATTTTTTGGGGGCCCTGTTATTCCTTGGCTTCCAAAAAAATAACAACAGCAAAAGAGCTTATACACCAAAACCATGTAAATCATTTACCTGTATTTCATCTACAGCTAGCCCAATTTACAGCCATCCAAAAGACCCCTTATATATAATACTAGAATTCCATTGTGCATATCACGATATCAGAATGTTTCAGAAGAACCTATTCGTGATTTTTCAAACTGCAACAAAATCCGCATAGGAAGTCTTTTTACGGTGTGTTTGGCCTCATGCAGCAAAAGGAATAATTCATGATTGTTGGGACTTGTACTCTTTAATAGAATTTCTAAAAATCAATGAACGGAACTTGTGTGAGCATAACAAAGAGCTCTTTTTTTCTTTCCCACGCAACAAAGAAGAGACCCAATTCGCGATTTTTGAAATTTCTAAAAAATAAAAAAGAGTACAAATTTTAAAATCAGAAAAATTGTATTTTCTGGGCTCCTGAAATTAGCATGAACCTAACGCAACCTAGATTGAGACAAGCAATCGATTATGAGATATGGGTTCGTCAATTTCAATCGAAATGAATCGAAAATTAGAAACTACCTGAAGTCATGAAAGAAAGAGGAGGAATTCTCAAGACAATCTCAGCACGGCTTTCTCTCTCTTGCGCTCTCTCTCTCCGACGTATGAAAAATTGGAAGGGGCAAACCTTCTAACATAAATGGAAGGATACACTCTGGTGTGCGTTTGTACCATAACCAGACTAGATAGTTTTGAAAGGCTTCAATTTCTAAGCCCAGGCGCGACCGATTACTATTAAAAAGCCGGGCGCGAACTTAGTCGGCGGTTGGTTTTCGTAACCAGAGTTGTTACTGTGACTAGGGACCATGGCACGTACAACAGACATGGAGAGAGAGAGAGAGGGAAGAGAGGAAAAAGGAGAGAGGGTTATGCCCCACAGAAATGTAATGGATCCTATAGTGGTTTTAATTTACCCTCTTACTTTCACTTGAGTTTTAGAACTGCTTCATTTTTGGAACGACATACTATGATCAGGTTTAATACATGCATGTTATAAATATATTGATTTTAATAAATATTTTAATAATATATTATGATGCACGTACTGTAGAGAGATAAAGCTATTGCAATATGTAAATGGGCAGGATAAACAAAAGGTACGAAAAAGAAGAGTTCCGACATTCTTCTTTTCAAAAAGTTGAACAACGCTCTTGGTACCAAACCGTACTCTGAAAAAATTCAGCGGCTGCTGTTATGGGGAAATGTGCCCACCTACCGTCAGCAGGCCAGGTCAAGCATCATAACAAGCTATTGGTGCGACCCAGGGGTCCAACCCTCACCTCCAACCAACCAGAGGAAATGCTCCACCTCAGCCCAACGCCGAACTCGACCTCAGTAGAAAGACCGAGTCAGACCTCAGCAGATAGGCCAAGCCGGACCCCAACAATAGGTCATGCCCGACCTCGGTAAGTAGGCCATGCCTTACCTCGGCACGCCAATGCCTCAACTAGCACTACCGACCGGGCTCGTGGCCAACAATAGGCCAAGCTCGACCTAATCGACATCCAGTCAGCCCAGGATTCGCGCCGAAGATCCTGGAAACCATCCTCAACATGGATCTCTTTACCGACTATTTAGAAGAATCCGCCTGCGCAGATCCATAATCTTACTAGGATTCTATCCCTGCCAAAACAAGGACGAACGTCCCCTATGCCACTGCCTCTTCCCACCTATAAAAGGGAAGGTCCTCAAAAGAAGAGGTACGCACAATCTCCAGCCCTAACCCTTATATACCCAACTAGACCCAGATTCCTGACTTCACCATTGGAGGGTCCCCGGCACATGAGCCAGGTCTTCTTTGTTTGTTCTTTGTGCAGATTCACAAGTCAAGAGAAAGAATGCAAAATCAATTTTCTTCTTTCTTTCTTTCTTTCTTTGGAAACGATATTTGAAGTCATTCTCATATAAACATTCAAGCTTAGCAATGGCAAAAGGAAAAAAGAAAGCCCCGACTTCCTCGACCGCGCCCGATCTTGCACCGCCAGAATGATCTAGTAGCCATCGAGATACATCCTCCCAACTCCCGAGTAGGGCTCAACGCTTTAAGGCATGACCAGACACTTCACATTCCCATAATCGAGGATGTTCAGTGTCTCTTATACGCATATTACATTAATCGAGATGTTAAACAGTAGCATGAATTTGATGAGACAAATAAATTAAGCACCTGATGCGACCTCAGGCCTGAATAAAGCTATTGCAATATGTAAATGGGCAGGATAAACAAAAGTACCCAACTTTGTCGAAAGCACTTTTGACATTCTTTTTCAAAAAGCAAACAACGCTCTTGGTTCCAAACAGACACTCTAACGTCTCAACGGGCACAACGCTTGTTAGGGGAAATGTGCCCCCTACTGCGCCATGAATTAAACAAATAGAGTGCGACAGGGTCCAACCCTCACCTCCAACCAAAGTGAAATGTCCCCTGAAAAGTCGAGCTCGAAGAACTCGCGAGGCTAGATAGAAAGACCGTATCGGACCTCGGCGAAGACCAAGGCGGACCTTCCGGTCGAATTTCGGTCATGCCGACTCTTAACGGTGAGTAGGCCATGCCACTTATCTCGACATCGCCTCAGCCTCAACTAGTCGACTCAAACCGAGACTAGTGCCTTATTAGCGCCAAGCCACACCGACCGCGGTTCGATACCACGACTTACGTGCGAGGCGATGATCCCGGAAACCATCCTCAGATGGATCTCTTCACCGAGCTTCGTTAGAGAAAATCGCTGCGCATGTGAACTCCGAGAATTCTATGTCACATCAATCAATCAATCTCGATCATGTCAAGTACATATCACCTTTCCCACCTTTAAAAGGGAAGGTCCCAAAGCCAAAAGTTGCTTACAAACCCTAACCCTTCTATACCCAAAGACCCAGAAAAGTCAAAATTCTTACACATCCAGGGTCACCACCACATGAGCCATCTTCCATCACCCATCTTCCCTCTCTCTTTATAAGTCTCTTTCTTGGATTTTTTTTCAAACCATTCCAACGCAACATTCTCATACCTAAACATTCAAGTCCAAGCCATTCCCCAAACCCTCAAAGAAAGCCCCAAGTCCTGGCCTCGCGTGCCACCTTCCCACCCTCTCGCAATCCCATCTCAACCATCCAGATCTCATCTCCAACTCCTGTTGGAATCAAAGCGCCCGCAAAGGAAGCACTTGGGTTCCCATAATCGAGGATGTCTTAGATCTTTATTTTCCATTCATTTTAAACAAGCTTGATTAATTTGATGAGACAAATATGTGGGACCCTACGACCTCACGTATGTTGTATGCAAGAGGGGCCCAGCCTGGAGGGGCCCTCCATCCTCACTCTCTCTCTCTCTCTCTCTCTCTCTCTCTCTCTCTCTCCCTTTCCCTTGTGTATGATGGTGTCTGGCCCACTGTCGATGTATGATCTTATCCACGCGCCATGACATTAAACAAAAGAGGCGCCCCATCTATGTGGGACACACCGTGGTGTTTTCGAAAGTGACATCCCAAAGCCGTCTCATAAGGGGGGGCCCACCTGTAAGACCCGTGATCTACACCGTGGAGTGTGATCCGAAGTGGGCCCCAACTTCCACGGCTCACGTGGACTCTTAGAGTGGAGATACCTCATTTCAACGGCGTCCCACGCCCGAGTCGACTCCCTAACCGAGACTAGTGCCGCGTGAAGATACCTCGTCTCGTGACTAAGGTCTTGGCATCGATTCGGAGATGTGAGTCAACGTTGAAGTGTGATATCACGGTGGGCGTGCAAGAAGCTACGATGGTAGAGTGTCACATCAATCAATCAATCAATCTCATTCATGTCAGTACCATCACCTTCTCCATATCATTTTAGGCATCCCAAAGAAAAATGAGGTTAATCCATAATCATACCTTTCTTACCATAAACCACAAAAGTCATTTTTGTACATCCATCACCACCACATCCATCACTCCATCACCTATCTGTCCCTCTCTCTTTACTCACTCTTTAAAACGCATTTTTTTCAAACCATTCCAAGGATACCCAAGACCTCCACACGTCCAGCCATTCCCCAAACCTTCAAGAGAGCCACAAGTGTGGCCCACCTTCCCACCCTCTATTGCCCAACCCATCTCGACCATCCAAATCTCGGCTCCTTTGTTGGAATCAAAGCTAAGGAGCACAGGAAGCCTCACTGGGTGCAAGTGTAGCAGCAACGCGGTGATCTTGGATCTTTGTTTTCCATTCATTTTGCTTGATTAAGGGTCCATATGTGGGACCCACCTTGATGTATGTTGTATGCCGTCAGGGGCCCCACAAAGTGGCGCCCCTCCATCCTCACCGATCCACACTCTCTCTCTCTCTCTCTCTCTCTCCTCTCATTGTGCCCCCCGTGTATGATGTGCCCGCCCACTGATGTATGATCTTATCCATGCCGCATACCGGTGGACCTCGGCTCGATCTATTTGTGGGACACCGTGGTGTTTTTGGCTCACGACATCCCAACGCGTCCATTTAAGGGGGGGGATACCTTCTTTTGTGACTAACGGTGGAGTGTGCTCCGTGGTCCCCCTCCACGGCTCACGTGGCCCGCACCAGATACCTGTCCAACCCAACTAACATCCGAGCCTCATCGGTGGTTTTGTTTGTCACTGAAAATACCTCGTGCTCACACTTTCGGGTCTTGGCATCGATTCGGGTGGCTAAAAACCCAACATATGATATCACGCACACACGTACTCTCACAACTCTTCCGATGTGGGACAAGTATCAATGGGGCCCATGGGACCCATCCATGCCGCCCATTCCATTCTCCATATCATTTTAGGCGTTGAGCCAAAAAATTAGGTTAATCCAATAATCAGGCAGGCCATACCATAGAAAACTATATTTTTCTACTGTTTAAAGCTTTTAGGACCCACCTTGCTTTATCCACACACCAAACATGCCATATATTGGACTTGTTTGGTGTGTTTTGATCCCTAGAACGCATTAGACGGAGTGGATTCTCCGGTAGCGGGCCCCACATGTGATTTTTCTCTGGAAAATTAAAAAAAAAAAAAAAACCGCAGCCGTGCAGCTTAGCAGCTTCTTTGTTGTCAAAGGCGGCGGCCGCCTGTCTTTACTGCGTGCGTGCGACGGGTGGGCGGAAGGCAGCCACCCACGGCTCCTGCCGTGGGCCCCACCATGATGCTTATTTGTCATCCAAACCGTTTATTCGGTGGACCACCTCCTGGGGTGGGCCCCCTCCAAAGATCAGGTCGATCTAAGTCTCAGATGGCTCACACCAAAAGAATAGTGTCAATTGAAGGTCTGCCTTTGGAATATTTTTTTGGGCCCACGGAAGTTTCGGATCAAGCTAAAATTTATTTTTACCCTTCATCTAGGTCTGCATGACCTTATGAACGGGTTGGATGGGAGGTAAACATTACGGTGGGCCCCACGTGGGACCCACAGTGATTTATGTATTTTATTCCACCGTCCGCCTGGACGGTGGAGCCCACTGTGATGCATGTGTTCTATCCCCACCGTCCAGGGGACGATGTGGGTGTGTGCGTGGGTGCATGCGTGTGTACGTGCGGGTGCGTGCGTGTGCATGCGTGTGTGTGCGTGTGGTGTGTGTGCACGTGTGGTTGTGTGTGTGTGTGTATATATATATATATATTATTGTATATATATATATATTATGTATATATATATATATTATATTATGTAATATATATATATATATACCTGATGGTGGGCCGTCTTGGGACCCACCATGATGCATGTGTTGCGTCCAAGCTGTCTATCTATTTTGCAAGCTCATTTCTTAGCGTGAGCTAAAGAATGAGTCAAATCTATAGTTCAAGTGGACCCCACTTTGATGTGAATGAAAGGCTCATATTATGAGGCTCATTCGATGCATTTGTGGCCCGTGGTTGAGGCCCACTTTGATATATAAGGCCCAGGGGTTATGACCCATTGCAATGTACACAAGGCCCATTGATGTGGCTCACTTAATTTATATAAGGCCCATATGATGCGGCCCATTTGATGTATCCAAGGCCCATGGGTCGAGGCCCAACGAGGTGTCCTTAGGGTCCATTGCAATGTGTGATTTCCCCATGGCTTGTGTGTTGATATTAGGCGGGCCATACCTTGGGAGCAATGTTGGTTTGACGTCCACATTGAAGAATAATGTTGGTTAAATGTCCGCATTATGACTCTTCCTCCCATAGGTTAGCCCATACTTGTAAGCGTTATCTTCGTTATAAACAACATCCATTACTATAAAACATGTTTAATATAGTTCTATGATTCATGATCATATGTATGCTTGATATGAGAAGTGACTAAACATAGCATATGCCTTCGGGCAGATTGTTTAAGGGCTCCCGGTTAGGTGGTGTTGCCCCACATGAGCGCACGAGACTCGCAGGATTGCTGCATGACTGGATAGTGTGATTCATGTTTCGCATCGTGTGATATGGTTACTGTACGCCCTAGCGACATCAGGGTCGTAGCCTCCAAAGGCATATCGTGGTTGGCAAGATTGGATACCGAAAATCTTGTTCTACATGGGGTGTTATAGATATCCCTGGGTGAAAGTCCCTAAACCCTTATGGTACCAAGAGGTTGCTCCAACGTCTAGACCGAGTGGGTGCATGAGCGCCGAGGGCCGATTACCAGAAGGTCGCGCTTTTCCACTATGTCGTGGTCGGTTGGAAGGGGGTACGGCCTTACCCACCCGAGAGGAGGGGGTAAAGCTAGGCTAAGTCTGACCAGCTCGAGGAATGGGTCCGCTATCAATGAGCCGAGCCCGATATTAGCAAGCGGGTAGTGAGGTCTCTTCCACTTATCCTATTGTGCGCGATGGGGTGACAATCTAGTTTAGAGTGTACTAAACCCTGGTGATATCCCATATTTGAGCTATTTTGATATGTGGATATAGATGAGGATTTGTATGCTTGAGTTGTATCTCGCATCGCATGGCCTTAGTATGGCCGACATCATTCATGCCTTGCATTGCATAGCCTTTGTACGGCTAGTGGTATTCATGTATTCACCAGCATGTTCCGCATTACTCTGATACTGCATGATTGTATTACTACCTTGCACACACACTTTCACCACCCTCTAAGCTTTCTATTAGCTTATGCACGACCGTTGCGTGCAAGTGACGTTGGGACGCAGCAGTGCTGTGGCAGGAGCGCAGAGCAGATCATTTTGGAGCTTTTTGTCCATTCTCATTGTATTTCCCTTTATGCTCATTGTACTTGTAAAGTTTTTTATCATAGTGGAAATGTGATAGAATTTTTGGTTGTTGTTTGCGGGTTATGCCTTTAGTTATGCTTGTTACGAATCAAACTGATATTGGAAATCCTCCTTGTAGCATCCCAGGATCGGAACCTGGCGAATAGGCGCCGGGAGCCGAGAATGGGGTTCTACGGAGGCTGTCGGCGCCAGATTCGGCGATCGGGAATTTTGTGAGCCCGGTTTCTAAGTTTAGAGCATGACAAGATCGGCGATATCCGTTGAACTTATCGACCAGTGGCTCCCTGCTCAATTGAAGCGATGTCAGAAGAAGTTGAGTTGCCGTTCACGGCCAACATCATGAACACGCAATTACTGCCCAGATTCCGCATGCCCCATATCACCCTGTACTCTGAAACCATTGACCCATTTGAGCACCTAGATTCCTTCAAGGCATGGATGGAACTGCATGGTGCATCAACCACAATTATGTGCCGAGCGTTCTCCCTGACCCTGACAGGAACAGCTCTGAAATGGTTCCAATGGTTAAAGCCGCGATCGATTAGTTCTTTCCCTCAGCTCATAAAAGTGTTAGTTATGAACTTTGTTGGAGGTAAAGAAAGTCTTACGCCAGCCTCCCATCTCCTAAACATCATCCAGGGAGATGACAAACTGCTGAAGGATTACATCAAACGTTTCAATTTATAAACTGTGCAAGTACAGGGGTATTCGAAGGAGATCGCTCTAGCCACACTCATGGGAGGTCTCAGAGAAGGCAAATTCCTCTTCTCACTTAACAAAAACCCCTCAACCACAATGGCCGACCTCTTGAACAGGGCTCAAAATAATCCCACGCTGAGGAAAACGCAAACCTTCGAAAAGTTGTTCAAAGTAAAGGAGGTTGACTAGGGAAAAACGACTTAAGAAAGAGTTGATTCTAGCAAACGACAACACGAGAGAAGGAACGACAAGCGCCCTAAGGGCCAACACCCAAGTAAACGCCCCGAGGAGAAGGACACAACACATTTATGGATTAGTTAAAGGGAGGTAAATCTTATAATTCCCCTGAAAACTAGGGGCACATAAATATCTCAACATTTGTATAAATTGCACAGCTTGTATCCCTGTGCATTTTAGCCTAGGAATTTGTGAACAACGGTCCAACTTTATTGAGAAAATAGTCACCGATGCTATTTGTGCACATTCTGGCACTATAAATAGCCCCCTCATTTCCACCCTCTCACTCCCATACGAATTTTCAATTGCAACTTGAGAGAGAGAGAGGGGAGAAGAGGGGGAGGAAGTGTGAGAAATAGATTGATGGGGAAGATGCACGCCCTGTCTTTGTTAAATCAACAATGTGACTGCGATCGCACGACATCGCCGGAGTTGCTTCGACAAAAATTAAAGGTAATCAATGAGTCTTTTTTTTAAAGATTTGAGTTTTAAAAGTTGGATGCATGAATCCTTATAAGCTAAATGTACTGGTATTACGCATCGGTAAACCATCCCGCAGAGTCATAATCATAAGAGTAAGTCTTGATTGGACAAAGTAACCCAAGGTGCGGACCATTATTCCTAGATTGCTGTTTATTGAGTCTTATGTTTTAGTTAATGATTTATGCTTGTGAATGTGTGAATGCATGCTAACTTGTATATATATTTTTAATTTCCCTTTCATAAATTACTATTACCGATATGGTGAAGCTTACATGTTCGATGAAATGTCCGAATGAGTAAATTGCTAGATTTGTTACTCATGTTTCATTATTGTAAATTACTATTTGGGTTAACTAGTTTAGTCGGATGATTAGAACTACCCGAGTAGTCGGGTTAGTCGGCAAATCGCGGAACACAGTGGTGGCTTAGGTTTGGTCGGCCACTCCATTATCATTCGATTGATCCAGTCCAAACACGAATGACCGACAGTAGATAGGCTACATGGGATGCTTGTACCCAATGACAGTTGCGCCAAGGTTCGCTCGAGTCAACCGAATTCATCTAACAACCGACTGACCACATATGTTCACCATGTCTGATCACGCCTACCTGAATCTATAATACCCCATACCATTTGAAAAAGTCTACTAATAACTATTAGCAATGCAATCCTCAAGTCTCATAAGCTGAGTATGGTAGTATGAGACATTGTGTCTGCACTGTCGGCCTACATTAGGGTGACGAGCCTCCCTGTAGTGATCTTGAGTAACACTATTAACAACTTGCTTATCGTATGAGTTCAACTGGGAGTGACAAACTCAAGCGAATCAAGGAATACAGACATGGAGCCACTACGGCTGCCCTGCGCCTAGTGATCCAAATGAGACTAATGACCAGAATAGAGGTACTCTGGCTTCTCAAATATGTTGGATGAATAGTATTGATTAATAACTCGGCTAACATGAATATTCATCGCATTGCACTAGTCTAGGTTGTGGCGAATTTGGTGTTATAGTTACGTGATAAGAAAGTGTTGACATTTGCAAATTAGGTATCCAAGTCTCTTATGAGGATGTGTTGGATTATAAGAGCATGAATCATTTCATAACCTCATGCATGTGCATTAACAAGAGCATTTAGGAATTGCATATTTAAGTTGCTTTTATCATTACTTGTGCTAATAGAGTTGATAACATGCGTAACTTAAAGCTAATGAAACCACTGAGTTGATCACTCACTCCCACTATGGGATGGTGTTTTAAAACACCAACCGAACAATATTATTGATATAAGTATTATTAAGAACTCATATGGGTATGTTTAGATCGGCTTGCACTACTGTTGTTATGTTTTGGATGATTGGGTGAAAATTGAACTTTACACTTTAATCGTTTTGGATATGTATATTATAGCTTGCATAATTTCCATTTGGGCGGAAACCCCTTGCAAAATTGTATATTTTGAATATTAATTGTATATTTTTTGGTTTAGTTACTTCTGCTTAACTTTTGATACTGCTGATTTTAAAACTATTTTTATTTTGATCGTATGTGGATGTTAACCAGACTACACAGGCAAGTGGGAACTCACCCATGTGCATCTTCACTAGGATCAGAAATCAGGATCGGAGTCTACGTACTCAGGTGTCGATTTTCAGGCCATGACAATATCATTCAAGTATTTCATTGAACATGTTGTCAACTAACAATAAATAATATCAAATTTATAATAATAAAGTGAATATAGCATGTATAGCATATAAATTTTTAAATAAAACTTAGAAGCACTATTGAAGACTATCAAATTGCTGGTAAAAATGAAACCTATAAGAAATGGTCCACACCTTAGAGGAGTTTTACACGATCTAATTGCATTTAAGGTTGGGTTTTTTTTTTTAGAAAACAATGATTCCTAAATCAAAACCAAATGAATCCTATTAATAAAAAAATATACATACAATTATATTATGAATTCGAAGGGTTTGATGAAATTCTTACCTTAGATTGCAAGTATAGGTGAATTCAATGGAGAATTATGTAGTAATTAGGGTTTAATCAAAGGATAATTCAACAATAATAAGTGCTAAGTACATTCCTCTCTCTCTCTTTCTCTCTCTCTCTCTCTCTCTCTCTCTCTCTCTCTCTCTCTCTCTCCCTCTCAAGCTATGGCAAATTCATATGAAGGGGAGGGGTTACCCAAATAAGGGTATATATAGTGCCAAATAAGGGTCTACTGTGGGGTGTACGGGGGTCGATCTATGCCATGGGATAATTGTCTCCGCAATTCGAACACAATGATCGATAAATATGATTACTAGACAAGTTTGATGGCTATCGGTAGATCTGGGCAAAATGGACCCGATCCGGCGGATCCGCCCCGTTCCGAACAGATTCGACGGCCAAGATCAGGCCTAATTAGGTCAGATTTTCCAGATCCGATTATTTTCGACTCGGGTACGGATAGACCTATATCTAGACAGACCCGACCCGAATGTACCCGACCCGACCCAAACAGACTCGACCCGAATGGCAGACCGTATGTATTAAGTGTGTGTGTGTGTGTATAAACTTTTACTGCTTGAATTTAGCGCCAAAACATCTCGCCTAATGTCCTCTCAATCTCTCTTTATCCGTGATTCTCTCTCGTCTCCCTATTTCTATTGAAGAAGAAGGCAAGAAGAAAGTCCTGCTGGAGAGAGATATGTTGAGAAGAGCTTGGATATCTCTGTTGGAGAGAGATATCTATTGAGAAATCTTGAGTATGGAAGAGAGAAAGAGGGAAAGAGAAAGAGACTCGCAGGTGTGTTTTATATCCAAACCGTCCATCCATTTTGCGAGCTCATTTTAAGGCTTTGTATATTCATCAATTTTAGGTTCAACCACTGAAATGATATGGAAAAACGAATGGACGGCGTGGATAAATCACATGCATTCAGGGTGGGCCCCAATAGAGTTTACTCGGTACAATGAGATCATTCACCGGTATACCACACAACGCTATGGGAACGGATTGGCTACTCCCCCTCACACCAGCCCCGAGGCCGATGGTCGATGCTTTGTGGGCCCCACCATGATGTACATGTTTCATCCATTCCGTTAATCCATTTTTACGGATCATTTTAGGGCTTGATACAAAAAATGATAGGGATAAAAATCTTAGGTGGGCCACACCACAGGATAAAAATAATGAATGGATATTCACAATTAAAATCCTCCTAAGGCCCACTGTACTGTTTATTTAACATCCAATCTCTTTATTTGGTAATAAAGACCCAGATGAAGGGAAAAAATAAATATTAGCTTGATCCAAAACTTTTATGGCCCCCATAACGTTTTTAATGGTCAAAATTCATTCAACACTATTTCCTGTAACGTGGTCCACTTGAGATTAAGACATACTTTTTTTTTTAATTTTTATGATATCATAAAATGATATATAAAAATAGATGGATGGCATGGATGACACACATACATCATGGTGGGCCCCACAGAGCACCGACCGCCAGCTAATGGCTGTGGTTAGGGGAGTAGCAATCCGTTTCCCAACGCATATAGCTAACTATAGCTAGCTGTAGGTACGTGTCGTGTCGAGACGGACGTCCTGCGAAAGGAAGTTCATGCGCGGGAACCCATGTGGGACCCACTGCTATGTTTGTGCGAAATCCTCCCCGTCCATACATTTTGTGAGTTCATTTCAGTACATGAGGCTAAAAATGAACCGTATCCAATGCGTAGGTGGGCCGAAAAATTGATAATTGAACCTCCACAGTTGAAATATTCGTGGGGCCACAAACGTTTTGAATCAGGCTAATATTTGTTTTTTAAGTTCATCCTAGTAGGAATGACGTTATTAATGGTATGAATTTCATGTAAACATCACCGTTGAACCCAAGAAGGTTTCAACGGTAGGAATTTACCTAACCACCTTTTCCTTTAATACGACCCACTTAAATCTTGGATTCTTCTCACTTTTGGTCTCATGCTCTAAAATGATCTCAAAAAACGGATGAACGGACTGGATTCCTGAAAAACAATATGGTGGGCCCCACATACGATCTCAGCAGAGGAACTTGTTGTGAAAGGCTTTCCTTGGAAATCCGCGTCCCCTGCTAGCGTGTCGTGCACGCCAAGGCTAGCTGTACCTCGAGCTCCGAATGGTACGAATGGCTCAAATGAGTTTCTATATTACATGGGCCCACAATGATGTATTTACTATATCCATACCGTTTATCTAATTTTTGTGATTATTTTAAAGTATTTGGAAAAAAAAAGGATTCATATTTAAAGCTCATATGGACCACACCGAAAATAGCAGCGAAGATAATGATTTTCACCGTTAAAAATTCCATCCTTACCTAATCTGATCCGACTGGGTTTCTTTGCCCGAGTCGGACTTGGTTCAGGTCCAGCCAAGCATATAACGGATCTGTTCGAATAAGGTGTCCTAGACTCGATCCCGGTTCTGATCGGATTTGGATAAGTCCTGACAGCTTTCGGACATGACCGAGTTGGACCAAATCCGATCCGATTCGGTCTGATGCCCAGCTCTAGCTACCAGTTATTGATTGGAGTCGCAACTATAAGGATGTTTGTATAATAATAATCACGATTAATGCTCTTAATTTAATCGCAAACCAACGGTCTGAATGTTACAACATGTGCAAAGTTTGGATTTGGACAATTAACTTAACTTTATTATTATTATTATTATTATTACTATTTTTAGGAAAAATCACACATCCTATATGCTCACTTGTGGGCCTTGGCTGAGCCATTCGACATATGGTCTCTATTATCTATTTTGTGAGAGATGTCAAACCTGCTAAGATAAACGTCTTTATATCATTTTCGAGTTCAGTGACCCATTAACGAGTACTATATAGCTTGTTTAGTTAATCCAGCTATTTTTTTTTTTTAATGAATTGAGTAATGGGATTTCTCGTGCGCGATATGTAAAGCCTAAATTAGTTGAGTTCATCATTTGACTTTTTTTTTTTTTTTTTTTTTTGCAATTAGCAAACATGTGATTTAACCCTAGTTACCATAAATCATTAATATGAAGGTTACATGATAATTTGGTCAATTCGATTCATATGTATGAGATGATTAATATCCAATCCATCAATTATCTTGGATTTAGGCAAGTCTTTATTAAGTTATGGTTATCTTGATTAATCAACGATATGTCGTCTAGATTTAAGCCCCACATTAGATCAATCCTAGTTTCATATCATCCAGTGCCAATAGTAGGTACTACAAGATTTACAGTGGATTTCAAAATCCACTACATATGTGGGACCCACATTGATCCATATGTTTTATCCACTCCGTCCATCCACTTGCACCCTTTATACTCGACAATCGAGTTGTATATGCGTGAAAATCCACTACATATGTGGTACGCACATTGTTGCATATGTTTTATACACGCTGTCCATCCACATACACCCCTTACACTTGACAATCAAGTTGTATATGCGTGCAGGTGATTGGCATCAATTGTGAAATTTAGTTCCTTGATAGCAATTTCATGGTTCACCGAACAAATGCTTCACTTAATATCATGTTTTTCTTAAAGTAAAAAATTTGATCCCAAACATAGAATACACAATCAAAATACCATGATATTTCCAAGCATGCAATGATTGTCCAATGATGGTGTTAATCCAATATAAATGCCATTTCATTATTCTGATTCATTATATTTGCATATTTTCGGGTTTCATTATTTTAATTTCAACAAAACATTCTTGGCCAGGATCTTCCATGATAGCATGTGTAATCCACAGTGGCTAATCTGCTTATCAACCTCCAACGCTGGACCACTGCCGCTACAATTTCACAAACTATTTTCCATTTTCCAAGTGAAATGATATTATGGATAAGGAATAGTCACAGTGAGAAAAACTCTGATACTCAGTGATGGATGATTAACCATCACCAAATTTTAGTTCCCAATTTAGATGAATCATGAACCAAATATTACAGCTTATATCATCTGGACACATCTAAAGCTGTCTAGCTCCAGGCAAAGGATAAGTGGGCCTTAGTGTGATGTATGGCTTTTGGACGCGGATTAGCTACTTAGTGAGACTAGCTAATGAAGTGATGTCACCGAGTTCTGTGGCCCACCATGATGTACGGTCCATTCATTTGGAGAGATCATATTAGGGGAAAGAATTAGTCATATCCAAAGCTCAAGAGGTCCCCTCCACAGAAAACATGTGAGTTTTAAGGGATACAAAAGTTTTTGGTCAGGATAATATTTGTGTCTTCCCTTCTTTCGTATCTCCGTCAACACATGAACAGGTTGGATCTAAAATAAACATCATGGTGGACCTTCTGAAGGTTTCAACGGTGGGCATCACTCTCTCCACTGTTTTTTGTGGTGGGGTCCACCTCAGCCTTGGATCTGCCTAATTCTTTCGATCGTGACCAAAAAGATCTCTCCAAATGTATGAACGGTCTGGATACAACAGATATATCATGGTGAGGCCCACAGCATTTGGTGACGTCACTTCATTAACGAGTCTCGCTGCTCAACCTGGCAGTAATGTATCCGGACGAGGATTGCGCCCTACTTCAGCTAGAACGGTAATCCGTCCGGGCAGGGCTCCGTGGGTCAACCAATGTAAGTGTTTTATCCACGGCGTTAAACACTTTTCTCCAATCATTTTAAGTTATAAACCAAAAAATTAAGTAGTTACAAGGCTTAAATGGCCCACAAAGTGGGGATTGAACATACACCATTAAATACTTCCTATGCGATGGAGAAGTACTGGATCAAGCTAATATCCGTGTTTTCACTTCATCTACGTCTAAATGACTTATGAATGGGTTGGACGGTAAAAAAAAATCACGTTGGCCGTTAGAAAGGTTTCAATGGGTGGGTGTCATTATCATTGTAGCTTCCTTTGGTGTGGTCCATTGGAGCTGTATACCTGCTTCATTTTTAGGATTGTACCTTAAAATGATATTAGAAAAGCGGTAAATGGTGTGGATAAAACACTTACATCACAGTGAGCCCCACAGAGCCCTGCTCAGACGGATTACCGTCCTGGCGGGGTAGGACGCAATCCGCATCCGCAGCATCCAATCCACGTCCATGGCTTTTATCAATGCAATCCATCTATGTTTTTTTTTTTTCAGATAATTTTAAGGAATAAGCTCAAAATGACGTGGGCCCTACTGATTTTTGTGTGATCTTCATGAAGATTAACGTGACTTTTATGATTTGGTTGGATGGCAAATAAGTTCTTCTCGTGTGGTCCACGCGAGCCTTTCATCTGTATATTTTTCTTGTCTCATGCTCTAAGATGATATTGAAGAATGAAGGAATGGCGCCTACATCATGGTAGCCCCCACAGAGCTGGCAGGACGTAATCCGATTTGTGGACATTTATTGGATGGTTGATAATGAAAATATCCAACGATCAAGATTTATTAGACCGTTAACAATGAAAAAATATCCATAAACAGTGTCCACAAATCAGAGTGTTTCAAACAATCTGCCTTTAGGACCGTAACTTGGAGGGAGGCGGTTGGCGAATTTAGTCCATTTCACATGTACGGTTATGGGTGCTGCGTATCAAGTGTCGTATCATACCTGAGTATAATAAGACAGAATCCTCTACAGCCCCTGTTCTACACGGTGCCAAAAACGATAAAGCTCTGTGCGCCCGCCACGTTGCTTGTACAACATCCACGCCGTCCATCAGGTGGTTTCCTCCACGTTAGTAACTGTGGAGAGAAAATAAGTCAAATTCATAGATCAGGTGGACCACACCATAGGGAACAGCGGGGATGGGACACCGATTATAAGCTCTTGCGTGGGCCACCATGGTTCTTTTATCTTTCATCAAACCCGTTCATCAGGTTTTTCTTAACAGGATGAAGTGAAAATATAGAAAAAGGGCCTAATTCAAAATTCATGCGAGCCACACCGCTTTAACTTATAGATTATAGCTGTAATTTTACAATGTTCCCATTGGTATGGCCCATACGAGTTTTTAAAATCATGAAAATATATTTATGTACGGTAAACATAAGATTCACACTTGATGAACGGAGTGGATTTCACCTATACAACAGGGTGGGCCCCACCGAAGTTGGGTGTTTTAGGTGTTGCAATCGATTCCCGTAAGTTGCGGTCTACTCATCCCTCCGCATGACACAAGGCAAGATGATAAATCAATCGCAACCATCCATACACTCCATCTATCACGAAGATTTAAATCAACGGTTGCGATTTATTCTCCGATCTGTTTCTAGATCTACCGTATCTTCTGCATTGCCCTTCCCCCGAATCTCTAAAATATCCCACCAATTCCGGATTATACTCCAACAAACCAACCCAGTCCTGTACGGACACCAAACAACTATCGACACTTTCAAAAAACATCTCCTGTTGTCTAAAACCGTAATTTCCTTGAAAACCAAGCCCCAATTCCTACTTGCCTCCCTCCTCTTCCCGGCTTTTATTTCCGTGCTCGTTCTCCGACCCAAGGCGGCACTGTCGAGTCTCTCTCCTCTCTCTTCTCTCTCCCTCCCTACAGCAACTCTCCAGCTATTTTAAATCCCCAAAACACCCTTACAGCACCAAAAAATCTCCGAAAAACGGCCTGTAGAAGCATGGCTGCATCCTCCACCGTCGATCCCCACGTCTGGAAGGCCTGCGCAGGTACCTCAGCTCAAATCCTAACCGTAGGTTCTAGGGTTTACTACTTCCCACATGGTCACGCTGAGCATTCCTACTCTCCTCCGGATTTTTCATCTATTCAATACAAGTCTCCTTCGTTCGTTCATTGTCGAATCGAGTCCGTTGAGTTTCGTGCTGATGTCAATACCGATGAGGTTTATACCAAGCTCACCCTCAAGCCCGAGCTATCTCCGCCGGACATTTCCGCTGCAATCTGTTCGTCCGTCTTTCCTGATCCTTCAACCTACGGTGGGGATCCTCCCGTTGTGTCCTTCACTAAGATCCTCACCTCCAGTGACGCCAACAATGGCGGTGGGTTCTCAGTTCCGCGATTCTGCGCCGATTCCATCTTCCCGCCATTGAATTACAATGAGGATCCCCCGTTTCAGCCGATCACGGTCCGGGATGTCCACGGCGGGGCCTACAACTTCCGCCACATCTACCGTGGGACCCCCCGGCGGCACCTGCTGACCTCAGGATGGAGCACATTCGTCAACCTGAAGAAGCTGGTCGCTGGCGATTCAGTGGTTTTTATCAAGAACAGGAGCAAGGAGCTATTCGTGGGGCTGCGCCGGGCCCTGCGGTCCGGCGGGACTGTGGATGGTGGACGCTGGGCGGGGGTGAAGACGGAGGAGGAATCCATTGGATTATCGAGAAGCGGGAGGGGGAAGTTGTCGCCAGAGTCGGTGTTGGAGGCAGCTAGGCTGGCGGGCTCTGGGAGGGTCTTTGAAGTAATTTATTACCCGAGGGCTGGGTCTCCGAATTTTGTGGTGGCAGCAGATGCAGTGGAGGATGCGATGAGCATGTATTGGGCAGCTGGGATGAAGGTTAAGATGGCGGTTGAGACGGAGGATTCGTCGAGGATGACATGGTTTCAGGGGACGGTGACGTCGATCGGTGGGCAGGAACTAGGGATGTGGCAGAGCTCACCATGGCGCATGCTTCAGGTGCATTGCTCTTTCTTCTCTTATATTATTGCTGTCATTAGATATTGGTTTCTACAGGAGTTTTGGAAATCATGGACATTTGTGTTTTGTTGTTCTAAAATTTACTCTGCAAGCTTGTTCAGTCCATACTCCAACTTCCTGTCTAGTTATTCCGGGCAGATAAATTTTGGGTGTTATTATTATTATTTTTTAATCTGTGCACCACCTGTCATGTACGGTACTCTGTGGCGACATGAAAGTAGGATGCATGCTTGTTGTTCTGGCTATCCTGACCATTCACTTGGTGGGTCCCACTATCGATGGGTTGCTGTCTGAAAGACACTGGTTGTGACATCCTACCCGTCTGATTGTAGACATTTCCTGTTCAGCTTTTACTGTTGCGGCCGTTCTTCTTTAGGGGTCATTTCGATACCTGTAAAGTTTTTTGTTGTAAACACTTTGCACTTGAAAAGAGTTTCCGGTGTAAACTGTTTACATGGCTATTTTGTTTGGCTTTTAAGTGGTAAAGTATTTCAAGGCAAACGGATTATGTCTTTGGCTGATTTGTAAAGTGTTTACAATTTACCGGGGGGTTGTTATTGGACGGATTGGATGTCCTACAGCCATCATAGTGGGGCCCACACACAATCTAGAAGGTTTTTAGTGGTGGGCGTCCCATCCTAAATGCTCCCTCTTGTGTGGACTATCTGATGATTTATCATGCTCTCTTTTTGGGTCCCACAGTGATGTATGTGTGATCCACACCGTCCATCCATTTTAAAACAACAATGTCTTTGTCATTTGATCCAATAGCATTCTGTTAGATAGGAAAAATGTAAAGGGAGATAACTGGGAGTATTCGAAAGGAAAGATCCATTAGATAATGAATCTAGGTTCTAAGCCATCTCTGGCGATGAATCAACAATTTGAAGTGAGAAACCTTTTCTTGCTCCTTCTCGATCAACCAGCGCATCGAAATGTAGGAAGTGTTGTATATGTTTCAATCTGCATCGCATTTTAGGCATGAGTAAAATAATGAGGCAGATTGGAAGTTCATGTAGAGCACACCACAAAAAAAAAAAACAAGGGGGATAATGACATCCACTGTTCAACGTTGAAACCTTTATAGAGCCCTCAGGGATGTGTATTTATCATCTAACCTGTTCATGGGATCACACTGACAATGTATGAAGGGTATATGCAAATATCAGCTTGAACCAAAACTTCTCCCAAAAGGTTTTCAACGTTAGGTGTTCAATTCTGATAATTTCCTATGGTGTGGTCCACTTGGGCTTCAGATCTGCCTCATTTTTGGGCTCATGCAATAAAATGAGTTGGCGAATGGATGAACGACATGGATAAGATACATACATCACAGTGGGCCCCACAATTTTTATATCTCAATGCTGTACGAATGTATCCTAGGAAGTGAGAAGCTTTGTAAACAGGCTTCCCATCTAAGTCAACCTTGGGATAGCTGCTGGAATTACAAGCAATTACATTGGGAATTAATCATTACTCATTTACCACGAATTACACAGGTAAATGAAAAATCAAACACCCCCTAAAACCATAACCCATTGCAATACCTGTCAGATGGAAATAAGGAAATTTGACAAAAAGTTCCTGTGTTTGGATAGGCGTGGTATAATCATTACTCATTTACCACGAATTACTCAAGTAAATGAAAAATCAAACAGCCCCTAAAACTATAACTCATTGCAATACCTGTCAGATGGAAATAAGGAAATTTGACAAAAAAATTCATGTGTTTGGATAGGCGTGGTAAAATCATAATGATGATACTTTTATATTACTAACATGTTAAATCAACAAAAAAAAATGTCAAATCATCAAGAAAAATAAACTAAAATGCAAGTTTGGATAGGGGATTTCCATATCAACACAATGTAAAATTGTAATGATTACAAATTCCTTTACATGCCTCTTATTACATCTGCATTTAACCACTGAATTACGTGCCAAAGTATGTATATAAACAAACATTGTAAAATGATAATGATGATGCTTTTACATCACACTACGATCGTAATCCTCAATCCAAACACACCCTTGAACACTTTAAAGCATTTACAACTTGTGAACACTTCACAGGCAAATTTTGCCATCCAAACACATGCCCGTAAAGTGTTTACCCGTAAACCCTTCACAATGAAGGATTTTACAGGCACCCAAAAGACACCATGCCATCCAGCTTTAGTTTGCTGGTTTAGGTGGCTGAGATCATTATTAGTGATATTTTTCTACCTTAACACATTGACAGGAGAAGGCCTGCATGATGAATGTGTCTGTAGATCATAGCCATTCATGTGCATTTTTTTAAGTGCATAATAAATCCATGCACTTTGCCACTTCAGATTTCTCCATTGTTGTTTGCCCTTTGTTTTTTGTCAAGGGGGCAGGTGTGGTATATCTCTTGTCATTGGATTTCATTTTTTTTGTTGAGAAATTCATGCCCTATACTTGTTTCACCAAGGTGGAATTTTTTTTTTTTTAAAAATAAAATTATTTTTTCCTTTTCAAGTACTGTTCTAGTTGAAAGTTCTTATTGAATAAATAACTAATCAATTATAAATAGATAAGGTCTCTTTTATCTTCTAAGGGATTGAGTTTGTTTAAGAAACCTGGTGTATGATTTTGTCGTCACTGTCGGCTGTCATTGTTAACGAAGGGACTGAACATTTTGATATATGATTGCGGTAAAAAGGAAAAAGAAAAATTCTCATGTTCTAACTTTGAATCTAATGGTAGTACAAAATATCTGAATTGTCACCACCACTGATGGGTGGATTAGTTCTTGCACCTATGTGGTGTGTACATGAGCTTTATTGAACACTCGTGTGTGTTTATCAAAGATCCTAACTTTATATCATGTTTTATGTGTTGACTATACCGGAAATTTACTGTCCTAATTATGTCTTGCCATTTATGTCAACAGGTCACTTGGGATGAGCCTGATGTTTTGCAGAACGTGAAGAAAGTGAGCCCGTGGCAGGTGGAGTTAGCATCTGCTATGCCACAGATTCATACCCCATTCCCATCCTCAAAGAAAATGAAATATTCCCAGGGTTCCGAGATACTGATAGATGGAGAGAACCCCATGTATTTTACAGGGATGGGATTAACCTCGAATCAACCTTTATTCCATTACAAAACTTTTCCTGCTGGCATGCAGGGAGCCAGGCATGATCCATTGTGTGTATCAAGTTTGACCAATTTCTTACCTAATAACCATTCCATCTGCTTTGATAACTTACATGGCAATGGTATGGCACCGAAATCAAGTGGAGTGTCCACTGAGCTAAGCATTGGGAGTTTTCTGCAGTTTGAGAACTTGTCACCGAAGAGCCAGGGCAACACCCATTTCATTGGCACTGAGCTTTCTAGGAATCGGAGCTGCCAGCCAACGAAAAAAGAAAACGGCAATTCTATGAAGTTGTTTGGCCAGACCATCAAACCTGTTGAAGATGGCTTTGATAACAATCAATCCGCACGAGATGATGAAACTCAAGGACGGAAAGTGACTGAAGGTGTGGGCAGACCACTTGGCCCTTCACTCCCTTATCCATACAAGCAGTTGTTTGGCCAGACCATCCTGACAAAGAAACCTGTTGAAGATGGCTTTGATAACAATGGATCCACATGTGATGATGAAACTCAAGGATGGAAAGTGACCGAAGGTGTGGGTGGACCACTTGGCTCTTCACTCCCTTTTCCATACAAGCAGTTGTTCGGCCAGACCATCCTGAAAAATATAGCTGTTGAAGATGGCTTTGATAACAATGGATCTGCGTGTGATGATGAAATTAAAGGACGGAAAGTGACCGAAGGCGTGGGTGGACCACTTGGCACTTTGCTCCCTTATCCATACAAGCAGCTGTGCAACCGACTTGATGTTCAGTGTCAAAGAGTCTCAGCCGTAGGGGCATGCTCTCTGTAAAGAGCAAGGTGTTTGCAACTCGCAGATGAGAAGTTGTACAGGTATGGGGCATTCTGATTTGCATGCATATGCAGGGAATCTGCCGGAATTTCATTTTGATAGTGGTAGACAATGAATTGGCAGATGCTTAATTGATAATTTATCAATGTCAACATGAAGAAAGAATCCTGAGTAATTTACTCAAGCTGTGAAAAATGATTATCTTTTCAAATGTGATTTGCAATGCTTTTCGAAAGCTTGCTATAAGAACCTGTTTGGCAATGCTACATTAAGCACTTTAAGCATTTTTTATTAAAAAAAAACTGCAATTTTTAACTGTTAAATACGTTTGGTTAGCTTTCTAATTAGTTGCTTCTTAAGAGGCACTTAAAAAAAAAGCATTTTTTGAGAAACAGCTTGGAGACGTTTCGAAGATTGTTTCCGCAGGCACCAGGTGAACGGGATTTTGACAGAGGCAAAATACATGTCACACATGCGTGCGCGCACACACACACACATGCACGTGTGTGTGTGTAGAGAGAGAGAGAGAGAGAGAGAGAGAGAGAGAGAGAGAGGAATGCTCACCCGCACACCTTCTTACGCGAGCACTCTTGTGCAACTTTGCATACATGTCATGGGCACAGAATCCTAACGGTCCATGTGATGCGGTACCCCTTTTAATTCTATGGGCCGAATTTTCGGTCTATTCCAAAACTCTAGTGGGCCATAGCAAAGAGAAATGCAAATCAAGGGAGGAAACTGTTTCCTTTTGCCATGGCCTACTAGAATTTTGTATCGAGCTGAAAGTTGGGCTTAAGTGGTTTCAAGGGGTGCCGCATCACGTTGACCGTTCAGATTTTGTGCCTAAGACACGTGTGCAAGGGTGCGCACGGGTGCTCACGTAAGAAGGTGTGCAGGTGAGCATATATATATATATATATACATATATATATATGTGTGTATATATATACATATATATATATATATATGTGTATATATATATATATATATATATATATATATATATATATATATATATATATATATATATATATATATATATATATATATACATATATATAGCGCAAGTTTGAAAAATTCGAGCCAGTCATTTGATAGGGTGCACTTTCAAAATTCCATATATCAAAAATCAGATTAACATGCTTATTGAGTGAGCCACACATGTATCTTGAACTTGGATAGTTAGACTTTTTCTCATGTTCCATTTTTGTCATAAAGCTTTTATCCATCTAATTAGTGGACCAACATTAATTTTGGTCCTTAGCATGCTCACTGTGTACCTTCCTGATGAATGTCCCAGGTCTTTGACACGTGTTCTGTCCACCCAATTTCTTACATGTGTTCCATTTTCACGCAAGAGTACGCCATCATGCATATTAAGTGGAGAGAATTCCTGCAATTCGATTAGAGGTGGGTTCCTCTACAAGTCCTCGTGGAACAACTATTTTACAAGTGTTGGGCATGGGGCCCACCAGAATGTATGTCATCCAACTTGTCTATTAGGGTCGCCCCATGATGGACCAAAAATAGGTCAAGCCAACCATTATGCGGGCCACCACTTGAATTTTGAGGTTTTTGAATGGTTGTCCATTATTCTTTATGGGGGGTCCACTATATTGTTTAAATACCATCTGAACTATGGTGTGCCATAAAGGCTATTATGAGACAATAAATATTGTTATGTAAAGGTAATGGTGACAATCGTTATATGGTATGGGGTCATAATGGTCGTAATAGCCGTTATGGAAAAAATAACTTGTAATCGCCGTTAACAGCCTGGAAAGTCCATTGTAAAGACCATAATAGCCCCGTAATGGTTTGTTACAAGGCAAACACTGGTTTTTCGGATTTTTTTTTTTCAATGTTGCGAGGCACTTACATATTTTTTAGGTTTTATCTTTTAATATTAAAAAAAAAAAAGAGATCGTAACGGCCGTTACAGGGGCCATAACAGTCCCGTATTGTAAACCATTATGGCCACCGTTACCGTTACGAAATACCTTGATCTGAACTGTTCATTGCATGTGCCTCACCATGATGAAGGGATTACCGAACAATTTGTACTACACACATTAGGTGATGCACGCAACTAAAAAATGGACATCCATTCAAAAACCTCCAAATTCATGTGGTGGTTCACATGATAGTTGGATCAACCTGATTTTTGGGATGTTCGACTTCATTGTGGGGTGACCAGTGGGATGCCATAAACACATTTAGGCGAGTCTCTCCTAATAAAACAATGGACAACCATCTAAAAACCTCAAAATTCACGCGGTGTCTCTATGATGGTTGGATCGGCCTGAATTTTTGGAACTAGTTTTACGTAAACAAATTTCAATAAACATTTCCAAAGGATTATTTATTGAGAATCAATTATGCACTTGTAGAAGCAATGCCAAAAGAGCCCTAAATTTTTATTTGTTGGGTCATAAAAAACACAATACTCCGACAAATTAAGTGCTATAGATGAATTATATCAGGACATCTATTTGGAAAGGATACTAGTTGTGAATACAAGTGCCTGGTAGCCCTCATTTTCAATTTATTTTGGTGTGTTATATTTTATAACTACTATTTATACTTTAATATATGAGTGCCGACATGTGAAGAGTTTCTAATGGAAGAGGGGAATCGATTCTTTTGAAAGGCCGTAGAGGAAGCAACATTGAGAAAATGACCAAGAGGGGTGTATCTGAGATGAGGAGCTTCGAATGGTGTTTGTAAACAACTTCCTGGAGGAGTGGTCAAAGAAGCCTCCAGAGAGTTTGGGAAGCTAAAAAAAGTCATGGAGGTATCTATCCCTTGGATGAGGGAACCGATTGTGATTGGGGTTTCACTTTTGTGAGGATGGGGATGATGGATAAAGTAGATTCTTTCGCGGCTCAGTTGAATGGGAAATGGTTCTCAAGTAAAAACTCTCAATATAGAAAACGAGGTATGGGCTAGAGTTGGTCAATCAAATATTGAATATGAGGGAGCTGAGAACTAAAAGGTTGGGGAGGTGAAGGAAAAATGGTGAGAGTAATATGACTCCCAAGGGTAAGATGATGAGAGTGAGGTGGCAACCAGAACAACGCTTCAAATCTTTTCGTGATTCAGTGTCACAATCAGAGCCTTGCAAGTAGTAGAAGAAAAATCCAAGCCAAATAAGGGAGTAGGATCACACCTAGGGGGAAGCTATTGGGCTTGGAGGACAAATCAGAGGAAGGATTCAAGGTGAGGCTCCATCTAGTCGTTGTGAACAGCTCAAGGAAGCGTTAAAATGAAGCTTGGTGGCGATAGTGGAGGTACTTCGATCTCAGTTGTTGGAGAATGGTTGTCGCAAATTTGCAGTTTGTCAGAGGAAAATTGCGTTATTAAGAGTCTTAATGATTCAACCATGTGGGTATCTCTACGTTTGAATGCAAATGTGGAATATCCCCCTTGCATGCTAGCTTTTCAAGAAGTTGCAATTTTCTTGCCGTGTCAATGGAGAAACTTGGCTATTCGTGAGGAGGCTTAGATTCAGGTTTGGGATCTCCCTTTAGAGTTTTGGATTTTAAATGTCTTTTGGGTTAGGTTCCTGCTTTGGAGATGTTGTACCTATTGACCCTAACATATAGAGTTGCGAAGAGTTATGGTTTGCTAGAATGAAAATCAGGAAGAAGAAGCTCTTTTGGTGCAACCCAATTATCGAGTCAATAAAATCTCGACCCTCGAGTTGTGAGAAATGGACAAGAGTACACCCATAAGAATATTTGATCACAGAGGGAGAAGTATTTTATTGAAAACTTCTTATAATATTTAAGAAAAATTCACACTTAGAAAATTTGGAATTTTGCCTACCTCGTACACCACCCCCCTCTTAATAGACCCAAAATGAATTTTTAGTGAGAATTCCCCCAACTAAGCGATTGATTGATTTCAAATCAATATAATCCACTTAAGATGGTAAAAGCCCCATATCTACCACAAATGGTAAGTTGTAGCTTTTGATATTTAGGCCCAAAATCTATAAATAAACAGGTCCAAAATTTGTCATGTTGGGCCCTGTGGTGGGCTGCGGGCCTACATCACCTTTCAATGCTAGATGGGTTGAGGTGGGTGTTGCTGAGTTGATAATGACAATGAGTCCAAGAGAGGACGGGGAGGGGAGGAGCAACATAAGCAATCAAGATAGGTTCTCATCTTTAGTTATAAATCATGCCATCACTTCTGTGTGGTGTTGTTTGTAGGGGAGGAAGGTGGTATTGTAAGAAGTATGCTCCACAGACCACCGTGATTTGATTAGGGGTGTCAATGGGCCGGGTTGGCCCGCTTCGGGTCGGGCTTGTGCTATGGTATTAGGTCCGCAAGTTGGGCTTGGGCTTAAACTTTAGGCCATGTAAATTGGGTCGAGTTTGGACTAGATGTCCAAAAGCCCGAAAGCCCAGTCCAACCCGCTAGGGTTTGCACAATCATCTTCATCACGCCACCTCCACCCCCCCCCCCCCCATCTGCTAGGGCCCCGCCGTCGGTAGGGTGTAGAACCAGCAGCCATGGCGCCACCGCTTGAGGCAACAACAACCATGGCCACCGCCGCCACCAACAACTGTGGCAGACAAGCCACTCCCTCTCTCTCTTATCTCTCGTCTCGTTCTCACCTATGTTTCTCTCTCCCCTTTGACAACCACCCAAGGTAGTGACAACCTTGGCCGCCACCACCAATAGCTACTCCCTCTCTCTTATCTCTCGTCTCTCTCATTTCCATTTATTCCTCTCCCCTTTGATGACGACCACAACATCGCTGCCCCATTAGCCGCCAACAACACCCTCAACCTCTCCCCTCTCTTTGCTTCCTGTTTTGGGCTCGGGCCGAACCTTGTGTATGTCTACTGGGCCGGGCCCTGGCTATTCCATTTTAGCTCACCACGGGCCCGGGTCAGGTTCAGGCTTACATTGCAGAATGTGGGCCGAGCTTGGACAGATTGGCTGGGCCCTAACCTGGCCCATTGACATGGCGTGATTTGATGGAACACGTGTCTCATTATAGTTGGCTTTGTGAGTGGCATACAAAATGCGTCGCTTGTAGCTTCATAGTTGTGGAGACAACTGTCACTGACAAGTGAGTTGAGGAGCCTCCCTTGCTAGTTGAGGCTATTCGGCTTGCCCTTTGAAGTTTGCTCGTGCTGACTTCCACTTAAGTGGAGTCATGTGCAATGGTATGTTAACAGCTTCAGGAGCTTGGGAAGACCGCATGTACACAATTTCTCAGATGCCTAATCCAAAAGAAAGCACAGATGAGGAAGAACCTTAGGAATGGCCTTAGGCAAGGAGCAAAGTCTTTAGAGTTTTTCAAGGTTGCCTTCTATAGAGATGAACAGAGGTGTCTGTTCTTCTGGTTTGGATTCAGAACTCCTGCCAGTGTGTTCTAGGAGCTGAACGTGGATTCAGAGATGCAGTCGCTGGTTGAGAACATTAATGCACGACTAGGACTGGAGATGGAATCAAAACTAAGAAATTTCAGACGGCCAATGAGCTCGTTCAATGCATTGGAACGAATCAGCAGCCAATTAGGAATGAGCAGAGGGAAGCAGTGGGTAAGGTCAACGATGGTGTTTCTTATGATGGTAACTTCCGGTGATTTGTGCTTTGAGGATTCGCTTTCAATCCCCCTGACTAAGATGTTGGATGAAGGGAGAAAGGTATCAATAGTTGCATGATTGGGAAGCTTCAAAGAACAATACTTCTCATGACTGTTAATTGGTCGGAACCGTTCTTAGTAGAGATGGCTCTTGTAAGTCAGGTACATACCTCTTGATTGCTAGAGGAGATGGAAGTATCTGTATGGCCTATGGTATGCGATGGATCAAGGAGTTGACCAATCATGGCAGGGAGAATGGTGTGGCACTTATTTGGCCACCGATGATTTTGAAGCTTTGTTTAATTTTAGCTGAGGAAGGGGTATTTAAAAAGCAATGCTTTCTTGCTCGATACAATCCTCTGTTTCTGCAGGATAAAGGGAAGGCTTCCATCAACTAAGAGAAAGGATGCAACTCTAAAGGGGAGAAGAAGGGGAGGGGAACTAGAGTTGTTTAGTCATTAAGTTTGTAAGTTGGCATGTTAGGGGGTTGGGTTGCCTCCAAAAAGAACCCAAACCAATGGATTCTATAGGTTTCATAAGGTCAAGATGGCAACATATCAGAAAATGAAAGTTCAATCATGAGTGGCAGGTTGGTTTATTTGATCTGGGGAGGTAGAAGGAAGGATTTGGTTGCTTTAGATGTGGATGGGGCTGCATAAATATTGTTTAGTCATGAAGTTTGTAAGTTGGCATGTTAGGGGGGTTGGGTTGCCTCCAAAAAGAACCCAAACCAATGGATTCTATTTTCATAAGGTCAAGATGGCAACATATCAGAAAATAAAAGTTCAATCATGACTGTGGCAGGTTGGTTTATTTGATCTGGGGAGGTAGAAGGAAGGATTTGATTGCTTTAGATGTGGATGGGGCTGCATAAATATTGTTGTTACTTGTTATTGGGATACAGGGGTGTGGAGAAAGACGGATTGGTCAGCTGCGCTATTCTCCATTTCAATGCTTTTTTAAGATTCGATTCCCGGCTTCAAATGGGTATTCTCATCTGTGTATGATCTAAATAAGGCTAATCAAGAATCGTCTTTTTAGTCAGAGTTGGATCAGATTTATGCTAGATGCAAGGTTCCATGGTGCATTGGGGGTGACTTAAATGTAACCAGATTCACACATGAAACTCAATGGGAACAAAATTACTAGAAGCGTGAGGGACTTTTCTGACTGGATATAGAAACTTGATGGTGGAACTTCCTTCAGCAAACATATGTTTTGCGCAGACCAACAACCAAGAGAGAGTGACTATGTCTAAGTTGGATTCTTTCTTAGTTTCAGTTGTGAGTGGAAGTTTTTCCTTTAGTGGAGCAGTTGGGTCTCCCTAGGTTAGTCTTTGGTAGTTAGGGAAGATGATAGGGGTCCAAGGTTGTTCCATTTTGAGCTTATGGGGCTTGAGGTGGATGAGTTTTTTCAATTGGTGAAAGTTTGGTGGAGTCTTTAGTACTTAGGGAAGACGATAAGGGTCCAAGGCTGTTCATTTAGAGCTTATGTGGCTTAAGGTGGAGGAATTTTTTCAGCTGATGAAAGGTTGGAGTTCATTTCAGGTGGAGGGGTGGGCAGGCTACTAGCATTCTTTGAAACTTAAGCTTCTTGAAGGGAAGACAAATCAATGTGAAAAAGATTACTTTGGAAAGTGCGAAGGCGAGGAAGATTGCATTTTTCTGGACATCCAAGTCTAGATGTTAAATAGAAAATGCAGTAATTGGTGGAAGAGGACAAGGAGCTTCGTGCCAATCTCTCCTTTGAGTATACAAACGGATTCAAGGAGGAAATTGGATGGAGATGGTGATCTTGGTCGGTTTGACTTAAGAAAGGGGATAAAAACATGTCTTACCTTAAATAATAAATAAATAAATAAAAACATGAGGTTCTTCCATAGCATTGCAAGTGCAAGGATTAGAAACAACAAGCAAATTCTTCGTGTATGGAGTTAGCATTGAGGAGAGGTCATAGGTTGGCAACAACCGTGGTTGTTCATTTTTATTTGAATCTTGGTCGATGTCGAAACTTGATAACATGCAGTTTGACATGCTTTCTAGCATTGAAGCGGAGAGTTTAGAAAGGCCGTTTGAAGAAAAGGAATTCCTTGAGGCGGTTTCTTCTTTGCATAAGAACAAGTAGCCTAGGTCAGATGAGTTTCCTAGCGGGTTTTTTTTTTTTTTTTTTTTTTTTTTTTTTTTTTGTTTTTTGTTGTTTGGGAGATGGTAAAGCTTAATCTAATAACATTTATTTCAAAATTCTTCAAAATAAGGCGTCTCTTAGTGGCATAATTTTTGTGGATATGTGAACAGATAGGAAAGGAGGAAATAGACAAGGAAATTAGAAGAAAGAGAGAATGGAGAGAGGTGATGGAATGTAATGCAGGGGCATTTTCACACCGGGCTCGAGTGGGGTTGCTTGTGGGATGCAGGGGCACACTTGGGGTGGGCGGTCCGTGTGAGGCGGGCCCCACCTGTGCGGAACCCATGTGAAGTGGGGCCCACGAGGGGGGTTCGGCTGAGGTCCTAACCCATGGGATGTAGGGCCTGGGCTATGAGATAAAGGGATTAATTCGCCATGCTTTATTGGTTCGAGCTTTTAGAGCAAGTGGCTAATTGTCCCGCATCAAAGTGGTATCAAAGTGGGAGGTCTCGTGTTCGAGACTCCTCACCACAGGTGATTAATGCAGGGGCATTTTTACACCAGGCTCGAGTGGGGTCGCCTGTGGGATGCAGGGGCACACTCGGGGTGGGTGGCCCGTGTGAAGCGGAACCCATGTGAAGTGGGGCCCACGAGAGGGGTTCGGTCGAGGTCCTAACCCATGGGATGTGGGGCCTGGGCTATGAGATAAAAAAGATTAATTCACCATGCTCTATCAATTCAAGCTTTTAGAGCAAGTTGCTAATTGTCTTGCATTAGAATGACTCTAAGAGTAGATCCTCCATACATCTCCACATCTTAGTTTATTAAAGGTTCGTTCGGCACCATGGATTGATTTTTTTTTTTTTTTTTTTGGGGGGGGGGGGGTTTAGCACCATAAAGCAAATGGGGGTTTCAAATCTCCTCAAAAGGGGGGTTTGAAATCCATGGTGAAAGCTTGGATTACGTCTAAAATCCTTCTAAGAGTTGCATGTGTGTCACTAGACTTAATCTATTGGGCACATTGACCACTAATGATATTCCAAAACAATTAGATTAATTGCATCACTATAATTACTTTAATATGATGATCTGCGCCGTCCAAACATTGTCCATGTAAATCAACGGTTAAAAATTGTTGGTTAGTCACTCAGATGTGATCTTGTGCTTGTGGCCCATCCAAGACTTGGAATTTAATCATTTTCGGGCAAAGTATATATTTCAACGGGCTTATTACAACCATTGTGTCAAACATTACATACAATCACTAATTAGAGATATTAAAGTTGATTTAGTAATTAAATTCTAACCTTGTAAATATACTATGCATAGCTACTTTTGGATTATAGGGGATCCTGAATCTACGGTGCCAAGCACAACAGGGGGATTTCAAATCTAGGGGATTCCAAATCCATGCTCCCAAACAGGCCCTATGGTTTTCACTAATATGCTAGAAATTACAAGAATACATGTCTTGCTTAAGTGACTTAAAGAGGGATAAAATTGTGGGCCTCAAACAAAATTCAAACATACATATTGAAAGCCCAGTACCGATTCAATCCCCTGATCTTCATTACCCACCATCCTAGTCGCCACTCCCTTCCCCGTTCCGAGACTACCGGAACTGTCCTTATGCGGACTCCCCAGCTGAGAAGCACTAGTGAAGGTCCCAATGTTAACAGAATTCTGAAAAAGGAAGTGGTAGAATGCTTAAAGGATTTTAGGCCTATTAGCTTGATTAAATTATGGGAAAATGTTTCGGAAAGTGTCATGGGATGTCATCTCAAAAGTGTAGGGAGTTTCATCTTTGGTTGACAAATCCTAGATGGCACTTTATGCTCATGAATGCATTGGTTCTTGTTATCGAGAGGGCAAGAAGGGTGTCTTTTGCATGCTTGATCTTAAGAAAACATATGATTACATCCTTAAAAAGAAAGAAAACATATGGCTCAAAGAGTGAAGTAGTTTGATCAAATTTTGAATGTTGGTTAATCCCAAAGGCTTCTTTAAGGGCAAGGGGACTTATTGTTTCTATTTTTTTTTTCCCTTGGTGATATTGGAAGAAGGGGCTTTAGAGCGTCTCACTAATGTGTTCAAAGTGCAGAAGACAATGTTCATAGTTTCTTATCTTTAGTTTGCCGATGACATCTTTTGCTTTTGTGATTCAACAGTTGACTTGGTGGATAACATGAGAAAAATTATTCGTGGTTTTCTTTTTAAGATTAACATTTATTAGAGTGAAATGTTGGGTATCCAAACTGAATGAGGAAGTGGAAGAGCCAATTGAGGTCTTTGGTTGCAAAATTGGCTGCTTGCTGTCATCATATTTGGGTCTCTTGCTTTGAATTGGTAAGTGTGCAAAACATTTGTGGGATAGTGTGATCAAGAAGATTGATGAAAACTTTCGTGTTGGAAAGGTAGGTCCTTTGGGTGGTAGGCTACCTTAATCAATACAACCATGTCTAATATGCCATTATACTTCTTGTCTCAGTACCAATGTCTTGCCCTCATTTTGAACATATTGGAAGGATTAGACATGCATTCTTATGGTGAGGAGCAAAGAGAAGTAGAAGTTTCATTTTTTGAAACGAGAAGATGTATGAAAGCCCATTAGGGCACACATATCAAGGAGGTAAAATCCATGAACTTACCTCTTTTGGGTAAATGGTTTTGGAAACATAGAATGGAAGGAGGTCTGTGGGACGAGGCGATCTCATGTAAGTACGGAATTAAGGAAGGGGGTGGTTCTAAGAGCCCCTCTTTATAGAGCTTGAGCAACATAGAAGGTGATTTTGGAAATTTCGAGCAGTTTCAAGAATGGAATTGACTACTCATTGTGCAACAACATGCATATTCGTTTTTGGGAAGATGCGTGGATAATCTGGGTGTTGTCTTCCCCAAGTTGTCTAGGTTAGCTCTGGAGGTGAATATTCTTGTATCTCAATGTTTCTTAGTTGCATCCTGTGGGAAACCAGCCGGTGTGGTATCCTCCTTGCCAAAGGAACTCCATAGACAAAGAATGAGATGACATGATCCGGTTGCTTAATTTTAGTCATCAAAGTGATGAAAGGGATGCCTAGGTGTAGAAACGTGAGATATTGTAGATCCTTGGTTCGTTCTTTTTACGCGGCAATTCAGATTCATGATCCAAGGCTTCAATATTCCTCTACTACATTCATATGGTCTTATGGGGGGCCTTCCAAGGTTTTGCTCCTTGTGCGTGGTTGGTAGAAGTAAATTCCTTATGTTGGATAATCTCTAGAGGACTATGGTAATTCCTAAGATATGCTTCATGCATATGTAGAATGATAAATTGATGGGTCATCTATTCTTACATTACGCCTTCGCTAGAGCGGAGTAAAGAGTGGTTCTTTGGTTTGTTTTAGTATTTTGGATGACAGACTCAATTGGAGCCTACTTCCTTGCTTGGCATGAGGGTGGTTTGGGCCATAACGGAACGAAGCTATGGAGATTTTCCCTTCTAGCCAAGTGTTTGGGCCATTTGAGGGGAATGGAGTGATAGATGTTTCTGAAACTGATGCAGGGACCTGGATGTGGTTTTCAAAAGGGCTAAGTTGGATGTAATAGCTAGGGCCTACTCTATAAAGACCCTCTCCAATTATGCTTTAGCTTCTTTGTCTTGACCATGAGTCTTGTAGTTCTCAGTGTAGATATGTCATCAGTGGAGCAATGATTTCCATGAAATTGAACAAATTTATTTTAGGATCTCACCATTCAATTTCATATTAGCATGGTCATGTTTTCATTCGCTTGTTCTCTTTCTAAATTGTCAGTTGCACGTTTGCATCACATATCACATTATATGGGGTGGTAGACGGAGTGCAATTCAATATTGGGTTCAAGCCTGTAGCTCAGTTGTAGACAAGGTGCGTTTCCACAAGGTCTTGGGTTTGAGCCCTGCTTATTTTGTTTGTGTGTGTGTGTGTGTGTTAGGAAAAAAGGGTCATCAATAAGGCAAGTCATTCTTGGGTAGTTCCTTTAGATTAGTTATCATCATGGAGCATGGTAAATTAAATGTTGTTCGACTGCAATTCTTGTCTAAATGCAAACGAAATCCTATTTCAATATTTTTGTTACAAGTCCTTTTTCAAGATATTTTGAGGCTTTATTTTAGTCACTAATAAACATTATGCTCTTCTAATTAGTTTTATTATATTCATACGATGTTTTTCCATTATCATTGTTTCTATCCAAGTCGTAATGTGTATGAAGATTGGAGTAACTATGTGTTCCACTTGGTTCATAAAAATTTACCATGACATACTGTCGCTTAAGGTTTTTGGCTTACTACAACCCAATACCAACTCTAATCAAGCACTCTGTTTCGGTGAGTCGAACAAGTTCTTTTAATTGGTTTGATAATGTTAACATATCAAAGTTTAAGGTTGAGTTTTGTTAACTATTTTTTGTTTTGTGAATTTGTTGTGATTGCTTCGATTATTGTTTATAAACATCATGTGTTTAGTCAGTTAGATAGTCTGCACATATTCGCATTCTCATATTTCTTTTGCATTCCTTTTAGCACATCGATAAAGAAACATAACTCATATTTGTTTACTCATTTTTAAAACCTTGGGATGGTACTCAATGGTAAATGATGAAAATTAACTCACTAGATATAATTTGATCTTCTCAAATCCATTGTCATTGTTGGTAATATGTTTAGTGAGGCAAGAAGGTAGAGAGGGTTGGGTGGGGCTAGGTTGAGGTCAGTTTTGGACATTAGTGGGACTGTGGGAGTTCCCGGTAGCAGTCAATGAGAAGAACTGAGTGGTAGTTCTTATAACTTCTAATGTGCAAAGTAACTGGGAAAGAAAGAAAAAAGAATCAATCAGTGTTGAGTAGTTGAAAACTGACTCAAGTATGGGTTGTAGAGGTGCAGCAGAGGTTTTCATCATTTTTTTCTAGGCCAATATTTTAATCATTGGATATTTTGATGTTTCTGAAGGAATGTTGTTGCCAAGAGTAGCTGCTGATATTTAGATCATTTGGAGCCGTGCAATTGAAATCCCTGCTCCCCCAAGAGTAGTTGCATTCTCCATCATCAATCATCATCATCATCATCTGAGTTGTATCCCAATTCCCAATTAATTAGGGTCGGCTACTTGAAACATGTTTCACCATACCACTCTATCAAGGGCTACAACCAAGTTCCGACGCAGCACGTTGCTTACAGAGAATGCCCTAGCTTGAGTTTGAATGTCAGATTGTTGGATTCATGATGAAAGTTATGGCATCAGTTTGACAATGGGTGCCAACCTGATGAAACCCTGCGTTCTTATGGCTTGCAATCAGATAAAAGATCCTAACAGTGGACAAATTGCAAAGCCAAGGTATGCACCTTCCCAATTGATGCATAATCTGTAAGAGAAGTGAAGAGAGCAATCCCCTTCTTCTTATCTATTGCTAGGCGCCCTTGGAGGCATTGTGTTCAAACCTGGACGGACAGTTTCTAAGCTGGAACAACAGCCTATTCAATGTCAAGCCCTGAAATTTGGAACCCGAGTATGATGACCCTAATCCTGAGGTCTAGGGTATGAACCAAATTAAACGTGTTTATACATTTCATTCTCATCCAATGTATCATATGCAAAACTAAACAACTATTTAATTATCCAAACCATATTATCCAAAACTAAAAGTTAAAATAAAATTTATGAATTCAAATTCTACTCAACTATTGCCATCATCTCTCACTCAAGTTTCTACTTTATCTTATCACAATTGTCCAAATAAAAATAAACTAAAGGCGAAATTTTTGTAAAAGTAATCATCTAGATACTTTGCTTCTACCGTTCATTCCTCATTCCCTAAACCTAAAAGAGTTTATCAAATTGGGTGAGCTAGAAGCCCAGTGAGATCATATCCACCATAGTTGAATTCCAAGTGATATACCATACGGAACAACTCATATTGTATGCAATTTGTTGGGAAATATGGAAAGAGAGAAACCACAATATATTTAGGGAGTCTTTAGATTTATTTGTAGACCTTGCTGGAGAACATGAAAGGGGACACCATCGAACGGGCTTCATAATACAGGTTATTCGTTGGAATGATGGTCTAAATATAGGCAATGAATGGTTTAGTATCAAGGCATAACTCCTAGTTTGGGTAAACACTCCATTCGACCTAACCTAGTAGCGTTATGATTTTTTTACCTATGTCAAGGCTCCTCAAGTGTTGATGTATCTAGTGTTTCCATTGTTGACGAAATGTCGATATTATTGTCGATAATATCGGTATCGCCAGTCTAGCGACACCAAAACTCCATTTTTTCGTTTCTCTTCGGATTATCGGCGAAATAACGCTGATAATTTTGGATTATGGCCTATAATTTTGCATTATCGCCGATAATTTTGGATTACCGCCGAAAATATCGACTATGGCCACCAACCACGCTACGTATTACGGGAAAATTCTAGCCAACAACCTGTATTTTCAATAAATAGGTTGAAAATCCGAAAAAATATCGGAACCGAGAAGATATCGTACTTGGTTGATCGAAACTCGGAGCTCGGAAGAACACCTCCATCAACAACGCCGATCTTCGAAGATTTCATTTCGATTTGCAAGTAAGAAAACCCCTTTCTTCGGCAACAACCCTCCCTCGAAAACCCTCTTTCTTCGGCGTGATTGGCTCTTCAACGGAATTTTAGGGTTGGATTTTTTTTTTTAAATTATTTTTTTTTACTTCGAAGATACGGAAGAAATCCGATTGCGTACGAGTTACTCGGTACGCTTTTATCGTACTGAGTAAACTGATTTGGGGGCCCACCTTGAATGTATGTGTCTATCCACGCCGTCCATCCCTTTTTCCATCTAATTTAAGGGGTTGAGCCTGAATTTGAATCATATCCAAAGATCAGGTGGATCATACCACAGGAAACAGTGGGGATAATGATTTCCACCGTCGAAACCTTGCTAGGCCCCACAGTGATGTTTATTTGTAATCCAACCTGTTCATAAGATCATAAAGATATGGATGAACGGAAAACACAAATATAAGCTTGATCCAAAACTTCTGTGGCCCCCAAGAAATTTTCAACGGTAGATGTTCTATTCAACTGTTTCATGTGGTGTGGTCCATTTGAACATTGCATATGCTTCATTTTTGGGCTTAAGCCATAAAATTATCTAGGAAAATGGATGGACGGAGTGGATAAAATACATAAATCATGGTAGACCTCACAGAGTTTACTGAGTATGCTAACCGTAGTGAGTTACTCACCATGCAATCCGCTTCCGATATACAAGGGCGTGGTTTGGCTAATGACGTTGCCACTAACTAGGGGCTAGTGGTCGGTGCTATGTGGGCCCCACCATGATCTATTTGTTTTATCCACACCGTCCATTCATGCTTACACATCATTTTAATCATTTTCCTCATAAATGAGACATATCAAAATCTCAGGTGGAGCACACCATGGGAAAATAATAATGATTGAACGTCTACCATTAAAAACCTCCTATGGGCTATGGCCCATTGTAACGTTTATTTGACATCCAACCTGTAGATTAGCTCATACAGACCTGGCTGAAGTCAAAAAACAAATATCAACTTGATCTAAAACTTTTGTAGCCCCAAGAAGTTTTTAACGGTGAGAGTTCAATCAACATTGTGTGGCCCACTAGAGATTTTGATCTAACTTAGTTTTGAGTTCATACAAAAAATTATCTGGAAAAATGGATTAGACGGCATGGATGAGACACATACATCATGTAGGCGTCCACATAAACCGACGTTTCATGCCTGGATAACGTCAGGGGAGTACCCACTTCGTTTGTGGACGGGGATTTCCTGCGCAAGCCTCTAGCAGTTCCTTCACTGGGATGCTACGTGGGGCCCACCATGATGTTGATGAAAAATCCACCTCGTTCATCCATTTTTTCAGATCATTTTAAGGGATGAGACCAAAAATCAGGTGGATCCAAAACTCAAGGTGGCCATACGAGAATGAAAACTCGATAAAGATTTTTCCGCCGTTGAAACCTCTCTGGGCACCATCTTGATGTTTATATGCCATCCAAACTGTTTATAAGTTCATTTCCACTAGGATAAAGTGAAAACACAAAATTAGTAGCCTTGTACTAAACTTTTGTGGCCAGACAAATGTTTAAACGTTGGTCACTAAATCTCCACTATTTCCTCTCGTGCCGCTGCCCTAAGTTTTGGATCCACATGATTTCTTTTCTAATGTCCTAAAATGATCTAAAATAACGGATGGATGGGATGGATTTTTTAAAAACATCATGGTGGACCCCACGTAGCATCCCCTACGTTACTCTCTCCACTGTGGCTCTATTTATAAGTTTTTAACGGTGGGCGTCACTCTCTCCACTGTTTTCTGTGGTGGGGTCCACTAGAGCTTTGGATCTGACTCATTATTTACCTCATGCCTTAAAATGATATCTCCAAATGGTTGGACGGTGTGGATACAAAACATACACCATATTGGGGCTCACATAACTCGGTAACGTCACATCAGTAGGAAGTCTTGCTTCAGCAGGGGGGCGGATTAGGTACTACCCCGCTTGTTCGAAGCTCGAGACAGGCGGAGGCTCTGAGTGCCACTGAGCTGCCACCGTGATGTATGAATCTTATCAACACCGTCCATCACTTTTTTCATATCATTTTAGAGTAATGGACTAAACATAAGGAATATCTAAGGTTCAAGTGGACCACACCATAGGAAGCAACGATGGTAAGGACGTCCACCATTGAAACCTTCCTAGGGCCCACTGTGTTGTTTTTTCTATCCAACCCCTTGATATGGTCATATACACATGGATGAAATGAAAAAACAAATATCATCTTGATCTAAAACTTCTGTGGTCCCTAAGAAAATTTTCAACGGTATATATTTAATCACCACTGTGTGGCCCATTTAAGATTTCGATCTTCTTTATTTTTGAGATAATATTATAAAATGATATGAAAAAAAGGGATGGACGGTGTGGATAAAGTTCATACATCACGGTGGCCCCTCATTGGCGCTCGGAGCTTCCGCCTAGCCCCCATTAAATGGAAACTTATTATTAAATGCATTTTTTTTTTTTGTAATATTTTCATTCCTGAATATGTAAATATGTGTATTTAGGTATGTCCGGAAGTTTCACTGAAAAATTCCACCATTTTCTCCATGTTTCCCCCTTTTTCCCTACATTTCCAGTTATTGGCGATAACGATATTATATCTTTATCTCCGACCAACGAAACTTATAGCGATAACGACAACTCGAACACTGCATGTATCCTGATCTTTTCTTTGTTAGCTTTCTGTATCCTTTTTTCCGTTTCTTTGATGAAATCCATAGTCATTTGCTCATCAAGAAAAAAAAACAGAACAAAAGAAAAAAAAAAAAACGAATTTTGTTGCCAAAGCAAGCATTTGCGGATAAAATATGATTCCTAATAGAAATTTAAAAAAGAAAAAGAAAAGAAAGAAAAAAAAAAGCGTCCTCATTCTATCATAGTGATGTACGACAGACATCTTAATTTGAGGACCGATCGCCTTCTGCTGATGTGCATCGAAAGAAGACTGTTATAGCTAAAGAGGGCTAAAGAGGGATTGTTGGAGGTGATAAGAGAGGGGTGGAATGAAGGGCCTAAAAAGGGTAATGGGGCCAGATCAATGAAGAAGGTTTTAGAGCTTGCAAGTTACGGGTTGATGGTTTGATTAGTGACATTGAAAGCTAAAACTAAGTAGGGAAACAGTGAGCATAGGAATGGTGTACAATGCTATGGCCTTCCCCTTTTATAGAGGGAGGGACTAAGGTTTTCTAGGAATCTCACCTTGAAGATTTTAATGGAGACACTATTAACAAAACTATTCATTCAATCTCAAATTTGGAATGGTTTACAATGCTATGGCCTTCTCCTTTTATAGACTCTTCGACTTCCTAAAGAATTCTTAAATGAAAACAATTTCTAACAAAGATATGAACCTTTTAGAAAACAGTTTATGGACCCAATTTATGGGTCTTCTGGACAGCCATGGGCCTGTCTTTGTCCGTGGGGCTCACATCGTTCTCATTAGTTTTCTCTCCTATTCTGTTGTAAACTTTAAGGAGCTGATTCCCATCAGGTAGCTACAGTTTAAAGCTTCAATGTGGAGGATGCGTGTTCAGTCTGTTTATTGAAGAGAAGAGGATATTATCATGCTTAGCCAATTAGACTCTAATTTTGTCGCATAAGATGTCTCCATTAAGGCTGATATGTTCGTCCTTTTTCTCAAGTTTGAAAGGTCTTCGGCTAGGTGACACACTACCTCTTCTTCTTTTCCCCTAGGGTGCTCGAAAGTCCTAGTTTACTGTGATGGTTAGGGCCTTATTTATTGATTGCATTAGATGCTTTGATGTTGGCAATCAGGATCAATTTGTGACCTATCTACAGTTTGCGGACAATGAACTTATTTTTTGTGGGGGCATCTCTTGATTATTTAAGGACCTCAGAGTTCTGCGATGTTTTGAAGTGGTCTTAAGTCTTTAGAGTGAATGTCGGGAAAGTGCGATTAGCCACAAGCAAGGAGACTGCAAGCATTGCTATGGGGTTGAGATATAATAACTTGTTTATTCCTTGTTCTTATCTTGGGCTCCCTCTTGGGGGAAATCCTTGATGAAGTTCCTTCTGTCATCAAGAGGATGGAATGGTTAGGATGCAAGAATACGTTTCTTCCTTGTACCTATTTTAGGCTCTCTAATGAGGGCAATCCTGAGGTAAGTCCTCCTGGGATCCTAATTTTGAGAGAATGTAAAGTTATTCATGGTGGAAAGCATAGTAGTGATCTTTGGAGGGTAGGATCACTCGAGTGACGTTGTTGAATCCCAAGAGTGACATTGTTGAATCTGTCAGTAAATGATGCAATCTGCCTTCCAATCACTATAGCCATAAAAAGATCACATGGGATTCTCATGATTACATGTGTGCACCCCACACGATCACGTGTGGGAGCTCATCTCACACACATAATCATTAGGATTTAGTTGAATTTCATTTGTTTTAATCTGCTTTTATCTTCTTTATTTTGGCTTAAGACATGTCAAGACTAGCTTTTTGTATAATGTGAATTTTCTATTCATTTTTTTTTGTTCCAATACCAATTTGGGTGATGTTCTTTTCTCTCTGCGGTTTATGTAGGTAACTATTGAGAAGACTGGAAGCTGACTCTTATCTGACTCTGGCAGTAACGCTCTTTTTATCTGACTAGGTGTACTTGCTATTCTATACTCGTACTTGAATTAAACATTATTTGATGAAACTTAGACATATGACTTTCTTATGCAATGTTTGTATTTTTGTGCGGAATTAGTTGCCAAAATTTCTTAGCAGCTCGTCGACTGTGGCTCTGCCAATAGGGTAGGGTCATATTCTCTTCATTTTAGTTGCATCGAAGTTGCATTTTGTGGATGGAAAAGTTGAAATGTTGACGTAGTTTGTTTAAGATTTTGGGTATATGATGCATTGCGTGAGGAAAGATTGTACAATACTAGGGTTTTCAATTTCTACAGGTAGACTGTGAATGATCCGGCCCATTCAGATGGGGGGCTTCTCAGTAGATCCCCTATGCACCAACAGGACCTTAGATTGAAAGATCCTGGCTGTATGATGTATCCTTTTTCTTGGTTGGTGCAAACTTTATGCTCGTTTCCCACTATTATCGACAAATCTTCGATCCATCGATTGAAGGTTTTATGAATTCTTCCAATATGTATTATTTTAATTTTTTTTTATATATATTTTATTATTATTTTTTAATGGTGTATGGTCTCTCACATTATTTAGATAGTTTATATATCATGGTGTCTATTTGACCATGACCTTCACGTATAGTTGGCCAAACCATGCACCTGTATCAAATTGTACAGCTATTTAGTTGAGAAGGAAGGCTAGTGTGATCCAGGGGTATTTGTGACATTTGCTTATATGCTGAGTTTTGTGGACCCCATGAGCTCTTCGATATGTAGGACATGAAGCAGGCCAGCAATGTATGCTGATTGTGGTAGCAGTAATGTATTACAGGTTTTAATACAGATTAAACGTCATATTTGAACTTTGGTGGGGTTTTTTTTTTTTGGAGAATTTTTATGTAATCTTGATAACTCATAATTTTATATGAACTTATGATTTCCAATACATTATTTCTCTTAATTAATGAGACAAAAACATTTTTTAGTGTCAAGGTATCATTTAATGAGTTCATCTCATTTTAGTTATTATAATTATGTCCTTGAGATCATATTTCCTTTTTTTATAAAGGATTAAACATAGTATTCATAACCAACGGTCATGATCTCTAATACATACCTTCGTTTAAAAAGGGGCCCCTTTCAGGGGAACGTGAAAGCGAGTTCATCTCATTTTAGTTAATTGTACTTGTGTATTAGAGAGTTTGGTGAGGATTAAAATAATCTTAATAACCCATAATTTATATGAACTATCATCTCTAATACATAAGTTATTAGCTAAATGAGACGACTCATTTTTCAGTGGCAGCCAGAGATGGAAAGCAATGTTAACAACATACTTGATTTTCAGATGATAAATATAGCATGAGAATCACATGGGTTGCTGGATGGTCAGGTGATTGTGGAACTGTCATGTGCTTTGTTCTTTTGCATGCCCAGGGACCATGGACATAGTCCTAAAACTTGCTGACTCGATTTGAAACTTGGCCAACTCAACTCAGTGAAATTTCAAGCTGAGACTCTGGAAACTTGGTACTGGGTCTGATTTTGCCTTGACACAGAGAGACCCATTAATTCTACTAATATTCTTGCTTTGAGTTGGGATTTATATTAGTTATTCAGGGTCTAACTATATTATATATCTATTAACAATCCTAATTTTCAATTTATAATAATAAAATATCGACTTAGCTGAAGAACAAAGGGAGAGAGATTGCGTAAGCAAGCCATGTTTACTGTAGTCTCCCTCTCTATCTCACGCAACCTTATAGAAGCCTTCAAAGAGTGGAGATGGAGACTCCTTTTTGTAATTGCATTCAGAGCCCAACCCATCACGGACTTTTTAATTGCAAGAGGTCTACACGCTTTATAATACAACTAGGATTTCCTGTTCCCCGGTCTTCTCCATATGAAGAGATTTGGATTTTTACAGCCTCACTTAACAATCACAACAATTATTGTGTGCGGCCTAGACGCGAACAGGCCTGCTATATCATATCACTTGTAAGTGCGGTCCACCTTAGGCACGGAAGCCAACAACTGTTCCAAACCATTCATTTGTATTCAAGATTATTAGATGGTGAGGATCTCTTATTTGCAATTCTTTTCTTCCAATTCCATTGTCAATGTATCAAATCTGTATTATCCAAGCTTCCCCTCGTTGATTAGGTGGGCCCAACTTGATGATTTTTCGTTTATCCAATCCGTTTTTTGTCGATGATAGTTCACCATCATTTTTTTAAAGACTGGGTCTGATTAATTGTACGCATGGCATAGATAAGAATCTATCCAGACCTTCCAAATCATAAGGCCCATTTTCGATGAAGCATGGCACTGAAAAGTCCATCTAGCCTTTTTTTTTTTTTTTTTTTTTTCGATGAAGCATGGCACTGAAAACTCTAGTCCATCTGTACAGACCCAAAAACAGTCCATCTAGCCTGGTAATTGGATGGTTATAAATATAATGACCAGCGGTCCAGATTCATTACCCAAAATCAGAGGTTAAGATTAATACACCCGTCAGAATTTTGGCCGATGCTCCATCCACATTAGTCCCGCAGTTGAATGGAACATATCGTCCGTACATTTGTGCAACGTGTACGGTGGATGAAAACCATTCTTGGAAAAACGGTGGTGAAACATCGCCCAGTCTAGAACTTCTCTTAGGTCCTGATGCGCTAATGGGTACAAGTAGGACCCATGGTTTGGGGGTCGTGGCATTCATTGAAGCACATCCAATGGACGAAAGATGCCCAAAAGTCTCACTGCATGCTCCTAAATAACAGCAGTTTTAGGGAAAATGGCTATCCACAGTAGAAACTATCTTATCAACGGTCCGGATCACCGAGTACGTGGTCCTCTTGTACAAAGTAGGTGCAACAGGACGGCATTCAATTTATGATGCCTCGGGACCTTACAATTCCCACGAGGCTGGGGTTATTAATTGAAATGCCCCTCCATCTAATATAGGCGTTCGCATTACACCTCTGGTTATTATTTGGCTTTTTCTAAGTATTAAATGCCCATCTACCACTCTTCTCCTACTTCACTAAAGTTTATTGGGTTTAAAAAATGAGAATTTGGACTCTACTAAATTCATGAATGGATGCTACTATTTGATTGATTTGATCCGTTCACTTTAATCGAATAATTGTGAACCCACATTAAGGTCATTTCAAAAAAAAAAAAATCAGAACTGTTTGTGGCCCCCAACTACATTAACATTATGAGCTAATTCTAAATTGTTGTTTTTTTTTTTTTTTTTTTTTTTTTTTTTCTGTACGTTCCATCCATGATAAGTTTTGCCCTGAAACTTGTGCAGATGTCATAAAATTAAAATTCCTTTCATGTGGACGGTTTGAATCTGTTGCAAGACGTTCTAGTGGGCCCCACATAAGATATACGATGAGTTTAATAGGTGAATCCCTTGCATGTGAAGGCCATTTAACATTTTCTTTCTCTTTCTTCTTCTTCTTTTTTTTTTAATTTAAAAAATTATTATTATTATTTCATGGGAGGGGACTATTTAAGTCGTTAGGATTGTTGTCACTTCCATTACACCCACTTCAGTGACCTTTTGGTGTGCATCCAGCGTCATTCCTTTTTATTCTAGCAAGCTTCTGAGTGTTTTTTTTTTGAAGATTTTTGGCCAAACTGTCGGACGTAAAAGTTATGATCACCAAATGTATATTTAGGTTAGGATAATAGCGACTTTTGTGTATTATTTTTTATGGGTATCAATGATGAGAGTTTGTAAAAGAGAGTAGGGTGTGACAGTTCTTTTTATAAATGTTTTATTTGTTAGCTATGAATGTTGAGAGTTTATGAAAAAGATAAATTTTGTAATGGAAGAATATTGTAATTGATGAATTTTGAAATGGAAGAATATTGTAATGAATAAATGTGATACATGTTGAAATGGATGAATGTTGTAATGGATGAATGTTATAATGGAAGAGTGTTGAAATGGATGAACGATTATAACTGTAATAACGAGGGAGTTATGATCGTTTTCGTTGGATCGACATCCACAATGCATATCAATGATACATAGCCATTGATGAACTTTGAGCCCACTTTTGGACAATTAAATGTGTTCAAATGAGATGATTCCAAAGTAATTTGAAAGTTTACCAAATTATCTTTCTAACAAGTACACGATCACTCAAATCAGACATGTAATGGGGGAGTTATGATTATTTTTATCGGATCGGTGATCCATAGTACATAGCGGCGGTCCACAGTGTGTGGCAGTGATCCACAGTGAGTATCGACGATCTTCACTAACTATTGGCGATCCACAGTGAATATTGGTGATCCACAATTAATATCGGGTATCCTCACTAAATATTGGTCATCTGTAGTGAATATCACCGATCCACAGTGAATATCGGCGATCCACCAAATGGGCAGGATCCGACTCGACCCGAACCGAAAGCTAGGGTCAGGTCGGATCAAGTAGACCCACTCGGATCCGAAGCTAGACCGAGTCGAGTTCGGGTCACATAGCAACTTGATCTGATCCAATCCGGTATCCGATCTGGTCGGATCTGATCTAGAATCGGACACTATAAAGTCAGAAATTTTTATTTTCTATTTACCTTTACCCTTCATCTACCTGAACCCTAACCCTACCCGAGCCGCGGAGGCACCGAACTCGATCAGAATCCAGGCCAGTCAGCAGCCTAACACCCTATTTTCACCGGTCATACTCGTCCATTCATCGGGTAGGTTAATTTAATTTTATTTTTTTCTGTGTTGATTCGAGCTCGGGACCTCGAGTGCAGTCGTGCAGGCCGTCGGTGGTCTGCCCAGGCTTGGGACCTCAGGTGCAGTCGTTCAGGCTGTTGGTGGCTCACCCTGGATTGGGACAGATGCGGATTAGCTACTAAACATGAAGCCAAAATTAATTATACTAAAATCTATGTAAAATTAGTTATTTATTAACTTAGGAAAGTTACCCTTAATTTCTTCTTCCTTTTTTTTTTTAATTATAATTTTTGGAAAATTTTGAAATTTTTTTTATTTTTTTTAAATTTTTTTTAAAAATAAAAATTAAACAAAAGACTCGATCCGAATCATACCCAACTCGGTTTCCCTAACCGAGTTGGACTCGCTTCAGGTCAGGCCAGTCAGGAATCGGTTCGGATCGAGTTCAGGTAAGGTAGTTGGCAAAACCGGATCTAGTTGAGTTGGACCTAACTCGGTCTGACTCGAATCGATGCCCACCTCTATCCACCATATAACATTCTTCCATATTAACATTCATCCATTACAACATTCTTCAATTTTGGCATTTCTCACATTCATCAGTTATAATTGTAGACACTGGAAATCGACACCCATGCTGATTTATAGGTTATGTTTTGGTGGTGGAGGTGATTATGCTAATTTATGGATGTTGGAGTCACCACTAGTCGAATAATCTCAGAATCCCGCAGTCAGCTAGAACTGCGGAATATGTAAGGTTGGAGAAATTCGAAGACACTCCTACCTTAGGTTGACTCCTGGTCTGCGATCTGGGATTCCGGGTAAGGGACCTCAGTTACAAAGAGGGAAGGTGTTAGACACCCTCTCTGCTTGTACGAACGTACGGTCTCTACTTTATGTGGTAATGAAATCTCAAGGGATAAATGATGTGGTCGGAGTAAGACTATGCACACTAGAATTTCTGATGCGGCAAGATCCGAGATTTCGGCAAGACATAGTGCATACGTCCAATAATGTGTCTAGAGAGCGGTTGTGATGATGCTTATGTAAAAAGGTAAAGAAAAGTGAATTAGATCACTTAGAAATTTTTGATGTGACAGGATTCGATGTTCGACAAGTCACAGAGCATACGTTCACTAGAGATCTAGAGAAGCAGAGGGGTTGAGAAGGGAATAGATGTCATGATGAATACTTGTATGTAAAATGAATGGATTTTTGGCTCGATCTTGAGTAGGCTAAGACGTGGACTGCACCATGATCAATCCGGGCTCGGCTTGTGGGGTTAGGAAGGTTGGGATGAGGCTAAGGGGGAACTAAAAAAAATCTGAACTTGGAGGCTTAGGAGCACCTCCTCACCCTCACTCTCTTCCTCTCTCTCTCCCTCTCCCTCACTTGGATTTTAGGCTATCTTGGTTGTGTGTGAAATGTGAAGGGGGAGAGGGCTATTTATAGCCTTCTCCAATGGCATTGCTGTAATTGGTAGGTAGGTAAGGGGTAAAAGTTGACATGACAACTTGTGATTGGTTGAAGGGAGATGAATGCCATGTGACATGCTCTCATTGGCTCTTGGTGGTTGGTGAGGTTGGTAAAAATGGTAAATAGGGTAACCTACAGGGGTAAATCCATATGAAAGTTAACTTTTGCTTGATAGGATGGTAAATAGAGTAAGCTAGATAAGTAATTCTATATGAAAGTTAACTTTTGACATGGTAGGATAGTAAATAGGGTGAACTAGAGGGATAATTTCATATGAAAGTTGACTTTTGGCTTGGGTGATGGTTTAGGGTCTGGATTAGGGTTTAAGCTAGGGTTAGGCTATGTTTAGGGTTTAAGCTGGGTTTAAGGTTAAGGCTAGGGCTTGGGTTAGGGTTAGGTTTAAGCTGAGATTATGGTTTAGTTTATGATATGATCATGGTTCCTTGATTATCTTAGCTTTTTCAAGATACTAGCCTGGGTGGGGTGTCTACAGATGCCCTTCTTTGGCCGAGGTCGCGAGCAATCGAGTGCTAACGCGAGTGGACACCCCACCCTTCTGGTTAGAAAAGGTAGTGGTTCTTGCTTGCCATTGTATCATTGTCATGCGACTATTTGGAAAAGAGATTACTTGCACATGTCATGAGGGTTGAGGAAAACGTTGTAATTGTCCCTGTGCGTTGGTGTGGCATTACGGGTCACCAATCACAACCCTTTCATGTCATACTGTTAATAACATTGGAGGGTTAGTCGGAAAAGTAGGGCCACTACGTGTTGGTGCGACTTTACAAGGATTCCTGTACTGTTTGGTCTGTCGTTTCCTTTGCCATGTAATCACCCTAGGAGTGTTCGTTCCATTTGATCGTCAAAATGGTTAGCTGCCCTGTGCATTGGTGCGACTTTATGGGGAACTCACTACGCTGACTTGGACTCGATCAAATTTTACGAACATCCCGGACTAGGTATGTGCAGGTAATTCTTTGCCATGCAGTCTACTGATTTTGATACTTTGGTTACAATGGATTGTTGTTACTTTGAGTTTGATTATTCTTTCCAGAGATAGATCCACTTACTTTTACTAGCATTTGTACGACTGTCCAGATATAGAGATTGGGCGAATCGTACATGTATCATGTACGGATTCGCTTATCCTCCGGGGAAATCGGGGGAGACCGAATCTTATTTAACTGTTTACACTGACTGCAACTGGAGAATATGGAAGATTCCCCAGTGTACTGCGTGCCGTGTGTGTTTTTTGAAAGTTTTTATTTGAAATTTAATCTCTTTGAAACTAGACTCCTTGGAGATTTTATTTGAAGATATTTTTAGATTTTGAAAAAATATCCGTTCGATCTCGCGGGTGGGCGTCGTCGTTCGGTTTTTATTTGCGCAAATTAAGTAAACAGTCGTGTTGCCTCCACTAATAAGTTGGCAGGGCTAATGGTTTTTATTTGAAGATATTTTAAAATTTTTTCTTTTTTGAAACATCCGTTCGATCTCACGGGAGGGCGTCGTCGTCCGACTTTTATTGTACAGTGATCTGGATTGAATAGCCAGATGGCCTCCACTAATGAATTAATGGGGCAATTGGGGAACATGGGCCTGATTTGGACATGTGGGCCTAAGACCATGGGCCTTGAAATCGGGTTTGTGTAGTGGGCCTTGCTTTGGATATGTGGGCCTAGGAAATGAGCTTGAAAACATGGGCTTTGAACCATGGGCCTTTAAACAATAGGCTTTGATATGTGGGCCTTATGGACTTTGAACTTGTGGGCCTTGTGGGTTTTGAAATGTGGGTCTCTGGGGCTTTGAACTTGTGGGCCTTGTAAGCTTTGAAATGTGGGCCTTTGGGGCTTTGAACTTGTGGGCCTTGTGGGCTTTTAAATGTGGGCCTTTGGGGCTTTGAACTTGTAGGCCTTGTGGGCTTTGAAATATGGGCCTTTGGGGCTTTGAACTTGTAGGCCTCTGGGGCGTTGAGATGTGGGCCTCTGGGGCTTTGAACTGTGGGCCTTTGGGGCTTTAAACTTGTGGGCCTCTAGGGCTTTGAACTTGTGGGGCCTCTGGGGCATTGAAATGTGGGCCTCTGGGGCTTTGAACTGTGGGCCTTTGGGCTTTAAACTTGTGGGCCTCTGGGGCTTTGAACTTGTGGGCCTCTGGGGTTTTGAAATGTGGGCCTCTGGGGCTTTGAACTGTGGGCCTTTGGGGCTTTGAACTTGTGGGCCTCTAAGGCTTTGAACTTGTGGGCTTCTGGGGCTTTGAACTGTGGACCTTTGGGGCTTTGAACTTGTGGGCCTCTTGGGCTTTGAAATGTGGGCCTCTAGGGCTTTGAAATGTGGGCCTCTAGGGCTTTGAACTGTGGGCCTTTGGGGCTTTGAAGTTGTGGGCCTCTGGGGCTTTGAAATGTGGGCATCTAGGGCTTTGAAGTGTGGGCCTCTGGGACCTTGAAATGTGGGCCTCTGGGGCTTTGACTTTGACTTTGTGGTCCTTGACTTTGTTGGCTGCTTGTCCTGTATATGCATATATGTTTTTTTTGTTTTAGTAAAAGAAAGCAATGTATAGAAAGAATTTTTTTTTTAATTTTAAGGAATGAAATTTTTTGTTTGTGCCAAATTTGTCGATGTTTGCTTGTGTCTAAACTTGTGCTTGGATGGTAGAATTAGAACATTAAACTCAGCTCATGTCGAATTCGGTATTCTGAGTTGTTTACCAGGGATCTCTGTTCCCCGAGAGATCATGCCCCTTGGATTTGGGCAAAGTTTGACAGAATTCTGATCCAAGACTTATCTCTTCCTTGTGCTTCTTCACTTTGCTCATTGCCTTGGCTTCTCCTGTTCCTGCACTTTTTTTTTCCTTTTTTAGCCATTTTTGCCCGTAGTGCCTTTTCAGATTTTCACCATGTCTCGATTTTTTGCTCTTGCTTGTCCCTTGGCAGCCGTGCTGTTTTTACCCTTGGTGCCTTTTCGGGTTTTCACCAAGTCCACTACATGCCTGTTGTTTTTACTCGAGGTACCCTTTTGGGTTTTCACCTCACCCGTTTTGCTTAGACATGTTACTTTTCTTTTGATTTTTCTTTTTCTTGTACAAAGGCAGGAGGTTAGACTTCATTCATTGCCGGCCGATTGGTGAGCTGTCTGACTTTGTCTTCAATCACGATCGTGAAGCTGTTGACATTGGGTTAAACTATCCTTAGGAGAAATGGGTTGGTAAATTCTATTCTCACTCATTAGGTTCGACTTTTTTTTTTACTGCGCGCTTTATTTGTCAAATTTTTTTAATTTTTTTTTAAAAAATCCTTTTTTTAATCCTTTATTTTTTGGAACACTTATTGGAAGGAAGGAATGATGATGGAATGTACCTCAGGATGCTAACATTTTGTCGTTTGACTTTAGCTTTACGATTGTGGTTGTTGACATAATCAGGTAGGATTACCCATGTGTAACGCCCTGAAAATCGGGGGTCGAGCAAAAACTCAACTCCCGAGTTCTAACGCATCACTTATGTAACAAAATGAATGATGATTGAATGTTGTCTGTATTAAAGTAGTGAACATGAGTGAGATTAAGCCAAAACAGCATATCATACTCCAGAGACAGTTAAATTTGCGAGCGGAAGACTGTGATAGATATGTAAAATATATAAACTGTGGTGAGTCTCCAGAGTGTGATAACATTACTGGGTTAAATAATTACAAGTATAATTTTAAATTATACCAAGTTGTGTAGTGTGATCTAGTCAACATCCCGGTAGCCTCGACAATTAAGGCATGACTCTCATGAAGCCGCCAGAAAACAGCATGTACGAGAAAGCATTCTCGTCGTCATAGAAGTCCGGCTCCGCCTTAGAAGTAGCGTCGCCATCTGCAATCGACAAAGTCTGGTGGGTGTTCGAACACCGTCCCGTATCGTGGGAGTGAGTGATCAACTCAAGTAGAACAATAAAGCATAGGTTAACATGTTATCAATTCAAATCAGCGGTAATGATGAAAGCAATACAATCAAACAATTTTAACTACTCTTATTTAATACAAGTATGAAATGACATGATGTATGCCCTTGCCAAACCACCCTCATGCGACATCATCTTACGTTCCCGAATGCGTCCATCCCTCAGTGCTCCACATCTTCCAGGCACATGCAGTGCGATGATGAGCATGATTACCAAGTAATTATTAGTTCATTTCAAACACGGTATTGGGAAAACTAAGGTACCTCCTTGTATCATTCCCAAACATGATCCATTCTAGGGTCGTCGACCCTAGTTAATCTCATACGATATTATGGTTTGAGAGGCGTAGCGAAGGCATCACAAAGGGCTCGTCACCCGTCAAGACGGATACGAGATCTCACCGTATGCGGCTCAATTCTTGGCCGACCGTCGGCTCGAGTACGGTTCACCATACTCGGCTCAATCACTAGCCGTCAGCTCGAATATAGGTCTCACCGTACTCGGCTCAACTCATACTCTAGTTGCTGTGAAAGACTCGTCGCCAATCACAGACCTTGGAGTATATTCGAAGATACTACAGAGGACTCGTCGCCCGTCAGCACGAGTACAGGTCTCACCGTACTCGGCCATTGCCGTAAGTATCGATAGCTCGAATACAGTGTCCCATACCACCGTATTCGGCTCACGAGTCTGGTTGCTCACTGGTCACTACGGGGAGGCACATGGCCCCAGCGTGGGCCGACCGACTCGACCACGGTGTCCCATACCACCATGCCCGGCTCATGAGTCTTAGCAGATCGAGGTACCATGGTTAACGGGATTTCACTGGTAAGTTTGGTACCCTAGGTTCAAGCGGTAGCGTCCAAACATGGTGAACATACATAAGACAGATCGAGTTGCTTGACGAGCTTGGCTAGCTCGAGCGCACAACAAGTTGAACGATATGAAGCGCATAAGCACTTTGTGTGGCCAACTACTATCGTCAACCGCAGTACGACTCGGGTTCGTCGAACACATCTCACGTGGCAAATGGATCATAGCCACAAATCCAATTCTGGTACCGATTGTCTGGACTATAATCATAGCCCCAAACGCAATCAATTCCTAACCATAGCATGTGAAGTACAGCATGATAACATGGTAATTCAAGAACACTAGCAATCATGTTATAAAGCATGTCATAAAGCATGTTAATAAACAAGTTACAAAGCATGTTCAAAAGCATGTTGTAAAACACTATACAAATATGGATACAAATACAAATACATATATTTCATAAGTGAGTGGTTAGAGTAAACAACCACATGGAGGGTATCATACATGACTTTAAGATAGTTGAGAACCCCATCTCAAAGACCTACCTAAGGCACTAACACTTAGCACTTACACTCACAAGCAATTTCACCAACACTTGGAATGCACTAATTCAACATACATGACGTATGTTAGAGGAAAGTGCACTAGGGTTGTCCCTTTACCAAACTAGTATTTTATACGTATATATCATATTCATACAACAAATAATCATGATAATTACATCAGCAAAATTTATACGCATGGGGTATTTTCTAGGATACCCAATTTTGACATATATAGCATTTACAAGGGAACTTGTATTACGGCGATTCCTTTTGCCAAGCAATTATTTTATGCGCACATAATATATTTATACAACAATTAATCATGACAAACACCTCGCTAAAATATATATGTATACGGTACTTCTTACAATACCGTATTTCTACATACATACTGTTTATTAGTAAACATGTATTTAGGCGAATCCTTTCGCCAAATAAGTATTTTATCCATACGTCATATATCCATACGACAAATAAACATGTCAAATACATTTTCATAAAAAATACGTATACGGTATTTTATACGAATACCTAGAGTATGTGAAATTCCAAATTCTACAATTTTAATCGAAATAGAAAACGGAAAGCACTTTGTACATGTGCAATTGCATGCAGATCATGAATCTACCATTATCTGACATTGAAAGTGTTGAAAACCGTAACCCATACACCTAAAGTCCTCACCTTGTGTCGTAGAATCGTAACGGAGTTGATAGGTTTGCTAAGCTCCTTTATTCGGCAGTTTGGCAACCTATGGAACGAAATACGTTAGCTATTTCATAACCTACAACCTAAACAACCCTAAAACAGGTTAGGGTTAGGGTTTCTTGCCTAGAAACGACGCCAGAATCGCCGGAAAAGTGATAAGAATCAGGCGGTGGAGCCCGAATAGCGGCAGGGAACAGCAGCAGGGAGTTCCTCCCACATCTCCCACACTTTCTCTCTCTTTTCTCTCTCTCAATCTAGGTTTTCTCTCAAATTCGGATGGCTACAATGAGAGAGGGTTTAAGGTCCTTATATAGCTTAAAAAATCACCGAAATAGACTCCTGTTCAAAGTATACTTAGGTTATAACCAAAGCGGGACTTTTTTAGCTCAACGGAGGACTTCTGGCGGGTCTCCTTAAGCCAAAGGTCGGACTTAAGCTCATAACGCTGGATCTACGTTCTATTAAGTTTTCGTTTCGGTCGGGATTCCAGATCACGCGTGGCGGACCAGTTTCAGTTCAACGGTCAGCGGATCTCGATCGGAGATGCCGAGTACATGTAATGTGTATGAAATTTCTCCTGATCCGAGGGTATAATTTGGTCTGATTCTGACGGTCTGGTTGCTTAATACTGATCTGCAAACAAAAGGTGCCAGATCACTATTCAAGATATTTATTTTTAAAGAAAACAAGTATTTTCACACTCTCTCGCTCCGGACTCAAGCGAACAGCCGTGGGACATTGTCTGGACTTGATTTCCGAGATGGTTGTCGAGCCCAGTGAGGCGATCCTAAGTCCTTAACCTCGTATTGTTCGGACTCTCGATGTGCGGTCCAGATCAGATATGGAGTTTCAACGTGCTCCCGAGAGTAGTCGGGTAATGAGTTTGATCCTAGATTTTAGGGTAACCTAACGTCAATGATTCTACAAGTTTTGGGTCTTGTAGATCGTATTTAAAGTGATTCAAATGGATTTCATGGCTAATCTAGTTTAGCACTTAGTTAACTTTGTCAAATTTCTAAAGGATTTAATCCTAAGTGATTTCCGTCTGAGGTAGTATTTAGTCCTTTGCAGTTTGTATCTAAAGTGATCTAAGTTATACTACTTAGCTAGTTTAAGATAGTGTCTAGGACGAAGGTGCTTTGAAAAATTGAAAGAACAAGGTAGTGAAGGGTGGGATTTGTGAAGGAAATGGGTTAAGGAGCGATTTTAGACTGTGGGATTCAGTTCTGACAAGTTAATAAGGTGTTAGGATCGACCCATCGCCTAAGGATGTCTAATCCCAGGTTGGGAAAAATCTGGGGTGTTACACCATGATAGATATTAACGTTGTCGGCGTTGATGGGCTCTGGAAGATCTTTGCCCCTAATGATGTCGAGATGAAGGGAACCTCCTAGAAGAATCTTCACAAATGATCAGTGAATCATCCCAGGATGACTTGGACTTGCCCCTTAGATTTAGTAGGAACAATGATAAGATGTGTGTTGTTACCATATTGCCAACCTTTCTTTCGGACTTGTTTGTTGTTGGTCCTAGCGATCGTTGTGTGCTTTATGTCTGCGAGATGTAGTTAGTTGCATCGAACTTATCACCAATCATTTTCCTTGACTTCTTTCTTCATTTGTACCGATGATGTAGGATGTTGTCGGCGCCCACTTTTGTTTGCCACAAGAATATACTCATGACCATTGGATGCCTTTGGGTTCATTCTTTCAATGATGTCCAAACCCTATAATGAAGAAGGGCTAGAGTGTTAACAGGCTATAAATACTCGAAGCATGCACATATGGATCCGTTATGCAAGCTTTAGATACTTGAAGCACTTCCTGACATGCTGTAATAGCTTATCTTCATCATTCATCAGTAGGACTCTATCATGAACTTCAGATATGATCTTGATAGCTTTGCTTGATGGGCTTGACTTCTGTCTTTATAGGAGATGGTGTATGACTAGCTCTTCATTAGATCCGAGTAAGGCTTCATAGGAGAACCCCAAAGTTAGATAGACTCGGGTCTCAAGAATTCTGTCATTGTCTGCTTGTATTTAGGAGGTGAGGATCTCTTAATGCGTATTGTTTTAGGGAGCTTAAGGGATCCCAAGTTCACAATTTCAAAATCATCCATGATGACATTGGCCTTTGTTTCGAGCTTTCTGAGGGAATCCTTTAGCTTGAGAGTTGGATCATCATTTTCCCATCTTGGGCTTCATTCAAGCCCATGAGTTTGAAGTCTAACTCTAGATCGAAATCATATGAGTCAACTTTAAACTCGGGTGTTGTAACAGACGCATTTAGCACATTATTGATTGTGAGTTTTGAAAGATTTTCTATTGTTTTTGTGTTTGAGAAATTTCTGAATTTTTTTTTCTGGATTTTGACAAGTATTCGAATTTTTGAGTATTTCGAAAATATCTAGTGTTTTTAGCTTTTGGGAAATTTCTGATTTTTTTTTTTTTTTTGGATTTTGACAAGTATATGATTTTTTTGGTGTTTCGGAAATATCCAGTGTTTTTGGCTTTTTGAGAATTTTCTAATTTTTTTTTTGAGAAAGACGGCGATGTGAACTAAGGATTGCCTGATTCGGCTCAGGGAGCGAAACACTATTTTCTTTTATTATGCCGTCTTGGGGACTGTGAACCAGTTATTGCCCTGCACTCCCTCCCCTCGGGAGGCAGGGCCAACGGATCAGTAGGTGGGCTCTCATTGTCGAGCCCAAATGTCTTGATGAGTTTGAGATTGGGCTCTGAGTTGGTGTTGAATGTCACTTTCCTCAGCTCATCCCTGATGCATTGTGAGTCTTTGGATTCTTCCTGCTCAGGTGGGACCTAGACTGTCGTACAGTCAATCAGGGGCAATTCTTGCCCCTTGCCTGAGTCATTTTCAAATGGCTCAGTTAAGCTCATTTGATCCTCCACGATGGATATCGGCCTGCCCACCGGATAGATGATCCCTTTCTTGATGGATCTGATTGATGTGTGGATGAAGGGATCAACTTCCTGTTGCTGACCTTGCCCTCCTCTGATCCATTTGTGCTTTGGTATCTCGCCCATTGGAGGTAGATATTCAAGTCCTCTTATGGTTACATTCTCTTGATATTCGAGCTGATAATAAAAATGTTGGTACTCGATTGGAGGGAAGACATAGTTTGATTCGATGGGACAAGTAAGAGGTATGCAATTCACAGTCTCGAACTCAAGACTATGGTATGGGATATTTTCATCGGAGCATTGTATGTTTGTGATCGGGATATCTAGTTCTCGACGGTTGACTGCTTCTATCAAAAAGATTTGTTCAGGATCATCGAGAATGGTCAGCGCATTGTCTCTGAAAATGTACTTGGCCTTTTGGTGAAGAATTGAAGAGCGAGCCTTGATTCTATGGATCCAAGATCGATCAGGGAGGAGATGAAATGAAGCTGTTATGTCAAAGACCTGAAAAGTGATGATTGATGCTTTGGGGCTAATCAAGATCTCGACATTAATCTCTTCCTCAACCTTTCTCCTAGAGGCAGGAGCCACTTGTCTTAGACTCTTCTCTTGAAGGATTGAAGACTGAGTAGAGCTAGGTAAATCCTTTTGAGTAGCAGAATGTCCTTCCTGAAAAGTTTCCGCATAATTGACGCTGGGCCCTGATTTTGTTAGGGCATGTGGTATGTTGATCAGGGAAGGAGATTTTTTCTTGGAGCATGACAGTTAGAGTAAGGGTCGGATAGGCAGATGGTGCCCCTTGTGAGACAGAAGATGTATGGATTGGATTGATTGGGGGTGGCTTTGAGGGCACGGAGATTAGACCGGCAGGAGATGCCCCTTGCATATTTAAGGGCACAAAGATTGGATTGGAAGGGCATGCCCCTTGTAGAATCGGGAGTATTGGTGTCGGAGTGGTAATGATTGAATAGATGCATTGGGCTGGATGGCAAGACGATTCTCCCCGAATGATATCAGTGACAGGGGTGCCCAATGAGATGGGGCTTACTTGATACATTGGTAGGGAATTATGGAGGGTGTAATTAGTGGTAGCAACAGTAGGAGAGGTAACCACAATCATTTGGTTGTCAATCAGATCTTGGACTACATGTTTTAGGGTGAAACAATGGTCCATTGTGTGGCCTCGGGATTGGTGGTATGCACAGTACTCATTTTCATTATAATTTGGTGGTAAAGGGTTTGGTGGGGACCTAGGCAGTAGCGGAGTAAGTATTTACCTTTGGACTAGCTTGGCTAGTATCTCGCTGTAAGTTTGGGTTATTGGTGTAAATTGCCTAAGTTCCCGAGCCATCCCCATCTGCTGACCATGATTGAGATACCGAAGATTCTCCCTTTGCTGTTGTTGCTGCCATTGTCCCTCTTGAGGGGGGAATTGAGCGCCTTGGGTAGAGGCGACAAGATTGTCTTCTTCTATTGGATGGAGGTCAAGAACACTTCTGTTTCCTTTCTCGTATCCAGTAGGCTTCCTTCTATTATCCGTTGAATTAGGGAGGTCTGATGAGGCCACCAAGGAGAGATCATCCCAGCCCTTATTCCGGCTTTGACTTGTTCCCCGACGCTGATGAGTTGGGTAAAGTTGGCATATGGATATGAGACGAGGTATCCAAAGATACTTGGATTTGTCGAGTGGATGATCAGGTAGATTTGCTCCTCGTCATCAATGTGTGTTTTCGTTCTGGCGGCCATGGCCCACCACCGTCCAACGTAAATTGATAATGACTCATCATTCCTCTGCCTTAGGGCAGCAAGATTCGCCCTTTTGGGTGCTACATTAAGATTGTACACAAAACGATCAATGAAAGCTTGGGAAAGTTGTTCCCAAGTTTTAATTTGATGGTAGTCTAATGACGTGTACCAATCTAACGCATCGCCTTTCAAGGATTTTTGAAACTAACGAATCAACGCTCCGTTATTACCTACCACAGTTTTAAGCTCTCCACAAAATGCCTTTAAGTGGTCCATAGGGCACCTTGTACCATCATATTTGTTGAATTTTAGTACCTCGAAGTCTTGAGGTACCATTGCATCAGGGAAGGGACAAAGATCCTTGAACTTGGTGGATGGGAGTTCACCCCCTGCTGCTTCCGTAGCTTCCTCTGCATATCTTCCAATTGCTCTCGGAGCTCTTCAATTTCGGAGGGACTGGTCGAGAGGGGTTTTGCCCATTGGAATTGATTAGATCTCCTATTAGGAGGAAGATGTGTGAGAGGGTTGCTCCTGTTTGTATGTTGGGTTGATTTTCCAGGAAGAGGGAGAACATGATTATTGGAGGAATGAGAGAAAGCAAAAGGAGTTTGTGGGATCGAGCTATTTTGCACACTAGGTTGTGTTGCCTGCGTGTTTGGTATGGCGCTTGGCACCAGGCGAAGTAATAGCTCTTGCATTACTTTGAGACTTTGGGCTACCTCATTCATGGTTATACTAGCTGGTGAGTCTGTTAGAGCTGCCGGAGGTGTCGGCGCCAGTGCAGGTGCCGATGCCGATGCTTCAGGAGTTGGCAGAGCTGCCGGCTCTTCCTCATGAGTAGCCATAGCTGCATGTGATCGAGTAGTCATGGCTAGGATTGATGCCCAAACTAGTGTTGCCAAAGATGTTTATATATATATATATATATATATATATATGAATGCAGTGATAAATGTCCCTTGAGATTGGAATACCACACGTTTTCGAGTCGGGTCTTAGCTAATGTGCTCTAGCAAGTTCTCCAGCGGAGTCGCCATTCTGTAGACATTGAAAATCGGTGTCCATGCTGATTTATATGTTATGTTTTGGTGGTGGGGGTGATTAGGCTGATTTATAGATGTTGGAGTCGCCACTAGCCGGATAATCTTAGAATCATGCGGTCGGCTAGAACCGCAGAATACGCAAGGTTGGAGAAATCTCTCGTACCTTAGGTTGACTCCTGGTCTGCGATCCGAGATTCGGGGTAAGGGACCTCGGTTACAAAGAGAGAAGGTGTTATGCACCCTCTCTACCCGTACGAACGTACGGTCTCTACTTTATGTGGTAATGAAATCTCAAGGGATAAATGAGGTGGTCGGAGTAGGCTAGGTACACAAGAATTTCTGATGCGGCAAGATCCGAGATTTCGACAAGCCACAAAGCATACGTCTAATAATGTGTCTAGAGAGCGGATGTGATGATACTTATGTAAAAAGGTAAAGAAAAGTGAACTAGATCACTTAGAAATTTCTGATGTGACAGGATTTGATGTACGACAAATCACAAAGCACACGTTCACTAGAGATCTAGAGAAGTAGGGGGGTTAAGAAGGGAATAGATGTAATGATGAATGCTTGTATGTAAAATGAATGGATCTTTGGCTCGATCTTGAGTAGGCTAAGACATAGACTGTACCATGATCAATCTAGGCTTGGCTTGTGGGGTTTTGAAGGTTGAGATGAGGCTAAGGGGGAGTTAAAAAAATCTGAACTTGGAGGCTTAGGAGCACCTCCTCACCCTCACTCTCTTCCTCTCTCTCTCTCTCTCTCTCTCCCTCTCCCTTACGTAGATTTTAGGCTCTCTTAGTTGTGTGTGAAATGTGAAGGGGGAGAGAGCTATTTATAGCCTTCTCCAATGGCATTGCTGTAATTAGTAGGTAGGTAAGGGGTAAAAGTTGACATGGTAACTTGTGATTGGTTGAGGGAGAGGAATGCCATGTGACATGCTCTCATTAGTGCTTGGTGGTTGGTGAGGTTGGTAAAAATGGTAAATAGGGTCACCTACAGGGGTAAATCTATATGAAAGTTGACTTTTGCTTGGTAGGATAGTAAATAGGGTGAACTAGAGAGGTAATTCCATATGAAAGTTGACTTTTGGCTTGATAGGATTGTAAATAGGGTGAATTAGAGGGATAATTCCATATGAAAATTGACTTTTGGCTTGGTCGATGGTTTAGGGTTTGGATTTGGGTTTAAGCTAGGGTTAGGCTAGGTTTAGGGTTTAGGCTGGGTTTAAGGTTAAGGCTATGGTTTGGGTTAGGGTTAAGTTTAAGCTGAGATTATGGTTTGGTTTAGGATATGATCATGGTTCCCAGATTGTCTTAGCTTTCTCAAGATACTAGCCTCGGTGGGGTGTCTACAATAATATTCTTCTATTTTAAAATTTATCTATTATAACATTATTTTATTACAGAATTCATCCATTTCACAATCTCCCACCATTTATGCCGAATGTAAAAAAAAAAACCTAATTATAAAGGGAACCACCACACCTTCCTCCCTTTCATAAACCCCTATCATTGATACCCATAAAAAATAACACACACAAAACCACTATTATCCCAAATTAAATTTACCTTTGACGATCATACATTTTTCGTCGGAGAGTGTGGTGGAAAATCTTTTAAAAAAAATACTCAAAAGCTTACCAGAATGGAGGGAATGACACCGTATGTACTCCAAAAGCTTGCTAGAGTGGGTGCCATGGAGGCGGAATAGGCCTAATGGCCAACTGGTCTCCTCTCATAAAAAAATGAAAAAGAAAGAAAAAGAAAAGGCTAAATAGCATTCCCACGTAAGGGACTCACCTATTAAATCAATCCTATATCTTGTGTGGGGCCCACTGGATTATCTCGTAGCACATGCAAGCCGTCCACATGAAAGGAGTTTTAATTTTATGCCGTCTGCTCGAGTTTGGGAGAAAAACACATCACATAAGAATCACACTGAAGGAAACAATTCAAAATTAACTCACATTAGAGCAAATCCACATAAGAAGGAAAGCCATGTGTTCTTATTCATCTACTTCATCATGAGGTTTACGTTGTAGAACCATGAAGGTAGAATACACCTTGTTAGTCTTGTTCGAAAGAGTGAAGGCATGTTGATTCTTCAAAGCAACGCCCAAATAGATAGGCTCACCAAAGGGCAAAAGGTGGGTGGGTATGCATTTATATTGTTGGACTCACGGGGCCGCATCCAAAATGGAATGTATTAGTCGACTGACTCTAGAAAGTTGGTACCATTGCAATAAGGAAGGTGTTGGCTGGAAATTCGAGCAAGGAGAGTTTAATGCATTCATAGATTCCTGCCTGCTTTCATGTATTACCATGCTGTGCTTCAACATGTGTGAACCATTCTGTCCAACCGTTCATCAATTTCGGCCATGCTCTTGGAGACTTAAATGCATGAGAAGGAACTAGGAGATTGATGGATTGAATTAGAAGAACTTCATCGAAACATTTTAGGAAGCTTGGTTCGATCTCATGAAGTTGTTCATGAGTGATTGCCGAGTGTGAAAGGTTGGACCGAGTGTTAACAATGCCTTGTCTGGTTTGATTGGAGTATTGAACAAGAGGTCATTGACCACTCCTAACAACAAAACATTTAGATATTTGATGAACGATTCTAGATGGTAGGCTGGAACGGAAGAAAAGGAAGATGCAACCATAATAATCGAAAGGAGATAATTAGAAAGGATGTTCGGCATAAGAAATAAGAAGCAAAATGTGAAAAAAAAAAGAAGCGACTTGGAGTCGTTTATATATCGCCCGCAATATGTGCTCATTAATAAAAGGATTATCATGACTCCTTGCATGATACGATTTTATGCGATGTGTCACATGGATAATATAGAAGAGTGGTGCAAATGATATCTTTCTGTACGACCCCAATTACGTAGAATTAATAGAGAGACCACACGTGGAACAACGATTAATTGCATTTATTACATTGGGCAACGGAACAACGTTGCCTTCACCTTGTTTTCAAAGGCAAAGTGACGTGGGGGACAATGTTGTACCTTATTTTTGGCCATTCTAGGGAAAACCAATAGGAGGACAATATGCGGCATTACATGAGAAATATGAGGTGGGCGAAAAGATATTTAAGATACTTGGAGTGCTTTTTGCAGAATCATAACTGGTGTAAATTCAATTTTACATGTTAGTGGTTGGTCGATGGAGTGGTGTGGTCGAGTTATCTAAAAGTTTAATGAGTGAAGAGAAAAACACAGTTGAGCAGTTCGAGATACAAAAGGTGTCCGAGAGGAACAAATCTTCAGAGACAAAAGAGGAACGGTTACAAAAGAGAAACGTAATAGAAAGAAAGATTTAGAAAAATGTTTTTTTTAAAAAAACTATGGTAATCGTTACAGTAATGGAAGAATGATGTGGAAGAATAAACTGTGTAATAGAACTGTATAAATAGTAGAAGAATCCAACAAAAAGAGAATCTCCAACACAACCAACAAACCAAACAAATTTATCTTTTATCTCAACTTATCTTGGGAGTAGCGGTAATCAAGTAGCAATAATTCTTAGCTATAATCTTTATTTGTAACCCACGCTCATACACTAGATTTGATCTCTATCCAATATCATGTAGTTCTTTCAAGAGATGTATTCTTGTGACTAATTGTGAGTTTTTTCCTTTTATTTGATTACATTGGTATTCTGAAAGTCCTTTCTTATGGAAGGCACAAAGTAACCCATTTTTGAACGAAGAACATCATCTTTTAATTATTGCCGGATCATTATAAGTTTCTACAAATGACCGAGTAAATGACTGATCTTCTCAGAATCTATTCATATACGTTCATATTCGACATATTTATTTATTTCAACACTTGAGATCAAAATTAATCGGTTTGGATTGAGTTGCTTTATTGATTCTTACATGCCTGCACACGTTACACATGATAGAAAACAAACCAAAATGCCAACAATAAGTCTCCAAAGAGTGGGGATGGGGACTCCTTTTTATGATTATATTTAGAGCCCAACCTATCATAAGACTCCAATTAGAAGTGGTCTCCACTCTTTAGAATCAGGGGTAGCTCAAAGGGGTAGGCAGGTGAGGCAATCACCTAAGGCCCCCTAATTATGAAAGGCTTATATTATAGCAAAATTAAAATTTCTTAATTACGAAGGTCCTATACTATAGCAAAATTAAAATTAATAAGAAGAAAAAAAGTCTAAATTTTTTGAAATAAAACTTATTGAAAGGCTTACAAAATAGGAACATCTAAAAAATTAGTTTACAAATTTGAAATTGAAAATAAAAAACAAATCCTATAAACTAGCACTATCAATTATAATAGTTTAACTCGATAGTCTCTTTTCAAAATAATAGCATCATTCCCAATAAATTCTTCTCCTAAAACCTAGGACCACAACTACCTACTTTATTACTAATTAAGTTCTCAAAAAATTAAATTCTAACGTCATTTTTCTAATTAAATTCTAACTTCATTTTTCTAACTTCATCACAGTGGGCCTCATTTTTATGACTTCCTTAAGGCCTCAAAAATGTTGAGCCGCCCCTGTTTAGGATACAACTATGATTCCTCATTCCGGGGTCCTCTACACTTCAAAGGGGTTGGGTATTTACACCCTTATTGAACAAGTGCACCATTATCGTGTGCGTGGCCCAGCGTGTGATTAGTCCAACGTCCGCAATGCAGGCTTGCCATATCAATTGTACAAACCGTCCATCCGCCAACAACTATTACTCATATTATCCCAAACCATTCATTTGTATTCAAGATGATTGGATGGTGAAGATCTCTTATTTACAATTCCATTCACAGCATGACCAACCATTTATGTGGCCCACATCATCGTCACTGTAACTGATGGAGATTTTCTCCTCATTGTTGGGATCGATGAAATCGAACAGGTTTCGATATCATCGATAATTACAGAATTTTCATTGTTGGTTGCTGGACAGTTTTTATGTCCTATCGATATCATTAAGAGACTTTCAGATGATATCGAGGCCAATATCGAGGCTGTCATCGAGAGTGGCTTGATGGCATTGATAATTGTTGGAATTTCCACCCCTGGTCGCTGGACAGTTTTTGTCCCGTCTCGATATCATTGAGAGACCTTCAGATGATATCGAAGCTGTTATCGAGAGACCTTTGATATCATCGACGAGTTCCGCATATGCAATTACGGAAACGTAGATTTTATGAATTTTGTTTCCTGTTTGGATTCTGCCTCTTTCTATTCTTATATGAAGGAGTGTATGCGGGATTGGGGTGTATTCCAAGGCATTCTAAGTTTCCTAAAGGTTTTCTAGGAGGGCTTAGGGCTATCAAAGGTGAGAGAGAGAGAGAGAGAGAAAGAGAGAGAGGAAGCTTGTGGAAGGAAGATTCTGCTCGTAGAGGTGATCTATTTCGCAGTCCATGTCTCAGCGCTTCTACGTCCTCATGATTGGTGAGATCCCTTTGTTTTCTCATTATTCTCTTATTGTTTATCCACTCTTGCGTAAGTGAAGAAGGTTTGATACAAGCGGTGTGTGCTTGTGATCGGTTGTAACGTTCTGCTTTATAGTGGATTGTTGATCTGGACGAGGTCTCGTAGTTTTTACCTCTTTGAGGGTTTTCCACGTAAAAATCCCTGGTGTGGTGTGGTTTATGTTTTGATTTAGTTCATTGCATTATTATTCCATAATTCTGGTTTGTTTTGGGAGGCTAGATCCTAAGGTTTTGTGCAAGGCCCCTAACAAAGTGGTATTAAAGCTAAGTTCATTGAACGGGTAGGATCGGTTTTGAATTATGGAAGGTGGATCATCAAGGATGATCAGCCTCAATGGTTCTAACTGGACCATATGGAAGGCTAAGATGGAGGACTTACTTTATTGCAAGGACCTATATTCTCCAATTTTAGGCATATCAGTAAAATCCAAGGATATGACTGATGATGATTGGAAGAAGATGGACTGAAAGGTAGTGGGGTTTATTAGACAATGGTTGGATGATTCTATGTTCCACCATGTGTCTACAGAAACCTCAGCTGTTAGCTTATGACTAAAATTACAAGGGCTGTATGAGAGGAAGACAGCTGGTAATAAGTTTTTTCTGATAAGGCGACTTGTGAATCTCAAGTGCAAAGATGGTGGTTCTGTGGCCGAGCACATGAATGAGGTCAGTAATATAGTGAACTAACTCTCCTCTATGAAGATGGTCCTGGATGATGAATCGCAGGCTTTGCTATTGCTTAGTTCATTGCCTGACAGTTGGGAGACATTGGTGGTGTCTCTAAGTAATTCCGCGCCAGACGAAAAGATATCCATGGAATAGGTAACCAGTTGTCTCTTCAATGAAGAGATAAGGAGGAAGTCTCAGGGGTCTACTCAGCAAGAGGCTCTTATGACACAGGAACGGGGGAGAGAAAAGAACAGGAAGGGTGGGAAGGCTCAAGATAAATTAAGAAGCAAGTCGAGTACCAGAAAAGATGTTGATTGCTGAAATTGTGGCAAGAAGGGCCACTGCAAGCATGAATGCCGTGGTAAGAAGAATAACAAGAAAGGAAAAGGGAAGGAAGATGAATCAGATTCCATTGCGGTCACTTCAGATGGCGACGTTATAGTTATTCTTTCAGCAGATCATGATGTATGTCTCACGGCTATGAGTCAGGACACCGACTGGGTAATAGACTTGGGAGCTTCTTTTCATGCGACTCCACTCAGAAACTTCTTCACAAGCTACAAGTCAGGTGACTATGAGACTGTGAAGATGAGAAATTCTAGCGTATTAAAAATTGTGGGAGTCAGTGATATTTGTGTGAAGACCGATGTGGGCTGCACATTGGTTCTCAGGGATGTGAGGCATATCTCAGACCTTCGCCTCAACTTGATGTCGACAGGAAGGTTGGATGATGATGGTTATGAAAGTCGGTTTGCTGGTGGGCGATGGAAGCTCATCAAGGGTTCATTGATCGTGGCCAGAGGAAATAAGTGTTGCACATTGTACAAGGTAAGTGTCAGTATGTGCAAGGTAGGTTGAACGCAGCGGAAGATTCAGCTATTGACATGTAGCATAGGCATCTAGGCCACATGAGTGAAAAGGGGCTTCAGCTACTAGCGAGGAAGCGGCTCCTTTTAGACGTGACAGGTACACCTCTCAAAACCCGTCTTGATTGTTTATCAGGGAAACAACATAGAGTTTCATTCGTTAAAATTGCTTCTCATGTTAATAAAGTGCATGCATTAGATTTGGTTTATTCTGATGTTTGTTGTCTTATGAGGACAAAAACCTTGGGTGGGGCATTGTATTTTGTCACTTTTATAGATGATGCATCTAGGAGGGTTTGGGTTTATGCTTTAAAATCCAAGGATGAGGTCTTTGGTGTGTTTAAACTGTTTCATGCTATGGTCGAGAGAGAGACAGGTAGACCATTAAAATGCATCCGCACTGACAATGGTGGTGAATACATTGGCGACTTTCATGAATACTGCAAGTCCCTGGGTATACAGCATGAACAGACTGTTCCCAAGACCCCCCAGCATAATGGTGTAGCTGAGTGAATGAATCGCACCATTGTTGAGAGAATCAGATGTATGTTATCTCATGCGAAATTGCCCAAGACGTTCTGGGGAGAAGCAATGCACACGATAATGTATTTGATAATTAGGTCTCCATCAGCCCCGTTGAATGGAGAAGTACTTGAGAAGGTATGGACTGGACAAGATCCATCGTACAATCATCTCAGGGTGCTTGGATGCAGGGCATCTGTTCACATACCAAAGGACGAGAGGTCCAAGCTCGATATAAAGATCAGGAAGTGTGTGTTCTTAGGGTACGGTGATGAAAAGTTTGGTTGCAGATTGTGAGATCCGACCAAGAGGAAGCTCGTTAGGAGCAGAGATGTAGTTTTCTTTGAAGATCAGTGTATAGAAAATATTGGTAAGCCAGAGAAGAACCAGCCTAGTTCAGGTGAGCTAGAGGACATGGATCCGGTTACTCCTCCCGTGGTGCCTGATGACGGGGGAGTACAGCAAGGTACAGAGGACGAGGGAGTTCCTTCAGAAGATAGACTAGGGGAGCAGCCCCCACATGATCCACCTGTTGAGCCATAGGTGAGGAGGTCATCTAGGGACAAACAACCATCCAAGAGGTACTCGCCACATGAGTACATTATGCTGACTGATGGGGGAGAGCCAGAAGATTATTCTGAGGCCCTAGCCGATGAGCATAAGGAGGAGTGGTTGAAAGCTATGCAAGAGGAGATGAAATTCTTACATAAGAACCACACATATGATATGGTGAAACTGTCTAAGGGCAAGAAAGCTCTGAGCAACAAGTGGGTGTTCAGAAAGAAGATTGAACAGAAGAATTCACAGACGAGGTTCAAGGCCAGACTTGTAGTGAAATTGTTTGGTCAGAGGAAAGGCATAGGCTTCGAGGAGATATTCTCACCAGTGGTGAAGATGACATCCATACAGGTGTTGCTTGGGTTAGTGGCTAGCATGGATATGGAGATAGAGCAGTTAGATGTTAAAACTGTCTTCCTCCATGGTGACCTGGAAGAAGAGATCTACATGCACCAACCAACGGGATTCGAAGTCAAGGGCAAGGAGCATATGGTGTGTAGGCTGAGGAAGAGCTTGTATGGGTTGAAACAAGCTCCACGACAATGGTACAAGAAGTTCGACTCATTCATGTTGAAGTATGGATATGACAGAACGAAGTCGGACCATTGTGTGTTTACGCGCAAGTTCTTAGATGGTGATTTCTTAGTTCTGCTATTATATGTTGATGACATGCTCATCATGGGAAAAGACATCAAGAAGATCGACAGGCTGAAACAGAAGTTGGGCAAGTTTTTTGCGATGAAAGACTTGGGCTTAGCTAAACAGATCCTAGGAATGGAGAAAACACGTGACAGAAGCAGCAGGAAGCTTTGGCTGTCACAAGAGCGGTATATTAAGAAAGTCCTAGAGCGGTTCAATATGAATGCAGCGAAGCCGGTCAGTACTCCACTGGATGGTCACTTCAGATTGAGTGACAGGCAATGTCCCAAATGAAGACAGATGTGGAAGAGATGTAAAAGATACTCTACGCGTCAGCTGTAGGAAGTTTGATGTATGCTATGGTGTGTACACGCCCAGATATAGCATATGCGGTTGGTGTTGTCAGCCGGTATCTTGCCAATCCTGGCAAAGAGCATTGAGCAGCGGTGAAATGGATATTGCGATATCTAAGAGGCTCATCCAGGTTGAGCCTATGCTATGGTGACGGTAAACCTGTGTTAGAGGGCTACACAGATATAGATATGGCAGGTGACATAGACTCCAGGAAGTCTACATCGGGGTTCATGTTCACGTTTGCAGGGGGAGCAGTTTCTTGGCAAAGTAAGCTATAGAAGGTCGTAGCGTTGTCGACGATAGAGGCCGAGTACATTGCAGTTACAGAGGCATGTAAAGAGATGCTTTGGATGAAGAGGTTCGTATAGGAACTTAGCCTGAAGCAAGAACAACACGTAGTCTATTGCGATAATCAAAGTACTATACACTTGAGCAAGAATCCAAGTCAGCACTCCAAGTCGAAGCACATAGAGGTTTGGTACCACTGGATCAAGGATATTTTGGAACAAAAGGTGTTACAGCTTGAGAAGGTCCACACGGACAATAATGGGTCAGACATATGACCAATGCTTTGCTCAAGGGTAAGTTTGAGGTGAGTGAAAACTAGGCTGGCTTGAAGAAGGTGGATTCCTTCTGAGTCGAAAAGGGGGAGATTTGATAGAGATTTTCTCCTCATTGTTGGGATCGATGAAATCGAACAGGTTTCGATATCATTAATAATTGCAGAATTTTCATTGCTGGTTGCTGGACAGTTTTTTTGTCCTGTCGATATCATTGAGAGACTTTCAGATGATATCGAGGCTGTCATCGAGAGTGGCCCGATGACATCGATAATTGTTAGAATTTCCACCCCTGGTCACTGGATAGTTTTTGTCCCATCTCGATCTTATCGAGAGACCTTCAGATGATATCGAAGCTGTTATCGAGAGACCTTCGATATCATCGACGAGTTCCGCAGATGCGATTGCGGAAACGCAGATTTTACGGATTTTGTTTCCAATTTGGATTCTACCTTTTTCTATTCTTATATAAAGGGGTGTATAGGGGATTGGGGTGTATTCCAGGGCATTCTAAGTTTCCTAAAGGTTTTCTAGGAGGGCTTAGGGCTATCAAAGGTGAGAGAGAGAGAGAGAGAGAGAGAGAGAGAGAGAGAAAGAGAGAGATGAAGCTTGTGAAAGAGAGATTCTGCTCGTAGAGGTGATCTACTTCGCAGTCCACGTCTCAGCACTTCTACGTCCTCTTGATCAGTGAGATCCCTTTGTTTTCTCATTATTCTCTTATTGTTTATCCACTCCTGCATGAGTGAAGAAGGTTTGATCCAAGTGGTGTGTGCTTGTGATCGGTTGTAACGTTCTGCTTTATAGTGGATTGTTGATCTGGACGAGGTCCCGTGGTTTTTACCTCTTTGAGGGTTTTCCACGTAAAAATCCCTAGTGTGGTGTGGTTTATGTTTTGATTTAGTTCATTGCATTATTATTCCATAATTCTAGTTTGTTTCGGGGGGCTAAATCCTAAGGTTTTGTGCAAGGCCCCTAACCGTAACAACTATATATGATCTAAGCTTTCCCTCATGGATTGTGGTACAGTTGCCTGTAGGCATGTCAGTTCTCTAAGGGCCTGTTTGGTTTTCCCCTATTCCAGCAATTGGTGGTAAAGAAAGTATTAATTACAATTTACATGTAATAACAATGATTGGGTAAATTCCATTTGACTGCTATCCCATGCTTGATTTCCTGATATTTAACAGTGTAGTAGGCAGACTTTCTATAATCCTGTGTTTGGGTGCGCACTATTATAATCCTACCATCACAAATGAATGGTATGGTGTCCAATAGTTAAACTCTACAACGACTGCATACTAATGTTTGATTTCCACAACAGTATGCACCATGGATTGTTTCTGTATTTTGCAACCAATTTTAAACTGAAGATGGACAGCGGTCACCGTGACATGCTGGGACCCACTATCTAGGATGAATCCAAGTACCATGTAGTGATGGGGTACATGTGAGGCCCATATGAATGTATGTACTATTGTGCTCACGCAAGCTATACTTACGTACATACGTTATTATCAATCTTTCGATATAATTAAACAATTCTTCACATGTACCGATTACTGGTCAATCTCCTAAAAAAAGCGTGGTTAAACGAGCTATAACCAAAAATAAGCTTCAATGCCGGTATGTTCTCTGACCGCGTATTGGTCAGTTACTGCCATCGTCATCTTCCCTCCGTCTGATCCACCTGATATTTGATTCTCCCTCATGTCAAAGACGAAACTGATCCGAAAAAAGACATGAACGTGAAAGACGCATATTATGACATATAGGTCACAACAGCTCAGACAAGTTCGTCACCTCACCTAATCCCTATAACGAATCGAAATTACACCGGCACATGTACATACCCAATTACCCCACTATAGGTAAGGTCAAAAACCCATGCAGATCTAAATATTGCAAAACAGAAATGAAGAAGACATAATATAGAGGCCCAAACATTAGGACATACTGTTAACGTCCTAGGCAACGTCCAAAACAGTCGATCTTAAGCAGTTTCTCGACAAAAGAAAAAACCAAAACAGGAAGTTAGAGAATCTACATCAAACATGCCAGTTCAGTTAACGCCAGTACATGATCTGAACGGTGAAAATGAAAACGCGATAGCCAACGATTAGGTGTATCAGTGCCCGAAGTGACTTTGGTGTATCTTCCAGAGCTTTATGCTGTCTCCCATATTCTTCGCTGAAAGGCCGAAAACTGTATGATGATGGGGCAGTCGCCAGAGGAAACGGGTAACTACATCTGAAACCCAGTCCATCATTCGCCATATGATTGTCCTGTTCCTGCTCGACAACTGGTTCAGGTGCATTTCTACGCTCCAAAGATTCGCAATACGATGTCCACTGAAAGAAAGCCTCAGACGTCGATTTGTATCCCCGGAAGCGGGCCATTGAATAGTTATCGACATTCGCCCGACACTATTCCCATATGTAGTAGATGCCTGGTCACCATCCATTAAAAACAACATATATCTTCTTAGCCATCTACACCTATACAAAATTATCATAAACAACATCAAACAGATGGTTTTAGTACTGTTAGCTAGTAATATGAACAATTGAAAATTCAATGTAACTATGTAAGCAACTCTTCAATATACATCTTTTAACTCATCTGCACCTATAACAAAATTATCATAAACAGTATCAAATCTATGGTTTTAGTACTGTAACATAGTAATATGAACAATTGACATACCTGAAAGACAGAGTGAAATTGAAATTGACATACCTGTGTCTGTATCTGTATCTGTATCATTGTGTACATATAACAATCATAGTCAACAACATGACATCAAATATGCAATTAATATGAGGGAGATTATAAGCAGGTTGACAGACATTCGTATGATTAAGCAGTGATCAAACATGAATATTCCCAAAAAAAACACAGAAAACCTACATATAATCCAAAAATTACAACATCTGAAGAGCTAGTATGCATCACTAGCAGCAGAAAACCATATAGTACTGTCCAAAAAATACATTGGCTGTCCAACCATATCAACCATGTTACGAACAAAAAAGGGTAGGGAATCTGTGATTAGTCAGATGACTGATCTGGTGCAAACAACATCAGCACAAAGTCCAGCCTCCTGTGCTCAGGAAGAGAAAGGAATGAAGCAGATTGTTGTTTATCTTTCGACAGGATCCTTGTTGCGCGTAGGATCTCATTACTAGTGAGGCCTTCAATCTACTCCAGTGCAGGTACAATCTACTCCAAACGTATCATGTCATTCCCTTTGTGTATGGTTATACCTAGTGACTTGACAGCTTATGCAACATTACTCATTTTCTTTGTCAATGACGTCACAAGGACGTTCCAATCTAACTCTCTTCCTGGAACTGTTTATGCTGCCTGTGTTCACAGATGTGTTGCCATTGAGATTTGGACTACGATTTGCAACATGAGTACCGTCATGACTTTGAAATGACCAGTGGATGTTATGTGCACTGTCTCCTATCTCCTCACTGGATAAAATAAGTGTATCGTCATTCAGATCAACCAATCCCGTCAGTGTATCATCGTCATTGAGAGACTTTCTCAAACGCATCTTACATCCCATATTTCCCGTCGAAGCATGCAATCCAGTAGCTCGGTCATTTCCAAATAAGTACGTGAGGTCATCATACCTTCGCACAGGTTTACCGTGGACGTGTTGCGTATAGGGATGAAACTATTGTAAAGGACAGAAAAATACAAGAATTGTTAACACCATTCGAGAATGAAGTGGACAATATAAATGAATAATTTACCAATCTCACCCGTATGTAATCATCCCACACATCATCTGGCGCGGTTACTACCTTCTTATCATCGTCCCAACCAAACCCACTAGCATTCAAGGTGTCTCAAACCTCAAAATATAGTCTCTTCAATGTCCTCAGGCGATTACCAATATGCTTCTCCTGAACTGATATCCCTAGCGCACTCTTCATTGTTTCGACGACTGTTTTATACGTTTCCTTTTTAAATCCGTTGACACTCTTCCGGCCGTTTGCAACCACATCCATCAATGTATCGATGAGACAATCATCAATTTCACCTGTCCAGCGCATTACACTGCTAGACATAGCCTTTTCATCAACCAATTTTGATTTGTATTTGCGTGGCGTCCTTCGTGGTGTGATGCATCGGCCTTGTGTGGGTTGTTTCGTAGGTGTAGTCTGGTTAGCCTGCTTATTTGGATCCATTTCGTTGCACTATTAACTTCGATAATCTACAAATGCATTCAATAAAAATATTTAGTACAGTTAACCACAAACAAACCATTGAGAACGTCATGTGAATGCAATAATTTGCCAAATCTAAAATTTGATACGCAATTACATAATATGGTATATACATGTGGGGATAATGATCATCTTTGTAAAAGCATCCAAAAACATCATGTTCTCTAGCATAGGCCTTCATTTGGGCATCAATGCAGTACATTCATGTGCTGGTATTACATACTACAAAATTACATTTTGCAATTTAAATATCAAACGATACGACTCACATGATGAGATTCATTCCACATTCTAGTTGTAATATTGTCTCGATAAATCGCCCATTCATCCTTCTCACGTTGTGTCACATTAGTAACGCATGGTGATAGATCTATAGTCTCCGTCAAATCTGTAGATACAAGTTCATCTTCTATCAAGCTATCTCCTCCAGATATACGGATAAAGTTGTGTAAGACACAACATGCAATGACTATCTTCACATGTGTTTGAAGGTTGTAGGGTGGACCAGATTTAAGGATTGAAAATCGGGCTTTCAATACTCCAAAAATCCTCTCTATAACGTTTCGTCGCTGAGCATGCCGATAGTTGAATAGCTCTTTCTTGTTGGAAGGATTGCGACCAGTGAAATATTCATTGAGGTGGTATGTACACCACGGTAAGGAGCCATAAATCCAAGAGAATAAGTGTAACCAGCATCAACTACATAATACTTCCCTACAATTATTTATGAAGAATTATCAATCTAAATCCAAGTGAATGAGTGTAATCAGCATGAAACATATAGACACGCAGTACCCGCGGGGATAGTAAAACGATCGATGGAATGTGTCAAAGCACTTTATAATACGCGGGCGTCAGAGGCAGAGCCCTCCCATCCAGCGAGTACATATACGAACTTCATGTCAAATATACATGCACCCATTACGTTTTGAGAGAGTACTCATTTTCTGTTACGGTATGTTGCACTTTCCAATGCCGGTACATAGGCGGGTATATGAGTCCCATCAATTGCACCAATGCAGTCCTAATTTCACCTTCAATAATCAGGATATCAAATATAGTATATGACATTTGCCAACATTGCATAATGTGTTTGAACATACCTGAAAGTAATCACTCCAATTGGGATTGACTAGGATCTCGACTGGTGTTTCCGATCGGGGGAGTTTCACGAACTCCGGATATAAGCCGACAATAGCATCCACCGCTTTACTAAAATATCGGCTTACCGTTTCACCAGATCTTATAAACCAATGCCCGATGACCCGGTTTATAACATTATGTACTACCGTATGAAGGAAAAGGACAAGTTGTTCCTCCATAGATACATGTTTGCCGTCTGGAAGGAGATTTCTATCTCTGATAAACGAGCACAGGTTGAAGAATGTAGACTTGTTCATTCAGAGTTGTGCGACACACTCATTATCACCCGCTCTAATAATCCCATTTATTACCTTCTTTCTATCAAAGTCCCCGAACCTCGAAGGTGATTAAATATTATATTATTGCAATATTCTCCAATTGCAATTGTTGTCGTTGCTGCAGCAAGTGTAGCTGCAAAGGCAGCCATTTCCTCCTCCGTCCATCCATGTCCATCCATGTTATGTTGTTTTGAGCTATAACACACCGACTGAATCTGATTCAGAAGCATAATCCACATTAATAATCGGTCACATTTTCATATTAATGGAAGAAAGTTTTAAAATGTTCGTCAAGAAATACGAAGTTCAATATTTCGATTAATATTTAGAAAACTATGTCCTATTGATGGGAAGGTGTTGGAAGCACATCTGCTATTGCCTTTAAAAAGTAATTATACATATTTAATATTGAAAGTCTGCTCAAACTGTATTTCTAGTTTTCATTTTTTTTTCCAGGTCTGCTATTTTAAGGTGCTGTAGTCGTTTCTCTTTACATGAATCAGACAAAGGTGTATCAGCATTGATCTCAGCTGCTCACCCTACGTTTCATTCACAACATGCGAGTCAAGTTTAAACGGGTGCATTTATAAAATACTAACTCCTTATAATAAGACACACATAACAGACAATAGTAATTTGGATCATTTGGAGAATTCAGTGGTTAAACATTTTGTATTGGTCAGTATCACAGTCATAATCAAATAAGATGAAGAAGAATAATAAGATCCCAGTTGGCTGTTAAGCAACAATACAGATGTAAGCATTTGAGCCACTGAATATTCCATCTGTAATTTAAGAGTTTTTTAAGGTTATGAAGGGACAGATTTATAGATTTATGGTTATGATCTTTCAATTTATAAGAGAATTCTTTAACACATCCACCATTTGGAGTTGAACCCATTAGACCATTGAAAGTGGAAAAATTGGCCCCATTCATACAGTTGTGGCCTGAGGATCATATATTGATACTTTATGTAACACATCTCACCTTTGTTATTTCCACCCATCTTATTTTTGTATACTGGTAGGGATTTGAGCAAGAACAATTTCAGTCGCCAAATTCCACCCTCTCTTCAATGAGATTTTTCTCGTTTACTTGTAAGAAACTACAATGTGTCGTATGACCATTAAAGATCCTAACTTAGAGAAATGATCCAGTGCTCTCAATGCACTAATGTGGCCTTTACCATTAAAATGATGCTTTATAACCATAAGGTAATCTTTGGGTGATCCTTGATTATCCAAACATAAGCATTTGAGCAGATTAGTCTACATGTATAACATGAAGCAGATACTCATGTAGTGGGCAAAAAATTTATTTAAACAGAGCAACGTCCCTACTGGGAGTTGGAAAGGAGCTCTACAACTATAACATCAAGCGGCTACTCATATATAACATCAAGCAGCTACTCATCAGGCGCAAGGAAAGACATTCAAAGAGAACATTCTATCCGATAGCTACAATCACAACTGAAAAAAGAGGATATTTTCAGTGGCGCAAGGAAAGACATTTAAAGAGGACATTCATCAGGCGCAAGGAAAGACATTCAAAGAGGCAAGGACAGACATTCAAAGAGGACATTCGTCAGGCGCAAGGAAAGACATTCAAAGAGGATATTTTTCAGCAGCACAGTAACAGTAAAAGTTATGAAATGAAGAAGAAAAGCCTTGTCAGGTACCTATAATGCATCGGATGGCCCACAATTCCTTTATAGAAGAATTATTGTCAAACATGTGGGCCACCAGGGCCCGACCACATCCAGAACATGACGATTCTTCTTTTTTACTAACCACATTAGGCATCATAACTGTATGAAGACATTGAATCCAACAGATTACCTGTTCTGAAGTTGCCGTAGCTGGTAGATGGGGGGATGTCAGTCGCAGACGGCAAAGAAGATGGCTGCATGATAGCGGAAAACATTTTCCTTAATAAATAGTAAAGACGACAGAAAGGAAAACTTGTATTTTTCAGCCTTAGTCAGGTAGTTTTCATACCTGTTATGGAGTTGCCATAGGTTATGGAGAAGATGTCAGTCTCAGACAGCAGAGCGAACCACTGATAGAGAGAGGTAACAGGTACAACAAGGGGTAACAAAGACGGAAAAACTGGAATGCAGGAGATTCCCACAACATGCAAGGCTGCCTACTTCATGCATGATGTAATATCATGGATGCCAAGAATCAGGGACTTAACATGCAAGGCTGGATCTTTCGAATAACAACTAGCATTAACCCAAAAATTGAAGAAGATGAAAGTAAAATGCAGTGATTTATCTGAATCAAGCTGAAAACGTACCTGCAATCGGATAGAGTTGATGCGGAAACTGCTGATGAGAGAAGCGCCGAACACCTCACCCTTCGACAATGGAAACAGAGTATTCAGAATGAGAAGAGAATGAAAACTTTCCCTACAAGATAAAAGAAGATCATATTCGCCGGAGCTAAAGCTAGGAGAACGTTATCGCTGTCTACCTTAGGGCCGCTAAATCGCCGTGACTGGTTTCTTCTCTCGGCCTAGGCAACGATGCAAATGAGAAATGGGTTTCGTAGAAATGAAGTATTTCTTTTATGGAGTGATTATATTTGTAGCCGTGTTCCTGCGGACCACATTACCTGACGGGAGGGTAGTTATTACATCGACTGCCGATCCCTTTAGTTGGCAGGGAGATATTACATTAGCTCTATCTTTTACGCACGCTGGATTACCGTCATTTCGGACTGGTCACCTTTACGTCCAAATCCACGAATTTTCAAACGTATGAAAAAAGTATTTATTACTTTTTTACCGCCAATTGCTGGTATTGTGGAAAACCAAACCGGCCCTAATCTCAGCAAGACGCGTATAAGTTGGTGTTGCTCACACCACCCCATAAGGTGGTGTGGTGATGTATTGGGCGCTGCGGGTCCATCTTGATAAATTAATTTTATATCCATTGCATCCATCGGTTTTTTCCGTTCATTTAAAGGCATAGGCCCAAAAATGAAGCACATCAAAAGCTGAAATAGACCACGCACAGAAAGCAATTTTCATTGAACGCCCACCATTAAAAAATATTCTTGGGGGCCACAAAAGTTTTGGATCAAACTGATATTTGTGTTTTCTTTTCATCCATGTCTTTGTGACCTTATCAACAGGTTGGACAGAAAATAAACATTACGGTGGGCCTAGGATATTTTCAACGGTGGGTGTCACTATCCCTACTCTTTCCTGTGGTGTGGTCCATTTGAGCTTCGTGTCTCTTAAATTTTGTGGTTCATGCAATGAAATGATTTTTTAACGAGGATGGACGGATCAGATATAAAAAATACATCAATATGGGCCCAAAGCACCCAACACATCACCATGTTGCGGTTCCTGTGGGCAACACCACCGAATCTGCGTCCATTTCAGCAGCTGAGAACAATCCAATTTCAGCGGATGATAGTCGAGAAAGAGAGAGATTTTAGTAGGGGTTATCTATCAAAAGCGTGGGTCTTCTAATTCGAAGTTCAAATGGCTGTTGTTGATTTTATCTCAACTCCTCTCTCATTCGCTCGTCTTCGCCCTTCTTCCATTCGAACTTCTCCCTCCAAAACCCTAAAAACCCTAACATCCCTCCGAAACCATCCCCTCCTCTCCATATCCAATCTAGGCGTTCCCAAATTTCCCTCGTCTGTCTTTCAATTCCCCACTACCAGCAGCCGCTTCTCCTTCAGACCCTCTATCAAAATCGCAGAATCCGATTCCACGGTACGTCTGCTTCTGGCCACTCTTTGGTTCCTCTCTCTCTCTCTCTCTCTCTCTCTCTCTCTCTCTGTATCTATACTCTCTAATTTCGATATTCTCGAATGTTGCTATTGATAATCGATGAAGTGTTTTGATCGAAAACCGCTCCAGAATCTATATGCATTTGGAATTTCAGCTGAGGATCGAAATGGAGTTTTGCTTTTTTTTTTTTTTTTTTTTTTTCTTTATACAGTTCATGGAATTTGGGTCTTTGTAATATCTGTGGATAGCTTAGCGTATGAGTCACACGGTCTGTGATTGGATCAGTTTACACAGTCGCGCCCTCCATGGTGGTCCAGGACCTAAAACCCATGCAGATTGGATAATACTTTCCTCCCAATTCATGGAACTTTGCTTGATGGATACCTGCTGCTGGCCTTTTTATTCTTTACAATCTGTTCTATAGCCTGCATTGGGGCCTACTGGATTTTCTGATTGGTGGTGTTTTTTAAATGTGGTGGTAGCCAGGGTGGGGTATGTGGATTGGATGGTTCTGATTACTGGGAGCAGGTCTCATGTAGGGTGCGGTCAAACTCCTATGGATTACCATTGATGCAATCGCCCCACATCCCACACGTGCATGTTCCGCACTTGCGTACAAGAAAAGGACCACCTTCCCTTTTTAGCTCATCACTACTTTCATTTTCTTTCAAATCTTTAGATTAGGAAATTTCCTCTTTCTTTCATATCTTTATTTTAGGTAGGGAATAATTTTAGATTTTTTTTTTCTTTTCTAAGTATCTTCTTATTTAGACACTTTCTTAATTACAATGCTTTGTTATTTAAGTGCTTTCCTATTTTCTCAAATTGTTAGATTCCATAATGGCCTATGAAATAAGAGAAGTTGATTGATATTCTCTTTATGAAATTTTCTTTTTTATCTCTATGGTAGCGGGGGGAGTGATCTCTAGTTCAAGACTAGAGGATTGTTGACCTTGCTCAGAGTCTTGCATTTGTGATCTCTGGCATTCGGCTAGAGGATTGTTGCATCTTTCCCGCAATCTCTTTATTTTCTTATTGATCCATTTGTTTTCCCTTTTGGGTTTGCATCAAATTGGTATCGGAGCAAGTTTTGCTCTTGGGAAAACTAGAAAAATGTAATTTTCTCATCTCAATCCAACCTTTCATCTTTCCCCTTCATCCATCCATCACCTTGCATCTTCTTTTCTTTCCCTTTTCCCCTATCAAAATACCAAACCCTAACCGTACAAAAAAATAAAATAAAATTCCAACCCCACCACATCCTAATCTCGTTCCAACTTCCAACCCATCGATTCCTTGCCCTCTCTCTTTCTCTATATAAAAAAGAAGAACAAAAAATAAAAAAGAGAAAAAAATTTCTCGCATGCTTTGCGAAAGCCTGTCGTCTTATGCGCCGCACTAGAAGAGGGAAGATTTACAATCCCAAGATGACTACACAACCTCAAGATGAGACTGTTACAACCTTGCAACAAGTGGTCGATTTGATTACAAAACGGGTGGATGATCTAGAGGCTCGTTCCACATCCAGAATGAATACTTTGGAATGATGTATCATTGTTCTTGAAAACGCAAACAAGAGAATCAATCTAGACCGTCAAATCTCCATGGATGTCCTTGACGGAGAACTGGAGTCCGGAAATGTTGACTCAAGGCATCTTGGTCGGAATGGTGATCTCCATGAAGAAGAATATGAGCCTTACTATGGGACCCAACAACATCGCTATGCACAACTAGGAGCCAGAGTGATGAACAATCTAGACCGCCAAACATCCATGGATGTCCTTGACGGAGAACTGCTGTCTGGAAATGTTTACTCAAGGCATCTTGGTCGGAATGGTGATCTCCATGAAGAGGAATATGAGCCTGACTATGGGACCCAACGACATCGCTATGCACAACTAGGAGCCAGAGTGATGAATGACCTCCGATGGGATCATCCAATTATCTTGAAGGATGAAGGAATATTCGCACTTTGGATCCCACCAAGCATGTTAAAATTGATATTCCAGATTACGATGGTAATTTGAATCCCAAAGTATTTAATGATTGGCTAAAGTTAATGGAGTGATATTTTCGTTGGTATGAAATGGAAGAAGTTGTCAAGTTGCGTTTTGCTGTCTTGAAACTTAAAGGTGTAGCTCAAGACCCATGGTACGCCATCGAAGAAGATCTACAACGGTGCGGCCTTCCTCCCGTAAGCAATTGGGAGGAAATGAAGTCAAGATTGAAGCGAAGGTTTCTCTCGTTAGATTATGAGATGACCTCTTTTCAAGAGCTCCTCACGCTTTAGCAGGACAATCCGATCATGGAGGAGTACACACAATGTTATTATGACTTAGTCATTCGGTGCCGAAGATAACAAGTGGCACGTTATTGCAATGAGTTACGGTTCGAGATTCAAAGAGAACTGGTAACTGTTTGGCTCAACAACGTAGACAAGACGTAAATGCAAGTGCAGAAGTTGGTGATAAGGCGTAGTAACCCTTAAGGCGGGGGCTATGCGTCCATCCACCCCACCACTAGTGGCTCCACTTCATGCCCACAATCATTTGTGCCTTGCACTAACTTGCCTTGGGATTAGAAAATTGGTCATAACTCCACACAATCCGTTTCCAATTCTCTTCCCTGAAACGGTGATACAAAGGGAAAGTCTGTTGCAGTAAAGCAAGGGAGGTCGACCAACAATTGCTTTAAGTGGGGTGGTCGTGGACATTATGCGATGGAGTGTTCCTCTTGCAATCTCCAATTTTGTGAGATAGAAGACTTTATTGTAGACCAAGTGAAAGATGAACATGAAAATGATTCAGAAGGTGACGAGCATGAACTTGAGGGAGGCCTCGATGGCCTAAACGAAAACAAGTTATCATTGATGGTCAGAAGGATTCTGACAACATCAAAAGAGGAGGCCCAAGAAGATTGACTACGAACCAATATTTTCCATACACAAGTATCGTGAGGTGGAAATGCTGTCAATGTCATTATTGACGGAGGCGGCAGTATGAACGTGGCCTCACAAAGCATGGTGGATAAGTTGAAACTGAAACCTCAAATGCATCCCAAGCCATAAAAGATTGTGTGGGTGAATAACACGTTCATCCCTGTGACTAAGAGGTGCTTGGTAAACTTCTCTTTGGGTCGTTATGAAGAATACTTTGGTGTGCCATCATATTACTAGGGTGCCCGTGGATATATGACAGGGATGTAATTCATAAGGGTCGTAAGAATACGTACAACTTTATATATAAAGGAAAACCCATTACTCTTAACTGTATGAAAGATGACGAATTTGAAGAGGCAAAGCTTGCTTCGACAGTGTTGAGTATGGCTCGATTTGTGGAGGAGAGTCGTAAACGGGGAATCATGTATGCTTTGGTAGGATGCAAGACCGATATAGTTGGTAATGTTGCTGTTCAACTACTTGAGATTTAGGACATTCTGTCCCAATTTCAGGATTTGGTCTCTGATGAACTACCAGGTGAGCTTCCACCAATGCACAACATTCAACATGCTATTGATTTGGTAGCTGGAGTGCTATTACCAAATCTTCTAGCATATTGAATGAACCCGATAGAGCATGCAGAGCTTTGTTAACAGGTGGAAGAATTATTAACAAATGGCTTCATTTGTGATAGCCTCAGCTCATGTGCCGTGCCGGCATTGTTGACAGCAAAGAAGGATGTCAGTCGGCGAATGTGTGTTGACAGTCACACCATCAAGAAGATAACAATAAATTACTGCTATCTCATTCCGCGACATGCTGAGCATATTGGCGACTGCTACAATCTTTTCGAAGATTGATTTGCGAAGCAGGCACCACTAGATAAGAATTTGTCCTGAAGATGAATCGAAAACTGCTTTCAAGACAAATGATGGATTGTATGAATGGCTAGTTATGCGGCCATTCGGCTTGACGTATGCACCTAGCACATTCATGAGGGTGATGATGCAAATTCTACCACCATTCATTTGCAAGTTTGTTGTCGTATACTTTGATGATATCTTCATCTATAGTCATCTTCATCTATAGTCATTCATGAGAAGATCATCTGGACTATCTTCGCCAAGTGATGAGAGTACTACGCCATGATAAACTCTACATCAATTTGAAAAAGTGTACCTTCATGAGTTGTAGCATGGTCTTTCTAGGGTTCGTCGTGTTAGCAGAAGGGACGAAGGCTGATTCAGAAAAGATAAGGGCCATTGTTGAATGGTCAACTCCCATAAACATTCATGAGGTTCGTAGTTTTCACGGGCTTGCGACGTTTTATTGAATGTTTATTTGGAACTTTAGTTCTATCATGACGCTCATTACTAAATGTATGAAGTCCAGTCCATTTGACTGGACTAAAGAAGCAACAAAGGCATTTCAAGAAATCAAGCAAAAAATGATAGAAGTTACAGTTCTTAGACTTCTTGATTTCGAAAAAATGTTCCAAGTTACCCGTGATGCATCCCATATAGGCATAGGAGATGCCCTTAGCCAGGAGGGACATCCGGTGGCCTTTTTCAGTGAGAAATTCAATGAAGCACGAAAGAAGTATTTTACATACAATGTTGAGTTTTATGTTATTGTACAAGCTCTGAAGCATTGGCATCATTACCTCATTCATCGGGAGTTTGTGCTCTATTTTGATCACGAGGCATTGCATTACTTGAATTCTTATAAGAAGTTGAGCGCTAGGCATGCTAAGTGGAGTGCTTATCTTCAAGAGTTCACATTGAACCTAAACATTGCGCCGGCATTGAAAATAAGGTAGCGGACGCCCTCAACTGAAAATTACACATATTGTCTACCTTATCAGTTTCTGTTGTTGGGTTTGAAGAGCTTAAACGGGGCTATGTTGTAGATGATGGTTTTGGGAAGGTATTTTCAACACATTTCCGGTGCATGCACCGAGTACTCAAGGTATAGCTTGCACGATGGGTACTTATTCTTTGATATGAGGTTGTGTCTTCCTAAGAATTCTTTGCAAGAGCTTCTTATACGAGAGCTTCATTCAGGTGTCTTGGGTGGTCACTTTGGTATCGATAAAACGACAGCTCTGCACGAAGACTGTTTCTACTACCCCTCCCACTCACACATTCAGTACCAGTCTCACTGCCCCCTCCCTGCAAACATGTGTCAACGCTGTTCATCTTCGCGAGTGGTGTGTGCACACTCTCTCCTCACCAACGTGATCTCTTGATCTGAATCATTACTGGATTCGACATTGTCGTTTGGACCAATGCCCATATAGTCAAGTCAAGGACCAAACACCTCTTGTCGAGTTTCATCAAGATTATCTTATCTTCTCTTCTACACTTTTTTTTTTTTTTTCCTTGCAAATTCTGTTGCATCATTAACATTATTTCTTTTGGTACGCTAGGGCACCCAACGACCTTTCACTTTTGATGTGCCTACCCCCACCCAGAGGTTGCACTTCATCGTGTGCCTACCCCCACCCACTCTTCACAATATTGCCATCCAACATCATCACTGCCCTGTTGGATTGCCCCTCCTACATTCTTCTCAAAAAACAAAATAATCAAGCTCTCCTGTCCTGGCAACTTACAAACAAATATGAAATTAAACAAAAATTAGAAATTTGCATTCTTCCAAGTTCCAACTGACTGTAGATTCATCCATTGCAATTTGTATGTGCGTATTGTATTAGATAAAGCATTAGAGGATTTGGATTTAGAACAAAAAAAACCTAAATTTTCTCTCCCCCCCTCTCCCCAATTTTCAATAATCAGGAAAAAAATACATTCGAAATTTAAAGAAAGGAAATAAAATGATCTATTTTCTTTGCTTTGGAAGAAGGTTTGAGATGGGGTTTGGTGATCACCGGCACTTGGCAAGTGGATTGTTCTGCTCTTTCCCACAAATTTTATTTTGTTTTATTTTCCTTTGATCCGTTTGCATTACCATTTGGGTTGCACTAATGGTTGATAGCATAATGATTCTCTTGAAAAAAAAGAAAGATATCATAATGATCGTGGCATTGCATTTTCTGAATGGCATGTCTGAGCAGAGAACTTGACATTGTAGGTATCAAATTGTGTGTGGTGAGGTATAACTTGGTATGATGGCATGGTGATTTCATATTATCGCCAATGGTAGGTCTTTGTCCTTGCATTACTATGTCACTTGCCTTCCAGCTTTCCTACAAATAAATAAGGGACAAATCAGTGATTGTTTTTTTTTTTTTTTTTTTTTTTTTTTAAATAAAATTTAATTTCATCTACTTACAGTTACATGTCAAAAACTAACAAAGAAGAAATCTACTCACTGTTATGATTACCTCCCTTAAATCATAAAATGCTAACTGTACTTCAGAAATTTTCTAGAATGTAGATGGAGAAGAGGATGATGAGATTAGTGAGAACAACAAACAGGAAGGGGATGTAGATCTGAATCATCCACCCACACTGAAGACCCTCATTCAAGTTTACAAGGAGGCCATTCTTGATGGGGATGAGAAAACTGTTTCTGACATAGAGGCAATAATAGGTGTTGTTGAAAATGAGAAGAACGATTTGGCCCAAAAAGTTTCAGAGTTATCCGCAGATATAGCATCTGGGAAGGATAAATTTCTTCGTTTAAAAGCGGATTTTGACAATTTCAGAAAGAGGTTCGAGAGAGACCGGTTCACATTGACATCTGATGTTCAAGGGGAAGTGATTGAGAGCCTCTTGCCCTTAGTGGACAATTTTGAGAGAGCAAAGCAACAGATTAAGACGGAAACGGAAAAGGAAAAGAAAATTGACACAAGCTATCAGGGTATATACAAGCAGTTTGTAGAGATCATGAGAAGCTTGCGAGTTGCTGTCATAGGGACTGTTGGGAAGCCATTTGATCCCTCGGTAAGCATTTTGGAATAGTTGCTTGTTTACAGTCTCTTCTTGTATCGTCCTTGTGCCATGCTGTTTTGACTTAAGTTTTAAAGCTATTCACGCCTATATTTATCTCATGCTACTAGTCAGTCATTTGAGTTTATCACTTACCTTTCTTGTTTAGGTTTAAAGGAAGCGAAACATGGAGGATATAATGTTAAGCAAATCTAAGTACATTTTATCTCTTTACTTATTTTTTATTTTTTTGTATTTTTTTGTGTACAATGCCTGTATCAAGGTTTTTTTTTTTTTTTTTTGGTTTAATGAAACCTATACAAATAGTCAATAACTTGTCAGGCAATTAAATTCCTCAAAATTCTCAGGATTTTGGTGAGATCCTATGGTTGGCATGTGTATTTATTTGTTACAGATAGAGAAGAAATTTAGGGGGAAGCAATCATCACGTCTTAGTCTTTGAATCATTGCCAAGTCTAACATGTCCACCATGGTGTGCCGTAACGGCTGTAACGTAACGGCAACGGTGCCAACCTTTATGCGTTACGGGGTCGTAATGGGCGTAATGGCCGTTACGGAAAAAATGGCCTGTAACAGCCATTACGACCCCTGTAACAGAGATAATACAGTTTTTTTTTTTTTTTTTTTCCAAAAAATAAAAAAAGGCTGTAACAGCCATTACAGGGGCCATAACGGCCGTTATGACCCGTATCGTAACGGTAATGGTGGTGGTTGTTATGGCCACTGCTACTGTTATGGCACACCTTGATGTCTACATTCAAATAACTCAAGGGAAACACAAATGTATTCACTGAAATGTAAGAACCCTAAGAGCTTTTTTTTTTGGAAAGGCAAGAAACCTAAGATCTTTGATAACTAATATCACAGTAGTCAAGGCGGTTCAAGGTATTTTTTTTTTTTCTTTTTTGGGAAAGGCAAGAACCCTAAGGGACCAGGCCTAGATCGAGGCTTATTGTGTTATCTATAACTAATATCACAGTAAGAGCTTTTTATTTTTTGGAAAGGCAAGAACCCTAAGAGCTTTGATAACTAATATCACAGTAGTCTAGGCAGTTCAAGGTAAATTTTTTTTTTTTCCCTTTTTGGGAAGGCAAGAACCCTAAGGGACCAGGCCTAGATCGAGGCTTATTGTGTTATCTATAACCTCCTAGGGTGTAAGCTTGCCTAACATCAGTTTGAACGTTTTAGGACTATTCCCTAGGCAACCACTTGGTTGCTAAGAATCTAGAGCCCTACATGACTCCACCTGGGCTACAACTTGGTTACTAAGTGTTCACTCAAGGTTTTACATGATCACTTATGAAACCTCTTGGTCCCTCAGTATCTATTGACTTTCATTGTCCCAAGTGATTGCTCAAGGTTGTAGGTGCTCACCGACTCAGCTGCTTGGTCGCTAGGCATATAGCCTCTCGTAGTCCTACGTGCTGCTTACGGTTTTAGGTAATCACCTAGGGGGCTGAAACAACCACCCACAAGATGCAACCTAGCCTTAGCCATGCCAGTCTGAAGGTTGACATATGTATAAAATGGTTCCATGCCTAAACATTCATTTTGGCTAGGATCTTGGACTCCACATCCTTCTCTTTTCGTTTCTGCTTTCAATCTCGATCTCTCCCCCTGACAAACCCTTTTACCTGTGCGATCTCGAGAAGGCTCGAAAATGGAGACACTCAATCTTGGACTCTCCCCCTGATAAATGCTTCTACCTGTGCGATCTTTAGAAGGCTTGTCTCGTTATATATAGTAGAGATGCATACTATTTTGAAGACAATAATTAGCAGAATTCTTAAGAGCTAAAAATAGTCTAAAACATATTAAGATGCATGTTGTCTTCTCTTTGTTATGTCATACCATGGTCATATTTCTTTATGATACATTTATGGCATAACATATAAATAATGTAGGACTGCTCAAATACACATCAGCAGTAAATTTATTGTCCTCCTTGTGCATGTGGCTAACATGTCACATATGGACAACATTGGAGCTGTTCAAAATGCATGACATGTTGGCTGTGTATGCACGAGGTGGACAGTTTAACTTTACCGCCAGTTGAGTTTTATTTAGCACTCCTCTATAACGTGTAGTGCTGTAGATATTTATATTGCAAAGAATAAACTAAAGCCGTGTTTGGTTGACGCCTATAAATGAATTGGTCTCAGTTTAGTTAACAGTAATATTTATTTCTTTACTACATAATGAGTTCATGTTAACAGTACTTATGTATTAGAGATCAAGATCTCTATTACATAATTACTGTTATCTAAAATGAGATGAACTCATTTTTAGGTGTCTACAAACAGGACCTAAGTAGTTAGGAAAACAGCAGAATGTGAATAAATGTGGATCCATGACATAGCCTGCCATATCCCGTACCTGTTTGTGTATTGTATGTGATACTAATGTTTTGGAGCTATACTCCTATAGGCCATATACCCATATATAGGTGTCATATTTTAGGACTCTAAAATGAAGGTCCAATACTCTGAACTGCTGAACGGGACTGAGACATGCTGGTTTTGACTGCATTTTTTTCATACCTTTCTGTTTTGAATCTACTGTTCTGCGAACCACACAGTTTGCTAGCAAAATCATCAGGCATTCAGTTGAACCATTTCTGATTTTCCTTTGATGAAGCTTCATGAGGCCATTGCACGTGATGAGTCCCAAGAATACAAGGAAGGCATCATAAGTCAAGAATTCCGGCGTGGATTTGTTCTTGGAGATCGACTTCTTAGACCTGCCACTGTCAAAGTCTCTGCTGGCCCAGGCCCGAAGAAAGCCCCACCCTCCACTGAAAAATCCAATGAACAGCCTACTACAGCAACTGGGTCAGATACTAGTTCAGTGACCAACCGGTAACAGCTGTCTTTGTAGCAGTGTTGTATTAATTTTTTATACAAATGATTTCTGTTCAGCCCTTCAGATTTTGATGGGCTGTTAAATTTTCAATTGGTTCTTTCTGCCCAAACAACATTTTCCTGGGTTCTTCATTCCTGTTTGGATTCTTCATTCCTGTACCGACTTTCAAGCGGCATCGAACCCTTTTAGGCAAAGAATATGACTTTGAGATCTGCATCTTATAGAGGTAAATTAAATTATCCATGTATCATGCACCCATATCGGATAAATAATAGTTCTTTGGAAAGAAACTCATAAGAAATGAAACCCGTGTAAGGGCCCACTGAAAGTTATGTTGAATATGATTCCCGTTCTTTTTAGTCATTCTAGTTGATTGTAAGCTCAGCGTGATTGCAACAGCCTGCGGTTCCTCCAGATAGAGTATTGATGTCATGTATCCAAATTCTTTTTGTTTCCCTATTATAATCAACATGAACTGTCAATTTCTTGGCCATAGTTAGAAAACTCGACTGGACTTGATGTCTAGTCAGTTCAGGTGAACTTGAAGATTTGACTGAGTCTTTCCCCGACTCAACATGTTATTCTAATAATTAAATTTGAAGTATTTAGTGTGGTGACAAAAAATTTGATATTGTACCCATAAAAAAAGTTAAAAAGTTAAAATTGTTGGAAATACGTTAGGGCCCGTTTGGCCGGTCGTATTGGAAGGGATTGGATGGTAATGGAAGGGATTGGAAGTTAAATCCCAGGAATGGCCGGGGCTTGCCAAACACAATCGGTGATCTGATTGCAATCCCATGGATCTTCAGACAATCCACTGACAACACCATCATTACCTTTAAATCCCATCCAATCCACCCTAATCCGTTGAAATTTGCCTGGGACGTGTTTGGTTGGTGGGATTGGAAGGGATGGGAAGGTTGAATCCCCAGATTGGCCGGGCGTGCCAAACGGACTGGGTATAGCAATACATGGATATAACAATGGATATAACAATCCCATGGATCTCAAGACAATCCACTGACAACACCATCATTACCTAGAAATCCACGCCATCCACCCTAATATCATTCAATCCCTTCTAATCCACCCGTCCAAACGGGCCCTTAATGAAATACACAAAAACATAGCTGCATTGCATGGTGCACTGGTGGTAGGTTCTTGCCCTGGTGAGGTTTGCTTGCTTGACTCATGTTACAGTGATTTTAGTTTTATAATTAAAAAAATACTTGTAATTTCGTAACAAGAAAATAGTTGATTGGGTGAGTGACTCAGTCAAGTCATGCAGTCATATTGATTCGACCTAGTTTTCCAGTCAACTCGATGAGTCTTGTGCGGTTCGGACCGGGTCTAGCTTGTCGCTACTTTCCAACGGACTTGGCTCAAAATCTCGTTGAGTCGACTCGCTGAGTTTTGAGATGAGTCACCTATTTTTGGAACTATTCTTCTTGGCCATTGATTGATTAGAATAGTCCAATTAAATTGATTCTCGAGTCTTCAGCAATGATAGGAAGGCCCGAAGTGATGGACGTTCTAAGTTGATAATCAACCTTCCAAGTGCACTTGATCTTGATGATACATTTTCTTGGCCATGATATAATGGTTGAGATTATTATGATCATAGTGTTTGTTGAGAGTCATGGTCAATAAAAAATGGGACTAACATGATGAGTGGTCTAGCATTACAAGAAATTGGCCTTTTACCGACGAACTTATTTTCAATGAAATCAATTTCGTAACGTGACTTTCCCCGACAAAATATGATTTCGTTGGCAAAAGATTCCCACCATGATTGAATATGTTCCTGCCACCATTTACAATGACGTGCTGGAAACTTTTCCTGACGAAATTATTTATCGTCGGTGAAAACTATTTTCCCGACGATTATTTCATCGGTAAATGTAATTTTTCCCGAGGAACCAAATAGTTCGTCAGCAAAAGATCAGAGATGCTATTTTTTTGATGTTATACAATATCGTCGGTAAAGAAACTTTTTACTGACGAAAACAATCGTCGGTAAAGGAGTTTTTTACCGACAAAATACATACATCGTTGGCAATAATCGGCATTTTGAATTTTTTGATAAAAATAAAATAAAATTTGATGAAATTTTTAAGATTTTGACAATAAAAATTTAGAATTTGTATATTTTTTTTGAAATATTTGATAATAAATATGATATTTTGTTAAAAGTTTTGAAAGAAAAATTAAGAGTAAAAAAATATACATTTTGAAAAAAAAATGTGATTTTTAAATGCAAATTGAGATTTATCTGTGAAAAAAATAACATTTTTTACCAAATTATTAGGCACATCTACTAATTGAACCTTTAACCGTTTTTTGACAAGTCTAATCAGTCTAAATTGAAGAGTAAATAACTTCAAATGTTTAAATCAATTTTCACTCAAATTGTTGATCAATCTTATATGCCTAATATCTTTCTCATATGTAGCCTGATTGGGGCGAGTAACTAGTCAAATTGAGGGTATTGATCAATAAAATAGAGTGAATGGACCAGACATGTAAAATGGGTCAAATATTCTGGTCAAAATTGTGACCCAACTTATTGACCCCCTGAGAACCTAAGAATTAATGTTAGTAAGTTTTGTGGGGCCCATCATGATGTGTGTTGAACATCAACACCGCGCATTTGATGTGTCCCCTTTAGGCTATGAGATATCTCAAAAATCATCCGTATACGAAACTTAGGTGGGCCATACCATCTAAAACTATATGAATACATACTAAAATATATAAAAGCACTTGGTGGGGCCCACATAAGTTTTGGATGCGGCTGAAACTTGGTCTGACCCCTCATCCAAGTGGGACACACATAATGAATGGGCTGGATATGTCTAGGTGGGCCCAATATATGATTATGAATGAGACAGGTCCAAGGCTTAAGTACTGGATCACAAAGTGGGGATTGAACGTCCACCATAAAAAACTTCTTGGGAGTTGGAGAAGTTTCAGATCAAGCTGATATTTGTGTTTTCACTTCATCCACGTTTACACGACATTATGAATAGGTTGGATGATAAAAAAACATCACGATGTCCCTCGGAAAGGTTTCAATGGTGGGTGTCATTATCATCGCAGCTTCCTTTGGTGTGGTCCACCGGAGCTGTGAACCTGCTTCATTTTTAAGACCATACCTTAAAATGATCTGAGAAAAGTGATGAACGGAGTGGATAAAACAGTTACATCACGGTGGGCCCCACAGAGTCCTGCCTGGCTGAATTGATTTCCGACGAACTTATTTCGTTGGTAAATATTACTTTTCCCGACGAAATCATATTTCGTCGGAAAAAGATTCCCGCCATGACCAAATATGTTCCCGCCGAGAGGCTATTTTTACCAACGTTATACAATATTGTCGGTAAAGGAGATTTTATCGACAAAAAAAATCGTCGGTAAAGGCGGACAAAATGAACGGTGGACATATTATTTCACTTTATGTGGTTGATCATAGATGTTGATTTGTAATTTTTGTTTTTGGTATAGCTAATAAGTATATTTAAAAACATATGTACAGAGTGGATGGGGCTGATAGAGCACGGGTGGGCTCAAATATTTTTACAACCTTTTACCGACGAATGGTGACAAGTATTACCGACATTGGCAAATTATTTTTAAGCCAAAACGACCATTCATCTCTCTCTCTCTCTCTCACTCTCGTTGTCGCTCTCTCTCTCTCTCTCTCTCTCTCTCTCGTTGTCGCTCTCTCTCTCTCTCTCTCTCTCCACCGATGCTCTTGTTGCCAAAGCCCTACCCACGCACGCCCTCTCTCTCTCTCTCTCTCTCTCTCTCTCTCTCTCTGAAGCTCGGTTGAGGTATTTCTCTCTCTTTGAAGCTCAGTTGTTATTGATTAGTTTGAATGAGCTAGTATTGTGTTAGAGTATAAGATAAATATGTAGAACTGTTTATTCCTATCGTTCTCAATGAAATACACACTGGATCCCTGTAGCGGTATAACTTAGTGATGCTTTCACTTTGTTTTGAGATTTCAAGAAACTATTATACTTTGCAGATTGTGGGAGTTGTATTTGATCTTTTCTCATTATTTCAAGAAGCTATTATACTTTCACTTAGTGATGCTTAATATGTATTACATTTTTTTTCTTAAATTATTATTGTGACTTGTTAGTTTATAGTTGTGACTTGTGATTGTGATTTGTAAGTTAGATAATTAGTTACTCGTTTGAGGATTTTTATGCGGCCATACATAGATATGGTGTATTTTTGGTGGCATAGAAATCGTTCAAATTATCCCATTTTTGGACAGTTTAAGGTTAGATGGATAGTATGCTTTCATATAATTTATTTAAATGTTCATGCTTGATCTGCGGTCCATCTTCTCATTTCTCTCTGGATATGTTTCTTCCATTCTGTATCTAATGCCAAATATCTTTACATTGCTTTAGATATTTGACATCGGAATGTAACGTAAGATCAACTTATTTGGAGAAGCATGAGGAGATGCTGTCAGATTTTCGGCGTGAACGTTTAAATGAGAATATGAAAGTATTACAATCTATCCAACCTTGGATGAGTAACTAATTTAGGATTTAATTAAGCGGTGGTCCCTGAAAGGTGGGAACCGCTGTTATGACTAAGACGAAGCTGTCCATTTCCTATGGACAATAATATGGGTGACCTGGCCATTTGGACAGGCTCGTGTTTATATATTAGCTCGAAATTGATGGAGCAGACCCGGATGTGCGTCAGAGCTATCCGGATGTTGAGCGGGGGTCTCTGGAAGGTGGGAACTGCTGTTATGACTATGATGAAGCCGTCTATTTCCTATGGACAGCAATATGGGCGGCCTAACCATTTGGACAGACCCGTGTTTATGTATTAGCTTGAAATTAGAGCAGACCCATATGTGCGTCGAAGCTATCTGGATGTTGAGCGAGGGTCCCTGGAAGGTGGGAATCGCTGATATTTATTTTTTCCCTTCATCATTGTTTGTGTGATCTTGTGAACAAGTTGAATGATAAAAAACATCACTATAGGCTCTAGAAAGGTTTCAATGAAGGAAATCATTATACCTACTGTTTCTTGTGATATGGTCCACCTGAGTTTTTGGATATGATTCAATTTTGGTTTCAACCCTTAAATGATCTAGAAAAGCAGATGGATGGTGTAGATAAACTACATATATTTATGGTGGATATAATGATTTCCTAACCCTAAACCTAAACTTGAAAACCTAAACCTAAACCCGAACTCAACCCGAACCCGAATTCCTAAACCTAAACTTAAACCTATTCTCAAATCCCTAAACCTAAACCTAAACCTAAACCTATAACCTATAACTTAGAACCTAAACCTACAACCTAAACCTAACCTAAACCTATAACCTATAACCTAAACCTAAACCTAAACTTAAACATATAACTTGTAACCTACACCTAAACCTATAACCTAAACCTAAACCTAAACCTATAACCTATAACCTACACCTAAACCTAAACCCGTAACCTATAACTTGTAACCTACACTACACCTAAACCTATAACCTATAACTTACACCTAAACCTAAACCTAAACTATAACCTATAACCTACACCTAAACCTAAACCTACACTCACACCTAAACCTATAACCTAACCTACACACCCAGCACCTAAACCTATAACCTAAACCTAAACTTAAACCTATAACCTAAACCTAAACCTAAACCTAAAACCTATAACTTTTTTTTTTTTTTTTTTTTTTTTTTTTTTTTTTTAACACACACACTCACACCATAGTGGGATTTCACCACCTATGGATACTCGAACCCTTGACCAGGTTTTGAAACTCCTTAGAGTTTAAACCTATAACTTAAACCTAAACCTAAACCTATAACCTATAACCTATAACCTAAACCTAAACCTATAACCTATAACCTACACCTAAACCTAAGCCAATATCTACAACACTACACGTTATAGTGGAGTGCTGAATAAAACTCAACTGACGGTTTTAGGTTTAGGTTATAGGTTTAGGTTTAGGTGTAAGTTATAGGTTTAGGTTTAGGTTTAGGTTTAGGTGTAGGTTATAGGTTATAAGTTTACGTTTAGGTTATAGGTTTAGGTTTAGGTGTAGGTTGCAGGTTATAGGTTATAGGTTTAGGTTTAGGTTTAGGTGTAGGTGTAGGTTATAGGTTGTAGGTTTAGGCTATAGTTTATAGGTTATGGGTTTAGGTTTAGGTGTAGGTTATAAGTTATAGGTTTTATAGGTTTAGGTGTGAGGTTATAGGTTATAGGTTTAGGTATAGTGTAGGTTATAGGTTATAGGTTTTATAGGTTTAGGTGTAGGTTTATGTATAGGTGTAGGTTATAGGTTATAGGTTATAGGTTTAGGTTAAGGTTAATAAGTTATAGGTTTAGGTTATAGTTTAGGTTATTATAGGTTATAGGTTTAGGTTTATGTTTACGTTTAGGTTATAGGTTATAGGTTTAGGTTTAGTTTATAGGTTTAGGTTTATGTTTAGGTTTAGGAATTCGGGTTTGGGTTCGAGTTTAGGTTTAGGTTTTCAAGTTTAGGTTTAGGGTTAAGAAATCATTATACCCACTGTAAATATATGTAGTTTATTTACACCGTCCATTTGCTTTTCCAGATCATTTAAGGGGTTAAAACCAAAATTGAATCATATCCAAAACTCAGTTGGACCATACCATAAGAAACAGTGGGTATAATGATTTCCGTCATTGAAACCTTTCTAGAGCCTGTAGTGATGTTATTTATCATCCAACCTATTCACAAGATCACACAGATAATGATGAAGGGAAAAAATAAATATTAGCAGTTCCCACCTTCCAGGGACCCCGCTCAACATTCGGATAGCTCCAACGCACATCTGGGTCTACTCCATCAATTTCGAGCTAATACATAAACACGGGCCTGTTTAAATGGCTAGGCCACCCATATTGTTGTCCATAGGAAATGGATAGCTTCATTATGGTCATAACGGCGGTTCCCACTTTCCAGGGACCTTCGCTCAACATTCGGATAGCTCTGACGCACATCCGGGTCTGCTTCATTAATTTTGAGCTAATATATAAACACGAGCTTGTCCAAATGGCCAGGCCACCCATATTGCTGTCCATATGAAATGGACAACTTCGTCATGGTCATAATAGCGGTTTCCACCTTTCAGGGACCACTGCTCAATTAAATCCTAAATTAGTTACCCATCCAAAGTTGGATAGATTGTAATACTTTCCTAGCTTCTCAGGCTTGATTGTGGGGCCCACTTGATTGGAATTTTTTTCAGACGAAATATGATTTCGTCGGGAAAAGTAATATTTACCGACGAAATAAGTTCGTCGGAAATCAATTCATCCGGGCAGAGCTCTGTGGGGCCCACCGTGATGTAACTGTTTTATCCACTCCGTTTATCACTTTTCTTAGATCATTTTAAGGTATGCTCTTAAAAATGAAGCAGGTTCATAGCTCCTGTGGACCACACCAAAGGAAGCTGCAGTGATAATGACACCCACCATTGAAACCTTTCCAAGGGACATTGTGATGTTTTTTTACCATCCAACCTATTCATAATGTCATGTAGACGTTAGGGGTGTACACGGGTCGGGCTAAGTCGAATTAGCCTTAGCCCGTCCAGGCCCGTTCAACAGCCACACAAGGCCCGAACCCGACCGGGCCTGGTCACTGGGCCAACATCTCCAGCCCGAACCGGGCCCGGCGCGAGATCGGGCCGAGTTCGGGCCAGTTTCGAACCTTCGAGTTCAGGCCAGTTTTGAACCTAAGTTCGGGCCAGTTTCGAACCTTACAGCAAGTTCATGGGAAGGAATTTTGCAGGTAATCCATGCCCCATTACAAGGCCATCGATCAATGATTTAGATAGTTGAACTATAGACTCCACAAAAAAAACTAACTAGTCAGAACATTTACATAGATTTACATACATTTGACAAAGTATAAAATAAAACATTTTATACAAATTAAATACAACATACATGGCCTGGTTGGGTCCAGGGGGTCGGGCCCGGGCCGTGAGTCGGATTCGGACCAAGTCCTGGGCCGAATCGGGAGGTATCCGAACTCGGCCTCGAACTCACTTTTGGGCCTAGAAAATTGGCCCGTCTCCGACCCAAACTCGTTCCGGGTCGGTAGGCCCGAGCTCTCGGGTTTTTTCTGGGGTCGAGCGAGCTAACCGGGCTAACCCGGTTTGTGTACACCCCTAGTAGACGTGGATAAAGTGAAAACACAAATATTAGCTTGATCTGAAACTTCTCCAACTCCCAAGAAGTTTTTTATGGTGGACGTTCAATCCCCACTTTGTGCTCCAGTACTTAAGCCTTGGACCTATCTCATTCATAATCATATATTGGGCCCACCTAGATGTGATTCACATATCCAGCCAATTCATTATGTGTGTCTCACTTGGATGAGGGGTCAGACCAAGTTTCAGCCACATCCAAAACTTATGTGGGCCCCACCAAGTGCTTTTATATATTTTAGTATGTATTCATATAGTTTTAGATGGTATGGCCCACCTGAGTTTCGTATACGGATGATTTTTGAGATATCTTATAACCTAAAGGGGACACATTAAATGCACGGTGTTGATGTTCGACACACATCATGATGGGCCCCACAAAACTTACTAACATTACTTCTTAGGTTCTCTGGGGGTCAATAAGTTGGGTCACAATTTTGACTAGAATATTTGGCCCATTTTACATGTCTGGTCCATTCACTTTATTTTACTGAACAATACCCTCAATTTGACTAGTTACTTGCCCCGATCAAGCTACATATGCGAAAGATATTAGGCATATAACATTGATCAACAATTTGAGTGAAAATTGATTTAAACATCTGAAGTTATTTACTCTTCAATTTGGACTGATTAGAATTGTCAAAATACGGTTAAAGGTTTAATTAGTAGATGTGCCTAATAATTTAGTAAAAAATGTTATTTTTTTCACAGATAAATCTCAATTTCCATTTAAAAATCACGTTGTTTTTTTTTTTTTTTTTTTTCAAAATGTATATTTTTTTACTTTAACAAAATATCATATTTATTATCAAATATTTCAAAAAAAAAAAATACAAATTCTAAATTTTTATTGTCAAAATCTTAAATATTTTATCAAAATTTATTTTATTTTTATCAAAAAAATTCAAAATGCCGATTTTTGCCGACGATGTATGTATTTCGTCGGTAAAAAACTCCTTTATCGACGATTGTTTTCGTCGGTAAAAAGTTCCTTTACCGACGATATTGTATAACGTCGAAAAAATAGGATCTCCGATCTTTTGCCGACGAACTATTTGGTTTGTTGGGAAAAATTACATTTACTGATGAAATAATCATCGGGAAAAGTTTCCAGGCCGTCGTTGTAAATGGTGGCCGGAACATATTCGATCGTGGCGGGAATCTTTTGCTGACGAAATCATATTTCGTCGGTGAAAGTCATGTTTACCGATGAAATTGATTTCGTCGGAAATAAGTTCGTCAGTAAAAGGCCAATTTCTTGTGGTGAGATCGAACTATCAAACATACCAATATAATCAATTTGGACCATCTATTTTGGAGCAATGGATCAACACTAGATGCAATTTACAACCGACCTTCAATTGTGGAAATATGTATCCAACGGCTACCTGAAAGTTATATAACTGCAGTTTGGAGCTGCGGCCTTCATGGAGATGGCGAGGGAGGAAACTGCATTTGGCTAATAAATTGCAATCCGATTATACTGCATCCAAACATAACCAGATGGTTGAATGCCAGTTTTTTTTTTTTAATTCATTAGGGGGCATGGCATGTGCTATGCAAGTGAAAGAGAGTAGGAGAGAGAAAAATGGAGAGAAAGTGACAGGAAAGGGTGCAGCTGTACGGATAGATAGGGTTTTGACACTGGATGTCCCGTGCCCACTTTTCTGTTGCTGTGGCCCTTCGAGCTTTATATCTGCCTTATTATTATTTATTAATGTCCTAGCATGAGCTGACATGTATGTTTGGTGGGCCCACCAAACACTTTGTTGCAGTCCCCCTTATAGCACGCTTAGGTGCGGGCTACACCATAGGAAACAATTGACAAATACCCAAATATCTCCAAATTCATGTGGTGGCCCATATGATGGTTGGATCGGCCTGGGTTCTGTCGCATCCAACTTTCAGCGAGGTGATCGTCCTGGACAAGCTGGTAGCCACACACACAGATGGTGGGCCCATGAGCTATCCTTGTAGAACAAGCTTATTCTAAGGTGATGTGTACAGGAACCGGTCTCATCATTAATACAACATTAATAGGCAAAATGCATGGACACCTAACTAGAGTTCTCTATTCACACGTTCCAAAAAGATGGTTGAATGTCAATTCATTGTTTGTAGCTTTGTATGGACATCTCCCTTGGATCTACCCATCTAATAACATGATCGGCTTGAATTTTGGGGCCCGACACCTAACTAGAGTTATCTCTATTAACGTGTTCCAAAAAGATGGTTGAATGTCAATTCATTGTTCGTAGATTTGTATGTGCATCTTCCTTCGATCTGCCCATCTGAGAACATGATCTGCTTGATTTTTTTTTTTTGGCCCCGACATGTATATGGTGACCATTTGATCAGTAGGCAACACTTGTCACATTTTGGCATCCGTGGACGGTTCGCTATCGGCCTTAAGCATGTCTTCTTTTCCAGGTATGTCCCTCATTAGATGATGATAAAGCCATTAAGGTGTATCAGAATCATGGAAATTAAGGTCTTGTTCAGAACTTATAATCGAAAATATACCATGATAAAAAAAATCCACCGATATTGGCTGCGAGTTCAGCCATTTCAGCACTATATATATATATATATATATATATATATATATATATATATATATATATATATATATATATATATATATATTCTGGTGACATTTCTGTCCAATGCCTCCAGAAGACATAGAGTCGATTTGGGTTGATTGGATTTTATTTCTACTCAGCGTGAAACGAAACTAATTACTAACGGGTTTTTACAATGGTCGGTACGAAGTGTACCCAAGTTTTTCTTCTAGATTTTTTCTTGGGTTTTCTGGCACCTGGATTCTTTAGATTTGTCTCTTATCTCTTATATTTCCCTTAATTGGTATGTTCAATAATTTAAATTGTTTAATAATGTATATATATATATTTTTTGGGTATGAAAGATAACTATCATGTGTGCGTTTGGTTTCATGATATTTGGTGCAACCGAATGCAGCCTAAATGAGATTTTTACTTCAGCAACTTGTTCATCTAGTAGTTGATCTCAGTTTCTACTTATTCAACGAGTAAATATGTTTGACAAACAATATTATTCAATATAAATTACAACATTCATAAATATCTTGTCAAACATTACTTGAAGTGTGGATCGTCCATCATCCGGAGCCACTTTGATGTATGGCCATCTATCATGTGCAGTCCACCTTTGATATCCACCACTATCATGTGAGACCAACCTATGATGTGGACTGTTCATTATGTTGACCCACCTTGGCCCTATCTTGAACTTTCCATTGCGTTGGGCCTATCTCCGATGTGGACCATCCACCTTGTGAGGCCCACCTTTGATGTGGGCTACCCATCATGCTGGGCCTACCTTGGATGTTGGCTGTCCATCATGTTGGACATTGGATGTGGATCATCTATCATGTACCATCCATCATGTAAGGTCCAACTTTGAAGGGGGGGGCCTGCCTTGGATGTGGGCCATTCATCATAGGGGCTGACCTTTGATATGGACTGTCCATTGTATGTGGCCTATCTTGATGTGGGTCATCCATCATGTGGGGCCTACTATTGATGTTCACTATCATCATGTGGGCGTCATCTTTGATATGGGCCGTGTATCATGTGGGGCTACCTTGGTATAGATCACTTATCTCATAGGGCCCACTTTGATGTTGGTTAACTTAATCAATAGCAAGAATAAAGAGCCATAATTTCGGGTCATTAAGGGGGCCATTATTTTGAGTCACTAAGGGGGCGTTTGGATCCTAAGTTGCTTAAGATAAGCTACTTATTCCACAAGTAGCTTATCTTACTTTTTACTTATTAAGAAGATTAGTATGTTTCACAAATAACATACTTACTGGCTTCTCCTCTCTTTCGTCTCTCCTCGTGGTTCTTTTCAAGAACTTATGAAAAGTGGAAAAGCTAAAAAAATCAACTGAAGTAATTATGTACTTTTCAGTAAAAAAGCTACTTATAACTAATCATAAACCAAATTTACTTATCTGAAATTAGTCACTAAATTGACACATTGATTTTAATTTTTAAAACCTTGGTTACCACCGGTAGGAAAACACAAACCCAACACCGCAATGCGGAACATTAAGGGTTATATATATATATATATATATATATATATATATATATATATATATATATATATATATATATATATATATATATATATATATATGAGACATGCTCACACACAACTAGTTGGACCATGAGTTTCGGTCTAACTAGCTGTGCATTAAATTTCAAAATTCCTATTTTTATACACATGTAATGCACCACTTGTGAGGATACGTGACTCTGAGTTTTATATTAGTATTTTGGGAATTATGTGTCATAGATCCAAGCCATTTATTAAATAGAGCACGCTAATGAAACTTTATGTACCGAAAGTTAGTAAATTGTTGTCACCATTAGAACCACACATGTAACTTGAATATGGATTATTGGAGTAGATTTCTAACAGTTTACTTTTTTTTTTTTTTTTTAGATGATATCATGTTATCGATAAAAAACTATATATATTTTTCTCATATACTTATAATGGACTCTACCCAATTAACGAACCGGATACATTGCGCAACCAAGATACATCATGTGTATACACATTCTTTAGTGGTCAAACATTCACCTTCCTACATCATGTGTATACACATTCTTTAGTGGTCCTTTGTAAACATTCACCCTCCTGTCTTCTCTCTCCTCATTTAAACTATTTTTCCCTCATTTAATGCTCTCCATTCCCTGTACGTTTAGGACTCAAATTACGTAACTAAGTTATGTGGGCCCCACCATGTTATATGTGCTGTATCCATACCACACATCTATTTGTAGAGATCATTTTAGGACGTGGTTCAAAAGAAAGAGGTAGATCCAAAACTGGAGTGGACCCCACCACAGAAAACAATGGGGAGAGTGACGCCTACCATTAAAACCTTCCTAAGGTCCACCATGTTATTTATTTGAGATCCAACCTGTTCACAATATAACATAAACATTAAAAAAAAGGGAAAACACAAATATCAGCTTGATTGAGAACTTTTGTGGCCCTTAGAAGTTTTTAATGGTGGGCGTCACCCTCTCCACTATTTTCTGTGGTGGGGTCCATTCCAGCTTTGGATCTGACTCATTTTTTGGCTCATGCCATAAAATAATCTCTCCAAATGGATGGACGGTGTGGATACAAAACATACATCATGGTGGGACCCTAAGAACTAGGTGACGTCATTCAGTGCCAGTTGCAAATTCACATTAAAGTGAGCTCTGGGAAAGTTTTAACGGTGGGCATATTTTTACCACTGCTTGATATGGTGTCCACTCGAGCCTTTGATCAACCTAACTTTTGGTCCTATACTATAAAGTGGCATGGGGAAATGAATGGACTATGCGGATAAAATCCACACATTCAAAACTTCTATGGCCTAAAAATATTTTAACCTTGGACGTTCAATTATCACGTTTTCAGCCCACTTGAGCCCTCAGAAACGGTTCATTTTTAGCTTCATGTCCTTAATTGAACTCAAAAAACGGATGGACGGGTAGGATTTCTCACAAACATCATAGTGGGCCCCACCTGAGTTCCCAGTGCAGGAACTTCCTGTCAAAGTCTTTCGCAGGAAATTAGCGTGGTTTGGGATTTGCAGCCGGCACTGAATGATGTCACCTAGTTCTTAGGATCCCACCATGATGTATGTTTTGTATCCACATCGTCCATCCATTTGGAGAGATTATTTTATGGCATTAGCCAAAGAATGAGTCAGATCCAAAGCTAGAATGGACCCCACCACATAAAACAGTGGAGAGGGCGACGCCCACTATTAAAAACTTCTAAGGGCCACAAAAGTTCTCAATCGAGCTGATATTTGTGTTTTCCCTTCTTCAATGTTTATGTTATATTGTGAACAGGTTGGATCTCAAATAAATATCATGGTGGACCTTAGGAAGGTTTTAACGGTAGGCGTCACTCTCCCTACTGTTTTCTGTGGTGGGGTCCACTCTAGTTTTGGATCTACCTCTTTCTTTTGAACCATGTCCTAAAATGATCTCTACAAATAGATGTGTGGTATGGATACAACACATATATCATGGTGGGCCCACGTAACTTAGTTACGTGATTTGAGTCCCAAAAGTACAGGGAATGGAGAGAGCATTAAACAAGGAAAAAAATAGTTTAAATGAGGAGAGAGAGAAGAGAAGAGGGTGAATGTTTACAAAGGACCACTAAAGAATGTGTATACACATGATGTACTTGGGTGATGGGCAATGTATCTTGCAAATCCAGTCCGTTAGTTGGGTAAGGTCCATTGTAAGTATATAGAAAAAAAATATTTTTTTTATCGATAACATGACATCATCTATAAAAAAAAGTAAACCGTTAAAAATCTACTCCAACAGTCCATATTCAAGTTACATGTGTAGTTCTAATGGTGACAACAATTTACTAACTTTCGGTACATAAAATTTCATTAGCGTGCTCTATTTAATAAATGGCTTGGATCTATGACACATAATTCCCAAAATACTAATATAAAACTCAGAGTCACATATCCTCACATGTGGTGCATTACATGTGTATGAAAATATGAATTTTGAAATTTAATGCATAGCTAGTTGGACCAAAACTCATGATCCAACTAGTTGTGTGTGAGCATCTCTCTCTCTCTCTATATATATATATATATATATATATATATATCAGTGTGGGCCCATCGTGATGCGTGTTGAACATCAACCCCATCAGTCAGATGCGCCATTCCATGGTGGGCCTCGGGCTTAAAATTCAAGTCAATCTGTGACTTTTGTTGGCCACACCACATACAAAAGTTGAGAGGGGTTACTCTTCCATTAAAATATTTATAATCATTTTTTGGGCCCACTGAGATGTGGTTCACAAATCCACCCCATACATTATGTGTGTCCCACTTGGATGAGGGGCCAGACCAAGTTTCAGACGCATCAAAATTTCAGGTGGGCCCCACCAAGTGCTTTTATATGTTTTAAGCATGTCTTCACATGATTTTAGATGGTATGGCCCACCTGAGTTCCGTGTATGGCTGATTTTTAGGATATCCCATAATTTAAAGGAGACTCATCAAATGCAAGGTGTCGATGTTCGACATACATCACGGTGGGGCCCACACAGCTCGACCTCAAGGGAAGTTCCCGTGAGCTAGACCACACATAACCTTTTCGAATATATATATATATATATAGGGAAAAGGTCGAGCGCAATATATAGGGAAAAGGTACTATGCGCTTGACCTCACGAGTTCGTCCCATGAGGTCGAGCTGTGTGGTCCCTACCGTGATACGTTTCGAACATCTACCCCATCAGTCAGATGCACCATTCCATTGTGGGCCTAGGTCTCAAAAATCAAGTCAATCCGTGACTTGGGTGGGCCACACCACATACAGAAGTGGAGAGGGGCCGTGCACCATTAAAACATTCATAACCATTTTTGAGGGCCCACCGAGATGTGGTTTGCAAATCCAGCCCATCCATTATGTCTGTCTCACTTGAATGAGGGTTCAGACCAAGTTTCAGGCGCATGCAAAACTCAAGTGGGCCCCACAAAGTGTTTTTATATGTTTTAACGGTGTCTTCACATAATTTTAGATGGTATGGCCCACCTGAGTTCCGTATACGGTTGATTTTTGTGATATCCCATAATTTAAAGGGGACCCATCAAATGCACGGTGTTGATGGTCGACACGCATCACGATGGGGCCCACACAGCTCGACCTCACGGGAGCTTATCGTCAGCTCTAGGGCATTGTACCTTTTCTCACACACACACACACATATGTGTGTGTGTGTGTGTGGGGGGGAAAAAATTTTATGCGGTCGAGCCGAGCTGTGTGGGACCCACCATGATGTGTGTCAAACATCTACCCCATCAGTTAGATGCACCATTCCATATATATATATATATATATATATATATATATATATAATATGTGTGTGTGAAACCCCCCAACCAAGTTTTACATTTATCTAAAACTTTTATCCATACCGTCCATATAGCGAGAGAAATTCAAATCAAGGAAAGAAACAGTTTACATTTTTCATTTCTACTATGTGGATTCGCCGAGATTCATCACGTATGATGGGTTCTCAAAAAAGTTCGTATGTACTACGTACGAACTGGTTCGCAGGTGAGCGTTTTCCTATATATATATATATAAAATATGTGTGTGTGGCAAAAGATTCTATGCGGCCGAGCCGAGCTGTGTGGGACCCACCATGATGCGTGTCAAACATCTACCCCATCAGTTAGATGCACCATTCCATGGTGGGCCTAGGGCTTAAAAATCAAGTCAATCCGTGACTTGTGTGGGCCACACCACATACGAAAGTTGAGAGGGGTTACCCTCCATTAAAACATTTATAATCATTTGTTGGGCTCACCAAGATGTGGTTCACAAATCCAGCCCATCCATTATGTATGTCCCAATTGGATGAGGGGTCAGACCAAGTTTGAGATGCATCCAAATTTTAGGTGGGCCCTACCAAGTGCTTTTATATGTTTTAGGCATGCCTTCACATGATTTTAGATGGTATGGCCCACCTGAGTTCCGTATACGGCTGATTTTTTGGGTATCTCATAACTTAAAGGGGACCCATCCTCGCCCCCCACCCACACACACACACAAACATATGGATTGTAAAAGGTTGGAAAGAGGGCCTTCCATGGAAAGGGAATCTCTTTTTCACATTAAGTGCCTTCATGTGTTTGACTAAAGAGGCAGAAAGAGAATTATTGGCTGTTGAAACCTTTTAAAATTGTAAGGACTTAATGGAGTGATACTTAAAAACCAAGTAATTTCATTTTTAGTTTCATTTAAGGCCTTTTTAGATTGCGAAGTACATTAGTACGTAGTTTGATGTAAAGGCATCATTATGATTTTACAACATTTATTTAAACATATAATCTACACAAATTGATGGTCAAATACAAATGCATGTAACAAAATTTGTAATTATTATAATTTTACATTGTAGTGTAATGAAATTCCTATTCAAACGTGAGAATCAATGTATTTTCCCTATCAATTCGACATTTCAGTGATGTAAAGTTTATCATGCATACCCAAACATGAGAATTGTGGGTCTTCCCGAGGAGATTGGCATTGTAATTTGTAATAGTGTCACTTTTATAATACTTTATTGATTAAGACCTTGTCATCAAATGATTAAGACCTTGAAGTCACAAGGTAATTTCTTAAATTCATAAGAAAGAATAGATGAAACTTGAATATTTTGATTGAATAATGCCTAATTTATCTAAAATAAAAAGTCTAGATAAACCTTATTGGATGAGCCCCAACATGATTACAAGTATATGTTAAAAAGGAATGTAATCTAAAACTCTAAAAATAAGAAAATATGACAAAAATAAAAAATATTAAAAATAATAATTTTTTTATTATATAAATTCCAATTCCAACTGGAAGTGTGTGTTTTCTTACGAAATAGATGGATGCGACTCACGAGTGAGTCAGTTGACCCCGGATTGCCTACTAAAGTAAAGATTGAATGGTCGTGCATCCCGTAACAATACTTCGATCAAAAGTAATGTTTGATTTACCGTTCACACTTCAAATGACAATTTCTCTCTATCGGGATTGAATTTCTTTGAACCAGATGTGCCTGAGCCCAAGTACATCAAGCCTTATGCAGAATTGAGCTCAGATATGATGGACTACTTCCACTTTTATTTGGTATTATTTGGTCTAGCTAAGTTAGGAATGTATCTGTACCTCATCCTACATCAGTCCACTTCACTTGAAAAGAACTCGTCCTCAAGTTATTCAACAGACTTGGTTCATGATACTCATAAAAGTTTGCTACAATGAAATTCCGTGAGATCTCCATAACTTTGAGAGGATCAACAACATATGCATTGATATTCTTATTTCTTTGCCTTTGATATGTCCTAGCCAGAAACCTCTTCTTGTGCATGTGAATTACGACACCGATGTTTATCAATTTCTTTCTTATATTTGGCGTTGTACTCTTATAACTTTTTTTTAGATCTCGGCATGCACTGTCATGATTTGGTCTGCTATATTTTCTACCATAACACTCATACTTGGTGACTTAGGCAAAAGGACCAAGTCAAGTGTATGTTTGAAAACATAACTATACCCAACGTCGAATGAAGACTTGTTAGTGGATCGATTTTGTATATTGTTGAAGGCGAACTCTGCCTGAGCAAGGGCAATATCCCACATGGGGGGTAACTTGTTGGAAGGTTCATTGGGCATAATTCCCTTGAACTCCTGTAATACTGATTTCAACTTCTTTGGGATGTTTATGGGTTTTACTTCTTTTTCGTTTTCAACTAATGCATTGATCATTCCCGTCTTCATAGATTCTACGACAAAATTTCATTCGATTACGACAAACTGCCCCTTTGCTTTAAAAGTCTTGGGTTGGTTCTTTATTCTCATAGGGATGAGGATAATTTTTCTACCATTTCAAAAAAAATAAAAATATTATCTCGACCTCTATGTGTAACATTAACATCGTAATACCATGATTGACCAAGTAACATGTGACAAGCTTCCATATCGATCGTGTTACACATTACTTTATTCAAGGGAGAAGGGAATGCGACATCATCTAGTTACATTTGTTTCACTCACTTCCTTGATCCATCTAATTGTGTATGAAGAGGGGTGTTTTTCTGTCTTCAATTGTAGCTTTTCCATCATATATAGTCTTTGACATGATGTTCTCACTACTTCTGACATTTATGATCAGATCACAAACCCTTTGGTTCACGGTGTATCTCGTTCGAAAGATGTTGTGCCATTGTAAATCTATCTCTTCCTTTGGCATGTAGAACAACTTTCGTATAATTAAAGTGGTGGCCTACAATTCATCACTGATGTCGCATCACAAATATGATTACTGCTACTAAAACTTTAGTAGGCTTCTTTCACTCACTCACACACATAAAATAACTTTAGTAGGCTTCTAATCATATCAATTATCTTTTCTTGTGAATTACTGCATATGAGCCACACTCTTGATTAGTAATCATAGTTGGGCAACCGGATTGCTAGTCTAGTCTTTGTTATTAATTAGTTTGATTGAGCTAGTATTGTGTTAGAGTATAGGATAAATATGTAGAGCTGTTTATTCTTATCATTCTCAATGAAATACACATTTGATCCCTGTAGCGGTACAGCTTAGTGATGATTTCACTTCGTTTTGAGATTTTAAGAAACTATTATACTTTGTAGATTGTGAGAGTTGTATTTGATCTTTTCTCATTAATTCAAGAAACTATTATACTTTCACTTAGTGATGCTTAATATGTATTACATTTTTTTTCTTAAATTATTATTGTGACTTATTAGTTTATAGTTGTGACTTGTGATTGTGATTTATAAGTTAGATAATTAGTTACCCGTTTGAGGATTTCTATACGGCCATACGTAGATATGGTGTGTTTTTAATGACATAGAAATCGTTCAAATTGTCCCATTTTTGGACAGTTCAAGGTTAAATGGATAGTATGCTTTCATATAATCTATTCAAATGTTCATGCCTAATCCGCTGTCCATCTTCTTGTTTTTCTCTGGATATGTTTCTTCCGCTCCGTATCCAATGCCAAATATCTTTACATTGCTTTAGATATTTGGCATCGGAATGTAACGTAAGATCAACTTATCTAGAGAGGCATAAGGAGATGCTGCCAGATTTTCGGCGTGGACATTTAGATGGGAATATGAAAGTATTACAATCTATCCAACCTTGAATGGGTAACTAATTTAGAATTTAATTGAGCGGTGGTCCCTAGAAGGTGGGAACTATTATTATAACCATGACGAAGCTGTCCATTTCTTATGGACAACAATATGGGTAGCTTGGCCATTTGGACAAGCTCGTGTTTATGTATTAGCTCGAAATTGATGGAGCATACCCGGATGTGCGTCGGAGCTATCCGGATGTTGAGCGGGGGTCCCTGGAAGGTGGGAACTGCTGTTATGACTATGATGAAGCTGTCCATTTTCTATGGACAATAATATAGCCCGTGTTTATGTATTAGATCGAAATTGATGGAGTAGACCCGGATGTGCGTCAGAGCTATCCGGATGTTGAGCGGGGGTCCCTGAAAGTTGGGAACCGCTGATATTTATTTTTTCCCTTCATCATTGTCTGTGTGATCTTGTAAATAAGTTGGATGATAAATAAACATCACTACAGGCCCTAGAAAGGTTTCAATGATGAAAATCATTATACCCACTGTTTCTTGTGGTATGGTCCACCTGATTTTTGGATATGATTCAATTTTGGTTTCAACCCCTTAAATGATTTGGAAAAGCAGATAGACAGTGTAGATAAACTACATATATTTACAGTGGGTATAATGATTTCCTAACCCTAAACCTAAACTTGAAAACCTAAACCTAAACCCGAATCTGAACCCGAACCCGAATTCCTAAATCTAAACCTATTTTCAAATCCTTAGAACCTATAACTTAAACCTAAACCTAAACCTAAACCTACACTTAAACCTAAAACCCTAAACCTATAACCTAAACCTAAACCTAAACCTTTAACCTATAACCTATAGCCTAAACCTAAACCATAACCTATAACCTATTACTTATAACCTAAACCTATAACCTGTAATGTAACAGCTCACGCCCACACTGTATGATATTGTCTGCTCTGGGCACAGCCCGTACGGTTTTATTCTCGGAGTTTCCCCAAAAAGGTCTTATACAGTATAGGGTGACAACTCCACATATAACTACCACAACTTCAGACGACACTTTCGATGTGGGACAAAGTTTCACCTTCACTGTGTGCATAGTAGCCTGCCAACAACACAGTAGCCTGCCAGTCATCTTGGGGCCCGCCTACATGTGCGCCCGCCCACGTGTGCCCGCCCACATGTGGTCACAGTGACGGGGTGTCACAATATCCCCCACTGAGGGCAGAGCCGTCCTCGGCTCTGATACCATTTGCATAACACATTGTATGATATTTATTTTTGTTCTCGGGGTTTCCCCCAAAAGGTTTCATATAGTATAGGGTGACAACTCCACATATAACCACCACAACTTTAGACGACACTTCTGATGTGGGACAAAGTTTCACCTTCACTGTGTGCACAGTAGCCTGCTAGTCACATAGTAGCCTGCCAGTCATCTTGGGGCCCTCCCACGTGTGCCTGGCCACATGTGGCCACAGTGACGGGGTGTCACAATGTTCTCCACTAAGGGTAGAGCCGTCCTCGGCTCTGATACCATTTGTAACAGCCCACGCCTACACTGTATGATTTTGTCCGCTCTGGGCACAGCCCGCACAGTTTTGTTTTCGGAGTTTTCCCCAAAAGGCCTCATAAATATAGGGTGTCAACTTCACATATAACCACCACAACTTCCAACGACACTTCCGATGTGGGACAAAGTTTTACTTTTATTGTGTGCACAGTAGCTTGCCAGCCACACAGTAGCCTGCTAGCCATCTTGAGGCTCGCCCACATGTGCGCCCACCCACGTGTGCCCGCCCACATATGGCCACAGTGACGGGGTATCACATATAACCTACACCTAAACCTATAACTTAAACCTATAACCTGTAACCTACACGTAAACCCATAACCTAAACCTATAACCTATAACCTAAACCTAAACCTACACCTACACCTAAACCTATAACCTATAACTTATAACCTAAACCTATAACATGTAACCTGTAACCTAAACTTATAACCTAAACCTAAACCTAAACCTAAACCTAAACCTAACCTATAACCTACACCTAAACCTAAGCCAATATCTACAGCACTACACGTTATAGTGGAGTGTTGTATAAAACTCAATTGACGGTTACAGGTTACAAGTTTAGGTTTAGGTTATAGGTTATAGGTTTAGGTTATAGGTTTAGGTTTAGGTGTAGGTTATTGGTATAGTTTAGGTTTAGGTTAAGATTAAGGTTAAGGTTATAGGTTATAGGTTTAGGTTTAGGTTATAAGTTATAGGTGTAGGTGTAGGTTACAGATAGTTTAGCTATAGTTATAGGTTTAGGTGTATGTTTAGGTTATAGGTTTAGGTTTAGGTTTGGTTAAGGTTAATAGGTTGTAGGTTTACGTTTAGGTTATAGGTTATAGGTTTATGTTATAGGTTATAGGTTTAGGTTATAGGTTTAGGGATTTGAGAATAGGTTTAGGTTTAGGTTTAAGAATTCAAGTTCGGGTTCGGGTTTAGGTTTAGGTTTTCAAGTTTAGGTTTAGGGTTTGGAAATCATTATACCCACTGTAAATATATAGTTTATCTGCACCGTCCATTTGCTTTTCCAGATCATTTAAGGGGTTGAAACCAAAATTGAATCATATCCAAAACTTAGGTGGACCATACCACAAGAAACAGTGGGTATAATGATTTCCATCATTGAAACCTTTTTAGAGCCCGTAGTGATGTTTATTTATCATCCAATTTGTTCACAAGATCACACAGACAATGATGAAGGGAAAAAATAAATATCAGCGGTTCCCACCTTCCAGGGACCCCCGCTCAACATTCGGATAGCTCCGACGCACACCGGGTCTACTTCATTAATTTTGAGCTAATACATAAAAACGGGCCTGTTCAAATGGCCAGACCACCCATATTGCTGTCCATAGGAAATAAACAGCTTCGTCATGGTCATAACAGCGGTTCTCACTTTTCAGGGACCACTGCTCAATTAAATCCTAAATTAGTTACCCATCTAAGGTTGTATATATTAAATACTTTCATATTTCCCTTTAAACATCTACGCCAAAAATCCGGCAGCATCTCCCCATGCATCTCTAGATAAGTTGATCTTACGTTACATTCCGATGCCAAATATCTAAAGTAATGTAAAGATATTCGGCATTGGATACGGAATGTAAGAAATATATCCAGAGAAAAACGAGGAAATGGACTGCGGATTAGGCATGAACATTTGAATAGATTATATGAAAGCATACTATCCATCTAACCTTGAACTGTCTAAAAATGGGACAATTTGAACGATTTTTATGTCACCAAAAACACACCATATTTATGTATGGCCACATAGAAATCCTCAAACGGATAACTAATTATCTAATTACAAATCACAATTACAAGTCACAACTATAAACTAACAAGTCACAATAATAATTTAAGAAAAAAATGTAATACATATTAAGCATCACTAAGTGAAAGTATAATAGTTTCTTGAAATAATGAGAAAAGATCAAATACAACTCCCACAATCTGCAAAGTATAATAGTTTCTTGAAATCTCAAAACAAAGTGAAAGCATCACTAAGTTGTACTGCTACAGGGATCCAGCGTGTATTTCATTGAAAATGATAGGAATAAACAGCTCTCTACATATTTATCCTATACTCTAACATAATACTACCTCAATCAAACTAATCAATAACAAAGACTAGACTAGCAATCTGGTTGCTCAAGTATGATTACTAATCAAGAGTGTGACTCATATGCAGTAATTTCACAAGAAAAGATAATTGATATGATTAGAAGTCTATTAAAGTTATTTTTGTGTGTGTGTGTGAAAGAAGCCTACTAAAGTTTTAGTGGCAAGCAGACAACTATATAAAAACACATCAGAAAACACATCAGAACTACGGAGTATTGTAAAAAAAATAAATTCATAATGCTTAGATAACCCTGCTGTGGAAATTTTAAGCCAGATAATAAGCTTTGGCTGAGGTTTGCTCAGCCCACACATGCTTGTAGTTGCAGATGCATGCAAAATCTGGGCCGTTTGTCATGCAGCCTACCCTGAGGGGCTGTTTGATTTTCCAATGACAATGGTAATTCACCGTAAATAAGTAATAATTATTTACCCTTGTATTGTTGCATTTTCGAGGTGATGTTGTATTTACCGCTACATTTTCAAGGTGATGTTGATAGCCGTCTTCATTTATAGCACCTCACGTTACCCAATACTAACAATCGTTACTTTTGTGGGGCCAGCCATGATATAAGTTTATTATCCACACCATTCATCCCTTTAGTCAGCTCATTTTAAGGAACGAAACAAAAATTGAGGCAGATCTCAGGCTCAAGTGTAGCACACCATAGGAAAAAATGGGAATTGAGCTCCTACCATTGAAAGCTTTTTGAGGCCTTAAAAGTTTTGGATCAAACTGATATTTTTGTTTTCCCTTTATTTATGACTATGTGACCTTATGAACAGGTTAGATGACAAATAAACATCAATGTGGACCCTAGGGAGAAAATAGCTTTCCACGGTTCACATCTTTACAATCAATATTTATTAAGGTGTGGCCCATTCGAACTTGAGATTTTCTCAATTTTGGACATATACCATACAATGTGCCATTACAAAGTATGGATGGTGTGGATAAGTAACATTCATCACGACGGGTCCCACAAGTTTAAATCAGCAAAAATATAAGTTTTGGACCGATTTTCGAGATGTAATTCCTTTACCAATTTCAAACAGGTGAACTCAGTAATAATTACTTTTTTTACACGTTTTTACTGGGCGGCTTAAAAATCAAACAGCCCCTAAACTTGCCGTGGCCCAGAAATTAGGCCAGACTGCTCACCAAGTGGGCCACAAGTATACCATGGAAAGCGATGGTTAGATTGAATCAAAGAGCAATCTACATTGATATAGGAACACTTTCTGGATGATCATCACTGCAGACAGTAATTTACAGAATTCATCAACTTGAACATGTCTGACCATTTCCATCCAGTTATAGCAGACATGACCACAAACTTTAAAGAATGTTTCAGGTAACAATGGATGTTTACTATAACACAATGTGGGTCGTTCAACCAACACAGTTTTCCGTGATGGGTCCACTTGAGATTTAGATCTATCTCTTTTTTGGGTCTCGCAACATAAAATGATCTGAAAAAAATGGATGGATGGTGTGGATGAAACAGATACGTAATGGTTGGCCCTACCATGTGCATTGATAAATCCATCAAAAAATCCCCAAATTCCTATTTTAGACAATCCACCCTAAAATTCCCAAATCCCTAAATCGTCATTGAGAGAGAGAGAGATTAAGAGAGAGAGAGAGAGAGAGAGAGAGAGAGAGAGAGAGAGAGGGCGTGTGTGGGTAGGGCTTCGGCAACAAGAGCTTCGGTGGAGAGAGAGAGAGAGAGAGAGAGAGAGAGAGAGAGAGAGAGAGAGAGAGAGAGAGAGAGAGAGACGAATGGGCGCTGGAGTCGTTACGGTGTAAAACATAACCTTATGGCCAACGAAAATTTTCGTTGGTAATACTTGTCACCATTCTTCAGTAAAAGGTTGTAAAAATATTTGGGCTCACTCGTACTCTATCAGCCCCCATCCACTCCGTACATATGTTTTTAAATATACTTATTAGCTACACCAAGAATAAATATTTCAAATCAACATCTATGATCAACCACACAAAGTAAAATAATATGTCTACCGTTCATTTTGTTTGCCTTTACTGATGATTTTTTTCGTCGGTAAAAATCTCCTTTAACGACGATATTGTATAACGTCGGTAAAAATAGCCTCTCGGCGGGAACATATTTAGTCGTGGCGGAAAAAGTTATATTTACCGACGAAATAAGTTTGTTGGAAATCAATTCGTCCGGGCAGGGCTCTGTGGGGCCCACCGTGATGTAACTGTTTTATCCACTCTGTTCATAACTTTTCTCAGATCATTTTAAGGTATGCTTTTAAAAATGAAGCAGGTTCACAGCTCCTGTGGACCACACCAAAGAAGCTGCAGTGATAATGACATCCACCATTGAAACCTTTCCAAGGGACACCGTGATGTTCTTTTACCATCCAACCTATTCATAATGTCATGTAGACGTGGATGAAGTGAAAACACAAATATCAGCTTGATCTGAAACTTCTCCAACTCCCAAGAAGTTTTTTATGGTGGACGTTCAATCCCCACTTATTATCTGCCTTATTATTATTATTTATTAATGTCCTAACTTAAGCTGACATATATGTTTGGTGGGCCCACCAAACACTTTGTTGCAATCCCCCTCATAGCGGCTACACCATAGGAAACAATTGACAAATACCCAAATATCTCCAAATTCATGTGGTGGCCCATATGATGGTTGGATCGGCCTGGGTTCTGTCGCATCCAACTTTCAGCGAGGTGATCGTCCTGGACAAGCTGGTAGCCACACACAGATGGTGGGCCCATGAGCCATCCTTGTAGAACAAGCTTATTCTAAGGTGATGTGTACAGGAACCGGTCTCATCATTAATACAGCATTAATAGGCAAAATGCATGGACACCTAACTAGAGTTCTCTATTCACACGTTCCAAAAAGATGGTTGAATGTCAATTCATTGTTTGTAGCTTTGTATGGACATCTCCCTTAGATCTATCCATCTAATAACATGATCGGCTTGAATTTTGGGGCCCGACACCTAACTAGAGTTATCTCTATTAACGTGTTCCAAAAAGATGGTTGAATGTCAATTCATTGTTTGTAGATTTGTATGTGCATCTTCCTTAGATCTGCCCATCTGATAACATGATCTGCTTGATTTTTTTTTTGGCCCCGACATGTATATGGCGACCATTTGATCAGTAGGCAACACTTGTCACATTTTGGCATCCGTGGACGGTTCGCTATCGGCCTTAAGCATGTCTTCTTTTCCAAGTATGTCCCTCATTAGGTGATGATAAAGCCATTAAGGTGTATCAGTATCATGGAAATTAAGGTCTTGTTCAGAACTTATAATCGAAAATATACCATGATAAAAAAAATCCACCGATATTGGCTGCGAGTACAGCCATTTCAGTATATATATATGGAAAAGGAACTATGCGCCCGAGCATAAAGCAGTCATCCGTGAGGCCGAGCTGTGTGGGCCCCACCGTGATGCCTTTCGAAGATCCACACCGTCCACCAGATGCACGAGACAGGATGGGCCCACACGGACCAAAATCAACCGTCCACGTAACTCATGTGGGTCATACCATCAGAAAACATAAGTATACACGCAAAAACATGTAAAAGCACTTGGTGGCCCAACCTGAGTTATGGATACCACTTGAAACTTAGTCTAAAATTACATCCAAGTGGGACACACATGATGGACGGTGTTGATCATCAAAACACGTCTCGAAAGGTCTCCACAAATGATTTTGAATGTTTCAATGGTGCACGGCCCCTCTCAACTTCTGTACGTGGTGTGGCCCAAAAAAGTCACGGATTGATTTGATTTTCATCCGTGTGGGCCCCATCTGGAATGGTACATCTGACTGAGGGGGTAGATTTTTGAACGGCATCACAGTGGAGCCCACATCAGCTCGACCGCACAGACGACCGCTTTACGCTCTAGCGCATAGTACCTTTTCCACACACACACACATATATATATATATATATATATATATATATATATATATATATATATATATATATATATATATATATATATTCTGGTGACATTTCTGTCCAATGCCTCCAGAAGACATAGAGTCGATTTGGGTTGATTGGATTTTATTTCTACTCAGCGTGAAACGAAACTAATTACTAACGAGTTTTTACAATGGTCGGTAAGAAGTGTACCCAAGTTTTTCTTCCAGATTTTTTCTTGGGTTTTATGGCACCTGCATTCTTTGGATTTGTCTCTTATCACTTATATTTCCCTTAATTGGTATGTTCAATAATTTAAATTGTTTAATAATGTACTTTTTTTTTTGGGGTATGAAAGATAATTATCATGTGTGCGTTTGGTTTCATGATATTCGGTGCAACCAAATGCAGCCTAAATGAGATTTTTACTTCAGCAACTTGCGCATCTAGTACTTGATCTCAGTTTCTACTTAAATGTTTGACAAACAATATATTCAATACAAATTACAATATTCATCATGATGCGTCTTGAACATCAACCCCATCAGTTAGATGCGCCATTCCATGGTGGGCCTCGGGCTTAAAATTCAAGTCAATCCGTGACTTTTGTTGGCCACACCACATACAAAAGTTGAGAGGGGTTACTCTTCTATTAAAATATTTATAATCATTTTTTGGACCCACTGAGATGTGGTTCACAAATCCACCCCATACAATATGTGTGTCCCACTTGGATGAGGGGCCAGACCAAGTTTCAGACGCATCGAAATTTCAGGTGGGCTCCACCAAGTGCTTTTATATGTTTTAAGCTTGTCTTCACATGATTTTAGATGGTATGGCCCACTTGAGTTCCGTGTACGGCTGATTTTTGGGATATCCCATAATTTAAAGGGGACCCATCAAATGCAAGGTGTTGATGTTTGACATACATCACGGTGGGGCCCACAAAGCTCGACCTCATGGGAAGTTCCCGCAAGCTAGACCACACATAACCTTTACCAATATATATATATATATATATATATATATATATATATATATATGTGTGTGTGTGTGTGTGTGTGTGTGTGGGAAAAGATTCTATGCGGTCGAGCTGTGTGGGACCCACCATGATGCGTGTCAAACATCTACCCCATCAGTCAGATGCACCATTCCATGGTGGGCCTAGGGCTTAAAAATCAAGTCAATCCGTGACTTTTGTGGGCCACACCACATACAAAAGTTGAGAGGGGTTACCCACCATTAAAACATTTATAATCATTTATTGGGCTCACGAAGATGTGGTTCATAAATCCAGCCCATCCATTATGTATGTCCCAATTGGATGAGGGGTCAGACCAAGTTTCAGATGCATCCAAATTTCAGGTGGGCCCCACCAAGTGCCTTTATATGTTTTAGGCATGTCTTCACATGATTTTATATGGTATGGCCCACTTGAGTTCCGTATACGGCTGATTTTTGGTGTATACCATAATTTAAAGGGGACCCCCGCCGCCCCCCCCCTCACACACACGGATTGTAAAAGGTTGGAAAGAGGGTCTTCTATGGAAAGGGAATCTCTTTTTCACTTTAAGGGCCTTCATGTGTTTGACTAAAAAGGCAGAAAGAGAATTATTGGCTATTGAAACCTTTTAAAGTTGTAAGGACTTAATGGAGTGACACTTAAAAACCATGTAATTTCATTTTTAGTTTCATTTAAGGCCTTTTTAAATTGTGAAGTACATTAGTACGTAGTTTGATGTAAAGGCATCATTATGATTTTACAACATTTATTTAAACATATAATCTACACAAATTGATGGTCAAATACAAATGCATGTAACAAAATTTGTAATTATTATAATTTTACATTGTAGTGTAATGAAATTCCTATTCAAACGTGAGAATCAATGTATTTTCCCTATCAATTCGACATTTCGGTGATGTAAATTGTTTATCATGCATACCCAAACATGAGAATTGTGGGTCTTCCCGAGGAGATTGGCATTGTAATTTGTAATAGCGGCACTTTTATAATACTTTATTGATTAAGACCTTGTCATCAAATTCATAAGGAGAATCTCATGATTAAGACCTTGAAATCACAAGGTAATTTCTTAAATTCATAAGAAAGAATAGATGAAACTTGAATATTTTGATTGAATAATGCCTAATTTATCTAAAATAAAAAGTCTAGATAAACCTTATTGGATGAGCCCTAACATGATTACAAGTATATGTTAAAAAGGAATGTAATCTAAAACTCTAAAAATAAACTATGACAAAAATAAAAAATACTAAAAATAGTAATTTTTTTATTATATAAAATTCCAATTCCAACTGGAAGTGTGTGTTTTCTTACGAAATAGATGGATGCGACTCACGAGTGAGTTAGTTGACCCCAGATGACCCATTACAGTAAAGATTGAATGGTCGTGCATCATGTAACAATACTTTGATCAAAAGTTATGACTGATTTACCGTTCACACTTCAAACGACAGTTTCTCTCTATCGGGATTGAATTTCTTTTGAACCAGATGTGCCTGAGCCCAATTACATCATGCCTTATGCAGAATTGAGCTCAGATATGATGGACTACTTCCGCTTTTATTTGGCATTCTTTTGGTCCAGCTAAGTTAGGAATGTATCTGTACCTCATCCTACATCAGTCCATTTCACTTGAAAAGAACTCGTCCTCAAGTTATTCAATAGACTTGGTTCATGATTCTCATAAAAGTTTGCTACAATGAAATTCCATGACATCTCCATACCTTTGAGAGGATCAACAACATATGCATTGATATTCTTATTTCTTTGCCTTTTATATATCTTAGCCAGAAACCTCTTCTTGTGCATGTGAATTACGGCACCGATGTTTATCAGTTTCTTTCTTATATTTGGCATTTTACTCTTATAACTTTTTTGGGATCTCGGCATGCACTGTCATGATTTGGTCCACAATATTTTCTACCACAACACTCATACTTGGTAACCTAGGCAAAAGGACCAAGTCAAGTGTATGTTTGAAAACATAACTATACCCAATGTCGAATGAGGACTTGTCAGTGGATCGATTTTGTATATTTTTGAAGGCGAACTTTGCTTAAGCAAGGGCAATATCCCACATGGGGGGTAACTTGTTGGAAAGTTCATTGGGCATAATTCCCTTGAACTCCTGTAACATTAGTTTCAACTTCTTTGGGATGTTTATGGGTTTTACTTCTTTTTCGTTTTCAACTAATGCATTGATCTCTCCTGTCTCCATAGATTCTACGACAAAATTTCATACGATTACGACAAACTGCTCATTCACTTGAAAAGTCTTGGGTTGATTCTTTATTCTCATAGGGATGAGGATAATCTTTTTACCATTTCAAAAAAAAAAAAAAATATTATCCCTACCTCTATGCGTAGTATTAACATCGTAATACCATGATTGACCAAGTAACATGTGACAAGCTTCCATATCGATCATGTTACACATTACTTCATTTAAGGGAGAAGGGAATGCGACATCGTCCAGTTACCTTTGTTTCGTTCACTTCCTTGATCCATCTAATTATGTATGAAGAGGGGTGCCTTTCTGTCTTCAATTGTAGCTTTTCCATCATATATAGTCTTTGACATGATGTTCTCACTACTTCTGACATTTATGATCGGATCACAAACCCTTTGGTTCACGGTGTATCTCGTTTGAAAGATGTTGTGCCATTGTAAATCTATCTCTTCTTTTGGCATGTAGAAAAACTTTTATATAATTAAAGTGGTGGCCTACTGTAACACCCTGAAAATCGGGGGTCGAACATAAACTCGACTCCCGAGTTCCAGAACATCACTTATGCAACAAAATGAATGATAATTGAATGTTGACTGTATTCGTGCATTGAACATGAGTGAGATTAAGCCAAAACAAAGATATCATACTCCGAGAGGCAGTTAAATTTGCAAGCGGAAGACCGTGATAGATAGATAAAATATATAACTTATGATGAGTCTCCGAGAGTGTGATAACATTACCAGGTTAAATAAATACAAGTGCGGTTCTAAAATGTACCAAATGTGAGGAAGTGTAATGCCTCCTATCCCATGTACCATAGTCCCGTCAATTCCAATATCGAGGTCTTCATTGACCGCCAGAGAGATACCTTCCTCGATATAGGAGAATTCCTCCTATCATCATAGCTTCAGTAGTCCTCGCTCAATTTCTTCACAAGCATCGCCACCACCCGAAACTCAACAAATCTGGTTGGTGTGTACAACACCGTCCGTAACGTGGAAGTGAGTGATCAACTCGAATTTCAAGAAAGCATAGGTTAACATGTTATCAAATCAATCAAGCAAAGAATGATAACGCAAAGACAAATCAAACATTTCTAATTACTCTTGTTAAGTGCAAAAATGATATGACATGATGTTTGTATGATGCCCTCTAAAACCACCCTCAAGCGACATCATCTTACATTCGCGAATGCTTAACTCCTCCATGGTGCCACATCTACAAAGCACATGCGGTGCGATGATGCTCATGATTACCAAGTTTTTATTAATCCATTTCAACCAAAAGTATTGGGAAACTAAGGTACCTCCTCCGATCATTCCCAAACATGATCCATTCTCAGGGTTTCTAATCCTAGCTTCAATCTCATACAATGTTATGGTTTGAGAAGCGTAGTGAAGGCATCGCAAAGGGCTCTCACACCCGTCAGGTTGCCATGATACGATTCCTCGCCTCAATCTCTCACCGTATGCGCTCAATTGTCTGGCCGTCGGCCAAGTACAGTACAGGGTCTCACCGTATTGGCCCAATCACTAGCCGTCCTTCAAGTACGCCTCTCAGTACTCGGCTCAACTCATACTCTTTCCATCGTTATCGAAAGACTCGTCGCCAATCACGTACACTTGGAGTATACTCGAAGATACTACGGAGGACTCGTCAATCGGCGTCACGACGAGACGAGCACAAGGTCACTCGTCTCGCCCGTGTAAGTATCGGCGACAAATTAATATGTGTCCCATACCACCATAATCGGCTACGAGGTTGGTTGCAAGAATGGTCACTACGGGAGGTACATGACCCCAAAATCATATGCTCGACCACGGTGTCCCATACCACCATGCCCGGCTCATGCGTCTTAGCGGATCGAGGTACCATGGTTAAAAAATGGAATTTCATATGCTTATAAAGTTTGGTACCCTAGGTTCAAAGCAAATTGTAGACCAAACATGGTGAACATACATTAGACAAATCGGGTTTTAAAGACGAGCTCGGCTAGCTCGAGTGCACAACAAGTTGAACGACATGAAGTGCATAAGCACTTCGCGTGGCCGACCACTATCGCCAACCGAAATATCGACGACTCGGGTTCGTCGAACACATCTCACGTGGGTCAAATGAATCGCAACCATGAATTCAATTGACTAAACGATAGATTAACATCTGGACTATAATCATAGCCCCAAACACAATCAAGTGCTATAGATAAAGCAATAGTGAATCAAGATTTCCACTTCATACAATCAAGGTATGGTATTTTCCGTTTAGAGTTTCTCGCTGAACATCATTGGTCCCAAAAGTTTTTAATGGCACTCGCTTGCTCCGCTCCCCCATCACCCATGACGGATCATACAACGTAAATATAAATTTAAGCATATGCATTACATGTTAAAATCATAAAGCATGATTGAATAGCATGTTATGAATCACAACACAAGCATGAGTTTATACATGTTCAATTCTAATTACACAACAATCTCAAGGAGATCATACACATAGTTAAAAGAGGTTGAGAATCATATCTCAACACCCTTTCTTTCATACATTACACTTTGCTAACTACTACTCATTCAACGACATTTCAAACAAACACTTAAACAAACATATTCATCGATATACATGACATATGTCGATCACATTCCATTAGGCCAAATCTTTCACTAGGAGTTGCCCCAATCATAACACTTCTTCACCCACGACGGATAGTCATGGCAAGATGTGAATCCAAGTTCCATATTCATTCCCATTGGATCATTCCCACAAACACTTGGGCCACACATTTTAGCATATTTGGTGTATATTGGCCGTGGCGCGATTTAGGGAAAATCCTTTCGTCAAAAGGGTATCGCATCAATACAACAATCATGAATCCATGACAATTAGTCATGGCGCCCACAAAGCACGAATGAGGATTCTATACTCATTCACAAACATTTTCACAAACACTTAGATATACATATTCCAACATACATGACGTATGTTAGCAAAATACGTGTTAGGGTTGTCCCTTCGCCACGTGAGTATTTTACCCATGTATATCATAATCATACAGGGCAAATAATCATTACAATTGTATTTCCAAAATTCACACATATGTGGTATTTCTAGAATACACAATTTCAACATACTTGACATTTACAAGGGAACATGTATTTTGGCGATTCCTTTCGCTAAACTAGTATTTTATACATATATTGTATAATCATACATTAAATTAACATGTTATACATTTTCCCAAAAAATACATATACGGTATTTCTAGAATATACAATTTCAACATACGTAGCATTTACACACGAACATGTATTTCAAAGAATTTCTTTCACCAAATTAGTATTTTATCCATATAACACATAATAATACATTAAATAAACATGACAAACGTTTTTCCAAAAAAAAATACGTATAGTTTCATATTTCTACGTTGCGACCTTAGTAATGATGAAATTCCAATTTCTACAACATTAATCGAAACATAAATCTACAAAATTGATGATGTGCATTTACAAGCGTTCATGAATCTACCATTATCTACATTGAAGTGCGTTGAAAACCGTAAACTTATACACTTAAAGTCCTCACCTTTGCCTTTCAGAATTCCAACAACCCATCATGAGAATGGTGGGTCTTCCCGAGGGTAATAGAGCTTCCGTATATAGGAGATTTCTAATAGCTTTAAAGAGCTTTATCATTAAATTTACACAACCCACAACGATTTTCCTTGAATCGTAAGACCTAGGAAACTAGGTTTTCTTACCTTCAAATGAGATGGGTATCTAAAATAAAGCGTCTAGAATAACCTTATGTGAGCCGTGTAACAAGCCAAAGTAGTTAGGAGGAAGATCTAAAACGATCTCCAAGTTTTTCTCTCTTTTTTCTCTTTTCTCTCTAAAAACTCAAATTCGTATGGTGTGTGTGAGAGAGGGTGCTCTAAGGCCCTTATATAGACCTAAAACATTCAAGAAAAATTAGACTCGTGTTCAAGGGTTACTTTGATCAATATAGGATATTCGTCACTTTTCACTTTAAAAGAGAGGTTCTGGTAGCCTCCTGAACCCCGAGCCAAACGTCATGACTTAATCTCACCATCGACGGATCTACGTGGGATTACGTTTTTGACTCGATTGATTCCCAGATCGCACGTGGCGGACCACTTTCACTTCGACTCGTCATGGGCCACGATCGAGAAATTCCAAGTACATGTAAATGTTCTGAAAAATTTTCATCTCCATCCTTTGAGGGTGTAATTTGCATTGATATTTTTATTTCTTTGCCTTTCGGTTGCTTAACTCGACGCATGTCAAGAACGATGCCGATGTTCACTATTCCGATTTTATTTTGGCATGTGAATAGTGTTTTCACACTACCTCGATTTGTCCGAATCTAAAACGAATGGCCGCTTAGGAACATCGGATGGGGTGATTTTGAGATGATTGTTAAGCCCAATGTCGAATGAGGTCCTAGTTCCTTATCAATTTTGTATATTTAATCGACTCCTGTGGCGATATCTGGGGGGTACTAATTGAAAGTTCATTGCATTTCATTCCCGAGAGCATTAGTTTCAAATGAGTTTGGTTCTAAACTTTTTTCGGGTAACCTAATGCAATGATTCTCAAGTTTTGGGTCTTGCATAGATCGTATTTAAAATTTCAAATGGATGTCATGGCTAATCTAGTTTAGCACCTTTAAAAGTTCTTGGTTGTTCTTTATTTCTAAGGATTTAATCCTTCTAGTGATTTTCCCAACCTCTATGGTAGGAACTTAGTCCATTGTAGTTTGTATATAAAGTGATCCAAGTTATCACTACTTAGCTAGTTTAAGATAAGTGTCATCCAGGGCGAAGGTGTTTGAAAAATTGAAAGCATCTAATTATGTATGAAGGGGTGGGATTTCAATTGAAGAAAATGATTATAGTCTTTGACGATTTGAGACTTTAATTGAGCGTTTAAGAATCGTTAAACCCCTTGTTCAGGATTGACCTCATTGCCTAAGATGTTGTGCGTTGTAATCCTTTTCTTTTGGCAAAAAAACTCCGGGCGTTACACCTACAATTTATCATTGATGTCGCACCACAAATATGATGACTGCAGGCCTCATCACCGATCTAATGTTGCTTATTATTACGAACACGAATCTATCCTAAAGTTCCCTTTAAACAGTTGATCGCTGCTTGCAGTCCTTACATGACTCACTGATTTTCCCATTGGAAAGCTATAAACGCCGCCATCATTATCATATGATCGTTCCTCGGTGCACCATCCGTGGAATTGTTGCTTAAACCATTGATATCAATTGACACATTGAAGAGAGTGAAAAAATGAAAAGGAAGATCATCGTCTTCCTTAAGTAATTAAGACCTTGAATCCACAAGGTAATTTCTTCAATCCACAAGAAAAAATAGATAAAACTCAACTATTTTTACTGAATAATGCCTAATTTGCCAAACATAGAAAGTCCAAATAAACCTTCTTAGCATGATTACAAGTAATTGTTAAAAAATGGTAATATCAAACTCTAGAAATAAGAAAATATGACAAAAATTGAAATGACTCAAAATAATAAAATTTCTCTAAAATCCCATTTTAAAATTGGAAGTGTATTTTCTCACGAAATGGATGGACATGACCCATGTTGTGGGTCGGTTGACCCTAGATGCCCCATTTTAGTAAAGATTGATAGGTCATGCGTCCTGTAACGATACCCAAATCAAAAGTTAAAGCCGATTTACGGTTCACACTTAAAATGACAATTTCTTCTTATCCAAATTGAATTTCTTCGAACCGGATGTGCTTGGGCTTAATTAGGTCATGCCCAATATAGGATTGTGCTCAGATCCCACTTTTGTTTGGCCGTCTTTTGGTCCAGCCATGCTAGGAATGTATCTGTAGTTCATCCTACATCAGGCATATATCCTCCCAAAAGGGCAGATGCTAAGAGCCATACGCATGGTCAGAGCGTGAAAGGTGGTCATCTCTCTTAACATGTAGAGGAAGTTTCACCAACTTGCCATTGTTGGACTCTCTATATCCAATGATCATGCGGCATGGTTGATGCAGGACTTTGATGCAAAAGGAAACATACCTAAATAACATCCAAAATCTTTTTAGAAATCACAAGAAAAGAGTAAACAAAGAAAAGCCATCCAAAATAAAAAAAAACATATTGCTTACGATGACACAGTATAATAAGGATTCTAGATCCAAGTAGGATATGACCACTACATAATTGAAAGGCTCTTGCGTAAGCCGCATGATCTTACGTACAACCACCATCTCTCAAAAAGCTATAAAAGTAGCACTCGAAGATGGGGTTCAGGGTCACACACAAACTTTTAGTTCCACGCCGCTTATCTTTTTCATCTTTCGTGGGCATCTAGTAGTTTCTTATATTAGTTAATTTCCTCCACTTCTGCCCAACACTATGTTGTAGCAAGACTAGAGTTCTTAGTTTCTTGGCTTAATTTCATTATCGTTCATCTCATTGATGTAGTACGCTAGTACTATAAATATCCATGACCTTGTTGTTGGATCCCTAAATTACCGAGTTCTTACTTGGTACATCTCTAGTCATATGCAGCTGACCTTACACCACGACTGTCTCATGATCATCTGACATTTTACACAACTATCTTACGATTGTTCAGGTCTAGAGCACTATTAAGACCATGACAGTTTTCGCTAGTAGAGACCGTCATAGTTAATCTCTTTGCTTATTTACTTTTCTTTTTTGCGGATTGTACTACATTGATATTTTGATTAATAAAATCGACAATCAAGCCATTATTTTTTAATTTGTCTATCTTTTATCACCTTCGTTGAGAAATATGAACTAAGCTACCAATGTTGAAAGAAAAGTCCATTTTTTCCAATAAAAAATGACTCATTTAGTAAGACCAACCCTCCCCTTCCTAAATCACCTGATCACTGTAATAATTGGTTTTGACAAATATTCACAGATCTGGTTCTAATCCAACTATCGTTCCAACTAATTTGACAGTTATGGTTACAAGCGTTCAATTTGATTCAAATAGAACATGACTCAAAATCGGGCTGTTCGTTATTTGTGTGGCCACGCATTTGGAATACACAACAACACTCATGTTTGGATAAGAGATATATACTACAATACAATATAAAATTGTTGTCTTTTATTACATATGTATTTGACTGCAAATTACCTACACAATTATGTATTTAAACAACCATTACAAAATTCTAACGATAGCACTTTTGCATGATGTAATTCAAAATTCAAACAGGCTACCATTTAGCTAAATTTCATCCAAATTGCAATTCTAGGGCTTCCAAACGCACCCAATTATTCTCCACAAAATTATGATTTTGGTCTCCAACTTATGCCAAAATGATTTGGTGGTCTCGAGAGGACTCTAAGGATAATGCTCATGACGATGCTTCCCTCACAGTGGGTCCTCCTCAATCGTCCGTTGCCTACCCAAATCGAACTATCCTAACCATCTGATCAATGAATTTTTATCCAATAAATTTGGACGACCGTCCATTTTATTTTAGCTGATCATCTCTTGGAAACATTTTAGCCTACCCAAATCGAACTATCCTACCCACTTCGAAGCAACGATCCGTCTTAGGTGTTGCAATTTGATTGGTGGGTGGTCCAGATTGATTGATTAGTCCTAGTGCGGTCCACTGCATCACCTGCCTTTTAATTGTTTGGATGTGAACGAAAAGTCACTTCAAAAATATGGTGAATCTCTTGCACATGAAATCTATTAGACAGCAATAAAGGCACATCATCATGAAAATTAAATAAACCATGTCTGGTGTTACTTATAAGGTAATGAATGCATGGAAGTTAATATGGGTCCCATCATTTTGCACTAAAGATGTGTACTTTTAGTGGGACCCACACACATATGGAGGACGTGGATTCTGTAGTGAGGAGCTCACCATGCTATACAGCATGGTGTGGATACTATGTGGGGTCCACCATGATGTATGTGTTTTATCCACGCTGTCGATCCGTTTTGTTATTTCATTTTAAGGCATGAGCACAAAACTGAAGCATATCCAAAGCTCAAGTGGACCATAATAACATCCACCGTTGAAACCTTCCTAGGGCCCACAGTGATGTTTATTTGTCATCCAACCTGTTCATAAGGTTACACAGAGCAGGATGATGGGACAATATAAATATCAGCTTCATCCAAAACTTCTGTGGGCCTCAAGAAGTTTTCAATGGCAACCGTTCAATTCCTACAGTTTTCTGTGGTGTGGTCCACTTGAAGTTTGGATATACTTCAAGTTTGGGCTCATGCCCTAAAATGAGCTGGAAAAATGGATGGACGGTGTGGATAAAACACATACATCACGGTGGGCACCACAGAGAATCCACACCACGCTGTAGCGTGGTGAGCTCCTCACCACACAATCCTCGCCCATGTGGAACTAAGATCACCTCACCTACCAGTAGGTTTATTTTGTACTTTCAATTAGAAAAGCATCAAGGGAGGTGATCCATACACGTGGCACATACGTATGATGATCTGAACCATGCATCCTGCGAGTTCCCCTATTTAGTGGCCGCTATAGAAAAGTGTTTTCATTAAACTATCGTAGTTATTCATAAATGTATCTTTTCTCATTGGATCTGAGCCGTTGCTGACTTTTGTTGTATGCCGTCAATTTAAGGGTTGGGATTGTCCAAAAACTATGAATTTTGGGTTATGGCCCATTCATTATTTCACCAACCAAATAAACGGTTTTGATCTTGTCCATATGTTGTGCGTGTGCGACAACCACATGAATGCACGGTGCTTCCCATGCTTCCAGTGGCACTGGATGGGGACCCAGGGGACCTGAAGCTTTTATCCTTCATCTAAAGAGAGAATTACAGATGGGCCCCCTCTTTTACTGATCCAGATTGTTCATCAGGTGGGCCAACAGTGGGCGTGCAGCTGAACGTAGATATTCTCCTTTTAACTATCCCAGCCATCAGATGGAGTACTTCTTTCCAACTGACTAAGTTCACTCTCTAACCATCCATTTGCACACCAATTAACGGATGGCTAGGATTCATTAGTGGTAAAATTTTGTTCATCATGGTCTATCCACCGTGGGGTCCACCAGTTTTGCGGTCTGGATCACTGGAAGATCCCCAGGTTTAAGATTATCAAGACATGGTTTTTTCTCATGCTGTCAAAAAATGGTCAAAACTCATTCAAGCTAATTTTCTTAAATAACAACCACTAAAGAGGAATTACACAATGCTTGGCCGAAAAATTATTCATTTTCTGCAAGTGGGGCCCATTTTTCATCAATCCAAACAGTTAATATATAGGTGGCCGGAGACAAGAAATCAATGGTTTCACATCCAACCAAGAAAAAAGGCCAAAATGATACAGATGGGATCTTCTAATCTTCACGATTTTTAGCACAAGGGCCATCCAGTATGAGACCCGCTATACCAACGGTTTGGATCATTGAACTGTGGGCCCCATTGTACAAACTGAACGTGAGGATCATATTCATGTCTCCAATAATAAAATCAAAAGGAAAGTGGGCAGGGTGCATCGGAGATAAATGCATGAGACAAGAGGCATGGCATGTGGGGATTGGATCTAAGTTGGAAAGGAATGGCAAAAGAAAAGGAGAAAGAAGTGAAAAAAAATGGAAAGACATAAGAGTCTTATCTTCATGTCCAAGCATCATCATGATGCTTGGAGTGGACATCCACCGTCCACGAGGGTGACACCCAATTTGATAGAAGTGTTTGACTAACGTCCTAAAAAATAATAATAAAAAAAGAAGGATTTGGTTCTTTGCATGGAGATTGTATATGTATATACAGGTGAGATCTGTAATGGGCTAGTCTCCTCGCATGGGTAGGAGTCTGAGTGTACTACTTCCCTCCACATGTGTGGATTTTGCACTTTGTGCCAGATGATCAGGACCCTTCATCTGCTGGGGCTCAGTTTTTAAGTGATGTGGGGCTGAGATCAGGCAGGTCCGGCCATCAAGTGGGACATGAGTGAAAGAATGAAGATACATATTGTTTTGACCAAAGATCACTTGGGACCACATATAAGGCTGTGGGAACTTAATGAACGGTGTGGATCTTGCACATATGCACGTTTGAACATGTGGGTAGAGTAGGATCTTGCGAAGGGCTATGTTCAGGGCTCTGTCTGATGGTGTGAAAGCAAAAATCTTTTCACCCACTCAACCTGCCACTTTTTTTCCTTCACCATCTAATCAATCATTGATTAATGGCAAGATCACAGCCCTTCAATAGGCCTGAAAGCCCATGTCCAAATCATTGGTTATCAAAAAAAAAAAAGATCACAGCCCAATAATCACAGATTAAGAGAAAAGATCCTAGTCCTACGATGTGTCTTAAAGCCTACAGCCAAATTCATAGCTCCTACTCTCTCTCTCTCTCTCTCTCTCTCTCTCTCTCTCTCTCTCTCTCTCTCTCTCTCTCTCTACACATGTACAGAGGTAAGTATGTATGTATGCCAAAAATCTTGCCGACAACTAGTTGCAAATGTAGCTAGTTGGGGTGTGGGACCTACCATGGTGTATGTGTGTCATTTAACCAATCTAACATGGTTGTCCCATGATGAAAATGGGATGCCAAAAGATCATGCTGATCCACCGGGGTGTATGTATGTATGTGTGCATGCATGCATGTTTCATGGCTTTAGATGTGTATTATCATGCATGCACATGTGACCATCTGCTGGCGTGTTTCATGGCTTAAGATGTGTATTATCATATGAACATGTGACCACCTGCTGGCTCACGCTTACGTACGTGCATGCATGTGTTTGCTGTGGAATGCACGTGCTATGGACCATATGAAGGGTCACATCAGGATGTTTGCAGGGCATGATCTGGGTCTGTAACCCATGACCACAAAGAGGTGCCGTGTTCATGTCTAGAAGCAATGGGATAGGGTAATGTAGGTAGCTAGGCCTTTCCAATATTTCCTTTTAGGTGTCCATCTGTGGTCACTCTTGTTACACCAAACTTGCAGCTTTTATCAACTCTATGGTGGTCCAGGGTATGGTCCCAGCATTATAGGGGATGCCAACCACAACCCCTCTTTCTCTCTCACTCTACACCAATTGGATATTGTAACCCTATGAATAAGGTCAATTTGTTCTAACGATATGATGTTCTTTTTTTTTTCTACGAGTCATACATCACATGGTTAGAATCATCAAACCAAAGTGCTGCTTTGGAACGATAATTAAGCAATACAAACCTATTTTATTTGTTTCTCCACTCAACCTTGATGGTACATTTTTCATGCTATTGATCGGATGCTGAGAATCATCCATTAACATGATTTTGCATCATGTCTTGTCCCTAATTGTATGAAATAATAGACGGTCTAGATTGATTATTGGACATCTCAAGTATCACTTTTAAGCTTTGGTGATGTGTTAACACCTTATGAAAGTGGGGAGATCATAGTGTTTAGCCTATGTCTCCACTATATATTGGGTTTGGCTAATATATATGATCACCACCTTCATGGGATCTTAGCAACGTCCCTAGTCCTTTTAAATGGCATACGAGTTGACCTATTTTCACTCCTACCTGTTTATTCATTCTTACAAATAGGAACAAGCCACCGTGTGAAATCATTCCAATCAGGTGATCCTTTGGCCAATAGCATGGAAATGAACAGTCAAGATTGATGGGAGACATAAAATAGTTACAGTACTCATCATCTTGAAATATCTAATAAATCCCACATTGTATTTCTTATAATTTTTTAAGTAACACTTTGATTTAATGATTAATTATGTTCTTTTGAAATTTTCACCATCCGACCGCTAGTGCTAGCACTCGACCTCATGGGAAGGTAACATGCTCTCGACCACATAGTACCTTTCCATGAGATCGAGAGCTGGCAACACACTTGTGGTTGGATGTTGAAAATTCCAAACCAATAGTGAGATTTTAGAGGATGAGTGGAGAAACAAAACTGATGAAATCGGTTATTAAAATATGACTCTGTGTATCTCCTGCAAAAGCCTTTAGGGTGAAGTACTGCTTTGGAAACCTAGGTGGAGCCTACCGTGGGATGTTTTGAGAAATCCACCTCGTTCATCCCTTTTTCCGTATCATTTAAGAGGTTGAGCCAAAAATTGAATCAAATCCAAGTCTCAAGTTGATCAATGCATGGAAACCGTCGGAATAATGATTTCAACCATTGAAATCTCACTAGGCCCCACACTGATGTATGTTTGTCATCCAATCTATTCATAAGATCATACACACATGGATAAAGAGAAAAAGCAAATATAAGCTTGATCCAAAACTTCCGTGGCCCCCAAGAATTTTTCAATGGTAGACGTTCAATTCAACTGTTTCATGTGGTGTGGTCCATTTGAACATTCTATATAATTAATTTTTGGGCTTATACCCTAAAATTATATGGTAAAATGGATAGACAGAGCGGATCACATACATAAATCATGGCAGACCTCACAGAGTTTACTCAGTATGCTAAGTAGCAGTGAGTTATTCACTGCGCAATCTGCTTCCTTCAAAACAGGGCTCGTTCCGGAAATGGATCGGCTACACCCCGGCCACTAGCCAATGGCGGGTGGTCGGTGCTATGTGGGCCCCACAATGATGTATGTATTTATCCATGCCGTCCATCTATTTTTCTAGATCATTTTCAGGTATGAGACCAAAAATAAGGTATATCCCCAATCTCAAGTGGACCACATTACAGGAAACTATGTTGATTGAATCTTGACCATTAAAAACTTTTTGGGATCCAAAAGAGTTTTGGAACAAGATGATATTTGTTTTTTCACTTCATCTATGTCTGTATGACCTAATCAACAGATTGGATGTCAAATAAACAGTACAACGGGCCTTATGATGATTTTAATGGTGGATATCCAATCACTATTGTTTTCCTATGGTGTGGTCCACTTGAGATTTATATCCCTTTCATTTTTGGGATAAATCCATAACATGATATGTAAAAATGGATGAACGACATGGATGACAAACATACATTATGGTGGGGCCCAAGAGCACTAACCACCACCACCGGGTTAGTGGCAGGGGGAGTAGTCAATCCATTTCTGCCCGTTCCACATTGACGCAAAAGAAAGAGGACGCGGATTGTGTCCTACTACCCCCGCCCAGACGGTAATCCGTCTGGGCAGGGCTTTGTGGGGCCCAATGTTATGTAAGTGTTTTATCCACACCGTTCATTGCTTTTCTCAGATAATTTTAAAGTATGATCCTAAAAATGAAGTTGGCCCACAACTTTAGTGGACCACACCAAAGGAAGCTGCAGTGATAATGACACCCACCGTTGAAACCTTTTTAAGGGCCACTGTGATGCTTTGTTACCATCCAACCTATACAAAAGGTCACGTGGATGTGGATGAAGTGAAAACACAAATATTATATTGATCCAAAACTTCTCCATCTCCCAAGAAGTTTTTAATGGTGGACATTCAATCTTCAACTTGTCGTCCACTTGATCCCTGGATTTGACTCATTTTTTGGATCATATCTTAAAATGATATGAGAAAAACGGATGGACGGGATGGATTTTTCAAAAAACCACATGGTAGGCCCCACCTAGGTTTCTAGGGTAGGACCTTCATGCAGGAGGCTTTCGTAGGAAATATAGTGAGAGAGAGCCGGTTTCATTGATTTTGTTTCTTTACTCTCTTATAAAATCTCACCTTTCTTCCTATCAAATCTCACCGTTCTTTTGAAACTTTCACCATTCGACCGCTAGTAAATTGCCAACACTCAACCTCATGGGAAGGTAACATGCGGTCGAGAGCATAGTACCTTCCCCCGCCGCCCCACCCCCCACAACCACCCCCCCCCACACACACACACACACACACACGGGAAACAGTTCTATGCTGTCGAGCTCATGGGAACTTCCCATGAGGTCGAGCTATGTGAGCCCCACTGTGATGCATGTTGAACATCAACACCGTGCATTTGATGGGTCCCCTTTAAATTATGGGATATCCCAAAAATCAGCCATATATACAGAACTTAGGTAGGCCATATCATCTAAAATTATGTGAAGACATGCCTAAAAACATATAAAAGCACTTAATGGGGCCCACCTAAAATTTGAATGTGTCTGAAACTTGGTTTGGCCCTTCATCCAATTAGGACACACATAATGGATGGGCTGGATTTGTGAACCACATCTTGATGGGCCCAACAAATGATTTTGAATATTTTAATGGGAGGATAACCCCTCTCAACTTTTGTATGTGGTGTGCCGGCCCACACAAGTCATGAATTGAGTTGATTTTTAAGCCCGGGTCCACCATGGAATGGTGCATCTGACTGATAGGATAGATGTACGACACGCATTATGATGGGACCCACATAACCTAACCTCATTGGAAGTTCCCATGAGCTCAACCACATAGAACCATTTCCACACACACACACACACATATATATGTGTGTGTGTGTGTGTGTGTGGGTGGGAGATGTTACAGATGAGGTTTAAGATTGAGCTTTGTAGCCTTTCTTGACGTATGTCAGAGATCCACTCCATTCATTCAATGCGTGGACTTTTTTTTTTTCTCTCGGGTTAGTGATGTAGAGCGGGTCACGGACAATTACATGGCAAAGATGGATCAGAAAAGGCCCGGTCAACGACAGAAGTGATCTGGACCATCAGACCTTCAATCAGGCGTATCTCACAATCTGGGATGAGTTAGCCGACGTAAAATATATGATTTTAGGGTAGAACGAGCTACTTTAGCCAACCAACCCAGGTATGCGGGTTGCGACGCTCGGAATTGCGAGAAACCCCTGAATCAACGGTCGTTTCCCTATTTCAATTTTGTTTTTACTATAAATAGTAAGTTTTAGTTTGACTATAACTCTTCATCCGTTGGGCTTTAGGAGCTGCGCCCAACGTGAAAAGAGCTTAGAATAATTAGGGGAACGGTTTGGTGAAGCCAAATAGGACACTTACTATTTTTAACCGAAAACCTTGCGCACTAGTAGACATCACGACCGTCTATAAATAGTAAGTTTACTATTTATAGTAAGTCGCGAATTCTAGGAGTTTTAGTTGTAGTTTGATTATGATTTCTTTCCCATTGCTTAGTACCCTTATTTAAGGGGTTGTGAACTCGTTTTTATGCATTCATTAATCTATGTCGAATTTATTAGAATTTATTTCTATTTTTTACTCTATTTTCTCGTGGATTCGAGAAAGTCTCTGTGAGGAGTCCAGAGAAGTTCCGTAGATTCGGAATAGTTATCCTCTTGAGGAAGACGGTGCTCGACCTCACGTCCTCCCCTGCGTCAGTTTGGTATCAGAGGGAGGTTTCTCCTCGGATCGATGACTTCTAACGACGGGTCGGACAACAATCTCATAGGCGGTGCTCCAGGGAATTTGCCTTTAACAGCGACAACTTTCCAAGCCGCGCAGCAAGAGAATCGGCAAGCCATGCAAGGGCTGTAGGCTTCCATGGACCGCATAGTGAATCTCTTGGCAGAAACCCTAGGGCAACTCCGTATTCCTGATGGTAATCCTCCATCGCCAATTGCTGAGACTCGTAATCGGCCTGATAGCAGGATAATACTGGCAGTGCATCCAAGGGTCATGCTTGAGGACGGGGGCTCCAGTGAGGAGGAGATCGATGACATAATCTTCCAACACCCCAGACCAGGCGGCGATCGAGTAGATCGAGAATTCAAGATATGGGTTGATATTCCTAACTTCAATGACCAACTACACATTGAGGATTTCCTCGATTGGCTTTCTGAAGTTGAGCAATTTTTTGACTATATGGACATCCCTGAAGAAAAGAAGGTCAAGCTGGTGGCCTACAAGTTGAAAGGAGGAGCGTCAGCTTGGTGGGAACAACTGCAACTCGCATGAACCAGGCAGATGAAAGCACCAATCCATACATGGCAGCGGATGAAGCAGCTACTACGCGCTCGATTCCTCCTTAGCGATTACGATCAGATATTATTCCAACAATACCAAAATTGTCGACAGGGTAGTCGGTCGGTAAGAGAGTACGCGGAAGAATTTTACTGCCTGACGGCGTGTAACGATTTGGTCGAGACTGAATCGCAACAAGTCGCCCGATTCAACGGTGGATTGCGCATGGCGATTCAAGATCGGGTCCAGATGCAGTCCGTCTGGATGATGAATGATGCGATCAAGTTGGTTACTCGAGCAGAAGTGCAACTTGAACGTCCTAACACACGGACCTATCCTACTGCAAGAATTACTGCGGCAGGTCCACCTCAAGGAGCTCCACAACCTAAGGGGAAGGAGCCCGTAGGAGCACACACTCAACCTCTTACGTTTGAGAACCGAGATCAGCGAAGCGGGCAAGTTAGACCCCAAAGGGGCGTCTCCACTGCTGCTGGTCCAAGTAGAATTCCGAACCCTTATGCTCGGCCAAGGCCCGACAGCTGCTATCGTTGTGGCCAGCCCGGCCACCTGTTAAATACTTGTCCCCAGCGAAAAGTGGCAAACCTCGCCATTAATGATGGTAGTGCTGATAAAGCTTATGAAGATCCAGATGTTGAAGAACAGGAGCATATCGCCGAGGACGAGGTAGATGATTTAGATTGGGTTCAGCAAGATCAAGGCGAGTCGCTCGTCGTGAGGCGGCTATTATATGCGCCAAGAAAAGAAGTGCAACCACAGCGGCATAACATCTTCGGCACTAGGTGTACGGTGAATCGAAAGGTTTGTGACGTGATCATTGACAGTGGAAGCAGCGAGAACATTGTCTCCAGGGGCATGGTGGAAAAATTGTAATTAAAAACAAAGCGTCATCCCTCTCCATATACAATCGATTGGATCAAGAAGGTCAGTGAAACAAAGGTAACTGAACGGTGCACCATATCTTTTTCAATTGACAAACATTATAATGATGAAGTAGTATGCGATGTGGTTGATATGGAAGCATGTTACATACTACTCGGTTGACCCTGGCAATCTGACCGTGACGCCACTCATAAAGGGCGAGATAACATATATATTTTCGTCAAGGACGGCCGGAAGACAATATTGGCCCCTATGGATCCAAAAGGACCACCTGAAACTTCTAAAGTGGAGGGTCGTTTTCTCTTAACCATTCGGGACTTCGTGGAAGAATCCAAAGAAACAGGACAGACTTATGCATTAATTGTGAAAGGGAAAGAACTCGGCCTACCATCATCCCTGAAAGACTAAGGCCCTTATTACATGAATTCCAAGAAATCTGGCCCGAGGACCTTCCCGATGGGTTACCCCCTATGCGAGATATCCAACACCATATCGACCTTGTCCCTGGGTCCAGTTTACCTAATCGTCCTCATTATCGAATGAGCCCGAATGAGTGCAAGATTCTATAGGGACAAGTGGAGGAACTGATCCGTAAGGGTCTTATTCGAGAAAGCATGAGCCCATGTGCTGTACCAGCTTTGCTAACTCCAAAGAAAGATGGGAGTTGGCGCATGTGTGTTGACAGCCGAACCATCAACAAGATCACCATAAAATACAGGTTTCCTATACCACGGTTGGATGATATGTTGGATATGCTAGAGGGCGCAAAAATATTCTCTAAATTGGACATAAGGAGCGGCTACCATCAGATTCGAATACGGCCGGGTGACGAGTGGAAAACAACCTTTAAGACCAAGGAAGGATTGTACGAATGGATGGTCATGCCTTTCGGTCTTTCTAATGCGCCTAGCACATTCATGAGGTTGATGAACTAAGTTCTGAAACCTTTCATTAGGCAGTTCGTTGTGGTTTATTTTGATGATATTTTGATATACAGTCAAGACGAAACCACCCATATGGAGCACCTCAAGAAGGTCCTTCAAGTGCTCACTGAAAATAAACTGTACCTCAATTTAAAAAAGTGTAGCTTCATGATTGATAGCCTATTGTTTCTGGGTTTTGTGGTTACATCCACGGGCATTCGAGTGGATGAGGAAAAGGTGAAGACAATCAGAGAATGGCTGGTTCCCAAAAATATTCACGAAGTGCGAAGTTTCCATGGACTAGCGACAATCTATCGTCGGTTCGTGAAAAATTTCAGTACCATTGTGTCACCGATCACAGATTGCATGAAGAAAGGACAATTTCAGTGGACTGACGAAGCCGACAGAAGCTTTGCTGAAATCAAGCGCAGATTATCCACGACCCCGGTTCTTATACTTCCCAACTTTGACAAACTGTTTGAAGTCGAATATGATGCCTCATATGTCGGGATTGGGAGAGTTTTGTCTCAAGAAGGTAGGCCAGTAGCCTTCTACAGTGAGAAACTTAGTGATGCACGCAAGAAGTGGTCTACATATAAGATCGAGTTGTACGCGGTGGTCCAGGCACTGCGACATTGGCGACATTATTTGATTCAAAGGAAATTCATACTTTACACGGACCATCAAGCCCTCAAATTTATTAATAGTCAAGCTAACATTAACCGTGTGCATGCTAGATGGATCTCGTTTTTGCAGGAATTCACATTCGTGCTAAAGCATAAGTCAGGGCAACAGAATAAAGTAGCCGATGCGCTGAGTCACCGTACAACTTTGTTAGTCACTATGTGCAATGAAGTTGTCGGGTTCGATCGTCTCAAAGACATATATGTCGACGACGACGATTTCAAGGACGCATGAGTTAGATGTCAGGAAGGTCACCCCGGTGACTTACATATACAAGACGGGTTCCTTTTTAAGGGAAATCGACTATGTATCCCAAAGAGTTCGCTAAGGGAACAGATAATCTAAGAGTTAAATGGAGGTGGCCTCAGTGGACACTTTGGGCGAGACAAGATGCGAGCTCTTATGGAAGAACATTATTACTGGCCGCAATTGGTACGTGATGTGGGAAAGGCAGTCCAACGCTGTTGTATTTGTTAGACTTCCAAGGGGCAATCTCATAATACGGGCCTCTACACTCCGTTACCGGTGCCTGATGGCCCTTGGGAGGATTTATCTATGGACTTTGTGCTTGGTCTCCCACGAACACAACTCGGCATGGATTCGGTATTCGTGGTAGTAGATCGTTTTTCTAAGATGGCGCACTTTATTCCATGCAAGAAGACTCTCGATGCAACACACGTGGCAAATCTATTCTTCAGAGAAATTGTGCGGCTACACGGGGTTCCCAAGACTATTATTTTTGACCGTGACACGAAGTTCATAAGCCACTTTTGGCGGACTTTGTGGGCTCGATTCGATACACGCCTTCAGTTCAGCAGCGCGTACCACCCACAGACTGACGGTCAAACTGAGGTTGTGAATGGCACGTTGGGAAACCTCCTTCGATGTATTTCAGAAGAAAAACCGAAGCAGTGGGATTTGGCCTTGTCTCAAGCAGAGTTTGCATTCAACAACATGGTGAACCGCTCGACAGAGAAATTCCCATTCCAGGTTATTTACGGAGGAGTACCTCGCCACACACTAGACTTGGTCCCTCTGCCCAAGCTCCCAGGCATGAGCATTGCAGCAGAACATATGGCAGACAAAATCATGAGAATTCATGCGGAGGTACAGAACAAGCTACATGCCTCGAATGAAAAGTACAAGGAGCAAGCGGACAAGCATCGGCGACAGAAAGTATTCGAGGTGGGTGACCAAGTAATAGTCCATCTGCGCAAAGAAAGATTTTCGACCGGAACGTACAACAAGTTGAAGAATAAAAAGATTGGACCGGTACCAATCATCCGAAAGATCAATGACAACGCTTATGTTGTTGATCTTCCAGATGATATGATGATCTCACGGACTTTCAATGTCGCAGACCTGACCGAGTATCATGAACCAGCGCATAATGATAACTCGAGGACGAGTTCTTTTAAAGTGGAGGAGACTGATGTAGAGCGGGTCGCGGACAATTACATGGCAAAGATGGATTAGAAAAGGCCCGGTCGGCGACATAAGTGATCTGGACCATCAGACCTTCAATCAGGCGTATCTCACAATCTGGGATGAGTTAGCCGATGTAAAATATATGATTTTAGGGTAGAACGAGCTACTTTAGCCAACCAACCCAGGTATGCCGGGTTGCGATGCTCAAAATTGTGAGAAACCCCTGATTCGACGGTCGTTTCCCTATTTCAATTTCGTTTTTACTATAAATAGTAAGTTTTAGTTTGACTATAACTCTTCATCCGTCGGGCTTTAGGAGCTGCGCCCAACGTGAAAAGAGCTTAGAATAATTAGGGGAACGGTTTGGTGAAGCCAAATAGGACACTTACTATTTTTGGGCGAAAACCTTGCGCACTAGTAGACATCACGACCGTCTATAAATAGTAAGTTTACTATTTATAGTAAGTCGCGAATTCTAGGAGTTTTAGTTGTAGTTTGATTATGATTTCTTTCCCATTGCTTAATATCCTTATTTAAGGGGTTGTGAACTCGTTTTTATGCATTCATTAATCTATTTTGAATTTATTAGAATTTATTTCTATTTTCTGCTCTATTTTCTCGTGGATTCGAGAAAGTCTCTGCGAGGAGTCCAGAGAAGTTCCGTGGATTCGGAATAGTTATCCTCTTGAGGAAGACAGTGCTCGACCTCACGTCCTCCCCTGTGTCAGTTAGCTTGTTAGTACACACCCATGTCAGTACACACACTCCGTGTTGGCCACCCCCGCTAGGGATCGATGCCAAGACATCAAGTGTTGTTGCGTGGACCTCTGTTAGGCCTATTAGCCCAAAATCTAACCTCTGATTCATAACTTAGGTGAACCGTACTACAGGAAATAATTAAGAGTCAACGTGAACCCATTGGAAGGTTCCTGATTGTTCATGAGGCCCACCACGATGTGGTTTAGGCATATACAGGAGAGGAGTTCAAAAAAAATATGTGATTCATGTGGCATACACATATCATAGTTGCACAGCATTATAGACCGTTGAAATTGCTAATCCAATTGTTAATGAGTCATGTCTCAAAAATTATTTTGTAGAGGTCGTTGTGGTTGCTGTCATCATCATCTTAGGTCTTATGTGGTCGCCACATGAATGAATTCATCGATCTCATTTTAGTTCCCTGTAATTAAAAATTATAATTTATTTTGGTATAAGGATTAATAAAAATAATCTTCATTTAGGGTTGAGTAAAATGAGATTGATTCATTTTAATGCGGCAGCCAAACAGACCCTTAGCTTTTCTCCCAACAAATTTGGATTGATGATGAGTAGATATGCTAATAACCATTTAGATTTGGCCACCAATTTTAGACCATTCACTATTTTACTGTTAACCATCACCAATTCAATGATTAAGATTGTGGACATGGAAAAGCCCCGTGAACCCCACCATGATGTATTTGTTTTATACACGCCATCCATCCATTTTATAGCTCATTTTAGGGCTTAATAAAAAAAATGAGGCAGACCCAAAGCTCAAGTGAACCACATCGCATGAAACAGTGGAGATTGAAAACCTACCATTAAAAACTTCTGAAGGGTTATCAGAAGTTTTGGATCAAGCTGATATTTGCATTGTCCTTTCATACAGGGTTATGTGAATTTATGAACAGGTTGGATGGAAAATAAACATTGTGGTGGGCCCTAATAAGTTTTCAGTGGTAAGCATTTAATCCCCATTATTAATGTGTTCCACTAGAGCTTTGGATCTGCTCATTTTTCGGCTTAGGCACTGAAATGAGCTGAAAAAAATGGATAGACTGCATGGATAAAACACATCATCATGGTGGGGCCCACAGATCTTTTCCATCACCTACTTGGCTGCTGGTGTAGGGATCACCCAGCCAATCCGCGTCCGGCTAAGTCACCACCATTTCCAAAATAAGAGAGAGATTCAAAGAAGTTACAAAGTTAAAAGTGTTCAAATCCCTATGGATGTACATTTCTCTTTATGGAAGCCATTTTGTAAAAATCCCATTGTTAAACAATCCAGGTACTAAGGGTGCAAAAACTCAATCCCCCCAAGAAGTTGAAAAAAAGAAGAAGAAAAGATTAAGAGAAAAGGAGATACAAGAAAGCAAAAAGACAATGCTTCTTTCACTCATGACACATCTCAATGATCTAAACCTTTACAATCATACACATATATTTTCACACACAACACAAGTAGGTGAGAAGTAAGGTGTGTGTCCCTTTCCTTGCTTCCTCTTTATTCCATGGCCTTCCTCTTTGTCAGGGCTCTTATCCAACCTTTCCTTCCCTTCACTCCCTCCACCACCTTGCTGCCAACATGGCTCACATTAGCCTTATTGGATCTCTTCCATCTGACTAGCTGGACCAAGTGACCAATCCGCTTCCGCCACCTCAGCGTAGTACGTGGCTTCATATGCTCCACCACACTCTTTCCTCCTTTAATCTCCTTGTTTAACTTGTGATTATAAGGTAATTCAAAGGACTCCGTTGAAACCCTAGAACTTGTAGTGATGTCCCATGATGCACGGCCATTGTCCTCGAATTTGATGGATATAAATGAATCTAGAGATAGAAATACTAAACTGTTCAAATATATAAATAGCCCTGATTCTGATTCAAGGTATGAGATCCAATGGCCATGGAAGCATGAAATTTTCATGTGCATATGTTTATGAATAATCCAAACCTTTCATTCAACTGGGAAGAATCATAAATGGATCACTAACAAAAAACCATGATTGGACAATCTCATATCATTCAAATATTGGTATATTAAAATCACTTTAAAATCACTGAGCTGTGTTAAGTGATTTTAGAACACGAATTTTCAAATAATTAATATTGCCATGTCATCACAATTTATTAGTATCTGTTCATTCATGGTTTCTCTCAATGAATGAACAGTTGGATAATCGTACACTTAATGGCATATGTAGATAAAGAAAGTAGAAGTAGGATTAGGTGAGGCCCTGGCCTCACCTAAAACAGTGCGGCCCTTACCATGGGGCCTACCTTGATGTATTTATTTTATATCTATGCTGTCCATCTGTTTTTACAGATATCATTTTAGGGCATGAGTCCAAAATTGAAGAAGATATAAATCTCAGGTGGACCATACTATAAGAAACAGTGGTGATTGAACTCCCTACCATTAAAAACTTCTTAGGGCCCACTGTAATGTTTATTTGCCATCCAACCTGTTGATAAGGTCACATAAACCTAGATGAAGGGAAAAAAATAAGTACCAGCTTGATCCAAGACTTTTGTGGCCCACTAATGCACAATCAGCACTTTTTCCTACCGTATGGTCTACGTGAAAATTGGGTCTGCTTCGTTTTTGGGCTCATGCCCTAAATTTATCTGGCAAAACAGATGGATGGTGTAGATGTAGAATACATACATCAAGTTGGGCCCCATAGTATAAGGGCTGCACTGTCTTGGGTGAGGCTGGGCTGCAGGCAAGGATCATTTATCTATTTATTGAAAAGCTTCTTTAAATGACCATTCATTCATTAATGAAAACATATTTGAGTTGCTAAGCTACGAAATGATGATCACTTCACTAATCTTAAAGGGTACATTTGGAAGTACCTTGGGAATTATGGAGAGGACGAATGATTTTCCACTAAAATGATTTTGTTTATTTTAATTACTACTTACAAAATGTAATTTCAGGGGTGAAGAAGCAGGAATTTTTTATTTTTATTTTTAAAACCTCAGTCACCACACAAATGCTCGGTAATTTAAAAAATTTCAGTCACTCTGCCACCATTTTGAACCAAATAACGATTTGGGTTACTTCCAAACGCAACGTAATTAATCTTACTTCGAAGTTTTCACAAAAACCATGGATAAATCAATGAGTCTATGAAGTACCACTTGAATTCTCAAAAGCATTTTCTACATATAGGAGAAACAATGATAGATATTCATCAGCATTCGATTACAATTTTATAATGTTAATCACAAAATGCAATTTCAGGGTAGAAAAGCAGCAAAAAATGATAATGAATTCTATTTAACACGCCACCCAAATACTGGGTGGGTTAAAAAAAGAGAGTCACTCGGCCATTATTTTAAACTAAATATCGATTTGATGTACTTCCAAACACCACGTAATAATGATTTTTTCTTCCAAGTTTTTGTGGAAAACATCAGCGAATTGATGAGTCCATGAAGTACCATATGAATATTCTCATTATATATATATATATATATATATATATATATATATATATATATATATATATATATATATAAACACAAAGGAGAAAGAACTATATATATTCATTGGTGTTCCAATATTACAATTTTACACTAGCGATTCACTGAGAATGAAGGGATTGGAAAGATACCTTCATGGCTAGTGAATGTGTCTTGATCGCTGCCGTCTGATTTCCTATGTTGGGATTCGTGGCGATGGAGGAAGGAGCCCAATGCAAAAACCTTAGGGAGGCTAATGGTGGGCCTTCTGTGTAGGACCTTGTGTGGCCGGTGTTTATCCTTAGATCGAGGAAGGTGCCCTTGGCTTGAAGCCAAGATAAGAAGCCTCTCTTTCAAGCAAAGGGCACATATGCCTATAATCACCTCTTTGGGATGACTATAGCAATGTGAGTTCTCATCTCCATAGCCATTCATCATATTATGAGAGAGAGAGAGAGAGAGAGAGAGAGAGAGAGAGAGAGAGAGAGAGAGAGAGAGGCAAATGCAAGCAAGCAAATGAAGATGTGAGTTTGTATGTCATATATATATAAATAAATATCTATAAAAGTCTACTTTTTGGATGAAAGCTGATGATGAAAGTGAGATAACAACATGCATGAGAGGGAAGTTGAGATGGTCTTCTTTATGGAATTTACGATATAAATCATACACTGAATCTCGGTGTATAATCAATCTCCATCGTCCACTTGGTGTACATGATCACCAATCTGGATGGATGACTTGATGGGGCACCTCTTGGATTATCCATGTTAAAAATTTTATGTCGATCGATCAAGTTTTCATATCCTTCTGATATGAATCGATTTCACATCGTCATCATATAATTCGGCCAACAAAGCACAAAAGCATACATTAATTGGACTGTCAGGATCAGTTCATCTGAGTAACCATGGCCCACTGACTAGACATTAGGGATTGATGGGCATGGACATTAATGGGACATAGATGTTTTATGACACTTAATACACTGAACTTTGGTGTATAATTCATCTATTGCTAGTATACTGTCCAGACATTTCTTAAATGGCGCTGACTAATATACCGTGTGGCCTACATGGAACTAAATGCAGACCTTCAAATCATGGTCCATTATCCTAACCATCCAATTGGTAGCCATTATCAGATGATTAAGATGGTTCCACCAGTGTTATTTTTGGGCTATTCTAAATTCTCAGTGAAGCCAAAGATTTGGATGATCTGGATTCATCTACATGTATTTGACACGTACGGTGGATGAGACAACACCGTCAGGGACAAACCATCCAATTGCTGGGCATTATCTGTGGCTAAGCAAAAAAGTGGCCATTATCAGATGATTGATTTACATGGCCCAGTGATCTTAAACATCCAATTGGTGGCCATTATGATCGGCTAAAAAGAATTGCCGTGATTAGATGATTAAGATGGTGTGATCATTGTTAATTTGTGGTCTATTCTACGTCCACAATGAGGCCAAAGATTTGGATGGTTTAGATTGCTGTAAACGAACTCCACACGTACGGTAGATGGGATAAAACCAGGTGGTGACAAACACACCCTAGTATGGCCCATGCACCTAGCAACTGTCTTCGGATATTTGTTTTGTCACAATTGAAGTACGTACCAAAGCTACTGCTAAGTCAGTAAAAATTTTCATACAATCGGTATAGTACTATGCTACGGTAGTTTTCTTTTTCTTCCTTACTTGAGTAGGTGAGCTTGGATTGGATCCACGGCCTCAATGGACAACTGTCAAAATCCTAAAAGGTGAACCATGTGCCCGATCGTAGAGGATATAAGATTAGGTTCACCATATGAACGTCCTTTGTAGAAAAGTACATTGTTGGCCTAATTCAATCCGTTGACAATTTACGTGATTCTAGAATCATCTCCAAGTTGGTGTACTGCCATATACTGATTTGATTATGTAAATATTTGATTTGATTCTGTAAATATTTTTCCAGATTAGAGATATACGTTATTAGATTAAAGATACTTGGTCCTAAACTTTAGGATCTAAACTTTATATAGCGGCTATTTATGCCCGTCATCTTCTAGAGAAAATATATGATTGTGATACTGTTTTAACTTGGTAACAGATCCTCATGTATTGTCCAAACCCCCACCATCGAAGAACCCATATGGCTCACGACAAACCCGAATCCTCTACTCTTGAATCATCTACCATAGTTATCCATATCTAATCCGAAAACTCTGGCTTCCATGTTGGTGTTGTCCTTACTAAAGTTAACTATGACGTTTAGTCCCAAATATTGGAGATGCAGATCCTAGGACGTAAGAAGCTCGAATATATTATGGGTCATACTAACTCCCCGAAGGAAACCGACGCCACTTATGCAAAGTGGTATGTTGATAATCAAAAGGTCAAAGGTTGGTTGCTGACCTCTATGTTGCCGAAAATAATAAAGCGTTACTTACGAATGCTCACCGCATGGGAGATCTGGAGTGCTCTTGCCAAAGCATTCTATGATGGCTTGGATGAGACACAACTCTTTGCACTAAATCAGCCTATCTTCTCTACCAAACAAGTTGGCCGCCCCCTATTAACCTATTACGGTGAGCTCGCCAAATTTTTTTTCAAGAATTAGATTATCGTGATAAAATCATCAAGAAGGATCCCGATGATATTATCACCTATAAGAAATCGGTTGAATGCTTGCGTGTGTACATCTTCCTTAGTGGACTTGACGTAGAGTTTGAACAGATTCGGGGTGAAGTTCTTCGGAAGGACCCCCCGGTGGATCTCGAAGACACCTACGCCCATGTACGTCGGGATGCTGTACACCGAGCTACCTTGAATGTTGAACCTGACAACCCTGAGTCTTCCGCTCTGATGGTTCAACGAGCTAAGCCTTAGCCTCGGCAGCCTACTTCAAAATCTGAATATGACCAAACACGATCTCAGAAGGGTAGTTACAAAATAGGTGCTGCCAAACCCGAACGCCTGTGTACTCACTGCGGTGAAATGGGCCATACAAAATCACGGTGTTATGACCTGATTGGCTATCCAGATTGGTGGGATCCAGCGAAGGTACCGCGCAAACACAATTCGAAACCGAATCACCAGGCCTCTGTTGCCGTGGCCAAACCTCCCAGTGACACCCCTACAAAAGCTTCCTCTTCGATTGCTACTTTAGGTAACACTGGTAAGGTTCTACATATTTCTGCACCTAGTAGTAGTAGTACATGGATAATTGATTCTGGAACTACAGATCACATGACCTTTGACAGTCACCATATTCAGTCTATGAAACCATGTCCACAGAACATATAGTGTCTACAACCAATGACACTCCCTCACCTGTGATTGGAGAATGTTCAATTACTCTTCCAAACAATTTAAATCTCGATTATGTTTTAGTTGTACCTTCCCTCAACCATAACTTATTGTCCATTGCTCAAATAACCTGTGCTTTGCATTGTGTTGTGATTTTTTGGCCTAACCTTTGTGTTTTTAAGGACATTCGGACTCGGAAGACAATTGATTGTGGTACTAGAAGGGGGAAGCTATACTACCTAGATCTGAAGCCTGCTAAATCAAATCAGTTGGCTCAAGTTTTCTCAGCGGATAAGTCTGAAGCAGTAGGTCATGTGTCTCTTGAATATTTGAAAAAATTGTTTCCAAAGTTGTTTTCCCAGTTAACTACTTCAGATTTCAAATGTGACATTTGTGAGAACTGGCAAAAAGTCACCATGTGTCGTTTCCATTGAGTATGAATGAAAATCTCGTACATTTTATGTTAATTCACTTTGATGTATGGGGGCGATCAATACCCCTTCTTTGAATGGTTTTCGTTGGTTTGTTTCCTTTATTAATGATCACACTTGTATGACTTAGGTTTGCTTGATGAAGTCAAAGAATGAAGTTAGTTCTTTGTTTAAGAAATTTCATAAAATGATCGCCACTCAGTATCAATCTCACATACAAGTTCTTTGCACTGATAATGGTGGAGAATTTGTTAATCAAGACTTGAAGCAGTATGATCTACAGTTACATGGCATTTCTCATCAGACGACTTGTTCTTATTCTCCTAAGCAAAATGGGGTTGTAGAATGCAAGAATTGCCACTTGCTTGAAGTTGTCCGTGCCTCTTTGTTTGGGGCCCACATGCCCACCAGTTACTGGGGTGAAGCCCTCAGTGTTGCGGCCTACCTCATTAACTGTGTAGCCTCCATGATTAAGGCTTGGTCTCTCGAAAGATACTTTGGGTCAGTGGGAGTATACAAATATTGTACTTTTGTAGCTATTCTAATTTATTAAAGTCCAATTAATGATTTGAGTTTTAAAGTGCTATATCTTTTAAAAAATAAAATTATATTCGATGTGTATGCATATATAAGGTAAAGAGAACAATAGAGTTTAGCTTGTATTAAGGCATAAAGCATCCGTTAGCAAAGATGGTTGGATTGGTTGGAAGAGTGCATGCAAATCCAAACTTGGCATGAGACTTTCATACAATGCACTCATTTTGTCAAAATCCATGTTGTCGAGAGTATTGATATGTGTGATCATGCCTGGTCCCACTTTAATAAATATTATGATGACCAGCATGATCCTATATTATTAGTCTTAATAGATCAGATTTTAACGAGGGTGCTACAACATTCCATTAAAAATATCTGGTAAGGTTTTAAGTTTGTAAAATATATACTAAATATACGTAATTATATAAATACACACACTCTAATATTACGAGTGACCAAAGTGGGAGAATGTAAAAATTATGGGGCGATAAATGACATTGGCAGTGTAGGAAATGGAATCAATGATTTGAATTAAATGTATAGGGGACCACAGTGGTGTGGTGTGGTGAAATACAATATAACATATACCAGTTAGCATCGTACCAACTCTTGTAAAAGAAAAGAATTGTACACGCGTGCAGGCTTCGTCAATGTGGACGAGTCTGACGATAGGTAGAATTCCACCATTATTCCAATAATAATATATAGTAGCTGCATCAATCCCCTCTCGGGTTACCTCAAACTTAAGGTGTGAAGACCCATCAACTTAAGGGTGAAATGGAGTGAAATATTTGAGTGCTTGCAAACCCTATCTTCTTTGAAGATCTTCACCGTAGCTTCCAGTGGCAGTATTACTATTGGAACTAGAGCAAATGCACGTGATCCAACAGTTCAAGAGCTTTGACACTTTCACTATGGCCCCAAAATCTTCCAAACTGGAAGATTCTAGCTATCCAGTTTTTGGCTTTTTTTGCCTTTAATGTAAGCTCATGAATGTATTTCTATTTTCTATTAAATCATGTATTTAAATTCCAAGAAACGAAGAGCTAGAGGTGCTTGATTGATAATACTTTTTCGGCATGGGCCATCAATGGTTTCAATGGTCCATATCACAAAACCGCATGTCCAAAATAACAAACTCCATGCACAATGAGAAGGTTTCTTAGTCACTAAAAGATAACTTGTATTCTTATTTTGAACCTTAACATGGCTGGGTCCTTACTCTTCCCCCAGTAGTAGACTCACAAGAGTTTCATACCAGGTTAAGGGTTCCGAGTACCCATAGGTGGTGAAATCTCGCAATGGTAAAACATCACAAGAGTTTCATACCAGGTCAACAGTTCGAGTACCCATTAGTGGTGAAATCTCACTACGGAAAAAACATCCAAGGTCCACGTTGAGAGAGACAGAGAGAGTTTTAACACTGAGATCTTGGGTATGAGCTCAGTTTGGTATCCTCCAAAACCTCAATTTTGGTGGTGAATGCCACAGTACACCTAAATTGATATTCAATCCATACATGTTACCTATAAAAGAAAGGAAAAGGGAAAAAGACGGATATAAATCCACAACTCAAGCAATTAGGTCTGGTTAGGGAAGCTTTGGGTCCCTGTCCCATTCATGATGAGGCCCCTGTATATGTGGGACACATACAATAGTCAGATGCATTGCAATGGGTAGAAAATGACATCTTCAAATAATAAACCTTTAAGTCTTTTTTTGTTATTTATTTATTGAATTTTTATCACAAAATTCCACATAAATTCAAAATTTACCAAATAATGGCTCCATGAATCAAAATTCTTTTTTATTTTATTTTATTTTTGAAAGTGGGAATCTGAATTTTATTGATAAAGCAAACATTTATAATGAGGCCTTGCCCCTTACATGATCTTTTTACAAAGGATCGAAGTCTCCAACAAAAAAATATAGAGACTGACAAGTAAAGATCAAATTAACAAAATCAAAATCTTGTCAAGGAGAGGATCTTAAATCAAATTTCCAGACCAATGCTTTTCAAGGAGGAAATAGCAAAATGCACTGATTTATTTTTCTTTAGAAAGTAATGAAGTCGAGAATTGTGGGGCATGCTTTATATGTGCATGACATCCTACTCGTCCAACATTTTCACCCCACCATGATGATCACCCAATCCAAAAATATGGGCAGTTGAATCATCAGATTGGTTACATGTAGATTTTGATGTTTTTGGGGGTATATATTGTTGTTGTTTTTTTTTTTTTTTTTTTTTTTTAAATAATGATGTGGCCCACCTTATTAATAGATCCACCAGATTTTTGGTTGGTCTGATTGTCATGGTGGCTGCATCCGTTGCACGGTTGGTTTCATTCTAAAAAACACCACCTGTGAATTTATATTTGTAGAGGCCTTGTTTGGTAAATTTCAAATTTATGAGGATTTTGGCCGTAAAATTCCCTATTTTTTTTCCCTTCTATATAGGGATATAGATCCCACGGTTTTATGTGCGGGTCAAGTTTGGATAATGTTAATAAATAAATCTCCACAAAATCTAGAACATAGATTACTTGCACCAGGAAAGATCACATCCAACCATCCTTTGCCGTCCTTTCCTGCCAATGTATCATGTGTAGCAGTCATCCAAGCCGTGCAAAGGTGGGACCATCAATCAAGATCACTCAACATGAAAATCAGGCTGATTCAATGATCAGGGGGGTCACACCTATGCTTGGGCATTCCGATGGTGTAGCCCACCTGAAGACCACATCAGCCGATCTGTTTTCCAGGTGATCTCCATGATGGTTCTCGCCTTTCTAAATGGCTCGGATGCCCCACCACATGTGAGACATTAGCAGGAAAATAAAAATAAAAAACAATGTTGCAGAGGTTTGCATGTGACCGTTCCTATATTTGTATATTGTTTTTCTAAAGATTCTTCACCCCCCACAAAATTGAGAGGGACCCACAAACTTAAATGGAGGAATTGGGAAGAGGGGGTTCATGTACACATTGGAAAGTGATGGGAAGAGACAGGAGTCCTCACATGGGGAGGTGGGCCATCTCTATCTTGTTTGGCCATAAAGTCAGGTTCACATCACAGGCCAAAGTGGGGTGTGGGTCTCCCAAAATGGCTCCGTGTTCTTGTCTAGTCCACTCCTTGTTAGGACCTTTTGGCACAACCAACAATTCCACCAACCCTAGCTATGTCTACATGAAGGCCCTTAATTACCATGTGCCCTAAGGGGAGGGTGTGTGTCATTTTAGGGTTTGCACCTTGGGTGCTTGAGATATGCTAAGGTGATTTGCCCAAAGGTTTGAAATTTGGCGAACGTTTGCCAACCTAGTACAAATGGGTGAGATCCGAGCCGTTCATCAAGTGGGACCATCCTGAAGATGGAGTGGGTAGAAAAGATCAGGTTGTCCACTCATTAGACAGACCGTAAGTGTGTACTTAATATAGAATATATAGGTCTTTGGCTTCGAACCCATCTACTTTTTTTTTAATCTCAAAAGCGTAGTTTTAGTGGGCCTACCTAGTGAATGGGTAGTCGGCGTGAGTGCTATGTTTGGGCTCTCCCATCGCAAGTCCCCTTACACTCATGAAAACGTTCCGTGAGGTCAACCTCCATGCGGGCCCCACCATGATCTGTGTCGGGCATCCACGCGTGCATTTGGTGGGTCTCATCTAGGTTATGGGATCTCCCAAAATCATCCATATCCTAAACTCGGGTAGGCCACACAATATGAAACCATGTAAAATTATGCCTAAAATATCTAAAAGCACTTGGTAGGGCCCACATGAGTTTTGGAATAGCCTAAAAATTGTTGTGATCCCTCGTTCAAGTGGGACACACACAATGGACGGGTTAGATGTCTGAACCACATTTGCACGGCCCTATTAAGAAACCAGAAGGTTTTGATCATGGGTGAGCATCCACTCTCAACCCTTGTCTATGGTGTGGCCCACCTAAGTAATGGATTGGCCTGACTTTTAGGCTCATTGCCCACCATGGAAGGGTGCATAATTGATGGTGTGGATGTCCACCACACATTACAGTGGGGCCATAGAGCTTTGTTGCGCGGATGCCTTGTGTTCTGCTCAACAAGGCTCCATCAGTCCGACTGATAAAGTATGGGTTTTCTTAGGAGCAAAGCATGTTCTGTCAATCTGAGTTAGTCCGACAGACAAGAGTTTATTGGTCTAACCAACGATGTCATCTGTTTGACTGACGGACTTCGATTTAGTTTTGCAATTTTGCACTAATTGAGGTATATAAGTCCAATTTTGATTAGGGCTTATGGAATATACTAGTGTTCTCTTTCTAAGGACAAGGATTTAGTGAGGTGAGCGAGTTTCGTACACTTGTAAGGTTTTGGAAAGGGATTTCCTTAAAAGGCTAGGGTTTCCGTAAGGTTGCACATTACAAGGGGAGATCAGGTGCTTTTGTAATCGAAGAAGGTGACTGGTGTAGCCTCTAAGGCTTTTGATTATAGTGAAGATCTCTATCGTTTTGTGCCATGATTTTTTTCCGCAAGGGTTTTTCACGTAAAATTGTTGTGTTTGTGTTTGTTTGATTGCTTATTGTCTATTTGATTGTTTTATTTTCGTTGAATGTGCTTTCGCTAAGCATAGGATTAACGATGGTATAGATTCAAATTTCTAATACGTAGTTGATTCGGGTTCGTTGTGGCTTGGAATAACGACAAAGTGGTATCAGATAGTCAGGTTTAAGGAAGTTCAAAAATTTAGTAAAGATATCAGGGTTGAAATTTGATATTTAGAAATTTAACGGAAAGAAAATTTTAATTTATGGCAGTGGAAGGTTAAGGATATTTTAATATCACGAAGGTTGAGGAAAGTATTGTTAAAAACTAAATCAAAGAAGATATTAGAAGACGACTGGAGCGAACTCGGTAAGAAGGTTATGAGCGTAATTCATCTATGTCTATCTAACGAAGTCATGTACAATGCACTTGATGAAAAATCACACCTGGATATGTGAAAAAAACTAGAAGACCTATACATGATGAAGTCCCTTATTAATAAGTTATTTGTGAATAAAAAACTTCTTGGGTTATGGATGAAGGAATGATCCGATCTCCCATAGCACATGAACTCATTTATAAAGGTCTGTAGCAAGTTGTTAAGTTTCAGAGTGACTATTAAAGATGAAGAAAAAGCAGTGCTACTTTTAGCATCGCTTTCCACATCATATGATCATCTCGTTACTATTCTATTGTATGGGAAGAATACAGTGAAGTTGGAATAAATCACCATGACTCTTGTTTCTAATAAGATGAAGAAGAAGTCAAGTAATAAGGACTCTCGGGTGGAGAGGTTAGTTGCAAAAGGGGGTTACGAATGTGGGAGATTTGTGGAGAAATCTCGGTCTAACAGGAAAAAGAAGTCTAAATCGAAATTGAAGGCTAATGACAGATGCTTCTACTGTGGTGTGAAGGGGCACGACAAGAGAAACTGTCAAAAAAGCAAGGATAATATATAAAGCAAAGGTAAAAGGAATACGGGCAAATCGGCTAGCATAGCGGAAAAGAGCTTAGAAGGAGATGTCCTCTTGGTCTTCTTAAATACGAGCCATCTTTCAGATACTTGGATACTTGATTCAAGATGATTGTATCATATGTGCCTAAATAGGACTTGGTTTGATACCTACATGTCTTATGATGGTGGGAGTGTTCTGATAGAGAATGACGCTTCATGCAAGGCCATTAGAATAGGGAAAATCAAGATAAGGATGCTCGATAGAGTTGTACGAACTCTAGGTAATGTCAGGCATATCCCAGATTTGAAGAAGAACTTAATATCCTTGGGTATTTTAGATACGAATGGGTGCACATTCACCACATTTAAAGGTGTAATTAAGGTCATCGGAGGTGCAATTATGTTAATGAAGAGACCAAAGATGAAAAATCTGCACAACTTAGTTGGGAGCATAGTTATAGGTGAGGTTTCTACCACCTAACACGCGAAATTTGACATAAATGATTCTAACTTGTGGCATATGCGGCTAAGGCATATGATCAAGAGAGGCATGATGAAACTCCATAAAAGAAAACTATTGAAGGGATCAGAGTTAAAGTGTTCTAGGTAAATTTCTGTGAGCATTGCATCTATGGGAAGTAGTGCATGGTAAGGTTCAAGTCTGCTACACATACTAGTAGTGGAATGCTCGATTACATACATTCCGATATCTGGAGGCCAGTGATAGTACCGTCTAAGGGAGTGACACAATATTTCATGAGCTTCATAAACGATTACTCGAGGACAGTTTTGATATACTTCTTAAAGCACACGTTTGAGGTGTTCGTCAAGTTCAAGGAATGGAAGGTGGAAGCAGAGAAGTAAACACAGGAGACATGTTAAGTTTCTTATGTCAAATAACAGTACAGAGTATAGAGAGGCATAATTCGTGAAATTCTATAAGGAACATGGCATCATAAGTCACTTCTCAACTCAAGGGACCCCACAACAGAACGTGCACGGTGGTAGAGAGGATAAACAAAACTCTATTGAAAAAGGCGGAAAGTATTTGGTTGCATGCGGGACTGCCTAAAAGCTTCTGGGCAATAGTGGCTAATATGTCATGTTACATTGTGAATTAGTCACTATCTACAGATATGGACTTTAAGGTTACATAGGAAGATTGGACATGCAACAACGTTGATTACTCAGGGATAAGGATCTTCGGGCATACATCCACGTGCAAAGTGCACAAATTAATGATGAAGTTGGATTCAAAATCTAGAAAGTGTATCTTTATATGGTATGAGAAAGGTGTTAATGGTTACAAGCTTTGGGATACAGTTTATTAGAAGGTGGTCATTAGCAGAGATGTCATCTTCGATGAGACATTAATGTTGAATGCCAACAAGGATGCTATAGAGAAGTCAGAAACACATGGTGATGCAGATAAATTATTGGTGCAAGTGGAATTAGTTGAGCTGGTTACCAAATGTGAAATTCAGCAAGATAAAAAAATCGATTAAAATAATCAACAGGATACCTAGAAAAGTATAGCCATGAACAAGGAGAGACAAACCATTAGAGGCTCGATTCGATATGGGTTCAAAAATATGATTTCTTTCGCATTGTTCATAAGGAATGAATATCACTTTACATTTCAAGAGGCTAAATCTGAAAAGGATGGTGACAAGTAGATGTCGACAATAGTAGAGGAGATGGAATATGTATACTGGAATCAGACATACGATTTAGGGGAACTTCTAAAAGGTCAGAGGGTTATAGGGTGCAAGTTGGTGTTTAGGATGCTACTGGCTATGATAGAGAAATCTAATTTAGAATTGGAACAACTTGATATGAAGATGACATTCCTTAATGGAAACTTAGAGGATGTTATTTATATGAAGCAGACAAAAGGATTCGAAGAGCTTGGTAAGAAAGATCACGTGTGTAAGCTGAAGAAATCATTGTATGGGTTTAAGCAGTCTCTAAGATAGTGGTACAAGCAGTTCGATTCCTATATGTTAGAGATTGGTTATATCAGATGTAAGTACGATTGTTTCGTATATTACAGGGTATATGGATGGGTCTTACATTCTATTAATGTTATATGTTTATTATATGTTGATTGTTGTGAATGATAAGAAAGAGATACTCTTGGTTAAGTCTCTGTTAAATAATAAGTTTGAAATTAAGGACCTGACTGCTGCAAAGAAGATTTTAGGTATGGAGATTAACAGAGACATAAAGTCTAGGAAGTTGTGGCTATCTCAGAGGGTATATGTGCAGAAGATGCTAGATGTTCCACATGTAAGGTACTAAGCTAGTTAGCACGCCTTTAGCAGTTCACTTTAAGTTGTCAACCAAGGCATGTCCAAGCATAGAAGAGATTTCAAAGATGTCATGGGTGTCGTACGTGAGTACAATGAGGAGTCTCATGTATGCAATGGTTTGCACAAGGCTAGATATCTCAATATCAATTAGCATGTTAGTAGATATATGGCGAATCAAACATATCATGGGTGTCGTACGCAAACGCAGTGGAGAGTCTCATATATGTGATAATTTGTACGGTGACGTATATCTCACAGGGAGTTAGTGTGATCAACAAATATATGACGAATCCAACAAAGGAACATTAAAATGCTATTAAGTAAATTTTCAAGTATTTCAGGGGCAAAGTAGACACTAGGATCATGTTCTATGGCCATAGAGCTTCAGGTGGAGTTGTAGACTAAGTAGATGTGGATTATGCAGAAGATCTGGACATGGAGGTCCACTATGGAATATGGTTTCACATTAGTAAACAGACTGATATGTTAGAAATCTACGGTATAGTCTACTATACTGTTATCTACAACTGAAGCAGAATACATGGTTGTGATGGACGTTCAAATGAGATATTATGTTTGAAGGTTCTAATAGGAAAACTCAGGTTGAAGTAAGAGGTGATTCGGTTGCATTGTGATAGTTAGAGTGTTTATCCATCTAGCGTTGAATCAGGTGTATTATGAGAGAACTAAGCACACCGACGTGATGTTCAACAAGAAATGTAGTCTCATTGCTTTAGGAGAGATTCATTTTTAAAAGATTCACACAGACAAGAATGTTGCGGACATGTTGACAAAGACGGTGATTACTGACAAGTTCAAGCACTACTTGAGCTCGATCAATCTCAGTAGTCATTGATAAGATTGTGCATCCTTGCACAGGGGTGTTGATGGAATTTCCTTTAAGGTGGAGAATATAGGGAACGGTTTATGCTCAAGGTAGAGGTTAGTATAGGAGATCTTCATGGTAACTTGTTAGAATATAAGTCAAGGTAAATACTATTGTGTGGATGCCTTGGATTTGGCATATTCTGGAGTAGGAAGTAGGACACTGTCAGTCTGACCGATAGCGTGGAGACTTTCGGCAGGAGATAACAGTAGAAAAGGGGGCCTATCAGTTTGGATCGGTCCAACTGACAATTCGCCTGCCCAACCAATGGCGTTACGCAGTTTACAGTAAATTGGTGCATTTAAGTCCGATCGTGATTAAGGCTTAAGTAATACGAGTGTTTTCTCTCTAAGGGTAAGAGTTTTGTGAGGTAAGAGAGTTTTCTACACTTGTAAGGGGTTGAGGATGGATTTTCTCAAGGGGCTAGGATTTTTTTAGGGTTGCACATTGCAACAGGAGATCGAGTGCTTTTGTAATCGAAGAATGTGAGTGGTGTAAACTGTAAGACTTTTATTATGGTGGAGATCTCTGCCACTTTGTGCAGTGATTTTTTCTTATAAGGGTTTTCCATAATGGGTGGTCCACATCAAAGGCTAGTCCATAATGATAAATGACTCACATCCAAGGTGGGCCACCATGATGGACGGTTCACTTCGAAGTTAGGCCCCGCATGATGGACGGTCCACATAAAGGTGGCCCTTGTATGATTGATGATCCACATCCAATGTCCAACATGATGGATGGCCCGCATCAAAGATAGGCCCTACATGATATGCATAATCCATGTTGAAGGTGGGTATTGCAAGGTGGATGGTCCACATTAAAGGTAGGCCCTACATTATGGTTAGTTCACGTTAAAGATGGGGTCAAGGTGGGCCCAACAGAATGAACAGGGGATTTTAGAGGTGGATTTCACATGAATAAGTAAAAGTCTGAAGAGATTTTAAAAAATGTAAAAAAAAAAAAAAAAAAAAAAAAAAAAAAAAGACAAAAAAGAGAGAAATTAATGAAAGAGATTTTTAAATTACTTATGTGATATTGAAAACCAAATGATGCTGTAAGTATGTTTTTTACTAAATATATTTATCTACTAATAAGTTAAAACTCTACTAGAGGCATAAGTAGCTTAAATAAAGTAAAAGCACAATTGAAGAGATATTCCTTTAATGAAAAGAGCGTGGTTTCTTTATTGCGAAATTGTAGTTGCAGCCTTGGAGGTACGTTGTTGGTTTGTTATTGTTCGTGTACATGTTGTTCTCTTGTTCGCTCATGTGAACTATCACACGTGTTGAACGTATATGATATCCATTATGTTTTCTTGATTTGTCCACTGCATGTTCGTGATTTGTCTACTGTGTGTTGTCAGATTTGTAATTCGTGTCAAAAGTACATCTTACATCTGATCCACCCTCTGGGTTGGACGCTACAAGTGGTATCAAAACCACCATTTTGATCGTAGGAACATAGTACGAGATATCTGATTACTTGGATCGGATCAGATCCAAGACTAATCTGGCCTTTCTCATGTAAGATTTAGTTGAGCTATTCTTATGTGTTAATCTGGTAATTCGAGTCATATCATATTCATATATGCTAGTGTTTTAGATTAAATCTCGCGCCCAGATATGCTTTTCCAATAAAGTAAGAAGATTAATAAGATTCGATTTGAGTAGAAAAGGATGGGAGACATATCAAGTGAAAAAGATTATATAAGCAGATATGATCGAGGAGAAGAAGACAACAGATACCATTTTCTTATTTTCGAGGAAATTGGCGAACTCTATTTATGACTTGTGAAGTCATGCATGGAATTGTATTCTCATGGTCAAGATCTTTGGGAGGTGACATGTGGGTCTAGCAGATATCCACCAGAAGATTCTGCATAAAAAGCAAAGTGGAGCATGAAGGCAAGAAGAGATCAAGGCGGTTTGGCTAGTTGTCGGTGCTCTGTGGGCCCCACTATAAAGTATGTGTTTTATCCATGCCGTCCATCCATTTTTACAGATCATTTTAAGGCCTGATCTAAAAAACGAGAGGTATATAAATCTCAGGTGGACCACACCACAGGAAAACAGTAGTGATTGGATATCCACCATTAAAATCCTCCTAAGGTCCACTGTACTGTTTATTTGACATCCAATCTGTTGATTAGGTCATACAGACCTAGATGAAGGGAAAAAACAAAGACCAGCTTGATCCAAAACTTTTATGCCCCCAAAAAGTTTTTAATGGTGGACGTTCAATCAACAATGTTTCCTATAATGTGGTCCACTTGAGATTGAGATTACCTTTTTTTGGGCTCATGGATTGATAGGAGGCATACCTATTAGCACATGGATTTTTATAATAGTGTGGAGTTGATTTGATGAGACATTTACTCCCATTGTAAAAATCAATAATGTCCAATAGGAAGGCCCTTTTCGCGGGCCCTCCCGAATCTTAGGCTGTACATGCTTTTTGCTATGAAATTTAAGGATTCAAAAATTTTTTTTCTTTAAAAAAAAACTAAAATAAAATAAAATAATGTATGTGTGTTAATAGTGGTGGTAACCAATGTTGTGAAAATTGTTGTCGTGGATGATTATTACAGAAATTGATGTGGGCAAAATTAGCCCTATCTATAGATATTCATGTAATTTGGCACATGCTATGGTATATCAAAGGCACAATTGATTATAAATTTTTTGGTGAAAAAGGTATTGGATGTGAAGTAGTTAGGTTCTATGATGCAGGTATGCTGATTATGTGTTCAACTTGGGAGCAGGTGAATTTTCTTGGTGCAATGAGAGGTGGGAAATTAAAATCTTTCACTCACTGAGAAGTCAGACCTTCAATTTGTTCTAATTTTTGGGACACCAACTAAAGATGAAGATTATAAGGCTGTAGTAATGGCGACACAACAATGCTTATGGCTTATGAAATTAATGAAAGACCTCAAGTAGTATCGGTACTACGTAGTTGGGTTGTATTGTGGTAATGAGTGTGAGACAAACCCACTCTCATCAAGTTCATGTCACTCAACCTTTCTTGTACAATCATTTTTACAGTAAATTCACTGTTGTTTTGTGATATGGGTTTTTTTTGAAGGGTTTTTCCATGTAAATTCGTGTGTTCTCTCTATGCTTTGTCTGTGTTTGATTTTCTCTTATTTAATTGAATTCAGATTTACTTTTGCAATTCACCAACATATGTGCTTAGTAAGAATCAAGTGCTTAATGCTAGAGTAAGACACATTGAAGTACATCATCACTTTATTGAAAAAAGTGTTGTACGTGACATTATGCATTTACTAAAGGGCTACCATTCTGAAAGTTCTAAGAGTTTGGAAATGAAGGGGATGCAAAGTTTGGAAATGAAGGGGGATGCTAGAGTCATCTCAAACTATAAAATGCTAAAAGAGCTAGGTAAGCGGGAATATATAGGTTGTTCTGGATGTAACGACTACAATGGCATTGAAATCTTCTTCAAAAAGGAATCAATGCACAATGATGGATTTTCCTTTTTATGTCTCGGAATCTTAAGAAAGACTGCTTATCGTGGACAAGACATTCAAGATTACCAATAAGGTAGAGTGTTAAGCATTATTAGAAAATCTTGTGGGACTCTTTCTTAATTATTTAGTTTTTTGAATTTATTTTGCTTTAATCCTTGACTTTCTCTTAGTTTGTTGTTGTTTAGTTTTGGGTTGCTTTGTTTTTTATTTGTTATTTTGTTCCACATTGGATAAGAACTTGAAAATTGGATTTTAATTCCCTCTATATTAAGAGAGGGTTTTGCTTAAGATTAGAAGTGCAATTGAAAAGAATGATCTTAATAAAAAGAGTGCGGTTTCTTGCTTGCAAATTTTTTGTTGTCAGGTTTGTTGCTGGTTTGTAGCTGTTCATGTATATCTGGTTTTCTTCTCTGCTCGTGTGCACTGTCACACGTGTCAAACATATATGAGGTCCACCTCGTTTGTAATTTGTCTATTGCATGTTTGTGATCTGTCCACTGTGTGTGGTCAGATCTTTAAGAATATGTCACACGCACGTCTGATCCAAGTTGGATACTACATCATGGTACACATTGATGATATATGAATCATTCAGCAGGTGGGCCATCTCATGGAGGGTCCATACATTGAACAATACACTTATTTGACCATCCTAAAAGTTGCATCAATGTTTTGGAGATGAACATGAAAATATTAATATAAGCCATGGTCCTAGTAATCAGCAAAAAGTCAGATTGGACGGTTCTGATTGCTTGATTATCTTGATGATTGAGATATGGACACTTCACAACACTGATCACCTTAATTGATGGTTTAAAGTTCATCCATGTATGCCACATACAATTGGTTAGACCATGGACATGGTTCTCTCTCAGTTGTCTACAACTGGACGGGGACAATTGGACGGGGTCGTTTGGCACTGCTGATTTGGGAGGTTTTGAGGGTATTATGAATCCCAGGAATTTCAATTCATCACTTTTGGTTGGTTTTTCAATCTCTCTCTTTTTCTTGAATTACCAATCCTCTCCTCTCATTTTTTTCACATTTTTGAAGGTTGCCACGACTAGACAAAGTTAACATGTAAGGGGTCATTTGGCACGCAGATTTAGGGGGATTTGAAGGTATTTGGAATCCACGGATTTCGAATTCTCGCTTTTGGTTAGGGCTGTACATGAACCGAGTTAGCTCGGTTAGCTCGCTTGAATTGTCTTGAAAAAGCTCAATTTGACCCGGTTCGAAACTAAGTTTGAGCCGAGTCGAGCTGATATTTTGAGCTCGAAAAAATTTTGAACCGAGTTCGAGCTTGCCTGAGCTTGACTTGACTCGGATCAAACCCCAACTCGAATCGAACTCGGATCGAACTAGTTCGATGACTTAGTTACTTTGATATTGATTTTGCTCACAAAGTGTTTGATGAAATGACTCAACGAAGTGTCGGCTGGTGGCAAGGATGGTATGTATATGAAACAAATACCCTTTTTCTTGATTTTGATGTTGCCTACAAGGTGTTTGATGAAATACTTGTAAAACCGCTGCTACTATTTTACATACAACAAGAATTTGAAGGTGCAGTCCATGTGTTTGTGGAAATGCTGCACAGGCGAACTCGGCTCGATCTTGGCTTAAACTCGGCTCAAATTGGCCAGAGTTGCTGATCAAACCGAGCCAAACTGGCCAGTTAGGCTCAAGGACCGAGCCGAGCTAAGTTCGAGCTTGGGTCACCTAGTGGCCGAGCTGAGTCGAGCTGTGCCAAGCTCAACTCGGTTCGACTCGTGTACACCTCTACTTTTGTTTACTTTTGTTATCTCTCATTTGCTTAGATTACCAATTCTTTCCTCTCTCTTTTTTCTTTTTTTTTTTTTCAAGCTAGGAAAGTTGCATGTGTAACATGTGTTACTGTCTATTGTACGTGTGGCCCAATAGTGATAAATTATCAACTGCATCACTAAAATTACTTCAATAAAATAAATTAAGCAGTCCAAACATTGGTCATGTAAATCAATAGTTAAAAAATGCTGATTAGTTATTCGGTTGTGTTCCTATGCTTGTGGCCCATCCGAGGTTTGGAATTCCATCTTTTTTTTTTCTTTTTTTTTGCCAAAGTATATATTTCAATGGGCTTATTACATTCATTGTGTCCAACATCACTTACGTAGACTAATTAAGGATATTAAAATTGATTTAGTAATTAAATTCAAACTCTAAATATACTACATAATTTAATTGTATGGCTATTTTTAGGCAATGGGATTCTGATTCCAGGGTGCCAAATATAATCGGAAAATTCTGAATCCATGGTGCCAAAGGAGCATCAAGCATCATATAAGAGGATGATTAGGTCCCAGATTAGGTCCCACTGCTGATGGTTGGGTCCCGGACTAGGTCCCATTATTGATGGACAGCGGTGACAAGAAAGCACTGATCAGATGGCCCTTGTGAATAGATAGTTAAAGAAATGTAGTCTTCTTTGATTAATAAAACAACCTTAGAAATGCTTGTAGAGTGTTTGATCTAATGGTTTGCAAACCAGGACTCGGCTAACCCTGACTGGTTTAAGTTGACCATGTAAGTCACGAGTTGACAGGCGAGTCAACATTTTATTATCTTATACTGGTTGGTTAGAATTTGGTATTCTCTTCTTCTTCATCCTCTTCTCAAATTATATATTTCTTTATTCCAATTTAAATTATTTTTTTGGGGGTTTCTTTGGCGTGGATTGTGGGGTATTTAGTGTTTTTTGGGTACGTATAATTGGGCACTTTTCTAGGCTTCCATCATCATTGTTGTCGTCATCATCATCACCTCATCTTCCGACGTCAACATCCATGATAATGGCCATGGGCATCCAATGTTATCGTGATTAGGGCCATTGTAATCACCATTATCTTCTTCCCCCTCTTCCAAAATTACAAGGAAAAAAAAAAACTACTTTCAGCACAACTGCCTTTATGAATTCAGTCTAGTTCCACAAAGTCTTTAGTTGACCCCAAAAACCAAGTTCAAGTCGAGGGCCACCTGTTTCTTCCAACCTAATGACTGAGCTGGAGTGACTTGGGTGAGTTTCAATTGCAAGGCTTCTATTATGTTAGTGATCTCACATGATCATCTATCCATTCATCCCCGTGGTTGTCCATCCTTATGAGAACTAATCAAAATAGGTTACGTGTGATTTGTACTGATCTGCATAGTATTTTAAAAGATCCGCAAATATATACGGGGAAGATTTCTTAATGATATAGTTGGAATGCATCAAGTAATGCCATGTCATTATGAAGATGGTTGATCGTGAAGGAGTTGTTACTGGGCAGATTATAGAGAGAGGAGCAGAAGGTCATGGTGCTGAACAGTTATATATAGCAACTATTAGAATGTGGGGAAACATGTAGATGGTCGGATTCAAGCTATAAATAGCAGAGGAATTCAGCATGAAAATTAGTCTCATACTAACTAAAATTAAATTAAATATTGTCTTTCAATTATTAGTCAATTACATTTCGTAGTATAATCATTCTACTTTTTCAGCCAAGTAAATTACATTTCTTAGTGTAATCCTTTACTTTTCACCGGTTGTTTACATTCCGTAGTATAATTTATGCCTGATAATCTTAAGTTTTCTTCACGACCGACTATAAGTATTCATTTCTCATTTCATTTTATCTATATTAAAAAGTCTTTTTACATAAAAGGCAAATGTGTGACCTATTATATATCATAAGATGAACCATACCCTCTAAATATCGCTTGATCCTGTTTACACATTGAGCGAGTGGTTATTAGATTTCGGTCATACGCTACATGTAGCTGCCTATCTTGGCGCTTGAAGTCATAATTGTTTGGTTTGAATTGAGCCGCGAATCCAATTTTAACACACCCACATTCCAATTGCCTAAAACCAGAACCAAAACGCAACACTATATTGATTTAATTATTTGAATTACATGTATTGATAGACTTTATAGTTTTGATCAATATAAATAAATATATTGTACGCCTAGATTGTACTACCTATATAATATTTAATGTTACTATATATTCTTTTACATATGTCTTGATATTTTTAAAATTATATTAGTGTTCTATCAACTTTAAAGTAGCACGGCTGTCGACCAGAGTGTCTTAGATACCAAGATATATATTTTTAAGCATCATTAATGCATAGATCCATTCTGTCCCACGATATCCAAGGCTACAGTTGGTACCAGAACCACATGAGTGTCAACCATAGCTTATTTTTCGGCTTATTGTTATTATTATTTTTAATGGGCCGACTCACATGGAAACCATCCTTAGACAAGTTTGAACCGTCCATGTGAGGGGGACGTGTTAATGTATTCAGGTCCCTGTATCTCTCTTGTCACCATCAGTTTTCAGTGGTGAGGGTTATCTTGTCGAGATTGGACGGGTGCCGGATTTTGGAAATTTCCAGGCATCCGGCCAGATTGGATCGGCGAGCCTGTAACAGCGGCTATGGTCGTTGTCTTCTTCGGCAACGAGGCGAGAGGGACTTTGCCTGCGAAAATTAATTAGAAAAAAAAAAAAATTACACTAGCTACTGCCGGCAGTCATAGCAGCACCCAATGCCTCTCTCTCTCTCTCTCCTCCGTTCCTGATCTGCCATTGACGCCTACAACGAGATCTAGAGAAGGGTTTTTCGGAACCTATTAATAAAAAAAATAGAGAAACCATCCTTCGTTGGATTTCAGTTTTCGATTGGCAAAAGGAGAGAAGAAATCTGTGAGCCAGTTTTAGCCAGCAGGAGGCCGCTATTAACGGCGGTGTTGGAGTTGTGCGTTGGACGGAGTTCTAGAATCCGTCGGCGCACGGAGCGTGGCTGCTAGGGTTTCTCCCTTTCTTTTGGAACGAAAACACGGCTATGGGCTTGGCGGGCCTCCTTTCTGGGCCCATTTTGACAATCCAGCAGGCCCATGTCCTAGGCCTCCCTCATTTTTGCCCTCGATCGGTCGTCTCTTTTGGGGTTGGGCCCATTGCAGCCATTGATCTGTCCTTTTGTGGGCTTATGCCCAATTTTCCCTTCATTGAGCCTTGTGTTGGCTCGCCCATCCCTTGAATTAAATCAAGTTCTTATGACTCAAAATTTTGTTATAATATCCAACAACCTAAAATCTATGGTCTATGCCTCTAAGATGTGGGGCCCACCCATGTTGTAACTAAGGTTAAGCTTCGTAGACCTTGAATGGCTGGCTGGATTAGAGTGTGGGCCCACTAAATTCACAGGCTTAATGGGCCTCGATGAGGTCAGCGGGTTGTGACCCAAATTTGGACCTTCTTTGGAAGATTTTGTTCACTAACATTGTTCTCTTCATTGAGAGCTTCAAAACAAGTGGTCACTCACCCTGATCAGGTTAAGCGAGCTATATCACAAAATTCAATGGTAAGATTTGAATAAAAATTAATCTTAGTGATAAAATAATATGATCTTCAACATGCACCAGTTGAATTGTATGGAATCTGGACAAGTTTGCTTAGATTTATCAAAGGATGACTTAATCATGGAGTTTTGATTAATCAATATATAAATGATGAACTTAACAAATAAAATTGATTATAATCGAGCCATCATTTTCAATACAAGTAAAACAATTTAAATATGAGATTGAAGGATTTCACTTGACAAAGTACATTAGTATTAAAACATACATGTATATCATATAATATAATTGGGTTTTGCTCTAGTCTAAAATAGGGCATTACCTATATTTCAAGGGTGATGTTAATCATTGACTTTTAAAGAAGCCTAAAATAGGACTATTACCCATACTTCATGGGCGATATACCAATCATTGACTTTAAAAGGATTAATAATTAATCCGTCCATTTTGAAAAAGATGCTTCCAACATATATGAAGAGTTAAACAGTCCTATCTTTGGCCAAATCAAACTTTTTAATAATAATCTGTTAAGGGCATGAGTATGTTGCAATCTTTGAATTTGAATGTAAAAATTGAAATTGACCGTGATAGCCATCAAAGTAACCTCAATTGATGAAGGTCTTTATTTCTAGACTTAGGTACATAAAATTAACTCTCCATCTTAGAATTGTATTAAGTTGTGTTTGTGTCATTAGCGGACGATAATCAGAACAAAGAAGATTATCATTCGATAAGATATGAGTAGTGTAAGGTGACTGATGATAGTAATGCAAGTTCAAGATGTCGATTTCACCTAAATATGTTGGGTGTTTTGAATTCATATCATTATCATTGGTCAGCTTCAGGTTCACTAAAGCATCTTGTATATCACAATTTCATTCAAAGTAGAAATCAGAATGAGCTCTTGCTAGAATTGATGAAAATTGCCTAATATTAATATGGGTTATTTGATTAAATGCCTCTATTAATCGAACGAGAATTCAATGCATGATATTTTGTTTATATTCATGTAATGCTTAAATGGAATATGTTTATTAATAAATACAACTATAATTATTTGTATGTTCAACTATGAATTTTTCCTATATTAAACTCAATATAACACTATATCATTATTAAGCTAGGTTGAATTATCCCAAATAAAAAAACTCCTTTGAAATAGTCATAGGTTGCATGGACTTAAACCTCTCTTTGAGAGATGAAGAATTTTTCAAACAATTTGACTCTAATTTGGAATAAGACAAAGCAAATTATATGACTTGGATCAAGTTCAATAAAATGCATCTCAAGACATGAAGCATTCAATCTTTGAGATAATGAAAGATGCCATGTCCGACATTGAGAATGTCAAAGAATTCCTAATCGAAATATGAAACTGATTTTAAAAGTTAGACAAGTTGAAACAACTTCACTTTTACATAAATTGACTCATGCAACCTGTAACGACCAATATATTATGTGGAGACTCTTGAGGGAGTAGTTCTAATGGATTAAACTAATCTACCATTTTTTTAATAAATAGAAGTCTTGATCCCTTCACTGATATAGACAAAAAACCTAATCCTATTGTAGAAATTTTGAAGGGGTGTAAAGTAGAAAATCCACAAACATCCTTGTGCATCAACATTATAGTATTATTGCTTCTCATTTAAGGTTGTCTTTAATTTTTTTTTAAATTTTTGGGATCTCTATCATTGATGCATAAATCAATCCTCTTATGCAATATTTAGAGTTACGCCGGGTTAACCCACTTGGTATGCGATCCTCAATCTTATAAATTTAGGAATTTCATCTTGACTATGAAATATGCATGTCTCTACTGTTCCTCTTAATAATTATCTCAAAGGCAAGCATAATATAATTGAATCTTGTAATTTTATTCCATGCTAAGTATGTGAGTTTTGGTTAAAGAGTGCGTGGAAATGACAACAGATCACAATTTATCAATTTTACTCTAAGCACTTTGTTTATCCATTGAATCTTTTGCTTCCAAAATTTCCCTTGAAAATATAAATATATGCCAAATGCTTGTGAAAAAGGGTCCTATGTTAAACTAAAATTGGTTGTAAGTAATCAGCTCTTGTACAAATAAAGATAACTGATCACCTTACAATATGTTGGTATGTCAGGACCAATTTTTATCATCTCCACAGGCCCCATTTGGTAGACAACTAAAAATGAGTTGATCTCGCTTTAGTAAACAAAAAATTTGTATTAGAGATCTTACTGTCCGATACATAATCACTTCAACAGGAATTCATTATGTATTAGAGATTAATTAAGATATCTCATGCATAATTACTGCTAATTAAAATGAGATCAACTCATTTTTAGCGTCTACCAAACAACACCTTAGAATTTCTTTTCAATTTACCCGTAACAACATCATATATTCTTAGGATAAAATACTTTCGAAAATGAGTTGTAAGGTGTATTAGGGATTCAGATATCTCATGCATAATTACCGTTGATAAAATGAGATCACTCATTTTTAGTGTCTACCAAACAACACCTTAGAAATTTTCTTTTCAATTTACCTGTAACAACGCCATATGTTTTTAGGATACAATATTTTTGTAAATGGGTTTAAGGTGTATTAGGGATTAAGATATCTCATGCGTAATTACTACTAATTAAAATGAGATCAACTCATTTTTAGTGTCAACCAAACAACACCTTAAAAATTTTCTTTTCAATTTACCTGTAACAACGTCATATATTTTAAGGATAAAATACTTTCAAAAATGGGTTGTAAGGTGTATTATAGGGATTAAGATATCTCATGCATGATTACTGTTAATTAAAATGAAATCAACTCATTTTTAGTGTCTACCAAACAAGGCCTTAGAATTTTTCTTTTCAATTTACCTGTAACAATATGTCATATATGTTTAGGATAAAATACTTTTGAAAATGGGTTGTAAGCTGCAACAATTTGATGTGATCGTTCTTCAAAAAAGAATGCCGAAGCAATTATTTGCTAGTGGACTAGACTATGGGGCTATTGTGTGAGTCACTTTCTTCCACTTAATTCATGGGTGGGTTTCTTTCTTGCACATGTGCATGCTATACTTTGAATGGGCCGTGAACCAAAAATCATGCTGATTTGACAACCATATCGATTCTATCAAAAGGACTTATTGGAAGAAACGGGTGGTTTGAATTTATTTATTTTTAACTATTATTGACTGTCCATTAATTTATTTTCTTTTTTTAAAAAAAGCACAGAACTGAAACATGCATAAGCGCACCAGCCTAAATATATCAACCTTTGCAAAGGTTCGTGCAAGATCCAAATCGATCAATGGGTGACCCAAGTATGTGTATCCAACAGCCTATGAACTGATACTGGCCACTCTCAAGGCCATTTGTGCTCATGGAAAGGAAAGGAGGTGTCATTTCGAAGGAAATTAGACTTTCTTTTTGAAACCTTGATCGGTAGGAAAGGCATTTCCACGGTAGAGATTTTCTTGAAAAAATAGTTCATTTATGTTCCCCTTCAGGAAATAACACAAGCCACACTATTAAGACGGGCCATAAATATGCCAATTTCTGAGTCAATGTGTAACATGTGTGAGCTTGTCCATCTTCAACCACACATATATCATAATTCTATCGTGCTAGCGAGCTACATGCATCTTCCATTAATGCCCAGTTTTCATCTTTTAAGTACTCCAAATGTGCCATACATACTAATATCATGGCATATGCCATCAACTACTAAGTAAAAATTTTATGAATGATTTCACAAATAAATTTATTTCAACCCTTTACCAAGCCATCCACCACTTCTTCATTTCCTGACTCTTTAATATGAATTTCAAGCCAGTCAATTTACCAAGTTTACCATAATTTCACAAATAAATATACTGGTAAGAAAACTTTGGAAATTTTCTTATTAAATTGGCTCATCTGATGAGAGGAACAGTTAATTTCTTGATCTGTGGATCTAAATGTCAAAACACGTTATGTACAGTCTGAATCTCATGCATGTGTTCCACACTGGTACATGTTGTTGACCGTAGGGCTTGTGGGCCACTCTATCTCTTCTCACATCCCTTGAGTATAAATTTGAAAGCAGGTAACTACTTATCCTTATTTCTCATAATCTCCTTAATCCTCTTTTATCGCATCATCAAATAGATGCCTCTCTCCTTTGGAAAATAAAAAATAAAAAATAGATGCCTCTCTCCTTTGGAAAATCAATCTTTATGCAAAGAATACCTGTGTGTGAGTGTGTGTGTGTTAGAGAGAGAGAGAGAGAGAGAGAGAGAGAGAGAGAGCTATCATAAACTACCAATTTGCATAGATCTTTAAGTCTTAGCTGTTGATTGCATTTCATTGTTGTTCTTCTGCTTTTGCACGTTAAGGCCCGAGTTAAAGATTATGTAGATCCCTTGGATACTTCTAAGCTTAGGTTGATCAGGCCTATTAACAGCCTACAAAGTGGTATTAAATTAGCACTAATCGATGCTTCTCTGGTCTTCGATTTCGGCCATCAGATGGATGTAAGTAACAGTCCAATCTTAACACAATATGTTCTAGTGCGTTTGATCTCTCCATGGGATCCACCAATATCAAATCAAACTATAAACTAGATAGTGTAGTTAACTCGGTCACAACTTGGACGGATTGATTTGACATTTCTTGAATCGACCACTGAAAAAAGTTGGTCTACTTTCATTAGATCTTTGCAATATTTCTGACTGTGTGGGGTCTGCTGATATGATCAAACATTCAATGAGTTAACTCGGTCGGAACTTTTCTAGACAAATTCAGACATTGACCCACAAAGCAAGTAGGGCCAATTTGATGAGAACTTTCTGATGCAAGGTGCATTGAACAATGGATGGTCCATATTTAATGTGATGTGATTTGATGTGTGTGTGAAAAGCAGGTATGTGATGTGTTTAATTACCTAATATGATCACTTGAAGATTTTGATGTTCTAATCAATTCTTTTTGATAATCATGGAGGGAAGCCCCAAACCATGTGAATCATACTCAGAATGAGGGACCCACATATCCCTCATTGGTTTTACACGGATCTCATCTCTTCTTTTCACTTATTTGTGCATGTTCTTTAACTGATCAGTTATATGATCTTAATTATAAAAGCAGACCCGGTACCAAAAACTGCACACCATCTCATTCGAAGGTATTCCATACTGTATTTTTGAAATGACACTTTTACTTTTTCACGAGGACTTGTCTGTCTTTCCCTCAAACGTACGTCTCTCTAGTAAGTACGTCTCTCTCTCTCTCTCTCTCTCTCTCTCTCTCTCAAACGTGACAATCCATCTCTCTCGGGTTGTGCAGGGCCATAGGTATGTCCGTGACACCCCCACTGTTCACTGTTTCCTCTCATGTGTCCCACTTTAGGCATAGATACAGTTCATTTTTTTTGGCATACCCTAAGATGAACTCTAAAAATGGATAAATGGAGTGGATCTCTCACAAACATTACGGTGAGCCCCACTTAGCTTCCTTGCCTAAAAACTTCCTACCAATGGCGTTGGAGGAAATCCCGCTGCTTCCCATAGAGTGGCGCTCCTTCTGCGACACCTTGCGGTTGGAGTTTCAGTTTTGGTCCTTATCATGATATATGTACATCTACACTATTTATCCAATTTTAGGTGATTTTAAGTAGGGGTGCACATTGGTTGGTTTGGTCCGGTTATGGGTTAAACCGGAACTGAACCGTTAGCACCCTAGAACCGAATCGGAACTCGACCGTTAAAACCGGTTCGGTTCCACGGTTCTGGGCTTTTTATAATCCAACCCAATTGTATGTTTTATGTTATAATCTAGCCCATGTTCATTCATGTTATGATCCATTTGATGAATGGTTTAGATATATAAGGTGTGCAAAAATACTTTTATGGAAACAATCAAATAGTACATTGTAAACCATTAATCATGATTCAATTATGAAAACAATCAAAGGTTCCTGGTTCGGTTCTGTGGTTCGGATCCACGATTCGGTTCTACAGATCGGTTCATGGTTCAGTTCGGTTCTACATACCCCCAAACCAAAAACCGAATTGATGTAATCGGTTCTTTAATTTTTGAAACCAGAACCATAACCAGTGCACTCTAGAACCGGATCAAACCAGACCGTTTGGTCGGTTCCGGTCCGGTTCCACGGTTCTACGGGTTCAATGTGCACGCCTAATTTTAAGGCATGGAGATAAATACGAGGTGTATCTAAATCTCAAGTGGACCACACCATAAGAAATGAAAAGGATTAAACGTCTACCTTTGATGATTTTTTGGGGGCCGAAAACTTTGGATGGGAGAATCACAATGTGCATTACTTTAGGTTCACGTTAATTAATCAACAGGTTGAATGATTATTATTTTTTTTTTAAGAAGAAAAGAATTACAATGGGCCATAATAAATTTTTAATAGTAAAATTTAATTAGCATCGTTAACTATTGTAGGTTCACATGAGATTTGGATCTTTTGCATTTTTTGGGTCCATGCCTAAAATCATAATCAACAAAAAATAAATGGTGTGGATCAAACAAATGCATCATCATAGGCCCACAACATAGTCCGCTAAGTGGATTCCACAAATCCCCAAGTAACAAAAAGCATAAAAGGACATTACTGTATTTTTAGAATGCAACAAATAGGGTTCTCTAATTAGATTTTGACAGTACTAGCATCGCTGTATAGTCAAATTCTCGAAAGAGGTGTCTTGAGAAGTTTTTTAGATCAAATTACAGTTGTATGGTTTTTGAGTGAATAAGAAGTTAGGTCATATTTTATGTTGAGAAAGTGACGTGGATAAAAGCCTTTTTCAGCATGAGCAAGGCCTAACTCATGGGGCTCACATTGATGTATGTGTATAATCTATGCCACCCATTCTTTTTGTTTTGTCATTTTAGGGCTACGGATCAAATATCAGCCTGATGCAGAGCACATGTGGGCCACATAATAGAAAATAATGGTGACAAATGTACTCTTGTTGAAACTTTCTAGGCACACAGTTGTAAGACCCGTATCCTAGTTCGTACTATTCCGTCGACTTCTGCGATCCTTCCCGTCGAATTCTGGTAACCTGCGACGTTAATCAACGTTTGCGAACGATCCTAAGTCCTATCCTGTATATTTGAGTCGGCTTAACCCGGGACTTGTATCTTAGCGACCACGCCGTCACCGCGATTCCAACGCCGCGTCTCATGCGCCAATCCGACGCTTAGATCAATGTGAACCGTACATTATAATGACCATAGACCGCACATTGCGAGACCCACCCATCCCATGTGGCACAAATCCCTAGGTAATTATGAGGGTAATGGATGACATCACCCTAGCTATAGCCACCCTAGCCTAAGCTATAGCCACCCTACCCCCTAGCCTTCTTACAAGTACTTATGACTAGCCACCCTACCCTTAGCCCTCTTACAACCATTTATTGCAAGCCACCCTCTCTTACAAATAATCATGGCCTACCTAAGTTACTCTCTCCCTCTCTTTACTACACCCTCTCTCCCTCATTTCTCATCACTTTTCCCAAGCAAGAGGAGAGGCTCTCGTCCAAGCTTTCCCATGGAGAGAAAAGAGTGATTTTGGTGGCCCACCTTTTCCATCCCTTTAACCATCATCCTAACCATTCAAACCCCATCTTCCACCATCAAAGTGAGACACTAAGAGATTGGCTTTCCGACGGACCAAGAAGATCGACGGTGGGTGCTTTATAGGATAGTTTTTCCATGTTTTGATGATGGACCAAGTGAGGCCTACCGATCAATGGTATGGATCTCACTTGGGACCTTAAGATGTGGCCGATGGCCCACCTTGATCTTCATGATCATTCCGTGATGGGGCCATTCTCCATGGACCCCATCATGATGTTTATTTTCTAGCTTGTAAAGGGTCATCTAGACCTTTCATTTTTGGTGGAGAAGGGATCTTCACTGTTGATCCTTGATTTGGTGGGCCCACATGCAATGGGACCCACTCGATGTATGATTACTTGTAAGGGAGGGCTCATAGTGGCGGAGCCCTCCATCATGCACGTCCCGTCTCTCTCTATCTCTCTCTCCCTCTCTTTTTATTTATTTGATTTTTGTGTGTGATGAAACGGCCATGTGGCCCACTTGGATGGACACCACCACGAGGCATGACTTTTATCCAACCATGTATAAGTGGGGCCCACTCTATCTGTATTGTACCCATACCACCCTCCATGTGGTGGCCCACCTAAGCAGGTCCACCTTAATGTATGTATTGTGTCCAGACTGTCCAGCGTCCAGGGACGCTGGACGTTGGGTGAAAAACACAAATATAGCTTGGTTTACAAGCTTTTTGGGTGGACCATGTGTGAAGGCCCCACCTCGATGTATGGATTCAATCTATGCCGTCTATCCTATCTACCAACTCATTTTAGGTGTTGAGCCGAATAATGAGGTTGATCAGAGCATCTGGTGGGCCATACCTTAGCAATAAGTGATCTCCACCGTTTAAAGTCCTCCAGATTTTTTTTATATGCTGAAACAGGCCCAATATTGGGCTTGACGGATTTGTTATGGGCCATGGAAACCAATGGCCGAAGTGGATTCGACTGAAGTGGACCCCGCACATGAAAAACCTCATAAAAATAGGTTTTAAAAAAAAATATATATATATATATAGGCAGCAGTTTCTGCTGCTGCCGCTGACACTAGCAGAGGCGCAGGCAACGCCTGCACGTGTGGCGGGCGGACAGGGTCCCACGGCCCTCAGTCGTGGGCCCCACCATGATGTATTTATTATATCCACACCATCCATTTGGTGGGCCACGTCCTGAAGTGGGCCCCCTACAAATTTCAGGCCCATCCATGACTCAGGTGGCCCACATTATAGGAAACAGTGTGAATTGAACTCTATCGTTGAAACCTCTTTCTGGGTCCACAGAAGTTTCAGATCAAGCTGAAATTTGTTTCTCTCCTTCTTCCTGACCTCCTCGACCTTATGAACAGTTTGGATGGAAGATAAACATTATGGTGGGCCCCACATGGGACCCACAGTGAGGTATGTGTTTGCATCCCACCGTCCAGCGGACAGAGGCCACTGTGATGTTTGGTTTCACCCCCCACCGTCCAGATGGACGGTGGAGCCCACTGTGTGTGTGCGTGTGTGCGTGCTGAGTGCGTGCGTGTGTGTGTGTGGTGTATGTGTATATATGTGTGTGTGTGTGTATATATATATATATGTATGTATATTATATATATATATATATATATATATATATATATTATATTGTATTTATTATATATTATATTATATAATATTTATCTATTGGTGGGCCTTAGGGATTTTAATGGTGGAAATCATCATCACCACTTGTATTTTGTGTGACCCACCTTGGTATACATGTAAGGCCCATATGATTAGGCCGTCTTAATGTATTAAAGGCCCATGGGTTATGGCCCATTGCAATGTACATAAGTCCCATTAATGTGGCCCACTTGATTTATAAAAGGCCCATATGATGCGGCCCATTTGATGAATATAAGGCCCATGGGTTGAGGCCCAACAGGATGTCCTTAGGGTCCATTGCAATGAGCGATTCCTCCATAGTGTGTGTAATAATGTTTTATTACAGGTCATGCCTTGGGAGTAATGTTGGTTTGACGGCCACATTGTAAGAATAATGTTGGTTTAATGTCCGCATTATAAATATCCATAGGGCCCATTGACAGGCCCATACTGGCTATGTGTAGGCCGTTTAGGCCCATTTTCAGTGTAAGAATGGTTCATTACTTAATAGCATGCTTAGTACACTTCCATGATTCATGCGCATACGCATCATATGTATGCTTGATATGAGAAATGTTTGATCATAGCATAAGCCGTTGGGCTGAGACATTTACGGGACTCCTTATGAGATGGAGTGCCCCACATGATCACGTGGTACGCGTGAGATTGCTGCATGATTGTACGGTGTGACTCATGCATCTCGCATATGTGTGACTTGATCAACGCCCAAAGCGACATCGGGCGTGGCTCCATGAGCACATCGTGGATGGCCGTGTCGGATCCGAAAATACTTTGTTCTAGCAACTTGTGGGCACTTAGGATGTCCTTGGGTGAAAGTCTCGAACCTTTTGGTACCAGGAGATGCTCCAACGTCTGGCAGAGAGTGGATACACGAGCGCCCGAGTGCCGAATACCAGTAGACAGCGTCTCCCACTGTGTCGTGGTCGGTTGGAAGGGGGTGTGGCCTTGACCGCCCGAGTGAGGGGGCTATAAGCTAGGCTGAGTTTGACCAGCTCGCAAATGAGTTCGCTATCGACGAGCCAGGTAGGTATTGGCAGACTACTGGTCAGGCGGATAGTGTGGTATCTTCCACTTGCTTGACTGTGCACCTAGGGAGGAGGCAGTCAGTGTGAGGTGTATTAGACCCCGGTGATATCCAGAGAGGAACTATACCGATATGTGTACTTGATGAGTACTGAAATGCTTGCTTTGCATCTCGCATATGACATTTGGCTACATAGGCCTCGCATTGCATAGCCTTAGTATGGCCGATAGCATTCATGTCTTACATTATATAGCTTTGGTTAAGCTGCTAATATTCATGGACTTACCTGTATACTTTCGCATTATTCTGATATTGTATACTTGGTACTTGCCTTAAGCACACACTTACACCACCCTCTAAGCTTTTGTAAGCTTATGCACGACATTACGTCTGGTCTTGGATTAACGACAAAAGCGGTAGCGCGTGCATTGACTATTTTGAAGCTTTTTGATCACCCTGTATTTCCCTTTCTGCATTGTACTTAAAAGTTTTTGATATAGTGGATATGTGGTGATGTTGTTTTATGACTTGGTTATGCTTGTGGTTATGCTTCATTACAAAAAAAATTCATACTCAAAATCCTCCTTGTAGGATCCCATGATCGAAATTTGGTGTATGGGCGCTGGAAGCTGAGAATGGGGTACTACGGAGGCTGTCGGTGCCGGATTCGGTGATTGAATCTTGTGAGCTCAATTTTCGAGTTTTGGGGCGTGACAACAGTGATGTTTGTTAGAAGTAGACACTGCCCAAGTCAGAACTTTTTGGGCCCATGGTGAGCTAGCCGACAAGGTGGACAAAACAGATCACTGTATTGTGGTCATCAACTCCTATTATTTAAAAATAATCAAGTTATTAATTATATCAACCCGATAACGACCCATATTATATTACAACGACAACTCTTACCACGTTACAACCATGACCATTACCATATTATATGGGTATAGGTTGTGGTTGTAACGTGGTAAGGGTAGAGGTTGTCATATTATATAGGTTGTGGTTGTCATGTGACGTGTGAAGTTCGTGGTTATAAGGGTGAAGGTTGTCATGTTATAAGGGTGCTATCGTGATTTATGTGTCGAATCCAATCCGTCCATTAGATTTAAAATTTAATTTAATGTCATGGGCCAAAAAATGAGCTATATCCAAAAATTTTATGGTCCCTAAAAGGTTTTCAATGGTAGGTTTTCAATTTCATTACTTTTTATAGTGTGGTCCACATGAGCCTTTGTTATGCCTCATTTTTGGGCTCATTATTCCTTATGAATGGACGGCGTGGATAAAATATATACATTGTAGTTGGCCCAAGAAGACCATGTATCCAACTACTTAGTTGGAGGTGCATTTCTAGGTATTCATACAGTCATGTATTAATCAAGATTTACACGTGAAATGAATATTGTGCTTGCATTGATTGTGATGATAGATCTATAATCTTGAGAGAATTTTTTACTAAAATAGCCACTCACCATTTTAATATTTAAAAACACAAATAGACGATGCACTTGAATAACCGAATGAGGACAGGGTATAATATACCTTACGTGAGTGTAGGGGTGCACATGGGTCGGTTTGGTCTGGTTCTGGGGTGAAATCGGAACCGAACCATTCCTAACGGTTCTAGAATATTTGTAACCAGAACCGGACCGTTGGCACCCTAGAACTGAACCGTTAAAACCGGTTCGGTTTCGGATCGGTTCCACGGTTCTGGGCTTTTTATAATCCAACCCAATTGCATGTTTAATTTTATTATCTAGCCTATGTCCATCCATGTTGTGGTCCATTTGATGAATGGTTTAGATATTGTATAAGGTGTGCAAAAATAGATTAATTATGAAAATAATTAAATGGTGCATTATAAACTATAAATCATGAGTCAAATATGGAAACAATCAAAGAGTTCTTGGTTCGGTTCTAAGTTCGGTTCCAGGTTCGGTTCCCCGGTTCGGTTATACAGATCCGATCTATGGTTTGGTTCTACGGATCGGTTCATGGTTCGGTTTAGTTCTACAGACCCCCAAACCGAGAACTGAACCGATGTAACCGGTTCTTTGATTTTTGGAACCGGAACTGAAACCGGTGCACTCTAGAACTGGACCAAACTAGACCGTTTGGTCGGTTCCGGTCCGATTCCACGGTTGTAACGGTTCAATGTGCACCCCTAAGTGAGTGTGACCGAACTCTTAAATCTTAATCAATATATAGCCCTGCTTCGATGGTTATCATTATCACAATGGTGCTACTTTGGCACTGTGATACTTAAACAAAAAGAAAGGAATGTACGGTCTAGATTGATTATTGAACTGCGCGCTTGTCCCATAAATGTAAGCCTCACCATGATGATTGCACATGAGTTGCACTGGATTATTTCCTTTTGCACTCTTAACGAGAATAACATTTACGAAAAAAATATATATAAAAAATTACACCACCTTTGAAAGAAAATATAACAATCATACGTCCATTAATGCAACTTATTCGTGGAAATGACGATCAGAACCGTTGATTACCTCGGAAATCCATGTTTACTTTTATCTTTGGAATTCTTGCGACGCCCTTTGAAAGGTACATGGCTAGTTAGCTCATCCCCAGAAGTCTCGCCCAGGAATTGAAGTATGGTCGAGAATGCTGATGAATGGAACATCATAAGCGACCAAAGAGAGATGCAACAGATAAGACCCACCGCAAAATCTAGCCATCCTGGGACCACCAAATAGACGCCTGACACGAACGCCAGGGCCATAGATCCAACGGCCACAAGAGTCATTTCCATAGCGAAACGGAGAGTGCGTACCAACAAGTCCTGATCGCCTATACCGACTCGAATGAGAAGAAATGAGACAGTGATGGAGCTAAACAGACCCGTAGTATCGGATATGATGAATAGCTTGAAGAAGAGATTCGTTGTTAGATTGGCCTTGTGACTGTCCTCGCTGTATCCGCCGGGTAAGGTGAAAGCAGCTGCGAAAGTGACGGTTGCGATGAGAGCGGCCACCACCAAGATGGTGTTGGCCATGGCCTTGTATGATTCGATTGTAGGCGCTTCTCCTCGCAACGGCTGTCGATTTTCTCTGATGTGTTGTTGCCATTTTCCCCATTGTGCACCGGCACTGATCAAGGCTCTCAAGATTTGGAACTGTACATATGGAAGATTGTATGGTTAGATATGGATGGATCAATGGCTGAGATAAGAGAGTGTTTCTGAGTCTACATGCACCACAAGACAGGGATTGTTGGACATCAGAACTGTTCAGGTGCTCTTACTGCCTTATAGATGGGCCACCCAAAAAGTTAAACTGTTCAATCCATTAGGTCGGCCTCAAATGTATCGAAGCAATGGACGGTTGCCATTCATCAGCAGCCACATTTTATCGTGCCATTTTGGTCTGATAGTTGAGTTGAATGGCCTGATTTATAGGCCAATTATCTATACGGTGGGGTCCACCTGATTCACCTACTTGTAGAAATTTATTCACTGAGTGTAAAAATTCTAATTGACCTGCTTCTTGCTTATACACTATTGCCTATGTGGGGCCCACCGTGTTGTGTGTATCCCATCCAACCCTCGCATTACGTGAATCCCACGATGATAATGGGATGCCCCAAGAAACGGATCTATCCAACCATTAGGTGGGCCACACCCTTACAAAACAATGGACAACCACCCAATTGCTTTGAAATTCAAGTGTTGGCCCACATGATGGTTGGATCTGCCTGCCTTTTGGGTCATCAAACTTTAATGGTGGCCCCACAAGCAACCCTTGTAGACTAAACGGTTTTCGTCTCTTGAACCACTGTAAGTTACAGTGCTCAAAGGTGCATCAAGACCGTTAGACAAACCCAATTAATCAATCTGAACTGTCCATTAGGTTCAATCCACACTTCATTTCTAGCCATGAGAAGATCACACAATCCTATGAAAGTGATACTTTTGGAACCATTACCAGTCCGTTATCTTCCCCACCAAATAGGTGGCTCAATTTTTTTCTTATATATATATATATATATATATATATATATATATATATATATATATATATATATAGCCGTCCATTTTACAGGCTATTGATGGGATCGTTAAAATCACGTCCGTTGGTGTGATTCTTGCATGGCATGGTATCCAAAACAGCTAGCACACAGAAAATAGTAAGAATGATAAGAAATTTTCAACGTTAAGGTCATACCTTTCTGAGTTTCAAGCTAGGCTCATTGTCCGCTAGAGCAATATCGAGGGCTGTCAATCCCTCCCGGTTCACGGCCCGCATGTCCACGCTATCATGAGCCGCGAGTAGGTAAACAATCGAAAGGTGACGGTTGATAATGGCCACATGCAATGGTGTATTCCCCTCACTATCAGGCTCGTTTATGAGTTCCTCGAGTTCGGCCGTTTTGAGGATGTACTCGACCACATTCGGTTTCTCCCTCTCGACGGCTATATGAAGGACGTTGCGGCCACGCCTGTCGAGCAACTCGCCCGAGTCAGGGCAACGTAAGATGAGCTCCTGGATGACGTCAGTGTGATTGTTGATGGCTGCCATGTGGATTGGTGAGTAGCCATCATTGTCTAAGAGGTAGGCAATGGACGTATCAGTTTGAAGTAGACCATGGACCATGGTCAGCTTCCCGAAGTAGGCTGCATAGTGAAGAGGAGTGCTTCCGTATGTATCGGCTTGTTTTATAAGGTCTGGTTTTTGCTCCAGCAGTTTCATCATTATATCTATAAACATTTAAAATCTAAAATCAGGATTTTTAAAAGCATAATAATAAATAAATAAATAAATAAAAACTCAACTAGACTCTATATTTAGGTGGGTGATTTTGCCTTGAAGACTCAACTCAACTCCACTCATTATTTTTATAAATGACATAATATATTGTGACAATAAGGACATGGAATGCTTGAGTTCCAACTTTGTTTTAATACTAAGATCATGGGTTCTAGTGTCCATGTAATGCTTGAGTTCAAACTAGATTTGGAAATGGGATGCTAGTTTCGGGTGCCCATGTGATGTAAGTGTGTGTAAAATAGAAAAGTAACGAAAAATGACTTCGGATGCATTTAACCATCTTGTAGGGCTAATGAAAAAAAAAAAAGATTTTTAATCCATTTATGATGATCCATTATCTCACAAATATAATATTTGGTGTTTTTTCATGGAGTCATTGTTGGCTTTGGGGTTTGCATTCTATACTCATTTTAAAAAATAAATAAATAAATTTCATCCACTCAGTGAATTGACTATAATGAGGAAAATGATGACATAAGTTTGAACCTATGGTAATTACAATATGTTTGAGTTGTGTGGACCTTCTTGTGATGTGTATATAGGATCCAAACCGTAAAACTAGTGCATCTCGTCTTGTGAACCGTACAGCCTAAGAACTATCTCGATCACAAAATAAGGGGAGACACACACCAAAAACCTATATGTTCACTTGGTGTAGCCATCCTTAGTTTTGGCGTTTCCCTTCAATCTACTGGAGGCCACTTGATTAATATGGTTTGGATGGAATATACGCAACAAGGTGGACCCCACATTCCATCTGGAAGTGTCTATGTTGGGGTTCCCCTCCCACCAATGTCTTAAAATCATGAATCAGCTGAAGCTATATATACAGTTTGATAAATGAAAAATAAACTGAAATAACCAACTCCAGGTAATGACAGTTACCGAAATGGCCCCATACGACCGCTGCATGCAAAGGCGTCCGTCCGTTGGGGCCCCCGGGGACCTGCATCGGAGATCTAGCCAATATCTCCTGCACGATATCCACCGATCCTTCTCTAGCAGCAAGATAAAGCGGCGATTGTTTGGCCTTGTTCACCAAACACAGCAATTCAGGATCTACGGTCATGAGCTGGACAGCCACATGCAGGTGGCCCGCTTGCACCGCCTCATGCAACGCGGTATTGTTCTCGATATTTCTCATCCTCAGTACATCGCGCGGATCATTCACACCCTTTTCTACGTCATTTGAAGGGGACCCACATAAGCTTTCAGCCCAACGGATGAAGAAATCGATGATCAGTGAATTACCAGCCTTGGCGGCGATGTGTATTGGGGTTTCGCCTTTCTTGTTAGGCTGAATGAGGAGCGACCGAGATCGGATGTAGATCTCTAAAGCCAACGGCTTGTGGCCATAGCGGGCTACCAAATGGAGGGCTGTATTTTGTTGTGGGGTTAGCTGGAGGAGGACATCAGGATTCTCTTTGATGAGCTTTCTGAAGAGATCTACGTCTCCTACTCGGGCTGCATCTAGCAGTTTAGGGTCCATTTCTCTTTGCTTGGGTTTGGATTTTTAGTGTTTGATACATGCTCGACGAGCCGTATTTATATAGAAAAAGAGCCGTGCATTTCATGGTCCTTGCCGTGTGGCCATCCATCAAGTGGGCTGGCCATGGTCAACCATCTTGACCTTCTATTAGTGGCATTCGACCAGGAAATGGGAATGCAAAACTGGTCAATGTAACGGTCCACATCTAATGAAAAAAAGTAGGGAGATTTTCCAACAAAGGGGGACGCGGATTACCTGTAACCTCATGTAATGTGGGGCCCACCATGGTTTTTTATTATATCCACTCCGTCCATCCATTTCTACAGTTGTTTTTATTACTTGGGTCACAAATAGGAGGGAGATTCAACACTTAATTGAGTCACACCAAAAGAAACAGTGGAGATTGAATATTTACCGTTGAGACTTTCTCCAAGCCAAGGAAGTTTTGGATCAATCTGATGTTTGTGTTCTCCCTTCATCCAGATGGGAGTCACCTTACGAAGGGGTTGGATGTTATATAAACATCATGTTGGGCCCATAAAGGTTTCAACAGTTGGTGTTTCCATCGTCACTGTTTCCTATGGTATAGCTCATTTGAGTTTTCGATCTCCTTCGCGTTTAGGTTTATGTACTAAAATGAGTCGGAGAAACGGATGGACGGAGTGGATGTAATATAAACATTAAGGCGGTTCCACGGTGCTTGGCGTTGGAGGATTTCTCTGCAACTAATGGTTGCAAAAATCCGCGTTCGTCAAAGTGCTGCGCAGCCTCTCAAAACGCTTTTTATTATTATTATTATTATTATTATTTCAATCTAGTGCCTTTTGCCTCTGTCCCCACTGGACGCGGTTTGGGTAGTGACGCTGCCACCATCCAGGTGGCTAATGGTTGGTGCTCTGTAGGCCCACCATGATGTATGTGTATTATCCACGCCGTCCATCCATTTTCCCAAATCATTTTAAGGTTTTAATTAAAAAAATAAAGCAGATCTATATCTCAGGTGGACCATACCATAGGAAAACTGTAGTGATTCAATGTCCACCATTAAAATCCTCCTAAGGCCCACTGTAATGCTTATTTGACATACAACCTGTTGATTAAGTCATACAAACCTGGACGAAGGGAAAAAAAATATATCAGCTTGATCTAAAACTTATGTGTCTCTCGAGAAGTTTTTAATGGTGAGCATTCAATCCACACTGTTTATTATAATGTGGTCCATTTGAGACGGGAATCCAACTCAATTTTGGGATCATGCCATTACATGATCTGAAAAAATGGATGAACAGCGTGGATGAAACACATACATAATGGTGGGGCCCACAGAGCTACGACCACTAACCGTTGGCTGGTGTCACTAGCCAATCTGCGTCCGTATCCACTCAGGATCCTTAGTGGCCACCGAATGTAGCTGAAGGTCGGATGATTTGAACCGTCCATATCGACAGATAGTATGCATGATTTGAACCGTCCATATTCATCGACAGATAGTAATGCATGAAAAAAATCGGTTCCACACACGTTCCTCATGGTAGCCCATATGGCACGGATTACGCCACGTGGCCGGTTCCGATTATTGGAAAACTCAGCACGTGGGCCTCATTTAGCGGCGTTGTTTCTTGAGCAGCCTATATCGCATCCGATCTCTATGGGCCCACCGTGTGTGAGACATCTGCTCTGTCCATCAGTTAGGACTCTCGATGTTTGGTCCTGTCCAACCATAGGATTGTGTGTAGGGCAGAACTCGGTTCGTACATTTCATCTAATCCATTCATTGGGTGCGCTTCACCAGGATTAGGCACTACCCCAGGGGTATGTGGAGCCCACCGTAATATACTTTTTTTTTTTTAATCCAAGCCATCCATCCATTTTGAAAGATAAACTTATGGCATGTACCAGAAAGAGGATGGATTAGATGGATTGAATGCTTGACTAGACCACACCACAGGAAGCAGTGGTGACAATGACCCCTTAAATGGAAACCTTTCTAGGGCCTACTTGATGTTTATTTGCCATCCAACCTATTTATGAGATCACATAGACATTGATGAAAGGAAATAGTAAATATTAGCTTTATCTAAAACTTTTGTGGCCCAATAGATTTTGGGCTTTTGGGTTGTAAGTACTCAATCCTAACTGTTTCTTGTGATGTGATCCAATTGAGCATTCTATTTACCTAATTTGTAGGTTCATTGTCTAAAATGATTTTTAAAAATAAATACATGGCATAGATAAAACACATATATTATATGTCCTACGGAGCCTTGACAGACCATCCATCTCTAGCTGGGTCTAATAGGGTAGTACGGGTACCCAATCCCTATCCTGGAGGGAGGGGAGGCCGAAAAAATTAGTGTTGTAGATGAGTCCGTACAATGTTCTTTTTTTTTTTTTTTTTTTGTCACCGCCCGAAAACTTATCTCACCAAAAGACGATTTTCAAAATACAAATATTGATTTTTTGATGAAAATATTGAATAGCCAAAAAAAATAAAAAGGGATATTTTTTGCTCCCTACTAACAGGGGTCTACTTTGATGCTTAAGATTTTTTTTGGTCCAATGAAAAATGGTGGGTAGTACATTGGGTCTATACGACGCAAGATCCCGAGGGAGGTCAGTTGTGAGTTTACATTGTTCCTCTTCGTGTGGCCCACCAAAATTACAAGATCGGGCATATTTTTATTTATACACCGAACATAAATCTCTGCGCCTGATGAAGGGGTTGGATCTCATACAACTACACGGTGGGCCCCACATCTGGGATCAACATGCGGAAAGGCTTGGATCTTGCACCAACCTTCCACGTTAGGTCTACTAAGGAACAGAAAATTGAGAACTAAGATATCCGATGTGTACGATTGCCCACTTGACTGACGGTTAAGATTATCGGAACATGATCGACGTGGCCCCACCGGTGACCAATGCATCCGAGTCCACGGACACACGCGCTTTATCTCTGGAGTCTTCCAATGCGATGAGACCGCATGACTCGTGGAACAGGATAAGGTTTTTGTGGTGCGCGCACTACACGATTATTTAATCACGCAGTTCCAACGGACCAGAATCGTCCACAACGCCTGGTTTATGCATCGCGTAAAATACCCATGGGGCCCACCATATAGTCTTTTTAAAATCAACTCCATCCATCATGTGCTATCCCATGTGTTAAGACCAGTGGCCAGAAATCTTCCAAATAAACAACTCAGGTGAGCCATATCAGTGGACAAAATAGGAATGGCCAACCAGGTTTATGTGTGGGATCGCCATAGTGTTTATCTTTCATCAAATCCGTTAATAAGGTGCAATTCATTAGGATGAAGAGAATATCAAAAATAAAAATAAAAAATCATCCTGATCCAAAACTCATGTGGGCCACAGAAGGTGAAATTAGAGGTTCTTGGAGTAATTTTATATTATTCTCATTGATTGGGCCCACCTTAGTTTTATATCAGTTTGATTTTTTTATGTACGGTGAAAATAATGCTTTTCATATTTTTAACGGAATGGATTTTATATTTAAAAACACTGTAGACCCCACAAAGCTTGGGTGTTTTACCTGATGCGTGAAACAGGTGTAGTAGACGATTCCGGTCCGGTCCCGACATGCAATGAAAGCATCCATTCATACGACTTCCACAGTAAGATTATTTAATCATCTGCAGGAGGCCATGTATGGCGTCTTCCGGCACCACTATTTGTAAAATCAAGGCCCTTGATTGAGTGATCCATACCGTTGATCTGATGAAACTCAGCTTGGGTCGACTATATTCCCCAAACTTTATCTATGAAAAGAATCCTGGAACCCATATTAGTTTTCTGCAGGTAAAAGATCTAAAAAGAAAATACATCAATGGTCTATATCCAATATAGGGAAGACCACGTATTTGACGGTTAGCATCATCCGGTTTAGAGGATTTTTTAGGGAACATGCATCGACCAATGGAGCCCATGAGATCAACAGTAGAGATCACCTATCCGTGTGTGTCCCATCTGTACAGAGACATACAAGAGACTGTACTCTGTTGCAGGTATTCGACAGACAATGAAAACCATCGTGACTTACGTAGAACAAGCCAAGTCTCGTTCATCACGCGCTAAACAAGTCACGGTCCATTGCGGCTCCATTACAAACGTGGCATGAGATTAGTGTGTCTCGTACATCACGAGTCAGCGAGTCTTGGTCCACTTCCATTCGATCACGCACGTGCTGTATGGATGGCTGATCGTGCATCAGGTGAGACGTACAGTAGCCGGACCCACCGTTGGAAAAGCTACATTAATGGTTGAAAATGCAAAATGGACAACGTCCACACACTCGAAGGGGAAGAGCCCATTAACTGAAGGCTGGGATCATTCATGGTTTGGACCCCCTCAGATGGACTGTCGAGATTCACTCATCATATAGGCATGTGCATTGTGTGGAGGGCGATGAACCGTTAGCGTAGCAAGTGGACCCGACTTCTCAGGGCAAGCCCAAAGCCCATAATGCTAGGGGCCCACTTGGTTGAACCCGGGCCTGATTTTGAGCACAATGGCTAATCCGGCTTTAAATATGCCCAACCATGGTTTTAAGGCTTGGATCAGCCCCGTCCCTCTCATTCGAGTTTACTTGGACCCGGCTAGCCCTGATGCAGCATGATACAACGAAACACTTGTAAGACTAGTATCCCCACATGTACACCTAGTTTACAGTACAAGCACACTTGGGAGGGAGCAGATCGGTGAATTTTGATTATGTATTGTGTTTTAGTACCGCAACAACCCGAGACTTGTACTATGGCGATCGTGCGGGCGTTGCAATTCCAACACCGCACAGCATGCCCTGTTGTGATACGCTATTAGTGAAATAGATACGTGTGCATGAATCGAGACAGGCGAGTATTATGCTATGCATACGCGTGACGAGTGGGGTCCACTTGTAATGGAATCTAAAAAAGGTTATATTTCATAATCCCTAAATTACCACTCACCCCCTTTTTTTTTTTTTCCACGCACCACACCTATCTTGGGCCAAAACTCCTATAATGCCCCTATAAAAGACACCTACCCCTTAAACAATTCGAAACTCTTAGTACCTTGATTTGTCAATAACATGTCTTTATGTCTTTAAATCAATTGAGCCTTATTGGAAGACATAGACATGAGAAGACTTACACCATCGAGGCGTGAAGTAACAGGTAAACGAATGTGCCTTGGTTAACCTTGGGCTCAGACCCCTTTCAGTCCAAAACAACAAGGCTTTGGATGATTTACTCCATAGGAAAAATTCTTATTTAATCATCATAGACCTTAGGAGTTCCATCAATGGATATTCAGTAAGGTTTAGGGAGGTTTTAGACTATATTGGTTTGACCTAAACCCCTGTCGATCCCACTGACAAGTGACGCAGCCAACGGACTAAAGTCAGTCTGTGTTCTGTCGGTCCAATTGATAGAGCTGTCAGTTCCTGTTGGTTGAACCAACAAACACGATAGTTTTCAGAAATTCACATTTTCATGCCTCTATCGGTAGAAGATACATAATTGAGGGTCCGACCGCTAGTTGTATAGATCTGTTGGCTATCTTTTCTATATAAACAATGACGCAGGGATGAACGTGATAAGGACAACTACTCTGAATTCAAGGAGCTTCTCTGGACTCCTCACAGAGACCTCTCGAATCCACGAGAAAAGAAAGCAGAAAATTAGAAATAAATTCTAAGAAAATCGAAATTGATTAATTGATCATTGATAATTTTTTAATGTGTCTCCTTACACCATTAATATAGAAAAAATAAATAAACTAAAATTAATAATTACCAAAAATAACAAAATTCTAACTCTAATAAAAATCCTAATTCTAATAAAATTCTTCTAAGGCCTAATTTCTAAAAATAAAAATTGCAAATAAACTTTCTCTAGAAGAGTCCTAGTATAACTAAAAGTTATTTCTATAAGGAAAGAAATTCTAAAACTCTAAAAATATTAAAAAATCAGAATTACTAAAAATAGTAAAAAAATTTTAAAAATTCGTTTTTGAGCTGAAAGCATGTATTTTCTGACGAAACGGACAGATACCCGGATCAAAAGTTATGGTTAATTTACGGTCTACCTCCTTTTTGCTCAACCATGCTGGGAATATCTCTGTGACACGTTCTACATCAGACCTCTCCACTTGAAAAAAACTCGTCCTCGAGTGACGCAAGAGACTTGGCACATGAGTCTGAGATAACTTCTGAAGCCGATGTTCATTAGCCTTTTTTTAATACTTGGCATTAAGCTCTTGAGCTGACACAATACATGTATTCATGCTTTTCTTGACTTGACTAATATTGATCAGTTCCTTCACATCTGTCTTTAAGATCTCATATTTTTTCTGATAATGTGGGCAATTAGGCGGACTTGCCCCTGAGACAGGATCAACGTGATTTTGTATATCTCATATGGGAGGCAACTTATTGGGGGGATCATCAAGCACATCTCCTTGAACTCCTGGCTTCAAATCTTCTGGGATATTCACATGCTCCATATATTCTTTCTTTTCAACTAATGGATATATATGTATTGTTTCCTTATATTGTTTAACAAAAGCCTGTTCAGTTATAAGATACTGTTCCTCAACTTTAGAAGTCTTAGGTTGGTTCTCCCTTCCCATAAGGGCGAGAATAATCTTTTTACCATCTTTAATAAATATAAATAGATTATCCCGATCCCTATGTATATCATTAATATTATTTTGCCAGGGTTGACCAAGTAACATGTGGCAAACTTCCATGTCGACCACGTCACACATTACTTCATCCTTATAATATTTACTAATGGAAAAAGATATACGACATCGTTCAGTTACCTCTGTTTTGTTGACCTCCTTGATCCATCCAATCGTGTATGGAGATGGGTGTCTTTCTGTTTTCAATTGTAGCTTTTCCACCATTCTTTTCAACACGAAATTCTCATCGCTCCTAACATCGATGATCACATTGCAGACTTTTTTGTATGCAGTACACCTTGTGCGAAAGATGTTGTCTCGCTGTAATTCTATTTCTACCTTTGGCATGTATAGCGGCTTCCTCATAATCGAAGTGGTGGCCTGTGATTTACCATCATCTGATGGTGCTTTGTAGAAATTGGGATTGTGTCGTACAGCGGCCACGGGTGGTTGAGCATCACTTTGAACTCGGGGCGGAATTAGCGTATCCGCAGTATGGTTGAGGGTTGCCTGCAGCCCTTGCATGGTCAATTAATTCTCTCGGTGGAAATCTTCTATTCTTTCCAAAAGATAATGAATCCCTGGATCATCGTCCATAGGATTTTGATTCATACCTTCGTTGTTTGTCATTAGCCCGAGGAGAAACCTCGCTTTAATACCAATTGACGCAGGGATGAACGTGATGAGGATAACTACTCCGAATCCATGGAGCTTCTCTGGACTCCTCACAGAGACTTCTCGAATCCACGAGGAAAGAAAGCGGAAAAATAAAAATAAATTCTAAGAAATTCAAAATTGATTAATTGATCATTGATAATTTTCTAATGTATCTCCTTACACCATTAATATAGAAAAAATAAATAAACTAAAATTCGTAATTACTAAAAATAGCAAAATTCTAACTCTAATAAAAATCCCAATTCTAATAAAACTCTTCTAAGGCCTAATTTCTAAAAATAAAAATTGCAAATAAACTTTCTTTAGAAGAGTCCTAGTATAACTAAAAGTTATTTCATTAAAGAAAGAAAATCTAAAACTCTAAAAATATTAAAAAATCGGAATTACTAAAAATAGTAAAAAAAAATTTAAAAATTCGTTTTTGAGCTGAAAGCACGCGTTTTCTGACAAAACGGACAGATACAACTCACCTTGTGGGTCGGTTCACCTCGGATGACCCGTTTCAGTAAAGATTAATAGGTTGTACGCCCCGTAACGATACCCGAATCAAAAGTTATGGTCAATTTACGGTCCACCTCCTTTTGGCTCAACCATGTTGGGAATATCTCTGTGACACGTTCTACATCAAACAATCATTTAAGACTTTTGTAATTTAATGGACTATTGATGGTGCTAGTCTTTATGAATATAACTCCAATCCTTCATCTTAGGCTCTATTTCATTTGAGTTTATATTATCTTCATTGTGATTAATTACTCTATATGAGCATTCCATGCTTGATTTAAAGTTATGCATGACATCTTGTATTCATTAAAAGCTAAACCATATTTCTCTAGGAAAACCCTTTGTCTATTAGCTTTTAAAATGATCATTTAGGTGAATTCCCTCTTGGAATCAACCATTCCCTAGTTATAATTAGAGATTCAATTATCATCTCTCTCTCATTACCTTGGCACATTTTGATGTAGAGCGAGTCGCAGACAGTTTCATGGCCAAGATGGATCAGAAAAGGCCCGGTCGACGACAGAAGTGATCTGGACCGTTGGACCTTAGATCAGGCGTATCTCGCAATCTGGAATGAGTTATCTGACGTAAAATATATGATTTTGGGGTAGAACGAGCTACTTTAGCCAACCAACCCTGCTATACTGGGTTGCAATGCCCGGAATTGCGAGAAACCCCTGGATTGACGGTCGTTTCCCTGCTTTAATTTCGTTTTTACTATAAATAGTAAGTTTTAGTTTGATTATAACTCTTCATCCGTCTGGCTTTAGGAGTTGCGCCCAACGTAAAAAGAGCTTAGAATAATTAGGAGAACGGTTTGGTGAAGCCAAATAGGACACTTACTATTTTTGGCCGAAAACCTTGCGCACTAGTAGACCTCATGACCGTCTATAAATAGTAAGTTTACTATTTATAGTAAGTCGCGGATTCTAGGAGTTTTAGTTGTAGTTTGATTCTGATTTCTTTCCCGTTGCTTGGTTCCCCTATTTAAAGGGTTGTGAACTCGTTTTATTTCATTCATTAATCAATTTCGAATTTATTAGAATTTATTTCTATTTTCTGCTTTCTTTCCTCGTGGATTCGAGAAGTCTCTGTGAGGAGTTCAGAGAAGTTTCGTGGATTCGGAATAGTTATCCTCTTGAGGAAGACAATGCTCGACCTCATGTCCTCCCTTGCGTCACATTCGTAGGAAGATTCTTTACAAGGTTGTTGTTCATGAGAGATGAAGAGAAGCCGCTTCAAGATCAAGGGAGCAATTTAAGACTCGTACTATCAATGAGCTCATCCAACTAATAAGAATTTTTGTTCGAGTTCATAAACTCATTTCTTGTGAAGATTCAAATATGGAGTTTGAGACCTAAATTCAAAGTTTAAGTTCTTGTGTAGGCTACCAACAGGTGTATATGTGTTTGGTTCTTGTATAGAACCATTTAAGAGTTTGTGATCCAAACTCATGAATTAAGACCTTATGTAGGCCACCGCGGGGTGTATACCTTACTTAGGATATATATCACATTTTATATTACCCATCCTCTCACAACCCCTTAGTCAACACAACCCATGCCTAGTCCATGTTAACCCTCTCTCACTCTCATAGCACCCCATTCCTTTCTCTTTCCCACTGCCCATTCTACTCCTATTTCTTTTCTATCCTACTCATTTCTACAAACCGCTAAGCATCTATAAGCAAGAAACAAGAAATAAAGAAAAGAGAGCGAGGAGAAAAGAAAATGAGAGAGAAAGATTAGAGAAAGATTAAGAAATTGAGAGAAAAGAAAGGGAGATTAAGAGAGCTGAGGAGATTAGATGAGGAGATTCCCACCATCTAATCGTCCAATCACCTAATCGACGATTTGAGTGCATCGAGTCAGTCAACATGATCTTCTTTCCCATTGTTTGATAGTGGGTCCACTAGGATGGGACCCACCCTGATTTATGTGTGATATCTGATGAGTGTCAAATGTTGCATACCAGACCCCAGTAATTGCCTAATTTTACGTACATGATAAGATTTAATGAAGTGTTTTAATTGTGTTTTTGTTACAGGATGGAATCAGGAGTATTAATTACAAAATAATGTTAAAATCATGAATTTGATATTCCAAAGTCACCAGAGCACGGGATGAACCTCAGAAGACCAATAATGAAGATTTTACACGCCTGGGATCGGAGGAAAGCAAGCCAAAGGGGCCCGAAAAGGGTCCAGACTACAAGATCACATGGTTCCCACCATTCAATTGACTCGAAACTGCATACATATGATGGGGGCCATGAATTAACCGTACATATTAAATTTCAGCTATTGATGATCTCGGGAAGTGCTCCAATTGACAAATCATCCCACAAATCGTTGATTTCAGGCCCACCTGCTATCTGGATATACCTCAACTTCGGATTCAACGCTTTAAATGAGGATACCAATTAAATGGATGGATCAGATTTATTAAAAACATCAAAATGTGGACCCACCGACCATGCCAGTGCATAGTGCACTAGTGCACTGGAAGTGCGCTGGACTGCGGCACCCGGTCAAAATCGGTGGAGACCGACTTCTTTCGCAAGAGACGGCAGCGAGAATCTGAGGCAGCCGTCGGTTGATGTTGTGGGCCCCACCTATTGTCCAAATGGACAATCCAAACCGTCCATCCACTTCCTGAGGCAGCAATCACCACTGCCTAGGTGGCAAAATTTGAGACTATAGCAGAGGATGATTTTACAACCGTTCAAACACAAACGGACGGTAAGTTCAAATATCTGGTGGACCACACTTAAAACAGAAAAAAAATTAGTCATTTTCAACCGGTTTTCCGTCCTTATTCCAGTGGACGGAGTGGATTTTCGTTTTGATCAACGGAATGGGCCCCACCATCACGTCAGCGCCGGTTGGCGTCCGCGTAACGCACGGCCGCTGGCCGATTTTCCGAATTATTGTGGGCCCCGCTCGTCAACCTTCCGGAAGATCCGAGCCGTCCATCTTGTAGAGGGCCGCGAGCACTACAAACCCATGTTGATATTCCACTCCCATGCGTACACACGTGTGCGGTACAGAGGCCACAAACAGGCTGCTCGGCGACGTTCAAAACTGATCTTTTCGAGATTTCTTCTGTGGGCCGCGCCAATGGACCTTCAAAACCACCCATTCTTGACTGAAATTTCGTCCTGAATCCAATGGACGGGGTGGATTTTCCAGAAAACACCTCTGTGGGGCCCACCGATCACGGCTGCGAAAAATTGCACTTCGAGTCCGTCTACGACTCTGCCACCGATTCCAGCCATCCAGCAGCTATAAAAGGGAAGTTTTGGACGTGGGAGAGGCATTCAGATCCAGAGAATTGGAGATCCAGAGCCAGGGAGAGAAGAAAGAGAAGGAGAAAGAGAGAGATTTTTCGGTTTGGAGTTTTAATTTATGAATTTTATTTAATATTTTTTATGGATTTTATGGGTAACTAATCTCTCAGCTAGGGCTGAGATGAAGCCCCTAATTTGATCAGCTCTTGTATTGGTTGATTTACTTTGAATTTTAATTAATTTATTTTTTTCTCTAAGTGGGCTTTATGGGTTTAAATTCCATACTTCTCCATCTATGAACTTGACCAAAGTATAGATGGATGTTGTTTGGATGCTTATTACAGGTGCTTGGGTCTGATCAAGAACAGGTTTCCTATAGAGGAAGGAACAGGGTGCTTTAATGAATTTTGCATACCATGTGCCCGACCAAGGACATGGGATGTATTGTTCATGGCATTGCTTAAAGGAATTAGACAGTCTGTATGCCCGATTTAGGACACAGATTGTGCTTTCTCTATTTAAGTGGTATCAATCAAGGTCAAGGTGAATCAACAGACAAAACAAGGGTTAGGATAATTAGGGGTGGATTCGAAAGTCCTAGTGCTTTCTCTCTGATTGAATTTTATTCCCTGTTTCTTAATTGTTTGTCTTAAAATTATGCTTAGTGGTTTAGTTCATTATTCATTGGATTAGTTAAGAAGAATCATAGATTTGAATTGTGACAACCAAATTCGTGGGATTCGACCTCGATCTTACCGAGTTTATTACTACATCACAACCCTATACTTGGGGAGTGAACAAGTTTTTTAGCGCCGTTGCCGGGGCCTGTTTTCGTTCTAAATTGAATTTAGGATTCTCTCTTATCATAATTCATAGTCTTAGGATTTTACTAACTTAGGTTAAAGTTTTTATTTTATTTTATTTTTATTTTATTTTTAGAAATTAACCATTGCTTAGGATTCTTCTATCATTATTTTAGGAAACCTAATTTGGTTTTTTTTTTTTTTTTTTTTTTTTTTTTTTTTTGTTTACAGGAATTGAGGAAGAAAGCTACTAAGTGAGGAGAAGCTTCTTAACACCAATCATCTTCTTTTTTCGGGTTCTTTCTTCCCATTCTCACTTACATAGTTTTAACTTGTTTTTTTTGAATAGCATAATTTCTAGTTCTAGTTTTCTTTCTCTTAGGTTGTTACTTAGTTTATGCTATGACGTAGATCTCTAGATAAAGAACTAGCACCGTTTGATCCTGAAATAGAAAGAACACTGTGTGAAAGATTGAGAAATAATTCTATTGAAATGGCGAATGAGACCGAAGTTAAGGCTCTCAAAGATTATTCAGCTCCTGTCCAATTTAATGCGCCTTCATGCATAGTGTTGCCAACCACTACGGCAGCACACTTTGAACTTAAACCTGCAGAATCATACAATTGTCTTTGCCATCCTTTTATGGATTGGACAAGGAGGACCCATATCATCATGTGAAAGAATTCTTAGACATTTGCTCCACTTTTAAGTTCCAAAACTTCTCGGACGATTCAATCCGCCTACGTCTGTTTCCTTTTCTTTGAAGGATAAGGCGAAAGCATGGTTGAATTCTCTAGAAGTTGGAACTATCACTACATGGGACCAACTGCCTAAGAAGTTCTTAAATAAGTTCTTCCCGTTCACAAAACCAATGCCCTCCGAGAGAAATTACTAACTTCACACAAAAAGAGGCGAGCACTTTCATGAATGTTGGGAAAGATGGAAGGACTTGCTTCTTAAATGTCCTCACCATGGTTTTGAGAAGTGGCAACAAGTGCAATACTTTTATGACGGTCGACACCCCGACACCGTCGCATGGTTGATGCCACCACCGGTGGAGGGTCCTTCATGACCAAAAGCGATACCGAAGCATGAAAATTTTTGAAACCTTGTGTGAAAACTCCCAAAGAATGGGACTATTCGATAGAGGTGAAAGAAGTTCCCAACCACAAAAGAGAGGTGGTATATATGAGATAGGAGTCGTGCGAGTTGTGCGCCAAACTTGATAACGACAAAGAAAGTTGATGCTCGGTATTAAATAATGGACCTCCACAAACACTCAAGTGGAGGCATGTGCCACATGTTCTAGTCTGCCCTTGGCCTTGTCCATCTGGGGCAGCATCCCCAGAACTTCTCTCTGAACAAGTTCATGCTATGAACACTTTTCAAAAACCTGGGAATGATCCTTACTCGAACACATACAACCCAGGGTGGGCTAGGCATCCAAATTTTTCTTGGGCAAAGGGACCACATCAAGGAGGACCATCTGGAAATCCTCCCATGCAACCGCACCTCCAAGTTGGCAGTCAACAAATTCCGCAATATCAACAACTGCCTACACAATCAAGGAACCCATCTCTTGAGGATACACTTCATCTTTTCATGCAGAGTTCTCTCCAATTCCAAAAAGATACCCAACAAACCTTACTGGCCAACCAGCAAAGCTTACATGCAAATGCACAATCCATTGCTAAGCTGGAAATTCAAATGGGTCAACTAGCTGCTACATTGAGTGAGAGAGAGAAGGGCAAGTTCCCTAGCCAACCTGAGGCTAACCCAAAGGGACAGTATGAGATTGGCTCTAATTCCAACCAAAGGCAATATCATGAGCAAGCCAAATCAATCATTACCCTTAGGTCAGGCAAGCAGATTGATAACGGAATAGAGATGCCTGGGATGATTCAAATTCTAAAACAAAGATCAAGATGAAGCAGAGGGACACACCAATGCATCCAAAGTCCAAGAGCCCTCGACTCTCCAAGAGTCACTAATGTGCCACCGTACGTGCCCAAAGCACCTTTTCCTGAACGTCTGCACCAATAAAGAAAAGAAATAATTTTGATGAAATCTTGGATGTGTTTCAAAAAGTGCAAGTCAACATCCCGTTGCTTGACGCTATTAAACAAGTCCCTGCTTACGCTAAGTTTCTGAAAGATTTATGCACTCAAAAGCGTAAGCAGAATGTTCATAAGAAGGTCTTCATTGCAGAACAGCTCAGCTCCATGATTCAACATAACACTCCTCCTAAATTTAGGGATCCAGGAGCTCCCACCATTTCTTGCGGCATAGGAGATCATAAGATCGGGAAGGCATTACTTGATTTAGGGCGGCGTCAATTTGTTACCTTATTCGGTTTATGAGCTTGACTAGGACTTGGTGAGTTGAAACCGACTAAGGTAACATTACAACCGGCGATAGATCACAAAGTGCCCCGGGGTGTTATTGAAGATGTGTTAATTCAGTTGATAAATTCTATTTTCCAGTGGATTTCATAGTCATAGATACTCACCGTCCCGAGAATCTTCACAGTCGATCCCAGTCATCTTGGGTCGTCCATTTTTGGCCACATCTAATGCTATTATCAATTGCAGGAATGGAGTTATGAAATTGTCCTTTGGTAACATGAATATTAAACTCAATGTTTTTAATGCAGGACAACAATCCGCTGATTTGGATGACATATTTGAAGTGGACATGATCGAGAGCCTTGTGCAGGACTCCTTCCGTACATCTTTTGAAGATCCACTTGAGACCTGCTTAGCACAAGCTGGCATGGACTTCGACATCGATAGTCCCATCCATGAAGTCAATGCACTGCTCGACTCTACTCCTATCTTGGAGACTGAAAAATGGAGGGCGAAAGTGGAACCTCTTCATCCCTCTGAGACACCTTTTGACAGCACAGTTTCGAACTCTGAGAAGACAAAAGCAAGCAGGCTGCTTAATTTTCTTAGCACATATAAGGCAGCAATTGAAAGGAAGATAGTGGAAATACAGGGAGTATGCCCCACGATATGCATGGATCATGCCGTGGAAATGTCGCGTGAAATACAAAGGAAGCGTGATCCTCATATGGAAGAAGTCGTGCGAGCAGAAGTTCTTAAATTCTTTGACGACAGTGTCAGTTACCTCCTTGCAGATAGCACCGCTTATGGGAACTCACATCACTTGTCTGGGATCGGTTAATCAAGTGAGTTCCATCAATGTTTGTGGGTAACATTACTGCAAACCCTCACGAGACTACAACTCGTCCGCTAGGGGTAACCTAGGGGTTTAAAGGCTTGTTGCATGCGCTAAATGCAATCGAGAGCACCTGCGAAAGTGGTATAGGTAGGATCTTCTTTTGTTTTCTTTTTGTTATTATTATTATTTTTTTTCTTTTTCTTCTTCTTCTTCTGTTGATCTCTCTCTTGTGCTAACTCGCTTTTACGATGAAATTTTTTGAGGAAGCTTCTTGATTCTCCGTCCAGGTACTATCTTTCTCTCATTCCTCTTTTATTTTCGTTGTCCCATATGCATTGTATGCTTATTTCTTTTACATCGAGGACAATGTAGATTTTAGGTTGGGGGTGGGAGATTAGGTTACCTAATCAATATCCATGCAATCTTTCCATTTCGAGAAGGTGGGACCCACCTGTCTACGTCTAAGCTCTCCAACGTGGACAGCATATGGTCCACCTTGATGTATGTGTTGTATGATCACATGGATCCCAGGGTGGCCCACCGTGATGTTTATTTGCTATTCAACCTGTTGATAAGGTCAGGCAGACCTAGATGAAGGTAAAATATAAAGATCAGCTTGATTCAAAACTCCTGAGGTCCACCGTGAGCTGGCCAAACCGATGGACGGAGTGGATCCCTGAGGTGGACCCACCTGCCTTTATTTCAAAAAAAAAAAAAAAAACAAACCTCAATAACAACCAATGCTGACGCTAGCTGCAAATAGCGTCAAGGGACATTGGTGCTTGCCAGAAACTGGCGCTGCATGTTTAAGGGGCAACGAAGTGGGGCCCATTTCTGGCCACGCTATGCTGTATCCATTAAATCCACACCGTCCATCCATCTGGCCAGGGAATTTTAGACGTTGATACCAAAACTGAGGCAGATCCGATTGTTAGGTGGAACACACCACAGGAAGCAGTGGGCAGAGACCCCACTCCACAGTGATGTTTATTTGGCACGTATCCAGCGGACGTGGGACCCACTGTGGAGATGTACGTTATTCCTTCAGGTGGCCCTCCACCATTTCTGTTGCCTCCCATTCTAGAGGCCATGGGGCCCACCATAGACTCTCGTCATGATGTATGTGATTTATAGAAGTGGTCTGCACGATCCGACCACAAGAACAGGCCACGGGCCTTTGTGGGCCATCCAAAAATGAAGTACAATGGCTGTTATGGTTGTACACGAGCCTAGCTAGCTTTTCGCTTGGCTCGATCTAGCTTGGCTTGAACCACGACCCAAGGCGAGCCTTCGATCGTAATGAATCTTGACTCAACTCGACTCGTACTGGGCTCGACTCAAAGCTCGAGTTCGAGCTCAGCTCGACTCGTGTGTGTGTGTAATTGAATATTTGATTTGGGAGTTGGGCCGGGTGGCTGGGTTGAATTAGGTATGGGTTGGGTTAGGTTGCTGGGTTGAGTCGGATGCAGGTTGGGTGCAAGGTTGGGTCGGGTTGGGAGCAGGCTCGACTCAAATCGAGGTAAGCTCATCTCGACTCGATCTATTAGCTCGCCTCAAACTCGATTCGAAAGGTTTCACAAACAAGCCAAGCTCCAATGGTAAGCTCAAGGCCGAGCTCAAACTTAAGCTCAAGCCCGAGCTTAAGGAGAGCACAGACGAGTCAAGCCAATCTTAGCCCACGTCGACTCGGCTCGGCTCGATGTACAGCCCTACTTGTTGTCCAGTGTGTTCTCCCACGCTGTGGGGCCCACTGTGATGGTCCCACCTTGATGTATTTATTCTATCAACGCTGTCCATCCTTACAACAGTTCGCCTCAGGGTGTAGGGCCCAAATTTAAGTGGACCACACCCAAGAAACAGGGGTGGTTGCATGCTTACCTTTAAAAACTTCCCATGGCTCATTGTTATGTTTATTTCTCATCCAATCACAGAGATGTGAGGTCCCACCCCGATGTATTTGTTTTATCCATGCTGTCCATCCGTCTTGGTAGTTCATTGTGCAGTGGGGTCCAGTTTTGAGTGGACCACACCAAGAAAACAGTAGTGAATGAACTTCTACCAATGAAAACTTCCTTAGGCTCAATGTAATATTTATTTTCCATCCAACCTGTTGGTGGGGCCCACTGTGGACCCTACCATGCTGTGTACCTTATACAGGCCATCCCAAGTGAGGCCACCTGAAGCATGTGTTTCATCCATGCCATCCAGTAGGAGTGGCCCACCTAGGAGTGGTACCACCTTGAAGCATGTATTGTATATCTATGCTGTCTATCTGTTGTGTCAACTCATTTTAAAGCATGGGACCAAATTGATGGACAGTGGGTGCTACCCACGCTGTCCAGCGTATGGGCCTCCTTTTGGGCTTTATTTTGGGTTTGGTCGTGGTTTCCACCTTGATGTATATGTTATATCCTCAATGTGCATCCATTTTGCTAGATCATTTTATGTGCTTGGGCCCGATTGATTGCACTAGTAGGGCTCTCCCCTAGGGCCCAATAAGATTTCTTGTTTAAGACCATACATGGCCATGTTTAGTTTTGATATGGGCCCGCCATCTCGGTCCTTGCCCTAGGCGATCTTTAGGGTCACCTTGATGCCCCTTTAGGACCTAATCATTTATAGAACCCACCTTGATGCCCTTATAGGGCTGATCATTTATAGTATGATTAGGTTCATCTCATGTACGCTTTTTGAGTGGGCCCGTCGCTTGAAAGCCCACTCAAATACAGACTCATGGGAGGCCCATCAAACTTGGATTCTAGGTGAACATCGCTTCTTGTGCATCGTGTAATTTGACCATGTTTAGCATATCATACTTATTCAAATGTGATGACTCGATAGTCTAGTTTGATATGGCCTTATTCCTGTGTGTGTTGTGGCATTTCCTTTGTACCAGATATAACATCACTCATAGGTTAATTTAGAATTGCTCATATATTAATTTAGCATTGCTTTTATACCTAATGCGGTACTACACACCTCATGCATAGTGGTTATATGATTGTATATTATCATATTTTATCTACATCATGAATGCATGACTTGGATAATGGCTTGTCCATGATTGAGTACAACTGGATTTGGGACGTTGTCCAGCCGGAGGTGCCCCTGTTGGTCAGTAGACATCGGTTGGTACTCATGTCATGGTTGTAGCTTTCGTGCGGTAAAACTGGTTTGATGACCCAATGGCTTAGGGCATTTCAGGGGACCCATATGAGATAGGGATGCCCGGCATGAATGCACAACGTGCATGACATGGTTGGATGACTCGGATGATGGATTCATATATTCACGCATTGCATGAAGCATTTGCATTTACACCCTAACAGCATTCGGGTTGTAGCATATACCCTAGCGATATCAGGGTTATAGCTTCCACCGCTTTACCGTGTCTGACATATGAGTATAGACACTAAAAAATCTATTCTAAGCATATTAGGCATGTAGGATGTCCATGGGTGAAAGGCCCTAACATTGTGGCCGCATGATGCTCCAACACCGATACCGAGTGGATATATTAGTGTCCGAGTGTCAAAAATTAGTAGGTCGTGTGTCCCCCCTATTGTGTGGTTGGTTAGAAATGGGATCAACCTCACATGCTTGAAGTGTGTGGTGGAAATTGAGGTCAAGTCTAACCAGCTTGAGAATGGGTTCAATACTGGCAAGTCGGGTGGGTATTGGAGTATCACTGATGAGGTGAGTAGTGAGGTCTCTTACTATTGTAATGATTCCACGTTGCCGCCCAATGCTTGTGTATTAAACCTCGGTGATTCCAGATGGAAACCGTACTAAGATGTGAATTAGACATTAGGATTTCCATGCTTGCATCGCATGACTACATATGACATCCGACCTAGTTGACCTTTCCTAGTTGACCTTTCGCATAATATATATACATAGCCTTCCCATGGTTGGTTGCATGCATAGACATTGGCATGTTTGGCCCTACATCTTTATGAATTACTCTGATATTGATGTGATATATCTATCACATGCAATATGCATGTACACACGTACTTTACTAAGCTTCGTAAGAAACTCATGTGTTTGTTTATGCCACAAGCCAAGCTGGAGCGTATCAGTAGTATTAAAGTTGGAGCGCGCATCTGAGCTTTTGAATTTTTGTTATATCATGTATTTACTTTTTCAACATTATACCTTGAATCATCATTTAGTGGATATTTCTTTAGGTTATACTTAGTTTTATAATTTCTCCTAAATCTTTATCATAGGATTTCACTTTTGAAACTTTGTCGTATGGGAGTTAGGAGCCAAAATCGATGCCATAAGGTCGGAGATATGCCGATCTATAACCAATCATCTATCCAAAGGTCAATCCGGCTAAGAGCCGTGACGGGTGTGCAATAGTTACTAGGGTTGTCAACGGACCAAGCTTGGTCAGCTTCTATGCAGATTTTAAACTATATGGGCCATGCCTTATGGACTAGGAATATTCAAAAAAAAAAAAAAATGTTTTTCTTCACTGGTAAGCACCCCATTCACAGACCTAATTGGTTTTACAAAATTTAAAAGTGAGTGGTGAATCTACAGCCAAACGCATGTCACAATTATATGGCAATCCATACTGTAAAAATTGTTAACTCTAATGGTGTATAACCCAAAAATTGCATTTAAAAGATATTACTAACCATTTATTTTTTTCCTTGAAATTTAGACCGCTTATGATTTTAATTTTAACCCTCTATTACAAAAACTGCTAAATGTATATTTTGCCTGATAGATAGAATGGTGGAAGAATTTAAAGAGAATAATGTGATTTAGATTGACACTAATAATAAGGTATCATACAAGGGAGTAGAAAAGATGCTTCTGTAGAAGAGCCTCGTATATTTTAATTGCCTTGTGCAGCCAACTGTATTTATCTCATCCTCAAGGATATTGGGAAGAATAAGAGTGTTGAAATTGGTTGAAAAGACAAGGTTAATTACAACACACATCTACAATCACAATTAGATTATTGTCATCACGAAGAAATTCATAAGTGGGTGAGAGTTGTTGAGGCTAGAGGTGACTAGTAACAATAAATTTTATAGTCATTAAGAGTTTATATAATCGTAGAGGGGCACTTAGCGAGATGATTGCATCTTGGTGACGATTATATTCTAAGTATGGAAAGAAGATGGGTATCACGTCTATACAAATATATGTAATTAGAAGAGAATAAGTACCGAAAAAAAATCGTAAAGATTATAAGAGTAATGAAATATTTGATTAAGGATCTTCGACTTGTGACAAGTGACAAGGCAACAATGGACTTTTTGTGAGGCTATAGATAGAACATAGTTGTCTATTCAATATAATTGTAAATACTATAAGGATTATTGTAAGCTAATGGATAAGCATTGGAATGAATAGTTTCACTATGATCTCCATGCAGCAGATTAAGAAAAAAACTTACACTTATGTAAGCATTCCTTAGTTTAATAACTTATAATTATTACTTATTACTTATGCATTACTTTTGTTAAACATAATGTGAAATATTGATCTATTTTCTCCTTTAATAGTTGTAGACTACTCAAACCCATTATTTTGATAGTGCTTACATTTGAAGAGGACAATGAAATTGTTGCGAATTTTTAAAATGTCACTAAGGAGTTGGAATCAGACATTAATTAATAAGTTGATACCATTAGTGAAGTAAATTAACTACTATTTAAAATTATGTTTTCTATTTTGAAATACATTATATATGTCACATATGTAAAGTGTAGAGTTATAGCATTTATTACTTAATCTTTCACAGGTGAAGATGCACGGAGTAACAATTTGTAGCATTGAAGATCCACTTGCACAAGTCGATATATGGAGAACCAATCTAGATATAATATGTTGGGGGGAAAATAATTCGACCTATAAAAAGGAGCTAACTTTACAACCAGCATAGACCCAATGGGCTAAAACTACTTATAGGCATTTACTGGTCAAGAAAGGCTAACCTAAAGTAGGTCGGCATAAACATAGGCCCACTCAACGAATAGCCGACCTATTTAGTAGGTCGGAACAACTACAGGATAGCTATAGGTCAGTTATAGGTCAGTTGTAGGTCGACCTAACCATAGGTTGACGATAGCTTGGCCATAGCTCAGCCATAGGTCAGCATTGTCTCCGACATGGTTAATTGTCATCAGAGTTCAACTAAGGTGAATGTTGATATGTCGAACGACTTCAGGCGAATATTGATCTATCGGACAGCCCGTAATTACCTACCTCCAGGGTATCGCACGCCTCCATCGCCCAACCTCTCGGACCTTGCCCCGAATGAATAGTCCGAGAATCTCTCGAGCGGCCCAAAGATCTCTCCCAATATCTTCGGGAGATAAGATCTGGTCCCGAGGATCTCAGACGTTCGTTATCTTGGGGAAATTCCTGGGGAATTTGGATACCCGTGCAGGAAGATCTCCAGAGTATCAGGAGTCCTAAACGGGGAAAACTTTCTTTTGTGTGGTCTTCCCTCTCATATAAATAGAAAAACCTCTAGCCACTGTAAGGTACGCATACTCTAACTAAAACACGACTGGTGACTCTTTTCCAAAGAGATCATCTCCTTTAAAGACCTAAGGTCCTGACTTAGGCATCGGAGGGTCCCCTGTACTAGTCAGGGTCTCCTTTGTCTTTTTTACTGTGTACAGGTTCTCGAGAGTCTAGGAAGGAGGGTATACTAGAAAACTGCATCAATATAACAAATAGTATGTAAGATTTAGGATAAGCTGGGTATAAATTTTAAAATAAACATATATATATATAATAAATATGTAAAATTTTAAAATGAACTAAGTTTAAAATGTATAGCAAACCTATATGTGTTTATTAATTTAATAAATTTATATATTCATTTGTTATTTATGCAACTTAATACCGAGTCATGTATAAAGAAAGTGTACATAATCTACAGAATATTACAATCAGAATTTTGAGTCAGATAACATCATCCGTTAATGAAGCAATGAGGTCTATTAAAGCAGATAAAAATGGAGAGAAATATTTTTTATTTATTAAAACGTGAGGTTGTGATTAAAAATATGAAAAAAAATTAAGAGGGCAAGTTGATAACCAATCACAATGTTGTCCAATAAATTTGGATTATTTGGTGAAGACAACCTTCTTCTCACATGGTTTAAATAAATGGAGAAAAATAAAGACAACTGAAAGTCAAGAACTTAAATCGTTTTGAAACGTTTTGAAAACAGCTCAAAGCCGTTGAGAGCCGATTATTAAAAATGCTGGCAACGTAATCATAGTACCAATGTGATTGAAACTGATAGCAACATTAGTAGTGGTCGTCCTAGTGGTGATAGTGATGATCATGGCAGTAGTGCTAGTGGACATGTACTTGTTGGGGGGTACGATTGAGACAATGGTGCTTGGCACCATCCTTATTCATATTACATCGCATTAAGCACAAGCCAATCTAGTCGATACCGGTGAAAGAGCCGAACGACAATGACCAACTATAAAGATAATTCTAAGTCATCTATTTTGAGAGATTATGATGATGATGATACTGATGATGATGAGACTGGTAGTGGTTAGAGGACACATGCATATCATGACGATGGCGACTACCAAGAGGACATTATGTAGCCCGTACCTATGGTTATCCCTACCTATCAGGTCCTATAGCCTCCATGGATAAATTCAACAATATCATACACATACTTTGGATATATGGATTATTTGCAGTATTTGGACCTCTCCCTCCCCTTATTTAAACTCTCTCTACACTCACATTCTCACTCTCAGTACTCTCTCCTCTCTTTGTGCCTCTCCCTCCCCTTATTTAAACTCTCTCTACAATCTCACATTCTCACTACTCTCTCCTTCCTCTCTTTGTGCAGAGTGCTTGGAACGCACATGGCACCTCCACCTTGGCCGTCCCTCTTCCTTGGACCTTGCACATGCTCAACTCAGGCCCCACACTCCACCCTTCGAATTGCACAACATGCACTATACCTTGAGCCTTGTGCCTCCATCTAATGGATTGTGACTCGTGCCCCCATTTAGTAGACAACACCCTCGCCTCCTATTTTGCTAAAACTGAGAAAGACGACAAAAACAATATAAAATCAACATGCGACGTTTTCCGCATGCACCCAACAATACCTACGCAAGTCCTGCTAGCAGGACCTGTGTATGCAGCACCTGAGGTGGTTGCATATTCCAAAATATGAAAGATGGGCAGCATAAATTCACCTTTCAAGATAGAGATTTCAAACATGGGAATTGGCATTATCCACTAATTCCACCAGAATTTCACCTGCCCATAAAACAACGGCAACCTCTGGGAATTCTCCATTTTCCTAGCAGCAGAATTTATGTTGTGCAATTCCCATCATTTTCCATGAATTTATGCCCATAAAACCAACATTGGTGAAATCTCAAATATTCACAACATAGCTCTTAAACTCGTTTAAACGGCCTGGCCACTACAATGGAAGTCCCTCGCACTAGATAGTGTGTAACGTCTTAAAAAAATCCGTACTGAGACCCGAGTGCCGCCTCAGCCAGAAATCACTAAGGACTAAATCCTTTAGAAATTAGATGAGTTTTAACTAAGTGTTACACTAGATTAGTTACAAAATCCGCTCGATCCACTTTAAATACGATCTGCAAGACCTAAAACTTGTAAAATCATTGACGCTAGGTTACCCTAAAATCTAGGATCCATCTCATTACCCAGTTGCTCTCGGGAGCACAGTGAAACTCCGTATTGGATCTGGACCGCACGTAGAAAGTTCGGTTACTACGAAATTATATAGTTAAGATTTTCTTGCTGGACTTGACAACCATCTCGAAAATCAACTCCAGATAATGTTCCGAGGCTATTCGCTTGAACCCAGATCGAAGAGTGTGAGAAAACGTGGTTTTCTTTAGAAATGAATCTAAATTCAAGTAATCTGAGACTCGTCACTTGTGGGCCGAATATAAGCAATCAGACCGTCAGAATCTGACCCAAATATACCCTCGGATCAGTAGAAATTTCTCATACATGGTAGTGTACTTGTAACCCTGATCGAGTTTCGGTGACCATTGAACTGAAACTGGTCCGCCACGTGTGATCTGGGAACCCGACTAGAACGAAAACTTAACTTAACCTAGATCCAAGGTCAATGAGCTTAAGTCTGACCTTTGGCTCAAGGGGGCTCCGAAAGTACTCCGTTGAGCCGAAACAGATGGGTTTTGGCTATAATTGAAGTATACCATGGCCCTGGGGCCATTCCCATCAATTCTGGGCCTATATAAAGACCTTAAACCCTCTCTCTCCGATTTCATACGAATTTCCTAAACCTAGGAGAGAGAAGAGAGAAAAAGAGAAGGAAAGAGAGAGAAAGTGTGAGGGATTGCTAGAGTTTCTTCCTGGGATTCAAACCCACTTATCTACGTGCCTAACTACGACTACCGTGTCGCTTTTCCGGCGATACCAATCTCATTCTTAGGTAAGAAAACCTAACCCTAATCCGTTCTAGGGTTTCAATTAATTAAAGTAATGAAATAGCTAACCTATTTCATGAAATAGGTTGCCGTTGGGCCGTAGACGGAGCGTGAGTGAACAAACTGAATTCGTTATGCGTTTACCGGCGAAAGGTGCGGACTTTAAACGTATAGGTTATGGTTTTCAAGGCTTTCAATGTCAGTTAATGATATATTACTGACGTGGATGCTATTGCACATGTACAAAGTGTTGTCCGTTTCATTTTTCAGATATACGTTAACTATGTTGAATATACCGTATTCCTCGTATTTGTAGAAAATACCGTATACGTATGAAATACGGATTTGTGTTTGCCATGATTAATTGTTATCTATGTATGTGAGATGCATGTGTATCAACTTCTGGGTGAACGGATTAGCCTAATACCTGTTGTATTAACATACGTCATGTATGTACAAGTTATAGCCTAAGTGTTTGTGAAATTGTCTAAGTGAGTATAAGCTATGCATTAGTGTACGCTACGACTAATCGTCGTGGGTATGTGATTATTATATAGGCGGCAATCCTTTGACGAAAGGACTTGTCCTAATACGTATTCTAGCTACTATATGTCATGTATAATGTGAGGTGTAGACTAAGTGTATGTAAACATGTTTGTATGAGTAAATACTTTTGACTTCTTCTTTAATTGGGTGTTGAGATAGGATTCTCAACTACTCTAGCAATGTGTATATTTTTCTCCACGTATGATATATTCAGATATCTGTTTGGTTATGAATTGAATATGTTCAAATTCATGTTGATATTGTACTTATAGCATGCTCAACTGATTTTATGTTTTGAATCATTGTTCCATTACTGCTTTGAGTATCTCAAATGTTAGATCGATGTAATCGAATGTGTTTGGGGCTATTATATAGTCCATGCAATCGGTAATAGGACTTGAACGAGTGACTGTCCTTGATCCGCCACATGAGACGCGCCTGATGAACCTGAGTCATATGTTGGTTGGTGACAGTGGTTAGGCCACACGGAGTGCTTATGCACTTCATGTCGTTCAACTCGATGTGCGCTCGTGCTAGTCGAGCCGTCAAACAACTCGATTTGTCCGATGGATGTTAACCATGTATGGTCACTTCTGCTTGAACCTAGGGTACCAAACTCACTAGTGAAATCCTTATTAACCTTAGTACCTTGATCCGCTAAGACTCATGAGCCGGACATAGTGGTATGGGACACCGTGGTCGAGTTGTCAGCCTACGCTGTGGCGACGAGCTTCCCCGTAGTGACCATTGAGCAACCCAGACTCGTGAGCTGAATACGATGGTATGAGACACTGTTTCGAGCTGTCGGCCTACACTGAGAAGGTGACGAGCCCTTTGTAGTGACCTCGAACATACTCTGAGACTGTGGTGAGGTGACGAGCCTTTCCGTAGCAACTAGAGTATAATTAGGCCTGCACTGATAAGGCGACGAGCCCTTTGCAGTGACCTAGAACCGTATCATCGTATGAGTTTACTAGGACTGATGACCCTGGAATGGATCCTTGTTGGAAAGTGATATAAGGGAGGTACCTTAGTTTTCTAATCCTGTTGTATGAAAATGACTAATAAAGAACTTGGTAATCACGTTCATGCACCGCATTACGTGTGCGTTTGGCGTTGATAGTCAAGCACTGAGGGAGTGTGTCATGTCGCGATCGTAAGGAGTCGCTGAGGGAGCGTAGGCGAGGGCATGCATCATACATACATACCATACTTGCATTAATAAGAGTACTTAGGGATGTGTGATTTACTGCTTTATCATTACCGCTTGATTGAATTGATAACATGTTAACCTTTGCTTTATTGTTCAACTGAGTTGATCACTCACTCCTATGTTACGAGACGGTGTTGTGCACACCAACCAGACCCTGTCTTAGATGCAGGTGGTGGCGATGCCTACGAGGCGGAGCCAGACTTCGAGGAGGACGAGGAGGCCTTCTCCTATATGCGGACTTCAGGCAGGTTCTTATGAGTCATGGCCTGACTGGCGGGACTTCTTTCTGGGATTATGAATAGAGAATACTACACATTTTGTATATTTTGGAACTACACTTGTAATCCTTGACCTGGCAATGCAAACATATGTTGGGGACATACACTGGTTTATATAGTTATATATATTCGTTTCAGTCTTCCGCTTGCGTATTATAACTGTCCCTGGATTATGTTTTGTTGATTTGGCTTAATCTTATTCATGTTTCATGCACTAATACAGACAACATACAGTTATCATTTCATATGTTGCATAAGTGATGCGTTGGAACTCGGGAATTAAGTTCCTACTCGACCCCCGATTTTCAGGGCGTTACATAGTGGGTCATAAGTTCGGTTCTGAAGGATCACAGGATGAGCATAATAGATGCCCCAGGCACTAAAATCACCTAATCGGATCATGCAAGTAGCCTAATGGATGCTTAGGCCTTAAGGTGGACTTGCCATGTTTAACTTCCCAGGATTCTTGTAACACTGTGAAGTCTTCACACCGCATCATCACTCTAGGGTGCTCTGGATGTTTAACAAATTGCATGAGGTTTGAATGTTTTGGAAGCATGGTTGGATAGTCATTCATATTGGCATGTCTTTGGCACAGGGAGAAATAAAAGACGACATTAGTCAAAACCTAGGTATTGATTTTAGGATGGAAATGTCAGAAACTCAGCCATCATCCTGCTATGATATCTGATTCTGGGCTGCCCAAAAAGCACCTTATTGCAGCTTGTGGTAGGTGATGAGTAGGAAACGGTTCTCGGCAATGTTATTTAATCATGAAATTATCACGATTTTAACGTTTTAAAAAGAATACTTAAAAGTTAAAGACAATTCATATATACCCAAGTAGTTCTTTTTTCTTTTTTCTTTTTAATGTTCATTAATTTAAAATGAATACTTTGTTAAATTTTATTCTCATCAAGATTTTCCCAATAATATCCCGAGAAAAGGTAAAAATCTGTAAATCTCTCAAGAAACTCTCATGCTGAGAAATCGCCGAGAATGAATTGTCCCTATAGTCGGGAGGCAAGTGTTGAGTAGAGTTGGAAGGCTTAAAGAGAGTAAGAAAGACCCAGTGAGAAGCAGTGTGAAGGCTCATTTACTTGCTACAATGAAGTTCTGTGATTGATAGGCAAAATAGGATTTGAAAAGATGACCCAAATAGATGGAAAAACACCATGACGATGATGACTACAACTGGTGCTTGAGGTATTACACCCTGTACTATTGATATTACTGGGTCAAGCTGTCATGCCCCAAACTCGGAAACCGGGCTCACAAAATTTTCGATCGCCAAATCCGGCGCCGACAGCCTCCGTAGAACCCCATTCTCGGCTCCCAGCGCCCATACGCCAGGTTCCGATCCTAGGATGCTACAAGGAGGATTTTCAACATCAGTTTAATTCGTCACAAGCATAACTAAAGGCATAACCCACAAACAACAACCAAAAACTCCATCACATTTCCACTATGATCAAAAACTTTATAAGTACAATGAGCATAAAGGGAAATACAATGAGAATGGACAAAAGGCTCCAAAAAGATCTGCTCTGCGCTTCTGCCTCAGCGCTGCTGCGTCCCAACGTCACCTGCACGCAACGGTCGTGCATAAGCTTATAGAAAGCTTAGAGGGTGGTGAAAGTGTGTACGCAAGGTAGTAATGCAGATATGCGGTATCAAAGTAATGCGGAACATGCTGGTGAATTCATGAATACCACTAGCCGTACCAAGGCTATGCGATGCAAGACATGAATGATATCGGCCATACCAAGGCCATGCGATGCGAAATGCAACTCAAGCATACAAATCTTCATCTAAGTCCACATATCAGTACAGCTCAAATCTGCGATATCGCCGGGGTCTAGTACACTCTAAACCAGATTGCCGCCCCATCGCGCGCAATAAGGCAAGTGGAAGAGACCTCACTACCCGCCTGCCAATATCGGGCTCGGCTCGTCGATAACGGAGCCATTCCTCGAGCTGGTTAAACTCTGCCTAGCATTGCCCCCTCCTCTCGGGCGGGTAAGGCCGTACTCCCTCCCAACCGACCACGACACAGTGAAAAATGCAGCCGTCTGGTAATCGGCACTTGGCGCTCCTGCACCCACTCGGTGTAGACATTGGAGCAATCTCTTGGTACCATAAGGGTTTAGGGACTTTCACCCAGGGATATCTATAGCACCCTATGTAGAACAAGATTTCCGGTATCCAATCTTACCAACCACGATATGCCTGTGGCGGCTACGGCCCTGATGTCGCTAGGGCGTACAGTACACATGTCACATGATGCAAGATGCATGAATCACACAATTCAGTCATGCAGCAATCTTGCGCGTATCATCGCTCATGTAGGGCAACTCCGCCTATCAGGGAGCCCATAAACAATCTGCTCAAAGGCAGGTGCTATGATCAATCACTCATCTCATCACAAGCATGCAGATGATGCGTATGGACATGTATTATAATATCATGTTGTCACATGCTCGTACTCGGTATCGATAATCGGCGTCGGCCTCGAGCATCGGTAATCGGCACTGCTAATCAGGGTCGATAATCGGCGTCGACCTCGACAATCGGCACCGGTATCAGTATCGGTAATCGGCACCGATAATCGGCGTCGGCCTCGACCATCGACACCGATATCAGTATCGGTAATCGGCACCGGTAATCGGAATCGATCAATCACATACGGCGAATGGGGCCCACTTATTTGGGTTAACCCATGAAGGGAATGGCCTAACAAGGCCTAAGGGGAGGTCACAATGAGGACATCTAACCATCATTGCCCATCAATGTGGACGTCAAACGAACATTGCTCCCAAGGCATGACCACCAAAAGAAACATCAACACATACATCCTGGCAGAACCTCAATCAATGGGCCGATTCGAATGGGCCAAATCAAATCAAGTGGGCCCATCTAGAGCACAAATGGGCCACATGCAATCAAATAGGCCGTACCGATGGGCCTCTCATGTGGGATATATATACAACAAATGGGCCTCGCTACTTGAGCCTCGTATGCACCAAATGGTCCTCGGATCTGGGCCTAATAATACAAACAGGTGGGCCTCACCATATGGACCACTTGGATGCACAAACACAGCACCAGGGACTATTAGGATGATTAAGAGAGAGAGATAGAGAGAAAGATAGAGAGAGCTAGAGAGAGTGAGAGAGAGCTAGAGAGAGATAGAGAGAGCGTTAGAGAGAGAGTGAGAGAAAGCTAGAGAGAGATAGAGAGAGCGTGAGAGAGAGAGAGAGTGAGAGAAAGCTAGAGAGAGATAGAGAGAGCGTGAGAGAGAGAGAGCTAGAGAGAGAGGTGTAGAGAGAGAGAGGGTGCCACGTGCCCCTCTCTTTTTCTTTTTCTTTCTTTCCTTTTTTTGTTTCTTCCCTTGCTGACCCCGAACAGAGGTGGGTCCCACGAGGTCGAGCGGTGTGGACCCCACCGTTGATGTTGCCAATATCTAACCCATCAGTTAGATGCACCGTTCCAGGGTGGGCCTAGGTCTCAAAAATCAAGTCATTCCATGATTTGTGTGGGCCACCTCAAATACAACAGTTGAGAGGGCTACCCTCCATTAAAAAGATTCATAATCATTTATTTGGGCCCACCAAGATGGGGTTCACAAATCAAGCCCACCCATCGTGGGTGTCCCACTTGAATGATGGGTCGGATCAAGTTTCAGCCCAACCAAACCTAGGTGGGCCCCACGCACAGGCCACCCACACAGGGATGGGTACCAAGACCTCACGTGTTGAAACGAGATCTCCACTCTGCCCGTTGAGCCACGGATTTGGGCGTCAGAGAGGGCCCACACGGACGTGAGTCCCACCGTCCGAGGGCGGTGGACACCAACGTGATGGTGTGGCCCACCAAAAAGGATAGACGGCGTGGATGGGGTGGGTCCTCGTCAGTTGGCACTTCACCGTTAGCCACCCTACAGAGATCGAAACCAAGACTTCAAGTGTCGAGACGAGGTATCTTTCACACAGTCTGCCAGGGGATGGGTCCCACCGTCCCTGGACGGTGGATGCACCACACGTACAGGATGGTGCGGCCCACCAAAATGGATGGACGGTGTGGATGGATCCCATGGACCCCACACCCTTGTAGTACACACACGTCAGTACACACACTCCAAGTTAGCCACCACCACAGGGAATCAATCCTAAGACCTCTGTGTTGAGACAAGGTATCTTTCACTCCATCCGTCAGCTGAGCTGTGGACCTGAGCCTGCACACGCACTAAGGAGGGCCCCACACGGACGTGGGTCCCACCATCCAGGGGCTGTTGACACTTCACTGTTTAACCACCCCACTGACGGACGGTGGCATGCCCCATCAAGGTAGGTCCCACATGGCCCACCTGTTTTGGATCAAGCTAATATTTGTGTTTTTCTAAGGCATTTAACACTCTTGGAAACAGTAGGGTCCACCTCAACGGATGGCATGGATGATACACACACATTAGGTGGGCCATAATCATAGAGAGAGAGAGGGAGACATCGGCGACGATGGAGGGGCCCCGCCACTATGGGCCCCTCTTTGATACAAAACTTACATCAAGGTGGGTCCCACTACATGGACCCTTAAATCAACAAAATGAATATAAAAAAAAAAATGAAATCTACGATCACCCACCGCCTCTTCTTGCACCCTAAGCTTCCTATGCTCCTTTGCTTCGATTTCGACGGAGGAGATGGGGTTTGGATGATTAAGATGGAAGATGGAAGGGTAGGAAGAGGTGGGGAAGAGGTGGGCCACACTTGTGGTTTTTGGGAGAGATGGGAAGGGCTTGGACGTGTGAGGATTTGGAGTTGCTTGGAATGGGTTTGAAAATGAAGGGGAGAGAGAGTTGTAAAGAGAGAGAGAAAGATGGTTGATGGATTGATGGATATGTGTAAGAGCCTTTTTGACTTTTGTGGCTTTTGGTGTAAGAAAGGTATGGGTTTGTAAGAACCTTTTTGACTTTGGGGGTTGTTTGGGAATGGGTGAAAGGTGATGTGTACTTGACATGATGGGATTGACTGATGGATGATTGATGTGACATCTTGTAGAGATTCTCTCGGAATTCGCAACGCGCGGCGTTTTCCTCACACCGAACGCTGGCCTACATCTCCTGACCAGAGTATCACCTCGGCGCGCGAGTCGCGGCATCGGAACCGCGGCGACGGTGCGGTCGCAAGGGTACTAGTCTCGGGTTGAGTCGAATAAGATTAACGACGTGTGAATCAAGGTCGCGCGCAACGCCGGTTAAGGGTCGAAGGTTGCCAGAATTCGACCGGAAAGACCGCGGGAACTTACGGAACGGTACGGTCTAGGATACGGGTCTTACACAAGCATACTCTCTTATTGAGTCAAGCACACCTTGTACCGTAGATATTATTCTACTTGAACAACACCATGCACTTCTTTTCAAGAGATTTGAGATGCACTTGTCAAAATAGCCTTTAAAAAAACTTTTCAATTTTCAAAAAGAAATAATTATTATTATATTTAAAAAAAAAAAAAAAAAAAAAACCCTTTGGTTGCAAACCGAAGGTGAGGGTTTTCATCCCGATTTACAGACTAAAATTCAGCAGCATTCTGATGGTATAACAAAAATCTGGACTGTGATAAGATAGATATAATCTAAACTAAATGAAAGAAAATTGTGAAGAAACAAACCTCATTTTGCACTACAAAGATCATGAAGATAACTAAAGAAATCTAACTACCCGGGTTCTCATGAATATAACTTGGCAAGATCTTCAGAGAAAGCCTTCCTGATGACTTCTCTCTTGAGCTTGAGAGCGGCAGTTACCAAACCAGTTTCGGGAGTCCACGCATCAGGAAGTAATTTGATCTTGGCCGGGATCTCAAACTTCTCCAAGCGTGCATTCTTTGCAGCCTATATAGAGGAAATCAACATGATTGAGTGAAAATGACCAAGCAACTTCTGGTCAGAAATCCGAAAACAAAGAAATTGACTTTAGATTTAGGATTTCACTGTCTTTGGGATGAGGAGAATCATGCTACTATGATGCATGCATTTCATGGAGTTCCATGAAGCAATATATAGGCGGTGCAGACATGTATGGTGATCAGGACCATTGATTGGTGGCCATAGCCTAAGAGTCAAGGCTATTGGGCTACAGGCAGCCTTTTAACCATTGCCTGCAAATGGACGTTTAGCAGAAAGTAGTAGTTGTCCACAGTCAATGGGTAAAATTCACAGTGAACAGTTGGGGATCATCCAATCACCCATAATTTCTGGGCTATGGTTCGCTGTCCATCCACATGGTGCCCCACCATACCAATTGTCCCAATCACAACATATGTTTGCAACATGTATGGAGGGCACATTACACCATGAAACTTCCACAAAACTTGAATCATGATAGCTCATAATTGTATTTCTTGTGAGAAAATAAGTATGAGAAATTATCCAAATGCTCTCATAGCACTATAAGGTATGGTGCTCCTAGTTGCATTGGGACACTTGGGACACTTGGATCAATCAAGCTAAACTGTCCATTGGGTTCTGCATACATTTCATGCGCTACCATGTGAAAATCACACCAATTAGACAATTCCAAGCATTGATCAGTGGCCTATAAAATGGACAGACAAGATCACTTGCAAAAGAATGGGTCTCATCAATAGTTGGAGCCATATGTTTGTTGAGGCTTATTATTGATAAACATGGTTCTAAAGAATTGCTTCTGTAAAACCATCCTAAACATCTTGTTTATGGCTTGGAAAATAAATCGCGACAAAAAATAAGGTCGACTTTATGATTGGATCATTTATCCAGTGTGATTTTTCTTCTTGGTATCCCGTTAAATGTGTGATACACCCAATGGACAGTCCAGATCAATCATTCTGACTGTCCAAGTGTGTCCAGATATGAGAGAAAACACTATAAATTACAGTGCTCTAAGAGCACTAGATCATTTCTCAGTGAGCATATATCATATTATTGAAAATGAACCCTCATTTACCTTTTAAAAAAATAAATAATAATAAAAATAAAAAAAAAGAAAAGAAAAGAAAAAGAACCCTCGAAAGAAGAAAATAATCAAATAACAAATGACCGTAGGATCTCCGTTGAAACCTCAATCTACAGAAGAATAACAGGAAAATTATAACATCATGGATAACAGCCAAGAACCTACTCAAACAGAGAATTAACTTAAAACAGAGGCCCAGTTGAGTAGTCCTCGACATTGGCCCCCCATTGGCGCTGAAATGGGGAAACCTGAACCCATCATTTTGAGCGTTGAAGACTTTGCTTCCCGCCGTTGGGGGAATGGTCTCCTGAAGAGAACAATTAGCGAGACCACTGACCTTTATCCTATAAAATAGAGGAATTATATGATCCTCGAACCCAATGTACCCTTGAGCCTCGCCTTGGGACAAGTGGGCCCCATGGCTTGGTTATTTAGACCAAGGATTTGACATGCTCCAACATGCAGAGTTCATCCTCCTAAATCACTCTGACTGGAAGCTGTATAACCCAATCTTTGATTTTTCTTTTTTAAAGTTGAATATGAACAGTAGCTGCATTCTCTTCATAATCATCTATCAATAGCACATTGAAAAAAAGGTTAGAATTCAAACCCCCCCCCTTCTCTCTCTCTCTCTCTCTCTCTCGGCCCACCTTGATGTATTTGTTGTCTATCCATGCTTAGGGCATGGTCCCTAACATGAAGCATATCCAAATCTCAAGTGGACCACACAGTAGGGATTGAACTTCCACCATTAAAAACTTCTTGGGGGCCACAAAGTTTTGGATCAAGATTCTGTGTCCTCCCTTTTCATCCAAGTATATGTGGCCTTATCAACAAATTGCAAGGTATTCTGTATAGGCAACGATGGCCATAACGGTCACCACCATTACCCATATTGACCCCCGTAATGGTTGAAAATTTTCTTTTGCCTGAAAAATTTTGTAAAAAAAATATCTAGAAAATCTATAATAATATGAATATTCCAAATATGTATTCATTTTTTGTTTTGGATATGTTTATGGTAGTGTAACGGTCCAATCTTTGGTGACAGTGTTGTATCAAGCTATCTAGTGAATTTATGAACATGATTATATGTCTCTAATGTTTACACATCACAATCAAGTATTAGAATTAAAAATTATAAAAAAGGCATAAATACTACTTTTTCAAATTTTTTTTTTTTAAGGCCCTCAGAGCTTCTATTCGCTCAATTATGGTTTTAATCTTAAAAACTATAGTAAGAGTGGTCAAAATCTATTATAAAATTATCTAGGAAAGTTTTTGGAATGAGAAAAGTGAAAAAAATAAAATAAAATGGATTTAAATAGAAATAAAAAGTGGTTGTTTTTCTACCGTTATAGAGGTAATGGTCATTATGCCCCATAACAGCCTTTACGGCCGATACAGTTCAACTGCCCCGTTTCACCCCCATATCACGTAATGGTCATAGCCGTTACCTATGCATATCGGCCTTTACGGGTGTATCGTAACGGATACAAAACCCCTTGACAGGTTGGACGGCAAACAAACATTATGTTGGACCCTAGGAAGGTGGGCGCATTCAATGACCACTTTTTCTTGTTGTGTGGTCCGCCTAAGATTTCCATCTGCTTCATTGTTTGGACCATGCCCTAAAATGAGTTGGCAAAATGAATGGATGGCATGGATATATAACACATACATCGAGGTGGGCCCCATAGTTAGGGCCTCACCTACTAAGCCAGTACCCCTACCTCATATAATGCGTGCCTTAAAAAGAACCATACACATGGCATATATTAATTCAAAATTAACGAATTAAATTATGAAACCCATTGTTGCTAAATCACAATCCCAAAATCAAATAGTTTGCACGATTTTAATCGTTGATTTGCAGACACTTGTTTTTTCAAATAGGACCATTGAATATTTTTCATTCTTCATTCTCCAGTAAACGTCCATCAATAGAGGGCATAATATAGTGGAATGAGTGCCAATAGATAAATTTGAGGCTAATTTGGGGCATAGTGGTCCCCCAAATCAGTGACACCACTCATCTAAATTTAATTTCAATCTTTTATTATAATTTATTAGAGGAAATGATATCAATTGGATAAATATATGCATTAGAGGAATGGGTGCCATAGATGGCATGAATTTAGGGCCGAATTGGGGGCAACTGAGTGGCCCCTCAAATCAACGGCATTACTCATCTGGCTTTATACACACACACACACACACACACACACACACATAATTACTTAAGACGAGTGATGTTAAATGCTTAGGGATATACATTAGTAAGATGAATGCTATGCATTACATGAATTTTGGGACTTTTGGGGGGCAATTTGAATGGCCCCCTAAATAGGCGACATTATTCATCCGAATTTAATTTCAATTTCTTCTTTAAATTTCTTTAGGGAAATGATGTCAAATTTTTACGGATGTGCATTAGTGTGATGAGTGCTATAACTTGCATGAATTGTGTGCCAACTTGAGATCAATCTAAGCCTGTTAAGTTCATAAATTCATTAGATTAAGACTATTTGATACAACACTCTCACTAAAGAGTGGATTGTTACACTACCATAAACATGTTCAAAACCAAAATGAATACATATATTAGGGATTTTCTGAATATTTTTTTCCAAATTTTTCAGGAAAAAAAAAAAAAAAACAACCGTTAGAGGGGGGCATAATGGCCATTACGCCCCCGCATCAACCGTTACGGCCAATACCTGTATTGGTAATGATGGTGACCATTACGGCCACTGTTACCAATACAGAATGCCTTGATTCCCATCCCTTGCAAGTCTAGAGTCCCTTGAAGAATATATCAGTAACTTCTTGGTTTTCCTTCACTGGTGAGAGTGGTTCACGGTGCCCCCGCGTAGGAGAGCCTTATCAGCTAAGGAGGTGAAAGGCTTTGCTCAGTTATTGACTAGGCTTCATTAGTTTCACCCTTCCCCGACTTATGCGGATTCTATGGTTTGGAAGGGTTCACCTTCTGGCACATTTTCAGTCAAGTCTTTCTACAGGATGCTTCGGGGTTCTTAACAGTATAGAAGGAAGGAGTATTTTCATGCCTTCTAGTTCTGTGGGGCTCCACCTTAGGTAGCTTCCTTTACCTGGCTAGTGGGGTGAGAGCGAATTTTGACTATAGACAATCTTCAAAAGAGATCTATGATACTCCCTAACATGTGTTTAATGTGCAAGAGCAGCATAGAGTTGGTTGATCACCTCTTCATCCATTGCCTGTCATGGGTCAAGTGTGGACTTACTTTCTTGTGTCTTTTGGGCCTGGCATAGCAACCCCATTCCTAAAGGGCGGCAAGGCATCTCCTTCTACTAGCTATCTTATAGAACACTTGGCAGGAACAAAATCATCGATGCTTTCTCAACAAACATGGTTCATGGGAAGAAATTTTCTGGCAATCTAAGTGAGATGTCTTAGATTGGGTATTTGTGGTTTAAAATGTTGTCACTGATAAACTTTTAGTTATGCTTGGTTTTAAATTTTGGGTCCTATTTTGAGTTGTAATCCTGGGTGTATTCCTTTGCTGTTTTGACTTTTATCTTAACAGTTTCTCAATAAAGTTTACTCATTAATCTTTTTTTTTCTTTTTTCTTTTTTTTAAATGCATGTGGAATAAGCAAACCTTACCACTCTTTTTCTGAGAACCCAGATCCTCCGCAATGTCTATGGAATGAGTTTATTCTACAAATCTTGCGTGTGGGGCCCACCATGATTTTTTTCCCTGGCATCTAATCTGTCTAGAATTATTTTCCCACAATCAGATTGAGACGCAAAAAAAAAAAAAGGCGAACCATTTTGTGGGTCATCAAGTGCATCAATGGTTTCTATGCTTGTACATTTTTTATATGGTGTGGGCCGTGTGGCCCACCATGTTGTTTCTGCCTGATCCAACCTAATCATCAAATGAGCAAAACAATGATGATGGTATTTTCAGAAATCCGGCCATATAGCCAAAAACCTCCAAATTCACATGGTGGCCCATGCGATGGTTGGATTAGTCTGCCCAAATTTATTGGTGGACCACCCACTTGGATGGTTTCAATGCTACATACACCTCAATGGGCCACACCCGCAACGCATGTACAATAAAGATTATTTACAAACAATGCAGGGAACCAACCAAACCTTACCCTTATTGTTTCCTTAGGAGAAAGAAAGAAGGGAAGCAAGAAGCAAGAAGCAAGAACCGGAATCAAGGTATTCCACAACAGGAACATTGGCCGTAACAGCCACCACCATTACTCTTACGATACGGGCCATAATGGTTGTTACGACCTTAAGAAAAATAAAATAAAAACTGTCTCGGCCCCATTAACGGCCATGACAATCATTACAGCCCCGTAACATGTAACGTTACCACCATTACTATTACATAATGGCCATTACATAACCTTTTTGGATGATTTGACCAGAATATGGTGGAGCAATATTGCTACATTACACATAAAGGGTTAATTTTCAATAGGATTGTCCATCAGGGGACCCAATATGGATAGAAATTAAATTCAAGATAGGCATAAATTGGATGATCCTAGCCATCTAAACAGTGGCCTTCAAATTGAAGTTGTAAAAGAAAATTAGTTAAAGGTCAACATTACATCTTGAAAGAGAGGAAAAAAGAAAAAAGTAATGACTGTCTATAGTCTTTTCTTTATTATGATTTTTGAAAGATTATCCATCCATAATGAGGTCCAATAGCTGAACAGTTCATATTGATGGATTTTTGGCCACGTGCAATTAAGTAAGATGGCTCCACCATATTCCTGTTTTTTCAGTTCTACTTAAGGTGTGCCAAAACGGTTACGTATCGGCCGTAATGGCCGATACGTAACAGTAACGGTGGGAACCGTTACGCGTTTCGGGGTCGTACCGGCCGTTACATGATTTTGTGCACGTATCGGCCGTTACGGGCCCGTTACGGGCGTAACGGCCGTTATTGACCCGTAACGGCTAGCCTGTAACGGTAAAAAAAAACGGTAACTTTTTTTTTTCTCATTTTAAGCTTTGTTTTTGCTGTTTTTTTTTTAACTTCTTGCGTCCAAACTGTTTCTCACTCCTTCTACTACTAATTTCGACCAACCTTGGCTGGATATTTGAGAAAAAAATACATTATATTACAAATTTTGTTGAATCAAAGCTCGGTGGGCCATTTTTCAGAAATTCGTCAAAAATAGGTATTTATACTTTTTTTTAATATGTTTTGTTGTTTTAATCATGCCATATGATGTGTTAATCATAGTAGAACATGTTAATGTGCATTTTACAGATTTGGGGTGCCATTTAATATTTTTTAAATATTTTTTTCTATTTACGCATGAATTTTGACCCTTTTTTTAAAAATTCGAAAAATCAATTTTTAATGGTTGTTTTGTTGTTTTAATCATGCCATATGATGTGTTAATCATAGTAGAACATTTTAATGTGCATTTTACAGATTTGGGGTGCCATTTAATATTTTTTTTATATTTTTTTCTATTTACGCATGAATTTTAACCCTTTTTTTTTTTAAATTCGAAAAATCAATTTTTAATGGTTGTTTTGCTGTTTTAACCATGTCATATGATGTGTTAATCATAGTAGAACATGTTAATGTGTATTTTACAGATTTGGGGTGCCATTTTATTATTATTTTTTTTCTATTTACACATGAATTTTGGCCCTTTTTTTAAATTCGAAAAATCAATTTTTAATGGTTGTTTTGTTGTTTTAATCATGCCATATGATGTGTTAATCATAGTAGAACATGTTAATGTGCATTTTACAGATTTGGGGTGCCATTTTATATATATTTTTTATTTTTTTCTATTTACACATGAATTTTGGCCCTTTTTTTTAAATTCAAAAAATCATTTTTTAATGGTTGTTTTGTTGTTTTAATCATGCCATATGATGTGTTAATTATAGCAGAACATGTTAATGTGCATTTTACAGATTTGGGGTGCCATTTTATATATTTTTATATTTTTTACAAATAATTGCAAACACCTAATGTAAGATATTTTCATATTACATTCATTCTAATGTATCTATCATTGATAGTAGATAGTTAGAAAATTAAATATATGAATTTTGTAGTCAAATTCAGGTTATCTGGTTCATAAATTCATCAGACAGTCCGATACAACTTCTCACCAAAGAGTGGACCGTTACACCACCATAAACATGTTCCAATTTATAAATGAATGCATATTTGCAATGCTTAGAATATTCCAGATTTAATCCATATTTTTTTGGCAAAAAATTTTTTTTGCACCATTACGGCCTGTTACGCCCCCGTATCGCCGTTACGCCCCATTATTCGTATTGGTTTCAAAGGGCACCGTTACGCCAACCGATACTGATACGGGACACCTTGGTTCTACTGTTTCTCTCCCTGTGCTAATTGAGTTCCACGGGTATAATTGGAATTAAAAGACATTAACGTAAGTTTGTGGTTTACCTTAAACAGCAGGGGCAAGCGGGATTATTTAGTAAATTTGGGGGGACTGGAGTAAAAACAAGAGAAAGAGGTTGGGGGGGGGGAAGAACACCATAGGGGTTTTTGGTCCTTATCCCTAAAAAATATGGAGTTCGTAAATTCAGCAAAACAAAGTAGCACATAACAGTTGAAAAGATTCTGCCATGTTAAATTGTACGTGGTAGCAAAAAGATATTGGACTGATATGCTAACCTTTACAAGTGATCCATGCACTTCTTTTACAGTTTCTTCTTTCTGACACAAATCTGGAAAGTCAGTAAAAGCAATTCCTTGCTTATTAGCCCAATCTTCTATGGTGTGTGGTGAAGGAACCACAAGAGCCACACAGTAACTGTGAAATGGATCAGCATGTAGCATGATATTGTCAACGTAAGAGCTCACAATGAGAGCAGCCTCTACCTGCAAGATAAAGGTTAGTTTACAACAAAATAATAAGATGAAAATAAACACCTACCAATTTATAATAATGTAATTTTTCAAACACTGAGAGGGTATTGGACATGGACTTATAGAAGCTCAACCATAGACATGTTCACATAAATATACTAAAATATTTACACCTTAATAGAATAATGCCATTATTTATGATCAATGTTGTCAAAATCATGTGATTTGCAATATGAATCATACGATCAATATCATATTGTACACCACATGATATGAATCACAGGTTCAAATTGCAAATCCCAAAAATTCGTAACAGAATAGCATGAATCGTATCAACTAGTACGATTGTTATATCGAATCGTACAAATAATAAGATAAATGCGGACTGTGTAAATGGAACCCAATATATAAAAATCAATTTTTCATTTTTTAAATGTTTTTCTCCTAACTTTTTAACCTTTTGCTGTAAAACAGGAAAAAGGCCCTTTCGTGATTCTGGTATTCGAAAACCATGAACAATGACATCGCATTTCTTTGGTCAATATAATCGAATGCCACTTTTTCCAACGTGTTTCTATGTTCATAAAGGTAATATTGTTAAAGTGCTTATATGTTGTTAAGGTAAAGTTTTGAATACAAAATATAAAAGGAAAGACAAGAATCCTTTAACAATATCATGATATACATACCTTATACAAGTTCTCAATCAGCAATACCATGAGATGTATCAATGTACACGGTGCACATTGATGGGAAATGGATGATTGATGATTTCTTAATTTTTTTCCTGGTGTATTTATAGTTTTAGATATTTTCAATGTTTTATGAAAATCAGAAAGAATCTTATGATTTGCGATTTGGTAGTACAATTCAAGCCTATTAAGATTTGCAATACGGTAACGATTTTGACACCCTTGTTTATGATAAAGATTCCTAAAGATAAACAACATCAACATCGACAACAACAACAACAACAATAGCTCAATATAATCATGAACCATGCTCTGATTTGAGTCTCAATGAGTATAAGATGTTTGCACTATATTTATTACTTTCACACTTAGCTTGTTTGGCACTGAATGCTCAGACTTAACTGTTCACCAACTCACTTTTCAGGTAACATGCAATAGCTAAGCAAAAGTTCAGAGGTGAGCATGATCAAGTTGGCATGTATTTCCAGAGAAGTAAAAAAGATATTAAAGAAAAAGATCAGGTTGGCATCTAAGCAGTCTTCAGTAAGGAGGTACCAGTGAGCTCCCTGCTATTCTTTGCAGACAACTACTTGAGCAAATCCTTTCCACATATTGATCTGATGGTGGTAAGTGTATACCTCATAACCAACTTAGATGCCTGAGTTTTCACTTTATATGAGGGAAGTCCATGTGTGTGTGTGCGCGCGCGCGTGCGTGTGTTCATTGTGCTCAATAGTATGTACAGTAACTCCCCTTCCATGACCCTCCTTTGATTGCTTTCCTTTCAGAGGTTGCACGTATTAGTTGGCCAGGAATTAGTACAAGCCGGGGCCATGTTCTATGCGAGTGATGTCGGTGCCAACCCCTGCCTTGGCCAATTCTAGAGCCCATCTAAAAGAAGGTTGATGTCTGGTGGATAGCCAATCATAAAACTTTTCATAATCTATCATTTGAAGCTGACCCAAAATTTCTAGAATTAAGAATAAGATGATGGTGACGAGTAATAACAATAATAAACCTAAAAATTGAATTATTGGTACATAAAAATCCCAAAAATAAATATTAATGTCCCATGACTTGTGTCCAGGGGTGCCAGACACATGGTTATGTTTGCGCCTTTGTTTTTTTTTTTTTTTTTTTTGAGGGATATGTTTGTGCATGTTAACATGGCAATATTTCTAAATAGTGTCAGATCCTAGTTACATAGATGTACAAGACTCATACCTTTCCAAGAGAAACGTATTCCCCATGTTGAAGCTTGACTATATCTTTTTTACGGTCAATGATTTCAAGGCAACCATCTGAGTGAAATCGCCCAATGTCACCAGTGTAAAACCACCGCATTCCTTTCTCATCGACCTTTTCTCATCGAGACATTACCATTTATAGTGAGTACACCGTTATCAATAAGCAACAAATAATCAAAATTTTGAGAAATAATCCCACCTTATATACTTCACTTGTTTTTACTTCATTCTTGAAATATCCTACTGTAACATTTGGACCGCCAATAACTATTTCCCCTCGTGGCATTGGTGTATCCTTTGCTAGATATCCACCTTCAGGCCAATCAATCAACTGAATGAAAAAAGAATCCATATTAATATGAGAGTACTTTATGCTAAACAGGAATAAGTAATGCATGAGTAACAATGACTAACACATCAGATGACAAATAGAGATTTCATGACTTGCTCAGCAAATATGAAAGGTGGAGATGAACTCCTACAAATGACAAATCTATTCCTACAACTTGATTTGTATACAATGTTCATTTTTTAACATGAATTATATTTGAAAATGGCCATGATGCACTATATACGATTCACAAGAATAGGTGTTGTAGTTGGTAAACAAGAGGAAATAGTTGTAAGCTATTTAGATGATGACTAAATTGAAGAAAGAAATGCATCGCAAGTCCCAGAAAGTAGGGGTACTCAAACACTTCCAACCATCTAAAACAGCACAACAATGACATGACAATAGGATTGCGTTCATGAATGATGATATATCATGCATTGAAGCATAATGGTATGAGATAACTGCAGCAAATTCATCTTTCAAATATAAGAGCTAAATGTGAACATTATCGATGTGACAAAAAAAGGACACCGCTTCAGCCAACTTTTTTTTAAAGATGACAAATTCATTAAACAAGAGCAAAAGGGTTTTACAACAGAAACCCTGCAGTGGTGGACTGGCAACCCCCTCGTCACCCCACGCTGCGAAGGAAGCAAAAGGCAGAAAGAAAAGGAAATCAGAAGGCCTATAGGTGACAAAAAGGGGCCACCAAAAAAAAAAAACAAGAGGCCTCAGCTCAGGAGATGAGATCCCAGTGCACTACAGTAAAGTCAAAGCCCACTCAACTGCGAGGAGGTTGTTGCAAATGAGAACAGATTCCAAGGGGGCTGCTTTGCCATCAAAGATTCTAGCATTTCTTTCTTTCTCAGTCATCCATCAGATAGCAAAAGGGATCAGCTCCCACATAACTTTGCCTTGCCTCAAGAAACGGGCCAGTCAACCAACCCGCTATAACTTTGAGCATTGACTCATTCATAACCCATTTGATTCCAAAACCGAGGACAGACTGCCCCAGCCACCAAGCAGTGAAGACTTACCAAAATCCTCATCGTTTCTGAATATGATGCACATGTTTGACATCGACACATTCTGCTTTTTAAGGTTATCAACAGTTAGGATTTTGTTAGCGACTGCAACCCCACACAAAAGCTTGCGCATGGGGAGGAATGGGGATCATCCATATATAAGCACATGAGTGACAATCGCCACCCGATTCACGAAGCCTTTCCATTAAGGATTTAGAAGAGAAGGTGCTACTTGAGGACCACTTCAACACCTTGTGATCCTCACACGAGACATCCAGCTTAATACCTTCTTTAGGATGCCAAGAGAGCAGCAAAATCTGTCAGTTCATCTTCATGCAAACTGTGCACCAATGGACATTTCACATCCTAATGCCTCCCACCACCTCAAAGCACTCACTGACCAAGGCATCGTTGTTCACAAGGAGGGAAAATAGTGATCGTAACAACATTCCAAGGCCAATCTCCTATCCACACATCCTTCCAGAAAAGGGCGTGGTTACCTCATCCCACCACAAATCTCATCCCTTCTTCAAATAAACAGTTCAATTTCCTCAGAACGGAGCGCATATTAAGCTCATCAATTCTCCTGATCAGATTGACTACCCCAAACACCTATGGACTTTGGTTTTGCCAAGAGTCCCCAAAAACCATCCCCAAATTAAGCCAATTTATAATAGCTATAGTATTATGTAGAAGTGAGAAGAAAATAGAAAACAGAAAGAAAAGGAGACGGAGAAGATAATGGAGAGAGAATACGTTAGGGTTGCACACACTTTCTCTTTTATTATATCACGTCAAAACACCAAAAATCCCAAAACTACCCCTTACAATATGACATTTTAATACTAAGTGGACTTAATTGACTAAATAAAGAGAAACCGGGACTAAACCCAAGACTATGTGGGTCGTACCACTGTAACCACAATTCATCCGGGTGGGCCATACAGTTGTATGGCCCACATTTATAGTCATTAACACTCCCCTCAAGCTAGAGCATAGATGTCGTCAATGCTTAGCTTGGAATAAATACGTACAGACTAACTGGTACCAAGAGCCTTGGTGAACAAATCAGCAAGTTGATCTTGAGACTGAACATACAGTGTAGAAATTTCACCACTAGAAACCTTCTCACATATGAAGTAACAATCGACTTCAATATACTTAATTCTTTCATGATAAACTAAAATTGTTTGTAATATGGGAGGCTACTTGATTATCGTAAAATAGTTGCATTGATGTGCTCACTACAAAACCCATTTTCGACAACAGTTTCTTGTCCACACGAGCTCATAAGTGGTATGAGCCATCACCCTATATTATGCTTCAGCGCTTCATTGGACTAAAACAGTCTGCATTTTACTTCCACGTGGATAAATTTTCTATCACAAATGTGCAGTACCCGGTAGTAAACAGCCTATTGGTTGGTTGTGACTTGACAACAACAGTCCCATAATTTAATTGGTTAATTTTGACTTAATATATGCCTCGTGTATAATTTTTTTAAGGCATGGATTAGGTGAGGCAAGGGTAACAGTTTAGCGGGTGAGGCCCTAACTGTGGGGCCCACCTTAATGTATGTGTTGTATATCCATAATGTCATCCATCCATTTCGCCAGCTCATTTTAAGGCATGGTCACAAAAAAGAAGCATATACAAATTTGATGCAGGACACATGATTTAATGCTAGCATGCAACGTGGAGATTATGAAAGAGCCCATAAAGTAATTCAATTAACGAAAGATGTTAACCTACCAATTAATTAAGAGTAAACAATAGGAAATAAAATCTAATTTAACCTAAATCAAATGCCTGCATGCTAAAAATCACATAAATCAATTAAAAGTGGAACGTGCCTATGCTAAATTGGAAGTTCTATCCTTCCATCGGTCCAACTTTTAATTGATTTATGTGATTTCTTAGCATGAGGGCATGTGATTTAGGTTAAATCAGATTTTATTTCCTATTGTTTACTCTTAATTAATTGATATGTTAGCATCTTTTGTTAATTGAATTACTTTATGGACTCTTTCATAATCTTCACGTTGCATGCTAGCATTAAATCATGTGTCCTGCATCAAAATCTTAGTTGGACCACGGCATAGGAAACAATGGTCGTTGAACACCCACCATTTAAAAGTTCCCAAGGTCTATTCTAATGTTTTTTTTTTTTTTGGAAAGATGAAAGGAATTCATTAAAAGGAAAGAAAGAACAAAAGAGAGGCTGCTAAGAAAGCAAGCCTCAAGTTACACTCTTAAAAAGAAGAAATCAAAACCCGATAGGTCGTTAACATTCGAAGCCCAGCCGATGATAAGACGCTTGGCCAACGTCGCCACAGTCCCGGCCGAATTAGATAAATTCCTGAAACATTTGTTGTTTCTTTCCCCCCAAACTGACCACCAGACAGCAAGGACCGTCATCCTCCAGATGGTGGTTTTCGTCTTACCAAAATGCATCCCATGCCAAGTACAAACGAAATGATTTACCTCTCCCAGAATACACCAAGCTAAATTAAAGCTGATCAAGATCTCGGCCTAGATGGATTGGACGAATTGACAATGAAGTAGAAGGTGATAAACAGACTCTTCCGAGCGCATACAACAAAGACAGATATTGGGAAGGACCATACCTTTCTTCCTTAGATTGTCTATAGTTAGGATTTTCTTTTTCCCTGCCAGCCAACCAAAGGGGGGGGGGGGGCGTCGTAATTCCATATGAAAGATAAATTGTATTTCGGGTCAGCTTCCTTCTTATGCAACTGATTGTAGAGGGAGCGAATTGAAAAAAGAGACGACTTTTCCAATTTCCAATACAATTCATCTTCGGAGGAAAGAGAGGGATTTGTAGAATATGGACATTCCAGGAGACTTGTGTAACATTCTAATGTTTATTTCACATCCAACTTGTGGAAAAGATCACACAGACCTAGATGAAAGGGAAAACACAAATAGCAGGAGGTTGATCCAAAACTTTGTGGCCCCCAAGAAGTTTTTAATGTGGAAATTCAACCCTACTGTGTGGTCCACCTAAGATTTTTATCTACTTCAGTTTTAGGACCATACCGTAAAATGGCAAAACTAATGGGTAGCGTGGATCAGGGGTAGCACCTAATCGATGTCCCATTTCGCCAAAGAAGAAATTGTTGTTATAGGGGTAACGGCCACTATGCCTTGTAACGACTATTATGGCCCCCAATAATGGGGGTAACATTTTGGAATTTCAACCCTGCCCCGATTCAACCCCATATTATGTAATAGTCACGGCCGTTATGGGTATGTATCGGCCATTACGCCCATATCGTAATTGTTTTGGTATACCCTGAGATAGAGCAAATCTATGAAGGGTGAAAGACAAACACTAGAAGGAAATAAATTTGGATATAAGATAGTTGGTACAAATATGCTTACCTTTCCTCAAGCAATATGAATACTAGATGAATCTATAGATATAGGTGGAGTTACTACATCAACAAGCTGGGAAGAAGATATGGTGGATGGCACATCATGGTTGGCAGTACTTTCTCCCTGTTTTTGTTGTGAGTAGACTTTAAGTAGGCAAGGCAAGAATGGATGAAGTAATGCAAGGAAATAGTCAGATAGTGTATTTTTCAATAGGAATAGGCACAGGAACTAATGGTGAAGCTTCCAAGTCGAGATTCACTACCATTTGAGAAGAATGGAGTAGACTCAAAAAAGGTAACATCCTACACAAATAAATTGTCTTTGAAGATAATGACTGTAACACATGTAACCCATTCGCATTCTAGAACACCCAAGAAAAATACATTTAACTACTCTTGGATCTAATTTAACATGGCCCAACTCAATTCTCAAAAAATAAATAATAAAAAAAAAAAAAAAATGGTCCAACTCCAACTGATGGAAAAAAGCATACATACCTGAAAACCTTGGGGGTATAAAGATAACAATGGAACATCTGGAAACAAAAATGCTTAAGGCAACTGGCCCATTACGTAGAATTACATAAAATTATGTAGAAGTGAAAAGATATATAAAGGAGAAAGAAAAAGAGTTGAAGAAAGAATGGAAAGAATAAATTAGAGCTACATGCCCCTACTCACTCTTTTTTTTTCAAAGGTACTCTCTCTCTCTCTCTCTCTCTCTCTCTCTCTCATATTAAGTCAAAAAAAAATCCCAAAACTACCCTCACTTACAATATGACATTTTTAATATTAAGTGGAGCTAATTGACTAAATAACGCAAAACAAGGGCTAAGCCCAAGGCTAGGTGGGCCACACTATAGAGAATGCTAGTGTATTGTATTGTGTATCGTGTGTGGTTAGTGGGCCCTTTTAGTGTAAGTGCATGTGCACACTTTCCTATTCTCCTGCGGTGTACTATATGCTTTATCATAATAAAATATTATGTGTTAGGGCAAGCAAGCTCTATACATTATCTCTCCCAAACTCTCCTCCTTCTTCTTCTTTCTTAATATTCTCATCACTTCTTCACATTATCCTCATCAAATCATTCTCTACTTGGTATCAGAGCAAAGATCCAGGCATTCCGCATCTAACAGGTTGAGAGGCAACACGTCACCTTGCTGACGTCAGCAGCCGTACTGCTGACGTCAGCGTTGTACGGACGCATGGACTCCGTTTGAGCTAAAAGTTTAGGGGTTTGATAGATCATGATTTTAGAAGATTTGTTATGATTTTTTCAGAATTATTAGACCTCATTTCATGGTATTTTGGGCGAAATAGAGAAATTCGAAAATCGGTCCCAGATTCCGTTTTTCTTCGATCTACCTCAAATCGGTAAGCTTTTCTTTGGTTTCTTTGCTCAAGATGGACCGAAATCTTCCTCCCAAGCTATCCATGGTGGATTTTTTACTTAAGATCAATGTTTGAGAGGTTTTTGACCTCAAACGGGCGTGTGGCTGGGCCGTTTTTCACTCGATCAGGCCCTTTTTGACTGCGTTTCATAGTATTTTGGATGATTGATATTTGTTTGAGGTTTATCTCTTGTTATCTTGAAGGATTGAGTGAGATAGAGTTGTTTAAATCAATCTTTCTTGGCATAGGGGGTCTCTTGGCATAGGTTTATTTCTCTGGACTCTACTATGGCTAACAAAGGGCCCTCATCTCTTGGCATAGGGTCTCTTAAATCCAACCCCTTGCAGATTACCTCCATTAAGTTAAATGGTGACAACTATCTTCAATGGGCACAATCTGTAGAAGTATTTTTAGGAGCCCGTGACAAGTTGTCGTATATTTTGGATGATCCCCCAAGCTCTACAAATGTTAGTTACAAGTCTTGGACAAAGGAGAATTATCAAGTTATTGCATGGTTGTTGAATAGCATGGATTCCTCGATTAGCCACTCAGTGATGTTTTTATCCTCAGCTAAAGGCATTTGGGATACGCTTCATGATATGTTCTTAGAATCTCAGAATTTTTCACGGGTATTCCAACTTATTCAAGAAATTGGTCGGTTTCAACAAAACTCCAGATCCTTAAAAGACTACTATTCGACGCTTCGGGGAATGTGGGATGAGTTGGATATGTATCAGCCTCTTCCTTCCAAATGTAAAGAGGATCATGAACATGCTCATAAGCAACGGGATGATACTCGTATTATGCAGTTCCTCGCTTGGTTGAGTTCTGATTATCTTCACGTTCGCGATCAAGTTGTTATGCAGGATCCTCTTCCCCCATTGACGACAGTCTATGCCATGTGTCAGCGTGCTATGATCTCTACTCTTCCTTCTTATTCATTTGTGTCACCCGAGCGTTCGGCACATCTTGCAGGCAATCAGTCCTCCCTTGGTCTTCAGGTACCATCCTTGAGCTCAGAGCGCATTTCTGGTTTTGGTGGTCGTGGTAGAGGCCGCAAGGGAGATCGCAGTCGTGGCGGTCGTAGTCTTCGTGGTCGTGGTGGACGTGGACGAGGATGTGATGGTTCCCGCATTTGTTTACATTGCGGTGGAACTAATCACACTTGATTATTGCTGGCAGATACATGGTCGTCCTACGTATGCCGCTGCTTTTGTTGCTTCCACTATTGCTTCTGAGACACAGTCTTCCACCCCAACAGCTGAGCATTCTACTTCAAGGGAGTTTCTTATCATTTCTCGGACGGCATATGATGCCCTTATGCGACTTCACATTGGGGATATTCCTGAGCCTTCTCACGCAGCTTCGGCCCAGTCAGGTACTGTCCTTCTTGCGTCATCCTCTCCTACCTCCTGGGTCATCGACTCTGGAGCTTCCTCCCATATGACTGGTATGTTGCAATTCTTTTCTTCTTATTCTCCTTCTTCTCCCACTCAATATGTCACAGTTGCAAATGGAACCCAATCTCCCATCTTTGGGATTGCTTCCATCCCTCTCTCTTCTTCCTTGTCTTTGTCCTCCGTATTGCATGTGCCTCATTTTCCATTAAACTTATTGTCTGTTAGCTCTCTTACTAAATCACTCAATCGTTCCACCACATTCTTTCCTTCTTATTGTTTGTTTCAGGACTTACAGACAAAGAGAGTGATTGGTGAGGGGCATGAGCGAGAAGGCGTTTATCTTCTCGATGATACACCTGTTGCCGCTTCTAATACCCTTTTTCTAGATCGAGAGTCCATGACTCGGTGGCATTGCCGCTTAGGCCACCCATCCATTGCTAGATTGAGACTTTTGTTTCCCTCCTTATCTGCCACTAAACCATTATGTTGTGATATTTGTGAATTGTCTAAACATCATCGTGCTACGTTTCCTTCTAGCTCTTCTAGGAGGAAATCTCAACCTTTTCTTCTGGTTCACTCGGATGTCTGGGGACCAACTCCGGTTACCTCGACTTTTGGATTTAGATATTTTGTTACCTTTATTGATGATTATTCCCGCATGACTTGGATTTATCTTTTGAAATCTAAGAGTGAAGTGTTTGATGTGTTTAAAGTGTTTTATCATGAAGTGTGCACTCAATTTCATTGTTCCATCAAATCCCTCCATTCTGATAATGGGGGAGAATACATGTCTACTGCCTTTCTGTCCTTCTTGCAGGAACGTGGTATTTTGTGTAGGACGTCATGTGCTCACACTCCTCAACAAAATGGTATTGCAGAACGAAAGAATCGTCATCTTTTGGAAGTTGCTCGCACCCTTCTGCTTGGTATGCATCTACCCAAACATTTTTGGGGTGATGCTCTTTTAACTGCTACTTTTCTTATTAATCGTATACCCTCACGTATTCTGTCTTACAAATCTTCATTTACTATATTGTATCCTCATGATAATCCATTTCCTCTACCATCTAAAGTTTTTGGTTGTACATGCTTTGTTTTGGATGAGAGTAATGATAAACTTAGCCCCAGGGCAATTAAATGTGTCTTTATAGGGTATACTCAGAGTCCGAAAGGGTATAAATGCTTTGACCCATTGACTCGCAAGAAATATGTCTCTGCCGATGTCACCTTCTTTGCGGATCTTTCTTTTTTCTCCTCTCCAGGCCGATCCCTTTGTGATCCTCTTGCGAGTCAGGGAGAGTATGACTCTTATCCTCCTCTTTCCACTAGTGATCATGGGAAAACTCATCTCCCCTCTATTCAGCATCCTGTTGGTGATATGGGTGAGTCTAAGCCTCTGCGGGTGTATCATCGTCGAGATAAATCTTCACAAGCTCAGCCATCCACCCTTCCGCTCACTTCGGATGTTGATTCAGGTGACTCTCCTAACTCGAGTTTAGATCTTCCCATCACCTTGCGCAAAGGGTTACGATCTTGTACTCAACACACCATTAGTAATTTCGTTTCATATGATCATCTTTCGCCATCTTTTCAGTTGTTTGCAGCTTCCCTTTCATCACAAGACTATTCCTAGATCTCTCTCACATGCTCTTCAGAGTCCTGATTGGACAAAGGCGATGATAAAAGAAATGTCTACTCTTGAGAAGAATTATACTTGGGATCTTGTGCCACTTCCTGTAGGCCATAAACCTGTTGGCTGTCGATGGGTTTATACAATCAAGTTTCTTCCAGATGGCTCAATCGATCGCTATAAAGCCCGTCTTGTTGCTAAAGGTTACATACAAACTCATGCTGTGGATTGCTTCGAGACATTCTCTCCGGTGGCTAAGCTTAATTCAATTCGCATTGTGCTCTCCTTGGCCATTAATTTATCATGGCCCTTGTTTCAGCTTGATGTTAAGAATGCATTTCTCCATGGGGATCTTGCAGAGGAAGTTTACATGCATCAATCTCTTGGCTTTGTTGCTTCTCACAACCCTGCACTTGTATGTCGGTTGAAGAAAGCTCTTTATGGACTCAAACAATCTCCACATGCATGGTTCAAAAAATTTAGTCAGGCTCTCTTGGAGTTTGGCTTTGTTCGTAGTCATGTCGATCATTCTCTCTTTATATGTCGTCAATCAACGGGCATCATGGTTCTCAATCTATGTGGATGATATTGTTTTGTCCGGTAGTGATTCTGCTAGAATGAGGGAGGTCAAAGATTTTTTGAAGACCAAGTTTTAGATCAAGGATCTTGGTCCTCTTCGCTACTTCCTCGGAATTGAAGTTGCTTGCTCATCATCCAAATTGGTCTTGTCACAACGAAAATATGAGCTTGATCTTCTCATGGAGACCAGCATGTTAGGGTGTAAGCCTGCTATCACTCCCATGGATACTTCACAGAAGCTTCAACCAAATGATGGTGCTCTCCTTACTGATCCCAAGATGTATTGACGACTTGTAGGACGGCTTATTTACCTGACTATTACTCGCCCGGATCTCTCATTTGTGGTGGAGGTTGTTAGCCAATTCATGCAAGCTCCCTGTACTTCTCATCTCACGGCTGTCTACCGCATACTTCGGTATTTAAAATCAGCCCCGGGTCTTGGCCTCCGCTTTCAGTTGCATGTTCATCTTCATCTTTCTGGCTATTCCGATGTTAATTGTGCAGGTAGTACTTTTGATCGCCGCTCTACATCCGGCTTTTGTACCTTCCTAGATGGCAATCTTATAACCTAGAAGAGCAAAAAGCAGCCAGTTGTTGCCCGGTCCTCGGCTGAAGCAGAATATCGTGCTATGGCTCATGTGACGTGTGAACTCGTGTGGCTTCGCAATCTTCTTGAAGAACTTGGCTATCCTCCTTCGGATCCTATTCCTCTTCACTGTGACAATCAAGTGGCCATCCATATTGCTCGTAACCCAGTTTTCCACGAGCGAACCAAGCATATTGAGGTCGACTGTCACTTTAATCGAGAGAAAGTCGCTTCTAAGGAAATCGTCACTCCTTTTGTTCGATCTGGGGATCAACTTGCTAATGTTCTTACAAAGTCCTTGAGTCGAGATGCTCTTCATCGTGTTCGTGACAAGTTGGGCATGATCAACATCTATGCTCCAACTTGAAGGGTAGTATAGAGAATGCTAGTATATTGTATTGTGTATTGTGTGTGGTTAGTGGGCCTTTTTAGTGTAAGTGCCCTTTTAGTTTAAGTGCATGTACACACTTCCCTATTCTCCTGCGGTATACTATATGCTTTATCATAATAAAATATTATGTGTTAGGGCAAGCAAGCTCTACACATTATCTCTCCCAAACTCTCCTCCTTCTCTCTTAATACTCTCATCTCTTCTTCACATTATCCTCATCAAATCATTCTCTACTCACACCACTATACAACCCCTTATTTCATGCATCAGAGTAGGTCGTACAGCTGTACACCCCACATCTACAGTCATTAACAATAGCCACTAAGCATATAATTTTTTTTAAAGATCATGATAATTTTATTAAAAGGAATACGATGAATCCTCACAACAAGATACAAAGAGCTCTAAAAAGAATTTTTAAAAAATATAAAAATAAAACCGCAACATTGCGCAATGGCCTTTAAACTCGAGCCCTGCCATGACATCCAATCTTGCTCTCTTAAGCACCTCATCTAGAAGCTTATGCTAATTCCTGAAGCATCTATCTTTCTGCCCTGCCAAATCGACCACAAAACGGCAAGAATCGAGAGCCTTTGGAGGATCTTCTCTTTATCACCAAACCTTTCCCCGTGCCAAATTAGCAGAAATTGTCCGATGTACCCTAGGCCATAGCATCACCCACTCACATCAAAATAGATTGAAGAACAAATTCCACACTATGGTAAACCTGCAATGAAGGAATAAATGATCCATCGACTCCACCCCCTTAAGACACATCATACATATTTTAGGAATGAACATCTTCCTTTTCAGTATGTTATCCACTGTAAGCACTTTCCCTTTGCCAGCCAACCAAGCAAATGTAATCACCCTTGTGTGTAAAAGATGTATAGTAATGACCTGGTTGACAAGAATAAATAGGGATAACGGAACTCCTTCCATTTAGTAAGCATTGATCTCCTCAACAATAGGGCTGTCACTGGACTAACCTAGCCAAAAGGTCTGTGGGGCACAGACTGACTCTAGCAAGGGTTGGACTGCACATCAGGAATGTTGGACTGGACTGGACTCGACAATAAATTAGGGAAAATAGATAAACAGTATAGACCTAAGCCTAGGTTTGACAGCTTCTCTTTTGAGTCTCCTGATCTGGCCTGAACCTGGGCCCAAACCCATTTATGCTGTCAAGGAGCAGGCTTGAGCCTGCATATAAGGCCCACGTTCCATGGCCAAAGCCTAATGTCAGGTTAAGCAAATAAACGGGCTGGCTTGCGACTTACCTAGGCCCATTCAAGACGCTGCACATTGACAGTTCAATCTAACAGCATCTGTTGAAGGGTTAGTTCATTGTCATATAATATCAAAAGTTTAAAATTCTGATGGCAAGTAAAATCCTTTTTCCCATTTGGAAAAATATTTAAAATTTTCTGAGAGGCATTATTGAATTTCTTTTGGTGATAATCATCAATTGAAACAGAGAATGAAAAAGGTTTACCAATTTGAAAAGATTTCCACACAAGAAATGTTGAAAAGATTTCCACACAAGAAATGTTAGAATGGTTTCATTGTTTCTTACCTTAATAAATGAGCAAGGAAGTGGAGCACCAACACGACCAACAGTTGTATCATCATGCTCAGAAAATGTCCCACCAGCACATGTCTCAGTTAGACCATATCCTTGCCCGATTGGAGCCCTGGAAATAAAGTTGGTTAGGCCACAATAGGACCACTAATCCAACTTCTAGATTGCTTTCTCATCATGGAATGTCACATATTATTGGAGCAGATATGGGTATTGTTATCAAATTTGTACAGTTCATGAATCAAATGATTCCAATTAATCCATATGACTTTCAAAATAGGGTGTGGGTATGATTTATGATTCAATTTTATACGATTTTTTCAATTCAAGCAAAAAATGGTTGTTGCGGTTCATGATGGAAATCATGACTTAAAAAATTCGACTTCAACTTATTTCCCATAACAAAATGTTTTATATTTTTGTACAATAAGAAAGACTCCCATTTTAAGAGGTGGGGATGTTTGAAGGGTTATTGAAGATAAAGAAAGCATCATACACTTTAACTTGTCATTTGTATTTCAATTTTCTTCTTTCTTTTGCATACAGTAAGCAGGAGCATATCAATTTCTCTTTATGGAAGTTGAGTGCTAGTGGAAAATGCTTGAAGATTACTCAAGTTTATTAATAAATTCCAAAAACACTTAAGGCAGGGTTTCATTGTGCTTTCCGTCGCAATTGTTCAATAGATGAGAACAAAATGATAACATAGGGGTTTGTGACTCTTCACCAAAAAACATGGGTGTTTATGTTGCTTCGTGTTTGCATGTCAACATACTTTTGCATTTATGGATCATTCTTTTTATCTGAAACCATGGTCTAAGATGCACGGTTTAATTGGCTGGAACATACTAATTATTTTATTCATACTATTCCCTAGGGCTGTCAACCCGCCTCAAGATGGAGTATCAAGCCCGACGGTCGGGTTCTGGCCTAAAAGTCAAGCCCGTTTCTCAAGTGGATCGCCCTTGGACTTAGATGTCCGAAATATATATAATATAAACCCTCCTCTTTCCCTCCACCGGTCTTAAATAATCTCTCTCTCTCTCTCTCTCTCTCTCTCTCTCTCTCTCTCTCTCTCTCTCTCTCTCTCTCTCTCTCTCTCTCTCTCTCTCTCTCTCTCTCTCTCTCTCTCTCTCTCTCTCTCTCTCTCTCTCTCTCTCTCTCTCTCTCTCTCTCTCTCTCTCTCTCTCTCTCTCTCTCTCTCTCTCTCTCTCTCTCTCTCTCTCTCTCTCTCTCTCTCTCTCTCTCTCTCTCTCTCTCTCTCTCTCTCTCTCTCTCTCTCTCTCTCTCTCTCTCTCTCTCTCTCTCTCTCTCTCTCTCTCTCTCTCTCTCTCTCTCTCTCTCTCTCTCTCTATAGGTATTAAGCTTGGGCTCAAGCCGGGCCCTGTACAAACATTCTAGGTCAGGCTCGAGTTGGACAATTTTGGCCCGTCACAGGTCCGGGCCAGGATTGGGTTTACATTCAAGCCCGACCCTAAATTGGGCCATTGTCACCCCTACTATTCACAAGACAATGTTCATAGGAGTTTACTAATTGATGTCTGTGGATGGAAAATGGGTGGACAATTAATATCGTATTTGTACTAGTCTTTTCTACATTGTCCTATATGTTTTTGGTTTCTAAATTTTCTACAAATCAAATGCTCGCAGAAACAAGATTTCTAGTTTGATTATTAATGGGTCAAGATAGTCAGACAAAGGTAAGATTTGTGATTTCATTGTCTTTCAACAAAAATATGTTGCCTAGTGAGCAGGTTGTATAATCTTCAGTTTAACAAGATATCCTCTAACGAAGCATTTTTTCTTGAAAAGCCAATATCAGAGGATGAAGTGGTCACTACTTTCCACTCGATGTGTGGGGATAAGGCTCCTGGCCCTAATGGATGTCTCTTCTTTATTAAAAAAGGATGTAATGAAGTTTGTTGTGGAATTTTTTAAGCGAGGGTGGCTGTCGAGAGAGCTTAGGGCTTCTTTTATAGCTCATATACCCAAAGTGGAGGGGGTCAAACACTTAAAAGATTTCAGGCCAATTAACCTCATAGGGGGCCCATACAAGCTTTTGGCAAAGATTCTTACTACCAGATTCAAGGAGGTTCTATCCAAGGTCATATTGGCTAATCAAGGCACCTTTATGGCAGGAAGACAGATATTGGATAGTGCATTTGTGGCTCATGAATGAACTGACTCTAGGTACGGGGAAAAGAGATAAAGGTTGGCCTGCAAGCTTGATATAGAGAAGGCTTATAATCATGTAGACAGGGAGGAGTTTTTGGGTTATATGCTAGAAAGACTAGGCTATGGCCAAAAGTGGAGAGAGTGGATCAGTTCTCGTGTGCAGTTTACCTTCTCCATCATGGTCGATGGGTCTCCTAAACGGTTCTTCAAGACATCAAGAGGTCTCAGGTCAGGAGATCCCTTGTCTCCTTGTTTGTTCTTATCGCAGAAGCCCTTAGTATGATGCTTTGCAAAGGTGCGGTGAACCGGCTTTTCAGTGGTTTTAAAGCATCAGCGAAGGCAAAGTGTGTTAAGTGTGTTAGCCATTTGCAGTACACTAATGACACGCTACATTTTTGTGTTGCAAAGGCAGTGTCAGTTGATAATCTTCAAAAATCAATGGTGTGCTTTAAAGCTATTTTTGGATTAAAGATTATTGTGGCAAAAGTATAAAATGCTCGAGCTGCATGTTGGGGATGAGGACCTTATTTGCTTTCCAAGTATTTTTGTATGCAAGCCCGAATTTTTCCTTTCGACATCACGTACTTAGGGTTGCCTCTTTGCATCGGAAAGCTAATCAAGCACCTTTGGGAAGGGGTCATTGAGAGAATTAAGAGGAAATTGGCTTCATGGAAATGCCACTATTTATCCTTGGGAGGTCGTCTAAGTCTTATAAAGGCGGCTTTCTCCAACATGCACGTGTATTTCTTGTCACTTTTCAAATGCCCTAAATCAGATTTGGTTAGGCTTGAAAAGTTGAGGAGAGATTTTCTTGGAGGGGCGCTAGTGATGGAAGGAAGTTCCAACTTCTAAGATGGGAAGAGGTGTGCAAGCCATTGGAGGTTTTCTATTGAAGAGGGGTAGGCTTTGGATGGGAACTGATAGCTTCCAAGTATGGTACCCAGGTTAGTGGTTGGTTTGTGAAGGGTTGTTCTCTATCGGGCCAGGGTGTCGGCATTATGGAGAATAGTGGCGGGCACTGAATACTTAGTCCGAGCGCTCTCTTTCGTGCTTGGTAATGGGTTTCATATTTGTTTCCAGGTCAATATCTAGTGTGGTGATAGGGCGCTTCAGGACCTCTTCCCGAGAGTCGCTTGCCTTGCTCCATTTTTGTGGCGGAGTGCTTTTTTATTGTTGGGGGATCGGTGGTTTGGGCTCCTATTCATAGAAATATGTCGAAGGCCAAGAACACTTAGTTCGCCAGGTTATTAAATATGCTTAAGAATGTAGAATCCCTATGGTTGGCAACCTCCAAAGAAGGGCCCTAATTCTTCCCAATATTTACCTTATGTGCAGGGAGGATGGGGAATCGATTGATCGCCTATTCATTCACTGCCCTTTTGTGGCTAGAGTTTGGGGTCATTTCCTGTGTTTGTCTCACACCAATTGGGTCGTGCCTAAGTTGGTACAGGTTCTCCTTTGGGCATGGCATGGAGGAAGAGTTGGCAAAGCCAGGAAAGCCATTTGGAGATTGCTCATAGTAGCAATTATGTGGGTTATTTGGGGAGCTAGGAATGGACGTTGTTTTAGGACTGAGCGTGTGGGTGTTGAGGTAATTAGTAAATTCAAAGGCCTCATTGCGAGTTGGGTTGTCTATGTAAAGGCTACTTTGGCTGGCCCTCTTTTTTTTAGTTTTCTTTTAGGCTTTGTATTCTTTTCTCACTTTTCGCGAGTTTTCCAATAAAGTTGTTATCTCTCTCTCAAAAAAACAAAAAACAAAAAACAAAAACAAAACAAATTTACTGTTGACGATAATCAATTTATGATCTGCTTTGCCCCTTTCATGATACAATTTCTGCTTTCAAAACATTGGCTACAAGAATAGAAATTTCAAATATCCTTGTGTAAAAAAATTAAGTTCTATTCCAGCATTCAGTAGTAAGAGCTTGCATATGCTTCAAACATGTCACATGCAAGAAGGCTGAAATTAGCAGGTATAGTAGGGAAGCAAAATGTGCAACAACAATAACTGCATATTTAGGCAGAGAATATTCAAGAAAGCAATTCCCACCAAACTGTTCAAACAAGAAACATTGCACAGGCAAAGGCAGTCTTGCATGATAAGGCCAATGAACAAATTAATTCAGGAAAAAGATGAGGCACAGAAGTAAACTTACAAGTAAGAATCTGCAGCCATGTTAAATAAAATAAATGAAGCATCAAACATTACAAAATCCAAATCAGATGGGACATCAAGAATCCTGTGGTTTGACAAGACCCCTTTTTTTCTTTTTTTCTTTTTTTGAAGAATTATTAGGTCTTGAGCCTTAGAAAGTGCACAGATTTTGGTGAAGCGCAACTAAGAAGATGTGGTGTGGTACCCATGGTTCATGTGATGACCAGAGGGGTGGGGGGGGAGGCAAAGCAGCTGTGACAGTTACAAAGATTGTTGTAATTGCCAAAGTTATAAACAAATAGGACAACAAAGTAAATGTGTCAATTCAAGCTTCCATTCACTACATGAAACAGAGTTTATCTATTTTCACATGCACGCACGTGTGCGCGCGCGCACACACATTATTAAGGGTTACTAACCCAAGGCATATGTTGATGAATCTCTGTGTATCACCAGAAAGAGGAGCACCTCCAGAAAGCAGAAAACGGATGCGACCTCCCAAAATTGCTCGAACCTTTCGAAAAATGAGAAAGTTCCACAGAATCTTCTCTAAGCCCCACGCCCCAAACCAACTGCCGTTGAGTGCAGACAACCTACGGTTATATGCAAAATCAAACAGTTTCTTTGACAGTCCACCTCTTGCATCTAGCTGAAATGATAGAGATATCAGTACTTATGCAGGTGATGTCATTCTCAAAAATTCAGTTTACTACAAAAATGCAAAGATACGCCTGGAGGAAATGGCAGACCTTCTTTCTCACACCATCTCGAACCCGATCAAGGATAGCTGGTACGGCAGTCATCAATGTTGGCCCCAACATAGATGCATCACCCTTAGTTCCCCTTTTTATCTTGTTTGATGTATCGGTAAGAGTCAAAGGAGATCCATATCCTATGGAACTTCCAACAGCAATCATTACATTCTACAACAACAAAATTGAGATTAATTGGACAAGGGGTAAAGAATATTGAGCATAAATGAGTTCAAAATGCCTACAAACGAAATTGATTGCAGAACCCAGTTAACCTAAGACCAGAAGTCCATACCTCAGCAGCTAACTCAAGAATATGAGCCAGTGGCAGATATGCCATATATATGTCCTTGCTGCTAAGGACTGGGACAATCGTCATGACAGCAGAAACCGTAGCTAGGACATTGCCATGAGTCATCATTACTCCCTACAGAAAGTGAAATTTATTAAACTATGGATCTTGCCTTAAAATTTCAAGCAATGTGGTCAATTTTGGAATTGTAGTATCACTAACTCAACATTCAAGACCATTTCCAAATTCCAAGACAAATAAAAAGGAAAACAAACATATGAGTAACAGAGCAACGTTGTTGTGAATTGGGACCAAGGTGTGCTGTATTGGTTTCAGTGGCCGTGACGGTGCCATTGAAACCGATATGTGTAGCGTAACTACCGTAACAGTTTTTTATTAAGAAAAAAAAAAAAACTTTGAAAAAATGTCAGCAAAATCTAGAATATTGAGAGGATTCTAAATATGTATTCTTTTGTAGTTTTTAACATATCTATGATGGTTTAACAGCCCACTCTTTGGTAAGAATGTTGTCTCAGCATGTCTGATGATTTTATTAACAATTGGCCCAAAATTCATACAAGCTATGACACTCATCCCTCTAATGCACATCTCTAAGCATTTGACATCATTCTCCCAGTTAATTCTTGGTAAAAATTAAATTAAATTAAATTTGAATAAATAATGCTGCCAATTTGAGGGACCAAATCGACCCCAAATTTATGCATTCATCTTGGTAATGCATATCCATAAGCATCTGACATCATTCTCCCTAAGAAACTTTAAGAAAAAAAATTGAAGTAAATTTGGATGACTAGTGTCCAGACTACCCGAATGCCCCAAAATTCATGCAATCTATAGCACTCATCTCACTAATACAATGGGCTCAAGATTATGTTTATTTCACTGTCTAACTATCAGATTGACAGACATTTATTAGATGGTGAAGAATTAAAAACTTCCAGTGGTCAGGTCCTATCTCAATAAACAAGTGCCCGCAAATCAATGGTTAGGATCATTCAAACAATCCAATTTTAGGATAGTGACTTGACAACAGTTAGCCTCACATTTTAATGGGCTTAATTTTATTTAATAATGCCACATGCGCAAATTTCTAAGTGTAAGTGTATCAAGCTTCATACACAACTAGAGCATCATATAAAAGGGGGGGGGGATGGGGAGAGAGTTCTCAAGTCAAATCCGTTGGACCACAAGCTATGGTCCACCCAAAAAATAACTTCCAACTAGTTAAGTGCATATGAAATCCAACCTTTCCAATAGATTGGCACCAAAATGAGGGTCATTTAGTGCACAAATCATCCATACCTACTCATCAGGTGGGCCCACACCATAGACAAAATTTTCTAGCCTTTAACAAATAGAAAAGAATACAGGTGCGGTCGGGGGGGGGGGGATGGGGAGAGAGTTCTCAAGTCAAATCCGTTGGACCACAAGCTATGGTCCACCCAAAAAATAACTTCCAACTAGTTAAGTGCATATGAAATCCAACCTTTCCAATAGATTGGCACCAAAATGAGGGTCATTTAGTGCACAAATCATCCATACCTACTCATCAGGTGGGCCCACGCCATAGACAAAATTTTCTAGCCTTTAACAAATAGAAAAGAATACAGGTGCGGTCCACTCGATGCCTGAGTTTTGCAAAAATTGATCCTCGTGGTAGGGCCAACTTATTGGATGAATTGGGTTTCTCACACACATAAAAGATTGGAAGTTATCCACTGTTGTACCGTAGCTAATAATCCAACTGGTTGGACCATATCTTTTAAATACTTAGCTAAAACTCCAAAGGCATGTCTCCCCTTCTTCCACCCATCCTGAATTCTATGAGAAATATCCTTCTCAATCTCTCCATTCTCGTGCATTATTGACCCAAGATATAGAAAATGGTCATTTTGGTGTACTACTTGGTCAGCAGTCTTAACTAATTCCACATTTCTGGTCCTACTGTTGCTAAAATTGCATCCCTATACTAATTCCACATCCTCTCTTTAAGTGTCCAGGCTAACGGCCTTGTCCTTTCTTTCTTGCCTTCCTGTTGTATTCTTTTACCTCATGTTTTTGCCTGCGGGCCTTTAATAAAATTCCGTTAATCTTCAAAAAAAAAAAAAAAGCATTTGCATCCCTATACTCTGTTTTAGTCCACAACTAATTTTAAAACCTTTAGATTTCTAAGGCATCCCTCCATAATATGGAAGAATAGAATGAAGACCCTTTTTTAACCAAGACACTCATTTTACCATGAAGAGTGATATGAAATAAATATATAAGAGCATCCAGTGATAGATTTCACATGCAAATTTTCACCCAAAAAGAAAAAAAAAGTGACTTCCTTGTTACAAAGCATTCAACCAACATGTCACTACCCCTCCACAACCTTAATGTCATGGCATGGGGAAATGAGAATATGAGGTTAAAAAGTAAAATCTTTAAACACAGTTAAAGAATCACAAAGCTATCTTAATGATGTTCTCTACATAGAACAAATAGAATAAGGCTTAACACATCTGTAAAATCAACAGTTTGATCAACAACCAAGTTTGCTAAGTAATTATTCAAGTGGGCATCAAAACAAAAAACGAATGTTGCACATCTGTCGAGACATTTTATTTATCAAGAACATATTGAGAAAAGATTCTCAATGAAGTGAAAGGCTCTACCAACCTTAGGCAAGCCGGTACTGCCGCTTGTATACATTATTACTGCAATATCAGCTGAAACAGGCAAGTCTGCATCAGTAGGATTTTCTCGGCCCATTTTTTCCACGTCAACAAATGAGGCGATTGTCCAGCTAGTGTTCCTCCCAACCAAAGAAGCATCAGTTGGGATGCCCTCATCTACCATGTGTATTACTCGTTTCACAGTGTCAAGTTGTCCACTTATTTCTAAGAGCTTTTTCAATTCCTTCTGTCCACAAATCACAGTTGTGACCTCCGTCTAGAGAACCAAGATACATCTCATGAGAGAAACATAAATGGAAATACAAATGTGTATGCAGATGGTTGTGCAAATTGGACAATTAAAAGATCAAGATTTCAAAGTAACAAGAAATCTAAATTACTTTGTTAGCATATAATTAAATCATTCTCCTCAAATGGATCACAATGACTTGGAATGAGCATTTCCTTGAAGACAGCATCGAAATTCATTAAAAAAATTTATAATAAAAAAAAAAAAAAAAAAAGTTCGATTTGGTAGTAACATATCATGTAGCTTAAAGCGTGTTTTGCTTCTATAACGAGCAAGGTATAACATAACAGTATTGGCCGGGGATATCTTAAAAATTATTGGTAAAATTCTAAAAAATTGTGAGGATCCCAAATATGTACTCTTTTTTTGGTTTTGGACATGTATTTAATGGTGTAACGAGCCATTTTTGAAATGAATGTTGCTTGTCAAGCAATTTAGCTTGACCTACTGAAAGTCAACCAACCAAATAGACCCTAACAAACACAAATCAAGCATGATTTGGTGGACTAGAACCTATTAAACATAAATACAACAAAAAAGAGGGAAATTTGGGGAAAAAATGGTCCACTCCACTTTGATTTCATCAAATCCTACTCAAATTTTGTGTTTTGGTCCTCAAATAGGCCTAGAACTAGTTTAAAATTAGCTTCTAAGCTTCCTTCATGGTTAAAATGAAGAAAGAAGTGAAAAAATAAAAGAAAATTGAAAATAAAATTTTTCAAAGTGGGCCCTTTATGGCCATTTAGATCTGTAGCATATCGGCTCATATCAGCCGATACAGGCTAATCCAGCCCCCTTTTTTTTTAATAGCATGCTGATTAACCTTGTATCGCATAAAAAAGGGTAACTGTTTCCCTTTTTTTTTTTACACACAGTCACGCTGTAGTGGGATTTCACCACCTATGGATACTCAAACCCTTGACAGGGTGAAACTCCTGAGAGTCTACCACCGGAGCAAGAGTAAGGATCCAAGTAACTGTTTCCCTTGTGTATTAAAAAACTGGTATGGATTAGCTGTATTGTATTGGCCAATACAGCTAATCCGTACCAGTTTTTTAATACCATGAAAACTAGGAAAAGCTTACAGATGTAATTTTTTTCCTTGTGCATATGGATCAGGATCGGATACTATTTACTGATACAGTTCACCAGCAGTAGAAACTTCCAGGATCCTTTCCATAATTAGAAACTTGGCAACAAAAATTTCTGGAACAAACTGTTTAATGTTTATTAAAAGAGAAATAAAAGTACTGACATCCTAGAGATAGAACCTGATGTTTTAGATTAGTAAAAATTTGCACATGTCGCTTTCACAAGAGTGGTGGTGCAAGTGTACCTCGCACCAGCAGAAGAAGAGACCAAAACTTAGCAAGAGTTATCAATTTCTATCAATGCGAGCTGTGAGGTACAAACTAGAATTATAGTGCAAGTCTACCATGCCGTCCCCATTCCTTCATATCCTTTAATCAATGCAACTGATGTTTCGACAACACTATGGTCTGGCAAAACTGGAGGAAATTCAATCAACAAAACTGGTGTTTAGGCAAATATTGCCCTCATGGCTGAGAAAATTGGACGGGGATACTTGAAAATGACTTGCTCTCCATGCTATTGCGTTGCGATTGAGGGAGATAGTCAATGAAAACAAACTGGTTAACAAAAAATCACATCTCCTTTGGGGCAATGTGGAAGTGTGTACTATAGATAATATCCTTGAGTGTCATGATTCCTTCAGGGTTGGAAACATTCGCTAGCTGCAAATTAATGGAAGACGGTTGAGTCAAATGGTAAATTTAGTTTGTCTTGTTCCTGGGTTCATTTATTTTGCGTCTTCAATGATCCATGGACACAAGCAAAGCAGCAGCACCTGAAAGATTTCGTATCCAAAGATGCATACTTCAGGGGAATCATTTTCTATTAATGTGATGCCACAACACAAATCATTCCAACCATTCCTAATTAAACGCACATTCCGTAGTTGAAATATAAGTGAATGATGCACATAGAACATAGATCTATACTAATGTGATGCCACAACATAAATCATTCCAACCATTCCTAATTAAACACACATTCCGTACTTGAAATATAAATGAATGTTGCACATAGAACATAGATCTACAGAAAGGGTAGAGAGAGAGAGAGAGAGAGAGAGAGAGAGAGAGAGAGATGAAACCTCATTTAATGAGTGACAAAGAGCCTCCTCGCCCAGTGAAGCATATATGGTGACAACTGTGATATTTCGTCTGAAGCACCCCTACTCCAAGAAAAGAAAAGAAGAAGTATATTAAATATTCTTTTATGAGACTGCAGAAAATCAGAACATCAGCCTAACTATCGTATTTTGCTCTATAACCAGAAACCTTAACAGTAGCCTAAGATGCAATACTATTTCCGTTTCTTCATCAGATTCATTACCATGTTAAACCTACTGCCTCAGCAATTAAGCAGATTGCCGAATAGATACTTAGCTTGGGTAAGATAGCAACAGCCCATAAGAATAAGATGACATTTACGTGGATAACAATAATCAGAATAAGCATCGAATTGGTGATTTAGTGATTTATCATGAACTTAGTAAGAATGGTTTAAAAACAAATGAGAACCTGTAAGGCAATAAACCATTCTGCTCGTGTATCAGCGAAGATTGCAACACGTTCTTCCCTTTTATGACCAAGTTCCACTAAACCAGATGCAAAGCTGCACACAGCTTCAAAAACTTCACCGTAGCTAAGCCATTCATAGTTTCCCAAATGAAGCTTCTCAAAGGACCTACCATCTTCAGCAACTTCCATTTCCCTTGAAATCAACTTCCGAGTGCCGAGTAAATGCTTGTATGCGTGCTGCTTGCATGCTTGCTCAAAGAGATCTGCAAGCGTTGAGATTCCTTCCCATGCTGTTTCCACAGGGGAAGTAAAACGATAGTTTCGGATTGCATACCCAGGTTCTCCGCCAACATTAACAGGCAATCCCCGTTTCCTTCCATTTTTTGAATTCCGGAAGATGAGAGAAAATATAAGGGGAACAAGAAGGCCAACGATATACGTGTTCATCTTTTGCACACCCACTTTACTATCCCCAAAGCTAGCAGAATCTTTCAAAACAAAATTTTGAACCAGCGATAGTCTTCAGTCATTTCCATGCAAACCTGCCGAACAATATTCATCACAGAAATCAATATTTTTTATTATGATGCATTAAGAAGAAATGGCATGTCATGGTTAGAATCCTACAACTGTAGCTGATGTTAAGTATGCACGGGGAGTAGCAAGGAACCATAGCATACAGTGGTGATCAACATTAGGATTTTCCTCTCTTCATAACATTCTTTTTTATTGATAATACAATAATCCCAACTTCATAAAACTTTCATGTGGTACTGCTAAATCAACCAACATAGGGCTACATATCAAATTAAAGCAAACTAAATGCCCTACAGGTCCATGTAGCTTTAAAATATATATATATATATATATATATATATATATATATATATATATATTTGTTGTTCTTGGCCATACATCCAAATTTGGAAGAAACAGCAATCAGTAAGTATTGAAGCATTTTGTAGTTTCCTGGAAAATCCAAAAGCAAAGGTGTGGTGCACGGTGCCACTTCAGTTAACAGGATACCTTTTTTAATCGGCAATTCATCTTTTGGCTATAAGATGTTTAGCCATCACTAATATAGGACTCAGAGAATTGGGAACTCCTCAAGACAACTTTAAGAATTTTTGCCTTATTGTGTGGCCTAACAAAACAATTTTTACATTAGATTGTAGTGGTATACTATAGATAGCTATTTAGATGTATACTTGTTAAGATCTCTATAGATCTCTATAACTATCTCACAGATCTCTCATCTATTCTATATATTCATATCATTCTCAATTAAATAAACAAGTTACAATTTCCACAATGTAGCATCTTGTGGTTTAACATCGTATCAAAGCAGTATCGAACCCACCGTTGCTACGCATCAATAATCTGCATCAACAACCCATTTAGCAACCTCCTCATCTCCAGTGACAGATCTGCAAGGTTGCTTCACTACATCACGCTACAATACACTGCATTCCACTGGTCATCTTCATCACAGCACCAGTCACGGAACCAGTTGTCACTAGCTGTCCCGCCCTGCACCCACCATGGCATCTATTTCAACTATGGTCATCATCTCCAAATCCAGTGAACCTAGCCTAGATCTGATGCCAAACCCACTCCCTGCTCGAGCTCGTTGCTCAACCCCATCCCTGTTTTGCATCGCCATTCGATCTCATTGTGCCACCACTGCACTTTTGCCATTCAAACCCATTTCCACCATCACCGATCTTTGTTCTCCACCATCTCCAATGGGGCCCACCCATCTCCAGCTTCAAATTTGGCAACAACAATCCTCTAAAACTCAGACTTAGCCCATCTATCCTCAAATCCAGCGTCTATCAGTGTTAACCGCTCGCAATTCATCACCACCACCATTGGTTTTGGCCGTCCATCAGCACCGTCTAATACATCATCATTGCCGAGGAATCTGTCACCATCCCGGTCTATGGTGATCCCACATCTCCATCATCACCATACTGGCGCCGTTGACCTCCATTACCATGATCCGCCATTGTTTCCAGCGCCCAGCTCCATCTCTTGTTGTCTTTTGCAACAAAATCCCCATCGAATCTCGTCTCTTCCTTTGAACACTAATGCCATTGATGACTATAAACCCACCAGCTGCACCAAATCCTGTGTACATCGGAACCAATCCCACAACTCAAAACCCCTCTATCCCTGAAAACTCATCCGAAATCAATAAGAACCGGCCTCACCATGTGTCGTCTATGGTAGTGTTTTAAATATCGACAATATCAGCCGATATATCCCACAATATATCTTGTATCTCACCTATGCCATACGAAACATACAAGTAGTGCGATATATCTCACATGTTTGATCTAGTGAGTATTTTTTATTTTCGATTCTTTTTTCTTGTAAATCATGTTAAATCAATGTCAATGTTTTGCTGACCCATACAAAGAAAACCTATTATGTGCACTTATTTTTTTGTAATGTTTTGATTTATAAGTGTCTATTGATGTCTTTTTCAACAATCAAGTTTTATTGAAAAATTCGACCAATTTCCCCGTGTTTCCAACAACAACAATGCATTATGCAATACAACCAATATATCCCATGCGATAACTGATATGTATTTGTATCCCAATGGAGCGATATGTAACACGATATCGATATTTCAAACACTGGTCCATGGCACCACCAGATGTCTGCACCCTACCGATCAGTTGTACCATCTTCTCCGATGATCTAAGCATGTTTTCCAACCCCGCTAATCTGTCATTGCACACTATTCTGCCCATTGCTATCGCACCTGCCACTGCCCCCTCTATCGTCTATCCAATCGTCGCGGCAGGAATGACCGGCCGCAGTGACCACACTGCTCACATCTGATCTCCACCCTCTCATATCCAAGAATATTGAGAAGAAGAGGGTGTTTGAACACTTCTCCTTGTTTTTAACTCTCCTTTCATGCTTCTTGGGTGCATCAGTTTCAGCGCTCTACAAGAGCATTTTCAGGAGTGCTGGTGCACTTGCCTCTTAACCTCATGGGCCTTGATCAATCATTTCCTCTATACAATTAGCTAATGTATCTTTCCCACACCGGCCTTTTGACAAGATATGCTTTTTATTTGTGTCAAGCTTTTGGACCAAATTTATTATTGTGTCCGGCTTTGGGACCGGACCCTATTACCATGTCAGCCTTAGGGCCAGACTTTTTTCTTTCTTTTTTTTTGTTAGAACATCTAAAACCACCAACCAATGGTAAAATTCCTAAACACCAGAAGTGTGTATCCACTAGAAGAGAAACAATTAAACTCCTAGCCATCGAAAGTGTGTGTAATGGAAGAACAATTATTCAAATCCCAAGCATCAAAAGTATCACTAGATCATTTTTCAACCATTGGAAAAACCAATGGTTCACATACCAAAAGTCATCAAAAGTGCCTGCTCACATCATGCTACTCATCATTTCATCACCACGTTGCCATTAAATTTTTCCTTTACTTCTGAATAAATGTTCACTGTACTTGAGTTTGAGGGGATATACATATATTAGAGTATAGGATACTCACTAAAGATAGCTATTTTGATGTATATCTCTATAGATCTCTGACCTCTTTTATATATTCTTATTAACCTCCATGAAAAAACAAGTTACAAATTCCACAATTTAGTCTCTTGTGGTTTAACACTGCCCTTGTTACAGAATAAGTGGAGAAGAACAACAGAAGAGAAAATAAATAAATAAATAAAAAACCCTCAATGAATAACCAACCACCCACACCCCCCCCCCCCAAAACGAATGAGTAATGCACAACCTAATCACCCTAGTCATATGCGTCTATAGTGTCTAAACTGCACATATGCCAGGAACAATGCATTGATGGAAGCTGTCAAAGTAGCAGAAAAGTTGCTTTTATTGAAGCTGTTAGCAGAAAATTTGCTTTTATCAATGCACTATACAGTATGCACCAAGCTGCGCACAAGTAGAGACAACCCTTGACTACGACACATTCACAAGCCCAACACAAACCTTTACAAGCAGCTTAGGCTCCAACCTGCCAATTGTAGGACATGTAAGCAGTGCATAAGGTGGCCCCACAGTAAAGATGACTATATATAAAAATTGGGTTCATCCACTCGTGAGGCAGGCAACAAGTGTCTGTTGGATGTGAACCATTGGCAAGTTTTTTTAAACTGTCAGTTCTTTTAAACTGTCAGTTCTTTTGGTAAGGAAGGGGGTGGCCCAACTGATGAGTGGACCAGCACAACTTTTTTGTATGGTCATCTTCACAGTGGGTTCACCTTATGCAATGGTCAGATGTCCTACACACTAAACAGATTGGAACATGTGTCATGTGTCGAGAGGAGTAAGTGGAGGCCAGAGCAAACCTTTAACTAGCATTTTTAAGTGAGATGAATATTGAAACTTCCATTGTACATCATGGGGCCAAAAGACAACAAGAGAAGTCATTTCTAATTTAAATTTCACCACTTGATTTGATGGAGGTTTCATTGGGAAAAAAATGAGAGAGATCCAAAAGCACTGTTTCAGAGTTTTCATTGTGCTAATTCTAGGAAGAATCCAAGGCATCATTTCGAAACATTCCAAGGGGCAACTTCTAGCACTAGTTTTCCACAACTTATCATATACAAAACTATTCGAATCATAACCTACCATATAAGTTGGATGAACATGTGGACCATCCAATCATCCATCTGAACTGTCTATTCAATCATCCCACCCTTAGCAGGCCACAGTCTATCAGGTGAGCCCCACTGTGAAGATCACCCGGCTCAAAAATCAGGCTACTAAACTTATAAGGTAAGCCAAATGCATACAAAAAGAATTAAATATTTAAAAAAGAAAGATCTCCAACAATCAACATTCAATGTAAAATGGGACCAGCTCACCTACAGAGTGGGGCCCACCTGACGCATGGTTCAGATGTTCTCAAGATGTGGGAGATGGCCACATGCGGATGCATGTGTGGCCATAGAACTCTTAACATGAATTCATATCTCTAGGTATGCAAACATGTACATGTTCAGGCATAATGCATGCATGCAGCGTTTCTATACACAGAACAAAACTCGCCACACAATCACATCATGGTTAAGACCAAGCAAAGAAAAGGAGATGGTCCAATTGCCATGTCAGAACATTAGATATGCCCCACAACCGATGGCTTCTGATTCCAAAGAATCCCTTAGCCCAGATGATCCTCACCATCCAATCCATGGCTCATAAAACAGACAGTTATAGCAAAATGACCAACACTCAAAGAGTCACAATCATCTGATCGGTTCGATTCTCACATCACGACCACCCAATAGCAGCATGGAACAAACGAACAGTCCAGATCAATAACCAAACCGTCACGCATTTCAATTAAAAGCTTTCAGCACAATGTTAACATGCACATGAAGGCAGCTATGTAATGAAATTCATCCATGCATATATGCTAGTATCCATTACAGCAAAAGGCATCACAAAAAGAAATTAGCAATAGCGAATCAGAATCCGGTACCTTCAAATCCAAATGCTAGGAAACCAGAATCGAATCTGGAAAATCCAGTCCAACAGATTTGTAATATCCAATTGCAGGAAAAGATCGTGAAAATCAGGGATTTTTGAAAAGGACTGTGGTGGGAAGGAATCGAAGGGAGAGATTAGGGTTTGTTTGTTTCTGCAATTGAGAGAGAGAGAGAGAGAGAGAGAGAGAGAGAGAGAGAGATTGGTTGTGATGGCAGCAGAGAAGAGAGACAGAGGACAGAGAGATAGAGAGAGAGGGAGAGAGATTGGTTGTGGTGGCAGCAGAGACGAGAGAGAAGTAAGGCAGATAAAATGAAATATTTTTGTGGTGGCGGAAATACCGAGATTGAGTGAGGTTGGAGTTTCAGAAATGTTGTTTCGTTGTCGTCTTCTACTTCTCTCTGTTTCTCCTCTGTAGGACAGATATCAATTCCACTGCGTAGCCTCGTATTTTTCATAGTGTACGCGAGTTTTCAATTTCCACACAGGAGGCCCAGATTTCCGTAATCTAGAGCGTCCGTATGTTGATTCTCCGTCGAAAGTAAAATTTCCAAATATCAATCAGGTTTGGAGATCATAGAGATCAAATGAAAGTGGACCTCATTAACCGTCTAACTTCAGGAAAAAAATAGAAGGTTGAGATTGTATTATAAATGAGATAATTGACTCAATATCTATCTATAGTGGGTCACAACAGACCAATGGTCTGGATTTCCGAAAGATGAGTCCTTTTGAGAACCTTTATGTACTGTGTAAAGATGCTGGCTATACTCCGTCGGATGGCGTTTGTTTCTCGGCTACAGTCTGTACTGTGTGGCATTCCTTTGCCAATTGTTCGGAGAGGTTCGGCGATAATCCATTCCCACGTACCGTGACAGGATACGTCGCGACATTAGCCACTGGATTTGGGATTGTTCTGTTATCAAATCATTCATGTGATAGGGATACCTTTGGATTGGGAATTTTATAAAATAAATCTTATATTGAGAATCTAATCATTTGATTATATAGAAATATAATTACCGTCCATATTCAAAGCAAAAGAGCAAAATTACCAGAGAGTTAAAATAATCCAAATTAGTTGTTTATGGACCATAGAAAGTGAAGAACATCGTATAAACGGTTTGGATCATTCAAATATGACACGAATTCAAAGGTAAAGCCTCGACGTATCTTATAATAATACGAGGGATGTTTGAAGCGAATTGCCTATACCCTGGATCGCGACTTGGATGCGACCCCGGAACCAACGATTTGGGTGAGAACCTGAAACGAGGGCCCACCTAGATATGTGAATTTTATATCCACGCCGTTCATCTGTTTTTAAAACAAAAAAATTTAGGACATGGAACCAAAAATGAAGCAGATAAAAATTTCATGTGGACCACACCATAAGAAACAGTGATTATTGACTATAAAAATTAAAATTAAAATTAAAAAAAAAAATCTTTTGTGGGCCACGAAAGTTGTAGATCAATCCGATATTTAGTTTTCTACTTTTATCCTGGTATTTTTGACTTTATAAACAGGTTGGATGGTCAATAAACATTACGGTGAACGCTAAGAAGTTTTTAATAGTAGGCATTCAATGCCACGGTTTCATGTGGTGTGGTCCACCTGAAATGATTATGTTCTTAATTTTTAATATCTACTGCTAAATTAAGCAGGAGAAACAGATTGACGGAGTGGATATATAGTAAATACATTGAGGTAGGACCTACGGTCGGGGTGGCAGCCAAGTCGTGCTCGTGACCCTGGTACTCCATGTGTGGCAAGAACATATAAAAACAGAAATCTAAAAACCAGGCGGATACAAAACTAAGGTGGGCCATACCACATGAGGGATGGAACGCCTGGGTGATAGAAGTTTTGTGCCAAGATGTTGTTTGTACCTACAGTTTGAGTGATAATAACCCTAAGAAAGGTTTGAACGGCAAATAAACATCAAGATCAGCTCTAGGATGGTAACAACGGTGGAAGTTTCCATTCCTACTGTTTCATTTTGTGTGGTCCACCTGAGTCTTGCATCTGCATGATTTTTAGAATCCTGTTCTATTATGGTCTTTTAAAACATATGAACGGAGTGGATTTGTGACTGACATCTCTATGCATAGAACACAGCCCGGGGCATAGGTATCACTCATTGACCCATCACTGACCGCGACTCTGGACCAGCATGTCCGTGCGACTCTGACCTTAGGGCCCACCTTGTTGCATTCATCATATATCCAAGCCATCCATCTGTTTTTAAAGTTTATTATAGGGCATGTCACAAAAATTAAGAAGATAAAATTTTCAGGTGGACTGCACACAAGAAACAGTGTTTGTTAAACGCTCACAATTAAAAGCTTCCTAGGCCCACCATAATGTTTATCGAACATCCAACCTGTTTATAAATTCAACAGACCTGGATGAAAGTGTAAAAAAAAAAAAAAAAAAAAAAAAAAAAAAAAATCAAATTGATCAAAAACAATTTTGGCCCACAAAATATTTTTAATGGTCAGTAACCACTGTTTCCTTATGGTGTGGTCCACCTTAAATTTGCATCTTTTTTATTTTTGGGACTATGCCTTATAATAATATGGAAAATAATGGATGGGCGGCATGGATATACAATGCATACAACGAGATGGGCTGCATGGATATACAATGCATACAACGAGATGGGCCCTACGATCAGGGTCGCACACACATGGCTGGTTCGGGGTCGCAGTAAAGTCGCGCTGGGTCCCGGCAGCAACCCGCTTTACATGAGGATCCGGACTCGCTTTACATATACCAGTTTTCGCGAGAAATACTAGGTGATTCGCTCGAGTAGGATATTGAAGTAGGAATCGCGGGACAGCTTCCAAATTGGCTGTCGTGTAAGATATCCAGTCCAATAATTAGGTAGATCCAACGGTAAATATTTACATTGCCATAAATCAGGGTATCTATTTATCAGGGGACCAATCTGACAAGATGGATTGGACGGTTAAAATTTAGGATGTTCTAATAATTAGGTAGATCCAACGGTAAAGATTTACATTCCCATAAATCAGGATATCTACTTATCAGGTGGACCAATCTGAAAATTTGGATTAGATGGTCAACAGAACCAATGGCCTATATTTAATAACTACATGTCGCTTCCACAGTAATTGGAACTGCCTGAATTTTTATTAATTGTATTTGACGTTGATCTGTATCTTTTAGATGGACCAGATCTCCCATACGTACGACACGTACACATGTTCCTAGACTTACCTCTTCAATCTCGCCTTGCGCGAATCGCTTTAGTATTTCTCGCTTTTCAGTAGTGCGCCCAGAGGCGAGATCCACGACGCTCACTTGCAGCCCTCTTCACGAGAAGCACACGTGCCAACCTGGCAGTTGCACGAGGAATCTGAGCGCTGGATGACGTGGACCCTGCGGTTATGATTAACAAACGAAATATCAGCAACGGTTCACTCATCAGTCGCGCCACACACGCTCATTGAATGAAAACCGTTGGCAGGTTTTCAGCAATCGTACATTCCTTAGGCATGGAGTGGATTAGGTGTTAGCCGGATAACACCAAAGTGGGTGTTTCCCTGACCGTCGGGCCCACCTTGATGTATGCTGTCCATCAGTTTTTCCAGCTCATTTTAAGGTATGGTCCTAATAATGAAGCGGATCCAATTTTAAGTGTACCATTCCACTTGAAATAAAATAGTGGTCATTGATCATTAAAAAATTTCGTGTGGGCCACAAAAGTTTTGGATCAACATAGGTTACCACACCTGATGAGTTTACCTGACTGGTTTTTTAATATTTTCATTATGATTGTGGCATGACATCATGAATCGCTCGGATGTGCCCAAACGTCCATGCTAACTAGTGGTGGAATCACAGCATCCTTTTCATAGAAATCCGTACCGTTAGAAAGGTAGACCCACCGTCAAGGTCGTTGGACAGAAATTGGATTGCCTATTAACTTACTAGTACCTTTCTTCCGTACTGAGTAAACTCAGTTAGGGCCCCATAAATGCATTTGATTTATCCATTATGTCAGTCTGGCTTTCCAGCTCGTCTTAGGTGTTGAGATGAAGCATATACAAAGTGAACCACACAGCAAGAAGTAATGAGAATAATGATTTCCATGTTGAAACCTTCCCAAGCCTATGGTGATATTTATTTGTCACCGTCAAGGTGGTTGGACAGAAATTGGATTGCCTATTAATCTACTAGTACCTTTCTTCATACTGAGTAAACTCAATTAACCTCCCCTATATGCATGTGATTTATCCATTATGTCAGTCTGGCTTTTCAGCTCGTCTGAGGTGTTGAGATGAAGCATATACAAAGTAAACCATACAGCAGAAAATAGTGAGAATAATGATTTCCATGTTGAAACCTTCCCAGGCTCATGGTGATATTTATTTGTCACCAAACCTCTTCATGCGATAATATCAACTTAATCCAAAACCTTTGTAGCTCCCAAGACCTTTAGGACAGTAAACATTCAATTCACATTATTTTTTATAGTGTGGTCCATTTGAGTTTTGAATATGCATCATTTTTAGGCTTAAACCCTCTAATTATCTAAGTAAAATGGATAGATAGAGTGGATAAAATACATAAATTAGGGTAGGCATAACAGAGTTTCCTCCGTACGGAATCTGTTTCCTATTAGGAATTTAAAAAAATCAATAGATCCTCTCACTAAATAGGCCACTCCAGTATGTTGATTCAGAGGATCTCTTGATTAATGAGAGGATCCTTTGTGAGAGGATTCTGAATCAACATAGGCCACATGAACGTCGGTTGCTCATTAACTCCCTTATGTTTAATCAATAGAACCTCTGAATCCTCTCACTAAATCCTCTCACTAAATCAACATAGGCCACTCCAGTATGAGGATCCTCTCACTAAATAGGCCACTCAATAGATCCTTTCACTAAATCAATCTGTCACCCCAGGCGTTCAATCTCCACTGTTCATGTGGTATGGCCCAGATGAGTTTTCAATCTGCCTAATTTTTAGATTAGGTTCATGTACTAATGAGTTCTTGCAAAACAGATGGACGGAGTGGATTTGTCACAGGTATATCGTTGGGCCCACACAGCCCCAGTCACATAGCACAGGAATATCTCTCTACTCGGGCTAACAGCAATCCGCTTCCGGATGTAGCTACAAGACAAGTAAACCGCAGTAAGTTCCTCTAGTGATAAGCTGTGTGGGTCCACAGATAAGCCAATAACAAATCTACTCCGTCCATCAGTTTTGAAAGATCATAGTTGGACAGGAATTTAAAAATTCAGGCAGATCCAAAACTCACGTTAGCCATACAACATGAAACAGTGGTTGAAACCTTCTTAGAGCCGACCATGATGTTTAAATACCATCCAAAACGTTCATAAGGTTATTACCACTCAGATAAGATGTAGATATTTGCACTGTCCTGATACATAGCTTCTTTAGCTGCCACAAAGTTTCCAATGATGGGGTTCAATCCATGCTCTTTTTTGTGATATGACCCAGATAAGTTTTGTATCTGCCTGATTTTTAGAGTCCTCTTCTATTGTGGTCTTGAAAAACTGATGGACGGAGTGGATTTGTTGCAGGTATCTTTGAGGGCCCCACGTAGCTTCCCAGAACATGAATATCCTGTGCGGGGCCACAGGCCACAGGCAATCCGCATATCTAACTCATCCGTTCGAGAAAAACTTTGATACTTATGGAAGAGTGGCCGATGATACAGAGGAACTTGAGAAGAGTGGCCGATGATACAGAGGAACTTATGAATCTTAGTTTAGATGTATCATGAACCAAAATTTACACTTATTTGATTCTTCAGTCTACAGGAATAGTGGATATTTAATGTTTGGTTAAAAAAAAAAAAAAAAATTGGGGTGAATTATTATTATTTTTTTAATCCAAAATTGTCATTTGCCAAAGAGATTTTCTCCTCGTAATACATCACTCAACTTTTAACGTGTGACACTTCTCTAGGTCCATCATGATTTATGTGTTAGATCCATACCGCCCATCAACATTTTTTTTTATATCATTTTAAAGCATGATTCCAAAAAATAGGCACATCCAAAGCTCTAGTCGACCACACCGCATAATGTAGTGGGAATGGAACGACTACAGTTAAAACCTTCCTAAGTTCCACCGTAAAGCTTATTTGCTATCTAACCTCTTCATAAGGTCATACAGACCAGGATGATGGGAAAATACAAAAATCAGCTTGATCAAAACCTTCCATAGCCACATGAAATTTTCAATGATAAGCACCCAATTCTCGTTGTTTCATGTAGTGTGGCCCACTTAAGCCTTACATTTGCCTTGTTTTTTGTGTTATTTTATGAAATGATATGAAAAAATGAATGGACAGTGTGGATAAAACATATACATCAGGTAGGCCCCACAAAGCCCCTTGATAGTATTGTCCATCTAACTTGATTCCTAAGAGTGGATTGACTGGTGTGGGTAGGTCCCGTGAGAAGGGCTGCCACTCCTCAAGCTCCAAGTTGTACCAACGGTTCAAAAGATATCAAAGTTACATTGTTAGAATACAGGATTTGGGAAAGAAAAGGCTTATTCTTTTAGAGTCGCATACAAGCAGTATTTATACAAGAATGGAAGAAGACAAATATAGAAATTAGTGAAGAAGAAGAATTTACAGAGGAGAGATTACAGAGATGATGAAGGAGAGATTTCAGTAGATGAGCTGGCTGCTGGAGGCGGAGAGATTTCTGCAGATGATTCTGTAGATGAGTTGGATGCTGGATGTGTTCCTTCAACACTCCCCCACAAGCTGGGCCTAAAGATATTCGAAAGGTTAAGCTTGGAAGTGATTGTGTCATGCTGGTCACGTGAAAGAGATTTAGTGAAAATATCTGCCAGTTGGTCCCCAGTGCGAACATGTGGAGTTATAATTTCATGGGATTTAATTTTCTCTCGAATAAAATGGCGATCCACCTCAATATGCTTGGTGCGCTCATAAAAAACCGGATTGTTAGAAATGTGAATGGCAGCCTGATTATCACACATCATCAGCATAGGGCTAGATGGAGAGAAGCTAAGCTTGGTCAGAAATTTCTTAAGCCAAAGTAACTCACAAGTTGTATGGGCCATAGCCCTATATTCGGCCTCAGCACTGGATCGAGCAACAACCGGCTACTTCTTACTTTTCCAAGTAACCAAATTTTCCCCCACAAATGAGCAGTAACTGGTTGTAGATTTCCGATCATCTTTGGCACCGGCCCAGTCTGCATCAGAAAAAGCGGAAATAGACAAGTGTCCATATTTGGAATAAAGAAGGCCCTTACCAGGAGAACCTTTGAGATAACGAAGAACACGATAGGCAGCATCCAAATGGGCAGGCCGTGGTGAGGGCATAAACTGACTGAGCACACTCATAGCATGAGAGATATCGGGTCTTGTCATAGTTAAGAAAATAAGACGGCCAATGAGTCGTTGATACGGACCAGGATTTGAGAGAGACTCACCAAGGAGAGAGGTGAGTTGATGATTGATCTCAAGAGGAGTAGCAACAGGCTTACAACCCAACATACCCGTCTCATGGAGTAAATCTAATGTATATTTCCTCTAACATAAGGAAATACCAGAGCGAGAACGAGCAATCTCAATGCCAAGGAAGTAATGCAAGTAACCCAAATCTTTAACTTCAAAGGTACTAGCAAGATGAAACTTAATGCCGGATATAGAAGTAGAATCATCGCCCGTAATAATGATGTCATCAACATAGATCGAGACCACTGTGATCCCTTTAGTGGTGCGCTTCCAAAAAACAGAATGATCGGAGCTGGTGAAAATGGGCAACCTGCATAGCATGAGTGAATTTGTCGAACCACGCCCGTGGTGACTGCTTAAGGCCATAGATAGACTTGCGAAGGCAACAAACTTTATGTTCCTCCCCCTTACGACGAAACCCAGGAGGTAAGGACATATAGACTTCTTCATGAAGATCACCATGTAAAAAGGCATTCTTGACATCAAATTGATGTAGGGGCCAATCCAAATTTACAGCCATAAACAAGAGAACCCGAATAGAATTCATTTTTGCAACTGGAGCAAAAGTTTCGGTGTAATCGATGCCATAAGTCTGTGTGAAGCCTTTTGCAACAAGACGTGCTTTGTATCGATCAATGGTACCATCAGATTTATGCTTGACAGTGTAAACCCACTTACAGCCCACAACATGTTTACCGACCGGTAAGTCAACAAGCTCCCAAGTTTGATTTTTTTCTAAGGCATTCATCTCCTCAAGCATAGCATGCTTCCAGTGAGGATGAGCCAAAGTCACATCCACTCGTGTAGGAATAGATACAGAATCAACATTGGCAATAAAAGTTCTGTAGGATGGAAATAATGACTGATAAGAAACGAAATGCTGAATAGGATAAAACGTGCAAGGACAAATACCATTTCCCGGAGAAGAAGCAGAAGGAGCTGAGTCAGGAGTAGATCTCGGAGCATCGGATGAAGGTGGAGGTAGTGATTTGGTGGCTTGCCCTTTTCTTTATTGCAAGACAGATGAGGCTTGAGTGCAGACATAGTCCTGTAAATGGAGAGGTCGAGTGTTGGGACGAGTGGTGCGGCGTGGTGGCGGTGGCGGAGGTGGGGAAAGTGATGATGGAGAAGGGGAGGTAGAGGATGGGGAGTTTAGAAAAGAGATAGGAGTAACATGAGGTGATAAGGGATGAGATGAAATCGTCGAAAAAAAACTAAGAGACTCAAAAAATGTCGCATCGAGAGTGACATAGCGACGACCTGTATGCGAATCCACAAATTTATAACCTTTTTGGGTAGGTGAATACCCAATAAACATGCAAGAGATGGATCAATCTGATAACTTTGTTCGAGATCGAGAGAAGTCATGCACATAAGCAGTGCAATCGAAAACTTGAAGAGGAATATTGGTGACATGGTGAACTTTCTTAAACAAAGATATTGGAGTTTGAAAGTTTAAAGTAGAATAAGGCAGGCGATTGGCCAAGTAGCATGCGGTGAGAATTGCACCTCCCCAATAACATTTGGGAACATGCATCTCAGTGAGGAGGCAACGAGTGATATTCAATAATTGTTGATTTTTTCTCTCTGCCATCCCATTTTGCTGAGGAGTGGAAGCACAAGTGGTGTTTGACTCGATGCCATGCTAACGAAGGTAGGAAAGAAATCCAGTGGAAAGGTATTCACCACCATTATCACAGTGAAGGACCTTGACTTTTGCTGCAAACTGATTAATCAACCAAACATGAAAGGATCGAAAAGTTTCAAACACATCACTTTTATTTTTAAGAAGATAGATCCAAGTCATCTTGGTAGTACAATCTATAAAAGACACAAAATACCGGAATCCCATAGAGGAGGGAATAGGAGCAGGTCCCCAAACATCAGATTGAATGATAGAAAATATAGGACCAGAGTCTTTATTCAAGACTAAAGGAAATGAAATACGTTTTTGCTTGGATAAAACACAAGTACTACATTGAAAGGTCTTAACATCTTGGTGGGAAGCTAAAGCAGGAAATAAATTGTGTAAAATGGAAAAAGAGGGATGACCATATCGACAGTGCCATCGAAAAAAATCCTCCTGAGAGATTGACAAAAGATGGGCTATTGATCGCGGTTGAACATCAGCATCGAAATGGTAAAGACCAACATGTTCACGCCCACCACCAATCATCTTCTACGTCCTGAGATCCTGAAACATACAATGGGATGGAAAAAAAATGGCAGCACAATTAAATTGTTTGGTGAGAGTACTAACAGAAAGCAAATTAGAATCAAGACCTGAGACAAGAAGGGTCTTGTCGAGGGAGACAGTAAAGGTTAGAGGAACAGTTCCTGACCCCGTAATGGGAGTAAGGTTTCCGTTTGCTAACTTTACCGACCCTAATATAGAACTGGGATGAAAAGATGAAAAAATATGAGACATACCAGTCATATGATCTGTGGCCCCGGTGTCTATGACCCAAGGTTGGGAAGAGGAGGCAGGAGTGGATGTACCGAACATTGGGGAACTGGAAGTAGCCATGGATTTGGAGACCGAGAGGCCAGCCTTCTGGGCAATCAGGTTAACATATTCTTCTTGGGAAATCTGGACCATAGGAGTGAAGGAAGCAGACGGTGTCTCCTCGGATTCAATAACAGACAAATTGGCCCATCGGCCACCTGATGAACGGCCACGTCCACGAGTGAAGCCTCCCCGCATGGGAGGTTTACCATGTTTGATCCAACAATAGTCAACCATATGGTTGGTATGTTTACAATGAGTGCAAAAAAGAGAACCACGACCACGGTCTCGAGTTCCACGTCCTCGACCCTTATTATCAGAAAAAAGAGCATTAGCTTGTAAGACAGACTGTGTAATCGAGGCATGGGGAATCATAACCTGCTTTCATTTTTCTTCTCTTGCAAGTTGAGCATAAACCTAATTCAAGGTCATTGTATCAGCGTTGTGGATGATTTGTTGTCGGAGTATCTCGTATTCATTATTAAGGCCATCTAGAAACTTGAAGATCCGGCGACGCTCTTGACGTTTCTTGATAAGAATCACATCGCGAGAACAATAGGTATCTTCCTCATCATGATAGGTGAGCTCTTCCCATAAACTCCGGAGTGTAGCATAGTACTCTGTGAGGCTTTTGTCGTTCTGTTGGAGAGAGGCAATCTCCTTCTCTAATTGAAAGATGCGTGACATGTTGTGCGCATCACTATAGAGTTCGTGGACCATGTCCCATATTTCTTTTGCCGTTTTTAAGAAAAGAAGGCCGCTTCGGACATTGTCGGCCATGGAGTTTTACAACCATGACATGACAATCATGCCATCAGATTCCCATTATGCTTTCTTGGAATCTCCATCAGCAGGACAAGAAAGGGTCCCAGTGATGTGGCCTAGTTTTCGTTTGCCGCCAATAAAGATGCGGACAGCCTGGTGCCACTAAAGGAAATTGGACCATGTGAGAGGAGGTGATGTGATCTTCAGTCCTGGATTTTCAAATTGTTTGAAATCCTCAACATGAGAGGATGAAGTATCATCCAAGACTGTGGATGATGCCATGAAAAATATCAAGGCTGAGGGAAATCAAAGTAGATAGAAAAACAATTTTTCCTTTTTTTTTTTCTTTTTTTTTTTTTTTTTTCTCTCTTTTTTTTTTAAATTTAAATACTTAAATTGCAGTAAATTTTACAAGCCCTAAATCTAAAACATTCAAATGTTACAACATAGAAGAAGAAATGTGCTTTCTCTAACAAGATCAAACTGTTCAAATCTGCAAGACTTCGTTGTATGACTGACAAATGGAAGTTCTCAAATAATAGTAGGGTGAGAAGATCCCGGCCTAAAAGAGAACTAAACTAATTTAGCTTCTTCTCGTAAGAGACTTTGGAGGCTGCAATTGTTAAACCCAAATGTTTGTGAAAAGATTAGATATTTGAAGATGGGTTTCTTCAAACAAGCAACCTATCAAAGAAAACAATGAGAAGCAGCAAAATCTCCCAGAAAAGCAGTTTCTGAGATTGGGTTTTCTGTAGATAAAAATCTATCAGAAAAACTACAAATCCAACCAAAAGAAGATGTTTACAGAACCGGGTTTCTCCAAACAAGCAATCCCACCTGAGAAATCAACGAAGAAAGAGCGAAAAAACCTATCTAGAATGAACTAATCTGAAGCAAAAATGGCAAAATTCAAAACCTAAGAAAGTCAATGTGAAGAACAGAGGCAGATAAACAAATATAAAAAAAAAATAAAAACTTTCGTTCTTATCTTCTTAAAGGTAAGAAAAAAATAAAATAAAATAAAAATAAAGGTGTTCCTTTCTGCAGCCTTATTGCGGCAAGTATTTGTGGAGAATGAAATCGGTCAGAGAAGTGGGATGGCAGAAAGAGAAGATGAAAGCAGGGGGTTTGCTGTGGTGATCTGCTTGGAGATACGAGACAGTGGCAACCATGTTCTCAGAGAGGCCCTGGCCAAAAGAGAGAGCCTCAGTCATGGCTTTGATACCATGTTAGAATACAGGATTTGGGAAAGAAAAGGCTTATTCTTTTGGAGCCGTATACAAGAAGTATTTATACAAGAATGGAAGAAGACAAATATAGAAAATAGTGAAGAAGAAGGATTTACAGAGGAGAGATTACAGAGATGATGGAGGAGAGATTTCAGGAGATGAGCTGGCTGCTGGAGGCGGAGAGATTTCTGCAGATGATTCTGCAGATGAGCTGGATGCTGGATGCGTTCCTTCAACATGCATGACCTCAAAATGATGTATTTATTATATCAACACTATTCATCCATTTTGTGAGACCATTTTAGAGCATGATACCAAAAATATCCAAATCTTAAGTAGACTACACCAAAAATAGTAATAGGACAATGATTCTCACCTTAAAACATTCGTAGGGCCCACCATAGCATTTATTTTCCATCTAATATGTTCACAAGGTCACACAGACCTAAATGAAGAGGAAAAACAAATATCATATTGATCCAAAACTTATGTGATTTCAATTGAACATCGGTCCACTTGATCTTTCCTTCTTTCTTATTTTCCTGTTCAAGCCTTGTGACGAGCTCTGCAAATTGCGTCCTACCCCGCTCGGACGGTAATCCATTCGGGCAGGGCTCTGTGGGGGCCACGGTGATGTAAGTGTTTTATCCACGCCATTTATCATTTTTCTCAAATCATTTTAGGGCCTGTTTGGATTCGTGTAATAAGGTGTATTGTATTGTATTCGGGTACTATTCATGTATATGTTGGATGGTTTTTAGAATACATACAAATCAACATGCCATTAATTAATGTTTGGATAAGAGGTATTGTTCCGGCAAGTATACAATTTCCTATACAGATCAATGTTTGGATACGACGTATTAAGCCTATGTATTGTACAATCGTACAACATACAATAGTATTTGTATGTATGGAAAATCTAATAGGAAAATCTGAACCGTCCATTGCATCCGGGAGGCAAATCCTACCAAACCCATGCCATCCATAAGCATCCATGTATACACAAGCGGTCACAGCACAGGTAAAAGCAACACTACGATTGATTCTGGTGTGGTCCACCCAAGACGTGGATTCAATTCACATTTGGACTTATGGCGTAACTCGATCCTACAAAACCAATAAATGACCCTGATCCATCGCAAGATGATCGTAAGTGGACCCCACCGACTACAACAGGGAGACCGAAACCGTTTATTTCGCAAACGACGAAGAAACCAGAAGCAATCCACTTCTAGAATGATTGGACCTCCTATCTTGAGGCCCAAAACACACCAACGAGGAAATCCCGACCATCCAGCAAAACTATCTTGAAAGACGAGTGACTATATCGGAACCTGCCATTAACGTGCACCATCTTCCTCATCAGGAAGATGACTACCTAAGAAGACCTTGCGGCTTCCATAGGCTAATCTCAGCCATCCACTGATAGGCCTATCCAAAACCGACCTTGGTCATCAGAAAAGAAGGGAGCAGGGATGGTGGAATGTGTCCAAACGGCCTTCCGCACTCCCATTAATGCAGTCGTGTCGCGTAAGACTGGTTCCACATGAAAAATGAGCTGGAACAATCTGGAGGTTTTGGAACAATATAAAATATAAAACCTCATGTCCAACCACTAGAAAAAGCAAACAAGGAAAGAAAAGAGATAAACGGGAGAGAGAAAGAGAGAGAAACTCTCTACATTTCCCACTTGAATACAATGCATTGAAGAGATTGTACAGATGGTAGCGTAGGCGACTGACAGTACTTTACAATCGATGCAGTTTTTTGGCTCCACGCTATATTTGCGTGCGTGGAATTATTCGGTTGCCTACTCCGAACCAAACACCATACATGTCACATCACACACTTTAATACCATACAATATACTCGCAAACGCAAATCCAAACATGCCCTTAAGTTATGAGCCAAAAAACGAGGTAGGCACAAGGCTTAAGTGGACCACAAATTGGGGATTGAACTTCCACCATTAAAACTTCTTGGGAGCTAGAGAAGTTTGGGATGAAGCTGATATTTGTTTTTTTCACTTCATCCACGTCTACATGATCTTATGAATAGTTTGTATGGTAAAAAAAAAGTCACGGTGGCCCTTAGAAAGGTTTCAATGGTGTGGTCCATTGGAGCTGTGTACCTACTTAATTTTTTGGATAATACTTTAAAATGATCTAAGAAAAATGATTAACGGCGTGGATAAAACAATTACATCAATGTGGCCTCCACAGAGCTCTGCTCGGATGGATTACAGTCCAGGCGGGGGTAGGACGCAATCCGCATCCCTTCACGATGACCCATATAACTTGTTGACATCAACACACCAGCTAAATAGGTGGTGTGTTGTACACCAGCCCAGCGGAGTTTGGCTAGGTCGGTGCTATGTGGGCCCCACCATGATATGTGTTTTATCCACACCGTCCATTCATTTTTATACATCATTTTAATAATCTATCCTATAAATGAGGCAAATCAAAATCTCAAGTGGACCACACCATGTGAAAACAATAATGATCTAACGTGTACCATTAAAAACCTCCTACGGCCCACTATAATGTTTATTTGACATCCAACCTGTACATTAGGTCATATAGACATGGATGAAGGTAAAAAACAAATATCACATTTATCCAAAACTTTTATAGCATCAAGAAGTTTTTAATGGTGAGAGTTTAATCAACACTGTGTGGCCCACTTAAGATTTTGATCTACCTCAGTTTTGAGTTCATACTATATAATTAGTTGGAAAAAATGGCATGGATGAGACACATACATCATGTTAGGGTCCTCAGAGAACCAACCACCAAGGGAGTAGCTGATCCGTTTCCACACCAGCCAATCCGCTTCTGGTTGGTGGAGGTAGCACGCAACTCCCGCCCAAATTTAGGAGAGCAAATTAGGTGAGACCCAGGATCCACCGAGGTGGGTGGGACCCCTGACTGTGGGGCCCACTTTGATGTATGTGACTACATCCACTCCGCCCGTCCGTATTGAAAGCTCTCATTTTAGGGCATGATCCAAAATATGAAGCAACTCCAAATCCCAAGTGGACCATAATACAAGAAACAGTGGTGATTAACCATTAAAAACTTCTTTTGGGCCACAAAAGCTTTGGATCAAGATGATATTTGTGTGGTCTCTAGCTTCATCTAGTTGTTTATGACCTTATCAATAAGTTGGATGGCAAACAAACATTTTGGTGGAATCCAGGAAGTTTTTAATGGTGAAGATTAAATCACAATTGTTTCTTATGGTGTGGTCCCCTTAAAATTTGTGTCAGCTTCATTTATAGGATAATGCCCTAAAGTGAACTTTCAAAATGGTTAGATGGTGTGGATTTAAAGGACACATCGATGTGAGCCCCACAATTAGGGTCCCACTCGCCTTGGTGGTACAACATCCCGGATTCAGGGACGGGGATTTTATGTGAAATTCGTTCGTGAGAACTCCTTGCACTAGATGTAAGTGGGACCCATTGTGATGTTTATACGGAATCAAACCTGTTCATACGTTTTGAGAGCTCATTTTAGGCCATGATACAAAAAATGAAGTGGATCTAAAGCTCAAGTGGACCACATGAGAGGAAATAATAGAGATTTAGTGACCACATGTTGAAACATTAATATGAGTAAATATGTCAAATTAACATATTTCAAATATTTTGCACGTTAGTTAAGAAATTGATTGTTCTAGATTTACTATTAGTTATCCGACTTTATATTCAAACTCAGATTTGGACATCGAACTTCAAATTAACAACTAGGCCCTAAATGTATAAAAATAAAATAAAATAGAAATAATTGGGTTGTAAATGAACTCTTCACTAGAAGAGTAGATTAATTTGAAAGTAGATGAGGGTGAAATACCTTTTTTGACCTCCCTCGTGAAATTGCATGAGTAAACAAACTATGCACAAGCATGCTGATGATGCTAATAAAAAAAAAAAATCAATTATCAGTTGCATCAATAAAATCACATGAATAAATTATCTAAATTGTCCAAAGATTGACTATCTAAATAGATGGTTAAAAAACTTTGGCAAGTTGCTTATTTGTGATCCTTACATTTGTGGCCCACCTTAAGCTCAAATTTTCCTTATATTTAGGTATAATACATATTTTAAAGGGCTTATTATAGTCATTCGGTTAAATATCATATATATGTATACCAATTTAGTATATTACAGTCGATTTTGAATATTAAAAAATAAAAATACATTCTAATTCCTCCCATGTACTCTCATCAGAACAAAAGATTTAAATTTAAAAGCATTTCATTTACTTCGCTCTTGCTAAAACACCCATATGAGAAATGAAATGGTAGAGATGACAAAACCAGAATTTGGTAGACTGTCTTAACAGAACACACGTGGCAGATAACTTCTCATTTAGAACCATTCATCTAGTTGTCCTTATAGTAGATGATCATTTTTAAAATACACGTACATTAGATGATCAAAGCCTTAAAAAACAGTACTGGTAGAAAACTAAAATTTTTAACGGTCCACATTAAGCAACAGAAAGTTCAGAGAAGTGATGAAACAATAGGTAAGGTTTTTTAAATATAAGCCACAACGGAAAGTTCATAGAAGTGATGATACCATAGATAAGGTTTTTAAAATATAAGCCATTCATGATGGGCCCTACTAGGTGGACAGTCCAGATTGATCTATAACCCTTCTGAGTACGCTCTTCAGATACTGATCTACAGTATTCCTGTTCTACTGAATCTAGCTACTACCTCGTAGAGCCTCCGAGAAGGAAAGTGGTATTAGGAGCCCACCACTTTGGTGGATTCCTAACTGTGGGGCCCACCGTGATCTATGTGCCTTAAATCCATGTCGTCCATCCGTTTTGAAAGCTAACTTTAGAGCATGATCCAAAAAATAAAGTAGATACCAATTTTAGGTGGACCACACCACAGCAAAAAGTGTTTATTGAATACCATAATTAAAAACTTCTTAGGCCCCACCAAAATATTTACTTGCCATCCAACCTATCGATAAGGTCACAATGACATGTATGAAGAGACCACACAAATATCAGCTTGATCCAAAACTTTTGTGATCCACAAGATATTTTTAATGGTCGATCTCCATTGTTTCATGTCATGTGGTCTACCTAAAATTTGGATCTGCTTCATTTTTTGGGCCATACCTAAAATAAACTTTCGAAATGGATGGACGGTGTGGATGTAAGACTCACACATCAAAGTGGGCCCCACAATAAAGGATCCGCCAAAGCCGTGCGCGCTTATTCATGATATGTTATCCATTTGAATTTTAACCAAAAAATCGATGATACTCTGGCATAGTGTGATGATGATACACAGGCACTTAGAATTGTGTTAAACTCAACTTAAACCAGCCCGCTTATTTGTCCCAGTATAGATTTGGCATGAATATGAATTAACCTTAGTTGTTTATCTAACCATAAGATTAAAAAATGAAAAATATCGATCCATGGTACTATTTTAATATAATCAGGAGTTAGAATTCTTCAACTGAGACTTTGACTCATTGACATTAAGTTCAACAATCTAGTCTAGTCAGTTTAATTTGAGCTAATGGATGACTGGTGTCTATGTATCAAGTGCCACATGTTGCCAGAGTATAAATAAAACAACTCATCAATTTCTGATGCTGAATGCATTAAGTAGAATGGTAGAGCGAGAAAAGGGGGAGAGAAACGGAGGAAAAGGGTATAGTACAAAAGTGTAAGTGAAGGCTACAAGTAAAGAGATGAGAGAAGTAGGTTATCCTCCAATGGAGTGCCATTTGTCTTTATATTTTCTATTATTATGCCGCTTTAGCTTTAAATTATCTCATTTTCAAGCTGACAATCCTAACATAAGCCGACATAGCAAATATATGATGTGGATGTCACATGGTCATTATGAAAGCCTCACAAAGCATTCATTGTCTGGCCTCCATATAGAATATTCAGCTTAAAGGCCTCCCTCTTAAAGGCCAACTACAACCTAAAACAATTTATTGACATACCTCTCTCTAATTTATTGCGGGCCTAAAATTGACCAAACACTAGTTGTCTTATATATAGTAGTGGCCATGGAATTTGCAATGCATGTGATCTATATATTATGGGGCCCATTGTGACGTGTGAGTATCCTAGATGCATCTCCCCATGTTAGGCCTATATTGGAAAACCTAGCGTAATCCAGAACTCTAGGTCAATCAAGACAGCAAAAACAATATGAAGAGCATTAGGGAGGGTGATGCCCACAATATGGAATGTGGGATTCATCATGTTGTGTATATGCCATCCAACCCATTCATTAGGAGAGCCCCACTAGGATGATCGATGCGACACATGTGAGGCAAACCTATGAATGTATATAGGCTTTAAGAGTGGTTTAATTGTACATTATAATCTTATGGTGTCCTTCCGAGTTTTGTATTATGATTATTATTAGAATGGACACTGAACATAAATAAGCTTAACTAATTTATGTTTATGTATGCCACCTAAATATCATGGGCAAACCCACGTAACTCGAAAGTTCCATAATTACCATACTTTGCTAGTGTATCAAAGTTGTTCTTATTATGAAAGGAAAAAAGGAAGAGTTGTCGAGCACCCTAAGAGCCATAGTAATCTACACAATTATCAAAATGGCATTGTCTTTTTTTGAATTCTTCTCATCCCTCTAGGGCCCGTTTGGCCAACTGCATTAGGTGGGATTAAGGTAGATGAAATTGTAAAAGTAACAATAAATGCATGTGTAAGGTATTGTCCCTTGATTAGGTGTATCCCATGTTTTCCAATACCATGTTTGGAATGTATGTAATTAAAAGTAAATCTCAGGATTTCCTTTCAAATTACACTTGGAAATTCATCATCATGAGATTTGGAAATCCTATCTCACACTTTCCAACACAAGGCTCATTTTCTAAAGCCTATAAAATTAATTTTAATCACATCTCACACTCCTTCCAAACATGTCATTCCCAATTCTGAGGTGGGATTAACAATGCAATCCCATTTAATACAACTTAATACCACTGGCCAAACAGGCCTCTAGTGTCTCTTAATAGTCCAAAGTTTTAGTCATTTCTAAGGCCCCACTTGGATGAACCCTCGAATGAGGGCTTTGACACCTAAACACTGTTTAGAGAAAAATGTCTTTTTGAGTTGTGCATTTGGATGCGCTCTCAAAACCTCTATTTTATTCTCCAATCTCCACCGGATAAAATGTTAGCTAATTAAGTTGATTGGTTTTCAATGAGTAGGCTGAAAAATAGCTTTAGCACAAAAAATACTTTTGCATAAGCTGCATCCAAATAGGCTTCAACACTAATTGTCAAACCTAACTTAATGCATTCCATTAGTCCTGAGGCTTTTGGCATAATTATTAGGTTCTTAACAATTGGTCAAAGCCAACACCATGTCTTGTGTGTTGAGGTGACATCCCCTCTCTTCCCTTGTTTTATGTATGCATATATGTGAAGCCTAGTTTGTTATACCCCCAAATCCAGCACCTGAGTACAATGACACTGGTCCCGAGTTCTAGGGTGTGAGATACATACACTACACATTCCATATTATGCAAACCACATTAACATACATTCCACCTCATATACAATAGATGAGAAAACAAACTCCAATCAATCGTCATCTATTATATGAATAAAATCTATGTCCGCATTGTGAAATAAATAATCTTCTAATCATAAATCAAATTTAATCAAACTACTCACGAGCCAACCATGTTGGATCTTATTACAATAATTCTCAAAGTATTTAAATAAATTAAACTATTCCAAATACTAAAAATGAACTAAATTAAATGTCTAAATATTCTTCCTCCTCCCGTGCGCTCTCCTCTATTTCAAATCCTGAAATTGGATTCCCAAATAGGGTTAACTTACACACACTCAATGAGAAGAAATCTTATAAATTTGGTTACTTTCCAAAAATAACACTTTCTATAAATAAAATCTTTCAAAAAATATTTTTTTGAATAAATAATACTTTACAAATTTAATTTACTTTTCAAAATAGCAATGTATAAAAAATAACATTTTTCTAAATATGACAATTTTTTCAAAAAATAAGAAATTTTCAAATATAGTAATTAAAAAAAAATAGCATATTACCAAAATCTAAAGATAACATTTAGAAACAAGAAAAATTGCAAGTTAAAGATCAAATTTCAAATCTAATATAAAGTATGATTTTTAATGTAAATGCAACATGAATGCATATGTATAAGGAATGCCTTCATGTACAATACACTAGTCATTGGAATACTTGGATCTTTTTATCACCGGTAGGCCAAAACTCTCACCAATACAATACCCTTCCTTCGGTGCAAGTATTGCAATCCTGACATTTGTAACTCTACTTGGACCAAGGTGAGGGACCATTCAACATGGTCGAGCAAAAATAACTCTAATCAAACCTGAAAGTAGGGACCTTCTATAATCCTAACATGCTCACCCACTCAAAGGGTATATGGTAGAGATCCAAGATGTATCCATTAAGGTTTAAGGTCTTCCAATCTAAGAGTCGCAAAGCCCCACTTATTTTTCTTTCTGAAAATTTAAACCCAAGGGACATTCCAATTGCCCAACTATTTGCAAACTTCAATGTTCTCAATGCATGAATTTCTCTTTCAATCATACATCGAACCACATAAGAAATCTTTTCGCAACAAACTTTTCATAAATAAACTTTCCATAATAAAAATTTCAAAATCATCATGCTTTCTCAAAGGAATGTAAGAACATACTACCTTTAGCATATGGATGAAATATATGTAAATTGCATTTAATTCTAAAAAATATTATAATTAAAAAATCATAAAATATTAACAAAATTTTAGAGAAATTATATAAAACTCTCATAAAATATCATATTTTTATACAACAGTGTAGAATTCCAAGTGTACAATATTGTTGCATAGGATTTTGGGGTAAATTAGGATGTGAGATTTAAATTCGATTGTTGATCTGGTTAAAAAATATACATCAGATTATTAATAATTTTAGAAAATTATATAATAATCCTTGAAATTAAAAATATTTAAACAAACCAACCCGAAATTCCAATTTACGCATATGCATACACCAATTTCATACAATATTTATTGGATAAATTCAAATTTTGAAGAAAATATGTAAATTTCTAATTCTAGAATCATAATAAAAGAAAAAATAAAATCTACAAATAATCATTAAAATAAATATTACAGTGGGTCCCACGTGCCGATAGGCCCACAATAGTTAAGTGGCAAATAAACATTGCAGTTGACCCATTGTTATTTATGTGTTTGAGATCCCCTAGCCCATTAGTGTCGACTGCAATGTTTATTTGTGTGTTTGAGATCCCCTAGCCCATTAGGGTATTGGCTAAAAAATGGGGTCAATCTAAGGTTGAAGTGGACCCCACCACCTGGGCTAGTGGCGATTAAGCGTCGAGGAAAGAGAGAAGCTGGAGAGAGAGAGAGAGAGAGAAGGGTTTTATTGGTGTCGGAGGGAGAGAGAGGGAGAGGGGCAAGGTTCGGATCGGTGCGAGGTTCGACAGATGTGGTTCATCGAAGAATTCGTAAAAAATTCCAACAACCACAGGCCATCGAAACTGTAGGTTATTGTTCGACATTTTTTTTTGTTTGGGTTTCTGTTGTCATGTGTGGTGCGAGCGGGCATGTCATAACTGACTGTGCGACTCGATTCTAACCGCACAACTTGACCCAAAGTGCCAATATAGGCAAATGTAATTAATGACCGTAATTGTATATGACTGAGATCTAAGCAAATCGGTTGCCTATTCAACTGTAACGCTCTGAAAATCGAGGGTCGAGCAGAAGCTCAGCTCCGAAGTTCCAACGCATCAATTATGCAACATAGATAATGATGATTAAATGTTGTCTGTATTAGTGCATTAAACATGAGTGAGATTATACCAAATCAACATATCATACTGCAGAGACAGTTAGATTTCGCAAGCGGCAGACTGTGATAAGTATCTAAAGCATATAAGTGGTTGTAGGTCCCTAGAGTATGAACATGATACCAGGTTAAATAATTACATGTTTGGTTCTAAAATATACAAAATGATAAAGTGTAATGTCATTTAATCTATATCCCTGTAGCCCTGGTGATGCAACTCTAGGTCTACATAGACCCGCCAGAGAGTTGCAGGTAGGAGAACTCCTCCTCATCATCATAGAAGTCAGGCTCCGCCTCGTAAGCCTCGACATCACCGGAAACTACAACAGAGTCTGGTTGGTGTTTTAAAACACTGTCCCAGAGTGGGAGGAGTGATCAACTCAGTGGAGCTATAAGGCAAAGGTTAACATATTATCAATTTAATCAAGCAGTACAACAATCATGCCCTAAGTACTCTTGTTAATGCAACAATGGGATGCGATAATGATGTATGCCCTCGCCTGCATTCTCTCTGTGACATCATCTTATGGTCGTGCATGCAACACTTCCGTTGTACTCAACTCTAACGCCAAAGGCACATACAATGCAGTGCATGTACATGATTAGCCAAGTTCTTAATTAGACCTCTTCATACAGCAGATTTGGGAAGCTAAGGTACCTCCCTTTATATCATTGACCCAAACAATGATCCATCTAGGGTCGTCAATCCTAGTAAATCACATACGATAGGCAGTTCCATGTTGCTACGGAGAGGCTCATCACCTCAGCTCAGCCATAGTTTATACTCGAGGTTCCTACGGAAATGCTCGTCACTTTAGCGTAGTCCTAGTGTATACTCGAGGTTACTACGAGAGGCTCGTCACCTGATTGTAGGCCGATAGCTCGAATACAGTGTCCCATACCACCGTATTCGGCTCACGAGTTTGGGTCGTTCACTGGTCACTACGGGGAGGCTCGTCACCCTAGTGTAGGCCGACAACTCAACCACGGTGTCCCATACCACCATACCTAGCTCATGAGTCTTGGCGGATCATGGTACCAAGGTTAAACGGGCTTTTCACTGGTAAGTTGGTACCTTAGATTCAAGCAGTAGCGTCCATACATGGTGAACACACATTTGGCCAATCAGGTTGCTTGACAAGCTCAATTGGTATGAGCGCACATTGAATTAATCGACATGGAGCACATACGCACTCCTTGTGGCCTAACCACTGTCGATAATCACCGTATGACTTGGATTCATCGAACGTGTCCATGGTGGCTAAACTGATTCAGTCACTCGATCGGAAGTCGTTATCGATTGCCTGGACTACATCGTGGCCCCAATCACACTCCAAAACAATTTCATTTACATGTGATAGTCAAAGGCAACATGTGACAACCAATATAAATATAAATATCATTTGAGCATTTCAACAAACATATGGTGCACATGTTATTATACGTATGCATTTCATCCATAAATCACGTAGTAATAAGATAAGTTACTTAAAGGAAATTGTAACTACGGATAAAGGAATTTAGAATCCTATCTCAACACCCTCATTAAATACATTTCAATAAGCATTTTCTCATTCAGGCATTTTATCAAATACTCAGACTACACATATCACATACGTATAATAAATTAGTTAAAACATATATTATAGCAAATCCTTTCACAAGGGAGTTACCGCACGTACAATAATCATGTATCCCCAAACAAACAATCATGGCAAGCACAAATCATAATTTCATATTCATACAAACATTTAAACAAACACATGAAATGCATTAATTTCAACATAGTTCATATATATATGTAATACGCGGAAAACATCTCATCCAAGCATATGTGATAGCAATCAAGTCAGTCATAAATCATTAACTGACATTGAAAGCCTTGAAAACCATAACCTAAACATTTATGGTCCGCACCTTCCGTCGGTAAACTCGTATCGAACTCAGTTCGAATGCTATGCCTTCATCTACAGCACAACGGCTATCTGAATCACAAAATAGGTTAGCTATTTCAACGATTCATCTACTTAGATACCTAAAACAGATTAGGGTTTGTATTTCTTACCTAAAAATGGAATCGGAATTGTCAGTGTAGCGAAACAAGAGGGATGATTCGGCACGTGGAGTGGTGGGATCGAATCCTAGCAGCAAACCCCAACTCTCTCACTCTTCTCCTCACTCTTCTCCTTCTCTTTTCTCTCTTCTCTCTCTTAGGGTTTTGAAATTCGTGTGGAATAAGAGAGGAGTGGGTTAAGGCCCTTATATAGGCCCAGAACTCACATCAATGGCCCCAGGACTATGATATACTTAGGTTATAGCCAAAGAGTGGCTGTTTCGGGCCAATGAAGCTCATCTGGAGGTCCATTTTCTGTATACGATCCGGTGAAAGTTCCCTGACAATGAATCTATGTTAGGTTAAGTTTTTCGGTCTGATCGGGTTGTAGATCGACCGCGGAGGACCAGTTTCAGCTCAACGGTTATCGTCTCTTAATTAGGGCCACAAGTGCAGTGACATGTGTAGGAAAATTTTCCTGATTCAAGGGTGTAGTTGGGTTAGAACCTGACGGTCTAAAATCTTAAATTTGGCCTGCAAGTGAACGACCCAAATCACTTAAATTTGAGTTCATTTCCTAAAGATATTCGCGTTTCTCACACACTTCGCTCCGGGCTCAAGTTGTGCATTTCTGGATACTATTTGAACTTAATTTTCGAGATCATTATCAAGCCTAGTAAGGCGGTCATAATCGTATAGCTTCATGGTTATCGGACTTTTAACGCGCGGTCCAGGTCCGAAACAGATTTTAATGTGCTCCCAAGAGCAATTGGGTTTTGAGATTGATCCTATGTTTCCAGGTAATGTAGCATTAGCGATCCTATTAGTTTTGGGTCTTGCAGTACGTATTGAAAGTGATTCAAGCTAATTTCACAGATGATTTAATTTAGCACTTAGTTAATTTTCATCTAATCCCGAAAGGATTTGGTCCTTAGTAATATCTGCCTGAGGTGGTACTTGGGTCTTTGTACGGATTTTTTCGAGACGTTACATCAACTACTCGCAAATTATTTTAGAAAATAATCAAGTGATAATCGAAGGTGAGGTTCTTCCTTTGAAGATGGGTTCAACTTTGCCTTCTGTGCGAAATCACTTTTTATACCTAGTTGTTGTCAGACTATAAGGAAATACTTATAGTCGGTTGAGGTGCAACTGTAAGGAATCTTTCTAAATGAAAATTGCTTGTATTGAGAACAGATAAATTATAGTATATGGGCATAGGCTTGGATTACAAGTAAAATATTACATCTACTCCTAAGATAGAGCTAAAGCTGAATAGATAAAGACAAGATGAATTTGACTGGATTTGTTGGATTGGTATGAGATGATTTCTTCTATATGATTTTCTTTATTATTTATAGACTTTTCTACTACGCAGATTTTGTGTATTTGTTTCTTCTCTTCACTTCAACCGTTAAGGTAACTGAATCATTGCCACGTCGTATTTTTAGATATTTATTTCTCTCTGTATTCTTATAATTGTTTCCACTTCTATCGTCCACTTCCATCCTTTTGGACTTCTTGACCATGCCGCATCATAAGATGACGTGTAGTTAATGCCAACTCAACACCAACAGTGCTTCATAAAAAATATTCCAAATATCTTTAAGGATATCTCTTCATGCTATATTCTTTTTATACAACAACACGTGTCATTCCCTGATTAGTTAATTCAAGAATAACCAAAACTAGGGTACAACAGTTGTTTATTTGCGATTTTCACAACAATGCATACAATATATCCAGACTTTTCTCATGAGCACATCTTTCTTTGATTTCTTCTGAAACTAAGAAAATAAGAATAAATAAAGCATACAGAGATTATTCTATAGGAGATCCCTGTCATACTAGGTAGCATATGGTACATGAGACAAATCTTTGATACTCTGGCAGAGTGAGATGGATAATACATAGGCACTTTGAAATCACTCCAGTACTGCATACGTGAAATGAAGCTACTAATTAAACCGTTCAAACTATAGACTGCATGAACCAAAAGTCACAATTATTTGATTATCAAAAAACACACAGATCCATAGCCCAATTGGCAGACTGAGTGGAGATACCTCGTTTCAACACTTGAGGTCTTGGGCTATGGCAGACTGAGTGGAGATACCTCGTTTCAACACTTGAGGTCTTGGTATCGATCCCTAGGGGGGTACTAACAAGCTAACCCCCACTTCAAAAAAAAAAACACTATTGGATTGGTGAATATTTATTGCACAGTTAAGAACGAAAAAATCCACCAGTTTTATTTCGACAAAGAAGTGTCAACGAATCAAGGGTTTGGATTTGTTCGACCACTAAGATTTTGGGACCGTAAACTATACACAATGGGCTACACAATTTAGTCCGTTCAATTTGAGTTATGTATGCCATGTGTACAACTTTTCAATGCCTTCGTATCATATATGCAGCCGGAGCATCAAACAACTCCCGGCCCAACCATAGAAGACGGCTGGAAGATTACATAAAGCCCTAAAATATTTGGTAGGCCCAAGTAAAAATCATTAGGCTGGTCTAATGAGAAAGGTGGTGAGTTCCACTTGATAGATTGTTCAATTTCCACCACATGTGCCACGTGGTCATATGTACATGTGTGGGCAGGGCTGTCAATGGGCCAGGCTCATGCCAAGAAAAATTAAAATTTTGAATAGGTCCAGCCCACGGACCCTTTGGGCCGATGACAACTCATGCCCAGCCCGTCGATAGCACTATGTGTGGGCATGTCTTAGTAATTACTACCAACTTGATTCATGGAATTTTCAAAGCCGCACGCCTTGATCAGAGCCCTGCTCACCTCCCAAGATATTGAAAATCTCATGATATTTTTGGATAAACCAGTTTAGCAATATTATCACAGTAATACAATAATATTGTTAGATTTTCAAAATATTAGTAGTTTTTTATTTTTCATAATTTTATTAAAATTTTTATTTAGATATTAACACATAAATTATGCAAAATATAACTAATTCATTATATAATTATATATTTAACCTTTTAAAATTATTTATTAATTTATAATAATTATTTTTTGAATTTGGATTTTTTGTAAATAACTAATAATAAGATGTTGACTAATACCCACATGAAAATAATATATTTGCAAATAACTATATTGTTAATTAGATCAGGACATGAATGGAGTTAGCTTAGTTTGCTCGCTCAACTCGACTTAGAAAAGCTTGACTCGACTTGGCTCGAAACTAGGTTCAAGCCCAGTCAAGTTGATTCAACTCCTAAATCTCAGTGAAAGCATAATTTAAATCCAATTATTTAACTAATCCAATTGATCATCCAGTAAGTTTAAGATGCGCACGCTCTCTTAGTTGCCACCACATACACAACATTTCATAATCTCATGGTCCACCTTGTCCTAAGATGACGGTTATCCTTCGTAATATAGAGGGATGGTTACACCTTAGTCATAATGCCTAGCTACACATGACTCAAAACTAATAATCATCCACACATGGATCCATAACAAAAAAATAATCTAACCACTTGAATTCTCCAAAACCATAATCAAAATTAATCCAAGTACTTAGATTCTCCCTAGCCATAATCATAACCATAACAATTGCATTACTAGTTGTGGATAGGTGGGTCCTTGAGATGTAGCATTCTAATCACATATGTTTTCCATCACAATATCATGATGTGAACATACCGAGTCTATTCTCACAATATTCCATCATATAACATATCTAGTCATAGCATAAATGCGTATTTACCTCATAATCAATCCAAAATCATATCCGAGAGTTCACTCACATACACCAAATAGTTCTTAAAATTTCCAGTAATATATTATCATATAAAAGCCATAATAACTATTATCAAACAACATACAAATGAGTCCCAAGCAATCTAATTCAAAACTAAATTACATAGGGTTTATTCGGATGGGCAAACCAAGTTGACTGGGCAGGCTAACTTGATACAACGAGTTGACTCACTGAGTTTTACGTCTCCACATGTTCATAAGCATTCAACCTCCATTACACCATTAGATTACCACAATAATTCAAGTTATTTGGTTTTTATCATCATATAATTATCAATCACGTACCCATGTATAATATAGTTTGAAATCTTAACCCAAACTTGAACAATTTTTAATCCAAACAATCTAATTCATGTAATTAACATTCAAATACACCATCACAACAATATATCATCACAAATCAGAATTTGAATCAAGCAATCAATACCTGAAAAACAATCTAGATCTACATAAAGGCTAATTACTGTTGAGAGAAGCTTAAATGTATCCTCACCTTTGCTATTAAATGATCTAGATGATGCCAAGATAATGGTGATGAGGGCCACACTTTCAAGGAGGTCCACATATTAGGACGGTAGAGATGCCGGACAGTCCGAATAGGATGGACGGCTTGAGGGTGTAGGGACGGTCCTCTCTCTCTCTCTCTCTCTCTCTCTCTCTCTCTCTCTCTCATATTTCAAAATACAATCATTACTTAAATGCCATGATCAACTCTCACACACCAAAATACAAGCTGACCTTCTTTGGTAACTTTTTTTAAACTTCCACCTGCCTTCCAATCCATACCCCTTAAAATAGATAATCATCTATTTTCCTAGTAATTATAAAAGTAACATTTTTTTGTTGTAATTTTCCATTGTATGTATCCGGGAAAACATCATATTATTAAAGAGGAAATGTTTGGTGAATGGCTCACCAGATGAGTAGCTTATATCTCTCAGTTTTTTTTCTTTTCTTTCTGTACACACGCACACTAACACATTTCCATTGTATGTATCCGGGAAAACATCATATTATTAAAGAGGAAATGTTTGGTGAATGGCTCACCAGATGAGTAGCTTATATCTTTCAGTTGGCAAGCTTGCTCTTAGCAGACCCCACCGGTGTAGGGAATTTCACCCCCTAGGAATACTCGAACCCTGGTACGGGAGTTGAAACTCCCAGGAGTCTACCATCCGTCCAAGAGTAAGGATCCTGCTCTTAGCAGACCTTACCAGATGAAGTAGGTAATTATGTAACACGTGACTGGTTGTGGTCTGGCTGAGGACGCTGCCAATAGCCACTAGCTACTGGCAGGTGCTTTGTAGGCCCCACCATGAGTATATGTTTCATCCACGCTGTCCATCCATTTTTTAAGATCATTTTATGCTATGAATCAAAAAATGAGATAGATCTAAATGTTGAGTGGACCACATCACAGCAAAAAGTGTTGATTGAACTCCTACCATTAAAAACTTTTTGGGGCCACGAGTTTTGGATCAAGCTGATGTTTATTTATTTATTTTCCCTAAATCCAGGTCTGTATGACCTAATCAACAGTTTAGATGTCAAATAAACATCACAGTGGGCTATAGGAGTTTTTTAATGGTGGACATTCAATCACTACTGTTTTCCTATAATGTGGTCCACTGAGATTTAGATCTGACTAATTTTTGGGATAAAGATTTAAAATGATCTAGAAAAATGATGGACGGCGTGGATAAAAAACATTAATCATGGTGGGGCTCCCAAAGCACCGACCATTAGCCACCTAGCCCCTGGAAGTCAATAGTCAAACCGTATTCTACGTGATCCATGTCTTGGTTCTGAAAAGTGGGGTCCACAGTTCATTAATCTAGACCAACGGTCTGTTGTTTCCACCTTTGATGGTCATGCCACAAAAATCTCTCAGTATATCCCAGCCTTTCGATTGATGGGTGGACAAGACACACGGCTCGGATATTTCAATCTGGGAGATTTTTGGGAGGAGAGGAGATGATCCATCCAAAATTATAAGCAACAAACCCAATTGTCTGGAATACCGAAACGTGCAAATCCACAGGTTGGGCTCAAATTTTTCTTGGACAAAAACTGTTTGATGTATGATGGATGATGCTCACGCACATGAAAATTACTTAAAATTGCATACTTTTCATATAAATAATTAAAATTAAACCGTCCAAATTACTTGAGCCAGTTTAGATGTATCATGGTCCCTCTCTATCCTACAACATTGCACAACAACCAGTCTCCTAAAAAAAAAAATTGAAAAAAGAAAAAATGAAAACCGTGGATGATAATCCCAAAAATATACCATACTCCAGCTCTCCAGCACCAATCTGCTTGCATTTTCCATTTGAGTGTGGACCATTGCTGCTTTTCTCATCTTAACCATCCATTTATCGTATATAAATCGAAATTTTATCCATTGAAGATTTCTTTGCATGCCCATTCACCGTGACGAACGGTCTGGATCAGGCGAACAAGAACCCCACTTGCACATTTGAAAAATCAAGAATAACTCCCGCGGGATTAACAAACATGATAACTACACACCAAAAGTAAGATAATCAACGGTCGATGCTCATCTCCGCGTCCAACCCTTAATGCATGGCATCTGAAGGAGGCTCTCTCTATAAATACCTTCTTCGCTCGATTCAACAGCCTCATTATCTAATTCCTTTTCTCATTACACTCCTGTTAGTCTGCTCTCCAATTCCTCTTCTTCCTCCAAAATTCAAGAAAACCATTCAAACTCTCTGAATCTTTTTTCCTTTCTCATGGAAAATCGTGCGTTCTTCTTCTTCTTCTTCTCGCTCTTCATCTTTTCAACAATCCCATCCCTCTCCCTCTCCCAACAGCTTCCCGCAACAGGCGAATGGCGCCTCCTGCAGAAGAGCATCGGCATCTCAGCCATGCACATGCAGCTCATCTATACCAACCAAGTCATCATGTTCGACCGCACCGATTTCGGACCGTCCAATCTTTATTTCCCTGACGGTCGATGCCGATTGGACTCCAACGATACCGCCCTCAAGATCGACTGCACTGCCCACTCCCTCACATACGACGTTCAATCCAACACCGTTCGTCCTCTCACCGTCCAGACTGACACGTGGTGCTCATCCGGCTCTGTTCTTCCCAACGGCACCTTCGTACAGACCGGCGGATACAATGACGGGGAACGCGTGGTTCGCACATTCGCCCCATGTGTGGGTGGCCCACTATTTGAAGATTGCGATTGGATCGAGAAGCCCCATTATCTTTCTGTCCGTCGTTGGTATGCCTCAAATCAGATTCTGCAAGATGGACGAGTGATCATCGTAGGTGGACGTCGACAATTCAGTTATGAATTCATTCCGAGGAACTCCTCTCAGCCGGCGAATTACTGGCTTCGGTTCTTGATAGAGACACGGGACGTCGACGAGAACAATCTTTACCCCTTCTTGCACCTGCTACCAGACGGGACTCTATTCATCTTTGCAAATGATCGTGCCATCACATTAGATTACATCAACAATCGTGTGGTCAGCAAGTATCCACCTATCCCAGGTCGGGACCCACGGAATTTCCCCAGCTCTGGATCATCCGTATTGCTCCCGCTGCATCTTGATCATGATATCGATGGTGTTGATGGCCTGATAGCCGAGGTGATGGTATGTGGCGGGGCGCCACGTGGTTCATTCAAGCGGGCCGAGAATGGAACATTCTTGCCAGCTTTATCAAGCTGTGGACGGCTGAGAGTCACTGATCATGAGGCCCAGTGGGAAATGGAAGAAATGCCGATGGCCCGAGTGATGGGAGACATGCTGCTGCTCCCTACAGGCGATGTCTTGATCATAAATGGCGCAGCCAATGGCACATCCGGGTGGGAGCTGGCACGAAACCCAATCACCACACCCGTTCTTTATCGTCCATCTGATCCAGTGGGCCAACGGTTCCAGATCCTAAGTCCATCGCTAATCGCTAGGCTATACCATTCATCAGCTGTCGTGATTCCTGACGGTCGGATCCTCGTTGGGGGCAGTAACCCTCATATGCGTTACAACTTCACAGGTGGCGTGGATTACCCAACGGAGCTCAGCATCGAAGCGTTTTCGCCGCCCTACCTTGATATGCAATACGCTCGGTTAAGGCCACAGATCACATCCACTGTTCCCGACCAGCTCCTATCGTATGGGCAGCCGATCACCATCAATTTTATATTGACGTCTTACATGCCGCAATCTGGACTGTCCGTTACAATGCTGGCCCCGTCATTCACGACGCATTCTACCGCGATGAATCAGAGATTGCTGGTCTTGAAGGTGACGCGGGTGGTGCAGGCACCGCCCTTGATGTATCAGGTGAACGCGATTGGACCGCCAACGGCTGCGATCGCTCCGCCTGGTTACTACATGCTGTTTGTTGTGCATGCAGGGATTCCCAGCCCTGGCATATGGGTGACGATGCAGTGATTTTTATTATTTTATTATTTTTTATTTTTTTGCCTTCATTTTGTATTTATGGGGAAGGATACTTTTCTCTCCCACAGAGATTGACGGTTGCAACCTTGAAGGGTAGTTTGATATCCAAATTACACTTGTGAGGGGTGAATTGTCACTTTTGGGGATTTAAATATCATTTTTATTTTTTCATGGGAGAAACCCCATTGATTGATTTAATTGGGCTTTTTTTAACGGTTTGTATTGTTGGGTGGCATTTTTTTCATGCAATTTTGCATGTTGTATGTTGAAAGAAATGAAATCATCGATTGGATTGGTTGTCTGAAATCAGGAGAAGGTTGGATCTCTCTCTGTCTGTCTGTCTCTCTTTCCCCCTTGCTTTAATGCTGGCAGAATGTGATGAATGATATTCATTCAGTTCAAAATTACTGTGAAATTGCATAGGTAGAAACAATAATTAGACTACGTTATCCAAATTTTGGTACCATCGTAGAAAAAAAAAACCTGCCTATCACTCTTCTTCAATTTTTGCTCAATGATGTTTTGACTTCTAACTATTTTCGTTTTGTACCGTCAGAATTTTGTCCGCAGCTCAGATGAATAGATCATCTGGTACGTGTAAACTTTGATATACGAGCCATCCATGATAGGTTCCAGTAAATGTATGGACGCGATCTGCTTGTGCCTCACGCCCACATGAAATTCCCGTGCTAGGAAGATACGTGGGGCCCACTGAGATGTCAGTGAGAGATCCACTCCGTCCATTAATTTCTCTAGTTCGTAGGACACGTTCCCAGAAAATAAGGCAAATCCAAAACTCAAGTGGACCACGCTTTAAGAAACAATGGGGATGAAACACCAATTGTCGGAACTTTTTAGGGCCATAGAAGTTACGGATCAGGCTGGTATTTGTTTTTTTCCTTGCTATAAATTCAACCCAGTTAGAACGACCATATGATCGGTTCGGATGGCATATAAACATCATCGTGAGTCCGAGGACAGTTTCTGCATATGCCATAGTCCATTTTTACTCACATACTGGCCTGAATTGCCTATCCAATTTTTTTTGACAAATAAAAAATAATTAAATTACTCTTAGGGCATGTTTGGGAGCGTGGATTTGAAACCCCCCGGATTGCCAACCCCCTGGATTCGGAACCTCCTGTTTTTGTTTGGCACCTTAGATTTGGAACCCCCTGGATTGTAAAATTTGTGTTTGAAAGTGTGGATTTGAAACCCTCTCAAATTTTGTAGTATATTTGCATGAATATTTAAGCAGGCCAAGTAAATTATTTAAAATACCCAAATTGATTAAAATATACTACAACATAAATAATAGTTATAATAAGTCCATCAAAATATGCACATTGGAAAAAAAAAAAAAAAAAAGATGTAATTCCGAACTTCTGGTGGGCCAGAAAAGTGAGCCCACTAAATTTGACCATTGTCATGTGTTAAGATAAACATATCACCTTAAACACCGTCAGCCCACCTTATTTGCCACTCTGAATAGAGAATCCTAGCCATCCAATTGATGGGTACAAAATAGATAGGATCATCCAGTAGTTGTACTTTTGGCATCGGAGCAAAGCCTACGTCAATGGGCTGGGCTCCGGCCAGGCAAAATTGTAATTTTGAATAGAGCCAACGAAATTTAAAATCCTGTTTGGACAGCCAAGCATATTATGATAGAGGCACTGTACAATGGTCGGACCAAAGAGCTATTATTCAGCACTATTCAACCGTAGATGTTCTAGCACAAACTTTTTTCAATGGTGTGGCCCACCTAGTTTTTTTATATGCTTTATTTTTATGTTAACCTACTAAAAGTATCTGATAAAACAAATGAACGGAGGCGATAATATGAATGAATGATGGTGGCCCTACAGTGTATTTTAAAGAATGCACAGCTAAATTGTGGTGGCTTCACAGGCATGGACGTTGCCAACTTAATTTTTATTGAAAAAAAATAAAGTTTTTCAGGTTCCTTCATAGTAATTGAAAATTCACTCCGACTATAATATGAGTTATCTTATTTTAGGCGTAGGACTTAAATTTTAGGGCCATTGGTAGTTCCAGTTAATCACACAGTTAAAAACAGTGTGTAAAAGCAATTATAATGGTTGAATTTGTTTTAATTCATATGGCACACTTGAATGATATTTACTCCTAAATTTTTTTCTCAAATCTTAAATTTTAATGGGCTATATAATGGCTGGATTACACTGTCCATATAACCATCATAGTGGGACATATGAATAAAGTGTTCTCGTCCCTCCATTTACTGTTTAATTTAGTGTGGCACATGTTAAGCCTAAATTAGTACAATATTTTGGCTATACGGATAAATTTTGATAAGTAATTACATAATCCGAACAGATTTTGTATAAACATTTTAATGGCCATGCAACTAATAAATTGTAATTTAAAAAACTTTATAAACCAACCTTTTTACTGTCCATCACCTTCAACTTTCCGTCACCTTCAAACAAACAGTCCGTCTCCCCTCTGTAACAGCGATCCACAGCAATCGTCCGGCAGACTCTAGCGGCGTATGTAGCAACCTTCGATACCTTGTGGTAAATGGGTGCGAGTTTTTAAAGGAAATTTCAAACGGTCGGATTTCGGACCGTTGAGCTACTTCAAAGAGCTAATCCAAGGTCTGAGCGTGGATTACGAACCCCCAGATCGAGGGAATTGCAAACCCCCTGAATTGCCAATCCCCAATTACTTTATGGTGCCAAACGGCCTAGGGATTACCAATCCCCAATTACTTTATGGTGCCAAATGGCCTAGGGATTGCCAATCCCCTCCAATCCACGGTGTCAAACGACCCCTTAGACATCAGACCTAAATTGCCTATCCAATACAACATGACAAAAGTGGAGGTGGATTGTGTACTGAATGTGAAGGCCCACAGTAATGTATTTGTTAGTATCTACGTTGTCCATCCATTTTTTTTTTTCCAGCTAATTTTAGGGCATGAGACCTCAATTGAAGCATATACAAAGCTCAAGTAGACCACACCACAGGAAACAGTGGAGATAATGACCTGCACTGTTGAAACCTTCTTACGGCCCACAGTGATGTTTATTTGTTATCAACCTGTTTATAAGTTTACACAAATATCAGCTTGATCTAAAACTTCCGTGGCCCTTCAATTTTGGGTTCATGCCCTATAATGAGAGTTAAAAATGGATAGACAGAGTGGATAAGATACATACATCACAGTAGGCCCTATAGAGGTTACTTAGTACACAATCCACCCGATCAAAACAGCTCTTGTCAAGATAACTTTCACACACACACACACCAAAATATGATATTTTGTTGGTGTGCATGAAAAAAAATAAAAGAAGAAGGGTTTATTGCATTTATAATTTAAGAGTTATTTGATATGTACAACACCATCACTATCGGTTCACACTTAGCACAAAGCCATTATAAGTTCCTTTTGTAATTCCACTTTCATTTGTAAGGGTTATGATTTTGCCACTTGGGAGATATTTGGAACGTGGACCATCGCTGAACCATTGGACTTATCCATAGTGGGGCCAATCATATCAACCGCTCGGATCACTGAATCATGGGATCCACTAACAGAAACCGAACGACCAAGTGTATTGTACGGCCCTGACCATTGCAGAAAGCCCGTTCCCACCTGATGAACGGGCCTTCTTGATTTTGCCCCATGTGATTTTCATGGACCAGTTTGACTTATGGGACATGGATATCGTACTCGTGTGTGACACTGACACAACCCCACCAATCTCCACCTAGGTATCCTGAAAAACCCACGGTTCCATTTGGGCAGGAATGGTACCCGAAACCTATAGATAGGATCTGGGTCCGCATCTTCAAGATCTAGACTCGGAGCCAGCAAGACCCGACCCCGGGTACTCTTAGGACCCAACCCGAACAACGGTGGAACCAGGCAGATACGGAGCCCAGTGATGTTTCCACGGAATCCAACCCGCCCATTACATGCATCACCTCATAAAGCCCTTGGATCCCAGAACTCAGCTTGACCTAAAACTCAGATGGGTGAGAGGGGCACCAACCGTTGGTTAGTATGGGGGCAATCGCTGTGTTGTTTGTGTAATCAAGACAGTTCACAACCTTCATCTATTCCAGATGAAGGTTCAGACAGATTCAGGCTGTTTGGAGGCTCAGGTAGGCCCTTATGAATTCAAGGGTAGGGGTTCCATCCCAACTCATACCCTTTTTTGTGGCCCACCTTAGTTTGGATCAGAGATTTGGGTACTGGAGGTTTTCTCAGGTGACGCATCTGATAGACTGGCTGGATGGTTTGAATAAATGACGTGGACCCAGATCTGCCATGGTACCACCATAAGTTTACCTTGGTACCAGTACCACTAGAGCGTGGCCCATTTCCTGCTTAGCATGCTCAACCAAAATCCTAAGATCTACAGGGTAAAAGTCAGTGATTCATTTCAAATAAATGCATTGAATCTCATTCATTTTATGATATATAAATAGATTATTTACAATTCCAACTCCCAATTACAATTGATCTATATAGATGGCTATAGAAGGGCCTGTTTGTGTTGACAAAATCATAGAAGGATTCTGATTTCCAATCAGCAGCAGTTTCTGATATGGGATCCTTGTTTCTGTTGTCTGGTGGGAATGTGCCAAATAATACAAATGCGTTCCGGTTCCCAGAATGAACTGAAACCCCGGCTTAATCCAACATGGCTCCCATGTCAGATAATTGGAGCCATGTTAGATAATCTGTGATTGAAATCCATCTGGATTTTGTTTATGTAAAGACCATAAAAGAGACGCATATCTTACAAAAACCAATCAAATCAACCCACATTCCTACAAAATTCCATCTGTGCAGGCAATACTCAAATCATTACTCGAGCAGCAGTCTGTCTGGTCTCAAATTTAACTGGATGCCCCAGCAGCAGTAGTGTCCTTATCATATCCCCCCTGCTGCTCCTCTTTCACGAACTCTTCCAGTAGTGTCCGCTGCCTCTGTGTCAGATTCCTGCCCAGAAAAATAAAAAATAGAAAATCCATCAGAAATTGTTCTGAAACAACAACGCAAACCTGGACTAAATGCTCATACCTAAATGTGGCATGCCTTAATGTGATCCAAGCTGCTCATCAGATAGCACCATGTGGACCACAACTGCACATTGGATGTGTACTTTTTTCCTCTCTTTTTTTTCTGAGAGATTACATTGGATGTGTACTGCTGATATCTTCCTTCTAACCGACCATTTCTTTCATCCAGATTTGGCCATCGTGATGGTAGGACCAACAGGATATTGGGACAGGGAATTCATATAGTGGGCCTACCTGAGTGGCTTGGATCTAGCACACGTGTGAGTGAGAGCCCCATGAAGTTCATCCAAACGAGGGCTCTCCAAAATATTTTTCTTCGGAGTGACATCTAAGTAGAACCAGCTTTTCTGCTTGTATGGGAGAAAACACCTATGCCTTGGCTCAGGGATGGCGTATAACATAATAAAACATCTAAAAGAAAAATAAAACTTACGTTGGAATGTAGACATTAAAATGAACATATTGGTTCCCATAGGAGGCAGAGTTTCTCATCTTTATTCCTGAAGGACATCAGTAGAAACTAGTTATCTTCACTACAGCAAAATAAGGATATCAGATCCAAGTATCAGTTCTATAATGAATGTGAAGATCATGGCCATTTTAGGAGCAGAACAGAAAATTTTGGAATTTATACTCTTAGTAGAATTTCAAAAAAAAAAAAGGTGTGAAATGGGGTTCCTATGTGTTCTATCATCCACACAAGTATAAATCCCATCATTGTCATATTATTATAATTATTGTTCTTGTTGTTGTTGTTGTTGTTATTAGCACTACAGCTACTACTACTACTACTACTACTATCCAGATGCTCCCCAGACCGCAAGAGAAACAGTATGTGACAGCAAAAAGGATCCTCATCCATTTCCCTGTGCACCTGGATAACAGTGACTACAATGCATGGACTGGTGTTTTTCCACCTTTTCATCCTCAAACAAGATTCAATGTGTTCAGGTAGTATCTGAAATGTATTGAATGTTAATTTGGGCAGCAAAGCATCCCACCAATCCTGCTACCAAATGGACACCCAAATGCACTCCAAGTACTAAATTGGAAACAGACCATCATACACTAACCATAAAAATCGGAAGTCTGTAAAAGCATTTTACCACTCTTAGAAGTGAAACCAGCATCATAGGAAATGATACTAATAAGTAATAAGAAACACTCCTAAAAAAGGATGCCTTCTATACAGTGAAAATCTGAAAAGAAACAAAAATAATTGGTCATTTCCATTTAGTCCTCACCTTTGCCCTTTAAAACAACCTTCTGGCCAGGTTGGGTACCTTGCTGAACCTGCAAAAAAGAAAAAAGTTGCCACCTGATGGTCTCTCAGTGGTAACAAAAAATATTTCTTCAGGAAACCCAACAGGACTAGGGGTGAAAGTGGACCAGACCAGCCCACCTGGCCCATTCCCAGTCTGAAGTTGGGCTGTGTAAAGGCCCTTTGGGGAATGAGTATGATGTCCAATAACTAGATGGGTTGGGCGTACGTTGCATATGTATAAAGACCACACAGCCCTGCCTGACTTATTCACTACTATAGGATGGGTAACTAGATATGCATAAAGGCCCATTTAAAAGCCCAACGCAGGGCAAGCTATTTAACCCTGTAGGTACTTGGCTAGCAGGCTGTGCTGGGCTTGGACCTAGATGCATATATAGCGGTTCGGTCTGGCTTGGGCACAAGAATCTACCTCAGCCGGCCCTCGGCACAGTCCAGCCCAACCAATTTACATGCCTCAACAGGACTGGTCTCAGGAGCAAGGAAACAAAACTCAGTGGAAACCAAGTCACCGTCACTATTTCAGACCAACTTTCTAAACATATTTATATTTTGACCAAACCAGAACTGATCAGAATGAGTCTTGATCATGGTGTGCTGTAAAGGTTGTTACGTAAAGGTAATAGTGGCACCGTTACATGTTACGGGACCTTAACGGCCGTAACAGCTGTTATGGAAAAAAAAAATGACATGTAACCGCCGTTAACGGCCCATTACGCCACCTGTAAAGGCTGTAACAGCCCTGTAATGGTCTGTTACGGGGCAAATACAAGTTTTTTGGACTTTTTTTTTTCAACATTTCAGGGCAGATGTAGCTTTTTCGGGTTTTTTCTTTCAATAAAAAGAGACCGTAACAACCGTTACGGGGGCCATAATAACCGTTACAACCCATATCGTAAAGATAATGGTGGTGGCTATTATGGCCACTATTACTGTTACGGAATACCTTGGTCCTGATGGTTTTGGTCCTAGGTGGGTCACAATTTGAAACTATGCTTTAATTCCTCGCTTATGAGCAATGCCTGATAAAGAAGAACATAAATTGGTGTGGAGATTCAGACATACCTTAATAACTACATCTCCAGTAAGAGTTGGGACCTGAACGGTTCCTCCCAGAACTGCCTACACAGAAGCAAACCAACAGCTTCCATCAGTAGAGAAGTATTACACTCATCGGAAAAATTTTAAAAAGGTTGTGTTAGATGTTGTGAAGTGGCGAGGAAGTTCTTTCCTGTGTTTTCCTGTGTTACCCAAGTATGAGTACAGTTATCGAGTACTGCAAGAATCTGGTTTGGCAGATCCACAAGATTGAAAATTTCAGGATATGGGTACGCCAAGGATTGGTCATTGCTCATAAGTATAAACCCTAACAAACGTAAGTTGAATTTGTTCCCAATTGGAACAATTTATGAAAAACTTCTAAATAGCTGATAAACTAGATTTCAAACCCAGTAAATCTGGATTTCATCAGGAAAGAGGCATCCCTTGTCCGCATCCTTAACCATACCCTTATCCAAGTTAATTGGGTTGAAGCCTCGAAGGATTCAAGTATTATAGCTTCCTTGGAAATATGGATAAAGTCATAAAAACCCAAAAAGAACCGATCTCTCCATCCATAGCGGGAAGCAAAATGATGATGAAGCATAATCCTATTATCCATGTTTGAAATGTTGGCAAATTTTGAGTGTGATGCAAACTGTGATCAGCTATTTCAGCTCCAATATGATTCCCATCAAAGGTTAAAGCTGCATTTCTTTTTAACATAGGTCAGGAGTTCCTTGTATAAGAGTCAAATAATGTTTGGGTTGGTTCTGTCCTTGAGGAATCATGCTGACATCAGGGTGGACCACCATCAGAAAGAAATGGATGCCTTACGAGAAACCATGACATGTTTTTATTTCTCCCTATTTGTTTCAAATGCTATGGCTGACCTGATTAGCAGACCGTGCAGATTCTTTGTCCAGAGAATCAACATAGTCGGATCCAGTTGATTGACAACTTGGATTTTCAATATAGGTGCCACCTCAGGACATGTCAGCATGTAAAGGGGTTCAGTTATACACATGCCTAGGATTGGCAAAACTCCATAAATAGAACAATAATATGGAGTAGAAACTTGGTACATAATTTTTCCACTGTAGATGATGACAAACACAGTAGTCAGTTAGATTATGATCCTCAATTTGTATCAACCTCACTAAACATAGAGCAATAAATACCTGAGTGATGCTTAGAACAGCATCCACATGAATGTCGGGGCCTTCTCTTCGAAACACAGGGTCTTCCCGCACCTGCGATAAATACTTTATGCAATAACCTTCGAAGCAATAGCAAGTCCTTCCAGCAATCTAGTTACCACTAGGATGGTCGACCAGCCAGGCCTGGGCTGGGATGGGTGGGGCTGAACCCTGCCCGTGAGAGAATTTTTATAGTCATCTTCCAATTTTAGAGGACAAGCAAGAAGGTACAATCCAACGAAGAAGGGCATCAAGAAAGGCAAAGACAGACGAGAGTGAGCAAGCAAGCAAACATCCTTTTTTTTCGTCAATATGCCCTTGTATGTATAAAAACTTGCATGCATAAAAACTGAAAAATAATAGAACTTAACTTTAAATAAATAAATAGGTGCTGAACAGGACCACTAACCTAGGGCCCAACGGGCCATAAAACTTGGCCTGGTGTTTTGACTTGAGTATGAGACTTATGCCCAGCCCATGTCCAGATGGGGCAGCCCAAGTGGGTCTGACTTATCAACTCTACAAGCTGGTCCAGCCCATTGATGGTCTACTTGCCATGACCGATTTAATGAAAGGAATGGACAAGTTACCTTGACTGTAACATAAAGATCACTAGGTCGATTGCCATCAGGATCCGCTCCACCACTTCCATAAATCCTCATTGTTTCATTATCATCCACCCCTGCATAGATCACCACGCCCAAAAGGAGCCTAGCATGCATCACTACAAAAAGCTTATGCACAAATGCATGCATGACAAGCAACAACACCGAAAGACAGTTTATTCTCGAATCCCTTCCATTCCATCAGCACATGTTTTTGCTACTTGAAGATGTTAGATGAAAAAGAGACGTGCAGACAGGTAATTGCATCGGTTATGCCCAACAATGCATGGTTTGGTCCTGTAAATAATGAAAAAGTATTATGCTTAGCTCTAAGTGTGTAATCACCTGTCTTTTAACATCTCATGTTTCACTAAAAAATTTCACCATCTTCCTAACATACTGTTTGGATTCATTGAAATATAAATTGAGGAAATGTCACTTTTGTAAAAATAGCATTTTTGTTGTTTGTTTTTGTTAATTTCTTGGCAACGTCATTTCCATCTCCCTCTAATTTCCTGCAAAATACCCCCTTTTCATTTCCTTGCCTAGACTTTTGAAACGCCATTATAAAGAAATTGAGGGGAAATGAGGAAATAAAGTGCCCCACATGGTAGTCACATGTTCCACCACCCATCTTTTAAGTGCCCAACATGTGCAATTGTCTATCTTCAAGTGCCCTACATGTGCCAATGTGCCATATGTGCAACATGTGCCACCATCCATCTTAAAGCACCACACATGGCATGAGGCACATGTGCAACATGTGCCATAGCTATCGTTTTAGTGACCCACATTTTAATGTGCCAAACACCCCAATGTGTGACATGCGTCACCCCCATCTTTAAATGCCCTACATGTGCCATGTGCTATTGAGCCAAATGTGTCACATGGTCGTTGCCCATCTTTAAGTGCTTCACATGCGTGACATGTTCCAATATGCGACCCATGCAACATATGCCACCGACCACCTTCAAGTGCCCCGTGTGCGAACATCCATTCAAGTGCCCCAAATGTGCCAATGTACCACAATCCATCTTAAAGCACCATATACCTGTCAATGTGACAAATGTGCAGTAAGTACAACCAGTGTTCGAGTTGTCGGTATCGTTACAAGTTTCGCTGGCCGGAGATAAAGATATAATATCGTTATCGCCGATAATATCGCCGATAATCGGAAATGCAGGAAAAAAGGGGGAAATATGGGGGAAATGGTGGAATTTTTCAGTGAAACTTTAGGACATGCCTAAATACACATATTTACATATTCAGGAATGAAAATTTTGCAAAAAGAATGCATTAAATTAGAAGTTTCCATTTAATGGGGGCCAAAAAGTATGCGTTGTCATAAGAAATCACTCAAATAGTAACCAAACTTAGTTTATATAATACAAATGCAAGCTTACAACAATTAAGACATGCAAAAGTAAATGAATTAAAAAAATACATATTTCTGGTCATGTTTCATCCCCACATAGAGTGACGAGGTGGCTCATAATCATTGTCCGGATCCCATGGCAGTTGAGAGTAGTACTGCTGCCCAACATATTGGCAGTACTGTTCCCAGGTCATTCTCTGCTCGTACCAATTGAGGAACTCTCTTATGTACCTTTGATAGTCATCCTCCCCAAACTGTACGAGTACACCTAGACATGGGAATTGCGTGACATACATCGACGGCATTTCCTGAGCAGGGTACTGAGGGAACAGATCAAGTCCAACCCCGACTCCTTGATAGTATTGTTGCCAGTCATATGGATACCCCAAATATCCTCCTGTCAAAGGGTCATGACTCGAAGAACTATCTTCCGGCTGCCTGTACCCATGGGTAGATGAGCCTGACTGAATGTCAGAGCTGCCATGGTTATACCTGTGATATCCCCCATAAGCATAAGGTGGGACAGAGGTGGAGCTCCCCTGATCTGAACTTATGTCCGTAGATAACAAGCTGTGTGTGAGAGCATTAGTCGCGGCGCGTCCGGCTTTCTTCTTCGAACGATGCTCGAACATATATCTGGGCTCTGATGCTCTCGCCTTGGATGGTGGACGAGATCCATGATCCTCGTCCTGAGTGGCATGGTCAAAGCTCTGCTCCTCAGTGAACTGGCCAACAGATCGTTGGCTCTGAGACGTCCTGTACCCCCCACCACTGCCACCCTCACCCCCACTAGTACCACCTATACTAGTGTCAGTGCCTCCATCCCCTCCCTCATCACAGTTGTCACCGTCGTCATCGTCGTCGTCGTCGTCCCCCAGGACCAGTGTCAAGTGGGGGTTGAGTCTCATCATCATCATCACTCACTACGACTTGATGATGAGGAGGGGGCTGTGAAGATGCTTCCTTACCCTGATTGGAACGTGCCGAACTCCTCGCCAAAGGATCAAAGGAGTCTGTATCCGCCTTCTGTTCCTCTACTACCTTATCGACATCAATACCCAGATCCGTTGCTCCCTCGGCTACCTGTGGAGCAGGGCCCCCTCCGCATTATCTAAATCAGTTGATTTGACCCACTCATAAAGTGGGTCCTCATCATCATCACCTATTTGTGCCATGTTACCTATAGACAACAGGTCTAACGGATCTTGATTTTCCTCTATGTCTCGGTCTACCTACAACTGCCTCTCTCTTAACTTCATATTGTAATGGCAGTAAACCAGTTTTTGCAGCTTCTCAATGCTAGTCTGTTCCTCTTGCTGGTGTGTATGAGTGACCATGTGCTCCAGTTCCTCTCACACGGTGAGGAGGATACAGTCTGTGCGAGAACACGGACTGCTAATAACTGCAGTGCGGGCGTGTCGACTCCGTACATCGCCCACCACTCACGTATATATCCATGAGGAGCTTGTTTTAGTTTAAAGTTTAAACGAAAAATGCAATTACCTAATTATGTTACCATACTCATACGGCATCATCGTTTTAGTCGATGCTTTTGTTAGTGCGGATGAGAACGTACCCCTCGCATCTCTAAACCGCAACAACTGTAAACACAGATTCACATGTCATTATTTTTAATCACCCATATTTCTAGAGGCTATAAGGAAGAAATTTTATTGCATTACCTGGTTACCGAAATCTGCTTGCGCTGTTGATTCTAGGAACAATCGTTCGAACGCCTCGTGGACAGCCATTGTCAAATCTTGATTCTCATGGAGTCAACGTTTATAATGAAATTTGGGATTCAAGTAGTATGCTGAAACCCAAATATTAGTTACTCAGTTATATTAACATGCAAACAGAAGTGATGCTTAAAGTACTCAGTTGTCTTAACAAACTTACCAGCTTGGTGGAGTGGATGCTCGAGAGTCCTAGTCCATCGACGATCGATGATATCGATCACCCACTGATACGAAGTGGGGATTGTAGTCATTATTCTGTCTCATAATTCTCATAAGCTTATACATTGACCCCATCGAAGGCCACATCTCATTATCTACGGCTCGTAGGACCTTGTACATCGGATGCAGGAAGGAAACGACGTTGTGAACTTTATCCCAGAAGGCATCAGAAAGCACTATATTTGAACAGGTCTTTGCACCCTCAGTCTTCCTCTAATTCCACTCCATGTATCTCTCGGATCTAAACAAATTTCTGAGACCCACGCGGTGCCTGTATAAGTTGTCAAGTACAATGAAGTTCGTGGCGAATCGTGTCGCGCCTGGTCTAACGATGTCCCCTCCACAACACTCACGCATTGCAGCCAACAACCATGAGTGATTGTATATAAAGTTTGTCACTTTCCTCGCATCCTGGATGGTTTTCCTAACAGAATCTCTCTGGCCAATCTCCTCGAGCATTAAATCAATGCAATGTGCCGCACATGGGGTCCAATAGAGATTGAACTTCCGCATCAATTTCTTCCCTGCCTTAACGAACACACTGTCATTGTCCGTCACAACTTGGACAACATTTTGGGACCCAACATTTCTAATAACTCCTTTCAAGAGCATATATGTATTCGTGATCTTTTATTCTGGTTAATGCATCAATGGATTTGAGGAAAACTGGTTGTCCTCTACAGTACACTATGAAATTGATAATGGACAATTTTGTGGGTCCGGTCCACCCATCACACATGATTGTTACCCCATACTGCTTCCAGTTCGGCTTAAGTCCACTTACCCAAGCCTGCATCTCCTCGTGCTCTCGATCGAGGTAGACGCCAAGAATCTCCTGTGGCGTGGGAGGCTTCATGCCGGGCCCGGCACGCTGCACTTCCTCAATCATATTTTTGAAGTGAAGACTAGCTGCTGCATTTGCTGGTACATGGCTCGAGATGAACCACCTAGATATAGCGCCACCCACTTTCTCCCTGAGCCCCTTGCTCCACATTTTTTAATCTTTTTTTATTAACGCTTGCGATGGGTGCATCTGGGACACGAGCGCTTTGCGTGCGTTGTAGGCCATGCCCACTGCCTCCCTCAAATCGTCTGCTGCTCCCACCAGCCTCATATCGAGACGTCCCAAACGGCGACCTACTCTCATCAATCCGTCTTCTTTGCTCCCCTTCCCACTCTGAAGCCCGAGACTCACGAATCACTTGTCTAAAATCACTCCTTTCTCGAGCCGTAACACAGTCATCGGGGTACACGATCCCCTCATCGTCGTCATCATCGTGCTCGTCGATAGCACCTAGGCCCCGTCCAGTGCCTCGTAGCTCCTCCCTCATATCTCTCTCCCAATCCTTTTGTTGCAACTTGCGTGACTTCGCTTCAGTCAACACTCTTCTCATCTCCTCTCTCACTGGCCTTGTTACACTTGGACAGTCTTTCACATTCTTGTATCCCCCTGCCAAATGTTCCTTTAGCCTAGACACTCCCCCACTCCATATCACTTGGCCACAATAGTTGCAAATGGCCCCATATTTATTCCCCTCCATTGGCGTCCATGTTTCCACCCAATGTCCCTTGCTCCTCCTTTTCCGATCCAACGACATTTTGCTCCCTAGTAGTATACAAATTTATGTGGCTTATTGTGATTTATACATACAACATGATGAGTACTTGGAAAAAAAATGAAACAGATATAGTCTCAGGTGGACAATGCAAAAGGAAACCATTGTGATTGTACGGTCCACCATTAAACACATATTAGGACCCACCATAATGTGTCCATAATGTTTATTTTCCATCCAACCCGTTGAAAAGGTTACATAAATCTAGATGAAGTAAAAAAAAAATATCAGCTTTATACAAAACTTTTGTGGCCCATAATAAAGTTCAAGTGGACCCCACCATAGAAAATAGGGACAAGTGATTGGATATCCACCATTAAAATCCTCCCAAGGATGGTTATACTGTTTATTGACATCCGATCTGATGATTAAGTCATACAGATCCAGATGAAGGGAAAAAACAAAGATAAGCTTGATCCAAAACTTTTATGGCCCTCAAAAAGTTTTTCAGGGTTGAAGTTTATTCAACACTGTTTCCAATAATGTGGTCCACTTGAGACTGTTATATACCCAAGTTTTGGTCTCATTTTATCAAATGATGTAGGAAAATAGTTGGACGGCATAGATGAAATACATTCATCATGGTGGGGCTGGTGGTAGAGGGCGTAGCCAATCTATTTCTTTTGGCTACAGCTTTTGGCTACAGCTTTTATCTGTAGCCAATGCACCTGAAATCGGATTGCTTACTGAGTAAGCTCTTATTGTACTGAGTAAACTCAGTTGGGCCCACTGTGAATTTATGTGGTTTATCCACACCTTTCATATGTTTTTCCATCTCATTTTAGGCGTTGAGCCCAAAATTGAAGCTTATATAAATCTCAAGTGGACCATACCACAGGAAACAGTGGAAATAATGATTTCCACCGTTGAAACCTTTCTATGCCCCACAGTGATGTTTATTTTTCATCCAAACTGTTCATAAGATCAAACAAACATGGATGAAAGGAAAAAACAAATATAATCTTGTTCCAAAACTTCTGTGGCCCCTAAGAATTTTTCAACGGTATAACTTCAATTCACACTGTTTCCTATGATGTGGTCCATTTTAGCTTTGTATATCCTTCTGTTTTGATACAAGGCCCTAAAATTATCTTGTAAAATGGATGGACAGATTGGATAAAATACATAAATCATGGTGGACCCCACAGAGTTTACTTAGCTTAGCGTGCCATCCACGCCCCATTCAACGGAATCGGATTGCTGACTGAGTAACTCAGTACGCTCTTAAGGTACGGAGTAAACTCAGTTGGGCCCACCGTGAAAATAGGTGGTTTATCCACACCGTCCATGCGTTTTTTCAGCTCATTTAAAGGTTTGAGCCCAAAGTTGAAGCATATCCAACTCTCAAGTGGATCATACCACAGGAAACAGTGGGAATAATGATTTCCACCGTTGAAACCTTCCTAGGCCCTACGGTGATGTCTATTTGTCATCCAAGCTGTTAATAATATCACAAAGACATGGATGAAGGGAAAAAATATATATATATATATATATATATATATATATATATATATAAGCTTAATACAAAAATTCCATGACACTCAAGAATTTTGTAACGGTGTAAGTTCAATTCACATTGTTTCATATGGTGTGGTGCATTTGAGCTTTGGATATCCTTCAATTTTGGACCCATGTCATAAAATTATCTAATAAAATAGATGGACGGTGTGGATAAAAATACATAGATCATGGTGAACCCCACAGAGTTTACTCAGTACGCTTAGGGCCTGTTTGGCCAGTTGCATTAGAAAGTATTAGGGGGGATTGAATTCAAAAAAACATAATTATTACCCATGGCAGGGGTTGTCCCCTGTTACCATGGGATAAGCTAAATTCCAAGCTTTGTTTGTAATGCGGTGGTACATTGAATGGATATACTCACAATCATTTGAAACTATTTAGAATAACACACGTGTTACATCTAAATTGTTCATTTGTTTTGTAACCTCATTTTATGGAATGGGCCTAAAAATTAGGCAAATCCAAAACTTATGTGGCCCCAAAGAAGTTTTCAACGATAACTATTAAATCCCCATTGCTTTCTATGGTGGGGTCCACTAGAGCTTTAGATCTACCTGATTTTTTTGCCCATGCTCTATAATGATCTCGAAATATGGGTGGACGGTGTGGATATAGCCCACACATCATGGTGGGACCTACACAACTTGCTAACATTGAATGAAATTGGCACGAGGACCATTGCAATTCCAGCTAATCTACTTCCAAGCTTTTCCAAACATGGAGTGGAATTGGCACATGACCAGATGCAATTCCATCCCCCCTAATACTTTCTAATGCAGCTGGCCAAACAGGCCCTTAGCGTACTAAGTTCCTCAGTACGCAATCTGGTTCCCCTTTCAACAGCTGCGCTGCAAGCTTAGGTGGGGCCCACTGTGATATTTGTGAAAAATCCTCCCCGTCCATCCATTTTGTGAGTTCATTTTAGGAAATGATGCAAAAAATGAACCATATCTAAAGCTCAAGTTAGCCTAAAATGTGATAATTAAACGTTCACAGTTGAAATATTCGTGGGGCCACAAAAGTTTTAATTCAGCTAATATTTTTGTTTTGAGTTAATCCCAATAGTAATGACATTATTAACGGTACGGATGACATCTAAACATCACTGTTGAACCCCAGGAAGGTTTCAACAGTAGGAATTTTCCTAGCCACATTTTTTAGTACGGCTCACTTGAGCTTTGGAAACCGATTGGCTACTCCCCTGCCGTGCTCTGTGGGCCCCACCACGAGGTATGTGTTTCATCCATGCCGTCCATATATTTTTATAGATAATTTTATTATATGAAAAAAAAAAAAAAAAACAGGTATATCCCAATGTCAATTGGATCACATTACAAGAAATAGTGCTGAATGAACTTTGACCATTCAAAACTTTTTGAGGGCCATGAAGGTTTTAGAACAACCTGATCTTTGTTTTCTCCCTTAATTTGGGTCTCTATGACCTAATTAACATATTGGATGTCAAATAAACAGTACCGTGGGCCTTAGGAGGATTTAAGTGATGGATATGCAATTACTATTATTTTCCTGTGGTGTGGTCCACCTGATATTTTTATCCATCTCGTTTTTGGGATAAGGCCCTACAATGATCTGCAAAAATGGATGAACGGAGTGGATAATACACATACATTATGGTGGGCCCACATACATCATGGCTGGACCACACCGCAGGAAATAGTTAAATTGTATGTCTACCGTTGCAAAATTCTTGGGGCTACGGAAGTTTTGGATATGCTTAAATTTTTGGGTTCAACCCCTTGAATTAGATGGAAAAAAGGATGGACGGCTTAGATAAACCACACATGCATTCAAAGTGGCCCAACTGAGTTTAGTGAGTACGATAGGAGCGTACTCCGTCGGATTTATCTCCCAGGCCAAGTTCATTTTCATCTTCGCGCGAGAAGGGTTTTCGCTCCTCACCGCGATACGAGCGTACTCAGTCCTCACTGCGGGAGGGATTTTCGCGCGAGAAGGGTTTTCGCTCGGCGAAATCGGATTTTCCGGTGCGAGAGCGATTTTCGCTCGGTGTGAAATCCGATTTCAGGGATTTTCGCAAAGAAATTCAAAAACGAGAAGCTCTGTCGAGAAAAGAGGGGAGACGGCGAGAAAAGAGGGGTTTTGCGTACACATACCCGCTCTGTCGATCGAGAAGCTCCTCTTCCAACTCCGATTCCGACTTCCGATTAACCAGGTACGTCTGAAATTTTTTTCCCCGATATCCCCGATATTTATCAGAGAAAAGAGGGGTAGGTAGCTACAGTTTTCTCGTGGGGTTGGTGGCTACAGTCGAGATTCCGAAAATATCGGACGGACGCCGATAATATCTCCCGATATTTCGTCGATAATGGAGTACGAAATGCATATTCCGATAATATCGCCCATCTAAAAACATCGCCAATATTTTCGTCGATTTTTTGCCGATAACTGGCAGAGAAACGAATTTAGGGGGTTTCGGTGTCGCAGAGCTAGTGCCGATAACTCAAACACTGAGTACAACCACCCATCTTCAAGTGTGTCAATGTGCCACATGCCCAAATGTACCACATGTGCACCCTCATCTTCAAGCACCTCACATGCAAATGTACCATATGTGCTGCCATCCATCTTTAAGCGCTCCACATGTGCCACATGTGTCAACATGACACGTGCCACCATCCATCTTCAAGCTTCCCACGAGTGACAATGAGTCACGTATGACAATGTGACACATGCCACAATCTATCTTCAGCGTGCACATATGTCACCTTCCATCTATTGAGTAAAATTTTCATGAAAATTCTTTTTTCCAAACAACAAATTTGAAAATGAAGAAAAAATTTTCATGAAAGTCTTGTTCAAAAACAATCAAGAGAAATAACTTTTTCATTTCTTATTTTTTCTTAGAAATGGCATTTCCCGAAAAACATCATTTCCTCAAAAAAATAAAAAATAAAAAATAAAATCCACAAATCCAAACAGGACCTAAAGTTTCCCCAATGCTTCCCTTAGATTGCGATACATTGCGCAATACATGTGATGTTTCCCGATATTTCCAGCAATATTTCTATATCCCAAGGGTGTGATGCATAGCGCGATACCAATACTGCAAACAACTGATGGAGAAAAAATACTGACCTATGAAAAGACATGCAAATTCAGAAGTACATTGTGCGTTAAAAACAGAAGCATGTTCAATAACTCAAGGCAATTAACCAAAATCTGAATAGCTGTACTTTAGAACCATTTATGCTACATAATCACAATGTCTCAAATAGAACTTCTCCAAACATACCTGGCAGCACATCTACTTTGACCGATTTTGTTCCTCTTACAACTCGATCTCCCTTGCACGACTTGCAGATGTTCTATAAACAAATTTTACAAGTTACAAACTAAATCATCAGCCTATGCTAGATCAATGCCTAAACATGAAGATTAAGAAATGACAACAGGAATTCAATAAGAATTCGTTAACTATAAACCAGCCTTAGATTAAATGGGTTTAGCCGTGAAATGGACAAAAGCATTTTTTCCTTTTAAGGATATGAATGTAGCTTTCCTCATTCTTTATTTTCTTTAGAAAGATGATTTATTAAATAAAAAACAAAAAACAGAGCAAATATTAAACTAGGGGCATCAAGGAACCGAAACAAAAGTCATCCTCTCGTTGCTCCTCCTTTGGCAAGATCGTCAGCTGTCGCATTTGCAACCCTGAATTAGATGGAGAATACAACGTCAAGGACATGGCTCTAATCTAGGAGATGAAAGGCTAGCATGCAAGCACCCAAAGTAGCCCATTAGTTGGTGTTACAGGAGGTGATGACCAGATCTCCACAAAGTTAGACGAGAATGATGCGCAAACCCACCCTAAGCGATAAAACCTCCACCTCAAACCCCAACTGTTCACACAGAATGGAGAAAGACCCGGTTTTCCAAGTGGTGCATTCAGTGTTGTCATGTGCGACTGCACGTTGAAGGGGAAATCACATATGCGACAGTGGCATATGCAATTTATGCACATATGCGATCACATATGCCACTCGTGCAAAAATATGTAATCGCATATGTGATGTATGCGATCACATATAGCATATGCAATCACATATTAGCCAATGGTTAGAAATTTGACCGCTTTCTAACTATTGGCACTTTTCTTTTTCTTTTTTTTTTGAAAAAATTCACTTTTCCCCTATAAAAAGGCTTCCAAAGCTCCTCCATTTGCAACATTTTCACCCCAAACTCTCTTATTCTTTTACATTACTTAATTCCAAGTGGTCTTAAATCTTAATCTCTCTCTCTCTCTCTCTCTCTCTCTCTCTCTCTCTCTCTCTCACATTTCCTACTTCCAAGCACTTTTAAGTTTCAAGATTCAAGAGTTCAACATTCAAGCACTCTCTTACATACATTCTTCATTTCTTCTAATTCTAATCTTTCTTTTCAAGGAAGATTCAAGTTCAATCAAGTGTTCAAGTTTCAACAATTATCCCCCCCCCCCCCCTTCTCTCGACATTTTGTTTCAAGTGTAGGTCATAAGCAAGCTACAAGCTTACCTACAAGTTACAAGTTACAAGTACAAGACAAGAGTGACTAAAGAGTCAAGAGCCAAGGCTAGAGAGAAGAAAATCTCAACTCTCAACTCTCTCTCTCTCTCTCTCTCTCTCTCTCTCTCTCTCTCTCTCTTGTTTTGTTCTCCTCTCCTACAACTACAAGTTTAACTAAGTGACTAAGTGGTGTAAGCTCTCTCTCTCTCTCTCTCTCTCTCTCTCTCTCTCTAAGTGACTAAGTGGTGTAAGCTCTCTCTCTCTCTCTCTCTCTATTCTCTTTCTTTCTTAAGTCTTTAGTTTTTAGTTTTTAATTACAAGTTATAACAAATCATAGTCTTCTTCTCAATCTTCCTCTTTGAAACCCAAGTTGAATGACCCAGGTTGGTAGTATGAGCACTATCGTAGTGCTACGGATAAGACTCATATAGTATGTAAGTTATGTGGGTATTTGGATTCCGATAGCATTGTGCGGCACAAGCAACACTTTACACATTTACTGAGGTCAAATGCAGAAGCATGAAACAAAATTACTCCAGAAATCTGAAGGGAGATCATGGAGTATACTGATAAACAAATGAGAAAGAAATGTGATAGTACCCTACGTCAAGAGGAATATTTGGAACAAGATACGTATGAGGATATAAACATAATCCACCATCAGCGTCGAAAAGAGCTCGTGGGTATGGGCCCATGGATAGATAGTGTAGACCACACCTCAAGAATGTGGTTGACCAAAGGGGTCGGGGCAAAGCGCCGGCTCAAACAACTTTAGAAAACCAATATAAACAAAAAGATAGGAAAACCACTATTTAATATATTGCTAAGTGGTTTTACCAAACCGGCATTGCTTTCAACGCAGTTAAATAAAAAAAAAAAAAAAAAAAAACTTTAAAGTTATAGTTGAAGCAATAAGTCAATTTGGACCTAGGCTTAAATTTCCTTTATATCATGAAATGGGGGAGACGTGCCTCAAAGTTGAGGTTGATTACACACAATCATTTATAGCCGAATATAAGGAATCGTGAAAAAATATGGTCGTTCGCTCATGACCAACGGATGGACCAATAGATTTAGTTGGTCTCTTATAAACTTTATGGTGAATTGTCCAGTTGGGACAATGCTATTCAAGTCTGTGGATGCATCGGCTCATTCTCATACTATAGATTACTTATTTCATTTATTAGATAGTGTAGTTGAGGAAATGGGGGAGGAATACGTTGTCCAGGTAATTATAGACAATGTAGCCTCGTATGTAGTTGTCGGTTGTCGTCTTATGGAAAAGAAACGCCGTTTATTTTGGACCCCTTGTGTGGCTCATTGTGTAGATCTTATGTTACAAGATTAGGTAGGTTATTTTTAAATGTGATTGCGAAGGCAAAAAAAATCACGGTCTTTATGTATAAACATGTCTTTCTTCCAAGTCGAGAAAATACATTGGAGGTAACTTACTACGTCCAGCAGTCACCCATTTCGCTACAATATTCTTAACATTACAAAGATTAAATGCAAAAAAAAAAAAAAAAAAAAAAAAAAACCTTAGAAGCTTTGTAATATCGGCCAATTTTATAAATGGACATTGGTTAAAGAAAGTTAAAGGGAAACAGGTTAAAACAAAACAATTATCTCACAATTTTTTTGGACACAAGTGGTAAAGGCACTAAAAGCATTTGAGCCGTTAATCATTGTGTTGTGATTGGTGGACGGGGATGAGAAGCCAGCAATGGGTGACATATATGATGAGATGGAGAGAGAGAGAGAGAGAGAGAGAGAGAGAGAGAGAGAGAGAGAGAGATAAGATATAGACTTAAACTACAGACATTGTGATTACGAGCCCATTATATATTATAGATAAAAGATTAGGCAACCAAATGTCATCTCCATTGTATTCAGGTGCCTACATCCTTAACCTAGCTTGTTTATTCGCTTTCTCTAATCCGGTAGAAGCACAGACCGTACATATGGTTGGTTTTATTGACGTGTTGGAAAGAATGGTTGCAGATAGAGAAGAACAAGATAAGATCTCAACTCTATTGGACTTCTATACAAAAAAGTGAGGGCGTATTCTCAAGGGAGATCGTCGTCAAGCATCGAACAATGAAATTGCACAGTAAATAGTATGAATCTCTCATCTCTTACAAATAGTTTTTTATGATCTAATTTACAAAGTCTAATCTACTTAAACCGTTTTCTTAGCTGACTAGTGGGTTGCTTATGAAGTGGACTCGAATAGAAAGAATCCAGCTCTAAAGAAGCTGGTCTTGATGATTCTTCGACTCACGTGTTTTTTTAGCGGTTGCGAGCGCAACTGGAGCACGTTCGAGGCTGTAAGTTTGGAAAAAATAATAATGTTAATATGTTATAGTTTGGGATAATTGTAATTTCTTATAAGTGAAAGTTAAGCTATTAAACTAATGCCTAATGCACTTTCTTTAATACAGATTCATACTAAGAAAAGGAATCGCCTTGAACAAAAGAAGCTCAACGACTTGGTCTTCGTCCAATACAATCAGAAATTGAGAAAATGATTCCAGACTAGGAAAGAAAAGCCCAGTTTCTTTGACCCTATCTGCTTAGATGAGATGGATGCAGATAATGAGTAGCTTATAGAGACGGAGGAGTTGGTCTTTACTGGCAAGGACCTGACATGGCCCAAATTGAAGATGTCGCATATGGATCAACACCTGGAGAAGGTACTTCTACTTAAAGACGAAGGAGGGGGGGAGGAGGAGTAGCAGTCAGCCTGTGGAAGACATTGAGGAGAAAAGATAAGAAGGAGATGATGATCAAGCTGAAGATCCACGTTGGATGTTGATGAAGTATTAGTACATACAAATGATAAAGAAATAGAAGGAGGTGACTCCGATGCTGACGACGATAATGACAATTGTGGTGATCAAATGCCACAATGGCAAATAGATCGATGTATATAACATTTAGTATTATTTTGTTAGTGAATAGTGATTTAGTGTATAACTTGCCAATAATAAATAAATAGCTTCTTCAATCTTCATTTTGTTGTTAATGTTACTTTAGTTACTTGTTATTTCTTAATTCTTACTTATTAAGTGTTAATTATTAACTATATTGTTGAATGTTGATGACTTGATGTCTTAATTCATTATTTAATTAATTTTATTTCACTCAAATGTATTTTAAATATGTAAAATTAGTTATCTATTAACTTAGGAAAGTCTCCCCTACTTTCTAATGATTTTTTTCTTATTTTTTTCCCTTTTTCTTATTATCTTTTTTAATTTTTTGAAAAAAAATAAAAAAAATGCGACCGCATATGTGATTGTGCGATCGCATATGCGATCACGCACGAACCGATTGCATATGCAATTCATCAACATTGGGTGCATTGCATTGTTTGGGTCCCTCCCGTTCATATTATGTGAATACAATTGATGGTTTTGGTAAATACTGCCAGTTTGACCTTCCTAAGTTAGGTGTCTTATCATGCTTTGCCGATTTTTGAATGGAAGATGGCGGGCAACACAATAAACTTCTAAAACAACCTTGCATAATTGTGGTTGTAGAACATGTAAACTTATGAACTTCTAGAATACTAAACAAATATTTTAGGAAGATGACTAATTTTATTAAAAGCAAAAGAAAGGATACAACTTAAGGGCAATATGATTAGGTATCATCACAAACACAAAACACCCTCCCTTTAGCCATTTGAAAAGACTCGACTACCACTTCTACCTTATTATAGAAAGTCCTATATTTCTCTTCTTCAATAATGACCGAAGGCCCGCAAGCAAAGCCATTTGCCATAGAGATTCTCCTCTTTACCCCATGCCCCCCATGCCAATGCCACGCGGCCATGCCTGAGACCAAAGCATCATTGGTTTCACTCAAGCAATCTCGAATAAGGAGAAGAATCTACCTCACAACTCCCTCGAATAATCCCTATGCACAAAAAAACAGAGATCCAAAGCTTCTTTGTTACGATGGCAGACGACACACATGTTAGCAATGGGGGTACATTTCTCCTCCACAACCAGTTCATAGCAAGGATTTTATTCTTCCTCACATGCCAACCAAATGCAACCACCCCAGGGGGACTCGGATAACACAATCTCAACAAGTGTCGCACATTCGCTAGTAGAACCTTAAACCATAGGGTACACAGACTTCATTGAACACTTCCTATTCTTTACAAACCCCCGCTTCCATGTGTCACTTCCCCCATGCCACATTGTCGATCAAACAGTGATGATGTGGTCAACCCTGGATACGTGGCTCTTCGATGGGGGAAGGACCACGCTAGTCGTCTGAGTGTGTGGTGTGTAGTGGGTGCGTCTTAGTGTCTTCTTACTCATAGAAAACTACGAGAAATCCATGAGAAAATATATGATTCTCGTTCTCGAAACTCCACTCTTTTTCTCTTTCATTATAGGAGGATTGGCATTTGGCCAAGATGTGATCTATCTCTTTCCTTGGTTGGAGTGGAACTTTGGTTTTCTTTAGCGAGGAACCGTTTCACCCCTATCTCTTAAAGGGACAGTCGATTGATCAAAACGAAATATTCTAGACATCTTTGGAGCATGTTCAACTTCAAAAATTCCTTGAGTCCTACGGCATTCTCATAGCTTGCAATTACGCATCCATATTCCCTAGCTAAGACAAAGTAAGAGAGGAGCTAAAATATGTTAAGACAAGATCTAGGATTGTAGTTTTAGGGTGTCGAACAATTAGGTGTAACTGTTGAGTTCCGTGGTGGCTAACTCAATGGAGTCAATTATAGTGACCCTGCTACTGTGAAAAAATATGCTACACATGCCGGGTTCAGAATAATGAATTCCTCAATTTCATCATCATTAGGGTTCCTTCAGAAGTTTGGATTCAACACCATCTGGTCACCAGCAAGGAAATCATCGCCTCTTTGTATGGTTCCAAATTTGATCAAGAGTGCTTTTGGCGAACCATACATCTTTCTAGAATCTCATTTGACATATGCGTCCACGCACATGCATGCACACACCATGCATAAAACCACACAACACAAACCGCACGTGCAAGAAAAAAAAAAAAACCCACCCACATATAGGTTTGCAGATCTGGACAATTTACTCACACATACTATGATCTAGGCTGCCTCTCCAGGCATCCTATCCTAACATTACACAAGTACTTTGGAGGTTCCCATTGTAGCACAAAATCCTAATATAAGATAATGAGGTTCCCATTGCCTTGCACCCAACTTGGCCTGCTGAACTTTCCATATCCTCTTCCCTCAAGTGAATCCCTAACAATAAACTTTTTGGAGATTAAATTTGCACCCCTATCAGAACTTTTGCCAAGCTTTCCATCTCTATACATTTAGCATAGCAGAAGAGAATTGTATCTTTAGCAAACTGAAGATGGAAGATACGAAAACTAGCCTTTTCACCTTAAAGCCTTCGATTAGACCCTCATATTGAGCTTTCACCAACATTTTACTCAATGCTTCTACCACAACAACAAAGATAAATGGAGAAAGTGGATTCCGTGATGAAGCCCCTTAACCCTCTAAAGAAGTCTTTCAGCAACCATTTATCAAATGAAGAAGAATGCTAAGCCCACTCATTCCTACATTCACTTCCTTCATCTCACCCTAAGTCCCATCCATCACAACATATAGATCAAGAAGTTCTAGTCTACATGAATGCCTTTTCCATGTCAAGCTTGCACATTACCGTTGGCATGCTTACAGGGTATCTCGAGTTGATACATGTTAGAGTAAACAGTTTTTGTTGTACATGGTTTCTGGTGTATTTGAGTGTGAGAGTGCATATATATATTTAGTTGTTCTATGATACACCATATCCTTGGAGATAGTGGTGTATCTTTTAGATAACATTTAGCATTATTATGAGTGTATCTCTTGTAACTAATTATTATTATAAATAAAAGAATTTAGGGGGATATACAATCCCTCTCTTCTATTCTCTCCCTATTTCTACATAGTATCAGAGCCTCTTGGCTGATCCATCTTTTCTATTTGCAGAGTCCATCATCCCTCTCTAAGATCCTATATGCTGGAGGAATAGATTTATCTCATACAGGGTCCAACCCCCTTTCCAATACATCATCACTGCTCCTATTGCCAACGAAAGAAGAAATGCCATTGTCATCATCTTCCCCTCTCTGTTGTTGGATTGTTATGTTCATCTGTCCTGTTGTTACTGCCATTGTCAGCAGTTGATGATTCTGCCACCCACCATAACCAGTTGCAGCATCGCCCTCTGAATCTCACAATTGTTTTGATCCACCAAATCCAAAGAAAGGTTGGTCCTGGCCGTTGATATTTACCCGGTGTATCTGATTCCAATCAGATCCACAACACCAATTGGCACATCATTATTTGATTCCAATCTTATTTGCCTTCGTCGATCCATTTCTGCATGCAATGAAGCTTTCTTTTTCCATTCATCGTCTCTTCCTTTAATAGGCCTTTGTTATCAGTTGTGGGTGTAGTTCACTCACATGTTGTACAATGTTTCACATGTTTCTTCGTGTCATTATGGGTTAAATCCCTCTCCCAAGTCTCAACCATTGTGAGTGTAGTTCACTCACCTATTGTGCAGCTTTGCATGTGTCTTTGAGAGAATTTTGCATGTGAATGACGGTTTGGTGGCTTGATGGTTGTCAAGTTTGGCTATGACCTTTTATTTAAATAGAAGGTCCAATAGACTACGAAAGCTCAATCTCATCAATTGAAGATCCCATATCCCACTATGTTGTGTTTGAGGGGGAATGGTGGCCCATGCAAGTTGCTAACACATTTTTTTTGGTGTGCGGGCGAGCATGCGCATGCACACATGCATGTGTGGGTGTGCGAGTGCGCGCATGTGTGGGTGGCTGGGTGGGTGCCTTTTAGACTACACCAGCATTTTTTGGAGTCACCTTCTTCTTACTTCTGTCTTTCTTTTTTTTTTTGCAAAGGTAACAATACCAAGCATTGAGCTTATCCCTTGCAACTTAACAATGATTAATTCCTCTCTCCTCTCCCTATTTATACAATAAATTCATGAGTGATAAGAGTCCCGTCAGGAATTTGGGTTCTAATTACAAAGATACTGTGTGTCTTTGAAGTCATCCTGTTGAACACATTCATGTTTTGAAGCAAGTACATTGGGCAACGTTTTCTATATGGCCCTCTGGTAAGACTCATGGGTCAAAAGTCATTTATACTCTTTGCGCCATCTTTCTTAGGGACAAGTGCTATGAACAAAGGCCCTATATACTTTGATGTTGCCCTTAACCTCCTCCCAAAACAGCTGAAGGAACACAATGGAAAAGCCACCTAGATCAGACACGTTATTTCAACCCAATTCCGTAATTATTTCCTTCTCATATTGTTCCTAGAATGGTCGCCCTAACCAGTTTGCTTCCTCTTCTGATATTTGGGCTATTTCGATTGTTCAACATTTATCTTACGCAACCTTTAGTAGAAAGAAGATCCTTGTAGTGCTTAACGATAGATTTACATATTTACTCCATCTTTTCCATACTCTCAGTGTTGTTACTAATTTGTGGATCCTGTTACTCATGTTCAGAACACCGTGGAAAATATACTATTTTATTTCCTTCTTTCAACCACTCCGAATTCAATCTGTACCCCATTTAATTTCCTTCTCCTTAGCCTTCATCTAGCTTAAGCTCATTCCTTAGCTTCCTTTCATCCTTAGAGATGGGCCTTCTTAGTTATTCCTTCTCCTATAAGTATCCAGAATTTTGCAAAGAACTATTACTTTTACCTCTACCACCGCCCTGAAACATTCCCGACTCCACTGCTTGAGCTTTCCTTTAAGCAATTTTAATTTTACCATCAACCCACCAAACCGCTCATCCTGCATGAGCGCCACCAATCTTTCAACTTGGCTCTAAAGTCCTCTTCATCTAACCACATTACCTCAACTGGAAAAGGGATCAGACCCCAAGACTCCATAATTGCCTCCAAAATGATCAGATAGTGATCAGAAGCCAGTCTCGCAAAAACTGTTTGGGACACTCTCAGGTACCTTTCTTCCCATTCTGTTGAAACTAGAAATCTATCAATATGATTCACGGCCGGCCTCTCTTCCAAAACCTTAAACAGTCATCTAGAACCTTGAACAGTTACTGGTCATTCAATAATATAAACGAATATGATTTCCTACAGAACTATAGGAAAACACATTGAATCTTGAAGGGGGAAAAAAACTCCAACCACAAACTTTATATAAACAAGTAGCAGTAAGAGAGATGTAATAAAGATTAAGATTTGGTGATTGTCTACAAGTATAACAAAACCAACTTCCAAATAAGCTTAACCAACAAATAACAAGTGGGAGCCAATCTGCCTCATCCCCGCACCACAAAACATGGTTGAGAATCAGTAGGAACCGAAGTATCACATAGATATCATGTAGGGGTAAAATATACCGAGACAGTTTTCCCAGTTCCACCACACTTCAAACAAGTGGATTGCAACCTGAAGCGGCCCCTTTGCATGAATATCTGAAGATGTAACAGAATGCGTCGTCTGTTAGATTTACAGATTAATCTTCAAAATATAGTGCAGTGGAATGTATGGAAAAGAACATGCAGCAATAGAGATCTAACCATTCCTGAGCCTTTACAAGATTCGCATGTTTCAGGTTTGGTTCCAGGAGGAATACCAGTTCCACCTGCAAAAAAGAGTAGTCCAAGAAAGTTATTGAAGAGTTAGAATGATTGGATTGGGTACTTGATTAAGCTTACAGGCCAACAAAGAACTCCATGGAAGGACTGAAATAATTGTGACCTAGACTAGTAGTTAGTTGAGACCTTTTTGGTTATTTGATAATCAACAGTAGAGACTTTCAAGAGAAGTGGATATCATACCACAAGTTTCACAGGGTAAAGCAGTTTGAAATGTCACGGTCTTTGTGCAACCTTGAATGGCATCCTTGAATGATACTTCAAGAGTAACCTTTACATGAGAAATTGAAAATAATGGATGAGGGTAAATTTAACAATAAAAATAACTAGCATATTCAACCTAGCAGCAGTTCGTCTCTAGATAAAGAAAGAACCTTGACATCTTGGCCTCCAAGTCCCCTACGATTGAAGATGCCTCCGAAGAACTGTCACCAGTATACAATGTGACACATTAAACGTATAACAAGATAATTAGAGAACAAGGTAAATGCACTAAAAAGGCAAAATTCATGCATTACAGATGATAACATCTAATTCCATTTAAAAAATATTCCATAAAAAAAGAGGCAAACCACACAAAAAGGAAGAAAATTTATAGGTCATAAAATTTCCTCTTGAATAATTCCATATAGTAACATCAAGAATTAGAAACAAGAGATTCAATTATGGCAACATGCCGATATCACAAAAAGGAAATTATCTATTACCACAGGAGTTCGTCTTATTCTCTGACCATGAGGCTTTGCGCTATCTCAACTCACAAAAGAAGTTGAACCCAAGGCATGCTAAGTGGGTGCAATTTCTCCAAGAGTATATTTTTGTGTTGAAGCACAAGGCCGGGGTTGGGAATAAACATGCCAATGCGTTGAGTCGTAGGGTTGCGTTACTCCACTCCATGAGTGTCAAAGTCACTGGGTTTAAGTGTTTAAAGGAAGATTATCTTAATTGCCCAGATTTTGGAGAGATATATGTATCATTGTTAGATGGTCAATATAGGGGTAGTAGTGAGTTCTTCATAGTCGGTAAGTTTTTGTTTAGAGGTGATAGATTGTGTATACCCCGTACATCCCTCCATGACTTTCTTATCTGGGAGTTTGTTGAATCGCATATGCGATCATGTGCGATCTGCGCATATGTGATCGCACAATTACATATGCGACCGCATATTTTTTTTAAAAAAAAATTCGAATTATATATATATATATATATATATATATATATATATATATATATATATAATAGGGAAATTTTCAAAAAAACAAAAAAAAAAAAAACTAAGGGAAACGTTTCTAAGTTAATAGATAACTAGTTTTACATATTTAAACCATATTTGAGAGAGAGAAAATCAATTAAACATCAAGTCATCGACACTCAACAATATAGTTAACAAGTAATAACAAAATCAACAAGCTATCTTCCTTGAAACTTAAAAGTGCTTGAATATTGATCTTCTAACTTCCAAGAGAGAGGCAATGTAGGAGAGAGAGAGAGAGAGAGAGAGAGAGAGAGAGAGAGAGAGAGAGAGAGAGAGAGAGAGATCACTTGGAAGTAGGAAATACAAGAGAGAGAGATTAACACCACTTGTAATTAAGAAATGTAAGAGAAGAAGAGAGTATTGGAGTGAGAATATTGCAAATGGAGGAGATTTGGAAGCCTTTTTATAGGCACAATGTTGTTTTTTTTTTTTTTTTTGCAAAAATAAAAAATAAAAAATTTAATGTGCCATGGCCACTATGCGCTCACATATGCTGTATGCGATCGCATACATTGCATATGTGATTGCATATTTTCGCATATGCGGCATATGCGATCGCATATGTGACATGATCGCATATGCGATCGCATATGCAGTCGCACATGACAACATTGTGTTGGAGGAATAGCTGGCCATTTTGGGCATAACAAGACTATTGCCCTTGTAGACGAGCGCTTTTATTGGGCAAGTCTCAAGTGAGACATGGCTAACCTTATAGGGCAATGTAGGACTTGTCAGCTAGCAAAGCAGAACAGCGGTTTATATACACTTTTGCCAGTCCCTCACGCCCTATGGGTTGATATTAGCATGGATTTCGTGTTTGGGCTCCCCAAGACGATTAAAAAGCATGATTTCATTTTTATAGCTGTGGACCATTTTTCAAAAATGGCTCACTTTCTCCCGTGTTCTAAAACGTCTGATGCCACTAGCGTGGTAAGATATTCTTTAGGGGGATAGTTCGTCTGCATGGTTTGCCGAAGACCATTGTGTCAGATCAAGATGTGCGGTTTATGAGTTATTTTTGGAAAACTCTATGGCGCATGATGGGAACTAAGTTACAGTTCTCTTCGACATATCATCCTTAGACTGATGGTCAGACGGAGGTTGTCAATCGAAGCTTAGGGAATCTGCTACGATGTCTGGTGGAAGACTATATTAGGACATAGGATGCGGTTTTGCTCATAGCCGAGTTTGCATACAACAATTCCATCAATAGGTCAATAGGAACAAATCCATTTGAAATAGTATTTGGGTACAAGCCTAGAACGCTTATAGATCTCATACCCATATCCGTTCCACATGAGCCATCTGAGTCCGTAGAAGCATTTGCACGGCATAGTCATGACTTGCATAGTGAGATCAAGAAGCGCATTAATTCTAGTAATCAATATTATAAAATCTCTGCAGATTCACATCGTGGGCTTAAGAAGTTTCAGGTGGGTGACAACATCATGGTCCGCATTAGTCCCGAACAATTCCCACAGGGAATCGTGAGGAAATTGCATGCTCGCAGTGCAGGTCCATATAAAATTTTGACCAGAATAGGCCCTAATGCGTATGTAGTGGATCTTCCATCTGACATGGGCATTAGTGCAACATTCAACGTGGAGGACCTTGTGGCTTGTGACGGACCCACACATCCATCTTCTAGCCCTCCTACAAACCTTTCTCATATTTCAGATGATGGTGTTCCTAACTCCATCCCCAGCCCATAGCCTTTACCTGACTTACTTCCCACCCATTGCCTTCTCTTCCATCACTACATAGTCGGAGAGAAGAGATTGAGGATGTTCTGGACCACCCAGCGGTCTCTATCTACCATGGAGGTTATTAGAAATACCTCGTGAAGTGGAAGAATAGGTCGGGGTCAAACAACACCTGAATTACAGAGGCAGCGTTCCAGCGCATTGATCCCGACCTCCTTGAGTGTTATAACAGCTTTATTTCACTAGTGGTGAATTCTTCTCAGCTGGGGAGAATTGATGTGGACATTAGAGGACCTACTCGGGCGTACCAAAGAAGGTGAGCACCCACATCAGAGCAACTTTCTTTGTGAATGAGAGATGAGTTCCAGATGGGGCCCGCCGAGCCATTTTGAAGACCCCACATGCGTTGGAGGTGTATCATGAAGACCCCACTTCGGGATGATGCATGTGGGTTACTTAGAAGACCATTTCAGTCATAAGATTTTTATTTCGTGTCGATCTGGCTGTTGAATCTTTTTGATCAGGCCATTGGGCCCCCAGATCTTCCAGAACTGGGTCCCTTGGACTATGATTTTTCTTCCTTTATGTTTTTTTGTTATTTTTAGGATTTATTTTAAGGATGAGATTGATAATAAGTGTTTTAGTTTTCTTATTTTGGATGATGGGCCATTTCACTTAAGTGAATGGCATAGTTGTAATTATTCCGAATTTTTAATTATAAAAGCATAGGAGAGGGTGGACGTTCAACCCTAGTGGAGTTATTAAGAAGAAGAAAGAGAGAAGCTCTCTTGTGTGAAGGAATTTTCCTCCTAGTGTTTTATGGTTTGTAAGAAACCCTCCTTCCAATTGAATTGTGGAAGGGTAGAGGCTTGTTTAGTGGTGGATTCCCTAAGGTGCATCATTCCTCTTTCTCTTCTTCAAAAAGTATTCTTCTTTTTATAGTCTTCTTCATTTTCCTTCCATTACAGCCTTTTAAACCCATCAAAACCCTACTCAATCTTCCCTCTCTTCCTTCCCCTTTACCTAGCCACGTGTGGACTCACACGTGCACACACACACACACACGTGCGTCCGTACAGGAAGCTGTCAAACAACCATTTACTCCAAAAGCTTAAGCTGTCAGAGTGTGGTGTATCAATATATATCAAGGGACTTTATCACTTCAACACCCCCCGCACGTGCGGGGTGGGAACTCCGCACGGGAACATACTAACAAGGGTGGAGGGACACTCACACCATAAATAGGTCGGCTTGATTTCCCTGTCCTTGGGCTGGACCTGATTTTCCTGACCGTCCGTGGGAGAATAATAAATTAGCGAGGCATATTTGTTGCTCTCGATATTCGAACATAGGACCTGCTCTGATACCAAGTAGAGAATGATTTGATGATAATAATGTGAAGAAAAAAGGAGAAGATTGAGAGAGAAGAAGAGGAGGAGAGTTTGGGAAAGATGTTGTGTTAGGCTTGCTTGCCCTAACACACAATATTTTATTATAATAGAGCATATAGTACACCGCAGGAGAAGAGGAAAGTGTGCACATGCACTTATACTAAAAGGGTCACTAACCACATACAGGGCCACTAACCACATACACAATACACTAGCATTCTCTATAGAATACACTAACTACGTGTAGCCCCTCTTTGATTTCCCTCCAAAACTCCTTAAACCGTGTCTCCTTTAAATCTCTAGAAACCCCATTCCTAAATCTTCATCGATGAATACAAAACCCTAATAAAAATCTGATTGTTTTTTTTGTGAAACTCTCCCCAAGCCAAAATTTTGGTTGCATCATTGCCTATCCATGTGCTTGTTGCACTACTCACATTAGATTGGAATTTGGAAGTCCCTACTTACAAGTGGGCCACTCTTGAATTATTTTATATTTTCATGCACCAGCCAGACCACAAAAACATACAAAACACCAAATGAGCGCTCAACCAACCAATGATGAGTGAGTAGCCTTGCCTCCTCCATGTTACGCCGTGCACCTTCCTATGTGTCCTATGCTCGTATATGATAACCTAGGACCTTCGTGTTATAAATCTGAATTTCTGAATCGATTGTGGTTATGTTTGATTTTACAAGTTGATTGTTGAAATTAATGTGTAAATTGATCTCTCATCTTGCATCCTAGGGTAGTTTCCATCATCCTACATTATAATCAGTTCTAGAAGCTTCACAATCTGTTTCGGTGGTGCATTGATTAGATCTTAAAGATGTTTTGCTTTAATTGGAAAAGTTTTGCATTTAATAAATGCAGAAGTTCATTTCAGCAAGAGCAGGCAAACCATCCCAGACAGGTATATTTTACATGACTAAGGTGAGGAAAACTTATGACTACAAGAACACAAAACAATTCTTGGAAACCAAAATGCTTTTTGCATGGCTAAATGTCAGAAATTAAGATCAAAGCACTTTACCCTAGGCCATGAGAGTAAAGAAGCCAAAGAAAGAGAACTCCTAAAGGAAAAAAATAAAATAAAAAAGTACAAGACGATGCAACATGGGAACAGTACATAGCTGCTGAAACAAACAAAGAGATGAAAGAGGGGGATGGTTGTACCACCCATGAGTCATATTCAAAAGATGAATGAATAGCTTTGCTTGATAAATCGGCATGACTCCTGTCATGTCAGTGTGATGCAGGCAATCTAGGTAATTAATGGTCCCAACTCCCAATAGATTCCGATCTTCAAACCAAGAGTATCAGATAGGCCCAATGTCTTCCCCACCGCAAATATGATAATTTGAAGTATTGTGCAACAATAAATAAATAATCAGAAACTGTATGTAAATTTCCAGCAAATAGAAGTAGTTTCCAGCCATTAATTATACTAATTCCAGCAGCTAAGAAACAAATTCTAGTGAGTACTAAGAGATTTCCACCTCTTATACATTAAATAACACATTATATGCCTCTTACTAAGTCTAAAACTTCTTCAATCTCATGTTAATACTTAATACTTAATATATCCACTTGAGAATCCTTTCTCAACATAGACCGCCAGATTCCCTCTCTAGGAGACCTTATTGTATGCTCTCTCAGTAAAGACCGTGTGGAGATCCTCTCCCTATATTTCTTCATCGTATAAATCCAAATCGATTTTCCGTAAATTCATCTCACGCCTTAATCTTTGCTCAATCACTCCCGTAATGTTTCATAGTATGACTTATAAGTCAAATCCCATGATAGATAGTGCAGCTCTCAATGTTTCCTTGATTCTTGTAAACAATGTTTTAAATATCGACGATATTAGCCAATATATTCCACAATATATCTTGTATCCCACCTATGCGATACGAAACACATAGGTAGTGCCGATATATCCCACCTATTCAATCCAGTGAGCATTTTCAATTTCCGATCCATATTTTTGTTGTAAATCACGTTAAACCAGTGTCAAATGGTTACAAATCTATTATTCTTCATGTTTTCCATGAAAAATTATAGATTTGGAACTTCGATTTCGAGATTTGGGAGAGATGGGTCAAGTTGTGGAAAATTGAGAAAAAACAAAATTTCTCAATTTCTCACAAATCAGTTGCAATCTTTATATCCAAACACAAAATTAAACATGTATGTAACCCGATCTGGTGATTCTTATTTTGCTTTTGAATGTATTGCATGTGTTTCCATACATGTCTTCTTGCGTTTATAAATTATATGAATAGACTTTGAATATACTTCCATCAGTTCAGTTAGAAAGCACATATATTAGGACCCCATACAAAGGAAGCCCCTATTATGTGCACTTTTTTTTTGTAACGTTTTGATTACTAAGTGTGTATTGATGTCTTTTTCAACAATCCCTAAAGTTTCATTGAAACATTCGACAAATTTCCCAATGTTCCCATGTTTCCCAACAACAGTAATACATTACGCGACACAACCGATATATACCATATGATAACTGATATTTATTTGTATCCCAAGGGTGTGATACATTACACGATAACGATATTTAAAACATTGCTTGTAAATAGGTACCATGGTACAGCCGGTACACTTTCCTCCATTTCACTGTCATTTTCTTTGATCCTACAACCATGTTGAACAGCTTTGTCAACCAAAATCTCCAATGCACTTCCGAACCTCTAGCAATATACCATTTGGTCCTAGGGCCTTTCTGTCTTCCATCTTTCTCAAAGCTTCTTTACTTCAGATATCCTAATCCTGCGAAAGTATCCTTGGTCTCTGTCCACATTTGAGTTTATGATTCTTTCTATCCCTGAGCTTTCAGAGTGGCTGTCATCTAATAAGTTATGGAAATATCTTGTATACCTTCCGTAGATCTGATTGTCCCTTTCATCATCAGTGAATCGCTCTTAATTCATCTAACATTATCTTGGTCCTTACCCTTCTTTTCACATTTTCACTAGTTAGAAAACATCTTTGTCATCTTCTCTTCCCCAACCTATTGTACGGATCATCACATGCCTTTAGTTCAGCCTCATATTTGTTTTCCACCAAAAATATGAAAATTTGTATTATCCCACAAAATTCAGCAACTATAAGTGATTTTTTTTTTGGCAAATAGTAGTTTTCAAACCTTACTACAAATTCCAGCAGCTATCAAACAAATTCCAACAACCAGGAAGAGCTTTCCAGCAACCTCAATAAAAATTCCAGCAATCACCAAAAATCCCAACAATCAGAAACTGTAATAGATACCAGATCAACATGTAGCAAAGCAAGAAAGAGAGAGCTTCTTGAACTTGGGATGAAAGTTACAGTTTAAATAACACCAATAGCAATAAACACATTTGTATGTCTCTTCTTCTAAAAAGCACAGGGCCAACTTTCAAGATCCCCCCTCTTATGGCTGGTAAAATAGCCCTTTATGTGTGTGGTTTGCTGTAACACCCCAGATTTTTTGCCAACCTGGAATTAGACGTCCTTAGGCAATGGGCCGCTTCTAACACTTTATTAACTTGTCAGAACTGAATCCCACAGTCTAAAATCGCTCCTTAACCCATTTCCTTCACAAATCTCACCCTTCACTACCTTGTTCTTTCAATTTTTCAAAGCACTTTCGCCCTAGACACTATCTTAAACTAGCTAAGTAGTATAACTTGGATCACTTTAGATACAAACTGCAAAGGACTAAATACTACCTTAGACGGAAATCACTTAGGATTAAATCCTTTAGAAATTTGACAAAGTTAACTAAGTGCTAAACTAGATTAGCTACGAAATCCATTTGAATCGCTTTAAATACGATCTGCAAGACCCAAAACTTGTAAAATCATTGACGCTAGGTTACCCTGAAATCTAGGATCAATCTCATTACCCGGCTGCTCTCGAGCATCTCGAAACTCCGTATCGGATCTGGACCGCACGCCGGAGTCCGAATAATACGGTTAAGGAATTAGGACCGCCTCGCTGGGCTTGACAACCATCTCGGAAATCAAATCCAGATAGTATCCCACGGCTGTTCGCTTGAGTCCGGAGCGAGAGAGTGTGAAAACACTTGTTTTCTTTAAAAATAAATATCTTGAATAGTAATCTGAGACTCGTCGGTTGCGGATCAGTTTTAAGCAACCAGATCGTCAGAATTTGACCAAATTACACCCTTGGATCAGGAAAAATTTCATACACATTTACATGTACTCGGAATCTCCGATCGAGATCCGCTGACCGTTGAACTGAAACTGGTCCACCACGCGTGATCTGGATATCCGACTGAAACGAAAACTTAATAGAACGTAGATCCAGCGTTAGTGAGCTTAAGTCCGACCTTTGGCTCAGGGAGGCCCGCCAGAAGTCCTCCGTTGAGCTGAAAAAGTTCCGCTTTGGTTATAACTTAGGTGAACCTTGTCCAGAAGTCTATTTTGGTGAAGTTTTAGACTATATAAGGACCTTAAACCCTCTCCCATTTCAGCCATACGAATTTGGATTTGAGAGAGAGAAAAGAGAGAGAAAGTGAGGGAGATGTGGGAGGAACTCCCCTGCTTCATTCCTCGCTATTCGGCTCCACCGCCTGATTCTCATCGCTTTCCAGGCGATTCCGGCGTCGTTTCTAGGTAAGAAACCCTAACCCTAATCTGTTTTAGGGTTGTATAGGTTGTAGGTTATGAAATAGCTAACCTATTTCGTTCTCTAGGTTGCCAAACTCCCGTATACGGAAGCTTAGCAAACCTATCAACTCCGTTACGATTCTACAACACAAGGTGAGGACTTTAGGTGTATAAGTTGCGGTTTTCAACGCTTTCTGTTGATGTCAAAATCTGGTCAGTCCTCTTCCCCTCTTCACGCACTCCGAGCAGGTGTCGGACCAGGAAACCTGCGCACAAACCGTAAGCAATGGAGACCCTGGCTAAGCCGGGGGACCCTCCGATGCCTAAGTTAGGACAACAGAATCTGGGTCTAAGTTTAAGGAGAAAAGGGAGAGTATCAGATGTTGCGTACCTGTTCTCATGGGATGATGCGGTATTTATACCTTTCCATTGCTCGAATCGCGTCCGATAATCTCGCACAATCAGTGGGATTCGTGGATCATGGAGATATTGCCCGAAATCCGAGATCGTGTTCTACGATGTGTGTATCTCGCGGCGAGATAATAGCGCATACCCATACATGGCGCTTTTCTCCACTTAGCGCGTGGGACCTTTATTCTCTGAGATGCTCTCGGCTCGCGGAGCCAGGAGACGACGATATCGTTCCGAGCTGATGGTTGATTATGTCAACTCCTGACCGGACCTTGATCCGTTCGCCCATAGTACATCTAGCTCTTCTCGGTGTCATGATGGATGCTTACTCAGAGTCGGCCGTATAACTCGAATATCTTCTCTTCCGACTGCTCTCGGAAAGAGTGATCAAGAATGGGAGCTTCGTCCACCTTAATCTACCTTCCTATTATTATGCCGAGGCTCGGACTCTCCGCTCGAGTAACAGACCGTCGATCCCTCCAATCATAGTCGGCTCGGATCTTCCCATAACAGAAGCCCCCTACTCTCTGAGGTCATTCATGAGCTCGGAGAGTAATTTAGAAGATTCGTCGCCTCAGTTCCTTGATGCATTTATGGTCCTCGTGTGAAACGTCTCGTACTCGGGATTAGCGGCTTCGAGCTAACCGTGAGCAGACACGTGGCGACGGTTGGGATTCCGAATCGTCACCAACCTGTGAATACCCGCCACGTGCGCTCGGGGCGTCGTGTCGAGTATTCTTTTCTGCGCTCGGGTACTGTGTGGATTAACTCACACAACAATCGAGGCGGATATCGTTACCTTTACCATGTTTTAAACCAATGATATGTCACCACGTCGGACTCGAAGTCGGCTAGCAATGATTCCGACGTAGCCATTATTACGGGCCATTTAATGCAGGGTTTCTTTCAGTCTATAAAAGGCCTGTCCGGAGTCCTCATTCGACTGCTATCGTTTGCATTTGAGTCGTTTAGCGGAGAAGCCGATTTCCGGCGAAGGCGATTTCCGGCAGAAGGTATTTCCGATACAGTTTTCGCGCTTGTCGAAGCCATCTCCGGTGATCATCTGGTGAGTTTGATCCTCAGTACCTTTGTTTTGAGATGTCTTCCGATAGGGAAATGGCTAGAGGTTACAATGACGACTCCGAGCTAGGGAGTTCTGATGATGGAAGAGGGGCCTCTGAAGGCTCTTTCGAAGCGGTGCCGCCATATCCTCGGCCTCAAAAGCAGACGGTGGCAAGAACTCGGACTCGTCAGGCCAGCAAGAAAGGGGCAAAGCGAGCCCCCAGAGCCGCAATTGCTGACGTTCCTGAGATGCCCCCTGGTGGGAGGGTGTCGAAATTGGTTCCAGGGGGCTCTGTAATTACAGAGTCCCAAATGGAATGGATTCGGACGGAGTTTGACATACCACGCTCCGTTTGGATCAGAGCCCCCGAGCCCACTGACGCTGCTGGCAATCTCGCTGCTGGGGAGATTGTCATATTTTTATGCGGCTTATTATGTGAACTCCGTCTCCCGATGCACCCCTTCATCCGAGCTCTGACCGCTTACTTAGGGCTTGCGCCTGGGCAACTCGCGCCTAATGCTTGGAGGGTGCTGATTTTCGCTTACATTATCTGGCACCAAGTGGGGAACTCAGCGTTGACACCCGCCGAGCTGATGAACTTGTACTTGGCCAAGCACGAAGGCAACGATCCATGGTACTACTTTGCGACCAGAGGTAGCAAAGGGTCAGGGCTCGTCTTGGGTCTTCCGTCCTCAAATAAGGACTGGAAGAACAAGTGGTTTTGGGCCGCAGGCGAGTGGGAGGCGCCGGCAGCGGAGATTGGGGCTTTAGCGACTCGGGTTCCCGTTCGCTTTACAATGCTAGGTCGGGTCAAGATTTTCTTCACGCATTGCTTTTCACTTTGGCCTTGCCTAAAAGAGATGTATTTATTTTCTTTTGCAGGTTTCGCAAGGGGCGTGCCCTTCATCACCTCGGACCAAAGGAACCAGATAGCTAAGGCGAGGACATATTCGGAGGAGCGTCGCTGCTGGTCAGACCTGATCACACTGCTAACCTTCACCGATCGTGGGCTTTGCAAGACGAGGCCACTCCCTACTTCGCTCAGGAGTATTTTTGCTCTCATTCAGCATACTTTCATTGGTCCGAGGTAACGTTGTTCTTATTTTCTCACACAGGCATGGCCGAGGCATCTGGTTCTCGAAGGAGGAAAGCTGCGCTGTCTGCTGAGGAGATGCTGAGGGCCGAGCCCCCAGCGAAGGTAGCTCGGAGGAAGAAGGTCGCTCAGGGAGTTCGTCCTTCAGGTTTTGCCTCGGCGGTCGCGGGTCAGAGGGTGGCACTTCCTCCCCCTATCCCGAACATCTCGGTTCGGGATACAGCTCTATTTCCTGCCTCAGCACCTTTGGTTGAGGGACCACCTGCATCTGCAATTGTGTCCCCAATTCCAATACTACCGGGTGCAGCTACGGAGGCCCCGGTCGGTGTTGAGGTGGTCGTGCCTTTATGCGGCCCTAACCTCGCCTTTGCTCCAGCAACGGGGGCAACCCCCCCTCCGTCCATCGCCGCTCTTCCCAACAAAGGAGTAAGGTCAGAGCCTCCGTTGATAGCCGTTCCATCATCCTCCGAGAGGGAGGAAGCTGTTCGAATGACCGACGCCATGATTACCCAACCGGGTAATGAGGTGGAGGCTGCACGCGATGCCGAGGGTGAGGCTCAACCCTCGGCCGGTAGTCGGACGGGGGCCGGAGAGGAGACGGGCTCGGCTCAAGTTGGCACGAGCAAAGGAAGGTTCGAACCGGGTTATCACATGTCTTGTTTGACAGACTGGGCGGCGAAACACGTTACGGAGGAATCCATTTCGCGCCTTCTTGATAAACCGGACGACTACTTCCTGGAAGACTTGGCTGGAGTCTTCTATCAGGTACCTTTTGCCCCTTTGAAAAAGTTGTAGCTATTTTTTATATTACTATTTGTTTCTCATTTCCTTACTTTGGACCAGTCTGTTCCGAGGATTCTCTTATGCTGGGAGAGGGTCCGAGAGCGTCGGAAAATTGACGCCGAGGTCGAAACACTTAGGAGCGAGGTGGGAACCCTCCGAGTGGAGACGGAGGCTCTCAGAACGGAAGCAGGAGTCTTACGGGACAAGGCTTCTATTCTTCAGCTGGAGCGGAGTGATCTGGGTCATCAGCTTGAAAACAGTAGGTCTGAACTGCTCCAGCTTCAGAGGGTCGCGAAGGACCTCGAGGCAGGTCGTGATGCGGCAGTGGCTGAGCTGGATCATGCCAGGGTCCGTGCTGACATCCTGGCTGGGGAGATTGCCCGATTAAATGAGGATCAGAAGAAGATCAAGGCCGAAGCTGCAGAAGAGAAAAGTAGAGCCGTGGCCATGGCTCTGGAGGCTCAGAAGGCCGAGGCTGAGGCCTCCTTGGCAGTGGCAGTTAGTGCGGCAATAGATTCGTACAAGACTTCAAAGGAGAGGGATATCGAGGCCGCCAAATTTTATGACCGCGGCTTTGACGAGTGCCTTATCGAGGTCCAGAAACTGTATCCGGACCTTGACCTCGATCCCCTCCTGCCTGAGGACCCTGCTGATACTGCTGCCGAGGCGACCATCCAAGATCAAGCCCCCGGTTCCCAAGCTCCTCCGACCTCTTGAAGACTCCGCTTCCTTTATTTGTATTTTGTTTCCCTCTTTTTTTTATGTACTTCGCTTTTATAACATTTAATGAAAAAGCCAATTTTGGATCACTTTTTTTTTCTTTTATTGGTCGTTTCTTGCTTACTAGGTAACGCAGTCGAACCAAGTCTTTGATTTGTTCGGATGTGATTTGGGCCTCAGTCTGATCCTTAAAAGGGTCAACTTGTTTCGCTTTTCAGCGAAGGGCCTTCCGTGTAAGTGGGACCGACTCCCTTACTGGGGGTCGGAGTTACCCATTGGCTTTGCCCTCCCGGTTAAGGGGGGATGCCTTTGTAGAAATTGGTCCGACTCCCTTAGTGGGAAGTCAGATCGCCTCGTAGCTTCGTCTCCTCAGTTAGGGGGAGACGCCTTTGTAGAATTTAGTCCGTTTGATCTTTGTTGATGACACGAAAAAGCCGATCGGACGTGTTTTTATTTATAGCTTTAAAGGCTGGTCGCTCGAAGGCGTACATTTATTGAATGACCTTAAAGGTCAGTAGGCTGCTCGCGAGCGCCTTATCAAGGATAGTAAATTTTCAGATGCTCAGCATTCCACGGGTGGGGGAATTGACGGCTTTCGAGATCCTCCAAGTGGTAGGATCCGGGCTTAGTCGATCGGACCACTCGGTATGGACCTTCCCAGTTAGGACCGAGGGCTCCGGTTCCCGGCTCAGCCGTGTTCTGAAAGACTCGTCGAAGAACTAGATCCCCTGGTCGGAATCGTCTAACATTCACTTTAGAATTGTAGAATCTGGCTACTTGTTGATGCTCGGGCAATGCGCGGAGCTTCGAAACTTCTCGGATCTCTTCCAGAAGATTCAAATTGGTGGCGAGTTGCTCGGTATTTTGATTCTCGTTGTAATTGTCCACTCGAGCCATAGGGAGGCCGATTTCAACGGGCACTATTGCCTCTGACCCATAAGAAAGAGAGAACGGAGTTTCTCCAGTGGAAGATTGAGCTGTGGTTCTCAGACGCCCAGAGGACGAATGGAAGTTCTTCCGCCAGCACCCTTTGCTTTTTCCAGATTCTTTTTGAGGTGGTGCTTGATGACCTTGTTTACTGCCTCTACTTGCCCATTGGACTGCGGATGCCGAGGCGAGGCGCAAGCGTTCTTGATACCGAGCCCTCTGCACATGCCCCTGAATTTGTCGTTGTCGAACTGCCTGCCATTGTCTGAGATGATTGTATTCGAACTCCGACCGCAAACTCGTTCTTCCGCACGAAGTCAATTACTGCATTCTGCAATCTTTTGCAACGGGCTTGGCCTCACCCCACTTTGTGAAGTAGTCGACAAATGCCGACGATGGCAAATTTGACTTGTCCTTTTCCCGGTCCGGAGAGGGCCGATGATGTCGATCCCCCATTGAGCGAAAGGCCACGGACCGCTCATAGGAGTCATTTCTTCCGCCGGTTGCCTAGGCACGGCCGCAAAACGTTGACATTTGTCACATCTTCTAACATACTTCTTGGCATCTTCTTTGAGGGTCGGCCAGAAGTATCCCTGCCGAAGCACTTTTAAAGCCAGGGCTCGGCTGCCGGAATGGTTTCCGCAAATCCCTTCGTGAATTTCCCGGATGACATATTCTGCTTCCTCGGGTCGAAGACACCTGAGATACGGCTGCGAATACCCTTTTTTATACAGAGTTCCATTCAGAATAACGTATCTTGCTGCTCGGACTCTCAGACGTCTAGCTTCTTGTTTATCCGAGGGAACCTTCCCTGACTCGAGGTAGTCGAAGATTGGATCCATCCAGCTCGGACCGTTATCCACTGGATTAACCATCTTTTTCTCTATTCGATCGATGCTGGGATGTTCAATGAACTCTACCGGAACGATCTGCGGAATCTTCCCCACGGCCGACGCTTAACTTTGCCGTGGCATCGCCCCATGCATTTTCTCGTCCTCGAATCCGGTGAATCGTACGCCCAAAACTTCTCGATCGGTTTCGGCCTCGTCTAGATAAGCAATCATTCTATTTTCTTTGGCTTCATAGTCGGCGGAGATATGATTCACGACTAGCTGAGAGTCGCATCGAACTTGTATAGACTGGACCCCGAGGCTGGCGGCCAATCTAAGCCCGGCTAATAGTGCCTCATACTCTGCCTCATTATTGGAAGCTTTGAAGCCGAGTCGGATGGCATATTGGATAATCGTGGAGTCAGGAGCGATCAAGACAATCCCTGCCCGGCTCGCTTTGAGTTAGACGATCCGTCCACATAAAGAATCCAACCACTTTCCGGATAACTTGTGAGTTGCTTGGGAGGTCGGGCGGAGTTATCTCATCCTCGTCGTTGATCTGCCCTTCCTCTAGAACGGTGAATTCTGCGATGAAATCAGCCACTGCTTGGCCTTTCTTCGCTGTCCTCGGCCGGAAAGTGATGTCGAATTCCCCAAGTTCAATCGCCCACTTGGTCAAGCGACCCGAGACCTCTGGCTTTTGGAGGATCTCCGAGGGGGAGTCGGTTAACACGATGATCGAATGAGCTTGGAAATATGGACGCAGCCTCCGAGCCGAAACGACTAAACCGAGTGCCAGCTTCTCTAGAGCGGGGTATCTTCTTTCTGCTGGTACCATAGCTTTGCTCACATAATATACGGGATGTTTGTTCCCCACTTCCCTGATGAGAGCCGAGCTGACTGCTGAGGCTGAGACCGCGAGGTATAAGAACAAAGGTTCGCCATCCTCCGGTTTCGATAGCAGAGGAGGTGATCCCAGATATTGTTTCAGCTGCTGGAAAGCTTGCTCGCATTCTAGCGTCCACTCGGCCTTCTTATGACCCTTCAACTGCTAGAAGAATGGGAGGCATTTATCAGTGGCTCGGGATATGAAGCGTCCGAGCGCTGCCACTCGTCCAGTGAGGCATTGTATTTCTTTGACAGTCCGAGGCGAATTCATGTCGAGGAGTGCCTTAATCTTATCGGGGTTAGCTTCGATGCCTCTCTGGCTGACTTGGAATCCGAGGAACCTTCCCGAGCCGACTCCGAAAACGCACTTCGCCGGGTTAAGTTTCATTTGATATTCTCGGAGGACTTCGAAGGTTTCTCCGAGGTTCGCCAAGTGATCGGATGCCTTGACGTTTTTCACCAACATATCATCAACGTAAACTTCCATCGTGCGCCCGATCTGTCTTGCGAACATCTGGTTGACTAGCCTCTGGTATGTGGCTCCAGCGTTTTTCAGGCCAAATGGCATGACCCGGCAACGAAGAGCCCCCCCCGTCTGTGACAAAGGTAGTCTTCTGCCTATCTGGGGGGTGCATCGCGATCTGATTGTAACCAGAGTAGGCGTCCAGGAAGGAAAGTAGTTCGTGTCCTGCAGTACTGTCCACTAGTTGATCGATCCGAGGTAACGGAAAACTGTCTTTTGGACATGCTTTGTTCAGGTCTGAATAGTCCACGCAAACCCTCCATTTGCCGTTTGCCTTCTTAACCAGCACCACATTCGCGATCCATTCTGGGTAGTATACTTCTTCTATAAAGCCGGCGTTCAACAGGACCGAGACTTCGTCCGCAATGGCTTCACACCGCTCGGCATCAAACGGTTTTCTCTTCCGTTTCATAGGCTTGTGGTCTGGATCCACGTTCAACCGATGGACCAAGACGTCCGGAGAGATTCCTGGCATATCCGCGTGCGACCAGGCGAATACGTCCGGAGAGATTCCTGGCATATCCAAGTTGCGGTTTTCAACGCTTTCTGTTGATGTCAAAATCTGGTCAGTCCTCTTCCCCTCTTCACGCACTCCGAGCAGGTGTCGGACCAGGAAACCTGCGCACAAACCGTAAGCAATGGAGACCCTGGCTAAGCCGGGGGACCCTCCGATGCCTAAGTTAGGACAACAGAATCTGGGTCTAAGTTTAAGGAGAAAAGGGAGAGTATCAGATGTTGCGTACCTGTTCTCATGGGATGATGCGGTATTTATACCTTTCCATTGCTCGAATCGCGTCCGATAATCTCGGCACAATCAGTGGGATTCGTGGACCATGGAGATATTACCCGGAATCCGGAGATCGTGTTCTACGATGTGTGTATCTGCGGGCGAGATAATAGCGCATACCTATACATGGCGTTTTCTCCACTTAGCGCGTGGGACCTTTATTCTCGGAGATGCCTCGGCTCGGCCAGACCGGAGACGACGATATCGTTCCGAGCTGATGGTTGATTATGTCAACTCGGACCGGACCTTGATCCGTTCGCCCATAGTACAGCTAGCTCTTCTCGGTGTCATGATGGATGCTTACTCAGAGTCGGCCGTATAACTCGAATATCTTCTCTTCCGATCGCTTCTCGGAAAGAGTGATCAAGAATGGGAGCTTCGTCCACCTTAATCTACCTTCCTATTATTATGCCGAGGCTCGGACTCTCCGCTCGGAGTAACAGACCGTCGATCCCTCCAATCGTAGTTGGCTCGGATCTTCCCATAACACTTTCAATGTCAGATAATGGTAGATTCATGATCTACATGCAATTGCACATGTACAAAGTGCTTTCCGTTTTCTGTTTCGATTAGAATTGTAGAATTTGGGATTTCACATACTCTAGGTATTCGTATAAAATACCGTATACGTATTTTTTATGGAAATGTATTTGACATGTTTATTTGTCGTATGGATATATGATGTATGGATAAAATACTCATTTGGCGAAAGGGTTCTCCTAAATACATGTTTACTAATATACACCATGTATGTAGAAATACGGTATTGTAAGAAGTACCGTATACGTGTATATTTTAGCGATGTGTTTGTCATGATTAATTGTTGTATAAATATATTATGTGCGTATAAATAAATTTCTTGGTGAAAAGAATCGCCGTAATACATGTTTGCTTGTATACACTATGTATGTTGAAAATACATATTCTAGAAAATACTATATACGTATAAATATTGGGAGATGTATTTATCATGATTATTTGCTGTAGTAATATATTATACATGGATAAAATACTCACTTGGCTAAAGGATAGCCCTAATACATGTTTTGCTAACATACACCATGTATGTTGTAACAGTGTATTCTAAGTGTTTGTGAAAATGATTGAATGAGTACCGAATTCTCATTCGTACTCGCCATGACTAATTGTCATGGATTCATGATTGTTGTATTGGCGATACCCCTTTGACGAAAGGATTTGCCCTAAATCACGCCACGGCCAATATACACCATATATGCTAAAATGTGTGGCCCAAGTGTTTGTGGAAATGACTGAATGAATATGGAACTTGGATTCCTGCTTGCCATGACTATCCGTCGTGGGTGTACGCATGTCATGATTGGGGCAACTCCCTAGTCAAAGGATTTGGCCTAATGCCTATGTGATCGACATATGTCATGTATGTTGATGTACGTTTGTTTAAGTGTTTCTTGAAATGTCTGAATGAGTAGTAGTTAGCAAATTGTAATGTATAAGGGTGTTGAGATATGATTCTCAACCTCTTCTAACTATGCGTATGATCTCCTTGGATAGTTGTGTGATTAGGAATTGAACATGTACAAATTCATGCTCGTGTTGTGCTTCATAACATGCTCAACTGCTTTATGATTTTAACTATGTAATGCATATGTTTAAATTTATATTTACATTGTATGATCCGTCATGGGTGATGGGGGAGTGGAGCAACGAATGCGTAATGTTCAACCCGTGATTTAAACGGATACTACCAGACTCGATTGTATGAGTTGAATCTTGATTCACTATCGCTTTATCTATCCGCACTTGATTGTGTTTGGGGCTATGATTATAGTCCGCATAATCGGCACTGCAGAGTTGAATTGTGGTCGCGATTCACTTGCCACGTGAGATGTGTTCGACGAACTCGAGTCGTACTTCGGTTGGCGATAGTGGTTGGCCACCCGAAGTGCTTATGCACTTCATGTCGTTTAACTTGTTGTGCGCTCGAGCTAGACGAGCTCGTCAAGTAACCCGATCCGTCTAATGTATGTTCACCATGTTTGGTCGCCATCGCTCAACCTAGGGTACCAAACTTACCAAAGTGAAATCCCTTTTAACCATAGTACCGATCCGCTAAGACTCATGAGCGCCGGGCATGGTGGTATGGGACACCGTGGTCGAGCCGTCGGCCCACGCTGGGGCCACGTGCCTCCCTCGTAGTGACCGGAGCAACCAAACTCGTGAGCCGATTATGGTGGTATGGGACACTATATTCGAGTCCGTCGACACCTACGGCGAGAGCCGAGTACGGTGAGACCCGTACTGCGTCTTTGACGGGCGACGAGTCCCTCCGTAGTGTCTTCGAGCATACTCTAAGGTCTGTGATTGGCGACGAGCCTTTCACAAAGAACTCCAGAGCAGAGTTGGGCAAAGTACGGTGAGATCCGTATTCGAGCCGACGGCTAACGATTGAGCCGAGTACGGTGAGACCGTATTCGAGCCGACGGTCAAGAATTGAGCCGCATACGGTGAGATCTCAGATCCGTCTTGTGACGGTGACGAGCCCTTTGTGATGCCTTCGCTACGCCTCTCAAACCATAATATCTTATGAGATTAACTAGACTGACGACCCTAGAATGGATCATGTTTGGGAATGATACAAGGGAGGTACCTTAGTTTCCCAAATCTTCGTTTGAAATGAACTAATAATTACTTCGGTAATCATGCTCATCATCGCACCGCATGTGCCGGTAGATGTGGAGCACCGAGGGATGGACGCATTCGCGAACGTAAGATGATGTCGCATGAGGGTGGTTTGGCAAGGGCAGACATCATGTCATTTCATACTTGCATTAAATAAGAGTAGTTAAAATTGTTTGATTGTACCGCTTTATCATTACTGCTTGACTGAATTGATAACATGTTAACTTATGCTTTATTGTTCTACTGAGTTGATCACTCACTCCCACGATACGGACGGTGTTCCAACACCCACCGACTTTGTCGATTGCGGATGGCGACGCTTACTTCGAGGCGAGCCGGACTTCTATAACGACGAGAATGCTTTCTCGTATGTCGCTTTTTTGGCGGCTTCGTGAGAGCCGTGCCTTGATTGTCGGGGCTACAGGGATGTTGACTAGATCACACTACACAACTTGGTATAATTTAAAATCATACTTGTAATTATTTAACCTGGTAACTTTATCACACTGAGACCCACCACAGCTTTATATATTTTATTTATCTATCACAATCTTCCGCTTGCAAATTTAACTGCCTCTCGGAGTATGATATGTCAAGTTTTGGCTTAATCTCACTCATGTTCATTGCACTAATACCGATCACATTCAATCATCATTCATTTTGTTGCATAAGTGATGCGTTGGAACTCGAGAGTTGAGTTTATGCTCGACCCCCGATTTTCAAGGCGTTACAAATAACACTTAAAACTACCCTAATCATAGCCCTTGATTTGTTCTAATGACAGACACTAACACTCCTAATAAAACAAAGAAAAATCCACACTCAAGCTAATTTGATAGCTGTCCAAAGTTCCTACATAGACTTAAGATTCCTCAAAAATTGGAACTCCAACTATACAAACCTTAACCATAAAAATCCCTTTGTGCAAGGTGGAATGCTGATGCCAGCAGCTTGATTGGGCTTCACACATGTTTTGTTTCTTTTTTATTCTTTTCTTTTATTTTTTGAAAGATGGCTTCATACAGGTTTCCTTCTGCTGTTTTGTTGATTTTCTTTTAAACTTCCATTTTCAATGCTCAAATCTGTACTGTACTCACACCAAATCAGGGATATCTTGCTGGGTCCCGTTTTGGGCCTTTTGGGCTCCAGATTGTTCTGGATCTCCATTTCTACCTGCACCTACATTTTAGAAAGGGTCTTTTCTTCTTGTTTACATCACAATGAGTACAGGAGATGCATACGCAGGGTACAGGAGATGCATGTACTAGTTCTTCTCAAGGGGAAGGTCATAATTTCCTAGATGCAACTGCGTCCAAGATTTGAGAGTATATTGAGCAAGGATGTTTTCCTGAACTTAACCACTACCATGAAGGCAAAGAATTATTCTGTTTACCAAAATTCACATAGATAACGCATATTTTATGAACAGATGAACCCCAGAAATATGTACCAGCAACCAACAGCTGCTTCAAAATCCTAAGCATGTGTTAACATTGTAATATTTTCAAATAAGTTGCATCCTGCTACAGGAGAGTTTGTTACAGCTAGAAGCATGTGAAGAAAGAAAATGAGCATTGGCATAGAAAGCTCATAGATTTCCACGATCATCTACAAGATGAGGCCAGCTTCACTTTCAGAGTTCTCCCTTCTCAAGAACTTATGCTACCCATTGTTTGTTGCTTCTTATATCAAATGTGTGACATACAATGAGCAATTCATGAAAGCTGAAGTGAACTTTCCAAAACCTTCTTTAACAAATGAAGGAAAGTAACAAAAGAGAGAATGGTAAGGTAACTTGGGTTACTCAGAAAATAGTAGTTACATCTTTCATTCCACCACCACCCCCAAAGATGTCTTCAAATGGGTTCCCAGATCCAGCACCTTCAAATGGACCTCCACGGCCACCTCCCGCGGCAGCTTGTTCAAATGGGTTCCCAGAACCAGCACCTTCAAATGGACCTCCAGGGCCACCTCCCGCAGCAGCTTGTTCAAATGCCTCAGGACCTACCTGACACATTGCCCAAATAGCAAGATTAATATAATTATGATCAGAACTTCAGCAGAAAATAAGAGCTCAATTATAACCGATATAATGCTGACAAGCCATGTATGACGGTTGGCATGCTCAAGATATAATAGACACGATAAGGAGATCCAGGAATCAAGTTCAATATTCCGTCCATATATACAAATATTGGCAAGTGTACTTCCAAATCTTATAGGTCCATAGGAAAAAAGAAGAAGAAGAAGAAGAAGAATGAAACGCCTTCAACACGTATCTCACTTATAACATAAAGGACTATCAAAGTTGAGTAGGAGACAAATGTGTTGACAAATTTGAGGCTTCATCTGCCAATTAGAATATCATTACAGACAAAATAAGCAAGACAAAAACCTAATTTAGCTAAAGTTACAGCTTACAGATGGATTCTAATTAATACTTTCAAATGATGGTTGAAGCAACCTTCTGCAACATCAGGAAAATTCACCAACCCAGCTTCTGGAAAATTAGTGGGAAAAGTAAACAAGACTTGACTTCAAGAGACCAATGCCAAAAAGCTTGTTGGAAAATTATGAAGCTTGACTAATAACTAAAAACACACGGATTTGGAGAATGTTTTTCTGTATTTTAGACAACCTTAAAGGGTGAATATATAGAGATTTACAACGACTATACAAGGTAAGATGATAAATACAAAATTACAAAATCTTCTATACAAGGAATGTGAGCTGTCTAACATCCCCCCTCAAACTAATGCTTGTCATCAACAAGTAATAGTTTGCTAACTAGAAATGAGTGGCGTGCAGACGTGAGGGACTTCGTGAGAATGTCGGCAAGCTGATCATGAGATGCGACATGTGGTAGCGATATGATCCGAGACTGAAACTTCTTGCGGATGAAGTGACAGTCAACTTCAATATGCTTTGTCCGTTCATGAAAAACTGGATTTGAGGCAATCTGAATGGCACTCAGATTATCTACATGGAGTAGAGTAGGATCTTACGAATGAACGCTCAAGTCAGAAAGAAGTCCACGTAACCAGATAATCTCACTACAAGCTGCTGACATTGCTTTATACTCGACTTCTATGCTTGATTTGGAAACAGTGGCCTGCTTCTTACATTTCCAAGAGATGAGAGAAGTGCCGAGAAAAACACAGTAGCCAGTGGTAGACCTATGTGTGAGAGTACAACCAGCCCGGCCAGCATTTGAATAAGCACAAAGGTCTAGAGGAGCCGTGGGGGAGAAGAATAGAGATCGATCCAGAGTTCCACGTAGATACCGTAAGATGTGCAATACTGCAGTCATATGAAGAGTTCGAGGAGCAAAAACAAATTGGCTGACAACTTGGACCGTGTAGGCAATATCAGGACGAGTCATTGTTAAGTAAACCAAACTCCCAACCAAACGACGGTATAAGGTGGGATCCGCAAGGAGTGTACCATCGTCACGACCATATTGAACGTTAAGTTCCAAGGGAGTCTGAACTGTCTTCTGATCCGTTAAGGAGGCCAAGGCGAGAAGATCCTTGGTATATTTATGCTGGCTGACCAGGATTCCACGTATAGAACGCGAAAATTCAAGTCCAAGAAAGTATGTCAGATTACCCATGTCCTTCATCTTGAAGGATGACTTCAGAACTTCTTTTAAAGCCGAGATGCCAGTATCATCACTACCAGTCAGAAGTAGGTCATCAACATATACGAGAACAATGACGATTCCATGCTTAGAGGTGCGTAAGAATAATGATGGATCATGACCACTTTGAGTAAAGCCAGCTCCTGTAATAACATCATGAAAACGTTGGAACCATGCCCGAGGGGCTTGTTTGAGACCGTATAGGGCTTTCTTTAGGCGACAGACTTTATTGGCAAAGATTAAAGATCCAGGAGGAGGTTTCAAATAGACTGTTTCTTGGAGGTCTCCATGAAGAAAAGCATTTTTCACGTCCATCTGAGTGAGGGGCCAAGAGCGAACTGATGATACTGCCAGAAGAGTGCGAACAATTTTCATCTTGGCCACAGGAGCGAATGTCTCATCATAATCAATTCTATGTTCCTTTTTGTATCCCTGAGCGACAAGTTGAGCTTTGTATCGATCCAATGAGCCGTCAGACTTGAGCTTCACAGAATAAATCCATTTACTGCCAATTAATTGGTGGTCAGGAGGTTGAGTAACAATGTCCCACGTATGGTTATCATCCAATGCTGCAAGTTCTTCTACCATAGCCTTCTTCCAACAATTATGACTGGCTGCCTAATGATATGAAGTAGGGATAGATACAGTATCCAGGGTAGTATTCATGACAGACATAGAGTATATCAAGTGATTAGGCTGTCGATGTTCACGAGTGGAACGATGTACCAGGATAGGATCTGGATCGGTTACAGGTACAGTAGGGAGAGTAGTAGGTGATAGATCTGTACGTGGTCGTCGTGAATAAACCTGCATTGGACAAGAAGGTGGACTCGATGCAATCGAAATGTCAGGAAAAGTAATAAGACCAAGAGAGTCTGGTGTGGGCAAGTGAGGATCAGATGAATGGAAGGCAATATACTCAAGAAAAACAATATGTCGTGATACCCGTACACGACGAGAGACCGGGTCATAGTAACGAAAACCCTTATGAGTTTCTCCAAATCCCAAATACATACATTTTACTGATTTTGGTGAAAGTTTGTTACGTTCAGATGCTAGATGAACATAACATACACAACCAAAAACACGAAATATGGAATATGTCGGAAGAGAACCGATTAAAACAAAGTAGGGAGACTTACTATTCAGAACTGTGGTTGGCAACCGATTAATCAAGTAAACTGAATGCATCATAGCTTCCGCCCAGAAGGAATGAGGAACACTCATAGCTGTCATTAAGGTATTAACAGTTTCAACAATATGGCGATTTTTGTATTCAGCCACCCCATTCTGTTGTGGAGTATCAGAACAAGTGGTCTGATGAGTAATCCCATGACCCTGAAGATATGTATAAAAATTGGTGGAGAGATACTCTCCCCCTGAGTCAGAGCGGAGAGTTTGGATTTTTACTCGAAATTGTGTGTCCACCATAAAATGAAATATTTTGAATTTTTCAAACACCTGTGACTTAGAGTGCAGAAAGTAAATCCAGGTGTAATGGGTGAAATCATCAATGAATATAACATAATATCGTAGTCCAGAGAGAGACATAATTGGGGAAGGGCCCCAGACATCCGTATGCACCAGTTCAAACATAGATGATGATTTTGTAGTACTTAAAGGAAAGGGAATACACTTACTTTTTGAAAGGCAACCAGGATAACAAGAATAATCCAAACTACTTTTATTAAGAGAAATATTCCCTAACATGCTAGAGAAAAGAGCTGAATCAAACGATCAGAATGTGGATGACCCAGGCGAAAGTGCCAGAGTTTCCACATTTTATTTGCCAAACAAATATCCGAGGAAGAGGGAGAGAAGAAACAACGAGCTGGAGTAACTGATGAGTGAAAGTCCAGCACGTACAAACATCCATGCCACCTACCCTTCCCAAGTACCTTCCCCGTTGCCAGATCCTGCACAAAACAACAATTTGGAAGAAATATGACTAGGCAGTTATTGGATGTAAGTTAACCAACCGAAATTAAATTTGAGGAGAGTTTAGGGACATGAAAAAATCACGAAGGGTAAACTTGCGATGGTCAGAAGGAGAGAAAGTTAAGGAACCAACGGACTGAATTGGTAGTTTAGTTCCATCTGCAGTAAAAATAGTCTGATTGCCAATGTAGGGACGAATATTGCGAAGATGGGAAACCTCACCAGTCATATGATTTGAAGCACCAGAATCGAAGAACCATGGTGAAGATGCAGTTATACCTGACATACCTACCGCAGAAAGGGCCTGCACGATCTGCTGGAGCATCGCAGGAGTTAAAGGAAAGACCTTCAGTAGAACCAGTGGATGCAGTATCACTAACAGAATCCTCAGAAGAAGTAAGCATAGAAGTAGCAAAAAGAGCACGACCTCAACCACCACGTCCACGGCCGAATGAGGATGCGTAGGCACATGAACGACAGTCCTGAAGACCATGACCAGTCCTTCAACAATATGCGCACCAATCTTTGCACTGAGCGACGACATGTCCCACTTTGTTACAGCCTCGACAAGTTAAAGGAGTGGAACCACGGTTTGGTGCAGAGGTGGATACAGTAAGTGTCAGGTTAGATGGTCCCGGAAATGTCCCCTGAGAGAGGACCTGCAATCTTTGTTCCTCGACTAATAAGTCATTAATAACTGAATTCATTGAAGGAGTTGGGCTACGGTTCAGGAGAGCAGCCCTGCAATGCTCAAATTCCGAACGCAGTTTCATAAGAAACTGTCTAACTTGCGCACTCTCGCGCATTGTGTGGAATATTTTAAAGTCATTTGGCAAGTCAGGATCCATCATAGCCATCTCTGTCCAAATTGTAACCATTGTAGAGTAGAAAGATTGAATACTTTTGTCACCCTGAGTAAGGTGAACCAGATCTTGTTCCAGGCGGTATAACCTAGCCGCATTACTCTGTTGATATATTGTCTGGAGATGCTCCCACATAGCCTTAGCAGTGCGATGTGGCGTGAGGCCAACAGCTATTGATCGATTGACGGAATCAAGAATCCAGGTAATAATCCGTCCATTTTTCATTTCCCAATCAGTCATTTTGTCAACATCGGTGGAAGCGGGAACAGAAACAGATCCATCAATCAGTCCCCACAAACCACAACCCTTGAGAAAACTCTGAAAGTCGATGGCCCATAGATTATAGTTGGTGCCATCGAAACTACAGCGTGGGGCCTCTGTACGGGAGTCTTTGTCCATAGAAGGAAAATATATAAATTACTCTAAGGAAGAAGGTACCTTGCAGCAGGAGAGTTAGTTGAAGGCAATAGAACCGCAACAGATCAGAACTCAGATCAGAATAGGAATCAGCAATCAGCGCGGCAAACGGTTTATATCACCACCAACAGATCAGCAATCGTAACCAGCAAACGGCAACAGATCAGAACAACAAAAAAAGGGAGTGCAGCAAGGGCTTGCGCAGCAGCAAACAGATCGGACGTGTGCAGGGCATGCGCACGGCAAAAGCAATAGCAATCGCAACGGCAAGCGCGGCAGGGGCGTACGCAGCAAGGGCGTGCGTAGGATGAGGGTCAGACGCAGCAACGGCGAGCACGGGAGGGGGGCGAGCGCAGCAGGAGGAGCGTGCGCAGGACCGGATCTAACGAGCAGGACAAAGTATGATGTGGATCTGGCGAGCAGGACCGGATCTGACGACAGGAATCAATGGAGGTTGCCGGAATCATGGACCGCCGGAAATCGATGAGGGACCACCGGAATCAGAGGAGGAGCGCTGGTTCAGAAACCTTGCTCTGATACCATGAAAACACACGGATTTGGAGAATGTTTTTCTGTATTTTAGACAACCTTAAAGGGTTGAATATATAGAGATTTACAATGACTATACAAGATAAGATGATAAATACAAAATTACAAAATCTTCTATATAAGGAATGTGGGCTGTCTAACAATAACAAGAGAAGTCTCTACAAAATCGTGACAGTTAAAGAGAACAGTTTTGCAGATGATAAGATGTTTCCCCAACTCAATCCCATTTTCAAACGAAAAAAAGGAGAATCTTATTGATGGGAAGAAACTACCCTCCAACTCCAAGGAACCAGGTGTTTAGTTACCATAATTGGAAAAGAGTTCAAAAAGCCTGAAATAGGAACGTAATAAAGAAAAGGAAAAAGAAAAGCATTTGTCTGGAAACATGGAAGCCAAACATACATAGGAAACACTCAAGTGAAGAACAATGGAAATGCTCAAGATTCATTATAGAAGCATATAAGAAGTGCTAGGAATTTGTTACAAAAGAATGTTTTTTAACTAATAAGAAATGTCTTAAAAGCTATGTGACAAGGGGACAACTATCTTTCTTTTTTAGGTATAATGGAAATTTTATTAAAAGGCCTGCTTGCAAACAAGACAAGGAAAGAATACAAAGGAAAAAAGCCCCATAAGATTACAACCCTAAAGTTGCTTTAATACAATCAGATTCTATATTCAAAAGAGCAGCCCACTCAGACACGGAGACCTTGATCACATCTGCAAGACCTCGCATGAGGTATTCCAGAAGCAACATATATTCCTCTCACCCTAAATGGTCCACCACACGGCCGGTAATATCATTTGCCATATAACCCTATCCTTTATGGAGACCTGCCCCCATGTCAGGCCCAAAGAAGGTCAGAAACTGAGCCTAGCATAGACCGTATCATATCGAATAAGGACAAGAAGTGTATCCACACCGTGAACATGATCAGACATCAAATAAAGAGATGGTTGATAGATAGATTCGGCATCTTCTTTGCATAAGCAACACAGATTCGGGATTACCATACCCCGCTTCTAAAGGTTATCTATCATTAACAACTTCTTTCTACCCACAAGCCAAGTGAAAGCAGCAACCTTGGGAGGAACTCCATTAAATCAGAAGTTATAGGCATAGGTCCCATGAACTGACCTTGACTCTAGGCTAAGCATTTTATAAAAGAAGCTAACTGAAAAACGACCTGAGCTATGGTTAGACCATACCAAAGAATTGGCCTCGATAGATGGTAGAACAAAACGAAGGCAGGCTAATAGGAAGCTAAGCTCTTCCATTTCATCATCCAATAGACCCTTTCTCAATAGAGGCATCCAACAAACTGAGGAACCACTGTAAAAATAACAATCCGCCACCTTCAAATCATCAGAAGCCATAATAGAAGCCAAACTAGGAAAATCATGTTCCAAAGGACAGACTCCGCACCAAGAGTCTTTCCAAAATCTGATTTTAGCGCCATCTCCTAAGGAAAAGGAAACACCTCCTTGACCTTCCCTCTCAACGCAGAAATCAACCTCTAAATGTGAGAAGCCTGGTAGAGAGAAGACACCTTCACCTCCCATCCCCCCTCCTTTAGGCCATATTTGCTAGCAATTACTTCACACCCAAGCTGTCCTTCCTCTATCACAAAACACCATAACCAATTTCCAAGGAAGGCCATGTTCATAGTATCCAGATTCCTCGATCCCACATCAACTAAGGAAAGGGGTTTGCCCACCTCCTCCCATCTTTAGAGATGAAATTTGTTACTATCTTCTGATCCCCTCAAAAGGAAGTCCCTACGCAACTTATCCAACCTTTCCCTAACCACTTGCAGGCATTTGAAAAGAGACGTAAAATAGAGCGGCATATTAGAGAAAGCTGCCTTGATGAGTGTGAGACGGCCACTCAACTAAAGATAACGGCTTTTCCATTTAGACAACTTACTTGACTCTCTCCACTGCCTTATCCCATAAATGCTTCAGGGGATTGGTTATACACTGAGGGAGCCCCAAATAAGTAGAAGGAAAAGATCCGGCCTTACACCCAAAACATGAAGCTAGCCTCCACGGCTCATCTGGATGAAGATTGATGCCCAACATCTCACTTTTCCCAATATTAATCTTCAAACCAGAGAGCACTTCAAATCATGCGACTATTTTTCGGATATCCACTATCTTCATCCGGTCTGCATCACAGAAGATGATAGTATCATCCACAAACTGAAGGTGTGATATTCAATTCACCAAGTTAGCCACCCTGAATCCACTGATAAGATCCATCTCTTGTCCCTTAGCAAGTAAGCGACTATGGCCTTCGACAACAACAAGAAATAGGTATGGAGACAACAGTTCCCCTTGGCGAAGTCCCCTAGACAATTTGAAAAGAAAATCTTTAGGGGAGCCATTCACAAGAACTAAAAAATTAGGTGATTTCACACACACCTAAATCCACTTTCTCCATTTGGCTTTGCATCCCAATCTATCCAGCATGTAATCTAGGAGGTTGAGGTTTGTTACCATTGGAGTACCTAATCTAGAGATTTATGTGACTAATCGAGATTAGTTAGGAAGGTTGTCAAGATGGTTGCAGAAAATTGTATAAATACTCTGTTTTGAGAACTATAGAGGAATTGTGATTGAATTTAAAGAAAATTTCATTTCTTAGGGCAAGAGGCATGAGAGCCCTTCTTCTTGAATTAGGGTTGACTGTTTGGATTGTAATTTACAGTCCAAATACTTTCTGACTTCGCCAAAATTCACTCTTCCCTTTCTTTCACTATTATCTTTTGTGATCAAATACTGGGGTTCACCAATTCGTTGATCCTGTACATCATCAAAATGTCCCTAAGTATTTATTTTATTACCATTGTTCCTCCTTAATAAAGATTGGCAGTTATGAAGTACAGAAAACATTGCTAAAGAATAAATAACAAACTATGTCACCAGAACCAAGTGTCAACTGTCAACTTTGAGGGTGATCATAACTACACTTTGAAATAGAATAAGGAGAATCCAGCTATAAAATTTTCATATTCAGAAACAATATCTTCACCTGTTTTCCATCTTATCAATTACTTTGCAACATAAAATTTCATGATTCTTTCATGGAAATTAGTTCCCAACTATTGACTCAAATCCTCCATGTTACACCAATATCACACAATCGAAAAGGTATAGTTTCATAGTTTCACCATCCATCAGATCAAGAAAAGGATTCTTCAGGAAAGTGGTAGAAGTGACTGTCCTCCCATGCCCAAGAAAACAATTAGTAGGTAATCTATCAAACAACATGGTAAACCATCCACAACATCATATCCCCTACTGATCCCACCCATGACAAATAAAAACATCAAAAGGTATCTACAAAATAACATCATCAGCCACCCACAACACCCTAGGGAATCTAGGTTGAGATTGCAGACCCTCCACCTAACTGACAATGTCCATGAACCACCTGATCAGATTAGATCAGGAGGGTCAACTTCCTTAGCTCCTACTTCGCAAGGAATCATAATCATTAGATTAGTCTAGCCCTGCCCTAAACCAATTTTAAGTCAGAATCCCCAAAAACGTTAATCACAATGCAATAAGAGTAGCAAAGACAGGTTGCAATGCAACCCAACCCCACCTCAATTTCAATTTTGGATAGGTGGTGGCGAAAATTCAATTTCCTGCACTTGTCAACCCTTTCTTTTTCCCTTTCCTAAGTTTTATAGGAAATACCATTTGTCCCTCTTTGACCTTTTGCCATGTCTCCTTTTGTCTCATTGCCATGTGTACCCTTTGACCTTTTGCCATGTCTCTCTTTTCGTCTTGTTGCTAAGAGGCTCCCTTCGACCTTTTGCCATGTCTCTCTTTTTGTCTTGTCACCATGAGTCTCCTTTTTTGGATGTGCCTCCTGTTATCTTTTTGCCACGTGTACCCTTATAGGAAAATGTGGTGCATCCCCCTTCTACTTTTTGCCCAAAAGCAACTACCTAATCACACTCCCCCTCATTCCCCAATATTCATGAAATTAGCACTTGTTCCCCTATGCACATCCACCCTTAGAAGTATTCAAAATGACCAACACACCCATCCCAAGGTCCTATAGGGTTGTGTCCTATGGTTATTCTGTCTGTCAAAAGTAAACTAAACCGCCAGTGCGTGTGTGTGGCCAAGCCCCAGAATGACTTGCGTGGACTCAGCATTCCTACCCCGTAGCATGGCAGGAGCCAAGCAACTTCCGCAATGACTTGCGTGGACTCGGCATTCCTACCCCGAAGCATGGTAGGAGCCAAGCAACTTCCGCCGTGCTCTCTCTCCCCTTTGCTTAGTAAAAAAAGATTAGAAAACCCATTTCTTTTAGAAATTCATACTTGAGAGAGAAAAGTAGAGGAACAACAAAGACATCGAAGCAGTTTTTGGACATGTATCTTGCTAAATTTCCCTCTTACAACCCACTTCTTGCTTGTTCATTTCTTTTGTTATCACTTGGAGTTGAAGGGTTTTTGCTTTAAAATATAATCCTAAAAGTTCTAATTCCCATAAAGTAGAGACCATAGTACATATGAGCAAAGAAGGTGCCTAACTTCCTTCTCCGTAACTGAGACCCTTACTAGGATTTTTGGAAAGTTAGACCATGTTAGAGTTTATCAATCAAACACATCAATCTTAACCCCTGGGTTTTTTTTTCGTTACAGTTTCTAGCCTACGATAGATCCCAAATTTTGGGCTAGTGGCAGCTCCTTTTAGTCCTAATTTTTTGCCAAAATTTCACTAGCGGATCTTCCCAACCTATTCCATAGAGATCACCAGCCATTTTCAAATTCTAAGAATGATCACATGACCCCGTCACCATCCTTGATATAATAGATTCTCAATCTGTCATTTCGTCAATGGAAAGTGATTGTCAATTACCAACATCTTTCATAGTTGTTTCCATTATTCAACACTTAACTGGCAATTGTTCTTCAAGTGGTCTCTCTTAATGTGATCCACTGTTGAAAATGATACAGTATTGAATTGAGAAATATAGCGATAGCATCCATGATCAAGATTTATCAGAAATATTAACCTTAAAGGGAAACAGGAAAATAACCAAATCAAAATAGTAGTAAATGCTAATAAAAAAATTCATGAACTATCCCCTCAAGAAAAAGTATTACCATTGTTACGTTTTATTTATTATCAAAACCTTAAACAATCATTTTAGCCAAAATGTCATAGCCATCAATTAGCTGATGCCTATTAGTTTTGGGAAAAGATTTAGATGATGATTATGACGATGATGATGACAATAATGATGAATGTTATAGTCATCAATGTCATATAAGGTCTTCATGTGAAAATAATGAGTGTAACTATGAGGAAATTAATTGATGCACCTGGTCATAAAGTGATCTTTTCTCCTCATCCTTAAGAACCTGCAATAGTACACAGCAAGAACTTTGCAATTACATCAATTTTGATTGTATGTCAGGGGAATTTAAGTCTTCGGTTGAATAAAATAACTTATCATTAGCTAATACCTCATAGGCACGCTGAACTTCTTGAAATTTTCTTTCAGCATCAGAATCATCTTTATTTGTATCTGGATGAAGCTTCTTTGCAAGCTGCAAAAGCACAATAGAGATTGAAGGAATAAATTCATGTTAAAGCAGTTTAATTATGTGCGCCCTGGATCCACATAAATTCACGTTTAAAGCAATCAAACTAATGATTCATTAACTGCAAAAGAAGCTGAAAATTATCCTTTCAAAATAACGGCCAGCACTATCTTATCCCACTATCATACGTCAAAAACATGTCCATAACATCAAGGCCAGTCATAATGTAAAATGCATCATCGAATTTATGGTATGTTTGGAAGTTTTACATTACCAACACCGACATGGTCCAATCACCAAAAGCAGGTAAGCTATGTTCCAGACCTTTCCTCACTTGTAATTTGGGACGAAAAAGGGGAACATGGAAACACTCTACATGCAGGTTTGATGCCACCCTGGAAACATATAGCGGCTTGTTGGCATGGAACTCCCACGAGCCCATTGCTGGTGACCACTCTATTTCCCCCCACAACCCACACACAATTGCTACAAGATAAAATAAGTCATCTTGAGCACAATTCAAGAAAAAGCCATACGTACGGTCAACGTTCCAAATATCGGTGATATTATCGGTATCACTAGGTCAGTGATACCGAAACTGATGGAAGTGTAAAAAATTTCAAATATCACCAATGTCTTTGATAATATAGGTGATACTCAGAGATATTATTGATACTAGTGATACTTTCAGAAAAAACCCTTATAAAAGTTCCCTAGTAATCGGCATCAGCAATATCATCAATAATATCCCCGATACCAAGGAAACATTCATAAATAGGAGAAAACTAACTGAAAATTGGAATTTTTTCCAAAAACCCAAAAATCTCCATTTTTTGTTTTTGGAATTTTGTTATTCACTCTTGATTTTATTGAATCAAAGTTCGGATTTGCGAAGAAATCTTAACGCAAAGGGCCTGTTTGATTGGGATGTATTTGATGGGAATTGTAGTGCATTTTACACTTTTTAGCATTAATTGCATACTAGAGGAATTTGTGATGGAAGGGAGTTGTATGACATTGCCAGCATCTACTTTTAGGTATGGAAAACGAGATGGACAATGTGGGTCCCACGGTGATGCATATGTTTTATCCACGCCGTCCATTCATTTGGCCAAATCATTGTAGGGTATGCCTCCAAAAATGAGACAGATCCAAAGCTCAAGTGAACCACACCACAGGAAGAACATTTAAATGGTTAGTGTTCAATCTCCACTATTTTATGTAGTGCGGTCCACTTGATCTTTGAATCTGCCTCATTTTTTGACCCATGCCCTAAAATGATCTGTACTAATGAATGGATAGAGTGGATATAACACATATATCATGATGGGGCCCACCAAGTTTTGGCTTCGAATTATCATGAAAATTGATCTGGAGCAACTCTTCACTTTCAAACACATGCAGTGTGGTTTGATGTACGCATTTAATGCTGATTTGAGAGAAAATACATGTAATTACATCCAACTAAACAAGCCCTAAATGAAGAAGTGTGGAACTCAAAGGTGATGAAAAATCCATAGAAACTTCATGTTTTTTTCACATGTTAGCATGGATTGTAATGGAAATCCATGTCTATGCATAATTCTCATGCATTGACATGGATTTGTGGTGGGGAAAAAATAATATTTAAGTGAAAATGGGGGAAATTAGGGAAATCCTTTTTTTTTCATTTTTATATTGGAAAATACGTGTTCTTCACTATTAATTAATGTAGAAATTTTATATATTGATGAGTGTTGGCCAATCTATTGATTGGCTACAAATTTTATACATTTATTTTATAATAATTTTTTCAACAATACATGGTTAGGTCCCTATAAAATGGAAACTTGTGTATAGTTGGGTTTTTTTTTTTTTTTTTTGCAATATTTTGCTTCCAGCATATGTAAACATGTGCCTGATAACATTTCCTAAAGTTCCATTGAAAGTTTCCAACTTTTTTCTAATGTTTCCCTCAGATAGCGATATTTTTCTGAGTATCAGAGATATCAATATATGTTTCTGTATCCCCAGCCACCGTTACATGAAATGATACTAACACACTAAACACTGCGTATGGCTTCCTTTTAGAACTCAATCTAATTTCCTAATTCAACCATTATGTGGACTTTCTAAAAAAGTAATTTCATAATCTGCACTTTCTATATAAAAAAATAAAATAAATTAAAAAATAAATAAATTAAAGAAAGAATAAAACAAAACCAAAAAAATAAAGACTCTAGGAACTACAAGTAAAGATATCATGCATAGGGGCCTTTCAAAAAAAAAATATCATGCATAGGGGCTGATATAGCTATATACAAAACCATAATGTTGTATACAGCTGTATGGTTGTGTATACAAGTGATGCAATTTTCAAAGCATAAACCATATTTATGTAAATCTGTCAGATGGCACCCACTTTGGGTCTTGTCTTGCACACACATGTGGCTTGGAATGTGACTGCATCACTTATGGGCTAACCAATTGGTATGAGGCTCCACATGCAATGAAGAAACTGATTTCCAAATAAAGTTTTGTTTTCTAGAGCATTCTCACTATAAGATGGTTTATCATGATTTTTTCAACATGCTGACACAAAGTCATGAAGAGATTGCAGTTTGAAGTTTGAGGCAATACCTCAAAATTATCAGATCATGGAGTTAACCTTGACGGTGAGGTTATGGATAATGGTGTTGCTCAATCATACATGGGTACGTTTCCTAAGTATTATATACATCATGAATCTCAACAGAAACCAATTTTCAATCATGTTACTAGAAAGAGCATAACACACGCGTTCCGATTCGTACAAATGAGATCGTGTACCAATATCTTCCACTGTCAATTGGCTGTGGACTGCAATCATATGCACGTCCAAATTTCAAATCCCATCAACTTTTCAAAAATAAGGTGGAATTTTCATAGGACTTCTCATCCACAATCAACATGAGCTGGGAAGAAGTCTGCTAAAAAATCATCTTTAGCAATGGAAACATGCAATCTCTTCTCTATATAAAATGATGGTTGAAATTTTGCAATACAAAGGACTGCTGTAAAATGAAATGATCAATTTTCAGACTGGTATGTAGGCAAGATGGAGACATGAGAGAGCCAACACCAACATGGATCCCAACAAGTCCATTGTTTCAGAAATAAACAAGAAAAACATTGATTCTCAGGCAGAGTCTAATCATCGATAGGCATGCAGACATCCATTCTACACACAGTATATATTTCTTCGAACCATCAAATTTGTAGGCCCTATCATAGATGGGGTACAGCCACAGAATCATATTGGCCAGACAAAGTAACTCTGATCAAGGGACATTTTTCTGTAGAATTTCGCCTGTTGTCTTCTTTCTACAATACCCTTCCCATTTGATGGATATAGAGAGTTTGGACTGACTGCTGTAGAATTTTGCCTGTTATTTTCTTTCTACAATACCCTTCCCATTTGATGGATATAGAGAGTTTGGACTGACCCCATCAGTGCAACTTTTGCATTGATAAACCCCATGATTTTGGATGGTTTTGGATTGAAGCGCAGGCCGTGTTTGCAGCAGATATATGTATGTGCATGGATCAGCATGCTCTGCAAGCATATAAAATAACTCCTTGAAAATGAAATAAAATAAAACAATACCGCATAGTAAGCTTTCTTGATTTCTGATGGGCTCGCATTCTTGCTTACTCTGAGCACATCATAATAATCTCTAGCAGCCATTGACCATGATCCTAACCAATCAAAACCAACATAAAAAAGGGAAAAAAAAGGAAGAAGAAGAACATGTCTGTACTAAAAGAAAAAGGAAAGAAAAGAAAAGAGCACATCTTCATTGCCCACAATAAGCACCGAGAGTCACCGTGCACGTTATCTTCTACCATTTAAAGACAGCATGAATCTTTAACCATTTCAAAATGGTAGCTTCAAAATCCCTTTTTTGAAATGCGTGTTACGATTCCTGCCCACCATTATTGGATGGTGGGAGACATGTGCCCCGTCCGAATTGGGGCGCACCATCAGGATGTGAGCCTTTCCCAAAATGAGAAAACGGAATTCAAATACCGGTGGCATGAATCGACCTTCTCCCGCACCACCAACGTGAAACTCTGTTCTGTATTCCATTCCTCTGTTTTACTACAATACAAACAGATGATTTTACGAAAACCATCAAATTGAAATTTGGAAGGAAAATAAAAGACAAAAACGATGAAGGAGAAAGGGTTTCATTCGAATGAAAGAACGCACACCTGTTTCGGAAACCTGATAATGATTGAAGATTCCAGAAACGAATCCACGGCAGCCCCTTTGGCATAAATAATCCTCCAGCTTGAGAAAAACCAAAATGCCATACAATTAGCGAAGAATCGATCGAGGGGGAGAGAGAGAGAGAGAGAGAGAGAGAGAGAGAGAGAGAGAGGTGTGTGTTACGATTGTCGAGCAATGTTGGAGAAGATCGGAAGGGAGAGATTTTCGAGCTAAGGAGAAAGCGAGCCTGGCGCCATTGCAGCTTGCCATTGGAGCTCTTCGAATTTGAAGTAGTTGCAGAATTTCTTTCTCGGAGAGAGAGATTTTACTTTCGCAGGCAGAAGAGAGAAGGAGAAAGGAGGGAAATGGCATGCATCGAAGAAGACGTTTTGAGAGCGGTTAGTTGATGCTCTGGCAGAATATGACACTTGATACGCAGGCACGTAGAAATTGTACATTTAGCATAGATTACCTCGACCCTAACTGACTAAAATTTGTAAAATACTGCCTATAAGTTAAATACCAAAATTTTTATTTCTTAATAATCCTAACCTTTGATTTGTGGACACTTTTTTTTTTATTGAAATAGGACCGTTGAAACTATCATTCTTAGCCATCTAATATATGTCCAACAATCCGATGATGAGATAAAGAAATAAGCTTACTTCATCGCTCATGATGCATCGTTACTAAGAAACATATTTTAGACGGTTTGATTTGAATTTGATATACACTACCCACCAAATTTCTGATAATTTCTAAGTGCCTGTGTATCATCCATGACAGTCCCCCAGAGTATTAAAGTTTCTCTTTGGCTTGGGACGGTGATACTGCTTTGATGCTTCTATTTTGTACACGTGGGGTCCATGCTATGGTGATCGAAACCGTTGATACGATATGGCAACGGACGTAACTGTTAATTTGGATCGTTGCTGTATTAATTTCCTAACTGTTTATCCCTGAGTCTCTCATATGGTAGAAAATCATGGGAATCACCGTTACATTGTCTATAGGGCCTGTTTGGGCGGTGGGATTAGAAGAGATTTAGGTGGGAAGGGATTCAAAAAAACATAATTATTACCTTGTCCCTATTGCAATGGGATAAGATTAATGTCATGCTTTGTTGATAATAGGGTGGTACATTGAATGGATATACCCACCATCATTTGAAATTACCTAGAATAACATACATGTGTTATATCTAAACTGTTCATTTGTTTTGTAACCTCGTTGTATGGCATGGGCCTAAAAATGAGGTAGATTCAAAACTTACGTGGCCCTAAAGAAGTTTTCATCAGTCTATGGTGGGTTCAACAGCTTTAAATTTACCTGATTTTTGGCCCATGCTCTAAAATAATCTCGATGAATGAGTAATGTGGATATAGAAAACAACTTGCTAACATTGAATGAAATTGGCACGAACCAATGCAATTCCATTTAACGTAATTCCAAGCTTTTTCATTCTTCTTGAGTGGAATTGGCACAGGACGACCAGATGAATCCCATCACACTTAATCCCTTTTAATCCCACCGCCCAAACAGGCCCTTAGAGAAATTGACCACTGTAAACTCCACCTTTTACCCAGCGTCTTTTTCTAACGCTCTCAAACTTACTTTCCCAGTCTAAACATTTTAGGTACGGTCAAACTAATTGAGGACGAAAATACCCCCTTTTCAAAGGTATTTTAAAAAAACCAGGGGGTATTTTTGTCTTCAATTAGTCTCTCCATGCGTGAGAGGTTTAGACTGGGAATATAAGTTTGAGATAGTTTGGAAAAGACGCTGGTTAAAAGATAGCGTTCACGGTGGTCAATTTCTCTTCTTATAAACGGTTGAAATATAAGAAAATAGGAAATGTGATTGCCTAAGTAGGCTTTTATGATACTGAGTAAACTCACTTGGGCCCAATCCAATATGTCCATCCGTTTTTTCAGCTAATTTTAGGCATTTTAGGCGTTGAGCCAAAAATTAAAGGATATCCAACGCTCAAGTGGACCATACCACAGGAAACAATGGGAATAATGATTTCGACCGTTGAAACCTTTCTACTGCCCACAGTGATCTTTGTTTGTCATCCCACATGTTCATAATATCACAAAGACCTAGATGAAGGGAAAACAAACATATGAGCTACATTTAAAACTTCCGTGGCCCCATGAATTTTTTGGACCCTCAAAATAACTTTTAAAATGGATGGACGGGGTTGATAAAATAGATAAGCCACAGTAGATCCCACCGACTTTACTCAGTACGCTTAGTTTACTGAGTTATGCAGTACGCAATCCGCTTCTGAAAAATAAACCCTACACAAAGATGTCTCAGAATAGCAAGAAAGTGGACTGCCTGTGACCCAACGTGGCATAAGTTATGTGGCTACCACCTTTACATATGTGTTTTATCCCTGAAGTCTATCCGTTTTGCCAACTCATTTTAGAGTATGAGCCAAATCCAAAGTTCAAGTGCACCATACCATGGGAAACGATAGAGATTGAGCACAAAGCATTGAAGGAATCCAAATCCTCTGGAAAATCTTGTCTGTTGTAATCTAATTGGACCACATCATCACACAGCATTTAATGCAGCAGTGTTGACAATTCGGGGGTTGCAACAATCCTTGATAAGGGATCTTCCCTTATCTTATACTTTGCATTTCATCTTCTTTAATGAAATTCATCATTGTTATGCTTGTGAGTGATCTTCCTCGTGTTTGATTCTCTTTGGCTCCTCTTTTAATTTCATTGTCAAGTTTTATACCTTCCTTTCTTGTCCAGATCCCTTCCTTTATTTTGCATTTCACGATCATTAGTATGAGATCTTCTATCTTGCCTCGAATTTATCCCTTTGTTAGTTTAAACATGTACCTACTTGATTGAGAATCATCATTTTCCTTTCTTTTGACCTAAAGGTGTTCCCCTCGACTTCATATCTTTTATTTGCTTGTGTATTGGTGTATGTTCCTTTTGACTTTATACTATTGGTAATAGGCCTATAGTCATTCTTCTTAAATCTGAATTTGCATTATGGAATTTTATTGAAAGTATCTTGAATATTGATATCTTGTATTGTTTTGAAAACATTGATGCATTCTAACGTGTACCTCACTAGTATGTTGATTCTTATATTTGCATACATCACAATTTTGTGTGCATGAACCTGTATGATTGGATTGCATGACTTGCATTGAGTATTTAATTATTGGTTTGGTTGGTTAATCATAAAACACAATAAATTTATTTTGTAATTATTTAAATGATAGATGTGAAATCATGGTGATGATGTTTGGGGGGGAGGGGGTTATTTTTTGAGCAGGGTTTCACTCGGGGATTTCCCTTGGCTTATATGGCAATGATGATTGTGTTATGATAAGCCAGGATTTCACTTCGCCTCTATGGCAAGGATAATGTTGTTATGATGTTTGATTGGAGGGATCCTCGAGCGGAGATTTCTCTTGGCCTATATGGCAATGATGATTGTGTTATGATGATTAATTGAGGGATTTTCGAGTGGGGATTCCCTTGAACCATATGACAAAGATGATGTTAATATTTGTTTGGGAGGATCATCGACCGGGGGTTCTCTGTGAAATCATACCCATGATGGCTTGCTTTACATGCATCGGAGATCTCATGCATCATGACATCATCCACATCTTGCTTTGTTGTATTATAACATTGCATTTTGTTATTCGCTTACCCTGCCTTTGCCATGTCTATTTTGAATTCTTGACATTATTTATCATTGTCTTAAGTCATACTTTCCTCATCTATATTTTGTCTCAACGTTTATTTTGTTAAGTCATGTTTTTCTTTTCATTCTTAAGTCTGTATTAAGCTCATGATGGAAATGATCTCACTAAGCTTCTAGCGCACCAAATCAACATACATGAAGGATTATAGGATGAGAGAGGAGCAAGAGATGAATATCACCTAAATAGCTACTCTAATTTGATTTAGATTTTATATTATATTTTTATTTGAGAAATCATAAAGAGTTTAATATAGAAAGTGATGTGAAGATTTAGAATTTGGAAGTGTAAAGTTTAAGTTTAAGCTTAAGTTTTATTGTGGTTTGGATGAACAAAGATTTGAATGTATATATGAATGTATAAATGTAAAATATATATACATAGTTCATACCTTGGAACTCGACATTTGATTTACTATACTAAGGTTTTAAATTTCAGCGTGTGACAGTGTGGTAGGGTAGTGCACATGTGGGTAGTTATTGTGCTATATATCTGTGAGTCCCATTGGTTTGGACGTTTGGTCCATTCAGTCCAAGACTATCATTATGATGCTTACTAGTTACTATGAAGCCAACACACTAAAATTAGTCTCATAGTCACACAATGAGCAGATTAAGAGAGAAATTTCGTACATTGATAAGGTCGAGGGTGTACATAGCATGCACGCGCATACGCTCCCATAGGTGAGGGTGCAAGTGTTAAGTGTGTGTGCCATACATGTACAAATCGTATGCATGTGATCTACTATCATCAAATGGTACCAATGTGAAGTTTTAATACCAACCGTGAGGGGGAATGTAACATCCCAAAATCTTAATTTTTTTTTTTTGTTCGATAATAGTAACTTCAACTCTCGAGTTTTGAAACATCACTTATGCAACAAAATGAATGATGATTGAATGTTGACCGTATTAGAGTAGTGAACATGAGTGAGATTAAGCCAAAACAAAGATATCATACTCAGAGACATAGTTAAATTTGCAAGCGGAGGACCGTGATAGATAGATAAAATATATAAACTATAATGAGTCTCCGAGTGTGATAACATTACCAGGGTTAAATAATTACAAGTACAATCCTAAAATATACCAAATGTGTAAGGTCCTCATAGTCAATATCCCGAAAGCCCCGTCGATCGTGACACGGCTCAGTTCACGAACGGATGACAACCAATACAAGCAGGATCGTAGTCATTGCGAAAGGTTGGTCCGCCTCTTGGAAGAATATAAGTCGCCATCCGAAATCGGACAATATATACGGTGGGTGTTCGAAACACCGTCCAAAACGTGGGAGTGAGTAGCTAACTCTTGTGGAACAATAAAGTATAAGTTAACATGTTATCGACTCGGTCAAACCAATGCAATGATGAAAAGCGTTACAATCAAACACTCCTAACTACTCTTATTAATGCAAGTATATGTCAATCGGTCGAAAAAGGAAAGCGCTACAAGCCTGTGACATGATGTATGCCCTCACCGACATACTCCTCATGCGACACCAATCTTACGTGACGCAATGAGTCGACATGCTGTGGCATCTTTCATCAACAACTTTGAGTGCTCCACATCTTCCAGGCACATGCAATGCATGACGTGCATGATTACGACTTGTTATTAGTCCATTTCAAACAAGGATTGGGAAACTAAGGTGACCTGTTCATGTATCATTCCCAAACATGATCCATTATAGGGCCGTACAAAAACTCACTACGGAAAGACTAGATTAATATGTTCGATGGTGTGTTTTATAGGTCACTCCTCAATAAAATTTGGTGTTAAGTTAGTATTTGACTCACAAAGGTTACACCACTCCCCATCACCTCTTTGGTAAAGATTCATCACTTTATTCATTGTAAATGTATCAAATGATAATAATAAGAGGCATCTAGTTCATACTCTATATATCGCGACAAACTTTAAGGCTCACCGTAATTTCGAGTATGCTCAGGTCACTACAACGGTATCTGTGAAGAAAATGCACACAATTAGGTTTATTACAATATGCTCCCCATCACCTTATCAATGTAAATGTGAAACATGAATATAAATGTTCCATACCACCATTTAAACGAATCGGCTCACGAGTTTAGTTGCTCACTGACTTAGGTCATTTTAGAAATCACATGTCAGAGGTGGGAAGCACATGGCCCCTTTTGTAGATGACTACTCTAGGTTCACTAGACTCGACCACGGTGTCCCATACCACCATGCCCGAAGTCATGAATCAATTAGCGGATCGAGGTAAAAGACTTAGATGGTTAAAAGGAGGGTTTTCAATCTTCTCGGTAAGTTTGGTATCCTAGGTTCACGAAAACTAGTGACCAAACATGGTAAATATACGTTAGACAAATCCTAAAAGGTTACATGCCAGCACGACTAGCTTCGGCGCTTATCAATCAATTAGACGACATGAAGTGTATAAACACTTCGCGTTATATCCTAACCAGGATCCTTGTAAATCTTACCAACAAACACATACGACTTTGGAAGAATTCATGTTCCACATCTTACGTGGCGTGGGGAAACTCAACGAAAGCGATCTCCAAACTAAGAAAGAAAATTAGGTCCTAAAGCATTGTCGGACTATAGACATAGTAGTTACCCAAACTCAATCAATTCTCATCCGTAACATGTGGAGTAAAACATGATAAACAAAATAATCAAACATACTAGTAGGCATGTTATAAAGCGTGTTATAAAAATCTATGTTATAAAGCATGATTTAAGCGTCTCTGTTGTAAAAATACGTCAATAGTAATACGAACACATATATTGAAAAAGTAAGCGGTTTAAGTAAACAACCTTATGGAGATGTAATCATACATTCTAGGGTAGTTGAGAATCCCATCTCAACACTCTCCTAAGGCATCAATATTCAAACACTTTTGGAAAAAGCGATAAATGATGAGTTGGAATCATAATATCAATAATACTTAAACATGTAGACACTATTTCAACATACATAGAGTATGTTAACAAACATGTATTATAAGTTTAAATCTTTCGCTAGCAAAAGAATTTAAACAAAGTATTTTATATACACATAATATATTTATACAACAATTAATCATTCGGCAATACACATCTCTAAAATATACATGTATACGGTACTTTTAAATGATACAGATGAAATTTAACATACATAGTGTATATTAGTAAAACATGTATTTAAATCTAATCCTTTAAACAATGGCATGAAAAATAATGGTGTTTTTATCAAATGGTATATCGTATATCCATACAACAAATAATTATGTCAAATATATTTCTAAAAATATACATATACGGTATTTTCTATGTTGAATACACATGAATATGTAAAATTTCATATTCTACAACTTTAATTGAAATATGAAAGACTTAGGAAAGCACTTTAATCTTGGGTATTGTGTGCAATCGGGAAAAATTGCATGCAAATCATGAATCTACATTATCGACATATGAAAAAGCGTTGAAAACCACAACCTATACACCTAAAGTCCGCACCTTTTGTCGTAGAATCGAAATGGAGTCGATAGTTCACTAAGCTTCCGATACGGGAGTTTTATGTATCTAACAAACTCGCACCTAGAGAATAGAAATAGGTTAAGTATTTCATAACCTGACAACCTATATTGAACCTAAAATAGATTAGGGTTAGGGTTTCTTACCTAAAAATGGATCTGGAATCGTAGGAAAGTGATTAGAACGGAGCGGTGGAGCCCGAATAATCTACGGTGGATATGTCAACTTTGGGTGGAGGAGTTCCTCCCACATCTCCCACACTTTCTCTCTCTTTTCTCTCTCTCTCTGAGGTTTCTCTCAAATTCGGATGGGCTTAGCAATGAGAGAAGGTTTAAGGTCCTTATATAGCTTAAAAACTCACCGAAATAGACTCTGTTCAAAGTATACTTAGGTTATAACCAAAGCGGGACTTTTTCGGCCAACGGAGGACTTGATGCGGGCCTCCTATGAGCCAAAGGTCGACTTAAGCTCATTAATGCCGGATCTACGTTCTATTAAGTTTTTGTTTACGGTCGGGATTCCAGATCACGCGTGGCGGACCGGTTTCGGTTCAACCTGTCACGGATCTCGATCGGTTCGAGATGCCGAGTACATGTAAATGTGTATGAAATTTCTCCCGATCCGAGGGTGTAATTTGGTCGGTCGACGGTCTGTTGCATTAAAACGATCCGCAAATGAGAGATGCTGAACTCTTATTCATTATTCAAGATATTTATTTTGTAAAGAAACAAGTGTTTTCACACTCTCACGCTCCGGACTCAAGCGAACAACCGTGGAACACTGTTTTGATTTAATTTCTGAGATGGTTGTCAAGCCCAGCGAGGTGGTCCTAAGTCCTTAACTTCGTGTTATTCGGACTCCTGATGTGCGGTCCAGATCTGATACGGAGTTTCAACGTGCTCCCAAGAGCGATGGGTAATGAGTTTGATCCTAGATTTTAGGGTAACCTAGCGTCAATGATTCTACAAGTTTTGGGTCTTGTTATATCGTATTTAAAGTGATTCAAATGGATTTCATAGCTAATATAGTTTAAAAGTTGTGACTTAGTTATGGGTTTGTCTCATTTCTAAAGGATTTAATCCTAAGTGATTTCTCTATCGAATGGAGGTGATACTTAGTCCTTTAGTTTGTATATAAAGTGATCCAAGTTATACTACTTGGCTAGTTTAAGATAGTGTCTAGGGTGAAAGTGCTTAGAAAAATTGAAAGATCAAGGTGGTGAAGGGTGGGATTTGTGAAGGAAATGACTCCAGAAGTGGTTTTAGACTTTGGGATTGAGTTCTGACAATTTAATAAGGTGTTAGGATTAACCCATTGCCTAAGGACGTCTAATCCCAAGTTGACAAAAATCCGAGATGTTACAGGGAATTATTTTCATTAACCAAAATCGGTGATGAGAGAGATATACCACATGCATAATTAATGGCTATAAGTACACATATGAATAAACAAAAATTCACATGTACAAGTAGAATTTAAGTGACATGAATCATAAGATCTACTCAAATTAGCCATATTAGTGTCACATAGTATCTTGATGGCCCACTAAATCATGAAAAATCAATGGTTAATCACATCCATTGGTGTTTTAAGCCCTTGATCTTAGTCATTTCTCATTATTAGGCTATGAAACCTACATTATTTCAATGCTAATACATCAACGAACAAGATAGATGGTAATCATCAGATGGATCATGTGATCCAACAGTTAATTTTCAAGACCTTGACATTTATTCGTCAAATGAGGATTTTAATAGTAGATTTGGAGATCCAACTATCAATCTTCAATCTAGATGGTATGGATCAATGATCCATGATGTGGATTAATGATCCAACAGATGGATTATTACAAGTTCTGGTTTAAATGGTCCAGATGGTCCATATGATAGTTGATTATGAATAAAATAATATAAAAAACTATACCCTTAAAATTTTTTTAAGTATATTACATTAAGAAAGTAGATAGAGCAGAGAGGAGATAGTGAGTGCAAAGAGAGTTTAAGAAAGCCAGAATATAAAGGGTATGCTCAAAGATTTAGGGTGCCATAAAAATTTCCGACATGCCAACATACTACTCAACTAAGAGACCAAAAAGCCTATTAAAGAAATCACTAAAGCCAAGAGTATAGTTGAGATCGGCGATATCCAACATTCCTTTTAAAAAAAAAAAAGTGTCTAGTCTCTTCTCTTTCTTCTCACATCTAGAATCCATATCACATTCCACTACACATCCCAACAGTATTTGCAATGGTCATTTTTCTTTTACTTTGCAATGTTCTCTCTTGTTTATTCTTTTTTCTTTTGCATGTTAGGGGTCTTAAACCCTACATAGCAAGGTTAGGTGCTACTTATTTTCTTTTTACCTACTTAGGGTATTAAATCCTATGAAGCAAAGCTAGGTGTTGCTTATTTTCTTTTTTCTTGCAAAGAGTCTTAAACTCTACAAAGCTAGATTAGAAATTTACTTTTATTTTTATTTTTTATAATTTGCCTACCCTTACCTTTATGGGTTATGTGAAGCATGGCCAGATGTAGTAACACCGAAATTTTGTCTAAACCTCAAAAACTATGAAATCTCATAAAGTAGAGACCCCACATTGTGTCGCTGAAAAATGGTGCCTATAGACACCTCACCCAAAACAAGAATAAGCTACTCTTCGAGCTTCAACTTGGCTTTGATAAAATTATCAGAAATCACTGAAAATTCAAACAAGTCAAACAAAAAACATCTTTGACATATCCCGGAAGCAACCACCAGACCCGAACGGCAAACACCAAATCCAGTAAAGATTAGATTATCATCGCACATTCGATCTCCAGAATCTCGAGAACTTTCTGTACGTAGCGACTGATATGCAAAATATGAGAAAATGAACTCTTCGCCCAAGGACCACTCTATTTGCTACTTAGTCTCCCCTCAAATAGCACTATTAAGGTGTGAAAGATCACTTTTCTAAGTTATGTCAAGATCGAGATTAGTACGATCATACTTGTATACAAAGTGGCCATGATGTAACACCTAGATCCATAGCTCAACTGGTAGACTAAGTGGAGATACCTCGTTTCAATACTTGAGGTCTTGGTATCGATCCCTAGTGGGGGTGGCTAAAAAAAAAAAAAAAGAGTAGCCATGATGTAACAAAATGCAGATTTTGATGCCAAATGATCTCTAATTAAAGTGATTTATGGTTTATTGGAAATGTGATAAAATGATCTTCCCAACAAACTTAAATTTCCCCTCTATCTAAGTTATTATGAGGAAGATCCGGCCAATTTACAAAAAATGCACATTATTGAGCAGTCGAAATCATAATAACTATTGTCTGTACTTGTGACAGGTCAAACAGGGTTCGATTGACAAGATTTTAGTCATGTTAAAAAGTTTATTAGATGACCTCTCTAACAGAGGCCCAGGATCACTAAAAACGAACATATAACGATGAAGGTGTGGGTATTCGGTCAAATTGCAGGCCACGATTTTATACACCAAACGGTTACACTTTTAATAAGTTAAATAGGTCTGATTGAAGTAATTTCAATGGCTCATTAGAAAGCTTATCTTACAATCTTTCTAATGAATCCATGACCATTGAAAACGGACGAAAAATGAGAACAATACAGACATTTGTACAACAGCAAAAAAAAGACAAACTAAAATACTTTTCTAAGTTATTTTAATATTTGAAAAGTAATCATTACCTTTTATATATATATATATATATATATATATATATATATATATATATATATATATATATATATATATATATACCTTATTTTTTAAAAAAAAAAAAAGAGTTTCACAAACTTGGGATGACATATAACATAATAGTATTATATATTATTTTAAAGCAATAAAGCAACATTTGCCCACAAATAGATTAGGGGCAGAGTCTATATAAGGGAACCCGCTTTACCATTCATAGGAAGGACGGAAAGACTAATAGAGGAACAACATAGAGGCTGAAAGAGAGTAACCAAGAGATACAGAGAGCAAGAGAGAAATATTGAAAGAGAGATAGGGGGGGGGGGTGCGGGGAGAGAGAGAGAGAGAGTCAGAGAGAAAGTTGGAGTTCGCAAGGAGGGTCTGCCCGGGTTGTGTTAAAGATTTCTGACTTGACGACATACTGCCCCACATAAGAGAAAAATATCCATTAAAAAAGTCACTAAAGCTAAGAATTTTTCTTCCACTTCCCGATTCAAATTCCATTCCACTCCACACATTCCAAGTACATTTACTACTCCTAAATTTTCCTTTACATCATTCTGCATCATTCACTCCTTTCCAATCTTCTTTTACTTAATTTGTTTGCCCAGGGTATTAAACCCTGTGAAATAAGGCCATGCATTGTTTATTCTTTTTTCCTACCGGGATTTTTAAACCTGTGAAGTAAGGTTAGGTATTACGTATTTTCTTTTTACCTGCTTGAGGCCTTTGGCTCAGCAAAATTAAGTTAAGTTGAATTTTATTTCATTTATTGCATTTTATGTGCCTACCTGGGGCTACTTGGCTCTGCAAAGTAAAGCTAGATACTTTTTTTTCTTCCCACCTACCTAGCCCATATGGATTATGTAAAGTATGATCAAATATAAAAGTATTTAAATTCTATTGAATCTCACAAAAATTGTAAAATTTTGTAAAGTAAAGACCACACATAGTGCAAGCGAAAAAGGAATTCCGCAATTTCTAGCCAGTCGTAGATTTTAAGCTTCATTTAGCTAGTAACAACTCTAAATTAAATGTATTTTTATACTCAAGTCAATACCACACTCTAACCACACCCACAGATCAAGACAATGCCGAGAAAATGAGGGCACCACTTGTGCGGAGTCATTCACAATGGTTAACCCCTTCCTTTCCGTTATTAACGCCCTTACTTAAAATCCGCGTTTGCGTATCACCAATTACAAGAGTCATTAAAATTGGAAGTCATTACGAGTCCCTAGCCTTGGAAGCAATTTTACGATTTCTAGCCGACCATATATTCTAAGCTTTATTCGGCTAGTGGCAACTCTAATCAAACATATCACTAGGGCTGTACACGAGCCAAGCTAGCTCGAAAAGCTTGCTCAGCTCGGCTCGATCTAGCTCGACTTGACTCGGCTCGAACGACGACTCAAGTCGAGCCAAGCTTTAAATGACCCAACTCGTTTTGAAAACAAGCCGAGTTCGATCATAATGGTTCTTGACTCAAATCGACTCAAACTCTGCTCGGCCTGAAGCTCGAGCTCGAGCTCGAGCTTGAATATATATTATATTATATATAATATATTGTATTTAAAAATTAAAAAATTAAATATTATATATATATGTTATTATTAATTGAATATTTGATTTGGGAGTTAGGTCGGTGTGGGTTTGGTCAATTGGGTCGGGTGGCTAGGTTGAGTCGGGTGCCGATTGGATCGGGTTGCTAGGTTAAGTCGGGTGCGAGTTGGGTCAGTTTGGGATCAGGCTCGACTCGACTCGAGGTAAGCTTGCCTTGACTCGCTCCACCAGCTCGACTCGAAATTTTTGGAAAACAAGCCAAGCTCCAATGGTAAGCTCGAGGCCGAGCTCGAGCTCAAGCTCGAACTCGAGGATAGAATGGACGAGTCAAGCCAAGCTTGGCCCACCTTGACTCGGCTCGATGTACAGCCGTACATATCACCATTTGCCCAATTGAAAAGGAAGGAAGTGGAAGCAACAACTTATTGTGAGTGTTCACAAACCTCAAAGGCACCGTGAAGGCTCTCCCCACCAAAAAAAAGAACAAAAGGTGATTTCCGTAAAAATGGCACCCTATTAGCTGGAATCACTTCATATCAACATAGCGCAACCCAATTGCAACCTCATGCAAAACCAGTCCGCTACCATTTGTCTTTCATGACCACTGCATTTAAACTTCTTTATATATATATATATAAAGAGATAGAGAGAGAGAGAGAGAGAGAGAGAGAGAGGGGGAGAGAGCACTACATTTAAACTATTAATATCTAATAGCTAGTAAGCTTTACCTAGGTAGTTAGCCATCGTTGATAATTTATTGAAGATCTGTTGCCTTTTGAACTTCCTCATATTTCTTTCTCCATCAAAAAACAAAAATAGAAATGAATGCAAGTCGGAGAGAAATTAGCGACTAAGACATATATCATATAAAAAAATCTCTTCAATTGAATCTTTCTTCTACAAGTCCATAAAAAAGAATCGACTCCTATACTTTACTACTCTGCCACTAGACTAGGTGGATGGTACACCCGATTGCAAGTTTGAAAAACCACAATCATTAGAAAAATATCAACACCCTTGGATCTTATTTATTGAATTCTTATACTCGTCACGATATATGATAAATACTAATACTCACAGCCTATGATAAATACTAGTACTCACAACAAGATAGATCACAACAAGATAGATACTTAGGTTTGAAGTATGGCATGAAGATTACATATTCAAATGTAATAAACAAACTTGAATAATCTAGCATATCACAAGAGCCACTTCTTACAAGTCACATCTACTTAATTGATGTGAGATTTAAGCTCTCTAGTAGAAAAACCACAATTAACATCTTTATTATGACATGCATGACATCTCCTTAAAACAACAAAGGTTTTAAAGGTCTACACACTCAAGAGTCGACAGGAACTCATTGTTATTCCAGATGAAAATTACAACCGAATGCCATAGCAACCTCAAAGTACCATCCTTAACTCGAAGCCTTGAGACGAAGTTTTGTAAACTTAGTGCTTGATACACACAGCCGTGTATACCTACTAAACTCATTGTCATCGCTAACAAAGTCATATCTTTAACACTTTTCTTAATACAACTTTCCCAAAACCAAGGAGACATAATTTAAAGTAGAGTTCTTAATGTTAGAGGGAACCGGCTCCAAATCCAAAGATCCATCAAAATAAAATGATTCTAGCCATTAGATTTCAGGTGGGGAACATTGCAATAGTATAACATTATTAGAGTTGACAGATCATACGACTGGGTCATTTGGTGGAGTCCAAGCACCGATAAAGATTACCTTAAAGACTTGAAAAAGAAGTAGGCTATAATGGAAACAACCCTCTTAAGAAATCTTTGATGTCTTATCCACACCAATCCCTCCTGACTTTCATTCATTTCCACCATGGTGTATAAGGGTGGAAGAAAAGTGGCAAAAGTAAATCCAGGCCTAAAGTCCAACTCAAGATGCCAGAAAACTCCACTACTCCTGCATTAATTACCTCCTGTGAGAAGTCTGAAACATGAGACATCCCGCTCTGATACTACTTTGATGCAGGACAACTAATCATTTGCTCTAAAAGCTCGAACTGATAAAGCAAGGCGAATCAATCCCTTTATCGCATAGCTCAGGCCCCACATCCCATGAGTTAGGACCTCAACCGAACACCCATCATGGACCCCACTTCACATGGGTTCCGTTTCACACGAGCCACCCACCTCACACGAAAGCCTAGTTAAACTCGCAGTTAAAGATCTAGGCTCATTCTATAGCCTATAAGCTTGGGCCTCTAAAAGCTAGTCGAACGCAAACACAAGTCCACCAAGCCTAAGGGTGCACAAGTGAGGGAACATCTCACACACTCTCTATTAACACATCAAGAGATCGCATGTACGTTGTATGGGCACATCCAATGCGCTCTCTATTGATACATGTGCATGTGTAGGCACGCACAATGAGTAGGGGTGTGCCTACAACTTCTAGGGCGTGAACGGCTTCATGTGAATGAGATCTACATTGTCCATCAGGTTTGCTACCTTTCAAAGACTCAAGTATGCATTGCCATAGGAAATAGTGTAAAATCATGCCTAAAATCAAATTCATGTGGTGTAGCCACCTATGTTTTTAGAACATCATGATTTTTGAAACCACCTTTCATCCTAGTGATTAGTATCTAATGACCGGATACGATGGCATGCATAAAAAATACTTTGATTAAGGGCAGCCCACTTCAACTATCCTACCTCATGCCAACTAATAATGGACATCCCATGGTAACTCTTCCCCAAAGCGGCGATCGGCCTGATTTTTGGGGTTTTGAAGTCATTCATCAAGTGGGTCCTCCCTTCTAGAAATTGATCCAAAAGAAATTTCAATTATCAAGGAGGACACATGTATGGTTAGAAAGGCCAAGTCAGCCCAACCCATCATACTTTGATCCCAGTTAAGGCCAAGCAAAGAGGAGCAGCTGAACTTTTTAAATGAATCAGATGGCCTGGGCATAAGTCCACCCTAAACCCTTAAAAGGTTCATGTAGTGGTTTACTCCCACAAGAGTAGATCGAACTTCAATTCCTTACATCCATGGGCCTAGGCCCAGTTACAGCCTTATATGAATGTAGGGTGTTTGTGGGCCATTATCTAATTTTTCTGGATCGTCCATTGCCCGCCTGATGGTTGCACAAGCCTGACCTTCTGTCACGCCCCACTTTGTGATAATACAAGGTTGGCCTATGGGGTCAAGGAATGCATACACAAGAGGCAGGCTTGATGAATGCCTCCATGCTTCGTATGCGTGCATCCTGAGGGAGCACTCTCTGGGAAGCCACTAATTAGAGAGCCGTGTCTAACTTTGCTAGACCATCTGCTTCTCCAACAGCTCACCTGATGATTGCACATGCCTAACTTTTTTGGGCTAGGGCTCACATGATGATCTTTGGATCAAGGCACGCATACATACGAGGCATTCATCTATTATGCCTCTCTATACATGATGAATTTAATAAATGAATGTGGTCTGATAGTTGTTACAAGGAGGACAAGGATTGCTTGTAATATAGTACTACATAAATGGTGTAATAGTAGTAATGCTCCAATGAAAAAATGTCACATGCGCGTGTCAAATGTGGGACCCACAATGAAAAATAAAAATTTACATTATGACAAATTAAAATGCTTATGTAATGCATTTGCCTCCACAAAATATGAAGGAAAATAGATCATATCATAGAGCCTAATACGCTACTTGTACGCAACCAAATATTGTGACCCGCTTGTGGGTCCCACATCAGGCCACCAACAAAAATAAAGAAAGGGAAAGGAAAAGGAGAGAGGAAGATCTAGCCATCGGGTGGGCCCCCGTCACTATGGGGCCTTCCATACATGTCCAAGCACACATCAAGGTGGGTCCCACTCTTGTGGGACCACAAAAATGAAAGGAAGCAAAGAAAATGGGGATTTCCTCCACCCTTGCACTCACGATGAAAGGTGGATGGTCAAATCGAGTTAGATCGATGATCGGATGGTCCGGATGGCGATTAGGGCCATCCAAGCTAACCTCCTGTAACATCCCATTTTCTTTTCAACAGCAGGCATCCCAAACCCCGTTGTTTCTTACGGTGTGGCCCACTTGAGCTTTGGATCAATCTCATTTTTGGGCCCATGTCCTAACATGCTCGGCCAAACCTGATTGACAGAGTGGATCTACCTTGTCGCCTCTATAGGGCCCACTATTAAAAAAAAAATAAAAAGAGATGAGAGAAACTGAAGTGATCGACGCACGTCATTCCTCTCACGTAACCAACCCCATCTCCCACTCCTCTCTCCCTTCTTCTTCGGCCAGTGCTCGCATGACCTGAGCTATGACCATCAATCATTCTTCATGCTGGGACCCACAGCATAATCTAAACCATCTATTATGTTCGGACTTTTAAGTAATCCCATCCGTTGAAAACTCTCCTCCACGATCCGCGTGAAACCTTTATAACTTGATCTTAGCCACTCCTACCTCTCCATCTAGTGGTTCTAAATCTTTCAACGCCTCATATTTCAAATAACCAATCAAACTCACCCAGAGATCCGTTTTGCAGTCTTCTTCTTTTATTTCTTCAAACCGCTTGCTTTAGTTGTAACCTCCAACTCTCTAAATGCTTTAAGAGCTTTCTCCAACGTCAAAAGCTAGGGGCATCAATGGTGAGAGAGAGAGAGAGAGAGAGAGAGAGAGAGAGAGAGAGAGATCGTGAGAAACCTCAAGAGTCATTGAATCATTGAGTTACAGGTTTTCATGACCAGTTGTGGGACGTGATCTAGAGGAAGTAACTCAAAAGGAAAGACACAACAGACAAGAATAGAAGAATAAGAAAAGAGGGAGAAGAAGAGAAGAAACGAGGAAGAAGATATGAGAGAATCACCATTGAATCGACTCATCGAGTCGACCCGTCGACTCTTTACATTCAAACAAATTCCAAGTTTAATCCAAACCTTGTATGCAATCCTCGACAGGTAGACTATCCTCTAACCCATCTGATTCAAAATAGTACTCTAGTTAGGGTTGATGCTATTATTCATTGAGTCAACTCACTGAGTTAACTCAGTGAGTCATTAGGTTGAGTACTTAGATTTTGGCTGGAAAATAGAAACGTTAGTTTAATCTCTGTATGACGAACAATTGTAATTTCATGACAGATGACTTCATCAATTTACATAGAAACTGTAAAGAGTCATACTAAGTCACTTAGTATATAATGCGTTCAACTGAGTCGAAATAGAGCAAAGTCAGATCGTCTACACGTTAAGACCAATCATACATCAAATTCTAATACACTAGATCAGGTAGGTGATTTTTTCGATTGAAAAGACTACATTATTATATACTTTCATTTCATTAATTATTTATTTCGTATTGCTGATTTAAGTCATTTGATTTTGGTTTTACGTGATGTAGAATGCATTTATTTGATTTCTAATATGTGGAATAAATTCATTTGATTATTGTTAAATGCTTTTAATTATATTATGGGTACTCTGCCCTGAAAGGACCATTATATTATTTTGATACGGGTGCTCTGCCCAGAGTCATTCCCGAAAGGAACGGCACGGTACGGGTGCTCTGCCCAGGGTCATACTCGAAAGGATCGGCACGGGCGCTTTGCCCTGGGCGATTCTCTAAAAGGATCAACACACACAGGTACTCTGCCCTTAGTATTTACCCTAAAAGTTTATTCACCAGATGCTCTTCCGATGGTCATTCCCTAAAAGGATCAACACCGGTGCTCTGCCGAGGGTCATTCCCTAAAAGGATCAACACACGCGGGTGCTCTGCCCTGGATTGAACCAAAAAGGATTTTAGATGACTTGTTATTGTTGTCATGTAAAATGTTGATTCAATACTTGTAATTAATCCTATTTATTTTATTGAGTTGTATTAGTGTTAATGTAAGACCCGAGGCCCCGAAATCTTATTTGTACACTAGATAGCCGTTGACTATAGGTCCATTGGCCTCGAGAATGTGTTGACTTGATCATAATATTGTTCTGTTATCAAGCTGCAAGCCGTATTTCAACCCGATGTCCGAATTTTAAGATACGGACTTAAAATTAAACAATCTGAGAAATGACAATTATGTCCTTATTTTATCTGGCGGAGCCCCACCATCAAGTTGTCTTTTTTGTTTTGTACATATCAGTGTATATATTTTTTGTAATACCCTGAATATGTACATCAAGTATAGTAAATATGACATGGTTTATGTTTTGGTTTTGCCTTGATGTGCTCAGTTGTACACAGTAATATATGTTGAATATGATGAAATTTTGAGAAATGATACATGCTTGTTGTCTTTACTTTCAGAAATCTTCCTTATGGAGCCCCGCTAATGGGACTTAGGATGTGATAGTTGGAAGTCCCAAAATTGGAGTTCTACGGAGGCTGTCAACAAAAATTTGGTATCTAGTAATCATGGATTACCAATACTAGATTTAGGGTCGTGACAATTAAAGTAGAATTTTCAATTTTAGGAATAATGTGACCCTACGAGCCGTCGCGCTCACACCCTTATAGATTGTTTTGTAGGGTCTGTGTACGAAGAGCTAGTTGGACAAAATTGAAGATTTTTCTTTTTATTTATTTAGAAATTTCTTAAAATTCATTGTATGTTGTTATTATTTATTTTTTAATGTCAATGTAACTAAAGATTTAAGGATTGATTAATAGACAATATTTAATGACAATAATTAGTATCCTTTTAGTTGCTCTAATTGCCTTGAAAATGCATGGAAATAATGTGAGTTGTGTTGTATATTTTATTTAAAGTCGACTCATAGTCCTGAAATTCGGGTTGCCAACTCGGGTTCCGAATTTCGGGGCATGACAGATTGGTATCAAAGCCTAGGTTTTAGATTCTCATGAGGACCTTAGATGTATGTTATACTAATGATTAGATTAAGCCTATGCTATAATCAATTTGAGGGCCTATGATAGAGATTGAATTAGAGAACCAAATATAAGATTTTTTGCTTTTGTGATAAAAAAATAAAAATAAAATATGAACTTAGCAAACCCTATGTATTTGTATGACATCAAATATGATATTAATTAGACTTGACATTGAACTAACAACCTAAAACTGGACCTTAAGAAATTTTTAAGAATTTCTAAACTACTACGGTATGTTGGATAGCAATAGTAAGCAGAAAACACCTGAATTTCAAAAATTATAACTAATTAATTACAACTCCGTTTAAAGCGATTCAAAATTGCAGTCGTAGAATGACAAGTGTAGTTTTAGAAAAAAATAAAAATAAATGTAAATATAGGTTTCTCCCATACCGATTTTAATTTATGTGTATATTAGTCAGAAATCGTTTACTCCTGGGCAGATCTAATTTTCTAAATTTTAGGATTTTTTGTAAACTATAGATTTAAGCCGAAATTTTATAGAGTTATAATAAACTAATAGATGCATCGTTATAAAAAGTTTCAGACCAATCCGATACCTGAAAATACCAGAAACATTAGCAGGAACAATATCCTCAAAATCTGAATTTTTTTTTTTTTGCACTACAACCTTGGTACATATCACAACTCTTATTCTCTTGATCTTCTTGTGTAAGTCTTTTGGACCATCTAATCTTCCTTACAATCCCACAAAATCTTCAATGTACTAATATTTTTTTAAAAAAAAGGACCAATCCGGTGTTTGAAACTATCCAATGCATCAAATGGAACAGAATCTTCAACATCAGAAATTTCTGTACTTCAACTTCAATATATATCTCAGCACCGTCCCTGTTGAACCATCACGTATACCAACTCCAGCCACAAAATCCTTCCTTGGAAATCAAATAAATCTTTTATGAAACACATTTTCAACCGATCACATATTGTACTTGTAAATGACTCGAGTCATGTCACTCTATCATGGACGCCTGACCCGATGCCTTTAGAGTGGATCACTTACAAATAGAGTAGTTAGGACGTAAAGTATTTTTAGGTTGCTTTAGTTATACTAACCATGATCACACTTCTACATCCATACTGTCAAAATCTTGCTACAACTATGGATATGAAGACCATGTTGCATGACTATGCACGACCCCTTTCGCTTCGCCAACTTAAAATCAGCGACCACCTAAGCAAGTATATAGGCTACCTCCACGAAATGGGCCACCATCCATGCACCAACAATCTCCACTGCACTGTTCAGCGCGACCATCATCTCGAGATCACCTTCACCATATTTTCAAAAATGCCACGGTCATAACTGATGTTACAATAGTAATGACACCCACTGGACATCTCAAGGTCACCCTAGTAACCACATCGATAGTCAAGGCTAAGAAGGGCATGAGCCACAATCTCAAACTTAGGAACGTATCAACGCCATGATTCCACCCTCAGACCATGCAAATCGCCTTATGTATACTGAAGACTCGTTTCGAAGCTATGACAATCCATCACTATAACATAATGATGCGATGTAGGAGTGCAATGTTAATATACTACAATGCAAGGACTAAGCGCACAAAAAAAAAAAATAAATAAATAAATAAAATCCACAACAAAGAACTGAGAGTCAATTCGAAGCAAGATCACATTGACCATCCCACAACAGATCAAGTGAAGAGGGAGTGGATATCACTGACCCCCGTTGTAACGCCCTGAAAATCGGGGGTTGAGCAGAAGCTCTGCTCCCGAGTTCTAACGCATCACTTGTGCAACATAGATAATGATGATTGTATGTTATTCATATTAGTGCATTAAACATAAATGGGATTATACCAAAACAACAGATCATACTCCAGAGACAGTTAAATTATACAAGCGGAAGACTGTGATAGATATATAAAATATATAAATTGTTGTAAGTCTCCAGAGTGTGAGCATGTTACCAGGTTAAATATATACCTATATACTCCAAAAATGAACAAAATGGATATACAAGGGTATTCCAAAAGTGCAAATTAACAAGTGGAATGGCATCTAATTAGCAACCCTATAACTCCGTGGACCAGAACACGGTTCACATGAACCCGCCTGAAAGCAGCATATAGGAGAAACTCTCCTCATCATTATAAAAGTCAGGCTCCGCTTCACGAGCATCGTCATCATCTGAAACTACAAAAGGGTCTGGTTGGTGTGTACAACACCGTCCTGTAATGTGGGAGTAAGTAGCTAACTCAGTGGAACAATAAAGCACAGGTTAACATGTTATCAATTCAATCAAGTAGTAATGATAAAGTAGTAAATCACACATCCCTAAGTACTCTTGTTAATGCAAGAATTGTATGTATGTATGACGCATGCCCTCACCTGCGCCCATCAGCGACTCCTTCTTACGTTCGCAGCATGCCACACTCCCTCGGTGCTTGACCATCAACGCCAAACGCACACGTATGTGGTGCATGAACGTAATTACCAAGTTCTTTATTAGTCATTTTCATACAACAGGATTGAGAAACTAAGATACCTCCCTTATATCACTTCCCAAATAAGGATCCATTCTAAGCTCATCAGTCCTAGTAAATCTCATACGATGATACGGTTCTAGGTCACTGCAAAGGGCTCATCGCCTTATCAATGCAGGCCTAGTTATACTCTAGTTACTATGGAGAGGTTCGTCGCCTCAACGCAGGTTCAGAGTATGCTCGAGGTCACTACACCAACGCATCATCCGGGGTTGACGCAATCGCAACACCCATTCAAATATTGTCCAACCAACAGGTATCAGAGTGCGCAACGGTGGTTTTGTTTGGCAATGGCCCACACGAGGCTCATGCACAACGCGTCTTCTGATCAGTGTAGGCCGACAGCTCGAATACAGTGTCTCATACCACCGTATTTGGCTCATGAGTCTGGTTGCTCACTGGTCACTACGGGGAGGCTCGTCACCACAGCGTAGGCTGACAACTCGACCACAGTGCCCCATACCACCATGTCCGGCTCATGAGTCTTAGTGAATCATGGTACCAAGGTTAACAGGGATTTCACTGGTGAGTTTGGTACCCTAGGTTCAAGCAGTAACGTCCAAACATGGTTAACATACATCGGCCAATCGGGTTATTTGACGAGCTCAACTAGCATGAGCGCACATCGAATTGATCGACATGAAGTGCATGAGCACTCCGTGTGGCCTAACCACTGTCGTCAACCGATATACGACTCGGATTCGTCAAGCACGTCTTATGTGGCGAAACAATGTCAGCCACTAATTTAAGGCTTAGTACCGATTGCCTGGACTATACAATAGTCCCAAACACAATCAATCTCAACAAACTAGCATATGAGATAATCGAGCAGTAATGAATACATATTTCAAATCATACAATCAGTTGAGCATGTGATGAAGTACAACATAAACATGAATTGTACATATTCAATTCACAAACAAACAGATATCTAACCATGACATAAATGGAGGAAAACATACACATCATTAGAGTAGTTGAGAATCCTATCTCAACACCCAATTAAAGAGCAGTCAACCAATATTTACTCTGCATACAACATTTTTACATACACTTAATCTACACATTACATCATACATGGTATGTAGCAGTTAGAATACGTATTAGGACAAGTCCTTTCGTCAAAGGATTGCCACCTATATACCAATCACACACCCACGATGGTTAGTCGTGGCGTACATTAATACATAGTCTATACTCACTTAGACATTTTCACAAACACTTAGGTTACACATATGTATATATATGACCTATTTTAATATAACATGTATTAGGCTAATCCGTACACCCAGAAGTTGATACACATGCATCTAGCGTACATAGAAAGCGATTAATCATGGCAAGCACAAATCCGTATTTCATACATATACGGTATTTTCTACAAATACGAGGAATACAGTATATTCAGCATAGTTAACGTATAACTGAAAGAAGAAACGGACAACACTTTGTACATGTGAAATAGTATCCACGTCAGTAATCTATCATTAACTGACATTGAAAGCCTTGAAAATTATAACTTATACGTTTAAAGTCCGCACCTTGCGCCGTTAAACAAGTTTAGAACTCAGTTTGTATACCGAGTCTTCGTCTACGGCAGAACGACAACCCATAGCATAAAATAGGTTAGCTATTTCATCACTTATGCTATTTGGAACTCTAGAATAGGTTAGGTTTAGGTTTTCTTACCTAAGAACGGGATCGGTATCGCCGGAAGAGCAACACGGTAGTCGTGGATTGACACATAGTTTAGTGGGATTGAATCCCAGGAAGAAATCCCAAGTCTCTCTCTCTCTCTCTCTTTCTCTCTCTTTCCTTCTCTCTCTCTCTCTTTTCTTTCTAGGGTTTAAGAAATTCGTATGGGTTATGAGAGAAAGGATTTAAGGTCCTTATATAGGCCCAGAACTTCCGAAAATAGGCCTAGGGCCAAGGTATACTTAGGTTATATCCAAAGCCCATTTGTTTCGGCTCAACGGAGCACTTCTGGAGCCCCCCCTTGAGCCAAAGGTCGGACTTAAGCTCCCTTATGTTGGATCTAGGTCGACCTAAGTTTTTAGTCCGATCAAATTCGCAGATCGACCGCGGTGGGCCAATTTCAGTTCAACGGTCCACGATCATCAATCAAGGCCACAAGTACACTGCCATGTGTATGAATTTTCTCCTGATTCGAGGGTGTCATTGGGTCAGATTCTGACGGCCTGAATCCTTATATCAGGCCCGCAAGCGACAGGTCTCAGATTACTTAAATTAGATTTAATTTCTAAAGAAATCCACGTTTTCTCACACACTTCACTCCGGGCTCAAACGAATAGCCCCGGGACATAATCTGGATTTGATCTTTGAGATAGTTGTCAAGCCCAGCAAGGCGGTCTTAATTATATAACTTCGTATTAATTGGACTTTCGACGTGCGGTCCAGATCCGATACGGAGTTTCATGATGCCCCCGAGGGCAACTGGGTAATGAGATTGATCCTAAATTTTAGGGTAAACTAGCGTCAATGATTCTATAAATTTTGGGTCTTGCAGATCGTATTTAAAGTGATTCAAACAGATTTAGTAGCTAATCTAGTTTAACACTTAGTTACTTTATCTAATTCCTAAAGGATTTGAGGTTTGAGAAGCTAATAAGGGGTTAGGATCAACCCCTTGCCTAAGGACATCTAACTCCAGGTTGGTAAAAATCTGGGGCGTTACACCCATACTGGTAACTACAACATTCAAAGTTAGCCATAACATTCAGAATCGTAACCATAGCGCTTAAAGACTCAACCGCAATAATAGTTTCTCCACGACTGTACCAAGTATCTTAGCAACAACCTTCTCCATACACGTCACATTGTAGTCATATCAAGAACTGCGTTGACAATCTCAACAACTACTTCAACCATAACAACGACGACAACAATGGCAACATCATAAATCTTCACGCTGCTCACGTCAGCTCGAGGATACACTGCCAAACCACCAGAGGAGGAGAAAATTTCAACACACGATGTCAACCACCATTTGAGGGAATGTCATAGCTAGAGGAAGCGCAAACCGCATCATCTACGATGAGATTTGAATGTAGTTGATATTATAGTAAATTTTCAGGATGAAATTTTGTTAAGGAGGGTAGAATGTAACATCCCATTTTCTTTTTAATGGTAGGCATCCCTAACCCCGTTGTTTCTTACGGTATGGCTCACTTGAGCTTTGGATCAGTCTCATTTTTGGGCCCATGTCCTAACATGCTCGGCTAAACCTGATTGACAAAGTGGATCTACCTTGTCGCCTCTATAGGGCCCACTATTTTTATTTTTTTTTAAAAAAAAAAAGAGAAAGAGAAAGAAGAGAAACTGAAGTGACGTGCGTCAGCACGTCACTCCTCTCACCGTGACCAACCCCATCTCCCACTCCTCTCTCCCTTCTTCTTCAGCTAGCGCTCGCACGACCCGAGCTATGACCATCAACCATTCTTCATGCTGGAACCCACAGCATAATCCAAACCATCTATTATGTTCGAACTTTTAAGTAATCTCATCCATTGAAAACACTCCCCCACGATCCGCGTGAAACCTTTATAACCTGATCTTAGCCACTCCTACCTCTTCATCCAATGGTTCTAAATCTTTCAACGCCTCATGTTTCAAATAACCAATCAAACTCACCCAGAGATCCATTTTGCAGTCTTCTTCTTTTATTTCTTCAAACTGCTTGCTTTAGTCGCAACTTCCAACTGTCTAAATGCTTTAAGAGCTTTCTCCAGTGTCAAAAGCCAAGGGCATCAATAGTGAGAGAGAGATCGTGAGAAACCTCAAGAGTCATTGAATCATTGAGTTATAGGTTTTCATGACCAGTTGTGGGACGTGATCTAGAGGAAGTAACTCAGAAGGAAAGACACAACAGGCAAGAATAAAAGAATAAGAAAAGAGGGAGAAGAAGAAAAGAAATGAGGAAGAAGATAGGAGAGAATCACCGCTGAATCGACCCGTCGACTCTTCACATTCAAACAAATTCCAAGTTTAATCCAAACCTTGTATACAATCCCTGATAGGTAGACTATCCTCTAACCCATCTGATTCAAAATAGTACTCTAGTTATGTTACGCCCCAAACTCAGAAACCGGGCTTACAAAATTTTTGATCCCCGAATCCGACGCCGACAGCCTCCGTATAACCCCATTCTCGACTCCCAGTGCCCATATGCCAGGTTCCGATCCTGGAATGCTACAAGGAGGATTTTCAACATCAGTTTAATTCGTCATAAGCATAACCAAAGGCATAACCCACAAACAACAACCAAAAACTCCATCACATTTTCACTATGATCAAAAACTTTACAAGTACAATGAGCATAAAGGGAAATACAATGAGAATGGACAAAAAGCTCCAAAAAGATCTACTCTGCGCTCTTGCCTCAGCGCTGTTGCGTCCTCGCGTCACATGCATGCAACGGTCATGCATAAGCTTATAGAAAGCTTAGAGGGTGGTAAAAGTGTGTGTGCAAGGTTGTAATGCAGATATACAGTATCAGAGTAATGCGGAACATGCTAGTGAATCCATGAATACCGTTAGCCGTACCAAGGCTATACGATGCAAGACATGAATTATGTCGTCCATACCAAGGCCATGTGGTGCGAAATGCAACTCAAGCATACAAATCCTCATTTAAGTCCACATATCGGTACAACTCAAAATCTGGGATATCACCGGGGTCTAGTGCACTTTAAACCAGATTGCCGCCCTATCGCGCACAATAAGGTAAGTGGAAGAGACATCCCTACCCGCCTGCCAATATCAGGCTCGGCTCGTCGATAGCGGACCCATTCCTCAAGATGGTCAGACTCAGCCTAACATTACCCCCTCCTCTCGGGCGGGTAAGGCCGTACCCCCTTCCAACCGACCACGACATAGTGGAAAGCGCAGCCTTCTGGTAATCGGCCATCGGCGCTCATGCACCCACTCGGTCTAGACGTTGGAGCAACCTCTTGGTACCATAAGGGTTTAGGGACTTTCACCCAGGGATATCTATAGCACCCCATGTAGAACAAGATTTTCGGTATCCAATCCTGCCAACCATGATATGCCTGTGGAGGCTACGGCCCTGATGTCGCTAGGGCGTACAGTAACCATATCACACGATGCGAATGCATGAATCACACTATCCAGTCATGTAGTAATCCTGCGCGTCTCGTGCGCTTATGTGGGGCAACCCCGCCTAACCGGGAGCCCCTAAACAATCTGCCCGAAGGCATATGCTATGATCAGTCACTTCTCATATCAAGCATATATATGATGTGTATGATCATGAATCATGGAACTATGCTAAACATGTTATATGAGATAGATGTTGTTCATAAGGAGATGGGCCTAGACGGCCTACAAGTATGGGCCTAACAATGGGCCCTAGGGAGAATCATAATGCGGACATTTAACCAACATTATTCTATAATGTGGACGTCAAACCAACATTGCTCCTAAGGCATTGCCCGTTGTAAACATCATTACATAAACCATGTTGGGATTACGCATTGCAATGGACCTTAAGTACATCTCATTGGGCCTTAAATACATCAAATGGGCCGTATCACATGGTCCTTACATTCATCAAATGGGCCACATTAATGGGCCTCACCAACGGGCCTTATGTACATTGCAATGGGCCATAACCCATGGGCCTTAGAATGCATCAAAATGGGCCTCGTAACATGGGCCTTATATATATCAAAGTGGGCCTCAACCATGGCCACAAATACATCGAATGGGCCCCATAACATGGGCCCTACATCCACATCAAAGTGGGCCCCAATGGACTACCACAGATCAAACAAGATGGGCCTCATAACATACCAAGGTGGGGTCACTTGAACTATGGATCTGGCTCATTTTAGCTCATGCCATAGAAATGAGCTTGCAAAATAGATGGATAGCTTGCACGCAACACACGCATCATGGTGGGTGATGAGTGTCGAATGTTGCATATCAGACCCCAGTAATTGCCTAATTTTAAGTATATGATAATTCTTAATGGAGTGTTTTAATCGTGTTTTCATTGCAGGACGTAATAATGAGCGTTAAACTGAAAAGAGAATTAAAAGTATGAATTTCATGATCCAAAGTCACCAGAGCACGGGATGGACTCCAGAGAACCAATAATGAAGATTTTACACGCCCAGGATCTGATGAAAGCAAGCCAAAGGGGCACGAAAAGGGTCCAGAATGCAAGATCACATGGTTCCCGCTATCTGATCAGTTCGAAACTTCATACATGAGATGAGGGCCGTAAATTGACCGTACATATTAAATTTCAGCCATTGAAGATCTCGGAAAGTGGTCCAACGGATAGATCAGCCCATTAATCTTCACTTTGGGGCCCACCTGATATTTGGAACTGCCTCAAACTTGATTTTGGCTGTTAAAATTATATGAAGAAAAGGATGGACGGTGCAGATTTCTCATAAACATTATAGTGGACCCCGTATATGATGCATGTACACCATGCATACACATCTCCTGCTGTGCACCGGATGGCTAAGGCGGTCAGCGCGTGCGCTGACCCGCGCTCTCTCTCCTCTTCGTAAAAAACAGCGGCTGCTGTTTCCAGCGTCCCGCAAACCGGCAACCGGTCTTTGGTTGTGGGCCACCATCATGAATCAGAGATCCAATCCAGACCGTCCATCAGAGTCCAGGGAAGCCTCTCATCACTGCCTAGGTGGCAGATTTGTAAATCATCATCAAGATTTAAATCTAGCCGTTCAAACGCAGGTTGGACGGTGTAACGAGATCTTCCGTGGGCCACACCGAAATGGAGAAAAACTATGTGTTTTCGACCTAAATTTTGAGAGAAATTCGGTGAACGGAGTGGATTTCGCCATAAACATCAAGGTGGGACCCACTGATTGTCACAGCGGAAGAGATCCGCGTCCACGTAACCAGGCCGCTGGCCAGTGTTGCGGGAGTTTGTGGACCCCACCCGTCAACTGTACGGCTGATCCAAGCCGTTCATCGTGTAAAGGGCTTCGAGAGCTTCAAAACCATGCTGATATTTCACTCCCATGTGTACACACATGTGCGGTACAGAGGCCACAAATAGACTGCCCTACATTGTTCAAAACTAATCTTTTTGTGATTTCTTCTCTGGGCCGCGTTAATGGATGTTCAAAACCACCCATTCTTGACTGAAATTTCATCCTGAATCCAATGGACGGGGTGGATTTTCCAGAAAATACTTCTGTGGGGCCCACCGATCATGGCTGCGAAAATTTGCACTACATGTCCTTCTACGACTCTGCCATCGACAAAGAGGAATTGTGGACGTGGGAAATTCATTCAGAAACAGGGAATTCCAGATCTAGAGCAAGGGAGAGAAGAAAGAGAAGAAAGAAGAGAGAGAGATCGATTGGTTTGGTGTTTTGTTTTTATGAATTTTATTTAATCTTTTTGATGGATTTTATGGGTCACTAATCTCTCAGCTAGGGCTGAGATGAAGCCCCTAATTTGATTAGCTCTTGTATTGGTTGAATTTACTTTGAACATTAATTAATTTGTTTCTTTCTCTAAGTGGGCTTGATTGGTTTAAATTCTATACTTCTCCATCTATGAACTTGACTAAAGTATATATATGGATGTTGTTTGGATGCTTATTATAGGTGCTTGTGTCTGATCAAGAACAGGTTTCCTATAGAGGAAGAAACAGGGTGCTTTAATGAACTGTACATTCCATGTGCCCGACCAAGGACATGAGATGTGTTATTCATGACATTGCTTAAAGAAATTAGACATTCTGTATGCCCGATTAAAGACACAGATTGTGCTTTCTCTATATAAGTGGTATCAATCTAGATCAAGGTGAATCAACAGACAAAACAAGGGTTAAGATAATTAGGGGTGGATTCGAAGGTCCTAGTGCTCTTTCTCTGATTGAATTTTCTTCCCTGATCTTAATTGTTTTTTTTCTAGAATTGTGCTTAGTAGTTCATTCCATTATCTGTTGGATTAGTTAAGAAGAGTCATAGATTTGAATTGTGACGACCAGTCCTCGTGGGAACGATCTCGTAATACGTACCATATCTGCATTTGATTCGTATACTTGCAAGTTTAAATATCATTTAAATCATCTTGGTTTAAATAAAACATCAAGTTTTTGGCGCCGTTGCCGGGGACTATTTCGTTCCAAATTGAATTTAGGATTCTCTCTTATTATAATTCATAGTCTTAGGATTTTACTAACTTTAGGTTAAAGTTTTTATTTTATTTTTAGAAACTAACCTATTTCTTGTTTTGTAGGGTCCTGACATAAATTTCTAAGTTGATTCTAGCATAGATCTCCAAATTGGAAGTGAAGGAGGAGCTCCCTATTCTTCAGACATTGATCGTCTCATTTTTTTTTTCAGGTTCTTTCTTCCAATCCTTGCTTACATAATTTTATCTTGTTCTAGTTTTATTTCTCTTAGGTTGCATCTTAGTTTAGTTTTCCTTCTTCCATTGCAATAACATAGTTTATGCTAGGACGTAGATCTCTGAATATAGAACTAGCACCGTGTGATCCTGAAATAGAAAAAACACTTCGTGAAAGACTGAGAAATAATTCTGTTGAAATGGTGAATGAGAATGAAGTTAAAGCTCTCAGAGATTATTCAGCTCCTGTCCAATTTAATGCGCCTTCATGCATAGTGTTGCCAACCACTACGGCAGCATACTTTGAACTTAAACCTGGAGTTATACAATTGTTGCCATCCTTTTATGGATTGGACAAGGAGGACCCATATCATCATGTGAAAGAATTCCTAGACATTTGCTCCACCTTTAAGTTCCAAAACTTCTCAGACGATTCGATCCGCCTACTACGCCTATTTTCTTTGAAGGATAAGGCGAAAGCATGGTTGAATTCTCTAGAAGTTGGATCTATCACTACATGGGACCAACTGTTTAAGAAGTTCTTAAACAAGTTCTTCCCCGTTCACAAAACTAATGCCCTCCGTAGAGAAATTACTAACTTCACACAAAAAGAGGGCGAGCACTTTCATGAATGTTGGGAAAGATGGAAGGACTTGCTTCTTAAATGTCCTCACCATGGTTTTGAGAAGTGGCAACAAGTTCAATACTTCTATGATGGTCTGACACCCCAGAACCATCGCATGGTTGATGCCACCAATGGAGAGTCATTCATGACCAAAAGTGATGTCGAAGCGTGGAACTTCTTTGAAACCTTGTGCGAAAATTCCCAGCAATGGGACTATTCAAATAGAGGTGACAGAAGTCCCCAACCACAAAAGAGAGGTGGTATATATGAGATAGGAGTCATGCCGTAGTCATGCGCCAAGCTTGATAACTTGACAAAGAAAGTTGATGCTCTGGTATTAAATAATGGACCTCCACAAACAGCTTAAGTCGAGGCATGTGCCACATGTTCTAGTCCTGCCCATCCTATGCAGTCTTGTCCATCTGGTGCAGCATCCCCAGAACTTCTCTCTGAACAAGTACATGCTATGAACACTTTTCAAAAACCTGGGAATGATCCTTACTCGAACACATACAACCCAGGGTGGGCTAGACATCTAAATTTTTCTTGGGCAAAAGGACCACAACAAGGAGGACCATCTGGAAATCCTCCCATGCAACCGCACCTCCAAGTTGGCAGTCAACAACTTCAACAGTTTCCGCAATATCAACAACTGCCTACACAATCAAGGAAACCATCTCTTGAGGATACACTCCATCTTTTTATGCAGAGTTCTCTCCAATTCCAAAAAGACACCCAACAAACCTTACTAGCCAACCAGCAAAGCTTACATGCAAATGCGCAATCCATTGCCAAGCTGGAAGTACAAATGGGTCAACTAGCTGCCACATTGAGTGCGAGAGAGAAGGGCAAGTTCCCTAGCCAACCTGAGGCTAATCCAAAGGGACAGTATGAGATTGGCTCTAATTCCAACCAAGGGCAATATCATGAACAGGCCAAATCGATCACTACCCTTAGGTCAGGCAAGCAGATTGATAACAGAATAGAGATGCCTAGGGATGAACTAAATTCTAAAACAGAAGATCAAGATGAAACAGAGAGTCACACCAATGCATCCAAAGTCCAAAAGCTCTCTGACTCTCCAAGAGCCACTAATGTGCCACCCTACGTGCCCAAAGCACCCTTTCCTCAACGTCTGGCACCAATAAAGAAAAGAAATAACTTTGATAAAATCTTGGATGTGTTCAAAAAAGTGCAAGTCAACATCCCGTTGCTTGACGCTATCAAGCAAGTCCCTGTTTACGCTAAGTTTCTTAAAGATTTATGCACTCAAAAGCGTAAGCAGAATGTTCATAAGAAGGTCTTCATTGCTGAGCAGCTCAGCTCCATGATTCAACATAACACCCCTCCTAAATTTAGGGATCCAGGAGCTCCCACCATTTCTTGCGGCATAGGAGATCATAAGATCGGGAAGGCATTACTTGATTTAGGGACGAGCGTCAATTTGTTACCATATTCGGTTTATGAGCAGCTAGGACTTGGTGAGTTGAAACCGACAAAGGTAACATTACAACTAACTGATAGATCTGTCAAGGTGCCCCGGGGTGTTATTGAAGATGTGTTAATCCAGGTTGAAAATTTTTATTTTCCAGTGGATTTCATAGTTATAGATACTCACTGTGAAATCTTCATAGTCGATCCCAAATCATCTTGGGTCGTCCATTTTTGGCCACATCTAATGCTATTATAAATTGCTTAATGGAGTTATGAAATTGTCCTTTGGTAACATGAATATTAAACTCAATGTTTTTAATGCAGGACAACAATCCGCAGATTTGGATGACATATCTGAAGTGGACATGATCGAGAGTCTAGTGCAGGACTCCTTCCATACATCTTTTGAAGATCCTCTTGAGACCTGCTTAGCACAATATGGCATGGATTTTGACATCGATAGTCCCATCCACGAAGTCAATGCACTTTGCTTCGACTCTACTCCTATATTGGAGACTGAAAAATGGAGAGCGAAAGTGGAACCTCTTCATCCCTCTCGAGACTCTTCCCGACAAGACAGCTTTCTAACTCTAAGAAGACAAAGGCGAGCAGGCTGCTTAATGTTCTTAGAGCATATAAGGCAGCAATTGAACGGAAGATAGTGGAAATACAGGGAGTATGCCCCACTGTATGTATGGATCATGCTGTGGAAATGTCGCGTGAAATGCAAAGGAAGCGTGATCCTAACATGGAAGAAGTCGTTCGAGCAGAAGTCCTTAAATTATTTGACGACAGTGTCAGTTACCTCATTGCAGATAGCACAGCTCATGGGAACTCACATCACTTGTCTGGGATTGGTTAATTAAGGTGTTGAGGTAATTTCTTTGGCGGACCCTGGTTATAAAGATTAGCTCATTTATGGTCCGTTCTTGTCTGGCTGAAGACGTTAAACTTAGCGCTCCTGGGAGGCAACCCAGCCTTTTATTTTTTTTTGTATTACTTTTTCTTAGTTAGTTAGTTCAATGTTTGTGGGTAACATTACTGCAAACCCTCACGAGACTACAACTCGTCCACTAGGGGTAACCTAGGGGTTTAAAGGCTTGTTGCATACGCTAAATGCAATCGAGAGCACCTGCGAAAGTGGTATAGGTAGGATCTTTTATTTTTTTGTATTTTACTGATTTCTCTCTTGTGATGACTCGCTTTTACGCTAATATTTTTGAAAGCTTCTTGCTTCTCCGTCCAGGTACTATCCTCCATCACTCCTCTTTTACTTTCATTGTCTCATGTGCTTCGCATGCTTATTTATTTTACATTGAGGACAATGTAGATTTTAGGTTGGGGGTGGGAGATTAGGTTACCTAATCAGTATTTTTTTTTGGTCTTGAGCAAAATTTGTGAAAATTTTAAAATTTTTTCTGGAATTTCTATTGAATTCAAAGTGATTTTGAAGGATAGTTGTGATTTTAACATTATAAGATACGTGATGTTGGTAACTTAAGACTCTTGGATTCTACCATCTGCTTGATTTCACAATTAATTTTGAATTGATAATCCATGATTAGAAGTTGTAAACATTGATTGAGCCATGATTTCACATATCAGATCTCACTTACACATTAAGTTTTCAGTTCGATATTAAATGGTAACTTGGTGATCATTAAGCATGAAAGGAACTAGCCTGAAAAATTTGTTAGCATCAGTTTATAAAGAAGAAGAGAAAAGGCGAGTCGAATAATCTTCACCATAGGTATGCTCCCTATAGGTGAGGATTCGATCCCCCATGGTTTACATTCAGAAAGAGTTAGGTATAAAACCTTTACCATAGGTTTGCTCCCTATAGGTGAGGATTTGATTTCCTTCCTTGACGTTACTATTAAAAAAAAATAAAAAATCATCAAAGTCTGATAGAATGAAAAAGGCAAGTGATGGTTTCAGTTGTCATGAATTTCATTGTTAAATACCAATGATATCATGAAATTGACAATTGGATCTCTTAATGATTGTAAGTCGAGATTACACTTTACATTCATGGAGCTCGATGTTCAGAATTGTTCCAATTAATGGATTAATAGTTTGAAATTAATTATGAAATCTGCCGAGAGCTTGATTCCAAGAGAAAAATTCCACACACCAATCATGAATCTTAGAATTTTCACATCTCAGCTATCTGTTCACAAGTCACTTGAGTTTACAGGAATTGTCTTTTATTTCTGAAATTATTTTTCGCATGTTTTGCTCGGGACTAGCAAAATGCTGGTTGGGGGTTGTGATGAGTGTCGAATGTTGCATATCAGACCCCAGTAATTGCCTAATTTTAAGTATATGATAATTCTTAATGGAGTGTTTTAATCGTGTTTTCATTGCAGGACGTAATAATGAGCGTTAGACTGAAAAGAGAATTAAAAGCATGAATTTCATGATCCAAAGTCACCAGAGCACGGGATGGACTCCAGAGAACCAATAATGAAGATTTTACACGCCTGGGATCTGAGGAAAGCAAGCCAAAGGGGCCCGAAAAGGGTCCAGAATGCAAGATCACATGGTTCCCGCTATCCGATCAGTTCGAAACTTCATACATGGGATGAGGGCCGTAAATTAACCGTACATATTAAATTTTAGCCATTGAAGATCTCGGGAAGTGGTCCAACGGACAGATCAGCCCATTAATCTTCACTTTGGGGCCCACCTGATATTTGGAACTGCCTTAAACTTGGTTTTGGCGGTTGAAATTATATGAAGAAAAGGATGGACGGTGCAAATTTCTCATAAACATTATAGTGGACCCCGTATATGATGCATGTACACCATGCATACACAGCTCCTACTGTGCACCGGATGGCTATATGCGGTCACACGCTGCGCCGACCCGCTCTCTCTCTCTCTTCGTAAAAAATGCGGCATTGCTTTCCAAGATCCCCAAACCTAAGAACCGGTCTTTGGTTGTGGGCCACCATCATGAATCAGAGATCCAATCCGGACCGTCCATCAGAGTCCAGGGAAGCCTCTCATCACTGCCTAGGTGGCAGATTTGTAAATCATCATCAAGATTTGAATCTAGCCATTCAAACGCAGGTTAGACGGTGTAATGAGATCTTCCGTGGGCCACACTGAAATGGAGAAAAACTATTTATTTCCGACCGAAATTTCGAGAGAAATTCAGTGAACGGAGTGAATTTCGCCATAAACATCAAGGTGGGACCCACTGATTGTCACAGCGGAAGAGATCCGCGTCCGCATAACCAGGCCGCTGGCCAGTTTTGCGGGAGTTGTGGACCCCACCCGTCAACTGTATGGCTGATCCAAGCTGTTCATCGTGTAGAGGGCTTCGAGAGCTTCAAAACCATACTGATATTCCACTCCCATGCGTACACACATGTGCGGTACAGAGGCCACAAACGGACTGCCCTGCATTGTTCAAAACTAATCTTTTTGTGATTTCTTCTCTGGGCCACGTTAATGGACGTTCAAAACCACCCATTCTTGACTAAAATTTCGTCCTTAATCCAATGGACGGGGTGGATTTTCCAGAAAATACTTCTGTGGGGCCCATCGATCATGGCTGCGAAAATTTGCACTCCATGTCCTTCTACGACTCTGCCACCGACTCCAGCCCTCCAACAGCTATAAAAGAGGAATTGTGGACGTGAGAAATTCATTCAGAAACAGGGAATTCCAGATCTAGAGCAAGGGAGAGAAGAAAGAGAAGAAAGAAGAGAGAGAGAGATCGATTGGTTTGGTGTTTTGTTTTTATGAATTTTATTTAATCTTTTTGATGGATTTTATGGGTCACTAATCTCTCAGCTAGGGCTGAGATGAAGCCCCTAATTTGATTAGCTCTTGTATTGGTTGAATTTACTTTGAACATTAATTAATTTGTTTTTTTCTCTAAGTGGGCTTGATTGGTTTAAATTCTATACTTCTCCATCTATGAACTTGACTAAAGTATATATATAGATGTTGTTTGGATGCTTATTATAGGTGCTTGTGTCTGATCAAGAACAGGTTTCCTATAGAGGAAGAAACAGGGTGCTTTAATGAACTGTACATTCCATGTGCCCGACCAAGGACATGGGATGTGTTATTCATGGCATTGCTTAAAGGAATTAGACATTCTGTATGCCCGATTAAGGACACATATTGTGCTTTCTCTATATAAGTGGTATCAATCTAGATCAAGGTGAATCAACAGACAAAACAAGGGTTAGGATAATTAGGGGTGGATTCGAAGGTCCTAGTGCTCTTTCTCTGATTGAATTTTCTTCCCTGTTCTTAATTGTTTTTTTCTAGAATTGTGCTTAGATTAGTTAAGAAGAGTCATAGATTTGAATTGTGACGACCAGTCCTCGTGGGAACGATCTCGTAATACGTACCATATCTGCATCTGATTCGTATACTTGCGAGTTTAAATACATTTAAATCATGTTGGTTTAAATAAAACATCAGTGGGTCCCATGAAGGCTCACCATCAGGTATATGTATATTACATAATGTAATATATATATATATATATATATATATATATATATATATATATATAATATATATATATATATATCTACAATATATATACAATATATATATATATAATATATATACACACAGACACACATGCACACACCACACACATGCACACGCATGCACACACCCACACGCATGCACCCACGCACACACCCATCGTCCACTGGACGGTGGGAATATAACACATACAACGCAGTGGGCTCCACCGTACAGCGGACGGTGGGATAAAACACATATATTATGTGGGCTCCACGTGGGGCCCACCATAATGTTATCCATCCAACCTGTTGATAAGGTCACAAAGGCCTGGATGAATAGGAAAAATAAATATCAGATTGATTCAAAACTTCCGTGGGCCCAGAAAGGGTTTCAGTGGTAGAGTTCAGTCACAGCTGTTTCTTGTGGTGTGGGCCACCCGAAATCTGGATCGAGCTGATTTTTGGAGGGGACCCACCTAAGGGGGTGGTCCACCTCATGGATGGTGTGGATACAAAATATACATCATGGTGGGGTCCACAATACAAAGAAAATAGAGATAGAGAGAGATAAAGGGAGATCGGTGAGGATGGAGGGGCCCCGCCACTATGGGCCCCTCTTACATTCAACATACATCAAGGTGGGTCCCACTACACATGGGCCCATTAAATCCAAAATCCAACTATGGGGATCCCTTCTCCACTAAAGTAGATGGTCTAGATGACCCTAGGTATACAAGAAAATAAACATCATGATGATCAAAGTAGGCCATCGTCCACATTTTAGGGTCCCAAGTGAGATCCAAACCATTGATCGGTTGGCCTCACTTGGCCCATCTTAAAAGAAAATGAAACTACTCTATCAAAGCACCCATCACTTGATCTTCTTACTCCCTTGGCTTGCCGGTCTCCTTGTGCTTCTCTTTGATGGAGGAAGATAAAAAATGGATGGTTAGGATGGGAGATCTTAGGATGGAAAGGTGGGTCACACTTGTGGTTCTCTTGGAAGAGTTGGAGAGGCTTGGGACGTGTGGATTTCTTTCTTGCTTGGGAATGGTTTTAAAAAATGAGAAAGAGAGTTGTAGAGAGAGAGGAGTAATGGGTGATGTTTGATGGAGTGATGGATGTGGTGGTGATGGGTGTAAGAGCACCTTTTTGACTTTGTTGGCCATTTGTGTAAGAAAAGTATAGGCTTATAAGAGACTTTTTGACTTTGGGGTTGCATGAAAATGGGTAAAAAGTGATGTGTACTTGACCCTTGATGGGATTGATTGATGGATGATTGATGTGACATCTGGTAGAGATTCTCTTGGGTTTCGCACGCGCGGCGTTTTTCTCGCACCGAACGCTAGCCCACATCTCCTGGCCAGAGTATCACCTCGGCGAGCGAGTCACGGCATCGGAACCGCGGCGACGGTGCGGTCGCAATAGTACAAGTCTCGGTTTGAGTCGACTCGGGTAGACGGCGTGTGAATCAGGGTCACACGCAAGGTCGGTTAAGGGTCGAAGGTTGCCGGAATTCGACCGGAAAGATCGCAGAAGTCTACGGAACAGTACGGTCTAGGTTACGGGTCTTACAAGTTAGGATTGATGTTATTGATTCATTCAGTCAACTCACTGAGTTAACTTAGTGAGTCATTAGGTTGAGTACTTAGATTTTGGCTGGAAAATAGAAACGTTAGTTTAATCTATGTATGACGAACAATTGTAATTTCATGATAGATGACTTCATCAATTTACATAGAAACTGTAAAGAGTCATGCTAAGTCACTCAGTATATAATGCGTTCAACTGAGTTGAACTAGAGCAGAGTCGGATCGTCTACACGTTAAGACCAACCATACATCAAATTCTAATACACTAGATCAGGTAGGTGATTTTTTTGATTGAAAAGACTACATTATTATATACTTTCATTTCATTAATTATTTATTTTGTATTGCTGATTTAAGTCATTTGATTTTGGTTTTATGTGATGTAGAATGCATTTATTTGATTATTGTTAAATGCTTTTAATTATATTATGGGTACTCTGTCTTGAAAGGACCATTATATTATTTTGATATGGGTGCTCTACCCAGGGTCATTCCAGAAAGGATCGGCACAGTACGAGTGCTCTGCCCAGGGTCATACCCGAAAGGATCGACACGGGTGCTCTGCCTTGGGCAATTCCCTAAAAGGATCAACACACACGGGTGCTCTGCCCTTAGTATTTACCCTAAAAGTTTATTCACCAGGTGCTCTACTGAGGGTCATTCCCTAAAAGGATCGACACTTGTGCTCTACCGAGGGTCATTCCCTAAAATGATCAACACACACGAGTGCTCTGCCCTGGATTGAACCAAAAAGGATTTTAGATGACTTGTTATTGTTGTCATGTAAAATGTTGATTCAATACTCATAATTAATCCTATTTATTTTATTGAGTTGTATTAGTGTTAAAGTAGAATTTTCAATTTTGGGAATGATGTGACCTTACGAGCCGTCGTGCTCACACCCTTATAGATTATTTTGTAGGGTTTATGTATGAAGAGCCAATTGGACAAGATTGAAGATTTTTCTTTTTTTTTTTTATTTGAGAATTTCTTAAAATTCAATGTATGTTGTTATTATTTATTTTTGAATGTCAATGTAACTAAAGATTCAAGTATTGATCAGTAGACAATATTTAATGACAATAATTAGTATTCTTTTAGTTGCTCTGATTGCCTTGAAAATGCATGGAAATAATGTGCGTTGTGTCGTATATTTTATTTAAAGTCGACTCACAGTCCTGAAATTCGGGTTCGAGCCTGGCCAACTCAGGTTCCAAAATTCGAGGTGTGATACCTCCTCCCGTTTAGATCTCTTCCTAACTCTTTTAATATCTTTCTCTGATCCTCTCTCTCTCTCTCTCTCTCTCTCTCTCTCTCTCTCTCTCTCTCTCTCTCTCTCTCTCTCTCTCTCCTTGTGTAGGCTTTTTAACTTTTAGGAAGAGAGAGCTTAGTAGGGGCATTTTGAAATTTTATAGGGTGTAGGTGGTACTTTAGTAGGAGTATTAGGATCATTAGCATGATGATTGATGGGTGATGGAAGAAAATGTGATGGGGGTTGATGAGTGATAGATTAATGGATTTATTGACAAGATTCCACGAAATTTGTGCACGTGGGGCCCATACTACATGTATGTCGCATAGCTTGCCTTGGATTGCGCCTACAATAGTATCTTCCAAACCAGGTATTGTAATACCCCGTACTTTTCAGTACTCGGGTGTTACTTTGTAACCTAGCTTAGTATAAGTAGAAACCTAACCTGTCAAAACATTTACATTCAATCTAGTCTAAATTTGACCATTGAAACAGACCCCACCCATACATCGAGCTATCCAACCATTGATTTTGAAAATAGACCATCGGCCCACTAATCCACCCATGAATCTTCATCTAGATGAACCCTAGGACCCTAAGGACCATTGGTAGAAATCTCCATCCTTAAATTAAGCGACCCCACCATTGAATTACTTTAACTATCCAAATTGTCAGATTCACTGTACATCAAGCCCATAATTCCTAAGCTAGCAATTGATCAACTGTTGACAACCATCGAACCATCATAATTTGAAAACAATCATTGAAATCCCGTTACATTGAGTCAAGAACCCTGGGAAACCTAAATTTCGGGTTCCAATCCGACTATTAAAGTCAAAAATATATCAATGGATTTGAGATCAGACTTTAGACTGGGACCTAACATTATTCGATGGGGGGTGCAATAATCAAAATCACCCTCTAGACTCATCAAGATACTCCAAAGGATTCATGGACCGTTGATGATCCATTCCAAAACAATCCGGCCATTCAAACGAGCAATCATTCGTCCAATTGAGATATAGGATCAGCTAGTCATAGAAATAATTATTAAATTTTCACCAAATCAAGCTACAAACCTTTGTAACCACTGACGGTCATTTTCAAATACAATCGGACCGTCAAATTACTGAAAATTCATGATTTTGGGCTAAAATTATAGCAGTATGGGCCACTAGAGCTCTGGATCCGCCACGTCTCTGGCCAAATGTCTCAATAGGGCCAACAAAAAATGGATTGACGGTGTGGATCTAACTGAGCATTAACATGGCCCCACACCCATGGTGTGCGTGCATCAGCGGTCTGTACACTCGCTGTGCACAGGACCACGGTCTGGGTCAGCAAGGCTTTGACCCAATGAAAATTCGGAAAAGAGGATTTTCCTCTCTTTTCTTTCGTTTTCCCGCCGCTCACAGTTCGAACGGACAAAGCCATTTAGGTTTGATCGTGGCCCACCATCACGGGCCGTTGGTCTGATCCAAACCGTCCATCACGTTTAGGATGTGGCCTCGACTAAACTCAAAAAGGATTCACTCGTTACTTCACACGTACAAGCACACAATTACAGGCACAAGGTGAGTTGCGTGCGGCTACCCTTTTGGAAATGAGATTTCCATTTTTGTGCAGATGAGCTGGCATCTCAAGTGAGAATATCTCTCCTTCTATCTCCACCCTCCATTGAGAGAAATCTCAGCCGCACAACCTAAGCTACTCTAGGGTTTTCTTTTCTTTTTCAACCCAAAGGGGTGCAACGGAAAGAATCTCACTCACGTGTAAACTCTAATGCGCTGGCACGATCTCAACCGCTCCCTAGCTTCTAGAAGCTTTCTTAGTGAATCTACATCATCTAGTTTAGGGCGTTCAAAAAACTCCCTCAGTTTCAATCACGATCTCTCGCTAGAAATACCGCAAACGCGAGAAATAGCGTCCGCAACCCAAATCTCGCGAACCATTAAGATTTTAATCTCATTCGTCCAAGATGAGGGACCCACTGTGATCATTGGACCAATCAAGACCACACATACGTATCAAATCACCAAATCTATCGTCCATAGAGAATCCGCCATTTTAGAATAGATCATCTTCCTCACATGTCAGGAAAACTCGTTCCCCTTATGTGGGCCCCACTGACCGATCAGATTCGTTCATTTAGTGGGCCACAATGTCAGAAGTTCCATTGCATCTTTGGATTTTCTCCATGCTATCAGATCTGAGGTCCACCACCTCGATTAGTGATCGGTTAAAAGGAAAAATACCGCAACTAATCGGAGGATTAGTTGCTATCGAAAGTTTTCAAAATACTTTCAAGAGCTATAAAAGCTCTCTTTCTATCTTGGGTAGCCGGCCCTAAAAATGTGAAAAGAGAGAGAAAGAGAGAGTGCATAGAGCGGCTTTGAGTTGTGTCGCACCCATCAGTTTGAGTCATGGTCGAGTCGTAGCGGAGCCAGGCTCTGTCTGGATGCTGGAAGGTCGAGCAGAAGAAGATAGGAGATAGGAGAGGAAGAAGGGAATGAAGAAGAAGAGAGGGCTCATGAAGAGAAGCGAATAGTCATTGGTGGGTGCTGCACCACTCGGCTCGAGTCAAGATTCTTGTGGCGAGATTGGGTCGCAAATGGGCTGAGTGGAGGCCCGGTATGTGCAAACCGAGCAAAAGAAGAGAGAAGAAAGAAAAGAAAAGAAGATGATGGAGAGAAAATGAAGGAAGCATGGAGAAAGTAGAAGAGAAGGAAGTCCAACAGGGTGCGGACGAGCTTGACTCAGTCTTGCTGGCTCAACCCATCTTCGACAAGTTGAGTTGAGTTGTGACGGGCTAGGTCCAGCAGCCATGCTGGCCATGGGATTAAAAGAGAAAGACAAGAAGAGAAAGGAAAGCAAGTTGAGTCACTACCAGTTTTGCTGCACTGAGTTGACCCGAACTAAGTCGACTCATTCAGGTAGAGACCAACGATCTACTGACTTGGGTTTGGGTCTTGTGAGACACTAGAGAGAGTAGAAGAAGAAAGCAGAAGGAGGAAAGAAGAAAGAAGAAAGGAAAGAGTGGAGAGAAGAGGAGAGGAGAAGGACTCTTAGCCTACTGAGTCGACTCATTGAGTCAACCAGCCAGTCCACAGCAAGCTAAGTCGAAGTCAGACAGGTCAGTAAATTTTCCCAAACACAGAAATTCAAGCAAAGATAATTCCAATAAAATTAGAGTTTATTATTTAAATTTCGCTTTGGTTAATCCTTAAATTCATACTTAAAGTGTGGAATTCAAATCTTCTTGGCATAGATCTTTTGTGAAGAATCAATTAAAAATCAACTTGGGATTGGATTAGATCCAAGGTTTCTCAAATTCAAGACTGAGTGTTGGCGAGAAATGTGCCCACACCAAAGGTGAGGATCACCCTTCAAGCTTTTCTACATCTTGATAGTCAGTATAGCTTGCTTGTTTAATCTCTTGCCAAAAATAATACTTAGTGAAAGTGTTGATAAATGTTAGTTCTAATTTAGAAATTCTTTATAATGAATGATGATTAGAATTATATTCAATTATGAACATGCGATAGGTCTCAAATATCCCTCTTTACATGTGTAATTACTTTTGACAATGGGCTTGACTTGTTATGCCACTTGCGGTTATTTCATGATGTTCGTGGAAGTTCTTGAACTAGTGGCCTTTCTGTCAAATAGATTAAATGGAATTTCCTTGTCGTGGACTTACCACATTGTGTATCATTTGTGCCAACATGAATTTTGGGGAATAATCCCTTTTTAATCACACCATTAGAGGAAATATTTGGCCCTTACGGCTTTTATGGAATACTTGTCTTTTTGCGGCGTTAATGGATTATTTTGTACAACCTTGTGATGATAAGTTCCACTTGTTGGACTACAATTGGCCACTAGTTGAAGGGGTTACCCTTAAAACATCATATTTATTAGTCTCATAAGCCAGGGATGGTGGAATGGGACACTATGCCTGAGCTGTCGGCCTATGCTGGGTGACCAACCCCCCCATAGTGACGTTTAAGCTTTCTTAAAGTGATTGTTGAAATTGGAATAATAATGGTTGGGCTAATCATGCATTTTTATGGTTATATTATGGTCTTTTTCGGGTGGTTAGTTCTCCTTGGGCATACCTTTGCATATTTTTTCGGGTGACAAATCCTCCTTGGGCAATCTATGTATTATTACGGTCTTTTTCGGGTGGTTAATTTTCCTTGAGCGTACCTTTGCATATTTTTTCGGGTGACTAATCCTCCTTGGCTAATTTTTTTTCAGTGGCTAGTTCTCCTTGGGCGACTTTTTACCAGCTAGATGTGCATCCCCGGGTCTGTGAGCATGTGCATACATTCATGCATTTAAACAAGATTATTTTGTATGATTATATAATGAATGCGTATTTGTTGAACCTCACCTGATTTCTATGATAATCATTGTGTAATATTTATTATATACTGTCTCTGATAACTATGCTTAATTATCCATGCATTTAAACAAGATTATTTTGTATGATTATATAATGAATGCGTATTTGTTGAACCTCACCTGATTTCTATGATAATCATTGTGTAATATTTATTATATACTGTCTCTGATAACTATGCTTAATTATCTTGATGCTGTGATAAATCTTGAGGATTATACCTCACTGGATAGCCATCGACGCTATCGAACCGTACTCAGTGTGCAGGAGACGCCGGTGATGCGTACGTTGGTATTCAGGTGCAATGGGAGGAGCTAGATGATCTTGTGACTCTCCATTCCTGATGTTATATGTATTTAATTTATACTTGTATGTTTGTAAAACTTAAGACGATTGGTTTGTATAAGTTTTTGGGTGACCACTTGAAACATTGGTTATGTATATTTGGACTCACTCTAATATCTGATTTATTTTTATCTCGCTATATTATTAACTCTGATAAAAGAAAAAAAATTGTATGTGGAATTTGGGTGTTTTCAGAAGTTAACGCTCGGGTTTTTGAAAAACGAGTAATATACTCTGGTTCCGGGAACCGGGGTGTTATAGGTATCACAATGGGACATATTGCACGACCTTGGAATTGTAACAGCCGTGCAGTTGCAAATGTATAGGGTTTTGAGGCGTTTGGTACTAAAACAGGGCACTCTATCAACGGTCACGAATTCGGTCTATTCTAGATACGTCGACACCAAAAACAAAACATACATAAGGTTAATCAGGATATGGGTTTTACAGCTCGTCTCCTAATAAAAAAATTTGTCCTCGAAATTTGCATTAACCCAAATCAGCTGAAGCTCATAAGAGAAAGGAAAGACATCACTATATATAGACTAATTAAAAAACATATAGATACGATTAATCAACAAAAAGATAGGGACAATGCTCATGAATCTCGGCCTCTTGCTCTTACAACGTCTCATCTACGCTATGATAACCTCACTAAACCTTTACCAAATGAATGATATTGGTTTGAAGGCTCTGCTCCCTTTGGTAGAGGATATGCGGTTTAGAAGATGCTATCATAGGCACAATTCAAGGCGACTCATTGCTACGGGCCCACTTGTGCAAATTCCAAGAAATCTTATCAATAAATCCATCACCCATCACCTTTTCTTCCGTTGTCAATCAACCATTATGCTAATTACCCTAATACCCTTACTAAAGTGTTACCTACACCCTTCGAAATCCCAAAATACCCCTACTAAGCTCTCTCTCCCCAAAAGTCAAAAAGCCTACACCCCCTATCTAAACCCATCATTCTCCCCACTTTTTCTTCCCTCCCTGCCCTTCCATTTCTATTTCCCTATTTATCCCAAAAGACCCTCCATACAAAGCTCCATCCGTATGGGATTCTTCCCCATTTCTAGCTAGGATTCAAGAAAAAGAGAAGGAGAGAGAGAGAGAGACAAAAGAAACAAAAAGAAAGAAAGGAGTAGAGAGATGAAGAGATTAGGAGAGAGAGAGAGAGAAGGAAAGATTGAGGAAAGAGATTGAGAGAGAGATTAAGAGAGATTTAAGAAGAGATCTAGATGGGAGGAGACTAGCTTGGAGGGCCCCGATCGCCATCCAGACCATCCGATCCCCGATCCCACCTGATCCAATTGTCCACTTTTCATCGTAAGAGTGGAGAAAATCTCCCGTTTTCTTTGCTTCCTTTCAATTTTGTGGGACCACAAGGGTGGGACCTACCTCAATGTGTGTTTGGACATGTATTGAGAATCTCATAGTGGCAGGGGGCCCACCTTGATGTGTTTGGACATGTCCATAGGGCCCTTTAGTGGGCGAGAGCCCACCTTGATGTGTGTTTGGACATGTATTAACGGTAATACGAGTCTTACCGTTACCACTTTTGATGCCCGTACATGCGTTAATTAGAAACATAACTTATCTATTTTAAGCACATGTATTAATTTATCTCTTTTAAAGGCATTAATTACTCTTCCTTTTTAAGATATGTATTAACTTATTTCTGTTTTAAGCACACATGCAATTATCTTTGTTTTAAGCATAACACTCACGTGGGTGTTACACGTACACACAAGTGGTGCATGTGCAAGCTATGTGTAACACGTGTTACATGTATAAGTGTATATGAGTGTTGCGTGTGCATGTGTGGTATGTGATATTACATGCATGTATACATGTGCGAATGAGATACATGCATGTAATATTAAAATAATACATGCGAAAGAAGGTTGCTAGAATTGTAGGAGTTTTAATATTGATATAATGTCTAAACGAGACAGTTGGGCTTTAAAACAATAAAATAATAATCATAGTACCTTTTTTCATATATATATATATATATATATATATATATATATATATATATGGGAAAAGGTACTATGCGCTCGAGCGTAAAGCGGTCGTGACGTGAGTCGGTGATGTGGGCTGTGATGCTTGTTCGAAAATCTACCCCTCGGTCGGATGCAACATTCCAGAGGGGGCCCACACGGCTGAAAATCAAGTCAATCCGTGACTTGTATGGGCCACACCATGTACAGAAGTTGAGAGGGGCCGTGCACCATTGAAACATTCAAAACCATTTGTGGGGACCTTTCGAGACGTTTTTTGATGATCAACACCGTCCATCATGTGCGTCCCACTTGAATGTAATTTTAGACCAAGTTTCAGGTGGTATACACAACTCAAGTGGGGCCCACCAAGTGCTTTTACATGTTTTTGCATGTATACTTATGTTTTCCGATGATATGGCCCACTTGAGTTACGTGGACGGTTGATTTTGGGCCATGTGGGCCCACCTTGGGCTCGTGCATCTAGTGGACGGTGTGGATCTTCGAACGGCATCACGTTGGGGCCCACACAGCTCGACCTCACGGACGACCGCTTTACGCTCGAGCGCATAGTACCTTTTCCCTATATATATATATATATATATATATATATATATGTATATATATTGGAAATGGTACTACGAGGTCTAGCTGTGTGGGCCCCACTATGATTTGTGTCAAACATCAACACCATGCATTTGATGGGTCCCCTTTAGGTTATGGGATATCCCAAAAATCAGCAGTATATGGAATTCAGGTGGGTCATACCATCTAAAACCATGCGAAAACATGCCTAAAACATATCAAAGCACTTGGTGGGGACTACCTGAGTTTTAGATGCAACCGTAACTAAGTCTGACCCCTCATCCAAGTGGGACACACACAATGGATGGGCTGGATTTGTGAACCACATCTCAGTGGGCCCAATAAATGATTATGATTGTTTTAATGGAAGGTTAACCCCTCTCAACAGTTGTATGCGGTGTGGCCCACTCAAGTCATGGATTAACTTGATTTTTAAGCCCGTGGCCCAACATGGAATGGTGCATCTGGCTGATGGGGTAGATGTTCGATACACATCACGACGGGGCCCACACAGCTCGACCTCATGGGAAGTTCCCATGAGGTCAACCTCATATACCATTTCCCTATATATATTATTTTAATATATAAATGTTAATTATATATTATATATAATTTAATGTATATATATAATTACTTTATTTATCATTATAATATAATATAAAAAGATAACTTTATATGCTTTAAAATCCAACAGCATCATATACAGTATTTTAATATTGAAATTGTTGCAATCCCAGCAACGGTCTTAAATATACACTTTTTAATATTAAAAAAATTTCTATATAAGGAAGAGAGAGACAACTAAAAAGGAGAAAAGAATAAGATTTAGAGAGCAAATAGGAGAGGGTGAGTGCAAAGAGAGTTTAAGGATTTAAGATGATAAGAAAATTCTTTACATGCAATATGCTACCCACATTAAGAGACCAAAAAGCACATAAAAATAAAAAAGAAAGAAATGTCTGACCTTCTCATTATTTGTCCTCATTTTTTTCCATATCTCAAATATCTTGTTCCACTCCACACATCTTAATTGCATTTTCAACGCTTACTTTCCTTGTACTTTGCAATATTTTCTCTTATATATTCTTATTTTATTTCACATATTCAATGTCTTAAAGCCTACTAAGCAAAGATTAATTGTTGCTTATTTTCTATTCGTAGATACAAGATCTTAAATCTTCCAAGGCAAAACAAGGCATTGCTTTTTTTTTTTTTTCTCTTTCTTTTTTTTTTTTTTAATGTAGTCTTAAATTTTTTAAAAGCAAGATTAGAAGTTTCATGTTATATTTATTTTTTGTATTCACCAACTCTACCCTCACGGGTTCTACAAAGCATGGCCAGATATGATCGCAATAGAATTCGTTGAATCTATCAAAAACATTAACATCTCGTAGAGAAGAAAAATAATACATGTTCCTTCCTATTTTGTCATCAACACCCTTATCCAGAATCCAAATTGACAGTTACACACCAATCACAGGAGTCACTCAAGTTGGGAGTCCTTACAATTCTCCAACCTTCGAAGCTTTTTTGCAATTTATAGCCAACTATGGATTATGAGGTTTATTCGACTAATGGCAACCCAAATCAAACATATGACACCCGAGTCACTACATCCCATTTGCCCAAAGCAATTACTTACAATGCACTTAAACTACTTATATCCAATAGCTAACAAGCTTTACCTAGCCATCATTGATAATTCATCAAGGACTTGTTGCCTTCTGAATTTTCACATGTTACTCTCTATCAAACCAAAAAATGAAAATGAATGCAATCGAAACTGGAGACTAAAAAATGCAACATATAAAAAATCTGTCCAGAGTGTCCTCTCATTGCCAAATCTATTTACGAGTTAATAAAAAAGAGTAAATTCCCATACAAGTCTGTCGCTTGACAAGGTGGATAGTTTCCCAACTACAAACATCTTATATGATCATACAGTAGGTGTGTCAATGGGCCAAAACTCAAGTGTGAAAAATAAAAAATTTAAATAGGGTCAAACCAACAACCCAGTCCGAAATAGTTCAAAATCTAAGCCAAAACCTACCCCAAGCCCAGCCCGTTGACAGCTGTAACACCCCGAACTTTTAAATGCCCGAGTATTGAAAGTCCTCGAGTGTTACCATAAATTTATCCTATTATGTACACATGTACGGTACCTATGTAGCCAACCTAACCCTACATCTATCCTCCAATATGAATCAGACCAATTAAGAATGATCTCCATCCATAAAAGACCTCCCGTCCCACCAGTATAACCTACGACAGAAAGAAAAGAAGAAACGTGGGAGAAAGAGAAGATTGGAGGATTCAGGTAAAACCCCAGATCTGAACTCCAATTCACACCATTATTAGAATCTAGCCGTTCTCCCGTTAGTTGGATTCAAATCCTCCAATTTTGATCAATAGTTTAGTTCATCTCACGCAGTTTTCTGTTTTAAAATTTTGATTCCAGTTCCAGTGCGGATATCTTGAAACCGGTTGCATTCGGCCACATCAAAAGGTTTGGCTCTCACTTCCTGATTTTGACATATAAACATCTATCTTTTCATCCATTGTTATAAAACCCCTCTCTTATTAGTATTATTGCCAAATGAATCCTAATCTTGATAGATCCAGGATAGATCCACATGGGGAGCATGGCATGATAGATCATGATAGATCCATATGGGGAGCATGGCATGATAGATCCAGGATCAAATCCATCCATCAGAACAGCACCATTTTATTAATGCTTTCGCCCAAAAATCAGGTTGATCCACTGGTCAGATAGGCCACAATTTGCAAAAATGAATTATGCGGCCATTTGGCTGAAGTTTTTCATCCCACCTGCCGACCTGGATGGGGTACTACCTCTCTAGTAATCTGAGGGGCCCACATGATCTCTGGTTTGATCACTACACATATATTCCATGTGGAGTGTGGTCAACATTACCTGGATCTTACCTGTATCAATGTTCGACCCAGCTAAGTAATCTAAACCTTAGGTCGAGACCTTAACCCTAAATAATGTGTAAGCTTGAACCTAATTGTATAAATTTACAACTCATGATAGGGTTTTATTTTAAGGAAACATGCACTCCCTAGCAACACTGGTAGGTGATTCAAAGTATAAGGTGATGATTTTTTCCCTTAAGCTTTCCATTTCCAAATTGATTTAAGTTATAGTCTTTATCAAATGTTAAAATTGTTAATTCATAGCATTCGATCTCTTACATGATTTACATATGATTTACGATTGATAATTGTGAAACATGATTGCATGTGATAGTTACTACATGATAGCTCTCATTTTAATTTATAGTTCACATCATGACCTGTTGTGATTATTATGCTTAACATATGCCTGTCATGCTATAGCGGTATATTTTCATATGAATTGTTGTAAGTCATTGTGGACCTACATTCACTACACTTATTAGTGGGTAAGCCCTCTAGTGTATGTGAACCCATACTTAGGATGTAACATGATGGAGTGTGGAATGGAATGAACCCTCAATTGGAGGTTATGTGGGACATGAGATTCCCTACTCAATTAATTTGATTGACCACTGATCGATGGGTTTCATTAAGCATCCTAAGATGGAAAAAATCTCATGAGCCGGGGATGGTGGTAATGGGACACTATACTTGAGCTGTCGGCCTACGCTAAGTTTTGAGCCCCCGTAGTGACCATTGAGTTACTTAAATTGGTTGATTGAAATTGGAATAATAATGGTTTGACTAATCATGCATTCATAACACATTGGCGATGACGGGTGGCTAATTCTAGATGTTGTAGCACGTGCCTTAGTGTTATTGAGATATCGTTTCGCTAGCTCCTAGACCATCGACTATTAGCCTATTTTAAGGTGACGAGCCCAAGTTCCGACTGGTTGATCATTCCCAGGTCGATGATTGCATGGGTAACAAGCTCAAGTCCGACTGGATGAGTATCCCCAGGTTGATGTGCATTCACGCATTCATTCATTTAAATAAGACTGCATTTTGGTTGTTTCGAATGCTTGTTGTTTTTAACTATGCTTAGCTCAGGCGACGATGTGTAATCTTGAGGGAAATTCACACTAAGTTGGTCACTCATCCATCAAAAATATAACCGTACAGGTAGCACAGGTGGCTTAAGTGATATGCAGGTTCAAATTGATGAGGAGCCATTATGGAGGTCAAGGACACGTGGTTATACCTGTCAAGGAAGCTACGCGATCTTGCGGCTTTCGTTGTGCTTCATATGTTTTTAAATTTCTCATGTGTGTAGTCTTGTTACTGTGGAGACATTGGTTTGTATAAGTCATTATGGGCAGCTCTTGTATATTTAAATGATAATGAGAACTTTCCTTTTATGTTTGATTTGTCCATACTACGCTCATCTACTTACTCTGATAATTGAAAAAAAAAATGTACACTCGAATTTGACCATCATTTAAGGTTAACACTCGGGTTTTCGAGATACGGGTCGTGTACTCGGGTCCTGAAAACACGGGGCGTTACAGTTGGTATCAAAGCATAGTTTGGACAAACTTGGCCTTGGAAAATGACCTTATACAAGCCATAAATGTCTCAAGTTAGGATGTTTGAAATTAGAAATCTGAACTTAGATGAAACTCCCTTAGATTTAAAAGAATGGTTAAGAATGTAAAAACCCAAACTTAAATTCCCTTAGAGATTTCTAGGATGGTCATTTGAACTCACGAAAAGTTCCCTTAGAAATTATTTAAGCAACTATTTGAACTTAGGTGAAATCTCCTTACAGCTAGGGGCCCGTTTGGACGGGTGGATTTGAACGGTAACGGACGGCTTAGGATGGATTGCGGAGTCAAATCCCACATGTATGACAGACGACGCGTTTGGGATATGCCAGAGGATAAGATCGCGGTTTGTTGCGAGGGATTCTACGTGAGATTGGGTAATCCGTCCGGATTGGCGAGTCGGGCGGTGGATTGCGTCTTGAGCCAGTACGCTAGACGCGGATTTTTTGTGAAAGCCTTTGGCAGGAAGCTCCTGCATAGATGATGGGTGGGGCCCACTATTATGTTTGTAGGAAATATACTCCGTTCATCCATTTGGAAAGCTCATTTTAGGACAATCCACCAAAAATGAGGTGGATCCAAAACTCAATTGGGCCACACCAAAGGGAAATTTGGGAAAAGAAATACCTACCGTTGAAGCTTTCCTGAGATCCACCTTGATGTTTATATATCATCCAAACCGTTTATAAGGTCATTACCACATAGATGAAATGAAAATATAAAAAATTAACTCCGAAAAAAAAAAGCTTTTATGGTCATAAAAATATTTCAACGGTTCTCAATGAATCTTCACTGCTTTCTTGATGTGGCCCACTTGAGTTTTGGATCTATCTCATTTTTGGTGGATTGTCCTAAAATGAGCTCTCCAAACGGATGAACGAGTATATTTCCTACAAACATGGTGGTAGACCCCACCCATCATCTTTGTGAAGAAACTTTCTGCGAAAAGGCTTTGCAGAAATCAAGCGCCCAAGGCGCTACCCCGTGCGGGAAACGGATTGGCTACTCCCCCTCAACCAGCGAATGGCTGATGTTCGGTGCTCTGTAAGCCTCACCATGATGTTTGCATTTCATCCATGCCGTCCATCTAGTTTTTAATATCATTTTATGATATTAGACCAAAAATGAGTTATATCCCAATATCAAGTGGACCACATTACAAGAAACAGTGTTGAATGAATTTCAATCATTAAAATTTTTTGGGAGCCATAAAAGTTTATCAAGCTGATATTTGTTTTTACCCTTCATCTAGTCTCGTATGATTCAACGGATTGGATGTCAAATAAACATGAAGGGGCCTTAGGAGGATTTTAATGGTGGATATCCAATCAATATTGTTTTCCTGTGGTGTGGTCCACCTGAGATATATATTCCTTTCGTTTTTCTGATCAAGCCCTAAAATGATCTTTAAAAATGGATGAACGAAATGGAGAAAACACTTTCATCATGGTGGAGCCAATTCGTATCTCAGCCATTGCCACTTTCCAAACACGGATTGGTTGGAATGCATGGGATTGCATACAATCCCATGCTCGCCAAACGAAAAGTACACGCTATCTTTCGTTACCCCGACTGTCCAAACAGACACCTCTATTGAACGCAATCATGGAAAGCTGGGATTTGAGACAATCCCACGACCAAAGAATTAGGGTATCATGCAATCCACCGGTCATTCCCCTTTCAATCCCACCGTCCAAACGGGCCCTAGGAGTAATTGAGAACATAGAGAATTGAGATTCTAAGTCCCTTAGAATTTTTATTTTTTTTTTGGAAAATGATGAGGGTTAGAAAGGGACTTAGGTTCCCTTAGAAGTGATTGGGATGGCAATCCCGACTTGGGTGAAATTCCCTTAGAATCAGGAAAGATCTAAAATGTAGAGACTTCACACTGTAGGCCCCTTGAAAATTTGAGGATAGACTTTTTGGGTGTTAGAAATTTCCCTAGAATTAAGGGAAATTGAAAATATAGATACCAAGTATTTTAGGTTCCTTAGAAAATTGGTTGGATAATCTTTGAAATTACAAACTAAACTAAGTCTCTTGGAAATTTTAGACTCGGCCATTTGAACATAGAAACAAAAACTTAGGTTCCCTTGTAAATTATAGTTGTTTAAACTTAGGAACTAAACTTAGGTATCATAAAGAAATAAGTAACCACCATATTGTACATACACATGCACTCTCTAAGTATAAGAGATCATACTAGGAATTATAATTTAAATTTGCATAATGCTTAGATGATCAGAGTGCGCAGTGAAAGCATAGTAGGACACATAAGCTTATCCCTTGTTAAATTAGAGGACTAAGTGAACTTCCCTAGGAATCTAGGACAATCGGGATCACAGACAAGCAGAATTATATTTAAGCGAGTGCACGCGGTTTGATTCAAATTCTAAATCCTAAAGAATTCTAACGACCTCAATGCCCTGATCAAGTAGAAGGTTAAGATCCACTAGGATTAGGAATGGATACCAAGGAACTCACTGCCCTGATCAGGCAGAAGATCATTGTATCGGGCTCAAACCAACCATAATCATCTGTTTGTGTTAACCCGAATATTGAAAACACAAAACTACTACTCTTCTTTTAGACGATGTGGAACTGTCATTGTGAACTTCAAACGTACACACACAATTATATAAATGTAAAATAATAGTAAAACTCTTCTTTAAGTCATGTGAGCAAACCCTTGATCATAGTTTATACTGGAAGAAAATGAGATGAGCATGATTGAATCTCGTGGGCGAGATTCTTCTTTAAGGGGGGTAGATTGTAACAAAACCAGTCCTAGTAGATAGTCCTGAATACTTGTGCATAGAAACATCTTCATAGGGAAGGTGGTGAATGATAAGAGGCATGGTAAAATACATTGACCTCGTCCTATTTAAGATAAAAGTATTGAATTTCAGGGATGAAATTCTCTTTAAGGGGGGTAGATTATAACACCCCGAACTTTTCAATACCCGAGTATTAAAAGTCCTCGAGTGTTACCATAAATTTATCCTATTATGTACACATGTACGGTACATATGTAGCCAACCTACCCTACATCTATCCTCCAATATAAATCAGACCAATTAAGAATGATCTCCATCCATAAATCAAGTCATCCGACCATTGATCATGTAGTCTGATACATGTACTTTCCCTTAACTAAATATGTGAATAACTCTTTAACCATAATGATTTAGATGCAAGTTCTTTTGTAATAATTGTTTTAAAATGGACATAGAACCAAGTAGAGCCATTAGATTTCACAAAACTCTTAGATCAACAATAATTACGAAAATGCCATCAACTTATACCCTGAATTCCAATTCACATGGTTCTCATGATCTGTTTCATGTGAAATTTTATACCAGGTCTAATTATTATAAATTAACTGTACACGTCAAATTTTAGCCCTTAGATCTTAGTAAATCAGCTACTTGACCTCTACATCCATTCGTACATTTATCAGATCAAGATTCTGATCCATCCATCTTGTTCACACCATATAAATACGTTTAACCCACCATTAGAATTATAATCTGAGAAACTTTCACGTGTAAGAAAGTCACTCGACTCTAACTTTATTTAAGTCCTACCCCTAATTACTCCAAAAACACACTTTATGACCATCCGTATACGAAATTGACCGTACATCCACCTACACACATGGTCAAAGTGTTAATCACCAAGTCCCCCTATTTTTAGCTAGTCATCTGACCATCCATCATGTTTGGATCCGCCAAACGGGCCACATGAATATCGCAGTGAACCGACCATCATAAAGATCTTAGGACATAGGTCGAAACTACCCGATAACTCGTCGATCAAAGGTGTACAAATATTGTTTCTAATTTCGAAGAGTGTTAGCTAATAAAAGAGCATCTCGGCCATTCTTGACAGATGGGGCCCCAAATTTAAACGGTTGAGAGATCTTAAGAAATGAGGATGATTGGTAAAGTTTCACTTCTTTTGGATGACACAGTAGGGAGGAACGGATGACAGAAAACACAGCAAGGGGAAGGTCAAATTTGTAAATACCAAGTGCATGGCAACCACGTACTAAGGAGGATGGAATTAAACGGTGAATGACACCTCATGCATCAAAGGATTGCGTGGCCCACCTGGAAATCGGATCTGACTCAAACTTGGTGTTGTGGGCCACAACGACATGTAAAAAGTGGTAAATGGCATGGATTCTATGAAAGATCATCACAAGTGGACCCACCAAATTAAACAACATTGTCCTCTTTCTGCACAAGCTAGCTGTGACTAAACCGAATGGAATGACGGGTTTCACCCTACTTCCCTACCCTGCGTGTGGGTCACCTGATCAATGGATTCCCACCATATTTTGGTCCCTGGCCTAAAATAACCCTACAAAACTAATGAACGGATTAGATCTTTGGGAATGCCATCAAAATGGACCCCACTCAATGCTACAGTAAGTCACAACTCTCCAAGCTAGCAACCTTTGTGAGATAAGTATGTATTCAAATTCAAGATGATCTACCTCCGTTTCTTCCTCCTAAAACAAACACGTTCCAACTAGGCTATGCACGGATCCTCATGTCTACAAAAGACCTCCCGTCCCACCTGTATAACCCACAACAGAAAGAAAAGAAGAAACGTGGGAGAAAGAGAAGATTGGAGGATTCAGGTAAAACCCCAGATCTGAACTCCGATTCACACCGTTATTAGAATCTAGCCGTTCTCCCATTAGTTGGATTCAAATCCTCCTGTTTTGATCGATATTTTAGTTCATCTCACGCAGTTTTCTGTTTTAAAATTTCGATTCCAGTTCCAGTGCGAATCTCTTGAAACCAGTTGCATTCGGCCACATCAAAAGGTTTGGCTCTCACTTCCTGATTTTGACATATAAACATCTATCTTTTCATCCATTGTTATAAAACCCCTCTCTTATTAGTATTATTGCCAAATGAATCCTAATCTTGATAGATCCAGGATAGATCTACATGGGGAGCATGGCATGATAGATCATGATAGTTCCATATGGGGAGCATGGCATGATAGATCCAGGATCAAATCCATCCATCAGAACAACACCATTTTATTAATGCCTTCGCCCAAAAATCAGGTTGATCCACTGGTCAAATGGGCCACAATTTGCAAAAATGAATTATGCGGCCATTTGGCTAAAGTTGTCCATCCCACCTGCCGACCTGGATGGGGTACTACCTCTCTAGTAATCTGAGGGGCCCACATGATCTCTGGTTTGATCACTATACATATATTCCATGTGGAGTGTGGTCAACATTACCTGGATCTTACCTGTATCAATGTTCAACCCGGCTAGGTAATCTAAACCTTAGGTTGAGACCTTAACCCTAAATAGTGTGTAAGCTTGAATCTAATTGTATAAATTTACAACTCATAATAGGGTTTTATTTTAAGGAAACACGCACTCCCTAGCAACACTGGTAGGTGATTCAAAGTATAAGGTGATGATTTTTTCCCTTAAGCTTTTCATTTCCAAATTGGTTTAAGTTATAGTCTTTATCAAATGTTAAATTGTTAATTCATAGCATTCGATCTCTTACATGATTTATATATGATTTACGATTGATAATTGTGAAACATGATTGCATATGATAGTTGCTACATGATAGCTCTCATTTTAATTTATAGTTCACATAATGACCTGTTGTGATTATTATGCTTAACATATGCCTGTCATGTTATAGCAGTGTATTTTTATATGAATTGTTATAAGTCATTGTGGACCTATATTCACTACACTTATTAATGGGTAAGCCATCTGGTGTATGTGAACCCATACTTAAGGATGTAACATGATGGAGTGTGGAATGGAATGAACCCTCAATTGGAGGTTATGTGGGACATGAGATTCCCTACTCAATTAATTTGATTGACCACTGATCGATGGGTTTCATTAAGCATCCTAAGATGGAAAAAATCTCATGAGCCGGGGATGGTGGTAATGGGACACTATGCTCGAGCTGTTGGCCTACGCTGGGTTTTGAGCCCCTGTAGTGACCATTGAGTTACTTAAATTGGTTGATTGAAATTGGAATAATAATGGTTTGACTAATCATGCATTTATATCACATTGGCGATGACGGGTGGCTAATTCTGGATGTTGTAGCACGTGCCTTAGTGTTATTGGGGTATCGTTTCGCTAGCTCCTAGACCATCGACTATCGGCCTATTTTAAGGTGACGAGCCCAAGTTCCGACTGGTTGATCATTCCCAAGTCGATGATTGCATGGGTGACAAGCCCAAGTCCGACTGGATGAGCATCCCCAGGTCGATGTGCATTCACGCATCCATTCATTTAAATAAGACTGCATTTTGGTTGTTTTGAATGCTTGTTGTTTTTAACTATGCTTAGCTAAGGTGGCGGTGTGTAATCTTGAGAAAAATTCACACTAAGTTGGCCACTCATCCATCAAAAATATTACCGTACAGGTAGCACAGGTGGCTTAAGTGATATGCAGGTTGAAATTGATGAGCCATTATGAGGTTAAGGACACGTGGTTGTACCTGTCAAGGAAGCTGCGCGATCTTGCGGCTTTCGTTGTGTTTATATGCTTTTAAATTTCTCATGTGTGTAATCTTGTATTTGTTATTGTGGAGACATTGGTTTGTATAAGTCATTATGGGCAGCTCTTGTATATTTAAATGATAATGAGAACTTTCCTTTTATGTTTGATTTGTCCAAACCACACTCATCTGCTTACTCTGATAATTGAAAAAAAAAAATACACTCGAATTTTACCATCCTTTAAGGTTAACACTCAGTTTTTCGAGACACGGGTCGTGTACTTAGGTCTTGAAAATACGGGGCGTTACAACAGCCCTTGTCTCTTAAGAGTTTACAAAACCACAATCATTAGAAAAATATCAACACCCCTTGGATCTTATCTACTAAGACATCTAATATCAAATTCTCATAAATCCACGTCATATGATAATATAATACTCCTGCAACATGGATCCTTAAGTACGAAGTGTGGTATGAACCTTACACATTGTGATAGTGTTAACAAGTTTTTGTTTTGTTTTGTTTTGATGTGTATAAATACTAAATTCTCTCAAAGATAGAGATCCTTACGGCTTCAATGATAAAAATAAAAATTTAAAAAAAAAAAAAAAAAAAAAAACCTCCTCTTACTCATAAAAACATGTACAATCATAACAGAACTGCAATGATAATAATAATAATAATAATAATAATAATAATAGGGAACTAATCCACAAACCTAGTAAAGATTGGGTCCTTTTTAAAGGGATACTAATCCTCATATATGCAAGCAATCACCCACAAACCACACACATCAAATGAAGAACGACCATGGGAGAGCAAACTCATAACACTAACCGTTAGGCCAAGGTGATTGCATGCATATTTTAGCGGGATTTGAGGAGATTTAAAATCCCCTAGTTGTTTGGCAGCACAAAAACTTGTGGTTTCAAATCCCTTCAAAGAGGGAGTTGGAAATCCACGTGAGAGCTTGGATTACATCTAAAAACATTTCAATTAGATTATCGGCACAGTCCAAATGATATCATAGAACAAATAAATTATAAATTGCATCATTATCATTACTTTAATATAATGATCAGCACTATCCAAACATCGTCCATGTAAATAAACAGCTAAAAGTCATTGGCTAATCACTCAAACATGATCTTGTAATTGTTGCCCATCCGAGACTTGAAATTTCATCATTTTAATGCAAAGCATATATTCCAGTGGGGCTTATTACAACTATTGTTTCAAACATTACATGCATCTAGAGTTGGGCACAAACCGACTCGACTCACCTAACTCGACTCGATCTGACCCGAACCAAATGGGTGAGTCAGTCCGAACTGAGTAGGCTTCCCCCAATCCGAACTCAAACCGAGTTAAGTTCGAGTTATCCAATAACTCGACCCAATCCGAAACCCGACTCGAGTTATGTGCACTGTCCATCCGTTTTAGCCTAATATTTGAGGCATGAGCCAAAAAATGAGGCAGATCCAACACTCAAGTGGCCCACAGCAAAGGAAACAGTGGCCCAAGAAGTTTTTAAAGGTAGGTGTTTGATTCTTTAAAACCTGTGGTGTAGTCCACTTGAGCTTTTAATCTGCCTTATCTCTTTGGTCATGCCTAGTTTCAGCTGGGATAACGGATGGACGATGTAGATAAGCCACATATATCACAGTGTCCTCCCGCTCTTAAAAAAGCAAGCGTCAAATCAAGCCCCCTTTGCACCCGAATCGAATTACATACTAAGTTACTAAGTACGATAAAATAAAATTTGTTGGGCGCACTGTGACTGTGAGTGTACGTCGTTTATCCACGTTGTCATCCGCTTTTCCAGCTCATTTTAGGGGTTAAACCCAAAATTTAAGCATACCCAAAGATCAAGTGGACTATACCATAAGAAATAGTTGGAATAATAATTTCCACCGTTGAAACCTTTCTAGGGCCCACAATGATGTTTATTTCTCATCAAACCTATTCACAAGATCACACACTCATGGATGACGGGATTGGATATACTTTATTTTTAAGATCAAGCCCTAAAATTATCTGTTAAAATGGATGGGCAGAGTGGATAAAATAAATAAATAATGGAGGACCCCACATAGTTTATTTAGTACACTTAACATACTGAGTTACTCGGTACACGGTCCTCTTTCCTTTACACCACCCTATACGATAGGATATGGAAAGTTTTTTCCTACAAAAAGACAAGATGGCTAGCTTTTCAATAGCCAGTAATAATGTTTTAGTTATTCAAGATAAGCTTACAATTAAGTCATGCTTCAGTGCTCTTGGGACCCACCATGATGTGTGTGTTTATCTATTAAAATGGATGAGCAGGATAAAATAAATAAATCATGTTAGACCCTAAATAGTTTATTCAGTATGCTTGGCGTACTGATTAGCGTACTGAGTTACTCTTTACGTGGTCCTCTTTCCTTTACACCAGCCTACCGAGTTATTCTTTACGCGGTCCTCTTTCCTTTACACCAGCCTACCGTTTCCTACAAAAAGACGAGGGATAGCTTTTCAATAGCCGGTAACAATTTTTTAATTATTCGAGATTGGCTTAAAACTAAGCCATGCTTCGGTGCTCTATGGGACCCACCATGATGTATGTGTTTCATCCATGCCATCCATTTGTTTTTTTAGATCAATTTGTGGTATGAGCCTAAAATTGAGATATATCCCAATCTCAAGTGGACCACATTACAGGAAATAGTGTTGAATGAACGTCGACTATTAAAAACTTTTTGGGGCCCATAAAAGCTTTGGATCAAGTTGGTCGTTGTTTCTTCCCTTCATCTGGGTATATATGACTTAATCAACATATTAGATGTCAAATAAACAGTACGGTCGGCCTCGGGAAGATTTTAATGGTGGATATACAATCACTATCTTTTTCCTATAGTGTGGTCCACCTGAGATTAATATCCCTCTCATTTTTAGGGGTAAGCCCTAAAATGAACTTTAAAAATGGATGAAACACATACATCATGATGGGCCGATAGAGCACTGACCACTAGCCATGCGATGGTGACAAGGAGTAGCCAGTCCATCCATTTTGGATTTTTTCTTTTTTTTCTAAGATCGTATGGTCGAGTAACAAGACCTGATGACCCAATCCGACTCGGTGTCAACTCGATCCAACTGGGTATTTCTAACCGGGTGGGACTCGATTCGAATCAGTCCAACCCAGACCTGAACTTGAATCGAGTCAGGCATGGTAAACCCGGTACCGAGTCGGATCAAGTTCGGGTCAGGCCTTTTACAGGACCGAATTGAGTGGGGTCAACCCTAACTCGGTCTAACTCGATGCCCACCCCTACTTACATCACTAATTACAGATATTAAAGTTGACTTTATAATTAAATTTAAACCCTATAAATATACCCCACATAGCTACTTTTGAATTACAATTGATTCCAAATCAAAGGTGCCAAACACAATAGGAGAATTTCAACTCCAAGGGGTTCCAAATCCAAATCCAAATCCACTCCTAAATAGCCCCCCTAACATATCACAAGATTCACTCCTTACAAGTCTCGTCTACTCATATGATTTCCCACACTTTAGGAGGGCATTTGGCGCATGGTATTAGATGGGTTTGGCTCATGGTATTAGATGGGATTAAGTGAGATGGAATTGCATATGGTCCCGTGCCAATTCCACTAAATGTTTGACAAGAATGGAAAAACTTGGAATTAGATTAGATGGAATTTCATTGGGTCCCGTGCCAATTCCACTCAATGTTAACAAGTTGTATAGGGCCCACCATGATGTGTGGGCTATATCCACACCATCTACCCATTTTTCGAGATCATTTTAGAGCATGGGCCAAAAAATCTAAGTAGATCTAAAGCTCAAGTGGACCCCACCATAGAAAGCAACGGGGATTGAATACCTACCGTTGAAAACTTCTTAGGGGCCACATAAGTTTTGGATCTACCTCATTTTTAGGCAAATGCCATAAAATAAGGTTACAAAAAAAAAATGAATGGTTTGAATATAACACACATGTTATTCTCAATAGTTTCAAATAATGTTGGGTATATCCATTCAATGTACCACCGTATCACAAACATAGCATAGAATTAAGCTTACCCCATGGTTCATATGTAATACCCAACACCATGCGCCAAACACTCCCTTATTACATATGGCAGGGACTGTCCCTGTTACCATGGGATGAACTTAATTCAATGCTATATTTGTAATACAATGATACATTGAATGGATATATTCACCATCATTTGAAACTAATAATAATAACACGCATTTATATCAAAACTGTTCATCTGTCTTATAACCTCAGTTTATGAGGTAGGCCGAAAAATGAGGCAGATCCAAAACTTATGTGGCCCTAAAAAAGATTTGATAGTAGGTATTCAATCACCGCAGCTTTCTATGATGGGGTCCACTTAAGATTTAGATCTACCTGATTTTTTGGCCCATGCTCTAAAATGATCTTGAAAAATGGATGGACAGCCCACACATGATGGTGTGGATATAGCCCACACATCATGATGTGACCTACACAACTTGATAACATTGAGTGGAATTGGAACAGGACCTAATGCAATTCCATCTAATCTAATTTTTCCATTCTTCCCAAACGCCGAGTGGAATTGGCATGGGACAAACGCACTTCCATCCCACCTAATTCCATGCACCAACGCTCCCCCAAAAAAAAAAAAATCACAACAACCAGCGTAACTGATGCGAGATTTAGGGCCCGTTTGGCCAACTACATTAGGTGGGATTAAGGTGGATGGAATTGTAAAAGTAACAATAAAGGCCTGCGTGAGACCCGTATCCTAACCTATACCGTTCCGTATACCTCCGCAATCCTCTCGATTGAATTTCGACAACCCTCAACCTATATGGGACGTTTGCGCGCAATTCTAAGCAAAGTCTTATAAACCAAAGTCGACTCGACCCAAGACTTGTACCCTAGCGACCGCATCGTCGCCACTGTTCCAATGCCGCATCTCGTGCATCAGACCGATACCCAGGCCAGGAAATGTGGGCCCGCATTCGGTTCGAGAAAAACACCGCTCGTGCGAATTCCGAGAGAATCTCTACAATATGTCACATCAATCAATCAATCTCATTGATCATCACGTCATGTCAAGTACAACATCATCCCTAAAGTCAACTCTCTCTTACACACCCCTATATGTCAAGTACACATCACTCACTCCATCACCCATCCCTCTCTATCATTTCTCCATTTTCAAGCAAACAACCCAACGTCCATGAGAGCTCAATGAGAGCTTTGTATGGCCCACTTCCTACCTCTCATCTCCATCATCCAACCATTCAATGTTCATCCTTCATCAAGATCAAAGCCAATGAGTTACAAACGCACTTCCATCCCACCTAATTCCATGCACCAAATCCCCCTCCCTCCCTAAATCACAAGAGCCAACATAACTAATGTGAGATTTAGGGCCCGTTTGGCCAACTACATTAGGTGGGATTAAGGTGGATGGAATTGTAAAAGTAACAATAAAGGCCTATGTGAGACCCGTATCCTAGCCTGTACCGTTCCGTATACCTCCGCGATCCTTTCGATTGAATTCCGACAACCTTCAACCTATATGCGACGTTTGCGCGCAATTCTAAGCAAAATCTTATAAACCAGAGTCGACTCGACCCAAGACTTGTACCCTAACGACCACATCGTCGCCACTGTTCCAATGCCGCATCTCCTGTATCAGACCGATTCCTAGCCAGGAAATGTAGGCCCGCGTTCGGTTCGAGGAAAACGCTGCGCGTGCGAATTCCGAGAGAATCTCTACGATGTCACATCAATCAATCAATCCCATTAATCACCACGTCATGTCAAGTACAACATCATCCCTAAAGTCAACTCTCTTACACACCCTTACACGTCAAGTACACATCACTCACTTCATCACGCATTCCTCTCTATCATTTTTCCATTTTTAAGCAAACAACCCAACGTCCATGAGAGCTCAATGAGAGAGTGCTTTGTGTGGCCCACTTCCTACCTCTCATCTCCATCATCCAATGTTCATCCTTCATCAAGATCAAAGCCAAGGAGTTCAATGTTTTATTGGACCAAGGAGGCCAATAAGTGAGTGATCCACTGTTGATTTGCTATTACAATGCCCACTTATGATGGGACTCATTCCTCTCTTTATCATTTCTCCATTTTCAAACAAACAACCCAACGTCTATGAGAGCTCAATGAGAGAGAGCTTTGTGTGGCCCACTTCTTACCTCTCATCTCCATCATCCAACAGTCCAATGTTCATCCTTCATCAAGATCAAAGCCAAGGAGTTCAACGTTTCATTGGACCAAGGAGGCCAATAAGTGAGTGATCCACTGTTAATTTGCTATTACAATGCTCACTTGTGATGAGACCCATTTTTATATATGTATTATTATCATGAATGGCCCATAGTGGCGGGAGGGAAGTCTCTCCATCACAATACGATCTCTCCTTTTTCTCTTTTTTTTATGGTAATGGTGATGATGAGATGTGTGGCCCACCATGATGTTCACATCCAAACCATCTACCGTTGGACCCCATCCATGTGGGACACCATGATGTTTATATGTCATCCCGACCATCCATCTAGGACGTGGCCCACCCCACACATTTAAGTGGGGCCCTCCTTGTTGTATTTATCCTAATCCATCCCCTCCATCCACCCTAATCGGTGTTGCCCACCATGATTTATGTATGTTATCGACGCCGTCTATCTATTTTATCCAGGCCATCTAGCAAGCCTGAATGATAAGAATACACAAATATCAGAGAAAAAAAAGGAAGAGATCAGATGGTGATAAAGGGACCCCGCCACTATAAGCCCTCCATGATCACAATACATACATAAAAATGCATTCCATCACAAGTGGGCCTTGTAATAGTAAATCAACAGTAGATCACCCACCTACTAGCTTCCTTCTTGGTCCGATGGAACATCCAACTCCTTGGCTTTTGATCTTGATGAAAGCTGATGAACATTAGACGGTTAGATGGTGGAGATGGAATGTAAAAAGTAAGCCACACAAAGCTCTCTCATGGACGTTGGATTACTCACTTGAAAATGGAAAAATGAAATAAGAGAGAGGACGAGATGTTAAGAGAAAGAATAATGGGTGATGGAGTGATATGTACTTGACATATAAGGGTGTTTAAAAGAGTTCGACTCTAAAAATGGTGTTGTACTTGACATGATATAGTGATTGATGAAATTGATTGATTGATGTGACATGTCATAGAGATTCTCTCGAAATTCACACGCATAACGTTTTTCTTGAACCAAAAGCAGGCACACATCTCCTGACCTGGGTATCAGTCCGCCGCACTAGATACGACATTGGAACCGCAGTAACAATGCGGTCGTTAGGGTACAAGTCTCAGATCTAGTCGACTCTAATTTACAAGACTTTGACTTAGAATCGCACGCAAATATCAGACATAGATCAAGAGTTACCAAAATTCAACCGAAAAGACCGCAGAGACATACGAAATAATATAGGCTAAGATACAACCAATTTGGCCAATAGTATTAAATTGGATATTAAATGAAATTGCATTGTTAATCCCACCTCAAGATTAGAAATGGAATTTAAGGTAGAAGTGTGTGATGAGCATTATGTTGAGAAGTGTGAGATAAGAATTCCAACTCTTATAGATGATGAATTTTTCATTTACTCAAGTGTAATTTGAAAGAAAATCCAAATTTACTTCCAATCACATACAATTCCAAACATTGGTATTAAAAAACATAAAATACACACACCATATAGGGACAATACCTTAAACATACCTTACACATTACCTTAATTGTATACATTCCAAACATGGTATTAAAAAACATGGAATACACCCAATTTAGACACATTTATTTTTACTTTTACAATTCCATCTACCTTAATCCCACCTAATACAATAGCCATACAAGCAATTAAATGTTTGTATAAGGTGAATAGATTTGTAAAAGTAGAAATAAATGTGTAAAATATTTTCTAAATTGGGTGTATACCATATTTTCTAATACCATATTTGAAATGTATACAATTAAAAAATAAATCTCAAAATTTCCTTCCAAAACACATGGGTAAAGGAATAGTTCATCATAATGAAATTTGAAAATCTCATCTCACACTTTCTAACACAAGGCCTATTCCAAAGATCAAAATTACTTTTAATCGCATCCCACACTACTTCCAAACATGTCACTCCCACTACAACTTAATACCACATGCCAAACAGGCCCTTAAAGCTCTTTAGTAGAGAAAAGCCACAATTAAAAAATCGTTGTTTTAAGATGCCTAATAGACATGAGAAGATTCTACACAATCAGCCACAACTAATATCTTTGTTATGACATACATTGGAGACAATACAAGAAACTACACAAATCTCCTTGAAACAAGGTTTAAAAACCCTACAAACTTGGGTTGACAAAACTCACTGCCATTCTAAATGAAAATTGTTGACAGGAATGCCATAGCAACCTCTGCGTACCATCCTTAACTTGAAGCCTTGATACAAAAGTTTTGTAACACTTGATACGTAGCCGTCTACAGGGGATCAACTCATTCATCATGGGTAGCAAGGTCGCATCCTTCTAACCTTCTCTTAAACCCTCAGAGAGACATGGTCCATGGGATCGGCATTAAATTCGAAGACCAATCAAAATGAAGCAAGTAGATTTATAACAAGACCAGTATTAACACATCATATGACGGGTCATGTTGTGGAGTCAAAAGGACCCATAAAGATTTTCTTAAAAGACTTGTAAAACAAGTCATCAATGGCACGGCAACAATGCTATCAACCCATACCCTTGATGCAAAAATTTAAAAGGCCACCTTAACGTTTAAAACAATTCATACCATGAAACCACACCCCTTGACGCAAAAATTTCGGATCCACCTGACATAAAATGTCATCAATAATCGGAAAACCTGCAGGTCAAGATCTAGGCTCGTGTTGTGGACCTATAGGCCGGGCTTCTAAGAAGCCAGTCTTTTGCAAGCATAACTCCAAGCCTGTGTGGACAAGTGAGGGCACATCTCACACGCTCTCTATTAACACATCAACAACAGACTGCATGTGCGGAGTATGGGCACATCCCAATGCTCTCCATCAACACAACAAGAGAAGATTGTACATGTGCACAAGTAGGCAGACAATGAATACAGATGTGCCTACAACTACAAGAAGGGCTTCATGTGAATGAGATTATCCTCCTTGAGGTCTGCTACCTTTCGAAGAAGAGCATGCATCATAAGTAGGCAGACAATGAGGCAATGAATACAGATGCTAAAAAAGGCAAGACCGGCTTCATGTGAATGAGATCATCCTCCTTACGGTCCCCCACCTTAAGGAGAAGAGCATGCATCGCAATAGAGTACAGATGTACCCTTAAGTGAATGGAGGATGTTTGTATCTAATTTTTTTCTGGACCCCCCATCGCCCACCTGGTGGGTGGGCATGCCCGACATTTGGGCTAAGCACCACATGATTGTATGGGGTTGATCTACGGGTCAAGGAATGCATACGTAAGAAGCAGGTTTGATTAATGCCCTCCATGGATGTGAAACATTGTGCGTACATGAGCCAGCTCTCCAAGGAGCTGCCAATAAAAGATAAACCTCCAACTTTCACAGATCATCCACTTCTCCAATGGCTTATAGCCCACCTGATGATCTTTTGGATCTAGCCCAGCACACATAAGAGACATTCATATATCATGCCTATGCAGAGTCAGTTGATGTCACGTGAGAAATGACTTGCAATTGGATAGATGCTGTAAACGAGATTACTGGTAACATAATGTTAAAAAATCTACGTTATAACATTAATAACCAACGAAAAAGCATCACATGCGCATGTCAGACGTGGACCTTGATAGTGAAAAGTTACATTGTGAAAATTAAATTAACAGTGCACATTTCACCTCGAGTCCATCTAACATGTACACATGACACTTTTTCATTGAAAGAAACTTTTTCATTGAAAGAATTAGTACCGCACAAGAACTTCTAATTACAGATGATCCATGTCCAAAGAAGCAACCCAGCATGTGTAATGTAAGCCACCCTCGGGTTTGAGCTCGTGTGCGAGGCTAAACTATGGCCGAAAAATCGAGTAAAAAGGAGATTCATAGCCACACAACCAGACCAAAACATGACCACCGCCTACCTTTGCGCACAGCTTCTGATCAAACACTCATGATAGAGTAGAACCTCATTTTCAAGCCATGGTGGGTGCAATGGAATTGAACCGATAATCAATCTCATCTCTCAACACCATGGAAACAACAAAGGCGGGAAAAGGAAAGAGAAGAGCTCTTGGAATCCAACGGCATGGGAGGAATTGGGAAGACACTAGCCCAATTCAACAAACGGAAATGGGAGAATATACGCCTTCCCAACATACCTCCAAGCCATAAGACGCCAAGAGATTCCACCTCTCATTCCATATACGCCTGTCTTACCTTTTCCTCTCAACACAATAAGAAGAAAATACCAGAGATGGATAAAGAAAGGGAGGAGCTCTCGGAATCCATCGGCATGGGAGGTTTGGGGAAGAAAATAAAACCCTTTCTTGGAAAGATGTGGAAGAATCTACATGCTTCCCAGTCTACCTCCGAAACGTAAGAAGCCAAGAGATTCCACCTCTCATTCCACACTCCTACCTCACCTATTCCACTCAAAATATCAAGAGAACGGAGGCGGGATAAGGAAAGAGAGATGCTCTTGGAATCCATCGGCATGGGGGGCATCGGGAAGAAAATAACATCCTTCCCTTAGACATGAAAGAAAATAAATCCTTCCCGGCCTACCTCCAAGCCATAAGACGCCAAGAGATTCCACCTCTCATTCCACACACGCTTGAAGAAACCACAGGTGAAATAAGGAAAGGGAGGAGCTCTCGGAATCCATCGGCATGGGAGGCATCGGAAAGAAATAACATCCTTCAATCGACAGGTGTGAAGGAATTAAAGTTCTTCCTAGTCTACCCCAAAGACATGAGAAACCAAGAGATTCCACCTCTCATTCCACATAAGAAAAGAACAAAGGCAATGGAAGGAAAGGGAGGAGCCCTCGGAATCCAATGGCATGGGAGGAATCGGAAAGACTGACCGACCAGCTTCGATGGATGGAGAAGATTTACCTGTTTCAATCTATCTCACATCTGCCGAACCAAGAGAAGAACTTAGAAGATCTTTCTTCTTTCCCGTATACCTCCCAACCGTAAGACGCCGAGAGATTTCATTCACCTCCCATTCCTGTTACACCTATTTCGTAATCGATTAATGGCTTAGCCGTCCATAAATAGCAGAGAGAGTAAAGATGAGTGGTTTTATAAACTGCTTTTACAGCCCATTGTTTTGAAGAAACCGCTCTTGTGATGTCACGTCATGTCTCATTCACGTGATTGGTCACGGGACGCGGACAGCTGGAACACAGCTGTACACGAACCGACATACCCGGTTAGGTCGCCCGAGTTGGAAAAAGTTGGGTTTAAAAATGGTTGGGTTAGCTTATCGAGTTAAAAAAAATTTTGAGTGGAGTCTTTGTTTGCCCCCACTTGGCTTGTTCCGAATCAAATTCTAACTTGTATCAAACTTGGATTAAAACAGTCCAATAACTTAGTTATTTTGATTAGAAGTGGGTATTGTACAACTCAACGCAGTTAACTCAACTCGTTCGACTCGTTCAAATCCAACTCAACCTGAATTGTATAGGTGAGTTGGTCCGAACCAAGTAGGTTTTGCTCAATCCAAATTCAAACCAAATTGAGTTCAAGTTACCTAGTAACTCGATTCGGTTAAACCCGACTCTATCTGAACCCCGACTCTTTAAATCTACCTGCAGCACCTTACCCTGACTCGATCTCAATATCTCTCTCTCTCTCCCTCATCATCCTAATCTTCCAAATCCGGCCTCTTTCTCTCTTACCCTCATCTTCCAACCACCCACCACCATCACCCTCCTCTTCCTCCTCAAAGCCCAGCAATCACCCACCACCATCACCCTCCTCCTCATCCTCTCTCTCTCCCTCATCTCTCAATTCACTCGGTACTTCTGATTGGATCAAATTCGATCTAAATCAATCCAAGCCAAAATGAACTCGAATCGAGTCAGGCATGTTGGACTCTATATTGAGTCAAATCAAATTCGAGTCAAGCCTATTTTAAAACTGAATCAAATCGAGTCAGCCCTAACTCGGTCCAACTTGACTTGATGCCTAGCTCTAATTTTGATATTGATATTACTCACCAAATGTCTAATGAATTGACTCAATGAAGTGTCAGCTGGTGGGGAAGAAGATATGGATATGAAACAAATACCTTTGTATCTTAATTTTGATGTTGCCTACTAATGTTTGATGAAATGCATGTAAACTACTATTGTTGTTTTACGTACTGTGAGAAATTGAAGATGCACTACATGTGTTTGCGGAAATGTCGCATAAGCTCGATCTTGACTCGAACTCGACTCAATCTAACTTGATCTGCTAATCAAACCGAGCTTAGTTTGCTAGTTAGGCTTGACAACTGAGCCAAGCCGAGTTCGTGCTATGGCCAACTAGTGCTCGAGCTCAACTCGAGTACAACTCTACAAGTGGTGATTCCTTGAGGGAGCAGATTAGCTTCGCCCTGGTCTCACTCTAGAAGGTGTGGCCCTTACTGTGGGCCCTCTTTAATGTATTTATTTTACATCTACTCCGTTCATTAGTGTTGGCTGCTTATTTTAAGACATAATCTGAAGAATTGAACATAACAAGTAAATGTAATTTTATTTATTACAAATACTTGTACACAATAAGGATATGCTTTACGACACTAACAAACTATCACTCTTGAATGACAACTCACACACACAAGAAAAAAAACTCTTTGAACTCTTAATACTTGGACACCTTGCTTTCACTCTTGAACTCACTCTTTTGTTAATGTTTTTGTCTGTATATGTAATGAGGCTTTCCCCATATTTATAGGGAGCTATGGAAGATTCTAGAATCAATATAACTCTAAAGAGTTCCAGAAGCTTCAAAATATATCCTATAAGGTTCTATTATATTCCGGAACATTCTAAGAGAATCCGGAAGGTTCTAGCATAGTCTGGAATGTTCTAGCATAATTCGAAACATTCCAGAAGAGTAAAGAAAACTCCATCAAACTCTAAAAGTTCCGGAAGATTCTAAAAAATTTTAGAATTTTCCAGAAATGTCTGGAATTTTCCGGAAGACTCCGGAATATTCAAGAGAGGTAGTGATGACATTTAACACTTCCCCTCAGCGCCAACTCTCACAATTCTGCCTTGGTCATCATGCCAAGTTACTTTTTGAATTCAATGAACTTAGCATTGCTAAGTCCTTTCATGAGTATGTCTGGAACTTGGTCGTCGGTCTTCACATCCTTGGGTTTTAGAACTCGTTCCCAAGTCTGATTTTGGTTCAATGCCTTAATCTCTTCTTCCATCGCCTTCTACCATTCTATGTCTCGGGATGCTTCTTCAAATGTTGTTGGCTCCTTCACGGTCTCTTCTTCTGCTAAGGCAGCGTCCACGTATCTTGGGTTAGGCTTTCTCTGTCTAGTCGACCTTCTAAGTGGTGGGTTGTCTACCGCAACCTCTTGTTGACTCAGGCGAAGCTCTTCTGGATTACTTTGATGTACTCCAGTTTGCCATGGACTCATAAATTTATCCGGTGTTCCAAATAAATTAGGCACTTGCTCACCATCTCGTACTGTAGGTATCATCTCCTTAGTTGAACTAGGAGATTCTTCTCCTTCCCTTGTCTCTCCCATCTTCTCATGCAGTTCATCTTCCAAGTCTTGAGAGTTTAGCAGCTCCTCCTTCAATGGTGACCACCATGATGATGCTTCATCAAAGACAACATTCATCGATGTGTAACACCGACCAGTTGCAAGGTTGCAGCATTTTCACCCTTTCTTTTCACTGCTATAGCCCAAAAAGATGCAACGAATTGCCTTCTTAACGAACTTGCTACGCAAGTGATCATACACAAACACATAGCATACACTTCCGAAGACTCGGAAGTAACTAACCTTGGGCTTTATGTTCCATAGCTTCTCGAAGGGTAAGACAAATTCTAGTTTTGCTTGTGGTAGCCTATTGATTACATGAGTTGTCGTTTGCATGCACTCTGCCCAGAATTAGCTAGGCACATTTTTAGCATGTAGCATGCTGCGACATATCTCTGCAAGGTGACGATTTTTTCTTTCATCAACGTCGTTTTGTTGTGGAGTGCCCGAACAAGTTAATTGTCATCGGATTCTACACTCCTTTAGATAATTTGAGAACTCTTTCGACGTATACTCTCCGCCATTATCCATTCGCAAGCATCGGATCCTTCTATCGAACTCACTTTCGACCTTCTCCCGAAATTCTTTAAATTTTAATAAAGTTTCTGACTTCTCTTTCATGAAGTAAACTCAAACGTACATTGAGAAGTCGTCAATGAAGGTCACCATGTAATGCATGCCACTAACCGATGCCTGTTTTACCCGTCCAAACATGTCTGAGTGGACAAGCTCCAAGGGTTCTTTAGCTCTAAACTTTGATTCTTCATATGACAATTGATGTGTTTTGCCATATTGACACCCTGCACAAATTATATCTTCTCGAACATCTAGCTGGGGAAGACCTTTGAGCATAGCCTTCTTCATCATTATCTTCAGCTTATGATAACTTACCGTGCATGTCAGAGATCTGCAGTCTCATTTTTTAGAGTCTTATCTACATAAGCTGATTCAGATGACATTGCGTAGATTGACTCAAAGCGTCGTCCTTCCATGATGGGTGTACCTAACAGTTTAAGGTTTTGGTACACCTTAACATCCTTCGGTCTAAATACCACATAATTACCAAAAGATGTCAGTTGTAATACTGACAACAGGTTTTTCTTCATCTCTGGCATGTGATAAACATCTTACAACTTTACTTGATTATGGCTAAATCGAGGTGTGATAGTAGTCGTACCTACGTGAGTTATCGGCAACCTTGAATTATTAACTGTTACCACCACCCGATCTCCTTTGTAGGCGGATAAACCTGACAGTTTCTTCTTATCACTTGTCATGTGATTTGAGCACCCTGAATCAACGATCCAATCGTCACTATAGTTGATAGCTGCTTGATTGGAAACTGCGGCAAGGGCTATTTCACCAATCTTTGTCACTATTGAGGAAGTAGCTTGTAACGACCCGTAAATTTCCGTACAAGGGCTCGAGTATCACCTCGACCAGAAATCACTTAGGATTAAATCCTTTAGAAATTTAACAAAGTTAATTAAGTGTTAAACTAGATTAGCCATGAAATCCGTTGGAATCGCTTTAAATACGATCTGCAAGACCCAAAACTTGTAGAATCATTGACGCTAGGTTACCCTAAAGTCTAGAATCAAACTCATTACCCGACTGCCCTCGGGAACACATTGAAACTCCGTATCAGGTCTGCACCGCACATCGGGAGTCCGAATAATACGATGTTAAGGACTTAGGACCGCCTCGCTGGGCTTGACAACCATCTCGGAAATCAGACCCAGACAGTGTCCCACGCCTGTTCGCTTGAGTCCGGAGCGAGGGAGTGTGAAAACTCCTGCTTTCTTTACAAAATAAATATCTTGAATAGTGATCTGGCACCTATCGCTTGCGTACATTTTATAAGCAACCAGACCGTCAGAATCTGACCCAAATACACCCTCGGATCAGGAAAAATTTCAGGAACATTTACATGTACTTGGAATTTCGGATCGAGGCCCACTGACCGTTGAACTGAAAATGGTCTGCCACGCGTGATCTGGTATTCCGACCGAGACGAAAACATAACCCCACGTAGATCCAAGGTTAGAGAGCTTAAGTCCGACGTTTGACTCAAGGAGGGCCGCCAGAAACCCTCTTTTGAGCTAAATTAACGCCGATTTGCTTATAACTTAAGTATACCTTGAATATAAGTCTATTCCGAAGAGTTTTTAGGCTATATAAGGACCTTAGGGTAGCCCCTCTCACAGCCATACGAATTTGGGATAAAACCCTAAGGAGAAGAGAGGAAAAGTGAGAGAAAGCTTGAGAGTTGTGGGAGAAACTCCCCCTACCGTTTCCAACCACCACTCGGGCTGCACCACCCCTTCCTTACCGTTTCCAACCACCACTCGGGCTGCACCACCCCTTCCTTACCATTTTTTCGGCGATATCGACTCCGTTTTAAGGTAAGAAACCCTAACCCTAGATCTGTTTAAGAGTGTGAAGGTTATAGGTTATGAAATAGCTAATCGGTTTCGCTCTTTAGGCTACAAATTCGCCGAATGCGGAAGCCTAACGAACCTAGCTGATTCGTTGCAAACCTAAGGTATAAGGTGAGGATTTTAGGCGTATAGGTTACGGTTTTCAACGCTTTCAATGTCAGATAATGATAGATTCATGATCTGCATGTATTTGCACATGTATAAAGTGTTTTCCGTTTCCTGTTTCGATTAAAGATGCAAAATATGGAATTTTACATACTCTAGGTATACGTAGAAATACCGTATACGTACAAATTTTGGAAATGTGTTTGCCATGATTAATTGTTGTATGATTATATAGTATATGGATAAATTACTTATTTGGCGAAAGGAATCGCCGTAATACATGTTTGCTTATATACACTATGTATGTTGTAATTGTGTATTCTAGAAAATACCGCATATGTATAAATTTTGGAGATACAATTGTTATGATTATTTGCTGTGTGAATATGATATATACGGATAAAATACTAGTTTGGTGAAAGGACAGCCCTAATACATATTTTACTAACATACGTCATGTATGTTGAAATAGTGCACTCTAAGTGTTTGTGTAATTGCTTGTGGGAGTAAGTGCTTAGATGTTAGTGCCTTAGGTAGGTGCTGAGATGAGGTTCTCAACTACCTTAGAGACATGTATGATTTCCTCCATGTGGTTGTTTACTCTAACCACTCACTTATGAAATATATGTGTTTATACCCCTATTTGTATAGTGCTCTATAACATGCTTTTTAATATGCTTTGTAACTTGTTTCATAACATGCTTTATAATATGCTTTATGACATGCTTGCTGTGTGCTTGAATTACTTTATTTATCATGCTTTACTCCACATGCTATAGTTGAGAATTGATTGAGCTTGGGACTATGTCCATAGTCCAGATATTCGGTACCAGACTTGAGATCGTGGTTGAGATTCATCTCGCCACATATGATGTGTTTGGCGAACCCGTGTCGTACTTCGGTTGGCGATAGTGGTTGGCCACACGAAGTACTTTTGCGCTTCATATCGCTCAACTTGTTGTGCGCTCGAGCTAGCCGAGCACATCAAGTAACCTGTGTGTCTTATGTATGTTCACCATGTTTAGTCGCTAATGCTTGAACCTAGGATACCAAACTTACCAGTGAGAATCCCGTTAACCATGGTACCTCGATCCGCTAAGACTCATGAGCCGGGCATGATGGTATGGGACACCATGGTCGAGCTGTTGGCCTACACTGGGGCCACGTGCCTCCCCGTAGTGACCAGTGAGCAACCAAACTCGTGAGCCGATTATGGTGGTATGGGACACTATATTCATGCTGTCGGCCTACATTGATAAAGTGATGGGGGAGTGGTGCAACCTTTGTGCGTAACAGCCCTGACAGCCCTTTGTAGTGACCTCGAGCATACTCTGAAATCGCAGTGCGCCTTAGGGTTTGCCGCGTCATATAGAGTATGAACTAGGCCTGTTTCTGTATAGTGATGAATCGTTTAAGAGGTGATGGGGAGTGGTGTAACCTTTGTGCGTAATGTTCCACAGCGACCTTTGCGGTGACCTAGAAAATACACCATCGTCGATATTAACTAGGGTGACGACCACTAGAATGGATCATGTTTGGGAATGATACAAGAAAGGTACCTTAGTTTCCCAATCCTGCTGTTTAAAATTGACTAATAAAAACTCGGTAATCATGCTCATCATGCATTGCATGTGCCTGGAAGATGTGGAGCACTGAGGGATGAAAGCATGCCGCGATCGTAAGATGGTGTCGCACAAGGGAGGGTGTGGTGAGGGCATCCATCATACCTGCATTCATACTTGCATTAATAATAGTAATTAGGAGTGTTTGATTTTACTGTTTTATCATTACTGCTTGACTGTATTGATAACATGTTAACCTATGCTTTATTGTTCCACTGAGTTAGCTACTCACTCCCACGTTACGGGACGGTGTTACGCACACCAACCAGACTCTGTCTCAGGTTTAGGTGATCCGATGACTCAGGAGGCGGAGCTTGATTATGATGAGGACCAGGAGTTCTCCTATATGCAGTACTCTGGCGGCTTCGACTAGGCTGCCAGGATCGACGGGTTTTACAGGGATTGTTACTTAGTTTTATTTTTGACATTTTGTTTATAAAACAGACATGTATATGGTGACTCAGATGGATTCATACTCTAGAGAATGAAACGATTTTGTTTCTTTACATACATATATATACAGTTCAGTCTTCCTCTTGCTTTTATACAAATGATCTGGAGTATAAATTACTGTTTTGGTATAATCTCACTCATGTTTATTGCTCTAACACAGACAACATTTAATCATCATTAATTATGTTGCATAAGTGATGCGTTGGAACTTGGGAGTTGAGTTATACTTAACCCCCGGTTTTCAGGGCGTTACATAGCTACTTCATCAGTGACTGTGTTAGACTGCTTGAGTGGTTCATCGAAATCTATCTCCTTCTCTGAACAATCTCCTTTAATGCATTCAGACACTGCTAAGGATGCCTGAAAGTCCCAGTCATCTTCACTGTCTTCTTGGTGATTTCTAGAAGTCACCAAGTTACCTTCGGCAGATGTTTTCTTGAACCAATAATTTTTTGCAAAATGACCTTTCTTGCCGCAATTGAAACACTCTATATCATACCTTCGAGATACAGAGGATCGTCGTTTATTGGTGTTGTTGTCGGATTGAACTCCCCTTGTCGAAGAACTTCTTCCTTGCTCCTCTCTTCTTGGATTTCGCCCTTTCTGTTCTGCTGTCGATGTCCGCCTTTTTTATTATTGTAGTAGAGTGCTTCATCTTCCTTGTTTATCGACACTCCAGCCATTTGTTTGCATAAACTTTCTTGATTGGCCAACAAATTCTCCAACTCTATGAGAGTAGGTTGAGTAGGCCAACTTCGTATTGCCGTGATAAAAGCATTATACTCGGGCTTTAACCCGTGTATAATGATCCTCCTCATTCTTTCCTCATGAATTTTTGCTTTAGGATCCAATTCTAAAATTTCACGGCATAAATCCTTTACTTTTGTAAAGTATTCGCTTATAGACTTATCTCTTTGGGTGGTGGACATTAACTCATTCTCTAAATATTGAAGTCGAGCATCATTTGTTTTTGAAAACAATGATGCAAAGGTGTCCCATGCCATCTTGGGTGTGTCGTCATCCTTGATTCGCCCAAGCAACTCATCCTCAATGGTTGACTTGAGCACGTACATTGCCTTCCCGGCCTTAATCTTCCACTTTCGGAGTGCTTCAGCATTTTCCTTAGGAGGTGGGATAAACTCATCCCCATTAACAACCTCCCACAAGTCCTGCTATAACATCCCAGATTTTCACTGTTTTGGATTTCAAAAAAATCCTTAAAATTTCTTTTTAATTAACTTATAAAATCACTTAATGACCATTAGCACTCAATGTTAGTTTATACTGGGGTGGACCAATCTAGTTATGATGGGACCAAGTACGGGCCGCCAAGCCTGATGGCCTGTTTACACTTAACAACAGCCCGTGTGGGCCGTCCAATGACCGAGGAGGGTCAGAAAAATCTAAAAGTTTAGGAAATCATAGATCTCACTGGGCTTATGGTCCATCGCGGACTGCGGACCCAGTGGACACCCAGAATTGGGATCTGGCACTAGCCGAATGCACCCCACCAATGCTAGAATTGGAATCTAGCACTTGCAATTGAAGTCGAGACACCAGGTGTTCCAGCTGTCGGATTTCTTCCAAATTTACGGTGATGGTTTAATATATTTTTCTATACCTGTCCACCAAATCTGGGACCTGATCGTGGAACGGTGACCGTTGATCGCAAATCGGACCCGTATGACCAAACCCCACATCCGATCGTTCTCAAATTTTGCGCGGCCCCTCATCGGGCCATTGAGCACCTACCCTATAAATTTCATGGCCAGAGGGCCACTAGAAATGCCCCATCAATCAGAATAGGCCTCCTAAGGCCGTTTAAAGATCGAAACCCTATGCTCAAACCTCATATTCGTTCATCCGTTTAATCTCAAAATTTACATGACCCCTCATCGGGCCATGAGACACTTGCACCTCGAATTTGGTGGCTGGAAGGGTGATAGGGCCCTAGAGCCTAGAAAGACCCTCTCATAGGTCTAGTATAGTAAAAACCTAGCCCTTTGGGCCATTTACACCAAACCTGGTATTATAAAAGGGCCTCATTTGGGCACCCCCTCTCCCCATATGATTTTGTCCTAGAGAAGGAAAGAGAGAAGAGAGAAAAGGGAGAAGAAAAAGGGGAAAAGGAGAAGAAAGAGAGAGGGAAGGTGAGTAAGGTGGACCCTAGATCGAGGTGGGGCCCAAAGAAATCAAACCCCACAACTTCTTACCTCGTCTCCAAGAGAAAACCCTCATTCGCAACCGCCATTTCATTCCGTTGATCGCCTAGGTAAGATCCATCACCCCTTTTTCCTTAAAACCCTTGTGGTGAGAAGGGATTATATGAAATTCTAACATGCAAGGGTTGCTTTTAGAATTCCGACCGTTCGACCCCAAATTCCACATCTCCTAGGTCGTTCTCAAGCCTTCAACGAATCCAAAGGTGCGGACTATTGATCTTAGGTGGCCTAGCACCAATTTTAGTAAAAGCTTAATGATTTTGATTGCTTGGATGTTATACTTGAAACTCTAGAGAAATCCTAGGAAATTATATGTTTGTGGAATGGTATGGATGTGCATGCTTAACTTTCTCATTATGTGTTCTTGCCTCTCATATGGTTGTGTGTATGGATGATCACATGCTCATGCTTGTTTGTTTTTTCTATATGTTGTGCTTCATAATATATATGATTCATTACCCTTGTGCACATGAATTCTTAAGATGGAGGGAGTGCTTAACTTCCTCACCAACCCACACCACACACACATACCTTGTTCATGATATTATTAGCTTTACATGTTAGTAGAAGTTTAGAATTTTATGTTGAAAAGCATGAGAACATGATGTTGATTATATTAGATGATGCATTGATGTTGGCATGTTATGGATTCCCTTTACCCTATTGGGTTGGTCAGGAACATGATGAGAGACGGTAGTCCCATCGGTAGGACTATGTTAGGGCTAGATAAGCAGATTGGGTGGGAGTGTACGGGTGGCTGTAGTTCGACTACATGGGTCCCTTGTGCCCGAGGTCACTCGTCTCATGCTCGCCTGACTCGTGCGGTCTAGCCTACCGTCTGACCAACCTTGTTGTTAACTCTGTTTGCTCACCTATGTATGGAACCTGAAACACCTAACAACTATTGTGGCTCATTGATAACTAGATTGCAGCTGGTCCACAGCCTCATGAGCCGGGCATGCTGAAATGTGACACTGTGTCCGAGCTGTCGGCCTACGCTGGGGTACCGCGCCTCCCCGTAGTGACCCCGAGCGATCCCTTTCTCTCGGCACTCCTCATGTGCTTGAAGTCGGGGTTGAGGAACTCGACGGGATCACGGACCCCAGGGTCTCGGCCTCACAAGTTGATGGGGCCTTGGCCTCGCAACCAGTTTAAGGCATTGATACGTGGGGTGTATCAGATTCTCAAACCTGCTGGATGAATAGACTTAACTAATAACTCGGCTAACACGATCGCATTGCATCGCATTAGCTAGGGTGGCGACTCGACAGTCGAGGTCGCTCCGAGGGAGTGTTGCCATATGCGATCGTTAGATGGAGTCGCTTGAGGGAGCATTGTGGCGAAGGCATGCATCATATCATCCCGCATGCATGCATTTAAATAAGAGTCGCTAGGTATTGATGATTGTCTATTTTTCATTAAGTTCATATTATAATTGATGCATGTTTAAACTTGAGACCAATAGTTCACACTGAGTTGAGCACTCACTCCCACTCTGGGACGGTGTTTTAAAACACCAACCAGACTCTCTCATAAATGCAGGGGATGCAGAGTAGATGGAGCGTGGCGATGCTACTCTCGACGAGGAGGAGGAGTTGTCATACTTTCAGCTGATGGATGGCTCTCAGTCAGCTGGAGAGGCGGGATCAGATCGCTGAGCGTGGGCTCGGCTCTATTCTTTTAAATCCACTATTCTTTTGCGATTTTGTTGGGTGGCCCATATACATTCTTTGGACCTGTTCATATATACATATATATCTTCTTCAATTCAGTAGACTTGTGTGATTGTGTTTCATGCTCCAGGATATTCCAAATTGCGCATTTAAGCTTGATTAATAGTAAAACCATAAAATTTATGATAAGTGACACTCGGGAACTCGAGATCGAGCGTATGCACGACCCCCGATTTTTCGGAGCGTTACGCCTGCCCTTCAAGGTAGGACTTAATGCAACTCCTCCAACTTCGATAGTTGTGGTTGTTAAGCCTCGTAACTCCGCTCGTTGTGTTCATAAGATCCGCCATCGTGACTTTGTGTGATTATCACTTCCTTTACCAAGCAAGCTAACAAACTTCACAGTCTCCAAACTGTGCACGATCTCCTTAGAAAACGGATCCCGACCAAACCTCGCTCTGATACCAAATTGAAGAGTTGAACACGACAAGTAAATGTAATTTTATTTATTACAAATACTTGTACACAACAAGGGTATGCTTTACAACACTAACAAACTATCACTCTTGAATGACAACTCACACACACAAGAAAAAAAAACTCTTTGAACTCTTAATACTTGGACATGCTTTCACTCTTGAACTCACTCTTTTGTTAATGTTTTTGTGTGTATATGTAATGAGGCTCTCCCCATATTTATAGGGAGCTATGGAAGATTCTACAATCAATATAACTCTAAAGAGTTCTAGAAACTTCCAAATATATTCTATAAGGTTCTATTATATTCCGGAACATTCTAAGAGAATTAGGAAGGTTCTAGTATAGTCTGGAATGTTCTAGCATAATCCGGAACATTCCAGAAGAGTAAAGAAAACTCCATCAAACTCTAGAAGTTTCCGGAAGATTCTAGAGAATTCTAGAATTTTCCGGAAATGTCTAGAAGTTTCCGGAAGACTCTGAAATATTCAAGAGAGGTGGTGATGACATTTAACATAATCTAAGGGCCTGTTTGGCAAGGCAGATTGGATAGGATTGGAAGATAGATTCCGGGATTGGCCAGACATGCCAAACAGACACCGGATTGTGATCCCGAGATATAGCAATCCCATGGATCTTAAGACAATCCACTGACATCACCATCATTACCTTTAAATCCCATCCAATCCACCCTAATCCATTCAAATTTGCTTGGGATGTGTTTGGTTCGATGGATTAGCCATCATTACCTTGAAATCGATGGAATCCACCCTAATACCATCCAATCTGCCCGGCCAAACAGGCCCTAAGAGTTAAAGTAGATAAAAACATAAAAGGGCATAGTATAAGAAACGGTGGTGATTGATCAATAACAATTTATAGTGGGCTCTGAAAGCTGATGTTTGGTTTTATTAATCTTCATTTAGGGCCCGTTTGGATGGGTGGATTGGAAAGGATTAGCTGGGCGTGCCAAACAGACAGGGTGATCTGATCGTGGGATATAGCAATCCCATGGATCTTAAGACAATCCACTGACAACACCATCATTACCTTTAAATCTCATCCAATCCAACCTAATCCGTTCAAATTTGCCTGGGACGTGTTTGGTTCAAGGGATTGGAAGGGATGGGAAGGTTTAATCCCGGGATTGGCTGGGTGTGCCAAACAGACTTGATATAGCAATCCAGGGATATAGCAACCCCATGGATCTTAAGACAATCCCCTGACAACATCATCATTACCTTGAAATCCATGCCATCCACTCGAATACCATTCAATCCCTTCCAATCCACCCGTCCAAACGGGCCCTCATGTGATCTTATCAAATATTAGGAAAACAGAACGGTGGCCTCAGGGAAGTTTTTAACGGTGTGACATTCAATCGCCATTGTTTTCTGAGATTTGGATTATACTTTTTTTTTTATTATCATAGGTTGAAAATTGAAATACTATGAAAAAACGGATGTACGGCGTGGATATAGAATAGGCTCTACAGTAAGGGCCGCACCGTCTTCCGTGAGGTGGGGACCGCACCTAACCCGCACCCGATTCCACGCTATAATTCGTAACTGCTGTTCTACGCATCCCTTTAAACGCTCAACTATCTGGGGCCTACCAAATTTTATACTCAAAATCCACTCCGTCCATCAGGCTTTACCAATGATATTAAACCCTGTGGAAAATAATCATCTAATTCAACATTTCAGGTGGGCCATACCATGGGAGACAATAGATATGGAATGACCACCATAGGTATTTATCTTTCATCAAACCTGTTAATTTAGGTCTTTCATCGACCGGAAATTTTTACTGATCTGATATTTTTTATGCAACGTTAGGATGGAACGGATTTGCATAGGCAATACGCCGGCCCCACGGATTCAGGGCGTTTTACATAGCTGCTGTAAAACAAGGGTAGCCAGTTTCGGTACAAATGCATTCGATCTAGATCCAAAAACCGTCAGTGGAAAATGTCACGAGAGGTGCCGTGGCCAGAAAGTCAGGCCCATGGGCTCATTCAAAGATCTTAAGTAGTCCGTAGATGAGTTTTGAAAAATAATAATTTATTAGTTATAAAATTGGGGATGTGATACCTCCGACACTGCCTGCATGAGCCTCCAGTAACGTGGAAGCAGATTGGCTGGTGTACCACACACCAGCGATATAGTTGGTGTGGGTACGTGTCGTGACGAGCTTTGACGCTACTCCAGCTCGAGTTGTACCAACCGTTCAAAGGAGACGAAAGTTACGTAGCACCAAACGATGTATTTATTATATCCATATTATTCACTCATTTTTTTAGATCATTTTAGAGCAAGAGCCAGAAAATAAATTATATTCAAAGCTCAGCTGGACCACACCACAAATAGTAGCGGAATAATAATTTTCACCATTAAAATATTCATAGGGCCACTATAACATTTATTTTTTATACCAGCTGGTCATGATGTCACAAAGATAAGGACGAAGAAGAAAAACTAATACCATATTGATCCAAAGCTTTTGTGATTTAGAAGGGCGTGTTTGACCGGACCAATTCCATGGGATTAGGTGGGATGGAATGGATTTTAAGGTAATGATGGAGGTGTCAGTGTTTGTCCCTTAATCCCATGGGTTTGGATAGCCCATGGGATATACAGCGGCCTGTTTGGACCGTCCCAAATGAATGGGTTTGTATCTACCCTTCTTCTTGTGGTGTGTCCCATTCCTTATTTTATATTTGCCTTAAAATAGATTTATGACTAAATGTAGGCCGGTGAAAATGATGAACAGAGTGGATATCTCATTGATATTTTGATGGGCCCTACATAGGTGAAAAATTACATCCTGAGATTGACAGAATCCATATTAACTAACGGGCAGTGTTTATGAGGCGAGGTACATCCCGCCATCCCAAACGGGGGATGGGATGAGATGGCACAGGATAACCCTCCTAATCCCAGGATAGCCCACATCCAGCGCCCGGCCAAACACGCCCTAAGGGTTTCAATGGTAGACATTCAGTCACCCACCACTTTTTGCATGTGGTCCACTTGATATTTAGATCTGTCTTATTTTTCGGCTAAAGCCTTACAAGGAGCTTGCAAATGGATGGTTAGTTTGGATATAACAGATGCCTTATGATGGGACCCACAAAATTTACTAACATCACGCCAACTAGATGGTTGGACGCTGGTGTGTGGTACACCTGCGAATCTGCTTCCCAGTGATGTATGGTTCAATCCATGCCATTCATCCGTTTTGGATCATTATTATAGGGAGCATAACCAAATCTAAGGTGGACCACATAGAAAATTAGTGGTGAGTTAACACATATCGTTAAAGCTTTTTGTGGGCCTATTGTAATGCTTATTTTCCATCTAACCTATTTATTAGATCACAAGGATCTAGATAAATGGAAAACACAAACATCAGCTTAATGCAAAACTTTTGACCCTTGGGAAGTTTTTAACGGCCAGTGTTCAACAACCACTATTTACCATGGTATGGTTCACTTAAGAGTTTAATCTGCCTCATTTTTTATCTCATGCCTTCAAATAAGCTGTACGGTAAAACACATACATTATAGTAGGCCTATAAAGCACTGTCCAGTACTAATACTCCATTGCAATTGGCAATCCAAGTCTCCATATTCATATTAATTAATTTTAGTTAGCATCATTAGAATACCTTTTGTTAGTTTTCTTAACCGTGAAGGCATAATGATTAGATCCTTCACTTCATGTTACACTAGGGGCCAACAAATCAGAGATTAGAATACCTTTTGTTAGTTTTCTTAACCGTGAAGGCATAATGATTAGATCCTTCACTTCATGTTACACTAGGGGCCAACAAATTAGAGATTCAAGTGGGCCAAACAATTGGAAATAATCTATCAGGCAAAAGTCGCCCTCCTAACCATTTTCCTTGGTGCAGCCTATCTAAATCATTAAAAGTGGATCTTATATAATCATTACTGTGGGCAATATAAAAATCAATGGTGGGTGTCCATCTCCTATCTTCTTTGGTATAGCCTACTTGAATGACAAGTGTTCATTTATTTTATTATATTTTTCGCCTTGGGCGCAATATAAAATTACATAACTAATGGTTGAATCTCACGTAAACATCACAATGGATATGTAAAAAAAACCAAAAAAGTAGGTCTCTTAAAATTACGGTTTTATTAGGTGGGTCCAGGAGGCCCTTTGGTTTTGTACGAGTCATTGTAATGTTCACGTGAAATCACTCAAGCCATTGGATGTGTAATCCCACATTAAGCATAGGGCCAAAAAGCAAGCTGACACGTATTTACACCTGACCTATCACAGCCATGTCCGATAGACAAGATGTTGCCACATATCCATGTATTCGTATGGAAACGTAGGAAAGGTAATCACAAAGTAAAAACGGGAGATCATGAATATCCCTAATACCTCTCCTCTTGAGATGTGTTGTACTAAGATGGTTGAAATGCTTAGATTTGTATATACGATTGAAAAACTTAAAGGTCGCCACTCTCCAATGACATGTGGTAAACATACATAAGAGAAGCATATATCATATATTTTCAAGTGTTTTACACCATGATGATAACCATGGACACATGGCTAGATACAATAGGCATGCATGACTTAAGATTATGAAGTAGGGTATTAAGAGAAATCATCTAAAATTAAAGATACACCCGATACAAGGGTATATGGATAGCTGGTCACACTTTAAGGAAAAAAAAAAATTTATTCGACAACGTTGCGTCAACCCATCATCTTTCCAAGTTTATAAAAGTAATATGAAATGAAGAGTTTCTAGCTCATGCCAACCTAAATCAATCAACTCTTTTAGGCTCAACATTGCCTATCAATCTTTCATCCCCCATAAATAAATATCTTAGCATAGCCTAATTTTAGCCTTTCCGCTTCCTATCTAACACCACATTGCAACAAGTCTGGATCAATTCATTTTAGTGAAGTTTACTTCTTGCTTCTATCTAATACAGCATTATAGTAAGCAAGCTTAGTTTAGGTATTCTATCAGAGGTTCCTTTTCAAATCCCCAAGTTCTTACTTAATAATCTGTCACATTTTGTTGACCAAAAGTCAGGACTATCAAGGTTCTTTTCACCATCATATAGTCTACGGTTGTCTTGCTGACTCAAACATCCATTAATATTTTTTTGCTTTGCTTACTTTTATGCTGATTATATCGAATCTACATTCATATTAATAAAATTAGCATTAAGCCTTTAATTCTTATTTTCATTTCTTATGTTATTTTCAAAGACAAATGTGATCTAATTATTTTTATTGTGATCAAAGTCATTGTTTTCAACGTGGAAAGAATCCATATGAAAGACTAACTCACCCTTTCACAAATCATATAATCATTTTGACAATCGATGACTGAGTAATTAGGTTAATCTTTGTAAATCTAATTATAATCCAACTATTTTACCACCTCGAGTCATAAGACATATAATTTGATTCAAGTCAATTATGATTGTGATATCCATGGGATCTTTTTAAACGAACTCGGTGATGGGTTTTTTGACCCGTTGTCGATCAGTCGTGAGCCTCGCTCGACCGGTCGAAGGCTATGGTCGACCAGTCGTGGAAGACGAGTCGTGGCACGACTCAAAGTCCAGCGACTATGGACTATTTTTCTCCGAGGTGCTCGACCAGTCGAAGGAGGTGCTCGACCGGTCGAAGGTGGCTCTCGACCGGTCGTGGACTCGTTTCGACCAGTCAAGGTTACGCAGATTCGTTCCGCGATTTTGCACGAATTTCGTGTCGCAAGTCCTTTCGCAACTGGGATGCGGAAAGGAGTTTCCTAAAACTTTAAATAGGAGTTCCTAGGATTTTTTAGGTATGACAAGAGGGTTTCCTAAAGCTTTACAAGGGATTTGTTAAAGGGTTTAGGGCTATTAAAAGGTGAGAGAGAGGGAGAAAGAGAGAGAGGAAGCTTATAGAAGGGAAGTTCTGCTCGTGGAGGTTATCTACTATGCAATTTATATCTCAGCGCTTCTATGTCCTCGTAATCGGTTAGATCTCTCCGTTTTCTCTATTTTCTCTTATTGTTTATCCACTCCTGCGTGAGTGAAGAAGTTTGTAACGTTCTACTTCATAGTGGATTGTTGATCTGGATGAGGTCCCATGGTTTTTACTTCTCGTGTGGTGTGTGATTGATGCATTGATTGTTTTCATTACTTTATTATACATAATTCTGGTTTGTTCTGGAGGGCTAGATCCTAAGGTTTTGTGCAAGGCCCCCAACAAAGTGGTATCAGAGCCAAGTTCATTGAACGGGTAGGATCGGTTTTGAATTATGGAAGGTGGCTCATCAAGGATGATCAGCCTCAATAGTTCTAACTGGACCATATGGAAGGCTAAGATGGAGGACTTGCTTTATTGCAAGGACTTATATTCTCCAATTTTAGGCATATCAGCAAAATTCAAGGATATGACTGATGATGATTGGAAGAAGATGGACCGAAAGGTGGTGGGGTTTGTTAGACAATGGTTGGATGATTCAGTGTTCCACCATGTGTTTACGGAAACCTCAGCCGCTTGCCTATGACTGAAATTACAAGGGCTGTATGAGAGGAAGATAGCCGGTAATAAAAATTTTCTGATAAGACGACTTGTGAATCTGAAGTTCAAGGATGGTGGTTTTGTGGCCGAGCACATGAATGAGGTCAGCAATATAGTGAACCAACTCACCTCTATAAAGATGGTCTTGGATGATGAACTGCAGGCTTTATTATTGCTTAGTTCATTGCCTGACAGTTGAAAGACATTGGTGGTGTAAGTAACTCCATGCCAGACGGAAAGACATCCATAGAACAGGTAACTAGTTGCCTCTTCAATGAGGAGACAAGAAGGAAGTCTTAGGGGTCTACTCAACAAGAGGGCCTTGTGACATAGGAACGAGGAAGAGGAAAGAACAAGAAGGGCGGGAAGGCCCGAGATAAATCAAGAGGCAAGTCGAGTAATATGAAAGATGTTGATTGCTGGAATTGTGGCAAGAAGGGCCACTACAAGCATGAATGTCGTGGTAAGAAAAACGACAAGCAGGGAAAAGGGAAGGAAGATGAATTAAATTCCACTGCGGTCGCTTCAGATGGTGACGTTGTAGTTATTCTTTTTGCAGATCATGATGTATGTCTCACGACTACGAGTCAGGACACCGACTGGGTGATAAACTCGAGAACTTTTTTTCATGCGACTCCACACAGGGACTCCTTCACAAGCTACAAGTCAGGTGACTATGGGACTGTGAAGATGGAAAATTCTGGCGTATCAAAAATCGTGGGAATCGGTGATATTTGTGTGAAAACTGATGTGGGTTATACATTGGTTCTCAGGGATGTGAGGCATATCGCAGACCTTCGCCTCAACTTGATGTCGACGGGAAGGCTGGATGATGATGGCTATGAAAGCCGGTTTGTTGGTGGGTGATGAAATCTCATCAAGGGTTCATTGATCGTGGCCAGAGGAAAGAAGTGTTGCACCCTTTACAAGGCAAGTGTCAGTATGTGCAAGAGTGGGTTGAACGCAGCGGAAGATTCAACTATTGACATGTGGCACAGGCGTCTAGGCCACATGAGTGAAAAATGGCTTCAGCTACAGTGAGGAAGCGGCTCCTTCCAGACGTGACAGGTACACCTCTCAAAACCTGTCTTGATTGTTTATCAGGGAAACAACATAGAGTTTCATTTGTTATATCTGTTTCTCATGTTAATAAAATGCATGTATTAGATTTGGTTTATTCTGATGTTTGTGGTCCTATGAGGACAAAAACCTTGGGTGGGGCATTATATTTTATTAATTTTATAGATGATGCATCTAGGAGGGTTTGGGCTTATGCTTTGAAATCCAAGGACGAGGTCTTTGGTGTGTTTAAATTGTTTCATGCTATGGTTGAGAGAGAGACAGGTAGACCATTGAAGTGCATCTGCACTGACAATAGTGGTGAATACATTGGCAACTTTCATGAGTACTGTAAGTCCCTGGGTATACGGCATGAACAGACGGTTCCCAAGACCCCCCAACATAATGGTGTAGCTACGCGAATGAATCGCACCATTATAGAGAGAATCAGATGCATGTTATCCCATGCAAAATTGTCCAAGACGTTCTGGGGAGAAGCAATGCACACAGCAGTGTATTTGATAAACAGGTCTCCATCAGCCTCATTGAATGGAGAAGTACCTGAGAAGGTGTGGACTGGACAAGATCCATCGTACAGTCATCTCAGGGTGTTTGGATGTAGGACATCCGTTCACGTACCAAAGGATGAGAGGTCCAAACTTGATATGAAGATCAGGCAGTGTGTGTTCTTAGGGTACGGTGATGAAAAATTCGATTACAGATTGTGGGATCCGACCGAGAGGAAGCTCGTCAGGAGCAGAGATGTGGTTTATTTTAAAAATCAGTGTATAGAAGACATTGGTAAGCCAGAGAAGAACCAGCCTAGTTCAGATGAGCTGGAGGACATGGATCCAGTGTAAGACCCGTATCATAGACCGTACAGTTCGTAGGTTCCCGTGGTCTTTCCGGTTAAATTCCGGCAACCTTCGACCCTTAACCGGCGTTGTACGCGACTTTGATTCATACGTCATTAATCTGATTCGACTCGATCCGAGACCTGTACCATTGCGACCGCGCCGTCGCCGCAGTTCCGATGCCGTGACTGGCGCCGAGGCGATACTCTGGCAAGGAGATGTGGGCCAACGTTCGGTGCGAGGAAAACGCCGCGCATTGTGAAACCTAAGAGAATCTCAACGAGATGTCACATCAATCAATCCCATCAAGTCAAGTACACATCACTTCACACTCTTCCCCAAGCAACCCTTAAAGTCAAAAAGTTCTTACACCACCCATGCTTTTCTTACACAATTTGTGTAACGCCCCGAAAAATCAGGGGTCGTGCATAGACACAACTCCCGAGTTCCCGAGTGTCACTTATCATGCATTTATGGTTTTTACGATTAGTCAAGTTTAACTGCACAATTTGGAATTTCCTGAGCATGAAGCACAATCGCACCATTCTACTGAAATGAAGGTTATAACACATATATACAGGTAAAATAATAATAATAATAATAATAATAATAAAGGGTCGCCTAAGGCGTTGTCCAACAGAACAACAAAAGAATACTATGTCTAAAAATAGTAAAGTTGAGCCCGTGGCTCAGCAAATCCAAATTCGGCCCGATCAAGCCGATGGAGAGCCGCCCATCGGTACGCAAGTAGGAGAGTCCGTCCTCCTCGTCCAAGCTCGCCTCGCCAGCTCCTCATGCCCCGAGTCACCCGCATCTATGAATGGGTCCAGTTGGTGTTTTAAAACACCGTCCCCAGTGGGAGTGAGTGATCAACTCGGTGTGAACTATTGGTCTCAAGTTACAACAGACATCAATTGTAATATGAACTTAATGAAAAAGCGGACAATCATCAACACCTAATAACTCTTATTTAAAATGCATGCATGTGGGATGATATGATGCATGCCCTCGCCACAACACTCCCTCAGCGACTCCATCTAACGATCGCATATGACAACACTCCCTCGGAGCGACCTCGACTTCCGAGTCGCCACCCTAACTAATGCGTGCAATGCGATCGTGTTAGCCGAGTTATTAGTTAAGTCCTTTCATCCACGGGTTGGGGATGCTTTGATTCACCTTACGTATCAATGCCCTCAACTAGTTGCGGTGCGAGACCCCTCAATGCGCGCGAGGCCGGGGCACCGCGATCCGTGATCCCGTCGGGTTCCTCATCCCCGACTCCAAGCACATGAGGAGTGCCAAAGGAAGGATCGCTCGCGGTCACTACGGGAGGCGCAGTACCCCGGCGTAGGCCGACAGCTCGGACACAGTGTCCCATTCCACCATGCCCGGCTCACGAGGCTGTGGACCAGTTCAAGTGGATTATCAATGGGCTACAATGGTTGCAGGGTGGTTCAGATTCCATTCAAATGTGGGCACGCAGGGTTAACAAACAGGGTTGATCAGTCAGTAGGCTAGACCGCATGAGTCAGGCGAGCATGAGACGAGCGACCTCGGGCACGAGAGACCCATGTAGTCGAACTACAGCCACCCGAACACACCCGCCCAAACTCACGGGTTTAGCCTCGGCGGTCCCTACCCTTGGAGCCGCCTTCGCTCTCCTTATGTTTCCTGACCAACCCAATGTAATGAAGGTCATCCTTAACAAGCCGACTATACAGATTGTCACTAGCATGTCATCATCATACTCCATGCATCTCAGTCATACGAATTAGATGTCCTTAGCAAGCAATCAAGCAATATAGTGCATGTGAGGTGTGTGGGTGTATATGAGGAAGTTACGCACTTCCTCCATCTGAAGCCATCATATGCATAAGGGTAATGGAAGCATACACAACGTGGATCAATAACATGTGGAAGAATGACACGGCATAAGCATATTATCATCCATTTACGAAAATCATTTGAACAACAAATAACATTATGAAGAACATCATGTGCATCCATACAATTTCAAGAACTTATAATTCCTAGGATTCTCTAGGCTCTCAAATGTACCAATCAAGCATCTAAAATCATTAAGCTAGTATTATAATTGGTGCTAAGCCACCTAAGATTAATAGTCCGCACCTTCGGATTCGTTGAAGGCTTGGGAACGCCCTAGGAGGGTGGATTTCGGGGTAGATCGGCCAGGAATCCCTAAAGGTGACCACTTGCTTGTTAGATTCCCAAGTAAATCTCCCTCATCACAAGGGTTTCAAAGAAAATAGGGAATGGAGCTTACCTAGTTGCTCAACGGGCGAAATAGCGGTTGTGGGGTGAGGTTTCTTCTTGGAGAAGAGGTGGGAAGATGCAAGATTGGCTTCCTTGGGCCCCACCTCGATCTAGGGTCCACACTCCTCCTTCTTCGCCTCTCTTCCTCCTCCTTTCTCCTCTTTCTCTTCTCCTTTTCTCTCTTCTCTCTTTCCCCTTTTCTCTTAGGGCAAAATCGTATGGGAGAGGGTGCCCAAAAGAAACACCTTTTTATAATTCCAGATTTGGTGCAAATGGCCCCAAGGGCTGGTTTTTACTATACTAGACTTATGGGAGGGTATTTCTAGGATCTAGGGCCCTATCACCCCTCTGGCCACCAAATTCGGCGTGTAGGTGCCTTATGGCCCGATTAGGGCCCATGCAAAAATTAAGGACGAACGGATGAACGGATATATGATCTGAGAAAGAGTTTCTGACCTTTAAGTGGTCCTGTGGGGCCCATTTTGGTGATTGGAGCATTTATGATGGCCCTCTGGCCATGAAATTTATAGGATAAGTGGTCCATGGCCCGATGAGGGGCCTTACAAAATTTGGGAACGAACGGATGCGGGGTTTGGTCGTACGAGTCCGATTCGCGATCAACGGTCATCGTGCCACGATCGGGGCCCGATTTGGTGGGCGGCGTTGAAAAATACATTAAACCTTCACCATAAATTTGGAAGAAATCCAACGGCTGGAAGGCCCGAGTCTCGCTTTCTTTTGTCGGTGCGATTTTAATGTCGGCATTGGTGGTGGGCGCATTGGGCAAGCGCCGGATGGTACTTATGGGTGTCCACTGGGTCCGCATCCGCGATGGACCACAAGCCCGGTGAGATCTATGATTTTCTAAAGTTTTAGATTTTTCTGACCCTTCACGGTCGCTGGGTGGCCCACGTGGGCCGTCTTTAAGTGTAAATAGTCATCTGGCTTAGGCGGCCCGCACTAGGCCTTATCACGGTCTGTCTAGTCTACTCTAATGGGCTAATCCTAGGTTAATTAACTCATGGTACCCCACCACAAGAGGTTTAACCGAACGGCCCTGCAGAGAATCCTACGTAGACGCCCCAGGACACTGAGCTGATCGGACAAGATGTTTCATGATTAATCGAACTTGTGCGGTTCTTTACTGGTATCACACGTGTATGGGAAAACATTGAGTGCTAATGGTCATTAAGTGATATTATAAGTTAATTAATTTTAAAAAAAAATTAATGATTTTTGGAACTCCAAAACAGTGAAAATCCGGGGTGTTACAATTTGCCACAAAAGTCAAAAAGTGGCTCTTACACCCATCACTCACCACATCAACACATCCATCACCCATCCCTCTTTACAACTCTCTCTCATTTTCAAACACTCCCAAGCAAGAGAAGCATCCCACGCCCAAAGCTTCTCCCATCTCTCCCAAAAAACCATAAGTGTGGCCCACCCTCTCATCTCCCATCTCCACCATCCATTCCTCATTTCCTCCATTAGAATCAAAGTTAAGGAGCTAAGGAACCCATAGGAGCAAGAAGATCGAACGGTGGGTGCTTTGATAGAGTAATTTTCATTTTCTTTTAAGATGGGCCAAGTGAGACCAACCGATCAATGGTTTGGATCTCACTTGGGACCCTAAACTGTGGCCGATGACCCACTTTGATCATCATGATCATTCCATGATGGGGTCATTCTCCATGGACCCCATCATGATGTTTATTTTCTTGTATACCTAGGGTCATCTAGACCGTCTACTTTAGTGGAGAAGGGATCCCCACCGTTGGATTTTGGATTTAATGGGCCCATGTGTAATGGGACCCACTTGATGTATGTTTAGTTGCAAGGGAGGGCCCATAGTGTCGGGGTCCCTCCATCACGCGTGTCCCACTCTCTATCTCTCTCCCTCTCCCTTTTTCCTTTGTGTATGATGGCTTGTGGCCCACTTGATGCATGACTTTATCCATGCCACCCATTGATGTGGACCCCACCATGAGGTTGGTATTGTATCTAAGTCATTCATGTGTGGGGCCCACTTTGAATGTGTACCCACACCACCCATCATGTGTGGCCCACATAAGCATGGCCCACCTCACTGTACATGCAACGTCAAGCCGTCCAGCGTCCAGGGACGCTGGACGTCAAAATGAAAACACAAATATTAGCTTGCTTTGAACTTTTGGAGGGGGATGCTCATGCAGGCCCCACCTTGATGAATAAATTCAATCGGTGCCGTCCATTTCATTCTCCATATCAATTTAGGCGTTGAGCCGAAAAATGAGGTCCATACGATCATCAGGCGGGCCATACCATAGGAAATTTCGTTTCATACCGTTTAAGGCTATTACGACCCACCTTTCTGTTTCTACACACCCAACATAATGTATATTAGACTTATTTTGTGCATTTCGAGCCATAGAATCCACTGGACGGAGTGGATTCTCTGGTAGCGGGCCCCACATGTAAGTTTTCCCTGAAAAACAAAAAAAAAAGAAAGAAGAAAGGAAGGAATCGCCGGCCAGGTCGTGTCGAGCCGCGTGCAGGCACCGTCACAAGCACTGCGCCGGCGGGCGGACAGCAAGACCACGGCTCTGGCTTGTGGGCCCCACCATGATGCTTATTTATCATCCAAACCATTTATTCGGTGGGCCACCCCCTGAGGTGGGCCCCTTCCAAAAATCAGGTCCATTTAGTCCCCTGGTGGCCCACACCAAAGGAAATAGTGTGGATTGAAGGTCTACCATTGAAACCCATTTTAAGCCAACAGAAGTTCTGGATCAAGGTGAAATTTGTTTTCACCGTCCAACTGGGCCCACGTGACCTTATGGACGGACTAGATGGTGTGTAAGCATTAAAGTGGGCCCCACGTGGGACCCACAATGATTTATGTATTTTATCCACCGTCCGCCTGGACGGTGGAGCCCTCACTAATGTATGCGTGTGCGTGCCTGTGTGTGCGTGTGTGTGCGTGCCTGTGTGTGCATGTGGTGTATGCACGTGTGGTTGTATATATATATTATGTATTTTATGGTGGACCCTCATGTGGACCCCCACCATGATGCATATGTTGCATCCAATCCGTCCATCTATTTTGAAAGATCATTTTATGGCATGAGTTAAAGAATGAAGCAGATCTAAAGTTCAAGTGGACCCCACCATTTTATGTAGTGGTCAATAACGCCCATCATTCAAAAATCTCTAAGGGCCATGGTAGCTTCCCATTAAATGGATAATTGTTTCCCACTTCATTTATCACTATGTTAACCTATGAATAGGTTGGATGGGAAATATATTTTATGGTGGGCCCTAGGAATTTTAATGGTGGAATTCATCATCACCACTTATATTTTGGGTGTGGCCCAATTGATGTACATGGGACCCAAGTAGTGTGGCCCATTGGATATATTCAAGGCCCATGGGTTATGGCCCATTGCAATGTACATAAGGCCCATTGGTGAGGCCCATTAACGCGACCCATCTGATGAATGCAAGGCCCATGTGATACGACTCATTTGATGTATTTAAGGCCCAATGGGATGTACCCAAGGTCCATTGCAATGTGGGATCCCAACATGGTTTGTGTAATGATGTTTACGACGGGTAATGCCTTGGGAGCAATGTTGGTTTGACGTCCACATTGTAGAATAATGTTGGTTAAATGTCCGCATTATGATTCTCCCTAGGGCCCATTGTTAGGCCCACACCTGTAGGCCGTCTAGGCCCATCTCCTTCTGAACAGCATTTATCCCATATAACATGTTTAGTATAGTCACAGGATTCATGATCATACGCATCATATGTATGCTTGATATGAGAAGTGACTGATCATAGCATATGCCTTTGGGCAGATTGTTTAAGGGCTCCCGGTTAGGCGGGGCTGCTCCACATGAGCGCACGAGACGCGCAGGATTGCTCATGGCTGGATAGTGTGATTTATGCATTCGCATCGTGTGATATGGTTACTATACGCCCTAGCGACATCAGGGCCGTAGCCTTCACAGACATATCGTGGTTAGCAGGATTGGATACCAGAAATCTTGTTTTACATGGGGTGCTATAGATATCCCTGGGTGAAAGTCCCTAAACCCTTATGGTACCAAGAGGTTGCTCCAACGTTTAGACCGAGTGAGTGCATGAGCGCCGATGGCCGATTACCATGAGGCTGCGCTTTTCACTGTGTCGTGGTCGGTTGGAAGGGGGTACGACCTTACCCGCCCGAGAGGAGGGGGCAATGCTAGGCTGAGTCTGACCAGCTCGAGGAATGGATCCGCTATCGACGAGCCGAGCCAGATATTGGCAGGCGGATAGTGAGGTCTCTTCCCCTTACCTTATTGCGCGCGATGGGGTGGCAATCTGGTTTAGAGTGTACTAGACCCCGGTGATATCCCAGATTTTGAGTTGTACTGATATGTGGACTTAGATGAGGATTTGTCTGCTTGAGTTGTATTTTGCATCGCATGGCCTTGGTATGGCCGACATCATTCATGTCTTGCATCGCATAGCCATGGTACAGCTAACGGTATTCATGGATTCACCAGCATGTTCCGCATCACTCTGATACTGTATATCTGCATTACTACCTTGCGCACACACTTTCACCACCCTCTAAGCTTTCTATAAGCTTATGCACGACCGTTGCTTGTAGGTGACGCGAGGACGCAGCAGCGCTGAGGTAGAAGCGCAGAGCAGATCTTTTGTGGAGCTTTTTGTCCATTCTCATTGTATTTCCCTTTATGCTTATTGTACTTGTAAAGTTTTTGATCATAGTGGAAATGTGATGAAGTTTTTGGTTGTTGTTTGTGGGTTATGCCTTTGGTTATGCTCATTACGAATTAAACCGATGTTGAAAATCCTCCTTGTAGCATCCCCAGGGATCTAACACAGCGTATGGGCGCTGGGAGCCGAGAATGGGGTTCTACGGAGGCTGTTGGCACCGGATTCGGCGATCGAAAATTTTGTGAGCCCGGTTTCCAAGTTTGGGGCGTGACATCCAGTTACTCCTCCCGTGGTGCCTGATGACGGGGGAGTACAGTAAGGTGCAGAGAACGAGGGAGTTCCTTCAGAAGATGGACCAGGGGAGCAGCCCTCACTTGATCCACCCGTTGAACCACAGGTGAAGAGGTCATCTAGGGACAGACGGTCGTTCAAGAGGTACTCGCCACATGAGTACATTATGCTGATTGATGGGGGAGAGCCAGAAGATTATTTTGAGGCCCTAGCCGACGAGTATAAGGGGGAGTGGTTGAAAGCTATGCAAGAGGAGATGGAATCCTTGCATAAGAACCACACCTATGATATGGTAAAACTGCCTAAGGGCAAGAAAGCTCTGAGTAACAAGTGGGTGTTCAGAAAGAAGATTGAGCAGAAGAATCCACAGATGAGGTTCAAGGCCAAACTTGTGGTGAAAGGGTTTGGTCAGAGAAAAGACATAGACTTCGAGGAGATATTCTCACCAGTGGTGAGATGACATCCATACGGATGTTGCTTGGGTTGGCGGCTAGCATAGATTTGGAGATATAACAGTTAAATGTTAAAACTGCCTTTCTCCATGGTGACATGGAAGAAGAGATCTACATGCACCAAGCAGAGGGGTTCGAAGTCAAGGGCAAGGAGCATGTGGTATGTAGGCTGAGGAAGAGCTTGTATGAGCTGAAACAAGCTCCACGGCAATGGTACAAGAAGTTCGACTTGTTTATATTAAAACATGGGTATGACAGAACGGAGTCGGAGGTAAGGAGCATGTGGTATGTAGGCTGAGGAAGAGCTTGTATGAGATGAAACAAGCTCCACGGCAATGGTACAAGAAGTTCAACTCGTTTATCTTAAAACATAGGTATGACAGAACGGAGTCGGACCACTGTGTGTTCACGCGCAAGTTCTCAGATGGTGATTTCTTAGTTCTGCTCTTATACGTTGATGACATGCCCATCATGAGAAAAGACATCAAGAAGATCGACAGGCTGAAACAGGAGTTGGGCAAGTTTTTTGCGATGAAAGACTTGGGCCTGGCTAAACAGATCCTAGGAATGGAAATAACCCGTGACAGAAGCAGCAGGAAGCTCTAGCTGTCATAAGAGCGGTATATTAAGAAAGTCCTAGAGCGGTTCAATATGAATGTAATGGGTTCAAAGATCTCCACTGCTAGATGGTCACTTCAGATTGAGCGACAGGCAATGTCCCAAGACGAAAGCAGAGGTGGAAGAGATGTAGAAGATACTCTACACGTCAGCGGTAGAAAGTTTGATGTATGTTATGGTGTGCATACGCCCAGACATAGCATATGCGGTTGGTGTTGTCAGCCGGTATCTTGCCAATTCTGGCAAAGAGCATTGGGCAGCGGTGAAGTGAATACTGCGGGTATCTAAGAGGCTCATCCAGGTTGAGCTTATACTATGGTGACGGTAAACCTGTGTTAGAGAGCTACACAGATGCAGATATGGCAGGTGACATAGACTCCAGAAAGTCTACATCGGGGTTCTTGTTCACGTTTGCAGGGGGATCAGTTTCCCGGCAGAGTAAGCTACAAAAGGTTGTAGCGTTGTCAACGACAGAAGTCGAGTACATTGCAATCACAGAGGCATGTAAAGAGATGCTTTGGATGAAGATGTTCATACTGGAACTTAGCCTGAAGCAGGAGGAGCACGTGGTCTATTGCGATAGTCAGAGTACTATACACTTGAGCAAGAATCAAAGTCAGCATTACAAGTCGAAGCACATAGAGATTCGGTATGACTGGATCAGAGATACTTTGGAACAAAAGGTGTTACAGCTTGAGAAGGTCCACACGGATGATAATAGGTCAGACATAATGATCAAGGCTTTGCTCCAGGGCAAGTTTGAGGTTTGTAGAAACCTGGCTGACTTGAAGAAGGTGGATCCCTCCTGGGTCAAAAGGGGGGAGATTTGATGGATTTTTTGACCCGTCGTCGACCGGTTGTGAGCCTCGCTCGACCGGTCGAAGGCTGTGGGCGACCAGTCGTGGAAGACGAGTTGTGGCACGACTCAAAGTCCAGCGACTGTGGACTATTTTTCTCCAAGGTGCTCGATCAGTCGAAGGAGGTGCTCAACCGGTCGAAGGTGACTTTCGACCGGTCGTGGACTCGTTTCGATCAGTCGAGGTTACGCAGATTCGTTCCACAATTTTGCGTGGATTTCGTATCGCAAGTCCTTTCGCAACTGGGATGCGGAAAGGAGTTTCCTAAAACTTTAAATAAGAGTTCTTAGGGTTTTCTAGGTATGACAAGAGGGTTTCCTAAAGCTTTACAAGGGATTTGCTAAAGGGTTTAAGGCTATCAAAAGGTGTGAGAGAGGGAGAAAGAGAGAGAGAGGAAGCTTATAGAAGGGAGGTTCTGCTCGTGGAGGTTATCTACTGAGCAATCTATATCTCAGCGCGTATATATCCTCGTAATCGGTTAGATCTCTCCGTTTTCTCTATTTTCTCTTATTGTTTATCCACTCCTGCGTGAGTGAAGAAGTTTGTAACGTTCTACTTCATAGTGAATTGTTGATCTGAACGAGGTCCCGTGGTTTTTACCTCTTTGAGGGTTTTCCACATAAAAATCTCTTGTGTCGTGTGTGATTGATGCATTGATTATTTTCATTGTTTTATTATCCATAATTCTGGTTTGTTTTGGATGGCTAGATCCTAAGGTTTTGTGCAAGGCCCCCAACACTCGGATGATTCAATGCACGGTTAACCATATATCTGAATTAAATAGCAACAATGTGATTCGGGTGGGTAGGCTACCTCAAAGGAAATAATTAGGAGATAGACGTCCACCTTTATTTTTTATAACTCCCACTATGGTCATCATATAAAATCTACTCCAACCACCAAATGTTACAACAAAGCTTAGATCTGAAACTAAAAAACCAAGTCTATTTGTGATTCACATGACCCACAATAGGAAAACAGATTGAAGGCCATGTGAACGTTGCCCCGTACACTTTCAATCCTGTAGTCAATTTGAGTCGCGGATGGAGCTGAATTTTGTGCCCTCGGCCTGCCATAAGGTGAGGGACCCAGTGGTTGGAGCGAATTTCCTGTAAATATCACGATGACTGGTAAGGTACACACAAGTGGCTGTTAAAAGATTGCTTTAACCGTACTTAATTATAATAATTTTTTGGGAAATGCACTGGAACGGAAAATTAAATAAGTAGGCAAGTAGGTAGACTTTTTTGTAAAAAATCATAGATTGTGAGTGCTGCTCTAGGAACCTTTTATATTTGTTCTACGCGTACACCTTGGCCCTGATATCGAAATATTTGGGCCCGGCGGCCTTATTCAAAATTCAAAAATTTTAAGGCCGTATTTAAAATTCAAAAATTTCAGGCTCCCGCCCAGAAACGGATTGGCTGATGTAGGGGTAGGTACTCGTGCGAAGACGAGTGCCACGCTCTTTGAGCTCCGAGTTATACGGACGGTTCGAAGGAGATCAAAGTTAAATGGGCGTCACAATGATGTATTTATTATATCCACACTGTTCATCCATTTTTTGAGATCATTTTAAAGTATTAGACAAAAAATGAATCATATCCAAAGCTCACATGGACCACACCAAAAATAGCAGCGAGGATAATGATTTTCATCGTTAAAAAATTCATAGGGCCTACAACAATGTTTATTTTCCATCCAATCTGTTAATAAGGTTACAAATACATGGATGAAGAGGAAAAACAAATTCCATATTGATCATAGACGTTCAATCATGTACCAATCATAGACGTTCAATCCCCCACTGCTTTTTGCCGTGTGGTCCAATTGATCTTTAGATCTGTCTTATTTTTCGGCTCAAGACGTAAGATGAGCTCACCAAATAGATGAACGGTTTGGATATAAATATACTGATGTCACCCATAGAACTTGATGACGTCAATACACCAGCTACATAGCTGATGTGTGGTACATCAGCCAATCCGCTTCCCCCACTTACACCCTAGAGAACGGCTTTGCTGTTACCCAGGTAATACTTTAGTAGTTGTTACCTATGGTGTGATCTACCTAAGATTTGGATTTAATTGAGTTTTGGGATTATGTTTTAAAATGGGTTGAAAAGACGGATGGACGGAGTCGATATATAATACAGTCATAGCTAGGGTAACATCCACTGACGTGTTATCCAGGTAACAGTTAATCCGCTCCCATGCGATTCGGCCACTATATTAGCACTCTAGACGAGTCCGTCTCCTTTTTTTTTTTTTTGTCCTTTCTGCCGCCTGGAAACTTATTTCACCAAAGGTGATTATTAGGGTGCGGGTGTTGGGTGTTTTTAACCAAAATGCTAGACATACCCCTGTTTGGTAAAGCAGCATGTAAAAACGAGTATTTTTGTCTTTGTGTGTACAAATAAAGGTCTACTTTGGTGCTTACGATTTTTTTCGGTCCAATGAAAAAAGGTAGGTAGTACGTTGGGTCTATGCGACGCAAAATTCCCGATAAAAACGCAAAAGAGAAAAAGAAAAACTTTGGTACTCTCGGAAATTGTGGTGGATGATACGCAAGCACTTAAAAATTACATACGTAGCCTACAGACAGTCGAATTAAACCGTACAGATAACGGTAACTAGTGTGGAGGCATCACGAAACAAAATTTAAAGCTTATACGCTTATCTGACTATGAGATTGGTGAATATTTATTGGACGGCTAAAGTGAAAAAAAAAATCCAATGATGATAATAGAAGAATGTATCCAACGGTCCTATTTCCACAAATATGTGTCGACGAATCAGAGGTTAGGATTGATCCTGTGATTGTGACTTGATGGCTACAAAATGTATTGGGTTTTTTTTAGTTAATATATGCCACATATGTATATAATTTCTGAACGGCTGCTATCAAACGGACCTACCACGCAGCCTCATTATCATTTTGCTCTTCCCAAAGAAATTGTATATTTGTATTTCTTGATAAGATCGAAAGGTCTCCCGCCCCGCCACTCGTGGTACGACTGACGGTGGATAAGGATTGCCAACAGAGAGGACTGCACCCTTTCATTTCTAGGCTTGTATTGACCTTAGAGATTTTTAAAAATTTTTTTATTAACTTCCAACTATGGGAAGTTAGGTGGGCCACCATTCTGCTTGTGAGAAATCCATCTGAGCCATACATTTTACCGTGGGTAAAAAAATGAGGCAGATGTAAAATGAAAGTGAGTTGTGGGTAGGGGCTCAGTGACTCACGAGAGTTACAAAATAGAGGTTATCATTCACTATGGGATGCCTGGGGTTTTTAGTGTGTGGGAAAAAAAGTGGGCTGTGGGTAGGAAAATGCCTTCCATTGAATTCTCTTTGGTCCACTGCGATGTTTATATGCATGCTCATTAGAGCTGTACACGAGTTGAGCCGAGTTGAGCTTGGCATAACTTGAATCGGCTCGGCCACTAGCTGACCCTAGCTCGAAATCGGCTTGGCTTGGTCCTTTAGCTTGACCGGCCAGCTCAGCTCAGTTCAGTCCACAGCTAAGGTCAGTTGAGCCAAGTTCGAGCCTTTGGGGCATTTTCTCAAACACATGAAGTGACCTTCAATATCTCATTGTTTGCAAAACAATACTAACAGTATACATGTATTTCATCAAACACTCAGTAAGCTACATCAAATCAAGGTTCAAGGATAGTTTTATCATGAAATGTTTGATTTTTTTGTAGTGATTTATTTCATATCCATACCTACTTAGTCATCGGCTGATCCCACGGAGAATGTATCCATCCAAAACAGCACTTCATTGGGTCATTTCATCAAACACTTGGTGAATAACATCAATATCAAAATAACCAAGTCACCGAACTAGTTTAATCTAAGTTCTATTCGAGTTGAGGTTTGATCTGAGTCGAATCGGGCTCGACCAAGCTCAAACTCTACTCGAAATTTTTTCAAGCTCTAAAAATCAGCTCGACTCGACTCGAACTCAATTTCGAAACAAGTTGAATCAAGCTTTTTCGAGTCAAGTCGAGCAAGTTAATCGAGTTAAACTCAGTTCGCGTACAACTCTAATGTCCATGCCTTCGTAAGGTCATTACTATTACTAGGACAGAAACTGAAAACACAAAAATATTAGCACCATCAAAAACTTTTGTGGCATCAGGAATGTTTAAGCAATGGACATTCAATCTTCATTGTTTATTGTCATGTGGCTTATTTGAGTTTTGGATAAGCCTCATTTTTTAGTCCATGATCTAATATGATTTGGCAAAATGGATGGACATAGTGGATTTCTCACATGTAAACTAGTGAGCCTCACCCAACTTCTTACCATAAGAAGTTCTTGTGAAAGGTTTTAGCAGCCAATCTGTATCTAGATCATGTTGAGTGCACCAAAAATTGTATCTATACCCTATTGAATGGACACAGATTGGGTACTACCTCACCTATCATGAGTCGAGGACAAGCAAGGGCTCTAGAGGGCTCATTGTGATGTGTGGGTTTAGCCACACCATTTATCCATTTTTCCCTTATCATTTTAGGGTACAAGCCCCAAAATAAGACATTTTAGGGTACAAGCCCAAAAATAAGACAAATCCAATGCTCAAGTGGACCACAACAGAAGAAGCAATAGTAATAATGATGCCATGGTTGAAACCTTACTAGGGCCCACCGTAATATTGTGAATGTTGTCCACATGAACGGTCACTCTCACTAATGCTTTCAATTGCGTAAATAGGGAATGGAATCAGATGTAAAATGTTTGATTTTAAACTTGCCACTAGTCAAATAAAGCTTAGAATCTATTTGCACAATTCAATCAAACACTTGGCACACGTGTAAATAAGGGCCTGTATTCAGTTTGTGTGTATGATTAAGAAGTGTGGGCGTGCTAGAGTCATCTTGACTCAATGTTTGATTGAATGTTGGTGCCCCACGTGTTGAGATGGACTGAATAAGACCAAATTCATAGATCCAGTTGCTCTCTCAACCTACTGTTGTAACAACGATCAAGTAATTTGTAGAGAAGTAGGGGTTAGTCCTTCCCGATGGGTTCTTTTTGCCTTACATATAAGACTTTTCTTTCACAAATAATTGCAACCAATATATTTCTGAAAAGAAAGAAGATGAACAAATAAAACAAATAAGAAAAACAATGTTAATTTTATTAATTTGTGATTATACTCGTTACAATCGACATAATAAAAATAAAATAGATAAATACCTGGAACTGTTCGAATGAACCAACAATCCAATGGATGGTTAGTAGAATGTGACCAGAAGGTTTAATCTCCCAAGTAAGAAATCGATTGATCGAGATTCAACAACAGAAGGTCATGGATGATTATACTAATCCTACGGTATTATAAAACCATGCATACTCTGTCATCGCATGCATGCATGTATGCACCAGTAGTAACCGTGGTGAGAGTTTCTTTGATGAGGACATCACTTCACGTACACCTTTGTCTATGTATCAGAGAAGGAGGTGAGTCGCACCGATTTCTCTGTGGCCAGGCACCCATGTACATGTGCGAGGATTTGAAAGATCCCACATTGGGAAGATGCACATGGGGTACTTTAGAGAGTGGTTTTGACCGTCAGATTTGAGGGACGTGACGATCGGGCCATTGGATCGTATGTATCACATGATTGGGCCATTGATTGTGGATCGTTTTCATAATTTTGAACATTATTATCTTTTAGGATTTAATTACTTTATGTTTGGATATCCTATGAGTGATTTTAGTTGATTTTTCATTAGACTAGAGTCATTTTCTTCAAATTTCATAAGACATTGTTGAATTTATAAATTTGAAAAGTTCTTTGGTTGGAGGGCGTGTGACCTCTCTTCACTTGGTTTTTTTAGAGAAGAGAGAGAGAGAGAGAGAGAGAGAGAGAGAGAGAGAGAGAGAGAGAGAGCTTACTTTTCCCATATTTATGTGATTTGAAGGTGACGAATGAAGATTGGTGCGAAGCTAATATTCATCAACGGAGGTATAAGGCTTCCATCTATCCCCACATTAATCCCTTCACCAACCATCGAGGTATTTTTTAAGTTTTTCAATTTTCTCCATTCCAAGTCAGCACTATTCTTCCGATTCTTATCCCTTAATATTTATTGAAGAGCCAAACCTTAAGGACCTAAAACCTCACAAACCTAGCCCACACGTGTGACCACATGGTTACACGTGTGAACCTATCAGGTTGGCCGTACGACCACACTCTTGTTTCTTTGTCTTTCCATTATCTTTGCGTCGAAACCCTACTCTCTCTTTTCCAAACCCTAACTATATACTTATAAATCCCAAATCATCATATTTCCCCAAATTAGCAAACCCTAATTCTTCACTTTATTTTTATTTTTTTTTACACACCCCCACACACACGCCATAGCGGGATTTCACCACCTATGGATACTCGAACCCTTGATCGGGTGTCGAAACTCCTAAGAGTCTACCACCCGAGCAAGAGTAAGGATCCTGATTCTTCACATTCTTCAATTAAACCTAAATCCTTACATTCATTCCATCTAAAACCATAATTCCCTTATTCCAATACTTAAACCCTTTAACCCCTCTACTCAATTTATCCTCATTAACCCTAATTGCAAGTTTTCTCTAATTTCCCCAAACCCTATTTTCACCCTAGGTAGTATTAGATATTTTCCTTTGAAATAGGCTTTATCTTATGCTATTTGAATTTCTCCACATCCATTAAATCCCACTTACCCTTATTTAATGGTATCGTAGGATGATGTTTGGTAACCTAAGCTAGAATTATACATGATATTCTATTGAGATTTTGGTATTTCTGATTATGATAACAATTTTGTATTTTTTTTTATATTAATTAAGTTAATTTCACTTATTGGTCTTATACAATATTTGAGTTCATGCATCGGTCCTACATCATTTTTCCATAAAAGCTATCCAAATTATAGGACCCATGGTGTGGTTGTAAGTCAAAGTTCACATTAATTGCACAATCCTGACCATTGGAACAATGTACATGTGATTGCTCAATTTACTTTATTTGCTCAACAAGTTGGATGGTAGTCGAGAAATTTACAACTGTACGACCCTGTAACATCCTGGATTTTCATTGTTTTGGATTTTCAAAAATCCATAAAATTTTTTTTATGTAATTAACTTATAATGTCACTTACTGACCATTAGCATTCAATGTTAGTTTAAACACTAGTGGAACCAGTAAAAAACCGCACAAGTTCATTTAATCAACCGTAGGAAACCAACGAATCCGCCCGATCATTTGAACATCAAGTTTAGCCTCATAATTTACTCACATAGGGCCCAAATCTAACCGACTCATCGCTAACTAATCAAGACAAGCATAACTAAATTAACGATTTAACTGAAGCCGAGTCAGATAAGGCCTGGATCTTAACTAATAGACCAAATCAACCCCGTTACTCTTTTTGGCATAAAACCGATGGTTTAGAGTAATCATGACCAAATCTCCACTTTCACTAGTTATAAATAGGTCATACTATGAACATAGTTAACTCAAACCCTAATCATTGCCCACGAAAAATCTCAGTACCTAATTCATTCCAGAAATGTCCCGAATTTTCAAACAAGCTCTAGACCACTCGTTGGTGGGCCACTCGTTCCAGAACTATAAAATAATGTCTGTCTTACTGGGCTTGACGTCCATTGCGGGAGTCAGACCTGGGTACTGTCCAGAACCGCTCAACTTGGACCAATGGACGAGTGCATGAGAATGCAAATACCCTAGAGGAAGAAGCTGAAACTTAAGTGAATTGGGTCGTCCACTCTTATGCAAAGTTGAGGATTTCGGACCGTTGGTTTAAGACCAAATTTTACGCATAGAGTAAGGATATTTCCTTTCTCATATCCGTATAGCCGTGGCCTCGATCAACCATCGGTAACCATTGAACAGACTTCTAATCATATCTGTCGATCGGCGCATCTAAATAGCGGGCCAATCATACTCATACGTAGATCATCATTAACACTAACTATCCTACGGTGTATATCAATATGTACGCCCCATAGTGGGCCCTAGAGGTTAGAAAGACCCTCCCATAGGGTTAGTATAGTAAAAACTCAACCATTAAGGCCATTTACACCAAATCTGGTATTATAAAAAGGCTTCTTTGGGGCACCCCTCTTCCCATACGAAATTGCATTTTTAAAGGAGAGAAAGAGAGAAAGAGGAAGAGAGAGAAGAGGAGAAGAAGAGACTGTAAGGTGGGGGAGGCTTTAGTGCTTCCCTTTATCGGTCTCCTCCAATCAAGCTCTAGCGTCCATCATTTTCCTCCGTCGAATCCACCTCATTCACAATTGAAAGGTAAGAAACAAAACTTACTTCCCAACCTAGATTTTTTTAAAATAAATTACATGAATCTTATCTAATTGCTTCTAAATTGATATAGGAATCATTTTCCTTAATTTTCTAAACCAAGGAGAGCCATGAGTTGGGTGAAACATCACAAGGTGCAGACTATTATTCCTAGGTGACCTAGCACCAATTTTACTATGAATCTAATGATTATGATCATTTGGGTGATGTATTTGGATAATCTAGTGAAAACTTAGGCAAGACCTTACCTTTTAGATCCTCCCAATCAACATGGAATGATTATGGCATGTTTGATGTTCCTCAACATAATTGGGCATAAATTTGGTGATTTGCTTGTTCATTTCTTACTTGATTCTTGCGCAATGATTCTTTATAGCATGTATGTTCCATTAACCCTTGTTGTATTTTTGTGTTATGAGATATATATATATATATATATAGGAAAAGGTACTATACGCTGGACCGTATTGTACCTTCCATAAGGTCGAGTGGTGGCGTCACGTTATTGGTCGGATGGTGAGGAAATTTTATAAGGAAACTAAATAAACAAAACCGCAAGAAGAAACAGATGCAGATTAACTACTGATAGGTTGGGTAGTGGGACTTGCTACTGAAGTTACATAACTAAGATTTGTGGGCCTCATCATGATGTATATTATGTATCCACTCCGTCCATCCATTTGGAAAGATCATATTATGACATGATCCAGAGAATGAGTCAGATCAAAAGCTTAAGTGGACCACCACAGATAATAGTGGAAAGAGTGGTGCCCACCGTTAAAAACTTCTAAGCGTTACAAAAGTTTTAGATCAAGCTAATATTTGAACTTTCTGTATTTCATGTCTGCGTTAACACATGAATAGATTGGATCTCAAATAAACATCATGATGGACCTTAGGAAGGTTTCAACGGTGGTCGTCACTATCCCCACTGTTTTCTATGGTGGGTCCACTCGAGCTTTGGATCTTCCTCATTCTTTGGATCATGCCCTAAAATAATCTCTCCAAATGGATGGACGGCGTGGATACAACACATATATTATGGTGGGCCCACAAAATTCGGTGACGTGACTTCTGCAGCGAGTTTGGCTACTCAACCCGTCAGCAGCTAATTCGCGTTCGCAGGAAACCCGCTGTAACACGCACTTCACTCCTACAATCTCGAGAAGCAATCTGTTATGAGTTTTCATAGGAAGTTAGCACGTGAGAAGCTAAGGTGGGGCTTACCACGAAGTTTATGAAAAATCTACCCCATTCATCCATTTTTTGAGCTCGTTCTAGGACTCGAGACCAATGTAAGCTTGATGCAATGACTGGTCCACCATGGGAGGTTGAGTAGCTGAAGTTACGTCACCAAGTTCTGTGGGTCCCAGCATGATGTATGTATTATATCCACACCATTCATCCACTTTAAGAGATCATATTATGGCATTCAAAGAATGAGGCAGATCAAAAGCTCTAGTGGACCCTACCATAGAAAAAAGTGTGGAGAGTGATGCTCACGCTTAAAATCATCCTACAGCTCACTGTACTATTTATTTGACATCCAAACTATTGATTAGGTCATGCGGACCCATGTGAAGGGAAAAAAAAACAAAGATCAACTTGATCCAAAAATTTTATGGTCCCCCAAAAAAATTTAATGGTCGACACCCATTCAACACGGTTTCCTGTAATGTGGTCCACTTGAGATTGGGATATACCCCATTTTTGGTCTCATTACCATAAAATAATCGAGAAAAACATATAGACGGCATAGATGAAACACATACAGCATGGTGGGGCCCATATAGCACTGACCACCTGCCATTGGCGGTGGTGGGGGAGTAGCCAGTACGCCAACCCCAGGGAAGCAGATTTCCTACTAAGGCCTTTCCTGTTAAGATACCCTGAACGATTCTGTGTGGGGCCCACTGTGATCTTTGTGTGAAATTCAACCCGTCCATTCGTTATTAGATATCATTTTAGGACATTATACCAAAAATGAGTAAGATCCAAAATTCAAGTAGGCCATACGAGATGAAACACAGCAGAAATGAATGCTTACCGTTTAAACCTTCCTAGGCTCCACCTTGGTGTTTATATTTCATCCAAACCGTTTTTGAGGTCATTTTCATTGATATGAAATGAAAACACCATGAACATAAACCAATATAAAACTTTTGTAGCCATATGAATGTTTCAACGGTGGTCACTAAATCCCCGTTGTTTCCTCTCATGTGTCCCATTTAATTTCTGGATTCTCTTCTTTTTTGGTCATATGTCCTAAGATGATTTTGGAAAACGGATGGACGGGTTGAATTTATCATAAACATCATATAGTAGGCCCCACACAGAATTCTAACACATGATCTTCCAACAACGAAAGTCTTGCATGTAAATTTCTCGCGGTTTTTTTTATTTAGTTCCTCTTCACCATATGACGAATAACGTGCCGCCAGCACTCGACTTTATGGAAGGTACAATATGGTCGAGCGTATAGTACCTTTTCCCTATATATATAATGCTTGATCTCTTCATTAACCCCACACACTACACATACACATTAAATTCATGTTATTGTTAGTAGTCGCAATTGTAGAGAAATCTGAAGTCTGTGTTTGATGTATGAGTGCATGATGTCACCTGTATTAGATGATGAATTTTGAATTGTTGAAGCGTTATTGAATATCACCAAACCCATGGGTTGGTCAGGAAACTGAGGTGAGAGAAGGTGGTCCCGCTGGTAGGACCATCCTGCGGCTAAACCAGCGGGTTTGGGCGGATGCGAATGGGTGACAGTAGTTGGACTACGTAGGTCGCTTGTTGTAATAGCCCGGATTTCCGCCAACCTGGAACTAAACGTCCTTAGGCAATGGGCCGCTCCTAACACCTTATTAACTTGTTAGAACTGAATCCCACAGTCTAAAATCGCTTGTGACCACATTTCTTTCACAAATCCCACCCTTCACCACCTTGTTCTTTCAATTTTCCTAAGTACTTTCACCCTAGACACTATCTTAAACTAATTAAGTATTATAACTTGGATCACCTTATATACAAACTACAAAGGCCTGAGTACCACCTCGACCAAAAATCACTTAGGATTAAATCCTTTAGAAATGAGACAAAGTAACTAAGTGTTAAACTAGATTAGCTACGAAATCTGTTTGAATTACTTTAAATACGATCTGCAAGACCCAAAACTTGTGGAATCATTGACGCTAGGTTACCCTAAAACCTTGGATCAAACTCATTACCCGACTGCTCTTGGGAGCACTTTGAAACTCCGTATCTGATCTGGACCGCACGTCGGAAGTCTGAATAACTCGAAGTTAAGGAATTAGGACCGCCTCACTGGGCTTGACAACCATCTCGAAAATCAAATCCAAACAGTGCCCCACGGCTGTTCGCTTGAGTCCGGAGCGAGAGTGTGAGAACACTTGTTTTTTTACAAAATAAATATCTTGAATAGTAATCTGAGACTCGTCGCTTATGGATCAGTGTTAAGCAACTAGACTGTCAGAATCTGACCAAATTACACCCTCGGATCAGGAAAAATTTCATAAACATTTACATGTACTCGGAATGTCCGATCGAGACCCACTGACCGTCGAACTGAAACTGGTCCACCACGCGTGATCTGAAAATTCGACTGAAACGAAAACTTAACTAAATGTAGATCCAATGACGGTGAGTTTAAGTCCGACCTTTGGCTCAAGGAGGCCCGCCAGAAGTCCTCCGTTGAGCTGAAACAGATCCGCTTTGGTTATAACAAAGTATACTTTGACCTGGAGTCTATTTCGGTGAATTTTTAGACTATATAAGGACCTTAAACCTTCTCTCATTGCAGCCATACGAATTTGGGAGAAAACCTAGAGAGAGAGAGAGAGAGAGAGAGAAAAGAGAGAGAAAGTGAGAGAGAAGTGGGAGATTCTTCCCTGCCGTTCTTCCCTGCAGTATCCAAGCTCCACCACTCCGTTCTATTCACTTTTTCGGCGATTTCGGCGTCATTTCTAGGTAAGAAACCCTAACCCTAATCTGTTTTGGGGCTGTATAGGTTGTAGGTTATGAAATAGCTAACCTATTTCGTTCTCTAGGTTGTCAAACTGCCGAATACGGAAGCTTAGCAAACCTATCGTCTCCGTTACAATTCTATAACAAAAGGTACGGACTTTAGGTGTATAGGTTATGGTTTTCAATGCTTTCAATGTCAGATAATGATAGATTTATGATCTGCATGCAATTGCATATGTACAAAGTGCTTTCCAATTTCTGTTTTGATTAAAGTTGTAGAATATGGAATTTTACATATTTTAGGTATTCGTATAAAATACCGTATATGTATATTTTTTGGAAATGTGTTTGACATGATTAATTGTTGTATGGATATACGATATATGGATAAAATACTTATTTGGCGAAATGATTCGCCTAAATACATGTTTTACTAATATACACTCTGTATGTAGAAAATATTTTATTGTAAGAAATACCGTATACATGTATAATTTAGAGATGTGTTTGTCATGATTAATTGTTGTATAAATATATTATGTGTGCATAAAATATTTGCTTGGCAAAAGGAGTCGCCCTAATACATGTTTACTAACATACATATGTATGTTGAAATAGTGTATGTTATGTGTTTGTGGAAATGCTTGTGTGAGCAAGTGTTTGGATGTTGATGCCTTAGGAGGGTGTTAAGATGAAATTCTCAACTACCCTAGAGACATGTATGATTACCTCCATGAGGTTGTCTACTTAAACCGCTTACTTGTAATATATGTGTTTGTATTCCTACTGATGTAATGCTTTGCAACATGCTTTATATCATGCTTTATAACATGCCTACTAGCATGCTTGAATTACTTTGTTTATCATGCTTTACTCCACATGCTATGGATGAGAATTGATTGAGTTTGGGACTATGTCTATAGTCCAGACAGTCAGTACCAGATTTGAGATCGTGGCTGAGGTACATGTCGCCACGTGGGATGTGTTTGACGAACCCGAGTCGTACGTTAGTTGGCGACAGTGGTTAGGCCACGTGAAGTACTTATGCACTTCATGTCATCTAATTGATTGTGCGCTCGAGCTAGTCAGGCTCGTCAAGTAACCCGATGTGTCTAATGTATGTTCACCATGTTTGGTCGTCGCTTTGCTTGAACTAGGGTACCAAACTTACTAGTGGAAATCCAGTTAATCAGGGTACCTCGATCCGCTAAGACTCATAGCCGGGCATGGTGGTATGGGACACCGTGGTCGAGCTGTCGGCCACGTTGGGGCCACGTGCCTCCCGTAGTGACCAGTGAGCAACCAGACTCGTGAGCCGATTATGGTGGTATGGGACACTATATTCGAGCTGTCAGCCTACACTACTTGATGGGTGATGGGGGAGTGGGTAACGATTCTGTGTAACAGCCCTGGCAGCCCTAACCGTATCCGGTGTAGTGACCTCGAGCATATTCTAAACCTACGGTGAGGCACCAAGTCTTCCCGTAGTAACATAGTATAAACTAGGCCTGTATTGATAAGGTGATGGGGGAGTGGTGCAACGATTCCAGCGTAATTGACCCACATGACCCTTAGTCACCTAGAAACACACCATCGTATGAGATTGTCCCCAAGACCGACAACCCTAGAATGGATCATGTTTGGGAATGATACTGAGGAGGTACCTTAGTTTCCTAATCTTCTTTGTTTGAAATGGACTAATAACAAACTCGGTAATCATGCTCATCATGCATTGCATGTGCACGGAAGATGTGGAGCACCGAGGAAAGAAAGCATCTTGTGACGAAGATGGTGTCGCATGAGGAGTATGTCGGTGAGGGCATACATTATGGCTTGCATTCATACTTGCATTAATAAGAGTAGTTAGGAGTGTTTGATTTTCTTGCTTTATCATTCTTGCTTGGTGAGTTGATTGATACATGTTAACCTATGCTTTCTTTGTTCCAGTTGATCACTCACTCCCACGTTACGGAGACGGTGTTATACACACCAACCAGTTGTTGAGTTTCGGGTGATGGCGATGCTTATTAAGCGATCTTGGGACTACTTCTATGGTGATGAGGAGGAGTTCTCCTATCGTATCTCTCTGGCGGGTCTATGAAGACCAGGTATTTCATCATGAGGGCTATGGTACTTAGGATAGAAGACATTACACTTCCTCACCTTAGGTATATTTTAAATTGCACTATAATTAATTAACCCAGTAACATCATCACACTACGGAGACCCACCATAGTTTATATATGTTATTTATCTATCAAAGTCTTTAAACACAATTTAACTTGTCTCTGAGTATGATATCTTTGTTTTGGCTTAATCTCACTCATGTTCAATGCTCAAATACAGATCAACATTCAATCATCATTCATTTTGTTGCATAAGTGATGTTCTGAAACTCGGGAGTTGAGTTTATGCTCGACCCCCGATTTTCGGGATGTTACACTTGTACCCAATGTTATCCATCACGTACTCGTCTGGACTCGCACGGTCTAGCCTAATTACTGACTAACTATGATTATTAACCATGTCTGCTCACACCTGAATGGAACCTGAAACACCCTTCACCCACTGAAGCCCATCGATAACCATTTAAAACTGATCCACCGTCTCGAGAGCCGGGCATGGTATAATGGGACACTGTGTCCAAGCTGTCGGCCTACGCTGGGGTGATGAGCTTCCCCGTAGTGACCGCGAGCGATCCCTTTCCCAACACTCCCCATGTGCTTGAAATCGGGGATGGGGAACCCGATGAGATCAAGGATCGTGGGATCTTGGCCTTGTAACTAGTTAAGGAAATTGATATTGTGGGGTGTATCAATTTTTCCAATCTACTGGATGAACGGAATTAACTAAATACTCCGTTAACATTATTCATGCATTGCATTAGCTAGGTTTTGGCGACTCGGCAGTTGAGGTCGCAATGAGGGAATGTTGGTCATGCGCGATCGTTAGACGGAGTTGCTCGAGGGAGTGTTGTGGTGAGGTCATGCATTATATCATAATACATGCATATGCATTAATAAGATTAGCTAGAGATCTGTGAATGTATGTCTTTCATTAAATTCATAATATAATTGATGTTGGTTATAACTTAGGACTAATAGCACCCACCAAGTTGATCACTCACTCTCACTCTGGGATGGTGTTTTAAAACACCAACCAGACTCTTCAGTAGTTGCGGGTGACACTGAGTACGAGGAGCCTTTCGCCGCGAGCCTAGATGAGGAGGACGAGCTGTCATATTTCCAGTTGATAGGCAGTTCGTAGTAGATTTCGCAGGCGGACTTGAGTCTCTGAGTAGTGGACTCACCACACTATTCTTTTGGACGTATTATTCCTTTGTATTTTTGTTGGGCGATGCCTTGTGTGTCCCATCGATATTTTTAGACATTGTATATATTTAGTCATTTCCCTTCCAGTAGACTAGTCGTGAATTATTCATGTTAACAATAATTCCATGTTGCTCATTAAATCGAATTAAATGCAAAACAGTAAAAATTGGTTTTAAGTGATACCTGGGAACTTGGGAGTCGAGTGTATACACGACTCCTAATTTTTAGGGTGTTACAGACCCATTTAAGGCCCATTTACATTTGTAAGCCCACTTCTTTTTACCTTTCAAGAATAAGCCCCATACATACGAACGACTTCCCAAAGGTTGAAAATGCCCCTCCTATATTAGATACACCTTATTCATGCTGCCAACCATTTCTCCAACCAAAAAACCTAGTTTTTCTTCTTTCCTCTCCTTGATCCTTCATCATAGCCGTAGATTATCATTTCTGATTACTTCTCCCCCTCTGTGACTGTCCACCCTAGCAGTAAAATCCTCCTTTTACCGCTTTCTTCTTTCCCCTTTATCTGGTCGAGAATACACACCCCACACACGTCCTTTTCGACTTTTTTAAGCCCAAGATAGGACAAAAAATGGTCCCCCCAGCTAAGAAGCTTCGAATGGCAGGTATATTCAAATCCCTACTTTCATTTTGTGGACCCCACTGTATATTATACTATATATGCGCATGGTCCACAATCCATTTTCATTTTTTAAAAATATTGAGCTTTATTTGTGTAGACCCCACTATATATTATACTATATATGCCTATGGTCCCCAATCCATTTTCATTTTTTAAAAATACTGAATGGTATGGCATGTGATAAATGAGCAAAATCAAGACTCAAATGGCCCACATTGAGGGTTTTTAAAACAAAGAATGAAATGAGATGTGAAACTAAACGAAGACCGTGAAAGAGACCGAGCACCGACTGAGTTAACAGACCGAGGACCCACTGAATTATTGATGAGGACCGTGAACTGAGCTAAAATGACTATGAACTGAGCAAAAATGACCGTGAACTGAGCTAAAATCACCGTGAACTGAGTTAAATTGACTGTGTACTGACTTAATTCTGGCCATTCCCCATCATTTCACAGTTAATTCCCTTCACTTCACGGTCGTTTCCAATAATTTCATGGTCATTTTCGATCAATTCCATGCATTCCACGGTCAATTCGCTTCACTCCACGGCCATTTTCATGCTTTTCACGGTCAATTCCCTTCACTTCACGGACAATTCCATGCATATCACGGTCAATTCCCTTCACTTCACAGTCATTTCCATGCATTTCACGGTCAATTCCGACGATTCTGCGTCACTTCACGGTCATTTTCATGCATTTCACGATCAATTCCCTTCACTTCACGGACAATTCCATGCATTTCACGGTCAATTCCCTTCACTTCACAGACAATTTCATGCATTTCACAGTCAATTCCCTTCACTTCACAGTCATTTCCATGCATTTCACAGTCAATTCCGACGATTCCACTTCACTTTATGGTCATTTCCATACATTTCACGGTCAATTCCCTTCATTTCACGATCAATTCCTTGCATTTCACGGTCAATTCCCTTCACTTCACGATCATTTTCATGCATTTCACGATCAATTCCGACGATTCCGCTTCACTTCACGGTCATTTCTATGCATTTCACTGTCAATTCCCTTCACTTCACAGTCATTTCCATGCATTTCACGGTCAATTCCAACAATTCCGCTTCACTTCACGGTCAATGTCATGCATTTCACGGTCAATTCCCTTAACTTCACGGTCATTTCCATGCATTTCACTGTCAATGAAGGCAATTCTACTTCACTTCATGGTCATTTCCATGCATTTCATGGTCAATTCCTTTCACTTCACGGACAATTCCATGCATTTCACGATCAATTCCCTTCACTTCACAGTCATTTCCATGCATTTCATGGTCAATTCTTACGATTCGGCTTCACTTCACGGTCATTTCCATGCATTTCATAGTCAATTCGCTTCACTTCATGGACAATTCCATGCATTTCACGGTTAATTCCCTTCACTTCACAGTCATTTTCACGCATTTCACGGTCAATTCTCTTCACTTCACGGTCATTTTCATGCATTTCACGGTCAATTCCCTTCACTTCACGGTCATTTCCATGCATTTCACGGTCAATTCCCTTGACTTCACGGTCATTTCCATGCATTTCACAGTCATTTCCAGCCATTCCCCTTCACTTCACGGTCATTTCCATGCATTTCACGGTCAATTCCCTTCACTTCAAGGTCATTTTCAATCATTTCACGGTCATTGTCGGCCAATCCCTTTCACTTCACGGTCAATTTCATGCATTTCATGGTCAATTCCGATGATTCCCCTTCAGTTCATGGTAAATTCCAGTGATTCCCCTTTACTTCACGGTCAATTCCATGCATTTCATGGACAATCCCCTTCATGTCACGTTCGATTCCACTCATTTCACGAATAATTTCCTTCACTTCACGGTCAATTCCATGCATTTCACGGTCAATCCCCTCCACTCATAGTCAATTTCACGACGTTCTCGGCCAAAATGCAACATATAACTCTGAAAATTGACCCATAACTTAGTGAAATCGGCCGTCGACTTGTTGAATGTCACCTACGAGTCGACCGTTTGACATGGAATTCGTCAAAATCACCGATGACTACTTGATATTGATATATTTTTCACCGACAACCTTGGTATAAATTTACCAACAAACTACATGAAATTGACTGATAAATGAGTGAAACAGGCCCAAAGCGAGTGAAACAGGCCTGAAACTTGTGAAAATTCACTATAAGTCTTGTACTCCCATTTGAAATTCGCCAAAAATTGACCGCCGACTCGGCAGACTCACACCATACTTTATGAATTTTCACCACAACAAGTCAACTTTCACATTGTGTTTCGTTAAATATTGAATGTTATCGTTAATATAATTTCGAATTTATCCTTTCAGTTGACAAACCCTTGCATAGGGGATTTGGCAAGTTGACCCCCACCATCTCATGTAGATGTTCTTTGACATGGTGGTTTGATAGTGTAAAGAGTGGGTTAGAGAAGAATAACACTAGATTAAATATATTTAAGCAATCCCTATTCTTATTTTTATTACACATTCCATCATTCAGGTTTGTAGGAGCCATTTTTCACTCAATTATCGAGAGATATACATACAATCTTGTATTCAAGATATAGGGGAACCGTGGAAAACTTTTCGAAATGGACTTCACCCTAATAACAAGACTGAAAACCGGTGACCTCTCCATACCCAATATCCATCGTTCGAAGAAGTTAATAAGAGAAAAATACTTCAATAAATATCCTATCCTAAAGAAACATATACAGGAGGTCTTCAATAGGATAGCTGATAGCAATAAGCACGAAGATGTCGTGAAGGTAGCCCTAATATTATGTGTAGAGTGGTTTGTTAGGGGAACCGACACGAATGTTATATGTTGTATAGAATTTATCGACCTTGTTGACTTGTTGGAAGACTTTAATATATACCCTTGAGGTAGTTTGGCCTTCCAGATGATGACGGAATAATCGAGAGTACCTTGATGGCATCGCAGGGGCCTCATTACAATGTCACGGTTGTATATTTCCCCTATAAGTAAGGATTCTTTCCTTGTCTATTTTAATTCATAGTTATAGCAAACTATATTTATTTAAGATCGTCTTGTCATTTCATTATAACAAATATAGGCCCTTGAGAGAGTGTCGTCTCTCCGAGAATGTATAATTTCATACATTCCCTCCCAAATTCCATGATTCATACAATATCGGGGATGGAAGGGTCGGTCACAGGTTGGTCGGGTTGAGCCCGCCTAACTTGTAGCCCTAAAATCATATATGGTACGTTAAGTAACTAATTTTGGTTTAGAAGATATTCTTGTTATATGAATAAAGAAAGAAATGAATAAAAGAGATAATTTTTTTATATGCTTATATACACATATTTATATAAATGTGTTAGAGAAAAATGTAGATAGAATAAAATTCTCCATGAAAAAAAAAAGAAAAAAAAGTGCATAGGGATATGGTTATAGCTACGGTTATAATCCGTAGCCATAGATCGCCGATCGGGACAGCGATTTGGGGTGGAATCGCGGAATCCATGATTGATCGCCGATCGGGACAGTGACTTGCGGTGTAATCGTGGGATCCGCGATTGATCGTCGAGCAGGACGGAGACCTGCAGTGGAATCGCGAGATCCGCGATTATTCGTCGAGCTACAGTTTTCTATGGCTACGGATTATAACTGTATCCATCTTCGTATCCCTGTGCACTTTTTTTTTTCATGGAGAATTTTATTCTACCTACATTTTTCTCTAACACATATTTATATAAATATGTATATATAAGCATATATAAAAAAAAATTATCCTTTTTTTTCATTTCTTTCTTTATTCATATAACAATAATATCTTCTAAACCAAAATTAATTACTTGACGTACCATATATGATTTTAGGGCTGAAAGTTGGGCGGGCTCAACCCGAACAACCTATGACCGACCCGACATTGGGTTAGGCTTGGGTAGGATGTATTGGGTTTGGTCTTGGGGTTGGGCCATACAAACACCAACCCGATAAAACTTGGGTTGGGCTCGGGTTGAGGTCTCGGGTTGCCTAATCCAACACGAACCCAACTAATATATAAGTTCCTTATAAAGGAAATTCCAATGCCGACTGCTTTTATTGATCCACATCATTTTCAATGACTCATCTCACATGTCGACTCCTACATGTCAACTTCACATCAGGGGACAATATATACATTGACTTCCCATTCCAGAGTGAAATGAAACAGAATCGCCGGGATTGACCGTGAAATGCATGGAAATGACCGTGAAGTGAAGGGAAATGACCGTGAATCCAAATGGAATTGCCGGGATTGACCGTAAAATGCATGGAAATGACCGTGAAGTGAAGGAAAATGACCGTGAAATGAAACAGAATTGTCGGGATTGACCGTGAAATGCATGGAAATGACCGTGACGTGAAGCGAATTGACCGTGAAATGCATGGAAATGACCGTGAAGTAAAGGGAATTGACCGTGAAATGCATGGAAATGACCATGAATCCAAACAGAATCACCGGGATTGACCGTGAAATGCATGGAAATGACCGTGAGGTGATATGAATTGACTGTGAAATGCATGGAAATGCCTGTGAAGTGAAGGGAAATGACCGTGAAATGCATGGAAATGACTGTGAATCAAAACGTGAAATGCATGGAAATGACCGTGAAGTGAAGAAAAATGACCGTGAAATGCATGGAAATGACTGTGAATCCAAACGGAATCATCGGGATTGACCGTGGAATGCATGGAAATGGACGTGAAGTGAAGCGAATTAACCGTGAAATGCATGAAAATGATCGTGAAGTGAAGGGAATTGATCGTGAAATGCATGGAAATGACCGTGAAATGAAACAAAATTGCTGGAAATGACCGTGAAATGCATGGAATTGATCGTGAAGTGAATGGAAATGACCATGAAATGCATGGAATGTGTAATAAAAATGAGAATGGGGTCTGCTTAAATATATTTAATCTAGTGTTATTCTTCTCTAACCCACTCTTCACACTATCAAACCACCATGTCAAAGAACATCTGCATGAGATGGTGGGGGCCAACTCATCAAATCCCTTATGCAAGGGTTTGTCATCTATAAGGATGAATTAGAAATTAAATCAACGATAACATTCAATATTTAACAAGACATAATGTAAAAGTTGACTTGTTATGGTGAAAATTCATGAAGTATGGTGTGAGTCTGCAGAGTCGACGGTCAGTTTTAGGCGAATTCCAGTGGGTCCTCAATTCATGGTCCTCATCAATAACTCAGTAACTCAGTCGGTGCTCAGTCTCTTTCATGGTCTTCGTTTAGTTTCACATCTCATTTCATTCTTTGCTTAAAAAACCCTCAATGTGGGCCATTTGAGTCCTGATTTTGCTCATTTATCAGGACATGTCATACCATTCAGTATTTTTAAAGTATGAAAATGGATTGTGGACCGTACGCATATATAGTATAAAAAGAAAGTAGAGATTTGAATATACCTGCCATTCAAAGCTTCTTAGATGGGGGGACCATTTTTCGTCCTATCTCAGGCTCAAAAAAGTCGAAAAGGACGTGTGTGGGGTGTGTATTCTTGGCCAGATAACAGAGAAAGAAGAAAGCAGTAAAAGGAGGGTTTTACTGCCCGGGTGAACAGTCACAGAGGGAGAGAAGTAATCAGAAAATGATAATCTATGGGTAGGATAAAGGATCATGTAGGATGAAAATGCATAGAGTTGACAGTGAAATGAAGTGAATTGACCGTGAAATGCATAGAATTGACCGTGGAATAAATGTCTTATTGGAATTTTGAATCGTAGTGGTAAGAAATTCACAATTTCAAATAAAGCAACAAATGCATTCAATATATAACATTCACAGTCGTATTATAAAAAAATGCACCACAAATTCACAGTCATATTACAAAAATGCACTACAATTTGACTGGTAAAATACGTGAAATTGACCAAGTAGTGCATGAATGTCATGACCCTAAATCTAGTGTTGGTAATCCACGATTACTAAACACCAGATTTTGGTTGACAGCCTCCGTAGAACTCCGATTCTTGGGACTTTCAAGTAACACATACTAAGTCCCATAAGTGGGGCTCCACAAGGAGGATTTCTGAAAGTAAAACCAATAAACACGTTGCATTTCTCAAAATTTCATCATATTCAATATATCTTACTGTGTACAACTGAGCACATCAGGGCAAAACCAAAACATAAACCACATCATATTTACAATACCTGATGTACATATGCAGGGTATTACAAAAAAATACACACTAATATGTACAAAGCAAAAAAAAAAAAACAACTGGAGTCTGTAGCCTCTACTCCTGCAGCTCCCTACTCTCACCTGAAAAAAAAAATAGAAAGGAAAGCTTAAGCTACTAAGCCCAGTAAGTGCATGTGTGCCGTGAAAATGCATGTTTCTTGTCATGCTCATTTAATGCACATGAATGCATAGGCTTCCAAATCATATTATATATATATACACACACACACACACACACACACACACACACAGAGGTGGGACTTCTACCCACTTGTAACATACATACGCTTTCAACATTTCCACAACTTTCCATATTTTCCAATTGGATCACCTAAGTCTAAAACAGAGGTGGGACTTCTACCCACTTGCATAGACTTTTCCACTGTGGTCAACTACAGAGGTGGGACTACATAGTTCACGGGCCGAACTAGTCTAACTCACTTGTGTTGAACCTCACTATCTGCCTAAAGCGAGAAGTCATAAGTCGCCTGGCAAAACGATAGCGGATAATTTACGAGCTCGTCACACACAACCTATCTTTGCTTGCCTATAAGCAGGTCAGGTCAAACCTCTCAACCAATCAACACGCGTCGGTGGGAGTCGCTGCCTACTTGGGTATTTCGGCACTTCAGCGCTCTGTTCTTCCACCCGGTCTAAGCATTGGTCGCTCCCAATGGTAACAATCGGGGTTTAGGGACTTTCACCCACGGACCCTCTAATCATGTCCCGTCGAATTACACATTTCCGGTGTGGTGTCCAACTCAAGTTATAACAACGTATGTTCATATGCATAAGCCCACATACAAGCACAATATATCATGATTTTCAAGGCAAGCATAGGACGACCTTCCTCATGTAGTCTCCTCATACATTTAAGTTCCACATTTAAGTTCCTCATAAGGGTGTTCCACATTTAAGTTCCTCATAAGGGTCTCATTTAATACTACATGTATCTAGACAGTTTACATATTCATCATAAACATATCGTGTGTCGCACCATAACCCACTATGATCACCACATCATGATATGATTCAGTCACTCTCAAGCATACAAGGATACAATAACTATGATTCATGCATATGATATGCACATGACTTAGTCAATCTAACTCCAATCCGGGATTTATTCTGCTATAAAACTTCATGCTACAAGCATGCTTTTTCTCAAGAAGTAACTACATTAAAAGGATGAAGGATATTTCTTTGAAACAATTTGTCAAACAGGTAGCAGGTGGACGTTGTAAGGGACAAAGAGGGAACCTGTTAGAAAGACATATGACTTTCATCTACTCAGTGTTGAGGGTCAAATATTGCATATTAGACCCCAGTTATTACCGGATTTATGAACATGCCACCGTTTAAAAGCCTAATTTAATCGTGTTTGTGATGCAAGGTACATTTGCAAGTGTGGACTACAAAAAGGTACTAAAAGTGTGTATTTGATGCTCAAATCATCACAAAGCAAGGGACGGACTCCAGAGACCGATATTGAAGAATTTACACGCCAAGGATCCGAGAAAATCAACAAACACGTTAAAGAGACTTGAAATTGGTGCAAATGCAAGATCACATGGTTCCCGCCATCCGATTGACTCGAAACTTCATATGTGATGGGGGGCAAAACCAAAACATAACCGTACATATTAAATTTCATCCATTGAAGATCTCGAAGTGGTCCAACGGATAGATCAGCCCATTAATCTCCAATTTGGGGCCCACCTGATATGACAAAACTGCCTCAACTTTGGTATTGACGGCTAAAATAATATGAGAAAGAGGATGGACGGTGTAGATTTTTCGTAAACATCACGGTAGGCCCTGTGTATGAGGAGTGTGCACACTACACACATGCACTCCCGCACCGCACCGGCTCCCGAGGTCGGTCGGCGCCCACCGACCGATGCTCTTTCGAAAAAAAAAATAAGACGCATAAAGCTTGAGCTACCGACGCCGGTTCTGCGTAGTGGGGCCCACTCGTCGACTGAAATAGTAATCAGAACCGTCCGTTGTGTCGAGAGGGAGGGCATGACCCTCGTCTAGGTTGACTTTTGGCCCCATGCATACGAAAACACGTGGATCGTCGAAAAACGCAGGATGGACGGTGAATTGATTTTATACAGTGGACCGCACAAAAACTCTATGGAAACTACTCCTTCCTGACTGAAATTGCTCCAGAAATCCAATGAACGGGTCATATTTCCACAAATATATCACTGTGGTGACCACCGAACACGTCAGCGTCCGATCTCCAAAACCGTTTTACGCTCCTGCGAACGGACGCTGTCCGTTTTTGCGGGAGTTTGTGGGCCCCACCCGTCACCCGTACAGCTGATCCAAGCCGTCCACCGTGTAGAGGGCTTCGAGAGCTTTAAAACCATGCTGATATTCTGCTCCCATGCATACACACGTGTGCGGTACAGAGGCCACAAATGGACATCACGCAATGTTCAAAACCGATCTTTTCGTGATTTCTTCTGCTTGCCCATAAACATTCAAAACCACCCATTCTTGACCAAATTTTGTTCACGAATGCAATGGATGGGGTGGATTTCCAAAACACTTCTATGGGGCCCACCGATCACGACAATAAAAGGTGCAAAAGGTTTCGCACATATTAGGAAATCCGGTTTTCCTGTTTGTGGGCTACCATCTTTGATCATATGGTAGATCTGAACCTTTCATCATGTAGAGGACCCAAAAAGTCCTAAGAGACGGTGTTGTTTTGGAATTTGAGCGAGGAAAGTGTCGTGTTTCGAGGCCCCGAACTTTCACTTTCGTTGCGCATGCGGACCTTTCTCAAATCAATTTTCTCTCTCCAAGCCTATAAAAAGGGTTTTGGACGTGGGGAGCAAGGGCATCGAAGCCCTTGGACGAAGAATCTCATGTGAGAGAGAGAAAGACAGGGAGAGAAGAAAGAGTTTTGTTGTTTTTTTTGTTTGGTTATGCTTTTCTCCTCAAATTTCTGATGAGATCTAGCCCATCCATGTGTGGCTAAACCTCTTAGCTAGGGCTAAGAGGTGAAGCTTGTGGCGTGATGGGACCGATTCTATGGCATTGATTTATGGTTATGAACTGATGTTTGTTCCACATTAATTGAAATAATCATAGTTTTTAATGATTTGTCATTAAATTACAATAGATCTCTATGGCTTTGAGTATTTCCTTCTTCTTCATATTTTGATTGTGAAATCAAACCTCTTGTTCACCATTGCCCCTTGGACATGGTTGATGATGGAATTCTTCCTAACATTCACACATCTTCGATTGGTTATGGATTGGTTTAAGTTCTGCTGATTACCTTGTCTCATGGGCATGGATTTATGATGGAATCATATCTAATTCTTATACCTTTCATCTATTTGAAAACTAGATCAAAAGGAAGTTCACATTGATTTTCGTCAATTATATCTTCCAACTGATGAAGATGGGACTTTGAGTCCAGCTTGAGTTCATGAATCGACCATGATCTCCCGATCTCTATAAGTGGATCCTCCGAATCCCTAGTTTCCCTCTCTCGAAAAGTTTAGATTAATAATTCACCATTATTCCTCAAATCACAATTGGTTTAGATTTCATCTTAGCCTAGTTCTAGATCTAGTTATTTTCGTATAACGTACGTGTTTCAATCCTCGGATTCGACTCCTGCCTACCGAAATTACTACATCACAACCTTATACTTGGGGAGTGAACACTCAGCCATTAATAACCTAGTCAACTAACATAGAAAATTCAGCAATAACTTAACCAACTCCATCAGAAAATCCAGCAATAACTGAACCCTCAAACAGAAAAGCCAACACTGATTTCCCTTTAAAACGAAGAATTTCAAGAATTGTCTAACCCTAACTCGAAAATCCAAATGAAACCCTAACCGAAAATCCAAATAAACCCTAACCCTTAAACAAAATCCAAGAATTCTTTTACCTTAAAACTAAAATCCAAAGAATCCAAATAAACCCTAATCGAAAATCCAAATAAACCCTAACCCTTGAACAAAATCCAGCAATTCTTTTACCTTAAAACTGAAAATCCAGCAAATCCCTAACCCTTAAACAAAATCCTGCAATTCTTTACCCTTAAAACTGAAAATCCAGCAATTCTTTTACCTTAAAACCGAAAATCCAGCAAATCCCTAACCCTTAAATAGAAATTTCAGCGCTAGGGTTTTGAAAGAAACCTCAACATACACCGTTAAAACAGATATGCACTCACCTCAACCTCTTCTTCTTCTTCTTCTTCTGCTCCTTTTCCTCTTCTTCTTCTTCTTTTCCTCAACTAAAGGGCTGGAAAATAAAATGTGTGAAAGAGGTTTAACTATTTATAGACTTGTAAATGGCTTTTAGCTAAAAAGGAGGTTATGGGATGTTTTGTGATAATATTTTAGAAGTTTAAACTTATAGTGGTAATAAACAAAATGTTATGTAAGTGATTTAAAAAAAAAGTATTCCAAGGATTTTTAAAAAAAAAATCCGAGGTCATTTGAGTTATTTTATTTAACTATACATGTACATATCGATGCGTAACTTACAATCCAGGTGTCATATTGACATGCCGTTTTCGTCAGTAACTCCGTAACTTGACTACGACCACAACGGTTAGGCTCTCCGACCTAACGGATTTGAAAACTCGATGTTGGCAGAGCCCCACCTAAAATAAGGACATAATGGTCATTTCTCAAATTGTTTAATTTTAAGTCCATATCTTAACATTCGGACATCGGATTGAAATACGGCTTGCGGCTCAATAATGGAACAACATTATGATCAAGTCAAAATATTCTCGGGGCCAATGGACCTACAACCAACGGCTATCCAGTGTACAAACTAGATTTATGGGGTATCGGGTCTTACAATGAAGTTGACTGATCAATTGAGTATATTGACTGGGAACAAGGTGAAATTAACCATGAAACTTCGTCAATTTGACTGCGAACTTCTTCGAGTTTATTGGATAGTCACGTAAAATTAACTTAGCAATGCATGAAATTGACCACAAACTTCTACGTAAACACTTAAGAATTTACCGAGAATTTAAACTTCAAGGTAATTGACCGGTGAAATCCATGTTTGAGAAAAAGAATAAGAGTGCGTTGATGTGAAATATTGATGTGAAACATGTTCTTCGGAGAAAGGTCTTCAAGATTTCACGTCTATCAATGTGTTGGCATCCTTTTAGAAAAAGAATGCACTTAGGCTTGAGTAGAATGCAACATGGAAGATGTAACGTGACTGTATGATGGAGATTATACGGATATTTAGTGAAGAAAATGGGTGAATTTAAGAAATAGGGATGATACAGGTGAGTCCGGACGTGTATTTGGGCGTAAAGGGGAAATGGATTGCGTACTGAGTAACTAGTACGCTTAACGTACTGAGTAAACTCTGTGGGTCCCACAGTCATTCATACATTTTATCCACTCCGTTCATACATTTTAGAAAATAATTTTAAGTCTTTAGCTCAAAAATTAAGCATGTACAAGGCTCAAATGGACCACACCACCGGAAATAGTGTGAATTGACAATCTACCATTGAACCCCCACGAAAAGTTTTAAATCAATCTTATATTTGTGTTTTCACTTCATCCATGTCTTTGTGATATTATGAACATGTTGGATGACAAATAAACATCATGGTGGGCCATAGAAAGGTTTCAACGGTGAAAATCATCATTCCCACGGTTTCCTGTGGTAAGGTCCACTTGAGCTTTAGATATACCTCAATTTTGGGCTCAACCACTAAAATGATCTTAAAACACGGATGGACGGAGTGGATAAGACAAATACATTCACGGTGGCCCAACTGAGTTTACTCAGTACGATAAGAGCGTACCGAGTAGCTCAGTACGCAATCCGATTTCGCGTATGGGAGAGAAGGGAGTGATATTGATATAAGAGGGGCATTTTCGACCTTTGGGAAGCCGTCCGTACGCATGGGGCTTATTCTTGAAAGGTAAAAAGAAGTGGGCTTATAAATGTAAATGGGCCTTAAATGGGTCGTACAGTTGTAAATTTCTCATGCTCTCACAGCACTATAAGTTATAGAGCTCCTAGTTGCACTAGGACACTTAAAAGGAGTCCCATCGATCGATCTAGACTGTCCACTGTTGCCGACACACATTTCTTCGGCTACCATGCAAATATCACACCGATCTGATGATCCTAACCATCTGATCAATGGCCTCCAATATGTACGGTTAAGATCTTTTGTACGAAAATAGTTTTTTTTTTTTACACACGCACACACTCACTCCCTACACGTTTGGGAATTTCACCCCCTATGGACACTCGAACCCTGGAACGGGAGTTGAAACTCCCAGGAGTCTACCACCCGTCCAAGAGTGAGGATCCAATTTGTACGAAAATAGTTGGAACCAACAATTAGATCCGTCTATATGATAGTTCCATCATGGATTGCTCGTGATTCTAAGGAAATCACTTCTATCAGGAAATCCTAACCGTCCCGTCCATGGGTTGGAAAAAGCATGGTTACAAAGAATAATGCCAAAATTAGGATGGATTTAATCAACCAATCTTTGCACCATAGCCTTTGAAATGTGTTCTATTACCTAATGGACGGATTAGATTGATATATTGGACCGCCCAAGTTACCCAATGCAATTAGGAGCACCGTAACTTATAGTGCTACGAGAGCATTGGACCGTTTCTCTGTTATTATTTATTTATTTATTTTAGGTTATTTCCATCTTGTTGGGGCCGCATTGTAGGATGTGGATAGTCATGCATCAGGAACCATGGTTAGTGGCCAAGACCGTTGATCTAACGGGGCATAGTGGTAGGGATGACTCTCTCTCTCTCTCTCTCTCTCTCTCTCTCTCTCTCTCTCTCTCTCTCTCTCTATATATATATATATATATATATATATATATATATATATATATATATGGAAATGGTACCCCCAAGTCAGCGAAGGAGTTAAATAAACTTACTCCATAGCTTCCAAGCATATTTACAATGAAAATGAATAATAGGGACTAATTCCACATTTTCCATACACATCACACATGTGATATCAAGAACTATAGATATTTTTTGGAGATAGTAAATAATGAGGACTATTCCTTCCAACCAGCCAACCAAAAGCAACTACCTTCTGAGGGAAAGATGTATGATAGCCGTACTCACTCTTGTTCGGACTACTCAGCCACCCATAGAGAGACCAAACTAAGAAAGAACCTAATTTGTCCTTAAATAGGCTTGTCCTAATCTTCTCTTACCGGAATGTACAGGAGAAGCTTATCCAATAAATCTCAACGACATATGGAGGAGACCATACCATGTTGTTGCCCTCATAGAAGCACTCAAACACCAAGATATTCATCCCTAATAAAATGTTGTAAAATATTGATTAAAATTATTTTACTTTTAAAATATATATAAAAGTATTGGTGATTTTTTTTTGCAAAAATCCATGTTTTGGTATTTTTGGGAATAGTCCCACATTGGAAAAGAAGTAAGAAAAACTTGAGTTTATACGTGAGGTGTGGAGTACCATTATATTTCTTTGCTTGATCACTGGAGTATCGTGGCCTACGTATCCACTCGTGCTCCGTGCGAGGGCATGGGTATGTGAGACAATGTGGCTGTAGAGACGCTAGTGGTGCACTTCACACTTCGCTTGTGCACAAATGGGTTGCTCCTTCACGACCCAACAACTAGTGGTTTGAATGAGACATATGTGGCTTTTATAGAGGTTGAAAAAACTAGCCGTTTGAGTGAGGTGTAACTCATGCACATAAAATTCTGACCATGAGAAAATTGATGGATGTGACTAACCCAACAACTAGAAACGGTTAGCCAGTGAGTCTAAACGGCCAACATACAACAATATTATCATTCCAATTTCTCACCAACAGCTAGAAAACGGTCACATTGGTTAATGGCCCTGGACCAAAACTGTCAGCCACCCTAGCCTATATAAACAGTGCCTGGATGGTTCAACGATCCATCACCAACACTAGAATCACACTCAAATACGAACTAGAGAAAAAGGAGCAACAATGTACTCTAAGCAATCAGCAAGGTTCATACGAACCTTAGCCAAGAGACCTCAAGAAACAGACCAGTGTAGTGGTCTAAAAATTTTCTATTCTCTTTCTGATTTTGGGATATTTTTCTTTTTACTCATCTGCCAGAAATTTGTATACAGATTTTCATTCATGGTTCTTTGTATTTGCTAAACGCATATCCACACCCAGACTCGTCGTATCCTAGAAGCTGTTTTCCTGGAACCTATCAGCATTCTTAATCTGATTTAGAAGGAGCAAATAACGCTTTAAGGACAATGTAATCATACATCAGCCTGTCCTAATATTTTCGGTTTAAACATTTTATACATATTATAAATCCGTAATATTATTCTCAACATAAAAGGCACGCTAATGTTGGAAACTCATCTTCAAGAGTAGTCCTCGACCCACACATCTTTCTAGATTCGTATCCTCGCCCTGTTTCTTCAACAAAATCCCTTCTCTAATTTCTTTCTTCAATGGTGAAATTTCTTACCATATAGATATAGTGGGAAGCTCTGGATATGGAGTCCTTGACCTGCCATCCTCCATAGCAACTATATTATCTGACGATGACCTCTCTACCACGAGTTATCTTCCCCTCTGAACCTCATAAACATTTTTCCAAAAGTGTCCAGTCCATCAGTTCAAGCGAGTTATCTTCCTCTTCAAACCTCCAGAACCATTTCCCCAAAAGTGCTAGATCCATCCTTTCAAACATTCTCCCACCCGCACCTCCTTCCTCTGTTGGCTTGCAAACTTCACTCCACCGCAAAAAGTGAAATTTCTATCTTCCGACCCTAGCCACAGGAAGCCTCTTTTCAGTTTCTCTAATTTATTCAAGAAGGATTTTGGACACCTGAAGAGGGACATGAAGTACAATGGGAGATTCAAAAAAGCTAACCTAGTGAGAATTATGCGACTGCCGAGAAATAAATAACAACATTTCCAACTAGCAAGCTTACTATCAAACCGCTCCAATGCAAAGTTGAAGACGAGATAGGTCGAAGGAAATGCTCCCACTTTGCTTCCAAACACTTTGGCCAGCCAATCCACCACTTCAAAAGACACACACCTAGCATCTTGCTCTTCATGGAGTTAACTTTATGCCCCAAAATAGCTTCAAAGCATAAGATAATTGTTCTCAACTTTTTCACCATGCCCTCATCAGCTTTGCAAAAATGAGTGCCATCCGTGAATTGCAAATGAGAAATACGAGGAGTCTCCCCATTCACCTTGAACCCTTGAATAGACCTGCTTCTTACCTTCTTGCTAACATCGTGCCAAACACCTCCACCGCTATTACGAACAAATAGGAGGAAAGAGGATCTCCTTACCTAATATCCATTGCGGGCTTGAAAATAAATCTTTCGAGGAGCCATTCACCAAGAAGAATCTAGCTGAGCTGACCCACTCTTTCATCCAATCCCTCCACTTTTGCCCACATCTACTCCCCGCAGCATATAGTCCAAGGAAGTCCCAGCTGACATGATCGCGTGCTTTCTCCAATTCCAACTTACAGACAACACAGCCAACCCCCTCCTTGGAAAAATCTAGACCTTCAGCAATGACCTACATATAGATCATTCTGAAAACAATGCGACAAACAGGAAGCAGTCTAGATTGTACCCTAGCAACTTCTGACTTTAAATACTTCGGAGGTATTCCCAATTACAACAGAGCTATTCAAATCACACCCAGATCCATAGCTCAACTGGCAGACTGGAGCGGAGATACCTCGTTTCAACACTTTTTCAACACTTCAGGTCTTGGTATCGATCCCTAGCGGGGGTGGCTAACATCGAGTGTGTACTGACATGGTTATGTACTAACAAGCTAACCAAAAAAAAAAAATAATAAAAAATCAATGATCTGGATCAAAGACCTGATAATCCAATCCATAGTCCATACAATACCTATATGCAAGGATCTCATTGCCATTTGATCAAGATCAGATGGAGATGTGATGTGGGGCCCAACAGATCCCATCATCCCCTGTTAAAAGTAACAAAGTAGGTTATAGGAATTCCACGGAGGTAGAAATTGGTTTATCTGATTAAGTAGATGATGGAAGGCAAGCCCCACTTCATCACACCACCTAAAAAAATCAAATTAATCAGAGAACACGGTCTGGTGGGAAAGCACCCTCAAGAACTTCATCTAGTGGCCAATCCCATCACATTCTGACCAATGGCGACCAGAAGCACATCCCGAATGGACTTTTGAGAGGTGGAATCATGGAGGGCCCACTCCCCATGATCATACAATGACCACACTCACTAATGCTCGAACACTACAGACCACTTGATCCTGCCTCCTAAAAGCATCAAAGTGGAGCCATCACCATTCAACCTTTGTCTGGCCATAGTTTAAAAACTTGAAAACTTGACCAAGTCTAGCCTAGTTAGGCCAACTCAGAGTCTGGAACAAGTCTTTACTTGACTCACCTTGATATTTAGTCATTGAATTTGTATTATTTGTAAATATTTTAAATAGCTCTACATGATAAATTGTAAAAATAATGCAACGATATGTTAAAGTGCATGGTCCTTGGCTTGTTGGTAGAGGTGTTGCCAGCTCTGCTAGAGGTCATGGGTTTAAAACCCACTTCTTACTTTTTAGTCGAGTCCACTTGACCAAGTCGATGTAGAGGCATTTTGGGGGCATTTTGGTGTGATTCCAATGATGCACCGTATCTCCACGCTAGGGTGGGTTGGCCCATGAGGTGAGGTATGTGAAATGCAAAAAGGCCACGAGGTGGGGCCCACTATGGGACCGTGTGATTCAGGAACCCGTGCGAAGCAGGTGTTGCCCACGGAGAGGTTTCAACTGGGTTTGCTTGGAAGAGCCTGCATATAGGGATAAACAAGTCATTCCCCATCAGCTTTGGAACTTTTGATGCGTTGGTCAGTTGTCCGCTATCAGAGCGGGAGCCCGATGTTCGAGTTTCCTCACTGGCATGGGTGGGGCCCACTATGGGACCCTATGATTCGAGGACCCACGCGAAGTGGGGGTTGCCCATGTGAGGTCTCACCCGGGTTTTCTTAGGTTTGTTTGGGAGAGCCCGCATATAGGGATAAACCGGTTATTCCCCATCAGCTCTAAAAACTTTTGGTGCACTGGTCGGTCATCCGCTATCACAGAGTTAGGCCATCCTTCAGCCTCTAGGGATCATAATACATGCTCTGTAGACCACATTCATGCAGCAACCTACTCTACACAACACTCACTTTGGCCTCTTGTCCAGGCAGCCTTGACATGGCTTTCACTTTTGTACAATTTGCCCTTTCCCCAAGTTACCCTTCGTGGGATTCAACATGGACTCGGTGCTAACTCCAATAAGAAATGTTAAGAACCTAACCAATATGCCAAAAGCTCCAGGACTGATGGAACGCATCAAGTTGGGCCCTTAAATTGTTGGGGATCATAACACCACGCTCTACGGCCGACCTCAGTGTGGCAGCCCAATTTGCAGAAGCATAATTCTAGCCTCTTGTTCATGTAGTCATTTCCACCTTGTGGCAGCTTTCACTCTGGTCTAGATTGCCCTTATCACAAGTCATCCTTCTAGGACTCAAACAAGGGATGTGGTGTTGACTTTGATAGGAAATGTTTAGGACCAAACCATACACTAAAAGCCCAAGGACAAATGGAATGGGTTGGGCCATTAAACCATTGGGATCATAAATATTAGAAGTTGCATTCTTATTCCACCCAATTAATGTCTAAATGCTTTAGTTTCGTAAGCCACTTTTGTGTATCCTGTGAAACGTAAGGGTTATTTGATGTTTTCTCTTGATCATCAGACACAATAGCATCAATTTTCTTTTCTTTAGCAGCAGGATTGGCCTGTCTGCTTGGGTACCTGACCTTAAGCGAGAGAAGACGAGAAACTTCATGAAGACCGCCCCATTTCTCCAATGCACGGGCAATGTCGTACCGCCCTGTGGAAAAGAACAAAAGAAAAAAGGATAGCAGTCAGCTTGATTCATGTAGTGGGAACATAACTGCAAGTTTTTGGTAATTGGTACTCCTGCAACCACTCAAGTTTGTCTAACTAACAAGAGAACAATGAAACTGACAGCTCTGCTAATCCAAGTGCATGCGCATATGAGCCCATATGGAACACGTCCGAATCAAAGCTGTTCACCAGACAGGTCCACCGCGACTGGAAAACCAGACCGATCACTAATTGGGTGGATGGCACATGCACAAAAAAAGGTAAGTTGGATAATCCGATCAACAGTCCACATTGAACAAAAACATGGGGCCCACCTGATGACTGGACAAGCCTCATTTTGGACCAGGACACATACATGATGGAATCTGTCCAATCAGCTGCATGGATCTCACATGCATGTTCCGCACATGTCGAGATGTGCTTGCAGGCTTAGCAGAACTCATGAAAATGGACACAGTGAAAATTGGATAGGACGGGAAATGTTAGCAAGATGCTCTCCTGGAGAAGTTTTCAATATGGAATTGCCATTAAATTGGCCCATTTAAGACACGAGAGACTAGGAAGAACCAGGTGTAATTTCCTACCATGGATTTACAATCTGCAGTAATTAAGATCTTGATCACATGGTTTTTGCATGTGGAGACTGCAATCTGAAACTAGATGGGTTTGGCGCCCCCAAGAAAGCAGGTGGTTACCCACACAATTGGCGACTATCCTATCAGAATTGGATGGCTAAGATTACTTGCATCTAAAACTCGGTCCAGGTCATGACATTAGATAATCATTGAAAGTATATATTTTCCCATTACCTGCCCGCTCAAAAGATTTTCTACTAGGCATGTACTCTGGATCCATTCCCCAGCTCCTTTGGAATCGACTTATCTGCATGATAAAAGCAAATCATTAAACTCTACCAAGACAGTCCACTTGAGTCTTTATTACAATAATGGAATGGAATTAACCTTCAATACAAAATCCAACAATGGTCTGGAACGAATTCAGATTATCAAGATATCTAAACGAGGTGCTAGATGATGCCTGGCTGAAAGGAACAAAAAAATTTTCAATCCAGCAGAGGTAAAGGTGGGGACTGCATTTCAGTAACCTAAACCATTGGACTAGTGGACCCCATCATGTAATGGGCCATGCCCTAATGTCTCCACTATGACCATGTGATAAAACTGAACAATTACAATCAATTGTACATTTAACAGGGCCCAAATTGGATGGTTAAGATCATCCAATATGCAGATTCTTGGGGAATTACCAACCCACAATTTGACCCAACATGTATGGTTTATTGGGCTAAGCAAATGTTCGACCAAACATTGTATATTTCCTCTATTTAGACATTCAGATTCCTACTTTCTTTTTTGTTTCTTCTTTTTATGCCAGAGGTGAATGAAAACTACTACTGGCTGATGTTATGCTTGAACTTACCTCTTCCTGCAAATTCTCAAGGTTGTCCCAGTAGCCCTTTGGTTTTCGATGTTTGTAAGCAAGGGAAAGATTCATCAACAATGCAATCTTTCTAAAACCACCCATGCGTGTGATTGCCTTCTCGATATCCACCCTTCCATGTAAACGGAGCTGCTTTCTCATGGGCATAAATCCTTCCTGCCCATATGTTGAAATAAACCCGAGGAGTTCAGCTTTAAGCACTTCGATATCCCTCTGCAAGCCTGGGACCTTTGGTCTCTGTCGAGGTGGATTTGGGACATTGACGGACTGCGCAGGCTGCTTGCTCTGCTCAAGATGCATGCCATTCTCGGATGGAGCAGGTGGTTTGCTCTGCTCAAGATTCATGTCATTATCAGATGGAGCAGTTTGTTCGACTGGATATTTTAGATGGCTGAATGTCGTCAAAGAATTTGACTCAATGGGGTCCCGTTTTTCAAGATAATCACGGATGGCACAAAGGTTTGATGGCAGATCTTCATATACAACCTGAAATGATCAGAAATGACAATTGGTCAAACCCTGCTTCTGCAACCTTTTTTCGTATAAAAAAACATACTAGTTGCTTATCCCTCATGCACCTTTGCATACACCACTTAATATAGAGGCAAACAAATATATATATATATATATATATATATACATATATATATATATATATATACATATATATATATATACATATATATATATATATATATATATATATATATATATATATATATAGTGTGTGTGTGTGTGAATGGTTCAGATCAATGATGGGTCACCTAATGCGGGGGCATTTTCACACCGGGCTTGAGTGGGGTGGCCTCTGGGATGTGGAGGCACACTTAGGGTGGGTGGCACGTGGAACCCATGTGATTTGGGGCCCGTATGAAGTAGGTGGCTTGTGTGAGGCGGAACCCATGTGATTTGGGGCCCGTATGAAGTAGGTGGCTTGTGTGAGGCGAAACCCATGTGATTTGGGGCCCACGAGGGGGCGGAACCCATGGATTTGGAGCCAACAAGGAGGGTTCGGCCGAGGACCTAACCCATGGATGTGGGGCTTGGGCTATGAGATAAAGGGATTAATTCGTCATGCTCTATCACTTCAAGCTTTTAGAGCACAAGTGATAATGGTCCTGCATCAAATTGGTATTAGAACGGGAGGTCTCGTGTTCAAGACTCCTCACAAAGGGTGATTAATACGGGGGCATTTTCACACCGGGCTCGAGTGGGATAAAGGGATTAATTCATAATGTATGACCTGAAGAAGTTACACTTCCCTTCTTTTTTTGAAAGATGAATAATTTTGTTAAGAAAATGAAAGAAAGAAACAACAAAAACACAGAAAACAACACTTCCATAGTTTTAAATATCATTTAGTGCATATTGCATCACCCAATATGTATTGGTGTTTGTTTAGTTCGTGATATGACGCAGTTTGTGTGTCGCAATTTGGCACAAAATCAGACAAAAATTGCACCAGATGGACGATACAGTGTGCAGTTAGACGCATGCTGATATCTTTCATTACACGAAATCCAATATGCATTCCAGTATCAATATTCTAAAACTCAATGTTCAATGTATCGATATATCTGCCGATACCATCCGTATCGCAGGTCACTGATAGGAAAGCAGGGGTGTATCACAAAAATTGCATTTTATCAACAATATTGTCGTTGATACATGCAGCTATAAAGGGAAATTGATATTCTCCACAATATATCAGCAAGAAGTAGGTCATATAAATGCATGAGATTGGTCAATACTTTTTGAAAGTATCAATCAAGTCCTTGATCAGACTTCAAGCTAGCTACCAGTTCGGGAAAAGTAAGGTCAAGTATGGAATTCTGGAGGTTTTTCTGCACTCCAGTTGGGATGCAGGCATTCTAAGTGTGCAATCGTAAGTCTTTTATCTTCTCCTGAATTTCGCTTTCCACTTCTCCTGAATTTCGCTTTCCACCATCTTCCTAATTGTTCCCCATGTTGCCCTCAGACTGTGATACATTGTGCAATACATGTGATATTTCCTAATGTTTCCCATGATATTTCCATATAACAAGGGTGTGATACATAGCGTAATACCAATACTTCGAACACTGCCAAAAACTTGGCCACTTCAACAAACAGTCTACTAATTTGGAAAATCCAATAGAAAGAGGTTATCTTTAAGTTCCTGTTGATAAAATTCAATCATAACTAACACAAAGCCCTTGAGCTAAATCTGCAAGATCAGAGTATTACAATATGTACCTCTTCAACAATCGCTTCTGACAGTAAGGAATCTTTGTGCATTTTTGACTCTACAATGTACTTCAGTAGTGTATGATGATTTCCAAGTTGCTCTAGAAGCCACTTTCCCTTAAATGAGTCAAAGTCCCCCTCAACCTGCTCAAATGAGATTTGATGCTCAAGCTGCTCGCACAAATCCAAAACGACACGTGCATGAAGTACCATGTACAATAGTCCCTTGCAGCCTTCCTGCAACACAGGTCTGTGTGAAAATTCTTTCAAGAAATTAATAAAAGCACTAATGTTTTGAAAAAGAGCAGTTGCAACTTATTCTAAATACCACTCTAGTCATTTAAAGAACTTTATTATTCTTTTGGTATATACTCCGGGAAAAAAAAAAAAGAATTAGAATAATGAAGATCAGCAAAACCATCACATTGCTATACTGAGAAACAATTGTCCCTACACATACAGCTTCATTTACAGCCATTCTCCTGACATTTGTGAACATTCTCTATTGAACATGGCTCCCTAGCCGATTCCAGCTCTTTAATAGTGTTTTTTTTTCCTCTTTTTGAGAGGAGCTCCTTAAAAGTTTATATTCATGAAATTACGCAAATGCCAATTATTTGTTCATTTATACAATTCTGCTCAAAAAACTTGCATTGTACATGGGCAATACAAAATAACCACACTTTTACAACATTTTATTATCCAAAAGTAAATTAAAAAATTGGGTACTAAATCAATAAGATTTCTCAGATACATGGGCGGAGGTGAACTCCCTTTGCCTTCGTAGTTAGATATGCATGTGAAAGTCTTTATCAATTTTCATTGCATACTGTAGTCTAGATCATGCATCAAGAAAGGAGATTTTATTATTATTATTATTATTTTTATTTTTTTTTTTTTTTTTTTTTAAGATCCTCTCCAGTATGGTACACTTTGGGAGCACCCAAATGAGTATGCCTAACACTCCCACTCAAAGCTGGAGCATAAATGTCAGTCATGTCCAGCTTGCCTACAATGTACTTCAAATGAGATGCAGAAGTAGACTCAATGAGAATATCCACAGATTGCTGCATGGAACGAACAAATGAAGTATGTGACAACTTGGAAGCAACCTTCTCTTTTACAAAGTGACAATCAACTTCAACATGTTATGTCCTCTCATGAAAGACGGGGTTGGATGCAATATGAATCGTGGCTCAATTGTCACGATGTAAGGGAATTGTCAGCAAAGAATTGAATCTCTTTTCTTCAAGGAGTGCTCTGACCCAAACAGTCCACTAGTTGCATGCACCATTGCAGAGTACGATGCTTCAGCAGATGAATGAGCAACTATAGATTGCTTCTTGCTTTTCCGCAAGAGCCGCCAAAAAAGTTGCAATATAACCAGTAGTAGAATGTCAATCTGTAGCAAAGCCTGACTAGCCCGCATCACAATACCCGCTCAGATGCAAATGGCCACGATTAGAGTACAAGAAACCTCCTAGAGCTGATTTGAGATAGCATAAAATTCAGTATATTGCATCCATATGGTGACTACGAGGAGCATGCATTAATTGACTGACACATGAATAACATAAGCAATGTTAGGGCATATGATCATGAGGGAGATCAGATGGCATACAAGATGTCTATACGTTCAAGGATTTTTGACCTCCAAGGATTGTTTATCCATAGTTGATGATTGACCTCAATAGGAGTATGTTAGACAAGCACCAAGCATTCCAAATCCTGAGAGCAAACTCAAAACAAACTTTCTTTGAGATTATAAATAAAAAATAAAAAAATAAAAATCCTTGTTTTGATTCTTTTTTATTGGCAATAGATTATTTTATTATTATTATTATTTGTATCAAGGACCAGAAGTGAAAACACTACTGAAACATAACAACAAAAGCTCTGACCAACAGAGAGAAACACCACCAACAAAAGCTCAGGCCAACAAAATCTCCTTATTTTGATATCACCACATCTATTCGAAGAAAGTATTTTAGTAGCCCAAGATCCTTAAAATCAAATATTGTTGCCAGGAAATTCTTTGCCTTAGCCATCTCAGCAGTGTTGTTTCCTCTGAGAACAATTTCATCAACAGAAACAACAATAATCGTCATATGGCCTTCATTCCTCTTTATGAAAATGGAATGATCAGAGGAACTTCTCACAGAAATCAATTTGAGAAATTGTGTTACCAAACTTCTCGAACCAAGATCAAGATGCTCGCTTCAGACCATAAATAGCCTTCCTGAGTTTGCACACCTTGCCTTTCTACCCCTTAAGCCTAAAACCATGTGACATGGTAACATGACCATGGACCGACGATCTCGATGGAATCCGAACAACTTCCAAATGAACTCAAGGTTTTGGATCGCAATTTGCTAACCCAAACACCTCCAAACACAAGGGAGAAGATTCTCAACTCTCTCCTCTTAATTTTTATTCAAATTTCAAGACAATCTCCCAAATCTACATTGCAATGCTTGATTGCTTAGATATTTATAGAAATCTCACGGAAAACTCCCAACTAACCACAACTTCCCAAATTAATCACCTAGCTAACCATGCTTCACACTAACTCATCATCGTGATTGGTTACTAATACCAACAAAGCAAAAACAGCTTTAACAACCTTTATAACTCCCTAATTAACAACTAACAACAAGAACAAAATACAGAAATACCCCCCAAACCCAAATATTACAAAATTGCCCAAAATAGCATCCTCTACATCATCAATGCCCTTGATGGCCCACTTAATCTCCTCATTTGGCCTTTATTACTTCCAAAGTTAAGAAGAAACATCATGGTCAATGCACCTATATCAGACTCTCTGATTAGAGAAAACTAGCCCTCGAGTTGTCATTGCCATCCTCACTCATAGAGTCGTCACTGTATGGGATGAGTAGTTTGATGTTGAATGCACTTGTGAGCATGTGTGAATTGAGAAATAGAGGTGATAATTGTATCTTTGGAGTCTCTTTGGTAAAATTAGGCGTTTGGACGCAGGCCCATGAGGCCCACGACAAAATGCTCTACCATCCTCCGGGATCATAATAGACATTTGCCTGTCGAATCTTCAGAAACAATTCTCCAATGGGCCACGATCAGGACCTCTCTAGAGATGACTTGTGAGATACAGTGACAAATAGTAGAGATGAATTGTAAGACATAGTGACGAGTTATACAGATGAACAGTGAGATATAGTGACACATCAGTGCTCACCTCCTAGTAAAGAAGGACTAACCCAAGAACCTTGAGCATTAGAAGGGCCCCAAATGATATGAACATCTGCAAACTTGGATCATCAACCATCAGCACTAACAGAACCCTCACACAATAATGGACATATTACCGGCCATCTTGTAAAACTTGACAGTCTAAAAATAGTGGTCCATCAAACAAGACATGGCACGTTCCCAAGGTTGCACTATCACAAAAAACTGATGCAATGTGCTCACTCCTAATGGGATTTGTAAGAGGACTCGGGCGCAAGACAATTACTGACATGCGTGTAGTCCATTGCATGAGGCAGCCTCTCTATTGGCGATCACTCGCCCATCACTTGTGCGCTCTTGAGGTTAAATCTCACTTGTGACAGACAAGACAAATATCCACCATAACCAGGGTACAATATTTAGCGAACTACAACAGCGAGCACGGAACTCGTATCACAACTGCATTGGGTGCAATGATGATAGAATCATCTCCCTAGGGTCTTCCTCAATCTCTTCATCATCACACGGCCTCCCCGGAAATGCCATGCTCACCCAAGATGCTAGGGGATGTAATTAGCTCCACATAAAGGATCGTGTTGCTATGACATCACAAGGTTCTACCAGCCCCCTGATTTAAATCAAATAACTTATGGTGTGTTGAGAATCTACCAGTTTCAACAAGGCCTCAAAACTCGATCTTCTCATCATTAGGTATTGAGCTTTTCTTGCATCACGAGCTTCCCCCTTGGAATCCAAATCACCACCATGCAACTCAGTATTCATTGGGAATCAGGCTCGTGCAGAATTTGACTCTCTAACACAGCACGTGTTGTTTCCTGAATGAAATGCCGGAATTAACTTAAAGATCCCCATGCCTCCCATCCTCTTGAGGCATGAAATTCTTGCGGCTTGCAAGTAGCCTGCCTTAAACCGTACTAGATGGCTCACTTGCCTTCCTTGATGGTGAGTACCAAGAAACCTTGCACCATACCAAATGGCTCATGTGCCCCTTTTTTTTTTTTTTTATGGTGTGAGGATCGAGTGACCTTGCAACATACCAATGGCTCACCTCCCTTTGTTGATAGTGAGAGGAATGACTAACCTCCACAGCTAGATCTAGGCCTTATTTGGATTGGTTGCAAACTCCCATTACAGATGTAGCAAAATGACTGGGAACCACCCAAACGGGGTTTGGGCGAAGGGCAAATGTCGTGGGTGTGCTCCCCACATATGCAAGTTTGATTCCCCATGTTGAAATAGAAGTGTTTAGGATTGACAAAAGATGGACCCCACTTGATTAAGATCATCTTATGGTAGGTTTCATGTAGAAATACCAGTGACTAGAATTGACTAAGAGCCCACATGGTTAATATCATCTAAATGGTGAAGGAGACAAAGTAGGGTTGAGATGTGGAAAGAGAAGGAAATGGATTTTCCACTCTTAAGGAATTGTATTTCGTTTTAAAAAGGAAATGAAAAAGGGCCATTTTCCTGGAAATATGAAGAAATGGAAACTGATTTTGAATTAAAATTTTTAAAATTGGAAAAAAGACAAATAGTGGAAATTTTATTTCCACAGAAAAGCAATTTCCATTTTTAAATTTCAACAAATCCAACAAGCTCTAAGGGCTTTTTCCTATTTATTCTTGGGCTGTTCAGATTTTTGGGCTATCTTGGGACGTCATCATGGTCCAGGAAGATCGCAGTCAGTGTATTAGGGTGACATTCTTTCAGCCGCAACTAGCTGTGAGAAACCTGGGCACTGCTCAGGTTTTTACAGATTTAGGTGTTGTGGCGCATATATTTCTGGATGCAGTGTTGCTCCAGTTTTTTAGCTAAATTAGTGGAGGATGGAGGTCAATCTAGAGAATACATGTATGGGCTGTGGTTCTCCAATCTTGAAGGAGACTGGTACTTCCACAGGATTTATCAAGAGGCTTACATTATGCTGTTCTGGTTTTTTCTTTTTCTTTTTTTTTTCTTTTTTTTTTTCCATTTATTTGGTGCTTCCTGCTTCTATTAATGCTTGGCCTATCTTGTTTTCTTTTTCTTTTTCTTTTCTTTTTTATATTTTTCTTTTCTTTTCTTTTCTTTTCCTTTCTTTTTTCTTTTCTTTTCTTTTCTTTTCTTTTGGTGCTGCTGCTTCTATTGATGCTTATACTATATTCTATAAGCATCTTCAGAGTTTTCTGCTTACTGGTGGCTCAGGGATTTCTTTTAATGTCTTGGATATGTTGCTTGGTTTCACGCTTTCGGATCAGCTTGCAATCTCGCTACTCTTGGAGAAGAATGCCTAGCTTCTTAGGGACCTGCAGTTTTTTTTATCCATTCAATGTGAAGAGGTTTTCTGAAAGCCTGCATTGATGCTTCTTCAGTCAACTTTCTTGAAGATTTTGTCAGATTCATAGCCTCTGTTTGAGCCAGTTTGAAATTCATTCATAGTTGATTTTAGGTCTCCTTTGTGCTACTTCTTTGTATGGGGCGGTCCTCTTCTTGTTTGGAGATCTGCTTCAAATTTCAATTGGATTTGCAGCTGCTGCAGTACTTTTTGCATCGCTGTGCTGGCCACTGTTTCTCATCTCCTCAAGATAGTCAGCCTGCTTTGCTTGTTATTTTGGAGAGGCATCGGGAGCCTTTGGAGTTCAGAGAACTTCAGATCGTTCTAAATTTCTAAATTGAATGGGATCATTTCTTGGATGTTATATGGCAGTCCAAGAGCTATCTCTCATCAATTTTACAATCTCTTCTGTGACTTTCAGCATCATCTTCTTCTGGGCCATTCAAGTTATGAATGGCTAAGTGGGATCCTTCAAGTAATCAGGGAGGCTGCCTTCTTCACATATTGCAGAGTGTGGTGATTTGAGAGATTGGAGTTCAGCCTTTCCTTATCAGTCAGTTGTTGAATCTTACTGTTGGTTCCTGAAGATGAGGTTTTCTGTTTGGGTGGGCTTATTATGTAAGGCTCTATAGCTGGTCTTTGGCCACAGTTTGTGCTTGAAGTGCCAATTCTTTATTGGGCCATCTTTTTTGCATCTTTGTTCTTGCTTTCTTAATAAAATTATTTTTTTCTAGCCAAAGTATATCTAAGATACATAATGATGAAGTGCAGATTATCCTTGAACCACAGTTCTTACATCAAAATTGAACATCAGTTGTGAATGGAACTTAAGGAATAACAGTCCGATAAGCAAGTTATCTCTTTGTAAGGAAAGAGATATGTATCAAGTTTAAAACAAGAAACCAAAAGTCAGGAAGATAAAATAAATGTTCACATGAGAAAGAATAAGTTCCTTTACTAGATAATATAACATCCTGCTTCGTACCTGAAGAATGCGAACCTTGTTATTTTCTCGTGATAAAATCTTGCTGATTGCTAAATTTGGAACTATCCTGTGAAAACCAGCTTCATGAGAGAAGAAAATCAGGAAAAACAATTTAAGACCAATAGAGCTTGATAAAATGAGTTTATGCACTATGAAGAGTAATCTGAGAAAGATTCTTATGGGATTGTTAGAATACGAAGCATTAAATGTAACAGACATGCATTTTATCTGTACATGAAAATATAATATAAAAGAGTGAAAATGTCAGACTATAATCTGTAAGACATGTGATAACAGGACTCAGATGCTTCTAAGGTCAATATAACAGCCCCGAGACTTGAAACATGGTCAACATAACATATTAAAAGAGAAACCAACATGGAGACAAACCTCATGGCACACTAAATCAGAGGAGGAGAGATGGCAAGGAATCATCTGTCATCAAATATCAAGGGATCAGCTCCCAACTACCCACAAAGAGATCCCTACTGTAATCCCTAAGAGCCCTCACACCACAGGCCTAGGCATCCACTTTGCAGTTAGGAACACAGCTTTTCAAGCTACTTGGTTACAAAATATCCTATTATTATGCTCCTTTTGACCTTTAATCAGCATCATCCAAGCCTTGTCCCAATTAATTGGGGTTGTCCACATGAATCCTGTTCTGCCATTACACTCTATCCAGGGCCGGACCATCAGTTAGACCATAGGTTATCACTCGATTGTAATCAACCTGTGTACAAGACTACTAGATAGCGCTTGATGGCAATCAACCTATGTAATAGTCTACTTCATTGCGCCTGCTCTCATTGCCAATCCCAAGACCAGATAAAGGAGAGTTGTGCCAGCTTGGCAGCCGGCACCAAACTCATGCCATAACTTCATGAATCCAAACAATAAGACACTCCTTTTGACCTTTAAAATTTATATATATTATGCTCCTTTTGTTGGGAATTGTTGGGTTCCTGACGTTGGGTCAACGGATGGCAACTGGATGGATCACTGAAAATGGAAAACCAGTGATGGTTCACTGGTGACAGGTTTCCGCATGAGCAATGAATGACACCCATGATAGCACAAACTTCAAATTTCCATTGCTTGTACACAACTCCAATTGATGTGATACAAAAGCCAAATGCAAGCTTATTCAATATAGTTTCTAAAACTGGAGGAGATTAAAACCCAATTAAAGATCACCAAGAATCACTATAGGGACACTTGCTATCCAGAAAAACCGTAATTTTCAGATGACTTCTACTCCGGAATTTTATGTATTTTCCGCTCATAAGAATGACATGAATTTTTACAAAAATGAGGAGAACACATCTAGATAGCTTCAGAAAATTTTACAATTTTATTCTCCAACCAGAATTATCAAAGACGTTGCCATCATCAACGTAGAACAGAAACTGAAACTTGCAAGGAAAGGATGCTCTTACTCCACTATGTGATGCTTTTTATTTCTTAATCCCTGCTGAAAGAAGAAGCTATTGCATGTCCTGCATATCTGAGAGTGGGCAAGCGTTTCAAGATCCAAGTAGAAAGTTATGGATTCAACAGAAGAGCCATCATACATTAAAGCTTGGGTAGAAAAGACGCAATCCTCAGTGGAGCAATTGAGAGTTGTGCTTGATGAAGTTCGGAATGGTCATATTAGATGTAAGTTTGATGGACAAGACTTTTCAGCTCAAAGAACTCAAAGCAACATGATGATTTGGTTGAAGAGTGCTTTTGAAGGTAAAATGTTTGATACAGAACGCACTTTTTCTGAAAAGGCTGGCCATAGAATATGTGCATGTAAAATTCAAGGAGACAAAATCATACGACCCCTGTGGTTTGGCTAAAACAGCCAATGGGTTGCATGATAACACACTTCGTAGGGGCTGTTTGATTTTTAATTTCCCCCAGTAAATACAGGGAATTACCTGATTATTACTTACTACAACTGTTTGAAATTCGCCAGCAATTACATTTCGAAAATCGGTCCATACAAACGTTTTTATTACTGATTTAAATGTGGGCCCCACTATGATATATATGAGTTATCCACACCATCCATCCTTTAAAAAAATACATTTTAAGGCATGAGCCCAAAAAGGAGGAAAATCAAAAGCTCAAGTGGACCACACCTTAGGAAACAAGGATCATTAAAACGTCAATGGTTGAAAGTTGTTTTCTCCCTAGGGCCCACGGTGATGTTTATTTGTCATCCAACCCGTTAATAAGGTCACACAGTCATGGATAAAGTGGAAACAAAAATATCAGTTTGATCCAAAACTTCCAGGGTCTTCAAGAAGCTTTCAATGGTAGGAGTTCAATTCCCATTGTTTCCAGTAGTGTGGTCCACTTGATCTTTGGATCTACCTCTTTTTTTGGCTCATACCCTAAAATGAGTTGGCTAAAGGGATGGACGGTGTGGATAATATACAAACATCAAGGTCGGCCCCACAATTTAACTTTTTTCTCCTCGGATGACGTGAGGAGTGCTATAAATGAAAGGTGGCAGTCAAATCACTTTGGAAATCCAACCGGAAACAAAGAGGTAAATAATTATTACCCATTTACCTGGAATTACCTCTGTAATTAGAAAATCAAACAGGCCCTTAAGGTAAATCTTGGGTTAGCTGGAGGTGGAATTCTTCGGTTCTGTTCTGTGTATCTTTTGTTTTATTATCCTCATTTCTATGGGAAATGTTCAAGCATGCTTGCAGAATTTAGAGTTTTGGTTGATGAAATCCATTAATGCTTAGCATTGGCTTTTGTCAGATTATGATAGAATGTGATTCTAAAATCTTAATTGGCATTACTAGTTCTAATTCCTTCAAAGTTAGAGAGATCATCAGTGGCAGGAGTTGAAGGAGAGTAAAGAAGTTAAATGTTTGTTTGTGCATACTAGGGAAGATAATGAAGTAGCAGATGCTTTGTGGGGACGTGTGTGGAGTGAAACATCATGCTGCTCTCCTTACATAGGCATCATCATCACATCTAAGCCTTATCCCAACTAATTGGGGTCAGCTACATGAATACTTTTTTGCAATTCGATTCTATAAACGGCCATGACTTCAGTTAGACTTGGACCATAGGCCACTGAGTCTTTTCTTACCACCTCCACCCACGTCCTTCTGGGCCTTCTCCTCGGCCTTTCATAGCCAACGTTTGAAATATCGGTATCACACAATGTATCGCACCCTTGGTATACAAATACGTATCGGTTATCGCATGGAAATTGGGATATATCGTTTGTATCGGGTAATTTATCGCACTTTTTGGAAAACATGGAGAAACATTAGGAAAATGGTTGAATTTTTTAATGAAACTTCAGGGATTGTTAAAAAAGACATTAATACACACTTTTAAATTATAACATCTCAAAAAAAAAAAAAAAAAAAAAGTGCACATAATAGATTTCCTTTGTATAGGGTCATAAGCTATGCGTTCTTTGTCTAAACAAAGGCAACTATATTAAAATATAATGCATAACATATATAAATGTATGAAGACATGTATGAAATCACATCCAATTCATTCAAAAGCAGATGATATAATAGAAAGTAATATTTAGAGTGATGGGCATCTAAAGGTGGACCCACATGATCGACTTCAAAAGTGTAAACGGTTCGAATAGATAAATAATCACATACACAGCATATATGAACCTTCACATGCATCTATTAACATCCTTTCCGGCCTGTAAATTAAGCCGGTTCACTTATCAAGTGGAGCCCCACTTGAAATCAATGGATAGACAGTGGTCTGATACAGTGCAACCTGCCTAATATGTGGTCCACTTGAATCTATATTTCTCATGTTCGGGATCATGGCCTAAAATGATCTAGAAAAATAGATGGACGGCGTGGATAAAACGAATACATCATGTTGGCCCTCACAGAGCACTATCTAGTAGGCAATCCGCAGGATGCGAATTTAGGCCACCATCTTGCGCTGGGATGCTAGGTAGGGCCCATCATGATGTTTGTGAGAAATCCACCCTGTTCATCCGTTTTGAGAGCACATTTTAGGACATGCGACCAAACATGAAGCATATCCAAAACTCAAGATGGCCACACAAGAGGAAACAATGGGGATTCAATGACCACCGTTGAAACTTTCGTATGGCCACAAAAGTTTCATATCAAGCTAAATTTTTTGTGCTTTCACTTCATCCTAGTGGGAATGACCTTATAAATAGTTTGCATGGCATATAAACATCAAAGTGGAGCCCAGGAAGGTTTTAATGGTAAGAAACTTTCCCCAATTTTCCCTCTCGTGCGGCCCACTTGAGGTTTGGATCCACCTCATTTTTGGTCCAAGGTCCTAAAATGAGCTCTCAAAACGGATGAACGAAGTGGATGTGTCATAAACATCATGGTGGGCCCCACCTACCATCCCTACAAAGGAACTTTTCGTGGAAGGCTTTCGCAAGAAATCCGCGTCTGACCTGGTGGGGGTAGTACCCAATCCGTGCATGACCGAACAAGGATTTGGGTGGGACCCTGACTGTGGCCCCACCATGAAGTATGTGTTGTATCCACACCGTCCATCCATTTAGAGAGATCATTTTAGATCATGAGCCAAAGAATGAGGCCAATCCAAAGCTCAAGTGGACCCCACCACAGAAAACAATGGGGATAGTGATGGCCACCATTGAAACTTGAAACCATTTATGGGGGGGCACCATGATGTTTATTTGAGATCCAACCTGTTCATAAGTTCATACATATATGCATGAAGGGAAAGCACAAATATCAGCTTGATCAAAAACTTCTGTGGCCCCAAAGAAGTTTTTAATGGTAGTCGTTCAATCTCTATTGTTTTCCATCGTAGGGTCCACTTGAGCTTTGGATTTGCCTCAATTCTTTTTCTCATGACCCAAAATGATATCTCCCCACAGAAAGGGCCGCACCGTCTTTCATGCAATTGGGTCGCACCGAATCCACTCTCCCTGAAGTTAAGGGGTGAAAGATTAGGTGTTACCCGGGTAACAACTTAGTGGGTGTTAACCTTACTGTAGAGCCCACCTTGATGTTATGCTACATATCTAATCCATCCATTCGTTTTTCCAGCCCATTTTAGGTCATGGTCCCAAGCATTAAGCACATCCAAATCTCAGGTGGACCACACCACACGAAACAGTGATGATTGAACACTCATCATTAAAAAATTCCCAAGGCCCACCTGAGATTTGGATCTGCTTACGTTTTGGGATAACGTCCTTAAATAAGCAGAAAAAAGGATGAGCGGCGTGGATATGAAACACATTAATCAAGACGGACCCCACACAGTAAGGTTAACACCCACTAAGTTGTAATCTGCGTAACAACTAATCTGCTCCCTAACTTAATGAGAGTCTTTCGACTCTCTTCTTTGCTAAGGACAGTTGAGAAAACAATGCAATCCATCCCATATTCTCACCGGAATCACAACATTCCCAAAAATCTTTCTTTTCATAAATCCCAACCAAAATCCCCATCATCCTCGCTGGAGATATGGTTTTCTTCCAAAATAATTACCTTCGAAGAAAAAAAAAAAAAAGGTTTTAGAGATTTTCTTACATGATCCGGCGATGTCAACCATGGTTCACTAAATCCAAACGAAAGCGACTCCCTCAGGAAGATCACAAAGGTAAGAGATTTTTTTTCTATATGTTTTCTCCAATATCGGCGATATCTTGCGATATATCGCACTATACAAAGGATTCTATCAAATTTTCTTTATTTTTCGAATTTCCGAGGGTTTCATATCGTTGGACCGCAATACCGATAATATCAGCCGATAGTATCAATATTGCGAACAATGTTTATAGCCTTCAACTTCTACCTAGTCACTCCTAACCAGCACGTTCTTGGTCTCGTTGCACATGATCAGACCATCTAAAGTCTATTTCCCCTCATCTTATTACCTATTGGTGCTCTCCTTAAATAAGTATTTCAAGAAAACAACCGTTGGGGGAGGAATTGATAAGCTGGAATTTGCAAGCCGGCTTCTGCCCAGGAATTGGAAAGCTGCTTCTAACTAGCATTTCAAATCCTGCTGGAATTCAAATCTGTCAAAACTCCCGACCAAACATGGGAATTAGTGCTTCTGGATTTTATTCCAATTTCAGATTGCCAAACAACCCCTACTAAACGCAATTTACAACATTGCCGCTACCATATTTTTCAGGAACTTGTCTGAAGGACTAAAATGGATCTCCACATTTATTATTCTGGAACTAACAATATCAAGAATGTGAATATTTTGTCTTTTTTTAGACACCAGAATCACATCAAATGCATATGAGAGCTAATCACATTGTTTAACCTCTGGTTGAGGTGGACACCTAATTTAACATATCAGCACATTCGAAATCTGAAAACTGTTTAAGAAAGGAAGTTGTTAGCATGTGAGGATGTTTTTATGTTCCCTTGTTAGACTGGATTAACAATGGCAGATGTCGGCTTATTGATACAAAAAATAATCCATCTGTAGCAACTAGCAAGAGTGTCATACAAATTGGAGAGGTTGGAGCATATAGCACTGGAGATCATTGAAATGTTCCAAATAAAGGATGCTAAATCAGGGGCAGACATTTGAACCTACCTTGGTAAGTGATCGTCAATTGAGAGAGCAGGCTTAAGGAAAAATAAACAAAATGCACACAGTACATGAGCATATATATGATAAAGATTATGATGTTCTAAAGGTAATAAACTGAAAAAATTAAATAATTAAAAAAAAAATACAACTTGGATCACGATGTGCTAATGAACTAACTTGAGTTAGGAAATAGATTAAAAGGGCAAAAAAAAAAAAAGTAGGAACATTGAACATGGAAAATAAATGCTTACTCAGGCAGAGTCTCGTAAGCAGTCAAAACATTCCATACTTCACGAACAGGTGCCTTGACAGTAATGCTAGCGACCACACATCGATGAACCCCACCATTTTCCTTCAGCCCAAAACCATTTCATCAGAGAAACTATGATAAAGTGGGTTCCCATTGAAGAAGAATGGCAGCTGTTAATAGTGCAGAAACAATGAGTTACCAATAGGCCATCATATCTACGAAGATGAACTTCATCTACCATGCATGGCCTATCAAGTGCACAAACTTTTCCAAATACACCCCATTTGCTGTTGACCTCACTAGGAGATGGAGCAAGCAAGGGTCCAAAATTAGAACTGGCGTAGTTTCCCTTGAACTCATTGGCGAGAAGCTTATCCGTCTGAGGAAAAGCATCTGACAAGTCCCTGCAAGAGGAAGTATAGGATGCGCTTCCAACAGTTGGGATTTTCTGATTCCCATTAGAATTTCTTTCTGCTCTACAGGCCAAGGCTCTAAGGTTCACAGGAAGATCTGACCCGATAATTCTCTCTAAAAAAATGGCTGGGAAGTTGAATGTTGGTATCACATTCACTTCATAAGATAAAATTGTCGTTGAAGACCTGAAACACATAGGAACCAGGAGTGAAAGGTTAATAAAGAGATACCTGGAGTTTATTTTCTTGGAAGGAGATTCAAAATAGAAAAACTTGACAATATTGTATTACCTGGACACATGGGATAGGTACCATGTGCCAAAGTGTTTTCAACTATTTGGCATGGTAGCCTAAAAAATTCAAGAGAAGGGAACATTTTCAAATCAACATCACTTACCATAAAACAAACACAGAGATACCCAATCATGAATCATGATAAACAATAAAAATCATGCAACAACTATTCAAAAATTCATGGCCTTGTGCAACAAACATGAATGGCTTCCTATTCCCAGAAAGCATGAAGAACAACTAGAATTGTGATACTATGATGCACAGCTTTGGTCCGTATAACCAAAAATGCATTAAAAAGCTTGAATGTTAGAGAGAAACTACCTTTAAGAATATCTTCTTCTTTTATTCTTTTTTCATTTTTTTTGAAACCAAGTTAGCCATGTGTCTGCAGTCTTGGAAATGAGATTATGCATGGTTAACGTCTTTAAGGGAATAATATGAATGTATAGGTATATTATGCACATTGAGGAAATCCAGCCTACATAGTTCAGGGGGCAAAAGTAAACAAGAAGTATCCCGTATTTTCATTGAGAGGTGATGGACAGACGGTATGGAGACATCAAAGAGGTAATGGTGGTGACAGCGGCAATGGAGGTAGTAGCGGTGATTGTGGGGAAGCATGGAGGGATGATAGATGAATGAAGGAGAATAAGAATGATTAAGATGTCCCTATGGATTGGGGTTTGGGAGAGCCACTAGATCCAATAATTAGACATCATAGGTTAAGAGACTTGAATGAACATGGGGGCGTAGCTCCAAACGTTTAGAGCAAAGAGTCTAAAGACAAATGAGGCAGAGCAGCAGGAAAATGCCATTGATACAAAATTGATGTCAAGAAGGATTCCATTGGTTCGATGCAAAAAGCAACATAAAGAATGAGATCTCTTGTTTTTGCTTGACTCATAAGAGGCCCATCTCTTTAATGAGCAAAGATAAAGAAGTTGGAGTGATGGTGCTGACATTAAATAAGCTCAATTCCATAGTTCACTGGCTTCAAACCTTGACACCATTGGAATCATCAGTACAGGGTCCTCAATGCAATGTGAAATCTTTTCCTTTTGTTTTCTTTTGCTAGTTTAATGCGGGGGCATTTTCACACCGGGCTCAAGTGGGGTAGCCCGTGGGATGCGGGGACACACTCGGGGTGGGTGACCCATGTGATTTGGGGCTCACAGGGGAAGTCTTGTGTTCGAGACTTCTCACCGGGGGTGATTAATGCGCATTTCACACCGGGCTCGAGTGGGGTAGCCCGTGGGATGCGGGGACACACTCAGGGTGGGCGGCCCATGTGATTTGGAGCCCACGAGCCCCACAAGGGGGGGTTCGACCGAGGTCCTAAACCCATGAGATGTGGGGCTTGGGCTATGAGATAAAGGGATTAATTCGCCATACTCTAACAATTCGAGCTTTTAAAGCAAGTGGTTAATTGTCCTGCATCATAGTTGGTCAATTTTGTGTGGAATCCTCTTCTTCTTCTTCTTTTGGGGGATAAAGTGGCTATGAATGCATGTGTTAAAAAGGTGATGGGTGGGTGGAATTGCGGCTCCTTTTGTTCTTAGAGGAATGTTGTGTGGAACGTAATGCCATTTTTCCATGCAGTGAGGTTTTTGGAAAGAAAGGAATATCAGGTCTTTGATAGTAAGGAGGCTTCGGAGGAGTCAATTAAAAGAAGAATTATCTCCATGATATTAGAATCAATTTTTCCTTCTAGGAGTTCATCCAAGGGCCTATTTGTTTTACAAATTACCACAGTAAGGTAATGCGAATAGGTAATGATTACAAATTACTTTACCTGTCCCCTCTTATCAGAGAAATTTTGACTACATTCATACCATGTTTGGCTCCATCTTCATCCAATGTGAAATGCAACTGGTGCGACAATTCCATTTGGAATGGTTTGTGAAATGGCCTAATAAATGTTAAAAGAAGTATGGTGTTCCACCGAAGCTGAACAACTAACCCCCAAAATCTGAAAAACAGCACCTCACAGAAGCATCAATATTCAGCAACAGCAGGCCTAGATTGCAGTGTGGCACACAACACCAACATCGGTACTATGTGGTGCTGGAAAAGCTCTACAGGCCTTACCATGGTGTATGTGTTTCGTCCACACCATCCATCCATTTTTCAGATCATTTTAGGCCATGCGCCCAAAAATGATGCAGATCCACATCTCAGGTGGACCACACCATAGGAAATAGTGGTGACTGAATGCCCACCATTAAAAAGATCCCCCTTCCTCATGCTAAAATCTTATCAACAAGGTCATGCAGGGACAGCAAAAAACTAAACCTTTTTGGGGGCTACAAAAGTTCTAGATCAAGCTGATATTTATTTTTTATCTTCATCCATAGTCTGTGTGACCTAATCAACAGGCTGGATGAAAAATAAACATTACAGTGGGCCCTAGGAAGTTTAAATGGTGGGCGTTCAATCACCACCGTTTCTTGTGGTGTGGTCCACCTGAAATTTGGATATGCCTCATTTTTTGGCTCATGCCTTGCAATGAGATGGCAAAATGGATGGACAACGTGGATAAAACACATACATCATGGTGCGGCCCACAGAGCTTTTCGAGCAACACAATAGTGATGTCGGTGCTGTTGCTACACTGCAACCCGAGTCCAGCACAACAACAACATCAGGTAGGAAGCAGAACCAGACGACAACACCCAAATTCATGAAAATCAACCCCACCCAATCTAAAAAATTCGTAAATCCCATGCCCTAAAAAAAGAAGATAAATGCCATTTTCTCCGGAAAATAACACCCCATAAGGAAATTACAGAAGCCCCTCAGCCTCCCCAATCTCTAGTTCAAAGACAAATCCCTCAACCCTGTCATTTTCAACATGCAGCTCCACTCCCTTAATCATCGCCATCACCTGAGCCCTCCTGATTGATTCCAACCCCTCCATCACTAGTTCCACCTCCCATTTTGACCACACTTCCCTCCTCCACATCCTATCCCTCCTCCCTCACTCCCAATACAACCCCAACTCCCTCATCTGCCATCGATGGCTCCTTCACCAGCCACTTCATCCACATTGTCCATCTCGACCGAGCCTTCCTCAAACAAGCTGCCTAATTGCGCGCTGTCATTTTGCGGGAATTTAAAGACACTAAGGCTGTTGGGGAGTAAGAGGATTGATCCAAAGCTTGGGACCGTTGAGTGCCTGGGATCGTGTCCAACACTAGACAGGTTGCAGCTGCAGCGGTGCCAACTACAAGATGCGTACATAGGGACTAGGGAGTATCTGTTACATGCATAGAGTAGCAGGTAAGACCAGAGGACTACCGAACAGGCAAGAAGTCTCTTCGTTTCTGCAGAAAATCCCTGCGAAAATTACATTGGGATCGTGCCCCTCACGCCAGTGGCAATTGACTTAGCATTTCATATCTCTATCCAAACAATCACAATTAATCATCATTACGATTATCCTTGTATTTACTGTGGTATTAGGTAAAACAAACAAGCCCTAAAAGTAGAAGAGGGATTTTGGGTGGGTGGGGAGGGCCATTCCATTCCGATGAAGTGGGAGTTGCCTCAAGGGAACTGCCTCAATCTAGTACCTTCAAGCTGAATTGGTTGCTCCTTGGGTGAGTTCTGACAAATGATAAATTAGAGGTGAAGTTGGCATTTTTGGATCCTACGGGAAGGTGGGATTGTCCGATGCATCTAAGTTTGAGCTAAGAGAAGAGCTTTGTCTATTCTCCACATTGCTTCATGGAGAGCCAATTAACAAAGGAGATCCACAGCAAGTCATTGCAGTAGGCTACAGGAGTTCAATTGGGGCCCTGGAGACTAATTTACTGTATTTATAAGATTAAGTTGTTGAATTCTGCTGTGTGCTCTGTTCAGTGCTCTATTGTGCCGAAGTCAGCTAATGAGGTGGCCCATAGCCTCACTGGAGATGGAGTAACGCAGGGTTCACTAGCTATAAGCCCTTTGTATTTTTCTTGATGTTCTTTTTCTCACAATAAAATTTGTGTTGTGGACAGTGGAAGAAGCGAGTGGTCTTTGCTTCCAGAAGGGGATTGATCTTCCTTGCACATGTGCCAAGAGATGCCAGCGAGTTGACCAATGCTATGGCCAAACAAGGAGCATCTAGGGCTGAAGTTGCCCTTCGGGGTTTGAGGTAATCTTGTTTTGGGGCATGTGTTTTTGGTTGTACTCTCAGCTGTGGGTGGCTGTTTGATGCCCTTTTTTGAAGTACTTTGTATCTGCTGCCTACTTTTTTCTCTTTTGCTGTGTTGTTTTGTTTTCGCTTTTCTTTTAATAAATTCTGATAACCTGTCAAAAAAAAAACACTTCATTGCCCTTCAAAATAAGGATCCTCAAGGGGGAATGAGAAGGCTTGCTTGTAAACGTTCTTCATTGTGAATAATTCAATCTTCTACAAGTTTTTATTTTGATACTTCTGATCTCATATGGCAGAATCACGAAAACTTCAGCAAATAAGGACAATGGTTGCCCATTTGGATTTAAGCTAAAGAAAAATCAACGGCCTTGACCTGTATCCTATCCTTGTAGTTCCACTAAGCTGCTTACTTTTTCCTAAACAATCTCTATGTTGCAATTTGGCTCTATTGTGTTTGTTACTTGTGGCATGCTATGTTACCCAAGTACAAGTACGCATATCCAGTACAAGGCATCCTCTATAGCCCAAATTCTCATGATACGCTACTACGGCAAGGATTTACAACTTATAAGAATAATCGTGTTAATATATCTCCATAAAAGTAGTTACAACTTTGGTTTGTATCCCAGGTGGTATGAATGCTTGAAGTTTCAAATAACTAGTACAAGTGTTCAAAGCCCTGGCAGAAATGAACTTGAGTCCAATGTTTTAAATATCGTTATTGCGTAATGTATCGCACCCTTCAGATACGGATAAATATCGGTTATCGCATGGGATATATTGGTTGTATCACGTAATGTATCGTTGTTGTTGGAAAACATGGAAACATTGGGAAATTGGTTGAATGTTTCAATGAAACTTCAGGGATTGTTGAAAAAGACATCAATACACACTTAAAAATCAAAACATTACCCAAAAAAAAAAGTTCACGTAATAGGGGTTTCCTTTGTATGGGGTCTTAATATATGTGCTTTCCAACTGAACTGATGAAAGTATAGTCAAAGTCTATTCATATAATTTCTAAAGGTAAGAAGACATGTATGGAAACACAAGCAATACATTCAAAAGCAAAAGAAGAATCACTAGATCAGGTTACATGCATGTTTAATTTTGTGTTTGGATATAAAGATTGCAACTGATTTGTGAGAAATTGAGAAAATCTGTTTTTCTCAAATTTCCGCAACTTGATCCATCTCCTCCAAATCTAGAAATCAAAGTTCCAAATCCATAAAAAAATTTATGGAAAACATGAAGAATCATAGATTTGTAACCATTTGACACCGGTTTAACGTGATTTACAACAAAAACATGGATCGAAAATTGAAAATGCTCACTAGATCGAATAGGTGGGATATATCGACATTACTTGTGCATTTCGTATCACACAGGTGGGATACAAGATATATCTTGGGATATATCGGCTGATATCGTCGATATTTAAAACACTGCTTGAGTCTACAGAAGGAGAGTTCCGTATCTCAGTATCTGAATCGGTACTCCAGTTCATTTAAGGGTCCATGTAGGACAAAGGAAACGCTAAGAATAATCATTTTTGTGGAGCCTAGGATTATGCCAACTTTTTTTGTTTTTTTGGTTTTTTTTTTAAAGAGTTAACAAATAATATATCAAAAAGCCTGCCAAAGGCGAGAAAAGAATGAAAAGAGCGAAAATAAAGGAGAATGATGGTTAAGAGACAATGCCCAACCAAATCAAGAGGGGCGTAAAGAGATCCTACCTTAGGCCAGGTTTTACAGACCATTTTCCTTCGAACTTCTTAAAGTCCCCATCAACCATGGAAAAGTGGAGCTCACGACCATTGGCCTGGGACATGAGCAATCAATTAGGATTGTTATCATTTGCAATTGCACTAAAAATGCATATATGAGAAGTAGATGCAATGACAAATGCTTAGGAACTGTCCACGAGCAATCAACTAGAATTGCCGTGAAATATAATTACACTAAAATGCATATATAAGAAGTCCAAACAATGATGAATGCTTTAAGATTGTAGGGTCAAGTTACAAGGCTATAGATTGCAGTTAGATTAAAGGCAAGGAATAAAGTGTTGGAAATATGAATGAGAGCCATAACAGATTATAAAAGGGCAGGTCTGTTTCTTGTGCATGTAAGGACGACCAGACTGTACCAATATTAGAGCTCTGTTTGCAAGATGATGAGAAATCAACTTTTTAACAGTTACAAGGACAACACAGATTACATGGACCCCATTAAATTGAAGACTTGTCTGAAGTGTGATCAAGTGGACCCATCTTGGCTCATTTATAAGATTGTGCATAAACCTTTAAATGGGGCACAGATAGAACATTGGGCCACATGGTCCAACAGTCTTCATCAAGACTGTCTAAATGGATCGGTGGGTTCCACCAATCCAACTGAATAGGTAATTGGTCCTGATCTGTCATCAAAGCCCTTGACCAGGTCCAGATCACTAATTGGCTCAGTATGGACCTTTGATGTAGTCCAAATATTCAATCTGGTTGGTTGAATAATCCTGATTTTCAGCCCGAACAGCTGGAAGGGCTTGACTTGATGTTTGGAGCCTTGGAGGGCTTGATCTGATGTCTGGAGCCTTGGATGGGCCTGATCTAGACCAGGTACGCAGAATGAAGCCTTGGATTGGCTTGATCACATAGATGGTCATAGATATGAACCAATCTAGGCCTCAATCTAATGATCTAGTGGCTTGGTTGCATGAATACCATGTCTCTACAACATCCATAAAGTCTACCATATGTAGACCCTTCACACCACACTTTTCAAATTTTGAATAAATATCCAACTATTGCTTGCTAAACAATTTGATTTTAACAGAAAACTTCTTTAAATTGAATTACATAAGAATCTAGCTAAAAGTAGGAACTAACTAGTTAACTATCAAATCCACACATGTACAGACAAACAGTGCATGCATGTCCATAGTGCACAGGTGTGGATTCCACAATCTGACTGCGACCTGTGAAGCCCACCAACCTAATTTGATCGCTAGTCAGGCACACCCCTTTTGACCTGAGATGCAAAATATAAAAATAAAAAACAACTTTGAAAAGAACCCAGCCTCTAGTTCTACTTCCGTGGCTCGCCATGGTTGTAACGCCCTGAAAATCGGGGGTTGAGTAGGAACTTAACTCCCGAGTTTCAACGCATCACTTATGCAACATATGAAATGATGACTGTATGTTGTCTGTATTAGTGCATGAAACATGAATAAGATTAAGCCAAATCAGCAAAACATAATCCAGGGACAGTTATAATACGCAAGCGGAAGACTGAAACGAATATATATAACTGTATAAACCAATGTATGTCCCCAACATATGTTTGCATTCCAAGGTCAAGGATTACAAGTGTAGCTCCAAAATATACAAAATGTGTAGTATTCTCTATTCATAATCCCAGAAAGAAGTCCCGCTAATCAGGCCACGGCTCACAAGAACCCGCCTGAAGTCTGCATATAGGAGAAGGCCTCCTCGTCCTCCTCGAAGTCTGGCTCCGCCTCGTAGGCATCGCCACCACCTGTATCTAAGACAAGGTCTGGTTGGTGTGCGCAGCACCGTCCCGTAACGTGGGAGTGAGTGATCAACTCAGTGGAACAATAAAGCAAAGGTTAACATGTTATCAATTTAATCAAGCGGTAATGATAAAGCAGTAAATCACGCATCCCTAAGTACTCTTATTAATGCAAGTATGGTATGTATGTATGATGCATGCCCTCGCCTACGCTCCCTCAACAACTCTTTACGAACGCGGCATGCCACACTCCCTCAGTGCTTGACCATCAACGCCAAACGCACACGCAATGCGGTGCATGAACGTGATTGCCAAATTCTTTATTAGTCATTTTCATACAACAAGATTGGGAAACTAAGGTAACTCCCTTATATCACTTCCCAACAAGGATCCATTCCAGGGTCGTCAGTCCTAGTAAACTCATACGATGATACGGTTCTAGGTCACTGCAAAGGGCTCGTCGCCTTATCAGTGCAAGCCTAGTTATACTCTAGTTGCTACGGAAAGGCTCGTCGCCTCACCGCAGTCTCAGAGTATGCTCGAGATCACTACAAAGGACTCGTCACCTTATCAATGTAGGCGCCGACAGCTCGAATACAGTGTCCCATACCACCGCATTCGGCTCACGAGTCTGGGTTGCTCAATGGTCACTACAGGGAAGCTCGTCGCCACAGCGTAGGCCGACAGCTCGACCACGGTGTCCCATACCACCATGTCCGGCTCATGAGTCTTAGCAGATTAAGATACCAAGGTTAACAGGGATTTCACTGGTGAGTTTGGTACCCTAGGTTCAAGCAGAAACGACCATACATGGTTAACATATATCGGGCAAATCGGTTTGTTTGACGGCTCAACTAGCACGAGCGCACATCGAGTTGAACGACATGAAGTGCATAAGCACTCCGTGTGGCCTAACCACTGTCGCCAACCGACATACGACTCAGGTTCATCAGGCGCGTCTCATGTGGCGGATCAAGGACAACCACTCGTTCAAGTTCCATTACTGATTGCCTGGACTATATAATAGCCCCAAACACATTCAATTACATCGATCTAACATATGAGATACTCAAAGCAGTAATGGAACAATGATTCAAAACATACAATCAGTTGAGCATGCTATGAAGTACAATATCAACATGAATTTGAACATATTCAATTCATAACCAAACAGATATCTGAATATATCATACATGGAGAAAAACATACACATCGCTAGAGTAGTTGAGAATCCTATCTCAACACCCAATGAAAGAAGAATTCATAAGTACTTACTCATACAGACATGTTTACATACACTTAGTCTACACCTCACATTATACATGACATATAGGAGTTAGAATACGTATTAGGGCAAGTCCTTTCATCAAAGGATTGCCGCCTATATAACAATCACATACCCACGACGATTAGTCGTGGCGTACACTAATGCATAGTTTATACTCACTTAGACAATTTCACAAGCACTTAGGCTACAACTTATACATACACGACGTATGTTAATACAACAGGTATTAGGCTAATCCGTTCACCCAGAAGTTGCTACACATGCATCTAGCATACATAGACAGCAATTAATCATGGCAAACACAAATCCGTATTTCATACGTATACGGTATTTTCTACAAATACGAGGAATACAGTATATTCAACATAGTTAACGTATATCTGAAAAATGAAACGGAAAGCACTTTGTACATGTGCAATAGCATCCACGTCAGTAATATATCATTAACTGACATTGAAAGCCTTGAAAACCATAACCTATACGTTTAAAGTCCGCACCTTTCACCGATAAACGCATAACGAATTCAGTTTGTTCACTCACGCTCCGTCTACGGCCCAACGGCAACCTATTTCATGAAATAGGTTAGCTATTTCCTTACTTTAACTAATTGAAACCCTAGAACGGATTAGGGTTAGGTTTTCTTACCTAAGAACGGGATTGGTATCGCCGGAAAAGCGACACGGTAGTCGTAGTTAGGCACGGAGATAAGTGGGTTTGAATCCCAGGAAGAAACTCCAGCAATCCCTCACACTTTCTCTCTCTTTCCTTCTCTTTTTCTCTATTCTCTCTCCTAGGTTTAGGAAATTCGTATGAAACGAGAGAGAGGGGTTTAAGGTCTTTATATAGGCCCAGAATGATGGGAATGGCCCCAAGGCCATGGTATACTTCAATTATAGCCAAAACTCATCTGTTTCGGCACAACGGCGCACTTCCGGAGCCCTCCTTTGAGCCAAAGGTCGGACTTAAGCTCACTGACCTTGGATCTAAGTCAAGTTTTCGTTCCAGTCGGGTTCCCAGATCACACGTGGCGGACTGGTTTCAGTTCAACGGTCACCGAAACTCGATCAGGGTTACAAGTACACTGCCATGTATGAGAAATTTCTCCTGATCCGAGGGTGTATTTGGGTCAGATTCTGACGGTCTGATTGCTTATATTCGGCCCGCAAGTGACGAGTCTCAGATTACTTAAATTTAGATTCATTTCTAAAGAAAACCACGTTTTCTCACACTCTTCGCTCTGGGCTCAAGCGAATAGCCTCGGGACACTATCTGGAGTTGATTTCCGAGATGGTTGTCAAGTCCAGCAAGGCGGTCTTAACTATATAATTTCGTAGTAACTGGACTTTCTACGTGCAGTCCAGATCTAATACGGAGTTTCACTGTGCTCCCGAGAGCAACTGGGTAATGAGATGGATCCTAGATTTTAGGATAACCTAGCGTCAATGATTCTACAAGTTTTAGGTCTTGCAGATCGTATTTAAAGTGGATCGAGCGGATTTCGTAACTATTCTAGTTTAACACTTAGTTAAACTCATCTAATTTCTAAAGGATTTAATCCTTAGTGATTTCTGGCTGAGGCGGCACTCGGGTCTCAGTACGGATTTTTCCGAGACGTTACAATGGTCCTCTACATCATGTCTTCTTTGGCTTTGGCAGCTGTTGACATAATCCTAGAAGTCTCTCACAAAACTCCATTTCTACTTGAAAAGAACCCACCATCCAGTTCTCTACTTCTGTGCTTCGCTACAGTCCTCTATATCGCATCTTCCTTGGCTCTGGCAGCAGTTGACATAATCCTACAAGTCATCTCACAAAATTCAGGCTGGAATCAATTGCAGACCACTTTGCATCTTCTTGTGCTTTCATGTAACCTGAACCTTTCATTATGTCTTTAATTTCCTTTCCAGGCCCTGAATTACTCAACCGATTTGTGTCCCTTGATCTAGGTGTTAATCTCTGTCATTTTCACAGATCCATCATTAGATCCAGCATTGTTCAATCCTTTTGTTGATTCATCTTTTGATTCTTCTCCAAATATGTTCATAGATCCTTCTTTTGATCCATCATTAGACTCATCCATTAATTCTTCTGTCAACACGATTATTGATTCAGAAACCAACTCATCTACAGATTTAGCGTTCACTGCATTGGTAAATTCCTCAATTGATCCATCAATGGATTCAAGAGTCGATCCAATAGTGGATTCATTGGTCAATCTATCCATGGAACCATCACTAGATCCAACAGTGTCTTTGTGTTCAGTATCTTGGAATGTGATGCTTTCTTCAGACACTTCCGCTCAATCTTCATACTACTTTTCCTTCTCAAGGAGCTTAGGCTTCGTCATAGTAGCATATTCACTATTGAATTTTTACAACAGTATGGGTTTGCAACATCTCTTTCTATGGTGGATCCACTGATTGACTGGAGCCATTAGTTGGTGTGCATCAATTGTCAAAATATTTCCCACATCATCCTAGATCCCATATGATTTTTCCACTATGAGCCAACATCTCTGAAGAACTAAAATAACAGGGTGGACTGTCATAAAGAGGATAGAAATGACTGCTTCTCATAGACATCTCAACTAGAACAACGGAAATGACTAGAATGAAGTGAAAGGCAAGTGTGTGGAAGAAAGAAGTAAATATGGGCTGATACAGAAAAAGATTGTCAATAGCAGTTTATATAATTCAAGTTCTGATTGCTCCATAACAGGAAAACAAAGAAACACTAGATGGATGGTGAAGCTGAACAATTTAGCTGCAAGAAACTGAGGCACCTGAACTGTTACAAATGTTTGCAGAATTAATTTGCTGCAGCAGAACTGAGATCATTTTCTCCGTCTACCGAAAGAAAAATATATTTGCAGACAAACAGGGAGCCAGTTAACCCTTTACCTACAGTAGCAGAGTTCTGTTGCTTTAAAAAAATATTGTTATTGTTGCCAACGGTATTTGGTAAAGAAGACAGGACTTAAGACACAAACAATAGATTCAGAAGCAGGTTTCAGCAGGAAAACTTATAAGTTTTGGTTTTATGCAGCAGAAAAATAAGAAAAGAGGCTTAACCAATTGCCACAAACCGTGGATTTAAAGCATAATAGAGTCAGAATATTAACTTGATGTAGATATAAGAAACCCAAAAAACATTAAACAAGTCGAAGAAAGTGGAACACAAACTAACCAGTGATATTTAGAAAAAAAAAAAAAAAAAAACTTGCAACAGAAATCATGATAGGGGAATCTGATTGCTACTAGTAGCAGAGTTGACTGCAGGAAACGAAATCAATAGTGGATCTGAAAGTAAAAACTTGCCGTAGGAATTGAGTGTCAGATCTGAATTTTTTTCAACATACCAGATTGGTGCAGAAACATTTTCAAGACCAAACGATTGTTTCCGTGTCAATATTTATTTTCAGCACATGATCTGTAAACCGGTATTTGATGCATGCAGGAAATAGATTAGAAGCAAAGAACAGATAACCATGAAAAGAAAAGAAAAATGAGTTCCAGAAGAATAAAACTTGCTCCGACACCAAAAATTGGTGCAGCATGAACAGGGAAATTGAGCCCAAATTGAAAGAAACAGATCTCAGATTCTGTGTACAAGATTTTGGGTCTTAATTTGGATCTCCAGTTTTCTGCTGCCTTCAGGATTTTAATAAATTTGCGATCTTCAAAAGAAGGGCAGGGGGATCTCCAGTGAAAGAAAGCATTACAGAAATGCAAGAATATGGGAACCTGAACAGAAAAAAGAGGGCATCAAACCACTAGATTTAAAGGAGCATCACCCACAATTTAACCCATCACAGGCTTTATGGAAAATAATCTACCAATCATTAAATAACCATGTCTTGACATCATCATCATCATCTAAGCCCTATCCCAACCATTGTTTTAAGTATCGACGATATCGGCCGATATATCCCGCAATATATCTTGTATCCCACCTGTGTGATACAGAACGTACAAGTAATGGAATATGATTCCCACATATTCGATCCGGTGAGCATTTTCTATTTTCGATCCTTTTTTCTGTAAATTAGCGTTAAAATATTACAAATCCATGATTTTTCATGCAAAATTAGCGTTAAAATATTACAAATCCATGATTTTTCATGTTTTGCATGAAAAATCATGGATTGAGAGCTTCAATTTCGAGATTTGGAGGAGAAGGGCCGAGTTGCTGAAATTTGAAAAAAAATCAAAATTTTCCAATTTCTCGCAAACCGATTGTAATCTGTGTCCAAACATAAAACCAAACATGGGTCTTCTTACATTTATAAATTATATTAATAGACTTTGAATATAATTGCATCAATTCAATTAGGCAACACATAGATTAGGACCCCATACAAAGAAAACTTCTTATGTGTTTTTTTTTTTTTTTTGTAATGTTTTGAATTATAAGTGTGCATTGATGACTTTTTTTAACAATCACTGAAGTTTCATTGAAAAATTCGACCAATTTCCCAATGTTTCCAACAACAGAGATACATTACACGATACAATCGATATATCCCTGCAATAACCGATATGTATCTATATCCCAGGGGTGCAATATGTAACGCGATGCCAATAGTTCGAACGGTAATCCCAACCAGTGATTTAAACATCGATATCGGCCCATAGTATTGGTATCGCACCTCGACATATGAAACAGGGAGTTAGGTGTCAAATTCCTGGTGTCGTACAATATTGTAAAAAATATCATAATGTACCGATGAAATATTGTTACGTTGAGATACTTTCAAAATATCGCCTTTATAAACTTCTCGATATTGTTGATACGTGCAATACTTATCAATGATATGCAGTTGCGTCAGCCCCTTCCAAAAGAAATTTAAAACTTCAACAAAAATAAAAAATGATATTCTTTAAAAAAATTTGTTGTGATCCGATTCCTAAGGGGATTGTGACCATTCCCTTTCATTTGTTTGGAAAGAAATGCAACTTGGTGCGGAAATTGAGATACAAAAGCATGCGATACCGGAAACCTAATCAGTGAGTTTTTGCTAATTTGAATTGTTTTCCCTCGTTTAGATTGCTTGGAATCAATGGGATGAAGTTAGTAATCCATTATTCGGCATGTTTTGCATGCTCAATCATGGATTTTGACCTCTGATTTTGTAAAATATGGGAAATTGGGGAAATTTGAAAATTTTCGAAATTCACTCATTTAACTTGCAATTATAATATGGAAAAATCACATTAAAGTGCTTGGAAGTTTATCTACAGATTAACGGAACTATTTGAAATTTAAAGAAAAAATATTTTCAAATTGAAAAATATCAATAAATAAATAAAATATAATTTTTTAAGAATAATAAAAGATCATTTAAAAAAATAGATTAACCAGATGTCATTTGTTCCTAATATTTGTGTGCATTTAGAGTGTATGCTAATCTTAACATCAGCCATACTCATTTATTTATTTTCAAAAAAAAATTTAATTTTTAAAAATTATAAAAATATATTTATTTATTTATTAATGCATAGTACATTCTATGACGGATTTAGTGTAATTATTGAGTACATTGAATGTGCGAATAAACTATATGAATTATAGAAATATTAATTATGAACTTCATGGTTATTCAACAAGCAATTGTACTAGTTATGGTGAACATTCAACTATGGATATGGGTGGGAGTACATTTATGCGTACGGGCAGAGGGATATCCAAGGTATGATCAATGTTATCTGAATCAAATGATTCAAACTGTATCGCTAGGGTTTCTAATCATATCGTAAATCCAAATCGCAATATGATCTGAATAGTACGATTCGACTTCCACCATAATTCACCAGGAAAAAAAAAAAAAAGAAGATGAAAATTCCTTTTTTTTAAAAAATAATAATAATAACAGCTTTTTCCGCCTTTTTATTCTTTTTGTTTTTAAAAATTTTCTAAGGCCCACCAACATTAGAAAGAGAAAAACACTTTTTTGTTTCTTTTAAGAGAGAGAAAGGGTTTTGGGGTTTTTTAGCCCTCAAAAACTGAATGAAAGAAATCGACTTATCTTTCTCGTCGCTCAACGGAATCGAACGTCGGTGTCTCCATTGGGATCCTACATCAAAATGGGTACAAAATAACATAAAATACTTATCTAATCTTTTATCTTTCCTATCTTCCCTTTTAGGATAAATAAGTTGAAAATTTTCTATTTTTTCAACTTTATGATTCTTTTCAATCTTAAAGATTTATATACTTATTTTTTAGCTAAATAATCAGATTTTTCCCCCCTAATAGATGGGGGTGTGTTGATTGTTGTTGAAGATGGGGAAGAAGACCAAGGTTAAGGATAACAACCCAACGTGAGACTATTGCTCAAAGGTGGAAGAGAACAGTGACCTTCACCTCAAATGCAATTTTTGTGGTAAGAGTTATTAGTGAGATGTATTCCGAATGTTTCATTCGAACCAAGAAAAACGTAGTGGCATGTTCACGGGGTGAAGATATCGCGGAGAAACTTAAGGAGTTCTTGGAACTTGGAAAACAATTCTAGTGAAAAGAAACAACAACAAGAAGCTATGTACGATGTTGGAAGAGTTCTAATCAATGTTGTCAAATCGCATATTCGATCACATGTGATCAACATATGTTGTTCGCTTATGCTATCGCTTTTTTTTTTTTAATGAAAATAAAAATGGATAAAGGATAAAAATAAAAATAAAAAAATCTAAAATTTTGGGAAAACTTGACTAAGAGATTGGATAACTTGTTTTACTTATTTCATTGTAGTTTGAGTGTTTTGTTACGTTATATGTTTAATTACTTATATTATATTTACATAAATTTTAATAAAACAATCAACAAGCTACATTAAGAGAGAATTAATTATTAAAAACTTCAAACATAGAAATTTTATTGATAAATGGATAACTTGATAACTTAAAACAACTTACAACTTAATGTAGTCTTGTAGATAGATTAGATTGAGAGAGAGAGAGCATGACTGAGAGAGAGAGAGAGAGAGAGAGAGAGAGAGAGATTGTCAGCTTTAGAGTGGAAATCAATAGTGAAAATGTGAGGGATTGGAGTGCCTATTTGTAGGCAAAAGTGGCTGAAATTGCCAATATATATATATATATATATATATATATATATATATATATATATATATATATATATATATAAAGTCTCAACAGTCATATTTCTGACCATTGGGCCATTATGTGATCGCATATTAGTCGCATATAAAAGTATGCCATGGCATACTTTCCAGACTCAAGAACCAGATCGCTGACTCGATCAACTCCACACAACTTGCGGAGATTCTAACCAAGTCACTCAGTTTAGTAAAAAACTGGGAACTGATGGGTCAACTATTTTGCTGATAAAATTTATGATGGCTGATAAGACATGAACCTAAAACCTTAACTATGAAACTAAATAGCATAACCCCCTTGGCTGCTTTAGAATTTTAAGTTCTTTCAAATATTCACAACTATTTTAAGTGTTTTTATATAATTATAATATATCGAGTCAGATAAATTGGAGATTCAATTGATTCTTCTGGTCAAATTGACCTGGCTAGACATTAAATTCAGTTGAGTCGAGTTTTCAAATTTTTGAATCATAAATAGCACAAAATTTGTCCCCCAGGAGCCAATGTATTTAACAAAGAAATCAAAATAGAGAAAAAAAAAAAAAAAAAAAACTATATGCCATGTTCAACAAGAATTATTGCCCACATATATTATGTTCAGCAAGAGTCGCTGGACATGTATATCCCGCAATCCAAAGACGGTTGGAGGAACCCGACAAATCTCTGTCATCATCGTGGAGATTTGTTGGTGGGGTCCTTCGACCATCTTTGGATTGCGGGATATATGTGTGCGACATATCTTAGGGCGGTGGGAGATATGTGTTCAACCAGTCCTGGTAAAAGTCCATTTGAAATAATTCACCAAACTTTTAACTCAACAATCAGCATTTCACACTGCTTTTATTCAGCAACATCTCAAATCAGTCCTCCTCTGCTGCAGAAATGAAATCTACCAAGTGATTCTTTTAACTATATTTGATTAATACTACAACCTTATCTTAGGTTTAAAAGACTAACTGAATTGGGGAATTCTTGAAGATCCAAAACAACACGAGCTTCGATATGCCAATACATAGCACGCTGCAACCCCCTCTGCTCTAGCCATATCCGGCCTGGATGAGGGCAAGGGATCCTCCCGCTGCAGGCAAAGGCACCACTCAGTCGAAAAGAAAATACAAAGACTCAAACCAAAGTGACTATGGATGGTTCAACAAGACCCACCATTTTTCTTTTTCGAATGGTGGTGATTCATCCACTGTATGACATACATGTTTAATCTAGACCATCTCCAAAATGGAGCACCCATTTGGGACAGAGCATCACCTAAAATTTTCCTCAATTAAAGTTTCTCAGCCATCCAATTCGTGGTCATCCAATGGAGTTTTTTTTTTTTTAAATAGTCAGTGGTCCACCCACAATGGCAGACACAATTTGGACGGGCCGGATTGACATCTCCACCACGTGTACAGTCGACAAGTCACTTGCATGTTGAAATTCAACAGGAATGAAGCTCACCTGCGTACGAGATTAGGAATGAAATCGGCAAGCCTCTCATAATCCGTGAGCACGTTCCACATGGTTTCAACATCGATAGCCACCGATACCCAAGCTCGGATTCTCCGCTCCCGCCACGATACCACATCGACTTCACAATGCACGGGACGATCTTCTTCGTGCTCGTGATATTCTCCGGTTTTGTGTTGCTGATTTCTGGAGGGATTGGCTCTAGGGTTTTGGTCCGGTTGATTGAAGGAGGAGGAAGAGAATGCCCTGAATCCGGTGCGGAGAGAAGGGAACAGTGGAAAAAACCCTAGATTTCTAGGGTTTCTTCTGAAAGCGGGATGCAGAGAAGAGGCGCTGACGGGGGGATTTGAAGAGGGCTTGGAGAGAATCATGGAGAGAGAGAGAGAGAGAGTGTGTGTGTGTGTGTGTGTGTGTGTGTGTGAGATCATCTCTGGAGAAAGGATTTTTAGTTTTGGCCGAGATGAGGTTGAAGGGAACTGATCCAGTGCTTCTGGAGGCATATGAGGTACCGTGCCTCCATGTCGCTCCCGGCAGCATATACTGCGTACAAGGAATAGATCAGAGCCGTTCATTCAATAGAAACAATGGTTTTTAATTGGTACTTTAACCCAAAATAATATTTTTCAATGTTTATGAATCTTTGATTGGTGGCATGCATATCGAGACTAAAACATATATAGTTAGAAACAATTGAATTTTTTAATATTTTTATCTTATTTATATTGAGAAATTAGTATTATTTATCTAGGATGCGATGAGTGGTTCAGATTATTGTATTAATGTTCCATATTGACGCTATAATGAAAAGAGAGGCACAAAGATTTCGGAGCTCTCGAGGTGTTGTACCTCTTTTGGAACCGTATTTTGGCGGGGAAAAGATGTGGAGCTGCTTGCGCTGTTGAGAAATGCGAAGCTACTCGCGTGAGTAGCTAGCTCTCCACATAGAGCCAATGCGGCAGGGGTGGAGAGATCCGACCCGTTCGTTCTGATCGATCATCCATCGTTAATTTTCCGTGGAGAGAAAATAAAACGGTTGACTGCTCAGGCTGGCTAGGTTGCATGAAAATGAATAGAAAGTTAAAAGAAATTGATCAATAATCCACGATTAAGTACATGTGTGGGGCACCAGATGAGGAGCCCGTTAGCTGTTACCCGCTTGACAGTTTAGTGAGTGTTACCCTTACCGTGTGCGGCCCACCTTGATGAGTATGTTTCGTATCCAGGCCGCCCATCTATTTTGTCAGATCATCTAAAAGCGTTATTTCAGAACCTTAATAGATCCAAATCTCAGGTGGACGACACAGCAATGGAAAAAGTGGTGAATGACTACTAAAAGCGTTTGTAAACCACGGAGGTTTTAGATCAAGCTAATCTCCTTTATCTAGTTCTGATTGACCTTATTAATGTGTTGGATGACAAATAAACTTTAAGCGTTTGTAAACCACGAAGGTTTTAGATCAAGCTAATCTTTGTATTTTTCCTTTAATCTAGTTCTAATTTGCCTTATGAACCTGTTGGATGAGAAATAAACTTCAAGGATCTTCGTACAATGGGCCTTGGGAAGTTTTTAATGGTGAAAATTCAATCATCACTGTTTCTTATGGTGTGGTCCACTTGAGATTTGAATGTTCTTAATTTTTGGAAACGCACAGTAAAATGGGGTGAAAAAACGAATGAACAGAGTAGATGTAGAATATATTATCAAGGTGGGCCCTACGGCTAGGGTAACACCCACTGAGCTATTATTGGGGTACCACTTAATCCGCGCCCCCACTTGATGATGAATACTAGAGTTGAGCATTTCTGACCCGATCCGGTGGATCCGACCCGATCTGAACTGAACCGACGACCTAGATCGGTGCGGATTTAGTAGGGCAATATGGATCCGAAAGCTTTTCGGATCGAGTTCGGATCAATACCAATCCGGACTGATCCAATCCAAAATCCGATCCAGTCACGTAGTATAAATTTTCGGATGGTAGTGTAGTATGAAGTTTTGGATATATATAAAGTTTTAAACGGTGGAAATCAGTACTTCTTCTTTTTCCGATGGTATGGTCCACATGAGCTTTGGATATGCATAAATTTTGGGTTCAACTTCTAAAATGGTATGGAAAAACGAATGGATGGTGTGGATCAACCACATGCATTCACGGTGGACCCACATGCATTCACGCATAATCACACGCTAAGCTCTTGATTTCTTGTATCTCACGCAACGTGAATTAGATACTAGCTGAGTAGCGAGTCTGCTATTGAAGTGACGTCACCAAGTTCAGTGGGCCCCACTATGATGTATATGTTGTATCTACACCATCCATCCATTTTAAGATACCATTTTAGGGCATGAGCCAATGAAGGAGGGAGATATCATTTTAGGGCACGAGCCAAGTTTTTTATGGTGAGCGTCATTATCCCCACTGTTTTTATGTGCTAGGGTCCAATGGAGCTTTGGATTTAACTCAATCTTTGGGTATTGCCCTAAAATGATCTCTCCAAATGGATGGAAGGTGTGGATACAAAACATACATAATGGTGAGGCCCACAGAACTTGGTGACAGATGATGTAGATACGTGTCCTGCGCGTGTACGTGCCTCGAGCTCGAGTTGTACGAACGGAACAGGCGAACAGCTGGTGTGACACGTGTCATGCGAAGACCTGCGCGTACGCGCCTCGAGCTCGAGTTATACGAATGGAACAGGTGAACAACTGGTGTGATACGTGTCCTGCGAAGACCAACGCGTACACTCCTCGAGCTTCAAGTTGTACAAATGGCTCAAATGAGATCAAAGTTACATGAGCCCCACCATAACGTTTATTTTCCATCTAATCTATTAAAAATATATGGATGAAGTGGAAAAACAAATTTCATATTGATCTGAAACTTCTGTGATCTCCAAAAGGGTTTTAATGGTAAACGTTCAATCCCCTACTATTTTTTATAGTGTGGTCCAACTGATCTTTAGATTTGTCTTATTTTTCGAATTAAGCCTTAAGACAAGCTCTAAATGGATGGACGGTTTGGATATAACATATACACCATAGTTTGACTCAAAGAATTTGCTGACGTCCATACACCACCAGTCAATCCGCTTCTGGTTTCATATCACCCATTTCTCTCTCCCGATCTGAACAGTACCTAACTCGATCTGATTCGGTTTTCCTGACTGAGTTGGACTCGATTCGGGTCAAGTTATCAGTGCATCGGATCGGATTGAGTCATCTGACCTAGACTCGGTTCCGAATCGGATCGAGTTCAGATCAGTTACTTAAAAATTCGAACCGATCCAAGTTGAATCCAATCCGATCTTACTCAACTCGATGCCCACCTCTAATGAGTGCATTCGCCTTAGTTTTGGGGAAGCGGATTTGGTCGTCACCCCTACATAGCCCGTACCCCTGGTGATCAAACTCTATGTATTCTAGTTCTATCTATGCCCTTCATCTATATTTTTTCGGCTCTTTAGAAGGTTATAAAAAAATTGAAGCATGTACAAAGCTAAAGTGTCCACACCATAAGAAATAATGGAATAACCATTGATACTTTCCTGAGCCCACGGAAATGTTTGCTTGTCATCCAGCCTTTCTTAAGGTCACAGAAACCTCGATGAAAGGAAACGAAAAAATCAGCGTGATCCAAAACTTTTGTAGTCCCATGAACTTTTCAACAATAAGTGTACAATCCCTACAGATCCCATGGCGTGGTCCACTTGAGCTTTGGATATGTTTTAATTTTAGGCTCACGCGCTAAGATGAGCTGAAAAACGGATGGACAGTGTGGATGAAACACACGAACCACGGTGGGCCTCACACGGTATGGTCACCAAAGGATACTGGTGGTTTTGGCGTCACCTCTAAACCCGCTTCCAGGTGACACGTGTGAAGGAAAGACATCTACTCGCGCGGGTAGACGTAGTATCGCATGATCGTGTCATGTTATGGGAATTGAGAATTGTGGTGGTAACGTGATCCATCCATGTTTCGCGCTGGATCACTGAACTCTGCTCCTATCCACTATCCACCACGAAAAATGCAGAAGTGTACTTGCTTGAGTACGGTTGAATAAGCGCACTCGCGTCATTTATAAATTAGAAACACGCGTAAAAGATCCATCCGCTCATCCGGTTAGGGCCACTGGATAGATTGTATTTGTAGGATATGGCCGATATGCTCATCAGGTGAGTCATACACGTAGGGAATGACTGAACGGTTGAGATAATTGAGAAAAGGTTCATATTATATTTACTGTGGCCCACCTCACGATCATGTCGGGATTTTTTCATTCATGCCATATTCAAAGTTGAAGCTGCGGATGAGCCTCCACGATCTCGCATAAGTGCCCTCCTTTTCCACTTGTGATGCGATTCAACATAACTTGTGTCACCCACCGTACCTTCGTTGTCACTCACCGTAGGGTAAGTTTTTAGTATAAAACCTACGGAGCACCCACTTTTTCTAATGCAACCCAAACAAAACCTATCTATTAAAAATAGTCCCCAAGTTGTATGGACAAACATATAATGAGCAAAATACTTCTATATTTTCACCTTAAGACCAAGGGTATTTTGGTCCAAAAAGCTATTTCCATGCAATAAAAACTTCATTTTGCAATAGAACTTTTCAAGGGTTGAAAATAAAGAAAGCATAATACGGACGAGTTTACAGTGCTAAGTATTTCATTACCATATAATGTTAGGGAGCGGATTGGGTGCGGCTCCGTCTCACCCAAGATAGTGCGGCTCTTACCGTGGGCCCACCTTATGCATGTATTTTATACTCACACCCTTCATTCGTTTTGCCATATTATTTTAGGGCATGATGTGGAGTGCGTCGTGGACAGTTTAATGTCTACAATGGATCAAAAAATGCCCTATTGGAAGCGGAGATGAACCATACTACAAAACTAAAAACGACATATCTCGCAAACCAAAATAAGCTATCCGAGATACCATATATGATTTTAGGTAGGATGAGCTACTTTAGCCACCCAACCCCACACCGAATTTGTGAAATACCATTAGATCAACAGTTGAAATCCTGTTTTAATTTTGTTTTGAGTTTTTTCGACTATATATCCCACTTTTTACCCACTGTCTTGTCCGTTGAACCCAAACTTTACTTTCCCAACTTAATACCCTGCCGTATGGATATACCATTTGTGGACAAAAATACCCTTCTTTATGGGTTGTATTCCTTTCACTTACTTATACCAAAAAAACGTAAGAAAATATATTCTTTTCACCCATTTTCTTCCTAAAATCTCCATTGAATCTCCATATATTATTATTCCACATCTTCCATCTTGCTCAGGGTCACGTTCATTCCCTCAAATTGAATGCATCGATAAACATAAAATCTTGAAGGGTTTTCTCCATAAATCGTGTTTCACTTCAACGCACTCTTCTTCTTCTTTTTATTCATTTTCTTTTTTCAAGGAATGACGAAAATGGTGCATCGATGAAAGAAGTCACGCATTGGAAGAGGAAAATTTTATGAAACTTTGTATTTTGTTGTTAATAACATCTTGTATAAAATAAATATTGAATGAAGATTTGTTCATGAATTGTGAATTAATTTAATTGTGGATGATGATTTCTTTATGATTAGTTATTTGTTTATGAATTGTTGTGATTTTACCGAGTTCTCAGTGAAATTGACCGAGAACTTCATGAAATTGACCGAGAACTCAGTGAAATTGACCGAGAACGTTGTGAAATTTACCAAAAACTCCGTGAAAATGACCGAGAACTGAGTGAAAATTACCGAGAAATTCATGAAAATGATCGAGAACTTCAGTAAATTTCATAAAGTTCAATTTCACGAAGTTCTCATTCAATTTCATGAAGTTCTCAATAAATTTCATGAAGACCTCGTTCAATTTCATAAAGTTCTTGTTCAATTTTACGAAGTTCTAGTTTAATTTTATGAAGTTTTCGGTCAATTTCATGACGTTCTCAGTCAATATCATGAAGTTCTCGGCCATTTTCACTCGGTTCTTGGTCAATTTCACTCAGTTCTCGGTCATTTTCGCTCAATTATTGTCAATTTCATGAAGTTCTCGATCAAATTCATAGAGTTTTTTTGTGTATTTTATGAAGTTCTCCGTCAATTTTAGGAAGTTCTCGGTGAATTTCACTTAGTACTCGGTCAATTTCATTAAGTTCTCAGTCATTTTCATGACGTTCTAGGTCAATATTACTAAGTTCTCGGTCAATTTCATGAAGTTTTCAGTTAATTTCACCCAGTTCTCGGTAGATTTCATGAAGTTCTCAGTTAATTTTATGAAGTTCTCGATCATTTTCATGAAGTTCTCGGTTATTTTCACTCAATTCTTGGTCAATTTTACTCAGTTCTCGATCATTTTTACTCCGTACGCGATCAATTTCATAAAGTTTTTTGTCAATTTCACAAAGTTCTTGGTCAATTTCAGGAAGTTCTCGATCAATTTCACTCGGTTCTCATTTAATTTCATGAAGTTTTCGGTCAATTTCATGAAGTTCTCAATTAATTTCATTAAGTTCTCGATCAATTTCATGAAGTTTTTGGTTAATTTCATTAAGTTCTCGGTGATTTTCACTCGGTTCTTAGTCAATTTTTGCAAGTTCTCGATCAAATTTTGTAAGTTCTTGGTCAATTTGAGCGAGTTCTCAGTCATTTTCATGGAGTTCTCTGTTAATTTCATGCAATTCTCGGTCAATTTCACTCAGTTCTCGGTTAATTTCATTAAGTTCTCGGTGAATTCCATAAAGTTCTCATTCAATTTTATGAAGTTCTCGTTCAATTTCACGAAGTTCTAGGTTAATTTCATTAAGTTTTTTATTAATTTAATGCAGTTCTTGATCAATTTCATGAAGTTCTCAATCAATTTTACAAAGTCTTTGGTCAATTTCACCAAATTGTCAGTCAATTTCACGCAGTTTTCGATCAATTTCATGAAGTTCTCGGTCAATTTCGTGCAGTATTATTCAATTTCGCTCAGTTCTCGGTCAATTTCAAGAAGCCCTTAATCAATTTTACTCAGTTCTCAATCAATTTCACTCGGTTCTCGATTAATTTCATGAAGTTCTTGTTCAATTTCACGAAGTTCAAATTCAATTTCACGAAGTTCTCGGTCAATTTCATAAAGTTTTCATTCAATTTCACGAAGTTTTTGGTAATTTTCATGCAGTTCTCGGTCAATTTTATGAAGTTCTTGTTCAAATTTACGAGATTCTCAGTCAATTTTATGAAGTTCTTGTTCAATTTCACAAGGTTCTCGATCAATTTTATGAAGTTCTCGTTCAATTTCACGAAGTTCTCAGTCGATTTCATGAAGTTCTCAATCAATTTCATGAAGTTCTCGGTCATTTTTTTTAGTTGTACGAACGGTTCAAATAATATCAAAGTAAAATGGGCCCGAAAATGACTTATTTATTATATCCACACCGTTCATCCATTAGTAGAGATCATTTTAGAATATGAGGAAAAAAAAAAACAAATCATATCCAAAGCTCAAATGGACCACACCAGAAATAGCAGTGGGGATAATGATGTTCGCCGTTAAAACATTTGTTGATCCCACCATAATGTTTATTTTCCATCTAATCTGTTCTTAAGGTAAAAAAGACCTAGATATCGAGAAAAAACAAATATCATATTGATCCAAAACTTCAATGACCTCAAAAGAGTTTCAATGGTAGACATTTAATCCCCCATTGCTTTTTGCAGAGTGGTCCACTTAATCTTTAGATCTATCTTATTTTTTGACTCAAGCCTTACAAGGAACTCACCAAATGAATGGACGGTTTGAATATAACATATACCTCATGATGGGACCCACAAAACTTGATGGCATCAATACACCGCGAAGATGGCCGTGGCACCATCACCGATCTAGCGATACCACCGCGGAATGATCCGGGGGGGAAGCCGGCACTACCGCAGAATGATGCAGAGGGCGGTGGAACCACCGCCGGACTTGAGGTATTTTGGTCTCGCTGCACCATTGCCATATAACAGGGTATTAGTTTGGGAAAGTAAAGTTTAGGTTGTACAAAAAAGACAATGGGTGAAGAGTGGGATATACAGTCAGAAAAAACTCTTTCATTTTTACTATTCATAGTTAGTTTTAGTTTGAGTATAAATCTTCATCCATTGGGCTTTAGGAGTTACGCCCAACATGAAATTTGCTTAGAATAATTAGGAGAACATCATGGTTCTACCAAATAAGACACTATTTTTGGGCGAAAACCATGTGCACTGGTAGGAATCATGACTATCTATAAATAGTAAGTTTACTATTTACAGTAAGTCACAAATTATAAGAGTTTTAGTTGTAGTTTAATTTCTAAACTTCTTCAATGGGTTAGTATCCCTATTTAAAGGGGTGTAAACTCTTTTATTCATTCATCAACCAAATTACGAATTTTATATAATTTATTTTATATATATATATATATATATTTCTTTCCTCGTGGATTTAAGAAGTCTATGTGAGAAGTCCAGAGAAGCTCCTTAGATTCGGAGTAGTTATCCTTGAAGAAGACGGTGATTGACCTCTCATCATGTTCATCCCTGCGTCAGGGCCTGAGCCGAAAAATGAATCAGATCCAAATGTCAGGTGGACCATAAGAGCATGAGCTCAAAAAATGAAACAGATCTAAATTTCAGGTGGACCATACTATAGGAAAATGTTGATTAAACGCATGCCATTAAAAACTTCCTAGAGCCCATCGTAAACATTGATTTGTTTTTATTTGTCATCTAACATGTTGATAACATCGCATAAACCAGTGTGGTCATAAAAAATCGATATAAGCTTGATTCAAAACTTGTAGCACATGATAATAAAAAATTTATAGTCAATTACCACTGTTTACCATGGTATGGTCCATATGTGATTTGGGTTGCTTCATTTCTTGGGCTCATGCCCTAAAATAGCATGGTGAAATGGATGGATGACATGAATATAGAATATATGCATCAAGGTGGGCCCACCGTAAGGATTGCGATGTCTTGGGGCGAGGGCCAAGGTGCACCTAATTCACTCGCATTATGTAAGGTTCATAGTGGTGTTTTTGTAGGGGGTGAGCCTTGGACACATATTACATACCTACGCTGCACTGCTTTAGAGTGTTTTATGGCCCCACACTGATATGTGTTTTATCTATGTTGTTCATTTTTTAAAAAATGGAGAGTTTTAAAGGACTACGTCACTTAAAAGCAATGGTGATTGAATGCCGACTATTTATAAAAATTATTCTCAGGAAAAAATATTATAATACTTAGTCTCATTTATTCGATATGTATTTTAAATATATCTCTATTAATTAATTTCATTATAAAATCAGCTGGCATCTCTCTAGTTATAATATAGTTAAGAATAACTTGTCAATTCCTCACTTGGTCTCTGATATAATAATATTTAATTTTGATGTGCTTAAACTTTTTTGGGTAATTCTCATCATTTATGAGATTTATAGCTAATGTATTATCTATCTTTATTAAGAGAGGACATTTAGTTAAAGGAATAACATTCAAAAATTAAATTAATCTCATGATCTATATACTTTCTTAAGTTGCCGTATAGCATGCATTGTATTTTTTTCTTCTATGGTTGAAAGGGCAGTTGATGATTACTTGTTGAACTACAAAATGACACATCCATTTAACATAAACACATAACCTGAAATAGACTTACTTTCATCATCGCCATCTCTTAAAAAACATTAAAATGAGCTTGTATCATTAATTTAGTGCCTTGATACAATAACATAGTCATTTGTGCCTTGAAAATAGTTTTAAAAAAAGTCTCCTTAACCACCCGTCAATGTGGTTAGCTTGGGTTAATTCGACAATGATGCATGAGATCCATAACAAAACATATATACAATGTATTGCATAGCATCATACACATGAGAATACCTATCGCACTAGCACAAGGTATAAAATACATAAATTACTTTTTAAGATCAGGAGTGGAACACATGCTTATACTTAACTTATAATGTTTATTAATTAGAGTTTCAACTAGTTTAGAATTGTGCATCTAAATCGCTATAAGATCTTCTCAATGTAATATGCTAGTGATATTCTTAAAAACTACTTAGAGAGATATCTTAAGATTTTTCACTTATATAATAAAAATTTGTCTTACTATGGTCATGAAATTGCGTGAATTGTATACCACAGCACACAAAAGAGTTTAGAATTACGGCTAAGATTAGAGAGAGGGGGGGGGAGGGGTGAATAAGATCACTTAAAAATTTTATCAATTACAAATTAATTGCTTAGTTAAATTACTTTATCAATTTAAACAAATAAGAAAAATTAAAACTTAATCTTTTAAGCCAAAGTGGGTCAAATCACATAGACTACAAAAGATGCAACACTATAAGCAAATAGTTATAGAAGAGATAATGCCTTGTGTATGCATACAAGTTAAGTGCCAAGCATGCAATTAAATTCAAGCATTTATATAACTCAACTAATCAAACACATAAGTATGAATAGATTGCAAACACCATCAATGGCAAACACAAGGATATATAGCAGTTTAACTACTTGCCTACTCCACTTTCGGTTGATGTACTATCTTCAAGTGTACTGATATTTCACTATCGGGGGTTTTAAATTAGGTTTACCCATACCCTTTACAATAGTTTCTCTTAAGTTAACCACCAGCACACACGCACACTCCCGCGTTAGATGAACACGTTTCCACCCATATCATTGGCTTCTTTAGAGATTTAGTTGGTTTTCTATCAGCTAACCAACAATCATTAGCGGTCCTAATTAAGGCCCTACATGCACTCCTGTTGAAGTCTCCCTATGTAGAATAATATGTACGCACCCATCTTCGGTGAATTCAGTCATATGCAAGAACTTAATCGAATTTGGGTTACAAACTCTATACTCAATCTTACATCAAATAGAATGTGAGGGGGCTATTTATAGCCTCAAGCCAGTTTTCTTGTAATTCTAAGCAAGTGCAAGATTGAAAATGGCTTGGATTACCTGGATCTGAGATCGCGACATAACATGATCTCAATGGTTGGATTGGATAGTATGTGTTGTAATTTTGGTGTAAGGGAGGGACACCGGAGTCAATTCATGTCACCACACATTTAAACCTTGAAAAAGGAGATAGCCCAAATGCGTTGCCCCTTTGCCAAGACAAGGAAGCTACCATGCGACTGAGCCACACGAAGCTCCCTGCTTCAGTAAGTTAACTCTCATACACGTGTGGAGGCTATGACTCCTTTGATGCTTAGTTGTTGGTGCTCTGGATTTTGAATGAGCTTTTGGTAAATATGCTTAGATAAGGGTTGGTTTAGGGCTTAATTTGACCAGGTGATCTGATTAGATGGGTTAACCCATTGGGTTGAGTCAGCAGGTCGACTCAGTGAATTTAATTGGGTTTCTAGGTTTTAGGGTTTAGGGTTTTAAGGTTGGGTTTAGGGTTATAAGGCTAGGTTTAGGTTTGGTTAGCTGTAGATTTGGTGAAATTGACTCGTTCAACTTAATCAACTTGTCAACCACGGTGCAACCCTTACCATAGGGTTACCGTGTGACCCACCTTGATATATTTAGTATGTATCCATGTTGTCCATCCATTTTTCCATATCATTTAGGACATTATCTAAAAAATGAAGCAGATCCAATTATCAGGCGGACCATACCATAAAAAACAGTGGCAATTGAACATCCTACCATTAAAAACTTCTTAGGGTACACCTTAATGTAATCATATAAGCTTGGATGAAGGGAAAAAACAAATATCAACTTGATCCAAAACTTTTGTGGCCCATTAATGGTCAATCACCATTATTTTTTATTGTATGGTCCACCTGATAATTGGATTTGCTTCATTTTTGGGATAATGCGTTAAAATGATCTGAAAAAATGATAAACGGCATGGAAACATAATACATACATCAAGGTGGGCCCCATGGTAAGGGCCGCACCACCTTGGGTGAGGTCGGGGTCTCACCTAATCCACTCTCCGCTAGTTTAGAGCTTGACACATGTCGGAGCTCTGACGGGCCCACATAATGTATGGGTTTATCCACATCATATATATACTTTTCCATATCATTTTAAGATATAAGTTTAAAATTGAGGCAAATCTAAGTCTCAAGTGAATCACATCATAGGCAATTTGCATTGATAATAACACCTATTGTTGAAAATTTCCTAGGTCTCACCATAATGTTTATTTTCCATCTAACTTGTTCATAAGGTCACATAGACCTTGATGAATCGAAAACACAAATATTAACTTGATCCAAAACTTTTATGGTTCTGAAGAAGTTTTTAATGGTGAGAGTTCAATCTCCATTATATGGTCCACTTGAGCATTAGATTTGCTATATTTTTGTTCTTATACTAAAAATTAAAATGAAAATTTGGATAGTGTGGATAAATCCATACATCATGGTGGATCCTTGGGAGCCCTAGTCTCTACCAAGGTGGGACAGCTTGGTAGTACCAATTGGCATCCATTTAAAAGGACGTCACCTGTAATCTAACCAATCGAATCTCACTATGTTCAGGAGTCGTAGAATCTAGTTGTAACCAAGGACGCTGATTTCTTGCAAAGGACTTTTGCAAAAAGTTCTGGCGGCGCTGTGATGCTAGGTGGGGCCATTGCGATGTTGGTGAGAAATTCACTATATCCATCTGTTTTTTGAAATCATTTTAAGACGAGACCAATAATCAGGTAGATCCAAAACTCAATGTGGTCGGGCATACGAGAGGGGAAAAACTAATGAAAGAGTTTCCTACTGTTGAAACTTTCCTAGGCTCCACTTGGATGTTTATATGGCGTCCAAACTACCATTTATAAGGTCATTCCCATAGGGACGAAGTGAAAAAACAAAACGCTTAGCATAGTATGAAACTTTCATGGCCATACAAATGTTTCAACGGTGGTCACTAAATCCACGTTGTTTCAACCAGAATGGACGCCTTGAGTTTTGGATCTACCTGTTTTTTAATCTCTTATTCTAAAATGATCTGGTAAAACAAATGGACATAGTGAATTTCTCACAAACATCATGGTGGGCCCGACCTAGCATCATATTACATCAACTTTCTACTAAAGGCTTTCAGGCGTCCAGATTTCCTGTGAGAGGCTTTAGCAGGAAGTTACTGGGTTGTGATGATAAGTGGGGACCAACGTGATGTTTAATGAGAAATCCACTCCGTACATCAATTTTGCCATATCATTTTAGGATAAATGACACCAAAATTCAAGTGGATCCAAAACTCAAGGCGGCCATAGGGGAGGGAAAACTAGGTAAATAGTTTTCTACAGTTAAGACCTTAGGCTCCACCTTGATGTTTATATGCCATCCAAATCGTTTATAAGATCATTCCCATTGGGAAGAAGTGAAAACACAAAATGCATAGCCTAATATGAAGCTTTTGTGGCTATACAAATGTTTCAACGTTGGTCACTAAATCCCCACCATTTCCTCTAGTATGGATGCCTTTAGTTTTAAATCCACTTGATCTTTGATCTCTTGTCCAAAAATGATCCGGCGAAACAAATGGACGGAATGGATTTCTCGTAGACTTCACGGTGAGGCCCACCTAGCATCCGATCACAGGAACTTTTTACTAAAGGCTTCCGAGCCTTCTCGTTCCTTGGGAAAGCCTTTCGCAGGAAATTTCGCATGCTAAGTGGGGCCCATTGTGATTTTGATGAGAAATCCACTTCGTCCATCTGTTTTACCTAAACCAAAAACCAAGTGGATCCAAAACTCGAGGAGGCCATTCGAGAGGGAAAACCAAGGAAAGAGTTTCCTACCGTTGAATCCATCTTGGGCTCCAGCTTGGTGTTTACATGCCACCAAACTGTTTATAAGGTCATTCCCATTGGGATGAAGTTAAAACACAAAATGCTTATCCTAATGTGAAACGTTTTTGGGTATACAAATGTTTCAATTGGTGATCACTAAATCCCCACTGTTTCCTCTTGTATGGACCCTTGAGTTTTGGATCCACCTGATTTTTGGTCTCTTGTCCCGAATGATCCGAAGAAAAGGATGGACAAAGTGGATTTCTCACAAACATCATCGTGGGCCCCACCGAACATCACAGTGGATTTCTCACAAATAGATGACCGTTCCTAGGATGCTAGGTGGGGCTCATTCATTATATTTGTGAAAAATCCACTCCATCCATTTTGCCGGATCATTTACTCAAGACAACCATATGAGAGGGAAAACTAGGGAAAGCATTTACTAAATCATCTTGGGCTCCACCTTGATGTCTATATGCCATCCAAACCATTTATAAGGTCATTCCAAGATGGCCTACATATACACGTATTTGTTCCTGGTCCACAGATTCATTGGGAAAGCCTTCCGCAGAAAGTTCTTGCCCATGATGGGTGGGGCCCACTGAGATGTTTGTGTGAAATCCACCCTGTCCATCTATTTTGAGAGCTCATTTCAAGATGTGCAACCAAGAAAGAGGTGTATCCAACACTTAAGTGAGCTACACGAGAGAAATAACGGGAATTCAGTGAGCACCGTTGAAGCATTCTTATGGCCACAAAAGTTACATATCTGGTTTTATTTTTTTGCGTTTTCGCTTCATCCCATCTGGAATGACCTTATAAGCATTTTGGATAGCATATTAACATCAAGGTGGAGCTCAGAAAGGCTTCAATGGTGGGAATTTTTTTCTCCAGTTTTTCCTTTAGCTTTGTATTTAGGGGTGCACATTTAATCGGTAGAACCATGGAACCGGACCGGAACCGACCAAACGGTCCAGTTTGGTCTGGTTCTAGAGTGCACAGGTTCCGGTTCCGGTTCTAAAAATCAAAGAACTGGTGACATCGGTTCAGTTCTCGGTTTAGGGGTATGTAGAACTGAACTGATCCGTAAAACCAAACCGTGGATCCGATCCGTAGAACCGAACCATGGAACCGAACCTCGAACCGAACCGATGTATTTTTGCACACCTTATAATTATTTTCTCTACAACAATTATTTTCATAAATGTATTTTTGCACACCTTATAATTATTTTCTCTAGAACAATTATTTTCGTAAATGTATTTTTGCACACCATATACAATATCTAAACCATTCATCAAATGGACCACAACATGGATAGACATGGGCTTGCAATTGGGTTGGATTATAAAAAGCCCAGAATCGTGGAACCGATCCGGAACCGAACCGGTTTTAACGGTTCGGTTTCGGTTCGGTTCTAGGGTGCCAATTGTCCGGTTCCGGTTTCGAATTTCCTATAACTGTTAGGAACGGTTCGGTTCCGATTTCACCCCAAAACCAGACCAAACCGAACCGTGTGCACCCCTATTTGTATTCACCTCAATCTTGGCATATGCAGCTTTGTATTCACCTCAATCTTGGTGGAAACAGTGATACATACTACAATTTGGCATATGCAGCTGCGCGTTTCTACGTGCCAAACTCAAGAGCACCTCTTGCAAGATCCATAACCTTCATCAAGTGTCTCACTCAGCCAAAGTGTTCAAGCCTAAAAATCAGGTGGATGACTAATCCCATGGGCCACAATGGTATATCAAACGTGGACTTTAGTCATCGTGATTGTATCCGTCCATTTCTTTTTAGTAGATGAAAAGCCCTCCTTATGAGCCAATCGGCCTGATTCATCAGATAAATAACATTCACCACAGGGCCCACTTGAAATATGTTGGATTTATCACATGTGAGCCACTTTGATAGGTGTGGCGCACTCACGCGCGATGCTTTGTAAGCGCGTTCGCGAGCAGAGTAGCGTCATAAGTTTACCAGCATGTGAGCCGGCACAAAAAAAATAAAAGGGTAGCTGCACGCGTCCTTCGTACGAGAATGACGAATTGATGACGAGTAACCAACTAGGGTTTACACAGCTCCCCTGTTACCCAAAGCTCCGCGGAGCCCATCATGATGTTTATGTTATATCAACTCTGTTCATCCATTTCTTCGGCTCATCTTAGTACATGAGCCATGAAGTAAGTTCAAAACTCGAGTAAGTCACATGAGTGTGAATTCAGTGATCACCATTGAAACCTAAATGGGCTTATATAAAATTTCAATTAGCGTTATATTTGTTTTTTTGCATCACTTGGGTGAGAATCAACTTATGAGTGAGTTGAAGGGAAACTAAGGAATATTTGGATGGTAAGTTATTTTAAATAAGCTACTTATACCTTAGGGCCTGTTTGGATTATCGGTTAGGGGTGTATTGCATTGTTTTAGTGGGTTTGATGTGACATAACCAACGTTTGGTTAGGAGTAACCGGTTGTCGTATACGATGCGCGCGAATACATTACGAATCAGAAATCGCAGACTGGCGGTATGTTCGTGCCAGTGCATGCCGCTGCCATTTGATCAACGCATTCATTGCGTTGTAAAAAAAAAAGTATTTGAAACATGCCCTTTTATTTTCGTTCTCCTACGGTGAACGGATGATCTTCTCCACCGCCTCCTCCATAGCCCGTCTGAGAGCTTGCATGTCGGCTTTCTCTTTCGAACCGGCCCTTCCGATGACCCTTCTGCACATACAGTCACCGTTATAGCTCTCTGCAAGCTTCCTCGTTGCAAATCCAGGCAACGTGCGAAGCAGTTCCTATTGCCCGATAACGGCTACCACAGGTACGGTCATCTCCCTCTTGCAAGTTGGGTTCGGGCTGTCGAACGGGTTGTAACCATTCTCGGAGAGGGTTGTATCTTGCATGAGCCTCTTTGATGCAAGACGCCCCTCTTATTGGCGTGTATACGGTCCATTTTACACACCCGGGACTGTTTACACCCTATTACAGCCGATGGGATGGAAATCTGCAAATAATCCAAATCCAAATTGGGATTTTGCAATCCGCCTTGGTGGTAAGCGTCAATAGATTGAAATGACTCGTGCATGCTCTGCTGTATGGGACAGATGAGAAGACTATGTTTTCACATTTCGCAATTTATCTAATATTTTCTTCTATAAAATCCTATTCTTCGTAACATACCAACCCTTGAACAAGCTATTCAAACTCAGATCTTAGCTAGGGAAGTTTTGCATCCTCTGTACGCTCTGCATCATCTGTTCAGTTTGGAAAACTGGTAATACTCGTGCACATCTGTTACATGCAGAACGCATTATTTTGGGTTTTTTTTTTTTTTTTATCGATTTCATTAGGGCTTTTAAGGAAGAACATCTGTTCATATTATCCTCTCCATATTCTACATCAATTTCGGAAGAGATGAACGGGTTGTTCACTGTATGATGTCTCCTCATTACATTGACTAGTAATGCAATTGTTAGAATATGGCCGCAAGGTGATAGTTGGCGTTCTGTTTTTCTGTTCAATGCCACAATGAAAGCCTTCCAGATTGTAACATATATTGGTCAGCGCTGGTAGATTCAGTGCTGGTATGTTAATCCATTGACATGCTTATGTCTTGACAGAGACAAATCGACATGCCACCATCGAGCTATATTGCTTATAAATTACCTTTCTTTTTTTAATGTCTGATGTCTGTACTCAGAAGTTGTAAATACTGAACGAGAATTGCATGTTAACAGCTTTTTGGTATGATTGCTTTTATTAGCAAGTAGAAAAATTATTTGCTAACATTATCTACTGTCCATACTCAACTTTTATGTATTCATCTCAACTTTCTGTAAATCATCAATTTCGGACAGACTATCAATCCCCATACAATCTCCACTACAATGGAAGTGTTTGCTGTATAGTCATTTCATGTTAGAGGAGGTATAAATATTCAATTTATTGTAATTCCAATTCAGATCTCTTCCGATTTCTATTGAGCTGCGATGGCTTCCGAAAGTGTGGATAGTTTCGATGAAAGGTCCTCTGGCAGTGAATGGAATGATAGTGAAACTGCTGCTACAATTACAACCATTGCAACTTCAGTATGTGTAATCGGAGCAGTTGATTACTATCGCCGGTTTTGTATCAAGTCAAACCCCGCTGGTGGTCAAATTGAAAGGGATAGATTCATTCGCCGAATCATACGTAAGAGCGATCATGACTGTCTTGCGCAACTGAAGATGAGCATGGGATATTTTTTCAAATTATGTTCGCTGTTGAGAGATCGGAATCTACTATTCGATAGCAGGAGATGCATGTTGGAGGAGCAAGTTGTAATGTTTCTTCATACTATCGGACATAATGTACGTAATCGAGTCATTGGTCATCGTTTCACAAGATCTGGTGAGACTGTAAGCCGACACTTTACTAGAGTGTCGGATGCTATAATCGGTCTATATCCGGAGTATGTCAAGTTCCCTGGATTACATACCCAAGGAAATATCCGACAACACTTTGTGGAGCCCATATTTTCAGGTAATATAAGTACATGTGTTGGAGCAGTTTCTAACTAGTACCTTGAACGAATGAACTGATCACGTAATGCACTTTTCACTGTAGGATTGCATTGGGGCCCTAGATGGTACCCATATCCTGGCACATTTGTCAAAAGAATCAAGCTCAACATTCAGAAATAGGAAAAAATTTCTGTCATAGAATGTTTTGGCCGTATGTACGTTTGATATGAAATTTGTATACGTACTTGCTGGTTGGGCTGGATCTGCATTTGATGCTCGTGCATTACAAAATGCACTAACCCATCAGCCTGATTGTTTCCTTATCCCACACGGTAATTGGCTAATGGGGGTGATTGTTTGCATTATAACTATTTATATATATAATTCAACTGAAACATATCTTGCAATGTGTAGGAAAGTATTATGTTGTGGATGTCGGATATGCATATACGTCTGGATTTATGGCACCATATCGAGGTGTGCGGTATCACTTGAACGAGTTTCTTACGGGAAGGAAGTCTGCCAATAAAAAGGAATTGTTCAATTATCGCCATGCACAACTGCGTAATGTCATAGAGCGTGCTTTCGGGCTTCTAAAAGGCTACTTTCCTATTCTACGTACTGCTCCTCAGTTTAAGTTTAAAACGCAAGTGAAAATTGTTATAGCTTGCTGTGTCCTTCATAATTTCCTCCGTGTTGCTGGTGATGATGGACTGGTTGAGAAAGTTGAGGATAGTGGAGACAGTATAATGGATGTGTCGCCCTCCGCTGTAGATGTAACTATGGGGGAAGAAGGACAAGCGTTAGCTCGGGTGATGGATCGTGCACGTGATGATTGGACACGTAAAAGAGATGAGATAGCTGAGCGAATGTGAAATGATAATCTTCCACACACAAGACAACGTACTTAGACTTGCCTGGTTTTTGTAATTATCTGCTACGTTGAAAGTAGGAATAATTTAACATATAATTTGACCATCTTCTTGAACTTATCATATTTATTTTTGATGAATGTCATTCGTGTATATATATGATTGATATAGTCGTCCATCCATTGGCTTTACCTGTCATGTTTCTATTAACATTTTCTACTTGTAGGTTCAATGAATTTTTTATGGAGCACATTGTGATGGAGTTTTTTGCCCCGTGCTCGACCCGGTCGTGAGCCACCTTTCGGCCGGTCGGTGGTACGACCCGGTCGTGGGAGTCGAGTCGTAGCTCGACTCAAAGTCCAGTGAGTTCGGACTATTTTTCTCGGGGTTCTCGGCCGTCGTAGGTGGTCTACGACCCGGTCGTGGGTGAGCTACGACCCGGTCGTAGGAGAGCTACCGATCTGGAATTTCCAGGACTAGTCGAAAAATTTACGATTTGTTCCGCGATTTTGCGCAAAATCTGGATTTGAGTCCTTTCGGCCAGGGATGCGGAAAGGAGTTTCCCAAAACTATAAAAGGGGTTGCCTAGGGTTTTTCTAGGTATCACAAAATAGCAAGAGGGTTTCCTAAAGCTTTACAAGGTATTTGCTAAAGGGTTTAGGACTATCAAAGTGAGAGAGAGGAGAAAGAGAGAGAGGAAGCTTATAGAAGGGAGGTTACTCTCGTGGAGGTTCTCTACTTTACAATCTACATCTCGTTCTATGTCCTCGTAATCGGTTAGATCTCTCCGTTTTCTCTATTTCTCTTATTGTTTATCCACTCTGCGTGAGTGAAGAAGAAGATTGTAACGTTCTACTTCATAGTGGATTGTTGATCGGACGAGGTCCCGTGGTTTTACCTCTTTGAGGGTTTTCCACGTAAAAATCTCTTGTGTGGTGTGTGATTGATGCTTTGATTTATTTCATTGCTTTATCCATAATTACTCGGGAGGCTAGATCCTAAGGTTTGTGCAAGGCATCCCAACAAAGTGGTATCGAGTAAAGTTCATTGAACGGGTAGGATCGGTTTGAATTATGGAAGGTGGCTCAAGGATGATCACCTCAATGGTTCTAACTGGACCATATGGAAGGCTAAGATGGAGGACTTGCTTTATTGCAAGGACCTATATTCTCCAATCTCGGGCATATCAAAGCAAAATCCAAGGATATGACCGATGATGATTGGAAGAAGATGGGCCGAAAAGGCGGTGGGGTTTATTAGACAATGGTTGGATGACTCTGTGTTCCACCATGTGTCTGCAGAAACCTCAAGAAAACTATGGCTAAAATTACAAGGGTTATGAGAGAGAAGACAAATGTAGGTAATAAGATATTTCGATAAGGCGACTTGTGAATCTCAAGTTCAAGGATGGTGGTTCGTGTAGAGCACATGAATGAGGTCGACAATATAGTGAACCAACTCACCTCTATGAAGATGGTCTGGATGATGAATTGCAGGCTTTACTATTGCTTAGTCCATTGCACGACGGTTGGGAGACATTGGTGGTGTCTCTAAGTAACTCAGCGCCGGACGGAAAGATATCCATGGAACAGGGAACTAATGTCTCTTTAATGAAGAGACAAGGAGGAAGTCTCGAGGGTCTACTCAAGAAGAGGCCCTTGTGACACGAACGGGGGGAGAGGAAAGAACGGGAAGGGCGGGAAAGGCCCGAGATAAATCAAGAGGCAAGTCGAGTAACGAAAAAGAGGTTGAATCTTTGGAATTGTGGCAAGAAGGGCCACTACAAGCATGAATGTCGTGGTAAGAAGAACGACAAGAAAGGAAAAGGGAAGGAAGATGAATCTGATTCCCTTTTGCGGTGCTCGGATGGCGACATGGTAGTTATTCTTTCTACGATCACGATGTATGTCTCACGGCTACGAGTCGGGCACCGATGGGTGATAGACTCGGGAGCTTCTTTTCATGCGACTCCACACAGGGGACTCCTTCACAAGCTACAAGTCGGTGACTATGGGACCGTGAAGATGGGAAATCTGGCGTATCAAAGATCGTGGGAGTCGGTGATATTTGTGTGAAGACCGATGTGAGCCGCACATTGGTTCTCGAGGATGTGAGGCATATCCCGGACCTTCGCCTCAACTTGATGTCAACGGGAAGGTTTGGATGATGATGGCTATGAAAGCCGGTTTCTTTGGTGGGCGATGGAAGCTCATCAAGGGTTCATTGATCGTGGCTAGAGGAAAGAAGTGTTGCACCCTGCGTACAAGGCAAGTGTCGGTATGTGCAAGGGTGGATTGAACGCATGAGAATATTCGGCTATTGACATGTGGCACAGGCGTCTAGGCCACATGAGTGAAAAAGGGCTTCAAATACTACTAGCAAGGAAGCACTCCTTCCAGACGTGACAGTATGCCTCTCAAAACTGTCTTGATTGTTTATCGGAAACAAAGATAGAGTTTCATTCATTAAACTGCTTCTCATGTTAATAAAGTGCATGCATTAGATTTGGTTTATTCGATGTTTGTGGTCCTATGAGGACAAAAACCTTGGGTGGGGCATTGTATTTTGTTACTTTTATAGATGATGCATCTAGGAGGGTTTGGGTTTATGCTTTGAAATCCAAGGACGAGGTCTTTGGTGTGTTTAAATTGTTTCATGTTATGGTCGAGAGAGAGACAGTAGACCATTGAAATGCATCCGCACCGACAATGGTGGTGAATACATTGGCGACCTTCATGAGTACCTGCAAGTCCCAGGGTATACGGCATGAACAGATGTTCCCAAGACCCCTGATAATGGTGTAGTGAGCGAATGAATCGCACCATTGTTGAGAGAATCAGATGCATGTTATCCCATGCAAAGTTGTCCAAGACGTTCTGGGGAGAAGCAATGCGCACGGCGGTGTATCTGATAAACAGGTCTCCATCAGCCCCGTTGAATGGAGAAGTACCTGAGAAGGTGTGGACTGGACAGGATCCATCGTACAATCATCTCGGGTGTTTGGATGCGGGACATCCGTTCACGTACCAAAGGACGAGAGGTCCAAGCTCGATATGAAGATCGGGCAAGTGTGTGTTCTTAGGGTACGGTGATGATGAAAAATTCGGTTACGGGTTATGGGATCCGACCGAGAAGAAGCTCGTCGGGAGAGCAGAGATGTGGTTTTCTTTGAAGATCGGTGTATCGAAGACATTGGTAAGCCGAGAAGAACCACCTAGTTCGGGTGAGCTAGAGGACATGGATCCGATTACTCCTCCCATGGTGCTGATGACGGGGAGTACAAAGCGGCAAGGTGCGCAGAGGACGAGGGAGTTCCTTTAGAAGATGGACCGGGGAGCAACCCCATTTGATCCACCTGTTGAGCCACGGTGAGGAGGTCATCTAGGGACGGACGGTAGTCCCAAGAGGTACTCGCCGCATGAGTACATTATGCTAACCGATGGGGGAGAGCCGAAGATTATTCGAGGCCCTGGCCGACTGACGAGCATAAGGAGGAGTGGTTGAAAGCTATGCAAGAGAAGATGGAATCCTTGCATAAGAACCACACCTATGACATGGTGAAATTGTCTAAGGGCAAGAAAGCTTTGAGCAATAAGTGGGTGTTCAGAAAGAAGGTTGAGCAGAAGAATTCACAGACGAGGTTTAAGGCCAGACTTGTGGTGAAAGGGTTTGGTCAGAGGAAAGGCATAGACTTCGAGGAGATATTCTCACCAGTGGTGAAGATGACATCCATACGGGTGTTGCTTGGGTTGGCGGCTAGCATGGATCTGGAGATAGAGCAGTTAGATGTTAAAACTGCCTTTCTCCATGGTGACCTGAAAGAAGAGATCTACATGCACCAACCAGAGGGGTTCGAAGTCAAGGGCAAGGAGCATATGGTGTGTAGGCTGAGGAAGAGCTTGTATGGGCTGAAACAAGCTCCACGGCAATGGTACAAGAAGTTCGATTCGTTCATGTTACAGCATGGGTATGACAGAACGGAGTCGGACCACTGTGTGTTCACGCGTAAGTTCTCAGACGGTGATTTCTTAGTTCTGCTGTTATATGTTGATGACATGCTCATCATGGGAAAAGACATCAAGAAGATTGACAGGCTGAAACAGGAGTTGGGCAAGTCTTTTGCGATGAAAGACTTGGGCCCGGCTAGACAGATCCTAGGAATGGAGATAACCCGTGAAGCGGCGGGGAAACTTTGGTCATTTATTCAAGAGCGGTATATTGAAAAAGTCCTAAAGCGGTTCAATATGAATGCAGCGAAGCCGGTCAATACTCCACTAGATGTCACTTCAGATTGAGCGACAGACAGTGTCCCAAGACGAAGGCAGAGGTGGAAGAGATGCAGAAAATACCCTACGCGTCAGCTGTAGGAAGTTTGATGTATGCCATGGTGTGTACACGCCCAGACATAGCATATGCGGTTGGTGTTGTCAGCCGGTACCTTGCCAATCCTGGCAAAGAGCATTGGGCGGGTGGAAATGGATACTACGGTATCTAAGAGGTTCATCCGAGTTGAGCCTATACTATGGTGACGGAAAACCTTGTTAGAGGGCTACACGGTGCAGAGATATGGCGGGTGATATAGACTCCAGAAGTCTACATCGGGGTTCATGTTCACGTTTGCGGGGGAGCGGTTTCTTGGCGAGCAAGCTACGAAGGTCGTAGCATTGTTGACGACGAGAGGCGAATACATTGCGATCTGTAAAGCATGTAAAGAGATGCTTTGGATGAAGAGGTTCCTACAGAACTTAGCTCGAAGCAGGGAGGAGCACGTGGTCTATTGCGATAGTCGAGTGCTATACACTTGAGCAAGAATCCAAGTCGGCATTCCAAGTCGAAGCACATAGAGATTCGGTATCACTTGGATCGTGATACTTTGGAATAAAAGGTGTTACGACTTGAGAAGGTCCACACGGACGATAATGGGTCGGACATGATGACCAAGGCTTTGCTCAAAGGCAAGTTCGAGGTTTGTAAACCTGTGGCTTGAAGAAGGTGGATCCCTCCCGGGTCAAAAGGGGAGATTTGATGGAGTTTTTGCCCCGTGCTCGACCGGGTCGTGAGCCCCTCGGCCGGTCGAGGGTCGGGTACGACTGGTCGTGGGAGTCGAGTCGTAGCTCGACTCAAAGTCCAGCCGAGTTCGGACTATTTTTCTCCTGGGGTTCTCGACCGGTCGTAGGTGGTCTACGACCCGGTCGTAGGAGAGAACAAGACCGAGTCTGGAATTTCCAGACTAGTCGAAAATTCTGTGATTTGTTTCGCGATTTTGCGCGAAACTGCGGATTTGAGTCCTTTTGCAACTGGGATGCGGAAAGGAGTTTCCCAAAACTATAAAAGGGGTTGCCTAGGGTTTTTTCTAGGTATCACAAAATAGCAAGAGGGTTTCCTAAAGCTTTACAAGGTATTTGCTAAAGGGTTTAGGACTATCAAAGGTGAGAGAGAGGGAGAAAGAGAGAGAGGAAGCTTATAGAAGGGAGGTTCTGCTCGTGGAGGTTCTCTACTTTGCAATCTACATCTCAGCGCTTCTATGTCCTCATAATCGGTTAGATCTCTCCGTTTTCTCTATTTCTCTTATTGTTTATCCACTCCTGCGTGAGTGAAGAAGATTGTAACGTTCTACTTCATAGTGGATTGTTGATCTGGACGAGGTCCCGTGGTTTTTACCTCTTTGAGGGTTTTCCACGTAAAAATCTCTTGTGTGGTGTGTGATTGATGCTTTGATTTATTTCATTGCTTTATCCATAATTCTGGTTTGTTTCGGGAGGCTAGATCCTAAGGTTTGTGCAAGGCATCCCAACACATTGAAGGACACGAAGAAGAAAAATGTGGAATCATCACCTAGTAAGAGAGTTCTTCTGTCCAACCAGTGCCCAACCTCACCTGCAAAAAAAAAGTGGTACTTCAAAAAAGAAGCAAACTCTCGCAAAGACCCGTCCATCACCAAGAAATGTCCCTCAACTAAAGCGTAGTTTAGGAGGTTCAAGTAGGGTAAGTCGAATTCAATAGACAGATAGTATGGACAACGCACTAGTTGATGCGTTAGTCGAACTGATGAATCTGGGTCTTAAGAGTGACGTCGGGTTCAAACCTAAAGCTTATAAAGCCACCATTAAAGAGATCTATGATGCTTGTGGTATACTGTTAGAGAACCGACATATTTCGAACCGGCTTCGGACCTTAAAAAAGCTATATTGGGCAATAAAAGACATGCTCAATGCCTCAGGCTTCGGATGGGACAACTCCCAGAAGATGGTGATAGCTACCGAGGATGTATGGGAAGGATACATTGTGGTATGAATTGATTATTAGTTTACGTAATATATTGTAAAGAACTAATTTCTAATAAATGATTATAACATATTCCCCTTGGCTTAACAGACCCACCCCTATGTGGAACGCGTTCAAGGCAAACATGTGGACAAATGGGACGATCTTGCCTTCATGTTTGGCAATGATATTGCCCACGGCCAGTTTGCGAGTACGACATATTCTTCTCCCATATCCGGTAGAAGGCGTGGTCGTGACGAACTGAACTCCGATAATGAATTAGAGGAGGAGCCCTGCCAGACTGTGTGTCTCTTATCCTCAGATGAGGATGACCAGAAGGCAACTCCCCGATTTCACAGTGGTGAGGGTTCAGTGAATCGGGCAAAGCGAACACAGAAAAGCTCAATGGAAGCCACCTCATATTCTCGTCATAGCCACGCTGAGGGGAGTGAATTTAGCTGTAGGAAGAGTAGACCAAGTGAACAGATTGAGGACAGGATGGGGGAGGTCGCAGAAGCTGTGAACAACCTGACCATTACAATGACACAGGGAAAAAGTATGTCGCGTGTGTAACGTTTGTTGGGTATCCTTGAGGAGGTGGATGGTCTTTCCAGTGAAGATCAAATTCGGGCTGCTAGGGTGTTGCAGGATAATTTAATCAGTGCAAGTTTTTTTTTAAAGCTGAGACATGAACGACGGAAGGAATGGATAGAGAAAGTAATCATTCCTCGCAGTGGTGCAGACTGAAAATGACCATTTTCTTTTCTATGCTAACTATTATGTGGTTTTAACTTTTTTTTTTTTTTTTTTTTCCTCTTGGTTTATGGGGTGGATATTATTTCTATCCAAAGACTGTTTGTGGGGTGCGTTCGGGTTGACTTCCTGGCAACACTGTGGATTATATGATTGCTGCTGGAGCAGTAATCAAATCTTTAATGTCTTGGACTACTATATTTTAAACTGCAATGCTACTTTTTGTTGCAAGTTATGACTTTAACTGCTATGCCAATATTCTGTATGAGATTATATCTAGCGGTTGTTTCCATTATTCAGTAGTCGTTTCTGTTGATTGATCATGCTGGAGGAACTTTGCCCTTCAGTGATTCTTAACAATTTTCATCTCATAGTTGTCATGTTTCCGATATTAAATGTGGTGCGTAAAGATGTCGGCGGATTTCTTCTTGTAACTGGTTGAGAATGAAATTTCTGTCACAGGTGTCTTTACTCAGCAGTAACTTCTGCTGGAGTAAAATGTTGTTGGACCATTCTCTGAGTGTAACTGGTTCAGAATGCTAATTGTCTCACAGGTGTCCTTATTCAACATTATCTTCTGCTGGAGTAGATGTTGGAGGATTTATGAGTGTAAGTGGTTGAGAATGAGACTTGTCTCACAGGTAGCCTTACTCAGTAGTAATTTCTGTTGGAGTTAAATGATGGTAGATTTATGAGTGTAACTGGTTGCGAATTGCTTTTCGGATACATTTTTACAGGTATCGCGTGAAGTTAGATATTTGTGATTTGGGATTGTGATTCATAATCTTTTGCTGGTCTATTTTTGTGTTGTCAGTTATCAAATTCCTTTCATAACTTCACATCTACATATGTAAGTATTTTTTGTTGCAAATGTAGCACATATAGTAACTTTATCTGAAATACTATTCACTACTGTAGGATGAGGATTTCAATGCAGGTGGATGGGTTCATACCTGACCTCAACTGCTAGGTAGTATTACCTATAATACTGTAGGATGATTTCTGTTGATGTTTCCATCAGCAATACTAAAGACGATATCCATCTGCTCAGTCAGTAGTTTGATCTAAAATACTGGTCAGTACAGTAGGATGTAGATTTTTACACAGCTGGATGGGTTGACCCCTGATCTGAACTGGTGGATAGTGGTAGGTTTCAAATAATGGTGGGTTGTAGATATCCGTCTCTTGATTTGTTTAATGTTGAAGATCATCGATTATCATGCAGGTGGATGGTGTGGATTTTAATGCTGGCTGGTGGATATGTCGCATTTACGCAATGGTCTTATAACCATTACAAAACTTAACATTGTAATTTTGCCGGTTTTAGCCTCTTATTGCTACATTTTTGCCATGCTTTATTTCTGTCATGCTACATTTCTGACACAGATTTGGATGTTATCGGACATGTTGTTGTTGATATTAACCTTCTTGATTCACAGCTTTACTGATAGGCTCATGTATAAATTTTTGCATGATAAGTTTTATTGACATAATGTAAGTGAAACAAAGGTAGTTGAATCTATTTATCTAATGATAAACTTCTGAAGTTCATGATGTAACATACAGACTTTCACATAGCCAGCATTATCATTCTCCTTCTAATTTTTTATAAGTTCATCACTCAATATGTGGACTGAGAAATTGTATGTCTACCAATTGCAGAGAAAGCAGGGAAAATGAAGAGGAAGTTTTATGTAGTGTTCGTGGGCAGAACGCCCGGTATATACGAGTCATGGGAGGAGTGCAAAGCTCAAGTTCATGGATTTAGTGGATGCTTACATAAGTCATTCACCGTATATGAAGATGCCATGCTTGCATGGAATGAATACGTGGTAGGATGAATCCATGAACAAGTATTCGTATGATAGAAGAAATGAAAATTCCATGATTTATTTACATATGTTACAATCAGATTGTTAATAAAGATTATGCATTATTTACAATATTATTCAGGCCTTCACCATTGGTAGAGCAGTGGACGAAATAGACAAAAGTCGGTATGTTCATGCATCGGCTACTCGTACAATGGTGGATAACAACACATGTGTAGCCCCACCCATATCGCCAACTGTAAATGATGGCGAGGGTCCACAAGATGGTAATGAAGAAAGAGTGGGAGTTGATGGTCTAGGAAACGACCCACATATCGATCGTCCGCTTGTTGGTTTGCTGCTTGGCTTTTTGATATTGTTTACCGCTGTTTACGTCACTATCGGCAGCAACGGATAATCTTCTGCAAAGGCAACCAACAAAGAAATGTTTAGACTATATGAAAGTAATTGTTACGGAAGTGTTCATTTGTAATATTTGTTTGTTAAATTTTTTTTCTTGTTTTAATTTCTTCTTTTGGAACTTTCTATGAGGTCCTTGTGTGTGTGTGTGTGTGTGTGTGTGTGTGTAGTTAAAAGTTTGGTGTATAATTTTCTGCTTGTGATTTTGTTTCTTGGGCGTCGATGACATCTGCTAACATTTGTAATATTCGGCTCTTACTTTTCTGATTTTGTTTATTAATTACTTTTTTTTCTTTTCTATATTCGTCAATCTCAAATACATGTTTTCAATGATTTTTGTTTTTTAAAATTAAAAAGTTTATTTTCTTTCGTAATCTATATTTCTGTGGGGGGTGGATTGGCTACTCTCCCTGACACCATCCCTTGGCTGGTGGTCGGTGCTCTGTGGGGCCCACCATGATGTATGTGTGTCATCCATGCTGTCCATCTATTTTTATATATCATTTTATGATATGGTGTAAAAAATGAAGTATATGTCAATCTCAAGTGGACCACATGACAGTAAACAATGTTGAATAAATTTGGACCATGAAAAACGTTTTGAGGGTTATAAAAGTTTTGGATCAAGCTGATATTTATTGTTTCACTTCATCTGAGTCTTTAAGACCATATCAACAGATTTAATATCAAATAAACAGTACGGTGGGCCTTATTTCTGATTTTAATTATGAATATCCATTCATTAAAATTTTCCTGTGGTGTGGCCCACCAAAGATTTATATAATGATCATTTTTTGAATCAAGCCCTAAAATGATCTATAAAAATTTATGAACGGAATGGATGAAACATATACATCATGGTGGGGCCCACAGTGCATCGATCACCAGACATGGGATTGGTGTCAGGGGGAGTAGCCAATCCTTGCGTGGATATCGTCATGATTACACGTGGCGTCCACATATCACATGTGAATCGTTGGTCAAATGTGGGTTGACCGTCCATACCTGTATTATGTAAATTGGTTTGACTGTACAGTACCCAGACACAATACCTCTTATCCAAACATTGATCTATGTAAGGTACTGTATACTATGCCAACCAATGCCTCCAATCTAAACATTGATCAGTATATGATTGATTTGGATGTATTCGTCAGGACAACCAATATATACATGAGCAGTACCTGGATACAATGCAGTACAATGCAATACACAAATCTAAACGGGCCCTTATATATTTGGGAAACATACTTATTATCATTGTCATCCAATCCAAGCGTAGAGAAGCATATTTGGTTTCCAACATAACATGTAATTATCTTATAAGTTTATTTAGTCCCTCTCACGTCAACAATCTATCACGTGGGGCTAGCTCTTGATATGGATCATTCCTTGGTGATCGAGCTCAATAGTTAACAACCCCAAGTACAAAGCTATGATATAGTAATAACTCAATGAGACTGAGGTTGAATCTCCAGGGAATGGGAACACAACTTATAATTAATGTTAGTCTAATGATTTGTCTACATTTTTAATCTAGCGATTATGGAAATGGTTTTAAAACAATAAAATAAAAGGATTAAGGATACATGAATCCATTCATAGTGACCATATATTCAATTTACTAATTCAATATATATCTCAATTGGAATCGAAGTTCTATCATATCAAATCGGAAGATAATTATGTTAAATCATTCGTAAACACTGAAAATGACATGATTTCAATTAATCGATTTTCTCGTGAATCACTCGAATCTCAACCGCAGTGAATAAAAAACATCTAAAATACTCGGATGTGTCAATAGATCAATCAATTATATAGATTGAATAATTTTCTATTTTAGGCTAAACAATTGTAAATGAAAGCATTCATTGTATGCGGAGTACAAAATAAATAACTCAAAGACTTTAAAATAAATTCAAACCAAATCAATTTAATTTCATTATTCAAAATAATATTATTGAATTAAATAAACTAAATATTATAATTGAAATACAAGCTTCATCCATTAGCTTTAGCTAAGAGATTAGCCTAGCATGGCTAACATCTTAAAAAAGAAAACAAAAGAAAACTAGAAAAGACAAATTATAAACGAGGTGAAGAAGAAGAACGGTTCCGTAGAAGCTCCATTACCCCTAGGTCTTTTTCCCAAGCCCTAATTCGTATTTTGGAAGGTTTAAAACATCCATTTAATATAAGAAAATTTCACACTGACTTGGAATCGATTTCAGATTTATGTACCTTAGCACTCTTCGGTCGCACCAGATATCTTTTTTATCGCACATAATTAGTACTCGATTACAGCTGAATTTCTTCAATTTTCATATGAAGTCTGTCTCTCTTAGATCTCACCAAACCTCCCTTCGGTGGCATTGAACTTGGTTTCGGTCGCAGCAAGGTCGAGCCAAATTATCTCTGAAAATCAAAGTTTGTTTGCTAGACTGTTTTGTGCACATTCAATCGGACCGAGCCAACCTTCGGTGGCACCGAAGAGTGTTTATTCTGTCATCGCTTTTTGTGATTACGTCAGTCTTTTCTCTTCATTTTTCACTTAGTTTTCTTGGATATTTGGTATTTGAATTCTTCATTAATGTCCTCCATAGATCCAAATCTTCAGTGTCTTCAACTTTATCTCTTTTTATGCTTTAAATCTTTTCTTTAAGCATGTGTTTATCCCTAGGTTCAAAATCACTTCGCATAAAGAAAACATATATAATAATATCGAATTAACACCTAATTACAAGAAAAGTTAATGTAATTAAAATGATAAATAATTATGTGAGTCCCACCTTTGATGTGGACCTTTCATCATGCAGGGCTTACCTTGGTCGTGGGCAATTCATTATTAGAGGCCAACTTTTAATGTGCATAGTTCATTAAGTAGATCTCATCTTTGATTTCAGTCATCCATCACATGGAGCCCAACATTGATGTGGACCGTCCATCATGTGGGCCCACCTCCAATGTGAGCTGTCCATCACGCGGGACCCACCTTAGATATGGGCCACTCATCATTAGGCGGACCTTTGATATGAACCGTCTATCATGTGTAGCTCACCTTGATGTGGATCATCCATAATGTGGGGCCTACCATTATTAATTTCCCAACATGTGGGAGCCCACCTTTGTGCCCTACCTTTAACGTGAGTTGCCCATGATACAAGACTCGCCTTGGATATGGGCCATTCGTCATTTGGAGTGGACCTTTGATGTGGATCATCTATAATGTAGGGCCACCTCAGTATGAGCCATCATCATGTAGAGCCAATAGATCATCTACCCATTTATTGGATGATTTTCCAATCTCATAAACTTGAAGGGTCCACCAAGAGCATATATATTTCCTTAAATAATATCTTAAGTTGCTGTGTTAAAAAAAAAAAAAACACCAACTAAATAAGTTACTTTTGAAAGTTGAAAAACAATAAAATAATAAAAAATAACTTATGAAAATAAGTTTTTTTTTTTTTTTTAAAGCTATTTATTTGAGTTTAATAACCTAACTAACTTATTTAAGAAAAGTAACTTGTAAACTTATATAGCAAAAAGCTACTTATTCAGTAGTATCCAAATGGCCCTGATTATTAAGGTGGCCCCAGGACGATTTATAGGTAGTTTTATAGGTAGGTGTCCCATTTTCACTGTCGCATGTGGTGTGGTGAACATGAGTTTTGGATCTCCCTTGTCCAAGTCAAGGGAAGCAGATTGTGTCCCACTCCATTGTTTCTGGCCTGGAACGGGCAGATCTGTATGGGGCACATCATGATGTATTTATTATCTACACTGTCTATTCCTTTCTTAAATCATTTTAAAGTACCGAACCCAAAAAATGAGACATCCAATGATCGAATAGGCCATCAAATGCACAAAACATTAATGCAAGAGTCAACAAGAATCTACTTCATTTTTAAACTCATACCTTAAAATAATATTAAAAAAGGGATGGACAACCTGGATAAATAAATACATCACAGTGGACTCCCACACAGATATGTCCATTCCTAGCAAGATACGGGCAAGGTATTACGCAATCAGCTTCCAAAGTCAATATATTAACATATTACACCGTCCAATTACCAATGCTTATGGGTAGTTAGGTACACCATGGAACCTTACAGGAAACTTCCAAGGTATCCAAACTTTTTAAATGACACGAGATGATTTATTCTTTATTGGCAAGTCTTTTAAATGACACGTTAGATGATCTATTTTCCATCCCAGCCGTTCATTCATTCATACAATTAGAAATAAGCCATGCTGCAAAATTCATGGGAATGAAGTGATCCTAAGCTTCAGATCAATAACACGAGAATGAACCGTCAAGATTAACCAGAAAAATAAAATAGATCCAACCATTATCTTAAAACATGTGTTAGATAAATCCTATTCTGTCTTTCCTATGATTCTTAAATAACACTTGGATCTAATGATTTTAGCCATCTGATTTATGGCTTGTAAATAATGGGCAATCATAACAAATTGGTCCCATTTAAAGGGTTAGGATCATCTTATCTGCATGATTCCTGTCCCATGAATTGCTACTAATTTTGTGATTGAATGAATGGTTCAGATCAAAACATATTACCCCGTGTCCAGTGTATGTGTGCATATATAGAGCACCTTCTTAGGTTAGTACCTGTGAATACCTTTGCACACACGTTATCGGCACAAAATCCAATCCGGCTACGTGATGACTTTACGGGCTATGGAAAAATGAAATAGTTTCTTTTTCCTCCCTTGATTTGCCTTTCTCTTTTCTATGGATCATGGCTTATTAGAGTTTTTGATCAAGCTGAAAATTTAGCTCTTGAGGTTTCATTGAGTGGCTCATCACATGGACCGATCGGATTTTGTACCTATGACACGTGTGAAAAGGTGCTTATAGGTGCGCACGTAAGAAGGTGCACAGCTGAGCATCTCTCTGTATATTGAATCTAGACCGTTAAATAACAATAAACTGTTAATTAGATGTCTGCTAAACAGCCAGTTAAGACTTCAATTAAGTCTGATTCTTCTTCCCAGCCCATCTAATGAGCGTCCCACTATTTTTACTCTTTTAACTTTGTGTTGATGATATTCCACGAGTACAATTTATGAGTACATGCGTATGAACCACAAAGTCCGCCAGAGCATCAACGATTTCCATCTCCTCGTCCTCCCAACTGCTCCGCGGGAAAAAACAAATGACGGTTGCCTCCCGGCTCCCGCTAAAAAAATAAAATAAAATTCCTGAGACTCGAATATCCTACAATTAATTACTTTGATAAACCTTCCTGAGATAGTCTTCACAGTCTTCAGACCATAAAACCCCCGAGGCTCTATCACTCCAACCCTTCAAATGTCGATTCAAAAACCCCAAACCTTAGAAAATGAGATCTCGGAATATCCCCATAAAAGCCGATCGGATCACTCCCGTCTCGCCATTGCTGCCGTCGCAGCAGCAGCAAACGCGGCGGAAGTCTGCAGGGACCAAGGGTTGGATCGTGGTCTCGGATTCCGGTGAGTCCCACCTCGAAGAGGTTGGGAAGTACTCGATCATGCGGCGGACGGGCCTGCCGGCCCGTGATCTGAGGATCCTCGATCCCATGCTGTCGTATCCATCAACGGTGCTTGGGAGGGAGCGGGCCATCGTCGTCAATCTTGAGGACATAAAGGCGATCATCACTGCTACGGAGGTGTTGGTGCTGAGTTCGAAGAGCCCGTTGGTTTCGGCTCTTGTCGAGGATCTTCGGTACCATGTGTTGAATCTCCACAGGACTCCTCGACAGGTAGAAATTTCCCAAATTGATGTCTTTGACCTAGGCTAGGGCTCTAGTTTGCTACTCTTCAAGGCAGCATTTTAACCCGTCTGTTGTGTACATGGCATGCATGTGTCTCAATCCAGGCCACCCACATGATGTGCTTGGAGCATATCTCAAAAAATCAGACTGATCCGGGGATCTTAACTGGTCAATTTTACGTGTTGAGTTTAAACCGTTGATTGCTTTCTTTTTAATCGCACATTTGATGTCCTCAAATATGGAGGTGAGGATCATTCTGTCAGTGCAGTTTCTGTGCTCTCCATCTGCAATGGGGCCAATTGCTTGGACAGTGTGGATGGATATTCATGTAACCATTTGTTGTGGATATGCTGAAAATGTTCTCTCACATGTTGCAACGTCGCATCTTAGTCCATCTCATCAAATTTTATTTTGTTTTCTATTATGGTTATTGTAACTGCAAGGTGGGTCGTCCAAGCAGGCCCCACCCTCTAGTAGATAGAGAGATGGGATGTGGTGGTTACAGGGTAATTGACTGCCCATTACTCTGGCAGTTTCCAAACTGCATAAGCAGTTTTCTCCTGTGGTTTGATAACCGTCGTGGCTGCATTTTCTATAAAATGCGCCAAGGATTCATGACCAGATTAAAAAAAAAGTGATCAGATAGATTTTCGCGTACCAACTCGTGAAGTGCAGAGAGATCAACTGCGAAGGAGAAGAAGTCGGGTTCCATCATTTGTGACATGATTTACAGTGTGGATCTTGCTTAAAGAAGAGAGTTCCTTTAGACCTCTTCTTATGCTAGTGACAGCGGTGTAACCTTCTCCTGCGATGTGAGACACATCCGGGAAGATCCAACATCCGAGGCTCCATCTTCCGCTGCCATTGGATCCAAGGAATCGCTTCCAGGTAGATGATTTCCTAACAGTTATAGAATTACACAGATTGATGGATCCAAGGAATCGCTTCCAGGTAGATGATTTCCTAACAGTTACAAAATTACACAGACTGATGGATCAACTTTCTCTACTAGTATTAGACTTTTGTGAAACTTGATGCAACTAGAAGGCCACACAAGCTAGTTGATCAAGGGTCCTCCAAGCATTAAAATTATCTTGGTTGATGATCTGGACCAAATCAATGGTCTGATGATAAATCTGATAAGATCAACAATCAACTTACATTGTGGCGCTGATTAGATCAATCCAATGGCTCTTAATTCATAGAATTTGTAGTTTTAGGTTATATTTAGTCATGGCTTATTTAATAATTTCCCTTTTGAATTTTCATCACTCTTTTGGTGGCCACTTTTTGGGCATCAAACGACACACGAAGTTGGTCCCGTTTGATAGCATATTGAATCTGTTTTCAAATGCCCAAGCTCATGCAATTTCGATGTTGTTTGAATGAGTTATTTCTAATTAACATATTGAATCAGCTTTGAAATGCCCAAGATCATGCAATTTCGATGTTGTTTGAATGAGTTATTCCTAATTAACAGAAGGCCTGTAAGGTTGTACTGAAATTTAAGGGTATTGTACTCTTCTCATTAATTAGGGCTTCCTTTTTTATCTTTAGCCTAAGATGAATCCTCCTTACTGGATGTGTGATGTTAAGATGCATTGGCAAATAAAATGGCTTTGAGTCTTTATTGTTATTTGCTTGGAAGGGGGTGGGTGGAGCAGTACTTCTTAACTAAAGGGTTGTGGGTTCTCGCATAAATTTCATTATCCTTTGCATCCTTTGGGTTTGCATTAGTGGGGCTTGTGGTTTATTGGTCCAAATCATTAATAATGTAGGGTCCATTGTGGAGGACCCATGCATAAAAAGTCTCCCAAATGGAAAAATCTTAACCCTTCAAAAGGTGGCAAAACAAGTAAATCGTCGAGAAAGAAAATACAATATCAATAAAAAAGGGCAAATATTCCTTAGGCAGGATCTTCCAATATGTGGAACTTTTGGTGCATGGGCCATCCAGACTGAGGCCCATCATGTCAGCAGTTTGGATAACTGGACCATGGGCCCCATCTGTACAAACTGAAAACCCTAATGTAATGTACAAACTCTTTGGTCCCGTAGTGTACATTGCAATACCTATTAAAATTTTGCTTAAAACATAGCAAGATCTGGTAGATTCCATGTTGATACCTTTAGTCACTGAGGAATGATTAAGTGGGACCCATCTTTATCAATCTAAACCATCCATTTAGTGAATCCTGCCATGGATTGAGTTACCCTTAAAAAAAAAGAATCTTGCCATGGATTGTGTTACCCTTAAAAAAAAAGAATCTTGCCATGGAATTCTCATGGCATGAAAGTTAATTTGCTTGGTGATAGGCTGATCCTAACCTACTCCTTAAAAAACTGCATTTTGATGGGAGGAAAGAAAAGCATTGATACATCCATGGTGGAAAATATCTGCATGGTTTTTGATTGATTGATTGGAGTGACTTTGGGCCATGGGCTATCTAAATTGGGGCCCACCTCATTAATGGTGTAAATCAATGATCATATTTTTGGCATAGAGGGTATGATGGGGGGCAAATCACAATATGTATTGGATATTTGTTGGATCAATCGTACAAATTTTTTTCTTTTAAATTCTATCCAATTATTTGTTCGACATATAGTGAACGAGGACAAAATTTTGGATTCCTTTTCCTTCATTTTTTGTTTTTATTTTTCATTCCTTGGCAACCAATATAGTTGGTTGTTTTCCCTTAAATTGGTTTTGTCTAATACTCTGTTTGGGATTTTTCCAAAGAGACCCAATAGTTATTTTCTTTTTATGAATAAGAAGAGACTAAATAATTGTGCATGAAAGGCTCTTCTATTGTTCTAATCATCTGATATAGTTCCACGACCCACAGTAGGGCCCAACATGTGCAGATTTTGAACTATTTATTATGTATTTGGGGCTTAAATATCAAGAACCACAATTTACTATATGTGGGAGATATGGGGGGATGTGATGGATGATACGGGAGGATGTGATGGATGATATGGGGTTGTTTTAAAGATGTGATTAAAGATTTTGAGTATTATTTCCTAGATTTACTTTTACTATTATTAAGTTTTTTACCATCTTTGGTAAATTAGATCGATTTGAAATCAACTATAATGATTTGAAATGAATCTCTTAGTTGGGGTTGGATTTTCATTAAAGATTCATTTAAGGTCTGTAAAAGGAGTGGTGGTGTAGGAGGTAGACATTCCAAAAATTTTCAAGTGTGAGTTTTTCTCAAGTATTGTACGAAGAGTTTAATATCAATAAAGTTATTTCTCCCTCTCCACTCAACTATTTTTGTGCGTGCACTCTTGTCCATTTATTTTATTTTATTTTTTTTGCAATTCGGGTTTTGATATCTCATTGACTTGATAACCGAGTTGCACCATTTTAGTATTTGCGCAGGTCATCTTTAATGATTTTTTACTCTACATTGTCCCCTAATCGCTTCGAAGGGGGACTACGGAAGAGTTTGTGCAAATAATCCAATTGATCCGCACACTCTCAAAGCGAGTACATCAACCCAAGCAAACTGTTGGCAATTTCGTTAATCAAGTGGGAGAGCTTTGGCATGGAGAGAATCCAAATACCAAAGTTGGAGTACGTGGACATGTAGGGGGAGGTCCCCACAACGGTCCTAACCAACAATGGATAGCGCTGGCTTGTGAGGAGACTAATAATCTAATTCTTCGATTGTTGGAACATGATAGAGAACCTAGAATTAAGGTAGAAATTATAGAAATCCATGTTCATTTGCATATTGACGACTTCATCGATTGGCTAATGAAGGTGGAAAAGGTATTTGAGTACATGGAAATCGCGGACAATTGGAAGGTTAGGTTAGTAGCTATGAAGTTTTCTAGTCACGCGTTGGCATAGTGAGACAATTTCAAATTAAATGAATCCATTAAGGTAAGGAGAAAGTAAATTCTTGAAAAAAGATGAAAAATAAATTAAAAAGGAAGTTCCTACCTGTGAATTATACTCACGACCTCTATTAAAGATGTTACAATTTACATTAAGGGGGTGTTTGATTTTTCGTTTACAAGTGTAATTCATGGTAAATGAGTAATGATTATTTACCCATGTAAATGCAGTAGCTGTCCCGAGGTTGATATTGACAAGGAGCTTGTTTGCGAATTTATTCGCACAATTTCCACGTGTAAAAATTGTGGGGCCTACTGTGATGTATGTTTCTTATCCACACCGTCCATCCATTTTGCCAGCTCATTTTAGGGCATGAGCCCAAAAATGAAGTAGATTTAAAGCTCAAGTGGACCACACCATAGGAAATGGTGGGAATAGAACGCCTAACATTGAGAATTTCTTAGGGGCCACAAAAGTTTTAGATCAAGTTAATATTTGTATACCCTTCATACATATCAGTGTGATCTTATGAACAGGTCGGATGATCGATACACATCCTTGTGGGCCCTAGGAAGGTTTCAATTTTGAATGGTGGACATCATTAACCCCCCTTGTTTCCTATGTTGTGGTCCACTTGATCTTCCAATCTGTCTCTTTTTTGGCTCATGCCCAAAAATGAGATCGTAAAACAGATGGACAGCGTGGATCACACACATACATTACTGTGGGACCCATGGATTTTAAGAGTACCCAATCCCTCTCGATTTCATGCTTTTGGACATTGTTTTCGACATGTGATTATGTAGTTATTTTACTCTTCAAAAGTGTAAAAGTAATTGAAAAGACAAACACCCCCTAAGGGAACAAATTGGTAAGTAAATACATCAAGGAGTTCCATACATTGACATTACGGGCAGGGTTTAGTGAGTATGAAGACCAAAGATTTCAAGACATCTTAATGGTCTTAACCTAGACATCATAAATGAATTGCTTTTAACAGATGTTTTTAAGATATTCGATGTATACAAACTGGCATTAAAAGCCGTGGAGATAATTAATTGGGGACTTGATAGATAATTTAGTGCCCCATGAGGATCGTCATATATGTTGGGGCAACATTCTAACTTACCATGTGAGGCAACCACGGGGCCTCCCATAGGTTAAGGGACGATGAGCCAACGTCCAATAATGAAGCTAAACCCCAACTCGAGAGAAAGTGGTTATGGATGAGGGGCTAGTGCGACCAAGACAGGGCAAAACAATGCTCCATTCATGTGTTTTAAGTGTGGGCATCCAGGACTTTGTTCTTTTCACTATTTTGAACATCAATCCATAATTAAAGTAAATTTGGCTGAGGAACGAGAATATGTTGAAGACACTCTCTATTGCATGTAAATGAAAGCCGAAGATGATACATAATATGATGAACATGCATATAAAGATTGGGTAGATGTTGAGAAAGATTTAGAAGATGTGCACGGTGATAGGAGTGGGTTGTTGGTTATCCAATGGAATATGCTATCGACATCTCGGGTGATTGATGAGGGGTGATGGTTGAAATATAATAGCTTCTGCACCATTTGCACTTCTGTTGGGACGATATGTATGATTTTGGTAGATGGTGGAAACACTGAGAACATTGTTTCACAGGAAATGGTGGATAAATTGACACTCAAAGAACGTAAGCATCCACGCTCATACCAGATCAGTTGGTTCAACAAAGGGGGAGAAAATTCTGTCAACTCCAAGTTCTTAGTTTCCTTCTTCATTGAATAAAGTACAAGGTTGAGGTGTGGTGTGATGTGATCCATATGGATGCATACATTTTTTTAGGGAGATTGTGGTTATGGGACCGAGATATGGTGCACTTGACTTGGGCTAACACCTATCCCTTCGTCAACAATGGTGTTAATATCACATTGTACCCAATGAAACATCTTACAACACGAAAATCTGATAAAAAGAAGGGTCAGAAATCTCTGTGTACAAAAGTCTGAAGAAGAAAGGATGGAGACCGAAATCATTTGTCTTAGTTTCTAAAGAAGAAACAAAATAGTTGGATGATTCACCTCTCATGCAGAAGCTCCTCCTTGAATATCAAGCTTTAGTGCCTAAAGAACTCCCAGTTGGACTTCTTCCTACGAGGAACATTCAGTATCATATTGACTTGCTACTAGGTTCGAACATGTTGAATCTTGGGCATTACCTAATGAGTCAATCCAAACACAATTAACTCCTACTGATTCAATGGTCTGAAACAAAGAAGTTCAAAAGAAGCAAGAGAAAGAAGAAAAGAAGGATATTAAGGGAGTGGAGCCAAATACCGAGAAGCTATAAATGTACACCACAACAAGAATATATATAAAAAGGTGACTTAGTTATGGTTTATCTCTAGATAGAAATGTTTCTAAGGGAAACTTACAACAAGCTCAAGTATAAAAAGATTGGTCCATGCTGAGTTAAGAGGAAGTTGGGTGACAATGCCTATGAGATCAAGTTCCCAGATGACGTAGAAATCTCGCAGACTTTCAATATGTTGGATTTGTTTGAGTACCATAGCGAGGTATTTGACTTGCAAGATGAAGTCATTATCGATGTGGATAAACAACTCCTGAAGAAAAAGTAGAAAAAAGTTGAACAAGTGATGCACATGAAGACTATTGATACTCGACAGGGCCCATACAAGCAATACTAGATTGGATCCAAACCTCCACTTCTCATATTAAGTGTCAAACTAGCTAGAGTTGAGTTCTTTCCTACCTGGGGAGAATGCTGCAAGCCCATGGCCCACCATAGGGCCTAAAATGTACTGATTTTGGATTATTTAGTTATAGATTTGAGGCCTGAATATCAAGAGCTATAATTTACTGTTTGTAGGAGATATGGAGGGATGTGATGGATGATATGGGGCTAATTTAAAGATGTGATTGAAGATTTTGAGGATTATTTCCTAGATTTGCTTTTACTATCATTGGGCTTGTAACTATCTTAAGTAAATTAGATTGATTTGAAATCAATCTCTTAGTTGGGAGGATTCTCATTAAAGATTCATTTAGGGTCTATAAAATGGAGGGTGGTCCTAGTGAGCATTCCAAAAAAATTTAAGTATGAGTTTTTCTTAAATATTGTAAGAAGAAGTTTGATATCAATAAAGTTATTTCTCTGTCTCTACTCAGCTATTCTTGTGGGTGTACTCTTGTCCATTTCTTTGGTGATTCGGGTGTCGAGATCTCATTGACTCAATAACTGGGTTGCACTATCATCCTTGCCCGTGCCTAGGAGTGATGTTTTCTTCGATTTCTCTGTTGGTTGTTTCAGTTACCTTCTTTTGAGAATTTACCTTGCCATGCAATGTGCAAAGCTATCATCCCATTGAATGTATGTACAGTTTATCCATAACCATCTTCAATTACTTGGTTGACCATGCTTACAAGACACTATTTTCCCATTACTTCAGCTCCATTTTCTGGTTGTTTGTCTTGCAGGACTCCACTGACAAGACAACAAGCTTAAATCTGAGGTGGCACCCAAGTGACCACCTGTTCCCCGAGAAAAGTTTCTACGGGAATTCAGTCCAAACGCAGTTTAAACCTGTTACTTGGTTAGATAGCATTAGGCCCTTCCAAATCATGGTTGTTGAGGCTTCCAAATCGTACTAAGTGAGCTTGGTATTTGGAGTGGCAAGGAAATGCAATCCACATTAAGTGGGCCAGCATTTTCTCTGCCCCAACAAATGGTTAAGATAAAAACAGGGTTGAACCGTTCTTATTAACATCTTCAAAAAAAGAGTTCTTATTAACTCAACCATGTTTGACGTGACTTTTTGACAACCTCGAGAACTGTCGTACTCCAAGTACCTAAATGTATCCTTGTGTACTTAAGAGTAGTGGGTTGAAATTTGTAAAACTACTGCTGCAAATTGTACCCACTTCTTTGTGTGGCCTAATATGGACTACTTTTAGGAAGCACTTTTGAGCTGCAATTATTAACTCATAGTTGCTATTGGTATAATTTTATCACACAAGCAGGGAAGTATTGTCATCGTTGCAGAGAAAATATTTTCTCTTAGATATCAAATGGTTGACATAAATTAGTCTATTTCTTTGAGGACATGAATTCTTAGCGAAACTTTCACTGATAAACTTTTTTTTGTTGATGAAGGCAGCTGAGAGCAGCGATTCTGACATGGGGGTGACAAACAAGGGTCCATGGTACTCTCCATCATTTCTTTCTCATTATGAGCCAGAAAGCCCTTCTAGCGTGGGAATTTCTCAACAGCGTCATGTTTCATTGGAAGATTCTATGATGATCCCTGAAATGAAAGACTGCAGTCCTGGGTCTTCTATCATGATCCCTCAAATGAAAGACTGCAGTCCTGGGTCTTCTACCATGATCCCTGATATGAAAGACTGCAGTCCTAGGTCTGACTTGGATGGGCCCAAGGATGGGTGTCCCAAGGTGCTACCTTTTGAGTTCAGCGTGCTTGAAGTCTGTCTTCAATCTGCTTGCAAGTGCCTTGAATCCGAGGTACATCTTTTACTTGTTTATGGAATCTTATTAGCGTCTCCTTTCATTTCAGTTGAATAGAAAGATAGTTTGAGTTTCTTTATCTTATTAGCATCTCCTTCAATCTGCTTGCAAGTGCCTTGATTACAGGTCAGTTTCTACTATATATGAGATTTCCTTCTGCACATTGATCAAGTTCAAAACCCACAGATGCCAGCGTGCACCTGTGAGCATGTGCACACACGTATATACATTCAGACACAAAGTCATATGCATAAACGGATACAAACATACACGAATACATACATATGATACACGCACACAGACAAGTGGGCATGACATGTGCACTGCATGTGAAGAGAGAGACGCACAAGCTACTTGCATAAAATTTTAAAATGACAGAAATGTCTCAGGAGTGGGTAAAATATAAACCGTTGGTTGCTAGGAGGGAGGGAGAGAGGGAGGTCTATATACATGCACGAGCTATTTGCATAAAATTTAAAATGGCAAAAATGTCCCTGGAGCAGGTAAAATATCAACCATTGGTTTCTAAGCATGTAGAGACAATCCAAATTACCTGAATACCCTTGTGCTTGAAATCCCTTCCAATATCCTTTTAAAATGTAAAGTTTATGAATCCACAAAGACTAATTGCATGGGTAAAATTGTCCCTGGTTACTTGTGTTATATATGGCAGAGATATATATAGGAGAATGCTTCAATTGCCCCAACACCATCTTATATAATGGTCATAACAGGCTATTTTTGGGCCCATGTGGCATGTGTAAAACATCCAATTCCAACCTGTTCAACTGGTGCACCCCACCATGATGTGCACCTCCTTAAAAAATCAGGTGAACTAATCATCAGGTGGGCAATGCCATAGGAAACAATGTACAATAGCCCAAAATCCCCAATGTTTCACATGGGGGCACGCCTGATGATTCGATCGGGCATCCATTTTCATCGTGGCGACACTGTTGGGTGCCATAGACACACCACAGCAGGCCCCATATAGAATTTGAAGGCTTTTGGTTGGTTTTCCATTGTTCTCTACAGTGTTGCCCACGTGATGATTAGGTTGGTGTGATTGTTGAGCTAAGTACATATCATGGTGGAGGGAGGGAGGGAGGGATACGTATTGTACCAGCTGCTGCTCTTGCAATGAAGTATTCTATGAATGATCCTACTCCTTTCGCCAATGGTCAGCTACTTGCATGCTTTGTAGATATTTAGTGCCCTTTTTAAGGAGGGAGGCCTTTGACTTAGCAGCTGCATTTTGATGGTGTGCCAGTTTGGCTTAATTCTGTGAATTTTGTTCCTCTCAAGTACCTTGTGAGGCTAATGAAAATACCCCCCCCTTCTTCTTTTTTTTTTTTTCTTATTGTGCAACATTAAAATTTCGTCTTCTTCTTCTTCTTCTTCTTCTTCTTTTACCAATTAAGAATCACATGGTAATTTTCTGCATGTTGGGGGTATATTTGAAACATTCCACAAAGGGCCTGTTTGTTTTGCCAATTACCCCACTAGTAAAGGAAATGTGTCATCATTATAATTTTACCACCACCAAACCAAAACGTGATCAAATGCAGATGTGTTCAAGAGACGGGTAAATGAATTTGTAATCATTGCACCTTTTTCATGACATTACCGTGAAAATCTCGAATCCAAACAGCAAATTCAATGTATTTTGGTGATTATTTGAGATTGAAGTGATGTAAACATGCCATCATTTTGATTTTACTACCGATAAACCAAACATGAGAATTGGTGGCCAAATGCAGATGTTGTTAGGAGACGGGTAAGTAATTTGTAATCATTGCATTTCAGTTCTTCCTTACATTGTTAATTTTGCTGAAGAGTTATATGTTGCTGCTGCTAATTCTGCATGCAACTTATATTTGTTACAAAACTTTCGGCAGTTTGGTTGTTAAACTGCTATTTTTTTCTTTATTATTATTCTGAATAGCACAGTTAAAGTACTTCTACCTTACATTTATTCAGACTTCCATACTGGAGAGAGAGGCTTATCCCGCTTTGGATGAATTGACCTCTAAAATCAGCACACTTAATCTCGAACGTGTTAGACAGATAAAAAGCCGCCTAGTCACAATATCTGGGCGTGTCCAGAAGGTAAGAATGATGAGTTAGTTATTACTCTTCCTGGAAGGCATGAATAAGATAGCGAAACTTAATTCATTAGTTATTTAATATTAATCTGGAAATGAGTTATTTGTATGCCAAGGGACCATTATTTTTCAATTTGAATGTAGCTTACTGTTTGGGATGTATTATGACTTGATTGATTGCTCATCTTTTATTCAGAGCAGTTTTTACTGGGAATCTTTGTTAATCTTTGGTTCCTGCTGTTCCAAGCTTTTATTTAAATACATTCACGTTTTTTAATTCTTCTACCCAAGTGGACGTAAATTGCAAAAAGAGTTGAAAATTAATAAAGTACTATATCGAAGAATGGAGTTTGGATCAATTGTCAAATACTCAACGTCTCTTTCCTGATGATTGTATTCTGGAGAATATTTACCTAATTCACTACGTAACTTTGTGAATTGCATTCTGAACCAATTTGGGGCAGTTCAGGTATAATTTGGAAATGGCTATGAATTGTACAAATTGAACAATAAATTTTGGCTCTCAACATGTTAAACTATATTTCTTATTTTGGTACATTGAGGAGAGTGATGTGGTATGATGATGGAGTATGATAGCGATATATTTTCACCTTCAATTGTACACATGGCATCTATGGAATCAAATTGTACAGATCAGCAGATGCACTGTAGATAGGTCATCCCTAAGTTAGAATGATACTACCTGTGATTAATGAACATTTGTTTGTCAAATTGGGACTACTGACCATCTTTTAATTTTAACACTTTATCAGATGCTCACCTATCTCCAAATTTATGCATCAGCATAGTAAAACTTCTGGTCTATGACCCATCTATGGTGAGGTCCACAAGTGGACTATTTAATTTGTCTAACACATGCCAGTTAATTGAAGGAGAATAGTGGAATACTGAACTAATGTTCTCAAGCAAGCCAATAAGCAGCCTACTAGTTAATTCAAATATGGTGAATTGTGAAGTACAAACCCAAACTCTTACACAAGCTAACAAGTTGTAGACACCCCACCTGACATGAGATTTCCTTAAAATCATCTGATCAGATCAGATCAGGAAGGTGTTTTTCCCAAGCTCCTACTTCGCAAGGTTTACCACTGTAGTACCAGACTGGCAACAAGCCCATTTTTAAACTGAAAAACCAAACATCAACTTGCAAAGCAATAGAAAGGGTGGGACTGGGTTGTGGCCAGACCCCATCCACCCTTTCAATTTCCATAAAATTTGGGTATGGAAATTGGTTTTCTGAATTACCATCACGACAACCTGCTGTAGTGAAGACAAGGAATTCATATTTCTGCTCACAACTGACACTGGTTTGGTGGGTTCTGCCCCTTTTGTTAGAAAAATGCTAGGCAGTCATTCCTTCTTCCCATTGGCAGGTTTTTTGGGGAGATACCATGTGTCCCCTATGCATGCACCCTTGCCCCTCAAACCTTCCAAATTACCAAAGACCAATACCAAAATCTATAAATAAGACCCCTTGCCTCCTGGCAGAGGGCCTTTGAACCTCAATCATGATCTACACTTTTCCTCCATTCTCTTCCCCTTTGCTTCAAGGTAAAAACCAAAGAACCATCATTCTTTGAGGAGGAGGAGCAACAAACACCTAAAGATAAGCTAAGGGATTTAAGAGCTTTACAATCTTCTTCTTAGAGATTGGCAAATAAGTGAGCCTCAATCCTTTGAGGTTTTGAGAAACGGCGTCCAAACCTTTGTGGCGGGAGAATTTTGAGGTTGTTCTTTCTTCTCCCAGATCTTTAGGTCCTAGCCGTCTGTAGAGGGCGAAAACGATTTCAAGATAAGTACTGAGATATTTATACTACTACATTTCTGTCATCTCTTACGCCCCATGTCTTGCTTGTCTTCTCTTTATTTATTCATTTTAGTTGAATATCTTTTGCTTAAAGGTATCCTAAAATTTTTAATTCCTGTCAAAGTAGAGACTGTATGCAAGTGCGGGCAGTGAAAGTGCCTAATACCTTCTCCATAATAGAGGCCCCGTCAAACAACCATTTACTCCAAAAGCTTAAGCTGTCAGAGTGTGGTGTATCAATGTATATCAAGGAACTTTATCACTTCAACACCCCCCCGCACCTGTGGGATGGGAACTCCGCACGGGAACATATTGACAAGGGTGGAGGGACGTTCACACCATAAATAGGCCGGGCTTAATTTCCAGGTCCCTGGGCCGGACCTGATTTTTCCTGACCCCCCGTGGGAGAATAATATATTAGCGAGGCATATTTGTTGCTCTCGAGATTCGAACATAGGATCTTCCGCTTTGATACCATGTCAAACAACCATTTACTCCAAAAGCTTAAGCTGTCAGAGTGTGGTGTATCAATGTATATCAAGGGACTTTATCACTTCAATAGGCCCTTGCTTTGAATCTTTGAGAAGCTAGACTATAAGTGGAGTTTATTCAATCAAATCTTTAATGCTAACTTTTGGGTTATTTGCCCCAAGTTCCTAGCCTCCCATAGATTCTAAGAATTTTTGGCTAGTGGTGACTCCTAGCCTCACTTTTGCAGAAATTTCACTGGTAGGTTTGCCGGTCCATTTCACACTAGTGTACTAGGTAACTTAGGTTTGGAGTGTTATTTATGCTCGTGCATTTTCAAATCTGCACGTGAATTTGTTTCATATTTTGTGGATTGATGCCAGAAAGTTAAAAGCTATGTATGTTCTACATAGGCATACCGAGCACATAGTGGTTGGTTTTATGATTCGAAGCAGAGCATGCATTGGGTCAATTTTTTATTTTGCATGTGAATCTTTCTTTAACATTTTTCAACATTTGTATGTAATAGTAAAATGCACGTGCCTTGTGTAAGTAATACATTTTAATTGGAGTCATGATCACGTTAAGTAAGCCACAAATGTATGTTGAATTTGGCTTGTCGGACTTTTCTTTCTAATTGCCCATTTTTCTCATATATGTTTGACCCGCCGTATTAGTGGGCCAACTTTATTTTTGGTCCATGGCATGTGGAAAGTGTACCCTGCTAGATGAATGGCCCCATTATCCTTGACATGTGCATTGTCCCGCCAAATCTCTAATTGATGAGGACATCCCTTCACGTACACCCTTGCGTACGTATTAGAGGAGGAGGCGGGCTACACTGATTTCCCTGTGGCTTGGCGAGTATTCGTGATCGTGTTGAAGACCCCATGTGCATGTGCAAGCATCTGGAAGACCCCACACTGGTAAGATGCATATGGATTGCTTTATGGAGTGATCCAGACCGTTGGATCGGATGGACGTGACGATCGGTTTGTTGGATCACATGATCGGGCCATTGATCGTGGATTGTCCACACTAGTTTTCCTCAGCTTTTATCAATTTATAGGATTTAGTTTTGTTTATGCTATGTTTGGACGCTATTATGAGTGTTTTTAGTTGATTTTAGTTAGGCTAGTGCTAGTTTCGTCAAAATTCACAAAACAGGGTGTTTGTTGTAATTTTTGAACTTTCTTGAAGCTATAAAAGAGGGTGGGTGTGTGATCCTCTCCCTCATTGGATTTTGTGATAAAAAAAAGGAAGAGAAAAGCTCTTGCTTTCTTCTTCCATCTTCATGTGATTTGAATATACTTCTATGCGATTTGGAAGCGAGATTGGTGTGAGGCTAATCTTCATCAATGAAGGTGTGAGGTCTCCATCTATCCCCACACCATCTTCTCTATTCTTCTCCATCAAGGTATTTTCTTCGAATTCTTTGATTCTCCCGTCCTAAGCCTTCATCCTTTCATAAACCCATATTTCCTTTACCTATCCACAATCCCAAACTCTAACCGTCCTAACCTGTTCATCCTATGCCACATGTGTGATTGTACGCCCACATGTGTGAATCCTTCGGGTTGGCCGTATAGCCACACCTTGCCCCTTTTGGCTTTTCATCATCTTTATAGCAAAATCCCTTTCTTCCTTTCCCAAAATCCTAACCCTAAACCTAAAATCCCTAATTTTCCTACTTTCCCAAATTACCCAAACCCTAATTTTTACCATAGGTTGTATTAGGTATTCTACTTTGAAATAGACTATATCTTATGCTAATTGGATGTCCCTACATCCATTAGATCCTAGTTTCGTTTTATTTAATGATCTTGTGTGATGATGTTGGTAACTTAGGCTAAGATCATGCATGATGTTCTTTTGGTTTTATGGGATTCATGATAATTCTGGCAATGCTTGTGTTTTTTTGTTAATTGTTTTAATTCCGCTACTTGATCTCATATGTTATTTGGTTCATGCATCGGTCCTGCATCACTAACACATTCCACCACCTCACATGAGGACCCTTCGTTGAATCACGACTCTTTCAGTTACCCTTTTTTTTATTTTTTTATTTATTATTATTTTTTTTTTTAGGATAACCAGTCCAAACAACAATTGATTGTATGGCTGGAATAATCCAGTCAAAGTGATTCTTGAAAGCTATGGTTAATGATGAGTGAAGGACATTGGATAAATAACAGTCTAGATCAATGATCACACATTTTTCAAATCAATTTTGACATTCTATTTCTCATTGATCTAATGGTTATCAATGCCTGATAAAAGTGCGTTGAGAGTTATGGTCATTCAAAGGTGGGCCCTACATGATAGGTGGTTTAAATCAATAATCAACAGTTTTTTTTTTTTTTTTCAATGTTATTAATTGAAATTGCCCTTGATTAAATAGCTAGAATCGTCCAATAATCATTGATGAAATGGTTATGGTCATCCAATTAAAGTGATTCTTGAGAGGCACTACCAGCCAAATGTGGGCACCCATATGTATGATCCAGAATGATGGCTAGGGTCTTTCAATTTCAAAGATTTTCATGCATGATCCATCCACCATATTGTGGGAAGGGGATAACTGAACCATGGCCACATTGATTAGAGTATACACACTTCAAGTCTTCAATATACTATTTGAACGATTTGGATATATGTCTGCATGACATGTGCAATGGAATATTAGCAAGTGTATTTTCTTTACATGAATTGCAAAGGTCTTTGGTATTTATGCCTTTCAGTTTTAATTTTCCTATTTCTATTTTCTATTTTGCTAAATGAAATAATGCAAAAGCGCACTATCTTGGTTCCTAAAATAGAAAAATAATTGTAAGATAAAAAATTAAAGTGATTGTAGATATCGTTCTCAAATAAATATCCAAAGTGTAGAAAACTTGGAGCAAGTCTTCTAAAACAAGCTTATTTTACAAGGGTTGTCTGTGGAGCCACTCTGATGTGTAGCAAATCTAACCTTGTTCATCAAGGTCACCCAATCATGAAAGTTGGATCCACAATCCAACCGTCACGTGTAGCACTTGTGAATTTTGAGGTTTTGGGTGGTTGTTGGACAAGCATGATTTGTGGGTGGGAGCTCACCTAATGCATGTGTTAGGTAGTACCTACTCGCGTATATTGCTTTTTTCCAACTTTCCTTTGGGCACCTTGTGAATTTAGAGGTTTTTGGGTGGTTATTGCTTCTTATGGTGTGACGCACTTTGTGATTGGACAGGCTTGATTTGTGGTACATCCCATCATCAGGTGGGGCTCATTTAATGCACGTGTTAGATGTGTTAGGCAGTCTCCACTCGCATATATTGCTTTTTTCTCACACACCACAACTCCAATTGTGTTTGCATGTATGATTATGAACCATGTGTGATTTGAGCTTTCCATAATGTTAGAAGTAATGTTTAGACCTTTTGTCGAGAAAAAAGAAAAAAGAATTTCACTATTCACCAATATGTAAAAAGACAAGGGAAAGTAGACTTAGATGGTTTGATCAATGTACAACGGAAACCAAGAATGTTGCTGGTTAGGAATAATTGGTATAAGTTGAAGGCTCTAGAAGGGCGAGGGGAAGGCTCAAAAGGACGTGGGCGGAGTTAGTAAAAAAGGAGACTTGATGACCTATCATCTAATTGCAAGTTAGCCGACCCCAATTAGTTGGGATAAGGCTTAGATGAGGTTGATGATGATGGTGTGGGTGACAAGCGTAACTCCACTGTAGCGTACGCTACAGGGGTCATAGAGTACGCTATAGCTACGTAGCGTGTAGTGTTTATAGCATACGCTATAATGTAGTTTTTTTTTTTTTTTTTTAATTTGTGTTTTCTAAAAATTGTGTAACTCACATCATTAAAAAAAAACTTAAAATGTAGAGTTAAAACCAAACCTTCCTATGTTTACTTTCACTTAAAATGGTGGTGATCCTTTGTTAAAGTTGGTGTGAAACTCGCACACTAAAGACCTTTAAAACTAAAAAGAAAAAGGGTTTAGAAAGAGGTTTTTGAAAACCCCTCTTAAACTGTGAGATTTTTATTTCTTTTCATGCTCGTGAGTTGTGACTTGTGGTTTCAATTAGACATTATTAATTAAAGTGGTTTGCTTATAAAGTTGTTGATGTAGTAATTGTTTGATTTGTTTCATAACTTTAAATTATTATTATTATTATTTTTTTTTTTATCACTTTATATATGTGGATTAGCTTTTGATAATGATAATTAATAACTTGTTTGCACATGCTTATACTTAAAGAAATGAATCATTTGTTAGGCATATATATATATATATATATATATATATATATTCTTACAATTTATTATATTTTTCCTATTTTTAAATTAAAAAATAGAAGTATCATGTAGCTTAAGCTACATGCTACGCTATTTATGCTACACACTACAAAGGGTTGAACGCTATTTAAAACACTGGTTCAAAGTAAGTTGATGGTACAAAAAGTTCTATTTTTTAAAACAACCATTCATTTTTTCTGATATGATGTGGCCCACATGATGGTCTGATTTCATGTCAGAAGAGCTAAACGAGGTAGCACACCTGATGGAAAGCTCAGATCTCACAAATATGTCACATTAGGACTCTTGTGCCTACTTGTGGATGTGTACGGGTTTCACGTTGTTGAATGAGAAAACCTAAAAAATAGTATAAGTGGGTAAGTGGGAGAACTAGAATCCTCGACAACATCTGTTTTACTCAGCATGTAAAACGCTCGAGCTTTGTGGGACCCACCATGTGTGTATGTAAAATCCACTTCGCCTATCAGCTTCCATCCTAGAGTGCAGGCCCAGGGAAAAATAGCCATATCCAAAACTCGAGTGGGCCACACCCCACAGGAACAAAGGGGATGGAATGCGAACCATAGGTTTTAGTGGAGTCACCACATTGAGCATTTTCATCAAAACCTAACCAAGATGAAATGAAGATACGGAAATTAGATCCAAAACTCATGCAGGCCACACAACATAAAGATTTTAGGAGCAATTTTACAATGTCTCGTTGGCGTGGCTCGTTGGAGTTTTTTATCAGTTTGATCTTTTGTACATATGGTTCAAATAATGGTTCTCTCTCTCTCTCTCTCTCTCTCTCTCTCTCTCTCTCTCTCTTCGTAGCTTAAAGAGGAGGCCACATGTGACTTTGGTGGTTTTTGGATGGTTTTTTGTCGTTTTTATGGTGTGGCCACAATACGATTTTATAGGCCTGATTTTCGAAGAACATTATCATCATAGTAGAATCATGTAATGGATGGTTCGGATGGCATAGAAAACATGGTAGGGCCCACCATAGACAACAACGGACAACCATCCAAAAACCTCCAAATTCACACGGTGCCCACATTAAGGTTGGATGGGCTTTATTTTTTGTGGCATCCGACTTTCATGGTGGGATCACCCTGATGGACGGGTTGGATACGAGTCATATGACATGTACACCAAGGTGGGGTCCACACATAAAACTTGTAGGGATGTGTATGAGGAGCTGGCCTCATGGAAAAATGAAATTGTAAAGTCAGGCGCATTTAGTACGTGGACTCATAGGGTATTTGTCATTCAAGTAGGGGTTTTTTGTGCGTGCAAAAGTTCTAAAACACTGAATTATATTTGCTTTTATATGGTAGTATAGATTTAGTAGCTCGTACATATTCTTTTATGTTTTCTTTTCATGTTGCCATGTCTCCTTTCTCAAAGGGAAGGGAAATCCAGGATATTTAGTCCACTCCCCAATCATTCCGAATTATTCTTTCAAATAACAATTATCCGCATGGGAGAGTTGTAAAAGTAAACCTTGACTATATGGGTAGGTTCTACTGAAGATGGGTTTTTGTCCTTTGCAGCCTACACTCTAATCAAATGTGCCTAGGCTTGTATCTTGTTACCGACTTTTAAAAGCTAGTTGGAATCTTGGACTATGTTAGTTGTATCTTCTTTGTAAATTTATTAATGAAAAGGTTGTTCAAATTTGGATATTTGTTTTTTTTAATAAGGATATGATACTCTTCCCCAATGTAGTTTCTTATTTTCAATAAGCCAAGAACTAGTGGAGTCTTGTCAACTATTTTGAAGCACATGATTAACAAGTGAAACCAATGATAGCTTTGGTTTATTGAAATCTCAACTCCGTTCCTCGCCTCTTATTTTGTATAATTTTATAACTTTTGCTTTGGCATTGCTGCTAAGTTGGGAAACTCCATATTCAACTTGGAATGCTGATAGTTCTAAGAACAAATTCTGTTAAATCCTTTATCAACTTACACAGGGAAAAGAAAATCTCCAAACCCTATCATAGATTGATCAAACCATGGTTTGATAACCGATAATATTCAGAAGGATGAGGATAGGTAGATTTTCCCTTTTTTGCACAAGAGTCTACAAGGTATATATGCATACCCATCAAGCTTGACCATATCAAGTTTTGTCCTGATTATTTTATGCTAAAATTAGTTGTACCCAACCACTGTGCTTGTTACAAAATACTACCCATATACACATATTTTACCATAATTGTGTCATTGTACAAATATTCTGCTCTTAGCATATGTTTAGCGCCCTGGACCAAACACTTATTTTTCTTAATGCTTTCATTTTTAACCTGGATTTGGCTTCTCAGTTAATAACTATCAGTTCAATTAACTAGCTTCCTATTAATGCCACGTCACTAGTTTCCAGGATTTTCTCTCTCTTTTTGGTACTTTGAGTTATACGCCACCAATCTTATTTGTTCTATCATGATCTTTTTCTAGGTGAGAGATGAGCTTGAACATTTGTTGGATGATGACATGGATATGGCTGAGATGTATTTGACTGATAAGCTTGATCATCAGCAATATGAGGAGACGTCCTGGAGGGATGAAGTAGATGATGATGCATTTAAAATAGATGATGAAATGTGAGTCAATTATTTGTGTATCATGTGTGGATATTCAACTTCATTGAGCTCTGTGAAACATTCTTGCTGCCCATTAATCCACTACAAAAATTCTAGATGCATCAATTAATGATTTCTCTTTCACATGACCTGGTTTTTACATAGCCACGATGGAACTATACATATTAAAACTTTTAGGAGTCATTATGCTTTGTGGCAGTTGACTTTTTTTAGACATGATGGTAAAAAATCCAGCTATATAGAGGTTGATATATCCTCAAATTTTCTTTCATAGAGAAGCTGTTTAATTTATCCAAGAAAAGCCAATTACAAAGTACATGATCTTGGTTCACAAGGAGGGCTGAAATCCACATACAAAGCTGGGAACACTCAATGCTGTAGTTTGTGGAAAAGCTTGCTAGGGGTTTTGCTTCTCCCTATTATCTACCCACCTACACTATGAAGTACAAGATTTGTGCAAAGGACTCATGAATCCACTTTCTTACATCAGACCCTTTTTGCCCATGAAACAACATTGAGGGAAGTCTCCTACTAAATTAAGATGATTAACCCTACCTCCAACTTGGGAGCATTTTAAACCAAAGAGGAGGATATCTTATCCTGGCAATAACAAAGCCATTGCACACTGTATGCCAACTTATCAAGAAGAAAAACTACTCTCTACGTTGCTACAACTAGGTCAAAATGAGTGAAAATGAGTGACTACTTGGAATTTGAGAGAGAACGATGCTTAGGGAAACCACTTGACCAATATTATAGTTCAGAAACCTTATGTTTGATTACTCTAGGAAACCAAAATCATAGAACCATCTTTGGGTGTGACCTTTTCTACATATATCTAGGTTTTACATATTATGAAAAAACTTTCCTTTTGGAACTCTATGGGGGCATTTGGATCCTCAGTAATTTATTTAAACATCAGAAAGGAAACCTCTCAGCAACATTCCTTTTCATGCAATCGAACATCAGCATCTTAGTATTTCTCCTAGCAGTTTGGGGTTGACTTTTAAATGGCAGATTGGCAAAAGTTCTAAAGTTGGCTGCCCACCTGATTATTACTCGGACTCTTGGGTTCTTTCTTATTAGGTGATAAGCACAGGCACCCAAGTTGTCATTGAGACACAAACAACTCGATCGGATAAGAAGTGTAAGGGCAGCCTCAATGAATAGTAGGAAGCTCATTAATGCATGTTTATCAAACGCCACTTGCAAGCCAACACTATCATCCCCAACACCGCACTTGAGCCTAATTACCTAGGCAGGATCTGATGACAAAATACCCTTCCTGCATCTCTAGCACCAATTATAATTATTAACTATGTGATTGAATAGAACAATAACCATGAATTGCATAAACTATTTCCCTATACGTCCAACAGGTCAAAGAACAAAAAAACGACTGCAATCTACAAACACAGCTTTAGATAAAAACTATTCGGGTGTGCAAAATACAGTATCCTATGCAATGTAACATACATGTCTTCAACAAGAATTTTGAGGGATACAAAGAGAAACACTGGCATAAGTATGCACCATGAAAAGGTATACTAATGTCTTTTTACCTACAATATAAAAGCAACGCACATGATAAGATGTGCTATGGTAAGTAAAATCACAAGGGTTTGTTTATTCAACTGATAAAAGATCTTTTCCATGCAAACAATGTGGTGGATCTGTGGATGTCAAAATTCTATAATTTACAATTTATGATTTAGGTCAAATCTTAGGATAAACTATTTGAATTCTACACTAAATCCCTTCTTAGATGAATCATACAATTCTATAATTCAAATCCTATGATTTTCGATCAACTTGACTCTTATTTTTTACATTTTGTCTGGCTTTGGATCTATGTTTTTGAATTGGTAGAGGCTTTGAGAATCTTCTAAGGGTCAATTGTTTTATTTAACTCTTTATAAGACACTAAATGATGGATCTCCTCTTCAGCCTTAAATTGTGGAGCTTTCTAATAGTTTCTTACTTCTTGACTAGTTGAGACACTGACTTGATCTATGAATTATTTGGAATGCTTTTTTGAATGGTTGTGTTCATGGGAACTATTGTAGTAATGGCAATTAGGATTTGACTTCAACTTAAAGACCTATACTTTATTTTTTACATGCATCTCGTAATCAAAGTTTTCTTTTTGTTTGTTGTGTGTTTTTCAAGGGTTCCATTATGTGATTTTTAACTCTAACGTTTATTTGATTCTTCATATGATAATGGAAACTTATTAAAAAAAAAATTTTTCCCTTCTAAACCTCATTAGGAATTTGCACGACTTTGATTGTGAAAAATGATGGCTTTTATGCTTCATGGGGAACATTATTTTAAAGTCATCAAGTTGTTGTCAATAAATATGTTAATTGTATAGCATATCTGCATGAGACTTTAAATTAATGATTTGGCACAGTTTTTAAAAGCAATTCTTTTTGAGTCCTCAAAATTTAGACTTTTTGGAAAATCCTTTTGGACTACTTATCATCTCACTTTCTTGATAATGTTACTCTCTAATTTGCAGTCAATTTTTTCAATTTAAAGCTTAGATAATTACTTTATCAGAACCTTTGAAGTAATGAAACGACAACATTTAGCTTGATTTTTATTGAAAGAATGTCACAAATGTTCTGTAGTTATATATTCTACATGATCTAATAGTTATGATGATAGTTATTTGATCCCATCCTCCTTTTTTATGAAATTATGAAAACTATTCAATTTTTTCTATATTTTGTGAAAAAGATGATAAAAATCCTGCTATTTTACAATCTCAATCCTTAAGATTTTACAATCCTATTAAGCTATCTAAGTAATTGGATCATTTGTTTAATGTATGATGGAATCAATGAATTCCTGGAGTCTAGAATTCCTTGTGGGGGGAAAGCAAAGGAACTTCATGAGTCGTTTTGAATGGTGAGGAAACTTTCCCAATGACGCAAAACATGAAACTTACTCCCCTTGATTGAAAAACGTGTACAAATCTATAAGCATGGTAACTTCTTTGGGGCTTTCGGATTGGATGTTTCGGGGAACAAAAGTTATTAGGACCCAAAAGCAGAAACCGACAGCTCTTTTTGAATGGCGAGGAAACTTTCCCAATGACCCATAACATGAAACTAAGCTCTTTTCGAATGGCAAGGAAACTTTCCCAATGACGCATAACATGAAACTTACTCCTCGTAATTGAAAACAATTGGATCATTTGTTTAATGTATGATGTAATAAATGAAATCTTGGAGTTAAGAAATCCTCATGGGAGAAAGCAAAGGAAATTCATGATTCCCTTTGAATTGCGAGGAGACTTTCCCAATGACGCATAACATGAAGCTTACGTCCCCATTGTTCGGACTCTTCAGAGTATCCCCGATATTATCGAAATATCTCCAATATTATCCATATCTCTAGCTCAGAAATACCGATAACACCGGTAGCAACATCGATAACACTGATAGTCTCAGAAATTCCAGGTATCGGCAATATATCGCTACGTGTCGCCAAGATTTTTGATTGCGTAAATTCCAGGTGTCGCTTGTATCACTAATTTATCGATGTCGCCAATATTTTTGACTATGTAAATTCCAAGTGTTGCTTGTATCGCCAGTGTATCGATGATATTTCGTTAATATCGTCAATGTATCGATATCGTTTAAAAATCTATTTATTAAAAAAAATTCCATTTCAAATTTTTATGGGCACATGGTTGTGTATAGTGTTCAAATTGTCGACGAGAATATTGATCATATCACGATATTATCTTTATCACAACGTGTGTGATGTTGAGACCACAATCTTTTGTTTTCTTTCTAGTTGTCGACGATTTCTCAGCGAAATATCATGTGTGATATTCTGAAATATTGACGGATGTTTGGATGGTTGGATGGATAGATGGGATTGTTGGATTGGTTTCTTATGACAACATAGGCTTTTAGCCTCCCATTAAATGGAAACTTATTATGTATGCATTATTTTTATAATTTTTTAATTCCTAAATATGCAAATGTGTGTATTTTAGCATCTCTTGAAGTTTCATTGAAAAATTCTACCGTTTTCCCCATTGTTTCCCTCCATTTCCGGTTATCGGCGATATCGATATTGTTTTCGTATCCCCAACGAGTGAAACTTGCAGTGATACCGATACTTCGAACACTAACTCCCCATAATTGAAGTACGTGTACTGATCTATAAGAACGGTAAGTTTTTGGGGCATTCAGATTGGCTTCCTCTGGGATCAAAAGTTATTGGTGCAAAAAGCAAAACCCAGCCTCTCTTCTATGACTAGATACATTTCTTTTGTCATCATTTTGTAATCTTTATTTAAAGAACTATTTGCATTGTGAAGTCTTGTACTTATGAATGTTCTCAAAGAAAGGGATCCTGAAGATGCCAATAGGGCTGATGAATAGAAATACCACTTGGGTATCCGGTAACAAATGAAAATCCAATAGAAAAAGGTACTCAACACATTACATACAACTGCTAATGACTTTTCTATTTTATTCTTTTTCTCTCTAGTTCACTATTGTACTTTGTTCTGCATTGTTAATTTAACCATTTTATCTAGTATAAGGAAGTGACATTGTTAGCAATTAGTAGTATCCTAATTATCATTCTTATGTTCCATCTAATTGATGGTATCTTTTGACACACCTTGCAAAAGTCGTCCTCTCTAATAAATAAAATCATGAGATGCATGGCATGGATCTAGAATCCTTCACAAAAGGATCAACATAGCCATAAAAATATAAAAGCATTGCTAATTCTTATATAAAACCAATAGATATGGCTGCATTTAAGGTCTGTAAAATGTTTATATGTGTTTTATATGAATTGGAATATTTGGTATCAATGGAAAATGAAAATGCTTTTACCATTTGATTGAAGAGATTTCTTGCAATATTTCCTGTAGTCCGATTCGATTCTTTCTTAATGTGTTTTATCGTTTTGGTTGCACATCAGGGATGAAGACTCTAAGAGCAAGGCCAAAAGCAGCTATATAAGCTCGAATGGTTTTAAGCCGAATATTGAGGAGCTAGAGATGCTTTTAGAAGCTTACTTTACACAAATAGAGGGCACCTTAAGCAAATTATCAACTGTACGGCATGCTTCCTTTTATTCATTTGTGGCCTGTTCCCTAATTCTATGCAAATGCTCATTTTTCAGCAAAGCATCTCCTTACCATTATTTGTCTATCCTTCAACACTCATGTTTATGTCTTGCTTCGATGCGCAAGTGATTTGAGTTGCAAACATTCAGTTTAATGAAGAGAAAAAGACAAAGCGAATGTTTTGAAGTGTTCGTAATGATGAAATAGCTTCAACATCTCAATGTAGGCTTCCATGATTTGGAAAGTGGTGTACAGGATGGAAAACTTGTTCGTGAATGGTGTCGTGTATACCATTGGAGATGGCTCCCAGGTTAGATTCTAGGAGGATACTTGGTGTTGGGTAAGACCATTTTATTTTGAATTTTTAAAATTGTACATGCAAGGTATTGCCACTGAAAGAAGTGAAGGTCGGACAATGTTATTCATTCCTAGATGTTAGCTGATGTGGATCTTGAAGTTCTGGACAAATCTTTGAGATGATGGGATTGATGACTCTTTTCGCCCTTCGCTAGTTGCAAGGGTGCAGCTGGTATGTAGTGGTAATTGGTAAGGACAATTGGAGGTGGAGATATGGGGCATTGGGAATATTTTTGGTGTATCCTTTTATGCATCATTTCAACAAGGAATGAATGAATGGAATGTAGCTTTGATGTCATAAATTTGGTCATACAAGGGAACCCCGGGGTGATTGCCTTTTGGTAGTTGATTGGTAAGGTAAGGTTCTTACTATGAATCATCTAAGAAGACATGTGATAATTATTGTTTAAATCAATGGAATGAGAGAATGAAACGAATAGAAGGAACAAACCAACAATTATGTTGTTGCTTTCTATTCGACAAAGTGACAATCTACTTCAATATGCTTGTTTCTCTTATGGAAGATTGACTATTAGCAATGTGAATGGCAACTTGATTGTCACAACAATAACACTTACAACCTTTTTAGAGTTGGCTTTGTGACTTGAGGACCTAGCTTGTTTTGAGTTACTCCAAGCACATGCACAAAACAAACACATTCATACACCTTTAAAGGAAGAGAAAATAATACCAACTTAGGTTTTAAAACTTTCAATGGGAAATTGACATCAAGAATTGGAGTGGGCATCCTATTTGTATTGCTTCATCCCAATATATTTTAGGAGATTCCATACTTGAGATATATATATTTTTTTTAAAGATTCATACCTGAGATGATATACCTAATAACCTCTAAAAGACGATGGTTATTTCTCTTAGCCATCCCATTTTGTCGAGGGGTATAAAGACATGAGTTTGTGATTTTATACTATTTTCTAGACGGTATCTGTGTAGATCACGAGGTAGATGCTAATGAGCATTCTCGGACCTAACAACCTTTATTTTTACCCAAAATTAAGTCTATACCAAACATTTTCTTAATGGATGGAACCTCATCTCTCTTTTCATAAGATATCTAGTAAAATGTGAGCAATCATCAATAAAAGAGATTATATTTTGGTGAAGGTCCCACACATCAGAGTGGATAAGAGAGAAACAACTAGAGCTCTATTTTATTGGAAACAAAAAATAAAAATCCTTATAACGTGTAAAAAAAACTAACATGTTTCATACTGAGAATTCAAATCTCTAACAAATTTGTTTGGAAAAAGGAACTGAAGCGAAAGGGAATAACATGAAAGAGTATGTTATAGATGTTCATCCTCATTGACATTAGATGACTCATGAACAAAAGTAGACGAGCCTTTTCAGTCTTCAACAAGTGTTGTCTTCATGGCCGCTACCAATATGCTTCCTGGTTCTTATGTCGTCAATAACATAGTAAGATGAAAAGAATGGGGCAATACAAGCCAACCTCTTTGTGAGAGAACTAATAGGCAACAAATTGGATGGACAACACCAAATAGGAACATTAGATGGTAAAGCTAAAGATGGAGAAAGTTAGTACCCACCCTTCCTAATGGAATCAGAGGATGATCCATCAGCTAATCTTCTACCACTAAAGATGGAGGATTAGGAAATGAAACCATCCTTCTTTCTTGTGAAATGATTAGAGGGACCCCCAGGGTGATTGCTTTTGGGTGGTTGGTTGATAAGGTAAGGTTCTTACTATGAATCATTTTAGAAGGGAACATGTAATAATTATTATTTAATCCATGATATAAGAAAAGAAAAGGAATAGTAGGAAGAAGAAAGAGAAGGAAAAGAGAGCTTAACATCTCTTTCTTATCATCTTATGTTATGTTAACCCTAAACAAAACTTAATAAAAATATGGTACATCACAGGAGTATTGAAGCCCATGGACCATATGTGATATTTCTAACAATTACTAATGATGCATTTTGTCTTTGAGAGGTGGAAACTGGGATCATCTTTTTATTCACCAAACTTTAATGATGGGTGTGTGGTGGCGATTTTATTTTACCTTTGTTGGTTGGGGTGGGTGATGCCCAAGTTAATCCTGGGTTTTTGTAACGCCCCGGATTTTTGCCAACCTGGGATTAGACGTCCTTAGGCAATGGGTCGATCCTAAGACCTTACCAACTTGTCAAAACTCAATCCCACAGTCTAAAATCGCTCCTTAACCCATTTCCTTCACAAATCCCACCCTTCACTACCTTGTGCTTTCAATTTTTCAAAGCACCTTCGCCCTAGACACTATCTTAAACTAGCTAAGTAGTATAACTTGGATCACTTTATATACAAACTACAATGGACTAAGTTCCACCTCAGACGAAAATCACTTAGGATTAAATCCTTTAGAAATTGACAAAGTGAACTAGGTGTTAAACTAGATCACCATGAAATCCATTTGAATCGCTTTAAATACGATCTGCAAGACCCAAAACTTGAGAATCATTGACGCTTAGGTTACCCTAAAGTTTAGAACCAAACTCATTTCCCGTATGCTCTCGGGAATGAAACGAAACTTCATATTAGGTCTAGATCGTACATCGGGAGTCCGATTAACCCGAAGCTAAGGAACTAGGATCGCCCCACTGGGCTTAACAATCATCTCAAAAATCAGCTCCATCCGATGTCCCACGGTCATTCGTTTCGAATCGGAGCGAGGTAGTGTGAAAAACACTATTCCCATGCCAAAATAAATATCTGGAATAGTGATCTGGCATCATTCGTTGACGCGTCGAGATAAGCAACCCGACCGTCGAATCGGACCAAATTACACCCTCGGATTAAGAAAAATTTCAGAACATTTACATGTACTTGGAATTTCGATCGTGTTGCCGACCGTCGAACCGAAAGTGGTCCGCCACGTGCGATCTGGGAATCCAATCGAGTCAAAAACGTAATCCCACGTAGATCTGTCGATGGTGAGATTAAGTCGACGTTTGGCTCAAGGAGGGCTACCGAACCTCTCTTTTGAGTTTGGAAAAGTGACGAATATCCTATATTAGCATAGAACCCTTGAACCGAGTCTATTTTCGGAATGTTTTTGGCTATAAAAGGGCCTTAGAGCACCCTCTCTCTCAGCCATGTACGAATTTGAGTTTTGGGAGAAAAAGAGAGAAAAACTTGGAGATCGTTGCCGATCTTCCTCCTCTGCTTTGGCTTGTTACACGGCTTACACCGCCCTATTCTAGACGCTTTCCTGGCGGTACCCATCTCATTTGAAGGTAAGAAAACCTAACCCTAGGTCTGATTTGAGGTGGAATAGATGTAGGATGTGTACCGACTAACCGATTCCGCTCTTTAGGCTAGAAATCGCCCGAGACGGAAGTTCCTTTACCCTTGTTGATTCGTTTCGTTTTCAAAGGCAAAGGTGAGGACTTTAAGTGTATAAGTTACGGTTTTCAACGCTTTCAATGTCGATAATGGTAGATTCATGATCGCTTGTAAATGCACATGTACAAAGTGCTTTCAGTTTCCTGTTTCGATTAACGTTGTAGAAATTGGAATTTCACATACTCTAGGTATACGTAGAAATACCGTATATGTATTTTTTTGGGAAAATGTATAACATGTTGATTTAATGTATGATTATACAATATATGTATAAAATACTAGTTTGGCGAAAGGAATCGCCAAAATACATGTTCCCTTGTAAATGTCAAGTATGTTGAAATTGTGTATTCTAGAAATACCGCATATGTGTGAATTTTGGAAATACAATTGTAATGATTATTTGCTGTATGATTATGATATACATGGGTAAAATACTCACGTGGTGAAGGGACAACCCTAACACGTATTTTGCTAACATACGTCATGTATGTTGGAATAGTGTATTCTAAGTGTTTGTGAAAATGATGAATGAGTATAGAATCCTCATTCGTGCTTTCGCCATGACTAATTGTCATGGATTCATGATTGTTGTATTGGCGATACCCTTTTGTGAAAGGATTTGCCTAAATCACGCCACGGCCAATAGACACCATATATGCTTAAAATGTGTGGCCCAAGTGTTTGTGGAAATGATGAATGAATATGGAACTTCAGATTCATGCTTGCCATGACTATCCGTCGTGGGTGTATGCATGTTATGATTGGGGCAACTCCCTAGGGAAAGGATTTGACCTAATGCTTATGTGATCGACATATGTCATGTATGTTGATGTATGTTTGTTTAAGTGTTTATTGAAATGTCTGAATGAGTATTAGTTAGCAAATTGTAATGTATAAGGGTGTTGAGATATGATTCTCAACCTCTTTTAATTATGTGTATGATCTCCTCGGATTGTTGTGTAATTAGGAATTGAACATGTATAAGCTCATGCTTGTGTTGTGATTCATAACATGCTCAACTGCTTTATGATTTTAACTATGTAATGCATATGCTTAAATTTATATTTACGTTGTATGATTCGTCATGGGTGATGGGGAGCGGAACAACAGTGCGTCTGGCAATGACCACTGCGACCTAAACGGAAAATACCATACCTTGATTGTATGAGTGGAAATCTTGATTCACTATTGCTTTATCTATCTGCACTTGATTGTGTTTGGGACTATGATTATAGTCCGGATAATCGGTATGCAGAATGAATTCGTGGTTGCGATTCATTTGTCACGTGAGATGTGTTCGACGAACCCGAGTCGTGCTTCGGTTGGCGATAGTGGTCGGCCACGCGAAGTGCGTATGCACTTCATGTCGTTCACTTGTTGTGCGCTCGAGCTAGCCGAGCTCGTCAAGTAACCCGATTTGTCTAATGTATGTTCACCATGTTTGGTCGCCTCTCTTGAACTGGGGTACCAAACTTACAGTGAAATCCTTTTAACCATGGTACCTCGATCCGCTAAGACGCATGAGCCGGGCATGGTGGTATGGGACACCGTGGTGAGTAATTTGTCCGGCCTTCTGGCCGGGGTCATGTGCCTCCCGTAGTGACCATTGCGCAACCAAACCTCGTGGCCGATTATGGTGGTATGGGACACTATATTCGAGTTTGTCGATACTTTACGGCGAGAGCCGAGTACGGTGAGACCTGACTCGTGTCTTGACGACGGCGACGAGTCCTCCGTAGTATCTTCGAGTATACTCCAAGTGTACGTGATTGGCGACGAGTCTTTCACAAAGAACTGAGTATGAGTTGAGCCGAGTGCGGTGAGACACAGTACTCGAGTGACGGCTAGTGATTGAGCCAAGTATGGTGAGATATGTACTTGAGTGACGACGGCCAATTGAGCCGCATACGGTGAGATCTCATATCCGTGCCGACGGGTGACGAGCCCTTGCGATGCCTTCACTACGTTTCTCAAACCATAATATCGTATGAGATTAGCTAGGATTGACGACCACTAGAATGGATCATGTTTGGGAATGATACAAGGGAGGTACCTTAGTTTCCCAATCTGGCTTTTTGAAATGGACTAATAAAAACTTGGTAATCATGAGCATCATCGCACCGCATGTGCTTTGTAGATGTGGCGCGAGGAGTTAGCATTCGACGAACGTAAGATGATGTCGCTTGAGGGTGGTTTGGCAGGGCATACAAACATCATGTCATTTCATTTTGCACTTAACAAGAGTAGTTAGAAATGTTTGATTTGTCTTGCTTTTTATCATTCTTGCTTGATTGAATTGATAACATGTTAACCTATGCTTTCTTGTTCCACTTGAGTTGATCACTCACTCCCACGTTACGGAGACGGTGTTGTACACACCAACCAGTTTGTTGAGTTTCAGGTGGTGGCGATGCTTGTGAAGCGAGGCGGACTACTACTTCGATGATGATAGGGGAATTCTCCTATCTCATCTCTCTGGCAGGTCAATGAAGACCGATATTGTATTGATGGGGCTATGGTACATGGGGTAGGAGGCATTACACTTCCTCACATTTGGTACATTTTAGAACCGCACTTGCATTTATTTAACACAGTAATGTTATCACACTCTGGAGACTCATCATAAGTTATATATTTTATCTATCTATCTGATCTTCCGCTTGCAAATTTAACTTGTCTCTGGAGTATGATATCTTTGTTTTGGCTTAATCTCACTCATGTTCAATGCACGAATACAATCAACATTCAATCATCATTCATTTTGTTGCATAAGTGATGTTCTGGAACTCGGGAGTTGAGTTTATGTTCGACCCCCGATTTTCAGGGCGTTACAGTTTTTGGGATCTTGGAATTGGTGAAGGCATGGTGAAAGAGGTCAAGCTCTTTGGAGATAAATCTTTGCTTGGAGGATCATGAATGATTTGGAAAGAAAGAAAGAAATAACATAATGTTCAGTAACAAGGTAGTGAATCTGGAAGAGGTGTTTTAGAGTTCAAGAAGGATGGTGGCATGGCTTACATGCTACCACATGTGCCCATTGTTCAAAGTATCCCCTATATTAAGATAATATCCTCAATATTATCCGTATCTCCAGCTCAGCAATACCTAGAACACTAGTAGTATGAAAAATTCCAGGTTTCGGCAATATATCGCCAAGTATTGCCAATGTATCACCAAGTTAGGGGGATCCTATATCCCCATATTTGTTCATATTGATAATGGAGGCCCTTAGTGGAATGATAGAAAGAGGAGCCAAGGTCAACTTGGTTAATGGATTCAGGGTGGATAATTTGGATATTCAAGTTACACACTTACAGTCTGCTGATGATACATCATTATTTTGTGAAGTGGATGGATTAATCATTGTATGCTTTGAAGCGGTATTGGGTTTGAAGGTAAATATCAGCAAAAGAGAACTATTGGGGGTGGGTATCTCTAAGGAGAAAGTGGAATCCTTTGTGAGAATTTTCAAATGTAGGGAGGAAGCTTTTCCTACCACGTACCTTGGTCTTCCTTTATGTATTGGTAAACCCACGAAACATTTATGGGATAAAGTGGTGGAGAGATTTAAAAGTAAATTGTCCTAATGGAGGCGTAGATACTTATCTTTGGGTGGAAGGTTAACTCTAATTCAGGTAGCAATGTGTAACCTTTTGGTTTATTATATGTTGTTATTTAAATGTCCAAAGTTGGTGTTGAGCGGGATTTCTTATGGAAGGGGGCGGAAGACAATCACAAATTTCATCTTATGAAGTGGGAGGAAGTTTACAAAGTGTGGGACCAAGGGGGAGCAGGGTTAAGGAGTCTCGAGGTCGTGAATTTGGTCTTGTTAGGGTAATGAGTTTGGAGGTTCGGAGCGGATGAGGGTTCATTTTGGAGAGAAGTGACATGAAGGAAACATGGGGTAGATGAAAAGGGTAGTTGGACAAGGTCATCCTCATTGTTTAGGTCATCATATCTTTGGAGAGTTGTGGCGTCGATGAAAAGCAATGTATGGGAAGGGGTAGGATTCCATTTAGGGGATGGGAAATCTGTTGGGTTTTGGGAGGACATTTGGGTGGGGGAACATAAGTTGATCTAAAATTTTCCACGCTTAGTGAGGTTAGCTTTAGAGGGTGGCTTCTATTGACAAGTGCTTTTCCATCAAACAGGAGCAAGTCATTTGGGCTCTGCCATGTAGAAGGAATTTCGAGGATGAAGAGATAATTGGGTTGCTTCAATTGTTGTCAAAAGTGCAACTATCTCCCTCAGAAAAGCATTCCTTGAAATGGTTATATGAAAAATTAGAAAAAATTTCAGTGAAGTCCTACTATAAGGGTCTTAAGTGGAGTTAATATATTTGATGAACCTAGTCTGACGGCTTTCATTTGGCGATATGGTGCTCCTACAAAGGTGGCGGTGTTTGCTTGGTTAGTGGGAAGCAAGAAGGTTTTAATAGTTGATAACCTTCAAAAAAGGAAGTTAATCCTTCCGAATGCTTGCGTCATGTGTTATTAAGATGCGGAATCGGCGAACCATCTTTTCCTGCATTGTTTATTTACAAAAAGTTTGTGGGATTGTTTCTTTAAATCTTTCGGTGTAGATTGGGTGATTCCAAGCTCTATTGATTGTTTATTTTTAGCATAGCATGGTGGATGAAAAGGAAAGGTTGGGAAACATGTTTGGCGAATAAGTCTAGTAGTGGGTATTTGGTTCATCTGGTTAGAAAGGAATGACCATTGCTTTAGAATTTGACAAAAGGAATGCTTTAGATGTTTTCTAAAAGGCGAAATCTCATATCAAGAAATGGGTGTATGCATTAAAGGTTGTTGAGCAATTTCTGGATAAATAGGCAGAGTTGTAATTTTTTGTTTTAGTTTTTAGTCTTTGTATTATTTGGTTGTGGCCTTTTTCAATAAATTTATCATCATTTTTAAAAAAGGGGCAATGTATGATGAGGACATCACGTTACGTACACTCTTACGTACGTATCAGAGGAGGAGGCGGGCGTGCTAATTTTCCTGTGGCTAGGCGAGTACCCGTGATCGTGCTGAAGACCTCATGTGCATGTGCGAGCATTTGGAAGACCCCACACTAGGAAGATGTACATGGGTTGCTTTATGGAGTGATCCAGACCGTTGGATCAGAGGGACGTGACGATCGGGCCATTAGATCGCATGAATCACATGATCGGGCCATTGATCGTTGATTGTCCACATCAGTTTTAGGCTTCGTCATATTTTAGGATTTGGTTTTTGATTATTTTATATTTGGACATATTATGAGTGTTTTAGTTGATTTTATTTAGATGAGGTCTATTTTTGTTAAAATTCACAAGACGGGGATTTTTGTAATTTTTGAAATTTCTTGGATCTATAAAAAGAGGGGGGCGTGTGACCTCTCTCTCATGGAATTTCGTGATTGAAAAAAGAAAAAGAGAGAGAGAGAGAGAAAAAATACTCTTGCCTTCTTTTCCCATATTCATGCGATTTGAAGATACTTCCATGCAACTTTGAAGGAAGATTGGTGCGAGGCTAATCTTCATCAACGGAGGTGCGAGGTCTCCATCTATCCCCACACCATCTTTTTTTTTTTTTTCCTCATTCAGATATTTTCTTCAGGTTTTTCATTCTCCCCATCACAGATCTTCTTCTCCCAAACCCATCCATAATCCAAACCCTAACCCTAAACCTAAAATTTTCAATTTTCTTACTTTCCAAAATTACCCAAACCCTAATTTTCACCCTAGGTTGTATTACGTTTCTAATTTTGAAATAGACTATATACCCTATGCTAATTGGATGTCTCTACAACCATTAGATCCTAGTTTCTTTTTATTTAATGATCTTGTGTTACAATGTTGGTAGCTTAGGTCAGGATTATGCATGATTTTCTTTTAATTTTCATCATATTTGTGATGAATATAGTGATGTTTGTGGTTTTTTGTTAAATATCTTAATTTAGTTATTTGATCTCATATGTTACTTAGTTCATGCATCGGTCCTGCATCAATGTATCTCCAATATTTTTTTATTGTGTAAATTCCAGGTGTTGCTTGTATCACCAATATTTTTGGCTGTGTAAATTCCAAGTATCGCTTGTATCACCAATGTATTGGCAATATTTCAATAATATTGCCAATGTATCAATATCACCAAAAATCTATTTATTAAAAAATTTTCATTTCAATTTTTTTTATAGATGCATGGTTCTATGATATGCATGGATTGATGGATGGATGTGTGTGTGTGTGCACCTGTGTTTGTGTGTATTTGTGTATGCACGCACGCACGCATGCATGGATGGATGGATCATGCATGTGTTTGTATGTATGTGCATGCATGGATGGATGGATCCATCATTTTCCCTATGTTTCCCTAATTTTTCCCTGAGTCAACGATACATGTTTTTAGGCTCCATTAAAGGGAAACTTGTTATTTGATTCCCAAATATGCAAATTTGCATATTTTGCGTTATTATTTGATTCTTAATTATACAAATATGTACATTTTGGCATCTCTTGAAGTATCGTTGAAAATTTCCACCATGTCCCCCATGTTTCTCTAATGTCTCCCAAAGTCAACGTTCCATGCTTTTAGACCCCTATTTAAGAGAAATTTATTATGTATGCATCCTTTTTTTCTTTTTTTTTTTTTTTTTTTTGGGATTCCTAAATATGCAAATATGTGTATTGTAGCATCTCCTGAAGTTCAATTGAGAAATTCCACCATTTCCTTATGCTTCCCCAATGTTTCCCTTAGTCGCCGATGCATTTCTAGGTATCAACAATAATATTGGCGATATCGATAAATGTTTCCATATCCCCAGCCAACAATACATGTACGATACTGATGCTACAAACATTGTTGATGTACCATCATCGCATATTGATGCCCATCCAACAGGTTTGTCCCACTGGGTAGTCTCCAAGCACCAAAAGAAGGCCACTTCATGTATTCGGTGAGTCATGGTTTATTAAACAAATGTATGGGTAAAAAGATTTGGCCATGTTTTTCTACTTTGTCCACTTGTTTTTATCATTGTGACTCAGGCTCACATGCTGAATTGACCAACATGATTTTGTGTCCAATCATCTACACGTTTTCCACCCATGTGATGAATGGATGGGATGTAGCACTACTGTTCCATGTTGCACATTTGGTGGTGGGTACAAGGCTGCCATAATCTGAAAATGCATGTTGAGCTCATTGATCATGCTACTCTGTGACAGAATTGTAGACTTACCGATGGAGGTTCGGAAATGACATCTGGTTATTGTTTTCATTTATCATTTATTGATCCTTACTCATAAATCATTATATCATTTTTTCCCTCTCTTATCATCATCATTAAATCATTTCTTTTGTTAAGGGAAAGATGGTTGAAAGTGGACAGTTGGATTGGGCAGTTTTCAATCTCTGTTCTTTTTGGTGAGATATCTTCAGGTTTTTAATGGTCCTTTTCAGCAGTGTATGGACTGAGCAGTCCGCGAGGTAGATCCGCATTTGGGAGGAACTGAATGTATACCATAATAAGTGGCCCTCGCCTTGATGTGTGGGAGCAGATTTCAATGTTGTGAGATTCTCATATGAAGAGACTAATGGGAGTAGGGTGGCTAAGAGCATGAAAGATTTCTTGGATTGGATCGCCAATGATGATATGGTTGATTTTTCAATGGGAGAAGTCAAATTTACGTGGTCAAATGGACAAGTGCTATTAAATCCAAGTTGGATAGATTTTTGGTATCTTCGGATTTGCTAGAGAAATATCTACTTATTCATCAAAAAGGATTGCCAAGGCCTATGTCAGATCATTGTCCAATTTTTCTTGAGGCGGAAGAGTATTGGGCCCCTCGTCTATTCATATTTGAACTTGCTTGGCTTGAGATGGAAGGTTTTATTGAGAAAATCAAGGAGTGATGGTCTTCTTTTTCAGTTGAAGGTCTTGTAGGCTTTTCACTGTTTCAAAATTAAAGCTTTGGAAAGGTAACATTAACATTTGGAGAAAAAAAGTGTGATATCATCACAAAGAAGAGACTTTGAAATTTTTACATAACATTCAGGCTATTGATATCAAAGAGGAGGAGGGGGAGCTTTTAGAAGAAGAGAGGGCTTGGAGGGAGTTGTATAGGCCAAAGTATAATGCTGGGATAAGGGAGGAGGCAAGTGAGAGCATTCGTGGACTCTTTGGTTAAAATAGAGATAGGAATACAAAGTTTTTCCATGCCATTGCAAGTGCGTGAGCCAGAACAAATAAAATAAAAAATTTAATGGTGGAAGGGGAGAGAATTGAACGTGAGGATTTGTTCAACAATTATTAACTTCTATAAAGCACTTCTTAAGAGGGAAGAATGGGTAAGACCTAAGCTTGATTACCTTCCGCTCACCTCTTTTTCAAGTTCATTAGTGGAATGGCTTGGAAAGGCTTTCTTTGAGGAGGAAATTAAGAGGGCAATCTCAGAGTTGGGTAGAGATAAGCCTCCACATCCGGATGGTTATCCTATTACTTTTTCTTTCCACAGTATTGGCTTCCAAATTTAGTGCAGTTCTTAGTGAAGTGATTTCTAAATCTCAGGGGGCTTTTGTGGAAGGAAGATAGATAGTGGATAACGCTTTAATTGCTCATGAGTTTATCGAATCTTGCAATGGGAAAAGTAAGAAAGGAGTTATTTGTAAGCTAGATATTGAGGCATATGATCATGTAGATTGGGATTTTCTCGGTTATATGTTGGGCCACCTGGGTTGCAGAGAGAAATGGAGGTTTTGGATATAAACTTGTGCTAGATCGAAAAAATATTCGGTTTTGGTTAATGGTTCTCTGAAGGTTTTTTTTTAATTATTATTATTATTATTATTATTATTTTCAGCTTCCAGAGGATTGTGGCAGGGGGATCCATTATCCCCATACTTATTTGTTGTAGTTATGGAGGCGCTTGGTAGGATGATTGAGCAAGGTGTGACAGCGAGCTTGATGAATGGTTTTCGGGTTGATAATTCAAACTTTTAGATTTCTCACCTTTAGTATGCAAATGATACCTTGTTACTTTGTAAGGTGGATGAGGAAAGTTGACAACTTTCGGATGATCATTTCATGTTTTGAGGTAGCCTTGGGTCTTAAAGTCAATATTAAAAAAAGTGAGCTTTGGGGGGTGGGGCTTTCTAAAGAAGAGGTTGATGACTATGTGTCTGTTTTCGGTTGGGAAGCCGGCCAAACACCTATGGGATCGAGTGATTGAGAGATTTGAAAGAAAATTGTCATCTTGAAAGGGTAGGTATCTCTCGTTGGGTGGTAGATTAACTTTAATCAAGTCAGCTGTCTAATCTTCCATATTATTTTATGCTTACTTTCAAATGTCCAAATCAGTTATTGCCAAGTTAGAAAAATTAAGGCGAGATTTTTTGTGGAATGGGCAGATGCTGCAAGTCATAAATTCCATCTTGTGAGGTGGGATGAAGTTCGCAAGCCATTGGATAAGGGGGGTGTAGGTTTGAGTATGGAGGTTATGAATGCGGCATTATTAGGTAAATGGTTTTGGAGGTTTGGGGCTGAGGAAGGGAGTTTGTCCTTCTATTGAAGAATCAAATTCAATGTTGTGGTTAAAAGAAAAGTTGGAGTATTTTTGGTAAAATTCTTTTATTCGATGTTTGATGATGGAAATGGTGAGGGGGTTGCTTCTCACACATCTTATGTCTGGTGTTATGGCGCTCATTTAAAGGTGGCAGTTTTGGCTTGGTTCGTGGGAAGAAATAAGTTTCTTACAGTCAATAAATTGCAAAAGCAGCATATGATAATTCCGAACATGTATCTCATGTGTTACAAGAATGAGGAATTGGTTAATCAGATCTTCATCCATTGTGCTTTTGCCTTTCATATTTGGAACAAGTTATTTTTACTGTTTGGGGTGGATAAGGTGATCCCTTTTAACATCAAACAATTTTTCTTAGCTTGGCATGGAGGGGGCAAAGGGAAGATTGGAAAGTGTATATGGCATCTTTGTTTCTAGCTGGGTTATGTTGTATCTGGTTGGAAAGAAATAACTGTTGTTTCAGGAATAGAAAGGGGTGCTTTTCAGAAATTTTCAGTAGGGGGTGAAATTGTTTGTTATGGAATGGATGAATGGTTCTAATATTTTAAGCGTAGATCGGTTCCCTGTTTTATGGCTTGAGTTGTAATTTTATTTGTATTTTTCGTTTCTTTGTATTCTTTGGCCTTTCTCAATAAAATTTTCATCCTTTCAAAAGAAGGGGGGTGGGGGTGGGGGGGTGGGTGGGCCAATGACCAACCACGTTCTGAACTTTGTTCTAGTTTCGATAGCTAATCTGGCTTAGATGGACCCTCCATATATGAATATGCATGTCTACATCCTAGCTAAGCTGTGTTTAGAGTGTTAGACAGTTTTTTGACCTGCACACAGATTATGTGTGAACAAGTTTTCAAATGCATACATGTTTAGATGCACTTGCGTATGCAAATACACATGCAACACATAAATCTTTATGTGCAGATACCATCACCTACATATGTATATAGCCTCTACACATAAGAAATTACATGCATGCATATGCTTCTACACATAAGAAGTTACATGCATATGCATGTGCACAGTCATGAAAATAAAGGAATTTATACTATACTATTGTTGAAAGTATAATGACAAAAATTATGTAGCGTGTGGTGATAAGAGGAAAGCTAACATCATCCAAACACTTAATTGACCAAAAATACCCTTGTTATTAGAAAACAAAGACGGGCCATTTCTTTTTGTTTCCCTACTGCACCACAGCCACCCCTCTCTGCTACACCTTCTCCATCACAACCAATGCCATTAGAGCCACCCTGCACCTCACCATTCTTTGATGATTTTCCAAGCAATGGTGTGGAACTTTGCAAAGAGTGGGACTTTTCTTTCTAGCTTTCAGATGCTAAGGTAACCCACACACATCCAAATTTGTCCTGTTGGTTTGTTCTCTTAAAAACCAGCCTGTTTTTTTGGTGAATAGAACATAGGCATGAGATGCTAACAGTAAGTGCAGGCAAGAACACCATCAGTCCTGTAACATATGACACCTTGGGTATTTATGCATTAAATGGTTAATATATCATTCCTGTAACATCTTGAACGATCAAAGATTTTCGACGATTGCTTTCTCCAATGATGGGATAGCAACATCAAAGGAGTGTCTCACTTACTGAAGAATGGGAATGTAGCATAGTCTAAAACTCCGTGGGTCACTCAACTCAACTCGGCCAGATTTCGAGCTGAGTTTAATGGAAACTTCCTGACTACCCTGACTCAGTTGAGTCTCAATATGACTCATTGAGTCAGCTCAAAAACTTGACTGACTCAATTCCACTCGACATGACTTGAAAGCCAGACTATCATTCTAATAATAGGAAAAAAGTCAAAGGCATGGAGATCAAGCCCACAACCTCAGGCGAGTGTCAAACCATGCTCTACCAACACCGCAACATTGTGAATCTGTTTGGTTTGCTCATTTAAATGCTTGCCCCTGTTTTAAATACTCGTTATTACTTAAATATCACTTAATTAATTTTATTGAGTCAAATAAAGACTCAGTCAAGTCTTCGAATGTACCTGACCCGGCTTGATATTGAGTTTTCAAGCTTTTGAACTATGGAATGTAGTCCAACAAATATAGGAAAATTGCTACACAAGGTGCCTTCTGTTGAATGCTTGATGATAGAATAGAATGATAAACGCCTTCTGTTGAATGCTTGATGATAGAATAGAATGATAAACTTTAACTGATGTTGTATCTTTTATACTGTCAATTTATGAATTATCATGCGCTGTTGCATCAGGACACATACCTATACTACTAGGGTCCATGATTTGGTGGTTCAGATTTTAGATTATTTATCTGATGGGTCTCACAATGGTTGGGGATACCCAAAAATATTCCATATTGGAAGATCCTAGCCACTATTATTTGGCCCTTTCTCTCCTAATTGTTGCTGTGTTGTTTCTTAGCTATTTGTAATCTGCTAATCAAGGGGCATCTTCCAATCCGTGTGACTTTTGGGGCATACGCATTCAAATGGAGGCCCATCAGATCAATAACTTGAAATGTTAAACCATGGGCCCCACTTGCAGAGATTTGCAGATCAGGACACTGTAAACTTTCCTATGCATCAGGAATCTATAATTCCTCTTCAATATGCTACTCCAGCATGCCATCCCAGAACTACCATCTAAGCCATGCATTCCATCCTAGTAGTCTTTTTCATCATCTGTTCTATTCCTGGTATCATTTAATATAGGTATAGTATTGGTTTTTCTGACTGTCCATGATTAAATTTCCATGTATATGATAAGTAGGATCGTTGTCTTGATGTCATGTTTTGAGTTGGCCCTTTCAGGAGGTAAACATAGATTGAATGGTCTGGATTAATGAACACATGCCAAAAGAAAAGAAAGAAAACCGTCCGTAATTGTGGGGCACAGTCACAGTGCCGTAGATTGTGTTATTATTCCTCAAAGGGACAATCTATATTGAATCTGGAACATCCAATGGATGGACTGCCTCTTGAATGGACCATAAACCCAAATACCACATCATCAACTGTCGAATCAACATTCAGAAGTATACTGGCTTCTAATGGGTGTACATTTTGGACAAAGCCTTATCAATGAGAAGAACTATACATTGGATGGTCCAGATGAACGAGCATGTGGCCCAATGAATCATCAACATGGTTTATTTATTTATTTCTCTTATTTGATCGCACGACTGTGATTACTACTATTCACATTTCCTTCTCTCTTTTAATGAAGCTGCGGGAGTATGTGGACGACACTGAGGATTATATAAACATAATGTTGGATGACAAACAGAATCAGCTGCTGCAGATGGGAGTGATGCTCAGTACAGCCACCTTGATAACAAGCATGGCCATTGTTGTGGCAGGCATAATGGGCATGAACATCCATATCGAACTGTTTGAAACTACACAAGAACAATTCCTCCAGACGATCTTCGGGACTATTGGCGGCTGTGTCATTCTATACATCATAGCCATTGGATGGGGAAAGAATAGAGGATTGTTGGGATGATGGAAATGCTCCTGGTGGGCCAGAGGTGAATCTTTCTTGCTTTGTTTGTTTGTTCTCTGATTGGATGTTGGAGTAGGAGACTTTGATGATGTGTGAAAAAAACATTGATGCTTTGTTAAATATACTAACATCCACTGTTAACCTTCAGCAAACAAGGCATTGTTAAAAAAAATAGATGGTCAGGATTGTCCCTGCGGGTTGATCTTTTGCATCATGAGGTATGAGCCATCACCTTATGCCCACTGGATGAACGATCCAAATCACCAAGGGTCTCCCATGTACATTTGAGATCTAAGAACTGCAATTAGTGATCCCAAAATCACAATGGTCTTCAATCGTACAGTGGTCCATCAATATACAAATTGCGCGGCCCGCTTCAGGTGGGTTAATCGACAAACAGTTTCATTGATATGATTATCTAAATGGCTGATCGGGCAACATCTAACGGATGGTTAAGATGGAAATTTTCAATGTTCCATATTCAACAAACAACTATGCATAAATTATTGGCTAGGATCATAAAATCAGTTTGACTTTCCAGTAATGACCTCTATGGTTGGTCCCGGTACTTGGAACATCACAGTCTGCTGAGCATCAGTCGACTCCCCAGAGGATGTATTTGGCCCTCTCTGTGTGTGAGCCGAATTGTAGGTTTAGTGGCCTGCATCTTCGACCGTGTATACTAGAGTTTTTATTTGGACAGGTGGGACCCATGGTTTTGAAATCCACACCGTTGGTCTGTTGAATTCCGTTGTGGATGGAACATGCTCCAAAAATCTCTCAAGAGTGGATCTCTAAGGCAAATTTTGGGACCTTATTCAATTGAATGCGGACTACTGTTGTATCTCTCTTCTTAACCGTCTTTCTTGCTGGCCACAAATCAAAAGGTTAATATTATCCACTTGAATGTTCTCAATCTGCATGTAGGTTAAGCGGGTCACGCATGCACAGAAAATAGAGATTTTAAAAGAATGAAGCAAGTGGTCTACATTCAAGATAGATTGGTTGCCTAGCCGTAAATATCAAGTGGTCGGGCTAGGCCAGGTCAGGTCGGCCTAAAATGATGGGAGCCCAACCCTAACTAAACTGATTTGATGCCCAAACCCAGCCCATGGTCAAGCTAGTAAGTCCAAGCCCATGCCAAAGCTAGGTCGGGCTCATTGGTTAGGCAAGCTACCAGGTAGGTCTGGGCTGCTTAGCCTAGCTGTGTGTAGTGGTGCACACGGGTCGGTTCGGTTCGATTCTAGGGTGAAACCGGAACCGAACCGTTCATAATGGTTCTAGGAAAATCGGAACCGGAACCGGACCGTTAACACCCTAGAACCGAACTAGAACCCGAACCGGACTATTAAAACCGGTTCGGTTCCGGATCGGTTCTACAGTTTTGGAAAATAGAGAGAGAGAGAGAGAGAGAGAGAGAGAGAGAGAGAGAGAGAGAGAGAGAGAGAGAGAGAGAGAGAGAGAGAGAGAGAGGGGACGGCTGTGCACGGGAGCGCGTGAAGACCGAAGGAATGAATACTTAAGTTTTTTTTTTTTAATAATTTAATTTAATTTTAAATATATGGTCCGGTTCCTGGTTCAATTCCACGGCTCGGTTCTACATACCCCAAATCGAGAACTGAACCGAACTAATCGGTTATTTGATTTTTGAAAACAGGGGGGGGGGGAGCGGCATGAGACTGAAGGGAATGAATACTTAAGGTTTTTTTTTTTTAATAATTTAATTTTATTTTAAATATATGGTCCGGTTCCTGGTTCAATTCCACGGCTCGGTTCTACATACCCCAAATCGAGAACTGAACCGAACTAATCGGTTATTTGATTTTTGAAACTGGAACCGGTGCACTTTAGACTGGACCAAACCGTACGGTTTGGTCAGTTCCGATCTAGTTTACCAATTCTACTGGTTCCATGTGCACCCCTAGTTGTGTGAACTCGCTTTAAAGGGCTAGGGCTTGGCCCAAGGGTTAAAGCTTGAGATCTAAGCCCATTGTTTAGACTCGTCTAAGCCAGGGCGAACAATGAATAGCCCATAGCTCAGCCCGAATAGTAAGCTTAGATATTAAGCCCTAGCCTACCCTCGAAGCCAAGTTTAGAGGCTAAAGCCCTATCTCTTTAGGGCCGGGTCACTCAAGCCATTACCACCCTCGACTACCCATCTCTCCACGGGATACAGGTTGACCTAGAAATCAGGTCTGCCCATATGCATGGCCTTACGATGGATGGTATATATCTAAAAAAATCATTCCTATTAAACAGTCCTATCCATCTTATCTTTGTCTAATTATAGTGATGTTGGAAATAAAAACCTACTTATTGCAATATTTGAATTCTTTTTAATTACGCGAACCGTTTATGTTGATAGGACTCCTATTCGATCGGGGACGGATGTGATTGTTTCCTGAATTGTATTTTGAGATGTAAACCATCAGGCCTAGTTGCCAGTACATGGGTGGATCGGATGGGAGAAGATTAGGGCGGCAACCATGGGTGGATCGGATGGGAGAAGATTAGGTGCAGCCCTAGCCTCACCCAGCACTATGCGGTCAGGCCCATCAGGCCACCTTGATGTATGTATTTTATATCCATGTCATCCATTCATTTTGACAACGCATTTTAGCGTCCCAAAAATGAAGCAGCTCCAAATCTTAAGTGGACCACACCACATGAAATAGTGGTGATTGACCATTAAAAAGTTCTTGTAGGCCACACAAGTTTTGGATCAAGCTGATAAGGGAGGGCTAAATTAATAAATCCATGAATGTTATCAGACATATTCAAGTTATGCAATGTAAGGGCCTACATGGTCGAATTAGGGCTGAAAGTCGGGCGGGTTGGTGCTCAACCCTAACCCAACCCAAGGTTCCTATACCTCAACCCCAACCCAACCCAACCCAACCCAACCTCGGGTTGGGAAATCTCAACCCAAGCCCAACCCAAGCGGGTTTGGTAGGGTTGATCGGGTTGGTCGGGTGTATACGTGCTAATATTTTTATTATTACATTAGTTTATTGTATTTTAATATTGGACAACTACTCCTTTAAAAGTCATGTAGCATAGCACACAATCTATTTAGAAAAGAGAAATCCGGCATATCTTGTTAGCTTGAGTCATTAGAAATGACGTGGACAAATGAGACCCGACATTACTAGTGTGCCTTCGACACAAATGATCCACACTCAATTATAATTTATAAGTAACTTATATATTGATTGGGTTCGGGTTAGGTCGGGCAACCCAAGACCTCAACGCAAGCCCGACCTAAGTTTTATCGGGTTAGTGTTTGTATAGCCTAAGCTTGAGATCGGACCCGATACATCCTGCTTGAGCCCAACCCAATGTCGGGTCGGTCATGGGTCGGTCGGGTTGAACCTGCCTAACTTTCAGCCCTATGTCGAATGTTATATGCTAAGGATGCAATGCAACATGTCAATCCTCCACTAGTACACATATCATAAGAATTCACATTTGTATCATCACTAGACGTGTACACAAACCGAGCTAGCTCAGTTAGCTTGCTTGACTCGACTCGAAAAAGCTCGATTCGACTCGGTTTGAAGTTGAGTTCGAGCCGAGTCGAGCTGATTTTTTGAGCTAAAAAATGAGTTCGAGCTGGCCCCAGCTCGACCTGACTTGGATCGAATCGAATCCAACTCGAATCGAACTCGGATCGAATCAGTTTGGTGGCTCGGTTACTTTGATATTGATGTTGCTCATCAAGTGTTATAAAATGACTCAAAGAAGTGTGGCTGGTGGCAAAGAAGGTATGTATATGAAACCAACACCCTTTTTTTCTTGATTTTTTATGTTGTTTAGAAGGTGTTTGATAAAATACCTATAAAACCATTGCTACTGTCTCAAATACAGTGAGATTTTAAAGGTGCAGTCTAGGTGTTTGTGAAAATGCTGCAATGGCGAACTCGGCTTGAACTAGCCGGAGCTGCTGACCGAACTAAGCCGAGTTGAGTTCTAGTTGAGGTTAGCTAGTGGCCAAGCCTAGTCAAGCTGAGGCCGGCTCGACTTGATGTACACCCCTAAAAATCATCGGAGTCTAGCACACTTTCAAGATTGGTCACCGCCCATCGTGCACAAGACCAAGCAAGTGCAAGAGACATCACTATCCGCCTTGTTAGTGGTATATAAAAACCCACTCAGCTCGTCAATAGCGAACCCATTTCACGAGCTGGTTAGACTCAACGTAGCATATATAGTCTTTTACAACCGGGTGGGTAAAGTCAAATCCCCTTCCAACTAGCCTCAACATAGTGGGAAATATGACCTACTAGTATCCAGCCATCGTGTCCTTATGAATCCACTTGTTCTAGTCATTGGATCATCCTACTAGTACCACATGGTTTAGGGACTTTTCAAGGACGTCTGTGACACCCCGTAACATTTATAGATTTTCGGTGTCTATAAACTCATCCGCTAACCACAATAACACTATGGTATACATTCCTGGTGTCGCTTGTGAGTAGATGCAATGTGACATACATAATGCACAGTATATGAATCACACTCTCCAAAAATGCATCAAACTTGTGCATATTACACGAATCACGCGGGGTGACCCTATCTCGTATAGGTCCCCTAAGTATTATAAGTCAAAAAGCATATGCTATGATCAATCATCATCCATAACAAGTATACAAATGATGTGTATGAACATATAAAAGGAGTGATGTTCATTACATTGAGTATGTTATAAGTGTGACATATGAGGCTAAGCACACTAGCAATTTGTCAAACATATCATATGATAATTGGCGTTATGTAGCCTGCAAATATAGAGAAAGTGGGACCTGAACAGCAGGCCCCACCGGCAATGAAAATATCTTTATGGTATGGCCCACTTGAGACTTGTGTTTGCCCCATCTTTGGGCTCATGCACAAAATGATCTAGTAGAGGGACGACGGATTAGCTACTGACAGATTGTGATGTCACCTAGCTCTGTGGGTCTTACCATGATGTATGTTTTGTATCCCACCTGTCGTCCATCCGTTTGGAGAGATCATTTTAGGTCATGAGCTAAAGAATGAATCAGATCCAAATATCGAGTGGACCCATCACAGTAATAGTTGAGAGAGTCACGCCCACCATTGAAAACTTCTAAGGGCCACAAAAGTTTTCTATCAAGCTGATATTTGTGTTTTCCCTTCTTTAAGGTATATGATAACTTATGAACAGGTTGGATCTCAAATAAACATCACAGTGGACCTTAGGAGGGTTTCAATGGTGGGCGTTACTCTCCCCACTGTTTTCTGCTGTGGGTACACTCCAGCTTTGGATCTGCCTATTCTTTTGATCATGCCTTAAAATGATCTCTCCAAATGGATGGACAGTGTGGATATAACACATACATTATAGTGAGCCCCACAGAACTTGGTGACATCACTTCAGCAGCGGGTATCGTTACTCAACCTGTCGGTAGCTAATCCGCGTTCAAAATAGAGGAATGAAGAGATCTAATTTATACATGAAGCAGGAAATTAAGGCGGACAGGTTAGGCGAAGAATAAACATTACAGTACACCCTTAGGAGTTTTTAATGGTAAGCGTTTAATCACTACTACCCTAGTGGGGCCCACCCAAAATTAGGCCCCACAGTCAGGTTGGATGAAAAAATAAACATTACAATAGGTCCTATGAAGTTTTGTAATGGTAGGCATTCAATCACCACGGTTTCCTTTGGTGTGGGCCACTAAGGGTCAGTTTGGCCTTATTTATGGGCTGATGACCTAAAATAGCATGGAAAAATAGATGGACGACGTGGATAAAACATACACATCATGGTGGGTCCTGCTGCCCATACGTCCCGGTGTGTCCGGCCGATGGATGGGCAACGTGGATGAAATATAAACATTACGGTGGGCATACCCGTGAACGGATCCGTTTGGACCAAGCTGATATTTTTGTTTTCCCTTCAGCCAAGCTTGTGTGACTTCATGAACTGGTTGGATGGAAAATAAACATTATGAATGGGCCCTAGCAAGGTTCACGCAATGTTTATTTTCCATTCAAGCGGTTGATAATGTCAAGATGACCTGGATGAAGGGTAAATACAAATATAAGATTGATCCAAAATTTTGATGACTCATAAATTGTTTTTTAATGATCATTCATCACTTTTTCTAAAATTGTGGTTCACTTGAGAGTTGAATCTTCTTACAATTTGGGATTCCGTCCTTAAATGAGATGAAAAGACAAATAAACGACATGGATATACAAAAAATACATAAAGATGGCCCCCACACGGTAAGAGTAATACCAGTAAGGTGTGAACGCAGATTGGTCCTACCCCGCCGGTTTCCGGCTGGTAACTGTTAGGAGCTTTAAATGGCCACCGTGGTGTATGAGTTTTATCAGATCATCCATCAATTTTTCGGTGTCATTTCAGGATACAAGCCCAAAATAGAGGCAGATTCGAGACTCAGGTGGACCACACAATGGGAATTAATTTCTTACCGTTGAAAACTTCACTGGGCCACAGATGTTTTGGATCAAGTCAATAGTGGTGTGTTCTCTTCATCCCGGTCCGTGTAACTTTATGAATAGGTTGGATGGTAAATAAACATCACGGTGAGCTCTGGCAAAGTTTCAGCTGTAAGAATCATTATTAATGCTAAACACTATTGACTTGAGCCTTAAATCTTCTTAAATTTTAGTCTTGTCCTATAAAATGCTAAACAAAAATAAAAAAATTGAATAGACAATGTGGATAACATTTATAGAACATGATGGCCACTCGAAGCTACTGCTGATTCCCACTCGGAGACAAGGGTGTATGACTCGATCCGAGTTCGCCGGTCCCAGCGTGTCTCCAGCTGTGAACGTGAAGGAGCATTGAATGGCTACCGTGATGTATGTATTTTATATACACTGTCCATCCATTGCTTTTTAGTGTCAATTCAGGACACAAGATCAAAATTGAAGAAGATTCAAGATACAATTGGACCACACAATGGGGATTAATTTCTTACCATTGAAAACCTTCTGGGTCACGGTATTTTTGGATCAAGATAATATTTGTGTTTTCTTTTCGTCTAAATCTATGTAACTATACGAATAGGTTGACTGACAAATTGACAAATTAACATCACGGTGGGCTCTAAGAAAGTTTCAATGGTGAGAATCATTATCATCGCTTCTTCCAGTGGCGTGGTCCACTTGAGCCCTGGACCTGCCTAAATTTTAATCCTACAACTACAAAATGTCACGAAAAATTAGATGAACGGTGTAGATAAAACCCTTACATCATGGTTGACACTCAAAGCTCCTGCCCGTTCCAGTTGGAGACCGGCGGGGTAGGACGCAATCCGCGTTCGTGAGGTGTTACCCGGGTAAGGAGAAACAGCTAATCCGCCCACCGTTTGGGAGGACGTCATGTCTGACACTACGTCAGCCCCCAGTAGAATCCGGTTCCGGCCACGGAAGTATCACTTTGACTTTCCAAAATGCAGAATGCTATTCGGCATTTGCAGGTGCACGTTTCCACGTGTCAAATTAAGCATCTCTTGCGAGATCCAAAACATTCATTAGTTATTTCACTCAGCCAACGTGTTTAAGCCTAAAAATCAGGATGGAATACCTATCCCATGACCCACACTGGTACATCAAACGTGGACAATGGTTATCGTTATTATTTCCGTCCATTTTTTAGTAGACGCAGAGCTTTCCTAATGAGTCAGTGGGCCTGATTCTTCGGATAAATAGCATTCACAGCGGGGTCCACCTGGCATATGTCGGAATTTTCACACGTGTGCCACTTTGACAGGCGTGGCGCGCTCACGTGTGATGATTTGTACGCGCGTTCGCGAGTTACGAAGCGGACTGGCTGGTGTTCCACACACCACCAATGTGGCTGGTGTGTTGACGTCACCAAGTTATATAGTTCTCATCATGAGGTATGAGTTATATCCAAACCGTCCGTCCACTTAGTGAGCTCGTCCTAAGGCTTGAACCTAAAAATAAGACAAATCCAAAAATCAAGGGACCACACTGTAAAAAGAAGCCCAGAATTAATGCCTGCCATTGAAACTCTTTTGACGGTCACAAAAGTTTTGGATTAATATGATATTTACTTTTTTATCTTCATACAGGTCCGTGTTACCTTATGAAAAGATTGGATGGAAATTAAGCGTTATGGTGGGCCCTATGAATGTTTTAAAGTTGAGAATCATTGTTCTACTGCTATTTGTGGCGTGGTGCACTTGAACCTTGTAAATTAATCATTTTTAAGATCATATAATAAAATGATCTCACCAAATGAATGAACGGTGTAGATATGATAAATACATCATTATGTGGCCCATGTAACTTTGATATCCTTTGAACCGTTTCTTCAATTCGGAGCTGCGCTCGTCTTCTCGCGACACACCAATCCACTTCCGTTTACCAGGGACGCGGATTGCGTACAACCCCCGCAAGTCCCTATCTCCGAACGGGCAGTTCTGCGGGCGGGCCCACCATGATGTATCTGTACATTCAAGCCGTCTATTTATTTTCTCAAATTATTTTAAGGCATGAATATAAAAATGAGGCAGATCCAACGCTCAACTGAACCACAAATTTCATGTCTGTGTTAATGCAGACATGAAAGAAGGGAAAACACAAATTCCAGCTTGATCGGGAAGATTTTATGGCCCTTGAAACTTTTTAATGGTGGGCGTCATTCTCCCCACTGTTTTCTATGGTGGGGTCTAGTCGAGATTTGGATACTCATTCTTTGGTTCATGCCCTAATATCATCTCTCCAAATGGATGGACGGTGTGAATACAAAATATACATCATAGTTGGCCCCACGTAACTTGGTAACGTCACTTCAATAGCGAGTTTTCAGTATCTAATACGCATCCCTATTTTCCATCCACGCTGTTAATTCATTCATTACAAATAGAAATATGTAATGGGAGCCGTTCATTCATTCGTAAAATTAAAAGTAAGACGTGCAAAATTCATGCCAATGGAGTGATCTTTTTTTTCTCTTCTTTTTTTTCACACACGCATACAAACACAGCCCACACACTCACGCTGTGGAATTTCACCACCTATGGCTACTTAACCGTTGACGGGGTGTTGAAACCCCCGAGAGTCTACCACCCGAGCAGGATTGAGGATCCGGAGAAAATGACCACTGTAGACAAAACCTTTTACCCAGCGATTTCTATCAAAGAATACAAACTTTAGTTACCAATCTAGACTATCACGTGCGGACAGCGACATTGAGGACGGAACTACCCCTCCTTTCACGGAAACGGATTGGGTACTCCTCCTGCCACCAGCCAATGGCGGATGGTCGGTGGTCTGTGGGCCCCACCATGATGTATGCTATTCATCCATGCCGTCCATATATTTTTCCATATCATTTTATGGTATACGACCAAAAATGAGGTATATGCAAATCTCAAGTGTACCACATTACAGGAAAGAGTGTTGAATGAGCGTCGACTATCAAAAACTTTTTGGGGGCCCACTGTGATGTTCGTGAGAAATCCTCCCCGTCTAAGTTCATTCATAGGTCACAAAGACCTGGATGAAGAAGAAAAACAAATTTCATAATGATCCAAAACTTCTATAACCCCTAAAAGGGTTTCAATGGTAGATGTTCAATTCCCCATTGCCTTTTACAGTGTGGTCTACTTGATAGTTAGATCTATCTTATTTTTAGTCTCAAGCCTGAATAAGAGCTCGCCAAATAGATGGACGGTTTGGATATAACACATACCTCATAATAGGACCCACAAAAAGCGGTGGGATTACAAAAAAAAAAAAAAAAACCGTCGATATATCGATATATCGACAACCAGTCGATATATCGAAAATGGTCCAGAACTGTCCAGTGAGTTTTCCTCAAAAATCTTACAATTTTCGATATATCGATTGTCTGTCGATATATCGAAAAAGGTGTTTTACCTTTAGCTACGGATTATAACTGTAGCCATAACTGTAGTTTGTGCTAGTCTATGAAATTTTTTATTTTTTATTTTTATTTTATTTTATTTTTATTTTTTACATGGAGAAATTTATTTTACCTACAATTTTCTTTAATACATATTTATATAAATGAGTATATATAAGCATATAAAAAATTTTTCCCTCTTTTTTTTCATTTATTTCTTTAATCATTTAATAAGAATATCTTCTAAACCAAAATTAGTTACTTGACGTACCACATATGATTTTGGGGTAAGAGAAGCTACTTTAGCCAACCAACCTAGTTATTTTCCAAGATTCCATCAGGTCGATGGTTGAAAATACATTTCATTCACTTCATTTGTCATTTCACCACTTCCACATTGAACTAGAAATTGAGCGGGACAAATATGAAATTGAGTAGGCAAATTGAAAATTGAGTGAGGCAAGGTAGGAATTGAGCGAGGGAACCTAGAAATTGAGAGAGGCAAGGTAGGAGTTCAGCGAGGGAATCTAGAAATTGAACGAGGTAAGTTAGAAATTGAGCGAGGCAACGTAGAAAATGAGCGAGGGAAGCTAGAAATTGAGCGAGGCAACGTAGGGATTCAGCGAGGGAAGCTAGAAATTGAGCGAGGGAAGCTAGAAATTGAGCGAGGGAACCTAGAAATTCAGCGAGGCAACGTAGAAATTGAGCGAGGGAAGCTAGAAATTGAGCGAGAGAAGCTAGAAATTGAGCGAGGGAACGTAGGAATTGAGCGAGGGAAGGTAGGAATTGAGCGAGGCAACGTAGGAATTGAGCGAGGGAAGCTAGAAATTGAGCGAGGCAACGTAGGAATTGAGCGACGCAACGTAGGAATTGAGCGAGGGAAGCTAGAAATTGAGCGAGGGAAGCTAAAAATTGAGCGAGGCAACGTAGGAATTGAGCGAGAGAAGCTAGAAATTGAGTGAGGCAACGTAGGAATTGAGCGAGGGAAGCTAGAAATTGAGCGAGGGAAGGTAGAAATTGAGCGAGTGAAGCTAGAAATTGAGGGAGGGAAGGTAGAAATCGAGCGAGTGAAGCTAGAAATTGAGCGAGGGAAGGTAGGAATTGAGTGAGGGAACCTAGAAATTGAGCGAGGGAAGCTAGGAATTGAGCGAGTGAAGGTAGAAATTGAGCGAGGGAAGGTAGGAATTGAGCGAGGGAACCTAGAAATTGAGCGAGGGAAGGTAGAAATTGAGCGAGGGAACCTAGCGAGGGAAGGTAGGAATTGAGTGAGGCAACGTAGGAATTGAGCGAGGGAAGCTAGAAATTGAGCGAGGCAACGTAGGAATTGAGCGACGCAACGTAGGAATTGAGCGAGGGAAGCTAGAAATTGAGCGAGGGAAGCCAAAAATTGAGCGAGGCAACGTAGGAATTGAGCGAGGGAAGCTAGAAATTGAGCGAGACAAAGTAGGAATTGAGCGAGGAAGAAATTGAAATTGAGGAACCTAGAAATTGAGCGAGGAAGGTAGGAATTGAGCGAGGAACCCAGAAATTGAGCGAGGAAGGTAGGAATTGAGCGAGGGAACCTAGAAATTGAGCGAGGAAAGGTAGGAATTGAGCGAGGGAAGGTAGGAATTGAGCGAGGGAAGGTCTCCCTCGCTCAATTCCTACGTTGCCTCGCTCAATTTCTAGCTTCCCTCGCTCAATTCCTACGTTGCCTCGCTCAATTCCTAGCTTCCCTCGCTCAATTCCTACCTTCCCTCGCTCAATTTATATGTTGCCTTGCTCAATTTCTAGTTTCCCTCGCTCAATTCCTAGGTTGTCTCGCTCAATTCATGGGTTGTCTCGCTGAATTTCTGCGTTGCCTCACTCGATTGCTAGGTTGCCTCGCTCAATTTTAGTTTAGAAGATATTCTTGTTAAATGAATAATGAAAGAAATGACCAAAAAAATAATTTATATGCATATTGAGCGATGGACTCGCAAGCTTCCAAGAAATTTCAGAAGCCATGCAGATTGAGTAATGAAAGATAAGCTTCATTATCTCAGTCTTTCACACCTAAATGTAAAATCTTGTTGAAGCTATGAATAAACCAATAGCTTATCACCGTAGATATAGTGTCCCATGCCGGACTAAATCTTTCGTAAGGATATCTTAGGATCATTGGAAGGACTGGCGTTTTAGATAGAAAACCACCTGTCTTAAACGGAATGAGGAAATCTCCATTCGTAGTTGTGCCCTCTGTAGTTTGAAATGGAAATAATCAACCATGGTCCATAATGATGCAAAGAAGCACACTGGGTTCAATTTACTTAACTTCATGGTCATTTCCATGCATTTCACGGTCAATTTCGACGATTCTGTTTAGATTCACAGTCATTTCGATGCACTTCACGGTCAATTCCCTTCACTTTACAGTCATTTTCATGCATTTGACGGTCAATCCCGGTGATTCCGTTTCCAAGTTTTATCGGATTGGTGTTTGTATGGCTCAACCCCAAGACTAAACCCGATACATCCTGCCCAAGCCCAACCTAATGTCGGGTGGGTCACAGGTTGGTCGGGTTGAACCCGCCCGACTTTCAGCCCAAAATCATATATGGTACGTCAAGTAACTAATTTTGGTTTAGAAGATATTCTTGTTATATAAATAAAGAAAGAAATGAAAAAATGAGAGAATTTTTTTTTATATGCTTATATATACATATTTATATAAATGTGTTAGAAAAAAATGTAGGTAGGTTGGTGTGGCACTGGCCAAGCTCGACTCGTGCACACCTCTAGACTAATAGCCTGTTCAGCCCTGCTCTGACTTTGGATTGATCTAGGCTGGGCTGGCATTTCAGGTCTGGAAAAACCGGATTCGGATTTGCCGTTACCCGAAGCAGCCAGGTTGGTGCGACATTGGCCATAGGGCCCACCTTAATATGTTTTTTGTTATCCATGGACCACACAGTAGAGATTGAATTCCCACCATTAAAAACTTCTTGGGGGCTTCGAAAGTCTGTGTGATCTTATCAACGGGTTAGGTGTGGTCCACCTGAGATTTGTATCTGCTTCAATTTTGGAACCATGCCCTAAAATTAGCTAACAAAACGGATAGACGATGTGGATATACAACACATACATCAAGGTGGGTCCCATGGTGAGGGCCAAAGTCTTGAGGGGTGGAGGGCTTAAGTGAATTCCTTGGTGATAGTTTGGCCATGCTTAGAGGTGGATCCAACACTGAGTGGGCCATGTGGAAAATAAGAGTTGCCTGAAATAATCCTGTCCACTGTATCTTTGGACGGATACAATGGCATAAGGCTCATGGAATTCATGATAAAACAAAATGATAATAAGAAACATAAATAGGGAATGATCACACCTTCGAACATTAGAGTTGTGTGGGGCCTACCATGATGCTTATGTGGAATGATCACACCTTTATGCATAAGGTAAGCCTTTCGCCTTATTTTTGAGATAGAATTATAGAAAGGTTTGAGAGAAAACTATCCTCCTAGAGAAGAAAATTCCTATCCTTTGGAGGAAAATTGACCATCATCAAAGTAACAATGTCGAACTTACACATCTATTTTTTGTCCCTATTTTAATGCTAAAAAATCTATCATTGAAATAAATTCATAAGGGAATTCTTGTAGCGAAGTGGATCTTCCTCGAGAAAATTCCCATTATTAAATTTTCTCAAGGAAGTGGATCTTCCTCGAGAAAATTCCCGTTATTAAATTGGAGTGATTATAAGAGAGCATATATATGGTCAATTTTGTTCTTCTTGAGAAATGAGTGTAGCGTTTTGCCAATGAGGTAAAGGGTTTATGGAAATCCCTGATTTCAGCTAAACACGGCATTTCCCATATAAGATGGTGGACCAAAAGTTCTTCTTTATACTCGTTTCTTCTATATTTGAAAAGGTATCACTAAATCAAAATCCACTGTATCTGCAGGGATTAGTTTCACTTCAAAAAAGAAGTGGAGACACCTTATGTCTTCAAATATATATATATATATATAGTTTCTCTTTAGGCAATGGTCAAAGGATTAGATTTTGATTTGATTCTTGGGTTGGGAATAATCCTTTTATGGATGACTTCCTAGATCTTGCAACAATTAGTATTAATATTGATATCTCAGTTCCATCTTGCTTGAACTCTAGTGATGGACCTAGAAATTGAGCGAGGGAAGGTAAGAATTGAGCGAGGGAAGCTAGAAATTGAGTGAGGGAAGGTAGGAATTGAGCGAGGGAACCTAGAAATTGAGCGAGGGAACGTAGGAATTGAGCGAGGGAAGGTAGGAATTGAGCGAGGGAACCTAGAAATGATCATGGATTGAATGAAATGAATTTTTTACCATCGACCTGATGGAATCTTGGAAAATAGCAAGGTTAGTTGGCTAAAGTAGCTTCTCCTACCCCAAAATCATATATGGTACGTCAAGTAACTAATTTTGGTTTAGAAGATATTCTTGTTAAATGATTAAAGAAATAAATGAAAAAAAAGAGGGAAAAAAATTTTATATGCTTATATATATCTATTTATATAAATATGTATTAAAGAAAATTGTATGTAGAATAAATTTCTCCATGTAAAAAATAAAAATAAAATAAAATAAAACAAAATAAAATAAAAAATTTCATAGAGTGGCACTGAGTACAATTATGGCTACGGTTATAATCCGTAGCTAAAGGTAAAAATACCTTTTTCAATATATCAATGGACTGTCGATATATCGACAATTGTAGGATTTTTGAGGAAAACTCACCGGACAATTCTGGACCATTTTCGATATATCGACCAACCGTCGATATATCTACGTTTTTTTAAATTTTATTTTATTTTTTACTGTTGTAATCCCACCACTTTTTGTGGGTCCTATTATGAGGTATGTGTTATATCCAAACCGTCCATATTTTTGGCGAACTCGTATTAAGGTTTGACACGAAAAATAAGACAGATCTAGCTATCAAGTGGACCACACTGTTAAAGGCTGTGGATGATTGAACGTCTACCATTGAAACCCTTTTAGGGGTCACAGAAGTTTTGGATCATTATGAAACTTGTTTTTCCTCTTCATCCTGGCCTTTGTGACCTTATGGATAGATTGGATGGAAAATAAATGTTATGGTGGACCCTACAAAATTTTTAACGGTGAAAATCAATTTCCCCGCTGCTCTTTGTGGTGTGGTCCAGTTGATCTTTGGATATGATTTTTTTTTGGATAATGCTCGGAAATGATCTTGAAATATGGATGAACGTTGTGGATATAATAAATATATAGCTGTGGGGCCATGTAACTTTGATCTCTTTTAAGCCGTTCGTACAACTCTCAGTTCGAGGAGAGTCAGCGCTCGTCTTCTCAGCGAAAAGGAGGGGTAGTTTCGTCCTCAAAGTCGCTGTCCGCACGTGCTAGTCTAGATTGGTAACTAAAGTTTGTATTCTTTGATAGAAACCGCTGGGTAAAAGGTTTCTCGAGGATCCGCCAGTGGAGTGATCTTAAGCTACCCGTCAATGGCATCAGAATAGACGGGGAGAATTGACCCAAAAAAACAAAATAAATCCAAACATTATCTTAAAACATTTGTTAGATAGATCCTAGTTTGTCTTTCTTATGATTCTTACATAATACTTGGATTTAATAAATCTAGCCATCTGATTTATGTCTTGTAAATAATGGGCAGTTGTAACAAATTGACTCCATTCAAAGGGTCAGGATCATCTGATCTCCGTGATTCCTGCTCCATGAATTGCTCCTAGTTGTATAGGCTATCTTGTGTATGTGTGTATATATATTGAATTTAGACCGTTAAATAACAATGAACCGTTAATTAGATGTCTGCTAAACAGCCAGTTAAGACTTCGATTAAGTCTGATTCTTTTTCCCAGCCCATCTAATGAGCGTCCCACTATTTTTACCGTTTTAACTTTGAGTTGATGATATTACACGAGTACAGTTTATGAGTACATGCGTATGAACCACAAACTCCGCCAGAGCATCAAAGATTTCCATCGCCTCCTCCCAACTGCTCCGCGGAAAAAAAAAAAAAAGACCGTTGAGACTCGAATATCCTACAATTAATTGCTTTGATAAACCTTCCTGAGATAGTCTTCACAGTCTTCAGACCATAAAACCCCCGAGGCTTCATCACCCCAACCCTTCAATGCCGATTCAAAAGTCCCAAACCTTAGAAAATGAGATTTCGGGATATCTCCATAAGAGCCGATCGGATCACTCCCGTCTCGCCATTGCTGCCGTCGCAGCAGCAAACGCGGCGGAAGTCTGCAGGGACCAAGGCTTGGATCGTGGTCTCGGATTCCGGTGAGACCCACCTCGAAGAGGTCGGGAAGTACTCGATCATGCGGCGGACGGGCCTGCCGGCCCGTGATCTTAGGATCCTCGATCCGGTGCTGTCGTATCCATCAACGGTGCTCGGGAGGGAGCGGGCCATCGTCGTCAATCTGGAGGACATCAAGGCGATCATCACTGCTACGGAGGTGTTGGTGCTGAGTTCGAAGAGCCCGTTGGTTTCGGCTCTTGTCGAGGATCTTCAGTACCATCTGTTGAATCTCCACAGGACGCCTCAACAGGTAGAAATTTCCCAAATTGATGGCTTTGACCTAGGCTAGGGCTTTAGTTTGCTACTTTTCGAGGCAGCATTTTAACCCGTCTGTTGTGTACATGGCATGCATATGTCTAAATCCAGGCCGCCCACATGATGGGGTCATTGTGCTTGGAGCACATCTCAAAAAATAAGACTGATCTGGGGATCTTAACTGGTCAATTTCGCGTCTTGAGTTTAAACCGTTGATTGTTTTCTTTTTGACCGCACATTTGATGTCCTCAAATATGGAGGTGAGGATCATTCTGTCAGTGCAGTTTCTATGCTCTCCACTGCAATCGAGCCAATTGTTTGTTGTTGATGTCTTAAATTTGTAAACAGCAGGGTCTGTTGATGCCATTGATAGACAATTCGATGCCATTGAGCAGACATCGATGCCATCGGAAAAATCCGGAAATTCCATGTTTTATCGCTGGAATGTTTTAGTGCATTCCTTGATAGCATCGAAGGTGTTCGATGCCATTGACGATCTGTCGATGCCATTGAAGTGCCATCAAAGGTGCCATCGAGCGTACACGCAGAATTGCGTAAGTGCGGTATTTGTTTCCTATTTCGATTGTGATTCTCATGCATGCTATATATATGGGTGTAATCTGGAATTGGGAGAGAAGAGGGCTTTCTAATTTGTTCTACAGTTTCAAGTGCATAGCTTGAGGAGATTCAAGGCTTGTTCGAATTGGGTAATCTCTCTCTCTTGTAATTTTTTGCTTTCATAGTGCATTATTGTCGCTTTGTGCCATGGTTTTTTCCCGTAAGAGTTTTTCCACGTTAAATTCGGTTTGCTTGTGTTTGAACTTGGTTGTGCGATTGGAGTACTTTGTTTGATTCAACTCTGTGTGCCTCCGCGGTTCCCCAACAAGTGGTGTAAGAGCTAACATTGGGAAGTAGTTTGAATCTAAAAGCATAGTATCAATGGCATATAACCCGAAGTTCGATGTTGAAAAATATTCCTGGAAAAATAATTTTGAACTGTGGAAGGTTAAGATGACCGGTTTCCTAGTTCAACAAGGATTGGACGATGCTCTCCTTGAGAAGCGACATGATGAATGGAACCAGATGAATAAGAAAGCGAAAACCTCTATCCAATCCTGCCTAACGGATGAGGTCCTCTATAATGTCATGAGAGAGAAAACTGCAGCAAGTACATGGGCGAAATTAGAGAACATCTAAGCAAAGAAATCTCTTGAAAATCACTTGTACTTGAAGCTTCAATTGTTCAACCATAAGATGGCAGAGGGGGCCAATGTTGAGGCCTACATTAGTAACTTCAACAAGTTGATTTGCAAATTGCTGGATGTGGAGGAGACAATGAAAGATGAGGATCAGACATACATCCTATTGAATTCTCCTGGGTTCGTATGAGTCGTTTAAGGACTCGTTGTGCACCAGTAAATCCACCATTAGCGTTGGAACTGATGTCTCAGCCCTTCAGTCGAAGGCGATGAGAAAGAAAAACGGTGACATGGATGCTTCTACAAATGCATTGGTTATGAGGGGGCAAAATTTTGAGCGGGACAATGGATCTTCTCGATTGAGATCCAAATCCAAGAGCAAGGGCAAGGGAAGTTGAAGTATTGGAATTGTGGGATGTCCGGGCACATGAAGAAGGATTGTACAAATCCTAAGACTAGAAAAGAGAATTCAGAGGGTTATTTCAAGGAGGCTAACATGGAAGAATCCAGTGAGGAGATGAACTGTAGTGACATGCTGACCGAATCAAAATCCGGGTATTTCGATGGTGAATGGATTTTAAATACGGGAGCTTTATACCACATGACTCATCGGAGTTAGTTCACCAGTTACAGTGAGTGCAATGGTGGCCAGGTCTTTATGGGCAATGATAATGCCTGTAAAGTAGTTGGTGTTGGATCAGTGTGCATCAAAATGTTTGCTGGTATGGAGTGCATCCTGACCGTGGTGAGACACGTTCCTGAGCTAAGGAAGAGTCGGATATTTCTTGGAGCACTCGAGGGACTTGGGTGTAAATTCATCGGGTTTGATCGTGTCCTTAAAGTCTCAAAAGGGGCATTGATAGTCATGAAGGCACAAAGGAATGGAAATCTTTACAGCTTGATCATGAGTATATCATCAGGTGGAGTTGCAACGTCTGTAGCGGATTCCATTACTACACATAAGTAGTGTGCACTTTGGGCCACATGATCGAGCGGGGCATGAATGGTGTTCTTGATTATGTGCATTTTGATGTATGGGGGCCCGTGCTCTTAGTTTCTAGTGGAGGGTCGTCATGGTTTATCATGTTCATTGACGACTATTCCAGGAAAGTGTGGGTTTATTTTATGAAAAATAAATTTGATGTTTTGTAACATCCCGAATTTTTGCCAACTTGGAAATAGACGTCCTTAGGCAAGAGGTCGATCATAACACCTTACTGACTTCTTAGAACTCAATCCCGAAGTCCCAAAACCCCTCTTCAACCCATTTCCTTCAAAATCTTACCTTTCACCACCTTGTTCTTCAGTTTTTTCTAAGTATTTTACATTAGACACAAATCCTAAAGTTTAAATGATGAAGAACAATACTTAAACTAAAACTTACTGTAAATAGTAAATACATAAATAAAATGGGCTTTTGACCATTAACCTTATGGAATCTCACAAAACGAATAGGTTACTTGGAAAGATTAGCCTCGCCTACCCTAGGACCTTATTCTGTCGTAATTAGGGTGGAATTTAGTTAAGTACTAAACTAAATTAATTGTGGAATTAGCTCGAACCACTTTAAATACGAACTACAAGATCCAAAACTAGTAGAATCGCTAACGCTACGTTACCTAGAAACCTAGGATCAATCTCTAAACCCAGTTGCTCTCAGGAGCACTTTGAAACTTCGTATCGAACCTGGACCGCGCGTCGAAAGTCCGATTATTGCAAAACTATACGCTTATGACCGCCTTGCTGGGCTTGACAACCATCTCGGAAATCAAGTCCTAATAGTAACCAGAAACGTACAACTTGAGCCTGGAGCGAAGTGTGTGAGAAACGCGAATATCTTTAGGAAGTGAACTGAAACTTAAGTGAATTGAGTCGTTCGTTTGCAGGCCAAATCTAAGGCTTCGGACCGTTAGATCCTAACCCAATTACACCCTCGGATCAGGAAAAATTTCCAACACATGTCAGTGTACTTGTGGCCCTGATCGAGTAACGATGACCGTTGAACTGAAACAGGTCCTCCGTGGTTGATCCATTGATCCGATCGGACTGAAACTTTAACCTGGCATAGATCTAATGTCAGGGAACTTTTCCCAGGCCGTATGCAGGAAATGGGCCTCCAGATGAGCCCCGTTGGCCCGAAACAGTCGACTTTTGGCTATAACCTAAGTATACCATGGCCCTGGGGCTATTACCACCAGTTCTGGGCTTATATAAGACCCTTAACCCACCCCTCTCTCATTCCATACGAATTTCAAACCCTAGGAGAGAGAAGAGAGAAGAGAGAGAAGGAAAGAGAGAGAAAGTGAGAGAGAGAGAGAGAGTGAGGGATCGTTCCTGGGATTCAATCTCACCACTCCACGTGCTTAACCACCACTTCCGTGTCGCTATATCGGCGATTCCGATTCCGTTTTCGGGTAAGAAATCCTAACCCTAATATGTTTTAGGGATTCAAATAGAGTAAATGGTGGAATACCTAACCTATTTCGTGATTCAGGTAGCCGTTGTGTTGTAGACAAAGATGTAGTGTTCAAACTGAGCTTGGTATGGGTCTACTGGCAAAAGGTGCGGACTATAAACGTTTAGGTTATGGTTTTCAAGGCTATCAATGTCGGTTAATGATTTATAACTGACTTGGTTGTCATTTCTCATGCCAGATACGATGTTTCCCTCGCTTTACAGATATATATGAACTATGTTGAATATAGTGTAATTCATGTGTTTGTTGAAATGTTTGAGTGAGTATGAAATTTGGATCCGTGCTTACCATGATTATCCGTTGTGGATATATGATTGTTGTATATGTGACAACTCCTTGGTGCAAGGATTTGCCCTAATACATGTTATGACCAACATACGCCATGTATGTTGAAGTGTGTAGTCTAAGTGTTTATAAAAATGTTTGAATGAGTATGGAATTATGATTTATGCTTGCTATGATTATTGATCGCTAATACATGATCGTTGTATACGTAGCTACTCCTTGTGAAAGGACTAGCTATAGTATATGTTTTTAACGAATTTATTACCTGTATGCAATATGTGTGGTCTAAGTGTTTGATAAAATGCCTGAATGAGAAAATGCTTAATATAATGTACTTACCGAGGGTGTTGAGATAGGATTCTCAATTCCCTTATATATAGTTACAATTTCCTTTATGCAACCTATCTTACTACTATGTGATTTATAAATGAATGCCTATGCATGATGACATGTGTGGTATGTGTTTGTTGAAATGCTCGAATGAGATTTATGTTTAGATTTGGTTGTCATATACTGTGACATGTGGATGCTATTGATTGGAGTGTGATTGGGACTACTGCGTAGTCCAGGCAATCGGTAATGTTTTCTGAATTAGTGGTCGAGGTCGTTTTCGCCACACAAGATACGTTCGAGGAATCCGAGTCGTACGTTGTTTGTCGACAATGGTTAGGCCACGAGGAGTGCATACGCGCTCTATGTCGATAAATCCAACGTGCGCTCGTACCAGTCGAGCTTGTTAAGTAACCCGATTGGCCCAATGTATGTTCACCATGTATGGACGCTACTGCTTGAACCTAAGGTACCAAACTTACCAGTGAAAAAGCCCGTTTAACCTTGGTACCTCGATCTGCTAAGACTCATGAGCCGGGCATGGTGGTCTGAGACACCGTGTTCGAGCTGTCGGCCTACACTAGGGCGACGAGCCTCCCCATAGTGTCCAGTGAGTAACCCAAACTCGTGAGCCGAATACGATGGTATGGGACACTGTATTCGAGCTGTTGGCCTACGATCAGGTGACGAGCCCGTAGTGACCTCGAGTATATACTAGGACTACGCTAAGGCGACGAGCTTCTCCGTAGTTGCTTCAAGTATAAACCAGGCCTGCGCTGATGGTGACGAGCCTCTCTGTAGCGACTTGGAACTGTCTATCGTATGAGACTAACTAGGATTGACGACCCTAGATGGTTCATTGTTTGGAAAGTGATATAAGTGAGGTACCTTAGCTTCCCGAACCTGCTGTATGAATAAACATAATTAAGTATTGGCTAACACAATCATGCACCGCATTGTATGTGCTTTGGCGAGGAAGCGCATGTTTCGGGAGGATGTCATGCGCGAACGTGAGATGAAGTCACTGAGGGAGTGTAGGCGAGGGCATGCATCATTATCACATACCATTTTTGCATTAACAAGAGTAGTTAGGACCTGATTGTTGAAATGCTTTATCATTACTACTTGACTGAATTAGTAACATGTTAATCTTTGCTTTATAGTTCCACTGAATTAGCTACTCATTCCCACCTGGGATGGTGTTTTAAAACACCACCTAGATTCTGTTGTAGATGCAGGTAATGACGGAGTCTATGTAGCTAAAATGGGCTTTGTGGATTAGGAGGAAGAATTCTCCTATGTTCAGCTCTCAGGCGGGTCTATGTAGACCTCGTACTGATTCGACGGGATTATTGGGCTATATGATTAAGTCGGACACTTTATATTTTTGGTATTTGGCACAATTTAGAAACAGCACATGTATATGTTCAACCTAGTGACATACTCATACTCTGAAAATTGTGAAATACTTATGTACTTTATATATCTCTCGCAGTCTTCCGCTTGCCTAATTACGTTAACTCTGGAGTATGATATGCCGTTTAGCTTAATCCCACTCATGTTTCAATGCACTCATCATAATTATCATTATCTATGTTGCATAAGTGATGTGTTGGAACTCGGGAGCTGAGCTTTGCTCAACCCCCGATTTTCAGGGCGTTACATGTTTTTACCAACTTCAAGCAATGGAAGGCGATGGTGAAAAAATAGACAGGGCGAAAGGTGAAGGTACTAAGGACAAATAACGATGCGGAATTCACTTCAAGTGAATTCAATCAATATTTCAAGGGTGAAGGGATCGCGAGGCACAACACAATGCGCCACACACGAAAGCAAAACGATTTGGCTGAGCGGATGAATCGGACTCTCTTGGAGAGGGCCCAATGCATGATTAGTAATGTTGGGTTGGGCAAGGAACTATGGACTGAAGCTGTTAACACGGCTTGTTACTTGGTGAATCAATCCCCTTCTACAGCCATTGAATGTAAAATTCCAGAGGAAGTGTGGACTAGTTAGCAGGTAGACTACTCGGGACTACATGTGTTTGGTTGTAATGCTTACTCTCATGTACCATCAGTTGAAAGAGATAAGCTAGACCAAAGAGCAAAGAAGTACATCTTTGTCGGCTACGGTGGTGGTGTGAAGGGATACAAGCTGTATGACCGGGTCACACAGAAAATTATCCATAGTCGTGATGTCAAATTCGACAAAGGAGCCTTGTTCCGTAAGGATGAGCATGAGGAATTGAATAAGTTAGTTGTGGATGTTCAGGTGGACACAAATGATACTTAGGATGTTATAGAGACGCAAATAGAGGTATAAGAGCAGGTGGAACAACCACCCGTGAGAATGAATTTGCTGCAGGATTGCAGGTTACCGGCGAGATACAGGGATGACTCAAACGTCGCTTTTGCCCTCATCAGGGACGAGGGGGATTCGTCTACTCTTCAAGAGGCTCTTGATGAGTCAAATGCCAAAAAGTGGAAAGCAGCGATGGACGATGAGATGGACTCCTTGTATAAGAATTAGACGTGGAAGCTGGTGGAGTTTCCCTTCGACTGTAAAGTGATCGAGTACAAGTGGATCTTCAAGAAGAAACATGATAGATACAAGGTAAGGTTAGTAGCGAAGGGATATGCTTAGAGAGAAGGCGTGGACTTCATTGAGATATTCGCACCTATAATGAAGCAAGTATCTATCAGATTTGTGTTGGCGCTGGTTTGCCCAATACGATCTCGAGCTGGAACAAATGGATGTGAAGACTGCTTTCCTGCATAGGTAATTGGAAGAGTAGATCTATATGAAGCAACCAGAAGGTTTCAAAATACAAGGGGCAGAGAACAAGGTTTGCAGGTTAAAGAGGTCGTTGTACGGCCTCAAACAGTCACCTAGGTAGTGGTAGAAAAAGTTTGATTCTTTCATGGTGAGTCAGAAGTGTAATAGGAGTGAATATGATCATTGTGTCTATTACAAAACACTGAGTGATGGCAAATTCATTGTCTTGGTTCTGTACGTTGATGACATGTTTATTACCAGTCACAACATATTTGAGATCGACTTACTGAAGACTCAGTTATTAGGAACATTCGAGATGAAAGATTTGGGGGCTGTAAAGAGGGTTCTCGGTATTGACATACATAGAGACAAGAAGAGGAGCAAGCTGTGATTATCTCAGGTAGAATACCTTGAGAAGGTATTAATTAAGTATGGGATGTACAAGGCAAAGCTAGTCAGTGTTCCCCACACGGCTTACTTCAAGCTTTCTTTGGAACAATGTCCTAAAACAGATGAAGCAAAGAAAGTTATGTCTTGTGTGCCTTATTCGAGTGTAGTTGGCAGCTTGATGTATGCCATGGTCTATAATAGACTGGATATTTCACATGCGGTTGGTGCTGTTAGTAGATACATGTCCAACCCTGACAAGTAACACCGGGAGGCAATGAAATGACTACTTTGATATATTCGAGGTACGCAAGACTGCGTCTTATCTTTTGAGAAATTAAGGGTTAAGTTAGTAGGTTATGTGGATTTTGATTATGCGGGTAGTGTGGACAGTAGAATGTCGACTTCCGGTTACTTGTTTATGCTAGCGGGTGGAGTGATCAGTTGGATGTTAAAGCTTCAATCTGTGGTGGCTCTTTCCACAATCGAAGTTGAGTATATGGCGGTGACTGAAGCATTCAAGGAAGGTGTTTGGTTTAGAGGGATGGTAAATCAGTTGGGTCTTCAGCAGGAGGCCATGTCGGTTAATTGTAACAGTGAGAGTGTGATTAATTTGGCTAAATTTTTTGTTTATCACTCATGTACTAAACATATTGATGTGCGTCACCATTTTATCTAACGGGTAATCGAGAAAGGAGGCGTAATGTAACGCCCTGAAAATCGGGGGTCGAGCATAAACTCAACTCCCGAGTTCCAGAACATCACTTATGCAACAAAATGAATGATGATTGAATGTTGACTGTATTCGTGCATTGAACATGAGTGAGATTAAGCCAAAACAAAGATATCATACTCCAGAGAGGCAGTTAATTTTAAGAAGACTATGATAGATAGATAAAATATATAAACTATGATGAGTCTCAGAGTGTGATAACATTACCAGGTTAAATAAATACAAGTACGATTCTAAAATATACCAAATATATAAGTTTAATGTCTTCTATCCCCGAGTACTACGGCCAAATACAAGCATCAGTTCGAGAGACCCGTCGAGGGTTACATGATAGGAGAACTCCTCCTCATCACCATAGAAGTGTCCGACTCGCTTCATAAGCATCGCCCATCCGAAATTCAACAAAACTGTTTGGTGTGTACAACACCGTCCCGTAACGTGGGAGTGAGTAGCTAACTCAAACAATAAAGCATAAGTTATCATGTTATCAATACGAATCAAGAATGATAAAGCGAAATCAAACACTCCTAGTTACTCGATTAATGCAAGTATGAATGCGTATGATGGATGCCCTCTCCGACATACTCCCTCGGCGACACCATCTCACGTTCGCGCATGCTTACATCCCACAAACAGTGCTCCACATCTTCCAGGCACATGCGATGCATGATGAGCATGATTACCGAGTTTTTTATTAGTCCATTTCAAACAAGCCAGGATTGGGAAACTAAGGTACCTCCCTTGTATCATTCCCAAACATGATCCAATCTAGGGTCGTCGATCTAGTTAATATCGACGATGGTGTGTTTTCTAGGTCAATCGCAGAGGACGCTGTGGTCAAGACAAAGGTTGCACCACTCCCCATCACCCCTTAAACGATTCATCACGATACAACTATACGTAAACAGGCCTAGTTCATACTCTATATATCGCGGCGAACCCTAAGGCACGCCGCAACTTCGAGTATGCTCGCGGTCACACTACAAAGGGTCGCTGTGGTCATTACGCACAAAGGTTGCACCCTCCCCCATCACCTTATCAATGTAGGGGACAAATAATATAGTGTCCCATACCACCATAATCGGCTCACGAGTTTGGTTGCTCACTCGGTCACTACGGGGAGGCACGTAGCCCCAGTGGTCGACAAATTTCGACCACGGTGTCCCATACCACCATGCCCGGCTCATGAGTCTTAGCGGATCGAGGTACCATGGTTAAAAGGGTTTTCACTGGTAAGTTTGGTACCCTAGGTTCAAGCAGTAGCGACCAAACATGGTGAACATACATTAGACAAATCGGGTTACATGACGAGCTCGGCTAGCTCGAGCGCACAACAAGTTGAACAACATGAAGTGCATAAGCACTTCGCGTGGCCAACCACTATCGCCAACCGAAGTACGACTCGAGTTCGTCGAACACATCTCACGTGGCGACATGAAACTCAACCACGATCTCCAATCTAGACCGATTGTCTGACTATAATCATAGCCCCAAGCACAATCAAGTGTCATCCATAGCATGTGAGTAAAGCATGATAGACAAAGTAATTCAAGATGATAAATAAAGTAATTCAAACATGCTAGTAGGCATGTTATAAGCATATTATAGAGCATGATATAAAGCATGTTGTAAAGAACAACACAAGCATGAGTTTGTATATATTCAATTCCTAATCACATAGCTATTCAAGGAAATCATACACATAGTTAAAGGAGTTGAGAATCATACCTCAACACCCTTAAACATTACAATTTACTAACTACTACTCATTCAGACATTTCAACAAACACTTGGGCCACACATTTTAACATATATAGTGTGTATTGGCCGTGGCGTGATTTAGGGAAAATCCTTTCGTCAAAAGGGGTATTGCCAATACAACAATCGATTATCCATGACAATTAGTCATGGCGAAGCACGAATGAGAATTCTATACTCATTCAAATCAATTTCACAACACTTAGAATACACTATTACAACATACATGGTGTATGTTAGCAAAACATGTATTAGGGCTATCCTTTAGCCAAGTGAGTATTTTATTCATGTATGATATATTACTACAACAAATAATCATGATAAATACATCTCCAAAATTTATACGTATACGATTTTCTAAATACGATTTTCAACATACATAGTGTATACAAGCAAACATGTATTACGGCGATTCCTTCGCCAAGTAAATATTTTATACACATAATATATTTATATGAGAATTAATCATGACAAACACATCGCTAAAATATACATGTATACTGGTACTTCTTACAATACCGTATTTCTACATACATAGTGTTTGTTAAAACATGTATTTAGCGAATCCTTTCGCCAAGCTAGTATTTTATTCATATATTGTATAATCATATATTAAATAAGTATGTCAAACATTATTCCAAAAGAAATACGTATACTGTATTTCTAAAATACGTAATTTCAACATACGTCGCATTTACAAGTGAACATATATTTTGGCGGTTCCTTTCGCTAAACTAGTATTTTATTCATATATTATATAATCATACATTAACTAAACATGTCAAACATTTATCCAAAAAATACGTATACGGTATTTCTACGTATACCTAGAGTATGTGAAATTCCATATTTCACAACGTTAATCAAACAGAAACGAAAGCACTTTGTACATGTGCAATGCAAGCAGATCATGAATCTACCATTATCCGACATTGAAAGCGTTGAAAACCGTAACTTATACACTTAAAGTCCTCACCTTTGCCTTTGGAAACGGAACGAATCAAGAAGGGTAATGGAACTTCCGTCTACGGTGATTTCTAGCCTAAAGAGCGGAATCGGTTAGTCGGACACATCCTACATCGATCCTAACAAAATTCAGACCTAGGGTTAGGGTTTCTTACCTTCAAATGGGATGGATACCGACCGGAAAGCGCCTAGAACAGGGCGGTGTAGGCCGTGTAACAAGCCAAAGCAGGAGGAGGAAAATCGGCAAACAAACTCCAAGCCTTTCTCTCTCTTTTCTCTCTCCCAAAACTCAAATTCGTATGGTTGTGAGAGAGGGTGCTCTAAGGCCCTTATATAGCCTAAAACATTCCCAAAATAGACTCAGGTTCAAGGGTTACTGCTAATATAGGATATTCGTCACTTTTCCAGCTCAAAAGAGAGGTTCTGGTGGCCCTCCTTGAGCCAAACGTCAGACTTAAGCTCACCACACATGGATCTATGTGGGATTTTGTGACTCGATCGGATTCCCAGCATCGCACGTGGCGGACCACTTTCGCCCGACGACGGCACAAGGGCCATTCTAAGTACATGTAAATGTTCCTGAAATTTTTCTTAATCCGAGGGTGTAATTTGGTCTTATTCACGGTCGGATTGTTTACCGAGTGTGACGAATGATGCCGATCACTATTCTAGATATTTATTTTGGAATGGGAATGTTTTTTCACACTCCTCGTCCGAATCTAAACGAATGGCCGTGGAACATCTTGGATGGAGTCGATTTTTGAGATGATTGTGGCCCGCGAAGGGCCCTAGTTCCTCTGTTTTTCGGGTTAATCGGACTCCCGATGTACGATCTAGTTAATTGAAGCGTTTCGTTTCATTCTTTAGAGCAAGACGGAAATGAGTTTGGTTCTAAACTTTAGTAACCTTGATTCTAAGTGGGTCTTGCAGATCGTATGCGATTCATGGCTAATTGAGTTTAACACCTAGTTCACTTTGTCAATTTCTAAAGGATTTAATCCTAAGTGATTTTCGTCTGAGGTGGAACTTAGTCCATTGTAGTTTGTATATAAAGTGATCCAAGTTATACTACTTAGCTAGAAGATAGTTCTAGGGCGAAGGTGCTTTGAAAAATCAAAGCACAAGGTAGTGAAGGGTGGGATTTGTGAAGAAAATGATTTAAGGAACGATTCGAGACTTTAATTGAGCATTTAAGAACTTAAACTGTGTTAGATTGACCCATTGCCTTCGTTGGCAAAAGGGGCGTTACACTTTAGAGAAAATTCACACCAGCGTGAATCCGGCCGACATGCTCACTAAGGTGGTTCCCATTGAGAAGTTCAAGTTCTGTACAACTTCTCTGGGCTTAGTGAAGGTGTAAATGAAAGACGGAGTATGCACGAGAAGCGATGGTGGAGCTATGATGCAAGGCAGAATTAGAGATGAGGATAAGACACTATGAAGATTGAAAATTGAAGACATGGTGGAGATTGTTGTTGATGTCTTAAATCTATAAACAGCAGGGTTTGTCGATGCCATCGACAGATAGTTCGATGCCATTGAGTAGACATCGATGCCATCGGAAAAATCTAGAAATTCTATGTTTTATCGTCGGAATGTTTTAGTGCATTCCTCGATAGCATCAAAGGTGTTCGATGCCATCGAAGTGCCATCGAGCGTATACGCAGAATTGCATAAGTGCGGGATCTGTTTCCCATTTCGATTGTGATTCTTATGCATGCTATATATATGGGTGTAATCGAGATTTAGGAGAGGAGGGCTTTCTAATTCGTTTAGGGCCTGTTTGATTTTCTAATTACAGGGGTAATTCCAGGTAAATGGGTAATAATTATTTACCTCTATGTTTCCAGTTAGATTTCCAAGGTGATTTGACCGCCACCTTTCATTTATAGCACTCCTCACGGCACCCGAGGAGAAAAAAGTTAAATTGTGGGGCCCACCTTGATGTTTGTGTATTATCCACACCGTCCATCCCTTTAGCCAACTCATTTTAGGGCATGAGCCAAAAAAAAAGAGGCAGATCCAAAGATCAAGTGGACCACACTACTGGAAACAATGGGAATTGAACTCCTACCATTGAAAGCTTCTTGAAGACCCCGGAAGTTTTGGATCTAACTGATATTTTTGTTTCCACTTTATCCATGACTGTGTGACCTTATTAACGGGTTGGATGACAAATAAACATCACTGAGGGCCCTAGGGAGAAAACAACTTTCAACCATTGACGTTTTAATGATCCTTGTTTCCTAAGGTGTGGTCCACTTGAGCTTTTGATTTTCCTCATTTTTGGGCTCATGCCTTAAAATGTATTTTTTAAAAGGATGGATGGTGTGGATAACTCATATATATCATGGTGGGGCCCACATATTTAAATCAGTAATAAAAACGTTTGTATGGACCGATTTTCGAAACGTAATTCCTGGCGACTTTCGAATAGGTGTAGTAAGTAATAATCAGGTAATTCTGTGTATTTACCAGGGGAAATTAAAAATCAAACAGCCCCTTAGGGTTTCAAGTGCATAGCTTGGGGAGATTCGAGGCTTGTTCAAATCGGGTAATCTCTATCACTTGTAATTTTCGGCTTTCATAGTGCATTATTGTTGCTTTGTGCCGTGGTTTTTTCCGTAATGGTTTTTCCACGTTAAATTCGGTTTGTTTGTGTTTGAACTTGGTTGTGCGATTGGAGTACCTTGCTTGATTCAACTCTGTGTGCTTCCACAGTTCCCCAACATTGTTTGGACAATGTTGATGGATATTCATGTAACCATTTGTTGTGGATATGCTGAAAATGCTCTCTCCCATGTTGCAACATTGCATCTTAGTTCATCTCATCAAATTTTATTTTGTTTTCTATTATGGTTATTGTAACTGCAAGGTTCCAAGTGGGCCTCACCCTCTAGTAGATAGAGAGATGGGATGTGGTGGTTACAGGGTAATCGACTGCCCATTACTCTGGCAGTTTCCAAACTGCATAAGCAGTTTTCTCTTACGGTTTGATAACTGTCGTGGTTGCATTTTCTATAAAATGTTCCAAGGATTCTTGACCAGGTTTTAAAAAAAGAGATCAAATAGATTTTCAAGCACCAACTCATGAAGTGTAGAGAGATCAACTAGAAAGGAGAAGAAGTCATGTTCCATTATTTGCCACATGATTTATAGTGTGGATCTTGCTTGAACAAGAGAGTTCCTTTAGACCTCTTCTTACATTAGTGAAAGTGGTGTAACATTCTTCCTGCGACATGAGATACATCTGAGAAGATCCAACATCCGAGGCTCCATCTTCCGCTATCGTTGGATCCAAGGAATCGCTTCCAGGTAGACGATTTCCTAACAGTTATAGAATTACACAGACTGATGGATCAACTTTCTCTACTAGTATTAGACTTTTGTGAAACTGGTGCAACCGGAAGGCCACACAAGCTAGTTGATCAAGGGTCCTCCAAGCATTAAAATTGCTTTGATTGATGATCTGTACCAAATCAATGGTCTGATGATACATCTGATAAGATCAACAATCAACTTACATTGTGGCGTTGATTAGATCAATCAAGTGGCTCTTAATTCATAGCATTTGTAGTTTTAGGTTATATTTAGTCATGGTTTATTTAATAATTTCCCTTTTGTATTTTCATCACTCTTTGGTTGACCACTTTTTGGGCGTCAAATGATATGCGAAGTTGGTCTCGTTTGATAGCATATTGAGTCAACTTTGAAATGCTCAAGATCATGCAATTCAATGTTGTTTGAATGAGTTATTCCTAATTAGCATATTGGGTCAGCTTTGAAATGCCCAAGATCATGCAATTTTAATGTTGTTTGAATGAGTTATTCCTAATTAACAGAAGGCCTATAAGGTTGTACTGAACTTCAAGGGTATTGTACTCTTCTCATTAATTAGGGCTTCCTATCTTTTATCTTTAGCCTAAGATGAAACCTCCTTACTGGACGTGTGATATTAAGATGCATTGGCAAATAAAATGGCTTTGAGTCTTTAGTGTTATTTGCTTGGAAGGGGGTGGGTCGAGCACTACTTCTTAACTAAAGGGTTGTGGGTTCTCGCACAATTTTCATTTTCCTTTGCATCCTTTGGGTTTGCATTAGTGGGGCCTGTGGTTTATTGGTCCAAATCATTAATAATGTAGGGTCCACTGTGGAGGACCCATGCATAAAAAGTCTCCCAAATGGAAAAATCTTTACCCTTCAATAGGTGGCAAAACAAGTAAATGGTTGAGAAAGAAAATACAATATCAACTTAAAAAAGGGCAAATATTCCTTAGGCAGGATCTTCCAATATGTGGAACTTTTGGTGCATGGGCCATTGTAACGCCCTGAAAATCGGGGGTCGAGCATAAACTCAACTCCCGAGTTCCAGAACATCACTTATGCAACAAAATGAATGATGATTGAATGTTGACTGTATTCGTGCATTGAACATGAGTGAGATTAAGCCAAAACAGCATATCATACTCCAGAGACAATTAAATTTGCAAGCGGAAGACTATGATAGATAGATAAAATATATAAACTATGATGAGTCTCCAGAGAGTGTGATAACATTATTAGGTTAAATAAATACAAGTACGCTTCTAAAATATACCAAATGTGTAAGTTTAATGTCTTCTATCCCAAGTACCACACCCACGTCAATACGGTCTGGGTCTTCGAGACCCGTCGAGAGTTACATGATAGAGAACTCCTCATCACCATAGAAGTAGTCCGGCTCAGCTTCATAAGCATCGCCATCATCCGAAATTCAACAAATGGTTGGTGTGTACAACACCGATCCCGTGAACGTGGGAGTGAGTAGCTAACTCATGGAACAATAAAGCATAGATTAACATATTATCAATACACCAAGCAAAGAATGATAAAGAATAAAATCAAACACTCCTAACTACTCTTATTAATGCAAGTATGAATGACATGATGTATGCCCTCACCGACATACTCCTTCATGCGACACCATCTCACGCTTTCGCGGCATGCTTTCATCCCACATGGTGCTCCACATCTTCCAGGCACATGCAATGTGATGAGCATGATTACCGAGTTTTAATTAGTCCATTTCAAACAAAGCCAGGATTGGGAAACTAAGGTACCTCCCTTGTATCATTCCCAAACATGATCCATTCTAGGGTCGTCATCTAGTTAATATCGAACGATGGTGTGTTTTCTAGGTCACCGCAGAGGTCGCTGCCGTACATTACGCACAAAGGTTGCACCACTCCCCATCACCCCTTAAACGATTCATCACTATACGAAACGAGCCTAGTTCATACTCTATATACCGCGACAAACTCTAAGGCTCACCGCGATTTCGAGTATGCTCGAGGTCACTACAAAGGGGCGCTGTGGTACATTGCTCGCATACGTTACACCACTCCCCCATCACCTTATCAATGTAGGCCGACAGCATGAATATAGTGTCCCATACCAACATAATCGGCTCACGAGTTAAGGTGCTCACTGGTCACTACGGGGAGGCACGTAGCCCAGCGTGAGTAGGCACACCGCGACCACGGTGTCCCATACCACCATGCCCGGCTCATGAGTCTTAGCGGATCGAGGTACCATGGTTAAAGGGATTCCACTAGTAAGTTTGGTACCCAGGTTCAAGCGATGGCGTCCAAACATGGTGAACATACATAAGACAGATCGGGTTGCTGACGAGTCAAATAGCTCGAGCGCACAACAAGTTAAACGACATGAAGTGCATAAGCACGCACAGCGTAGCCAACCACTATCGCCAACCAAAGTACGACTCGAGTTCGTCGAACATATCTCACGTGGCAAATGAATCATACCACGAATTCAGTCTGTACCGATTGTCCGGACTATAAACATAGCCCCAAACACAATCAATTTCGAATAGTAAAGCAAGAATGGATCAAGGTTCAAATCATACAATCAAAGTTTGATAATATCCGTCTTTGAACGGGTCGCAGTTGTTGCACGCGTATTCGTTGCTCACTCCCCATCACCCATGACGGATCGTACAACGAAAACATGAATTTAACATATGCATTACATAATTAAAATCATAAAAGCGATTGAAAGCATGTTATAAAGCACAACACAAGCATGAGTTTGTACATATTCAATTCCTAATCACACAGCTATTCATAGGAAATCATACACATAGTTAAAGGAGTTGAGAATCATATCTTAACACCCTTAAACATTACAATTTACTAACTACTACTCATTCAGACATTTCAACAAACACTTTAAAATACGGGAATCAACATACATGACATATGTTGATCACGAGGTATATAGGCCAAATCCTTTCACTAGGGAGTTACCCCAATCATAACACGCATACACCCATGACGGATAGTTATGGCAAGCAGGAATCCAAGTTCCATATTCATTCAGTCATTTCCACAAACACTTGGGCCACACATTTTAGCATATATAGTGTGTATTGGCCGTGGCGTGATTTAGGGCAAATCCTTTTGTCAAAGGGGTATTGCCAATACAACAATCAATTATCCATGACAATTAGTCATAATGCGAGCACGAATGAGAATTATACTCATTCAGTCATTTTCACAAACACTTAGAATACACTATTACAACATACATGGTGTATGTTAGCAAAACATGTATTAGGGCTATCCTTTAGTCAAGTGAGTATTTTATCCATGTATAATATATTACTACAGCAAATAATCATGATAAATACATCTCCAAAATTTATACGTATACAGTATTTTCTAGAATACGCATTTTCAACATACATAGTGTATACAAACAAACATGTATTACGGCGATTCTTTTCGCCAAATAAGTAATTTATCCATATATCATATAATCATACGACACATAATCATGGCTAACACATTTCCAAAATATACATGTATACGGCACTCCTTACAATACAGTATTTCTACATAGTGTATATTAGTAAAACATGTATTTCGGCGAATCCTTTCGCCAAATAAGTCTTTTATCCATATATTGTATATCCATACGACAAATAAACATGTCAAACACATTTCCATAAAAAATACGTATACGGTATTTTATACGAATACCTAGAGTATGTGAAATTCCAAATTCTACAATTCTAATCGAAACAGAAAACGGAAAGCACTTTGTACATGTGCAATTGCATGCAGATCATGAATCTACCATTAACTGACATTGAAAGTGTTGAAAACCGCAACCTATACACCTAAAGTCCTCACCTTGCCTCTTGGAATCTCAACGAATCAGCAAGGTTGGATGAGCTTCCGTATTCGGGAGTTTTCTAGCCTAAAGAGTGAAATCGGTTAGCTATTTCACAACCTATAGCCTATACACCTCAAATCAGATCTAGGGTTAGGGTTTCTCACCTTAAAACGAGTTGATATCGCCATCGGGCGGTGGAGCCCGAATAGCGGTAGGGAACAGCAGCAGGGAGTTCCTCCCACATCTCCCACACTTTCTCTCTCTCAATTTCAAATTCGTATGGCTGCCATGAGAGAGGGTTTAAGGTCCTTATATAGCCTAAAAATTTACCGAAACAGACTCCTGCTCAAAGTATACTTAGGTTATAACCAAAGCGGGACTTTTTCAGCTCAACGGAGGACTTCCGGCGGGCCTCCTTGAGCCAAAGGTCGGACTTAAGCTCACTAACGCTGGATCTACGTTCTAGTAAGTTTTCGTTTCGGTCGGGATTCCAGATCACGCGTGGCGGACCAGTTTCAGTTCAACGGTCAGTGGATCTCGATCGGAGATTCCGAGTACATGTAAATGTGTATGAAATTTTTCCTGATCCGAGGGTGTAATTGGGTCTGATTCTAACGGTCTGGTTGCTTAATACTGATCCGCAACCGAATGGTGCCAAATCATTATTCAAGATATTTATTTTGTAAAGGAAAGAGTGGTTTTCACACTCCCTCGCTCCGGACGCGATCGAATGGCCGTGGGACATTGTCTGGACTTGATTTCCGAGATGGTTGTCAAGCCCAGTGAGGCGGTCCTAGTTCCTTAACTTTGTGTTAATCGGACTTCCAACGTGCGGTCTAAATCCGATACGGAGTTTCGAGATGCTCCCGAGAGCAGCCGGGTAATGAGATTGATCCTAGATTTTAGGGTAACCTAGCGTCAATGATTCTACAAGTTTTGGGTCTTGCATATCGTATTTAAAGCGATTTAAATGGATTTCATGGCTAATCTAGTTTAGCACTTAGTTAACTTTGTCAAATTTCTAAAGGATTTAATCCTAAGTGATTTCCGTCTGAGGTAGTATTTAGTCCTTTGCAGTTTGTATCTAAAGTGATCCAAGTTATACTACTTAGCTAGTTTAAGATAGTGTCTAGGGCGAAGGTGCTTTGAAAAATTGAAAGCACAAGGTAGTGAAGGGTGGGATTTGTGAAGAAAATGGTTTGAAAAGGGATTTAAGGCTTTAATTGAGCGTTTAAGAAATTAAACCTGTGTTAGGATTGACCCATTGCCTAAGGACGTCTAATCCCAGGTTGGCAAAAATCCGGGGTGTTACAGCCATCCAGACCGAGGCCCATCATGTCAGTAGTTTGGATAACTGGACCATGGACCCCATCTGTACAAACTGAAAACCCTAATGTAATGTACAAACTCTTTGGTCCCGTAGTGTACATTGCAATACCTCTTTAAGTTTTTGCTTAAACCATAGCGAGATTTGGTAGATTCCATATTGATACCTTTAGTCACTGAGGAATGATTAAGTGGGCCCCATCTTTATCAATCTAAACTATCCATTTAGTGAATCTTGCCATGGATTGAGTTACCTTTAAAAAAAGGATCTTGCCATGGATTTCTCATGGCATGAAAGTTAATTTGCTTGGTGATAGGCTGATCTTAACCTACTCCTTTGCATTTTGATGGGAGGAAAGAAAAGCATTGATAACCATCCATGGTGGAAAAAATCTGCATGGTTTTTGATTGATTGATTGGAGTGATTTTGGGCCATGGGCTATCTAAATTGGGGCCCACCTCATTAATGGTATAAATCAATGATCATATTTTTGGCATAGAGGGTAGGATGGAGGCCAAATCACAATATGCCTCCATCACAATATGTATTGGATATTTGTTGGATCAATCCTAAAAATTATTTTCTTTTAAATTCTAGCCACTTATTTGTTCGACATATAGTGAACGAGGACAATTTTTTAGATTCCTTTTCCTTCATTTTTTGCATTTATTTTTCATTCCTAGGCAGCCAATAGAGTTGATTGTTATCCCTTAAATCGGTTTTGTCTAATACTCCATTTGGGATTTTTCTAAAGAAACCTAACAATTATTTTCTTTTTATGTATAGAAGAGACTAAATAATTGTGCATGCAAGGTTCTTCTGTTTTTCTAATCATCTGATGTAGGCCCATGACCCACAGTCCATAGTAGGGCCCAACATGTGCAAATTTTGGACTATTTAGTATGTATTTGGGGCTTAAATATTAAGAGCTACAATTTACTATTTGTGGGTGTAACAGCCCGGATTTTTCCCAACCTGGAATTAGACGTCCTTAGGCAATGGGTTGATCCTAACACCTTATTAAATTGTCAGAACTCAATCCCAAAGTCTAAAACTACTTCTGGAGTCATTTCCTTCACAAATCTCACCCTTCACCACCTTGATCTTTCAATTTTTCTAAGCACTTTCACCCTAGACACTATCTTAAACTAGTTAAGTAGTACAACTTGGATCACTCTATATACAAACTACAAAGGACTAAGTACCACCTCAGACGGAAATCACTTAGGATTAAATCCTTTAGAAATGAGACAAAGTAACTAAGTGCTAAACTAGATTAGCTACGAAATCCGTTTGAATCGCTTTAAATACGATCTGCAAGATCCAAAACTTGTAGAATCATTGACGCTAGGTTACCCTAAAATCTAGGATCAAACTCATTACCCGACTGCTCTCGGAAGCACGTTGAAACTCCATATCAGATCTGGACCGCATATCGGGAGTCCGAATAATACAAGGCTAAGGAATTAGGACCGCCTCGCTGGGCTTGACAACCATCTCGGAAATCAAATCCAGCCAGTGTCCCACGACTGTTCGCTTGAGTCCGGAGAGAGAGTGTGTGAAAACACTTGTTTTTTTACAAAATAAATATCTTGGATAGTAATCTGAGACTCGTTAAAATGGATCAAGTATTCAACCAGACCGTCGAGAATCCGACCAAATTACACCCTCGGATCGGGAAAAATTTCATAAACATTTACATGTACTCGAATTTCGATCTAGATCCGCCGACCGTTGAACCGAAACCGTCCGCCACGCGTGATCCGGAAATCCGACCAAATGAAAACTTGACTAAACGTAGATCCAAGGTGTTAGTGAGTTTAAGTCCGACTTTGCTCAAAGAGGCCCGCCAAGTCCTCCGTTGGCCGAAATTGACTGCTTTGGCTATAACCCAAGTATACCTTGACCTTAGGTCTATTTCGGTGAAGTTATAGGCTATATAAGGACCTTAAACCCTCTCCCATTTCAGCCATACGAATTTGGATTTGAGAGAGAGAAAAGAGAGAGAAAGTGTGGGAGATGTGGGAGAGTCTCCCTGCCCTTCTTCCCTGCTGCTATCCATGCTCCACCACTCCGTTCTAATCGCTTTCCCGCGATTCCAGCTCCGTTTTTAGGTAAGAAACCCTAAGCCTAAATCTGTTTTGGGATGTGATAGTTGTAAGTTATGAAATAGCTAACCTATTTCATTCTAGAGGTTGCCAAACTCCCGTATACGGAAGCTTAGCAAACCTATCGACTCCGTTACGATTCTACGACACAAGGTACGGACTTTAAGTGCATAGGTTATGGTTTTCAACGCTTTCAATGTCAGATAAAGATAGATTCATGATCTGCATGCAATTGCACATGTACAAAGTGCTTTCTGTTTTCTGTTTTGATTAAAGATGTAGAATATGGAATTTTACATATTCTAGGTATTTGTAGAAAATACCGTATACGTATATTTTTTGGAAATATATTTGACATGATTATTTGTTGTATGGATATACGATATATGGATAAAATACTTATTTGGCGAAAGGATTCGCCTAAATACATGTTTTACTAATATACACTATGTATGTAGAAATACTCTTGTATTAAGAAATACCGTATACATGTATAATTTAGAGATGTGTTTGCCATGATTAATTGTTGTATAAATATATTATGTGTGCATAAAATATTTGCTTGGCGAAAGGATTCGCCCTACTACATGTTTGCTAACATACACTAAGTATGTTGAAATAGTGTATGTTATGTGTTTGTGGAAATGCTTGTGTGAGCAAGTGTTTGGATGTTGATGCCTTAGGAGGGTGTTGAGATGGGATTCTCAACTACCCTAGAGACATATATGATTACCTCCGTGAGGTTGTCTACTTAAACCGCTTATTTGCAATATATGTGTTTGTATTCCTACTGATGTAGTGCTTTGCAACATGCTTTATATCATGCTTTATAACATGCCTTATAACATGCCTACTAGCATGCTTGAATTACTTTGTTTATCATGCTTTACTCCACATGCTATGGATGAGAATTAATTGAGTTTGAGACTATGTCTATAGTCCAGACAGTCGGTACCAGATTTGAGATCGTGGCTGAGGTTCATGTCGCCATGTGGGATGTGTTTGACAAACCCGAGTCGTACGTCAGTTGGCGATAGTAGTTAGGCCACGCGAAGTGCTTATGCACTTCATGTCGTCTAATTGATTGTGCGCTCGAGCTAGTCAGGCTCGTCAAGTAACCCGATGTGTCTAATGTATGTTCAACATGTTTGGTTCTTCTTGCTTGAACTGGGTACCAAACTTACCAAGGTGAAATCCCCTTTAACCATGGTACCTCGATCCGCTAAGACTCATGAGCCGGGCATGGTGGTATGGGACACCGTGGTCGAGCCGTCGGCCTACGCCGGGAACCAAGAAGCAACCACACTCGTGAGCCGATTATGGTGGTATGGGACACTATATTCGAGTTGTCGGCCTACACTACTTGATGGGTGATGGGGGAGTGGTGCAACGATTCCGTGTAACAGCCCTGGCAGCCCTGACCGTATTCGGTGTAGTGACCTCGAGCATACTCTAAATCTATGGTGAGGCAACGAGTCTTCCCGTAGTAATAGAGTATAAGCTAGGCCTGTATTGATAAGGTGATGGGGGAGTGGTGCAACGATTCCGCGTAACAGCCCTGGCAGCCCTTGCAGTGACCTAGAAAACACACCGTCGTCTGAGATTAACTAGGACTGACGACCCTAGAATGGATCATGTTTGGGAATGATACAAGGGAGGTACCTTAGTTTCCCAATCCTGCTGTTTGAAATGGAATAATAACAACTCGGTAATCATGCTCATCATGCATTGCATGTGCCTGGAAGATGTGGAGCACTGAGGGATGAAAGCATGCCGCGAACGAAGAGAGTGTCGCATGAGGGAGTATGTCGGTGAGGGCATACATCATGTCATTCATACTTACATTAATAAGAGTAGTTAGGAGTGTTTGATTAATCTTGCTTTATCATTATTGCTTGACCGAGTCGATAACATGTTAACTTATGCTTTATTGTTCCCACCGAGTTAAACCGGTGTTGTACACACCAACCGCATTTATTGAGTTTCGTGTGATGGCGATGTTTATGAAGCGAGCCTAAATACTACTTCTATGATGATAAGGAGGAGATCTCCTATCTGTTCTCTCTAATGTGTCAATGAAGACCTGGTATTGTATTAAGGGGGCTATGGTACTTGGATAGGAGACATTACACTTCCTCACATTTTGGTATATTTTAGAACTGTACTTGTAATTATTTAACCTGATAACATTATAACACTCTGGAGACTCACCACTGTTTTTATATTATATATATCTATCACAGTCTTCCGCTTGCAATTTAACTGTCTCTGGAGTATGATAGGTTGTTTTGGCTTAATCTCACTCATGTTCACTACTCTAATACAGACAACATTCAATCATCATTCATTTTGTTGCATAAGTGATGTTCTGGAACTCGGGAGTTGAGTTACTACTCGACCCCCGATTTTCAGGGTGTTATAGTGGGAGATATGGGGGGATGTGATGGATGATACGGGAGGATGTGATGGATGATATGGGGTTGATTTAAAGATTAAAGATTTTGAGTATTATTTCCAAGATTTACTTTTACTATTATTAGGTTTCTTACCATCTTAGGTAAATTAGATCGATTTGAAATCAACTATAATTGATTTCAAATCAATCTCTTAGTTGGGGGGGATTTTCATTAAAGATTCATTTAAGGTCTATAAAAGAAGTGGTGGTGTAGGAGGTAGGCATTTTAAATTTTTTCAAGTGTGAGTTTTTCATAAGTATTGTAAGAAGAGGTTTAATATTAATAAAGTTATTTCTCCCTCTCCACTCAACTATTTTTGTGTGTACTCTTGTCCATTTCTTTTGCGATTTGGGTGTCGATATCTCATTGACTCGATAACCGAGTTGTACCATTTTAGTATCAGAGCGAGTAATCTTCAATGATTTTTGACTCTACGTTGTCTCCTAATGGATTCGAAGGGGGTGACTAAGGAAAAGTTTGCACAAATAATCCAATTGATCCGCACACTCTCAAAGAGAGTAGATCAACTCAAGCAGACAGTAGGCAATTTCACTAATCAAGCGGGAGAGCTCTGGCATGGAGAGAATCCAAAGACCGAAGTTGGAGTACGTGGAAATGTAGGGGGAGGTCCCCACAAAGGTCCTAACCAACAATGGACAACACTGGCTTGTGAAGAGACTAATAATTGAATTCTTCGATTGTTAGAACATAATAGAGAACCTAGAATTAAGGTAGAAATTCTAGAAATCCTTGGTCATTTGCATATTGATGACTTCATCGATTGGCTAAGTAAGGTGGAAAAGGCATTTGAGTACATGGAAATCGGGGACAATCAGAAGGTTAAGTTAGTAGCTATGAAGATTTCCGGTCACACGTTAGCATAGTGAGACAATTTCAAACTAAACGAATCCATTAAGGTAAGGAGAAAGTAAATTCTTGAAAAAAAATGAAAAATAAATTAAAAAGGAAGTTCCTACCTGTGAATTATACTCACGACCTCTATTAAAGATGTTGCAATTTACATTAAGGGGGTGTTTGATTTTTCATTTACGAGTGTAATTCATGGTAAATGAGTAATGATTATTTACCCATGTAAATGCGGCAGTGGTCCCGAGGTCGATGTTGACAAGGAGCTTGCTTGTGAATACATTCGCACAATTTCCACATGTAAAAAATGTGGGGCCCACTATGATGTATGTATCTTATCCATGTCATCCATCCATTTCTCCAGCTCATTTTAGGGCATGAGCCCAAAAATGAAGTAGATCTAAAGCTCAAGTGGACCACACCATAGGAAATGGTGGGAAGTGAATGCCTAACATTGAAAATTGCTTAGGGGCCGCAAAAGTTTTGGATCAAGCTGATATTTGTGTATACCCTTCATACATATCAGTGTGATCTTATGAATAGGTTGGATTATAGATACACATCCCTATGGGCCCTGGGAAGGTTTCAATTTTGAATGGTGGACATCATTGACCCCCTTGTTTCTTATGTTGTGGTCCACTTGATCTTCCAATCTGTCTCTTTTTTTGGCTCATGCCCTAAAATGAGATTGTAAAACAGATGGACTGTGTGGATCACACACATACATTACTGTGGGACCCACAGATTTTAACGGTACCCAATCCCTCTCGATTTCATGCTTTGGACATTGTTTTCGAGGTGTAATTACGTAGTTATTTTACTCTTCAAAAGTGTAAATGTAATTGAAAAGACAAACACCCTGTAAGGGAACAAATTGGTAAGTGAATACATTGAGGAGTTCCATACATTGACATTATGGGCAGGGGTTAGTGAGTTTGAAGACCAAAAGATTTCAAGACATGTTAATGGTCTTAACCTAGACATTAGAGATGAATTGCTTTTTAAAGATGTTTTTAAGATATCAGATGTATACAAAGTGGCATTAAAAGCTGTGGAGAAACTTAATTGGGCACTTGATAGATGATTTAGTGCCCCATGAGGACCGTCATATATGTTGGGGCAACATTAACCACAGGGCCTCCCATATGTCAAGGGACGATGGGCCAACGTCCAATAATGAAGCTAAACCCCAACTTGAGAGAAGGTGGTTATGGATGAGGGGCTAGCGGGGCCAAGATAGGGAAAAACAACACTCCATTCATGTGTTTCAAGTGTGGGCAACCAGGACTTTGTTATTTTCACTATTTTGAACATCAATCCATAATTAAAGTAAATTTGGCCAAGGAACGAGAATATGGTGAAGACACTCTCTATTGCATGCAAATGAAAGCTGAAGATCATACATAATATGATGAACATGTATATAAAGATTGGGCGGATGTTGAGGAAGATTTTGATGATGCGCATGGTTATAGGAGTGAGTTGTTGGTTATCTAATGGAATATGCTATCGACATCTCGGGTGATTGATGAGGGGCAATGGTTGCAATACAATATCTTCTGCACCACTTGCCACTTGCACTTCTGGTGGGAAGATATGTACGATTTTGGTAGATAGTGGAAACACCGAGAACATTGTTTCATAGGGAATTGTGGATAAATTGACACTCAAAGAACATAAGCATCCACGCCCATACCAAATCAGTTGGTTTAACAAAGGGGGTGGAATTTCTGTCAACTCCAAGTTCATAGTTTCCTTCTTTATTGGATAAAGTACAAGGATGAGGTGTGGTGTGATGTGATCCCTATGGATGCATACATTTTTTTCAGGGAGATTGTGGTTGTGGGACCAAGATATGGTGCGCTTGACTTGGGCTAACACCTATCCCTTCGTCAACAATGGTGTTAATATCACATTGCACCCAATGAAACATCTTACAACACCCAAATCTGATAAAAAGAAGGGTCAGAAATCTCTTAGTGTACATAAGTATGAAGAAGAAAGGAAGGAGACCGAAATCATCTGTCTTAATTTCTAAAGAAGAAACAGAACAACTGGATGATTCACCTCTCATGTAGAAACTCCTCCCTGAATATCAAGCTTTGGGCATGTTTGATTTTTCAAATACAGTGTAAATACACGATAAATGAGTAATGATTACTCTTTACATCTGTTTGAAAATTCATGTGTAATTCTGCTCGGAAAACCGGTCCAAATGGACTGGTTTAAATTTGTGGGCCCTGTTGTGATATATATGATGTATCTGTGCCATCCATCCATTCTAACATAACATTTTGAGGCATGAGCCAAAAAATGAGGCCGATCCAACACTCAAGTGATCCACACCAAAGGAAACAGTGGCCCTAAAATTTTTTTAAAGGTAGGTATTTGATTTCCTAAATCCTGTGGTGTGGCCCACTTGAGCTTTGGATCTTCCTCATCTTTTTGGATGATGCCCTAATTTCAGTTGGGATAATGGATGGACGGTGTGGATAAGTCACATATATATCACTGTGGGCCCCACGTATATTTCACAGCACCATCGATTTTTGTGCCGAAAATATCCAGTGTCAAGTCAAGCATCGGTAATGCTGTTGTAATTACTTGGGGAAATCGTTATTACCCATTTTCCCTGTATTTACCATTGGTTTGGAAATTCAAACAGGCCCTTAGTGCCTTAAGAACTCCCAATTGGACTTCCTCCTGTGAGGAACATTCAGTATCATATTGACTTGCTACTAGGTTCGAACATGTTGAATCTTGGGCATTACCCAATGAGTCAATCCAATAACAATTAACTCCTACCGATTGAATGGTCTGAAACAAAGAAGTTCAAAAGAAGAAAGAGAGTAGAAAAAGAAGGATATTAAGGGGGTTGAGCCAAATACCGAGAAGCTATAAATGTATATCACAACAAGAATATATATAAAAAGGTGACTTAGTTATGGTTTATCTCTAGAAAGAAATGTTTCTAAGAGGAACTTACAACAAGCTCAAGTATAAAAAGATTGGTCCATGTTGAGTTAAGAGGAAGTTGAGTGACAATGCTTATGAGATCGAGTTCCTAGATGACTTAGAAATCTCGCAGACTTTTAATATGTTGGATTTGTTCAACTACCATAGTGAGGTATTTGACTTGCAAGATGAAGTCATCGATGTGGATAAACAACTCTTGAAGAAAAAGCAGAAAAAAGTTGAACAAGCGATGCACATGAAGACTATTGATACTTGACAGGGCCAATACATGCAATACTTGGTGAAATTCCTAGATTGGATCCAAACCTCTACTACTCGTATGAAGTGTCAAACTAGCTAGAGTTGAGTTCTTTCTAACTAGTGGAGAATGATGCAAGCCCATGGCCCACCATAGGGCCTAAAATGTACTGATTTTGGATTATTTCTTTATAGATTTGAGGCCTATATATCAATAGTTATAATTTACTATTTGTAGGAGACATGGAGGGATGTAATGGATGATATGGGGCTAATTTAAAGATGTGATTGAAGATTTTGAGGATTATTTCCTAGATTTGCTTTTACTATCATTAGGCTTGTAACCATCTTAAGTAAATTAGATTGATTTGAAATCAATCTCTTAGTTCGGAGGATTCTCATTAAAGATTCATTTAGGGTCTATAAAATGGAGGGTGGTCCTAGTAGGCATTCCGAAATTTGTTAAGTGTTAGTTTTTCTTAAGTATTGTAAGAAGAAGTTTGATATCAATAAAGTTATTTCTCTGTAGCTTCTTAGCTATTCTTGTTGGTGTACTCATGTCCATTTCTTTGGCGATTCCGGTGCCGCGATCTCATTGACTAGATAACTGGGTTACACTATTATCCTTGCCCATGCCTAGGTGTGATGTTTTCTTTGATTTCTCTGTTGGTTGTTTCAGTTGCCTTCTTTTGAGAATTTACCTTGCCATGTAATGTGCAAAGCTATCATCCCATTGAATGTGTGCACAGTTTATCCATAACCATCTTCAATTACTTGGATGACGATGCTTACAAGACACTATTTTCCCATTATTTCAGTTCCATTTTCTGGTTGTTTGTCTTGCAGGACTCCACCAACAAGACAACAAGCTTAAATCTAAGGTGGCACCCAAGTGCCCACCTGTTCCCCGAGAAAACTTTCTACGGGAATTCAGTCCAAACACAGTTTAAACCTGTTACTTGGTTAAATAACGTTAGGCCCTTCCAAATCATGGTTGTTGAGGCTTCCCAATCCTACTAAGTGAGCTTGGTGTTTGGAGTGGCAAGGAAATGCAATCCACATTAAGCGGGCCAGCATTTTCTCTACCCCAACAAATGGTTAAGATAAGAACAGGGTTGAACCATTCTTATTAACATCTTCAAAAGAAAAAAATTGTTCTTATTAACTCAACCATGTTTGACACTAGCACTTTTTGACAACCTTGGGAACCATCGAACTGTAGGTACCTAAATGTATCCTTATGTACTCAAGGGTAGTGGGTTGAAAATTGTAAAACTACTGCTATAGATAGTACCCCACTTCTTTTCGTGGCCTAATATGGACTACTTCAAGGAAGCACTTTTGAGTTGCATCGATTAACTCATAGTTGCTATTGGTATAATTTTATCGCACGAGCAGGGAAATATTGTGTAACGCCCTGAAAATCGAGGGTCAAGCAGGAGCCCAACTCCCGAGTTCCAACACATCACTTATGCAACATAGAAAATGATGATTAAATATTGTCTGTATTAGTGTCTTAAACATGAATGAGATTATACCAAAACAACATATCATACTCCAGAGACAGTTAAATTACGCAAGCGGAAGACTGTGATAGATGTATAAGATATATAAACTGTTGTAAGTCTACAGAGTGTGAACATGTTACCAGGTTTAATATATACGTGTATACTCCAAACTGAACAAAATGAATATGCATGGGTGTTCCAAAAGTGCAGAATAACAAGTGTAATGGCGTCTAATCAACATCCATGTAACCTCATCGATCAGAACATGGTCTATATAGACCCGCCTGATAGTTGCATATAGGAGAACTCCTCATCGTCATAATAGTCCGGCTCTGCTTCGTAAGCATCGTCATCATCTACAACTACAAAAGGGTCTGGTTAGTGTTTAAAACACCGTCCCAGAACGTGGGAGTGAGTGATCAACTCAGTGGAGCTATAAAGCAAAGGTTAACATGTTATCAATTCAGTCAAGCAGTAATGATAAAGCAATACAGCAAGCATCCCTAAGTAATCTGATTAATGCAAGGATGGTATGTATTAATGATGCATGCCCTCGCCTGCACTCCCTCTGGCGACAATATCTTACGATCGCGGCATGCACCCCTTCCTCTGTGCTCAACACCAACGCCAAAGGCACATGCAAATGCGATGCATGTACGTGATTAGCCAAGTTCTTAATTAGACTTATTCATACAGCATGTTCGGGAAGCTAAGGTCTCCCTTTTTGTCATTGACCCAAACAATGATCCATCTAGGGTCGTCAATCCTAGTTAGTCACATACGATAGGCAAGTTTGCGAGTTTATACTAGTGGTTGCTACGAGAGGCTCGTCACTGTCAACGTAGACTTAATTCACACTCGAGGTCACCCCACCAACGCCCTACCAACTGACAGTCTATTTTCGAAGGCTTGTCACCAACCCGATTGGGGACCACAGCCAGGCTGCGCCGGGGTAGGCCTATTTCATACTTGGGGTCACTCCACCAACGCCCTACCAACTGACAGTCTATTTTCAAAGGCTCGTCACCACCCAACTAGGAACCACAGCCAGGCTGCCCCAGTGTAAGCCGACAGCTTGAATACAATGTCTCATACCATCGTATTCGCCTCACGAGTTTGGGTTGCTCACTGGTTACTACGGAGAGGCTCGTTGCCCTAATGTAGGCCGACAGCTCGACCACAGTGTCCCATACCACCATGCTCGACTCATGAGTCTTAACGGATCATGGTACCAAAGTTAAACGGGCTTTTCACTGGTAAGTTTGGTACCTTAGGTTCAAGCAGTAGCGTCCATACATGGTGAACATACATTGGGCCAATTGGGTTGCTTGACAAGCTCGACTGGTACAAGCGTACGTCGAGCTGATTGACATGGAGCGCGTAAGCACTCCGAGTGGCCTAACCACTGTCGACAAGCAGCGTACCACTCGGATTCCTCGAACCTATCTAGTGTGGCGAAACGACCTCGGCCACTAATTCGGAAATCATTACCGATTGCCTGGACTACGTCGTAGCCCCAAACACACTTTAAGCAATTGTATATGCACGTAGTAGCCAAAGACAACATTGACAACCAATTTAAATATAAATCTCACTTGAGCATTTTGACAACCACACGTAGTACGCGTGTTATCACACATAGGCATTTCATACATAAATCACATAATAGCAAAGTAAGTTACATAAAGGAAACTGTAACTATAGATAAGGGGATTAAGAATCCTATCTCAACACCCTCATTACATACGTTTAAACAAGCATTTTCTCATTCATGCATTTTATCAAACACTTAGACTGCATATATCACATACATGTAATAATTTAGTTAAAACACATATTATAGCAAATTCTTCCACATAGGAGTTGTCATACGTACAACAATCATGTATTCCTAACCATCAATCATACCAAGCACCAATCATAATTTCATATTCATTCAGACATTTTAACAAACACATAGTATGCATTTAAAACCAATATAGTTTACATATATGTGAAATATACGGAAGACATTGTATCTAAGCATATGTGATAGCAATCAAGTCAGACATAAATCATCGTTGACATTGAAAGCCTTGGAAACCATAACCTAAACGTTTATAGTCCACACCTTTCGCCGATAAACAAGTATTGAACTCAGTTTGTATGTCAAGTCTTTGTCTACGGCACAATGGCCACCTATAGCATGAAATAGGTTAGCTATTTCATCACTTACACTATTTGAAACCCTAGAACAGATTAGGGTTAGGTTTTCTTACCTAAGAATGGAATCGGAATCGCCTGTATAGCGATACAGGAATGGTAGTTAAGCACGTGGAGCAACGAGATCGAATCCCAGGAACAAACGCCAACTCACTCTCTCACTTTCTCTCTCTTTCCTTCTCTTTTCTCTCTTCTCTTAGGGTTTTCCAAATTCGTATGGAATGAGAGAGAGAGGGTTTAAGAGGCTTATATAGGCCTAGAACTGATAGGAATGGCCCCAGGGCCATGGTATACTTAGGTTATAGCCAAAGACTGGCCGTTTCGGTCCAACGGAGCTGATCTAGAGGCCCCTTTTCTACATGCGGTTGGACTTAAGCTTCCTGACATTGGATCTGGGTCAGGTTAAGGTTTCGGTCCGATCGGATTTATGGATCAACCGTGGTGGACCAGTTTCAGTTCAACGGTCATCGTCACTCGATTAGGGCCATGAGTACATGGACCTGTGTAGGGAATTTTCCCTGATCCGAGGGTGTAATTGGGTCAAATTCTGACGGTCTGAAACCTTAGATTTGGCCCGCAAGCGAACGGCCCAATTTACTTAAATCTGAGTACATTTTCAAAGGATATTCGCGTTTCTCACATACTTCACTCCGGGCTTAAGTTGTGCGTTTCTGGATACTATCTGAATTTGATTCCTGAGATGGTTGTCAAGCCTAGTAAAGCGGTCATAAGCGTATAGTTTCGCGGTAATCGGACTTTCGACGCGCAGTCTAGGTCCGATACGAAGTTTCAATGTGCTCCCGAGAGCAACTGGGTTTAGAGATTGATCCTAGATTTCAGGGTAATGTAGCGTTAATGATTCCACAAGTTTCGGGTCTTGCAGTTCATATTTAAAGTGGGTCAAGCTAATTTCATGGTTAATCTAGTTTAGCACTTAGTTAATTTTGTCTAATTTCTAAAGGATTTGGTCCTGAGTGATTTCTGCCAGAGGTGGTACTCGGGTCTTTGTACGGATTTTTCCAGGACGTTACAATCTACCTCCCTTAAAGAACAATTTCGTCCTCGAAATTGCCTAAGGGTATTAAGTAAAGGTCTTATTATTTCATTTTGCTTAGTTTTGTTGGTTTCAGGTTTATATACGTTAGCATTGTTGGTTTCAGGTTTATATACGTGTTAGGGTATATATTAACTACATCAGCCTAGCTTATATTGATCTACCCCCTTTAAAAGTTTCTACCTTTAAGGTTTGGAAATAATTGTCCAAATCATATTATTGTGCTAAGCGTTTGATGATAAAGTTTACCTAGGGGTGGGGTGATATAATCTACTCTTTATGATTGGGCTAATACGGAAAGCCAGTTGCGGTAGGCTTGAACCCGATACGTCGATTACTGGCCTGACCAAGGCAGACAACACATTATATCCCTTCCTAATCCTGATGGATTCTGGTCTTCTGCTCGGTCAAAGCAGCGAGTCCTTTGGTAATCACTCAGGATTGAGAATTGAGTTAAGCCGTGAATGCCTCGTAGGGATATGGTTCTGAAATTCCAAAATCTGATCATCCTAAGTATTTAAGGAGTATTATAATTCGCTAGGAAGTTCAAGCCTCATGTTTATAAGGTTGTCATTCAGGTCTTGCTCAACGAGAGCTCGTGTTTAACCTATGTTTAACTTGACGGATAATAAGTTCTTCCATGGTGCTCATAGTTAAAGACTATACTAGAAGGGTTTTCAATCTCCTAAAATTATATATGTATGTCACCCTTTCGATCATATGGTTAGGGGGTTATGGGCAGATTGCATTTCGGTTTCATTAACTTCGGTTTCATTAAAATATTTCAGAAGTTTGGAATGTTAGCAGCATAAGGCCGTGGGAAAGGAAAGAAGAGGGACATCTCCTCAACCCGGTATGAATCTTGAATTTACAAGGGAATAAGAAACTTATAATATTTTACTGTAGTCCGCCACTAACATGAGCTTATGGAGCATTAAACTATGAAACTCAATCCTACTCAAAGGTCCTAATTTAATTGCACAAAGACAATTAATATATACATATATATGTATGTATAATTTAAATTTAACCACGGGATGATTCCTAGTATGATTACGAATAATTTCTAAATAGACACCAAATGTTAAACTTTAATATGAAAAGGGTATGACCAGTCTATTGGTAACTCGAAGTTGTAAATTTTTTTTTTTTTTTTCAACCCTTCTATTATTTATAACATATTTGTCACCTCTAGTTACCATATTATTTTTATAATCTTTATAGTAATCCATTGTTAGGCCTATTCTTTCATATGAATTGGTTTAATACTTGGATCCTAATTGCTTTCCTTCGACGACTTCATTATTGACCTCCTAAGGAAGATCCTGTTCCTGTTTAGTAACCTAACTTTAAGTATAACCTGGATCAATTTCCTTCGATCCTGGGTCAGTGGGCTATTAGCCCACCAAGCACCCATCGCGCTTACGAGCGGGTAGACTATCAGGTCAATGCGCACCATTCTGTTTCCTAAGTTTATCGGGCAATCCTTACAAAGTTGGTAGTGTCGAAGAAGGTCCTTGTCGCGGTAAGGACTCTCAACACACCCATAGGGGTAGTGTTCAACCCCAAACGCTTGACTGTAAAGCATGACACTATTAAAATAGTGGACCCAGTGTCTACCCATAGGAATACAGGTGTACCTTGAATGTGGGCAGTGACCTTAAAGGCCAAAGGCGTTGCGGTTGCTGATTCAGGTGTTTCAGTTGCAAGTGCATGCGCACGGGGTTGTTGAGGATGATTTGGTTGCACTGCCATAGGTTGTTGAGGTGGTCTATTCTGAGGTACAGGCGGTCGGTAATATGGCTGCGCTGGTGGTGCAGATCGTAGAGGTGGAGTCGTTATACCATGTGGTGGCTGACGGACAATCTTCTGAGGTGGCGTAACACCGTTGTCTTTCATCTTGGTAAAACAGAAGGGGTCAGTGTGTCCCCCTTTGTTGCAATATGTACACCAACGGCCAGCTCGTCTCTGTTAGGTCGACAAAGTCATGAGCCTAGGAGTAAAGTCTACATGTGGCCTCTTACCTAGGACTGACCGATGCTGTGATTCGGACTGAAGCCTCGGGCCCATTGGTATACATGTCTGGGAAACTCTGTCTCCATCTTGTTCGGCTCGTAGAGACACGTTGACTAGCTCGATGTAATTGGGAATGTTAGCGCAACACGTCTTAGTGCGGACATAGGGCAGCAGCCCATCTGAAAAACACCGCATTTCGTCGGTTCATCTGCTAGTATCAAATGAGCGTATCTGGCTAGCTCCGTCAATTTGTTCTCGTACTCTGACATGTTCATTCCTCCCTGTCGGAGATGGAGAAACTCACCCTCATTTTCATTACAGTGAGGGGGAAGTACTTCTCATGGAAGCGTATCTCAAATGCGTCCCAGGTCCACACGTGCCCTGTGGGAACTGTTCGTAGGATGCTGTCCCACCATAAACTCTCCTCCTTCTCGAACATATATATAACCAGCTCTACTTGCTCTGCCTCAGTACAGTGCAATGGTTTCAACATCTTGGATATACGATCCAACCAGTACTCAACCTTCTTGGGTCTGTGAGCACCCGCAAAAGTGGGAGGACGGAAACGCTGAAAGCGCTCAAAAAGTCCGCTGGGATTCATGTTCCTAGCTGGGTGCGTAGGTGATGCAGGCGGAACCACACTCATATTTTGGGCAAGGGCCCCTACTATGGTGGCGAAAAACTATTGTTGCTACTGCATCAAGAGCATCATCTGCTCCAACCTATCAGGAGGAGGAGCCGACTAAGGTATGTGTGGCGTCGATGTAGTTGCACGGTTCTGTTCGGGAACCGGTGGTGCATAAGGTGTTGCCCATTGATGGGGCTAATGGCCGGTTGTGAATCCGGCATCGTCTCAAAGTCTGGGCCCAAGGTAGGGTCTGTGTGGCTATCGCTTAGGGGAGGTGCCCCGTCAAACGATCCACCAAGTGCTAGATGCCTAGTGTCCCGAGTAGCTTTCGGAGGCATTCCCTATACACCACACAGGGTGCAACACATGTAAGATTAGCATGACATCACTCAATTTCTCAGGCACTCTACACACTTCATAGTGAAAGGAGCTGCATGCATTTCATTTAACCAAAATTTGTCACAATACATGAGATGTAGTCTTATATGAATCATGACAGAAGGTGCATGTGAGCTCATCTAACAAAGCTCTTGAACACTAAAACGTACCAACCACCAAACAAGCCTACTAGGGCCAGTACAAAAGAAGACTAACAACAAGCAAACTGAAAGACGACCACACATGACTTGTCGTCCGAATCTGGTGATGGAGGAGGGGCACCCTTGTCCTGCATGCAGCACAGGATAGCCTTCAAGGTGCAAGACACTTCGCTAAATTTCCGCTTCACGAAGGCCTGATTCTCTTCAAGCTTGGCTCGGGTCTCTTTGACCTCTTGTCGCAGGGCAACTTGACCCTCCTCGATCTGAGCCAAGCGGGCTTCTATAGCAGCCCGATCACTGTCACGCTCCTGTGTAGCAGGAGGAGAGCCCTCATCAGTGTCCTGGGCCTCCTCTTCCTCTTCCTGCTCTTCCTCTTCCTCGCCTTCTTCCTCTATCTCATCTCCGCCTTCTTCATCACTCTCTTCCCCTTCACTTTTCGTCTCATCCTCACTCTCATCAAGTCGAGCTTGACGTTGTCGTGGCCCAATATTCATGTTGTTGAGAGTGGTTTCGTTGATGAAATGGATCAGCACAGGAATTTCTGCGCCAAGTCTGTAGTCGAACTCACGAGCAAGCTTGCATATGAGTTGGCCGAATGGGAGTGAAATATCATTCCTAATAGAACGTGCAGTCTGGACCATCTGTAGCAGGGCGAACATAGGCAGACACAGCTTACCTCCCTGCCCAGCTCTGTGCAGAAAGTCTACCATTAGACGCGTACACTCGCTGCGATTACTCCACCTGGGGTACACATTGTGGGTGAAGATATGGTGGAGCAGGCGGAAGTCGTCGGTTATATTGGACGCTAGGAAGCTATTGTTTGGATTCCAATGGGCCAGTTGGCCACAAAGGAATCGCGTGCGGTGATCCCTTTCACGTGCACTCTTAAGACTCTTCTTACTAGCATGGACTTCGCCAAGCGGTGTCCCCATGAGTCGGGCTATCAAGCCAGCATTGACTGTGAGTTCTCACCTTCCCACAGGAAATTTGAACTGCAAAGGCTCCAGCGTTGGCTCCCGTATATGCGCGTAGAAGGCTCAGACAGTATTCACATTCACATGAGGCTTGCCCTCAAATATAGGATCCCACCCGGCATCTACCAGGCGGTCCATCACCAGATATTGCCCAAAGAGCCTCTCGTCCAAGTGCGCTTCAAAAAGGACCCTACGGCCCTCAAATCTTCCATGAGATAACTCTGCCAGCAAAGCCCTTTCGAGGGGAGCGTAGGGATCGAGATCCCGCTTTGTCTTTATCTCCCGATCGACACTCACACTTGCGGCGGCGCCTGTCTGCCTCCTTGATCGAGTAGGGCGGCTAGGCCCGGCTTCATCCGTGGAAGCCCTCTTCTTCCCCATAAGAGAAAGAAGCATGGAAAGCGAAAATATTGTCACCATAAGCTCGAAAAGAGCCATTTGAGTGAGATAACAAATGGGAATAGGATGGGTTGTTGGATTTGGAGATGTATGAGTCACAACTATGATCTTATGTTCTCAAGAGGGGATAAATGGAGATGGAAGATGGGTTTTGATGAAGGTGGTGGTGTGTATGGAATGAAGGAAATGGAGGAGATATGAAGGTGAAGGAAGGATTGGAGAGAGGGAAATGAAATTTTTTGAAGGTTGGAAAGCTTGGTGGGGGTGAGAATAGGAGAAAGGAAGCCAAAGAAGTGATTAAAAGGGGGGTCCCACATGATTTCGTGGGCCCCACACGTGTTGGGGGGTCGGCCCGACGCCAACCCACTGCGGCTCGACAGGTCCGAACAGTCCGAGCGGTTAGGCCTCTCCGATCCGGCGATGGCATCGCCGACCGCTGGACATCCGGGCGAGCCCTTGCCCCATGGGCGATGGCATCCCCTAACGGGGTGTTGTATGTGTGCGGGGTCCACTTCGGATCCCCCCGATTTGCACTTTTGGGCCCCCTAGTCCGTTTGAGTCCTTTCGAGTCCTATCTCGCGTATATTCACGCGTTTCGAGTTATTTGAGTGTGGACCTTGTCAATTTATCATCTAGACCCGTCAATTGACGGTCTAGAAAAGATCTGGGGTTACCACGCATAATCTCAGATGCGTACGAGCCCCGATTCTGAGGGTCAATTTCGGTCAATTCCGTCGATAGGCGAAATTTAGAATCTTACAATCATTTCTATGTTTTGTCACTCCCTCCTAAGTCAAAGTACATCAGTGTGCGTCGTGTGACCATAACTCAGGTCCAGTTTAATCCAAATCATGATCTGATACCAACTTGTAACGCCTTAAAAATTGGGGGTCGATCAGGAGCCCAACTCCCGAGTTCTAACACATCACTTATGCAACATAGAAAATGATGATTAAATGTTGTCTATATTAGTGTATTAAACATGAATGGGATTATACCAAAACAACATATCATGCTCCAGAGACAGTTAAATTGCGCAAGCGGAAGACTGATAGATGTATAAGATATATAAATTGTTGCAAGTCTCCAGAGTGTGAACATGTTACCAGGTTAAATATATACATGTATACTCCAAATTGAACAAAATGAATATACATGGGTGTTCCAAAAGTGCAGCATAACAAGTGTAATGACGTCTAATCAGCATCCATGTAACCTCGTCGATCAGAATATGGTCTATATAGACCCGCCTAATAGTTGCATATAGGAGAACTCCTCCTCATCGTCATAATAGTCCGGCTCTGCTTCGTAAGCATCGCCATCATCTGCAACTACAATAGGGTCTAGTTGGTGTCTAAAACACCGTCCCAGAATGTGTGAGTGAGTGATCAACTCGGTGGAGCTATAAAACAAAGGTTAACATGTTATCAATTCAGTCAAGCAGTAATGATAAAGCAATACAACAAGCATCCCTAAGTACTTTAATTAATGCAAGGATGGTATGTATTAGTGATGCATGCCCTCTCCTGCACTCCTTCTAGCGACAACATCTTACGATCGCGGCATACACCCCTTCCTCTGTGCTCAACACCAACGCCAAAGGCACATGCAAATGGAATGCATGTACGTGATTAGCCAAGTTCTTAATTAGACTTATTTATACAGCAGGTTCGGGAAGCTAAGGTCCCTCCCTTTTTGTCATTGACCCAAACAATGATCCATCTAGGGTCGTCAATCCTAGTTAGTCATATACGATAGGCAAGTGTGCGAGTTTATACTAGTGGTTGCTACGAGAGGCTCGTCACCGTCAACGTAGACTTAATTCACACTCGAGGTCACCCCACCAACGCCCTACCAACTGGAAGTCTATTTTCGAAGGCTCGTCACCAACCCGACTGGGGACCACAGCCAGGCCGCGCCGGGGTAGGCCTATTTCATACTCAGGGTTACTCCACCAACACCCTACCAACTGGCAGTCTATTTTCGAAGGCTCGTCACCAACCCGACTGGGGACCACAGCCAGGCTGCACCTGTGTAGGCCGACCGCTCGAATACAGTGTCCCATACCACCGTATTCGGCTCACGAGTTTGGGTTGCTCACTGGTCACTACGGGGAGGCTCATCACCCCAGCATAGGCAGACAGCTCGACCACGGTGTCCCATACCACCATGCCCGGCTCATGAGTCTTAGTTGATCATGGTTCCAAGGTTAAACGGGCTTTTCACTAGTAAGTTTGGTACCTTAGGTTCAAGCAGTAGCGTCCATACATGGTGAACATACATTGAGCCAATCAGGTTACTTGATAAGCTCGACTGGTACGAGCGTACATCAAGCTGATCGACATGGAGCACGTAAGCACTCCGCGTGGCCTAACCACTGTCGACTAGTAGCGTACGACTCGGATTCCTCGAACCTATCTGGTGTCGCGAAACGACCTCGGCCACTAACTCTGAAATCATTACCGATCGCCTGGACTACGTCGTAGCCCCAAACATACTCCGAGCAATTGTATATGCACGTAGTAGCCAAAGACAGCATTGACAACCAATTTAAATATAAATCTCACTTGAGCATTTCGACAACCATGTAGTACGCATGTTATCACACATAGGCATTTCATACATAAATCACATAGTAGCAAAGTAGGTTACATAAAGGAAACTATAACTATAGATAAGGGGATTGAGAATCCTATCTCAACACCCTCATTACATACGTTTAAATAAGCATTTTCTTATCCAGGCATTTTATCAAACACTTAGACTGCATATATCACATACACGTAATAATTTAGTTAAAACACATATTATAGCAAATCCTTCTACATAGGAGTTGTCGTACGTACAACAATCATGTATTCCTAACCATCAATCATAACAAGCACCAATCATAATTTCATATTCATTCAGACATTTTAACAAACACAGAATGCATTTAAAACCAACATAGTTTACATATATGTGAAATATATGGAAGACGTCGTATCTAAGAATATGTGATAGCAATTAAGTCAGACATAAATCATTGCTGACATTGAAAGCCTTGAAAATCATAACCTAAACGTTTATAGTCTGCACCTTTCGCCGATAAACAAGTATCGAACTCAGTTTGTATGCCAAGTCTTTGTCTACGGCACGACGGCCACCTATAGCGTGAAATAGGTTAGCTATTTCATCACTTACACTATTTGAAACCCTATAACAGATTAGGGTTAGGTTTTCTTACCTAAGAACGGAATCAAACTTGCCCGTATAGCGATACAGGAATGGTGGTTAAGCACGTGGAGTGGCGGGATCGAATCTCAGGAACAAACGCCAACTCACTCTCTCACTTTCTCTCTCTTTCCTTCTCTTTTCTCTCTTAGGGTTTTCCAAATTCGTAAGGAATGAGAGAGAGAGAGGGTTTAAGAGGCTTATATAGGCCCAGAACTGATGGGAATGGCCCCAGGGCCATGGTATACTTAGGTTATAGCCAAAGACTGGCCGTTTCGGTCCAACGGATCTGATCTGGAGGCCCCTTTTCTACATACGGTTGGACTTAAGCTTCCTGACATTGGATCTGGGTCAAGTTAAGGTTTCGGTCCGATCGGATTTGTGGATCGACCGTGGCGGACCAGTTTCAGTTCAACGGTCATTGTCGCTCGATCAGGGCCATGAGTACATGGACCTGTGTAGGGAATTTTCCCTGATCCGAGGGTGTAATTGGGTCAAATTCTGACGGTTTGAAACCTTAGATTTGGTCTGCAAGCGAACAACCCAGTTTACTTAAATCTGAGTACATTTTCAAAGGATATTCGCGTTTCTCACACACTTCACTCCGGCCTCAAGTTGTGCGTTTCTGGATACTATCTGGATTTGATTCCTGAGATGGTTGTCAAGCCCAGTAAAGCAGTCATAAGCATATAGTTTCGCGGTAATCAGACTTTCGACGCGCGGTCCAGGTCCGATACGAAGTTTCAATGTGCTCCCGAGAGTTTAGAGATTGATCCTAGATTTCAGGGTAATGTAGCGTTAATGATTCCACAAGTTTCGGGTCTTACAGTTCGTATTTAAAGTGGTTCAAGCTAATTTCACGGCTTATCTAGTTTAGCACTTAGTTAATTTCGTCTAATTTCTAAAGGATTTGGTCCTGAGTGATTTCTGCCGGAGGCGGTACTCAGGTCTTTGTACGGATTTTTCCGGGACGTTACATATTGTCATCATTGCAGAGAAAATTTTTGCTCTTAGATATCGAATGGTTGACATAAATTAGTCTATTTCTTTGAGTACATGAATTCTTAGCGAAACTTTCACTAATAAACTTTTTTTTTTTTTTTTTTTTTGATGAAGGCAGCTGAGAGTAGTGATACTGACATGGGGGTGACAAACAAGGGTGCATGTTACTCTCCCTCTTTTCTTTCTCATCATGAGCTAGAAAGCCCTTCTGGTGTGGGAATTTCTCAACAGCGTCATGATTCCTTTAAAAATTCTATGATGATCCCTGAAATGAAAGACTGCAGTCCTATGTCTTCTACCACGATCCCTCAAATGAAAGACTGCAGTCGTAGGTCTTCTACCATGATCCCTTATATGAAAGACTGCAATCCTAGGTTTGACTTGGATGGGCCTAAGGATGGGTGTCCCAAGGTGTTACCTTTTGAGTTCAGAGTGCTTGAAGTCTGTCTTCAATCTGCTTGCGACTGCCTTGAATCCGAGGTACATCTTTTACTTGTTTATGGAATCTTATTGGCGTCTCCTTTCATTTCAATTTAATAGAAAGATAGGTTGAGTTTCTTTATCTTGTGTCATAGTGTTGGCATGGGATTACAGGTCAGTTTCTACTATATATGAGATTTGCTTCTGCACATTGATCAAGTTCAAAACCCACAGATGCCAGCGTGCACCTGTGAGCATGTGCACACATATATACATCAAACACAAAGTCATATGCATACACAGATACATTCATGCATACGTACATATATATGCACAAACATATAATACACAAACAGAGACTAGTGGGCAGGATGTGCACTGCACTGCATGTGAAGAGAGAGATGCGCAAGCTACTCGCATAAAATTTTAAAATGGCAGAAATGTCCCTGGAGTGGGTAAAATATCAACCGTTGGTTGCGAGGAGGGAGGGAGAGAGGGAGGTCTATACATGCACGAGCTATTTGTATAAAATTTAAAATGGCAAAAATGTTCCTAGAGCGGGTAAAATATCAACTGTTGGTTGCTAAGCACGTAGAGACAATCCGAATTACCTGAATACCCTTCCTTGTGTTTGAAATCCCTTCCAATGTCCTTTTAAAACCCAAAGTTTATGAATCTACAAAGACTAATTGCATGGGTAAAATTGTCCTTGGCTACTTGTGTTATATATGGCAGATACACACACACACACACACACACACACACACACAACTGCGCCAACGCCATCTTATATAATGGTCATAACAGGCTATTGTTGGGCCCATGTGGCATGTGTACAACATCCAATTCCAACCTGTTCAACTGATGCACCCCACCATGATGTGCACCTCCTTAAAAAATCAGGCGAATCTAATCATCAGGTGGGCCATGCCATAGGAAACAATGTACAATAATCCAAAATCCCCGATGTTGCACATGGGCACACACCTGATGATTCGATCGGGCATCCATTTTCATGGTGGCGACACTGTTGGGTGCCATAGATACACCACGGTAGGCCCCATATAGAATTTGAAGGCTTTTAGTTGGTTTTCCATTGTTCTCTACGGTGTTGCCCATATGATGATTAGCTTGGTGTGATTGTTGAGCTAAGTACATATCATGGTGGAGGGAGGGAGGGAGGGAGGGATATGTATTGTACCAGCTGGTGCTATTGCAATGAAGTATTCTATGAATGATCCTACTCCTTTTGCCAATGGTTAGCTACTTGCATGCTTTGTAGATATTTAGTGCCCTTTATAAGGAGTGAGGCCTTTGACTTAGCAGCTGCATTTTGATGGTGTGCCAGTTTTGCTTAATTCTGTAATTTTGTTCCTCTCCAGTACCTTATGAGGCTAATGAAAATACCTCTTCTTCTTATTGTGCAACATTAAAAATTCTTCTTCTTCTTCTTTTTTTACCAATTAAGAATTACATGGTAATCTTCTGCACTTTGGGAGTATATTTGAAACATTCCACTAAGGGCCTGTTTGTTTTGCCAATTACCCCACTAATGTAAAGGAAATGTGTCATCATTATAATTTTACCACCACCAAACCAAATCGTGATCAAATGCAAATGTGTTTAGGAGACGGGTAAATGAATTTGTAATCATTGCACCTTTTTCATGGCATTACCGTGAAAACCTCAAATTCAAACAGCAACATCAATGTATTTTGGTGATGATTTGAGGTTAAAGTGATGTAAAGTTTGCTGGTGCTAATTCTGCATGTTATATTTGCTAATTCAAACCTTGCATTGTTAAGTTTGCTGAAGTGTTATATTTTGCTGGTGCTAATTCTGCATGCAACTTATATTTGTTACAAGACTTTCAGCAGTTTGGTTGTTAAACTGCAATTTTTTTTTTCTTTATTATTATTCTGAATAGCACTGTTAAAGTACTTCTACCTTACATTTATTCAGACTTCCATGCTGGAGAAAGAGGCTTATCCCGCTTTGGATGAATTGACCTCTAAAATCAGCACACTTAATCTTGAACGTGTTAGACAGATAAAAAGCCACCTAGTCAAAATATCTGGGCGTGTCCAGAAGGTAAGAATGATGAGTTAGTTATTAATCTTCCTGGAAGACATGAATAAGATAGCGAAACTTAATTCATTAGTTATTTAATATTAATCTGGAAATGAGTTATTTGTATGCCAAGGGACCCATATTTTTCAATTTGAATGTAGCTTACTGTTTGGGATGTATTATGACTTGATTGATTCCTTATCTTTTATTCAGAGCAGTTTTTACTGGGAATCTTTGTTAATCTTCAGTTCCTGCTGTTCCAAGCTTTTATTTAAATACATTCATGTTTTTAAATTCTTCTACCCAAGTGGAAGTAAATGACAAAAATAGTTGAAAATTAATAAAGTACTATATCAAAGAAGAATGGAGTTTGGATCAATTGTCAAATAGTCAACGTCTCTTTCTTGATGATTGTAGTCTGGAGAATATTTACCTAATGTACTATGTAACTTTGCGAATTGCATTCTGAACGAATTTGGGTCAGTTCAGGTATAATTTTGAATTTGAATTGTACAAATTGAACGATAAATTTTGGTTCTCAACATGTTAAACTATATTTACTTATTTTGGTTCATTAAGGAGAGTGATTTGGTATGATGATGGAGTATGATAGCCATATATATTCACCTTCAATTGTACACATGGCATCTACAAAATCAAAGTGTATGGATCATTGGATGCACTGTAGATAGGTCATCCCTAAGTTAGAATGATCCTACCTGTGATTAATGAACATTTGTTTGTTAAATTGGGACTGCTGATCATCTTTGAATTTTAACACTTTATCTCACCTATCTCCAAATTTATGCATCAGCATAGTAAAACTTCTGGTCTATGACCCATCTATGGTGAGGCCCACAAGTGGACTATTTAATTAGTCTAACATATGCCAGTTAATTGAAGGAGAATAGTGGAATACTGAACTAATGTTCTCAAGCAAGCCAATAAGCAGCCTACTTGTTAATTCAAATCTAGTGAATTGTGAAGTACAAACCCAAACTCTTACACAAGCTAAGAAGTTGTGGACACCCCACCTGGCATGGGATTTCCTTAAAATCATCTGATCGGATCAGATCAGGAAGGTGTTGCTCCCAAGCTCCTACTTCTCAAGGTTTACCACTGTGGGACCAGACTGGCAACGAGCCCATTTTAAACTGAAAAACCAAACATCAACTTGCAAAGCAATAGAAAGGGTGGGACCGGGTTGTGGCAGAACCAGATCCCATCCGTCCTTTTAGTTTCCATTAAATTTGGGTGTGGAAATTAGTTTTCTGAATTACCATCACAACAACCTGCTGTAGTGATGACAAGGAATTCAGATTTGTGCTCACAACTGACACCGGTTTGGTGGGTTCTATCCCTTTTGTTAAAAAAAACGCTAGGCTGTCATTCCTTTTTCCCATTCGCAGGTTTTTTGGGGTGATACCATGTGTACCCTATGCATGCACCTTTGCCCCTTAAACCTTCCAAATTACCCAAGACCAATACCAAAATCTATAAATATGACCCCTTGCCTCCGAGCAGAGGGCCTTTGAACCTCAAGCATTATCTACACTTTTCCTCCGCTCTCTTTCCCTTTGCTTCAAGAGAAAAACCAAAGAACCATCGTTCTTTGGAGAGGAGCAACAAACACCTAAAGATGAGGAAAGGGATTTAAGAGCTTTACAATCTTCTTCTTAAGCATTGGCAAAGAAGTGAGCCTCAGTCCTTTGTGGTTGAGAAACGGCTTCCCAACCTTTGTGGGCGGGAGAATTTTGAGGTTGTTCTTTCCTCTCCCAGATCTTTAGGTCCTGGCCATCTGTAGAGAGCAAAAATGATTTCAAGATAAGTATTGAGACATTTACTGTAACACCCCGGATTTTTGCCAACCTGGAGATAGACGTCCTTAGGCAATGGGTCGATCCGAACACCTTATTAACTTGTCAGAACTCAATCCCAAAGTCTAAAATCGCTTTTTAACCCTTTTTCCTTCTCAAATCTCACCTCGCACCACCTCGTTCTTTAAATCTTTCTAAGTACTTCCACATTAGACACAAATCTTAAAGTTTAGGTGATGAAGAACAATACTCAAACTCAAAATTACTGTAAATAGTACATACATAAATAAAATGGGCTTTTGACCATTAACCTTAAGGAATCATCGACGAATAAGTTATTTAGAAACATCTGCCTCTCCTGCCCTAGGACCTTCTTCTGTTGTAATTAGGGCGTAATTTAGTTAAGTATTAATTACTTGGATCACTTTATATACAAACTACAAAGGCCCAAGTACCACCTCAGACAGAAATCTTACAGGACTAAATCCTTTAGAAATTAGATAAAGTTAACTAAGTGCTAAACTAGATCACATACGAAATCCGCACTAATCACTTTAAATTCGATCTGCAAAACCCAAAACTTGTAGAATCAGTGATGCTAGGTTACCCTAAAATCTAGGATCAATCTCATTACCCCGCTGCTCTCGGGAGCATCACGAAACTCCGTATCAGATCTGGACCGCACATCGAAAGTCCAAATAATACGAGGTTATAGAATTAGGACCGCCATGCTGGGCTTGACAACCATCTTGGAAGTCAAATCCAGACAGTGTCCCAAGGCTATTCGCTTGAGCCTAGAGCGAGGAGTGTGAGAAAACGAAGATTTCTTTAGAAATGTAATCTAATTTAAGTGATCTGAGACTTGTCACTTGCGGGGCTGAAATAAGCACTCAGACCGTCAGAATCTGACCCAAATACACCCTTGGATCAGGGGAAATTTCATACACAGGTCAGTGTACTTGTAACCCTGATCGAGTTTCAGTGACCGTTGAACTGAAACTGGTCTGCCACGTGTGATCTGGGAACCCGATTGGACTGAAAACCTAACTCGACTTAGATCCATAGTCAGTGAGCTTAAGTCCAACCTTTGGCTCCAGGGGGGGCTTCAGAAGTGCTCTGTTGAGACGGAACAGTCCGTATTTGGACATAACCTAAGTATACCTTGGCCCTGGGTCTAATTTGGTGAGTTCTGGGCCTATATAAGGACCTTAAACCCCTCACTCTCTCATTCCATACGAATTTGAGAAAACCTAGGAGAGAGAAGAGAGAAAAGAGAGAGAAAGTGTGAGAGTAGTGGTAGCATCTTCCTGTTACTCTACCCTACTATCATACCTGCTTAAACATCCCGATCTAATCGCTATCCCGGCGTTCTGACTTCATTTCTTAGGTAAGAAACCCTAACCCTAATCTGTTCTAGAGTGTCACATGTTGCAAATAGCGACATAGCTGACTCAACTCGTGATATAGGTTGTTACAACAACGCCAACGAAGGCTTAGCGATTCTATCGTGTTCGTTATGTTTCTACGGCGTAAGGTGCGGACTTTAGACGTATAGGTTATGGTTTTCAACGCTTTCAATGTCAGTTAATGATAGATTCATGATCTGGGTGTTATTGTACATGCACAATGCGATGTTCGTTTTGCGTTTCGATTGCGTATGCAAATTATGACGTAGTGTATTCTGTATATTTATAGAAAATACCGTATATGTACAAATTTTGAAAGTGTGTTTGCCATGATAAATTATTGTATGAACATGTTATATATAAGTGTAGTACTTACTCAGCGAAAGAATTCGCCCTAATACATGTTTTGGCTAATATACGTTATGTGTGTTAATAAGTGTATTCTAAGTGTTTGTGAAAATGCTTGTATGACTAATACAGACAACATTCAATCATCAGCATATATGTTGCATAAGTGATGCGTTGGAACTCGGGAGTTGAGTTTATACTCAACCCCCGATTTTCAAAGCGTTACATTTACACTGCTACATTTCCGTCATCTCTTACACCCCATGTCTTGCTTGTGTTCTCTTTATTTATTTATTTTAGTTGAATATCTTTTGCTTAAAGCTATCCTAAAATTTTTAATTCCTGCCAAAGTAGAGACTGTATGCAAGTGCAGGCAATGAAGGTGGCTAATACCTTCCTTCTCCATAATTGGGGCCCTTGCTTTGAATCTTTGAGAAGCTAGACTGTAAGTGGAGTTTATTCAATCAAATCTCTAATGCTAACCTTTGGGTTATTTGCCCTAGGTTCTTAGCTCCCCTTAGATTCTAAGAAATTTCAACTAGTGGTGACTCCTAGCCTAACTTCTGAAGAAATTTCACTGGCAGGTTTGCCGGTCCGTTTCACACTAGTGTACTAGGTTACTTAGGTCTGGAGTGTTATTTATGCTTGCGCATTTTTAAATCTGCACTTGAATTTGTTTCAGATTACGTGGATTGATGCAGGAAAGTTAAAAGCTATGTATGTTTAACATAGGAATACCGAGCACATAGTGGTTGATTTTGTGATTTGAAACAGAGCATGCATTGGCCCAATTTTTAATTTTGCATGTGAGTCTTTCGTTAACATATTTCAACATTTGGATGTAATAGTAAAATGCACATGCCTTGTACAAGTAATGCATTTTAATTGGAATCATGATCACGTTAAGTAAGCCACAAATGTACGTTGAATTTGGCCTGTTGGACTTTTCTTTCTAACTGCCCATTTTTCTCATATACGTTTGACCCACCATATTAGTGGGCCAATTTTATTTTTGGTCCATGGCATGTGGAAAGTGTACCCTGCCTGATGAATGGCCCTGTTATCCATGACACGTGCATTGTCCCACCAAATCTCTAACATGTTCCGCCACCTCACATGTTCATTGAATCATGACTCTTTCAGTTACCCTTTTTTTTTCAATTATTTATTTATTTATTTATTTATTATTATTATTATTATTTTTTTTAAGGATAACCAGTCCAAACAGCAATTGATTGTATGGCTGGAATAATCCAGTCAAAGTGATTCTTGAAAGCTCTGGTTAATCACGAGTGAAGGCTATAGGATAGATGACAGTCTAGATCAATGATCACACATTTTTCAAATCAATTTTGACATTCCATTTCTCATTGATCTAATGGTTATCAATGGCTGATAAAAGTGCCTTGAGAGTTATGGTCATTCAAAGGTGGGGCCGACATGATAGGTGGTTTAAATCAATAATCAACATTTTTTTTTTCAATATTATTAATTGAAATTTTCCTTGATTAAATAGCTAGCATCGTCCAATAGTCATTGATGAAATGGTTATGGTCATCCAATTTAAGTGATTCTTGAGAGGCACTACCAGCCAAATGTGGCACCCATATATATGATCTATAATGATGGCTAGGGTCTTTCAATTTCAAAGATTTTCACACTTGTGGCATGGTATGGATGGGTTAGGTCGGTTAGAGTTTGGGATTGTTGAAAGATAAAAGAAAGATGGGTTTATGAAAGGATGAAGGCTTAGGATGGGAGAATCGAAGAATTTGAAGAAAATATCTTGATAGAGGGGATGGGAGAAGATGGTGGGGATAGATGGAGACCTCGCACCTCCGTTGATGAAGATTAGCCTCGCACCAATCTCCCTTCCAAATCGCATGGAAGTATCTTCAAATCACATGAAGATGGAAGAAGAAAGCAAGAACTTTCTCTTTTTTAATCATAAAATCCAATTAAGGAGAGGGTCACACGCCCACCCTCTTTTATAGCTTCAAGAAAGTTCAAAAATTACAATAACACCCTATTTTGTGAATTTTGAGGAAAATAGCCCTAGCTTAACTAAAATCAACTAAAAACACTCATAATAGCGTCCAAACATAACATAAACAAAACTTAATCCTATAAATTGATAAAAGCTGAGAAAAAGTAGTGTGGACGATTCATGATCAATGGCCTGATCTGTCAAAGGAAATCTCAATCTACACAGCAGATGATTCTGACTTTATTCTGATTTACTTTTACAGATTTACTGATTTACAAATTACTTATAGATTTACTGATTTACAAAGATTTGACTAATATCTACACAGATGATTTAAATAAATATCTACAAATTTTGACTAATTATCTATTCAGATTTCTTGATATGACAGATATACTGGGATATACAAGATTATACTGATTTATATACGATTTATGACAGATTTATGACAGATATACGGGATATATACGGGATATATTAATTAAGATATACAGATTTATGACATTATACGATTTATTCCTTCATTAATCAAGATATATTAGTCATGACAAGATATTTAGATAGATGTATATATGGTAGGGGGTAAGATCACTTGTATTTCTTCCCTAAATAGCTTGTAATCTACCTATATAATGGGCAATTGTCAATGAAGAAAGGCAGACTTTTTCAAAAGGACTCTAAATCAATATGGTATCGAGCTATAGCTCTAAATTTCCATTTGTCTCGTGCTCTCAGTTTCTTAGTCTCGGTTATTCTTGTTCTAGTTCATTGACCTCATGTCTTCCGATAAGTCCGATGTTTCTTTGATTCGTTTCAATGGCAAGAACTACTCGCTTGGGCGTTTCATTTCAGATTTTCGTCAAAGGTAAGGAGCCGGGGACATGTTGATGGCGAATAACCTAGCTCCCGACAAAGACAAAGACAAAGACCGACACGCCAAGTGGGAAGTCAAGGACGCAAAGTTATGGCATGGATTTTGGGATCCGTTGAACCCAACATCATCTTGAACCTTCGATCTTCTCAGACTGCAGCTCAGATGTGGACATACCGAAGAAGGTCTACAGTCAACAAAACACTGCTCGTCGTTTCCAGCTTGAACATGAATTGGCCACTCTCCAACAGGATAGTCTTTCTATCTCTGATTTTTACTCTAGATTCACTAATCTTTGGGCTGAATACACTGATATAGTTTATGCTGACTTACCATCCGAAGGTCTTAGTTCTGTTCAATCTTCCATGAAACTACTCAGAGGGACCAATTTCTAATGAAACTAAGGTCTGAATTTGAAGGCACCAGATCCAATCTTATGAACCGAGAATCTGTCCCCTCCTTGGATACATGCCTAAATGATCTTCTTCGCGAGGAACAGCGCCTTCTCACTCAAACCACCATGGAACAACGACGATCTACATCTGTTCCTGTAGCCTATGCAGCACAAGGCAGGCCACGAAGCAGGGATATGAGCACTGTTCAGTGCTTCTGTTGCAAGGGATTTGGTCATTATGCTGCAAACTGTCCCCGAAAATTCTGCAACTATTGCAAAAAGGATGGCCATATCATCAAGGAATGCCCAACTCGACCCCCCAAGAAATCGGAGACAGCATATACTGTCTCAGTTGGCTCTTCTAGTGCGGGTAGTTTGGTGAATACAACACAAAGTGCTCCTGCTCCTGCTCCCGTTTCAGTCCAACCCGTGACCCCTGACATGATTCAACAAATGATCATTTCTGCATTTTCAGCTTTAGGACTCTCAGGTAAACCCTTCACTACATCATCTCCTTGGTACTTTGATTCCGGGGCTTCCCATCATATGACAAACAATGCTGCTTCTCTTACCAATGTAAACAAATATTTTGGAAATCTCAAAATTCATACTGCTGATGGCAATCATTTACCTATCACGGCCACTGGTGATGTTTCCTCCTCTCTCACTGATGTCTTCGTATCTCCTGGTCTTACCACCAATCTTGTGTCTGTCGGTCAGTTAGTTGATAATGATTGTAAAGTAGAGTTTTCTAAATCTGGTTGTGTTGTGCAGGATCAACAGTCAGGGCGGATGATCGCGAGGGGGCCTAAAGTGGGACGTCTTTTTCCTCTTCAATTTCCTTTGTCTTCTTTTTCTTTGCCTTTTGTCGCTTGTAATTCTGCTCATGTTGATTACCGAGCATGGCATAAACGTCTCGGACATCCAAACTCTAATGTACTTCATGCTTTATTGAAATCTGGTTTTCTTGGGAATAATGAAACACCATCTCTTAGTGTTGTTCAGTTTGATTGCAATTCTTGCGACTTGGCAAAAGTAAAACTCTACCCTTTCCTTTTCACACACCGCATGTTGTCAAACCTTTCGATCCGATACATAGTGATGTGTGGGGTATGGCACCATCACTTCGCATGCTAATTACAAATACTTTGTCACTTTTATTGACGACTATAGTCGTTTCACATGGATTTATTTCCTTCATTCCAAAGACGAAGTATTTTACGTTTTTAAGATTTTTCATGCATATATTCGGACACAATTTTCGCCCATGTCAAAATCCTTCGTTCGACAATGGGGGTGAGTATATGTCTCATTTGTTTCGGACTTCCTCTGAATCATGGCATCATCTCTCAACGGTCTTGCCCTTTCGACACCTCAACAAAATGGAGTGGTGAAAGGAAGAACCGTCACCTTCTTGATGTGGTTCGCACTCTTCATTAGAATCTTCCACGCCCTCTCGATTTTGGTGTGAAGCTCTTTCCACTGATTCATCTCATTAACAGATTGCCTTCTCCCATATTGAACCATGACTCACCTTTTACCAGGTTATTTGGTCACCCTCCAACTTATTCTAACCTTCGTACCTTTGGTTGTGTCTTATGTTCATCTTCCCGCACATGAACGCACAAAACTTACGGCTCGACCAATTAAATGTGCTTTTTAGGATATTGATAAATGAGAAAGGTTTTCTTTGCTATGATCCAAATCGTGTCGCATTCGAGTTTTCTAGAAATGTGATTTTTTTCGAAAATCAATATTTCTTTTCTACCCATCAGGATCATGTTTCTCCTTCATTTTCTGTTTTGCCTATGTTTCCTAACTCTCTTGCAGATCCAATCCCTTCTAAACCTCTCCTAGTGTATCGACGACGCTCCACCACCACTTCCCACCAACCTTCACACCTCCCCGAGCCCCCTCAAGCTTCTTCCCGATTGGTTTCGGCAAGACTGCACCTCCCTCTCTCCGACTCGAACGGGTTCGTAGACCCCGGATAGGTTTGGTTTCTCTTCTCCTTCATCCTTCATGCCACTTTGTCGTCTATTTCTCTTCCTTCATCTTATAAACAGAAATGGAGCATGAGTGTTGGCGAAAAGCAATTGAAACCGAACTTCTCGCACTTGAAGAAAACCAAACCTGGGATGTTATTCCATGTCCCTCCTCCGTGAAACCCCTTGGATGAATTCGTGTTTTCTATCAAGCTTAATTCGATGGGTCCATAGATCGTTACAAAGCTCGGTTAGTGGCACTTGGCAACAAACAAGAATATGGTCTCGACTATGATGAGACCTTTGCACCGGTCGCCAAAATGACCACTGTCCGAACTATACTCGCTCTTGCTGCATCCCAATCCTGGCCCTTACATCAAATGGATGTTAAGAACGCATTTCTCCACGGTGATCTCAAGGAAGACGTTTACTTGAAACTTCCCTCTGGTATGCCCACTTCCTCACCTAATGATGTTTGCAAACTGAAACGTTCTTTGTATGGTTTGAAGCAGGCACCAAGAGTATGGTTTGAGAAGTTTCGATCTACTTTGCTTAGTTTTTCTTTCACTCAAAGTCAGTATGACTCCTCTCTTTTTCTACAAAGGACATCCACAGGTATCGTCGTCCTCCTTGTTTATGTGGACGATATCGTCATCACTGGCTCTGACTTGGAGGCAATCTCTGCCGGTTCAGACTTTGTTGAATTCCACATTTCACATGAAAGATCTTGGCCGACTTACCTATTTCTTGGGTTTAGAGGTGCATCATCAGCCGCACGGTCTCCTCTTGCATCAGCACAAAGTATAGTCAAGATCTGGTTCAGCTAGCTTGTCTCACCAACGCTACTTCGGTTGACACCCCCATGGAACTTAATGTGAAATATCGACGTGACGAAGGGGAGCTTCTTGAGGATCCTACTACCTATCGGAAGTTGGTTGGTAGTCTTATCTATCTAACCATTACCCGACCAGACATCTCTTATGCGGTTCATACCGTCAAAGAAATTCATGCAAGCACCGAGGCATCTCCATCTATCGCCATCCGCCGCATAATTCGCTACATTCTTGGGACACCTACTCGTGGCTTATTCTTCCCTTCCGGTTCTTCACTTCGACAAGCCTATAGTGACGCCGACCGGGCCGGCGCCTGATACCGGAGAAATCTACTACCGGCTGGTGTATGTTTCTTGGTGATGCCCTTATCTCTTGGAAATGCAAGAAGCAGGACCACGTCTCCAAATCATCTTTGAGGCCGAGTACCGAGCCATGTCTGCAGCATGCTCCGAGATCATTTGGCTGCGTGGTCTCCTCACGAGCTCGCATTCCCGTACATCCTACTCCACTCCATGCCGACAACACTAGTGCCATCCAAATTGCTTTTGCAAACCCGGTCTATCACGAACGCACCAAGCACATCGAGGTTGATCACACTCAATCGTGGGAAGCCTATGATCATCAAGTCATCACTCTTCCACATATCTCCACAACTTTGCGGATCGCCGATATCTTCACAAAAGCCATGCCACGTCGGCGCCATCATTTTCTCGTTAGCAAATTGATGCTTGTCGATTTACCAAAGATCAATTTGAGGGGGATGTCAAAAATCTCAATCTACACAATGATTCTGACTTTTGTGATTTTGATTCTGACTTTACTGATTCTGATTTACACTTTGCGATTTACTGATTCTACACATTTACTAATATCTAAATGATTCTGACTAAATATCTACAATTCTGACTAATTATCTACAATGATTCTTGATATATGACGATATAGATATCTGAACAGATTTATGACAGATATACAGGATATATACTAGGATATATTAATTAAGATATACATTTATGACAGTTATACAGATTTATTCCTTCATTAATCAAGATATATTAGTTATGCAAGTATATTTAGATAGATGTATATATGGTAGGGGCTGAAGATCAGCTTGTATTTCTTCCCTAAATAGCTTGTAATCTACCTATATAATGGGCAATTGTCAATGAAGAAAGGCAGACTTTTTCAAAAGGACTCTAAACTGTCATGATCATGTGATCCAACGGCCCGATCGTCACGTCCCTCCGATCCAACAGTCTTGATCACTCCATAAAGTAGCCCATGTGCATCTTCCTAGTGTGGGGTCTTCCAAATGCTCGCACATGCATATGTGGTCTTCAGCACGATCATGGATACTCGCCTAGCCACAAGGAAATCGGTGTGGCTCGCCTCCTCCTCTGATATGTACGCAAAGGTGTACGTGAAGTGATGTCCTCATCAAGAAAACTTGATGACCTATCATCTAATTGTAAATTAACCAACCCCAATTAGTTGGGATTAGTGTTTTAAATATCGATGATATCGGCCGATATATCCCACGATATATCTTGTATCCCACCTGTGCGATACAAAATGCATAGGTAGTACCGATATATCTCACATATTCGATCCGATGAGCATTTTTTATTTTTGATCCATTTTTTTGATGTAAATCAATGTCAAATGGTTACAAAATCATGAATTTGGAGCTTCAATTTTGAGATTTGGGGGAGAAGGGACAAGTTGCGTAAAATTGGGAAAAATCAAAATTTCTCAATTTCTCGCAAATCAGTTGCAATCTTTGTATCTAAACACAAAATCAAACATGTAACCTGTTATAGTGATTCTTCTTTTTCTTTTCAAGGTATTGTTTGTATTTCCATACATGTTTTCTTACGTTTATAAAGTATATGAATAGACTTTAAATATACTTTCATCGGTTCAGTTGGAGAGTGCATGTATTAGGACCCCATACAAAGGAAACCCCTATTATGTGCACTTTTTTTTTTTTTTTTTGTAATGTTTTGATTTCTAAGTGTGTATTGATGTCCCTTTGCAACAATCTTTGAAGTTTCCTTGAAAAATTTGACCAATTTCTCAATGTTCCCACGTTTCCCAATAACAATGATACAGTATGTGATACAACCGATATATCCCATGGGATAACCGATATGCATCCGTATCCCAAGGGTGCGATACATTACGCGATAACGATATTTAAAACATTGGTTGGGATAAAGCTTAGATGATGTTGATGATGATAGTGTGGGTGACAATGTTCAAAGCAATGTTTCAAATAGCGCTTGTAGCGTAGCGCTGCATAGCATAGCTACATAGCGTAAGTCCAATGTAGCGTACGCTACAGGGGTTGTAGCATACGCAATAACTACATAGCGTGTAGCGTTTGTAGCATACGCTACAATGTATATATATTTTTAAAATTTAGTTTTCTAAAAATGGTGTAAAACTAGCATCATTTAAAAAAATAAAATAAAATTAAAATGTAAAGTTAAAACCAAACCTTTTTATGTTTACTTTCACTTAAAATGGTGGTGATCCTTTGTTAAAGTTGGTGTGAAACTCACAACTAAAAACCTTTAAAACTAAAAAGAAAAAGGGTTTAGAAAGAGGGTTTTTGAAACCCCTCTTAAATGTGAGATTTTATTTCTTTTCATACTTGTGAGTTGTGACTTATGGTTTCAATTAGACATTATTAATTAAAGTGGTTTGCTTATAAAAGCTGTTGATGTAGTAATTATTTGATTTGTTTCATAACTTTGTTGATTTTTTTATCACTTTATATATGTGGATTAGCTTTTGATAACTGATAATTAATAACTTGTTTGAACATGCTTATACTTGAAAAAAATGAATCATTTGTTAGGCATTTTTATATTTTTTGCTTTTTTCTTACAATCTATCATATTTTTTCCTATTTTTAAATTTAAAAATATAGAAGTATCATGTAGCTTAAGCTACATGCTACACACTACAAAGGGTTGAACGTTAAGCTGCGTGCTACCGCTATTTAAAACACTGGTTCAAAGTAAGTTGATTGTACAAAAAGTTCTATTTTTTTAAACAACCATTCATTTTTTCTGATATGACGTGGCCCACATGATGGTCTGATTTCATGTCAGAAGAGCTAAACGAGGTAGCACACTTGATGGAAAGCTCGGATCTCACAAATGTGTCACATTAGGACTCTTGTGCCTGCTTGTGGATGTGTACAGGTCTCACATTGTTGAATGAGCAAACCTTAAAAATAGGATAAGTGGATAAGTGGGAGAACCAGAATCCTCGACAACATCTGTTTTACTCGGCATGTAAAACGCTCGAGCTTTGTGGGACCCACAATGTGTGTATGTAAAATCCACTTTGCCCATCAGCTTCCATCCTCGAGTGCAGGCCTAGGGAAAAATAGCCATATCCAAAACTCGAGTGGGCCACACCCCACAGGAACAAAGGGGTTGGAATGCTAACCATAGGTTTATTTGGAGTCACCACATTGAGCATTTTCATCAAAACCTAACCAAGATGAAGTGAAGATATGAAAATCAGCTTGATCTAAAACTCAAGCAGGCCACACAACATAAAGAGTTTGGGAGCAATTTTACAATGTCTTGTTGGCATGGCCCATTGGAGTTTTTTATCAGCTTGATCTTTTATAAGTATGGTTCAAATAACGGTTCTCACCTGATAGACAGTTGATTTTTACATTAACTATATGATGACCCCATAGATCTTGGTGCAATTCCAGTCCGTACATGGGATTTGTTTTACTCCGAAATAGGAAGTTTGGTTTTGCAAGACTTTAATTTAGTAAAATTCATGAGTGGCATTCTCTCTCTCTCTCTCTCTCTAGCTTAAAGAGGAGGCTGCACGTGAATTTGGAGGTTTTTGGATGGTTATTCGTCGTTTTTATGGTGTGGCCACTATGATTTTATAGGCCTGATTTTCGAAGAATAACATGATCATAGTATAATCATGTAATGGATGTTTCAGATGGCATATAGAAAAAATGGTAGGGCCCACCATAGACAACAATGGACAACCAATCAAAAACCTCCAAATCACACAGTGCCCACATTAAGGTTGGATGGGCTTTATTTTTTGTGGCATCCGACTTTCGTGGTGGGGTCACCTTGATGGACGAGTTGGATATGGCACATACACCAAGGTGGGGTCCACATATACAACTTGTAGGGACGTGTATGAGGAGCTAGCCTCATGGAAAAATGAAATTGTAAAGTTAGGCGCATTTAGTACGTGGACTCATAGGGTATTTGTCATTCAAGTAGGGGTATTTTGTGTATGCAAAAGTTCTAAAACACTGAATTATATTTTCTTTTATATGGTAGTATAGATTTAGTAGCTCATACATACTCTTTTATGTTTTCTTTTAGTGTTTCCATGCCTCCTTTCTCAAAGGGAAGGGGAATCTAGTTTATTTAGGCCCCAGTCATTATGAATTACTCTTTCAAATAACAATTATCTGCATGGGAGATTTGTAAAAGTAAGCCTTGACTATTTGGGTAGGTTTTACTGAAGACGGGTTATTGTCCTTTGCAGCTTACACTAATGCAAGACCGATGCATGAACTTAGTAACATGTGAGATCAAATAGCCGAATTAAGATATTTAATTAAAAAACACAAACATCGTTACAATCATCACAAATATCATGAAAATCAAAAGAAAACTATGCATAATCCTAGTCAAAGCTACCAACATCGTAACTCAAGATCATTAAATAAAAAAAAACTAGGATCTAATGGATGTAGGGACATCCAATTAGCATAGGATATAGTCTATTTCAAAATAGGAAACCTAATCTAACCTAGGGTGAAAATTAGGGTTTTGGTAATTTGGGAAATTTAGGAAATTTAGGTTTAGGGTTAGGGTTTCGAGGATGGAAGAAAGGGGTTTTGATATAATGATGGTAGGAAACCAAAAGGGGCAAGTGGGTTTCACACGTGTAGCCGTACGGTCACACGTGTGGCGTGGGAGGATGGGTTTAGGTTGGTTAGGGTTTGGATTGTGAACGGGTATGGAAAAGTTGGGTTTGGTAGAAGACGAATATTTGGGATGAGAGAATTAAGAATCTGAAGAAAATACCTGGATGTGGAAGAAAAAAGAAGATGGTGTGGGGATAGATGGAGACCTCGCACCTCCGTTGATGAAGATTAGCCTCTCACCAATCTTCATTTCAAATCGCATGGAAGTATCTTCAAATCGCATGAAGATGGAAAAAGAAAGCAAGAGTTTTTTTTTTTTTTTTTTTTATCACGAAATTCAATGGGAGAGGTCACACACCCCCCTCTTTTTATAGATCCAAGATGTTTCAAAAATTACAAAAATCCCCGTCTTGTGAACTTTAACGAAAATAGCCCTAATCTAAATAAAATCAACTAAAACACTCATAATGTGTTCAAATATAAAATAATTAAAAACTAAATATTAAAATATGATAAAGTCTAAAACTAATGTGGACGATTAACGATCAATGGACCGATCATGTGATCCATGCAATCTAATGGCCCAATCGTTGCGTCCCTCCAATCCAATGATTTGGATCACTCCATAAAGCCGCCCATGTGCATCTTCCCAGTGTGGGGTCTTCCAAATGCTCGCACATGCACATGGGGTCTTCATCACGATCACGGGTACTTGCCTAGCCATAGGAAAATTGGTGTGCCCCGCTTCCTCCTCTAATATGTACGTAAGGGTGTACGTGACGTGATGTCCTCATCATACACTCTAATCAAATGTGCCTAGGCTTTTATCTTGTTACTGACTTTTAAAAGCTAGTTGAAATCTTGGACTATGTTAGTTGTATCTTCTTTGTAAATTTATTAATGAAAAGGTTGTTCAGATTTTGGATATTTTCTTTTTTAATAAGGATATGATACTCTTCCCCAATTTAGTTTCTTATTTTCAATAAGCCAAGAACTAGTGGAGTCTTGTCAACTATTTTGAAGCACATGATTAACAAGTGAAACCAGTGATAGCTCCTGTTTATTGAAATCTCAACTCCGTTCCTTGCCTCTTATTTTGTATAATTTTATAACTGTTGCTTTGGCATTGCTGCTAAGTTGGGAAACTCCATATTCAACTTGGAATGCTGATAGTTTTAAGAACAAATTCTGTTAAATCCTTTATCAACTTACACAGGGAAAAGAAAATCTTCAAACCCTATCATAGATTCCATGGTTTGATCACCCATAATATTCAGAAAACCAAGGATAGGTAGATTTCCCCTTTCTTGCACAAGAGTATACAAGGTATATGCAGTGTTCGAAATATCGGTATCACATTCCCTGGATACAGACACGTATCGGTTATCACATGGGATATATCGGTTGTATCATTTAATGTATTGTTGTTGTTGGAAACATGAGGAAACATTAAGAAATTGGTTGAATTTTTCAATGAAACTTCGGTGATTGTTAAAAAAGACATTAATAGACACTCATAAATCAAAACATTACAAAAAACAAGTACACATAATAGGTTTTCTTTGTATGGGGTCCTAATCTATGCATTGTCTAAACGAATCGATGCAAGTATATTCAATATCTATTCATATAATTTATAAATGTAAGAAGAGGTGTGGAAACACAAGAAATACATTCAAAAGGAAAAGAAGAATCACTAGATTAGGTTACATACATGTTTGATTTGATGTTTGGATACAAGGATTGCAAACGATTTGCAAGAAATTGGGAAATTTTGATTTTTTTTTTTCAATTTTCTGCAACTTGGCCCATCTCCTCCAAATCTTGAAATTGAAGCTCCTAATTCATGATTTTTCATGCAAAACATGAAAAATCATGGATTTGTAACAATTTGACACTAATTTAACATGATTTACATAAAATAAAAAGATCAAAATTTGAAAATGCTCGCTAGATCGAATATGTGGTATATATCGCACTACTTGTGTGTTTCGTATCACACTGGTGGGATACGAGATATATCGTGGGATATATCGGCTGATACCATCGATATTTAAAACACTGGGTATATGTGCATACCCATCAAGCTTGACGTTATCAAGTTTTGTCCTGACTATTTTCTGGTCAAATTAGTTGTACCCAACCACTGTGCTTGTTACGAAATACTACCCATATACACTTATTTTACCATAACTATGTCATCGTACAAATATTCTGCTCTTAGCATATGTTTAACGGCTTGGACCAAACACATTAGCTCATATAATTCCCTCTTGGACTCATTTTTTTACATGGATTTGGCTTCTCAGTTAATAACTATCAGTTCTATTAACTAGCTTCCTATTAATGCCACGTCACTAGTTCCAGGATTTTCTTTCTCTTTTTGGTACTTTGAGTTATATGGCACCAATCTTAATTGTTCTATCATTATCTTTTTCTAGGTGAGAGATGAGCTTGAACATTTGTTGGATGATGACATGGATATGGCTGAGATGTATTTGACAGATAAGCTTGATCATCAGCAATATGAAGAGACCTCCTTGAGGGATGAACTAGATGATGATACATTTAAAATAGATGATGAAAGGCGAGTCAATTATTTTTGTATCACGTGCGGATATTCAACTTCATTGAGCTCTGTAAAACATTCTTGATGCCCATTTATCCACTATAAAAATTTCTAGATGCATCAATTAATGATTTCTCTTTCACATGACCTGGTTTTTACATGGCCATGATGGAACTATACACATTAAAACTTCTAGGAGTCATTATGCTTTGTGGCAGTTGATTTTTTTTTAGACATGATGTTAAAAAATCCAGCTATATAGAGGTTGATAGATCTTCAAATTTTCTTTCATAGAGAAGCTGCGAAATTTATCCAAGAAAAGCCAATTACAAGGTACATGAGCTTGGTTCACAAGGAGGGCTGAATTCCACATACAAAGCGGGGAACACTAAATGCCATAGTTAGTGAAAAAGCTTGCTAGGGGTTTTGCTTCTCCCCATTATCTACCCTCCTACACTATGAAGTACAAGATTTGTGCAAAGGACTCATGAATCCACTTTCTTACATCAGACCTTTTTTTGCCCATGAAACAACATTGAGGGAAGTCTCCTACTAAATTAAGATGATTAACCCTACCTCCAACTTGGGAGCATTTTAAACCAAAGAGGAGGATATCTTATACTGGCAACAACAAAGCCATTGCACACTGTATGCCAACTTATCAAGAAGAAAAACTACTCTCTTAGTTGCTCAACTAGGTCAAAATGAGAGTGACTTCTTGGAATTTGAGAGAGACTGATGCTTAGGGAAACCACTTGACCAGTATTATAGTTCAGAAACCTTGTGTTTGATTACTCTAGGAAACCAAAATCATAGAACCATCTTTGGGTGTGACCTTTATATATATATATATATATATATATATATATATATATATATATATATATATATATTTAGGTTCTACATATTATGAAAATAACCTTCCTTTTGGAACTCTATGGGGGCATTTGGATCCTTAGTAATTTATTTAAACATTAGGAAGGAAACCTCTCAGCAACATTCCTTCTCATGCAATTGAACATCACCATCTTAGTATTTCTCCTAGGAATTTGGGGTTGATTTTTAAATGGCAGATTGGCAAAAGTTCTATAGTAGGCTGCCCACCTGACCATTACTCGGACTCTTGGGTTCTTTATTATTAGGTGATAAGTACAGGAGTTGTCATTGAGACACAAACAACTTGATCCAATCAGAAGTGTAAAGGGCATCCTCATGTGGTTGGCCTCAATGAATAATAGGAAGCCCATTAATGCATGTTTATCAAACGTCACTCACACGCCAACACAATCATCCCCAACACTGCACTTGAGCCTAACTACCTAGGCAGGATCTGATGACAAAATACCCTTCCTGCATCTCTAGCACCAATTATAATCATTAACCATGTGATTGAATAGAACAATAACCACGAATTGCATAAACTATTTCCCTATATGTCCAACAGGTCAAAGAACCAAAAAAAGGACTACGATCTACAAACAAAGCCTTAGACAAAAACTATTCGGGTGTGCAAAATAAACTATCCACATATGATTATGCATTGACAGTTTTATGCAATGTAACATACATGTCTTCAACATGAATTTTGAGGGATACAAAGAGAAACAATGGCATAAGTACGCACCATGAAAAGGTATAATAATGTCTTTCTACCTACAATATAAAAGCAGCCCACATGATAAGATGTGCTATGGTAAGTAAAATCACAAGGGTTTGTTTATGTAACTGATAAAAGATCTTTTCCATGCAAACAACAATGTGGTGGATCCATGTGTGTCAAAATTCTATGATTTACAATTTATGATTTAGATCAAATCTTAGGAAAAACTATCTGAATTCTACTCGAAATCCCTTCTTAGATGAATCATACAGTTCTATAATTCAAATCCTATGATTTCCGATCAACTTGACTCTTATTTTTTACATTTTGTTTGGCTTTGAATCTATGTTTTTAAATTGGTGGAGGCTTTGAGAATCCTCTAAGAAGGGTCAATTGTTTTATTTTACTCTTTATATGACACTACATGATGGATCTCCTCTTCGGCCTTAAATTGTGGAGATTACTTATAGTTTCTTCCTTCTTGACTAGTTGAGACACCGACTTGATCTATGAATTATTTGGAATACTTTTTTGAATGGTTGTGGTCATGGGAACTATTGAAGTAATGGCAGTTAGGATTTGACTTCAAGTTAAAAACCTATACTTTATTTCTGACATGCATCTCGTAATCAAAGTTTTCTTTTTGTTTGTTGTGTGTTTTTCAAGGGTTTCATTATGTGATTTTTAAGTCAAAGGTTTATTTGATTCGTCATATGATAGTGGAAACTTATGAAAAGATTTTTTTCCCTTTTGAACCTCATTAGGAATTTTCATGACTCTGTTTGTGAAAATGATGGCTTTTATGCTTCATGGGGAACATTATTTTAAACTCATCGAGTTGGTGTCAATAAATATGTTAATTATATAGCATATCTGCATGAGACTTTAAATTAATGATTTGGCGCAGTTTTTAAAAGAAATTCTTTTTTAGTCCTTAAAATTTAGGCTTTTTGGAAAATCTTTTTGGACTTCTAATCATCTCATTTTCTTGATAATGTTACTCCCTAATTTTGACTCAAGTTTTTTAATTTAAAGCTTAGCTAATTACTTGAAGTAATGAAATGACAACATTTAGCTTTATTTTTATTGAAAGAATCTCACAAATGTTCTGTAGCAATATATTCTACAAGATCTAATAGTTATGATGATAATTATTTGATCACATCCTTCTTCTTTTTTTATGAAATTATTAATATGATTCAATTTTTTCTATATTTTGTGAAAAAGATGATAAAAATCCTGCTATTTTACGATCTCAATCCTTGAGATTTTACAATCCTATTCAGCTATCATAGTAATTGGATCATTTGTTTAATGTATGATGGAATCAATGGAATCCTAGAGTCTAGAAATCCTTGTGGGGGGGGAAAGCAAAGGAACTTTAGAGTCGTTTCAAATGGTGAGGAAACTTTCCCAATGATGCAGAACATGAAACTTACTCCCCCTTAATTGAAAATCGTGTACTAATCTATAAGCTTGGTAACTTCTTTGGGGCTTTTGGATTGGCTGTTTTGGGGAAAAAAAGTTATTAGGACCCAAAAGCATCAACCAACAGCTCTTTTTGAATGGCAAGGAAACTTTCCCAACGACGCATAACATGAAACTTACTCCTCATAATTTAAAACAATTGGATCATTTGTTTAATGTATGACCTAATCAATGAAATCTTGGAGTTAAGAAATCCTCATGGGAGAAACGAAAGGAAATTCATGATTCCCTAATAACATGAATCTTACGCCCCCATTGTTCGGAGTATCCCCGATATTATCGAAATATCTCCAATATTATCCATATATCCAGCTTAGCGATACCAATAACACTGGTAGCAATACCGATAACACTAGTAGTCTCAGAAATTCCAGGTATCGGCGATGTTTCGCTAAGTGTCGCCAATATTTTTTATTGTGTAAATTCTAGGTGTCGCTTGTATCGCTAATGTATCGATATCGCCAATATTTTCAACTGTGTAAATTCTAGGTGTCGCTTGTATCGCCGGTGTATCGATGATATTTTGATAATATTGTCAATGTATCGATCTTAAAAAATCTATTTATTAAAAAATTTTCCATTTCAATTTTTTTATGGGCTGGTTGTGTACATTGTTCAAATTGTCGACAAGAATATCGATCATATCACGATGTTATCTTTATCTCAACGTGAGTGATATTGAGACCACAATCTTTTGTTTTCTTTCCAATTGTCGACGATTTCTCAGCCAAATATCGTGTGTGATAGTCTGAAATATCGACGGATGTTTGGATGGAAGGTTGGATGGTTGGATGGATAGATGGGATGGTTGGATTGGTTTCTTATGACAACATAGGCTTTTTTAGCCCCCCATTAAATGGAAACTTATTATGTATACATTCGTTTTGCAATTTTTTGATTCCTAAATATGCAAAATGTGTATTTTAACATCTCCTGAAGTTTCACTAAAAATTCTACTGTTTTCCCCATTGTTTCCCCCCATTTGCAGTTATTTGTGATATCAATATTGTTTTCGTATCCCCAGCCAGTGAAACTTGTAGTGATACCGATACTTCGAACACTGTCTCCCCCATAATTGAAGTATATGTAGTGATCTATAATCATGGTAAGTCTTTGGGGCATTTGGATTGGCTTTCTTGGGGATCAAAATTTATTGGTCCAAAAGGCAAAACCCAGCCGCTCTTCTATGACTAGATACATTTCTTTTGTCATCATTTTGTAAGTCTTTATTTCATGAATTATTTGCATTGTGAAGTCTTGTACTTATGAATGTTCTCAAAGAAAGGGATCCTAAAGATGCCAATAGGGCTGATGAATAGAAATGCCACTTGGGTATCCAGTAACAAATCGAAATCCAATAAAAAAAAGTTCCTCAACACATTACATACAACTGCTAACAACTTTTTTAGCATTTTTCTCTCAAGTTCACTATTGTACCTTGTTCTGCATTTTAATTTAACCATTGTATCTAGTATAAGGCAGTGACATTGTTAGCACTTAGTAATATCCTAATTATCCTTCTTATGTTCCGTCTAATTGATGGTATCATTTGACACACCTTACAAAAAGTCGTCTTCTCTGATAAATAAAATCATGAGATGGATGACATGGATCTAGAATCTTCACAGAGATCAACATAGCCATAAAAATATAAAAGCATTGCTAATTCTTATATAAAACCAATAGATATGGCTGCATTTAAGGTCTGCAAAATGTTAATATATGTGTGTTATATGAATTGGAATATTTGGTATCAATGGAAAATGAAAATGCTTTTACCATTTGATTGAAGAGATTTTTTGCAATATTTCTCGTAGTCTGATTCTTTCTTAATGTGTTTTATCATTTTGGTTGCACATCAGGAATGAAGACTCTAAGAGCAAGGCCAAAAGCGGCTATGTAAGCTTGAATGGTTTTAAGCCGAATATTGAGGAGCTAGAGATGCTTTTAGAAGCTTACTTTACACAAATAGAGGGCACCTTAAGCAAACTATCAACTGTATGGCATGCTTCCTTTTATTCATTTGTGGCCCATTCACCAATTCTATGCAAATGCTCATTTTTCAGCAAAGCATCTCCTTACCATTATTTTTTATCCTTCAGTACTCATGTTTATGTCTTGCTTGGATGCACAAGTGATTTGAGTTGCAAACATTCAGTTTAATGAAGAGAAAAAGACAAAAGTGAATGTTTTGAAGTGTTCCTAATGATGAAATAGCTTCAACATCTTAATGTAGGCTTCCATGATTTGGAAAGTGGTGTATAGGATGGAAACTACTTCGTCAATGGTGTCATGTATACCATTGGAGATGGCTCCGAGGTTAGATTCTTGGAGGATACTTGGTGTTGGGTAAGACCATTTTATTTTGATTTTTTTAAATTGTAAATGCAGGGTGTTGCCACTGAAAGAAGTGAAGGTCGGACAATGTTATTCATTCTTAGATTTCTCGATCTTAGATGTTAGATGGTGTGGATCCTGAAGTTCTAGACAAATCTTTGAGATGATGGGATTGATGACTCTTTTCGTCCTTTGCTAATTGCAAGTGTGCAGCTGGTAAGTAGTGGTAATTGGTAAGGACAATTGGAGGTGGAGATATGGGGAATCGGGAATATTTTTGGTGTATCCTTTTATGCATCATTTCAACAAGGAATGAATGAATGGAATATAGCTCCGATGTCATAAATTTGGTCATACAAGAGAACCCCGGGGTGATTGTCTTTTGGTAGTTGGTTGGTAAGGTAAGGTTCTTACTATGAATCATCTAAGAAAGGAATAGAAGGAAAACAAATGGCATATCAACAGTTATGCCGTTGTTTTCTATTGGACTAAGTGACAATCTACTTCAATACGTTTTTTTCATCCCATGGAAGATTGACTATTCGCAATGTGAATGGCAACTTGATTGTCACAACAATAACACTTATAACCTTTTTAGAGTTGGCTTGTGACTTGAGGACCTAGCTTGTTTTGAGTTACTCCAAGCACATGCACAAAACAAACACATTCATACACCTTTGAAGTAAGAGAAAATAAAACCAACTTAGGTTTTAAAACTTTCAATGGGAAATTGACATCAAGAATTGGAGTGGGCATCCTATTTCTACATGTAGTAGTAAGTACTGCTTCATCCCAATATATTTTAGGAGATTCCATACTTGAGATAATTTTTTTTTATAAGATTCATACCTGAGATGATATACCTAATAACCTCTAAAAGATGACGGTTATTTCTCTTAGCCATCCCGTTTTGTCAAGGGGTATAAAGACATGAGTTTGTGATTTTATACTATTTTCTAGACAGTATATGTGTAGATCACGAGGTAGATGCTAATGAGCATTCTTAGACCTAACAACCTTTATTTTTACCCAAAATTAAGTTTGTACCAAACATTTTCCTAATGGATGGAACCTTATCTCTCTTTTCATAAGATATCTAGTAAAATGTGAGCAATCATCAATAAAAGAGATAATATTTTAGCGACATCAATAAAAGAGATAATATTTTAGTGAAGGTCCCACACATCAGAGTGGATAAGAGAGAAACAACTAGAGCTCTATTTTATTGGAAACAAAAAATTTAAAAATAAATAAATAAATTTTTTTTTTAAATCCCTATAATGTGTTTAAAAAACTAACATGTTTCATATTGAGAATTCAAATCTCTAACAAATTTGTTTGGAAAAAGGAACTAAAGCGAAAGGGAATAACACGAAAGACTATGTTATAAATGTTCATCCTCATTCACATTAGACGACTCATGAACAAAAGTAGACGAGCCATTTCAGTCTTCAACAAGTGTTGTCTTCATGACCGCTGCCAATATGCTTCTCCTGGTTCTTATGTCTTTAATAACATAATAAGATGAAAAGAATGGGGCAATGCAAGCCAACCTCTTTGTGAGAGAACTAATAGGCAACAAATTGGATGGAAAGCACAAAATAGGAACTTTAGATGGTAAAGACAAAGATGGAGAAAGTTCGTACCCTCCCTTCCTAATGGAATTAGAGGATGATCAATTGGCTAATCTTCTACCACTAAAGATGGAGAATTAAGAAACTAAACCATCCTTCTTTCTTGTCAAATGATCAGAGGGACCCCCAGGGTGATTGCTTTTGGGTGGTTGGTTGATAAGGTAAGGTTTTGATTGTGAATCATCTTAGAAGGGAACATGTAATAATTATTATTTTATCCATGATATAAGAGAAGATAAGGAATAGTAGGAAGAAGAAAGAGAAGGAAAAGAGAGCTTAACATCTCTCTCTTAGCATCTTATGTTAAGTTAACCCTAAATAAAACTTAATAAAAATATGGTACACCACAGGAGTATTGAAGCCCATGGACCATATGTGACATTTCTAACAAATACTAATGATGTATTTTGTCTTTAGGAGGTGGAAATTGGGATCATCTTTTTATTCACCAAACTTTAATGATGGATGTGTGGTGGTGATTTTCTTTTACCTTTAATGGGCTGGGGTGGTTGATGCCTAAGTTAATCCTGGGTTTGTGGGATCTTGGAATTGGTGAAGGCATGGTGAAAGAGGGCAAGCTCTTTGGAGATAAATCTTAGCTAGGAGGATCATGAATGATTTGGAAAGAAAGAAATAATACCATGTTCAGTAACAAGGTAAAGACTCTAGAAGAGGTGTTTCGGAGTTCAAGAAGGAAGAAGGTGGCATGGCTTACATGCTATCACATGTGCCCATTGTTCAAAGTCTCCTCGATATTAGGATAATATCCCCGATATTAAGTTAATATCCTCGATATTATCCTTATCTCTAGTTCGGCAATACTGATAATACTAGTAGTATTAGAAAGTCTAGGTTTCGGCGATATATCGCTAAGTATCACCAATGTATGGCCATGGTAGGGGGATCCTATATCCCCATATTTGTTCATGTTGATAATGGAGGCCCTTGGTGGAATGATTGAAAGAGGAGCTAAGGTTAACTTGGTTAATGGATTCAGGGTGGATAATTCGGATATTCAAGTTACGCATTTACAGTTTGCCGATGATACATTATTATTTTGTGAAGTGGATGCTTTAAAAGTAAGTAATCTTTGATCAATCATTGTATGCTTTGAAGAGGTATTGGGTTTGAAGGTAAATATTAGCAAAAGCGAACTGTTGGGGATGGGTATCTCAAAGGAGGAAGTGGAATCCTTTGCAAGAATTTCTGGATGTAGGGAAGGATCTTTTCCTACCTTGTACCTTGGTCTTCCTTTATGTATTGGAAAACCCACGAAACATTTATGGGATAAAGTGGTGGAGAGATTTGAAAGTAAATTGTCTTAATGGAGGCGTAGATACTTATCTTTGGGTGGAAGGTTAACTCGTGGCAATGTGTAACCTTCTAGTTTATTATATGTTGTTATTTAAATGTCCAAAGTTGGTGTTAAGCAGGATTTCTCATGGAAGGGGGCGGAAGACAATCACAAATTTCACCTTATGAAGTGGGAGGATGTTTACAAGCTGTGGGACCAAGGGGGAGCAGGGTTAAGGAGTTTGGAGATCATGAATTTAGCCTTGTTAGGGAAATTTGGAGGTTTGGAGCGGATGAGGGTTCATTTTGGAGAGAAGTGATATGAAGGAAACATGGGGTAGATGAAAGGGGTAGGTGGACAAGGTTGTCCTCATTGTATAGGTCATCATATCTTTGGAGAGTTGTGGTGTCGATGAAAAGCAAAGTATGGTAAAAGGGTACGATTGCATTTGGGGGATGGGAAATCTGTTGGGTTTTGGGAGGACATTTGGGTGGGGGAACGGAAGTTGATTGAAAATTTTCCACACTTTAGAGGGTGGCTTGTGTTGACAAGTGCTTTTCCATCAAACGGGAGCAAGTCATTTGGGCTCTACCGTGTAGAAGGAATTTTGAGGATGAAGAGATAGAAGAGCTAATTGGGTTGCTTCAATTGTTGTCAAAGGTGCAATTGTCTCCCTCAAAAAAGGATTCCTTGAAATGGTTATATGAAAAATTAGAAAAAATTTCAGTGAAGTCCTTCTATAAGGGTCTTAAGTGGAGTCGGTATCTTTGATGAACCTAGTCTGATGGCTTTCATTTGGCGATATGGTGCTCCTCCAAAGGTGGCCGCGTTCGCTTGGTTAGCAGGAAGCAAGAAGGTTTTAATAGTTGTTAACCTTCAAAAAAGGAAGCTAATCCTTCTGAATGTTTGTGTCATGTGTTATCAAGATGCGGAATCAATGGACCATCTTTTCCTACATTGTTTATTTGCGAAAAGTTTGTGGGATTGTTTCTTTAAATCTTTCGCTGTAGATTAGGTGATTCCAAGCTCTATTGATCGTTCTTTTTGGCATAGCATGGTGGAGGAAAAGGAAAGGTTGGGAAACATGTTTGGCGAATAAGTCTAGTAGCGGGTATTTGGTTCATTTGGTTAGAAAGGAACGACCATTGCTTTAGAAATTAACAAAAGGAATGTTTTGGATGTTTTCTACAAGGTGAAATCTCATATCAAGGAATGGGTGTATGCATTAAAGGTTGTCAAGCAGTCTTCGGATAATTAAGCAAAGTTGTAATTTTCTGTTTTAGTTTTCAATCTTTGTATTATTTGGTTGCTTGAGGTGGAAGAGGAGTATTGGGCCCCTCGTCCATTCATATTTGAACTTGCTTGGCTAGAGATGGAAGGCTTTATTGAGAAAATCAAGGAGTGATGGTCTTCTTTTTCAATTGAAGGTCTTGCAGGCTTCTCGTTGTTTCAGAAATTAAAGCTTTTAAAAGGTAACATTAACGTTTGGAGAAAAGACGTCTGGTATCATCACAAAGAAGGGACTTTGAAATTTTTACATAACATTCAGGCTATTGATATCAAAGAAGAGGGGGAGCTTTCAGAAGAAGAGAGGGCTTGGAAGGAGTTGTATAGACCAAAGTATAACGTTGGGATGAGAGGGGAGGAAATAAAGTGAGAGCATTCATGGACTCGTTGGTTAAAAGAGGGAGATAGGAATATGAAGTTTTTCCATGCCATTGCAAGTGCATGAGCAAGAACAAATAAAATAAAAAATTTAATGGTGGAAGGGGAGAGAATTGAATGTAAGGATAAAGTTTGTTCAACAATTGTTAACTTCTATAAAGCACTTCTTAAGAGGGAAGAATGGGTAAGACCTAAGCTTGATTACCTTCCGTTCACCTCTTTTTCAAGTTTGTTAGTGGAATGGCTTGGAAAGGCTTTCTTTGAGGAGGAAATCAACAGGGCAGTCTCAGAGTTGGGTAGAGATAAGCCTCCAAATCCGGATGGTTATCCTATTGCTTTTTCTTTCCAAGTATTTTGGGATATTGTTAAGACAGATTTGATTAACTTTTTGAATGAATTCTTCAAAAAGCGTTGTTTAGCATCAAAATTAGGAGCGACATTTATTGCTCTAATTCCCAAAAAAGGAAAGTGTGGAGAGTCTAAGGGACTTTAGACGGATTAGTTTATTGGGGGGTCCATATAAGATCTTGGCCAAAGTATTGGCTTTCAGATTTTGTGCAGTTCATAGTGAAGTGATTTCTAAATCTTAAGAGGCTTTTGTGGAAGAAAGATAGATAGTGGACAACACTTTAATTGCTCATGAGTTTATCGACTCTTGCAATAGGAAAAGTAAGAAAGGAGTTATTTGTAAGCTAGATATTGAGGCATATGATCATGTAGATTGGGATTTTCTCAATTATATGTTGGGCCGGCTGGTTTGCAGAGAGAAATTGAGGTTTTGGATATAAACTTGTGTTAGATAGGAAAAATATTCAATTTTGGTTAATGATTCTCCGAAGGTGTTTTTTTTTTTTTTTTGCAACTTTGTAAGGTGGATGAGGGGAAAGTGGACAACTTTCGGATGATCATTTCATGTTTTGAGGTAGCCTTGGGTCTTAAAGTCAACATTAAAAATAGTGAGCTTTTGGGGGTGGGGCTTTCTAAATAAGAGGTTGATGGCTTTCTGTCTCTTTTCGGTTGTGGGGGGTTCTTTTCCTTCTTCTTACTTTGGCCTTCCCTTATGTATTGGGAAGCCGGCCAAACACCTATGGGATCGAGTGCTTGAGAGATTTGAAAGGGTAGTTATCTCTCGTTGGGCGGTAGATTAACTTTAATCAAGTCAGCTATGTCTAATCTTCCAGTTTATTTTATGCTTACTTTCAAATGTCCAAAACAATTATTGCCAGGTCAGAAAAATTAAGGTGAGATTTTTTATGGAAGGGGCAGATGCAAGTCATAAATTCCATCTTGTGAGGTGGGATGAAGTCTGCAAGCCATTGGACAAGGGGGGGTGTAGGTTTAAGGAGTATGGAGGTTATGAATGCGGCATTATTAGGAAAATGGTTTTGGAGGTTTGGGGCTGAGCAAGGGAGTTTTTAAAGAGAAGTGATGGCTAAAAAATATGGGGTTAAAGGTGGGGGTAGATGTACAAAGTCGTCTTCGTTGTATAGGGCTTCTTTCCTTTGGAGGTTGGTGATGTCTTTGAAAAACAAGGTTTTGGAGGGGGTGGGTTTTACTTTAGGCAATGGCAAGAAGATAAGATTTTGGGAAGATGTTTGGGTTGGAAACCAGAAACTGAGTCAAGTGTTTCCTCAGTCGGCTCATATTTCAGTTGAGCAGAATATCACAGTGGATCATTGTTTTTCTGTAATCGGTGCAGAAAGGGTGCATTTCAGAAATTTTCAATAGGGTGAAATTGTTTGTTATGGAACGGACGAATGGTTCTAATATTTAAGCATAGATCAGTTCCCTTTTTTGTGGCCTGAGTTGTAATTTTATTTGTATTTTTCGTTTCTTTGTATTCTTTGGCCCCTTTCTCAATAACATGCTCATCGTTTCAAAAGCGGGGGGTGGGGGAAGGACTAACCACGTTCTGCACTTTATTCCAGTTTTGATAGCTAATCTGGCTTAGATGGACCCTCCATATATAAATATGCATGTGTGCATCCTAGCTGTGTTTAGAGTGTTAGACAGTTTTGGACCTGCACACATAGATTATGTGTGAACAAGTTTTCAAATGCATCCATGTTTACATACACTTGCGTATGCAAATACACATGCAACACATATCTTTGTGTGCAGATATCATCACCAAGGTATGTATATAGCCTCTAAGCATAAGAAATTACATGCATGCATATGCCTCTACACATATGAAATTACATGCATGCATATGCCTCTACATATAAGAAATTACATGTATCCATATGCATGTGCACAGTCATGAAAATAAAGGAATTTATACTATACTACTGTTGAAAGTATAATGACAAAATTTTTGTAGCGTGTGGTGATAGAGGAAAGCTAACATCATCCAAACACTTAATTGACCAAAAATACCCCTGTTATTAAAAAACAAAAGAAAATTAAAAACAAAGACGAGCTCTTTTTGCTCCCCTACTGCACCACAGCCACCCTCTCTGATCCTGTACCACTGCCACCCCTCTCTGCTACACCTTCTCCATCACAACCAATGCCATTAGAACCACCCTACACCTCACCATTCCTTGATGATTTTCCAAGCAATGGTGTGGAACTTTGCAAAGAGTGGGACTTTTCTTTCTAGCTTTCAGATGCTAATGTAACCCACATATATCCAAATTTGTCCTGTTGGTTTGTTCTCTTAAAAACCAGCATGTGTTTTTTTGGTGAATAGAACATAGGCATGAGATGCTAACAGTCTAAGTGCAGGCAGGAATACCAGCAGTCCTGTAACATATGACACCTTAAGTATTTGTGCATTAAATGGTTAATATATCATTCCTGTAACATCTTGAGCGATCAAAGAATTTGGACGGCTGCTTATTATTGGTCCAAAATCTCATGTCTCCAAACCTTTCTCCAATGATGGAATAGCAACACCAAAGGAGTGTCTCACTTACTGAAGAATGGGAATGTAGCATTGTTCTAAAACTCTGTGGGTCAACTCGACTCCGCCAGATTTCGAGCCGAGTTTAACAGAAACTTCCTGACTACCCTGACTCAGTCGAGTCTCAATAAGACTCGTTGAGTTGGCTCAAAAACTTGTCTGACTCAATGCCACTCGACATGACTTGGCCGAGTCACTCAGCAGCCAGACTATCATTCTAATAATAGAAAAAAGTCAAAAGGCATGGAGATCAAGCCCACAACCTCAGGTGAGTGTCAAACCATGCTCTACCAACACAGCAACATTGTGAATCTATTTGGTTTGCTCATATAAATGCTTGCCCCTGTTTTAAATACTTGTTATTAACTTAAACATCACTTAATTAATTTTATCGAATCGAGTCAAATAAAGACTCAATCATGTCTTCGAATCTACCTGATCCGGCTGGATATCGAGTTTTCCTGCTTTTGAACTATGGAATGTAGTCCAACAAATATAGGGAAATTGCTACATGTATAGAGAGTGTTAGTGTATAGTGTATGTGGTTAGTGGCTTTTTTAACGCAAGTGCATGTGCACATTTTCCTCTTCTCCTGTGGTGTACTATATGCTCTATTCTAATAAAACATTGTGTTAGGGCATGTTAGCCTAACACAACAATTTTCCCCAAACTCTCCTATTTCTTCTTCTCTCTCACTCCTCTCTTCTTTACTCCACACTATAATCATCAAACCTTTTTCTTCTACACGAGGTGCCTTCTGTTGAATGCTTGATGATAGAATAGAATTATAAACTTTAACTGATGTTGTATCTTTTATACTGTCAATTTGTCAATTATCATGCACTGACGCATCAGGACACCATACCCATACTAGTAGGGCCCATGATTTGGTGGTTCAGATTTTAGACTATTTACCTGATGGGTCTCACAATGGGTGGGGATACCCAAAATTATTCCATATAGGAAGATCCTAGCCACTAGTATTTGGCCCTCTTTCTCCTGATTGTTTCTGCGTTGTATCTTAGCTATCCGTAATCTGCTAATCAAGGGGCATCTTCCAATCTGTGTGACTTTTGGGGAATCCACATTCACAGGGAGGCCCATCAGATCTATAACTTGGAATGTCAAACCATGGGCCCCACTTGCAGAGACTTGCAGATCAGAACACTGTAAACTTCTTTATGCATCAGGAATCTATAATTCCTCTTCAATATGCTACTCCAGCATGCCATCCCAGAACTACCATCTAAGCCATGCATTCTATCCTAGAAGTCTTTTTCATCATCTGTTCTATTCCTTGTATCATTTAATATAGGTATAGTATTGGTTTTTCTAACTGTCCATGATTAAATTTCCATGTATATGATAAGTAGGATTGTTGTCTTGATATCGTGTTTGGAGTTGGCCCATTCAGGAGGTAAACATAGATTGAATGGTCTGGATTAATGAAAACATGCAAAAAAAAAAAAAAAAAAAACCATTGGTAATTATGGGGCACTGTCACAGTGCAGTGGATTGTGTTATTAATCCTCAAAGGGACAATCTATATTGAATCAGGAACATCCAATGGATGGACCGCCTCTTGAATGGACCATAAACCCAAGTACCACAAACTGTTGAATCAACATTCAGAAGTTTATTGACTTCTAATGGGTGTACATTTTGGACAAAGCCTTATCAATGAGAAGAACTATACATTGGATGGTCCAGATGAACGAACATGTGGCCTGATGAATCATCAACATGGTGTATTTATTTATTTCTCTTATTTGATCGCACAACTGTGATTACTACTACTCACATTTCCTTCTCTTTTAATGAAGCTGCGGGAGTATGTGCACGACACCGAGGATTATATAAACATCATGTTGGATGACAAACAGAATCAGCTGCTGATGATGGGAGTGAGGTTTGGTACGGCCAACTTGATAATATCCATGGGCACTCTTGTGACTAATGTATTTGGCATGAACATCCATATCAAACTGTTTGAAACTACACAAGTACAATTCCTCGAGACGGTCTTTGGGATTGCAGGCTGTGTTGTCTTTCTATACATCATAGCCATTGTATGGGAAAAGAAAAGAGGATTGTTGGTATGATGCAAATGCTCCTGGTGGGCCAGAGGTGAATCTTTCTTGCTTTGTTTGTTTGTTCTCTGATTGGATGTTGTACTAAGAGACTTTGATGATGTGTGAAAAAAGCATTGATGCTTTGTTAAATATACTAAAATCCATTGTTAACCTTCAGCAAACCAGGCATTGTTAAAAAATAGATGGTCGGGATTGTCCCGGTGGGTTGACCTTTTGCATCATGAGGTATGAGCCATCCCCTTTTGCTCACCGGATGAACGATCCAAATCGCCAGGGGTCTCCCATGTACATTTTAGATCCAAGAACTGCAATTAGTAATCCAAATTGCAGTTCAGGTGGGTTAATCGACAAACAGTTACATTGATATGATTATCTAAATGGCTGATCGGGCAACATCCAGCAGATGGTTAAGATGGAACTTGTCAATGTTCCATATTCAACAAACGTCCATAAATCATTGGCTAGGATCATAAAATCAGTCTGATTTTCCAGTAATGACCTCTCTATGGTGGGTCACGGTACTTGGAACATCTGTGTGTGAGCCGAATTGTAGGATACGTGGCCTGCATCTTCGACGGTGTATACTAGAGTTTTTAATTTGGACAAGTGGGACAAATGGTTTTGTAATCCACACCGTTGGTCTGTTGAATTCCGTTGGGGATGGAACATGCTCCAAGAATCTCTCGAGTTGATCTCCAAGGCAAATATTGGGACCTTATTCAATTGAATGTGGACTACTGTTGTATCTCTCTTCTTAACCGTCTATCTTGTAGGCCACAAATCAAAGGGTTAATATTGTCCACTTGAATTTTCTCAATCTGCATCTCCATGTGGGTTAAGTGGGTCACGCATGCACAGAAAATAGAGATTTTAAAAGAACGAAGCAAGTGGTCTACATTGAAGATAGATGGGGTTGCCTAGCCGTAAATATCAAGTGGTCGGGCTAGGCCAGGTCAGGTTGGCCTAAAATGATGGGAGCCCAAGCCTAACTAAACTGAGTTGAGGCCCATACCCAGCACATTGTCAAGCTAGAAAGTCCAAGCCCAGGCCAAAGCTAGGACGGGCTCATTGGTCAGGCAAGCCATCAGTAGGTCTGGGCTGCCTGGGTCGGGCTTGGCCCATTAAAATTAGCCCAAGGGTTGAGGCTTGAAATCTAGGCCCACCGTTCAGGCTGGTCTAAGCCAGGGTGAACTATGAATAGCCGTGAGCCCAGCCCAAATAGTGTGCCTAGATATTAAGCCCTAGCTCAGCCCTCAAGCCAAGTTTAGTGGCCAAAGCCCTAACTCTTTAAGGCTGGGCCACTCTGGCCATTGCCACCCCTACTACCCATCCCTCCATAGGATACAGGTTGACGTGGAAATGGGTCTGCCCATGTGCAAGGCCTTACAACAGATGGTTTATATCTCAAAAATCATTCCCATCAAACAATCCTATCCATCTTATCTTTGTCCACTATAGTGATGTTGGAAATAAAAACCTAGTTATTGCAATATTTGGGTTCTTTTCAATTACCTGAACCGTTTATGTTGATAGGACTCCTATTCGATCAAGACGGATGTGATTGTTTCTTGAGTTGTATCTTGAGACGTAAGCCATCAAGCCTGGTTGCCAGTATATGGGTGGATCGAATGGAAGAACTTTGACCTCAAGCGTCAAAATAAGTAGATACGTCTAATATGAACATATTTGACCAGATTCTGAAAAGATTGGTCACTTACTCAGCCACTTGCAGAATTTGATAACCATCAGATGATAATCGGAGGGTGGGGTTCTTCCTTCGAAGATTGGTTATTTTGTACCTTCCTATAAACACCCCACCTTAGGTTGACAAGCTGATTGAGTTTGAAGGGATAGATGGACAACCACACCTTGATTCTAAACCCTAACCTTAGAAGCCTAAACCCTAGGAATCTCAATCCCAATCGAACCCTAATCCTAAACCCCAACCCTAGAAGCCTAAACCCTAGGAAACCCAGTCCTAAACCCTAAACTCAGCCCATCCAACCCAGTCAATCCGGTCAGCCTAAATTTAAACCCTAAGAACCCAAAACCCTAGAACCTTGAGTTAACTCACCTGGTCAACTCACTGAGTCAACTCACCCAGTCAGCCTATGTAACGCCCTGAAAATCGGGGGTCGAGCATAAGCTCCACTCCCGAGTTCCAACATATCACTTATGTAACATAGATAATGATAATTAAGTGTTGTCCGTATTAGCACATTAAACATGGATGGGATTAAACCAAAACAACATATCATAATCCAGAGACAGTTAAATTACACAAGCGGAAGAACTGTGATAGATATATAAAGTATATAAACTATTTTAAGTCTCCAGAGTGTGAACATGTTACCAGGTTAAATACATACATGTATACTTCCCAAAATGGACCAAAAATGAATATACATGTGTGTTTCAAAAAGACAAAATAGCAAGTGTAAGGGCATCTAGTCAACATCCCAGAAGTCCCCGTCGATTAGGCCACGACTCACATAAACCCGTCTGAAAACTGCATGAAAGATAATGTCTCCTCGTCATCCTCATAGTCTGGCTCTGCCTCGTAGGTATCGCCTCCACCTGCAACTAAGACAGGGTCTGGTTGGTGTGTACAACACCGTTCCGTAACGTCGGAGTGAGTGGTCAACTCAGTGGAACCATAAAGCAAAGGTTAACATGTTATCAATTCAGTCAAGCAGTAATGATAAGGCAATACAACAAGCATTTCTAAGTACTCTAATTAATGCAGGAATTGTATGTATAAATGATGTATGCCATCACCTGCACTCCCTCTGCAATCTTCATCTAACGGTCGCGCATGTGAGTTACTTCCTCAGTGCTCTCTACTCAATGCCAAACGGCACATACAGTGCAGTGCATGTGCGTGATTACCAAGTTCTTATTAGTCCTTTTAATACAGCGGGATTGGGAAACTAAGGTACCTCCCTTATATCATTTCCCAAATAATGATTCATTCTAGGGTCGTCAGTCCTAGTAATCTCATACGATTGCGGTTCTAGGTCACTACAAAGGGCTCGTCACCACGATGTAGTGTAGGCCTAGTTATACTATAGTTACTACGGAAAGGTTCGTCACGTCTATACAGTCTCAGAGTATGCTCGAGGTCACTATAAAGGGCTCGTCACCTTATCAGTGCAGGTCGATAACTCGAATATAGTGTCCTATACCACCGTATTCAGCTCACGAGGCTGTGTTACTCACTGAACACTATAGGGAGGCTCGTCGCCCTAGCATAGGCCGACAGCTTGACCACGGTGTCCCATACCACCATGTCCGGCTCATGAGTCTTAGTGGATCGAGGTACCAAGGTTAACAGGGTTTTGCACTGGTAAGTTGGTACCTTAGATTCAAGCAGTAGCGTCCATACATGGTGAACATATATCGGGTCAATCGGGTTACTTGACAAGCTCGACTAGTATGAGCGCACGTAGACTTAATCGACATGGAGTGTATAAGCATTCCACGTGACCTAGCCACTGTCGTTAAGCGACGTACGACTCGGATTCGTCGAACGCATCTGTCATGACTAAAACAGTTTAGCCACCGGTCATAAATCATTACTGATTGCCTGGACTACAGCGTAGCCCCAAACACACTCTAGATCAATAACATTCAGATGTAATAGCCAAGACAGCATGTAACAACACAATTAAACTGTAACACCCTGAATTTTTGTCAACCTGGGGTTAGACGTCTTTGGACAATAAGTCAATCATAACACCTTAATTGACTTCTCATAACTCAATCCTAAAGCCCCAAATCCCCTTTCAACCCATTTCCTTCAAAATCTCACTTTTCACCACCTTATTCTTCAAAATTTTCCAAGTACTTTCATATTAGACGCAAATCCTAAAGTTTAGGTGATTCAAAAGTCAGATTGAAGCTTGATAAGTCTAGTTTCATATAAAAATAAGTGAAAATATAATAAAAATTTTAATGTAGTTAAATATAGGTTGTCGTAACAACTGTCCAAAAATCATTAGTTTGGACAGCTGCTGCTTCTGAAATTTTTAAAATTTTTTTACAATACAAAATCTAATGAAATTTGTTAGAGATAGAGTAGACTTGATGACGAACTACTAAAAAAATATTAAAATAATATACTAACTAAAAGTGCTAGAAAGGGGCGTAGAACTGCCCTAAGACCTTATTCTGTCGTAATTATGGTATGATTTATTTAAGTACTAAACTAAATAATCTACAAAATTACCTTGAATCACTTTCAATATGAACTGCAAGACCCAAAACTTGTAGAATCGTTAACGCTACATTACTTTGAAACTTAGGATCAATCTTTAATCCTAGTTGCTCTCGGGAGCACACCAAAACTCTATATCGGACCTGGACCGCGTGTCGAAAGTCTGATTACTATGAAACTATGTGGTTATGACCGCCTTACTGGACTTGACAACCATCTCGGAAATCAAGTCCTAATAGTACCCAGAAACGCACAACTTGAGCTCGAAGCGAAGTGTATAAGAAACGCGAATATCTTTAAGAAATGAACTCAGATTTAAGTGATTTGGGTCGTTCGCTTACGGGCCAAATTTAAGGTTTCAGACCATCAGAATCTGACTCAATTACACCCTCGGATCAGGAAAAATTTCATTCGCATGTCAGTGTACTTGTGGCCCTGATCGAGTGGCGGTGACCGTTGAACTGAAACTGGTCTGCCACGGTCGATCCACAAATCCGATCAGACCGAAACCTTAACTCGACCTTGATCCAAGATAAGGAGCTTAAGTTTGACTGCACGTAGAAAAGGGGCCACCAGAAGTACTCCGTTGGACCGAAACTGTCGCCCTTTGGCTATAACCTAAGTATACCTTGGCCCTGGGGCCATTCCCATCAGTTCTGGGCCTATATAAGGGCCTTAAACCCTCTCTCTCCCTTCACATACGATTTTGCAACCCTAGGAGAGAGAAGAGAGTAAAGAGAGAAAGAAAGTGTGAGAGGAAGTGGGAGATTGTTCCTGGGATCGTTCCCTGCCGCTCCACGTGCTTTACCACCTCGTCTAAATCGCTATTCCGGCGATTCTGACTCCATTAATAGGTAAGAAATTCTAACTCTAATCTATTTTAAGGATTCAAATAGGGTATGTGATAAAATAGCTAACCTATTTCATATTATAAACTACCGTTGTGCCGTAGACGAAGGCGAAGTGTTCAAATTGAATCCGTTACGAGTTTACCAGCGAAAGGTGCGGACTATAAACTTATAAGTTATGGTTTTCAAGGCTTTCAATGTCGGTTAATGATTTATAACCGACTAGGTTACCGTTTCACATGTTAGATATGTTGTTTTCCTCGCTTTATGGTTATATATGAACTATGTTTAATATAGGCTATTCCATGTGTAGGTTGAAATGACGGGATATGTCGAAAATTTAGTTTTGTGCTTGCCATGATTACTCACCATGAACATGTGATTGTTGAATACATGACAGCTCCTTATGAAAGGATTTGCCCTAATATAGCTTATAACTGAGTTGTACTATGTAGGTTAAAATGTGTAGTCTAAGTGTTTGTGGAAATGATTGAATGAGTATGGAATTTGAATCCCTGCTTGCCATGATTATCTGTCGTGGATATATGCGTGTTGTATTCGTGACAACTCCTTAGTGAAAGGATTTGCCCTAATACATGTTGTGATCAACAAACGTTATGTATGCTGATGTGTGTAGTCTTAAGTGTTTGTGAAAATGTCTGGATAAGTACATATTTAGTAAGGTGTATGTTATATAGGTGTTGAGGTGAGATTTTGTAACGACCCGTAAATTTCCGTACATTGGGTCGAGTACCACCTCGACCAGAAATCACGTAGGATTAAATTCTTTAGAAATTTAACAAAGTTAACTAAGTACTAAACTCGATTAGCCATGAAATCCGTTAGGATCGCTTCAAATACGATCTGCAAGACCCAAAAGTTGCAGAATCATTGGCGCTAGGTTACCCTAAAGTTTAGAACCAAACTCATTTCCTGTCTGCTCTGGAATGAAACGAAACTTCGTATTAGGTCTAGATCGCACATCTGTGAGTCCGATTAACCTTAGCTAAGGAAATAGGACCGCACTGGGCTTAACAATCATCTCAAAAATCACTCCATCCGATGTTCCATGGCCATTCGTTTCGATTCGGAGCGAGGAGTGTAAAACACTATTCCCATCCAAAATAAATATCTGGAATAGTGATCTGGCATCATTCGTTGACGCGTCAGTATTAAGCAACCTGACCGTCAGAATCAGACCAAATTACACCCTCGGATTAAGAAAAATTTCAGGAACATTTACATGTACTTGGAATTTCTGATCGTGGCCCACTGACCGTCGAACTGAAAGTGGTCCGCCACGTGCGATCTGGGTATCCGATCGAGTCAAAAATGTAATCCCACGTAGATCCATAGATGGTGAGCTTAAGTCTGACGTTTGGTTCAAGGAGGGCCACCAGAACCTCCCTTTTGAGTTGGAAAAGTGACGAATATCCTATATTAGCAGTACCCCTTGAACCTGAGTCTAATTTCGGAATGTTTTTGGCTATAAAAGGGGCTTAGAACAGCCCCTCTCACAGCCATACGAATTTGGGATTTTAACCCTAGAGAGAGAGAGAGAGAAAAGAGGGAGAATAGTTGGGATTTGTGGGAGATCTTCCTCCTACTGCTTTGGATTGTTACACGCCTACACCGCCCTGTTCTAGGCGCTTTCCGGCGGTATCCATCCCATTTGAAGGTAAGAAACCCTAACCTAGGTCCGATTTAAGGTAGAATCGATGTGGGATGTGTAACGACTAACCGATTCCACTCTTTAGGCTAGAAATCTCCGTATACCGGAAGTTCTTCTACCCTTTAGATTCGTTACGTTTCAAAAGGCAAAGGTGAGGACTTTAAGTGTATAAGTTACGGTTTTCAACGCTTTCAATGTCGGATAATGGTAGATTCATGATCCGCTTGCAATTGCACATGTACAAAGTGCTTTCGTTTCTGTTTCGATTAACGTTGTGAAATATGGAATTTCACATATTCTAGGTATATGTAGAAATACCGTATACGTATTTTTTTTTTGGATAAATGCTTGACATGTTTATTTAAAGTATGATTATATAATATATGAATAAAATACTAGTTTGGCGAAAGGAATCGCCAAAATACATGTTCACTTGTAAATGTGACGTATGTTGAAATTGTGTATTTTAGAAATACCGTATACGTATTTCTTTTTGGAGTAATGTTTGACATAATGATTTAATATATGATTATACAATACATGAATAAAATACCATTTTGGCGAAAGGAATCGCCGCATTCTATGTTCATTGTAAACACTATGTATGTTGAAATTGCGTATTCTAGAAATACCGCATATGTATAAATTTTGGAAATGTAATTGTCATGATTATTTGTCGTATGAATATGGTATGCGCGGATAAAATAACCGCTTGGCGAAAGAATAGCCCTAATACGCATTTGCTAACATACGTTGTGTATGTTGGAATAGTGTATTCTAAGTGTTCGCATAGATGCTTGTGTGTGTAAATGTTTGTGTGTTAGTGCCTTAGAGAGGTGCTGATATGGGATTTCCGACTCCCTTAGAGACATGTAGGACCCCCCTCCATGCGGTGGTTAGCTATAACCACTCACTTGAGATGTGTACGTAATTGTATCCCTATGTGGATAGTGCTTTACTACATGCTTCACAACATGCTTTACAACATGCTTTACATCATGTTTTACTTCATGCTTTATAACATGCCTGCTAACATGCTTGTATTGCTTGTTTATCATGCTTTACTCCACATGCTATTGATGAAGACTGTTTGAGTTTGGGACTTGCGTCTATAGTCTAAACATTCGGTACCAGACTTGTGGTTGTGGTGAGATTCATATCGCCACAACGGACGTGTCTGGCGAACCCAGTCGTACTTCGGTTGGCGATAGTGGTTGGCCACACGGAGTGCTTTTGCGCTCCATATCGCTCAACTTGTGGTGCGCTCGAGCTAGTCGAGCTCGTCAAGTAAACCGGAGTGTATATGTATGTTCACCATGTTTGGTCGCACTTTGCTTGAACCTAGGGTACCAAACTTACCGGTGGCGATCCCGTTAACCATGGTACCTCGATCCGCTAAGACGCATGAGCCGGGCATGGTGGTATGGGACACCGTGGTCGAGCCGTCGACTCTGCCCAGGTCATGTGCCTCCCGTAGTGACCATTGCGCAACCAAACTCGTGAGTCGATTATGGTGGTATGGGACACTATATTCGAGCTTGTCGATACTTACGGCGAGAGCCGAGTACGGCAGTGAGACCCGTGCTCGTGCCGACGGGCGACGAGTCCTCCGTAGTATCTTCGAGTATACTCCAAGTGTCCGTGATTGGCGACGCAGTCTTTCACAGAACTAGAGTATGAGTTGAGCCGAGTACGGTGAGACCCGTACTTGAGCCGACGGCTAGTGATTGAGCCAAGTACGGTGAGATATGTACTTGGCCGACGGCCGCAATTGAGCCGCATACGGTGAGATCTCAGTATCCGCGCCGACGGTGACGAGCCCTTTGCGATGCCTTCACTACGCTTCTCAAACCATAATATCGTATGAGATTAGCTAGATTGACGACCTTAGAATGGATCATGTTTGGGAATGATACAAGGGAGGTACCTTAGTTTTCCAATACTGTCTTTGGTTGAAATGGATTAATAAAAACTTGGTAATCATGAGCATCATCGCACCGCATGTGCTTTGTAGATGTGGCGCACCGAGGGAGTAAGCATTCGCGAACGTAAGATGATGTCGCTTGAGGGTGGTTTGGCAAGGGCATCTGATCATGTCATATCATTTTTGCACTTAACAAGAGTAATTAGAAATGTTTGATTTGTACTTTAACGTTATCATTACTACTTGATGGATTTGATAACATGTTAACCTATGCTTTATTGTTCCACCGAGTTAGCTACTCACTCCCACGTTACGGACGGTGTTTACACACCCACCAGACTGTCGTCGCAGTGTAGATGGCGCCTCTGTTCAGGAGCCTAACTCGACTTCGAGGAGGATCAGGAGGAGTTCTCCTTTATGCAGTACTCTGACGGCTATGCTTAGGCCGGCTGCATCGCGGGATTTTCAGGGCCTCTCTTGAGGATTGTATTTTGATTTTTGGACTTAGAAACAATACATGTACATTGGTACTCAGTTAGTACTCATACTCATAAAATTTTGTTACTTTACATACTTTGAATATAAAATTTCAGTCTTCCGCTTGCCTTTATACAATTGAACTGGAGTATGATTTACTGTTTTGGTATAATCTCATTCATGTTTATTGCGCTAACTCAGACAACATTTAACCACCATTGTGTATGTTGCATAAGTGATGCGTTGGAACTCGGGAGTTGAGTTCATACTCGACCCCCGATTTTCAGGGCGTTACAAGTTGGTATCAGAGCATGATTTTGATTAAACCGGACCTGAGTTATGTCCCCACGACGTACGCTGACGCATTATACTTAGGAGGGTGCGCAAAATCTAGCAACAGTCTTAGGGTCTCCCGATTCCGCCGTTCGGCGAAGTTCATTGTAAATGGACAGTTTGATCGAGTTCGTACTCGATCCTGACCGCACTTATGGACCCCAAGTCACTCCTAGACCGTCTATTGACGTGTCCAGGTCACAATCCACCAAAAATTAGTCGTTAAAAATCAGGAAAAATCAGATTAGTTCAGAAAATTTTCGAGACTAACCGTTCTGGAGCTGAACTGAGTTCGGGGGCCCCCCACGTTAATCTATTAAGGTTTCCGATAGAACCAGGGTGCATTTGGCACCCTGGACACATGGCAAACAGGGTCCCACCGCGGCGGCGCGGTTCCGGCCAAGTCCGATCATGGCAAAGACCGCGGCACGGCGGCGGACCGCGGTCCCGGCCGCCTTTCTGCGCGGGATTTCAAGCGTGGGGTTGGTCAGCCCAGCCCCCTCTACCCCCTGGCACGTGCCAAATTGCAATTTGGTTGGGTTTTAAAGGGCTGGAACACCCCTTTCTCTCATTTCACCCCCTTTTCAAGCACCTCCACCCCCATTTCTGATTTTCCTCAAAACTCATCCCTCCAAACCTTCAAATCTTCCATTTCCTTCCATAACTCACACACCCCTCCCTTCCACAACAGCCCTAGCTTCTTCCTTTCCCCATTTTCACGAGTTGGAGCTCTCATACCCCTCCTTGGAGCTCAAAATCGGGTAATCCCCTAACCCATTCCATTTTCTTCTTGGTTCTCCTTCATTTCCTACCTCTAGTGCCCCTTCCACACCTATTGGATCCTTGTTTGTGGGGATCAAAGAGATCAGCCCCTTGTTTCCCCATTTTGGTAATTTTTCATGGCCCTCCTTGGTGTGGTGGCTACCATTTTCTCCATTTCGTCCATCCTATCTTTCATGGGAAAGAGGAAAACCGCGGCCGATGACGCCGGCCCAAGTAGGCCAGCCCATTCCCGAAGAAGATCCGATGTTGGGGCCGGCACAAGCACCGTGCGGGAGTTTAGGTCGAAGCGAGACCTGGATCCTGACCACCCCGCCAGAAATGTTTATCCGATAGGCATTGAATATGGGCGCTTCGCGGGCCGCAAGGTTGTATTTGAAGCTCATGTGCATGAAAGGATGTTCGGGCTACACCCAATGATGGACCACTTGGTGGATATCGGATAGAATTCTATTTTTGAAGGCGAGTCTCCCGCATGTGAGAACACGGTTCGCGCTTTCTACGCTCACATCGTGGACTCATCAGTAGAGCCTCTTCGCCATCGTCTCTGTGAGGGGCATAAGGCGCACAATCACTGTGGATGAGGTGGTTCGAATCACGAAGATCCCGCTTGGTCAAGTGCATCCTAGTGATGACTTCTCTAGAAATGCACGGGAAAGGAATCGTCGCACGCAGTTTCTCTGTGGTCGCCGGGTTACTTGGAAGCGAGGAAATTGTATTGCGGCGACAAAGATGTCCCGTACGTTGAAGGCCATTCTGTGCTGTGCGCAGGATAAGAATGCTCCTCCTCCACCGCCTGCTTTGGATGCTTAGTCATCCACGTTGTTGTGTGTTGTTGTTTGTTTTGGTTGCCGCGATAGGCGGTTTATGCTTTCATGTAGATGATGTAGTAGTTAGTAGCATGTTCTAAGTGTTTGATGTTGTGGATGTATTGGCTATCATGTGATTTCTGTCATGATTCATGTAACTCTGTATTCCATGTATTATGACAATTTTGGGTAAATGAAAGGCATGTAGCCTCTTTGTTATGATGATGTGTGAAATGCTTAAAGTGCTTTATGATGCGTGTTATGCTTTATCTCACCAATGTTATACCCTATGTTATATAGGGCATACCGCGGCAGTATACGCGGAGAACGGCACGCCTCCTTCTTACTAGCTCTATGGACCAGACTCCTTCTGGTAGTAGCGGTCCTGCGGACCGAGGGTTGGGATCTCGATCGCCCTCCCGCCGGTCCTATCGCGGACGACCACCTTATACGCCCCGTCCGTGAGCGTGATCGGCCGTCTTCTTCTGCGCAGCATGACTCTCAGGCTGCTCCGCCGACTGATAGGTTTGAGCAGCTGATGATGATGATGCATCAGCAGCAGATGCATCGCAGCAAAGCCAGCAGATACAAGCCGAAGACGGCTTTATGGCCACTATCGTTGAGGCCTTGTCCGTGGTGGTAGTGCGACTCCACCTACGACATCCGCACATCCCGATGCGCATTCTCGAGCCTCCCGCTCGGCCGTTGAGGATGTGCCTCTGCCCCATCCGTCGCACCTCCTCTTGGAGAGGTCGGTACACGCGGTCTACTCGAGCGATTTCGGCGCTTGAGGCCTCCCTCATTTATGGGTTCTCGCTGCACCCGAGGAGGCGGAGTTCTCGTTAGACCGCATCTCCAAGATGCTACGGATGTTGCACCGTTCGAGGCGTAGCAGTCGAGCCGGCTTCCTTCATGTTTGAGAGGGAGGCCGGTTATGGTGGGACAGTGTCTTTGCCGCGCACCGTCGCGATGAGATTTCGTATGGACCCGGGAGGCTTTCGAGTCTCGGTTCCCACGAGAAGTACTACCCGCGCACGTATCGGCATGAGCGGGAGGAAGAGTTTCGTGCCTCGGGCGGGGGAGGCATGACGATCACGGAGTACGAGCACCGCTTCACAGAGTTGGGCCGCTTTGTCCCGACTATACCGGTGGATGAGCAGATGCGGATGCGTCGTTTCTCCTTGGGTTTGCGACCGGAGATACGGTCGAGGATATGTTGCCACAAAGATTCCTACATATGCGGCGTTGGTCCACATGTCTATGACGGCCGAGCAGGATGTGGACCGTTTGGCCAGATCACGTGGTACTATGGTTGCGAGACCGCGGCAGGATTTACAGAGCAGGCCTATCTTAGGCAAGAGGCCTCGGGCTGATTCTCCCCCCAGGGCCGCAGCGCCAGTTATTCCTATGAGACGCCCGTTGGTGACCTGCACGTTTTACGGGAAACCTGGACACCCTGCTGAGAGCTGCTTCTCGCGCATGAGGGCTAGCGGATTTGCGCCACCGCAGAGATTGGGTCGCCCTTATCCACAGGCCATATCAGCTCCGCCGCTACAGACCGTTCCTGCACATCCTTCATTCCGACCTCCCGTGCGCGCCCTTCAGCCGCCACAACGACCATTGGCTCCTCAGCCGAACCGCCAGCAGCAGGCTCGCGTTCATACGCTTGTGGCTAAGGCACCTGAGACGTCGGTTTCGGCCCGACGGCTTTTTGAGGGTACGCTTTTATTCATGGCACTCCTGTTTCTTTATTGGTAGACACTGGGTCCACCACTTCTATTGTTTCTTGTGGGGCGGTGAAACGCCTATCTTTGCATACGATTCCCACTAAGGGAATGAGACTCACTACTGCTACCGGGACCTGTTCGGATGTCATACGGTTATGCGAGGGTTGCTCGGTAGTTTTGGGTAGCAGCACAGTGCTCGTCGACCTCATTGTTGCTCCACTATGGCACTACGACGTTATCCTTGGTATGGATTGACTCACCAGGATGAGGGCGGAGATAGATTGCGATACTCGGATCGTGACGGCCTATGGACCTGACGGCACAGCTTTCACGTTCCCAGTGCAGGTCGTTGGCCTGTCTCGTCGAGTTGATTGCTATGCTGCTTTACTTGTGCCGATTGATGGTCCGACAGTAGATGGTACGCCGGTGGTTCGAGAATTTGCAGGCGTGTTTGAGACTATCCCTGGTTTACCTCCTCGGTGTGAGATTGATTTTACGATTGACCTTACGCCTGGTGCGACGCCCATCTCGTTCGCCGACTTATCGTATGCCTCCATGTCAGATGGAGGAGCTGCGGAAACAGTATTGACGAACTTGTAGAGAAAGGTTTTATTCGACCTAGTGTGTCTCCTCGGGGGAGCACCCGTGTTGTTCGTGAAGAAGAAGGACGGGTCGCTACGGTTGTGTATTGATTACCGTAGGTTGAACCAGTCACGGTGAAGAACAAGTATCCTTTGCCCAGATTGATGATCTGTTCGACCGCTGAGGGGGGCGAAGTATTTCTCGAAGATTGACCTTCGGTGGTACCACCAGCTTGCGCGTGAGAGAGGAGGACGTGCAGAAGACAGCCTTCAGACGTGCTTTGGGCACTATGAGTTCTTGGTGATGTCGTTCGGTCTGACGAACGCACTAGCCGTGTTCATGGATCTGATGAACCGGGTATTTCGGCCCTTCCTTTACTGATTCGTCATCGTCTTTATTGATGACATTTTGATATACTCTACGAGTCGTGAGGAGCACGAGGAGCACTTGCGAGCGGTATTGGATACACTGAAGAAGAACCAGTTGTTCGCGCAATATAAGAAGTGCGACTTCTGGCAGGAGGAAGTCAAGTTCTTGGGACATGTAGTGTCCAAGGATGGGATAGCAGTGAACCTTGCTAAGGTAGCCGCGGTTCAGGATTGGCAGCAACCTGAGTCGGTTACTGAGGTGAGGAGTTTCCTTGGTCTGGCTGGGTATTACAGACGTTTCATTCGGGATTTCTCGAAGATCGCCAGGCCATTATCTCAGTTGACTCGGAAGGACCTGAAGTTCGCCTGGAATGAGAAGGCGGAGGCAGCTTTTAAGGAGCTGAAGGACAAGTTGACGTTCGCCCCTGTGCTAGTATTGCCAGAGCAAGGGGTGAAATACACGGTATATACTGACGCATCTCGCGTTGGTTTGGGTTGTGTGCTGATGCAGAAAGATAGGGTGATTTCGTATGCCTCGAGACAATTAAGGAAGCACGAGGAGAATTACCCTACACATGACTTGGAGTTGGCAGCTGTCATCTTTGCATTGAAGCTCTGGAGACATTACCTCTATGGTGAGGAGTTCGAGCTTTTCTGCGACCACAAGAGCCTTAAATACATATTCACACAGCGGGATTTGAATATGAAATAGTGCCGATGGATGGAGACCTTGAAGGACTTCAAGTTCGAGGTTTCCTACCATCCTGGCAAGGCGAACCTTGTGGCGGACGTGCTGAGCCGCAAGAAGGCGATTGCATTTGCAGCACCACTGATGATAGCCGAGTGGGACATGATGGAGTTTGTGCGGGACTTCGAGCAGAGACTCACTGTCGAGGAGCCTTTTGAGTGTGTTGCGCACGTTCGGGTGCGGCCACTTATTGACGACAGGATTGTTGAGGCCCAAGAGGGCGATATACGGCTGTCTGAGCTTCGAGAGCAGGCTAGCGACGCCGTGGACTCCGAGTGGAGAGTTGGTTCTGATGGGGGTTTACGATTCTGTGGCCGCCTATGTGTTCCTGATGTGGCTGACTTGAGACGCGAGCTTCTCGAGTCCGCCCATAACTCGAAGTTTGCGATGCATCCTGGTAGCACGAAGATGTACTAGGATATGAGACGGACGTATTGGTGGGATAACATGAAGGCCCACATTGCTGAGTATGTGTCTCGATGTCTGACGTGCCAGCAGGTCAAGGCGGTAACATCGCCGACCTCCCGGACTACTTCACCATGCCTATACGGAGTGGAAGTGGGACTTCATCTCCATGACTTCATATCGTGGTTGCCGAAGACGAGGAAGGGGCACGATTCCATTTGGGTGATTGTGGACCGGTTGACCAAATCGGCCCATTTCCTCCCTATCGAGTTACGAACTCTGCAGACGAGCCGCTAGATTGTACATCGGGGAGATCGTCCGTCCGCACGGGGTTCCTTTGGAGATCGTGTCGGACGAGAGACACGCGGTTCACATCTATCTTCCGGACTCGTATCCAGGAGGCGATGGGTGTGAAGTTGAAGTTCGATACGGCGTTTCATCCTCGGGCGATGGGCGTACAGTGAGCGGGTGAATCGATTCGGAGGATATGTTGCGAGCATGTGTGTTGGACTTCAGGGCACCGGGATAACTGCGTCTTCCGTACGCGTAGCAGTTCGCCTACAACAACGGTTTCCGGGCGACTATTGGCATGGCGCCATATGAGGCTCTATATGGTCGACCTTGTAGGGCACCGCACCGTTGGGCGCGAGGTTGGAGAGCGTAGCCCGATTGGCCCGAGTTGGTTCGGTGCGACTACGCAGAAGGTAGACATTATCGGGCGTCGATTACTCACGGCGCGAAGCGAGCGTAAGAGTTACGCCGATACGAGGCGGCGACCGCTGGAGTTCGAGGTCGGGGATCATGTGTTCCTTCGGGTTTTCCCTATGAAGGGAGTCCTTCGGTTTGGGAAGAAAGGGAAGCTCACACCGAGGTTTATCGATCCATTTCAGATACTGGATCGAGTGGGTGATGTGGCGTATCGTCTCGCCTTGCCTACACCACTTGCTTCCGTACACAACGTATTTCATGTATCTATACTGAAGAAGTACGTTCCTGATCCTTCACATATCATTAGATGGGAGCAGGTACAGTTGAGTGAGGACGCTACGTACGAGCTGCGCCCGACGCGTATCCTTGATAGGAAGGAGCAGGTACTACGTAGCAAGGTCATCCCACTTGTGAAGGTACTTTGGACACATCATTCCGAGGAGGAAGCTACCTGGGAGACTGAGGCCGAGATCAGGAAGAACTACCCTCAACTTCTCGAGGAGTACGAAAAGGTATAAATTTCGAGGACGAAATTTTTTGTTTAAGGGGGGTAGATTGTAACGACCCGTAAATTTCCGTACATTGGGTCGAGTACCACCTCGACCAGAAATCACGTAGGATTAAATTCTTTAGAAATTTAACAAAGTTAACTAAGTACTAAACTCGATTAGCCATGAAATCCGTTAGGATCGCTTCAAATACGATCTACGCAAGACCCAAAAGTTGCGAGAATCATTGGCGCTAGGTTACCCTAAAGTTTAGAACCAAACTCATTTCCCGTCTCGCTTCTGAATGAAACGAAACTTCAGACAGGGTCTAGATCGCACATTGGGAGTCCGATTAACCTAGGAAGCTAAGGAACTAGGACCGCCCCACCGGGCTTAACAATCATCTCAAAATCAGCTCCATCCGATGTTCCATGGCCATTCGTTTCGATTCGGAGCGAGGGAGTGTGAAAAACACTATTCCCATCCAAAATAAATATCTGGAATAGTGATCATCATTCGTTGACGCGTCAGTATAAGCAACCCGACCGTCAGAATCAGACCAAATTACACCCTCGGATTAAGAAAAATTTCAGAAACATTTACATGTACTTGGAATTTCTGATCGTGGCCCACTGACCGTCGAACTGAAAGTGGTCCGCCACGTGCGATCTGGGTATCCGATCGAGTCAAAAACGTAATCCCACGTAGATCCATAGATGGTGAGCTTAAGTCTGACGTTTGGTTCAAGGAGGGCCACCAGAACCTCCCTTTTGAGCTGGAAAAGTGACGAATATCCTATATTAGCAGTACCCCTTGAACCTGAGTCTAATTTCGGAATGTTTTTGGCTATAAAAGGGGCTTAGAACAGCCCCTCTCACAGCCATACGAATTTGGGATTTTAACCCTAGAGAGAGAGAGAAAAGAGGGAGAATAGTTGGGATTTGTGGGAGATCTTCCTCCTACTGCTTTGGATTGTTACACGGCCTACACCGCCCTGTTCTAGGCGCTTTTCCGGCGGTATCCATCCCATTTGAAGGTAAGAAACCCTAACCCTAGGTCTGATTTAAGGTAGAATCGATGTGGGATGTGTAACGACTAACCGATTCCGCTCTTTAGGCTAGAAATCTCCCGTATACGGAAGTTCTTCTACCCTTGCTGATTCGTTACGTTTCAAAAGGCAAAGGTGAGGACTTTAAGTGTATAAGTTACGGTTTTCAACGCTTTCAATGTCAGATAATGGTAGATTCATGATCTGCTTGCAATTGCACATGTACAAAGTGCTTTCCGTTTCCTGTTTCGATTAACGTTGTGAAATATGGAATTTCACATATTCTAGGTATATGTAGAAATACCGTATACGTATTTTTTTTGGATAAATGCTTGACATGTTTATTTAAAGTATGATTATATAATATATGAATAAAATACTAGTTTGGCGAAAGGAATCGCCAAAATACATGTTCACTTGTAAATGTGACGTATGTTGAAATTGTGTATTTTAGAAATACCGTATACGTATTTCTTTTGGAGTAATGTTTGACATAATGATTTAATATATGATTATACAATACATGAATAAAATACCATTTTGGCGAAAGGAATCGCCGCATTCTATGTTCGCTTGTAAACACTATGTATGTTGAAATTGCGTATTCTAGAAATACCGCATATGTATAAATTTTGGAAATGTAATCGTCATGATTATTTGTCGTATGAATATGGTATGCGCGGATAAAATAACCGCTTGGCGAAAGAATAGCCCTAATACGCATTTGCTAACATACGTCGTGTATGTTGGAATAGTGTATTCTAAGTGTTCGCGTAGATGCTTGTGTGTGTAAATGTTTGTGTGTTAGTGCCTTAGAGAGGTGCTGATATGGGATTTCCGACTCCCTTAGAGACATGTAGGACCCCCCTCCATGCGGTGGTTAGCTATAACCACTCACTTGAGATGTGTACGTAATTGTATCCCTATGTGGATAGTGCTTTACTACATGCTTCACAACATGCTTTACAACATGCTTTACATCATGTTTTACTTCATGCTTTATAACATGCCTGCTAACATGCTTGTATTGCTTGTTTATCATGCTTTACTCCACATGCTATTGATGAAGACTGTTTGAGTTTGGGACTGCGTCTATAGTCCAAACATTCGGTACCAGACTTGTGGTTGTGGCTGAGATTCATATCGCCACAACGGACGTGTCTGGCGAACCCGAGTCGTACTTCGGTTGGCGATAGTGGTTGGCCACACGGAGTGCTTTTGCGCTCCATATCGCTCAACTTGTGGTGCGCTCGAGCTAGTCAGGCTCGTCAAGTAAACCGGAGTGTATATGTATGTTCACCATGTTTGGTCGCTCGCTTGAACCTGGGTACCAAACTTACCGGTGGCGATCCCGTTAACCATGGTACCTCGATCCGCTAAGACGCATGAGCCGGCATGGTGGTATGGGACACCGTGGTCGAGCCGTCGCCTACGCCGGGGTCATGTGCCTCCCCGTAGTGACCATTGCGCAACCAAACTCGTGAGTCGATTATGGTGGTATGGGACACTATATTCGAGTGTCGATACTTACGGCGAGAGCCGAATACGGTGAGACCCGTGCTCGTGCCGACGCGGGCGGCGAGTCCTCCGTAGTATCTTCGAGTATACTCCAAGTGTCCGTGATTGGCGACGAGTCTTTCACAAGAATCTAGAGTATGAGTTGAGCCGAGTACGGTGAGACCTGTACTTGAGCTGACGGCTAGTGATTGAGCCAAGTACGGTGAGATATGTACTTGAGTGACGGCCGCCAAGAATTGAGCCGCATACGGTGAGATCTGTATCCGCGCTGACGGGTGACGAGCCCTTTGCGATGCCTTCACTACGCTTCTCAAACCATAATATCGTATGAGATTAGCTAAGATTGACGACCTTAGAATGGATCATGTTTGGGAATGATACAAGGGAGGTACCTTAGTTTCCCAATACTGCTGGTTGAAATGGATTAATAAAAACTTGGTAATCATGAGCATCATCGCACCGCATGTGCTTTGTAGATGTGGCGCACTGAGGGAGTAAGCATTCGCGAACGTAAGATGATGTCGCTTGAGAGTGGTTTGGCAAGGGCATACAGCATCATGTCATATCATTTTTGCACTTAACAAGAGTAATTAGAAATGTTTGATTTGTACTGCGTTATCATTACTACTTGATGGATTTGATAACATGTTAACCTATGCTTTATTGTTCCACTAAGTTAGCTACTCACTCCCACGTTACGGGACGGTGTTTGCAACACCCACCAGACTCTGTCGCAGGTGTAGATGGCACCTCTGTTCAGGAGCCGGAACTCGACTTCGAGGAGGATCAGGAGGAGTTCTCCTTTATGCAGTACTCTGACGGCTATGCTTAGGCCGGCTGCATCGCGGGATTTTCAGGGCCTCTCTTGAGGATTGTATTTTGATTTTTGGACTTAGAAACAATACATGTACATTGGTACTCAGTTAGTACTCATACTCTGGAGTTCATAAAATTTTGTTACTTTACATACTTTGAATATAAAATTTCAGTCTTCCGCTTGCCTTTATACAATTGAACTGGAGTATGATTTACTGTTTTGGTATAATCTCATTCATGTTTATTGCGCTAACTCAGACAACATTTAACCACCATTGTGTATGTTGCATAAGTGATGCGTTGGAACTCGGGAGTTGAGTTCATACTCGACCCCCGATTTTCAGGGCGTTACAGATTCTCAACTACCTTAGCTATGTATATATATCCCTTCATGTAACTTAGATTAAATTATGGGATTTAGCATGAAATGTATTTATGCAAATTATGCTTACCTTGTATTTTGTGAAATGTTCAATTGGTTACGTTACTTGAATTAATTGTTTAACTTTGCTACGCCTACCACATGTGTTATCCTGTTATATTTACATGCATTTGGGACTACTACGTAGTCCAGACAATCGGTAACTGGTCCTGGTTTGGTGGCTGAGTTTACTTTGCCGCACAAGATGTGTCCGATAAATCCGAGCCGTACTTTGGTTATCGACAGTGGTTAGGCCACACGGAGTACTTACGCACTTCATGTTGATTAACTCGATGTGCGCTCGTACCAGTTGAGCTCGTCAAGTAACCCGATTAACCCGATATATGTTTACCATGTATAGACGTTACTGCTTGAATCTGAGGTACCAAACTCACTAATGAGAAGCCCCGTTAACCCTGGTACCTCGATCCGCTAAGACTCATTAGCCGGGCATGGTGGTATGGGACACCGTGGTCGAGCTGTCGGCCTACGCTGGGGCGACGAGCCTCCCCGTAGTGTCCAGTGAGCAACACAGACTCATGAGCCGGATATGGTGGTATGAGACATTGTATTCGAGCTGTTGGCCTACACTGATCAGGTGACGAACCATTTGTAGTGACCTCGAGCATACTCTAATACTGCGTTGAGGCAACTATATGTGCTTTTAACTAACTTATTACATGTACGTAATATGTGTAGTCTAAGTGTTTGATAAAAACTTGAGTGGGAAAATGCTTAATATAATGTGATTAATGAGGATGTTGAGATAGGATTAGTGGGAAAATGCTTAGATTGAGTGGGAAAATGCTTAATGTAATGTGATTAATAAGGAGTTGTCACGAGTGCAACGATCATGCATTAACAACCAATAATTATGGCATGCAAAAATCATAATTCCGTATTCATTCAAACACTCTTACAAACACTTAGACTACACACTATAACATACATGACGTATGTTGGCCATAACATGTATTAGGGCAAATCCTTTCGCCAAGGAGTTGTTACACATACAACTAGTATAAATACACAGCAATTAATCATGGCAAACACACTTTCAAATTCCATACGTATACGATCCTTTCTACAAATATACAGAATACACTAAACTCAACATACTTTGTATATATCTGAAATGCGAAATAAACATCGCATTTGGCATGTGAAATAACACCCATGTCAGTAATAAATCATTAACCAACGTTGAAAGCCTTGAAAACCATAACCTATACATTTATAGTCCGCACCTTACGCCGGTAAACACGTAACGGATTCATTTTAGACATTTAGTCTTTGTCAACGGCGGATTGGTAACCTATAGCATGAATTAGGTTAGCTATTTCATAACTTACACTATCTGAAACCCTAAAACAGATTAGGGTTAGGTTTTCTTACCCAAGTACATTATCGAAAATGCCAAATTTGTGATAGAGATAGGGTGGCTAAGTGCGTGGAGCAACATGATCAAATCCCAGGATGAATCTCCAACTCTCTCTCTCTCTCTCTCTTTCCTTCTCTTTCTTCTCTCTTTTCTCACCTAGGGTTAGAAATTAGTATGTGAAGGGAGTGAGAGGGTTTAAGGCCCTTATATAGGCCCAAAACTGATGGGAATGGCCCCAGGGCCATGGTATACGTAGGTTATGTCCAAAGATTGGCTGTTCTAATCCAACGGAGCACTTCTGGAGCCCCCTTTTCTGCGTGCGGTCAGACTTAAGCTCCTTGATATTGGATCTAGGTCAGGCTGAGTTTTCGTTTCGATTGAGTTTACAGATCGACCGTGGCGGACCAGTTTCAGTTAAACGGTCACCGACATTCGATCAGGGCCACAAGTACACTAACATGTGTTGGAAATTTTTCCTGATTCGAGAGTGTAATTGGGTCAGATTCTGATGGTCTGAATCCTTATATTTGGCCTACAAGTGAACGACTCAATTCACTTAAATCTGAGCACGTTTCCTAAAGATATTTGCGTTTCTCACACAATTTACTCCGAGCTCAAGTTATGCATTTTTGGACACAGTCAGGACATGATTTTCGAGATGGTTGTCAAGCCCAATAAGGTGGTCTTAACGGTATAGTTTCATAGTAATTGAACTTTCGACGTGCGGTCCAGGTCCAATACGGAGTTTCAAGGTGCTCCCGAGAGCAACCGAGTTTAGAGATGGATCCTAAGTTTTAGGGTAACGTAGCGTCAATGACTCTGCACGTTTTGGGTCTTGCAGATCATTTTTAAAGTGATTAGTGCTAATTTCACAGATATTGTAATTTAGCATTAACTAATCCTCGTTTAATTTTTAAAGGATTTGGTCCTAAGTGATTTCTGCCTGAGGTAATACTCGGATTTTTGTACGGATTTTTTCGAGACATTACAGGCTACTCAAACCCACAACCAAGTCAACTCACATAGTTAAGCCCAAAACCAAGCCCAATCGGAGTAATGGCTGAAACCTCATAGTATCAACCTTCATAGCGGAGCCTCCACATGCTTGGAGGATGTTGCCTACCAAAGCAGGGAGTCTAAGTAGGAACCGGTGGCAGCCAGGTTGCCGTCAGCCACGTGACACTCCCCCTCTTTTGGGCAGCACCCCTCAAGCATATGGGTTTCTCCTTTTTCAAGCCTTAAGTGTGCGGTTGAGGTACATTTACTCCGATGCCCATATCCTTATTCAAAATTATCATTTTACTAACTCATCCAACCCATGAGATGATGCCAAGTGGCAATCTCCAATACTAACCATTTAACCATATTACCCCTAGGATCACCAAGAATTACATGAAAACTGGGTCAGGAGACTATAAATAGCACCATTCCCTTCTAATTTCAACAGACACCGGCATCAGGAAGAAGGATCCACTCTCGTTCCAATTCCCTTCTTACTTCAAAGAGAGAGAGAGAGAGAGAGAGCCTTAGCCTTAACCATCCCTCCACCAAGGAGAGTGAGAGTGAGAGATTGAGAGAGAGAGCCCAACCCTGGTCTAGCTTAGCTTAGCCAGAGTCGAAGCCTCCTGAGCCACCAAAGTTTAAATCTAAACCACTCAACCTAGCCTTGCGACACTACCGTTCACCCAACCGTTCAAGCATCCACCAACTTCATCAAATCAATGCACCAACATCGTGCAACACTCATTCCCTTTTGAGCCCCTTTGCTCCTCATATACATAAGTATTATAGTGCATTTGCATCATTTTCATCGCATCTGACTAGCTGGCGTATGCTCTATGGCCTGCCGATATAATCAGATCTTGCCCATCAGAAACCTTAGTCAATCGGCCGTCATTTTATCATATACATTGCAATCTATCATTTTCATTGTATCTGACTGGTGGGCGTATGCTCTAAGATCTACCGATATAATTGCAGCGGATCCACCAGAAACCTTAGTCGGTTTGGCTATCGTTTTATCATAAGCACCCATACATATTTGCACCTTGCACCTAATCGTTTTAAACGTATGCTCTGTGGCTTGCCGATATAGTCGGATCATGCCCATCAGAAATTCTGATCGATCAATCACTATATTATTACATTACATTATATTTACTGCACGCAAGAACTACCCTTATTCTTCAGAAATTAGTTAGATCTTGTGAAGTAAAGACCGTACATCCGTACGGACAGAGTGGATGCCTAACACCTTCCCTCTATGTAATTATGGTCCTTTACTAGGAATCTCTTGAACGTAAACTCACAAGGCATCTTAGGGTTAAGGATCATCGGGTCCTCAATCTTAAGCATTTCTAAGGGCTCTAACCGACTGTAGAATCATAATAATTGATTAGTGGCGACTTTGGTCAAATATCACATCCTTTACCCCCATCACAAAAGCCCTTAAGCGACGCAACCAGTGGAAAGAAGAGAGTAGATCTCTTGTACCCTTCGGGAATCCTTACTCTCCTCCAATGTCCACAGAATGGTGACTCCGCAGGGGACGAACTAGGCCCACTAGTCACGACCCGACTTAAAAAATAAGATCTTACAGATTCATGAAGAATACTTGTTCTCGCACATCTGCATCTACATCTGCATCTGTATTCATATTAAAATAAACAAAAAATTGAGCCTCCTCAAAGCAGACGTCCTTAGAAATGTCTTCCTTATTTAATCATAATTCGCACAAGATCTCAAGCAGCAATGGATCACCATGAGAAGGATGTTCAACCCTTCAACACTCTCGATCTTGCAGAAGCCTAGCCTGCACAACCACAATAGGTAAAAGTTGTGCCAATGGTCTACATCCAGGAATTAACACAGGGCATGAAAGCATTGCAAGACATGTTCAGGCAATTCATGCAATCACAAGTTGCCGTAGCCAACAACCAAGTTGATTTAGTTCAACAACAACAACAATAAGCTCACAGGCACTTTCCAGCCTCCAGTTCAAATCAAGCACAATTGTTGGACTCCGCACATGACCGCCGACATCAGCTAGTGCAACCCTCAACCATGGGGCACTTTCTTCAATACTCTCCCGCAGCCGAGAGTCAATCTCATAACAATCCCGCAACTGGAATTTCCAGTCAATTTCAGAACAGCCTCGCAGGTAAGGCCTCCAATTAGTTTCTAGCACATCCCACAAATGGGATTTCCAATCAGTTTCAAACCGATCTTGCAAATAGGATGTCTATTCAATTTCAGGACAGCTTCATAGCCGAGGCATCCCATCAAATTCTATCTTAGTTTCAAACCAATCCCACAACAGGGACTTCCAATCAATTTCCAGTGCAATTTCAAACTGATCCTGCAAACAAGGTCTCCAGTTAATTCTAAGACAACCTTATAGCCAACGCCTCCAATCAATTTTCAATTCAGTTTCAAACCAATTCTGCAAACAGGATCTCCAGTCAATTTCCAGCACATCCTGCAACAGGGATTTCAAATCAGTTTCTAGCAATAGCTTACCTGACCAGAAGCCATGGAGCAGCACTGGCGAATGCCCACAATGGGGGTCAGTGTCAATTCCAACTTGGAGCAGCACTAGCAAATGCCCACAACGGGGTCAGTGTCTAGCCCAGTTTGATCAGCGGAACGTGGTGAATACCCAACAAGGGGGTCACTTCCTAGTATCTTAGCCTCTCCCGACCAGGAGTGCTTTTCAATTTCAATTCCCCGCACATGGGAAAATGGTTGCATTTCAATAAGCTCCCCCTAACGGGAGCCATAGGATCGAATAAATTGATCACTATGCCGAATTAGTGGAACGGGCCTTGGCGAGAGAGACGTTGGTCCCTTAAACAAGTCGTGTAGAAATAGAGGAGTTGTGAGAGCATCTCCAAACTATGCAAAATCAACTTCAAAGACAGCAAGGGGTCGATCTCCCCTTAATAAAGTTCATGGACTTATGTCTCTTCCCAAATGCATAGGTACCTCAAAATTTTGAGGTAGTAAAATTCAAAAGATACGACGGTAGCAGATGTCCTACAACACACCTCAAGTTATTTTGTGGGGAATTGAATGCAATGGCAAGAAAAGGAGCACTCATCTACATATTCCATAAATCTTTGAAGGGTGATGCATTGGACTGGTACACCTCCTTGAATAGTCACCGAATCAAGACATGGGAACAACTATCATAGGCATTTTTCGATAGGTTTGCCTACAACCTCAACATGGCTCCCAGAAGAGAAGATTTGGCAGCCTTAAAACAGAAGGGCAATGAAACATTGTCTGCATATGTAGGGTGATGGAGAGCAATAGCCGCCAGGATGCACACTCCAATCGATGATGAGAAGTAAATCTCCATGTTCGTTCATTCAACAAATCTGGGCATCTATGGATATATGATTTCGCATCCCTATGCAAACTTCGCTCAACTCATTTGTGTTGGGGAACAAGTAGAAGCGGGAATACGTGCAGGAACTATCTCCCTATGGCCTCATCATGCCTCTCTAACCAAGCGTAACAAAGTTGAAGGAAGAGCAATGGGAAACGGGAACAAAAACGTCAATGGTGCTGCCCAAGCTAACATCATAGCTACAGCTTAGGGCACCCAACATGCGACTCAATAAGGATGACAACAACACCAGCAGTATCGTCCTCAACATCAGCAACAAAGATATCAACCACCACCCCCATGGCAAAATCTACAACCTCAGCAACAACAATTTAGGGGAAATGTCCAATACCCCAATCAAAATCGGCAGTTCAGGAGATTCACTCCACTCACAAAAATGTACAGCTAGATCATGGCAACGTTAATGTAGAAACAACTCCTTACTCCCTTGTAGCGAAGACCACCTCCAAATCCTTTGCTGATGAACTACAACGAGAATGAGTATTGTGAGTTCCATCAAGGCCGAGGTCATTCGACAGAAAGATGCTTCTCCCCAAGGCATGCAATCCAAGATCTTATCGACAATCGAAAGATCTCCATCTCAACCCCTAAGACTGCACCAACGGCTCCCACAAATATCCTTCAAAATCCTCTGCCACAACATCCATCACACCCTAACTCATCACGAGGTCCAATAGTCAACATCCTCAGGAAGGAAAAGATTGATTGCTTCTTCACTCCTCTCCGGTCTATCCATGTCATATCAAGAGACCGTTCAAATGCACCCCTGGTCTTACAAGGGGCACCCCATGCCCCTCTCATTGCAATAAAGCCGATAATCCTTCAAGGAAGGAGCACTCCTCATTATTGTTAACATATGCCTCCAATCTTGAATCACCGAGATCCTCGACCAGTCGAGGGACTGGCTCGACTAGTCGAAGGTCCCTTCGATTGGTCGAAGCCATGTCCCAACTAGTCGAGGGTTACGTAGACGGTGAGCAGTTTGTGCGCAGACTACGTAAATTTGAGGCAGTTTCTAGGGGTGTGCGTAAGTGGGAGTTTCCCATCTATAAATAGGAATCCCTAGGGCCATTCTCAGGTATGCTAAGGTTTCCTAAAGGTATTCTAAGGGTTTCTAAAAGGGTTTTAGATTTTTCAAAGGGTGTAGCAAGGGTGAGATTCAAGGTTGTTCGAATCAGGTAAGTCCTCTCTCTTTGTAATTTCTATTTTCATAGTGAAGATCTATCGCTTTGTGCCGTGATTTTTTCCTGCAAGGGTTTTTCCACGTTAAATCTTTGTGTTCTCTTGTGATTGTTTAGTGCTCTTTGGTTGCTATCACAGACCAAATCCGAACACTTATCATCCATGCGAGCTAGTAGTATTGGAAGGTGCACCCTCCAACTTTGAGCCAGATATCTTGGAAGGAGCACCCTCAACATATGAGCCAGTAGTCCTATAAGGAGAAGCACGAGCAATCACCGACAGGCTACTAAGGGCACCTTTCTACATGCCACTAAGGGCACCTTTCTACATGTCACATCAGCTAGCACATGACAGGAGGACCCATCGACAAGCACCGGTAGTGGAGAGATGACCTTTCTTCATCCTATGGCAAGCTTCGACCACAAGTGCAATCAAGCCACGACCTAACCCTCATATCATCTATGAGGATGAACCTCACTGTATCCCATCTAGCACAGGCAACAAAGTGGTCTTGCAAGCAAGGGCTCCATGCGAGGAAGAGATAGTGGTCATTCCTACAGCACCAACACCACTCCCAACTTAGCCAGTGGCAATCAAGGAGAAGCAGCCTGCATGCTATAAAGTAGTTCCTTGGCACTATCTAGAGTGTGACAAAGTGAAGATCCTAAGCCTTGGCGGACACAATGACAACAACGACTCCAAAGGCACTCCGTCAAGATAAGAGACAACACCCGAGGCAATAATGCCGCTCCAGATGATCCCATCACATGTATCTGTATGGAAACTACTATGCACATTGAGGACACACTAGGAGTTATTCGCCAAGACATTGAATGATGCTTGCATCACCTCAAATACTCCGCCGAAAATAATTGCGTTGATGATCGAGCAACTCCTCACACCTAGAGCCATCACCTTCACCGATAATGAATTTCCTCCTGACGGATGAGATCACGGAATGTCTCTTAATATTGATATGCGATACAAGAACCTGCGAGTTCCGATGGTCCTCATCGATAACGGTTCAAGTCTGAATGTGTGCTCACTTAAGACAACACTACACCTCGGGATCGAGCCACCATCTTTCTGGCTAAGTGACATGAGCATTAGAGCCTTTGACAATTCTCGTCAAACTGTAGAAGGAGAAGTGAACATCGAAATGCAGATCGATCCGAATATCTCAGTCATCACTTTTCAGGTCTTGGATATACCCGTATCTTTCAATATGCTGTTAGGAAGGTCATGCCTTCACAAGGTCCGAGCCGTCCTGTAACGCCCCAGATTTTTTTCAACTTAAAAATAGACGTCCTTAGGCAATGGGTCGATCATAACACCTTACTAACTTCTCAGAACTCAATCCCAAAGTCCCAAATCCCCTCTTTAACCCATTTCTTTCAAAAATCTCACCTTTCACCACCTTATTCTTCAAATTTTTTCAAGTACTTTCATATTAGACACTAATAATAAAATCTAAATGATGAAGAACAATAATAAAATCAAAACTTACTATAAATAGTGAATATATAAATAAATTTAGTTTTTGACCATTAACCTTTTGGAATATCATGAAATAAGTAAGTGATTTGGATAGAGCAGCTCCTCCTACCCCAAAATCATATATTGCATGTTAAATAACTCATTTCAATTTATAAAATATACCTGTTTCAAACATCGGGAAGCGAAACTACATCAAACGAACTCGGGTGCCCAAACGACGCAAATTGGGGGGGACCCGAGGGAGGTCCCGAGCACATCCTGTGTCCCGAGGGGGGATTACATCTCCGGTTTGGGGAGGCATCCCTCCACTGTCCAGCAACCGGGGATGGCATCCCCGAATCGAGGATACATCACCGACCAGTGGGCCGAGTGGGCCACAGCGGGCCGGGCGGCCCGTTTTCTGCCCCATTTTTTGCATTTTTTTAATCTGACTTTAAAAAGTCATATTTCCCTCGTTATAACTCCGATTTAAGTGATTCAAAGGCCATATTGAATCTTGATAATTCTAGTTTCACATAAAAATAAGTAAAAAAATATAATAAAATTTTTAATATAGTTAAATATAGGTCAATGTGACAACTGTCCAAAAATCATTAGTTTTGACAACTGCTACTTCTAGAATTTTTAGAATTTTTTTATAACACAAAATTGAATAAAATTTGGCAGAGATGAAGTAGACTTGATGATGAACTACTGAAAAAATAATTAAAATAATATACTAACTAAAAGTGCCAGAAAGGGGCGTAGAACTGCCCTAGGACCATATTCTATCGTAATTGGGGCATAATTTAGTTAAGTACTAAATTAAATGAATCAGAGAATTAGCTCGAACCACTTTCTATCCGTACTATAAGACCAAACCCATTAGAATCGCTAACCCAATATTACCTAGAAACCTAAAATCAATCTCAAAACCCAGTTGCTCTCGGGAGCATCTTGAAACTCCGTATCGGACCTGGACTGCCCGTCAAAAGTCCGATTACCGTAAAACTATACCGCTATGACCGCCTTGTTGAGCTTGACAACCATCTCAGAAATCAAGTCCTAATAGTATCTAAAAACGTACAACTTGAGCCCGGAGCAAAGTGTGTGAAAAAAGCGAATATCTTTAGAAAATGAACTTAGATTTAAGTGATTTGGGCCGTTCGCTTGCAGGCCAAATTTAAAGTTTCAGACTATCAGATTTGACCCAAATACACCCTCGGATCAAGGAAATTTTCCTACACAGGTCAGTGTACTTGTGGCCCTGATCGAGTGACGACGACCGTTGAACTGAAACTGGTCCGCTACGGTCGATCCACAAACCTGATCGAACTGAAAACTTAACCTGACATAGATCCAATGTCAGAAAACTTTCTCTGATCGTATGCAAAAAAGGGGCCTCCAAATGTGCTCCGTTGGATCGAAACGGCCGCTATTTGGCTATAACCTAAGAATACCATGGCCCTGGGGCCATTTGCATCAATTCTGGGCCTATATAAGGCCCTTATCTCACCCCACATCTCTCATATACGAATTTGCTCAAAACCTAAGGGAGAGAGAGAGAAAAGGAGAGAAAAGAGGAAAGAAGAAAGAGGGATTCTTGGTGATCGTTGTCGGGATCTTCTCCCGCCACACCACGTGCCGATACACCTCTCTCTTATGCTACACAACTTGTTTCGATTCCGATTTGGGTAAGAAATCCTAACCTTAATCTCGATTTAGGGATTCAAATAGAGTAAATGGCGAAATAGCTAACCTATTTCATGGTCTAGGTTGCCGTTGTGCTATAGACGGCGACGTAGTGTACAAACCGAGTTCGAAACAAGTTTTTTGATAAAAGGTGTGGACTATAAACGTTTAGGTTATGGTTTTCAAGGCCTTCAATGTCAGTAATGATTTATGGCTAACTTGGTTGCTATCACATATGTTTGAATACGACGTTTTTTATATATTACATATATGTATAAGCTATGTTGAATAAAATGCATTATATGTGTTTGTTAAAATGTCTGAATGGATGTGGAATTATGATTCGTGTTTGTTACGATTGTCGTTAGAGAATACATGATTGTTGTAGATATGGCAACTCCTATGTAGAAGGATTTGTTATGATATGCGTTTTAAACTAATTAAGTGCCTGTGTATAATATGTGTAGTCTAAGTGTTTGATACAATGCCTGAATGAGAAAATGCTTGTTTAAATGTATGTAATAAGGGTGCTGAGATAGGATTCTCAAATCCCTTATATATAGTTACAGTTTTCTTTATGTAACCTATCTTACTACTATGTGATTACTGATGAAATGCCTATGTATGGAACATGTGTAGTATGTGTTTGTTGAAATGTTCGAATGAGATTTATGTTTAGATTTGTTTGTCACAAGCTATCTTGGATTATCACATGTGAATGCTATTGCTTAGAGTGTGTTTGGGGCTACGATGTAGTCCAGGCAATCGGTAATGGTGTACGATGGGTGGCCAGACTGTTTTAGCCATGACGGATGTATTCGACGAATCCGAGTCGTACACTGTTTGTCGACAGTGGTTAGGTCACGGGGAATGCTTACGCACTCCATGTCGATTAAGTCAACGTACACTCGTACCAGTCGAGCTTGTCAAGTAACCCGATTGACCCAATGTATGTTCACCATGTATGGACGCTACTGCTTGAATCTAAGGTACCAACTTACCAGTGAAAAGTTCGTTTAACCTTGGTACCTCGATCCGCTAAGACTCATGAGCCGGGCATGGTGGTATGGGATACCGTGTTCGAGCTGCCGGCCTACGTTAGGGCGACAAGCCTCCCCGTAGTATCCAGTGAGCAATCCAAACTAGTGAGCCGAATATGGTGGTATGGGATACTGTATTTGAGCTGTCGGCCTACGATCAGGTGACGAGCCCATAGTGACCTCGAGTATACACTAAGACTACGCTAAAGTGACGAGCCTTTCCGTAGTTACTTCAAGTATAAGTTAGGCCTGCGCTGATGGTGACGAGCCTCTCCGTAGTGACCTAGAACTGCTATCATATGAGATTAGCTAGGATTGACGACCCTAGATGGATCATTGTTTGGGAAATGATATGAGGGAGGTACCTTAGCTTCCCAACCTGTTGTATGAATAAGACTAATTAAGAACTTGACTAATCACGCACATACACCGCATTGCATGTGCTTTTGACATTAGAGTTGAGCACAATGGGAGTGTTGTATGCCGCGATCGTGAGATGATGTCGCAGAGAGAATGCAGGCGAGGGCATACATCATTATTGCATATCATCCTTGCATTAACAAGAGTATTTAGGACATGAGTGTTGTACTGCTTTATCATTACTACTTGACTGAATTGATAACATGTTAAACTTTGCTTTATAGCTCCATTGAGTTGATTACTTACTCCCACATTTTGGGACGGTGCTGTGAATACTAACCAGACCTTATTGTAGTTGCAGATAATGGCGATGCTTTCGAAGCGGAGCCAAACTTTTATGATGATGAGGAGTTCTTCTATATGCAGCTATCAGGCGGGTCTATGTAGACCATGCTCTGATCGACGGAGTTTCAGGGATGCTGATTAGAAGTCATTACACTTATCATTTTGCACTTTTGGAACACCCATGTATATTCATTTTGTTCAATTTTGGAGTATACATATATATATTTAACCTGGTAACATGTTCACACTCTGGGGACTCACGACAGTTTATATATTTTATATATCTATCACAGTCTTCCGCTTGCGTAATTTAACTATCTTTAGAGTATGACATGCTGATTTGGTATAATCCCATTCATGTTTAAGGCACTAATACAAACAACATTTAATAATCATTATTTACATTGCATAAGTGATGTGTTGGAACTTGGGAGTTGGGGCTCCTGCTCGACCCCTGATTTTTAGGGCGTTACACGTTCCTTCCACTCTCCGTCAACATGTGAAATATATCTTCGACAACAAGGTAATCTCTATCCTAGCTGAACAGAGCTTGTCATTCCAAATGACTATGGTACCCTAGAGCCAGACATTCCAATCATTGACATCCAACACTCAGAGAAAGACATCCCCTACCACAATTTCAAAATTGAAACTGTAAATACAATGATCAATCCATCACTAATGAGTGCCGAATATGTTTTCTCCTTGGCCGAGCGACAAAGCTTTAGGTACCGTGTGAAGAATTACAACAGAGTAAAGGCAATAAAGACCACCACCACAAGAGGAAGTGGGGACTTAACTACAAGCCTAACCTGAAGGGGAAATGGAGAAAAAAGGAGTTCTGATGCACGCCAATCAACTTTGTTAGACCTGGAACTCCCTGCAAAGAGGAGATATCAGCCGTACTGCCTGAAGGTACCCCTTTAAGCTACGATGATGTCCCATGGCCCCCTATCCGGTGGGAAACAATCCTTGGGCAATTAGGGAAGAAACTGTCGGCATTGGAGGAAGAAGAAGCCTCAAAAGATGAGCTGAACCAAGAGAAAAACCCATTGCGAGCCTTCGAAGGATGTCTAAATGCCTTGATACTTGTCGTCACTGCCACAACTTCAACTAACCAGGGGCACACCTTGCCTATCTCAGCTTCAACCAACTAGGGGCACACCCTGCCAGTCTGTAACGACCCGTAAATTTCTGTACAAGGGCTCAAGTATCACCTCGACCAGAAATCACTTAGGATTAAATCCTTTAGAAATTTAACAAAGTTAACTAAGTGCTAAACTAGATTAGCCATGAAATCAGTTGGAATCGCTTTAAATACGATCTGCAAGACCCAAAACTTGTAGAATCATTGACGCTAGGTTACCCTAAAGTCTAGGATCAAACTCATTACCCGACTGCTCTTGGGAACGAATTAAAACTCCGTATCAGGTCTGGAACGCACATCGAGAGTCCAAATAATACGAGGTTAAGGACTTAGGACCGCCTCGCTGGGCTCGACAACCATCTCGTAAATCAAGTCCAGACGATGTCCCACGGCCATTCGCTCACGTCCGGAGCGAGGGAGTGTGAAAACCACTGTTTTCTTTACAAAATAAATATCTTGAATAGTGATCTGGCACCACTCTCTTGCGGATCAGTATTAAGCAACCAGACCTTCAGAATCAGACCAAATTACACCTTCGAATCAGGAAAAATTTCAGGAACATTTACATGTACTTGGAATTTCGGATCGAGGCCCACTAACCGTTGAACTGAAAGTGGTCCGCCACGCGTGATCTGGGATTCCGATCGAGACGAAAACATAACCCCACGTAGATCCATGGGCTGTGAGCTTAAGTCCGACGTTTGGCTTAAGGAGGGCCGCCAGAAACCCTCTTTTGAGCTAGAACAACGCCGATTTGCTTACAAGGTAAGTATACCTTGAACATAAGTCTATTCCGGAGAGTTTTTAGGCTATATAAGGGCCTTAGAACAGCCCCTCTCACAGCCATACGAATTTGAGATAAAACCCTAAGGAGAGAGAGGAAAAAGAGAGAGAAAGCTTGAGGTTTGTGGGAGAATCTTCCTCCTACTGCTTTCGACCACCACACGGGCTGCACCACCTCTTCCTAGACGCTTTCCCGGTGATACCGACTCCATTTTAAGGTGAGAAACCCTAACCCTAGATCTGTTTGGGTGAGTGAAGGTTATAGGTTATGAAATAGCTAACCGGTTTCACTCTCTAGGCGATAAAACTGCCGAATACGGAAGCCCTTCAAACCTTGCTGATTTGTTGTGATTTCAAGGTGCAAGGTGAGGACTTTAAGTGTATAGGTTACGGTTTTTAACGCTTTCAATGTCAGATAATGATAGATTCATGATCTGCATGTAATTGCACATGTACAAAGTGCTTTCCGTTTCCTGTTTCGATTAAAGATGCAAAATATGGAATTTTACATACTCTAGGTATACGTAGAAATACCGTATACGTACACATTTTGGAAATGTGTTTGCCATGATTAATTGTTGTATGATTATATAGTATATGGATAAAATACATGTTTGGCGAAAGGAATCGCCGTAATATATGTTTCCTTGTATACACTATGTATGTTGAAATTGTGTATTCTAGAAAATACCACATACGTATAAATTTGGAGATGTAATTGTCATGATTATTTGCTGTGTGAATATGATATATACGGATAAAATACTAGTTCGGAGAAAGGACAGCCCTAATACATATATTACTAACATACGTCATGTATGTTGTAATAGTGCACTTTAAGTGTTTGTGAAATTGCTTGTGGGTGTAAGTGCTTAGGTGTTAGTGCCTTAGGTAGGTGCTGAGACTACCTTAGAGTCACATATGATACCCTCCACGTGGTTGTTTACTCTAACCACTCATTTATGAAATATATTTGTTTGTATCCCTATTTGTATAGTGCTCTATAACATGCCTTTTTTTTAACATGCTTTGTAACTTGCTCCATAACATGCTTTATAATATGCTTTATGACATGCTTGCTAGTGTGCTTGAATTACTTTGTTTATCATGCTTTACTTTGCATGTTATGGTTGAGAATTGATTGAGCTTGGGACTATGTCCATAGTCCAGACATCCGGTACCAGACTTGGAATCGTGGTTGAGATTCATCTCGCCACACATGATGTGTTTGGCGAACCCGTGTTGTACTTCGGTTGGCGATAGTGGTTGGCCACACGAAGTGCTCCTGCATTTTATATTGCTCAACTTGTTGTGCGCTCGAGCTAGTCGAGCACGTCAAGTAACCTGTGTGTCTTATGTATGTTCACCATGTTCGGTCGCTAATGCTTGAACCTAGGGTACCAAACTTACCAGTGAGAATCCCGTTAACCATGGTACCTCGATCCCCTAAGACTATGAGCCGGCATGGTGGTATGGGACACCGTGGTCGAGCCGTTTGTCGCCCTCTGCCGGCCACGTGCCTCCCCGTAGTGACCAGTGAGCAACCAAACTCATGAGCCGATTATGGTGGTATGGGACACTATATTTGTGTTGTCGGCCTACATTGATAAGGTGATGGGGGAGCGGTGCAACCTTTGTGCATAATGACCCCACGTGACAAAATTTTTTGTAGTGACCTCGAGCATACTCTGAAATCGCAGTGCGCCTTAGGGTTCGCCGCGATATATAGAGTATGAACTAGGCCTGTTTCTGTATTGTGATGAATCGTTTAAGGAGTGATGGGAGAGTGGTGTAACCTTTGTGCGTAACAGCCCTGGCAGCCTCTGTAGTGACCTAGAAAACACACCATCGTCTGATATTAACTAGGACTGACGACCCTAAAATGGATCATGTTTGGGAATGATACAAGGGAGGTAACCCAATCCTGCTGTTTGAAATAGACTAATTAAAAACTCGGTAATCATGCTCATCATGCATTGCATGTGCCTGGAAGATGTGGAGCACTGTGAGATGAAAGCATGCCGCGAGTGTGAGATGGTGTCGCATGAGGGAGTATGTCAGTGAGGGCATCCATCATACCTGCATTCATACTTGCATTAATAAGAGTAATTAGAAGTGTTTGATTTTACTGCTTTATCATTACTGCTTGACTGTATTGATAACATGTTAACCTATACTTTATTGTTCCACTAAGTTAGCTACTCACTCCCACGTTACGGGACAGTGTTGCTGTAACGCCCTGAAAATCGGGGGTCGAGTGTAACTCAACTCCCGAGTCCCAACGCATCACTTATGCAATATATTTAATGATGTTTGAATGTTGTCTGTGTTAGAGCAATAAACATGAATGAGATTATACCAAAACAGTAATTCATACTCCAGATCAATTGTATAAAAGCAAGCGGAAGACTGAACTGTATATATATGTATGTAAAGAAACAAAATAAACGTTTCATTCTCCAGAGTATGAATCCATCTGAGTCACCATATACATGTCTGTTTATAATCAAAATGTTAAAAATAAATTAGGTACAATCCCTGTAGAACCCGTTGGTCCTGACAGCCTAGTTGAAGCCGCTAGAGAACTGCATATACGAGAACTCCTCCTGGTCCTCGTCATAATCAGGCTCCGCCTCCAGAGTCGTCGGCTCGCCTAAACCTGAGACAGAGTCTGGTTGGTGTGTGCAACACCGTCCCGTAACGTGGGAGTGAGTAGCTAACTCAGTGGAACAATAAGGCATAAGTTATCATGTTATCAATACAGTCAAGCAGTAATGATAAGCAGTAAATCAAACACTCCTAGTTACTCTGATTAATGCAAGTATGATGGATGCCCTCACCGACATACTCCCTCATGCGACACCATCTCATGCTCGCGGCATGCTTACATCCCACAGTGCTCCACATCTTCCAGGCACATGCGATGCATGATGAGTATGATTACCGAGTTTTTAATTAATCCATTTCAAACAGATAGGATTGGGAAACTAAGGTACCTCCCTCAGATCATTCCCAAACATGATCCATTCTAGGGTCGTCACCCTAGTTAATATCGACGATGGTGTGTTTTCTAGGTCACCGTAGAGGCCGCTGTGGTCATTATGCACAAAGGTTGCACCACTCCCCCATCACCCCTTAAACGATTCATCACTATATAGAAACAGGCCTAGTTCATACTCTATATATCGCGGCGAACCCTAAGGCGCACTGCGACTTCAGAGTATACTCGCGGTCACTACAAAGGGCTGTCAGGGTTGTTACGCACAAAGGTTGCACCACTCTGCCATCACCTTATCAATGTTGGCCGACAGCGCGAATATAGTGTCCCATACCACCATAATCGGCTCACGAGTTAAGTTGCTCACTGGTCACTACGGGAGGCACGTAGCCCCAACCAGAGGGCCGACAAATTTCGACCACGGTGTCCCATACCACCATGCCCGACTCATGAGCTTTAGCGGATCGAGGTACCATGGTTAACGAGATTTTCACTGGTAAGTTTGGTACCCTAGGTTCAAGCATTAGTGACCAAACATGGTGAACATACATAAGACACACGGGTTACTTGACGTGTTCGGCTGGCTCGAGCGCACAACAAGTTGGGCGATATGAAGCGCAGAAGCACCTCATGTGGCCAACCACTATCGCCAACCGAAGTACGACACGGGTTCGCCAACACATCATGTGTGGCGAAACGAATCTCAACCACAACTCCAAGTCTGATACCGGATGCGTGGACTATGGACATAGTCCCAAGTTCAATCAATTCCTAACCATAACATGTGAGGTACAGCATGATAACATGGTAATTCAAGAACACTAGCAATCATGTTATAAAGCATGTCATAAAGCATGTTAATAAACAAGTTACAAGGCATGTTCAAAAGCATGTTGTAAAGCACTATACAAATAGGGATACAAATACATATATTTCATAGGTGAGTGGTTAGATTAAATAACCACATGGAGGGTATCATACATGACTCTAAGGTAGTTGAGAACCCCATCTCAGCACCTACCTAAGGCACTAACGCTTAAGCACTTACACTCACAAGCAATTTCACCAACACTTGGAATGCACTATTTCGACATACATGACGTATGTTACAGGAAAGTGCACTAGGGTGTCCCTTTACCAAACTAGTATTTTATACGTATATATCATATTCATACAGCAAATAATCATGATAATTACATTAGCAAAATTTATACGCATGGAGTATTTTCTAGGATACCCAATTTCAACATACATAGTATTTACGAGGGAACTTGTATTACGGCGATTTCTTTCGCCAAGCAATTATTTTATGCGCACATAATATATTTATACAACAATTAATCATGACAAACACCTCGCTAAAATATACATGTATACGATACTTCTTACAATACCGTATTTCTACATACATAGTGTTTATTAGTAAACATGTATTTAGGCGAATCATTTCGCCAATTAAGTATTTTATCCATACGTCATATATCCATACGACAAATAAACATGTCAAACACATTTCCATAAAAAATACGTATACGGTATTTTATACGAATACCTAGAGTATGTGAAATTCCAAATTCTACAATTTTAATCGAAACAGAAAACGGAAAGCACTTTGTACATGTGCAATTGCATGCAGATCATGAATCTACCATTATCTGACATTGAAAGCATTGAAAACCGCAACCTATACACCTAAAGTTCTCACCTTGCCTCTTGAAATCTCAACGGATCAGCAAGGTTTGATGGGCTTCCGTATTCGGGAGTTTTCTAGCCTAAAGAGGGAAATCGGTTAGCTATTTCATAACCTCCAACCTACACTCCTCAAAACAGTCTAGGGTTAGGATTTATTACCTTAAAACGGAGTCGGTGTCACCGGGAAAACGTCAAGGAAGGGGTGGTGCATTTGGGGTGATTTGCAACAGTAGGAGGAAGATTCTCCCACTTCTCCTAAGCTTTCTCTCTTTTTCTCTCTCTCTCTCTCTCTCTCTAGGGTTTTATCCCAAATTCGTATGGCTGTGAGAGGGGCTATTCTAAGGCCCTTATATAGCCTAAAACCTCCCCGGAACAGACTCCGGTTCAAGAGGTACGACTATTATAAGCAATTCGGCGCTTTTCCAGCTCAAAAGAGTGTTTCTGGCGGCCCCCCTTGAGCCAAACGTCAGACTTAAGCTCACAACTCATGGATCTATGTGGATTACGTTTTCGACTGATCGGATTCCCAGATCACACGGAGCGGACCACTTTCGGTTCAACGGTCGGTGGGCACATTTATTCAAATTCCAAGTACATGTAAATGTACCTGAATTTTTTTCTGATCCGAGGGTGTAATTTGGTCTGATTCTGACGGTCTGGTTGCTTAATACTGATCCGCAAACAAATGGTGCCAGATCACTATTCAAGATATTTATTTTGTAAAGGAAATGGTGGTTTTCACACTCCCTCACTCCGGACGCGATCGAATGGCCGTGGGACATTGTCTGGACTTGATTTCCGAGATGGTTGTCAAGCCCAGTGAGGCGGTCCTAGTTCCTTAACTTCGTGTTAATCGGACTTCCGATGTGCGGTCTAGACCTAATACGAAGTTCCAAGTCATTCCCGAGAATAGCCGGGTAATGAGTTTGATCCTAAACTTTAGGGTAACCTAGCGTCAATGATTCTATAAGTTTTGGGTCTTGCAGATCGTATTTAAAGCGATTCTAACGGATTTCATGGCTAATCTAGTTTAGCACTTAGTTAGCTTTGTTAAATTTCTAAAGGATTTAATCGTAAGTGATTTCTGGTCGAGGTGATACTCGAACCCTTGTACGAAAATTTACGGGTCGTTACAATTGCGCACACCAACCAGACTCTGTCTCAGGTTTAGGTGAGCCGACAACTCTGGAGGCGGAGCCTGATTATGATGAGGACCAGGAGGAGTTCTCGTATATGCAGTACTATGGCGGCTTCGACTAGGCTGCCGCACTGACGGGATTTGCAGGGATCATTCCTTAGATTATTTTTGATATTTTGTTCGCAAACAAATATATGTATATGGTAACTCAGATAGATTCATACCCTGGGGAACAAATATGATTTTTGTTTCATTACATACATGTATATGTAGTTCAGTCTTCCGCTTGCCTTTATACTAATGATCTGGAGTATAAATTCCTATTTTTGGTTTAATCTCACTCATGTTCATTGTTCTAACACAGAGAACATTTAATCAGTATTATTTATGTTGCATAAGTGATGCGTTGGAACTCGGGAGTTGAGTTATACTCGACCCCCGATTTTCAGGGCGTTACAAGTGCGAAGTATTTTTCGAAGATTGATCTACAGTCGGGGTACCACCAGTTGCGCGTCAGAGATGAGGACGTGCAGAAGACAGCCTTCAGGACGTGCTTTGGGCACAACGAGTTCTTAGTGATGTCGTTCGGCCTTACGAATGCACCAGCCGTGTTCATGGACCTGATGAACTGGATATTTCGGCTTTTCCTATACCGATTCGTCATCGTCTTTATTGATGACATTTTGATATACTCTACGAGTCAGGAGGAGCACAAGGAGCACCTGAGAGCGATGTTGGGTACGCTGGAGAAGAACCAGTTGTTCGCACAGTACAAGAAGTGTGACTTCTTGCAGGAGGAAGTCAAGTTCCTCGGACATGTAGTGTCCAAGGATGGGATAGCAGTGGACCTTGCTAAGGTAGCCGCGGTTCAGATTGGCAAAGAACTGACTGCATACCAAGGTGAGGAGTTTCCTTGGTCTGGCAGGGTATTACAGGCGCTTCATTCGAAATTTCTCGAAGATTGTCAGGCCGTTGTCTCAGGGTATTACAGCCCTGGCAGCCTCTGCAGTGACCTAGAAAACACACCATCGTCTGATATTAACTAGGACTGACGACCCTAGAATGGATCATGTTTGGGAATAATACAAGGGAGGTAACCCAATCCTGTTGTTTGAAATGGACTAATTAAAAACTCGGTAATCATGCTCATCATGCATTGCATGTGTCTGGAAGATGTGGAGCACTGTGGGATGAAAGCATGCCGCGAGCATGAGATGGTGTTGCATGAGGGAGTATGTCAGTGAGGGCATCCATCATACCTGCATTCATACTTACATTAATAAGAGTAATTAGGAGTGTTTGATTTTACTGCTTTATCATTACTGCTTGACTATATTGATAACATGTTAACCTATGCTTTATTGTTCCACTGAGTTAGCTACTCACTCCCACGTTACGGGACGGTGTTGCGCACACCAACCGTGACTGCTCTCGTGTTTAGACGAGCCGACACTCGGGCGAGGCGGAGCTGATTATGACGAGGACCAGGAGGAGTTCTCGTATATGTAGTACTACGGCGGCTTCGACTAGGCTGCCGCACTGACGGGATTTGCAGGGATCATTCCTTAGATTATTTTTTACATTTCGTTCGCAAACAAATATATGTATATGGTAACTCAGATAGATTCATACTCTGGGGAACAAATATGATTTTTGTTTCATTACATACATGTATATGTAGTTCAGTCTTCCGCTTGCCTTTATACTAATGATCTAGAGTATGAATTCCTATTTTTGGTTTAATCTCACTCATGTTCATTGTTCTAACACAGAGAACATTTAATCAGCATTATTTATGTTGCATAAGTGATGCGTTGGAACTCGGGAGTTGAGTTATACTCGACCCCCGATTTTCAGGGCGTTACACAGTCTCAGCTTTAATCAACCAGAGGCACACTCTTCCAGTCTCAGCTTCAACCAACAGGGGCACAACCTGCCTGTCCTGGCTTCAATTAACCAGGGGCACACCCTGCCTATCTCAACTTCAACCAACCAGAGGTACACTCTGTCTGTCTCGGCTTTAATCAACCAGGAGCGTACCCTACCTGTTTCGTCTTCAATCAACTATGGGCACATCCTGCCAGTCTCAGCTTTAACCAACCAAGGGCACATCCTGCCTGTCTTAGCTTTAACAATCAAACAAGGGCGTGACATGCCCACGCCACATCCATCATCCAGTCACAACCACAGCCGTCTGATCCATTGGACCAAGAAGGGGAAGTGGCCATCCTTGGATTGGTCTGATATTCAAATGCCACAACAATACCAGAAGGCAAAGCAAGAAGAGCTCTAATGCACGGTAAGCGTCTCAGGCGGGACTGAGTACAACTTAGATCTTGAACCCGACTAAAGGGAAATCATGGTCATTGGTCCAGACTATGATCCTCCATTTAATGCATTGACCCCCGCTTCTTTAAGGGAGGGAATACGGGGTCTCAACTGGATAACTACTCCCCTAACCATCAAGTTAGCAAGTGAGACATCCAAAGGCGCCGATCTCCAAAAAAATACCAATTTAGACAGCATTTGGCACCCCGAGCTAGGTTAGGATTAATCATGGTTTGCAATGATTGCCTGCTTAGGGTCCCTTGGAGCCCAAAAATCCTAAAAAGTCAAACATCTTCAAAAATCATCCGGCATTTCAGTTTTCTAAAATTTTCAAAAATCGAAGATCGTTTCCATTCTTGCATTCAATAATGTGCTTAGTTCGTCTGAAGTGTCACATGAGTTTAAGGCTGACACATATGATTTTAACATCGAGTTAGACTTCGAACTCATGGGTCTGGATGAAGTTCAAGATATAGAAGATGATGATCCGACTCCCAAACTTGAGGATCTCCTCAAAATTTTTGAAACCAAAGTCGATGTCGTAGTCAAAGATTTCGAGGTAATAAATTTGGGAACCCCCAAAGTCCCTAAGTAAGTAAGCACTGGGAAATCCTTAACGACATAATACAAGGAGGGAATTGTAGAATTTCTAACTCCGAGACTATCCAACTTCGCGTTCTCCTACAAAGACATGTTAGGGCTCGATGAAGAACTCATTTTTACACCATCTGCCGACAAAGCTGGGGATGAAGGCAGTAAAGTAGAAGCTTAGAAGAATGAAGCCAGAACGGGTCCTAAAAGTTCACGATGAAGTCATCAAACAATACAACGCGGGATTCTTAGTAGTCTCCAACTACTCCGAATGACTCACTAATATCGTACCAGTACCAAAGAAGGATGATAAGGTTCGGATGTGCATCGACTTCCGAGACCTCAACAAGGCCAGTCCCAAAGATGAGTTCCCCCTGCCATACATCGACACTTTGGTTGACAACATAGCAGGGCACAAGATCTTCTCCTTTATGTATGATTTCAAATCAAGATAGCTGTCGAAGATCGCAACAAGACTTCGTTTATCACGCCATGGGGAACATTCTACTACAAGGTTATGTTGTTCGGTCTGAAGAACGCAGGAGCTACATACCAGCAAGCGATGATAGTCTTGTTCCACAATATGATGAGCAAGGAGATGGAAGTATACATCGATGACAAGATTGTCAAGTCTTGCACGATTGAAGGACACTTTGAAGACCTGAAGAAACTCTTCAATAGGTTAAAAAAGTACAAGCTCCAACTTAACCCTCATAAATGTGTCTTCGGTGCAACCAAAGGCAAAATTCTTGAATTCATAGTCAATGAGGAAGGCATTAGAGTCGACGAAACGAAGACAAGAGCCATCATCGAGATGCCACCTCCAAAGACATAATGGAATCCGCGGCTTTCTTGGCAAAATCCAGTACATCAGCCGCTTCATCGCGCAGCTCACTCCTATTTGTGAGCCAATATTCAAGCTCCTTCGGAAAAATTCAGCTAAGGAATGGAATGACGATTGCCAAGCTGCCTTCGATCACATTAGAAGATATCTCATGAATCCACCAATTCTAGTACTGCCAACTCTCGGACGACCTCTACTATTATTTATATATATATATATATATATATATATATATATATATATATATATATATATATGGTAGCAGCGGACCCTATCAGTTGTGTCCTCGGCCAACATGACGAAACAAGAAGGAGCGAGCAATATACTATCTAAGTCGCAAGTTCACAGATTACGAGACCAGACGTTTAACACTTAAGAAGACATGCATGACCCTAGTCTAGGAAACTCAGTGACTTTGGCAATACATGATCGTATATCATATCATTCTCCTCGCTCGTATGGATTCGCTCAAATACCTGTTTGAGAAGCTGACACTCACCGGAAGGATAACTAAATGGTAGTTACTTCTGTCTAAGTTCGACATCACCTGTTTCACTTAGAAGGAAATCAAGGGACAAGCCCTTGCTGATAGTATCACTACCTACTCACTGCCCGATTATCAACCATCGAAGACCTTCTTCCCAGATGAAGATCTCTTACTCGTTGAGGAAGAAGAAGAATGAAAGGCAGACAAATAGATATTATTCTTCAATGGCGTAAAAAGCTCCAAGGGAAATGGAATCGGATCCATCCTCTTCTCTCTCGACGATGTCCTAATTCCTATCTCCAGGCAAATAATAATCAAGTGCACCGACAACATGGTAGAGTACAAAGCTTGCATTGCCGGTCTGAAAGAATGCATAATCTTAGGCGTAAAGAAGCTACGGGTATTCGGAAACTCACAACTTATCATCAACTAGACCAATAGTGACTTGAAGATTAAAGATGAGAAGTCGATACCATATCACGTATATCTCGAAAATCTAATTGAAGAATTCAAATAAGTCACCTTCTCATACATGCCGCCAGCAAAGAATCAGTTAGTGGATGCTCTCGCCACATTCGCATCAATGTTAGAGATTCTAAGAGGAGCTTCGGGATGGGAGCTCACAGTCAAACTTCAAGAGGAACCTGCCTTCTGCCTGCAAATTGAAGAGGTTGAAGCCACCCCTATCAGCAAACCCTGGTATACCGACATCAAAAGCTAGGGATACCCTGAAGAAGCTACATCAACCGACTGCCAAACCATCCAATGTTTGGCAGGACAATTCACGATCATCGATGAAATTCTCTACAAACGATCCTATAATCAAATTCTCCTTAGATGCGTCGATGAATTTAAAGCTACAGAGATTATGGAAGAAATCCACGATGGAGTGTGTGGCCCGCACATGAATGGACACATGATGACAATAAAGATTCTACGACTCATCTACTATTAGATGACTATGGAAACAGACTGCTGCTAGCACGTCAGGAAGTGTTTCAAGTGTCAAGAGTATGTAAATGGAATACATGCCCTAACCTCAAAGTTATACAACCTATGTCATGGCCTTTCTCTATGAGGGGTATCGACATCATTAGAAAGGTAAATCCGAAAGCTTCAAATGGGCATGAAGATATACTTGTAGTTGTCGATTACTTCACCAAGTGGGTAGAAGCAGCATCCTACACTACCATAACAACGTCTCAAGTAATCAAGTTTATAAAAAGCAATATCATCAGCCGGTATGGAGTCCCGCACACCATCATTAGAAACAATGGTTCGCCATTTATTAACAAGAAGATGGACGACTCCTTTGGAAAGTTCAAGATTCAACACTGACGATTCACCTCCTACCGAACCCAAATGAACAAAGGAGTGGAAGCCGCCAACAAGACATTTATCGGGATACTTGAGAAGATGGTCAAGACATACAAAGACTGGTTCGAAATGCACCTAAATGCAATCTGGGCCTATCGGACGTCTGTACGGTCTGCTACAAGCGCAACTCCGTTCGAGCTTACATACAGAATAGAAGTAGTTCTATCAGTTGAAGTGGAAATACCACCTCTTCGAGTACTACTTGAAAGTAAAGTTAAGGGGAATGACTCATAGCCATATACGATCAATTGCACGTTACAGATGAAAAGCGCATGCGTGCACTAAGTCATTCCCAAAGCTATCAGAAGAGGATCGATTAGGCCTACAACAAAAGAATGTGAAAGAGAAGTTTCAAAATAGGCGACATGGTCATGAAACACGTTCTACCATCGCATCTTCCAGATCCCCGAAGAAAGTTCAAACCCTCGTGGGAAGGGCTGCTAATTATCAGAAAAGAACTTTAGGGAGGGGCTCTTCGGTTCACCAACATGAAGGGAGAGGATCCTTTGGAGCCAATCAACACTAATAATGTGAAAACCTTTCACGGGTAAGTCTATCTGATCTAGACTACAGCTACATTAGTACAGCTAAAGTCAACTGACCAGAGTTGGTCATCCTGAAAATTACCACGTGCTGTCTAACAAAAATAGAGATTTGAACAAAAGGTTAAAAAAGAGAGAAAAAGAATACAGGAAAAATAAGGACAAAATAAAGATTGCGCAATGCAGACCCTCGAAACAAAAATCACTACCCCTCCACCTCAGGATGAGCCAGGCTAAGGTCCATAATTTTACCATTGTAACTCAAGAAAAAGGTTGAGAATAGCTTCCTTTCGACGGGGCAATGACAGAATTACGACCCTTAGCCATTGCAAAAGGGGGAAAAAAACAAAAGCCTAAACAAATAAAGCGGAGTGAAAACTTGAAAGGCCGCCCCAAGTAAAAACAGTGGGTGCATAGTGGCCATAGGATGTTTGTGAGAAATCCACCCAGTCGATCTATTTTTCCGTATCATTTTTTGGACTGAGCCCAAAAATGAGGCCAATACTAAGCTCAAGTGGGGAATGAGAACCACCATTGAAAATTCCCAGGGCCATCGTGTGCTCGCTTTGTGATTTTCATCTCTTATTTTTTGAGTCCGAACCTAAAGTGACCTGGAAAAGCATATGAACCGCGTGGATTTTTCAGAAACAATAAGTTGGGCCCCATGTACGGTCGGAGGTTAGGGTGGTGTGCCTGGGAATCCACCGTAACGAAGGGAGATCGCAGGTGCGCCAAAGCGATAGCAGTTTTGTCGATATCAAAATACAATATACCATTCATATAGATGACCAATAGCGAGCGGTTTAATTTCTAATTGTATAAGCTATGTACAGGTTTCAAGAAATAGTTTAAAAGCGGGAGGTTTTGTTCGACCTAGGAAAAATTTCTAAAATAAATGGATAAATGATGTGGATAAACCTATACATCGTGTTGAATCCCTGGAAGCCACAGACTGTACCAGGGTAACACGTTAGGCGTTACCCTTACTGTGGGGCCTACCTTGACAATGTGTTGAATATCCACGCCGTCCATCCATTTCTCCAGCCCATTTTAGAATGTTGTACCAAAAAATAAGTAGATAAAAATCTCAGGTGGACCACACCACAATAGTTTTTGAGTGCCTCACCATTAACATTTTCAAAAGGTCCCTTCGCAAGGTTCACGCAGTTTTTATATTCCATTAAAGCTGTTGATAATGTCAAGATGACCTGGATGCATGAAAGGTGAATACAAATATCAGATAGATCCAAAACTTTGTTGACTCATAAAATGTTTTTAATAGTCATTCGTCACTTTTTCTAACATTGTGGTTAACTTGAGAGTTGAATCTTCTTAAAATCTGGGATCTCGTCCTCAAATGAGATGAAAAAACAGATGGACGGCGTGGATATACAAAAAATTACATAAAGTCGGCGTCACACAGTAAGAGCAATACCCGGTAAGGTGTTAACGCGAATTAGTACTACCCTGCCCGTTTCCGGCTGGTAACGGTGAGGAGCTTTAGATAGCCACCGTGATGTATAAGTTTTATCCACATCATCCATTCATTTTCCGTGTCATTTCAGGATGCAAGCCCAAAACAGAGGCAGATCTAAGATACAGGTGGTCCACACAATGGGAATTCATCTCTTACCATTGAAAACTTCATTGGGTCACAGAAGTTTTGGATCAAGCTACTACTTCATCCCGGTCCATGTAATTTTATGAATAGGTCGGATGAGAAATAAACATCACGGTGAGCTCTAGCAAAGTTTCAACGGTGAGATTCATTATTACCGCTTCTTTCAGTGGTGTGGTCCACTTGTGCCTTAAATCTGTCTAAATTTTAGTTTTATTTTATAAAATGCTTTAAAAGAAAAAAAAAAATGCATGGACAGTGTGGATAAAACTCATACAACATGGTGGCAGTCAAAGCGAGTGCCCGTTCCCAATTGGAGACGAGGGTGTAGGACTCAATCCACGTTCGCCGGTCCCAGCGTGTCTCCAACTGTGAACGGGTAGCAGCTTTGAATGACTACGCTAATGTATATATTTTATATACACTGTCCATGTCAAATCAGGACACAAGATCAAAATTGTAGAAGATTTAAGATACAGGTGAGGTGGACCACATAATGGGGATTAATTTCTTACCGTTGAAAACCTCATGGGTCACAGTACTTTTGGATCAAGATAATATTGTTTTCTCTTCATCTAAATATATGTAACTTTACGAAAAGGTTGGTAAATTGACAAATTAACATCACGGTGGACTCTGAGAACGTTTCAATGGTGAGAATCATTATAATCGCTTCTTCCAATGGTGTGGTCCACTTGAGCCTTGGATCTATCTAAATTTTAGTATTACATCTACAAAATGTCACAAAAAAAATAGGTAAACGGTGTAGATAAAACCCTTACATCATGGTTACCAGTCCAAGCTCCTGCCCGTTCCAGTTGGAGGCGGGCGGGTAGGACGCACTCCGCGTTCGTTGGGTGTTACCCGGGTAAGGGGTAACAGCTAATCCGCTCACCGTTTGGGAGGGGGAGGACGTCATGTGCGACTGAGCAATCAAAATCCGCTTCCAGTGGAAACCCACCATCAGTGACGAACCAGGGGTTACACGGCTCCGTGGTGATCCAAGGCTCTTTAGAGCCCACAAGTAAGTTTATGTTATATCCTCTCCGTCCATCCGTTTATTCTTCTCATTTTAGTGCATGAGCCAAAACAAGAAGGAGATCCAAAACTCGAGTGGGTCACACGAGTGAGGATTTAGACATAACCATTAAAACCTTAGTGGGGCTACAGAATTTTTGGATCAGGGTTATATTTGTGTTTTTCCTTCATCCATGTGGGAATCACCTCAGGTTAGACGAAAACTAAATATCAAGGTGGGCCCAGAGAGGTTTCATACGTAGGTGTTCCCATTTTCACTGTTGTGTGGTATGGATAACTTGAGTTTTGGATGTCCCTTGACCAAAGTAAGTGGACTGCGTCCTTCCCCACCGTCTCGATCTGCATGTGGCATCATTGTGTATCTATTTATTCATGCTGTCCATCCATTTTCTCGTATCATTTTAAGGTATGAGATCAAAAATAAAAGAGATCCAATGAACGGAGATCTTACATTGCATTACATGTAAGAGTAGTGCATGGTGTGGTCTACTTGACCCATTATGTGATATGATTAAGGGGGTGTTTGGCGCATGATATTAGGTGTAATTAGGTGGGATGGAATTGCATTTGGTTCCGTGCAAAATTTACAAGTGTTTGGTGAGGATAGGAAATATTGAGTTTAATTGAGATGGCATCATACTTGGTATCACGTAGAATTTTCATGGATTTTGAAATTTAATATACATGTGAAGCTACATTGATTCCTCTGTTCTCCATATATGCATTTTACACATGACATAGCGGTAATATACATATACAAGTGACCGACATCTTTGGGATTTTGATTCGTTGATTATAATTTAATGGTCTACCTAGGATTTTGTTTAATCTAATGTTTTTCTTAAAATTTTTATCCCAAATATAAGATTGGATGGTCAAAATACCATGATATTTCCAAACATACAATTATTATATAATAATAGTGTTAATCCCATCTAATCCAATTTCATATCATTTAATCCCATAAATTAGACAAACAGATACATCACTGTATGCCCCCATGCGGATCTCTCCATTCCTAACTAGAGTTCCAAACTCAAGATCTTAATTTATCGTAACATCCCGTTATTAATTTGCATAGGTGGTAAGATAGAGACTGGGGACCTTACAAAGTACCCAAACCTTTTAAATAGCACAAAGGGGTTTATTTTTCATTGGCAAGTTGACACATTAGATGATTTATTTTCTATCCAAGCCGTTCATTCATTCATACAACTAGGAATTAGTCATGGGAGTCGTTCATTCATTCACACAATTAGGAGTAAGGCGTGCAAAATTCATGCGAATGGAGTGATCTTAAGCTTCTGGTCAATGACATAAGAATAAACCATGAGGATTGACGAAAAAATAAAATAAATCCAACCATCATCTTGAAACATATATTATATAGGTCCTATTCTTAAATAATACTTGTATCTAATGATTCTGGCCATCTGATTTATGGCTTGTAAAGAACGGGCAGTTATTTCAAATTGGCTCCATTCAAAGGGTCAGGATCATCTGATGTCTCTGATTCCTGCTCCATGAATTGCTTCTAGTTGTATGATTGAATGAACGGTTGATATCGAAATAGGTTATCCTGTGTACGTGTTATATATATTGAATCTAGACCGTAAAATAACAATGAACCGTTAATTAGATGTCTGCTAAACAGCCTGTTAAGACTTCAATTAAGTCTGATTCCTTTTTCCAGGCCATCTAATGAGCGTCCCACTATTTTTACCGTTTAACTTTGAGTTGATGACATTCCACGAGTACAATTTATGAGTGCATGCGTATGCGCCACAGACTCCGCCAGAGCATCAAAGATTTCCATCTCCTCCTCCCAACTGCTCCGCGGGAAAAAAAATAAAAAATACCGTTGCCTCCCGCCAGAAAATAAAAATAAAAATTCCTGAGACTCGAATATCTTACAATTAATTGCTTTGATAGACCTTCCTGAGATAGTCTTCACAGTCTCCAGACCATAAAACCCCGGGAGCTTTATCACTCCAACCCTTCAAATGTCGATTCAAAAATCCCAAACCTTAGAAAATGAGATTTCGGGATATCTCCATAAAAGCCGATCAGATCGCTCCCGTCTCGCCATTGTCGCCGTCGCAGCAACAAACACGGCCGAAGTCTGCAGTGACCAAGGCTTGGTTCGTGGTCTCGGATTCCGGTGAGTCCCGCATCGAAGAGGTCGGGAAGTACTCGATCATGCGGCGGACGGGCCTGCCGGCCCGTGATCTCAGAATCCTCGATCCCATGCTTTCGTATCCATCAACGGTGCTCGGGAGGGAGCGGGCCATTGTCGTCAATCTGGAGGACATCAAGGCGATCATCACTGCTACGGAGGTGTTGGTGCTGAGTTCGAAGAGCCCGTTGGTTTCGGCTCTTGTCGAGGATCTTCAGTACCATGTATTGAATCTCCACAGGACGCCTCGACAGGTAGAAATTTCCCAAATTGATGGTTTGACCTAGGCTAGGGCTTTAGTTTGCTACTCTTCGAGGCAGCATTTTAACCCATCTGTTGTGTACATGGCATGCATGTGTCTCAATCCAGGCCACCCACATGATGGGGTCATTGTGCTTGCATCATATCTCAAAAAATCAGACTGATCTGGGGATCTTAAGTGGTCAATTTCACATGTTGAGTTTAAACCGTTGATTGCTTTCTTTTTGACCGCACATTAGATGTCCTCAAATATGGAGGTGAGGATCATTCTGACAGTGCAGTTTCTCTGCTCTCCATCTGCAATCGGGCCATTTGTTTGTTGTTGATGTCTTAAATCTGTAAACAGCAGGGCCTGTCTATGCCATCGACAAACAGTTCGATGTCATTGAGCAGACGTCGATGCCATCGACGGATGCTCGATGCCATCGGAAAAATCTGGAAATTCCATGTTTTATTGTTGGAATGTTTTAGTGCATTCCTTGATGGCATCAAACACCTTCAATGCCATCAAAGTGCCATCGAGCGAATATGCAGAATTGCGTAGGTGCAGGATTTGTTTCCTGTTTCGATTGTGATTCTCATGCATGCTATATATATGGGTGTAATTGGGATTTGGGAGAGAAGAGGGCTTTCTAATTCGTTTTAGGGTTTCAAGTGCATACCTTGGGGAGTTTTGAGGCTTGTTCGAATTAGGTAATCTCTATCTCTTGTAATTTTCTGCTTTCATAGCGCATTACTGTCGTTTTGTCCTGTGGTTTTTTTCCTGTAAGGGTTTTTCCACATTAAATTCAGTTTGTTTGCTTGAAGAAGAGAGTTCCTTTCATTGTTGTCATATGCGCATATCCATATGGAGATCTCATATGGATATGATGGATATCACGGCATATGCGATCGCATATGTTGCATATGCAAAAATATGTGATCGCATATGCGATGTATACGATCGCATATTGGCCATGGCACATTGAATTTTTTTTTGCAAAAAAATAACATTTTGTCTATAAAAAGGCTTCCAAATCTCCTCCATTTGCAATATTCTCACCCCAAAACTCTCTTACTCTATTTTTCTCTTACATTTCTTAATTACAAGTGGTCTTAATCTCCCTCTCTCTTGTATTTCCTACTTCCAAGTGATCTTAATCTCTCTCTCTCTCTCTCTCTCTCTCTCTCTCTCTCTCTCTCTCTGATGCAGGGGAGGACGTGAGGTCGAGCACCGTCTTCCTCAAGAGGATAACTATTCCGAATCCACGGAACTTCTCTGGACTCCTCACAGAGACTTTCTCGAATCCACGAGAAAAGAGAGCAGAAAATAGAAATAAATTCTAAATAAATTCGAAATAGATTAATGAATGCATAAAAACGAGTTCACAACCCTTTAAATAAGGGTACTAAGCAATGGGAAAGAAATCATAATCAAACTACAACTAAAACTCCTAGAATTCGCGACTTACTATAAATAGTAAACTTACTATTTATAGACGGTCGTGATGTCGACTAGTGCACAAGGTTTTCGGCCAAAAATAGTAAGTGTCCTATTTGGCTTCACCAAACCGTTCCTCTAATTATTCTAAGCTCTTTTCACGTTGGGCGCAACTCCTAAAGCCCAACGGATGAAGAGTTATAGTCAAACTAAAACTTACTATTTATAGTAAAAACGAAATTGAAACAGGGAAACGACCGTCGAATCAGGGGTTTCTTACAATTCCGAGCGTCGCAACCCTGCATAGCTGGGTTGGTTGGCTAAAGTAGCTCGTTCTACCCCAAAATCATATATTTTACGTCTGCTAACTCATCCCGGATTGCGAGATACGCCTGATTGAAGGTCTGATGGTCCAGATCACTTCTGTCGCCGACCGGGCCTTTTCTGATCCATTTTTGCCATGTAATTATCCGCGACCCGCTCTACATCACTCTCTCTTACATTCCCTCTCTCTTGGAAGTTGGAAGATCAAGATTCAAGCACTTTTAAGTTTCAAGGAAGAAAGTTTGTTGATTTTCTACCGTAATAAATAAATTAGCTTGTTGATTTTGTTGTTACTTCTTGTCAACTATATTGTTAAATGTGGATGACTTGATGTTTAATTCATTGTTTAATTGATTTTATCTCTTTCAAATGTATTTTAAATATGTAAAATTAGTTATCTATTATGTAACGCCCTGAAAATCGGGGGTAGAGTAGAAACTCAACTCTCGAGTTCCAACGCATCACTTATGCAACAAATGAAGTGATGTTTGTATGTTGTCTGTATTAGTACATGAAACATAAATGAGATTGAGCCAAAACCGCAAACATAATTCAGGGACAGTTGTGATACGCAAGATGAGTATATAAAACCTTCTAAACCAGTATAAGTCCCCAAAGTATGTATGCGTTGCCAGGTCAATAATTACATGTAAAATTTCAAAATTTACCAAATGATAAAGTGTAATGTTCAACTATCCATATCCCTGTGGCCCCGGTACGCAACTTCAGGTCCACATAGACCAGCCAGATCATTGCATGTAGGAGAACTCCTCCTCACTATCATAAAAGTCAGGCTCCGCTTCACGAGCATCGCCATCATCTGAAACTACAACAGGGTCTGGTTGGTGTGTACAACACCGTCCCGTAATGTGGGAGTGAGTAGCTAACTCAGTGGAACAATAAAGCACAGGTTAACATGTTATCAATTCAATCAAGCAGTAATGATAAAGCAGAAAATCACACATCCCTTAGTACTCTTGTTAATGCAAGAATGGTATGTATGTATGATGCATGCCCTCGCCTGCGCTCCCTCAGCGACTCCTTACGTTCGCGGCATGCCACACTCCCTCAGTGCTTGACCATCAATACCAAACGCACACGTATGCGGTGCATGAACGTGATTACCAAGTTCTTTATTAATCATTTTCATACAACAGGATTGAGAAACTAAGGTACCTCCCTTATATCACTTCTCAAACAAGGATCCATTCTAGGGTCGTCAGTCCTAGTAAATCTCATACGATGATACTGTTCTAGGTCGCTGCAAAGGGCTCGTCGCCTTATCAATGCAGGCCTAGTTATACTCTAGTTACTACGGAGAGGCTCGTCGCCTCAACGCAAGTTCAGAGTATGCTCGAGGTCACTACACCAACGCATCATCCGGGGCTGATGCAATCGCAACACCCCTTCAGATATTGTCCAACCAACAGGTATCAGAGTGCGCAGCAGTGGTTTTGTTTGGCAATGGCCCACACGAGGCTCATACACAACGCGTCTTCTGATCAGTGTAGGCCGACAGTTCGAATACAGTGTCCCATACCACCGTATTCGACTCACGAGTCTGGTTGCTCACTGGTCACTACGGGGAGGCTCGTCGCCCCAGCATAGGCCGACAGCTCGACCACGGTGTCCCATACCACCATGTCCGGCTCATGGGTCTTAGCGGATCGAGGTACAAAGGTTACTGGGGTTTCACTGGTAAGTTTGGTACCTTAGGTTCAAGCAAAAGCGTCCAAACATGGTGAACATACAATAGGCCCATCGGTTTATTAGACAAGTTCGACTGGTACGAGCGTACGCTAAAGTAACCGATAAGGTACCACTGTCGACAACCATCGTACGACTCGGATTCATCGAATGTGTCTTTTGTGGCGAAATGACCTCCGCTACAATATCAAGGCCTGTTACCGATTGCCTGGACTATACAATAGCCCCAATCACATTCAATTACAACAAAATATCCTAGAAGATAGTTAAAGCAGTTATGAATCAAGATTGCAAATCATATAATCAAAGGTCCAATAATGTCCGCTTTAGGGCTGCCGGGGCTATTGCACGGAATCGTTACACCGCTCCCCCATCACCCGTCACGGATTTGTTTCTGCATTTTATGGACTACAACTGTAACATCCCGAAAAATCGAGGGTCGAGTAGTAACTTAACTCTCGAGTTCCAGAACATCACTTATGCAACATAGATAATGATGATTTAATGTTGTCTGTGTTAGTACAATAAACATGAGTGAAATTCTACCAAAACAGTAATTCATACTCCAGATCCATGTATAAAGCGTAAGCGGAAGACTGAAAGGTATATATAGATATATATAAAACAAAACATTCTCGATCTCCAGAGTATGAACACTAACTGAGTCACCGTATATATATGTTGGTTCAATCAAAAAGTCAAAATAGTACAACTCGAATTATCAACCCTGTGACCCAGTAGCAGACTGACAAACCCTATGCGAAGCCTCCAGCGAATTGCATGTAGGAGAACTCCTCCTGATCGTCATAGATGTTGGGCTCAGTCTCCTGTGCTCCAGTAATAGCTGCATCTGATACAGGGTCTGGTGGGTGTTTTAAAACACCGTCCCGTAACGTGGGAGTGAGTAGCTAACTCAGTGGAACAATAAAGCATAGGTTAACATGTTATCAATGCAGTCAAGCAGTAATGATAAAGCAGTACAATCAAACACTCCTAACTACTCTTATTAATGCAAGTATGAATGCAGTCATGATGGATGCCCTCACCGACATACTCCCTCATGCGACACCATCTCACGCTCGCGGCATGCTTTCATCCCACAGTGCTCCACATCTTCCAGGCACATGCAATGCATGATGAGCATGATTACCGAGTTTTTAATTAGTCCATTTCAAACAAAGCAGGATTGGGAAACTAAGGTACCTCCTTGTATCATTCCCAAACATGATCCATTCTAGTGGTCGTCGATCCTAGTTAATCTCGAGACGATGATGTGTTTTCTAGGTCACTTTGCAAAGGCATTTCGCTGTGGTCATTACGCACAAAGGTTACACCACTCCCCATCACCTCTTTAACGATTCATCACTATACAGAAACAGGCCTAGTTCATACTCTCTATATTGCGGCAAAACTCATCGCCTCACTGCAAATTCAGAGTATGCTCGAGGTCACTCCACTAACGTCCTACCAACTGGCAGTCTATTTTCGAAGCCCGATCGGTCCACTTATTGACAATGGGACTCGGATGCAACCCGACTGGGGACCACGGCCAAGCTACGCCAGTGTAGGCCGACAGCTCGAATATAGTGTCCCATACCACCATAATCGGCTCACGAGTCCGGTTGCTCACTGGTCACTACGGGGAGGCACGTGGCCCAGCAGTGGCCGACAACTCGACCACGGTGTCCCATACCACCATGCCCGGCTCATGAGTCTTAGCGGATCGAGGTACCATGGTTAAAAAGGATTTCACCGGTAAGTTTGGTACCCAGGTTCGACGTGAATGACCAAACATGGTGAACATACATTAGACAGATCGGGTTACTTGACGAGCTCGGCTAGCTCGAGCGCACAACAAGTTGAACGACATGAAGTGCATAAGCACTTCGCGTGGCCAACCACTATCGCCAACCGAAGTACGACTCGAGTTCGTCGAACGCATCTCACGTGGCGACATGAAACTCAACCACGATCTCCAATCTGGTACCGATTGTCTGGACTATAATCATAGCCCCAAACATAATCAATTGTCATCCATAGCATGTGGAGTAAAGCATGATAAACAAAGTAATTCAAGCATGATAAACAAAGTAATTCAAACATGCTAGTAGGCATGTTATAAGCATATTATAAAGCATGATATAAAGCATGTTGTAAAACACTACATCAATAGGAATACAAACACATGTATTGCAAGTAAGTGGTTTTAAGTGATCAACCTCATGGAGGTAATCATACATGTCGCTAGGATAGTTGAGAATCCAATCTCAACACCCTCCTAAGGCATCTACATCCAAACACTTACTCACTCAAGCATTTCCACAAACACTTAACATACACTATTTCACATACTTGGTGTATGTTAGCAAACATGTATTAGGGCGAGTCCTTTCGCCAAGCAAATAATTTACGCATATATAGTATACTTATACAATAAATAATCATGGCAAACACATCTTTAAAATACATATGTATACAGTACTTTCTACAATACAGTATTTGTACATACATAGTGTATATTAGTAAAACATGTATTTGGGCGAATCCATTCACCAAATAAGTATTTTATCCATATATCATATATTCATACAACAAATAATCATGTCAAACACATTTCCAAAAAATATACGTATACGGTATTTTCTACGAATACCTAGAATATGTAAAATTTCATAATTTGCATCTTTAATCGAAACAGAAATCGGAAAGCACTTTGTACATGTGCAATTGCATGCAGATCATGAATCTATCATTATCTGACATTGAAAGCGTTGAAAACCATAACCTATACACCTAAAGTCCGCACCTTGTGTTGTAGAATCGTAACGGAGTCGGTAGGTTTGCTAAGCTTCCGTATTCTCGGTTGGCAACCTAGAGAATGAAATAGGTTAGCTATTTCCTAACCTACAACTGTCTAAACCCCAAAACAGATTAGGGTTAGGGTTTCTTACCTTAAAACGGAGTCTGTATCGCCGGAAAAGCGTCAAGAAAAGGATGGTGCAGCCCGTGTGGTGGCAGGGAACGATAGTAGGGAGATTCTCCCACTCCTCCCTCACTTTCTCTCTCTTTTCTCTCTCTCAAATCTCAAATTCGTATGGCTGTGAGAGAGGGTGCTCTAAGGCCCTTATATAGCCTAAAAAGTCTCTGAAATAGACTTATGTTCAAGGTATACTTGGGTTATATCCAAATCGGTTCTAATTCAGCTCAAAAGAGGGTTTCTGGCGGCCCTCCTTGAGCCAAAAGTCGGACTTAAGCTCACCGACACCGGATCTACGTTCTATTATGTTTTTGTTTCGGTCGGGATTCCAGATCACGCGTGGCGGACCAGTTTCAGTTCAACGGTCAGCGGATCTCGATCGGAGATTCCGAGTACATGTAAATGTGTATGAAATTTCTCCTGATCCGAGGGTGTAATTTGGTCTGATTCTGACGGTCTGGTTGCTTAAAACTGATCCGCAAACGAGAGATGCTAGATTACTATTCAAAATATTTATTTTGTAAGGAAATAAGTGTTTTCACACTCCCTCGCTCCGGACTCAAGCGAACAGCCGTGGGACACTGTCTGAGTTTGATTTCCGAGATGGTTGTCAAGCCCAGCGAGGCGGTCCTAATTCCTTAACTTCGTATTATTCGGACTCCCGACGTGCGGTCCAGATCCGATACGGAGTTTCGAGATGCTCCCGTGAGCAGTCGGGTAATGAGATTGATCCTAGGTTTTAGGGTAACCTAGCGTCAATGATTCTACAAGTTTTGGGTCTTGCAGATCGTATTTAAAGCGATTCAAATGGATTTCATGGCTAATCTAGTTTAGCACTTAGTTAACTTTGTCAAATTTCTAAAGGATTTAATCCTAAGTGATTTCCGTCTGAGGTGGTACTTAGTCCTTCGTAGTTTGTATATAGAGTGATCCAAGTTATAATACTTAACTAGTTTAAGATAGTGTCTAGGGTGAAAGTACTTAGGAAAATTGAAAGAACAAGATGGTGAAGGGTTGGATTTGTGAAGGAAATGGGTTCAGAAGCGATTTTAGACTGTGGGATTCAGTTCTGATAGGTTAATAAGGTGTTAGGAGCAACCCATTGCCTAAGGACGTCTAATTCCAGGTTGGCAAAAATCCGGGTTGTTACAACAACTTAAACATAAATCTACACATATGCATTCCATAGATAAAACAGACGCTATAATATATGGTACATGGAGGAAATCATACACATAGTTAAGGGAGTTGGGAATCATAGCTCAACACCTATATAAATTTTAATTTACTAACCACTTACTCATTCAATCATTTTAACAAACACTTAGACTACACGTACATCAACATACATGACGTATGTTGATCACACAGGTAGGTCAAATCCTTTCACTAGGGAGTTGCCCCATATACCACACGCATATACCCACGACGGATAATCTTGGCATGCATGAATCCGGGTTCCATACTCATTCAATCATTTCCACAAACACGTGGGCTACACACTTAGACATATATACGTGCATTAGCTGTGGTATGATTTAGGGCAAATTCTTTCTCTAAGGGTTATCGCCTATACAACCATCATATATCCATGACTGTTGGTCATGGCGAGCACGAATGCGAATTCTATACTCATTCAGTCATTTTCACAAACACATAGGCTACATAATATAACATACACAATGTATGTTGATATAACATGCCTTAGGGCAAATCCGTTCACCCAGAAGTTAATACTTGTAAGTCTAGCATACATATACAGCAGTTAATCATGGCCAACACAATTTTAAATTTTATACGTATACGGTATTTTCTATAAATACATGGAATACAATATATTCAACATAATTAACGTATAACTGAAAAACGAAACGGACAGCACTTTGTACATGTGCAATAGCATCCAGATCATGAATCTATCGTTATCTAACATTGAAAGCATTGAACACCATAACCTAAGCGTACCTTACGCCGTAGAAGCGTAACGAAATCAGTTTAAACACTGAGCCTTTGTCTACAGCACCAGAACAACCTATAACAGGGAATACTATCAACTGTTCTATTTGAATCTCTAAAATAGGTTAGGGTTAGGATTTCTTACCCAAATACGGCGTTGGAAACACCGGAAGAACTACACGGGAGTGGTGTTTCAGCAGGGAAGAATCCCCACTTCTCTCTCTCTTTCTCTTTCTTTTCTTTCTTCTCTCTCCTAGGGTTTCCCAAATTCGTATGGGATGAGAGAGTGAGGGCTTAAGGCCCTTATATAGGCCTAAAACTGATGGGAATGGCCCCAGGGCCAAGGTATACTTAGGTTATGTCCAAAACCAGTCTGTTTCGACTCAACGGAGCATTTTCGGAGCCCCCCCTTGAGCCAAAAGTCAGACTTAAGTTCACTGACCTTGGATCTAGGTCGAGTTAAGGTTTCGTTCCAGTCGGGTTCCTAGATCACACGTGGTGGATCAGTTTCAGTTCAACGGTCACCGAAACTCGATCAGGGCCACAAGTACACTGACCTGTGTATGAAATTTCTCCTGATCCGAGGGTGTATTTGGGTCAGATTCTGACGGTCTGATTGCTTATATTCGGCCCGCAAATGACAAGTCTTAGATTCGAATTAATTTCTAAAAGAAACCACGTTTTCTCACACACTTCACTCCGGGCTCAAGCGAATTACTTCGGGACACTATCTGGACTTGATTTCTGAGGTGGTTGTCAAGGCGGTCTTGATTATATAATTTCGTAGTAATTGGACTTTCGACGTACGGTCCAGATCCGATACGGAGTTTCACTGTGCTCCCGAGAGCAACTGGGTAATGAGATTGATCCTAGATTTTAGGATAACCTAGCGTCAATGATTCTACAAGTTTTGAGTCTTGCAGATCGTATTTAAAGTGATTCAAGCGGATTTCACTTAGTTAAACTTGTCTAATTTCTAAAGAATTTGAGGTTTGAGAGGTTAATTAGGGGTTAGGATCAACCCCTTGCCTAAGGACATCTAACTCCAGGTTGGCAAAAATCTGGGGCGTTACATATTAACTTAGAAAAGTTTTCCTCAGTTTCTTATAATTTTTTTACAATTTTTTGAAAATTTCCCTAAAACATAATATTTTTTAATTTTTCAAAAAATAAAAATAAAAAAAATATGTGATCGCATATGCGATTGTGCGATCGCATATGCACATAGGCATATGCGATCGCACATGATCGCATATGCGATTCGACAACATTGGTTCCTTTATAGCTCTTCTTACGCTAGTGAAAGCGGTGTAACCTTCTTCCTACGACATGAAACACATCCAGGAAGATCCAACATCCGAGTCTCCATCTTCCGCTGCTGTTGGATACAAGGAATCGCTTCCAAGTAGACGATTTCCTAGCAGTTACAGAATTACACAGGCTGATGGATCAACTTTCTGTACCAGTATTAGACTTTTGTGAAACTTGATGCAACCAAAAGGCCACACAAGCTAGTTGATCAAGGGTCCTCCAAGCATTAAAATTGTCTTGATTGATGATCTGGACCAAAGCAATGGTTTGATGATAAATCTGATAAGATCAACAGTCAACTTACGTTGTGGCGCTGATTAGATCAATCAAATGGATCTTAATTCATAAAATTTGTAGTTTTAGGTTATATTTATTCATGGTTTATTTAATAATTTCCCTTTTGTATTTCATCACTCTTTGGTTGACCACTTTTTGAGTCTTTAGCGTTATTTGCTTGGAAGGGGGTGGGTGGAGCACTACTTAACTAAAGGGTTGTGGGTTCTCGCATAATTTTCATTTTACTTTGCATCCTTTGGGTTTGCATTAGTGGGGCATGTGGTTTATTGGTCCAAATCATTAATAATGTAGGGTCCATTGTGGAGGACCCATGCATAAAAAGTCTCCCAAATGGAAAAATCTTTACCCTTCAATAGGTGGCAAAACAAGTAAATGGTTGAGAAAGAAAATACAATATCAACTAAAAAAAAAGGGCAAATATTCCTTAGGAAGGATCTTCCAATATGTGGAACTTTTGGTGCATGGGCCATCCAGACTGAGGCCCATCATGTTAGCAGTTTGGATAACTGGACCATGGGCCCCATCTGTACAAACTGAAAACCCTAATGTAATGTACAAACTCTTTGGTCCCTAGTGTACATTGCAATACCTCGTAAGTTTTTGCTTAAACTATAGCAAGATCTAGTAGATTCCACATTGACACCTTTAGTCACTGAGGAATGATTAAGTGGGCCCCATCTTTATCAAACTAAACCATCCATTTAGTGAATCCTGCCATGGATTGAGTTACACTTTAAAAAAGGATCTTGCCATGGATATTTCATGGCATGAAAGTTAATTTGCTTGGTGATAGACTGATCCTAACCTACTCCTCTGCATTTTGATGGGAGGAAAGAAAAGCATTGATAACCATCCATGGTGGAAAAAATCTGCATGGTTTTTGATTGATTGATTGGAGTGATTTTGGGCCATGGGCTATCTAAATTGGGGCCCACCTCATTAATGGTATAAATCAATGATCATATTTTTGGCATAGAGGGTAGGATGGGGGCCAAATCACAATATGTATTGGATATTTGTTGGATCAATACTACAAATTATTCTCTTTTAAATTCTATCCAATTATTTGTTCGACATATAGTGAACAAGGACAATTTTTTGGATTCATTTTCCTTCATTTTTTGCGTTTATTTTTCATTCCTCGACAACCAATAGAGTTGGTTGTGTTCCCTTAAATCAGTTGTCTAATACTCCATTTGGGATTTTTCTAAAGAGACCTAATAGCTATTTTCTTTTTATGAATAAGAAGAGACTAAATAATTGTGCATGAAAGGTTCTTCTATTGTTCTAATCATCTGATGTAGGCCCACGATCCACAATAGGGCCCAACATGTGCAGATTCTGGACTATTTACTGTATATGGATGTGAGAATATTGTGTATATGGGTTATTAGTTGTAATATACTATGTATAGAGAAACTCTAACTAAGCTTCCTAGTATAGTCTTGTAGAGTGATTATTTAAACCCACCTTTGGAGAAATACAGAAAAACATCTCCAAATTCATGGCTTATCAGGGCTAACACCTATCCCTTCGTCAACAATGGTGTTAATATCACATTGCACCCAATGAAACATCTTACAACACCCAAATCTGATAAAAAGAAGGGTCAGAACTCTCTTAGTGTACAAAAGTATGAAGAAGAAAGGAAGGAGACCGAAATCATGTCTGTCTTAGTTTCTAAAGAAGAAACAAAACAATTGGATGATTCACCTCTCATGCAGAAACTCTTCCCTGAATATCAAGCTTTGGTGCCTTAAGAACTCCAAATTGGACTTCTTCCCGTGAGGAACATTTAGTATCATATTGACTTGCTACTAGGTTTGAACATGTTGAATCTTGGGCATTACCCAATGAGTCAATCCAAACACAATTAACTCCTACCGATTGAATGGTCTGGAACAAAGAAGTTCAAAAGAAGAAAGAAAGTAGAAAAAGAAGGATATTAAGGGAGCTGAACCAAATACCGAGAAGCTATAAATGTACATCAACAAGAGTATATATAAAAAAAAGGTGACTTAGTTATGGTTTATCTCTAGAAAGAAATGTTTCTAAGGGGAACTTGCAACAAGCTCAAGTATAAAAAAATCGGTCCATGTTAAGTTAAGAGGAGGTTAGGTGACAATACCTATGAGATCGAGTTCCCAGATGATTTAGAAATCTCGCAGACATTTAATATGTTGGATTTGTTCGAGTACCATAGCGAGGTATTTGACTTGCAAGATGAAGTCATTGATGTGGATAAACAACTCTTGAAGAAAAAGCAGAAAAAAGTTGAACAAGTGATGCACATGAAGACTGTTGATACTTGACAGGGCCAATACAAGCAATGCTTGGTGAAATCCTAGATTGGATCCAAACCTCTACTACTCGTATGAAGTGTCAAACTAGCTAGTGTTGAGTTCTTTCCAACCCGGGGAGATTGATGCAAGCCCATGGCCCACCATAGGGCCTAAAATGTACTGATTTTGGATTATTTATTTATAGATTTGAGGCCTATATATCAATAGTTATAATTTACTATTTGTAGGAGACATGGAGGGATATGATGGATGATATGGGGCTAATTTAAAGATGTGATTGAAGATTTTGAGAATTATTTCCTAGATTTGCTTTTACTATCATTAGGCTTGTAACCATCTTACGTAAATTAGATTGATTTGAAATCAATCTCTTAGTTGGGAGGATTCTCATTAAAGATTCATTTAGGGTCTATAAAATGGAGGGTGGTCCTAGTAGGCATTCCAAAAATTTTCAAGTGTGATTTTTTCTTAAGTATTGTAAGAAGAAGTTTGATATCAGTAAAGTTATTTCTCTGTCTCTACTCAGTTATTCTTGTGGGCGTGCTCTTGTCCATTTCTTTGGCGATTCGGGTGTCGAGTTCTCATTGACTCGATAACCGGGTTGCACTATCATCCTTGTCCATGCCTAGGAGTGATGTTTTCTTTGATTTCCCTATTGGCTGTTTCAGTTGCCTTCTTTTGAGAACTTACCTTGCCATGCAATGTGCAAAACTATCATCCCATTGAATGTGTGTACAGTTTATCCATAACCATCTTCAATTACTTGGATGAGGATGCTTACAACAAGACACTATTTTCCCATTATTTCAGTTCCATTTTCTGGTTGTTTGTCCTGCAGGACTCCGCCGATAAGACAACAAGCTTAAATCTGAGGTGGCACCCAAGTGCCCACCTGTTCCCCGAGAAAAGTTTCTACGGGAATTCAGTCCAAACACAGTTTAAACCTGTTACTTGGTTAGATAGCATTAGGCCCTTCCAAATCATGGTTGTTGAGGCTTCCCAATCCTACTAAGTGAGCTTGGAGTGGCAAGGAAATGCTATCCGCATTAAGCAGGCCAGCATTTTCTCTGCCCCAACAATTGGTTAAGATAAGAATAGGGTTGAATCATTCTTATTAACATCTTCAAAAAAAAATTCTTATTAACTCGACCATGTTTGACACTAGCACTTTTTGACAACCTTGGGAACCGTCGAACAGCACGTACCTAAATGTATCCTTATGTACTCAAAGAGTAGTGGGTTGAAAATTGTAAAACTACTGCTACAGATAGTACCCCACTTCTTTGTATGGCTCAATATGGACTACTTCAGGGAAGCACTTTTGAGCTGCAATGACTATTGGTATAATTTTATCGCACAAGCAGGGAAGTATTGTCCTCGTTGCAGAGAGAATTTTTGCTCTTATATCGAATGGTTGACATAAATCAGTCTATTTCTTTGAGGACACGAATTCTTAGTGAAACATTCACTGATAAACTTTTTTTATTTTTTTGGATGAAGGCAGCTGAGAGCAGTGATACTGACATGGGGGTGACAAACAAGGGTCCAAGGTACTCTCGCTCATTTCTTTCTCATCGCAAGCCAGAAAGCCCTTCTAGCATGGGAATTTCTCAACAGCGTCATGTTTCCTTGGAAAATTCTATGATGATCCCTGAAATGGAAGACTGCAGTCCTAGGTCTGAATTGAATGGGCCCAAGGATGGGTGTCCCAAGGTGCTACCTTTTGAGTTCAGAGTGCTTGAAGGCTGTCTTCAATCTGCTTGCAAGTGCCTTGAATCTGAGGTACATCTTTTACTTGTTTATGGAATCTTATTAGCGTCTCCTTTCATTTCAATTGAATAGAAAGATAGGTCGAGTTTCTTTATCTTGTGTCACAGTGTTGGCATGGGATTACAGATCAGTTTCTACTATATATGAGATTTCTTTCTGCACATTGATCAAGTTCAAAACCCACTGATGCCAGTGTGCACCTGTGAACATGTGCACACATATATACATTCAAACACACAGTCATATGCATACATAGATACACACATTCATACATACATACATATATATTCATGAACATATAATACAAACACACAGAATAGTGGGCAAGACATGTGCACTGCATGTGAAGAGAGAGACGCGCAAGATACTGGCATAAAATTTTAAAATGGCAGAAATGTCCCTGGAGTGGGTAAAATATCAACAGTTGGTTGCGAGGAGGGAGGTCTATACATGCACGAGCTACTTGTATAAAATTTAAAATGGCAAAAATGTCCCTGGAGCAGGTAAAATATCAACTGTTGGTTGCTAAGCACGTAGAGACAATCCAAATTACCTGAATACCTTTCCTTTTGCTTGAAATCCCTTCCAATGTCCTTTTAAAATCCAAAGTTTATGAATCTACAAAGACTAATTGCATGGGTAAAATTGTCCCTTTCTACTTGCGTTATATGTGGCAGAGATATATATAGGAGAATGCTTCAATTGCGCCAATGCCATCTTATATAATGGTCATAACAGGCTATTGTTGGGCCCATGTGGCATGTGTACAACATCCAATTCCAACCTGTTCAATTGGTGCACCCCACCATGATGTGCACCTCCTTAAAAAATCAGGTGAATCTAATCATCAGGTGGGCCATGCCATAGGAAACAATGTACAATAGCCCGAAATCCCTGATGTTGCACATGGGGGCACACCTGATGATTCGATCGTGCAGCCATTTTCATGGTGGCGACACTGTTGGGTGCCATAGACACACCATGTTAGGCCCCATATAGAATTTGAAGGCTTTTGGTTGGTTTTCGATTGTTCTCTATGGTGTTGCCCACATGATGATTAGCTTGGTGTGATTGTTGAGCTCAGTACATATCATGGTGGAGGGAGGGAGGGATACGTATTGTACCAGCTGGTGCTATTGCAATGAAGTATTCTATGAATGATCCTACTCCTTTAGCCAATGGTCAGCTACTTGCATGCTTTGTAGATATTTAGTGTCCTTTATAAGGAGGGAGGCCTTTGACTTAGCAGTTGCATTTTGATGGTGTGGCAGTTTGGCTTAATTCTGTGAATTTTGTTCCTCTCAAGTACCTTATGAGGCTAATGAAAATACCTTTTTTTTTTCCCCCTTATCGTGCAACATTAAAATTTCTTCTTCTTCTTCTTCTTACCAATTGAGAATTACATGGTAATCTTCTGCATGCTGGGGGTATATTTGAAACATTCCACTAAGGGCCTGTTTGTTTTGCCAATTACCCCACTCATGCAAAGGAAATGTGTCATCATTATAATTTTACCACCACCAAACCAGATCGTGATCAAATGCAGATGTGTTTAGGAGACGGGTAAAGGAATTTGTAATCATTGCACCTTTTTCAAGGCATTATCATGAAAATCTCAAATCCAAACAGCAACATCAATGTATTTTGGTGATGATTTGAGGTTAAAGTGATGTAAAAATGCCATCATTATGATTTTACTGCCGATAGACCAAACATGAGAACTGTTGGCCAAATGCAAATGTTGTCAGGAGACTGGTAAAGTAATTTGTAATCATTGCATTTCAGTTCTTCGTTGCATCGTTAAGTTTGCTGAAGAGTTATATTTTGCTGGTGCTAATTCTGCATGCAACTTATATTTGTTACAAGACTTTCAACAGTTTGGTTGTTAAACTGCTATTTTTTTCTTTATTATTATTCTGAATATCACAGTTAAAGTACTTCTACCTTACATTTATTCAGACTTCCATGCTGGAGAAAGAGGCTTATCCTGCTTTGGATGAATTGACCTCTAAAATTAGCACACTTAATCTTGAACGTGTTAGACAGATAAAAAGCCGCCTAGTCACAATATCTGGGCGTGTCCAGAAGGTAAGAATGATGAGTTAGTTATTACTCTTCCTGGAAGACATGAATAAGCGAAACCTAATTCATTAGTTATTTAATATTAATTTGGAAATGAGTTATTTGTATTCCAAGGGACCAATATTTTTCAGTTTGAATGTAGCTTACTGTTTGGGATGTATTATGACTTGATTGATTGCTTTTCTTTTATTCAGAGCAGTTTTTACTGAGAATGTTTGTTAATCTTTGGTTCCTGCTGTTCCAAGCTTTTATTTAAATACATTCATGTTTTTTAATTCTTCTACCCAAGTGGATGTAAGTGACAAAAATAGTTGAAAATTAATAAAGTACTATATAGAAGAGGAATGAAGTTTGGATCAATTGTCAAATACTCAACGTCTCTTTCCTGATGATTGTTGTCTGGAGAATATCTACCTAATTCACTATGTAACTTGGCAAATTGCATTCTGAACCAATTTGGGCCAGTTCAAGTATAATTTAGAAATGGCTATGAATTGTACAAATCGAACAATAAATTTTGGTTCTCAACATGTTAAACTATATTTACTTATTTTGGTACATTGAGGAGAGTGATGTGGTATGATGATGGAGTATGATAGCCATATATATATATATATATATATATATATATATATATATATATATATATATATTCACCTTCAATTGTACACATGGCATCTATGGAATCAAATTGTACAGATCAGTGGATGCACTGTAGATAGGTCATCCCTAAGTTAGAATGATCCTACCTGTGATTAATGAACATTTGTTTGTCAAATTGGGACTGCTGACCATCTTTTAATTTTAACACTTTCTCAGATGCTCACCTATCTCCAAATTTATGCATCAGCATAGTAAAACTTCTGGTCTATGACCCATCTATGGTGAGGTCCACAAGTGGACTATTTAATTTGTCTAACACATGCCAGTTAATTGAAGGAGAATAGTGGAATACTGAACTAATGTTCTCAAGCAAGCCAATAAGCAGCCTACTTGTTAATTCAAATATAGTGAATTGTGAAGTACAAACCCAAACTCTTACACAAGCTAACAAGTTGTAGACACCCCACCTGACATAGGATTTCCTTAAAATCATCTGATCGGATCAGATCAGGAAGGTGTTGCTCCCAAGCTCCTACTTCACAAGGTTTACCACTGTAGGACCAGACTGGCAATGAGCACATTTTAAACTGAAAAACCAAACATCAACTTGCAAAGCAATAGAAAGGGTGGGATCAGGTTGTGGCAGAACCAGATCCCATCCGTCTTTTTAATTTCCATAAAATTTGGGTGTGGAAATCGGTTTTCTGAATTACCATCACAACAACCTGCTGTAGTGAAGACCAGGAATTCAGATTTGTGCTCACAACTGACACTGGTTTGGTGGGTTCTGTCCCTTTTGTTAAAAAAAAAAATGCTAGGTAGTCATTCCTTTTTCCCATTCGCAGGTTTTTTGGGGAGATACCATGTGTCCTCTATGCATGCACCTTTGCCCCTCAAACCTTCCGAATTACCAAAGACCAATACCAAAATCTATAAATAAGACCCCTTGCCTCCGAACAGAGGGCCTTTAAACCTCAAGCATTATCTATACTTTTCCTCCACTCTCTTTCCCTTTGCTTCAAGAGAAAAACCAAAGAACCATCATTCTTTGGAGAGGAGGAGCAACAAACACCTAAAGATAAGGTAAGGGATTTAAGAGCTTTACAATCTTCTTCTTAGACATTGACAAAGAAGTGAGCCTCAATCCTTTGAGGTTTTGAGGAACGGCTTCCAAACCTTTGTGGGTGGGAGAATTTTGAGGTTGTTCTTTCCTCTCCCAGATCTTTAGGTCCTGGCCGTATGTAGAGAGCAAAAATGATTTCAAGATAACAATTGAGATATTTATACTGCTACATTTCCGTCATCTCTTACACCCCATGTCTTGTCTTCTCTTTATTTATTTATTTTAGTTGAATATTTTATGTCAAAGTAAAGATTGCATGCAAGTGCGGGCAGTGAAGGTGCCTAATATACCTTCCTTCTCCATAATGGAGGTCCTTGCTTTGAATCTTTGAGAAGCTAGACTGTAAGTGAGTTTATTCAATCAAATCTCTAATGCTAACCTTTGGGTTATTTGCCCCATGGTTCCTAGCCTCCCTTAGATTCTAAGAATTTTTGGCTAGTGGTGACTCCTAGCAGAATTTTTGGTCCATGGCATGTGGAAAGTGTACCGTGCCTGATGAATGGCCCCATTATCCTTGACACATGCATTGTCCCACCAAATCTCTAGCACGTTCTGCCACCTCACATGAGGACCCTTCGTTGAATCATGACTCTTTCAGTTACCTTTTTTTATTAAAAAAAAATTTTTAAATTTTTTTTATAGGATAACCAATCCAAACAGCAATTGATTGAATGGCTGGAATAATCCAGTCAAAGTGATTCATGAAAGCTATGGTCAATCACGAGTGAAGGCTATAGCCTATAAGATAGATGACAGTCTAGATCAATGATCACACATTTTTCAATCAATTTTGACATTCCATTTCTCATTGATCTAATGGTTATCAATGCCTGATAAAAGTGCCTTGAGAGTTATGGTCATTCAAAGGTGGGGCCTACATGATAGGTGGTTTAAATCAATAATCAACAGTTTTTTGTTTTTCAATATTATTAATTGAAATTGTCCTTGATTAAATAGCTAGAATCGTCCAATTGTCATTGATGAAATTATTGAAGTAATTTCATTGATACACCACACTCTCATAGCTTAAGCTTTTTAGAGTAAATGGTTGTTTGACATGGTATCAGAGTGGAAGGTCCTATGTTCGAATCCCGAGAGCAGCAAATATGCCTCGGTAATATATTATTCTCCCATGGGGGGTCAGGAAAATAAGGTCTAACCTAAGGACTGGGAAATCAAGCTCGGCTTGTTTATGGTGTGAGTGTCCCTCCACCATTGTCAGTATGTTCCCGTGCAGAGTTGCCACCCGACACGTGCGCGGGGGGGGGGGGGGGTGGTTATTGAAGTAATAAAGTCCCTTGATATACATTGATACACCACACTCTGACAGCTTAAGCTTTTGGAGTAAATGGTTGTTTGACATGGTATCAGAGATGAAGTTCCTATGTTCGAATCTTGAGAGCAGCAAATATGCCTCGCTAATATATTATTCTCCCAAGGGGGGTCAGGAAAATCAGGTCTGGCCCAGGGACTAGGAAATGAAGCCTAACCTATTTATGGTGTGAGTGTCCCTCCACCCTTGTCAGTATGTTCCCTTGCCGAGTTCTCACCTCGCACATGCGCGTGGCGTGAAGTGATAAAGTCCCTTGAAAGACATTGATACACCACACTCTGATAGCTTAAGCTTTTGGAGTAAATGGTTGTTTGACATGGTATTAAAGCGGAAGGTCCTATGTTCGAAGCACGAGAGCAGCATATATTATTCTCCCATGGGGGGTTAGGAAAAATCAGGTCCGGCCTAGGGACCCTGAAATTAAGCCCGGCCTATTTATGGTGTGAGCGTCCCTCCACCCTTGTCAGTATGTTCCTGTGCAAAGTTCCCACCCCGCATGATGGGGGGGGTGTGGTTTGGAGTGATATCCCTTGATATACATTGATACACCACACTCTCATAGCTTAAGCTTTTAGAGTAAGTGGTTGTTTAATAGAAATGGTTATGGTCATCCAATTAAAGTGATTATTGAGAGGCACTTACGGTCTTTCGATTTCAAAGATTTTCAGGGCGTGATCCATCCACCATATTGTGGGACGAGGATAACTGAACCAAGGCCACACTCTTAAGAACTGAAAACTTGATTAGAGCATGCACACTTCAAGTCTTCAATATACTATTTGAACGATTTGGATATATGTCTACATGACATGTCTAATGGAATATTAGCAAGTGTATTTTCTTTACATGAATTGCAAAGGTCTTGGGGTATTTATGCCCTTCAATTTTAATTTTCCTATTTTAATTTTCTATTTTCTGAAATGAAATAATGCAAAACTGCACTATCTTGGTTCCCAAAATAGAAAAATAATTGTAAGATAAAAAATTAAAGTAATTATAGATATCATTCTCAAATAAATATCTAAACTGTAGAAAACTTGGAGCAAATCCTCTTAAACAAGCTTATTTTACAAGGGTTGTCCACAGAGCCACTGTGGTGTATAGTAAATCTAACCCTGTTCATCAAGGTCACCCAATCGTGAAAGTTGGATCCACAATCCAACCATCATGTGTAACACTTGTGAATTTTGAGGTTTTGGGTGGTTGTCCATTGTTTTTTAAGGTGTGGCGCACTTGGTGATTGGACATGCATGATTCGTGGGGCATCCCATCATCAGGTGGGGCTCACCTAATGCATGTGTTAGGTAGTACCAACTAGCATTTATTGCTTTTTTCCAACTTTCATGTGGGACACCTTGTGAATTTAGAGGTTTTTGGGTGGTTGTCCATTGTTTCTTATGGTGTGACACACTTTGTTGGACATGCTTGATTTGTGGTGCATCCCATCATCAGGTGGGGCTCACTTAATGCATGTGTTAGATGTGTTAGGCAATGTTTTAAATATTGTTATCGCGTAATGTATTGCACCCTTGGGATATGGATACATATCGGTTATCGCATGGGATATATTGGTTGTATTGCGTAATTTATCGTTGATGTTGGGAAACATTGGAACATTGGGAAATTGGTCGAATTTTTCAATGAAACTTCAAGGATAATTGAAAAAGACATCAATACACACTTAGAAATCAAAATGCTAAAGAAAAAGGTGCACATAATAGGGGTTTCCTTTGTATGGGGTCCTAATATATGCGCTTTCCAACTGAACTTATGCAAGTATATTCAAAGTCTATTTGTATAATTTATAAATGTAAGAAGCCATGTATGGAAACCCAAGCAATACATTCAAAAGCGAAAGAAGAATCACTAAACGAGGTTACATACATGTTTAATTTTGTATTTGGATACAAAGATTGCGACTGATTTACGAGAAATTGAGAAATTTAGATTTTTCTCAATTTTCTGCAAGTTAACCCATCTCCCCCAAATCTTGAAATCGAAGTTCCAGTGATTTTTCATGGCAAACATAAAGAATCATAGATTTGTAACCATTTGACACTGGTTTAACATGATTTACAACAAAAACATGGATACAAATTTGAAAATGCTGATCAGATTGAATAGGTGGGATATATCGACACTACCTATGCTTTTCGTATCGCACGGGTGGGATAAAAGATATATCGTGGGATAAATCGGCTGATATTGTTGATATTTAAAACACTGGTGTTAGTTAGTCTCCACTCGCCTACATTGCTTTTTTCTCACACGCCACAACTCCACATGTGTTTGCATGTATGATTATGAACCATGTGTGATTTGAGTTTTCCGTAGGGTTAGAAGTAATGTTTAGATCTTTTGTCGAAAAGAAGAAGAAGAATTTCACTGTTCACCAATAGGTAAAAAGATAAGGGAAAGTAGACTTAGATGGTTTGATCAATGAACAACGAAGACCAAGAACATTGTCAGTTAGGAGTAGTTGGTACAAGTTGAAGGCTCTAGAAAGGCAAGGGGAAGGCTCAAAAGGACATGGGTGGAGGTAGTAAGAAAAGAAGACTTGATGACCTATCATCTAATTGTAAGTTAGCTGACCCTAATTAGTTGGGATTAGGCTTAGATGATGTTGATGATGATGGTGTGGGCGACAATGTTCAAAGCAGTGTTTCAAATAGCGCTTGTAGCACAGCGCTACATAGCATAGCTACATAGCGTAAGTCCATTGTGGCATACGTTACAGGGGTCGTAGCGTACGCTATAGCTACGTAGCGTGTAGCGTTTGTAGCATACGCTCCAATGTATTTTTTTTTCTTCTAAAAATGGTGTACAATTCACATCATAAAAAAACTTCGAATGTAAAGTTAAAACCAAACCTTCCTATGTTTACTTTCACTTAAATTGTTTGTGATCTTTTGTTAAAGTTGGTGTGAAACTCACACACTAAAGACCTTTAAAACTAAAAAGAAAATGGGTTTAGAAAGAGGTTTTTCAAAAACCCCTCTTAAACTCTGAGATTTTTATTTCTTTTCATACTTGTGAATTGTGACTTGTGGTTTCAATTAGACATTATTAATTAAAGTGGTTTGCTTATAAAGTTGTTGATGCAATAATTATTTGACTTGTTTCATAACTTTATTGGCTTTTTTTTAATCACTTTATATATGTGGATTAACTTTTGATAAATGATAATTAATAACTTTTTTGAACATGCTTATACTTGAAAAAATGAATCATTTGTTAGGCATTTATATATATATATATTTTCTTTTTTCTTACAATTTATCATGTTTTTCCTACTTTTAAAATTTAAAAATAGAAGTATCATGTAGCTTAAGCTACATGCTACGCTATTTATGTTGCAAATGTGTACGGGTTGAACGCTGCAAATGGTTGAACGCTGCAACACGCCACTGCTATTTCAAACACTGGTTCAAAGTAAGTTGATGGTACAAAAATTTCTATTTTTTAAAAACAACCATTCATTTTTTTTGATATGATGTGGCCCACATAAGGTGTGAAATGCCTTGATTTCATGTCAAAAGAGCTAAACAAGGTAACACACCTGATGGAAAGCTTAGATGTCACAAACGTGTCACATTAGGACTCTTGTGCCTATGTGTGGATGTGTACGGGTCTCACGTTGTTGAATGAGCAAACCTCCAAAATAGGATAGGTGGATAAGTGGGAGAACCAGAATCCTCGACGACATTTGTTTTACTCGGCATGTAAAACACTCGACCTCTGTGGGACCCGCCATGTGTGTATGTAAAATCCACTCTGCCCATTAGCTTCCATCCATGAGTGCAGGCTCAGGTAAAAATAGCGAGATCCAAAACTTGAGTGGTCCACACCCCACAGGAACAAAGGGGTAATGCTAACAATAGGTTTATGTTGAGTCACCGCGTTGAGCATTTTCATCAAAACCTAACCAAGATGAAGTGAATATATGAAAATTAGCTTGATCCAAAACTCAAGCAGGCCACACAACATAAATATTTTAGGAGCAATTTTACAATGTCTTGTTGGCGTGGTCCATTGGAGTTTTTTGATTAGTCTGATCTTGCGTAAGTATGGTTCAAATAACAATTCTCACTTGATAGACACGATGGATTTTACATTAACAATATGATGACCCCATAGAGCTTGGTGTCCATACATGGGATTTGTTTTACTCCGAAATAGGAAGTTTGGTTTTGCAAGACTTTAATTTAGTAAAATTCATGAGTGACATTCTCTCTTCTTCTTTTTTGTAGCTTAAAGAGGAGGCTGCATGTGAATTTGGAGGTTTTTGGATGGTTATTCGTCGTTTTTATGGTGTGGCCACAATATGATTTTATAGGCCTGATTTTCAAAGAATATCATCATCATAGTAGAATCATGTAATGGATGGTTCAGATGGCATATAGAAAACATGGTAGGGCCCCCGATAGACAACAATGGACAACCATCCAAATTCACATGGTGCCCAAATTAAGGTTGGATGGACTTTATTTTTTGTGGCATCCGACTTTCATGGTGGGGTCACCCTGATGGGGGGTTTGGATATGACACACAATGTTCGAAATATCGGTATTGTGTTACGTATCGCACCCTTGGGATACATATACGTATCAGTTATCGCATGGGATATATCGTTTGTATCGGTTAATTTTATCGCAGCTATTGGGAAACATGGGAAAACATTGGGAAAATGGTTGAATTTTTCAATGAAACTTCAGGGATTGTTAAAAAAATACCTTAATACACGTTTAAATCATAACATCTCAAAAAAGAAGTGCATATAATAGGTTTCCTTCGTATAGGGTCCTAAGCTATGCGTCGTCTGATTGAACTAATACAACTATATTCAAATTGAATGCATAACATTTATAGTATATGTGATGATCATTTCATCAAACACTCCCAAATATTTTGAAATTAGTCTCAATTGACAACTAGTTGAAGAGAAATTTCAAAAAAAAAAAAAATTAATATTTTTAAATTAAAAATGATATTTATTTTCCAAATTGACAAGGACTTAACAAATCAGTAGATCTACCCTCATACATGCTTGATTTCATGTTCGGAGTGCAACATTGCAAGCAATTTCGGAAAAATTGAGGGAATCTAGAAATTGCCCCAAATTTTCCTAAATCGGACCACCTACACTCAAATTTCGAAATTAGAGTGTATGTGATGATCATTTCATCAAATATTCGCAAATACTTCAAAATTAGTCTCAATTGGCATCTAGTTGAAGGAAAATTTCCAAAACGCAGGAGAACATGAGGAACCGATGGATATTAAAATCAAAGCTTCAACTCCATAATTTTTCATGCAAAACATGAAGAGCCAATGGATTTGTTCCCTTTTGACACTGATTTAACATAGTTAAAAAAAAAAAGTATCAGAAATTCAAAATGCTCATCGGATCGAACATGTGGGATATATCGGAACTACCTGTGCATTTCGTATCACACAGGTGAGATACGAGATATATCGTGGTACATATCGGCCGATATCGTCGATATTTAAAACATTGATGACACATACACCAAAGCAGGGTCCACACATAAACTTGTAGGGACGTGCATGGGGAGCTAGCCTCATGGAAAAATGAAATTGTAAAGTTAGACGCATTTAGTACGTGGACTCATAGCGTATTTTTCATTCAATTAGGGGTATTTTGTGTACGCAAAAGTTCTAAAACACTGGATTATATTTGCTTTTATATGGTAGTATAGATTTAGTAGCTCATACATATTCTTTTATGTTTTCTATTAGTGTTGCCATGTCTCCTTTCTCAAAGGGAATGGGAATCCAGGATATTTAGTCCACTCCCCAATCATTCTGAATTACTCTTTCAAATAACAATTATCTGCATGAGAGAGTTGTAAAAGTAAACCTTGACTATATGGGTAGGTTCTACTGAAGATGGGTTTTTGTCCTTTGCAGCCTACACTCTAATCAAATGTGCCTAGGCTTGTATCTTGTTACTGACTTTTAAAAGCTAGTTGAAATCTTGGACTATGTTAGTTGTATCTTCTTTGTAAATTTATTAATGAAAAGGTTGTTCAGATTTTGGATATTTTCTTTTTTAATAAGGATATGATACTCTTCCCCAATGTAGTTTCTTATTTTCAATAAGCCAAGAACTAGTGGAGTCTTGTCAACTATTTTGAAGCACATGATTAACAAGTGAAACCAATGGTAGCTCTGGTTTATTGAAATCTCAACTCCGTTCCTTGCCTCTTATTTTGTATAATTTTATAACTTTTGCTTTGGCATTGCTGCTAAGTTGGGAAACTCCATATTCAACTTGGAATGCTGATAGTTCTAAGAACAAATTCTGTTAAATCCTTTATCAACTTACACAGGGAAAAGACAATCTTCAAACCCTATCATAGATTGATCAAACCATGGTTTGATCACCCATAATATTCAGAAAACCAAGGATAGGTAGATTTCCCCTTTTTTTGCACAAGAGTCTACAAGGTATAAGTGCAAACCCATCAAGCTTGACGTTAGCCTGACTATTTTCTGCTAAAATTTGTTGTACCTAACCACTGTGCTTGTTACAAAATACTACCCATATACACTTATTTTACCATTACTATGTCATTGTACAAATATTCTGCTATTAGCGTATGTTTAACGGCTTGGACCAAACACATTAGCTCATATAATTCCCTCTTGGACTCATTTTTTCTTAATGCTTTCATTTTTTACCTGGATTTGGCATCTCAGTTAATAACTATCAGTTCTATTAACTAGCTTCCTATTAATGGTACATCACTAGTTTCCAGGATTTTCTCTCTTTTTTGGTACTTTGAGTTATATGCCACCAATCTTATTTGTTCTATCATTATCTTTTTCTAGGTGAGAGATGAGCTTGAACATTTGTTGGATGATGACATGGATATGGCTGAGATGTATTTGACAGATAAGCTTGATCATCAGCAAAATGAAGAGACCTCGTCGACGGATGAAGTAGATGATGATGCATTTAAAATAGATGATGAAAGGCGAGTCAATTATTTGTGTATCATGTGTGGATATTCAACTTCATTGAGCTCTGAAAAACATTCTTCCTGCCCATTAATCCACTAAAAAAATTTCTAGATGCATCAATTAATGATTTCTCTTTCACATGACCTGGTTTTTACATGGCCATGATGGAACTATACATATTAAAACTTTTAGGACTCATTATGCTTTGTGGTAGTTGACTTTTTTAGACATGATGTTAACAAATCCAGCTATATAGAGGTTGATAGATCTTCAAATTTTCTTTCATAGAGAAGCTGTGAAATTTATCCAAGAAAAGCCAATTACAAGGCACATGAGCTTTTTTGTTTTTTATTTTTTGTAAATTTTTTTTCAAAAGGAAGATTTCATTAAAATCTGAAGATGTACAAGTATCTCAAGGGGGCCACACAAAAAGCCGCAAGCCTCCCCTGACCCGAAGGGACCTAAGTATCCACAAATCTTCTACAAACAAAAACACCCCAACTGGGTGGCGCCGCACCGAAATAGGCATGGAAAACTAAGAATCCCTCAGGTAGCCTAAACCCACCCTGTCCAAGAATAGAAGACCTCTGGTGGTGGGGGAAAGCAAGGTTGCCGAGGGGTAGGACATGCTATCCCAGGCTGCGCTGGCCCTCCTGGCCAGGTCGTCTGCTACTGCATTAGCTTCTCTAGGGGTGTGGGCGATGGAAATGTCCACACGGCCCCTGAAAGCCCTCACTCGCTCAAACCAGTAGTGTAGGGACCAAGAGTGGGACGCGTTCTTGGATAGGATCTGCACTATTAACTTGGAGTCGCACATCACCTCCACCATAGTGAAACTCATCTCAGCACAAATGGCCAATCCCTCACAGATAGCATGGAATTCGGCACGGGAGCTGGAGCCCGAGCCATAGCCAGAGGAGAAATCGAAGAGGAAAAGGCCCTCGGAATTTCGCTTAAGACCCCCACCCCCTGAAGGGCCCGGGTTCCCCAACGCTGAGCCGTCGACATTTAATTTGATCCACCCCAACTGGGGCCTCACCCATTTCACCACCATGGGGTGTTTAGGCCTAAAGGGTGGACTGGCGATACGGAGCTCAGCCAGCTAGGAAGCTAGACAGCGAGGCAACACCCTCGGAAAGGAAAGAGATGCACCCACCCTCTCAATCCAACAGTGGACCTGGAGGATGACCCTCAAAGAGTTGAAGATTGCATTATCGAAGCGGGCTCTATTCATCCTGCCTAGATCTCCCAGAAAATGAATGCGGGCATGAGGGCACGCAAGGTCCGTAGACAGTTCCCTGAGTGTTGCGAGGCCCACCAAAGAGTGGCCCTGGCCACAACTGAAAATTGAGCCAAAGAGTGCACTACAAAAAGGCTGGAAATGCTCCCAAATGTGGACCGCGGAAGGGCCTGCTGAGAACAGATGGTCGATAGATTCCGAATCCGATCGAAGAGGAGTGGGGGAGCACCAACACTTGGACGCCATCTGGACACCCTTCGCTTGGGTTCGCTCGTCAACCGGGACCGCCTTGTGGATAATCTTCCAAGAGAAGAGGGCTAGCTTCTTTGGAATCGTTGGTTGCCACACCCATTACCCCATTGCACCTTCGGGATGGCTGGACGTAATAAATTCTAAGCCGAGCTAACCTGGAACTCACCCGACGAGGAGGGGACCCAGACTCCAAATCTGAGGAGGTGCAGAAGCCCTCTTCAACCACGTGGTCCACGATCACTTGGGGAAGCAACGCATGGGCAGCGTCCCGATCAATCCAGCCGAGTGGGCCGATGAAGTCGCGGACCTTGAAGGGATGAGGGGGAGGCGGGGCTAGAGCCCATTTTGCAAGCGGACCAAGGCCGGACCAAAGATCTGCCCAAAAATTTTGCTCGCCCAGGCCCATGATCCAACACGAGCTGGATATCACTTCCAGGAGGAAACTACATATCCGTTTCCAAGAAGGGGACGCGTGGGGGGCTCGGCTGGTCCCGCTGGGCTTAGTAACATCGTCATGGTACTTGGCCTTGATGTATTTCAGCTAGCTGCTGTGATCTCCTCTGCAACCAACAATCCAGGCCAGCTTCATCTTGAAAACACCCATGACGTGGGCCAGATTCTTAATGCCAAGGCCACCCTCGTCCTTAGGGCGAGACACGCGATCCCAACGCAACCAGTGGCATTTTCTGCGGTCCCCATCCTAGCCCCAAAAGAAGTTGGCACAGGCCCTCTCCAGGTCCCTGAGCAGCGATAGGGGGATGTCAGCAGCCGCCATGATGTGGGTCAGGATACTCTGCAACACGTGATTGATGAGGGTTGCTTGGCCAGCCTGGGAGAGAATCCTAGCTTTCCAACCAGAGATACGCTACTGGAATTTTTCAACTAGCGGTCTGAAGTGCCTCCTCAGGGGTCGGCCTTTGAAGATCGGGACGCCCAGGTAGGTGAAAGGAACTGCACCACGAGTGAAGCCGAGCTAATAAAGAAGCTTTTTGCTGAGTTGATCTTCTGCCCAGATGCTGACTGAAAAAGCTGGAGGAAAGCGGCGATTTTCCTTAACGTGGCCCTCCCACCGTTAGCTAGCAGGAGCGTGTCATCAGTAGGCAGTTGGTGGTGTAAGACATGTACATCAGGTATAGTAAATATGACATGGTTTATGTTTTGGTTTTGCCTTGATGTGCTCAGTTGTACACAGTAATATATGTTGAATATGATGAAAGTTTTTTTTTGTTTTGGCTTGATGTGCTCAGTTGTACACAGTAATATATGTTGAATATGATGAAAATTTGAGAAATGATACATGTTTGTTGTCTTTACCTTCAGAAATCCTCCTTGTGGAGCCCCGCTTATGGGACTTAGTAGGTGATACTTGGAAGTCCCAAAATCGGAGTTCTACGGAGGCTGTCAACCAAAATTTGGTGTCTAGTAATCATGGATTACTAACACTAGATTTAGGGTCGTGACAGGTGGGAGACAAGCGGGCAGGCAAGGTGCATGGAGAACGGGGTGCAGTCGTCATTGATGAAGAGTTGTTGATACCCTCTGCTTAGAACCTCTGATGCCATAATGAACAACCCCGGAGAGATCGGGTCGCCTTGGCGTAGACCTCTAGAAGATTGGAAAAATCCCCTGGGTTGCCCATTGATTAGAATTGAGAACCAAGAGTTGGCCCAACAATTCTCAAGCAGATTTATCCAGCTAGGCACGAAACCGAACCGATGGACTATTTTTTATTTTTTTTAACACACGCACACACACCACCACACACTCACACTGTAGTGGGATTTCACCACCTATGGGTACTCGAACCCTCAACCAAGTGTTGAAACTCTTAAGAGTACCACTGGAGTAAGAGTAAGGACCTGATGAAGGACTGATTTGAGGAAGCACCAGTCTAATTTGTTGTAGGCTTTCTCCATATCAAGCTTGATGAGAATGTTGCCCCCTCTTACTTTCCTGTCGATATCCCTGAAAATCTCTTGCGCTAGAGCGCAACTTTCCGTGATAAATCTCCCTTGAACGAATGCTCCTTGCTCAGGGGAAATGATTTTTGGAAGGACTTTGCTCAGCCTATCTGCAAGTAACTTGGAGAAAATTTTGTAAACACAGTTACATAAGCTAATGGGGCGATAATCAGAAAACTTTTTCGGGTTAACGGACTTAGGGATGAGGCAAATCAGAGTGGCGGAAAAAGCCCTGGGAAGGGGGGTCCCTCTGAAAAATGAAAGGGCTGCCTGGACAATATCCTGCCCAATGATATCCCAACAACCTTGGAAAAAAGCACTGGTGAAACCGTCAGGGCCCGGCGTCCCATTTGGCAGAAGGCTTCTGACGGCCGAGAGGACCTCATCAGCTGAAGGCTCGCAAAGAAGCTCCCATATTATCATCAAGAGAGATGAGCGAGGGAATGCAATTGAGGAGATCCTCATGTGCAGTCGTAGGCTCAGCCCTCAAGAGAGAGGAGTAAAAATCAGCAGCAACCCTCTTGATTGAGTCATTGTCAGCTACTTCCGAGCCATCTTCTAACTCGATGCGATGAATCATAAATTTCCTAGCTCGGTCCGAATCCAAATTATGGAAGAAACGCATGTTCCGGTCACCTTCTTTCAGCTAGTTACATTTGGATTTCTATTTCCAGTAGATCTCCTCGCATAATTCTTGGTAGGCGATGTTATCCTTGGCTGCAGGTTCTCCTGGGAAGCTGATAACAAGGACTCATCCTCAGCCCTGGCAAGCATAGTCTCAATAACCTTAATTTTCTCGAAAATATTCCCGAAAACCTCTTTGTTCTACGTCCTTAACCTTGATTTCATGTTCTTCAGCTTGTTGTGTAGGGTGAAGAGCGTTTCCCCCACTATATCTGCTTTCCAGGAGGCCGCAATCAGGTCGAGGAAAGATGCATGTTTTAGCGACATCCTTTGGAACTTGAAAGACCTCGGAGAAGGAGAGGACGCGGCCGGGAAAGATAAGAGCATCGGGGCGTGATCCGAATTAAGCTTAGGCAAGAGTTTAACCTAGAAAGTTGGGAACAAGTCGATCCAAGCAGAATTACAACAGGCCCTATCGAGCCTTTTCCAGCCCCTCAGCAAATTCAGCAGTGCTCCTAGAGTCGAATGGGCCTGATCCTCTACGCTCAGCTGAAGCAAGGACAACATTAAAATCACCTGCAACCAGCCATGGCAAAGTGGAATTCGAGGCAATGGTGGCCAGTTGATCCTAGAGAAGTCTGCACGTCACTCTTGAGCACTTGGCGTGGATAGTTGAAATCAGGAACTTCGCAGGATTACCCTGGGCTGAGACCGAGATTGATAGCATTTGGGCTGAGCTATCAACCAGATCAATGGTGCAGGCTGAATTATAGAACAACCACACTTTACCCCCTACCGAGGCATTGGAGAGGGAAGCGTGGTAGCCTAATTTCAGGCCTGTACTAACTCTCTTTCCATCACTGAGCATAGGTTTGAGAATAGCCACAATGGCAGGTTGGAATTTATTGATTAGACGCTTCAACGTCGCTATAGTGGGTTTATTACCCACTCCTCTGGCGTTCCAGACGAGAAAGTTATCCATAAACAAAATTCTTGGACCTGAATTCCTTGTGTTTAACCCTCCTAAGTCTCTCTTTCAAACTCGAGGCCAGGGCTGTAGAGGCCTTGAAACGGATCTGGCCCTTTCTGGACAAGGTTCTGAAGGACCTACTATAGTAGGTTCGCTGGGGGGGAGAGGGGGCCACCTTTGGATCACGCCTCCTTAGCGACAGAGAAGGGTTGGAATATCGGGAATAGTTTGGTGCAGGGGATGTGACATGAGGGGAGGTAGGGGGAAAATGGGGTTGGCATGTGGTTGAGGGCTGGGAGGTATGGGATTGGTAGTTAGGGAGAAGGCTGTGAGGCTGTGAAGGCGAGCCGGGAGCCTCGAAGGTAACTGGATCTGGTGGGAGTTGGGGAGGGCTGGGGGTAGGAATTTGGAAGGCAGGGGAGAGGCTAGCTGATTGATCCCTGTTAACACAGAGGGCAGGCCTGTGGGTTAAACGAGATGGGAATGACTCCCAGTTCAACATATCCCTCCCCTAATCATCATCGAGAAAGGGGGGGCACGCGTGGATGGGGCTATTCCCCTCAGATAGGGCCTTTCAGGGGCAGAGGTTGTAATAGGGATTGAGGACTCTCTGCTGAGTAGATGGAGGGGATAAATGGATGGATGCTAGGGGGTGAGGCTGGGAAGGTCGCATAAGGTTGGGGTTGGGTGAGGGGTGGCTCGATAGGTGGGCCTAAAGTGAGGAGGGGTATACCTGATGGATTGGAGAGGTGTGTTGGAGGGTAGGAGGAGAAGGGTGTCTTGGTTATAGGAGGGATGAGGGATAAAAGGGGGTGAGGGGGTGATTAATGGACCGGGTTTGGCGGATGGGGCTGGTTGGAGGGGTGCGGTAACGGTGTGTAGGGGTTATGAGGCGGTGTAGAGCAAGGTTTTGTTTGGGATAGGGGTTGGACGAGAGGGAGGGCCGAGGTGTGGAGGGTGTCGATGATGCATTTGGGGAGGGTCTCGAAGGGAAGGCCGGGGTGGGATTGTTGGAGGGTCATTGGGCGGGGGAGAGCCGAATAGGTGGGGGAGGGGTGAAGGATAGGGGTAAGGGGGCGGGGAGGTGGAGGGGAGGGCGTGGGTAGCACGAGAATGAAGTTGGCCATAGTATCCGCCGAATTGTCCCGAGAATAAGGGGGGGGGGGGGGCGCATTTGGTCGAGCACCTGGAGGGGGGTTGGACGGGGTAGCAGGGTGGGAGAATGCATTCTCCACCCATTCCCTGGTGGATGAAAAAACCATAGGGGCAGAAACAGGGAGATGGTGATTCCTTCAACTAACGGACATTGGGGATCTGCTATTGCCCAGATGGGGAACTCGACATTTCCGACCACCAGCTTCCTAATCAGGTGTAAATCTCTCCCAGGTTGCAGCAAAACTCTGATCCGCGCTCCAATCTGGACTAAGCCGAAGGACGAGCACCTATCGATCTCCAGAACCTTTCCAAAGGTGTTGCCAAGCCCAGCAAAGACAGAGTCTAACCACGCATGGACAGGGATTCCATAGAGAGTAATCCAAGTACCTTCCAGGGATGGAGCTAAGTCTGGGCTCCACACTTCTACCCTAGCAATCTTCATTTTCGCCTGAACAGAGGAATCGGAGTAGAAGGATAGAAGTTCGACCCTCGATCTGAAGCAGAGAAGAAATCTGTCTGCCGTGATACGGGCTATGTCAATGGCTGGTGCAGAGTACCTCGAATCTGCAATGGTCCGGGACAGAAGGATGACAGGGACCTCCTGATTCTCCGTGAAAGCAATGAGGTAGAGGGCGAGCTTTTTCTCCCGAGCCGCGATGTCTCAAGAGTTGGCCGTGAAGGATAGGTAAGCGGGAGTTTCAGAGGTTGGGCGATCTTGGGTTTGGCTGTGAAGGGTGTTGGGGTTGCAGGTTCGCGGAAGCGGCCGGGAGAAGGCGTGGAGGGGGACGTGGGATAGGGTTGTGGGAATTAAGGGGATTGGTTATTGGGATGGAGGCGAGGTGCGGTGAAGGCCAAAGAGGGTTAGGGGTGGGGGATTGGAGAGGTTTCGAGGTTTCGCCATGGCTACAGTGAGGACCCTGGCATCCACCATCCTACCATGGAGGACCCCAATGGCTGCGAGTGCGTCAGCCTCATAAGCAAATCTGATGAAGGCAAAACTCTTATGCCGCTTCAGTGCCCCATCCGTGGGCGAGAAAATGTCCACGATCCTTCTGTAACGGACGGAAATTCTGTAGAGGTCTTCCTCGAAGGTCTCCTTGGACAGGTTGCTGACGAAGACGCTGAAGCCCCAAAATCCTCTCGACTTTTCGCCCATCTTCTGACATGGCACATGAGCTTGGTTCACAAGGAGGGCTGAATTCCACATACAAAGCTGGGAACACTCAATGCCGTAGTTAGTGGAAAAGCTTGCTAGGGGTTTTGCTTCTCCCCATTATCTACCCGCCTACACTACAAAGTACAAGATTTGTGCAAAGGACTCATGAATCCACTTTCTTACATCAGAACCTTTTTGCCCATGAAACAACATTGAGGGAAGTCTCCTACTAAATTAAGATGATTAACCCTACCTCCAACTTGGGAGCATTTTAAACCAAAGAGGAGGATATCTTATCCTGGCAACAACAAAGCCATTGTGCACGGTATGCCAACTTATCAAGAAGAAAAACTACTCTCTTAGTTGACTTGCTACAACTAGGTCAAAATGAGAGTGACTTCTTCGAATTTGAAAGAGACAGATGCTAAGGGAAACCACTTGACCAATACTATAGTTCAGAAACCTTGTGTTTGATTACTGTAGTAAACCAAAATCATAGAACCATCCTTGGGCGTGACCTTTTCTATATATATATATATATATATATATATATATATATATCTAGGTTTTACATATTATGAAAAAACCTTCCTTTTGGAACTCTATGGGGGCATTTGGATCCTTAGTAATTTGTTTAAACATTAGATTGGAAACCTCTCAGCAACATTCCTTCTCATGCAATCGAACATCACCATCTTAGTATTTCTCCTAGCAGTTTGGGGTTGACTTTTAAATGGTAGATTGGCAAAAGCTCTATAGTTGGTTGCCCACCTGACTATTACTCGGACTCTTGGGTTCTTTCTTATTAACCACAGGCACCCAAGTTGTCATTGAGATACAAACAACTTGATCAGATCAGAAGTGTAAAGGGCATCCTCATGTGGTTGGCCTCAATGAATAGTAGGAAGCCCATTAATGCATGTTTATCAAATGCCACTCACACGCCAACACAATCATCCCCAACACTGCACTTGAGCCTAACTACCTAGGCAGGATCTGATGAAAAAAAAAACCCTTGCTGCATCTCTAGCACCAATTATAATCATTAACTATGTGATTGAATAGAACAATAACCACGAATTGCGTAAACTATTTCCCTATACGTCCAACAGGTCAAAGAACAAAAAAAGGACTATAATCTACAAACACAGCGTTAGATAAAAACTATTCGGGTGTGCAAAATACAGTATCTGATGTAGGACAATTAACCACTTGCTCTAAAAGCTCGAACTGTTAGAGTACGGCGAATTAATCATTTTATCTCATAGCCCAGGCCCCACATCGCATGGGTTAGGACCTCGGCCGAACCCCCTTCGTGGGCCCCAAATCACATGGGCCGCCCACCCCAAGTGTGTCCCCGCATCCCACGGGCTACCCCACTCGAGCCCGGTGTGAAATGCCCATTAATCACCCCTGGTGAGGAGTTTCGAACACGAGACCTCCTCCGTGGGCTGCACCCACCCCGAGTGTGCCCCTGCATCCCACAAGCGACCCCACTCGAGCCCAGTGTGAAAATGTCCCTGCATTAATCACCCCCGGTGAGGAGTCTCGAACCCGAGACCTCCCGCTCTGATACCAATTTGATGTAGGACAATTAACCACTTGCTCTGAAAGCTCGAACTGTTAGAGTATGGCGAATTAATCATTTTATCTCATAGCCCAGGCCCCACATCGCATGGGTTAGGACCTCGGCCGAACTCTCTTTGTGGGCCCCAAATCACATGGGCCACCCACCCCGAGTGTGTCCCCGCATCCCACGGGCTACCCCACTCGAGCCCGGTGTGAAATGCGCATTAATCACCCCTGGTGAGTCTCGAACACGAGACCTCCTCCGTGGGCTGCACCCACCCCGAGTGTGCTCCTGCATCCCACAAGCGACCCCACTCGAGCCCAGTGTGAAAATGTCCCTGCATTAATCACCCCCGGTGAGGAGTCTCGAACCCAAGACCTCCCGCTCTGATACCAATTTGATGTAGGACAATTAACCACTTGCTCTGAAAGCTCGAACAGTTAGAGTATGGCGAATTAATCATTTTATCTCATAGCCCATGCCCCACATTGCATGGGTTAGAACCTCGGCTGAACTCTCTTTGTGGGCCCCAAATCACATGGGCCACCCACCCCGAGTGTGTCCTCGCATCCCACAGGCTACCCCACTCGAGCCCGGTGTGAAATGCGCATTAATCACCCCTGGTGAGGAGTCTCGAACACGAGACCTCCTCCGTGGGCTGCACCCACCCTGAGTGTGCCCCTGCATCCCACAAGCGACCCCACTCGAGCCCAGTGTGAAAATGCCCCTGCATTAGTATCCACATATGATTATGCATCGACAGTTTTACACAATGTAACATACATGTCTTCAACATGAATTTTGAGGGATACAAAGAGAAACAATGTCATAAGTATGCACCATGAAAAGGTATAATAATGTCTTTCTACCTACAATATAAAAGCAACCTACATGACAAGATGTGCTATGGTAAGTAAAACCACGAGGGTTTGTTTATGCAACTGATAAAAGATCTTTTCCATGCAAACAATGTGGTGGATCCATGATTGTCAAAATTCTATGATTTACAATTTATGATTTAGGTCAAATCTTAGGAAAAACTATTTGAATTCTACTCTAAATCCCTTCTTAGATGAATCATACAATTCTATAATTCAAATCCTATGATTTTTTATCAACTTGACTCTTATTTTTTTACATTTCGTTTGGCTTTGAATCTATGTTTTTAAATTGGTGGAGGCTTTGAGAATCTTCTAAGAAGGATCAATTGTTTAATTTTATTCTTTATAAGACGCTAAATGATGGATCTCCTCTTCAGCCTTTAATTGTGGAGCTTTCTTATAGCTTCTTACTTTTTACTTGTAGAGACACCAACTTGATCTATGAATTATTTGGAATACTTTTTTTGAATGGTTGTGGTCATGGGAACTATTGTAGTAATGGCAATTAGGATTTGACTTCAACTTAAAGACCTATACTTATTTTTGACATGCATCTCATAATCAAAGTTTTCTTGTTGTTTGTTGTGTGTTTTTCAAGGGTTCCATTATGTGATTTTTTAACCCAAAGGTTTATTTGATTCTTCATATGATAATGGAAACTTATAAAAAGTTTTTTTTTTTTTTTTTTCCCTTGTGAACCTCATTAGGAATTTGCTTGACTTTGATTGTGAAAAATGAAGGCTTTTATGCTTAATGGGGAACATTATTTTAAAGTCATCAAGTTGGTGTCAATAAATACGTTAATTATATAGCATATCTGCATGAGACTTTAAATTAATGATTTGGCACAATTTTTAAAAGCAATTCTTTTTTAGTCCTTAAAATTTAGACTTTTTTGAAAATCTTTTTAGACTTCTAATCATCTCACTTTCTTGATAATGTTATTCTCTAATTTGCAGTCAAGTTTTTCAATTTAAAGCTTAGGTAATTACTTTATCAGAACCTTTGAAGTGATGAAATGACAACATTTAGCTTGATTTTTATTGAAAGAATTCTGTAGTAATATATTTTACAGGATCTAATTGTTATGATGATAATTATTTTATCACATCCTTCTTTTTTCGTGAAATTATGATTACTATTCATTTTTTTTGCTATATTTTGAGAAAAAATATGATAAAAATCCTGCTATTTTACAATCTCAATCCTTAAGAATTTACAATCCTATTCAGCTATCAAAGTAATTGGATCATTTGTTTAATGTATGATGGAATCAATGGAATCCTAGAGTCTAGAAATCCTTGTGGGGGGGAAGCAAAGGAACTTCATGAGTCGTTTCGAACGGTGAGGAAACTTTCCCAATGATGCAGAACATGAAACTTACTCCCCTTTAATTGAAAAACGTGTACTAATCTATAAGCATGGTAACTTCTTTGGGTCTTTCAAATTGGTTGTTTCGGGGAACAAAAGTTATTAGGACCCAAAAGCAAAAACCAACAACTCTTTTTGAATGGCAAGGAAATTTTCCCAATAATGCATAACATGAAACTTACTCCTCTTAATTGAAAAAAATTGGATCATTTGTTTAATGTACGATGTAATCAATGAAATCTTGGAGTTAAGAAATCCTCATGGGAGAAAGCAAAGGAAATTCATGATTCCCTTTGAATTGCGAGGAGACTTTCCCAATGATGCATAACATGAAGCTTACACCCCCATTGTTCGAAGTATTCCCAATATCATCAAAATGTCTCCAACGTTATCCGTATCTCCAGCTCAGCGATACCGATAACATCGGTAGCAATACTGATAACACTGGCAGTCTCAGAAATTCCAGGTATCAGTGATGTATCTCTAAGTGTCACCAATATTTTTTATTGTGTAAATTCCAGGTGTTTCTTGTATTGTTAATATATCGATATCGCCAATATTTTCAACTGTGTAAATTTCAGGTGTCGCTTGTATCGCTAGTGTATTGACGATATTTCGATAATATCATCAATGTATTGATATTGTAAAAAATCTATTTATTAAAAAAAAAATCCACTTCAAATTGTTATGGGTGCATGGTTGTGTACAGTGTTCAAATTGTCGATGAGAATATCGATCATATCACAATGTTATCTTTATCACAACGTGGGTGATGTTGAGACCACAATCATTTGTTTTCTTTCCAGTTATCGACGATTTCTCATCGAAATATCGTGTGATATTCTGAAATATCAACGGATGTTTGGATGGAAGGTTAGATGGTTGGATGGATAGATGGGATGCTTGGATTGGTTTCTTATGACAACATAGGCTTTTAGCCCCCCATTAAATGGAAACCTATTATATATGCATCCTTGTTGCAAATTTTTTATTCCTAAATATGTAAATGTGTGTATTTTTGCATCTCCTAAAGTTTCACTGGAAATTTCTACCGTTTTCCCCATGTTTCCCCATTGTTTCCCCCTATTTCCAATTATCGGCGATATCGATATTGTTTTCGTATCCCCGGCTAGCGAAACTTGTAGTGATACCAAGCCTCGAACACTGACTCCCCCATAATTGAAGCATGTGTACCGATCTATAAACATGGTAAGTTTTTGGGGCATTCGGATTGGCTCCCTCAGGGATCAAAAGTTATTGGTTGAAAAAGCAAAACCTTGCCGCTCTTCTATGACTAGAGACATTTCTTTTGTCATCATTTTGTAAGTCTTTATTTCAAGAACTATTTGCATCATGAAGTCTTGTACTTATGAATGTTCTCAAAGAAAGGGATCTTTAAGATGCCAATAGGGCTGATGAATAGATATGCCACTTGGGTATCCGGTAACAAATGGAAATCCAATAAAAAAGGTCCTCAACACATTACATACAACTGCTAACAACTTTTCTATTTTATCCTTTTTCTATCGAGTTCACTATTGTACTTTGTTCTACATTTGTTAATTTAACCATTTTATCTAGTATAAGGCAGTGACGTTGTTAGCACTTAGTAGTATCCTAATTATCCTTCTTATGTTCCATCTAATTGATGGTATCATTTGACACACCTTACAAAAAGTCTTCTCTGATAAATAAAATCATGAGATGCATGGCATGGATCTAGAATCCTTCACAAATGGATCAACATAGCCATACAAATATAAAAGCATTGCTAATTCTTATATAAAACCAATAGAAATGGCTGCATTTAAGGTTTGTAAAAATGTTTATATATGAGTGTTATATGAATTGGAATATTTGGTATCAATGGAAAATGAAAATGCTTTGATTGAAGAGATTTCTTGCAATATTTCTTTTAGTCTGATTCTTTCTTAATGTGTTTTATCGTTTTGGTTGCACATCAGGGATGAAGATTCCAAGAGCAAGGCCAAAAGCGGCTATGTAAGCTTGAATGGTTTTAAGCCGAATATTGAGGAGCTAGAGATGCTTTTAGAAGCTTACTTTACACAAATAGAGGGCACCTTAAGCAAATTATCAACTGTACGGCATACTTCCTTTTATTCATTTGTGGCCTGTTCACTAATTCTATGCAAATGCTCATTTTTCAGCAAAGCATCTCCTTACTATTATTTTCCTATCCTTCAATACTCGTGTTTATGTCTTGCTTGAATGCGCAAGTGATTTGAGTTGCAAACATTTAGTTTAATGAAGAGAAAAAGACAAAAGTGAATGTTTTGACGTATTCATAATGATGAAATAACTTCAACATCTCAATGTAGGTTTCCATGATTTGGAAACTGGTGTATAGGATGGAAAACTTGTTCATCAATGGTGTCGTGTATACCATTGGAGATGGCTCCCAGGTTGGATTCTGGGAGGATACTTGGTGTTGGGTAAGACCATTTTATTTTGATTTTTTTAAATTGTACATGCAGGGTATTGCCATTGAAAGAAGTGAAGCTTAGACAATGTTATTCATTCTTAGACGTCTCGTTCTTAAATGTTAGCTGGTGTGGATCCTAAAGTTCTAGACAAATCTTTGAGACGATGGGATTGATGACTCTTTTCCTCATTTGCTAGTTGCAAGAGTGCAACTGGTAAGTAGTGGTAATTGGTAAGGACAATTGGAGGTGGAGATATGGGGCATTGGGAATATTTTTTGTGTATCCTTTTGTGCATCATTTCAACAAGGAATGAATGAATGGAATTTAGCTCCAATGTCATAAATTTGGTCATACAAGGGAACCCCGGGGTGATTGTCTTTTGGTAGTTAGTTGGTAAGGTAAAGTTCTTACTATGAATCATCTAAGAAGACAGGTGATAATTATTGTTTAAATCAATGGAATAAATGAATGAAAGGAATAGAAGGAACAAACAAATAGCATATCAACAATTATGCCGTCACTTTCTATTGGACAAAGTGACAATCTACTTCAATACGCTTGTTCCTCTCGTGGAAGATTGACTATTAGCAATGTGATGAGGACATCACGTCACGTACACCTTTACGTACGTATCAGAGGAGGAGGCAGGCTGCACTGATTTCCCTGTGGCTAGGCGAGTACCTGTGATCGTGCTGAAGACCCCATGTGCATGTGCGAGCATTTGGAAAACCCAACACTGGGAAGATGCGCATGGGCTGCTTTATGGAGTGATCTAGACCACTGGATTGGAGGGACATGATGATTGGGCTATTGGATCACATGGATCACATGATTGGGCCATTGATCGTGGATCGTCCACTTCAGTTATTTAGATTTTATTATCTTTTAGGATTTAGTTTTTATTATTTTATATTTGGATACATTTGTGAGTGATTTAGTATATTCTCTTTAGACTAGGGCCATTTTTATTAAAATTTCATAAGATAGGGTGTTTTTTTGTAATTAGTGAAACTTGGTCAAGCTATAAAAAGTGGGTGGGCATGTGACATTCTCCCTCATCAGGTTTGTTGATGATGATAACAATAATAATAATAAGAGAGAAAAGGCTCTTGCTTTATTCTTCTTCCATCTTCATGCAATTTGAAGATATTTCCATGCGATTTCGAAGGGAGATTGGTGCGAGGCTAATTTTCATCAACGGAGGTATGAGGTCTCCATCTATCCCTGAAAACAAAGAGAACTCCTTTGGTTTTCTTGTATTTGAGACAACCCAAAGAATATATAGAGATCTATAAGCATTTATACAAGGTAAATTAGAAATACAGAATCATCTAATTAGCTATACAAGGCATGCGGCTATACGAGGCATGCGACCTGTCTAACATTCCCCCTCAAACTAATGCTGGTCATCAACAAGTAATAGTTTGCCAACTAGAAATGAGTGATGTGCAGAAGTGAGGGACTTCGTGAGAATGTCTGCAATTTAATCATGGGATGCGACATGTGGAAGAGAAATGAGCCCAGACTGAAACTTCTCTCAGATGAAGTGACAGTCAACTTCAATATGCTTTGTCCGTTCATGGAAAACAGGGTTGGAGGCAATCTGAATGGCACTCAGACTATCGACATGGAGTGGAGTATGATTCTGTAAATACATGCCCAATTCTGAAAGAAGACCATGTAACTAGACAACAGTCCGCATCCGAATAAGCACGAAGGTCCAGAGGTGCCGTAGAGGAGAAGAACAATGATCGATCTAGAGTTCCACGTAGGTACCGACGGATGCGCAACACCGTAGTCATATGCAGAGTCCGAGGAGCGGAAACAAACTGGCTGACAACTTGGACAGCGTAGGCAATATCAGGGCGAGTCATTGTTAAGTAAACCAGACTCCCAACTAAACGGCGGTCTAATGTGGGATCCGCAAGAAGATGACCATCGTCACGGCCATATTGAACGTTAAGTTCTAAGGGAGTTTGGGCTATCTTTTGATCCATTAATGAGGCTAAAGCGAGAAGATCCTTTGTATATTTACACTGACGGACCAGGATGCCACATTGAGAACTTGAAAATTTAAGCCCAAGAAAGTATGTTAGAGGGCCGAGGTCCTTCATCTTGAAGGATGATTTCAGAACGTCCTTGAATGTCGAGATGCCAGTAGCATCGCTACTAGTCAGGAGTAGGTCGTCAACGTATACGAGAACAATGACGATACCGCGATTAGTGGTGCGCAAAAATAACGATGGATCATGACCACTCTGAGTAAAGCCAGTACCCGTAACAACATCGTGAAAGCATTGGAACCATGCCTAAGGTGCCTGTTTGAGGCTGTACAGAGCTTTCTTTAGGCAACATACCTTATTGGCAAGGATTAAAGAGCCAGGAAGAGGTTGCAAATATACTATTTCTTGAAGGTCACTATGAAAAAAAGCATTTTTCACATCCATCTGAGCGAGTGGCCAAGAACGAATGGATGATATTGCCAGAAGAGTACGAACAGTTTTCATCTTGGCCACAAGAGCGAATGTTTCATCATTATCAATTCCGTGTTCCTATATGTATCCCTGAGTTATAAGTCGAGTCTTGTATCGATCCAATGATCCATCAGATTTGAACTTTACAGAATAAATCCATTTACTACCAATTAATTGTTGGTCAGTGGGTCGAGTGACAATGTCCCATGTATGATTATCATCCAATGCTGCAAGTTCTTCTGCCATAGCCTTCCTCCAACAATCATGAGTGGCTGCTTGAGTGTATGAAGTAGGAATAGATACAGTATCCAGAGTAACATTCATGGCAGACATAAAGGATATCAAGCGATCAAGTTGTCGATGTACACGAGCGGAACGACGTATCGAGGTAGGTTCGGGTTCTGCAACAGGTACAGTAGGTTCGGGTTGAGTAATAGGTGGTGGATTTGTGCGTGGTCGTCATGAGTAAACGTGCAACGGACGAGGGAGAGTACTCGAGGCAAAAGGAATGTTAGGAAAGGCGATAAAACCAAGAGAGTTTGGTGCGTGCGGAGGAGGAACAGATGAATGAAAGACAATATGTTAAAAAAAACATGTTGTGAAACCTGAACACGACGAGCAACCGGATCATAACATCGAAAACCCTTCTGAGTTTCTCCAAATCCCAAGTACATACATTTGACCGATTTTGGAGATAATTTGTTACGTTCACGTGAAGCCAGATGAAAATAGCATACACAACCAAAATACGAAATGTGGAATATGTAGGAGGTAAGTAGGTGAGAACAAAGTAGGGAGATTTACTGTTCAGAACTTTGGTTGGCATCCGGTTAATCAAGTAGACTGAATGTAACATTGCTTTCGGCCAGAAAGAACGAGGAAACTCATAGCCGTCATCAGGGTGTTAACAGTTTCAAAATATAACGATTTTTTCGTTTGGCCACCCTGTTCTGTTGTGGAGTGTCAGAACAGGTGTTCTGATGAATAATCCCATGACCTTGAAGATATGTACGAAAATCTGTTGAGAGATATTCCCCCCCTGAGTCAGAGCAGAGAGTTTGAGTTGGTACCCGAAATTGAGTGTCCACCATAGAATGAAATAACTTGAAATTTTCAAAAACCTGTGACTTAGAGTGCAGAAAGTAAATCTAGGTGTAACGTGTGAAATCATTAATGAATATAACATAGTATCGTTACCCAGAGAGAGACATAATTGGTGAAGGACCCCAAACATCCGTATGCACTAGTTCAAATATAGAAGATGATTTTGTAGTACTTAGAGGAAATGGAATACACTTACTTTTTGAAAGACAACAAGAAGAACAAGAATAATCCAAATCACTTTTATTAAGAGAAATATTCCCTAACATGCCAGAAGAAAATAACTGAATTAACCGATCGACATGTGGATGACCCATGCAAAAGTGCCACAGTTTTCACAATTAATTTTCCAAACAAATATCTGATGAAGATGGAGAAAAGAAATAACGAGCCGGAGTGACAGATGGATCAAAGTCCAACACGTACGGATGACTATGCCACCTACCCATCCCAAGTACATTCCCCGTTGCCAGATCTTGCACAAAATAACATTTTGGAAGAAATATGACTAAGCAGTTATTGGATGTAAGTTGACCAACCGAAATTAAATTGGAAGAGAGGTTAGGAACATGAAACACATCACGAAGGGTGAACTGGCGATGGGCAGAAGGAGAGAAGGTCAATGATCCAATAGACTGAATGGGTAGTCTAGTGCCATCCGCAGTAGAAATAACTTAATTTTCGGTGTAGGCACTAGCAACAGGGGCGTGCGAAAGGGCTGAGGGTGCAGCAGGGGCGATCGGACGACGCAGGGGAGGTTGGATGACGCAGCGGGGGCGGCCGGACAACGCGGGGGCGGTCGGATGAGCAGCAGGGTTGGATGCAGCAATAGGGGAGGACGGACACAGCAAGGGGTGGTCGGATGACGCAGCAGGGGCGGTCGGACGACGCAGGGGTGATCGGACGAGCAGTAGGGTCGGACGCAGCAATAGGGGAGGACGGACGCGTCGGACGGGGCTGTGTGACCGGCAGGAGTGGTCGGATTTGTCAAGAGATGACGCAGGAACGACCGGATCAGTTAGGAGGCGGTGTCGGTGACGAAGGAGGTGCCGGATTATGATCGGTATGCTTTGATACCATGAAAACAAAGAGAACTCCTTTGGTTTTCTTGTATTTGAGACAACCCAAAGGGGTTGAATCTATAGAGATCTACTGCCATCTATACAAGGTAAATTAGAAATACAGAATCATCTAATTAGCTATACAAGGCATGCGACTTGTCTTGCAATCCCCACACCACCATCTCTTTTTCCCTCCATCAAGGTATTGTCTTCAAGTTATTCGATTCTCACAACCTAAGCCTTTGTCTTCTCCTAAACCCCTTTCTTCCATTCCCAAAACCTTAAATCTAAATCTAAAATCCCTAACTTTCCTACTTTCCTAAATTACCCAACCCTAATTTTTACCCTAGGTTGTATTAGGTTTTTTACTTTGAAATAGACTATACTCTATGCTAATTGGATGTCCCTACATCCATTAGATCCTAGTTTTGTCACGACCCTAAATCTAGTATTGGTAATCCATGATTACTATACACCAAATTTTGGTTGATAGCCTCCGTAGAACTCCGATTCTTAGGACTTTCAAGTAACACATACTAAGTCCCATAAGCGGGGCCTCGCAAGGAGGATTTCTGAAAGTAAAACCAACAAACATGTTGCATTTCTCCAAATTTCATCATATTCAATATATATTACTGTGTACAACTGAGCACATCAGGGCAAAACCAAAACATAAACCACGTCATATTTACTATACCTGATGTACATATGCAGGGTATTACAAAAAAATATACACACTGATATGTACAAAACAAAAGGACAACTGGAGTCTGTAGCCTCTACTCCTACAGCTCCCTACTCTTACCTGAAAAAAATAGAAAGGAAAGCTTGAGCTACTATGCCCAGTGAGTGCGTGTGTGTGCCGTGAAAATGTATGTTTCATGTCATGCTCATTTAATGCACACAAATGCATAGGTTTCCAAATCATTTTTTAAAAAAAAATTTATTCTATACAGGGGTGGGACTTCTACCCACTTGTAACATACACACTCTTTCAACAGTTCCATAACTTTCCATATTTCCCAATTGGATCACCAAAGTCTAAAACAGAGGTGGGACTTCTACCCACTTGTATAGACTTTTCCACCGTGGTCAACTACAGAGGTGGACTACATAGTTCACGGGCCGAACTAGTCTAACCCACTTGTGTTGCACCTCACTATCTGCCTAATAGAGAGAAGTTATAAGTCGCCTGGCAAAACGATAGCGGACAATTTACGAGCTCGTCACACACAACCTATCTTTGCTTGCCCATAAGCAGGTCAGGTCAAACCTCTCAACCAATCGACACACGTCGGTGGGAGTTGCTACCTGCTTTGGTATTTCAGCATTCCAGCGCTCTGTTCTTCCACCCGGTCTAAGCATTGGTCGCTCCCAATGGTACCAATCGGGGTTTAGGGACTTTCACCCACGGACCCTCTAATCATGTCCTGTCGAATTACACATTTCCAGTGTGGTGTCCAACTTAAGTTATAACAAAGTATGTTCATATACATAAGCCCACATACAAGCACAATATGACATAGTTTTCAAGGCAAGCATAGGACGACCTCCCTCATGTGGTCTCCTTATACATTTACGTTCCATATTTAAGTTTCTCATAAGGATTTCATGTAACACATCATGTATCTAGACGGTTTACATACTCATCATAGACACATCGTGTATTGCACCACAACCCACTATGATCACCATATCATGAGATGAATCATTCACTCGCAAGCATACAATGATACAACAATTATAAATAATGCATATGATATGCACATGACTTAGCCAATCTAACTCCAATCCGGAAGTTATGCTGCTATAAGGCTTCATGCTACAAGCATGCTTTTTCTCAAGAAGTAACTACATTAAAAGGATGAAGGGTATTTCTTTGAAACAATTTGTCAAATAGGTATCGGGCAGATATTGTAAGAGAGAAACCGTTAGAAAGACGATACCTAATTCCAGCAATCCCTAATTCCAGCAATACCCGAACCCTCGAACAGAAAATCTAGCACTGATTTTACCTTAAAACAGCAATTTCAGCAATCGTCTAACCCTAACTGAAAATCCAGCGAAACCCTAACCCTTAAACAGCAATTCCAACAATAACTGAACCCTCAAACAGAAAATCTAGCACTGATTTCACCTTAAAACAGCAATTTCAAAGAATCTTCTAACCCTAACTAAAAATCCAAATAAACCCTAACCCTTAAACGGAAAATCCAAAGAATTCCAGAATCAGTAAAACCGAAATCCAAAGAATTCTTTAACCTTAAAACTGAAAATCCAGTGAAACCTTAACCCTTAAACAGAAAATCCAGCAATTTTGTAACTGTAAAACTGAAATCTAGCAATTCTTTAACCTTAAAACAGATATTTCAGCAATCTGCTAACCCTAACTGAAAATCCAGTGAAAACCGAACCAGAAAACAGAAAATCCAGCGAAAACCTAACCTTAAAACAGAAAATCCAGCGATAGGGTTTTTCATTAGTGCTCCTAATCTATGCACTCACCTGTAACAAGCAGAAGATTGGAACTCAACCTCTTCTTCTTCTTCTTATTCTTCTTCTCCTTTTCCTCTTCTTCTTCTTCTTCTCCCCAACTAAAGTGCTGGAAAATGAAATGTTTGAAAGAGGTTTTTTCTATTTATGGGTTTGCAAATGGATTTAAAGTGGCTTTTGGCTAAAAAGGAGGGTTTGGGATGTATTGTGTTAATTTTGAGAAATTTAAACTTATGGTAGTAATAAACACAAGGTTATTTAAGTGATTTGAACTAACGTATTCCAATGATTTGAAAAACATCAAGGTCATTTGAGTATATTTTCTCAAAATAAACATGTACATATTGATGCGTAACTTACAATTCGGGTGTCCTATTGACATGTCGTTTTCGCCAGTAACTCCGTAACTTGACTACGACCACAACGGTTAGGCTCTCCGACCTAACGGATTTGAAAACTCGATGATGGCGGAGCCCCACCTAAAATAAGGACATAATGGTCATTTCTCAGATTGTTTAATTTTAAGTTCGTATCTTAACATTCGAACATCGGGTTGAAATACGGCTTACAGCTCAATAATAGAACAACATTATGATCAATTCAAAACATTCTCGGGGCCACTGGACCTATAGCCAACGGCTATCCAATGTACAAACCAGATTTTTGGGGCAGCGGGTCTTACAAGTTTCTTCTTATTTAATGATCTTGTGTGAAGATGTTGGTGACTTAGGCTAGGATTATGAATGATGTTTTTTTTTTTTAGTTTTTGTGGGATTCGTGATGATTATGGTAATGCTTGTGTTTTTTTAAATTGTCTTAATTCTAGTAGTTGATCTTACATGTTCTTTGGTTCATGCATCGGTCCTGCATCACAATGTCAATGGCAACTTGATTGTCACAACAATAACACTTATAACCTTTTTAGAGTTGGCTTTGTGACTTGAGGACCTAGCTTGTTTTGAGTTACTCCAAACATCAAGAATTGGAGTGGGCATCCTATTTCTACATGTAGTAGTGAGTATTGCTTCATCCCAATATATTTTAGGAGATTCCATACTTGCGATTTTTTTTTTTTTTTGAAGATTCATACTTGAGACAATATACCTAATAACCTCTAAAAGATGACGGTTATTTCTCTTGGCCATCCCGTTTTGTCGAGGGATATAAAGACATGAGTTTGCAATTTTATACTATTTTCTAGAAGGTATCTGTATAGATCACGAGGTAGATGCTAATGAGCATTCTCAGACTTGACAACCTTTATTTTTACCCAAAATTTAGTCTATACCAAACATTTTCTTAATTGATGGAACCTCATCTCTCCTTTCATAAGATATCCAGTAAAATGTGAGCAATCATCAATAAAAGAGATAATATTTTAGTGAAGGTCCCACACATCAAAGTGGATAAGAGAGACAACTAGAGCTCTATTTTATTGGAAAAAAAAATCCCTATAATGTGTAAAAAAAACTAACATGTTTCATATTGAGAATTCAAATCTCTAACAAATTTGTTTGGAAAAAGGAACTGAAGCGATAGGGAATAACACGAAAGAGTATGTTATGGATGTTCATCCTCATTGACATTAGACGACTCATGAACAAAAGTAGACGAGCCATTTCGGTCTTCAACAAGTGTTGTCTTCATGACCATTGCCAATATGCTTCCTGGTTCTTATGTCGTCAATAACATAGTAAGATGAAAAGAATGAGCCAATGCAAGCCAGCCTCTTTGTGAGAGAACTAATAGGCAAAAAATTGGATGGAAAGCACCAAATAGGAACATTAGATGGTAAAGATAAAGATGGAGAAAGTTAGTACCCTCCCTTACTCGGCTAATCTTCTACCACCAAAGATGGAGGATTAAGAAACCAAACCATCCTTCTTTCTTGTCAAATGATCATAGGGACCCCTAGGGTGGTTGGTTGATAAGGTAAGGTTCTTACTTTGAATCATCTTAGAAGGGAACGTGTAATAATTATTATTTAATCCATGATATAAGAGAAGAAAAGGAATAGCAGGAAGAAGAAAGAGAAGGAAAGAGAGCTTAACATCTCTCTCTTAGCATCTTATGTTATGTTAACCCTAAACAAAACTTAATAAAAAAATATGGTACACCACAGGAGTATTGAAGTGATTTCTAAATCTCAAGGGGCTTTTGTGGAAGGAAGATAGATAGTGGACAATGCTTTAATTGCTCATGAGTTTATCAACTCTTGCAATAAGAAAAGTAAGAAATGAGTTATTTGTAAGCTAGATATTGAGGCATATGATCATGTAGATTGGGATTTTCTCGGTTATATGTTGGGCCGGATGGGTTGTAGAGAGAAAAAGGAGGTTTTGAATATAAACTTGTGTTAGATCGGAAAAATATTCAGTTTTGGTTAATGGTTCTTCGAAGGTTTTTTATTTTTTATTTTTATTTTACAGCTTCCCGAGGATTGTGGGAGGGGGATCCATTATCCCCATACTTATTTGTTGTAGTTATGGAGGCGCTTGGTAGGATGATTGAGCAAGGTGTGGCATTGAGCTTGATGAATGGTTTTCGGGTTGATAATTCAAACATTCATATTTCTCACCTTTAGTATGCAGATGATACCTTGTTACTTTGTAAGGTGGATGAGTGGAAAGTGGACAACTTTTGGATGATCATTTCATGTTTTGAGGTAGCCTTGGGTCTTAAAGTCAATATTAAGAAGAGTGAGCTTTTGGGGGTGGGGCTTTCTAAAGAAGAGGTTGATGGCTTTGTGTCTCTTTTCGGTTGTGGGGGGTTCTTTTCCTTCTTCTTACCTTGGCCTTCCCTTATGTATTGGGAAGCCGGTCAAACACCTATGGGATTGAGAGATTTGAAAGAAAATTGTCATCTTGAAAGGGTAGGTATCTCTCGTTGGGTGGTAGATTAACCTTGATCAAGTCACCTATGTCTAATCTTCTAGTTTATTTTATGCTTACTTTCATGTCCAAATCAGTTATTGCCTAGATAGAAAAATTAAGGCGAGATTTTTGTTGGAATGGGCAGATGCTGCAAGTCATAAATTCCATCTTGTGAAGTGGGATGAAGTCCGCAAGCCATTGGATAAGGGGGGTGTGGGTTTAAGATGGAGGTTATGAATGCAGCATTATTAGGTAAATGGTTTTGTAGGTTTGGGGCTGAGGAAGGGAGTTTTTGGAGAGAAGTGATGGCTAAAAAATATGGGGTTAAGGGTGGGTGTAGATGTACAAAGTCGTCTTCATTGTATAGGGCTTCTTTCCTTTGGAGGTTGGTGATGTCTTGGAAAAACAAGGTTTGGGAGGGGGTGGGTTTTACTTTAGGCAATGGCAAGAAGATAAGATTTTGGGAGGATGTTTGGGTTGGAAACCAGAAACTGAGTCAAGTGTTTCCTCCGTTGGCTTATATTTCAGTTGAGCAAAATATCACGGTTGATCGTTGTTTTTCTGTAATCGGTGCAGATTTAATTTGGGCTCCTTGTAGAAGAAATTTGTGTGATGTTGAGGTGGAAGATTTTATCAGGTTACTAGAATTGCTTTTAGACTTCCATCCTTCTATTGAAGAATCAGATTCGATGTTGTGGTTAAAAGAAAATTCGGGATTATTTTTAATAAAATCCTTTTATTCGATGTTTGATGATGGATATGGTGGCGGGGTTGCTTCTCACACAGGTTATGTCTGGTGTTATGGCACTCATTTAAAGGTGGCAATTTTGGCTTGGCTTGTGGGAAGAAACAAGGTTCTCACAGTCGATAATTTGTGAAAGCAGCAAATGATAATTCCGAACATTTATCTCATGTGTTACAAAAATGAGGAATTGTTTAATCAAATCTTCATCCATTGTGCTTTTGCCTCTCATATTTGCTACAGGTTCTTTTTACTGTCTGGGGTGGATAGGGTGATCCCTTTTTCCATTGAACAAGTTTTCTTAGCTTGGCATGGAGGGGGCAAAGGGAAGATTGGAAAGCATATATGACATCTTTGTTTTCTAGCTGGGTTATGTTGTATCTGGTTGGAAAGAAATAACCGTTGTTTCAGGAATAGAAAGGGGCGCGTTTCAGAAAATTTCAAAATGGTGAAATTGTTTGTTATGGAATGGACGAATGGTTCTAATATTTTAAGCATAGATCAGTTCCCTGTTTTGTGGCTTGAGTTGTAATTTTATTTGTATTTTTCATTTCTTTGTATTCTTTGGCCTTTGACCTTTCTCAATATCATGTTCATCATTTCAAAAAAAAAACTGGGGGGGGGGTGGCACGTTTCTGCACTTTGTTCTAGTTTTGATAGCTAATCTGGCTTAGATGGACCCTCCATATATAAATATAAAGGTGTACATCCTAGCTAAGCTGTGTTTAGAGTGTTAGACAGTTTTGGACCTGCACATATAGATTATGTGTGAACAAGTTTTCAAATGCATACATGTTTACATGCACTTGCGTATGCAAATACACAAGCAACACATATATCTTTGTGTGCAGATACCATCACCTATGTATGTATATAGCCTCTACACATAAGAAATTACATGCATGCATATGTCTCTACACAAGAAATTACATGCATGCATATGCCTCTAAACATAAGAAATTACATGTATGCATATGCATGTGCATAGTCATGAAAATAAAGGAATTTATACTATAATATTGTTGAAAGTATAATGACAAAATTTATGTTGCATGTGGTGATAGAGGAAAGCTAACATCATCCAAACACTTCATTGACCAAAAATATCCGTCATTAGAAAACAAAAGAAAATTAAAAACAAAGACAGGCCGTTTCTTTTTTCTCCCCTACTGCACCACAGCCACCCTCTCTGATCCTGTACCACTGCCATCCCTCTCTGCTACACTTCTCCATCACAACCAATGCCATTAGAGCCATCCTACACCTCACCATTCCTTGATGATTTTCCAAGCAATGTTGTGGAACTTTGCAAAGAGTGGGACTTTTCTTTCTAGCTTTCAGATGCTAAGGTAACCCACATATATCCAAATTTGTCCCGTTGGTTTGTTCTCTTAAAAACCATCATGTTTTTTGGTGAATAGAACATAGGCATGAGATGCTGCTAACAGTCTAAGTGCAGGCAAGAACACCGGCAGTCCTGTAACATATGACACCTTAAGTATTTGTGCATTAAATGGTTAATATATCATTCCTGTAACATCTTGAACAATCAAAGATTTTGGATGACTTCTTGTTATTAGTCCAAAATCCAATGCCTTTAAACCTTTCTCCAATGATGGGATAGCAACATCGAAGGAGTGTCTCACTTACTGAAGAATGGGAATGTAGCATAGTTCTAAAACTCTGTGCGTCAACTCGACTCGGCCAGATTTCGAGCTGAGTTTAATGGAAACTTCCTGACTACCCTGACTCAGTCGAGTCTCAGTAAGACTCATGGAGTTGGCTCAAAAACTTGTCTGACTAAATGCCACTCGACATGACTTGGCTGAGTCACTCAGCAGCCAGACTATCATTCTAATGATAGAAAAAAGTCAAAAGGCATGGAGATCAAGCCCACAACCTCAGGTGAGTGTCAAACCATGCTCTACCAAGACAACAACATTGTGAATCTATTTGGTTTGCTCATTTAAATGCTTGCCCCTGTTTTAAATACTCGTTATTAACTTAAACATCACCTAATTAATTTTATCAAGTCGAGTCAAATAAAGATTCAGTCATCTCTTTGAATCTACCTGACCTGGCAGGATATCGAGTTTTCCAGCTTTTGAACTATGGAATGTAGTCCAACAAATATAGGAAAATTGCTACACGAGGTGCCTTCTGTTGAATGCTTGATGATAGCATAGAATGATAAACTTTAACTGATGTTGTATCTTTTATTCTGTCAATTTATGAATTATCATGCGCTGATGCATCAGGACACATACCCATACTAGTAGGGCCCATGATTTGGTGGTTTCAGATTTTAGACTATTTACATGATGGGTCTCGCAATGGGTGGTATTGGAAGATCCTAGCCACTAGTATTTGGCCCTCTCTCCTGATTGTTGCTGCATTGTTTCTTAGCTATCTGTGATCTGCTAATCAAGGGGCATCTTCGAATCTGTGTGACTTTTGGGGAATCCACATTCACAGGGAGGCCCATCAGATCAATAACTTGGAATGTCAAACATGGGCCCCACTTACAGAGACTTGCAGATCAGGACACTGTAAACTTATGCATCAGGAAGCTATAATTCCTCTTCAATATGCTACTCCAGCATGCCATCCCAGAACTACCATCTAAGCCATGCATTCCATCCAAAAAGTCTTTTTCATCATCTGTTCTATTCCTTGTATCATTTAATATAGGTATAGTATTAGTTTTCTAACTGTCCATGATTAAATTTCGATGTATATGATAAGTAGGATTGTTGTCTTGATGTCATGTTTGGAGTTGGCCTATTCAGGAGGTAAACATAGATTGAATGGTCTGGATTAATTATGGGGCACAGTCACAGTGCAGTAGATTGTGTTATTATTCCTCAAAGGGACAATCTATATTGAATCAGGAACATCCAATGGATGGACTGCCTCTTGAATGGACCATAAACCCAAATACCACATAAACTGTTGAATCAACATTCAGAAGTTTATTTACTTCTAATGGGTGTACATTTTGGACAAAGCCTTATCAATGAGAAGAACTATACATTGGATGGTCCAGATGAATGAACATATGGCCCAATGAATCATCAACATGGTGTATTTATTTATTTCTCTTATTCGATCACATGACTGTGATTACTACTATTCATATTTCCTTCTCTCTTTTAATGAAGCTGCGGGAGTACGTGGACGGCACTGAGGATTATATAAACATCATGTTGGATGACAAACAGAATCAGCTGCTGCAGATGGGAGTGATGATCAGTACAGCCATCGTGGTACTAACCTTGGCCATTATTACGATGGCCGTATTGAGCATAAACATCCATATCAAAATGTTTGACGGTACACAAGCACAATTCGTCGATATGGCCTTCGGGACTGTAGGTTGCTGTGTCTTTCTATACATCATACTTATTGGATTGGGAAAGAAAACAGGATTGTTGGGATGATGCAAATGCTCCTGGTGGACCAAAGGTGAATCTTTCTTGCTTTGTTCGTTTGTTCTCTGATTGGATGTTGGACTAAGAGACTTTGATGATGTGAGAAAAAAACATTGATGCTTTGTTAAATATACTAAAATCCACTGTTAACCTTCAGCAAACAAGGCATTGTTAAAAAATAAATGGTCAGGATTGTCCTGGGATCACCAGGAATTACAAGAGAACTGGGTCGGGAGACTATAAATAGCCTCATTCCCTTCTAATTTCAACTGACACCGTCATCAGGAAGAAGGATCCACTCTCATTCCAAGTCCCTTCTTACTTTAGAGAGAGAGAGAGAGAGAGAGAGAGAGAGCCTTAGCCTTAGCCATCCCTCCACCAAGGAGAGCGAGAGTGAGAGATTGAGAGAGAGAGAGAGAGAGAGAGAGAGAGAGAGAGAGAGAGAGAGAGAGAGAGCCCAACCCTGGTCTAGCCTAGCTTAGCTAGAGTCTAAGCTTCCTGAGCCACCCAGGTTCAAATCTGAACCACTCAACCTCGCCTTGCGACAATACCGTTTACCCAACCATTCAAGCATCTATCAATTTCATCAAGTCAATACATTAACATCGTGCAACACTCATTCCATTTTCAACCCCCTTGCTCCTCATATACATAAGCATTATAGTGCATTTGCATCATTTTCATCGCATTTGATTAGTGGGCATATACTCTGTGGCCTGCCGATATAATTAGATCTTGCCCATAAGAAACCTTAGCTAATCAGCCGTCATTTTAACATATGCATTGCAATCCATCATTTTCATCGTATCTGACTGGTGGGCGAATGCTCTGAGGTCTGCCAATATAATTGCAACGGGTCCACTAAAAACCTTAGTCAGTTGGCCGTCGTTTTATCATAAGCACCCATGCATCTGCACCCTGCACCTGATCATTTTGAATGTATGCTCTGTGGCTTGCTGATATAGTCGGATCATGCCCATCATAAATTCGAATCAATCAATCACTAGTATTATTACATCGCATTACATTTACTGCACGCGAGAACTATCCCTATTCTTCAGAAATTAGTCAGATCTTGTGAAGTAAAAACCATACATCCGTACAGACAAAGTGGGTGCCTAACACCTTCCCTCTATGTAATTGTGGTCGTTTACTAGGAATCTCTGGAACGTAAACACATGAAGCATCTTAGGGTTAAGGATCATCGGGTCCTCAATCTTAAGCATTTCAAAGGGTTCTAACCGACTGTAGAATCGTAATAATTGATTAATGGCGACTCTGGTCAAATGTCAAATCTTTTACCCCCATAATAAAAGCCCTTAAGCGACACAACCAGTGAAAAGAAGAGAGTAGATCTCTTGTACCCTCCGGGTATCCTCACTCTCCTCCAGTGTCCACAGAATGGTGACTCCGCCGGGGACAAACTAGCCCTACTAGTCGTAACCTAACTTAAAAAATAAGATCTTACAGATTTCTGAAGAATTGTAACGCCCCAAAAATCGAGGGTTGAATAAGAGCCCAACTCCCGAGTTCCAACGCATCACTCATGCAACATAGATAATGATGATTAAATGTTGTCCATATTATGTATTAAACATGAATGAGATTATACTAAAACAACATATCATACTCCAGAGACAGTTAAATTATGCAAGCGGAAGACTGTGCTACATATATAAGGCACATAAGTAGTTGTAAGTCTCCAGAGTATGAGAAGGTTACCAAGTTAAATGATTACATGTATAATTTCAAATTGTGCAAAATGATGAAATGTAATATCATCTATCCATATCCCTGTAGCCCTGGTGACGCAAGTCCAGATCTACATAGACCCGCCAAAGAGTTGCATGTAGGAGAACTCGTCATCATAAAAATTAAGCTCCGCCTCGTAAGCCTCGACGTCACCTGTAACTAAAACAGAGTCTGGTTGGTGTTTTAAAACATCGTCCCAGAATGAGAGTGAGTGATTAACTCAATGGAGCTATAAGGCAAAGGTTAACATGTTATCAATTCAATCAAGTAGTAATGATAAAGCAGTACAACACTCATATCATAAGTACTCTTGTTAATGCAGGAATGGTATGTTGTAATGATGCATACTCTCGCCTACACTCTCTTTGTGACATCATCTCATGATCGCGGCATGCACCCCTTCCTCTGTGCTCAACTTCAACGCCAAAGGCACATGCAAATGCAATGCATGTACGTGATTAGCCAAGTTCTTAATTAGACTTATTCATATAGCAGATTCTGGAAGCTAAGCTACCTTCCTTTATATCATTTACCCAACGATGATCCATCTAGGGTCGTCAATCCTAGTTTATCACATACGATAGGCAAGTTATAGGGCAACGTCACCCCTGAATATAAAGCAGTGGATAGGCAAGTTCAGGTTACTATGAAGAGGCTTGTCACCGTCCTCATAGGCCTTTATTTATACTCGAGGTCACTACGGAAAGGCTCGTCACCTTAACGTAGGCCGACAACTCGAATACAGTGTCCCATATTACCGTATTCGGCTTACGAGTTTGGTTTGCTCACTGGTCACTACGGGGAGGCTCGTCGCCCTAGCGTAGGCCGACAACTTGACCACGATGTCCCATATCACCATACTCGGCTCATGGGTTTTAGTGGATCGTGGTACCAAGGTTAAACGGGTTTTCCTCTAGTAAATCGGTACCTTAGATTCAAGCAGTAGTGTCCATACATGATGAACATACATTAGGCCAATCAGGTTACCTGACCGGCTTGACTGGTACGAGCGTACGTTGAATTGATCAACATGGAGTGTGTAAGCATTCCGCGTGTCCTAATCACTGTAGACAATCAGCGTACGACTCGGATTCTTCAAACCTGTCTTGTGTGGCTGTAACACCCTAGATTTTTGCTAACCTGGAGTTAGATGTGCCAAATCACCAAGTCAGTATCAACGGTAGAACGGCAACCTACGGCATGAAATAGGTTATGTAACGCCCCATATTTTTGTCAAACTGGAGTTAGATGTCCTTAGGAAAGGGGTTGATCCTAACCCCTAATTAACCTCTCAAACCTCAAATCCTTTAGAAATTCAGGTTAGCTATTTCATCACTTACACTAGTTGAATCTCTAGAACTGATTAAGGTTAGGATTTCTTACCCGAAAACGGAATCAGAATCGCCGGAAAAGTGATACGGTAGTGATGGATCGGCACGTAGAATAGGAGGATAGAGCAATAGGAATCTCCTCCCACTTCTCTCACACTTTCTCTCTCTTTACTCTTTTCTCTCTCCTAGGGTTTTCTCAAATTCGTATAGAGTGAATGAGAGAGGGTTTAAGGTCCTTATATAGGCCTAAAATTGCCGGAAATAGGCACAGGGCCAAGGTATACTTAGGTTATGTCCAAAGGGCATCTGTTTCAGCTCAACAGAGCACTTCCGGAGCCCTCCCTTGAGCCAAAGGTCGGACTTAAGCTTACAGACCTTAGATCTAGGTCGAGTTAAGTTTTCGTTCTAGTCGGGTTTTCAGATCACATGTGGCGGACCAGTTTCAGTTCAACGGTCACCGAAACTCGATCAGGGTTACAAGTACACGGACATGTGTATGAAATTTTCCTTGATCCGAGGGTGTATTTAAGTCAGATTCTGACGGTCTGGTTGCTTATATCAGACCCGCAAACGATAGGTCTCAGATTACTTGAATTAGATTTAATTTCTAAAGAAATCCACGTTTTCTCACACACTTCACTCCCGGCTCAAGCAAATAGCCCCAGGACACAATCTGGATTTGATTTCCGAGATGGTTGTCAAGTCCAGCAAGGCGGTCCTAATTATATAACTTCGTATTATTCGGACTTTTGACGTGTGGTCCAGATCCGATACGGAGTTTCAAGGTACTCCCGAGAGCAACTGGGTAATAAGATTGATCCTAGATTTCAGGGTAACCTAGCGTCAATGATTCTACAAGTTTTGGGTCTTACAGATCGTATTTAAAGTGATTCATTGTTTGGGTATTGATATAAGGGAGGTACCTTAGTTTTCCAATCCTGCTGTCTGAAAAGGACTAATAAAAACTTGGTAATCATATGCATGCACTGCATTACGCATGCGTTCAGGGGTTGCAGGTCAAGCACTGAGGCAGTGTTGTCATGCGCGAACGTGAGATGAAGTCGGCAAGGGAGCGTAGGCGAGGGCATGCATCATACATCCATACCATTCTTACATTAACAACAGTACTTAGGAATGTGTGATTTACTGCTTTATCATTACTGCTTGACTGAATTGATAACATGTTAACCTCTGCTTTATTGTTCCACTGAGTTGATCACTCACTCCCACGTTACAGGACAGTGTTGTACACACCAACTAGACCCTGTTTGAGTTTCAGATGATGGCGATGCCTGCGAAGCGGAGCCAGACTTTCATGTTGATGAGGAGGGTTTCTCCTTTATACAGCTATCAGGCGGGTCTATGTAGACCATCTTCTGATCGACGGGGTTACAGGATTGTTAATTAGATGCCATTACACTTTAGTTTACTCTTTTGGAACACCCTTGTATATTCATTTTGTCCATTTTTGGAGTATACATTGATATATTTAACCTAGTAACATGTTCACACTCTGGAGACTTACAACAGTTTATATATTTTATATATCTATCACAGTCTTCCGTTTGCGTAATTGAACTGTCTCTGGAGTATGATATGCTGTTTTGGCTTAATCCCATTCATCTTTAATGCACTAATACGAACAACATTCAATCATCATTCTTTATGTTGCATAAGTGATGCGTTGGAACTCGGGAGTTGAGTTTATGCTCGACCCCCGATTTTCAGGGCATTACAAGATAGTATCAGAGCATGATTTGGATTAAACCGGACCTAGGTTATGGGCACACAACGCACGCTGATGCAAATTCAACTTAGGCGGGTGCGAAGAAATGTAGAAACAGTCGTAGGAGTCCCGGTTTCGCCAATTGGCGAAGTTCACCGAAAACGATCGTCGAGATCGAGTCTGTACACCTTCGTAATCGCATGAGGCGACCCCAGATCACTCTTAGATTGTCAAATGACGGGTCTAGATCACAAATGACCCCATCCCAGCCTTTAGAAATCGCTAAATGTGAATATACATCAGTTAGTACCCGAAAGGCCCCGAAACGACTCGAATCGGAGTCGGGGGGCCAAAACGATCAAATCGGTGGGACCCAGGGTGGGCCCCACACATTTTCAGACCAAGGGGGAGGGGAGGACCTCGCCCCATGGGCGAGCCCTCGCCAAACTGTCCAGAGACCGGTGAGGGGCTTGCCGGCTAACGGGTCAGGCCGGGCGGGCCGCTCGGGCCGATGGCATGTGAGGGGTAGTGTGGCCCACTGATTCAGGGTTTTTGGTTTAAAACCCTCCCAAACACGCCCCTCCTTCACAAATCACCCTCCCAAGCTCTCCTGTCTCTCTCAAACTTCTGATTTTGCACAAAAATCGTCCCTCCGACCTCTTCCTCTTTCGTTTTCGTGCACCACACTCACTACCCTGCTGTAAACTCGTCTCCATTGCTGCCTACCATCTCCATTCTCTCTCATTGAGCTCTTGAATCCCCCATTTAAGGCTTAAATTCGTGTAAACCCACTAACCCACATTTTTGTGTCCCATAACCTTCACACCCTCCAAATGTTAGGACATTTAGGGCCGTTCAGCCAACTACATTCGGTGTGATTAAGGTGGATGGAATTGTTGGATGGAATTGTACAAGTAACAATAAATGCATGTGTAAGGTATTGTCTACTGACGTGGATGCTATTACACATGTACAAAGTGCTGTCCGTTTCGTTTTTCAGATATACGTTAACTATGTTGAATATACTGTATTCCTCGTATTTGTAGAAAATACCGTATACGTATGAAATACGGATTTGTGGTTGTCATGATTAATTGCTGTTTATGTATGCTAGATGCATGTGTATCAACTTTTGGGTGAAAGGATTAGTCCTAATACATGTTATATCAACATACATTGTGTATGTTATTATGTGTAATTTAAGTGTTTGTGGAAATGTCTAAGTGAGTATAGGATTTGCATTCGTGCTCGCCATGACTAATTGTCGTGGATATATGATTGTCGTATAGGCGACAACCCTTTGACGAAAGGACTTGCCCTAAATCACGCCATGGCCAATATACGTTATATGTGATACAGTGTGTAGCTCAAGTGTTTGTGGAAATGAATGAATGAATATGGAACTTGGATTCCTGCTTGCCATGACTATCCATCGTGGGTGCATGCGTGTTATAAATGGGGCAACTCCCTGGTGAAAGAATTTGGCCTAATACCTATGTGATCAACCTACGTTATGTATGTTGATGAAAGTGGTCTAAAATGTTTGCTGAAATGTCTGAATGAGTAAGTAGTTAGTAAATTGTAATGTATAAGGGTGTTGAGATATGATTCTCAACTCCTTTAACTATGTGTATGCTTTCCTCCATGTACCGTATATTATGATGTTTGTTTCTCTATATAATGCATATCTATAAATCCATGTTTAAGTTGTATTCCAACAAAGCCGTGAAGGGTGATGGGGGAGTGGTGTAACGATTCCATGCAACAGCCCTAGCAACCCTAAAGCGGACACGATTGTATGATTCGAAATCTTGATTCATTATTGCTTTAACTATCTTTTAGGATATTTTGTTGTAATTGAATGTGATTGGGGCTATTGTATAGTCCAGGCAATCGGTAACAGGCTTTGAGTTCGTGGCTGAGATTCATTCGCCACGTAGGACGTGTTTGACGAACTCGAGTCGTACTAAAGTTGTCGGCAGTGGTTAGGCCACACGGAGGGCTATTGCACTTCATGTCGACTAACTCGATGTGCGCTCGTATTAGTCGAGCTCGTCAAGTATCCCGATTGGCCCTATGTATGTTCACCATGTTTGGACGCTACTGCTTGAACCTAAGGTACCAAACTCACCAGTGGAAACCCCGTTAACCTTGGTACCTCGATCCGCTAAGACTCATGAGCCGGACATGGTGGTATGGAATACCGTGGTCGAGCTGTCGGCCTACGCTGGGGCGACGAGCCTCTCCGTAGTGACCAGTGAACAACCCAGACTCGTGAGCCAAATACGGTAGTATGGGACACTATATTCGAACTGTCGGCCTACAATGTTTTGATGGCGAAGCCGTGATGGGTGATGGGGGAGTGGTGTAACTATTCCGTGCAAAAGCCCTGACAGCCTTAGATGTGCCCTTTGTAGTGACCTCGAGCATACTTTGAGACTACGTTGAGGCGACGAGCCTTCTGTAGCAATGAGAGTATAAACTAGGCCTACCCCATCGTAGCCTGGCTGTGGTCCCCAGTCGGGTCGGTGACGTGCCTTGGAAATAGACTGCCAGTTGGTAGGGCGTTGGTGGTAGTGACCTAGAACCGCAATATCGTATGAGATTTACTAGGACTGACGACCCTATAATGGATCATTGTTTGGGTATTGATATAAGGGAGGTACCTTAGTTTCCCAATCCTGCTGTATAAAAAGGACTAATAAGAACTTGGTAATCATATGCATGCACTGCATTACGCGTGCGTTCAGGGGTTGCAGGTCAAGCACTGAGGCAGTGTTGTCATGTGCGAACGTGAGATGAAGTCGCTAAGGGAGCGTAGGGGAGGGCATGCATCATACATCCATTCCATTCTTGCATTAACAACAATACTTAGGAATGCGTGATTTACTGCTTTATCATTACTGCTTAACTGAATTGATAACACGTTAACCTTTGCTTTATTATTCCACTGAGTTGATCACTCACTCCCACGTTACGGGACGGTGTTGTACACACCAACCAGACCCTGTTTGAGTTTCAGATGATGACGATGCCTGCGAAGCAGAACCGGACTTTCATGTTGATGAGGAGGGTTTCTCCTTTATACAGCTATCAGGCGGGTCTATGTAGACCATCTTCTGATCGACGGGGTTATAGGGTTGTTGATTAGATGCCATTACACTTTAGTTTGTTCTTTTGGAACACCCTTGTATATTCATTTGTCCATTTTTGGAGTATACATTGATATATTTAACCTGGTAACATGTTCACACTCTGGAGACTTACAATAGTTTATTTATTTTACATATCTATCACAGTATTCCGCTTGCGTAATTTAACTGTCTCTGGAGTATGATATGTTATTTTGGATTAATCCCATTCATCTTTAATGCACTAATACGAACAACATTCAATCATCATTCTTTATGTTGCATAAGTGATGCATTGGAACCTGGGAGTTAAGTTTATGCTCGACCCCCGATTTTCAGGGCATTATAGTGGCGAAGCGACCTCAGCTACTAACTCGAAACTCATTACCGATTGCCTAGACTATATCGTAGCCTCAATCACACTCCAAACGATAGCATTCACAGATTATAGTCAAAGACAACATGTAACAACCAATCGAAATACAAATCTCATTTGAGCATTTCAACAAACACATAGTACACATGTTGTCATGCATAGGCATTTCATACATAAAGCACATAATAGTAAGTTAGGTTACATGAAGGAAATGGTAACTATAGGTAAGGGGATTGAGAGTCACCTCTCAACGCCCTCATCAAACACATTTCAACAAACATTTACTCATCCAGGCATTTTATCAAACACTTAGACTACACATATCAACATATATATAATATAGTAGTTATAACAGTTATTATAGCAAATCCTTCCACAAGGATGTTGCCACACGTACAACAATCATGTATCCTCAAACATAAATCATGGCAAGCACAAGTCCTAATTCCATACACATACAAACATTTTAACAAACACATGGAATGCATCTATTAAAACATAGTTCATATATATGTGCAATACGCAGGAAACATCGTATCTAGGCAGGTGTGATAGCAATCAAGTCAGACATAAATCATTAACTGACATTGAAAGCCTTGAAAACCATGACCTAAACGTTTATAGTCCGCACCTTTTGCTGGTAAACACGTAATGAACTCAGTTCGAACGCTATGTCTTTGTCTACGGTACAATGACAACCTATAGCATGAGATAGGTTAGTTATTCCATCATCTACTCTATTTGAATCCCTAAAACAGGTTAGGGTTAGGACTTCTTACCCAAGAACAGAGTCAGAATTGCCAGAATAGTGATACGGACAGGCCGATTCAGCACGTAGAACGGCGGGGTCGAATCTCAGGAACTCTCTCCCACTTTCTCTCTTACTTTCTCTCTCTTTCCTTCTCTCTTTGCTCTATTCTCTCTCCTAGGGTTTACAAATTCGTATGGAATGAAAGAGGGGTGGGTTTAGGTGCTTATATAGGCCCAGAACTGACCTTAATGGCCCCATGGCCATGGTATACTTAGGTTATAGCCAAATAGCAGCCGTTTCGGTCCAACGGAGCACATCTGGAGGCCCATTTTCTGCATACGGTCCAGGGAAAGTTCCCTGACATTGGATCTAGGTCAGGTTAAGTTTTCAGTCTGATCAGATTTAAGGATCGACCGTGGCGGACCGGTTTCAATTCAACAGTCACCGTAACTCGATCAGGGCCACAAGTACACTGACCTGTGCAGGAAAATTTTCCTGATCTGAGGGTTTATTTGGGTCAGATTTTGACGGTCTGAATCCTTAAACTTGGCTCGCAAGTGAACGGCCCAAATCACTTAAATCTGAGTTCATTTTCTAAAGGTATTCGCGTTTCTCACACACTTCGCTCCGGGTCTAAGTTGTGCGTTTATGGATACTATCTGGACTTGATTTCCGAGATGGTTGTTAAGTCCAATAAGGCGGTCATAACCGTATAGTTTTGCGATTATCGGACTTTTGACGCGTTGTCCAGGTCCGAAATGGAGTTTTAAGTTGCTCCTGAGAGCAACTGGGTTTAAAGATTGATCGTAGGTTTTTAAGTAATGTAGCATCAGTAATTCTACTGGTTTTGGGTCTTGTAGATCGTATAGAAAGTTGTTCAAGCTAATCTAGTGATTAATTCAGTTTAACACTTAATTAATTTTCGTCCAATTTCTAAAGGATTTGGTCCTGGGTGATTTCTGCCTAAGGTGGTACTCGGGTCTTTGTACGGATTTTTCTGAGACGTTACAATCTATCCCCCTTAAAGAAAAATTTTATCCTCGAAATTAGTACCTTTTCGTACTCCTCGAGAATCTGAGGGTAGTTTTTGTGAATATCGGCTTCTGTTTTCCAAGTAGCCTCTTCCTTAGTGTGTTGTGTCCACAGAACCTTCACAGGTGGAATCACCTTACTACGTGGCATCTGCTTCTTCCTATCTAGAATACGCGTCGGTTGCAATACATAAATAGCATCTTCACTTAACTGTACCTGCTCCCATCTGATAATATGGGAAGGGTCAGGAACGTATTTCTTCAACATCGACACACAAAATACGTTGTGCATGCCTACGAGTGGTGTGGGCAAGGCAAGGCGGTACGCTACTACACCCACTCAATCTAGTATCTGGAATGGGCCAATGAATCACGGTGTGAGCTTTCCCTTCTTTCTAAATCGAATGACTCCCTTCATGGGGGAAACTTTCAGGAACACATGGTCCCCAACCTCGAACTTTAGCTGTCGCCACCTCGTATCGGCGTAGCTCTTCTGTCTACTCTGCGCTGCCAGAAGTTGACGCCTGATAATATCGATCTTCTCTGAGGTCGCCTGTACTAACTCTGGGCCAATCAAACTCTTCTCGCCAACCTCTGCCCAGTAATGTGGTGCCCAACAGGGATGCCCATACAAGGCCTCGTAAGGAGTCATGCCAATACTCGCCTGAAAGCTGTTGTTATAGGCGAACTCCGCATAAGGAAGACAGTCATCTCAACTGTCCTTGAAATCAAGCACACAAGCTCACAACATATCTTCTAACACCTGATTTACCCGTTCCGTCTGCCCGTCAGTCTGTAGGTGGAACGCGATACTAAACTTCAGTTTCACACTCATTGCTTCCTGGATACGAGTCCAGAAGATAGATGTGAATCGCGTGTCTCGGTCCGACACGATCTCCATAAGAACTCCATGCAGACGCACAATCTCCTTGATGTATAACCTGGCCAACTCGTCCTCGGAGTTCGAAACTCTGATAGGGAGAAAATGAGCCGATTTCATCAATCGGTCCACAATCACCCATATAGAATCATGTCCTTTCCTCGTCTTCGGTAACCCTGAGATGAAATCCATAGAAATGAAGTCCTATTTCCATTCAGCTATGGGCATGGGTTGCAGTAATCCAGGAGGTCGCGATGCTCAGCCTTGACCTGCTGGCACGTGAGACAATGTGAGACATAGTTTGCTATGTGGGCCTTCATGTTGTCTCACCTGTATGACCTCTTCATGTCTCTGTACATCTTCATACTATTAGGATGCATCACCATCTTTGAATTGTGAGCAACTTCGAGTACATCCCTTCTCAAGTTATGAAGGTTTGGGACGCATAGGCGGCCACGATAACGTAAACCCCTATCTGTACCAACTCTCCATTCGGAGTCTGCATCACCACTAGCTCGTCTCTTCAACTCTAGCAACCCTTCATCCTCTCGCTGAGCCACTATGATTCAGTCATCGATTAGTGGCTGTACACGCATATGTGCGATGCTCTCGAATGGCTCCTCTACTGTAAGTTTCTACTCAAAGTCCCGCACAAACTCTATCATATCCCACTCTGCTATTATCAGCGGAGTCGCAAATGTTATCGTCTTCTTACGGCTTAACGCATCTGCCACAAGGTTGGCCTTGCCAGGATGGTAGGAGACCTCAAACTTGAAGTCCTTTAAGGTTTCCATCCATCGTCGCTGTCTCATATTTAGGTCCCTCTGCGTGAATATGTATCTGAGGCTCTTATGGTCGCAAAATAGCTTGAACTCCTCTCCGTAGAGGTAATGTCTCCAAGAGCTTTAATGCAAAGATGACGACCGTCAACTCTAGGTCGTGCGTAGGGTAGTTCTCCTCGTGTTTCCTCAACTGACACGATGCATAGGTAATAACCCTGTCCTTCTGTATTAGAACACCACCTAAACCAACACGAGACACGTCAGTATATATCATATACTTGACCCCTTATTTCAGCAATACTAGCATAGGGGCGGACGTCAGGTTGTCCTTCAGCTCCTGAAACGCTGCCTTTGCCTTCTCATTCCAGGCAAACTTGAGATCTTTTTGAGTTAGCTAAGACAACGATCTGGCTATCTTGGAGAAGTCCCGAATGAATCGCCGATAGTAACCTGCCAGGCTAAGAAAACTCCTCACTTCAATAACTGAACCGGGCTGCTCAGTCCTAAATTGCGGTACCTTAGCAAAGTCCACAGTTATCCCTTCCTTGGATACTACATGTCCCAGGAACTTCACTTCTTCCCTCCAGAAGTCATACTTCTTGTACTGCGCAAACAACTGGTTCTTCTTGAGCGTATCAAAGACTATTTGCAGGTGCTCCTTGTGATTTTCCTGAGTCTTAGAGTATGTCAGGATGTCATCTATAAACATGATGACAAATCGGAATAGATACGGCCAAAACACCTGGTTCATCAAGTCCATGAACACGGTCGGTGCGTTTGTGAGTCTAAACAACATCACAAGGAACTCGTAGTGCCCAAAACTGGTCCTGAAAGCTGTCTTCTGCATGTTCTCATCCCTGACGTGCAGCTAGTGATACCCTGACTATAAGTCAATCTTCAAGAAATACTGTGCCCCGTTCAACTAGTTAAACAGATCATCTATCCTCGGCAAAGGATACTTGTTCTTCACTGTCACTTAGTTCAACCTATGATAATCAATACACAATCGCAGTGATCCATCATTCTTCTTTACAAACAGCACAAGTGCTCCCTAAGGAGATACCCTCGGTCGTATGAAACCTGAATCCAACAGATCATCAATTTGTCTCCTCAGTTCCTTCATCGCGCATGGAGGCATGAGATATGTCGGAAGAGATGTAGGTGTTGCACCAGGTACCAGGTCAATAGTAAAATCGATCTCGCCCTGAGGAGGTAATCCAGGAATCGTCTTGAACATGTCTGTGAAATCCTGAACTACTGGTGTGTTCCCCAATGTCGGACCATCAACATGCTTTAGCAGAGTAGCATAATAACTAACTCGGCAGGGCCAACTGACCTGAACTGGAAAAGTAAAGGCTGTGTGCCCTCAGGTGTATGGGCAGTCACTGCTCTGGTATTGCAATCGATCTCGGCCTTCATCTCGGTGAGCCAATCCATACTGAGGATAACGTCGTAATGATGTAGTGGGGCAACGATCAGGTCAACGAGCACCGTCCTGCTTCCTAAATCTGTTGAGCATTCCTTACACATCTTGGTAATGTCTGAAAAGGTCCTGTGGCAGTAAGGATCCTCACCCCCCTCGTAGGGGCTGTATCCAACAACAGTCGCTTGATCGCTGCGCATGACATGAGCAAGATAGTGGACCCTGTATCCACCAATAAGAAGACTGGTATACCTTGGATATGCGTTGTAACTTCAAAGGCCAGGGGTGCTACAACTGCTGTCTCGGATGCCTTAGCTGCAAGTCAGTGCACCCGAGTCTGTTGAGAACGGTTCGGCTGTGGTACCATAGGTCACTGGGGCGGCCTAAATTGAGGTGCAGGCGGCTGAAAAGATGGATGTGCTGGTGCTGGCCACAGAGGTGGGGTTGCAATAGCTTGGGGAAGCTGGCGGTTGATCCTCTGAGGCGGCGAGAAGCCGTTGTCCCTCATCCTTGTGAAACAATACGTGTCAGAACGGCCCGACCTCTTACAGTAAGTGTACCACAATTCCAATCGCCTCATCGGGGCTGATGGAGCTGTAAGTCTGGAAGGCGAGTCTGCACGGGGCCTCTTACCGAGGAAAGGCCTGCTCAGCAGATCTGGTCGCGGCCTAGGAACCATAGGCACATATGTACGGGATAATTTGTCTCCATCCTGCTTTGCCCGGAGGAACATGCTCACTAGTTCAGTATAATGAGGTATGCTAGCGCAGCACATCCTCGAGCGTATCTCGGGTCGCAACCCCTAAGAAAATCGCCACATCCTCATCGGCTCATCAACCAAGATCAACAAAGTATACCTAGCCAGCTCCGTGAATCTGTTCTCGTACTCTGCCACTGTCATCCCTCCTTAACGGAGGCGAAGGAACTCTCCCTCCTTTTTATGGCGGTACGTGAGAAGGAAATACTTCTTGTAGAAGTGCATCTCAAAGGCCTCTCACGTTCACACGTAACCAATAACAATGGTCCGCAGGACGCTGTCCCACCAAAGGCTGACCTCCTTCTCGAACATGTAAGTGACTAACTCCTCCTGTTCTGCCTCTGTGCAGTGCAGAGCTTTAACATCTTAGAGATGCGGTCTTGCCAATACTCAGCCTCCTCGGGCTTGTAAGTCCCCGCAAAAGTGGAAAGTCAAAAGCGCTGGAATCGCTCAAACAAGCTGCTGGCACTCATGCCCCCAGCAGGATGCATAGGTGATGCAGGCAGAACCACACTCATATTCTGGGCAAGGGCCCCAGTAATGGTGGCCAAAAGCTATTGCTACTGCTGTTGTTGCTGCTGCATCAAGAGCATCATCTACTCCAACCTATCAATAGGAGGAGCCGACTGAGGCACGTGCGACGTCGAGGAAGACGCGCGGTTCTGCTTAGGAACCGGTGGTGTAACAGGTATCGGCCCATTAGTGGGGCCAGTGGCCAGTTGAGAATCTGGCATAGTCTCATGGGTTGGGCCTGAACTGGGGTCCATATGGTTATCGCTGAGGGGAGGTGCCCCGTCAACCGAGTCGCAAAGTGTGAGACATACCATACTTCGTGTGGCTTTAGGTGGTATCCCCTACATACAACATAGGGTGCAACCCGTGTTAAATTCAGCACAAGATCGCACTCGCATACACACATCATTCGCATTTCAAATCCAACGCTTCATGCATTTCATTTACCAAAATTGTCATAATACATGAGATGCAGTATTACATGGACCATGACAGAAGATGCATGTGAGCTAATCTAAGTAAGGTTCACACACACTAAAACCTACAAACTATTCTACCACATTACTAAGCCTATCAATGCTATACATAAAAACAAGAAAGCAAGTAACAAAGCAAACCAAAAGACGACTACATGTACTACTAGTCGTCAGAATCTGGTGATGGTGGAGATGCACCCTTATCCTGCAGACAACACAGGATAGACCTCAGGGCGCATGATACTTTATTGAACTTCCGCTTCATGAAAGCCTCGTTCTCTTCAAGCTTGGCCCGGGTCGCTGTGACCTCCTGTCGCAGGACAACCTAACCCTCCTCAAGTTGAGCCAAGCGGGCCTCGATAGCAGCTTGATCACTATCGTGCACCTGTGTAGTAGAAGGAGAGTCCTTATCAATGTCCTGGGCCTCCTCTTCCTCTTCCAGCTCTCCTTCTTCCCATATCTCATTTTCTTCTTCTTCCTCTTCTTCTTCACTCTCCTCAGCCCCGTCGCTACTTTTCTCGTCTTCGGACCCAACACGTCGTTGTAGCGGCCCAATCTTCATGTTAGCGATTGTGGTGTCATTTATAAAATGAATCGGCACCACCACATCAAGGCAAAGTCTGTAGCTGAGCTCATGAGCAAGCTTGCATATGAGTCGACCAAATGGAAGTGAATTGGTTGTTCTAGTAGAACAGGCGGTCAGGACTATCTCTCGTAGGACGAAGGTAGGCAGGCACAACTTTCTCCCTGCCCAGTGTAGTACAAGAAGTCCACCATCAAGGGCGTACACTCGTTGCGATTGCTCCACCTGGGATACACGTTGTACATGAAGATGTGGTGGAGCAGGAGGATGTCGTCGGTCATCTTGGACACCAAGAGGGTACTGTTTGGATTCCAGTGGGCCAGTGGGCCACAAAGGAATTGCATGCGGCGGTCTCTTTCACGCTCACTCCTGAATAATCTTCACTGGCGTGTACCTCACCACACGGTATTCCCAGGAGCCAAGATATTAGATGGACGTCTACAACCGCTTCCCGCCTTACCATGGAGATCTTGAATTATAGAGGCTCCAGCGATGGGTCTCGTATTTGGGCGTAAAAGGCTCGGACAGTGTTCGCAGTCGCCTGTGACTTGCCTTCAAATATGGGCCCCCATCTAGCATCAGACAGACGGTCCATCAACAGATAAAGCCCGAATATCTCTCATCTACATGTGCTTCGAAGAGAACCCTACGGCCTTGAAATCTTCCATGCGACAGGTCCGTTAATAGAGTTCTTGCGAGAGGAGCCTGGGGATCGAGGTCCCGCTTTGTCCTTATCTCCACATTGACGCTTGCACTTGCGGCGGCGCCCGATTTTCTCCTTCGACGAGTAGGGCGGTTAGGCCCGATCTTGTCCGTGGAAGTTCTCTTCTTCCCCATGAGGGAAAGAAGTGTAGAAATGGAGAAAACCGCCGCTACGAGCTCAAAAAGAGCCATTCAAGTAAAACAAAAAGGAGGGGTAGGATGGGTTGTTGGATTTGGAAATGTATGAGACACAAATATGGTTTTGTGTACTCAAAAAGGGGGAAATAAGGGAGATAAAAGATGGGTTTTGATGAGGAGGGTGGAGGGGTGTATGTATTGAAGGAAAAGAAGAAAATATGAGAATGAAGGGGAGATTTGAGAGAGAAAAATGGGATTTTTGAGGGATTGGAGGACTTGGAGAGGTGAGAATGGGAGAAAAGAGGCAAAAAAAGAAAGATATAGGGGGTTCCACACCCTTTCGTGGGCCCCACATGTGTTGGGAGGTCGGCTCGACGTCGGCCCGCTGTGGTCCGACAGACCTCGACCAACTGGGCGGCGAGTCCTCGTCGATCCGGCGATGGCATCACCGGATCGCTGGACAACTCGGCGAGCCCTCGTCGATCCAGCGATGGCACCGCCGGTCCCTGGACATCTGGGTGAGCCCTCACCCCATAGGCGATGGCATCCCCCTGGGGTGCCGTATGTGTACGGGCTCCACTTTGGATCCCCCGTTTTGCACTGTTTGGGGCCCCTAGTCCGTTTGAGTCGTTTCGGGTCTCATCTCGTATATATTCGTGATTTTCGGATTTGTTTGAGTGTGAAATAGGCTGGATTCTCATCTAAACCCATCGATTGACGGTCTAGAAAAGATATAGGGTCACCACGCATGGTCAGAGAGGCGTACGGGCCCCGATTTTAACGGTCAGTTTCACCTGTTGGCAAAACTGGGAATCCTATGATCATTGCTACGTTTTAATGTCCCCTCCTAAGTCAAAGTTCGTCAACATGTGTTGTGTTACCATAACTTAGGTCCAGTTTAATCCAAATCATGCTCTAATACCAACTTGTAACGCCTTGAAAATCGGGGATCGAACAAGAGCCCAACTCCCGAGTTCCAACGTATCACTTATGCAACATAGATAATGATGATTGAGTGTTATCCATATTAGTGCATTAAACCTGAATGAGAATATACCAAAATAGCATATCATACTACAGAGATAGTTAAATCACGCAAGCGGAAGACTGTGATACATATATAAGGCACTTAGGTGGTTGTAAGTCCCCAGAGTATGAGCAGGTTATCAGGTTAAATGATTACATGTATAATTTCAAAATGTACAAAATGATAAAATGTAATGTCATCTATCCATATCCCTATAGCCCTGGTGACACAACTCTAGATCTACATAGACCCGCCAGAGAGTTGCATGTAGGAGAACTCGTCATCATAAAAATTAGGCTCTGCCCGTAAGCCTCGACGTCACCTGCAACTACAACAGAGTTTGGTTGGTGTTTTAAAACATCATCCCAGAGTGGGAGTGAGTGATCAACTTAGTAGAGCTATAAGGCAAAAGTTAACATGTTATCAATTCAGTCAAGCAGTAATGATAAAGCAGTACAATACTCATATCCTAAGTACTCTTGTTAATACAGGAATGGTATGTTGTAATGATGCATGCCCTCGCCTGCACTCCCTCTACGACATCATCTCACGATCACGGCATGCACCCCTTCCTCTGTACTCAACTCCAACGCCAAAGGCACATACAAATGCGATGCATGTACGTGATTAGCCAAGTTCTTAATTAGACTTATTCATACAGCAGATTCTAGAAGCTAAGGTACCTCCTTTTATATCATTTACCCAATGATGATCCATCTAGGGCTGTCAATCCTAGTTTATCACATACGATAGGCAAGTTATAAGGCAACGTCACCCCTGAATATAAAGCAGTGGACATGCAAGTTTAGGTCACTATAAAAGGCTCGTCACCGTCCTCATAGGCCTTTATTTATACTCGAGGTCACTATAGAAAGGCTCGTCACCTTAGCGTAGGTCGACAACTCGAATACAGTGTCCCATACCACCGTATTAGGCTCACGAGTTTGGTTTACTCACTGGTCACTACGAGGAGGCTTGTCGCCTCAGCGTAGGCCGACAGCTCGACCACGGTGTCCCATACCACCATGCCCGGCTCATGAGTCTTAGCGGATTGTGGTACCAAGGTTAAACGGGTTTTCCTCTGGTAAGTCGATACCTTAGATTTAAGCAGTAGTGTCTATACATGGTGAACATACATTGGGCCAATTGGGTTACTTGACAGGCTTTACTGGTACGAGCATACGTTGAATTGATCGACATGGAGTGCGTAAGCATTCCGCGTGGCCTAACCACTGTCGACGATCAGCGTACGACTTGGATTCCTCAAACCTATCTTGTGTGGCGAAACGACCTCAGCCACTAACTCGGAACTCATTATCGATTGCCTGGACTACATCGTAGCCCCAATCACACTCTAAACGATAGCATTCACATGTTATAGTTAAAGACAGCATGTGACAACCAATCGAAATACAAATCTCATTTGAGCATTTCAACAAACACATAGTACACATGTTGTCATGCATAGGCATTTCATACATAAAGCACATAATAGTAAGTTAGGTTACATGAAGGAAATAGTAACTATAGGTAAGGGGATTGAGAGTCACCTCTTAACGCCCTCATCAAACATATTTCAGCAAGCATTTACTCATCCAGGCATTTTATCAAATACTTAGACTACACATATCAAGATACATGTAATATAGTAGTTATAACAGGTATTATAGCAAATCCTTCCACAAGGATGTTGTCACACATACAACAATCATGTATCCTCAAACATAAATCATGGCAAGCACAAGTTCTAATTCCATACACATACAAACATTTCAACAAACACATGGAATGCATCTATTTCAATATAGTTCATATATATGTGCAACATGTGGGAAACATCGTCTCTAAGCATAGTAATCAAGTCAGACATAAATCATTAACTAGCATTGAAAGCCTTAAAAACCATAACCTAAACGTTTATAGTCTGCACCTTTTGTTGGTAAACACGTAAACTCTCTCTCACTTTCTCTCTCATTTTCTCTCTCTTTCCTTCTCTCTTTGCTCTCTTCTCTCTCCTAGGGTTTACAAATTCGTATGGAATGAGAGAAGGGTGGGTTTAGGTGCTTATATAGGCCCATAACTGACCTCAATGGCCCCACGACCATGGTATACTTAGGTTATAGCCAAATAGCAGCCGTTTCGGTCCAACGGAGCACATCTGGAGGGCCCCTTTTTTGCATATGGTACAGGAAAAGTTTCCTGACATTGGATCTAGGTCAAGTTAAGTTTTCAGTCCGATCAGATTTAAGGATTGACTGTGGCGGACCAGTTTCAATTTAACGGTCACTGTAACTCGATCAGGGCCACAAGTACACTGACCTGTGTAGAAAAATTTTCCTGATCCGAGGGTGTATTTGGGTTAGATTCTGATGGTCTAAATCCTTAAACTTGGCCCATAAGTGAATGGCTCAAATTACTTAAATCTGAGTTTATTTTCTAAAAGTATTCGCGTTTCTCACATACTTCGCTCCGGGTCCAAGTTGTGCGTTTTTGGATACTATCTAGACTTGATTTCCGAGATGATTGTTAAGTCCAGTAAGGCGGTCATAACCGTATAGTTCCACGGTTATCAGACTTTCGACGCGCGGTCTAGGTCCGAAACGGAGTTTCAAGCTGCTCCCGAGAGCAACTGGGTTTAAAGATTGATCCTAAGTTTTTAGATAATGTTGTGTCAGCGATTTTACTGGTTTTGGGTCTTGCAGATCGTATAGAAAGTTGTTCAAGCTAATCTAGCGATTAATTCAGTTTAGCACTTAATTAATTTTCGTCTAATTTCTGAAGGATTTGGCCCTGAGTGATTTCTGCCTGAGGTGGTACTCGGGTCTTTATACGGATTTTTCCGAGACGTTACAAGAATACTTGTTCTCGCATATCTACTTCTGCATCTGTATTCATATTAAAAGAAACAAAAAATGGTGCCACCGCAAAGCAGACATCTTTGAAAATGTCTTCCTTATGTAAGCATAATCCGCACGAGATCTCAAGCAACAATGTATCACCATGAGGAGGATGTTCAACCCTTCCACGCTCTCGATCTCGCAGAAGCCTAGCCTGCACAACCACAGCAAGCAAAAGTTGTGCCAATGGTCTACATCTAGGAATTGACATAGGGCATGAAAGCAATGCAAGACATGTTCCAGCAATTCATACAAGTGCAAGTTGTCGTAGCCAACAACCAAGTTGGTCTAGTCCAACAACAACAACAATCAGCTCATAGGCACTTTCCAGCCTCCGGTTCAAATCAAGCACAATCGTTGGACTCCGCACATGACTATCTACATCAGCCAGCGCAGCCCTCGACCACGGGGCACTTTCTTCAATACTCTCCCATAACCGGGAGTCAATCTCATAACAATCCCACAACTGGAATTCCCAGTCAATTTCAGAACAGCCTCGCAGCTAAGGCCTCCAATCAGTTTTCAACACATCCCACAAACAGGATTTCCAATCAATTTCAAACCGTTCTTGCAAATAAGATGTCTATTCAATTTCAGGACAGCTTTATAGCCGAGGCATCCCATCAAATTCCGTCTTAGTTTCAAACCAATTCCAAGACAACCTCACAGTCGAGGCCTCCAATCAATTCTAAGACAACCTCACAATCGAGGCCTCCAATCAATTTTCAATTCAGTTTCAAAACAATTTTGCAAACAGGATCTCTAGTCAATTTCCAGCACATCATGTAATAAGGATTTCGAATTAGTTTTGAGCAACAGCTTCTCCAACCAGAAGCCATGGAGCAGCACTGGCGAATGCCCACAATGGGGGTCAGTGTCAATCCCAACTTGGAGCATCACTGGCAAATGCCCACAATGGGGGTCAGTGTCAAGCCCAGTTTGATCAGCGGAATGTGGCGAATACCCAACAAGGGGGTTACTTCCCAGTATCTCAGCCCCCCCGACCGGGAGTGCTTTTTAATTTCAATTCCCCACACACGGGAATACAGTTACATTTCAACAAGCTCCCCTTAATGGGAGCCATATGATCGAATAAATCGATCACTATGCCAAATTAGTGGAACGGGCCTTGCCGAGAGAGACGTCGGTCCCTCAAATGAGCCGTGTAGAAAAAGAGGAGTTATGGGAGCAGCTCCAAACCATGAAAAATCAGCTTCAGAGACGGCAAGGGGTCGATCTCCCCTCAATAAAGTTCATGGTCTTATGTCCCTTCCCAGATGCACAGGTACCTCAGAATTTTAAGGTACCAAAATTCAAAAGATACGACAACAACGGATGTCCTATAACACACCTTGAGGCATTCTGTGGGGAATTGAATGTAATGGCAGGAAAAGGAGCACTCATCCACATATTCCATAAATCTAAACTGATACACCTCCCTGAATTGTCACCGAATCAATATATGGGAACAACTATCACAGGCATTTTTCAACAGGTTTGCCTACAACCTCAACATGGCTCTTAGAAGAGAAGATTTGAATACCTTAAGACATAAGGGCAATGAAACACCGTCTACATATGTAGGGCGATGGAGAGCAATGGTCACCAGGATGTGAAATTGCAGTGAAGACTGTACCAATTGAAGAAGGAATATGTCAATATGTCTTAGAGGGGGGTGAATAGGACTTTTTAAAGTTTTTACTGCTTTACTTAGAAATCCTATTTCACTAATCCTATGAATATGCAATATATCAGGATTACTCAAATGTAACTCTATTGGCTTTCAAGCCTGGTAGAGGATCCAATCACAAACTATTTAAAAGATAGCATTATATAACTTAGTTTATGATGGATGTGACTGTGTACGTGTGTGGGGTGTGATCAAATATACATAGGAATGCATTGACACAAATCACATACACAGAAGAAGAGTAATCACAAACACAGTCATTTTTATAGTGGTTCGACTACTTGTCTACTCCACTCCCGGTAACCGCACTCAACCCTTGAGTGTACCGGATTTCACTAAGGAGGTTTCACAATGGTTCACCGCAAACCTAAGGTTTTAAATCAGGTTCACCTTCAACCTTTACAACCTACACTGAGGCTGACTGTTTATGCTCTCATGAGTAAGGGTCCACACAACGCACCCACTTTTAGGCACACTGGCCAAGGATCTTCTATAAGACCCTACTGGAGGTTTCTACATGGTTCACCTCAAACCCAGGAGTTTTACTGGTTCACTTCTAACCAGATGTTTATGCTCTCTACAGAGTAAGGGTCCACACAATGCACCCATCACGTACACTCCCGTCGGAGGCCTCCTTGAGGACTTCAACGGGTGAGAACCACTTAAGACCCAATCCTAAAAAGGAATGATCACAAGTGTCCTCTTGGACTCTAGATACTTACAAATAAGTTGATGAGTCCCGATTAGCACAATGCCAAAGATCTCCTCTTCCTTGTTGACGAAGAGTCTTCTACACCCTTGATCTGCAACAAAATGATGTACCAATACGCGGCTTCCGGTTAGGTCAAGATCAAGATGGAATCCTACTCTCTAAAGGTTTTCCTATAAGGAAGATAGAGTAGTTCCAATCTTATGTATTCAAGGCATCCCAGCTTAATGATTTGCTATTAAGGTAGTAGTTGGAGGATCCTTGAATGCGGAAGTTCATTCCCCAATGCACTCTATTGAATATCAATGATGAGGGTGGATTGGAGGATGAACTTCCTTGAGAGAAAGGGCTTTAGGTATATGATCTAAGGTTAAACACTCAAAAGCTCTCTCTACTTTCTCTCTCCCAACAACAATAGACAAGTCCTCGATATATAGGCAAAAAATTCTAACAGATATAAAACGGTCATATTTATGACTGAGTTCGATATCATCGAGCAGGTTCGATATCATTGAGCGTATACTCTCGATAGCATCGATGGTTTGCTCGATGACTTGAACTCAAAGTCATACGCTTTTGAAACCTTTTACCAGATGGTCGATGGATCAAAACCACTGTCGATATCATTGGATTTCGAACTCCGATTCCATCGATGGTAGGTTCGATCTATCGACACTTGAAAAATGAGAGAGACTTGACGTGAAATATTTCAGGTTTTTAGGATATGATCGAGGGTCAGCCGATGTCATCGGAATTTGTATATCGATGATATCGAAGGCAGTGTCGATGCATCGATAAATCCAATAGATTTACCAGTAAACTCGCTGGACAGTTTGTGTCCAGTTTCCATGCATTCGACTCGGCCTCGATATCATCGACATATGAATATCGATTTCCTCGAATGGCCCCTGATTAAAGTTAAAAACAACCTGAAATATCTGCTGAAAGAAATACGCGCCCATGGTCGATGTCATCGATGGACTTCCGATCTTATCGATATTTGATTTAAGATTATATCGGACGGTGCATCGATATATCGAAGAAATTCAAAATTTTCTCTAAAAACAAGAGCGCCGAAAATCTGCCTGTCGATCTTATCGAGCCACGTTCGATGGGCTCGAGATTTGAGTATCGATGGTATCAATAGGTGTATGGATACATCGATAATTCGTCCAGATATGTTGTGATGTTGCTGGACATATTTAGTCCTCTTTCCGATCATATCGATGAAGCATCGAGGACTCAACAGCCCAGGTCGATCATATCGAGGGTGTTTTGATAAAATCGACAAGGTAAGAAAAACTTAGAGATTTTCCTATTTTGAAAAAGTTTTCTCATCTAAAAACCCTATGCTTTTCTAACTTATTTTTAAGGGTTTTATTCACCTGGTGTTTTGGGACAAGGGATGTGAGGCTTTAAATTTACCTGTGATGAGCTTACACACATCCGGTTGAGGCAGACGCTTGAATCGATCTTCCTATCAGGCTCTGTAGATAGTCTGACTCAACATACACGTAACTTGACAAAATAGGGCACTTTTAGAATGCACACTCCAATTGATGATGAGAAGCAAATCTTCATGATCATTCATTCAACAAATTCGGGCATCAATGGATATATGATTTCGCATCCCTATGCAAACTTCGCTTAACTCATCCGTGTTGGAGAATAAGTAGAAGGCCTCATCATGCCTCTCCAACCAAGCAGAACAAAGTCAAAGGAAGAGCCATGGGAAACGGGAACCAAAACGTCAATGATGCTGCCCAAGCCAACATCATCGCTACAGCTCAGGGCACCCAGCATGCGACTCAATAAGGATGACAACAACACTCATAGTATCATGCCTCTCCACCACCCCCCATGGAGAAATCTATAACCTTAGCAACAACCATTTAGGGAAAATGTCCAGTACCCCAATCAAAATCGGTAGGTGAACAGGGAGTTCAGGAGATTCATTCCACTCACAAAAACGTACAGCCAGATCATGACAACGTTAGTGCAGAAACAACTCCTCACTCCCTTACAGCCAAGACCACCTCCAAATCCTTTGCCGATGAACTGCAACGAGAATGAGTATTGTGAGTTCCATCAAGGCTAAGGTCATTCGATAGAAAGATGCTTCTCCTCGAGACATGCAATCCAAGATTTTATCGACAATCGAAAGATCTCCATCTCAACCCCTAGGACTGCACGAGCGGCTCCCACAAATATCCTTCAAAATCCTCTGCCACAACATCCATCACACCCCAACTCATCACGAGGTCCAATAGTCAATGTCTTCGAGAAGGAAAAGATCAATCGCTTCTTCACTCCTCTACGGTTTATCCATGCCACATCAAGAGATCGTTCAAATGCACCCTTGCTCTTACAAGGGGCACCCCATGCCCCTCTCCTTGCAACAAAGCTGATAATCCTTCAAGGAAGGAGCACTCCTAGTCAGCCATACAAGCTAGTAGTATTGGAAGGTGCGCCCTCCAACTTCGAGCCAATTATCTTGGAAGAAGCACCCTCAGCATACGAGTCAGTTGTCCTATAAGGTGAAGCACGAGCAATCATCGATAGGCCGCTAAGGGTACCTTTTTGCATGCCACATCAGCTAGCACATGAGAGGAGGACCCCTCAATAAGCACCGGTAATGGAGAGAAGACCTTTCTTCATCCCATGGTAGCCTCCGACCACAAGTGCAATCAGGCCATGACCTAACCCTCATATCATCTATAAGGATGAACCTCATCGTATCCCATCCAGCACAACCAACAGAGTGGTCCTGCAAGCAAGGGCTCCATGCGAGGAAGAGATAGTGGTCATTCCTGCAGCACCGACGCCACTCCCAGCTTAGCCAATGGCATTCGAGGAGAAGCAGCCTCCATACTACAAAGTAGTTCCGTGGCACTATCCAAAGTGTGACAAAGTGAAGATCTTGAGCCTTAGCAGATGCAATGACAACAGTGACTTCAAAGGCACTTCGTCAAGACAAGAGACAACACCTAAGGCAATAATGCAGCTCCAGACGATCCCATCACATGTATCTGTATGGGAACTACTATGCACATTGAGGACACACCAGGAGTTGTTCGTCTAGACGTTGAATGATGCTCGCATCACCTCAAATACTCCACCGAAAATGATTACGTAGATGATCGAGCAACTCCTCACACCTAGAACCATCACCTTCACCGATAATGAATTTCCTCTTGACAAATGAGATCATGGAAGGTCTCTTAATATTGATCTATGATACAAGAACTTGCGAGTTTTGATGGTCCTCATCAATAATGGTTCAAGTCTGAATGTGTGCCCACTTTAGACAACACTACACCTTGGGATCGAGCCATCATCTTTCCAGCTGAGTGACATGAGCGTTAGAGCCTTCGACAATTCTCGCCGAACTATAGAAAGAAAAGTGAACATCAAAATGCAGATCAATCCAGATATCTCAGTCATCACTTTTTAGGTCTTGGATATACCCGCATCTTTCAACATGCTATTAGGAAGGCCATGGCTTCACAAGGTCGGAGCCGTCCCTTCCACTCTCCGTCAATAGGTGAAATATATCCTCAACAACAAGGTAATCTTTATCCTATCTGAACCAAAGCTCGTCATTCCAAATTGACTATGGTACCTAAGAGGCAGACGTTCCAATCATTGACATCTAACACTCAGAGAAAGACATCCCCTACTACAATTTCGAAATTGAAATTGTAAATACAATGATCAATCCATCACTGATGAGTGTGGAATATGATCTCCTTGGCTGAGTGACAAAGCTTTAGGTACTGTGTGAAGAATCACTACAGAGCAAAGGCAATAGAGACCACCTACCATAAGAGGAAGCATGGACTGGGCTACAAACCTAACCCCAAGGGAAAATGGAGGAAAAAGGAGTTCCGATGCACGCCAATCAACTTCGTTAGACTTGGGACTCCCTGCAAAGAGGAGATATCAGCCGCGCTGCCTGAAGGTACCGCTTTAAGCTACGATGATGCCCATGGCCCCCTATTCGGTGGGAAACAATCCTTGGGCCATTAAGGAAGAAACTATCAGCATTGGAGGAAGAAGAAGCCTCAAAAGATGAGCCGGACCAAGAGCAAAACTCATTGCGAGCCTTCGAAGGATGCTCGGATGCTTTGATACCTATCATCACGGCCGCAACTTCAACCAACCAGGGGCACACCCTGCCTATCTCAGCTTCAACCAACCAGGAGCACACCCTCCCAGTCTCAGCTTTAAAAAACCAGAGGCACACCCTTCCAATCTCAGCTTCAACCAACCGAGGGCACAACCTGCCTGTCCCGGCTTCAATCAACTAGGGGCACACCCTGCCTATCTCAACTTCAACTAACCAAGGGCACACTCTGCCTGTCTCGGCTTCAATCAACAAGGGGCGCACCCTACTTGTTTCATCTTTAATCAACCACGGGCACATCCTGTCAGTCTCAGCTTCAACCAACTAGGGCTACATCCTACCTGTCTCAGCTTTAACAATAAACCAAGGGCGTGCCATGCCCACGCCACATCCATCATCCAGTCACGACCACAACGGTCCGATCCATTGGACCAAGAAGGGGAAGTGGCCATCCCTAGATTGGTCCAATGTTCAAGTGCCACAACAATACCAGACGACAAAGCAAGAAGAGCTCTAATGCACGGTAAGCGTCCCAGGTGGGACTGAGTATAGCTCAGATCTTGAACCCAACTAAGGGAAAATCATGGTCATTGGTCTAGACCATGATCCTCCATTTAATGTATCGACCCCCGCTTCCTTAGGGGAGGGAATACAAGGTCTTAACTGGATAACTACTCCCCTAACCATCAAGTCAGCCAGTGAGACATCAAAGGGCGCCGATCTCCAAAAAAAAGTCAATTTAGACAGCTTTTGGCACCTTGAGCTAAGTTAGGATCAGTCATGGTTTGCAATGATTTCTTGCTTAGGGTCCCTTGGAGCCCAAAAAATCCAAAAAAGTCAAACATCTTCAAAAATCATCCAGCATTTTAGTTTTCTAAAATTTTCAAAAATCGAAGAGCATTTCAATTCCCGCATTCAATAATGTGCCTAGTTCGTCTGAAGTGCCACATGAGTTTAAGGCTAACACATATGATTTTGACTTCGAGTTAGACTTCGAACCCATGGGTCTGGATGAAGTTCAGGATAAGGAAGATGATGATCTAGCTCCCGAACTTGAGGATCTCCTAAAAAAATTTGAAACCAAAGCTAATGTCATAGCTGACGATTTCGAGGTAGTAAATTTGGGAACCCCCGAAGTCCCTAAGGAAGTAAGCATTGGGAAATCCTTACCGATGGAGTACGAGCAAAGAATTGTAGAATTTCTGACTCCGAGACTATCCAACTTCGTGTTCTCCTACGAAGACATGTTGGGGCTCGATGAAGAACTCGTTGTACACCATCTGCCAACAAAGCCAGAAATGAAGCCAGTAAAGTAGAAGCTTAGAAGAATGAAGCCAGAATGGGCCCTAAAAGTTCGCGATGAAGTCATCAAATAATATAATGCGGGATTATTAATAGTCTCTAACTACTCTGAATGGCTCACTAACATCGTACCAGTACCAAAGAAGGATGGCAAGGTCTGGATGTGCATCGACTTTTGAGACCTCAACAAGGCCAGTCCCAAAGATGACTTTCCCCTGCCACACATCGACACTTTGGTCGACAACACAACAAGCCACAAGATCTTCTCCTTTATGTATGATTTCTCAGGCTACAATTAAATCAAGATGGCCGTCGAAGATCACGAGAAGACTTCGTTTATCATGTCATGGGGAACATTCTGCTACAGGGTTATGTTGTTCGGTCTGAAGAATGCAGGAGCTACATACCAGTAAATGATGATAGTCTTGTTCCACGATATGATGAACAAGGAGATGGAAATATACATCAATGACACGATCGTCAAGTCTCGTATGATTGAAGGACACTTCAAAGACTTGAAGAAACTCTTTGACATGTTAGAAAAGTACAAGCTCTGACTTAACCGTCAGAAATGTGTCTTCGGTGCAATCAGAGACAAAATTCTTGACTTCATAGTCGATGAGGAAGGCATTAGAGTCGATAAAACGAAGACAAGAGCCATCATCGAGATGCCACCTCCAAAGACAAAAAAAGGAATCTGTGGCTTTCTCGGTAGAATTAAGTACATCAGCTACTTCGTCGCGCAACTCACTCCTATTTGTGAGCCAATATTCAAGCTCCTTCGGAAGAATTCGACTAAGGAATGGAATGACGATTGCCAAGCCGCCTTCGATCACATCAGAAGATATCTCATGAATCCACCAATTCTAGTACTGCCAACTCTCGTATGACCTCTACTATATATATATATATATATTTCGGTAGCAGCGGAGCCTATCGGCTGTGTCCTCGGTCAACACGATGAAACAAGAAGGAACAAGCAATATACTAAGTCGCAAGTTCATAGATTACGAGACCAGGTGTTCAACACTTGAGATGACTTGCATGCCCTAATCTGGGAAACTCAACGACTTCGGCAAAACATGATCGCATATCATATCATTCTCCTCGCTCGCATGGATCTGCTCGAATACCTGTTCAAGAAGCCGACACTCACTAGAAGGATAGCTAAATGGTAGCTACTTCTATTTAAGTTTGACATCACCTATTTCACTCAGAATGAAATCAAAGGACAAGCCCTCGCTGATAATATCGCTGCCCACTCACTGCCTAATTATCAACCATTGAAGACCTTCCTAGATGAAGATCTCTTACTCGTTGAGGAAGAAGAAGAAAGAAAGGCAGACGAATAGACATTATTCTTCAATGGGACAACAAACTCCAAGGGAAGTGGAATCGGATCCATCCTCTTCTCTCTCGACGATGTCCCAATTTCTATCTTCAGGCAAACAAAAATTAAGTGCACCAACAACATGGCAGAGTACGAAGCTTGCATTGTCGGTTTGAAAGAAGTCATAATCTTGGGCGTAAAGAAGCTATTGGTATTCGGAAACTCACAGCTTATCATCAACCAGACCAATGGTGACTGGAAGATTAAAGATGAGAATTCGATACCATATCACGTATATCTCAAAAATCTAATTGAAGAATCCAAAGAAGTCACCTTCTCATACATGCTCGAAATTCTAAGAGGAGCTTCAGAATGGGAGCTCACAGTCGAACTTCAAGAGGAACCTTCCTTCTGCTTGCAAATTGAAGAGGCCGAAGCCACCCCTATCAGCAAACCCTGGTATACTGACATCAAAATCAAGGAGTACCCGGAAGAAGCTACATCAACTGATTGCCAAACCATCCAACGTTTAGCAGGACAATTCATGATCAGTGATGAAATTCTCTACAAACGATCCTATAATCAAATTCTCCTCAGATGCGTTGATGAATTTAAAGCTACAAGATTATGAAAGAAATCCACGACGAAGTGTGTGGTCCGCACATGAATGGACACATGATGGCAAAAAAGATTCTACGACTCAGCTACTATTGGATGACAGACTGCTGCAAGCACGTTATGTAACGCCCTGAAAATCGGGGGTCGAGTAGGAGCCCAACTCCCGAGTTCCAACACATCACTTATGCAACATAGATAATGATGATTAAATGTTGTCTCTATTAGTGCATTAAACATGAGTGAGATTATACCAAACTAGCATGTCATACTCTAGAGACAATTAGATTACGCAAGCGGAAGACTATGATAGATGTATAAAGCATATAAGTGGATTTTAAGTCCCCAGAGTATGAACATGTCACTAGGTCAAATAATTACATGAATAATTCCCAAAGTAACAAAATGATAAAATGTGATATCGTCTATCCATATCCCTATAGCCCCGATGCGCAACTTCAGGTCTACATAGACCCGCCAGAGAGTTGCATGTAGGAGAACTCCTCCTCGTCAGCATAAAAGTCAGGCTCCATCTCGTAAGCCTCGACGTCACCTGCAACTACAACAGAGTCTGGTTGGTGTTTTAAAACACCATCACAGAGTGGGAGTGAGTGATCAAATCAGTGGAGCTATAAGGTAAAGGTTAACATGTTATCAATTCAATCAAGTAGTAATGATAAAGCAGTACAACAATCATATCCTAAGTACTCTTGTTAATGCAAGGATGGTATGCGATAATGATACATGCCCTCGCCTACACTTCCTCATCAACATCATCTCACGATCGTGTATGACAACCTTCTTAAATGTGCACTTCCTCGCCAAAGTACATGCAATGCGGTGCATGATCGTGTTAGCCAAATTCTTATTTAGATTTATTCAAAAAGCGTGTACAGGAAGCGAAGGTACCTTCCTTTATATCATTTACCCCAACGATGATCCATCTAGGGTCGTCAATCCTAGTTAATCACATATGATAGGCAAGTTATAGGACAACGTCGCCCCTGAATATAAAGCAGTGGACAGGTAAGTTCAGGTCACTACCGAGAGACTCGTCACCATCCTCATAGGCCTTAGTTTATACTCGAGGTCACTACGGGAAAGATTCGTCACCTTAGCGTAGGCTGACAACTCAAATACAGTGTCCCATACCACCGTATTCGGCTCACGAGTTTGGTTTACTCATTGGACATTACGGGGAGGTTCGTCGCCCCAGTGTAAGCCGACAGCTCGACCACGGTGTCCTATACCACCATGCCCAGCTCATGAGTCTTAGCGGATCGTGGTACCAAGGTTAAACAAGTTTTTCTCTGGTACGTTTGTAACGTCTCGGAAAAATCTGTACAAAGACCCAAGTACCACCTCAGGCAGAAATCACTCAGGACCAAATCCTTTAGAAATTAGATGAAATTAACTAAGTGCAAAACTAGATTAGCTGTGAAATTTACTTGAACCACTTTAAATACGAACTGCAAGACTCAAAACTTACAGAATCATTAACGATACATTACCCTGAAACCTAGGATCAATCTTAAAACCCAGTTGCTCTCCGGAGCATCACGAAACTCCATATCAGACCTGGACCGCGCAACGAAAGTTCGATTACTGTAAAACTAAACGCTTATGACCGCCTTACTGGGCTTGACGACCATCCTAGAAATCAATTCCTGACGATATCCAGAAGCGCACAACTTGAGCCCGGAGCGAAGTGTGTGAGAAACGCGAATATCTTTAGAAATTGAACTCAGATTTAAGTGATTTGGGCCATTCGCTTGCAGGCCAAATTTAAGCTTTCAGACCGTCAGAAGCTGACCCAAATACACCCTCGGATCAGGAAAATTTTCCAGCACAGGTCTGTGTACTTGTGGCCCTGATCGAGTGACGATGACCGTTGAACTGAAACTAGTCCACCACGGTCGATCTACAAATCCGATCAAACTGAAAAATTAACTCAACCTAGATCCAATGCCAGAGAGCTTAAGTCCGATTGCACGCAGAAAATGGGCATCTAGGAGTGCTCCTTTGAGCCGAAACAGATGGATTTTGGCTATAACCTAAGTATACCATGACCCTGGGGCCATGGAGCTCACGTTTGAGCCTATATAAGGGTCTTAAACCCTCTCTCTCCCTTCACATACGAATTTGTAAACTCTAAAGAGAGAAGAGAGAGAAAAGAGAAGGAAAGAGAGAGAAAGAGAGTGTGAGAGATTGTTCTCGGGACTCAATCTCGCCGTTCCACGTGCTTATCCACCATTCCTATATCGTTATTCGGGCGATTCTGATCCTGTTCTTAGGTAAGAATACCTAACTCTAGTCTGTTTTAGGATTTCAGATAGTGTAAGTGATGAAATAGCTAACCTAATTCATGCTATAGGTTGTCATTCTACTGTTGACAAAGACTTAGTGTCTAAACTGAATTTGTTACCCATTTACCGGTGTAAGGTGCGGACTATAAATGTTTAGGTTATGTTTTTCAAGGCTTTTAATGCTGGTTAATGATTTATAACTGACGTGGGTGTCATTTCACATGCTAAATGCGATGCCTGATTCGCTTTACAGATATATATGAACTATGTTGAATATAGTGTATTTCATGTGTTTGTCGAATTGATTGAATGCGTGTAGAATTTGGATTCGTGTTTGATATGATTATCCATCGTGGATATAGGATCGTTGTATATGCGACAACTTCTTAGCGAAAGGATTTGCCTTATTACATGTTATGGCCAACGAACGTCATGTATGTTGAAATGTGTAGTCTAAGTGTTTGTGAAAATGTCTGAATGAGTATGGAATTGGGATTCGTGCTTGCCATGATTATCTATCGTGGATACATGATGGTTGCGCGTGTGACAACTCCTTAGTGAAAGAAATTGCCCTAATACATGTTATGGCCAATATACACCATGTATGTTTAAGTGTGTAGTCTAAGTGTTTGTAAAAATGTCTAAATGAGTAAGTATTCGGAAAATTGTACTTTATAAAGGTGTTGAGGTGAGATTCTCAATTTCCTTAGCTATGTGTATAAATTCTTTCATGCAACTTAGATTTAAAACTGTGTGATTTAATATGAAATGCATATGTGTGAAACATGCTTACTTTGTATTTTGTGAAATGCTCAAATAGTTACATTCTTCGAATCAATTGTTTAATGTTGAAATGTTTATCACACATGTTATCTTATTTTGTTTAAATGTGTTTGGGACTACTACATAGTCCAGGCTATTGGTAATAGCTCTTGAACGAGTGGTTGAGTTAGCCTCGCCACAACGGATATGTTCGAGGAATCCGAGTCGTACGGAGATTGCCGACAGTGGTTAGGCCACGTGGAGTGCTTACGCGCTCTGTCGATCAATTCAACGTACGCTCGTACCAGTCGAGCTTGTTAAGTAACCCGATTGGCCCAATGTATGTTCACCATGTATGGATGCTACTGTTTGAATTTAAGGTACCAACTTACCAATGAAAACCCCATTAACCTTGATACCTCGATCTGCTAAGATTCATGAGCCGGACATGGTGGTATGGGACATCTGGTTGAGCTGTCGGCCTACGCCAGGGCGACGAGCCCACCCGTAGTGACCAGTGAGCGACCCATCTCGTGAGCCGAATACGGTGGTATGGGATGTTGTATTCGAGCTGTCGTCCTATGACTAGGTGACGAGCCATTCGTAGTGACCTCGAGCATACTCTAAGACTGCGCTGAGGCGACGAGCCTTTCCATAGCAACTAGAGTATAAGCTAGGTCTACATCGCGGTGACGAGCCCTTTGTAGCGACCTGGAACCGCAACATCGTATGAGACTAGCTAGGACTGACGACCCTAGAATGGATCATTATTTGGAAAATGATATAAGGGAGGTACCTTAGCTTCTCAATCCTGCTGTATAAAATGGTCTAATAAGAACTCGATAATCATGCTCATGCACCGCATTGCATGTGCATTTGGTGTTGGTGTTGAGCACAGAGGAAGGGGTGCATGCCACGACCGTAAGAGGAAGATCGTAGAGGGAGTGCAGGCGAGGGCATGCATCTTTAATACATATCATTTTTGTGTTAATCAGAGTACTTATGATGCTTGATTGTATTACTTTATCATTACTGCTTGACTGAATTGATAATATGTTAACCTTTGCTTTATAACTCCACTAAATTGATCACTCACTCCCACGTTCTGAGACGGTGTTTTAAACACCAACCAGACTCTATCTTAGCTGCATGTGATGGCGATGCTTATGAGGCAGAACCGGACTATTATGATAATGATGAGGAGTTCTCCTATATGCAACTCTCTGGTGGGTCTATGTAGACCTGGAGTTGTGCTGACGGGGCAATATGATTTTGGACTAGATAACATTACACATTACCATTTTGTATATTTTGAGAATTTACATGTAATTATTGACATGGTAACATGATCATACTCAGGAGACCTATAATTGCTTATATGCTTTATATATACTTATCACAGTCTTCCGCTTGCAAAATTCAACTGTCTTTGAAGTATGATATGCTATTTTGGTATAATCCCATTCATGTTTAATGCACTAATATGGACAACATTCAATCATTATTATCTATATTGCATAAGTGATGTTTTCGAACTTGGGAGTTTGAGCTTATGCTCGACCCCCGATTTTTAGGGCGTTACAAAGTTGTTACCTTAGATTCAAGCAGTAGCGTCCATACATGGTGAACATATATTGGGCCAATCAGGTTACTTAACAAGCTTGACTGGTACGAGCTTACATTGAATTGATCGACATAGAGTGTGTAAGCATTCCGTGTGGCCTAACCATTGTCGACAAACAACGTACGACTCGGATTCATCGAACGCATCCGTCGTGGCTAAAATAGTTCGGCCACCGATCGTAAACCATTATCAATTGTCTGGACTACATCGTAGCCCCAATCACACTCCAACCAATAGCATTCACATGTGATAATCCCATATAGCATGTGACAACCAAATCTAAACATAAATCTCTTTCGAGCATTTCAACCAACACATACTACACATGTCATCATGCATAGGCATTTCATCAGTAAATCACATAGTAGTAAGATAGGTTACACAAAAGAAACTGTAACTATATATAAGAGAATTGAGAATCCTATCTCAACACCCTCATTAAGTACATTACATCAAGCATTTTCTCATTTAGGCATTTTATCAAACACTTAGACTACATATGTTACATACATGTAACAAATTAGTTAAAATGCATATTATAGCAAATCCCTCCACATAGGTGTTGCCACACGTACAACCATCATGTGTTCCCAAACATCCATCATAATAAGCACAAATCATAATTCCATATTCATTTAGACATTTCAACAAATACATAGAATGCATTTAAAATCAACATAGTTTACATAAATGTGAAACATACAGGAAATATCGTATCTAAGCATATGTGATAGCAATCAAGTCAGACATAAATCATTGTTGACATTGAAAGCCTTGAAAACAATTACCTAAACGTTTATAATCTGCACCTTTCGCCGATAGACTCATAACGAACTCAGTTTAAACACTAAGTCTTTGTCTATGGTACAACGACTACCTATAGTATGAAATAAATTAGCTATTCCATCATTTACTCTATTTGAATCTCTAAAACAGATTAGGGTTAGGATTTCTTATCTAAAAATGAAATCGGAATCGTCGGTATAGCGACAAAGATGAGGTGATTAAGCACGTGGAGTGGTGGGATCGAATCCCAGGAAAAATTCCTAACTCTCTCTCTCTTCTCCTCTCTTCTTTTCTCTCTTCTCTCTCCTAGGGTTGAAATTCGTATGGAATGATAGAGGGGTGGGTTTAGGTCTTTATATAGGCCCAGAACTGACCTCAATGGCCCCAGGGCTATGGTATACTTAGGTTATAGCCAAAAGTTGACTGTTTCGAGCTAACGGAGCTCATCTGGAGGCCCCTTTTCTGCATATGGTCCAGAGAAAGTTCTCTGACAATAGATATATGATATGTTAAGTTTTCAGTCCGTTCGGATTTATGGATCGACCGTGGAGGACCAGCTTTAGTTCAACGGTTATCGTCACTCGATCAGGGCCACAAGTACATTGTCATGTGTAGGGAAATTTTCCTGATCCGAGGGTGTATTTGGGTTAGGTTTTGATGGTCTGAAATCCTAAAATTGGCATACAAGCGAATGACCCAATTCACTTAAATTTGAGTTTATTTTTTAAAGGTATTCGCGTTTCTCACACACTTCGCTACGGTTCCAAGTTGTGCGTTTCTTGATGCTATCTGGATTTGATTTCCGAGATGGTTGTCAAGCCTAGTAATGCAATCATAACTGTATAGCTTCGGGTTAATCGGACTTTCGACGTGCGGTCCAGGTCTGATACGGAGTTTCAATATGCTCTCGAGGGCAACTGAGTTTAGAGATTGATCCTAGGTTCTTAGCAATGTAACGTTAGCGATTCTACTAGTTTTGGGTCTTACAGATCGTATAGAAAGTTGTTCAAGCTAATCTAGCGTTTAATTCGTTTTAACACTTCATTAATTTTCATCTAATTTCTAAAGGATTTGGTCCTTAGTGATTTTTGCCTGAGGTGGTACTCGGGTCTTTGTACGGATTTTTCTGAGACGTTACACATTAGGAAGAATATGCAAATCAAATACATGCCCTAGCCTCAGAGCTATACAACCTAACTATGCCATGGCCTTTCTCTATGTGGGGTATCGACATCATCGGAAAGGTAAATCCGAAAGCTTCAAATGGGCATGAAGACATACTTGTAGTTGTCGACTACTTCACCAAGTGGGTAGAAGCAACATCTTACACTACCATAGCAACGTCTCAAGTAATCAAGTTTATAAAAAATAATATCATCAGTTGGTACGGAGTCTCACACACCATCATCACAAATAATGGTTCGTCATTCATCAATAAGAAGATGGATGACTTCCTTGGAAAGTTCAAGATTCAACATTGACGGTTCACCTCCTATCGAACCAAAATGAATGAAGGAGTAGAAGCCGCCAACAAAACATTTATCTGGATACTTGAAAAGATGGTCAAGACAAATAAAGTCTGGTCCGAAATGCTCCTATATGCAATCTGGGCCTATAAGATGTCCGTACGGTCTGCTACAGGTGCAACTCCGTTCTAGCTTACATATAGAATAGAAGTAGTTCTACTAGTTGAAGTGGAAATACCACCTCTTCGAGTACTATTTGAAAGTAAAGTTAAGGGGAATGACTTAAAGCCATATACGATCAGCTGCACCTCATAGACGAAAAGCGCATACGTATGCTAAGTCATTCCTAAAGCTATCAAAAGAGGATTGCTTGGGCCTACAACAAAAGAGTCTGAAAGAGAAGTTTCAAGATAGGTGACATGGTCATGAGACACATTCTACCATCGCATTTTCCAGATCCCCGAGGAAAGTTCAAACCCTCGTGGGAAGGCCCGCTAATTATCAGAGAGCTATTTCAGGGAGGCGTTCTCCGGTTCACCAATATGAAGGGAGAGGATCCTTCAGAGCCAATCAACACTAATAACGTGACAACCTTTCATGGGTAAGTCTATTTGATCTTGTCTACAATTACATTAGTAAAGCTAAAGTCACGTGGATTTCCTGCGAAAGCATTTCGCAGGAAGTTCCAGCGCAAGGATGCTGGGTGGGCCACAACCATTGTTTTTGGGAAATATACTCCGTTCATCCGTTTTGCAAGATAATTTTAGGAAAATCTACAAAAAATGAGGTGAATCCGAGACTCTAGTGGGCCACACAAGAGGAAACATTAGGGATTCAGTTAGAACGTTTGAAACATTCTCATGACCATAAAAGCTTTCTTTCAGGATAAATTTTTTGTATTTTCACTTCATCCATGTGTTAATAATCTTATAAACGGTTTGGATGGCATATAAACATCAAGGTGGAGCCCAAAAAGGTTTCAATGGTGGGTATTTCTTTTCCAAAATTTCCCTCTCGTGTGGCCCACTTTAGTTTTGGATCCACCTCGTTTTTGGTCGATTTTCCTAAAATGAACTCACCAAACGGATGAACGGAGTACATTTCCCAAAAATATGGTGGTGGGCCCTACACAACATCCTTGTGCAGGAACTTCCTGCGAAACGCTTTTGCAGGAAATCCGCGTCCGCTAGACCAGGGTTGGTCATCTTGAAAATTACTACTCGCCATCTACCAAAAATAGAGGCTTGAACAAAGGGTTAAAAAAAAGAGAGAAAAAGAATATAGAAAAAAAGAAAAGAAAATAAGGACAAAATAAAAAGCCCACAGTGCAGACCCTCAAAATAAAAATCACCACCTCTCCACCTCAAGATTGGTCAGGCTAAGGTCGACAACTTTACCATTACAACTCAAAAAAAGGTTGGAATAGCTTCCATTCGACAGGCAACTAAGAAATTCCGACCCTTACCCGTTGCGAAAAGGAAAAGGAAAAGGATTATGCCTAAACAGAAAGAGCCAGTGGGAACCTGAAAAGACGCTCCGAGTTAAAACAGTGGGTTCATAGCGGCCATAGGATGTTCGTGAGAAATCCACCCAGTCGATATATTTTTCCATATCATTTTCTGGACTGGGGCCAAAAATGAGGCCAATACCAAGCTCCAGTGATGAATGAGAACCACCATTGAAAATTCATGGGGCCATCGTGTGCTCACTTTGTGATTTTAATCTCTTATTTTTTGAGTCCGAACCTAAAGTGACCTGGAAAAATATATGAACCGCGTGGATTTTTCAGAAACAATAAGGTGGGCCCATGTACGGTCGAGGGTTAGGGTGGCGTGCCGGTGAATCAACCGTAACGAGGGGAGATCGCAGGTGTGGCAAAGCTATAGCAGTTTTGTCAATATCAAGATACAATATGCCATTCGTATAGATGATCAAGATATGTACAGTTTTCAAGAAATAGTTTAAAAGCGGTAGGTTTTGGTCCATAGACGAGAAGGCAGGTGGCCATATAGAAAAATCCCTAAAATAAATGGATAAATGATGTGGGTAAACCCATACATCATGTTGAATCCCTGGAAGCCACGTACTGTACCAGGGTAACACCCTTACTGTGGGACCACCTTGATAATGTATTGAATATCCACGCCGCCCATCCATTTCTCCAGCCCATTTTAGAACGTTCTATTAAAAAATAAGTAGATAAAAATCTCAGGTGGACCACACCACAGTGGTTTTTGAGTGCCTCACCATTAAAATTTTCAAAAGGGCCCTTCGCAAGGTTTACGCAGTTTATATTTTCCATTAAAGCTGTTGATAATGTCAAGATGACCTGGATGCATGAAGGGTAAATACAAATATCAGATTGATCCAAAACTTTGGTGACTCATAAAATGTTTTTAATGGTTATTCGTCACTTTTTCTAACATTGTGGTTCACTTGAGAGTTAAAACTTCTTAAAATTTGGGGTCCCATACTCAAATGATATGAAAAAATAGATGGACGGCGTGGATATACAAAAAATACATAAAGATGGCCCTAAGATCAATACCCGGTAAGGTGTGAACGCCAATTGGTTATACCCTGCCCGTTTCCGGCTGGTAACGGTGAGGAGCTTTAAATGGCCACCGTGTTGTAGGAGTTTTATCCACATCAGCCATTTATTTTTCTGTATTATTTCGGGATGCAAGCCCAAAACAGAGGCAAATCTAAGACACAAGTAGACCACACAATAGGAATTAATCTCTTACCGTTGAAAACTTCACTGGGCCACATAAGTTTTTGGATCAAGCTAATATTTGTGTTTTCTCTTCATCCTTGTCCATGTAAGGTTATGAATAGGTTGGATGGCAAATAAACATCACAGTGAGCTCTAGCAAAGTTTCAACTGTGAGAATCATTATTACTACTTCTTTCAGTGGTGTGGTCCACTTGAGCCTTAAATCTGCCTAATTTTATTATTATTATTATTGTTTTTTGGTTTTATAAAATGCTACAAAAAAAATGAATGGGCAGTGTGGATAAAACTTATACAATATGGACGCCACCCAAAGCTACCGCCCGTTCCCAATTAGAGACGAGGGTGTAGGACTCAATCCGCGTTCGACGGTCCCAACGTGTCTGGAGCTCTGAACGGGCAGGAGCTTTGAATGGCTACCTGATGTATGTATTTTAACTACACGGTTCATCCATTGTTTTAGTGTCAATTCAGGACACAAGGCCAGAACCGAAGAAGATTCAAGACACACACAGGTGGGCCACATAATGTCCAATGGGGATTAATTTCTTGCAGTCGAAAACCTCACGGGATTACAGAACTTTTTGATCAAGCTAATTTATGTTTCTCTTCATCTAAATTCAGCTAATTTATGTTTTCTCTTCATCTAAATTCATGTAACTTTACAAATAGGTTGGCTAAAAAAATTAACATCATGGTGGGCTCTATGAAAATTTCAATGGTAAGGATCATTATCATTGCTTCTTCCAGTGGTGTGGTCTACTTGAGCCTTGGATCTATTTAAATTTTAATCTAATGTTATAACATGTCACACAAAAAAAAATAATAAAATAAAATTTGAGATAAACAGGGTAGATAAAACCCTTACATCATAGTTGCCACTCAAAGCTCCCGCCCGTTCCAGTTGGAGACGGGCGGGGTAGGACGCAATCCGCGTTCGTTAGGTGTTACCCGGGTAAGGGGTAACAGCGAATCCGCTCCATTTGAGAGGACATCATGTGTGACTGAGCAATGAAAACTGACTAAGTCAGCCCCCAGTAGAATCCGGTTCCGGCCACGGAAGTGTCACTTTGACCTTTCAAGATGCGGAATGCTATTCGGCATTTGCAGCTGCGCGTTTCCACGTGCCGAATTCAAGAGCATCTTCTGCAAGATCTAAAACATTCATCAGTTATTTCACTCAGCCAAAGTGTTTAACCCTAAAAATCAGAATGGACGACCTATCCCAAGGGCCACACTTGTACATCAAACGTGGATAATGGTTATTATTATTATATCCATCCATTTTTTAGTATAAGCAGAGCCCTCCCTATGAGTCAATGGGCCTGATTAATCAGATAAAGAGCATTCACTGTGGGCTCATCTGGCATATGTCCGATTTTTCACACGCGTGTCACTTTGACAGGCGTGTCGTGCTCACGTGTGATGATTTGTAAGCGCGTTTGCGAGTGAAGTAGCGTTAGAGTTTACCGGCGCGGCGGCACATGAGCTGGCACGAAGTTCCTGCCTCGATGCTAGGTGGGGCATCGTGATGTTAGTGAGAAATCCACACCGTGCATCAGTTTTGAGAGATCATTTTCGGAGATGTGACAAAAAATGAAGTGAAAAAGTCAAGTAAGCCGCACGGGAGGAAACAGTGGGGATTCGTTGAACACCGTTTGAAACATTCGTTTGCCACGAAGTTTCCTGTAAGGCTAAGTTTTTAGTTTCTTTCACAATGACCTTATAAACAGTTTGGATAGCATATAATCATCTCTGGATTTCTCACTAACATCATGGTGGAAATTAGTAGAAACCACTGATCCACGATCAGTGACTAACCAGGGTTACACGGCTCCCTGTGATCCCAAGCTCTTTAGAGCCCACAACTAAGTTTATGTTATATCCTCTCCATCCATCCGTTTGTTCTTCTCATTTTATTACATGAGCCAAAACAAGAAGGAGATCCAAAACTCGAGTGGGTCATACGAGTGAGGATTTGGACGTAACCATTGAAACCTTAGATGGGCTACAGAATTTTTCAATCAGGGTTATATTTGTGTTTTTCCTTCGTCCACGTGGGAATCACCTCAGGTTAGATGGAATCTAAATATCAAGGTGGGCCCAAAGAGGTTTCATACGTAGGTGTTCCCATTTTCACTGTTGTGTGGTATGGATAACATGAGTTTTGGATGTCCCTTATCCAACGTAAGCGGATTGCGTCCTTCCCCACCATCTGCATGTGGCATCATCGTGTATCTATTTATTCATGCCGTCCATCCATTTTCTCATATCATTTTAAGGTATGAGATTAAAAATAAAACAGGCCCAATGCGAGAAGATGTTGCATTGCATTAAATGTAGTGTGGTCTACTTAACCTATTATGTGAAATGACCAAGGAGGTGTTTGGGGCATGGTATTAGATGTAATTAGGTGGGATGGAATTACATATGGTTCCAAGCAAATTTTACAAGTGGTTGGTGAAGATGGGAAATGTTGAGTTTAATTGAGATGGAATTGTACTTTGGTATTATGTAGAATTTTCATGGATTTTGAAATCTAATATACATGTGAAGCCACATTGATGCATCTATTCATCCATGCCATGTATCCCTATATGCATTCTACACATGACATTCCGGCAATATACATATACAAGTGACCAACATCTTTGCAAATTTGGTAAGTTGATTATAATTTAATAGTCCACCAAGTAAGCTTTTGCTTAATCCAATGTTTTTCTCAAGAATTTTACCCCAAATATAAGATTGGATTGTCAAAATACCATCGTATTTCCAAACATATAATCATTATGCAATAATAGTGATAATCTCATCTAATCCAATATCATATCATTTAATCCCATAGACCAAACAAGCCCTGAAGGAACAGGTTGCTACCTACACAAACAGATACATCACTGTATGCCTCCATGCAGATCTCTCCATTCCTAACTCAAGATATTAATTTATTATAACATCTCATTATTAATTTGCATGGGTGGTAAGATAGAGACTGGGAACCTTACAAAGTACCCAAACATTTTAAATAGCACAACGGGTTTACTTTTCATTGGCAAGTTGACGTATTAGATGATTTATTTTCTATCCAACCGTTCATTCATTCGTACAGTTAGGAATAAGTTATGGGAGTTGTTCATTCATTCGTTAACACTATTATGCAAAATTCATGCGAATGCAGTGATCTTAAGCTTCTGGTCAATGACATAAGAATAGACCACGAGGATTGACAAAAAAAAAAAATAGTAAATCCAGCCATCATCTTAAAACTCATTATATAAATCCTATCCTTAAATAATACTTGTATCTAATAATTCTGGCCATCTGATTTATGGCTTGTAAATAACGGGCAGTTATAACAAATTGTCTCCATTCAAAGGGTCAGGATCATCTGATCTCTCTGATTCCTGCTCCATGAATTGCTTCTAGTTGTATGATTGAATGAATGGTTCAGATCGAAATAGGTTATCCTGTGTACGTGTTTATATACATTGAATCTAGACCGTTAAATAACAGTGAACCGTTAATTAGATGTCTGCTAAACAGCCAGTTAAGACTTCAATTAAGTCTGATTCTTTTTGCCAGCCCATCTAATGAGCGTCCTACTATTTTTACCGTTTAACTTTGAGTTGATGATATTCCACGAGTACAATTTATGAGTGCATGCGTATGAACCACGGACTCCGCCAGAGCATCAAAGATTTCCATCTCCCCCTCCCAACTGCTCCGCGGGAAAAAAAAAAAACAGACCGTTGCCTCCCGCCAAAAAAAAGCAAAAAATTCCTGAGACTCGAATATCTTACTATTAATTGCTTTGATAAACCTTCCTGAGATAGTCTTCAGTCTCCAGACCATAAAACCCCCGGGGTTTTATCACTCCAACCCTTAGAAAATGTCGATTCAAAAATCCCTAACCTTAGAAAATGAGATTTCGGGATATCTCCATAAAAGCCGATCGGATCGCTCCCGTCTCGCCATTGTCGCCGTCGCAGCAACAAACGCGGCGGAAGTCTGCAGTGACCAAGGCTTGGTTCGTGGTCTCGGATTCTGGTGAGTCCCGTATCGAAGAGGTCGGGAAGTACTCGATCATGCGGCGGACGGGCCTGCTGGCCCGTGATCTCAGGATCCTCGATCCCATGCTGTCGTATCCATCAACGGTGCTCGGGAGGGAGCGGGCCATCGTCGTCAATCTGGAGGACATCAAGGCGATCATCACTGCTACGGAGGTGTTGGTGCTGAGTTCGAAGAGCCCGTTGGTTTCAGCTCTTGTCGAGGATCTTCAGCACCATGTGTTGAATCTCCACAGGACGCCTCGACAGGTAGAAATTTCCCAAATTGATGGCTTTGACCTAGGCTAGGGCTTTAGTTTGCTACTATTCGAGGCAGCATTTTAACCCATCTGTTGTGTACATGGCATGCTTGTGTCTCAATCCAGGCCACCCACATGATGGGGTCATTGTGCTTGAAGCATATCTCAAAAAATCAGACTGATCTGGGGATCTTAACTGGTCAATTTCACATGTTGAGTTTAAACTGTTGATTGCTTTCTTTTTGGCCGCACATTTGATGTCATCAAATATGGAGGTGAGGATCATTCTGTCAGTGCAGTTGCGGCTCTCCATCTGCAATCGGGCCATTTGTTTGTTGTTGATGTCTTAAATCTGTAGACAGCAGGGCTTCTCTAAGCCATCGACATACAGTTTGATGCCATCGAGTAGACGTCGATGCCATTGGAAAAATCCAGAAATTCCATGTTTTATTGCTGGAATGTTTTAGTGCTTGATGGCATCGAACACCTTCGATGCCATTGACGATCTATCGATGCCATCGAAGTGCCATCAAGCGTATACATAGAATTGCGTAGGTGCGGGATTTGTATCCTGTTTCGATTGTGATTCTCATGCATGCTATATATATGGGTGTAATCGGGATTTGGGAGAGAAGAGGGCATTCTAATTTGTTTTAGGGCTTCAAGTGCATAGCTTGGGGAGTTTTAAGGCTTGTTCGAATCGGGTAATCTCTATCTCTTGTAATTTTCTGCTTTCATAGTGCATTACTGTCGTTTTGTGTTGTGGTTTTTCCCTGTAAGGGTTTTTCCACGTTAAATTCGGTTTGTTTGTGTTTGAACTTGGTTGTGCGTTTGGAGTACTTTGCTTGATTCAACTCTGTGTGCTTCCGCGGTTCCCCAACCGTGTTTGGACAACAACGTGGATGGATATTCATGTAACCATTTGTTGTGGATATTCTGAAAATGCTCTCTCACATGTTGCAACGTCGCATCTTAGTCCATCTCATCAAATTTTATTTTGTTTTCCATTATGGTTATTGTAACTGCAAGGTGGGTCATCCAAGTGGGCCCCACCCTCTAGTAGATAGGGAGATGGGATGTGGTGGTTACAGGGTAATCGACTGCCCATTACTCTAGCAGTTTCCAAACTGCATAAGCAGTTTTCTCTCACGGTTTGATAACCGCCGTAGCTGCATTTTCTATAAAATGCGGCACGGATTCGTGACCAGATTTTTTTTTTTTTATATTAATTTAAAAGAGATCAAATAGATTTTTAAGCACCAACTCGTGAAGTGTAGAGAGATCAACTGCAAATGAGAAGAAATCGGGTTCCATCATTTGCCACATGATTTCAGTGTGGATCTTGCTTGAAGAAGAGAGTTCCTTTAGACCTCTTCTTACGCTAGTGAAAGTAGTGTAACCTTCTTCCTACGACATGAAACGCATCCAGGAAGATCCAACATCTGAGGCTCCATCTTCCGCTGCCGTTGGATACAAGGAATTGCTTCCAAGTAGACGATTTCCTAGCAGTTACAAAATTACACAGACTGATGGATCAACTTTCTCTACTAATAATAGACTTTTGTGAAACTTGATGCAACCAAAAGGCCACACAAGCTAGTTGATCAAGGGTCTTCCAAGCATTAAAATTGTCTTGATTGATGATCTGGACCAAATCAATGGTCTGATGATAAATCTGATAAGATCAACAGTCAACTTACATTGTGGCGCTGATTAGATCAATCAAATGGCTCTTAATTCATAGCATTTGTAGTTTCAGGTTATATTTATTCATGGTTTATTTAATAATTTCCCTTTTGTATTTTCATCACTCTTTGGTTGACCACTTTTTGAGTCTTTAGTGTTATTTGCTTGGAAGGGGGTGGGTGGAGCACAACTTAACTAAAGGGTTGTGGGTTCTCGCATAATTTTCATTTTTCTTTGTGTCCTTTGGGTTTGCATTAGTGGGGCATGTGGTTTATTGGTCCAAATCATTAATAATGTAGGGTCCACTGTGGAGGACCCATGCATAAAAAGTCTCCCAAATGGAAAAATATTTACCCTTCAATAGGTGGCAAAACAAGTATGGTTGAGAAAGAAAATACAATATCAACTAAAAAAAAGGGCAAATATTCCTTACGCAGGATCTTCCAATATGTGGAACTTTTGGTGCATGGGCCATCCATACTGAGGCCCATCATGTCAGCAGTTTGGATAACTGGACCATGGGCCCCATCTGTACAAATTGAAAACCCTAATGTAATGTACAAACTCTTTGGTCCTGTGTTGTACATTGCAATACCTCTTAAGTTTTTACTTAAACCATAGCAAGATCTGGTAGATTCCACATTGACACCTTTAGTCACTGAGGAATGATTAAGTGGGCCTCATCTTTATCAATCTAAACTATCCATTTAGTGAATCCTGTCATGGATTGAGTTACCCTTAAAAAAAGGATCTTGCCATGGATTTCTCATGGCATGAAAGTTAATTTGCTTGGTGATAGGCTGATCCTAACCTACTCCTCTGCATTTTGATGGGAGGAAAGAAAAGCATTGATAACCATCCATGGTGGAAAAAATCTGCATGGTTTTTGATTGATTGATTGGAGTGATTTTGGGCCATGGGCTATCTAAATTGGGGCCCACCTCATTAATGGTATAAATCAATGATCATATTTTTGGCATAGAGGGTAGGATTGGGGCCAAATCACAATATGTATTGGATATTTGTTGGATCAATCCTACAAATTATTCTCTTTTAAATTCTATCCAATTATTTGTTCGACATATAGTGAACAAGGACAATTTTTTGGATTCATTTTCCTTCATTTTTTGCGTTTATTTTTCATTCCTCGGCAACCAATAGAGTTGGTTGTTTTCCCTTAAATTGGTTTTTGTCTAATACTCCATTTGGGATTTTTCTAAAGAGACCTAATAGCTATTTTCTTTTAATGAATAAGAAGAGACTAAATAATTGTGCATGAAAGGTTCTTCTATTGTTCTAATCATCTGATGTAGGCCCACGACCCACAGTAGGGCCCAACATGTGCAGATTTTGGACTATTTATTATGTATTGGGGGGCTTAAATATCAAGAGCTATATTTACTATTTGTGGGAGATATGTGGGGATGTGATGGATGATACGGGAGGATGTGATGGATGATATGGGGTTGATTTAAAGATGTGATTATAGATTTTGAGTATTATTTCCAAGCTTTACTTTTACTATTATTAGGTTTCTTACCATCTTGGGTAAATTAGATTGATTTGAAATCAACTATAATTGAATCAATCTCTTAGTTGGGGGGGGGGGGTAGGAGTGTAGGAAGTAGGCATTCTAAATTTTTTCAAGTGTGAGTTTTTCTTAAGTATTGCAAGAAGAAGTTTAATATCAATAAAGTTATTTCTCCCTCTCCACTCAACTATTTTTGTGCGTGTACTCTTGTCCATTTCTTTTGCGATACGGGTGTTGATATCTCATTGACTCGATGACCGAGTTGCACCATTTTAGTATCATAGCAGGTCATCTTCAATGATTTTTGACTCTACATTGTCTCCTAATGGATTCGAAGGGGGTGACTAAGGAAGAGTTTTCACTAATAATCCAATTGATCCGCACACTCTCAAAGTGAGTAGATCAACTCAAGCAAATGGTAGGCAATTTCACTAATCAAGCGGGAGAGCTCTGGCATGGAGAGAATCCGAAGACCGAAGTTGGAGTCCGTGGACATGTAGGGGGAGGTCCCCACAAAGGTCCTAAGTCCTAACCAACAATGGAAAGCGCTGGCTTGTGAAGAGACTAATAATTGAATTCTTCAATTGTTGGAACATGATAGAGAACCTAGAATTAAGGTAGAAATTCTAGAAATCCATGTTCATTTGCATATTGACGACTTCATCGATTAGCTAAGGTGGAAAAGGTATTTGAGTACATGGGAATCGCGGACAATCAGAAGGTTAAGTTAGTAGATATGAAGTTTTCCGGTCACTCGTTAGCATAGTGAGACAATTTCAAACTAAACGAATCCATTAAGGTAAGGAGAAAGTAAATTTTTGAAAAAAGATGAAAAATAAGTTAAAAAGGAAGTTCCTACTTGTGAATTATACTCATGACCTCTATTAAAGATGTTACAATTTACATTAAGGTGGTGTTTGATTTTTCTTTTACGAGTGTAATTCATGGTAAATGAGTAATGATTATTTACCCATGTAAATGCAACAACGGTCCTGAGGTCGATGTTGACAAGTAGCTTGTTTGCGAATACATCACACAATTTCCACATGTAAAAAATGTGGAGCCCACTATGATGTATCTATCTTATCCACGCCGTCCATCCATTTAGCCCAAAAATGAAGTAGATCTAAAGCCCAAGTGGCCCACACCATAGGAAATGGTGGGAAGTGAATGCCTAACGTTGAAAATTTCTTAGGGGCCAATTTTTTTTTGGATCAAGCTGATATTTATGTATACCCTTCATACATATCAGTGTGATCTTATGAACATGTTGGATGATAGATACACATCCCTATGGGCTCTAGGAAGGTTTCAATTTTGAATGGTGGACATCATTAACCCCCCTCCGTTTCCTCTGTTGTGGTCCACTTGATCTTCCAATTTGTCTCTTTTTTGGATCATGCCCTAGAATGAGATCGTAAAACAGATGGACGGCGAGGATCACACACATGCATTGCTGTGGGACCCATAAGTTTTAACAGTACCCAATCTCTCTCTATTTCATGCTTTTGGACATTGTTTTTGAGGTGTAATTACATAGTTATTTTACTCTTCAAAAGTGTAAATGTAATTGAAAAGACAAACACCCCCTAAGGGAACAAATTGTAAGTGAATACATTGAGGAGTTCCATACATTGACATTACGGGCAGGGTTTAGTGCGTATGAAGACCAAAAGATTTCAAAACATCTTAATGGTCTTAACCTAGACATCAGAGATGAATTGCTTTTAAAATATGTTTTTAAGATATCAGATGTATACAAACTGGCATTAAAAGCCATGGAGATAATTAATTGGGGACTCGATAGATAATTTAGTGTCCCATGAGGACCATCATATATGTTGGGGAAACATTCTAACTTACCATGTAAGGCAACCACAGGGCCTCCCATAGGTCAAGGGACGATGGGCCAACGTTTAATAATGAAGCTAAACCCCAACTAGAGAGGTGGTTATGGATGAGGGGCTAGTGCTGCCAAGATAGGGCAAAACAACACTCCATTCATGTGTTTTAAGTGTGGGCAACCAGGACTTTGTTCTTTTCACTATTTTGAACATCAATCCATAATTAAAGTAAATTTGGCCGAGGAACGAGAATATGGTGAAGGCACTCTCTATTGCATGCAAATGAAAGCCGAAGATCATACATAACATGATGAACAAGTATATAAAGATTGGGCAGACGTTGAGGAAGATTTTGATGATGCGCACGGAAATAGGAGTGAGTCGTTGGTTATATAATGGAATATGCTATCGATATGTCGGGTAATTGATGAGGGGCGATGGTTGCAATACAATATCTTCTGCACCACTTGCACTTCTGGTGGGAAGATATGTATGATTTTGGTAGATGGTGGAAACACCGAGAACATTGTTTCATAGGAAATTGTGGATAAATTGACACTCAAAGAACATAAGCATCCACGCCCATACCAAATCAGTTGGTTCAACAAAGGGGGAGGAATTTCTGTCAACTCCAAGTTCTTAGTTTCCTTCTTTATTTGATAAAGTACAAGGATGAGGTGTGGTGTGAAGTGATCCCTATAGATGCATACATTTTTTTAGGGAGATTGTGGTTATGGGACTGAGATATGGTGCGCTTGACTTGGGCTAACACCTATCCCTTCGTCAACAATGGTGTTAATATCACATTGCACCCAATGAAACATCTTACAACACCCAAATCTGATAAAAAGAAGGGTCAGAAATCTCTTAGTGCACACAAGTATGAAGAAGAAAGGAAGGAGACCGAAATCGTGTCTTAGTTTCTAAAGAAGAAACAAAACAGTTGGATGATTCACCTCTCATGCAGAAACTCCTCCCTGAATATCAAGCTTTAGTGCCTTAAGAACTCCCAGTTGGACTTCTTCCTGTGAGGAACTTTTAGTATCATATTGACTTGCTACTAGGTTTGAACATGTTGAATCTTGGGCATTACCCAATGAGCCAATCCAAACACAATTAACTCCTACCGATTGAATGGTCTGAAACAAAGAAGTTCAAAAGAAGAAAGAGAGAAGAAAAAGAAGGATATTAAGGGAGCGGAACCAAATACCGAGAAGCTATAAATGTACATCACAACAAGAGTATATATAAAAAAAGGTGACTTAGTTATGGTTTATCTCTAGAAAGAAATGTTTCTAAGGGGAACTTACAACAAGCTCAAGTATAAAAGGATTGGTCCATGTTGAGTTAAGAGGAAGTTAGGTGACAATGCCTATGAGATTGAGTTCCCAGATGACTTAGAAATCTTGCAGACATTTAATATGTTGGATTTGTTCGAGTACCATAGCGAGGTATTTGACTTGCAAGATGAAGTCATCGATGTGGATAAACAACTCCTGAAGAAAAAGCAGAAAAAAGTTGAACAAGTGATGCACATGAAGACTGTTGATACTTGACAGGGCCGATACAAGCAATGCTTGGTGAAATCCTTGATTGGATGCAAACCTCTACTACTCGTATGAAGTGTCAAACTAGCTAGTGTTGAGTTCTTTCCAACCCGGGGAGATTGATGCAAGCCCATGGCCCACCGTAGGGCCTAAAATGTACTGATTTTGGATTGTTTATTTATAGATTTGAGGCCTATATATCAATAGTTATAATTTACTATTTGTAGGAGACATGGAGGGATATGATGGATGATATGGGGCTAATTTAAAGATGTGATTGAAGATTTTGAGAATTATTTCCTAGATTTGCTTTTACTATCATTAGGCTTGTTACCATCTTAAGTAAATTAGATTGATTTGAAATCAATCTCTTAGTTGGGAGGATTCTCATTAAAGATTCATTTAGGGTCTATAAAATGGAGGGTGGTCCTAGTAGGCATTCCAAAATTTTTTTAAGTGTTAGTTTTTCTTAAGTATTGTAAGAAGAAGTTTGATATCAATAAAGTTATTTCTCTGTCTGTACTCAGTTATTCTTGTGGGTGTACTCTTGTCCATTTCTTTGGCAATTCGGGAATCGAGCTCTCATTGACTCGATAACCGGGTTGCACTATCATCCTTGCCCGTGCCTAGGAGTGATGTTTCTTTGATTTCCCTATTGGCTCTTTCAGTTGCCTTCTTTTGAGAATTTACCTAGCCATGCAATGTGCAAAACTATCATCCCATTGAATGTGTGTACAGTTTATCCTTAACCATCTTCAATTACTTGGATGAGGATGCTTACAAGACACTATTTTCCCATTATTTCAGTTCCATTTTCTGGTTGTTTGTCTTGCAGGACTCCACCGACAAGACAACAAGCTTAAATCTGAGGTGGCACCCAAGTGCCCACCTGTTCCCCGAGAAAAGTTTGTACGGGAATTCAGTCCAAACACAGTTTAAACCTGTTACTTGGTTAGATAGCATTAGGCCCTTCCAAATCATGGTTGTTGAGGCTTCCCAATCCTACTAAGTGAGCTTGGTGTTTGGAGTGGTAAGGAAATGCAATCCACATTAAGTGGGCCAGAATTTTCTCTGCCCTGACAATTGGTTAAAATAAGAATTGGGTTGAACCATTCTTATTAACATCTTCAAAAAAAAAGTTCTTATTAACTCAACCATGTTTGACACTAACACTTTTTGACAACCTTGGGAACCGTCGAACAGCAGGTACCTAATTGTATCCTTATGTACTCAAAGAGTAGTGGGTTGAAAATTGTAAAACTACTGCTACAGATAATACCCCACTTCTTTGTATGGCCTAATATGGACTACTTCAGGGAAGCACTTTTGAGCTGCAATGATTAAATCATAGTTGCTATTGGTATAATTTTATCGCACAAGCAGGGAAGGATTGTCATCGTTGCAGAGAAAATTTTTGCTCTTATATCAAATGGTTGACATAAATCAGTCTATTTCTTTGATGACATGAATTCTTAGTGAAACATTCACTGATAAACTCTTTTTTTTTTTTTTTTTTAGATGAAGGCAGCTGAGAGCAGTGATACTGACATGGGGGTGACAAACAAGGGTCCAAGATACTCTTCCTCATTTCTTTCTCATCGCAAGCCAGAAAGCCCTTCTAGCATGGGAATTTCTCAACAGTGTCATGTTTCCTTGGAAAATTCTATGATGATCCCTGAAATGAAAGACTGCAGTCCTAGGTCTGAATTCGATGGGCCCAAGGATGAGTGTCCCAAGGTGCTACCTTTTGAGTTTAGAGTGCTTGAAGGCTGTCTTCAATCTGCTTGCAAGTGCCTTGAATCTGAGGTACATCTTTTACTTGTTTATGGAATCTTATTAGCGTCTCCTTTCATTTCAATTGAATAGAAAGATAGGTTGAGTTTCTTTATCTTGTGTCATAGTGTTGGCATGGGATTACAGATCAGTTTCTACTATATATGAGATTTCTTTCTGCACGTTGATCAAGTTCAAAACCCACAGATGCCAGTGTGCACCTGTGAGCATGTGCCACATATATACATTCAAACACAGTCATATGCATACACAGATACACACATTCATACATACATGCGTATATATGCACGAACATATAATACAAACACACAGAATAGTGGGCATGACATGTGCACTGCATGTGAAGAGAGAGACGCGGAAGCTACTTGCATAAAATTTTAAAATGGCAGAAATGTCCCTGGAGTGGGTAAAATATCAACAGTTGGTTGTGAGGAGGGAGGGAGAGAGGGAGGTCTATGCATGCACTAGCTACTTGTATAAAATTTAAAATGGCAAAAATGTCCCTGGAGCAGGTAAAATATCAACTGTTGGTTGCTAAGCACGAAGAGACAATCCAAATTACTTGAATACCCTTCCTTTTGCTTGAAATCCCTTCCAATGTCCTTTTAAAATCCAAAGTTTATGAATCTGCAAAGACTAATTGCATGGGTAAAATTGTCTGTCTACTTGTGTTTTATGTGCCAGAGATATATAGGAGAATGCTTCAATTGCGCCAATGCCATCTTATATAATGGTCATAACAGGCTATTGTTGGGCCCATGTGGCATGTGTACAACATCCAATTCCAACCTGTTCAACTGGTGCACCCCACCATGATGTGCACCTCCTTAAAAAATCAGGTGAATCTAATCATCAGGTGGGCCTTGCCATAGGAAACAATGCACAATAGCCCAAAATCCCTGATGTTGCACATGGGGGCACACCTGATGATTCGATCGGGCATCCATTTTCATGGTGGCGACACTGTTGGGTGCCATAGACACACCACGGTAGGCCCCATATAGAATTTGAAGGCTTTTGGTTGGTTTTCCATTGTTCTCTACGGTATTGCCCACATGATGATTAGCTTGGTGTGATTGTTGAGCTAAGTACATATCATGGTGGAGGGAGGGAGGGATACATATTATACCAGCTGGTGCTATTGCAATGAAGTATTCTATGAATGATCCTACTCCTTTAGCCAATGGTCAGCTACTTGCATGCTTTTTAGATATTTAGTGTCCTTTATAAGGAGAGAGGCCTTTGACTTAGCAGCTGCATTTTGATGGTGTGCCAGTTTGGCTTGATTCTGTGAATTTTGTTCCTCTCAAGTACCTTATGAGGCTAATGAAAATACCTTTTTTTTTCCCCCCTTATTGTGCAACATTAAAATTTCTTCTTCTTCTTCTTCTTCTTACCAATTAAGAATTACATGGTAATCTTCTGCATGTTGGGGGTATATTTGAAACATTCCACTAAGGGCCTGTTTGTTTTGCCAATTACCCCACTAATGCAAAGGAAATGTGTCATCATTATAATTTTACCACCGGTCCACCACCAAACCAAATCGTGATCAAATGCATGTGTTCAGGAGACGGGTAAAGGAATTTGTAATCATTATACCTTTTTCAGGGCATTATCGTGAAAATCTCAAATCCAAACAACAACATCAATGTATTTTGGTGATGATTTGAGGTTAAAGTGATGTAAAAATGCCATCATTATGATTTTACCGCCGATAGACCAAGCATGAGAATTGTTGGTGTCACGACCCTAAATCTAGTGTTGGTAATCCATGATTACTATACACCAAATTTTGGTTGACAGCCTCCATAGAACTCCGATTTGGGGACTTCCAACTATCACATATTAAGTCCCATATGCGAGACTTTACAATGAGGATTTCTGAAAGTAAAGACGACAAACACGTAGCATTTCTCAAAATTTCATCATATATTACTGTGTACAACTGAGCACATCAAGGCAAAACCAAAACATAAACCATGTCGTATTTACTATACATGATGTACATATTCAGGGTATTACAAAAAAATATATACATTGATATGTATAAAACGAAAAGGATAACTGGAGTCTGTATCCTCTACTCCTGCAGCTCTCTACTCTCACCTGTAAAAAAAAAAAAAAAAGCTTGAGATACTAAGCCCAGTGAGTGCGTGTGTGCAGTGAAAATGCATGTTTCATTTCATGCTCATATAATGCACATGCTTTCTGGATCGAGAACAATAAACTAAGGATACAATGCATTATGCTACTTTTTTTATGTTCCTATATACAGAGGTGAGACTTCTACCCACTTGTAACATACATACTCTGTCAACGTTTCCACAACTTTTCATATTTCCCAATTGGATCACCAAAGTCTAAAACAGAGGTGGGACTCGCATATGATTGCTACCCACTTGTATAGACTTTTCCACCGTGGTCAACTATAGAGGTAGGACTACATAGTTCACGGGCCGAACTAGTCTAACCCACTTTTGTTGAACCTCACTATCTACCTAATAGCGAGAAGTCATAAGTCGCCTGACAAAACGATAGCGGACAATTTACGAGCTCGTCACACACAACCTATCTTTGCTTACCTATAAGCAGGTCAGGTCAAACCTCTCAACCAATCGACACGCGTCGCTGGGGGTCGCTGCCTACTTTGGTATTTCGGCATTCCAGCACTCCGTTCTTCTACCCGGTGTAGGCATTGGTTGCTCCCAATGGTACCAATCGGGGTTTAGGGACTTTCACCCACGGACCCTCTAATCATGTCCTGTTGAATTACACATTTTCAGTATGGTGTCCAACTCGTGTCATAACAAAGTATGTTTCATCGCATTTACAATCACCATATGCATGTATGCATGAGTCCACACACAAGCACAATAGATCATGTTTTTCAAGACAAGCAAAGGATGACCTTCCTCATGTAGGCTCCTCATGAATTGTAAGTTTCTTCTACGGGTCTCATGTAATGCATCCTGTATGTAGACGGTTCACATACTATTCATAGATACATCGTCTGTCGCAACACAACCCACTATGATCACCATACCATGATATGAATAATTCACTCTCAATCATACAATGATACATCACCTATGAACCATGCATATGATATGCACCTGACTTAGCCAATCTAACTCCAATCCGGAATTCATTCCGTTATAAGACTTCATGCCACAAGCATGATTTTTCTCAAGAATTAACTACATCAAAAGGAGGAAGGATAATTCTTTTAAACGTTTTGTCAAACAGGTGGTGGGCGGACTTTGTAAGGGACAACGAGAAACCGATAGCAATTCGTATGAATTTAAACAAAACTAACTCATCTCTATCATCCAACCTTCCCTTAATAATCTCACTAACTAAAGCAGCAAAACTAAAGCCGAAAAATCCAGCAATAACCTTTAGAAAATCCGGCAATAACCGAACCCTAGATTAGTATACTCAACAATCACGTAATCCTAAATAAAAATCCAGCGATAGGGTTTTCAAGGAAACCCTAACGTACACATATGCATGCTCCTAATCTATGCACTCACCTGTAACTAGCAAAGTATTGGATCTCAACCTTAACTTCTATTTCCTTTTCTTCTTCTTCTTCTTCTCAACTAGAGTGCCGAAAATGGAATGTTGAAAGAGGTTTTTCATATTTATAGACTTGAAAAGGGTTTTAAATTGGCTTTTGTCTAAAAATGAGGGTTATAGGATGTTTTGTGATGATTTTGAGAAGTTTAAACTTATGGTAACAATAAACAAAATGTTATTTAAGTGATTTGAAAGAAAGCATTCCAAGGATTAAAAAAAAATCGAGGTCATTTGAGTTATTTTATTAAAATAAACATATACATATCAATGCATGACTTACAATCCGGGTGTCCTATTGACATACCGTTTTCGCCAGTAACTCCATAACTTGACTACGGCCACAACGGTTAGGCTCTTGGACCTAACGGATTTTGAAAACTCAATGGTGGGGCTCCGCCAGATAAAATAAGGACATAATTATCATTTCTCAGATTGTTTAATTTTAAGTCCGTATCTTAAAATTCGGACATCGGGTTGAAATACGGCTTGCTACTTGATAACAAAACAACATTATGATCAAGTCAAAACATTCTCGAGGCCAATGGACCTATAGTCAATGGTTATCCAGTGTACAAACCAGATTTCGCGGCCTCCGGTCTTACAGTTGGCCAAATGCAAATGTTGTTAGGAGACGGGTAAAGTAATTTGTAATCATTGCATTTCGGTTCTTCCTTGCATTGTTAAGTTTGCTGAAGAGTTATTTTTTGCTGGTGCTAATTCTGCATGCAACTTATATTTGTTACAAGACTTTCAGCAGTTTGGTTGTTAAACTGCTATTTTTTCTTTATTATTATTCTGAATGGCACAGTTAAAGTACTTCTACCTTACATTTATTTAGACTTCCATGCTGGAGAAAGAGGCTTATCCCGCTTTGGATGAATTGACCTCTAAAATCAGCACACTTAATCTTGAACGTGTTAAACAGATAAAAAGCCGCCTAGTCACAATATCCGGGCGTGTCCAGAAGGTAAGAATGATGAGTTAGTTATTGCTCTTCCTGGAAGACATGAATAAGATAGCGAAACCTAATTCATTAGTTATTTAATATTAATTTGGAAATGAGTTATTTGTATTCCAAGGGACCGATATTTTTCAATTTGAATGTAGCTTACTGTTTGGGATGTATTATGACTTGATTGATTGCTTATCTTTTATTCAGAGCAGTTTTTACTGGGAATCTTTGTTAATCTTTGGTTCCTGCTGTTCCAAGCTTTTATTTAAATACATTCATGTTTTTTAATTCTTCTACCCAAGTGGACGTAAATGACAAAAATAGTTGAAAATTAATAAAGTACTATATAGAAGAGGAATGAAGTTTGGATCAATTGTCAAATACACTACGTCTCTTTCCTGATGATTGTAGTCTGGAGAATATTTACCGAATTCACTATGTAACTTTGTGAATTGCATTCTGAACCAATTTGGGGCAGTTCAGGTATAATTTGGAAATGGCTATGAATTGTACAAATCGAACAAAAAATTTTGGTTCTCAACATGTTAAACTATATTTACTTATTTTGGTACATTGAGGAGAGTGATGTGGTATGATGATGGAGTATGATAGCTATATATATATATATATATATATATATATATATATATATATATATATATATATATATTTACCTTCAATTGTACGCATGGCATCTATGGAATCAAATTGTACAGATCAGTGGATGCACTGTAGATAGGTCATCCCTAAGTTAGAATGGTCCTACCTGTGATTAATGAACATTTATTTGTCAAATTGGGACTGCTGACCATCTTTTAATTTTAACACTTTCTCAGATGCTCACCTATCTCCAAATTTATGCATCAGCATAGTAAAACTTCTGGTCTATGACCCATCTATGGTGAGGCCCGCCAGTGGACTATTTAATTTGTCTAACACATGCCAGTTAATTGAAGGAGAATAGTGGAATACTGAACTAATGTTCTCAAGCAAGTCAATAAGCAGCCTACTTGTTAATTCAAATATAGTGAATTGTGAAGTACAAACCCAAACTCTTACACAAGCTAACAAGTTGTAGACACCCCACCTGACATGGGATTTCCTTAAAATCATCTGATTGGATCAGATCAGGAAGGTGTTGCTCTCAAGCTCCTACTTCACAAGGTTTACCACTGTAGGACAAGACTGGCAATGAGCCCATTTTAAACTGAAAAACCAAACATCAACTTGCAAAGCAATAGAAAGGGTGGGACCAGGTTGTGGCAGAACCAGATCCCATCCGTCTTTTTAATTTCCATAAGATTTGGGCGTGGAAATCGGTTTTCTGAATTACCATCATAACCACCTGCTGTAGTGAAGACCAGGAATTCAGATTTGTGCTCACAACTGACACTGGTTTGGCGGGTTCTGTCCCTTTTGTTATAAAAAAATGCCAGGCAGTCATTCCTTTTTCCCATTCGCAGGTTTTTTGGGGAGATACCATGTGTCCCCTATGCATGCACCTTTGCCCCTCGAACCTTCCAAATTACCAAAGACCAATACCAAAATCTATAAATAAGACCCCTTGCCTCCGAGTAGAGGGCCTTTGAACCTCAAGCATTATCTACACTTTTCCTCCACTCTCTTTCCCTTTGCTTCAAGAGAAAAACCAAAGAGCCATCATTCTTTGGAAAGGAGGAGCAACAAACACCTAAAGATAAGGTAAGGGATTTAAGAGCTTTACAATCTTCTTCTTAGACATTGACAAAGAAGTGAGCCTCAATCCTTTGAGGTTTTGAGAAACGGCTTCCAAACCTTTGTGGGTGGGAGAATTTTGAGGTTGTTCTTTCCTCTCCCAGATCTTTAGGTCCTGGCCATCTGTAGAGAGCAAAAATGATTTCAAGATAAGTATTGAGATATTTATACTGCTACATTTCCATCATCTCTTACACCCCATGTCTTGTCTTCTCTTTATTTATTTATTTTAGTTGAATATCTTTTGCTTAAAGATATCCTTATTTTATTTATTTATTTATTTTAGTTGAATATCTTTATTTATTTATTTTATGTCAAAGTAAAGACTGCACGCAAGTGCGGGCAGTGAAGATGCCTAATATACCTTCCTTCTCCATGATGGAGGCCCTTGCTTTGAATCTTTGAGAAGCTAGACTGTAAGTGGAGTTTATTCAATCAAATCTCTAATGCTAACCTTTGGGTTATTTGCCCCATGGTTCCTAGCCTCCCATAGATTCTAAGAAAATTTGTCTAGTGGTGACTCCTAGCAGAATTTTTGGTCCATGGCATGTGGAAAGTGTACCCTGCCTGATGAATGGCCCCATTATCCTTGACACGTGCAATGTCCCACCAAATCTCTAACACGTTCCGCCACCTCACATGAGGACCCTTCGTTGAATCATGACTCTTTCAGTTACCCCTTTTTTTTTTCAATTTTTATTATTTTTTTTAATTTTTATAGGATAACCAGTCCGAACAGCAATTGATTGTATGGCTGGAATAATCCAGTCAAAGTGATTCTTGAAAGCTATGGTCAATCACGAGTGAAGGCTATAGCCTATAGGATAGATGACTGTCTAGATCAATGATCACACATTTTTCAATCAATTTTGACATTCCATTTCTCATTGATCTACTGGTTATCAATGCCTGATAAAAGTGCCTTGAGAGTTATGGCCATTCAAAGGTGGGGCCTACATGATAGGTGGTTTAAATCAATAATCAACAGTTTTTTTTTTCAATATTATTAATTGAAATTGTTCTTGATTAAATAGCTAGAATCGTCCCATTGTCATTGATGAAATTATTGAAGTAATTTCATTGATACACCACTCTCATAGCTTAAGCTTTTAGAGTAAATGGTTGTTTGACATAGTATCAGAGCAGAAGGTCCTACGTTCGAATCCCGAGAGCAGCAAATATGCCTCGGTAATATATTATTCTCCAACTGGGGGTTAGGAAAATAAGGTCCGACTCAAGGACCGGGAAATCAAGCCCGGCTTGTTTATAGTGTGAGTTGTTAGACAGGCTCACATACCTTGTATAGCTAATATACCTTGTATAGTTCGTTTCCATAGGTAGAGGATTCTGATTTTATTATTTTCTTTGTATAGATGATTGTAATCTCTATATATTCAACTCCTTTGGGTTGTCTCAAATACAAAAAAGCTTTCAGCTCCTCCCGGTTTACATGGTATCAGAGCTTCACTGATCCAAAACCGGCACCACCTGTCAGATCCGACCATCCCTGCGTCCGGTCACCACCCCTACTACGTCCGACCGCCATCCATGCTCGTCCGACCGCCCCTGCGTCGTCCGGCCACCCTACAACGTCGCCCCTGCTCGTTCGACCACCCCTCCGCTCATCTAGCGCTCCCGCGACGTCCGACCACCCCTATTGCACGCCCCTCTGCTCTCCGCTCTGTTCCAAATCCAGCAACCCCTGTTGCTATTCCAGATCTAGCTTTTCCCAATCCAAATGACATCCAGTGACCCACCGTTGCTCTTCGCCCCGATCTGTCCGCCCACATTCTTCTTGCTCCGATCTAGATTTTCCAGATCCAGAGCCCTTTTTGCTGTTGTTATACCGCCAGATCCAGAAACTGCAATCCCTTGGGTATCTCCTGCTGTATGGTACATCTAAAACCTTCTTTTGCTGTAACTCTTTGCGTGCTTTACATTACTTCAGATCAGTGGACAAGGACTCATCATGTTCAAAGGCCCCACGTTGTAGTTTTGATGGTACCAACTATTCTCTATGGGCCATCCATTTTCAGAACTTCCTCAAGGGTCGTGGTTTGTGGGGACTAATTGATAGATCTGTTACTATCCCCACTTCCAATGATGTCGACAAATTAGCTGATTGGGAAATGAACAATGGACGGATTATTACCTGGATTCTTGATTCGGTCAATCGGTCCATTGCTGTTGGCCTCACACCTCATCGCACTGCTAAGGCAATGTGGGAGCATCTCCAGGCCATTTATCAACAGAGTAATGCAGCACGGTTATACCGCCTGGAACAGGATCTCGTTAACCTTACTCATGGCGACGACAGTATTCAATCATTTTACTCCAAAATTGTCACAATTTGGACAGAGATGGCTATGATGGATCCAATATTTCCTCATGACTTTAAGATATTCCAAACTATGCGCGAGAGTGCGCAAGTTCGACAATTTCTTATGAAGCTGCGTCCGGAATTTGAGCATTATCGGGCTGCTCTCTTGAACCGTAACCCTACTCCATTGAATTTGGTTATTAATGATTTATTGGCTGAGGAACAACGACTGAAAGTTCTCTCTTTTCCTTCCTCAACTCCGGGATCATCTGGTATGGTGCTTGCTGTGTCCACCACTACGCCAACACGTGGTTCCACTCTTTTAACTTGTTGTGGCTGCAACAAGGTGGGTCATGTTGTCACTCAATGCAAAGAATGGTGCGCTTATTGTCGACGGACTGGTCATGATATTCAGGACTGCCAAACACGTGCCTATGCATCTTCTTTCAGCCGTGGACGTGGTGGCCGTGGTCGTGGTCGTGGCCGTGGCTGTAGTCGTGCTCTTTCTGCTACTGCTGCCACTATTTCTTCCTAACCGTCTGTTAGTGATTCTGCATCTACTGTTTCTGCTGAAGGTCTTTCATTACCTTTGACTCCTGCGATGCTCTAGCAAATCGTTCAGGCCCTTTCTGCGGCCGGTATGTCAGGTATATCCCTATCTTCTACATGGTTCTTCGATTTAGGTGCTTCCAATCATATGACTGGTGCTGTATCCCATCTTCGTGACATTCATTCCTACACTGGGAAATCAGGCTATTTCTACTGCAGATGGCACTAGACTACCTATTCAGTCCGTTGGATCATTGACTTTCTCTCCTTCTGCTCATCGTCATTTCACCATTCGTGATGTATTTCATGTCCCTAACCTCTCCTCCAATTTAATTTCAGTTGGTCAACTCACATCCAATAAGTGCTTAGTCATATTTCTTCCAAACTATTGTTTTATACAGGATCTAGCAACGGGGAAGGTACTTGGGATGGGTAGGTGGCATGGTCGTCTGTACGTGCTGGACTTTGATCCATCTGTCATTCCGGGTCATTGTTTCTTTTCTCCATCTTCATCAGATATTTGTTTGGCAAATAAATTGGGGAAACTATGACACTTTCGCATGGGTCATCCACATTCCGATCGGTTAATTCAGTTATTTTCTTCGGGCATGTTAGGGAACGTTTCTCTTAATAAAAAAGATTTAGATTATTCTTGTTCATCTTGTTGTCTTTCAAAAAGTAAGTGTATTCCTTTTTCTCTAAGTACTACAAAATCATCTTCTATGTTTGAACTAGTGCATACAAATGTCTGGGGTCCTTCACCAATTATGTCTCTCTCTGGGTTACGATACTATGTTATCTTCATTGATGATTTCACACGTTACACCTGGATTTACTTTCTGTACTCCAAGTCACAGGTTTTTGAAAAATTTAAGATATTTTACTCTATGGTGGAGACTCAATTTCGGGTTCCAGTTCAAACTCTTCGCTCTGACTCGGGGGGGAGGAATATCTCTCAACAGATTTTCGTACATTTCTTCAGGGTTATGGGATTATTCATCAGACCACCCGTTCTGATACTCCACAACAGAACGGGGTGACTGAACGAAAAAATTGTCATATTGTTGAAACTGCCAACACCCTGATGACAGCTATGAGTGTTCCTCGTTCTTTCTGGACGGAAGCAATGTTACATTCAGTCTACTTGATTGATCGGATGCCAACCAACGTTCTGAACAGTAAATCTCTATACCTTGTTCTCAACGGCTTACCTCCTGCATATTCCATATTTCGTGTTTTTGGTTGTGTCTGTTATGTTCACCTGGCTTCACGTGAGCGTAACAAACTATTTCCAAAATCAATCAAATGTATGGACTTTGGATTTAGAGAAACTCAGAAGGGTTTTTTATGTTATGATCCGGTTTCTTGTCGTGTTCGGGTTTCATAACATGTTGTTTTTCTTGAACATATTGCCTTTCATTCATCTATTCCTCCTCCGCACGCCCCAAATTCTCCTGGTCTAACCACCTTTCCTGATGTTCCTTTTGCCTCGAGTATTCTCCCTCGTTCGTTGCAGGTTTACTCGCGTCGACCACGTACAGCTCCACCACCTATTACTCAACCCGAACCTACTGTCCCTGTTGCAGATCCTTAACCTGCCTCGATACGTCGTTCCGATCGTGTACATCGAGCGCTTGGTCGCTTGATATGCTCTATGTCTGTCATGAATGCTACTCTGGATACTGTTTCTATTCTTACTTCATACTCTCAGGCAGCCACTCATGATTGTTGGAAGAAGGCTATGACAGAAGAACTTGCGGCATTGGATGATAATCATACATAGGACATTGTCACTTGACCCACTAACCTGATATACATTGATACACCAAACTCTGATAGCTTAAGCTTTTAGAGTAAATGGTTGTTTGACATGGTATCAAAGTGGAAGGTCCTACGTTCGAATCTCGAGAGCAGCATATATTATTCTCCCATGGGGGGTCAGGAAAAATCATGTCCGGCCCAGGGACCCTGAAATTAAGCCCGGCCTATTTATGGTGTGAACGTTGATATCCCTTGATATACATTGATATACCACACTCATACCTTAAGCTTTTAGAGTAAGTGGTTGTTTAATAGAAATGGTTATGGTCATCCAATTAAAGTGATTATTGAGAGGCACTTACGGTCTTTCAATTTCAAAGATTTTTAGGGCGTGATCCATCCACCATATTGTGGGACGAGGATAACTGAACCATGGCCACACTCTTAAGAACTGAAAACTATTAGAGTATGCACACTTCAAGTCTTCAATATACTATTTGAACAATTTAGATATATGTCTGCATGACATGTCTAATGGAATAGCAAGTGTATTTTCTTTACATGAATTGCAAAGGTCTTGGGGTATTTGTGCCCTTCTATTTTAATTTTCCTATTTTAATTTTCTATTTTCTGAAATGAAATAATGCAAAAGTGCACTATCTAGGTTCCTAAAATAGAAAAATAATTGTAAGATAAAAAATTAAAGTGATTGTAGATATCATTCTCAAATAAATATCCAAACTGTAGAAAACTTGGAACAAGTCTTCTAAAACAAGCTTATTTTACAAGGGTTGTCCACAGAGCCACTGTGGTGTATAGTAAATCTAACCTTGTTCATCAAGGTCACCCAATCGTGAAAGTTGGATCCACAATCCAACCATCATGTGTAACACTTGTGAATTTTGAGGTTTTGGGTGGTTCTCCATTGTTTTTTAAGGTGTGGCGCACTTGGTGATTGGACATGCATGATTCGTGGGGCATCCCATCATCAGGTGGGACTCACCTAATGCATGTGTTAGGTAGTACCAACTAGCATATATTGCTTTTTTCCAACTTTCATGTGGAACACCTTGTGAATTTAGAGGTTTTTGGGTGGTTGTCCATTGTTTCTTATAGTGTGACACACTTTGTTGGACATGCTTGATTTGTGGTGCATCCCATCATCAGGTGGGGCTCACTTAATGCATGTGTTAGATGTGTTAGGTAGTCTCCACTTGCCTACATTGCTTTTTTCTCACACGCCACAACTCCACATGTGTTTGCATGTTTGATTATGAACCATGTGTGATTTGAGCTTTCCGTAGGGTTAGAAGTAATGTTTAGATCTTTTGTTGAAAAAAAGAAGAAGAATTTCATTTTTCACCAATAGGTAAAAAGATAAGGGAAAGTAGACTTAGATGGTTTGATCAATGTACAACGGAGACCAAGCACATTGTCAGTTAGGAGTAGTTGGTACAAGTTGAAGGCTCTAGATGTCACGACCCTAAATCTAATGTTGGTCATCCATGATTACTAGACACCAAATTTTGGTTGACAACCTCCGTAGAACTCCGATTTTGGGACTTCCAACTATCACATCCTAAGTCCTATAAGCGGGGCTCCACAAGGAGGATTTCTGAAAGTAAAGACAACAAACATGTATCATTTCTCAAAATTTCATCATATTCAACATATATTACTGGGTACAACTGAGCACATCAAGGCAAAACCAAAACATAAACCATGTCATATTTACTATACCTGATGTACATATTCAGGGTATTACCAAAAAAATATATACACTGATATGTACAAAACAAAAAGGACAACTGGAGTCTGTAGCCTCTACTCTTGCAGCTCCCTACTCTCACCTGAAAAAAATAGAAAAGAAAGCTTGAGCCACTAAGCCCAGTCAGTGCGTGTGCAGTGAAAATGCATGTTTCATGTCATGCTCCTATAATGCACAGGCTTTCTGGCTCGATACCAATAAAATAAAGATACAATGCATATGCTTTCAACGTTTCCACAACTTTCCACATTTTTCAATTGGATCACCAGGGTCTAAAATAGAAGTGGGACTCATTATTACCCACTGTGTAGACTTTTCCACCGTGGTCAACTACAGGGGTGGGACTACATAGTTCACGGGCTGAACTAGTCTAACCCACTTGTGTTAAACCTCACTATCTGCCTAACGGCGAGAAGTAACAAGTCGCTTGGTAAAACGATAGCGGACAATTTACGAGCTCGTCACACACAACCTATCTTTGCTTGCCCATAAGCAGGTCAGGTCAAACCTCTCAACCAATCGACACACGTCGGTGGGAGTCGTTGCCTACTTTGGTATTTTAGCATTCCAACGCTCTGTTCTTCCACCCGGTCTAAGCATTGGTCGCTCCCAATGGTACCAATCGGGGTTTAGGGACTTTCACCCACGGACCCTCTAATCATGTCCTGTCGAATAACACATTTCCGGTGTGGTGTCCAACTCGAGTTATAACAAAGTATGTTCATATGCATAAGTCCACATACAAGCACAATATGTCAGGGTTTTCAAGGCAAGCATAAGACGACCGTCCTCATGTGGTCTCCTCATACATTTAAGTTCCACATTTAAGTTCCTCATTTAAGTTCCTCATGATCACCATATCATGATATGAATCATTCACTCTCAAGCATACAATGATACAACAACTATGAATCATGCATATGATATGCACATGATCTGGGTGTCCTATTGACATGCCGTTTTCGCCATTAACTCCGTAACTCGACTACGGTTACAATGGTTAAGCTCTCGGACCTAACGGATTTTGAAAACTCGATGGTGGGGCTCCGCCAGGTAAAATAAAGACATAATTGTCATTTCTCAGATTGTTTAATTTTAAGTCCATATCTTAAAATTCGGACATCAGGTTGAAATACGGCTTGCGGCTTGATAACAGAACAACATTATGATCAAGTCAAAACATTCTCGAGGCCAATGGACCTATAGTCAATGGCTATCCAGTGTACAAACCAGATTTCGGGATCACGGGTCTTACACTAGAAGGGCAAGGGGAAGGTTCAAAAAGACATATGGGTGGAGGTGGTAAGAAAAGAAGACTTGATGACCTATCATCTAATTGTAAGTTAGCTGACCCCAATTAGTTGGGATAAGGCTTAGATGATGTTGATGATGATGGTGTGGGTGATGATGTTCAAAGCAGTGTTTCAAATAGTGCTTGAAGCGTAGCGTTACGTAGCATAAGTCCATTGTAGCATTCGTTACAGGGGTCGTAGCGTACGCTATAGATACGTAGCATGTAGCATTTGTAGCATACGCTCCAATGTATTTTTTTTCCCTAAAAATGGTGTAAAACTCACATCATAAAAAAAAACTTCAAGTGTAAAGTTAAAACCAAACCTCCTATGTTTAGTTTCACATAAATTGGTGGTGATCTTTTGTTAAAGTTGGTGTGAAACTCACACACTAAAAACCTTTAAAACTAAAAAGAAAATGGTTTTAGAAAGAGGGTTTTCGAAAACCCCTCTTAGACTCTGAGATTTTTATTTCTTTTCATACTTGTGAATTGTGACTTGTGGTTTCAATTAGACATTATTAATTAAAGTGGTTTGCTTAGAAAGTTGTTGATGCAGTAATTATTTGATTTGTTTCATAACTTTATTGAATTTTTTTGTCACTTTATATATGTGGATTAACTTTTGATAAATGATAATTAATAACTTTTTTTTAACATGCTTATACTTGAAAAAATGAATCATTTGTTAGACATTTTTATATTTTTTGCTTTTTTCTTACAATTTATCATATTTTTCCTATTTTTAAAATTTTTTTAAAAAATAGAAGTATCATGTAGCTTAAGCTACATGCTACACTATTTATGCTATTTTAAAAAAAAAATAGAAGGGTTGAATGCTACGCAACACGCCACTGCTATTTAAAACACTGGTTCAAAGTAAGTTGATGGTACAAAAAGTTCTATTTTTTTTTTAAACAACCATCCATTTTTTCTGATATGATGTGGCCCACATGAGGTGTGAAATGGCTTGATTTCATGTCAAAAGAGCTAAACAAGGTAGCACACTTGATGGAAAGCTCATATCTCATAAATGTGACTCTTGTGCTGTGTGTGGATGTGTACGGGTCTCATGTTGTTGAATGAGCAAACCTCCAAAATAGGATAGGTGGATAAGTGGGAGAACCAGAATCCTCGACAACATTGGTTTTACTCGGCATGTAAAACACTCAACCTCTGTGGGACCCACCATGTGTGTATGTAAAATCCACTCCACCCATCAGCTTCCATCCTTGAGTGCAGGCCCAGGTAAAAATAGCCAGATCCAAAACTCGAGTGGTCCACACCCCACAGGAACAAAGGGGTAATGCTAACCATAGGTTTATGTGGAGTCACAGTGTTGAGCATTTTCATCAAAACCTAACCAAGATGAAGTGAATATACGAAAATTAGCTTGATCCAAAACACAAGTAGGCCACACAACCTAAATATTTTAGGAGCAATTTTACAATGTCTCGTTGGCGTGGCCCATTGGAGTTTTTAATTAGTCTGATCTTGCGTAAGTATGGTTCAAGTAACGGTTCTCACTTGATAGACACAATGGATTTTTACGTTAACAATATGATGACCCCATAGAGCTTGGTGCAATTCCAGTCCATACATGGGATTTGTTTTACTCCGAAATAGGAAGTTTGGTTTTGCAAGACTTTAATTTAGTAAAATTCATGAGTGGCATTCTCTCTTCTTCTTTTTTCGTAGCTTAAAGAGGAGGCCACACGTGAATTTGGAGGTTTTTGGATGGTTATTCGTCGTTTTTATGGTGTGGCCACAATATGATTTTATAAGCCTGATTTTCGAAGAATATCATCATCATAGTAGAATCATGTAATGGATGGTTCGGATGGCATATAGAAAACATGGAAGGGCCCACGATAGACAACAATGGACAACCATCCAAAAACCTTCAAATTCACATGGTGCCCACATTAAGGTTGGATGGGCTTTATTTTCTGTGGCATCCGACTTTCATGGTGGGGTCACCCTGATGGACGGTTTGGATATGACACACAATGTTCGAAATATCGGTATCGCGTTACGTATCGCACCCTTGGGATACATATACTTATCAGTTATCGCATAGGATATATCATTTGTATTGGGTAATTTATCACACCTATTGGGAAACATGGGAAAACATTGAGAAAATGGTTGAATTTTTCAATGAAACTTCAGGGATTGTTAAAAAAAATACCTTAATACACACTTTTAAATCATAACATCTTAAAAAAGAAGTGCACATAATAGGTTTCCTTTGTATAAGGTCCTAAGCTATGCGTCGTCTGATCGAACTAATGTAACTATATTCAAATTGAATGCATAAGATTTATAGTATATGTGATGATCATTTCATCAAACACTCTCAAATATTTTGAAATTAGTCTCAATTGACAAGTGGTTGAAGGGAAATTTCAAATATATATATATATATATATATATATATATATATATATATATATATATTAAAAATGATATTTATTTTCCAAATTGACAAGGACTTAACAAATCAATAGATCAACCCTCATACATGCTTGATTTCATGTTTGGAGTGCAACATTGCAAGCAATTTCGGAAAAATTGGGGAAATTTAGAAATTGCCCCAAATTTTCCTAAATCGTACCACCTACACTCAAATTTCGAAATTAGAGTGTATGTGATGATCATTTCATCAAATATTCTTAAATACTTCGAAATTAGTCTTAATTGGCAGCTAGTTGAAGGAAAATTTCAAAAAACACATGGAAAACAAGAGGAACCAATGGATATCAAAATCAAAGCTTCAACTCCATTATTTTTCATGCAAAACATGAAGAGCCAATGGATTTGTTACCTTTTGACACTGATTTAACATAGTTAAAAAAAAAAAAAAAAAAAAAGTATCAGAAATTCAAAATGCTCATCGGATCGAACATGTAGGATATATCAGAACTATCTGTGCGTTTCATATCACACAGGTGAGATACAAGATATATCGTGGTATATATCGGCCGATATCGTCGATATTTAAAACATTGATGACACATACACCAAAGTGGGGTCCACACATAAAACTTGTAGGGACGTGAATGGGGAGCTAGCCTCATGGAAAAATGAAATTGTAAAGTCAGACGCATTTAGTACGTGGACTCATAGCGTATTTTGCATTCAAGTAGGGGTATTTTGTGTACGCAAAAGTTCTAAAACACTGGATTATATTTGCTTTTATATGGTAGTATAGATTTAGTAGCTCATACATATTCTTTTATGTTTTCTATTAGTGTTGCCATGTCTCCTTTCTCAAAGGGAATGGGAATCCAGGAAATTTAGTCCACTCCCCAATCATTCTGAATTACTCTTTCAAATAACAATTATCTGCATGGGAGAGTTGTAAAGGTAAACCTTGACTATATGGGAGGTTCTACTGAAGATGAGTTTTTGTCCTTTGCAGCCTACACTCTAATCAAATGTGCCTAGGCTTGTATCTTGTTACTGACTTTTAAAAGCTAGTTGAAATCTTGGACCATGTTAGTTGTATCTTCTTTGTAAATTTATTAATGAAAAGGTTGTTCAGATTTTGGATATTTTCTTTTTTAATAAGGATATGATACTCTTCCCCAATGTAGTTTCTTATTTTCAATAAGCCAATAACTAGTGGAGTCTTGTCAACTATTTTGAAGCACATGATTAACAAGTGAAACCAATGATAGCTCTGGTTTATTGAAATCTCAACTCCGTTCCTTGCCTCTTATTTTGTATAATTTTATAACTTTTGCTTTGGCATTGCTGCTAAGTTGGGAAACTCCATATTCAACTTGGAATGCTGATAGGTCTAAGAACAAATTCTGTTAAATCCTTCATCAACTTACACAGGGAAAAGAAAATCTTCAAACCCTGTCGTAGATTGATCAAACCATGGTTTGATCACCCATAATATTCAGAAAACCAAGGATAGGTAGATTTCCCCTTTTTTGCACAAGAGTCTACAAGGTATATGTGTGTACCCATCAAGCTTGACGTTATCAAGTTTTGTCCCGACTATTTTCTGCTAAAATTAGTTGTACCTAATCACTGTGCTTGTTACAAAATACTACCCATATACACTTATTTTACCATAACTATGTCATTGTACTAATATTCTGCTATTAGAGTATGTTTAACGGCTTGGACTAAACACATTAGCTCATATAATTCCCTCTTGGACTCATTTTTTCTTAATGCTTTCATTTTTTTAACCTGGATTTGGCTTCTCAGTTAATAACTATCAGTTCTATTAACTAGCTTCCTATTAATGCCACATCACTAGTTTCCAGGATTTCCTCTCTTCTTTGGTTCTTTGAGTTATACGCCACCAATCTTATTTGTTCTATCATTATCTTTTTCTAGGTGAGAGATGAGCTTGAACATTTGTTGGATGATGACATGGATATGGCTGAGATGTATTTGACAGATAAGCTTGATCATCAGCAATATGAAGAGACCTCGTTGACGGATGAAGTAGATGATGATGCATTTAAAATAGATGATGAAAGGCAAGTCAATTATTTGTGTATCACGTGTGGATATTCAACTTCATTGAGCTCTGTAAAACATTCTTGCTGCCCATTAATCCACTATAAAAATTTCTAGATGCATCAATTAATGATTTCTCTTTCACATGACCTGGTTTTTACATGGCCATGATGGAACTACACATATTAAACTTTTAGGAGTCATTATGCTTTGTGGTAGTTGACTTTTTTTAGACATGATGTTAAAAAATCCAGCTATATAGAGGTTGATAGATCTTCAAATTTTCTTTCATAGAGAAGCTGTGAAATTTATTCAAGAAAAACCAATTACAAGGCACATGAGCTTGGTTCAGAAGGAGGGCTGAATTCCACACACAAAGCTGGGAACACTCAATGCCGTAGTTAGTGGAAAAGCTTGCTAGGGGTTTTGCTTCTCCCTATTATCTACCCGCCTACACTACGAAGTACAAGATTTGTGCAAAGGACTCATGAATCCACTTTCTTACATCAGACCCTTTTTGCCCATGAAACAACATTGAGGGAAGTCTCCTACTTAATTAAGATAATTAACCCTACCTCCAACTTGGGAGCATTTTAAACCAAAGAGGAGGATATCTTTTCCTGGAAACAACAAAGCCATTGCACACTGTATGCCAACTTATCAAGAAGAAAAACTACTATCTTAGTTGACTTGCTACAACTAGGTCAAAATGAGAGCGACTTCTTGGAATTTGAGAGAGACCGATGCTTCGGGAAACCACTTGACCAATATTATAGTTCAGAAACCTTGTGTTTGATTACTCTAGGAAACCAAAATCATAGAACCATCTTTGGGTGTGACCTTTTCGATATATATATCTAGGTTTTACATATTATGAAAAAACCTTCCTTTTGGAACTCTATGGGGGCATTTGGATCCTTAGTAATTTGTTTAAACATTAGAATGGAAACCTCTCAACAACATTCCTTCTCATGCAATCGAACATCACCATCTTAGTATTTCTCCTAGCAGTTTGGGGTTGACTTTTTGTCACGACCCTAAATCTAGTGTTGGTAATTCACGATTACTAAACACCAGATTTTGGTTGACAGCCTCCGTAGAACTCCGATTCTTGGGACTTTCAAGTAGCATATACTAAGTCCCATAAGCGGGGCTTCACAAGGAGGATTTCTGAAAGTAAAACCAACAAACATGTTGCATTTCTCAAAATTTTATCATATGCAATATATATTACTGTGTTCAACTGAGCACCTCATGGCAAAACCAAAACATAAACCACGTCATATTTACTATACCTGATGTACATAGGCAGGGTATTACAAAAAAAAAAAAATACACACTGATATGTACAAAGCAAAAAGGATGACTGGAGTCTGTAGCCTCTACTCCTGCAGCTCCCTACTCTCACCTGAAAAAAATAGAAAGGAAAGCTTGAGCTACTAAGCCCAGCGAGTGCGTGTGTGTCGTGAAAATGCATGTTTCATGTCATGCTCATTTAATGCACATGAATGCACAGGCTTCCAAATCATTTTTACATACAGAGGTGGGACTTCTACCCACTTGTAACATACACACGCTTTCAACATTTCCACAACTTTCCATATTTCCCAATTGGATCACCTAAGTCTAAAACAGAGGTGGGACTTCTACCCACTTATATATACTTTTCCACCGTAGTCAACTACAGAGGTGGGACTACATAGTTCACGGGCCGAACTAGTCTAACCCACTTGTGTTGAACCTCACTATCTACCTAACAGCGAAAAGTCATAAGTCGCCTGGCAAAACGATAGCGGACAATTTACGAGCTCGTCACACATAACCTATATTTGCTTGCCCATAAGCAGGTTAGGTCAAACCTCTCAACCAATCGACACACGTTAGTGGGAGTCGATGTCTACTTTGGTATTTCAGCATTTCAACGCTCTGTTCTTCTACCCGGTCTAAGCATTGGTCGCTCCCAATGGTACCAATCGGGGTTTAGGTACTTTCACCCATGTACCCTCTAATCATGTCCTGTCGAATTACACATTTCCGGTATGGTGTCCAACTCAAGTTATAACAACGTATGTTTCATCGCATTTACAACTACCATATGTATAAGTCCACATACAAGCATAATATGTCATGATTTTCAAGGCAAGCATAGGACGACCTTCCTCATGTGGTCTCCTCATATATTTAAGTTCCACATTTAAGTTTCTCATAAGGGTGTTCCACATTTAAGTTCCTCATAAGGGTCTCATTTAATACCACATGTATCTAGACAGTTTACATATTCATCATAGACATATCGTGTGTCGCACCACAACCCACTATGATCACCACATCATGATATGATTCAGTCACTCTCAAGCATATAAGGATACAACAACCATGATTCATGCATATGATATGCACATGACTTAGTCAATCTAACTCCAATCCGGGATTTATTCTGCTATAAAACTTCATGCTACAAGCATGCTTTTTCTCAAGAAGTAACTACATTAAAAGGATGAATGATATTTCTTTGAAACAATTTGTCAAACAGGTAGCGGGCGAACGTTGTAAGGGACAAAGAAGGAACCTGTTAGAAAGACATATGACTTTCATCTACTCAGCCATTAATAACCTAGTCAACTAACTTAGAAAATCCAGCAATAACTTAACCAACTCCATCAGAAAATCCAGCAATAACTGAACCCTCAAACAGAAAAGCCAGCATTGATTTCCCTTTAAAACAACAATTTCAGCAATCGTTTAACCCTAACTGAAAATCCCCTTTAAAACAGCAATTTCAGCAATCGTCTAACCCTAACCGAAAATCCAGCGAAACCCTAACCGAAAATCCAGCGAAACCCTAACCCTTAAACAAAATCCAGCAATTCTTTTACCTTAAAACTGAAAATCCAAAGAAAACCCTAACTCTTAAACAAAATCCAAGAATTCTTTACCCTTAAAACTGAAAATCCAAAGAAACCCTAACCCTTAAACAAAATCTAGCAATTCTTTACCCTTAAAACTGAAAATCCAGCAAAATCTTAACCCTTAAACAAAATCTAGCAATTCTTTACCCTTAAACAGAAATTTCAGCGATAGGGTTTTGAAAAAAACCTCAATGTACACCCTTAAAACAGATATGCACTCAACTCAACCTCTTCTTCTTCTTCTTCTTCTTCTTCTTCTGCTCCTTTTCCTCTTCTTCTTCTTCTTTTCCTCAACTAAAGGGCTGGAAATGAAATGTGTGAAAGAGGTTTAACCTATTTATAGACTTGTAAATGACTTTTAGCTAAAAAGGGGGTTATGGGATGTTTTGTGATAATATTATAGAAGTTTAAACTTATGGTGACAATAAACAAAATGTTATGTAAGTGATTTTAAAAAAAACTCGAGGTCATTTGAGTTATTTTATTAAACTATACATGTACATATCGATACGTAACTTACAATCCAGGTGTCATATTGACATGCCGTTTTCGCCAGTAACTCCGTAACTTGACTACGACCACAACGGTTAGGCTCTTCGACCTAACGGATTTGAAAACTCGATGTTGGCGGAGCCCCACCTAAAATAAGGACATAATGGTCATTTCTCAGATTGTTTAATTTTAAGTCCGTATCTTAACATTCGGACATCGGGTTGAAATACGGCTTGCGGCTCGATAATGGAACAACATTATGATCAAGTCAAAATATTCTCGGGGCCAATGGATCTACAACCAACGACTATCCAGTGTACAAACCAGATTTCTGGGGTATAGGGTCTTACAACTCTTCCCTCATTAAAACAATTTCGTCCTCGAAATTTATTTCAAAACATATCATAACAGTACCATATAACAATAACCGTATCAGAGTTATACATACTTAGGAATTAAATAGATGAGGGTAACGACTGCGTATCTCTGTTTCCTGTTCCCAGGTTGCTTCTTCTACAGAATGATAACCCCATTGGACTTTAACTAAGGGAATGACTTTCGTACGAAGAACTTGTTCTTTTCTATCCACGATACAAATTGGCTGCTCGATATAGGATGCATCTTCTCGAATTGCTAAGGATTGCCAGTCAATAACAGGTACTATTATCTTCGGATCACATTTACGGAGCATTGAAACGTGAAAAACATTATGAACTCCAGATAATTGGGGTAGCAAAACAAGACGATAAACTACAGTGCCAACTCGTTCAATAATATCAAAGGGCCCTATAAACCTCGGGGCTAACTTTCCCTTAATACCAAATCGTACTACACCTTTTATTGGTGAAACTCGGAGATATACTCGGTCGCTAAGGGAACACATTGCTTGGAAGTACAACCGATAACTTGAAAAAGTTTCTCTATTTCTGACTTCCATAACTCGGCTGCCATAGGATCTGGCTTGCCAGAAAAACAAGGTGGATCTAGACGTCTAAACTCCATAAAAAGAGCACTGGCCCGCTCCTGCGCTGATGTCTCAGGAGTAGAACTAGATCGCTGCTTTTGATTAGCTGTAATAGTTGACATAGTCTGCAACAGTTGTTGAAGTTGTGTTGCAGGAATAGGTATAATTGGATCTGGAACAGAATTTGACGTAGATTTTGACTTAGACTTGGGTTGCACTGGAGGAGTCTGAACAGATTTTGACGTAGATCTTGACTTAGACTTAGGTTGCACTGGAGGAGTCTGAACAGGATTCTTTCTAGGCGGCATCCTATAGATAAAACACCAAATTAGCCTAAAACGAACAAGTAAATTTATACAATATACATACTAATACATAACCAGAACAAGTAAATCTATACAAGATACATACTAATACATAACCATACAATTCATCTACGTCGCAAAACATGAACCTAACAACTCTAACACAACAACATATAGTAAATACATTATGATTTATGAAGAAATTTCTGATCATGCTCTGATACCATTTTCTGTCATGACCCTAAATCTAGTGTTGGTAATCCACGATTACTAAAACCAGATTTTGGTTGACAGCCTCCATAGAACTCCGATTCTTGGGACTTTCAAGTAGCACATACTAAGTCCCATAAGCGGGGCTCCACAAGGAGGATTTCTGAAAGTAAAACCAACAAACATGTTGCATTTCTCAAAATTTCATCATATGCAATATATATTACTGTGTACAACTGAGCACCTCATGGCAAAACTAAAACATAAACCACGTCATATTTACTATACCTGATGTACATAGGCAGGGTATTACAAAAAAAAAACACACTGATATGTACAAAGCAAAAAGGACAACTGGAGTCTGTAGCCTCTACTCCTGCAGCTCCCTACTCTCACTTGAAAAAAATAGAAAGGAAAGCTTGAGCTACTAAGCCCAGTGAGTGCGTGTGTGCCGTGAAAATGCATGTTTCATGTCATGCTCATTTAATGCACATGAATGCATAGGCTTCCAAATCATTTTTACATATAGAGGTGGAACTTCTACCCACTTGTAACATACACACGCTTTCAACATTTCCACGACTTTTCATATTTCCCAGTTAGATCACCTAAGTCTAAAACAGAGGTGGGACTTCTACCCACTTGTATAGACTTTTCCACCGTGGTCAACTACAGAGGTGGGACTACATAATTCACAGGCCGAACTAGTCTAACCCACTTGTGTTGAACCTCACTATCTGCCTAACAGCGAGAAGTCATAAGTTGCCTGGTAAAACGATAGCGGACAATTTATAAGCTCGTCACACACAACCTATCTTTGCTTGCCCATAAGCAGGTCAGGTCAAACCTCTCAACCAATCGACACACGTCGGTGGGAGTCGCTGCCTACTTTGGTATTTCAGCATTTCAGCGCTCTGTTCTTCCACCTGGTCTAAGCGTTGGTCGCTCCCAATGGTACCAATCGGGGTTTACGGACTTTCACCCACGGACCCTCTAATCATGTCTTGTCGAATTATACATTTTTGGTGTGGTGTCCAACTCAAGTTATAACAACGTATGTTTCATCGCATTTACAACTACCATATGCATAAGTCCACATACAAGCACAATATGTCGTGATTTTCAAGGCAAGCATAGGACGACCTTCCTCATGTGGTCTCCTCATATATTTAAGTTCCACATTTAAGTTTCTCATAAGGGTGTTCCACATTTAAGTTCCTCATAAGGGTCTCATTTAATACCACATGTATCTAGACAGTTTACATATTCATCATAGACATATCGTGTGTCACACCACAACCCACTATGATCACCACATCATGATATGATTCAGTCACTCTCAAGCATACAAGGATACAACAACTATGATTCATGCATATGATATGCACATGACTTAGTCAATCTAACTCCAATCCGGGATTTATTCTGCTATAAAACTTCATGCTACAAGCATGCTTTTTCTCAAGAAGTAACTACATTAAAAGGATGAATGATATTTCTTTGAAACAATTTGTCAAACAGGTAACGGGCGGACATTGTAAGGGACAAAGAGGGAACCTGTTAGAAAGACATATGACTTTCATCTACTCAGCCATTAATAACCTAGTCAACTAACTTAGAAAATCCAGCAATAACTTAACCAACTCCATCGAAAATCCAAAGAATAACCGAACCCTCAAACAGAAAAACCAGCACTGATTTCCCTTTAAAACAACAGTTTCAGCAATCGTTTAACCCTAACTGAAAATCCCCTTTAAAACAGCAATTTCAGCAATCGTCTAAACCCTAATTGAAAATCCAGCGAAACCCTAACCGAAAATCCAGCGAAACCCTAACCCTTAAACAAAATCCAGCAATTCTTTTACCTTAAAACTGAAAATCTAGCAAAACCCTAACCCTTAAACAAAATCCAGTAATTCTTTACCCTTAAAACCGAAAATCCAGCAAAACCCTAACCCTTAAACAAAATCCAGCAATTCTTTACCCTTAAAACTGAAAATCCAGCAAAACCCTAACCCTTAAACAAAATCCAGCAATTCTTTACCCTTAAACAAAAATTTCAGCGATAGGGTTTTGAAAGAAACCTCAATGTACACCCTTAAAACAGATATGCACTCACCTCAACCTCTTCTTCTTCTTCTTCTTCTGCTCATTTTCCTCTTCTTCTTCTTCTTCTTTTCCTCAACTAAAGGGCTGGAAATGAAATGTGTGAAAGAGGTTTAACCTATTTATAGACTTGTAAATGGCTTTTAGCTTAAAAGGGGGTTATGGGATGTTTTGTGATAATATTATAGAAGTTTAAACTTATGGTGGCAATAAACAAAATGTTATGTAAGTGATTTAAAAAAAAAACTCAAGGTCATTTGAGTTATTTTATTAAACTATACATGTACATATCGATGCGTAACTTACAATCCAGGTGTCATATTGACATGCCGTTTTCGCCAGTAACTCCGTAACTTGACTACGACCACAACGGTTAGGCTCTCCGACCTAACGGATTTGAAAACTCGATGTTGGCGGAGCCCCACCTAAAATAAGGACATAATGGTCATTTCTCAGATTGTTTAATTTTAAGTCCGTATCTTAACATTCGGACATCGGGTTGAAATACGGCTTGCGACTCGATAATGGAACAACATTATGATCAAGTCAAAATATTCTCGGGGCCAATGGACCTACAACCAACGGCTATCCAGTGTACAAACTAGATTTCTGGGGTATAGGGTCTTACAACTCTTCCCTCATTAAAACAATTTCGTCCTCGAAATTTATTTCAAAACATATCATAACAGTACAATATAACAATAACCATATCAGAGTTATACGTACCTAGGAATTAAATAGATGAGGGTAACGACTGCATATCTCTGTTTCCTGTTCCCAGGTTGCTTCTTCTATAGAATGATAACCCCATTGGACTTTAACTAAGGGAATGACTTTCGTACGAAGAACTTGTTCTTTTCTATCTACGATACAAATTGGCTGCTCGATATAGGATCCATCTTCTCGAATTGCTAAGGATTGCCAGTCAATAACAGGTACTATTATCTTCGGATCACATTTACGGAGCATCGAAACGTGAAAAATATTATGAACTCCAGATAATTGGGGTGGCAAAACAAGACGATAAGCTACAGTGCCAACTCATTCAACAATATCAAAGAGCCCTATAAACCTCGGGGCTAACTTTCCCTTAACACCAAATCGTATTACACCTTTTATTGGTGAAACTCAGAGATATACTCGGTCGCTAAGGTAACACATTGCTTGGAAGTACAACCCATAACTTGAAAAAGTTTCTCGATTTCTGACTTCCATAACTCGGCTGCCATAGGATCTGGCTTGCCAGAAAAACAAGGTGGATCTAGACGTCTAAACTCCATAAAAAGAGCACTGGCCCGCTCCGGCGCTGATGTCTCAGGAGTAGAACTAGATCGCTGCTTTTGATTAGCTGTAATAGTTGACATAGTCTGCAACAGTTGTTGAAGTTGTGTTGTAGGAATAGGTATAATTGGATCTGGAACATAATTTGACGTAGATTTTGACTTAGACTTGGGTTGCACTGGAGGAGTCTGAACAGATTTTGACGTAGATCTTGACTTAGACTTAGGTTGCACTGGAGGAGTCTGAACAGGATTCTTTCTAGGCGGTATCCTATAGATAAAACACCAAATTAGCCTAAAACGAACAAGGAAATTTATACAATATACATACTAATACATAACCAGAACAAGTAAATCTATACAAGATACATACTAATACATAACCATACAATTCATCTACGTCGCAAAACATGAACCTAACAACTCTAACACAACAACATATAGTAAATACATTATGATTTATGAAGAAATTTCTCAGATCATGCTCTGATACCATTTTCTGTCACGACCCTAAATCTAGTGTTGGTAATCCACGATTACTAAAACCAGATTTTGGTTGACAGCCTCCGTAGAACTCCGATTCTTGGGACTTTCAAGTAGCACATACTAAGTCCCATAAGCGGGGCTCCACAAGGAGGATTTCTGAAAGTAAAACCAACAAACATGCTGCATTTCTCAAAATTTCATCATATGTAATATATATTACTGTGTACAACTGAGCACCTCATGACAAAACCAAAACATAAACCACGTCATATTTACTATACCTGATGTACATAGGCAGGGTATTACAAAAAAAAAAAAACACACTGATATGTACAAAGCAAAAAGGACAACTGGAGTCTGTAGCCTCTACTCCTGCAGCTCCCTACTCTCGCCTGAAAAAAATAGAAAGGAAAGCTTGAGCTACTAAGCCCAGTGAGTGTGTGTGTGCCGTGAAAATGCATGTTTCATGTCATGCTCATTTAATGCACATGAATGCATAGGCTTCCAAATCATTTTTACATACAGAGGTGGAACTTCTACCCACTTGTAACATACACACGCTTTCAACATTTCCACGACTTTTCATATTTCCCAATTAGATCACCTAAGTCTAAAACAGAGGTGGGACTTCTACCCACTTGTATAGACTTTTCCACCGTGGTCAACTACAGAGGTGAGACTACATAGTTCACAGGCCGAACTAGTCTAACCCACTTGTGTTGAACCTCACTATCTGCCTAACAGCGAGAAGTCATAAGTCGCCTGGTAAAACGATAGCGGACAATTTACAAGCTCGTCACACACAACCTATCTTTGCTTGCCCATAAGCAGGTCAGGTCAAACCTCTCAACCAATCGACACACGTCGGTGGGAGTCGCTGCCTACTTTGGTATTTCAGCATTTCAGCGCTCTGTTCTTCCACCCGGTGTAAGCGTTGGTCGCTCCCAATGGTACCAATCGGGGTTTAGGGACTTTCACCCACGGACCCTCTAATCATGTCCTGTCGAATTATACATTTCTGGTGTGGTGTCCAACTCAAGTTATAACAACGTATGTTTCATCGCATTTACAACTACCATATGCATAAGTCCACATACAAGCACAATATGTCGTGATTTTCAAGGCAAGCATAGGACGACCTTCCTCATGTGGTCTCCTCATATATTTAAGTTCCACATTTAAGTTTCTCATAAGGGTGTTCCACATTTAAGTTCCTCATAAGGGTCTCATTTAATACCACATGTATCTAGACAGTTTACATATTCATCATAGACATATCGTGTGTCACACCACAACCCACTATGATCACCACATCATGATATGATTCAGTCACTCTCAAGCATACAAGGATACAACAACTATGATTCATGCGTATGATATGCACATGACTTAGTCAATCTAACTCCAATCCGGGATTTATTCTGCTATAAAACTTCATGCTACAAGCATGCTTTTTCTCAAGAAGTAACTACATTAAAAGGATGAATGATATTTCTTTGAAACAATTTGTCAAACAGGTAACGGGCGGACATTGTAAGGGACAAAGAGGGAACCTGTTAGAAAGACATATGACTTTCATCTACTCAGCCATTAATAACCTAGTCAACTAACTTAGAAAATCCAAAGAATAACTTAACCAACTCCATCGAAAAATCCAAAGAATAATCGAACCCTCAAACAGAAAAGCCAAGACTTGATTTCCCTTTAAAACAACAAGTTTGAAATAATCGTTTAACCCTAACGAAAATCCCCTTTAAAACGACAATTTCAATGTCGTCTAACCCTAATTGAAAATCCAAATAAACCCTAACCGAAAATCCAAATGAAACCCTAACCCTTAAACAAAATCCGACAATTCTTTTACCTTAAAATCGAAAATCTAGCAAAACCCTAACCCTTAAACAAAATCCATTAATTCTTTACCCTTAAAACCGAAAATCTAGCAAAACCCTAACCCTTAAACAAAATCCAACAATTCTTTACCCTTAAAACCGAAAATCCAAAGAAAAACCCTAACCCTTAAACAAAATCCACAATTCTTTACCCTTAAACAAAAATTTCAGCGATAGGGTTTTGAAAGAAACCTCAATGTACACCCTTAAAACAGATATGCACTCACCTCAACCTCTTCTTCTTCTTCTTCTTCTGCTCATTTTCCTCTTCTTCTTCTTCTTCTTTTCCTCAACTAAAGGGCTGGAAATGAAATGTGTGAAAGAGGTTTAACCTATTTATAGACTTGTAAATGGCTTTTAGCTAAAAAGGGGGTTATGGGATGTTTTGTGATAATATTATAGAAGTTTAAACTTATGGTGGCAATAAACAAAATGTTATGTAAGTGATTTAAAAAAAAACTCGAGGTCATTTGAGTTATTTTATTAAACTATACATGTACATATCGATACGTAACTTACAATCCAGGTGTCATATTGACATGCCGTTTTTAGCCAAGTAACTCAGTAACTTGACTACGACCACAACGGTTAGGCTCTCCGACCTAACGGATTTGAAAACTCGATGTTGGCGGAGCCCCACCTAAAATAAGGACATAATAGTCATTTCTCAGATTGTTTAATTTTAAGTCCGTATCTTAACATTCGGACATCGGGTTGAAATACGGCTTGCGACTCGATAATGGAACAACATTATGATCAAGTCAAAATATTCTCGGGGCCAATGGATCTACAACCAACGGCTATCCAGTGTACAAACTAGATTTCTGGGGTATAGGGTCTTACAACTCTTCCCTCATTAAAACAATTTCGTCCTCGAAATTTATTTCAAGACATATCATAACAGTACAATATAACAATAACCATATCAGAGTTATACGTACCTAGGAATTAAATAGATGAGGGTAACGACTGCATATCTCTGTTTCCTGTTCCCAGGTTGCTTCTTCTATAGAATGATAACCCCATTGGACTTTAACTAAGGGAATGACTTTCGTACGAAGAACTTGTTCTTTTCTATCTATGATACAAATTGGCTGCTCGATATAGGATGCATCTTCTCGAATTGCTAAGGATTGCCAGTCAATAACAGGTACTATTATCTTCGGATCACATTTACGGAGCATCGAAACGTGAAAAACATTATGAACTCCAGATAATTGGGGTGGAAAAACAAGACGATAAGCTACAGTGCCAACTCATTCAACAATATCAAAGGGCCCTATAAACCTCGGGGCTAACTTTCCTTTAACACCAAATCGTACTACACCTTTTATTGGTGAAACTCGGAGATATACTCGGTCGCTAAGGTAACACATTGCTTGGAAGTACAACCCATAACTTGAAAAAGTTTCTCTATTTCTGACTTCCATAACTCGGCTGCCATAGGATCTGGCTTGCCAGAAAAACAAGGTGGATCTAGACGTCTAAACTCCATAAAAAGAGCACTGGCCTCGCTCCGTGCGCTGATGTCTCAGGAGTAGAACTAGATCGCTGCTTTTGATTAGCTGTAATAGTTGACATAGTCTGCAACAGTTGTTGAAGTTGTGTTGTAGGAATAGGTATAATTGGATCTGGAACATAATTTGACGTAGATTTTGACTTAGACTTGGGTTGCCTTGGAGGAGTCTGAACAGATTTTGACGTAGATCTTGACTTAGACTTAGGTTGCACTGGAGGAGTCTGAACAGGATTCTTTTTAGGCGGCATCCTATAGATAAAACACCAAATTAGCCTAAAACGAACAAGTAAATTTATACAATATATATACTAATACATAACCAGCACAAGTAAATCTATACAAGATACATACTAATACATAACCATACAATTCATCTACGTCGCAAAACATGAACCTAACAACTCTAACACAACAACATATAGTAAATACATTATGATTTATGAAGAAATTTCCCAGATCATGCTCTGATACCATTTTCTGTCACGACCCTAAATCTAGTGTTGGTAATCCACGATTACTAAAACCAGATTTTGGTTGACACCTCAATAGAACTCGATTCTTGGGACTTTCAAGTAGCACATACTAAGTCCCATAAGCGGGGCTCCACAAGGAGGATTTCTGAAAGTAAAACCAACAAACATGTTGCATTTCTCAAAATTTCATCATATGCAATATATATTACTGTGTACAACTGAGCACCTCATGGCAAAACCAAAACATAAACCACGTCATATTTACTATACCTGATGTACATAGGCAGGGTATTACAAAAAAAAAAAAAAACACACTGATATGTACAAAACAAAAGGACAACTAGAGTCCAGTAGCCTCTACTCCTGTAACTCCCTACTCTCACCAAAAAAATAGAAAGGAAAGCTTAAGCTACTAAGCCCAGTGAGTGCGTGTGTGCCGTGAAAATGCATGTTTCATGTCATGCTCATTTAATGCACATGAATGCATAGGCTTCCAAATCATTTTTACGTACAGAGGTGGAACTTCTACCCACTTGTAACATACACACACTTTCAACATTTCCACAACTTTCCATATTTCCCAATTGGATCACCTAAGTCTAAAACAGAGGTGGGACTTCTACCCACTTGTATAGACTTTTCCACCGTGGTCAACTACAGAGGTGGGACTACATAGTTCACAGGCTGAACTAGTCTAACCCACTTGTGTTGAACCTCACTATCTGCCTAACGGCGAGAAGTCATAAGTCGCCTAGCAAAACGATAGCGAACAATTTATGAGCTCGTCACATACAACCTATCTTTGCTTGCCCATAAGCAGGTCAGGTCAAACCTCTCAACCAACCGACACACGTCGGTGGGAGTCGCTGCCTACTTTGGTATTTCAGCATTTCAGCGCTCTGTTCTTCCACCCGGTCTAAGCGTTGGTCGCTCCCAATGGTACCAATCGGGGTTTAGGGACTTTCACCCACGGACCCTCTAATCATGTCCTGTCGAATTATACATTTTTGGTGTGGTGTCCAACTCAAGTTATAACAACGTATGTTTCACCGCATTTACAACTACCATATGCATAAGTCCACATACAAGCACAATATGTCATGATTTTCAAGGCAAGATAGGACGACCTTCCTCATGTGGTCTCCTCATATATTTAAGTTCCACATTTAAGTTTCTCATAAGGGTGTTCCACATTTAAGTTCCTCATAAAGGTCTCATTTAATACCACATGTATCTAGACAGTTTACATATTCATCATAGACATATCGTGTGTCGCACCACAACCCACTATGATCACCACATCATGATATGATTCAGTCACTCTCAAGCATACAAGGATACAACAACTATGATTCATGCATATGATATGCACATGACTTAGTCAATCTAACTCCAATCCGCGATGTATTCTGCTATAAAACTTCATGCTACAAGCATGCTTTTTCTCAAGAAGTAACTACATTAAATGGATGAAGGATATTTCTTTGAAACAATTTGTCAAACAGGTAGCGGGCGGACGTTGTAAGGGACAAAGAGGGAACCTGTTAGAAAGACATATGACTTTCATCTACTCAGCCATTAATAATCTAGTTAACTAACTTAGAAAATCCAGCAATAACTTAACCAACTCCATCAGAAAATCCAGCAATAACCGAACCCTCAAACAGAAAAGCCAGCACTGATTTCCCTTTAAAACAACAATTTCAGCAATCGTCTAACCCTAACTGAAAATCCCCTTTAAAACAGCAATTTCAGCAATCGTCTAACCCTAACTGAAAATCCAGCGAAACTCTAATCGAAAATCCAGCGAAAACCTAACCCTTAAACAAAATCCAGCAATTCTTTTTCCTTAAAATCGAAAATCCAAAGAAAACCCTAACCCTTAAACAAAATCCAATGACAATTCTTTACCCTTAAAATGCGAAAATCCAACAAAACCCTAACCCTTAAACAAAATCTACCAATTCTTTACCCTTAAATAGAAATTTCAGCGATAGGGTTTTGAAAGAAACCTCAACGTACACCCTTAAAACAGATATGCACTCACCTCAACCTCTTCTTCTTCTTCTTCTTCTGCTCCTTTTCCTCTTCTTCTTCTTCTTTTCCTCAACTAAAGGGCTGGAAATGAAATGTGTGAAAGAGGTTTAACCTATTTATAGACTTGTAAATGACTTTTAGCTAAAAAGGGGGTTATGGGATGTTTTGTGATAATATTTTAGAAGTTTAAACTTATGGTGGCAATAAACAAAATATTATGTAAGTGATTTAAAAAAAAACCCGAGGTCATTTGAGTTATTTTATTAAACTATACATGTACATATCAATATGTAACTTACAATCCAGGTGTCATATTGACATGCCGTTTTCTCCAGTAACTCCGTAACTTGACTACGACCACAACGGTTAGGCTCTCCGACCTAATGGATTTGAAAACTCAAAGTTGGCGGAGCCCCACCTAAAATAAGGACATAATGGTCATTTCTCAGATTGTTTAATTTTAAGTCTGTATCTTAACATTCGGACATCGGGTTGAAATACGGCGTGCGGCTCGATAATGGAACAATATTATGATCAAGTCAAAATATTCTCGGGGCCAATAAACCTACAACCAACGGCTATCCAGTGTACAAACCAGATTTCTGGGGTATAGGGTCTTACAATTTTAAATGGCAGATTGGCAAAAGTTCTTTAGTTGGCTGCCCACCTGACTATTACTCGGACTCTTGGGTTCTTTCTTATTAAGCACAGGCACCCAAGTTGTCATTGAGATACAAACAACTTGATCGGATCAGAAGTGTAAAGGGCATCCTCATGTGGTTGGCCTCAATGAATAGTAGGAAGCCCATTAATGCATGTCTATCAAATGCCACTCACACACCAACACAATCATCCCCAACACTGCACTTGAGCCTAACTACCTAGGCAGGATCTGATGACAAAATACCTTTCCTGTATCTCTAGCACCAATTCTAATCATTAACTATGTGATTGAATAGAACAATAACCACGAATTGCGTAAACTATTTCCCTATACGTCCAACAGGTCAAAGAACAAAAAAAGGACTACAATCTACAAACACAGTGTTAGATAAAAACTATTCGGGTGTGCAAAAGACAGTATCCACTTATGATTATGCATTGACAGTTTTATGCAATGTAATATACATGTCTTCAACATGAGTTTTGAGGGATACAAAGAGAAACAATGGCATAAGTATGCACCATGAAAAGGTATAATAATGTCTTTCTACCTACAATATAAAAGCAACCTACATGATAAGATGTGCTATGGTAAGTAAAATCACATGGGTTTGTTTATGCAACTGATAAAAGATCTTTTCCATGCAAACAATGTGGTGGATCCATGATTGTCAAAATTCTATGATTTACAATTTATGATTTAGGTTAAATCTTAGAAAAACTATTTGAATTCTACTCTAAATCCCTTCTTAGATGAATCATACAATTCTATAATTCAAATCCTATGATTTTCGATCAAATTGACTCTTATTTTTTACATTCTGTTTGGCTTTGAATCTATGTTTTTAAATTGGTGGAGGCTTTGAGAATCTTCTAAGAAGGATCAATTGTTTAATTTTATTCTTTATAAGACGCTAAATGATGGATCTCCTCTTCAGCCTTAAATTGTGGAGCTTTCTTATAGCTTCTTACTTTTGACTTGTTGAGACACCGACTTGATCTATGAATTATTTGGAATACTTTTTTGAATGGTTGTGGTCATGGGAACTATTGTAGTAATGGCAGTTAGGATTTGACTTCAACTTAAAGACCTATACTTATTTTTGACATTCAGCTCATAATCAAAGTTTTCTTTTTGTTTGTTGTGTGTTTTTCAAGGGTTCCATTATGTGATTTTTAACCCAAAGGTTTATTTGATTCTTTGTATGATAATGGAAGCTTATTAAAAGTTTTTTTTTTTCCCTTCTGAACCTCATTAGGAATTTACTTGACTTTGATTGTGAAAAATGAAGGCTTTTATGCTTCATGGGGAACATTATTTTAAAGTCATCGAGTTGGTGTCAATAAATATGTTAATTATATAGCATATCTGCATGAGACTTTAAATTAATGATTTGGCGCAATTTTTAAAAGCAATTCTTTTTTAGTCCTTAAAATTTAGACTTTTTTGGAAAATCTTTTTGGACTTCGAATCATCTCACTTTCTTGATAATGTTACTCTCTAATTTGGATGGAAGGTTAGATGGTTGGATGGATAGATGGGATGGTTGGATTGGTTTCTTATGACAACATAGGCTTTTAGCCCCCCATTAAATGGAAACCTATTATATATGCATTCTTTTTGCAAATTTTTTATTCCTAAATATGTAAATGTGTGTATTTTAGCATCTCCTAAAGTTTCACTGAAAATTTCTACCATTTTCCCCATGTTTCCCCCTATTTTCAATTATTGGCAATATCAATATTGTTTTCGTATCCCCAGCCAGTGAAACTTGTAGTGATATCAATACTTGAACATTGACTCCCCCATAATTGAAGTATGTGTACCGATCTATAAGCAAGGTAAGTTTTTGGGGCATTCGGATTGGTTTCCTCGGGGATCAAAAGTTATTGGTTGCAAAAGCAAAACCCAGCCGCTCTTCTATGACTAGATACATTTCTTTTGTCATCATTTTGTAAGTCTTTATTTCAAGCACTATTTGCATCATGAAATCTTGTACTTATGAATGTTCTTAAAGAAAGGGATCCTGAAGATGCCAATAGGGCTGATGAATAGAAATGCCACTTGGGTATCCGGTAACAAATGGAAATCCAAAAAAGGTCCTGAACTCATTACATACAACTGCTAACGACTTTTCTATTTTATACCTTTTCTATCGAGTTCACTATTGTACTTTGTTCTGCATTGTTAATTTAACCATTTTATCTAGTATAAGGTAGTGACATTGTTAGCACTTAGTAGTATCCTAATTATCCTTCTTATGTTCCGTCTAATTTATGGTATCATTTGACACACCTTACAAAAAGTTGTCTTCTCTGATAAATAAAATCATGAGATGCATGAAATGGATCTAGAACACTTCACAAAAGGATCAACATAGCCATACAAATATAAAAGCATTGCTAATTCTTACATAAAACCAATAGATATGGCTGCATTTAAGGTCTGCAAAAATGTTTATATATGTGTGTTATATGAATTGGAATATTTGGTATCAATGGAAAATGAAAATGCTTTGATTGAAGAGATTTCTTGCAATATTTCTTTTAGTCTGATTCTTTCTTAATGTGTTTTATCGTTTTGGTTGCACATCAGGGATGAAGATTCTAAGAGCAAGGCCAAAAGCGGCTATGTAAGCTTGAATGGTTTTAAGCCGAATATTGAGGAGCTAGAGATGCTTTTAGAAGCTTACTTTACACAAATAGAGGGCACCTTAAGCAAATTATCAACTGTACGGCATGCTTCCTTTTATTCATTTGTGGCCTATTCACTAATTCTATGCAAATGCTCATTTTTCAGCAAAGCATCTCCTTACCATTATTTTCCTATCCTTCAATACTCATGTTTATGTCTTGCTTGGATGCACAAGTGATTTGAGTTGCAAACATTCAGTTTAATGAAGAGAAAAAGACAAAAGTGAATGTTTTGAAGTATTCGTAATGATGAGATAGCTTCAACATCTCAATGTAGGTTTCCATGATTTGGAAGCTGGTGTATAGGATGGAAAACTTGTTCATCAATGGTGTCGTGTATACCATTGGAGATGGCTCCCAGTGATGGGGACATCACGCACACGCACGCCGCCCCCTATGCACGTACGGACGGAGAGGGAGGGCCCCACCGTCGATCTGGCTCGATAATGACGTCCAGGGAAGGCCTCTTAGTTAGAAGACGGAGTTTTGGTTTATTAGAGTGGGCCCGATAATCAAGTAAAGCCCATCATAAGATCTCATGATCAGGGCCCACTAGTCGGATTGATTTCACATTTTAGGTTTTGATTATTTATGTTATTTAGAATATTATGAACGCTTTAGATTTCTTTGATTAGTTTTTATCTTGGTTTACTTCATCGCCAAATAATAGGTTAGATAGAGTTTTCTTATAAATAGGCACCCCTTGTAGTTCTTTTGATTGATTGAAGTTGAATAAAAAAAATTCCTACGTGTTTTTTTTTTTTTTTTTTGCTTTCTAAGTTTTTGAGTTGTGGAAAAATTCAAGTGGGTGTGAAGCCCTCCCTTTTCGAAGGGCTAACTACCGTGATGCAAAGCCACATCTATCCCCATTCGCCCCTACCCTCTTCCATCCATATCTCTCACTTTCTACAATCATCCTTGTTCGAATCCACCAGTTGTTTCAGTCGTTCTTCTTCCTACAACCAGTTTTCAGAATCTGGCCTTACAAGAGGGCTAAAACTTCGACGGAGCACGACGCACAGACCATTTTATTTTGATTTTTTTTAATTGTACATGCAAGGTATTGCCATTGAAAGAAGTGAAGTTTAGACAATGTTATTCATTCTTAGACGTCTCGTTCTTATATGTTAACTGGTGTGGATCTTGAAGTTCTAGACAAATCTTTGAGACGATGGGATCGATGACTCTTTTCGTCATTTGCTAGTTGGAAGAGTGCAACTGGTAAGTAGTGGTAATTGGTAAGGACAATTGGAGGTGGAGATATGGGGCATTGGGAATATTTTTGGTGTATCCTTTTATGCATCATTTCAACAAGAAATGAATGAATGGAATTTAGCTTCGATGTCATAAATTTGGTCATACGAGGGAACCCCGGGGTGATTGTCTTTTGGTAGTTGGTTGGTAAGGTAAAGTTCTTACTATGAATCATCTAAGAAGACAGGTGATAATTATTGTTTAAATCAATGGAATAAATGAATGAAAGGAATAGAAGGAACAAACAAATAGCATATCAACAATTATGTCATCACTTTCTATTGGACAAAGTGACAATTTACTTCAATACGCTTGTTCCTCTTGTGAAAGATTGACTATTAGCAATTTGATGAGGACATCACGTCACGTACACCCTTGCGTACGTATCAAAGGAGAAAGCGGGCTGCACTGATTTCCCTGTGGCTAAGCGAGTACCCGTGATCATGCTGAAGACCTCATGTGCATGTGCGAGCATCTGGAAGACCCAACACTAGGAAGATGCGCATGGGCTGCTTTATGGAGTGATCCAGACCACTGGATTGAAGGGACATAACGATCGGGTCGTTTGATCGCATGGATCACATGATCGGGCTATTGATTATGGATCATCCACATCAGTTTTTTAGATTTTATCATCTTTTAGGATTTAGTTTTGATTATTTTATATTTGGATACCTTTGTGAGTGATTTAGTAGATTCTCTTTAGACTAGGGCCATTTTTATTAAAATTTCATAAGATAGGGTGTTTTTTGTAATTAGTGAAACTTGGTGAAGCTATGTGGGTGGGCATGTGACTCTCTCCCTCATTAGGTTATGTGATAATAATAATTTTTTTAAAAAAAAAGAGAGAGAAAAGGCTTTTGCTTTATTCTTCTTCCATCTTCATGCGATTTGAAGATACTTCCATGCAATTTCGAAAGGAGATTGGTGCGGGGCTAATCTTCATCAACGGAGGTGCGAGGTCTCTATCTATCCCCACACCACCATCTCTTTTCCCCTCCATCAAGGTATTGTCTTCAAGTTCTTCGATTCTCACAACCGAAGCCTTCATCTTCTCCTAAACCCCTTTCTTCCATTCCCGAAACCCTAACCCTAAATCTAAAATCCGTAACTTTCCTACTTTCCCAAATTACCCAAACCCTATTTTTTACCCTAGGTTGTATTAGGTTTTTTACTTTGAAATAGATTATATCCTATGCTAATTGGATGTTCCTACATCCATTAGACTCCAGTTTCTTCTTATTTAATGATCTTGTGTGATAATGTTAGTGACTTAGGCTAGGATTATGAATGATGTTTTTCTGGTTTTCGTGATGATTATGGCAATGCTTGTATTTTTTTAATTGTCTTAATTCTACTACTTGATCTTACATGTTCTTTGGTTCATGCTTCGGTCCTACATCACAATGTCAATGACAACTTGATTGTAACAACAATAACACTTATAACGTTTTTAGAGTTGGCTTTGTGACTTGAGGACCTAGCTTGTTTTGAGTTACTCCAAGCACATGCACAGAACAAACACATTCATACACCTTCGGAGGAAGAGAAAATAAAACCAACTTAGGTTTTAAAACTTTCAATGGGAAATTAACATCAAGAATTGGAGTGGGCATCCTATTTCTACATGTAGTAGTCAGTACTGCTTCATCCCAATATATTTTAGGAGATTCCATACTTGAGATAAAAAAAATTTGAAGACTCATACCTGAGATGATATACCTAATAACCTCTAAAAGATGACTGTTATTTCTCTTAGCCATCCCGTTTTGTTGAGGGGTATAAAGACATGAGTTTGCAATTTTATACTATTTTCTAGAAGGTATCTGTGTAGATCATGAGGTAGATGCTAGTAAGCATTCTCAGACCTAACAACCTTTATTTTTACCCAAAATTTAGTCTATACCAAACATTTTCTTAATGGATGGAACCTCATCTCTCCTTTCATAAGATATCCAGTAAAATGTGAGCAATCATCAATAAAAGAGATAATATTTTAGTGAAGGTCCCACACATCAGAGTGGATAAGAGAGAAACAACTAGAGCTCTATTTTATTGGAAAAAAATACAATAAAATCCCTATAATGTGTAAAAAAAAACTAACATGTTTCATATTGAGAATTCAAATCTCTAAAAAATTTGTTTGGAAAAAGGAACTGAAGTGAAAGGGAATAACATGAAAGAGTATGTTATTGATGTTCATCCTCATTGACATTAGACGACTCATGAACCAAAGTAGACGAGCCATTTCGGTCTTCAACAAGTGTTGTCTTCATGACTGTTGCCAATATGCTTCCTGGTTCTTATGTCATCATAACATAGTAAGATGAAAAGAATGGGGCAATGCAAGCCAACCTCTTTGTGAGAGAACTAATAGGCAAAAAATTGGATGGAAAGCACCGAATAGGAAACATTAGATGGTAAAGATAAAGATGGAGAAAGTTAGTTCCCTCCCTTACTAATGGAATTAGAGGATGATCCATTGGCTAATCTTCTACCACTAAAGATGGAGGATTAAGAAACAAAACCATCCTTCTTTCTGATGTAGGACAATTAACCACTTGCTCTAAATGCTTGAATTGTTAGAGCATGACGAATTAATCCCTTTATCTCATAGCCCAGGCCTCACATCTCATTGGTTAGGACTTCGGCCAAACCCCCCCTCGTGGGCTCAAAATCACATGGGTACCGCCTCACATGGGCCGCCCACCCTGAATGTGTCCCTGCATCCCACAGGCTACCCCACTCGAGCCCGGTGTGAAATGCGCATTAATCACCCTCAGTGGGGAGTCTTGAACACAAGACCTTCCCCGTAGGCCCCGCCCACCCCGAGTGTGCCCCTGCATCCCAAAGGCGACCCCACTCGAGCCCGGTGTGAAAATATCTCTGCATTACTTTCTTGTCAAATGATCAGAGGTACCCCCAAGGTGATTGATTTTGGGTGGTTGGTTGATAAGGTAAGGTTCTTACTTTGAATCATCTTAGAAGGGAACGTGTAATAATTATTATCTAATCCATGATATAAGAGAAGAAAAGGAATAGTAGGAAGAAGAAAGATAAGGAAAAGAGAGCTTAACATCTCTCTCTTAGCATCTTATGTTATGTTAACCCTAAACAAAACTTAATAAAATATATGGTATACCACAGGAGTATTGAAGTGATTTCTAAATCTCAAGTGGCTTTTGTGGAAGGAAGATAGATTGTGGACACGTTCTGCACTTTGTTCTAGTTTTGATAGCTAATCTGCTTAGATGGACCCTCCATATATAAATATGCATGTGTACATCCTAGCTAAGCTGTGTTTAGAGTGTTAGACAGTTTTCGACCTGCACACATAGATTGTGTGAACAAGCTTTCAAATGCATACATGTTTACATGCACTTGCGTATGCAAATACACACGCAACACATATATCTTTGTGTGCAGATACCATCACCTATGTATGTATATAGCCTCTACACATAAGAAATTACATGCGTGCATATGCCTCTAAACATAAGAAATTACATGTATGCATATGCATGTGCATAGTCATGAAAATAAAGGAATTTATACAATAATATGAGTTTTTTCCTACCGTACGAATCACTTATGAGCCACACACCTTACTAAGCCCTCCAATTCTTACTTTCCAAGAATACTCCCCTGCTGTACGGATGACTTTTTGCAGGTCCGAAATGCCCCCTACTTTATCAATTTCACTCCATTTTCTCCCTTACACCGAAATACACGTCTGAACTCATTCTATCATCCTTATTCCTTCTTTTCACCCATTTTCTTCATTAAATCTCCATAGAATCTCCATCCTACTATCACGTTATATCTTACATGTTCCATTCTACTCAAGGCTACCTGCATTCTTTTTCTGAGAGGACGTGGATGCATTGATAAACGTGAAATCTTGAAGGCTTTTATCTGAAGAATGTGTTTCACATTAACGCACTCTTATTCTTCTTCTCGAAAACAGATTTCATTGATACAGTGGCTGTGGGAGGTAAAAATGTTTAAAATCTGAAGAAAATACCTAGAAATTCGTGCTCAATTCTATGCACTTCTAAGTCAATTTCACGCGGTTATCCAATGAACATCAAGAAGTTCGTGGTCAATTTACTGAATTTATTGATCAATTTCATGCACTATTTGGTCAATTTCACGCATTTTACCGTCAGCTTCAAGAAGTGAACGGTCAATTTGATGATGTTTCGCGATAAATGTAATGAATTTCTCGGTCAATTTCATGCACTTCTCAGTAAATTTCACACATTTATCCGTCATTTTCACTCAAATATGACTGACTCATTGGTCATTTCACTCAATTCGCAGTCAATTTCACTCACTTTGCGGTCAATTTCAATTAGTTTGCGCTCAAGTTCAGTCACTTTGCGGTCATTTTCAATCAGTTTGCACTCAAGTTCAATCACTTCGCGGTCAATTTCACTCACTTCGTAGTCAATTTCAATCACTTCAAGACCGAGAAGTGAGTGAAATTCATCGCGAAGTGAGTGAACCTGCCCTAGAAGTGAGAGAATGAAAGCGAGGTGAGTGAAAATCATTGCAAATCGAGTGAAATACATCCCTGCAATTGAGAACTTCGAAAATTTGACTGATAAGTCGGTCATATTTGACCTAGTACAATGGTGGATTTCCTACTACATGGTTAAATCCACCTTATACATGTCAATACTAAACGAGTTATATCATTGTGTTTGTTTTCAGAAAATGACTTCAATAATCATCCTATGCTCATATGGTGGGGAGTTAGTAAGTGAAAATAATCGATACACGTACAAGGGTGGAAACTCGAAAACTACTGTTGTGGGTGTCGACACTACATATGATGAGCTTTTATCTAAAATGTACAAGATTGCGAACAGTACACCTGAGAATTATGATATTAGTTTGAAAGCATTGTATCCTTACTCAAACGAATTAATCCCTCCGACTGTAATTGAAGACGATGAACATGTGAGAATGTTCTTGGCAGTACAATTGAAGCATCCAGATCACTACATTCCTTTATTCATCGAGACAATGTAGCGCGTTAATGCGGCAATACTCGAAGACCCGGTGGCTTACAATAGTTTCAAACATGACGCCCCAGCAGTTGGAAGTTTGGGTGAGTAACATGTCTTGAAATATGAATATATGGCATCACCTTCATAGGTTCCTCTAAGCAACACTCCAGTACCCGAGTCGGCTCAGACATCAAATTTCATGACAAGTCAAGTGAGGGTGTCGGCTGACTTCAAGCTCAGAAGTGAATATACGACATTACCTTTATGTACAAGAGTAGATTTGCCCTCAACATCCAACACCAAAAATGTAAGTGGAAGCGACATTCCATTGCCCGAGTAGGCTCGAACATCGGACTTCATCACCGGCCATGCCATTGTGCCTTTCGAGGATGCTGGTTTCACCAATGCAGACCTGTCACTGTATTCATATCCACTTGATGACCTGATTGATATAGCCGTTGGCCAAACGTTTAAAGACAAGAGCCAGTGTAAATATGTTTTGAGCCAATTTGCAATTTGCAACAATTTTCAATACAAGGTCATGTATTCCACATCCAAGAAATTCACCGTGGCGTGTATGGAAGATAAGTGTGAATAGAGGGTACATGCATCTAGGGTAAATGATGTGGGGATATTCAAGATTAAGACTTACACGTCCATACATACATTTGGAATGTCATGGATGAAGAGTGATCATCGGCAAGTAAGCAGTAAGCTAACCAATGAACTGGTTGTCAATCGCATTGAGTAACACTTGAGATTAAGGCCGAAGGACATTATATTCGCAATGCAAGAGAAGTATAATTTTCTTATTAGTTATAAGAAGGCATGACGTGCTAAAGAGATTGCAATCAATCGCGTAATGGGGTCTTATGAAGACTCTTACAAAGAACTCTCGATGTACTTGCATGAGTTGAGGATGGTGAACCCGAGGATAGTGATTGCCCTGCTTGTGAATCCACAAACGATGAGGTTCGAGAGATGTTTTGTTGCTCTCGGACAGTGCGTAAGAAGTTTTCAAACATTTCTGCGAAGAGTCTTGGTCGTTAACAGGACGCATGTAAAAGGTAACTACAAGGATGTTCTGTTCGTTGTTGGGCCTTTAAATGGCAACAATCATATCTTTCCTGTCGCTTTTGGTATCGGAGAATCAAAGAACAGCAACAGTTGGAACTGGTTCCTTACCTACCTTAATTGTTCGTTAGGGGATCTACCTGGTCTTGTGATCGTATTAGACTAACATAAAGGTCTAACGAAAGAAGTTCCCCAGGTCTTTCAAGCACCAATCCATGGCTACTGCGCTTACCATATATACCAAAACTTGGTGGACACGTTCAAAGACAAATCGTTAAAAATCTACTACTGGTAAGCTGTAAAGACTTGTAGGAGGGCTGAGTTCGAAAAGTTAATGCATGATATCGAACTTGTTAACCCCTCGGTACATGCACGGCTAAGGGAAATAAGGTATGAAAAGTGGGCATCTTCGCACTTCTCAGAAAAAAAATTCAATTTGGTCACTACAAACATAGTTGAGTGTGTTAATGCTCTATTCAAAGAAGCACGAGAATATCCCGTGACTATGCTGATAGAGACGGTCAGAATGAAAATTCAAGAGATGTTCTATAAGAGAAGAGAATCAACATCATCATTTGTTGGACCGTTAATACCGTGGGCCAAAAAATAATTAAAGTACCTCATACCGAAGTTACGAGATGTTCATTGCTATGCAATTTCTCGGGATGAATACTATGTTGTGGGAGACTAAAATGATACTGTCAAGCTCAGTTAGCTTTCATGTACATGTCGCGAGTTTAAAGTAAAGGAATTCCCTTGTTTTCATGTTCTTTCAACCTGTATAAACTATAATCTTACTCATTATTCGTACTGCTCCCCGTTGTACACAACGAGGAATTACTAGATCACGTATGAAGATTTCGTATACCCAGTACGAGAAAAGAGCCAATGAGAAATTTCTACTGGATTCAGGGAGTATTGTGCGACTATCAAGCCCCCGCGACAGAGGAGGTCAACAGGAAGACCGAAGAAGGCACAGATCCTTTCCCGTGGAGAGAAATGAAAACAGGAAAGTGCGAACGTTGTAAACAAACAGGGCATAGTTGCCGGAGTTGCAAATTCCCAATACCTTCAGAATAATGTAATTTGTAATGCAGTTTTTGTAATACGACTGTGAATGTTATATATTGAATGCATTTGTTGCTTTCTTTGAAATTGCGAATTTCTTACCACTACGATTCAAACTTTGAATAAATAGTAATGATTGGCGAGATACTTTCTGAAAATCCATGTCCTAGAGGGATTTCAGGAACCTGCTACTATTAAGCTTATAATCCGAGTTCTGAAATTTAGATTTGGGTGGTGTGAGTAGGATTGCATTGAAATCAATTATAATAAATTTGGAATTCTTATCCGATATCCTTCTTGGCATAACCTGATTCACGTCACAAGTTCAAGTTCTTCGCTAAGGCCACTTTCAGTCAATAAGACATTCACTTCGCGGTAGGCCCTTCACTTCACAGTGAATTCCATTCATTTCACGATTAATTCCATTCACTTCATTCATTTCGCGGTCAATTCCCTTCATTTCGCGGTCAATTCGATTTACTTTGCAGTGAATTCTCCTCACTTTGCCGTGAATTCCCTTCACTTCGCGGTGAATTCTCCTCACTTCGCTGTGAATTCCCTTCACTTCGCGGTGAATTCTCCTCACTTCGTAGTCAATTTCATTCACTTCATTCATTTCGCGGTGAATTCCCCTCACTTCTCAGTGAATTCCATTCATTTCGCGGTTAATTCCATTCATTTCGCAGTCAATTCCCTTCACTTCGCGGTGAATTCCATTCATTTCGCAGTGAATTCCTTTCACTTCGCGGTCAATTCTATTCACTTCGCGGTCAATTCCCTTCACTTCGCAGTTAAAATTCCATTCACTTCGCTGTCAATTCAGTCACTTCTCAACAAGGGAGTGAATGGAATTGTCCTGAAAATGTATGTTGTAGCCAATCGTCCACATTCAACTATAAAAAATCATCAACTATTCGGATAAGGCTTTCCAGCTAGAGAAAGTCCTGGGACATGATCGATCTGCAATGGTGCAAATCCAGGTGAATGGAATTGATAATTTTCACTCCATATTGTGCACCCACATTGTGTTAAATACATTCCAAACATGACACAACTTCAATTATCTTTCTCGTCATAACCTGATTCATCATCATAAGAACACAATACTCATGCATTTTAGGTAACCCGAAAAGTTTTTCCATAAGGCCACTTTCATTCGATAAGACATTCAATACATAAGTTGCAAAGAAACATGGAAAATGCATGAGGAAGCTACCTAATACATGCAAACGTATGAAGTGACTATCATGAGGATGCTAGCTAATACATGCAGACATACGAAGTGAGGGAGTCCATATCCACGACAACTCCCTACTGTGATATCGAGTCCGGCAAGGGAGGGGGCGCTCCTTCCTTTTGTACACAACACAACACCGCATTTATCGTTCGTTGCATACTCCGCATCTTACGCTTCAGGTAGTGTTGATCCTTCTTAAGATCGAATATACTAGCCTCGATTGCCCCTAAACGCTCATTTAAACCTGGATGTGCATTGGGCACCTCACCTACATCATCACCCTCTTCTTCTTCAACTTGATCCTCTTCATCACCTTCTTCCTCTTCTTCTTCTTCAGCTTGATCCTCTTCGCCACCTTCTTCTTCTTCTTCAGCTATCTCATCTCCAGTTTCTTCCAACCGCCTTGCCTCTTGTTTAGGGCCACATTGCATGCGATTTAAAGTGTCTTCGGTTATTGCTCTTTCTGGATGTGAGGGGTAGCTAGATGCCCTAAACCCATTATTTCGGGCTATCTTGCAAATTAGGCAGCCAAATGGAGGGAGGATTGTTCTCCTTTTGACTTCGCGGCCTTCACTATATGGTAAAGGATAATGGAGGGCATGAACACATTCTCCCCACGCCCTATCTAGTACATTATCTCTGCATGGTAGACAAAAATCTTTGTGCTGTTTCCCGCTCTCAGATATAAATTATGTGTGAAAATATAGTGCAACATTCTGTAAATTGGAATCATGTCTATGTTTCTGAAACTACTATTTCTCCTCCACTCAACGAGGTGGCCGCACAAGCTCATGTTAAGCTCACTTTTGTGTTGTAATGTGTTCATGTCCTTAGTGTTCGCGGGGATATGGACTGTTCCCAGTGACACGCCAAGTATGTTCGCGATGTGTTGTATGCGGATGGGCCGTACCATGTCTCTATATGAAATGTCAAATCCGAGTGGGTTGAGACTTGGGCTAACGATTTGAGAGTAGAAAAACCTTACATCATGCTCACCGGCTCGAGACTTACCTTCAAAAACAGGTCCCCAACCGTCGTGCAAGAGTCGATCTAGCACGTCGTTCTCGGCAAATAGTCGGTTCACCACCGTGACTTCGAAGGCCACTTCTCGATCGCGATATCGACCCGCATCCAATGGCCTAGCATTCTAATCGTGAGCTCTCTTCGTCCTCCTCTCACGACGTGGTGGTCAAGAACTCGTTGCATCAACATTGGCCCTCTTGACATTTCTTCGAACAGGTGGTGATAATGGACTCGCCTCATTCTCAGCGGCCCGCCTCGCCCTTCTTTCGTCCGCAGAGACGAAGGACTCGCTTGAACCACTCTCTTTTTCCCCATTAGAGAGATAATCATGGGGATGGAAAATAACGAGGAAAAGAATGCAAGAAATCCCATGAGAATGATGTGTTTGAAAGATGGGAATATGGTTGTGTAAATAAGAAGATAGGTTTGGAAGATGAAGAGAGAGGTGTTTGGAAGATGAGAAGATGGGAGTGGGTTTTAGAAAAAGAGAGGGTTTTAGGAAGGGAGATGAAGAAAGGGTTTAGGAAAGAGGCTTGTGAGGGTTTGGCCATGTGGGAGGCCTATAATAGAAGTGGTCTCAAGTCAAAGTGGGACCCACCCAAAATTTAAGCAAAGAGGGCAGCAGCACTACCGCGGTCAAGGGCGGCGGCACTAGTGCCGGATCCGCGGCACTGCCGCCCAGATTCTTAACGAGTCCGGGCGGCAGTGTCCGCTGCCCTCTGGAAGTCTGGGTGGTATTGCCGCCCGGACCGCGGTAGTGCTGCCACCCTCTTTGTTTAAAATTGAGATTTTTGGTGGACCTCGCACCTATTGTACATAATTTTGGTGAGGCCCACATCTATTGAATTCGAATAATTTTGGTGGGCCCCACACCTATTGAAATGAAGGGAATTCACCACGGAGTGAATGAAGTGAATGGAATTGATCGCGAAATGCATGGAATCGACCGCGAAGTGAAGGGAATTCAACGCGAAGTGAAGGGAATTGAGATATTATCGACATCTCCAAACCTTTTAAATAACACGGGGTGACCTATCATCAATCTAAACTATTCATTCATTCACACAACTAGTAGCAAGTCATAGTCCACGAATCATGTCGATCGGATAAATAACAACAAAATACCAAAAAAAAAAAAAAAATGTCCCAACTCGCGGATTGGATATATTCCACATTGCAAAATAGTTTATTGGATATATACCAAAAAAAATACAAAAATATTTTTCAGTAAAAGCCAATCTCAATTGAAATTGTTGAACCGCGGAATGAAGGGAATTCACCACGAAGTGAATGGAATTGACCGCAAAATGCATGGAATTGACCACGAAGTGAATGAAATTCATCACGAAGTGAAGGGATTTCACCGCGAAGTGAATGAAAATCACCACGAAGTGAAGGGATTTCACTGTGAAGTGAATGGAATTGACCGCGAAGTGAAGGAAATTGACCGCGAAGTGAATGAAGTTAATGGAATTGACCGCGAAATGAATGGAATTCACCGTGATTGATCGCGAAGTGAAGGGAATTCATCGTGAAGTGAAGAAATTTGACCGTGAAGTGAAGGAAGTGAATGGAATTGACTGGGAAATGAATGGAATTCACCGCGAAGTAAATCGAATTGACCACAAAGTGAATGGAGTGAATGGAATTGACTGCGAAATGCATGGAATTGATCGTGAAGTGAATGGAATTCACTACGAATTGAAGGAATTTGACCGTGGAGTGAAGGAAGTGAATGGAATTGACCATGAAATGAATGTAATTCACTGTGAAGTGAAGGGAATTCACCGCAAAGTGAATGGAATTAACCGTGAAATGCATGGAATTGACCACGAAGTGAAGGCAATTCACCACAAAGTAAATCAAATTGACTGCGAAATGCATGGAATGGAATTCACCGTAAAGTGAATGAAATTGACCGTGAAGTGAAGGGAATTCACCGTGAAATTAAGGAATTTGACCGCGAAGTGAAGGAAGTGAATGGAATTGATCGGGAAATGAATGAAATTCACCGTGATGTGAAGGGAACTCACCGCGAAGTGAATGGAATTGACCGCGAAGTGCATGAAATTGATTGCGAAGTGAAGGCAATTCACTGCGAAGTAAATCGAATTGACCGTGAAGTGAATGGAGTGAATGGAATTGACCGTGAAATGTAGGGCTATACACGAGCCAAGCTAGCTCGAAAAGCTCGCTCGGCTTGGTTTGATTTAGCTCGACTTGACTCGACTCGAACGATGAATCAAGGCGAGCCACGCTTTATATGACCCAGCTCGTTTTGAAAACAAGCCAAGTTCAAACATAGTAGAGTTTGACTCGAACTCGACTTGGCTCGAAGATTGAGATCGGCTCGACTTGAAAATATTATTATTATTATATATATAGATATTAATGTGTATTATATTATATTTAAAAATTGAAAAAAATTAAAACATAAACCCTATCGTACCCGTCCGTCTCTCTTTTACTATTTCCCTTCCTTACCTAACCTGTCGCGCTCGAGCTCCTCCTCCTCCTCCTCTCTCTCTCTCTCTCTCTCTCTCTCTCTCTCTCTCTCTCTCTCTCTCTCTCTCGGTCACTCGCCTGAAGCTTGACTCAACGTCTACCCGGCTTGTCTCAGTCATAAGGCCTACACTCACTTGAGCTCTCTCTCTCTCTCTCTCTCTCTCTTAGTATCAACAACAAAGTACCATCTATGGTTTTATCTAATATTATATATATGTGTGTGTGTATATTATTAATTAAATATTTGATTTGGGGGTTGAGTCGGGCTGCTAGGTTAAGTCAAGTGCGAGATGGGTCAGGTTGGGAGTAAGCTCAACTAGACTCGAGGTAAACTCGCCTTGACTCGATCCATTAGCTTGCCTCGAGCTCGATTCGAAAGTTTTGGCAAACAAGCCAAGCATCAATAGTAAGCTCGAGGCCAAGCTCGAGCTCGAGCTTAAACTCGAGAAGAGCACGGACAAGCCAAGCCAAGCTTAGCCCACCTCGACTCGACTCGGCTCGATGCACAGCCCTAGTGAAATGCATAGAATTCATCACGAAGTGAAGGAATTTGACCATGAAGTGAAGGAAGTGAATGGAATTGACCGTGAAATGAATGGAATTGACCGCGAAGTGAAGGGAATTCACCGCGAAGTGAGTGGAATTGATCGCGAAGTGAAGGCAATTCACTGTGAAGTAAATCGAATTGACCGCGAAGTGAATGGAATTGACCGCGAAATGCATGGAATTAACAATTAAGTGAATGGAATTCACCGCAAAACTAAATGAAATTAACCGCGAAGTGAAGGGAATTCACCGCGAAATTAAGGAATTTGACCGCGAAGTGAAGGAAGTGAATGGAGTTGACCGGGAAATGAATGGAATTCATCGCGAAGTGAAGGCAACTCACCACGAACTAAATCGAATTGAACGCGAAGTGAATGGAGTGAATGGAATTGACCGCGAAATGCATGAATTAACCGTGAAGTGAATGGAATTCACTATGAAGTGAAGGAATTTGACCGTGAAGTGAAGTAAATGGAATTCACCGCGAAATGAATGAAATTCACCGCGAAGTGAAGGGAATTCATCGCGAAGTGAATGGAATTGATAGCGAAGTAAATCGAATTGAACGCAAAGTGAATGGAGTGAATGGAATTGACCGTGAAATGCATGGAATTGACCGTGAAGTAAACAGACTTCACCGCGAAGTGAAGTCAATGGAATTCATCGCGAAATGAATGGAATTCACCGCGAAGTGAAGGGAATTCACCACAAAGTGAATGGAATTAACCACCAAATACATGGAATTGACCGCGAAGTAAAGGCAATTCACCGCGAAGTGAATGGAGTGAATGGAATTGACCGTGAAATGCATGGATTTGACCGTGAAGTGAATGAAATTCACCGCGAAGTGAAGGAATTTGTCACGACCCTAAATCTAGTATTGGTAATCCATGATTATTAAACACCACATTTTTGGTTGACAGCCTCCGTAGAACTCCGCGTTTTGGGACTTTCATGTAACACATACTAAGTCCCATAAGCGGGGCTCCACAAGGAGGGTTTCGGAAAGTAAAACCAACAAACACGTTGCATTTCTCAAAATTTCATCATATTCAACATATCTTACTGTGTACAACTGAGCACATTAGGGCAAAACCAAAACATAAACCACGTCATATTTACTATACCTGATATACATATGCAGGGTATTACAAAAAAAAATACACACTTATATGTACAAAGCAAAAAGGACAACTGGAGTCTGTAGCCTCTACTCCTGCAGCTCCCTACTCTCACCTGAAAAAAATAGAAAGGAAAGCTTGAGCTACTAAGCCCAGTGAGTGCGTGTGTGCCATGAAAATGCATGTTTCATGTCATGCTCATTTAATGCACATGAATGCACAGGCTTCCAAATCATTTTTATATACAGGGGTGAGACTTCTTCCCACTTGTAACATACACATGCTTTCAACATTTCCACAACTTTCTATATTTCCCAATTGGATCACCTAAGTCTAAAACAGAAGTGGAACTTCTACCCACTTGTATAGACTTTTCCACCGTGGTCAACTACAGAGGTGGGACTACATAGTTCACGGGCCGAACTAGTCTAATCCACTTGTATTGAACCTCACTATCTGCCTAACAGCAAGAAGTCATAAGTCGCTTGGCAAAACGATAGCGACAATTTACGAGCTCGTCACACACAACCTATCTTTGCTTGCCCATAAGCAGGTCAGGTCAAACCTCTCAACCAATCGACACGCGTCGGTGGGAGTCGCTACCTATTTGGGTATTTCGGCATTTCAGCACTCTGTTCTTCCACCCGGTCTAAGCATTGGTCGCTCCCAATGGTACCAATCGGGATTTAGAGACTTTCACGCACGAACCCTCTAATCATGTCCTGTTGAATTACACATTTCCGGTGTGGTGTCCAACTCAAGTTGTAACAAAGTATGTTTCATCTCATTTACAATCACCGTAGGTATGTATGCATGAGCCCACACACAAGCATAACAGATCATTTCATTTTTGTTTTAAAGGCAAACAGAGGATGACCTTCCTCATAAGGTCTCCTCATATCTTTAAGTTCCCCATAGGGGTCTCCTGTAATGCATCCTGTATCTAAACGGTTCACAGACGGTTTACAGACTACACATCATCTATCGTAACACAACCCATTAAGATCACCATACCATGGTATGAATCATTCATGCTCAATCATATAATGATACATCAACTATGAACCATGATTTGATATGCACATAACTTAGCCAATCTAACTCCAATCTAAAAATTCTTTCTACTATAAGACGTCATGCTACAAGCATGCTTTTTCGCAGGAAGTAACTACATTACAAGGATGAAGGATCTTTCTTTGAAATATTTTGTTAAACAAGTAGTGGACGGACTTTGTAGGACTTTGTAAGGGACAACTAAACAAAACTAACTCATCTCTATCATCCAACCTTCCATTAATAATCTCACTAATTAAATCAGGAAAATCCAGCAATGACCTTCAAAAAAATCCAACGAGAACATAACCCAAACGAACATCCAAAGAATATGCGAACCTAAATCCAATGAGAACATAAAAAAATCCAAAGAATATTCGAACCTAAATTCAAAGAATTCCAAAGAATCAATCCAAGAAGAATCTAACCCTAAATAAAATTCACTATAACCTAACCCTAAGATAGCAATTCCAACCATACCTAACACTAATATAGCAATTCCAAAGAATACCTAACCCTAATACAAGAATACCTACTTCCAAAGAATACAATCCCTAATTTCAAATACTTAATTCCAACAATATTCTATTCTAACCTTCATATAGCAATTCCAAAGACTACCTAACCCTAATACAAGAATACCTACTTCCAAAGAATACAATCCCTAATTCTCACACAAGAAAATCAATTTCTACCCTACATGAAACTCCAGCAAAAAGGGTTTTGAAGGAAACCCCAACGTACACATGCGTGCTCCTAATCTATGCACTCACTTGAAAGTATCAGAGGTTTGGCTCTCAACCTCAACTTCTCTTTCTTTTTCTTCTTCTTCTTCTTCTTTTCTTCCTCTTCTTCTTCTTTTCCCTAACTAGAGCTAGAGTGCTGGAAATGAAATGTGTGAAAGTGGGTTTTGTCTATTTATGGGCTTAAAAAGGGTCTAAAGTGGCTTTTAGCTAAAAAAAGTTTATGGGATGGTTTAGGAAAATTTTGAGAAGTTAAAACGTATGGTAGCAATAAACAAATTGTTATGTAAGTGATTTGACAAAAAGTATTCCAAGGATTAAAAAAAAAAACCCGAGGTCATTTGAGTTATTTTATTAAACTATACATGTACATATCGATGCGTAACTTACAATCCGGGTGTCTTATTGACATGTCATTTTCCCCAGTAACTCCATAACTTGACTACGACCACAATGGTTAGGCTCTCTGACCTAACGGATTTGAAAACTTGATGTTGGTGGAGCCCCACCTAAAATAAGGACATAATGGTCATTTCTCAGATTGTTTAATTTTAAGTCCATATCTTAACATTCGGACAGCGGGTTGACATACAGCTTGCGGCTCGATAATAGAACAACATTATGATCAAGTCAAGATATTCTCGCGGTCAATGGACCTACAATCAACGGCTATCCAGTGTACAAACCAGATTTCTGGGGTATCGGGTCTTACAACTCTTCCCTCCTTAAAACAATTTTGTTCTCGAAATTTATTTCAAAACATATCATAACAGTACAATATAACAATAACCATATTAGAGTTAATGTACCTAAGAATTAAATAGATGAGGGTAACGACTGCATATCTCTGCTTTCCGTTCCCAGGTTGCTTCTTCTACAGAATGATAACCCCATTGGACTTTAACTAAGGGAATGACTTTCGTACGAAGAACTTGTTCTTTTCTATCCACGATACAAATTGACTGCTCGATATAGGATGCATCTTCTCGAATTGCTAAGGATTGCCAGTCAATAACAGGTACTATTATCTTCGGATCACATTTACGGAGCATCAAAACGTGAAAAACATTATGTACTCCAAATAATTGGGGTGGCAAAACAAGACGATAAGCTACAGTGCCAACTCGTTCAACAATATAAAAGGGCCCTATAAACCTCGGGGCTAACTTTCCCTTAACACCAAATCGTACTACACCTTTTATTGGTGAAACTCGGAGATATACTTGGTCTCCTTCGATAAACTCTAAGGGTCTACGCTGGCGATTTATAAAACTCTTCTGTCGGCTTTGAGCTGTAAGCATACGTTGTCGAATAAGATCAATCTTTTCAGACGTTTGCCGGACAATATCAGGACCTAAAAGACATCGCTCACCAATCTCAGTCCAACAACTTGGGGACCTGCAAGGTCTACCATATAACTCTTCATAGGGTGTCATGCCAATAGTAGCCTGAAAACTATTATTATACACAAATTCTGCTAACGGCAAGTGGTCGTCCCAACTACTAGAGAAATCTAAGGCACATGATCTAAGCATGTCCTCGAGAATCTGGTTAACTCTTTCGGACTGCCCATCTGTTTGTGGATGATATGCTGTGCTAAATTTTAAAGCCGTCCCCATTGCTTTTTGAAAACTCTTCCAAAACTTTGATGTAAACCTCGGATCTCGGTCAGATATAATCGACACAGGTACACCATGTAATCTAACAATTTCATTTATAAATAAAGTTGTGAGTTGATTTGTAGACCAAGAAATACAAATAGGAAGAAAGTGAGCTGTCTTTGTCAAACGGTCTACAATAACCCATATAACATTATGTCGACGTAAGGTTCTTGGTAAACCCACAATGAAATCCATAGTTACATGTTCCCACTTCCATACTGGTATCTCCAAAGGTTGCAATTCCCCTGCTGGCTCTTGATGCTCTGCCTTTACTCGTTTGCATATATCACACTCTGACACATGCCTAGCAACTTCACGTTTCATTCCAGTCCACCAAAATTGCCTTTTCATGTCCTTATACATCTTCGTAGATCCTGGGTGGATAGTAAACTGAGTGCGATGTGCCTTATCCATAAGGGTATTCTTCAATTCTGAGATATCTAGAGCATATAATCTGCCCTGAAACCGAAGTCCACCATCCAAACCTATCTACCACTCCGGTTGACTTTTCCCTATTATCACATTTTTACAAAACAACGCCCATTGATCAAACTGTTGGGCTTCTATTACTTGGGATATCAAAGAGGGCTGAACCGTCAAGTTTGCTAATTGTACAATTGAGGATTGTAGAGTCATCTCAAAATCGAATTCAGCTATATCTTCTACCATTTTCCACTCTCGCATCATCAATTGTGCCACTTGGGCCTGTGGCTGACGACTTAACGCATCCGCCACCACATTAGTTTTTCCTGAGTGGTATTGAAGATTAAAATCATAGTATTTCATTAATTCCATCCAACGTCTCTGCCTCATATCCAATTCGGCTTGGGAAAAGAGGTATTTCAAGCTCTTATGATCCGAAAAAAGTTCAAATCGAACCTCATACAAGTAATGCCTCCATACTTTGAGGGCAAAAACTACCGCTGCTAACTATAGGTCATATGCGGGATAATTCTGCTCATGAGGCCTAAGCTGGCGAGATGCATATGCTACTACCTTGCCCTGTTGCATTAGGACACACCCCAAACCTATAAGCGAGGCATCTGTATAAACAACGAATCCCTCACTCCCAGATGGAAGAGTGAGAACAGGTGTCGTCGTAAGACGAGTTTTTAGTTCAGCGAATGCCCGCTCACAGGCTCCACTCCAAACAAATATTATATCCTTTCGAGTCAATCGAGTCAATGGGGCAACTATACGAGAGAATCCTTTAACAAAATGTCTGTAATACCCTGTTAGCCCTAAGAAACTCCGAATCTCAGATGCATTCTTTGGTTGTTTCCATTGCAAAACTGCTTCAACCTTAGTTGGATCAACTGAAACTCCATTCTTCAACACTGTGTGCCCCAAAAATTTTACTTCTTCCTGCCAAAACTCACATTTTTTCAGTTTAGCATATAGCTGGTGAGCACAAAGGGTTTGCAACATTATCTCTAAGTGACACTCATGATCTTTCCTTGTCTTTGAATATATTAAAATATCATCAATAGAAACAACAATAAACTGGTCCAAATAAGGACGGAAGACCTCATTCATCAACTGCATAAAGACTGCCGGTGCATTAGTCAGACCAAATGACATGACCTGAAATTCAAATTGTCCATAACGAGTCACAAAAGCTATCTTCAGGATATCTTCCTCTCGAACCCGAATCTGATGATACCCAAACCGTAAATCTATCTTCGAGAAATACTGTGCACCACTCAACTGATCGAATAAATCATCTATTCTTGGGAGCGGATACTTGTTTCTAATCGTAACCTTATTAAGTCCGCGATAATCGACACACAACCGTAAAGAATCATCCTTCTTCTTTACAAAAAAGCATAGGAGCTCCCCAAGGTGAAGTACTTGGGCGAATAAATTCCAAACGACGTAATTCATCTATCTGTCTTTGCAACTCATGCAACTCTAATGGTGCCATACGATAAGGGGCTCTGGCTATAGGGGCAGTGCCAAGGATAAGATATATTCGAAATTCTGTATGCCTAACGGGTGGCAAACCTGAAATTTCTTGAAAAACACCTGGAAAATCACGTACTACCAGCAACTGTTCAATATATACATCTTTGGACTCGTTATGAACACAGGACATCAAAGTCTCTATAAACTTATCTTTAGGATCAGCCATAAACTGAAATCGAGGATGGTCAGGTATAGAAAAGGTGACTGTCTTAGCGATGTAGTCCAACACTGCATGATACTTGGATAACCAATCCATTCCCAAAATCACATCATATTCTAACAACTCCAAAACATAACAATTGATTGGAAGGGTATACTCTGCTATGTAAACATGACAGTCCTGACATATAAAACTCAACACCGTTCGTTTCCCTAAAGGAGTCAATAGCTCTAATCCCTTGGTCATCGATGTTCTCCGCAATTCCAATGACTGACAAAAACTATCTGACATAAATGAATGTGATGCACCAGAATAAAAAAGGACACGTGCAAAAAGGGATGATACTACAAGAATACCTTCTATGACTCCTCCCTTAGTCTGAGAATCTCTCTTCTGGATTGCATAAACATGAAGCTGCGTCTGAAGGGTTGTTTACCTTGCTGCCGCTATGACTGCTGTTGAGATTGTTGTTGTTGAGGCCTATACTGTGTCCTATATGGTAGCCTTTGCCGCTGGGGCTGCTGATGTCTAAGTAGTGGACCTGGCTGCTGTTTTTGCGGATTGGGACAATCCTTTTTACGGTGCCCTATACCATCACAATTATAACAGGCTCCGAAAAACTATCGCTGAGGAACAGAGGATAATACTGGGGATCTGACATCAGGTCTGGCTAAAACCTGCCGTGGAGGAACAGATGGTGATACTAAGGGTCTTACATCAGGTATGACTGCATTATCATATCTCACTGTAGGCCTTTTTGGGGATAAAAAGGTGTAACATCTCGAATTTTTGCCACTTGGAATTAGACGTCCTTCAGCAATGGGTCAATCCTAACACCTGATTAACTTCTCAAACACTCAATTTAAAGGTCTCAAATTTCTTCTTCAAACCATTTTCCTGAAAACTTCATTTTTCCTTCATAAATCTCATCTCTCACTATCTTATCCTTCAAACTTGTTTAAGTGCTTTCATGTTAGAAACAAATCTTGAAGTTTAGGTGAATATAACGACTCGGAAAAATTAGGTTATGAAATAACTAACCGAAAGCATGTTATAGGTTACCAAACTGCCGTATACGAAAGCTTAGCGAATCCATCGACTCCGTTACGATTCTACGACAAAAGGTACAGACTTTAGATATATAGGTTATGGTTTTCAACGCTTTCAATGTCAGATAATGATAGATTCATGATCTGCATGCAATTGCACATGTACAAAGCGCTGTTTGTTTTCCTGTTTATATGGTGCTTTATAACATGCTTTATAACATGCTTTGTAACATGCTTTATGACATGTTTGTTAACATGCTTGACTTACTTTGTTTATTATGCTTTACTCCACATGCTTTGGAATATGGATTGATTGCTTTTGGGACTATGATTTTAGTCCAGACAATCGGTACCAGACAATCAAGTTGTGTAGTGTGATCTAGTCAACATCCCTATAGCCCCGACAATCAAGGCACGGCTCTCACGAAGCCGCCAGAAAACAGCATATACGAGAAAGCATTCTCGTCATTATAGAAGTTCGGCTCCGCCTCAGAAGTAGCGTCGCCATCGGCAATCAGACAAAGTCTGGTGGGTGTTCGGAACACCGTCCCGTATCGTGGGAGTGAGTGATCAACTCAGTGGAACAATAAAGCATAGGTTAACATGTTATCAATTCAGTCAAGCAGTATGATAAAGCAGTACAATCAAGAATTCTAAATACTCTTATTAATGCAAGTATGAATGCAGTCATGATGGATGCCCTTGCCAAACCACCCTCATGCGACACCATCTTACGTTCGCGGCATGCTTTCATCCTTCAGTGCTCCACATCTTCCAGGCACATGCAATGCATGATGAGCATGATTACCGAGTTGTTATTAGTCCATTTCAAACAGTAGTATTGGAAAACTAAGGTACCTCCCTTGTATCATTCCCAAACATGATTCATTCTAAGGTCGTCAGTCCTACTTAATCTCATACGATAATGTGTTTCTAAGTCGCTGCAGAGGCTGCCAGGGCTGTTATGCACAATGGTTACACCACTCCCCCATCACCTCTTTAACGATTCATCACTATACAGATACAGGCCTAGTTCATACTCTATGCACCGCGGCAAAACTCGTCGCCTCACCGCAAATTCAGAGTATGCTTGAGGTCACTACAAAGACTGCCAAGGCTGTTGCTTGCATTCGTTGCACCACTCCCCCATCACCTTATCAATGTAGGCCGACAGCACGAATATAGTGTCCCATACCACCATAATCGGCTCACGAGTCCGGTTGCTCACCGGTCACTATGGGGAGGCACATGGCCCCAGCCAGAGGTCGACAACGACCACGGTGTCCCATACCACCATGTCTGGCTCATGAGTCTTAGCGGATCGAGGTACCATAGTTAACGGGATTTCGCTGGTAAGTTTGGTACCCTAGGTTCAAGCAGAGGCGTCCAAACATGGTGAACATACATAAGACAGATCGGGTTACTTGACGAGCTCGACTAACTCGAGCGCACAATCAATTGAACGACATGAAGTGTATAAGCACTTCGTGTGGCCTAACCACTGTCGCCAACTGAAGTACGACTCGGGTTCGTCAAACACATCCTACGTGGCGAAATGAATCTCAACCACGATCTCAAGTCTGGTACCGATTGTCTGGACTAAAATCATAGTCTCAAAAGCAATCAATCCATATTCCAAAGCATGTGGAGTAAAGCATAATAAACAAAGTAAGTCAAGCATGTTAACAAACATGTCATAAAGCATGTTACAAAGTATGTTATAAAGCATGTTATAAAGCACCATATAAATAGGAAAACAGACAGCACTTTGTACATGTGCAATTGCATGCAGATCATGAATCTATCATTATCTGACATTGAAAGCGTTGAAAATCATAACCTATACACCTAAAGTCCGCACCTTTTGTCGTAGAATCGTAACAGAGTCGATAGATTCGCTAAGCTTTCGTATACGGCAGTTTGGTAACTTATAACATGCTTTCGGTTAGTTATTTCATAACCTAATTTTTCCGAGTTGTTATATTCACCTAAACTTCAAGATTTGTTTCTAACATGAAAGCACTTAAACAAGTTTGAAGGATAAGATAGTGAGAGATGAGATTTGTGAAGGAAAAATGAGGTTTTCAGGAAAATGGTTTGAAAAAGAAATTTGAGACCTTTAAATTGAGTGTTTGAGAAGTTAATCAGGTGTTAGGATTGACCCATTGCTGAAGGACGTCTAATTCCAAGTGGCAAAAATTCGGGATGTTACAATCTACCCCCCTTAAAACAACATTTCGTCCCCGAAATTGCCTAAGGGTAATAAGGAAAGATTTACTTATTTCTTTTGCCTAAGTTTTATTGATTTCGAGTTTCTACGCGTGGTAGGGTATATACTAGCCTGATTAATTTTAGTCTACCCCCCTTAAAACTTATTTCTTTATCCATTTCTCATACCCTGATGGTTTGCTACAATTTATTTCGTTACCTATTTGGAGTCTTAACGACAATCCCCAATTATTTAGAGTAAGATAGCTATTTTCATTGTTTAACCAACACGGTGAGATGGTTATAATGGGCTTGATCTCGATACATCAATCATCCGAATTGATAACATGTTAACCTATGCTTTATTGTTCCACTGAGTTGATCACTCACTCCCACGATACAGGACGGTGTTCCGAATACCCACCAGACTTTGTCTGATTGCAGATGGCGACGCTACTTCTGATGCGGAGCCGGACTTCTATGACGACGAGAATGCTTTCTCGTATATGCTGTTTTCTGGCGGCTTCGTGAGAGTCGTGCCTTGATTGTCGGGGCTACAGGGATGTTGACTAGATCACACTACACAACTTGGTATAATTTAAAATTATACTTGTAATTTTTTAACCTAGTAACTTTATCACATTCTGGAGACTCACCACAGTTTATATATTTTATCTATCTATCACAGTCTTTCGCTTGCAAATTTAACTGTCTCTGGAGTATGATATGTTGTTTTGGCTTAATCTCACTCATGTTCAATGCACTAATACCGACCATATTCAATCATCATTCATTTTGTTGCATAAGTGATGCGTTGGAATTCGGGAGTTGAGTTTATGCTCGACCCCCAATTTTCAGGGCATTACAAGATGGTATCAGAGCATGATTTGGATTAAACTGGACCTGGGTTATGGTCACACGATGCACTCTGACGCACTCTAACTTAGGAGGGGGCGACGAAACATAGAAACCGACCGAAATCGACCGCTGAGATTGGGCCCGTACACACCCATGATCACGCGAAATGATCCCGAATGACTTCTAGACCGTCAGTAGACGGGTTTGAGTCGTTCCTTAGAAACGAATGTCCTTAGGTTGTGGGTCAACCACAACACCTTACACTTCATCTCAAAGCCTAAAACCCCTTTTATCCAATTCCTTCAAATTCCCTCCTTGCACCACTTCATTCTTTAATTTTTTCTAAATCCTTTCATATCAGATATAAATTCTAACATATAAATGATGAAGAATAATACTTAAACAAATTTTTTTTTTTACTATAAATAGTGAATATATGTAGAAATTGGACTTTTGACCATTCAAATTATGGAATCTCGTGAAATAAATGGGTTAGTTGGAGAGATTAGCACCTCCTACCCCAAAATCATATGCTACATACCATATAAACTCATTCCGGTTTGTAAATTGGCCCCGAAAATGCCTTAAATGGAGTCGGGGGCCAAACAGAGCACTTGCGGGGGGACCCAAGGTAGGACTCATATATTTTTTTTGGGGCCTAGGGGTCACGAAGACCTTGCCCAAATGGCGAGTCATCGCCAACCACTCCAAAAGTTGGCGAGGCCTCCCCGGGTTTCGGGCCCAGCCGGTCGGGCTGATCATGTTTGGGGCCTAGGGGAACCCCCTGGTATATGGGTCGTCCCTTAAAACCTTCCCAAACTAGTACTTCCTTCACAAACTAGTACTCCCTTAAAACCTTCCCAAATTAGTACTCCCTTAAAACCTTCACAACCTCCCTTTCAATCGCCCATTCCACTGTTTTCTGTTAAAACCCACACCCCTCCATTGTTCATAGCAACACCTACCCTCTACCCTTTCCGTTTTTCCTCATTTGAGCTCCTACACCCCCTCATTTGAAGCTCAAAACCGTGTAAGCTCTCAACCCATCCTTTACAATCCCTGTTGAGGTTCAAACTCGTGGAGAATCAAAAGTTCCAGCCCCTACGTTAGGATCTTTATGTTTTCATGTTGATGGAATGTGTCGAATGTTTGGCAAGTTAGAGTTGTACGCGACAATTGTGAATTCCTTCCACCCCTCCACCATTACTTCTCTTAGCCTCACCATTTCACACCCATATGAACACAAAATCCATATATATATATATATATTTTGTGTCCCATAACTTTCATAACCTCCGAATGTTAGGACGTTTAGGGCCCGTTCGGCCAATTGCATTAGGTAAGATTAAGGTGACTAGAATTGTAAAAGTAACAATAAATGTATGTAAAATGTATGTGTAAGGTATGCTCACTAGATTGGGTGTATCCCATGTTTTCCAATACCATATTTGGAGTATATGCAATTAAGAGTAAATCCCAGAATTTTCCTTTCCAAGTACACTTAGAGATTCATGATCATGGGATTTGGAAATCCCATCTCACACTTCCAACACAAGACTCATTTTCCAAGGCCTATAAAATTAATCTCCTACCACCCTCCTACCAAACATGCTACTCCAAATCCTGAAGTGAGATTAGCAATGCAATCCCATTTAAGATAATAGGCCCTAGAGTTTTGGACCTAGAGCGGTGCTCCTAGATTTCGACAGGCCTGACCGTGTAGGAAACCCAACAAATTTATAATGTGAACCTTAGGACCCTCTTCGTTGGAATGATGCATATGTGAAATGCTCGAGCGTCAAGTACAGGCAACTCAGTTCCAATTAGACAACTTTGACCCTAGGTGATAAGACCCTTTCTGTATTAGAAATGATGTGAACTCATCTAGCGTAAGAGCATAGACTTTGGACTACACCTATAGATTTCCACAACTTCTAAATTAAGACTAGACCACCGGTTACATTAGAAAATGCCAGAGACCGATAGATGTAGCTAGGTTAAATCAATACACCCCTTTGATCTGGGTGGTGCAGCGAAAGCATGGTGGACCCTACCCCACTGGCCCAAGATCGAAACTATGCTCGTTGAATACGAACATTATAGAAGCCCTAGCAAGTTCTACTATGAGAAACCGTTTTAGGATGATCTAGTAAGATTTGATTCACCATTTCCTTGGACATAGATAATAACGAGGACTCTCTTAGGTTAAAACCAAAAGGGCAACCTTAGAAATAGGCAATTTGAGCCTTTTAATGATGGACATTCCCTAAGTTTTTAGAGTGATCGGTCTACGAAGATACTGAAATATAAACTGTGAAGCATTCGCGGCTTGACCCAATTCTCAATCCTGGGCGACTACCAACGAACTCACTGCTTGGCCGAGCAAAAGACCAGGATCCACCAGGATTCGGAAGGGATACGATGAGCTTTCTACCCTGGCCCGGTGGATGATTGATGTATCAAGATCAAGCCTACTATAACCGTCTCTCCGTGTTGGTCAAACAATGAAAACAGCTATCTTACTCTAAATAATTGGTTGAGATTCATTTGCTGATTAGAAATAGATGGATGCATATTTTGTTGTTGGTTCCAATCAGACTAAAAAATCTGTGCCTTCGCTACTACTCCCTCAAGAGTTGACAACTCAAACCCTCTTACTCGAAATCACAAACTAGGACGTAAACCATCCTCAAATTTCCTCGCCTTCAAATCATTATCAGCTACTAAATGCGGAGCAAAACGAGATAATTCTATAAAACAAGCCTCATAGTCAGCAACAGACATCTCACCCTGAACCAACGACTCAAATTCATGTGCTTTCTGACGACGAACAGCTACAGGAAAAAACTTACGATTGAACTGGTCTTTAAATGCTTCCCATGTCCACACAACCTTTGGATATGAACGTACAACTGACTTCCACCATTATTCTGCCTCTCCTTGCAATTGATAAGTCGCTAAGGTAACATATTGCTTAGAAGTACAACCCATAACTTGAAAAAGTTTCTCTATTTCTGACTTCCATAACTCGGCTGCCATAGGATCTGGCTTGCCAGAAAAACAAGGTGGATCTAGACGTCTAAACTCCATAAAAAGAGCAATGGCCCGCTCCGGCGCTGATGTCTCAGGAGTAGAACTAGATCGCTGCTTTTAATTAGCTGTAATAGTTGACATAGTCTATTGATTAGCTGTAATAGTTGACATAGTCTGCAACAGTTGTTGAAGTTGTGTTGCAGGAATAGGTATAATTGGATCTGGAACAGAATTTGACGTAGATTTTAACTTAGACTTGGGTTGCACTGGAGGAGTCTGAACAGATTTTGACATAGATCTTGACTTAAACTTAGGTTACACTGGAGGAGTCTGAACAGGATTCTTTCTAGGCGGCATCCTATAGATAAAACACCAAATTAGCCTAAAACGAACAAGTAAATCTATACAATATACATACTAATACATAACCAGAATAAGTAAATCTATACAAGATACATACTAATACATAACCATACAACTCATCTATGTCGCAAAACATGAACCTAACAACTCTAACACAACAACATATAGTAAATACATTATGATTTATGCAGATAGTTCCCAGATCATGCTCTGATACCATTTTCTATCACGACTTTAAATCTAGTGTTGGTAATCCATGATTATTAAACACCATATTTTTGGTTGACAGCCTCCGTAGAACTCCGCATTTTGGGACTTTCATGTAGCACATACTAAGTCCCATAAGCGGGGCTCCACAAGGAGGATTTCGGAAAGTAAAACTAACAAACACGTTGCATTTCTCAAAATTTCACCATATTCAACATATCTTACTGTGTACAATTGAACACATCAGGGCAAAACCAAAACATAAACCACGTCATATTTACTATACCTGATGTACATATGCAGGGTATTACAAAAAAATATATACACTGATATGTACAAAGCAAAAAGGACAACTGGAGTCTATAGCCTCTACTCCTGCAGCTCCCTACTCTCACCTGAAAAAAATAGAAAGGAAAGCTTGAGCTACTAAGCCCAGTGAGTGCGTGTGTGCCGTGAAAATGCATGTTTCATGTCATGCTCATTTAATACACATGAATGCACAGGCTTCCAAATCATTTTTATATACAGAGGTGGGACTTCTACCCACTTGTAACATACACACGCTTTCAACATTTCCACAACTTTCCATATTTTCCAATTGGATCACCTAAGTCTAAAACAGAGGTGGAACTTCTACCCACTTATATAGACTTTTCCACCGTGGTCAACTACAAAGGTGGGACTACATAGTTCACGGGCTGAACTAGTCTAACTCACTTGTGTTGAACCTCACTATCTGCCTAACAGCAGGAAGTCATAAGTCGCCTGGCAAAACGATAGCGGACAATTTACGAGCTCGTCACACACAACCTATCTTTGCTTGCCCATAAGCAGGTCAAGTCAAACCTCTCAACCAATCGACACGCGTCGGTGGGAGTCACTGCCTACTTGGGTATTTCGGCATTTCAACGCTCTGTTTTTCCACCCGGTCTAAGCATTGGTTGCTCCCAATGGTACCAATCGGGGTTTAGGGACTTTCACCCACGGACCCTCTAATCATGTCCTGTTGAATTACACATTTCCAGTGTGGTGTCCAACTCAAGTTGTAACAAAGTATGTTTCATCGCATTTACAATCACCATAGGTATGTATGCATGAGCCCACACACAAGCATAACAGATCATTTCATTTTTATTTTAAAGGCAAACAGAGGACGACCTTCCTCATAAGGTCCCCTCATATCTTTAAGTTCCCCATAGGGGTCTCCTGTAATGCATCCTGTATCTAAACGGTTCACAGACTACACATCATCTGTCGTAACATAACCCATTAAGATCACCATACCATGGTATGAATCATTCATGCTCAATCATATAATGATACATCAACTATGAACCATGATTTGATATGCACATAACTTAGCCAATCTAACTCCAATCTAAAAATTCTTTCTGCTATAAGACGTCATGCTACAAGCATGCTTTTTCGCAGGAAGTAACTACATTACAAGGATGAAGGATCTTTCTGTGAAATATTTTGTCAAACAGGTAATGGGCGGACTTTGTAAGACTTTGTAAGGGACAGCTAAACAAAACTAACTCATCTCTATCAGCCAACCTTCCATTAATAATCTCACTAATTAAATCAAGAAAATCCAGCAATAACCTTCAGAAAAATCCAACGAGAACATAACCTAAACGAACATCCAGCAATATGCGAACCTAAATCCAATGAGAACATAACCCAAACGAAAATCCAAAGAATATTCGAACCTAAATTCAAAGAATTCCAAAGAATCAATCCAAGAAGAATCGACCCTAAATGAAATTCAAATATAACCTAACCCTAAGACAAAGAAATTCCACCATACCTAACACTAATACAGCAATTCCAAAAATACCTAACCCTAATACGACAAATACCTACTTCCAAAGAATACAATCCCTAATTTCAAGAATACCTAATTCCAACAATCCTAATTCCAAAGAATATTCTAACCTTCATACAGCAATTCTAGCACTACCTAACCTAATACAACAAAACCTACTTCTAACAATACAATCCCTAATTCTCACACAGTAAAATCAGCAAGTTTCTAACCCTACATGAAACTTCAGCAAAAATGGTTTTGAAGGAAACCCCAACGTACACGTGCGTGCTCCTAATCTATGCACTCACTTGAAAGTATCAGAGGTTTGGCTCTCAACCTCAGCTTCTCTTTCTTTTTCTTCTTCTTCTTCTTTTCCTCTTCTTCTTCTTCTTTTCCCCAACTAGAGCTAGAGTGCTGAAACTGAAATGTGTGAAAGTGGGTTTTGTCTATTTATGGGCTTAAAAAGGGTCTAAAGTGGCTTTTAGCTAAAAAAAGTTTATGGGATGGTTTACGAAAATTTTGAGAAGTTTAAACGTATGGTAGTAATAAACAAACTGTTATGTAAGTGATTTGACAAAAAGTATTCCAAGGATTAAAAAAAAAACCCGAGGTCATTTGAATTATTTTATTAAACTATACATGTACATATCGATGCGTAACTTACAATCTGGGTGTCTTATTGACATGCCGTTTTCGCCAGTAACTCCGTAACTTGACTACGACCACAACGGTTAGGCTCTCCGACCTAACAAATTTGAAAACTCGATGTTGGCGGAGCCCCACCTAAAATAAGGACATAATGGTCATTTCTCAGATTGTTTAATTTTAAGTCCGTATCTTAACATTCGGACATCGGGTTGACATACGGCTTGCGACTTGATAATAGAACAACATTATGATCAAGTCAAGATATTCTCACGGCCAATGGACCTACAACCAACGGCTATCCAGTGTATAAACCAGATTTCTGGGGTATCGGGTCTTACAGAATTTGACCATGAAGTGAAGGAAGTGAATGGAATTTACTGCGAAATGAATGGAATTCACTGCGAAGTGAATGGAATTGACCATGAAATGCATGGAATTGACCGCGAAGTGAAGGCAATCACCGTGAAGTAAATCGAATTGACCTCGAAGTGAATGGAATTGACCGCAAAATGCATGGAATTGACTAGGAAGTTAATGGAATTCACCGCGAAGTGAAGGAAGTAAATGGAATTGGCCGCGAAATGAATGGAATTGACCGCGAAGTGAATGGAATTGACCGCGAAGTCAAGGCAATTCACCATGAAGTAAATCGAATTGACCGCGAAGTGAATGGAATTGACCATGAAATGCATGGAATTGACCGTGAAATGCATGGAATCGACCACGAAGTGAAGGGAATTCAATGTAAAGTGAAGGGAATTGAGATATTATCGACATCTCCAAACCTTTTAAATAACACAGAGTGACCTATCATCAATCTAAACTATTCATTCATTCACACAACTAGCAGCAAGTCATTGTCCACGAATCATGCCGATCGGATAAAAAATAACAAAATACCAAAATAAAAATAAAAAATCCCAACTCGCGGATTGTATATATTCCACATTGCGAAATAGTGTATTGGATATATTCCAAAAAAAATACAAAAATATTTTTCAGTAAAAGCAAATCTCAATTGAAATTGTTAAACCGCAGAATGAAGGGAATTCACCACGTAGTGAATGGAATTGACCACAAAATGCATGGAATTGACCGCGAAGTGAATGGAATTCACCGCGAAGTGAATGGAATTGACCGCGATTGACCGCGAAGTGAAGGGAGTTCATCGTGAAGTGAAGGAAGTGAATGGAATTATCTGGGAAATGAATGGAATTCACAACGAAGTGAAGGGAATTCACCGCAAAGTTGTGGATGTCTAGGACGCATAGGCGGCCACGGTATCGTAGGCCCTCATCTGTGCCAACTCTCCACTCGGAGTCCTCATCATGGCTAGCTTGCTCTCGAAGCTCAGACAATCGCGCATCACCCTTCTGGGCCTCGAGAATCCTGTCATCAATAAGTGACCACACCTGAATGTGCGTGACACTCTCAAATGGCTCCTCCACAGTAAGTTTCTGTTCGAAGTCCCGTACAAACTCTACCATATCTCACTCTGCTATTATTAGCGGAGCTGCAAATATTATAGCTTTCTTGCGGCTCAACGCGTCTGCCACAAGGTTGGCCTTGCTAGGATGGTAGGAGACTTCGAACTTGAAGTCTTTCAAGGTTTCCATCCATCGGCGCTGCCTCATATTCAAGTCCCGCTGAGTGAATATATAGGGAAGGCTCTTGTGGTCCAGAAAAGCTCGAACTCCTCTCCGTATAGGTAATGTCTCCATAGCTTCAGTGCAAAGATGACGACTGCCAGTTCCAAGTCGTGTGTAGGGTAATTCTCCTTGTGTTTCCTTAACTATCTCGAGGCATATGCGATCACCTTGTCCTTCTGCATAAGGATACATCCCAAACCAACTTGAGACGCATCGGTGTAGATCGCATACTTGACCCCTTGCTCTGGCAATACTAGCACAGGGGCGGACGTCAGTCTGTCCTTCAGCTCTCGAAAAGCTGTTTCCGCCTTCTTATCTCAGGCGAAGTTCAGATCCTTCCATGTTAACTGAGATAACGGTCTGGCTATCTTCGAGAAATCCTGAATGAACCGTCGGTAGTACCCTGCTAGACCAAGAAAACTCCTCACCTCAGTAACCGAACCAGGCTGCTTCCAGTCTTGAACCGCGGCTACCTTAGCAAGGTCCACAGCTATCCCTTCCTTAGACACCACATGTCCCAGGAACTTGACTTCCTCCTGCCAGAAGTCGCACTTCTTGTATTGTGCGAATAACCGGTTCTTCCTCAGAGTATCTAAGACTGCTTGTAGGTGTTCCTCGTGCTCTTCCCAACTCTTAGAGTATATCAGGATATCATCGATAAACACAATGACAAAACGGTAGAGAAATGGCCGAAATACCCGATTCATCAAGTCCATGAATACAGCCGGTGCGTTCGTAAGACCGAACGACATCACAAGGAACTCGTAATGCCCAAAACAGTTCATGAAAGCTGTCTTCTTCACGTCTTCATCCCTGACGCGCAACTGATGATACCCTGATTGTAAATCGATCTTCGAAAAATACTTTTCCCCCCTCAACTGATCAAACAGATCGTCTATCCTGGGCAAAGGATACTTAATCTTCACGGTCAACTGGTTCGGCCTGCGGTAATCAATACATAACCGTGACGACCCGTCTTTCTTCTTGACAAACAACACAGGTGCTCCCCAAGGAGACACACTGGGTCGTATGAAGCCCATCTCTACCAACTCGTCAATCTGTTTCTGCAGTTCTTCCATCTCACATGGAGGCATCCGGTACATAGGTAATGAAATGAGGGTCGCACAGGGCACAAGATCAATTGTAAAATCGATCTCATGCCGAGGAGGTCATTCAGGGATCATCCTGAATACATCTGAAAAGTCCCGAACTACTGGCATGTTTCCTAACGTCAGCCCATCAACAGGCTTAAGTAAAACGGCATAACATCCAATGCGACATGTCCAACTAACCTGTACTGGAAAAGTAAAGACAAGGTCGTCGTCGAGTCCGGCCGGCATCACGACGACCGAGTATCGCAATCAATCTCTGCCTTCATCTCGGTGAGTCAGTCCATACCGAGGATAATGTCGTAGTGCCATAATGGAGCGACAATGAGGTCAACACATACCATCCTACTACCCAAATCTACGGAGCAACCCTCACACACCCGTGTGATATCTGAAAAAGTCCCAATAGCAGTAGTGAGTTTCACGCCCTTCGTGGGAGTAGTATGCAAAGCTAGACGCTTAACTGCCGCACATGAAATGATGGAGGTAGTGGACCCAGTGTCCACCAATAAAAAGACAGGAGTACCTTGAACATGTGCAGTGACCTTGAAGGCCATAAGTGTTGTCTCTGGCTCTTCTGCTGTGGGCGCATGAACACGTGCCTGTTGTGGTCGGTTGGGCTGAGGCATCATAGGTCGTTATGGCAGCCTATAACGAGGTGCAGGTGGTCTGAAGGATGGATGTACAGGTGCCGACCGTAGGGGTGTGCTGACAAGACCTGAGGAAGCTGGCGGTTGTTTCACTGAGGATGCGAAAATTCGCTATCCCTCATCCTGGTAAAACAGTTTATCTCTGTGTGGCTAGCCTTCTTGCAGTAGGCGCACCACAAATCTGGTCGCCTCACTGGAGCAAATGGAGCTGCAAGCCTCAGCGGTGAATCTGCTCGCGGCCTATTTCCAAGGAACGGTCTGCTCGGTAGATCGGGTCGAGGCCTGGGGGGCATAGGTGCTCGTGCACGTGATAACCTATCCTCGTCCTGCTCTGCTCGCAAGGACATGCCCACCAGATCAGTATAGGTGGATATGTTAGCACAACACATCCTCAAACGTAATTCGGGCCGCAGGCCCTCTGTAAATCGTCGCATCCTCATCGGCTGGTCAACAAGTATCAACGGAACATATCAAGCCAACTCCGTAAATCTGTTCTCGTACTCTGCCACTGACATCCCTCCCTGTCGGAGGCATAGAAACTCACTCTCCTTCTCGTTACGGTACGTGAGAGGGAAGTACTTCTCGTGGAAGCGGGCCTCAAATGCCTCCCACGACAACACGTAATCAACAGCGACAGTCCGTAGGACGCTGTCCCACCATAAGCTGGCCTCCTTTTCGAACATAAAGGTGACTAACTCTACTTGTTCCGACTCTGTACAGTGTAGCATCCTCAGTATCTTGGAGATGCGGTCCAGCCAATATTCGACCTCCTCGGGTCTGTGAGAACCCGTAAAGGTAGAGGGCCGCAAGCGCTGGAATCTCTCGAGAAGGCCACTAGTACCCAAATTCCCCGTAGGGTATACAGCAAGAGCAGGTAAAGGCACACCCGCATCCTGAGCGAAAGGCTCTACTGTCTCAGCAGGGTGTACAGATGGTGAAGGTGGAGTCACACTCCCACCCTGAGCTAGGGCCCTTGCAATAGTGGCCAAAGTTACACATTCTTGCTCACGTTGTTGCATCTGCCGCATCTTGCTTGCCACACTTGTCTTTTCCGCACCCGCCGCTTTGGTGCATCATCATCAATAACTGCTCTAACCTATCCATAGGTGGGGCTACTTGAGGCACGTGCTGTGTCGAAGAAGACGCACGGTTCTGCTCACGAACCAGCGGTGTGTAAGGTGGCGGCCCAACTGTAGGACCAGAAGATGGCTGAGACTCAGGCATAGTCTCACGAGCAGGGCCCAAACCGGGGTCTGTATGACCATCATTGTGGGGAGGTGCCCGGGCCATCAAATCAGTAAATGTGAGGCGTGCCGTGCTCCGCGTGACCGCAGGTGGCATTCCCTATATGACATAAGGTACAACTTGTGTAAGATGTAGCATAGCAATATATAGCATGCCACACACTTCATAGCAAAAGAAACTGCATGCATTTCATTTACCAAAATCTACCACAATACACAAGGTATAACTTTACATGCATCATGACAAGAAACGCATCCAACATCCTTTGGCCCTCTACTCCGTTTTGAGTCGTTTTGAGTCCAAACTACTGTACATTCATGTTTTTCAGGTTATTTAAAGTTGGAATGGGTAACTTGTCATCTAAACTTATCAACAGACAGTCTAGAAGTGACTCGAGATCACCTCAAGTGGTCACGGATGTGTATAAACCCGATCTCAGCGATCGTTTTTGGTGAATTTTCCCAATTGGCGAAACTTGGAAACCTACACTTGTTTCTACGTTTCTACGTTCGTATCGCACCCACCTAGGTCAAAATGTGTCAGCGTACGTTGTGTAACCATAATCCAGGTCCAGTTTAATCTAAATCATGCTCTGATACCAACTTGTAACGCCCTGAAAATCGGGGGTCGAGTAGGAACTTAACTCCCGAGTTCCAACGCATCACTTATGCAACATATGAAATGATGACTGTATGTTGTCTGTATTAGTGCATGAAACATGAATAAGATTAAGCCAAATCAGTAAAACATAATCAAGGGACAGTTATAATACAAAAGTGGAAGACTGAAACGAATATATATAACTGTATAAACCAGTGTATATCCCCAACATATGTTTGCATTGCCAGGTGAAGGATTACAAGTGTAGTTCCAAAATATACAAAATGTGTAGTATTCTCTATTCATAACCCCAAAAAGAAGTCCCGCCAGTCAGGCCACGGCTCATAAGAACCCGCCTGAAGTCTGCATATAGGAGAAGGCCTCCTCGTCCTCCTCGAAGTCTAGCTCCACCTCGTAGGCATTGCCACCACCTGCATCTAAGACAGGGTCTAGTTGATGTGCGCAACACCTTCCCATAACGTGGGAGTGAGTGATCAACTCATTGGAACAATAAAGCAAAGGTTAACCTGTTCTCAATTCAATCAAACGGTAATGATAAAGCAGTAAATCACACATCCCTAAGTACTCTTATTAATGTAAGTATGGTATGTGTGTATGATGCATGCCCTCGCCTACGCTCCCTCAGCGACTCCTTACGATCGCGGCATGCCACACTCCCTCAGTGCTTGACCATCAACACCAAACGCACACGTAATGCAGTGCATGAACGTGATTACCAAGTTCTTTATTAGTCATTTTCATACAACAGGATTGGGAAACTAAGGTACCTCCCTTATATCACTTCCCAACAAGGTCGTCAGTCCTAGTAAACTCATACGATGATACGGTTCTAGGTCACTGCAAAGGGCTTGTCGCCTTATCAGTGCAGGCCTAGTTATACTCTAGTTGCTACGGAAAGGCTCGTCGCCTCACCGCAGTCTCAGAGTATACTCGAGGTCACTACAAAGGGCTCGTCACCTTATCAGTGTAGGCCGACAGCTCGAATACAGTGTCCCATACCACCGTATTCGGCTCACGAGTCTGGGTTGCTCAATGGTCACTACGGGGAAGCTCGTCGCCACAACGTAGGCCGACAGCTCGACCACGGTGTCCCATACCACCATGTCCGGCTCATGAGTCTTAGCGGATCAAGGTACCAAGGTTAACAGGGATTTCACTAGTGAGTTTGGTACCCTAGGTTCAAGTAGAAGCGACCATACATGGTTAACATACATCGGCAAATCGGGTTGTTTGACGGCTCGACTAGCATGAGCGCACATCGAGTTGAACGACATGAAGTGCATAAGCAGTCCGTGTGGCCTAACCACTGTCGCCAACCGACATACGACTCGGGTTCATCAGGCGCGTCTCATGTGGCAGATCAAGGACAGCCACTCGTTCAAGTCCTATTACCGATTCCCTGGACTATATAATAGCCCCAAACACATTCAATTGCATCGATCTAACATATGAGATACTCAAAGCAGTAATGGAACAATGATTCAAAACATACAATCAGTTGAGCATGCTATGAAGTACAATCTCAACATGAATTTGAACATATTCAATTCATAACCAAACATATATCTGAATATATCGTACATAGAGAAAAATATACACATCGCTAGAGTATTGAGAATCCTATCTCAACACCCAATTAAAGAAGAATTCATAAGTACTTACTCATACAGACATGTTTACATACACTTAGTCTACACCTCACATTATACATGACATATAGGAGTTAGAATACGTATTAGGGCAAGTCCCTTCGTCAAAGGATTGTCGCCTATATAACAATCACATACCCACGACGAATAGTCGTGGCGTACACTAATGCATAGTTTATACTCACTTAGACAATTTCACAAACACTTAAGCTATAACTTGTACATACACGACGTATGTTAATACAACAGGTATTAGGCTAATCCGTTCACCCAGAGGTTGATACACATGCATCTAGCATACATAGACAGCAAGTAATCATGGCAAACAAAAATTCATATTTCATATGTATACGGTATTTTCTACAAATACGAGGAATACAGTATATTCAACATAGTTAATGTATATCTGAAAAACGAAACGGACAGCACTTTGTACATGTACAATAGCATCCACGTCAGTAATATATCATTAACTGAGATTGAAAGCCTTGAAAACCATAACCTATACATTTAAAGTCCGCACCTTTCACCGGTAAACGCATAACGAATTCAGTTTGTTCACTCACGCTCCGTCTACGGCCCAACGACAACCTATTTCATGAAATAGGTTAGCTATTTCATTACTTTAACTAATTGAAACCCTATAACGGATTAGGGTTAGGTTTTCTTACCTAAGAATGGGATTGGTATCGCCGGAAAAGAGACACGGTAGTCGTAGTTAGGCACGTAAATAAGTGGGTTTAAATTCCAGGAAGAAACTCCAGCAATCCCTCACACTTTCTCTCGCTCTCTTTCCTTCTCTTTTTCTCTCTTCTCTCTCCTAGGTTTAGAAAATTCGTATGAAATGAGAGAGAGAGGGTTTAAGGTCTTTATATAGGCCCAGAAATGATGGGAAAGGCCCCAGGGCCATAGTATACTTTAATTATAGCCAAAACCCATCTGTTTCGGATCAACGGAGCACTTCTGAAGCCCCCCTTGAGCCAAAGGTCGAACTTAAGCTCACTGACCTTGGATCTAGGTCAAGATAAATTTTTGTTCCAGTCGGGTTCCCAGATCACACGTGGCGGACCAGTTTCAGTTCAACGGTCACCGAAACTCGATCAGGGTTACAAGTTCACTGCCATGTATGAGAAATTTCTCCTGATCCAAGGGTGTATTTGGGTCAGATTCTGACGATCTGATTGCTTATATTCGGCCCGCAAGTGACGAGTCTCAAATTACTTAACTTTAGATTCATTTCTAAAGAAAACCACGTTTTCTCACACTCTTCGCTCTGGGCTCAAGCGAATAGCCTTGGGACACTATCTGGAGTTGATTTTCGAGATGGTTGTCAAGTCCAGCAAGGCGATCTTAACTATATAATTTCGTAGTAACCGGACTTTCTATGTGCGGTCCAAATCCAATACGGAGTTTCACTGTGCTCCCAAGAGCAACTGGGTAATGAGATGGATCATAGATTTAGGGTAACCTAGCGTCAATGATTCTACAAGTTTTAGGTCTTACAGATCGTATTTAAAGTGGATCGAGCGGATTTCGTAACTAATCTAGTTTAACACTTAGTTAAAACTTGTCTAATTTCTAAAGGATTTAGTCCTTAGTGATTTCTGGCTGAGGCGGCACTCGGGTCTCAATACGGATTTTTCCGAGACGTTACATGAATTGACCGCGAAGTGAATGTAGTGAATAGAATTGACCACGAAATGCATGGAATTGACCGTGAATTGAATGCAATTCACCACGAAGTGAAGGAATTTGACCGTGAAGTGAAGGAAGCTAATGGAATTGACCGTGAAATGAATGGAATTGATTGCGAAGTGAAGGGAATTCACCGCGAAGTGAGTGGAATTGACTGCGAAATGCATGGAATTGACCGCGAGTGAAGGCAATTAACCGCGAAGTAAATTGAATTGACCGCGAAGTGAATGGAGTGAATGGAATTGACCGCGAAATGCATGTAATTGACCGTGAAGTGAATGGAATTCACTGCAAAGTGAATGAAATTGACCACGAAGTAAAAGTAATTCACCACGAAATTAAGGAATTTGACCGCGAAGTGAAGGAAGTGAATGGAATTGACCGGAAAATGAATGGAATTGACCGCGAAGTGAATGGAATTGACCGCGAAGTGAAGGCAATTCACCGCGAAGGAAATCGAATTGACCATGAAGTGAATGGAGTGAATGGAATTGATCATGAAATGCATGGAATTGACCGTGAGGTGAATGGAATTCACCTCGAAGTGAAGGAATTTAACCGTGAAGTGAAGAAAGTGAATGGAATTGACTACGAAATTAATAGAATTCACCGCGAAGTGAATGGAATTGACCGCGAAATGCATATTGACCGTGAAGTGAAGGCAATTCATCGTGAAGTAAATCGAATTGACCGGGAAGTAAATAGAGTGAATGGAATTGACCACGAAATGCATAGAAATGACCGTGAAGTGAATGGAATTCACCACGAAGTGAAGGAATTTGACCGTAAAGTTAAGGAAATTCACCATGAAATGAATGAATTTGACCGTAAAGTGAAGGAAGAGAATGGAATTGACGGAGAAATGAATGAAATTCACCGCGAAGTGAATGGAATTGACCATGAAATGCATGGAATTGACCGCGAAGTGTATGTAGTAAATGGAATTGACCGCGAAATGCATGGAATTGACCATGAAGTGAATGAAATTCACTGCGAAGTGAAGGAATTTGACCGTGAAGTGAAGGAAGTGAATGGAATTGACTGCGAAATGAATGGAATTCACCACCAAATGGATGGAATTGACCGCGAAGTGAAGGCAATTCACCGCGAAATAAATCAAATTGACCGCGAAGTGAATGGAGTGAATGGAATTGACCGGGAAATGCATGGAATTGACCGTGAAGTGAATGGAATTCACCACATAGTGAAGGAATTTGACCGTGAAGTGAAGGAAGTGAATGGAATTGACTGCGAAATGAATGGAATTCATTGCGAAGTGAAGGGAATTCACCACGAAATTGAGTGGAATTGGCCGTGAAATGCATGGAATTGACCGCGAGATGAAGGCAATTCACTGCGGAATAATCGAATTGACCGCGAAGTGAATGGAGTGAATGGAATTGACTGCAAAATGTATGGAATTGCCCGTGAAGTAAATGGAATTCAATGCGAAGTGAAGGAATTTGACCGTGAAATGAAGGAAGTGAATGGAATTCACCGTGAAGTGAAGGGAATTCACCACGAAGTGAATAGAATTCACCGCAAAGTAAATCGAATTGACCGCAAAGTGAATGGAATTGATCGTGAAATGCATGGAATTGACCGTGAAGTGAATGGAATTAACTGCGAAGTGAAGGAATTTAACCGTGAAGTGAAGGAAGTGAATGGAATTGACCACAAAATGAATGGAATTTACCGCGAAGTGAATGGAATTCACCGCGAAATGCATGGAATTGACTGCGAAGTGAAGGCAATTCACCACGAAGTAAATCGAATTGATCGCGAAGTGAATGTAGTGAGTGGAATTGACCGCGAAATGCATGGAATTGACTGTGAAATGAATGCAATTCACTCCGAAGTTAAGGAATTTGATCGTGAAGTGAAGGAAGTGAATGGAATTGACCGCAAAATGCATGGAATTAACCGCGAAGTGAAGGTAATTCACTGCAAAGTAAATCGAATTGACTGCAAAGTGAATGGAATTGACTGCGAAATGCATGGAATTGACCATGAAGTGAATGGAATTCACCGCAAAGTAAATGAAATTGACCATGAAGTGAAGGGAATTACCGCGAAATTAAGGAATTTGACCACGAAGTGAAAGAAGTGAATGAAATTGACTGCAAAATGAATGAAATTCACCTCGAAGTGAATGGAATTTACCGCGAAGTGAATGGAATTGACCACGAAATGCATGGAATTGACCGCGAAGTGAAGGCAATTCACCGTGAAGTAAATTGAATTGATCACGAAGTGAATGGAGTTAATGGAATTGACCGCGAAATGCATGGAATTGACCGTGAAGTGAATGGAATTCACTGCGAAGTGAAGGAAGTGAATGGAATTGACTGCGAAATAAATGGAATTCAATGCGAAGTGAAGGCAATTCATCGTAAATTAAATCGAATTGACTGCGAAGTGAATGGAGTGAATGGAATTGACCGCAAAATGCATGGAATTGACCGTGAAGTGAATGGAATTCACCGCGAAGTGAAGGAATTTGACCGTGAAGTGAATGGAATTGACTGCGAAATGAATGGAATTCACCGTGAACTGAAGGGAATTCATCGCGAAGTGAATGAAATTGACTGCGAAATCCATGGAATTGACCGCAAAGTGAAGGCAATTCACTGCGAAGTAAATCGAATTGACCGCGAAGTGAATGGAGTGGAATTGACCGCGAAATGCATGGAATTGACAGTGAAGTGAATGAAATTGACCGCGAAGTGAATCGAATTCACTGTGAAATGAAGGAATTTGACCACGAAGTGGAGGAAGTGAATGGAATTGACCTGGAAATGAATGGAATTCACCGCGAAGTTAAGGGAATTCACCGCGAAGTGAAGGAAATTCACAGCGAAGTGAAGGAATTTGACCGTGAAGTGAAGGAAGTGAATGGAATTGACCGAGAAATGAATGGAATTCACCGTTAAGTGAAGGAATTGACTGTGAAGTGAATGGAATTGACCGTGAAGTGAATGGAATTGACCGCGAAGTGAAGGAAATTCACCGCAAAGTGAAGGACTTTGACCACGAAGTGAATGAAGTGAATTAATTTGACCGCAAAATGCATCGAATTGACCCTGAAGTGAAGGGAATTGTCCGCGAAGTGAATGGAATTGATCGCGAATTGAATGGAATTGACCGCAAAATGCATTGAATTCACCACGAATTAAAGGCAATTCACCATGAAGTGAAGGGAATTCACCGCGAAGTAAATGAAGTGAATGGAATTGACCGTGAAGTGATCAGAATTCACCGCGAAGTGAAGGAATTTAATCGCGAAGTGAAGGAAATTCACTGTGAAGTGAAGGAAATTGACCGCGGAGTAGATGAAATTAACTAATACACAAACAAATCACCATTCATAATGAAATTACAATTAAGAAGATGTCATTTACTACAAATTTATGACAAAATATACAACACATCATTTACATCATTTCACTCTGAATGTTTTACAAGACATCATTTACAACAAATGACAACATTTCACAAAATTTCCCCATTCCTCTCATGCCTAAGACAAATATATCATCTTTTGTGGACACTCAGGCAATCATAGGCTTTTAAGTTCCTAAGGATGGGAGTGAATTTCTGCAAGTTTGTCCCTAACAAAATTCGATCGCTGCACAAAATGTCAATATATTTCATGACAAATATGCCACAATCATATCCGTTCGTCTGCTTTGGTATAGAAGTATCTTCTCTGACCGTCCAAGCCTTTCTATCCAACGCAAACATATCTCCTGCGGCATGGAATATTATAGGCAAGCCCTCCTTCATCAGCTCGATATGTTCCCTGTATCGACTGAGTGCCCTCGAATATACATGGTCGAGAATAACGATTTCTCGGTCTTGAGGGTGGATGACCATGAGGTACCAATGGCTATTGGCATGGTTGATTGGTATGTATGTCTGTCCATATTTGACAAGATAAGATATCATTAGAAAAATTATAGAAATGGGTACACCCGGCATTGATAACTTGTAATGATATCATTACTTGTTTATACTGCCACATGGGCTTCTGCCCTTCTCAAGGTTTGACAATGTCGTTCACAGTGAGTTTCTCTACTTGTAATGTTGCACATTCTTCATCACTGCCAATGTCCCGATACATTCTCAATATCGACATTTGCAGGTCAAGACATGGCTATTACAGACGAAATACCAAATTAGAACATATATCATATAAACAAATAACATAATAACCATAATCCAATTCGTATAGTTACCAGAAAAAATGTGGGACAGAACTTGCAGTCCCGAGTATGTAAAGTAGGAAATGAATTGTGCCTTCTCTCCAAGAAATCAACGTACTTTTCAATAACCTAATCAATAAAGATGGCGAATTAAGCTCTAGTCTAATATAAGAGTTGAATACACATGGACGTATGTATGTGAATTACTTACCACGCTATCAACCCATGCATCTTTCTCCCATATGGTCCTGAACCAAATAAAATCTACCGAATCTTTGTTTGCATTGGCCCAACTATCTAATTCATGCAGTTCCTTCTCCAATATAACCCTAAATGGATCAATCTTGGCCTGAAAGGGTATCGGAGAAGTACAAAATTCTTTCAGTTTCATAGAGTCGTTGGCGTTGCTTGGAGTTGTTTGAATGGCAGAGATGGATGTGAATGGAGAACACTTGTAGATAGACAGCTTCACAACCCTTTAGTTCTCCTCTTATAAACTGGAATGGACAGCAGTGATTTCTAGCATACATTAACGTCTAACGTATCCGAGTGTTGAACCTCCACCTCTCCGTTCCCCTGCTCCCTATCTTCCAATTCCTCATCCTTTTTTTCAAACTCTTCCTTCTCCTTCTCTAACTCCTTCCAAAACTGAGTCTTCTCTATAAGAAACGCCTTCATCTGCTTCTTCAACTCCACCTTACCCTCCTCCAACTCTTCCTTCTCCTTCTTCAATACCTCATTCTTGATCATCAATTCTTCCTTCTCCCTCATTAGCATTTCCCTCTCCATATTTAAAATCGCCCTCTCATTCACTCTAACCTCAAGGCTTCTTTCTCTTTTAGCATTAGTTCCCTCTCCTTGAGTACTAGTTCTCTCTCCCTCTCCATTGATTCTTCTCTCTCTTTTAGTATGCGTTCCCTCTCATCGATATTCCTTTTGATTCAACTCTTCCCTATCTCTTTCCAACAAAAGCTCCTCCGCCTTCAGCTCCTCCCTATCCTCTCTCGACTCTCCTGTCAATTGCAATCTCGCTCCCTCTCCCTCTCCCTCATCACCACTCTCTTCCTCTCCCCCTTCTTCTCCCTCTCCCTCTCCATCTCCCTCTCCCTCGTCCCTCTCTCTCTCTCTCTTCCACATCTTCATCATCATCATCTTTAATGCCCTATAAAATGAAGCAATATATATATATATATATCAAATATGTAACATGTGATAATAAATATAAAATCTCAACATAAAAGAAGACTTTTATGACATCTTATGTCAGATCTATCATGGACCAAACGAATGGCATCCGTCTCCAGCTCCTCAATGGTGGGTTCTAAGATAAGAATTATCTCAGTCTGCAAGAGAATATCCTGTTCATGTACAGAAACATATATATTTTAATAAGTGACCACTTAGCTTCATAAAAATTGACTTACATCTTCACTCTCAAGTATTTAATGAATTTTCTTATACCTCCAACCCTTCCATCCTCGATATTGTATGAATCTTGGAATTTAAGAGGGAATGTATGAAATGATACATTCTCAGAGGGCCGGTACTCTTTTAAGGGCCCATATCTGTTACAGTGAAATGGCGATATGATCTTAAATAAATATAGTTTCGTATAAACTATAAATTAAAATAGACAAGAAAAGAATCCTTACTTATAGGGGAAATATGCAGTCGTTAACATTGTAGTGAAACTCATGTGATGCTATCAAGGCACTCTCGATCCCTTCAATCATCGTCTGGAAGGCCAAACTATCCCAAGGGTAGATATTAAAGTCTTTCAACGAGTCCACAAGGTCGATATACTCTGTACAACATATAATATTCATGTCGATTCCCCTAACAAACCACTCTATGCATAATATTAGGATCACCTTCACGACATCTTTGTGTTTATTACTACCAACTATCTTATTGAACACCTCCTGTACGTGTTTCTTTAGGACGGGATATTCCTTGAAGTATTTCTCTTATTGACTTCTTGGAACGATGGATATTAGGTATGGAGAAGTCACCAGTCTTCAGCCCTGTTATTAGGGTGAAGTCCATCTCCGAAAATTTTAAACGGTTCCCCTATATCTCGAATACAAGATTACCTCTGTATCTCTCAATAAGTAAGTGAAACAAAGCTCCTATAAACTTAAATAATGTAATGTGTAGTAAAAATGAGAATGGGGACTGCCTAAATATATTTAATTTACTGTCATTCTTCTTCAAACCACTCCTCATGATATCAAACCACCATGTCAATGAACATCTACATGACAGGTTCGGGACTGTAGCACCAAATCCTTTACGCAAGGGTTTGTCATCTGCAAGGATGAATTGAAAATTATATCAACAATAACATTCAATTTTTAATGAAGCATAATGTGAAAGTTGACTTGTTGTGGTGAAAAATCATAAAGTATAGTGTCAGTTTGCCGAGTTGGCAGTCATTTTTTACGAATTCCAAATGAAAGTACAAGACTTATAAGTGAATTTCACAAGTTTTGGGCCTATTTCACTCATTTATTAGTCAATTTCATGAAGTTGTTAGTAAATTTCTGCAAGTTTTCGGTAAAAAAGATGTCAATTTCAAGTAGTTATCGGTCATTTTGATGAATTCTAAGTTAAAGTGGCCAACTCATAGGTGAAATTCAACAAGTTCGAGCCAATTTCACTCAGTTATCGGTCAATTTTTCAAGTTATATGTTGCATTTTGGCCCGAGAACGTTGTGAAATTTACATAAATCACTTCAATTGACCACGAACTAACCAAGTTAAATTGAATGCGAAAATTCAATTCAACTAAGTTCCACGAAATCACTTCAATTGACCGCGAACTAAACATCATGGAATTGACCAAGAAAAATGATCAGGAACTAAGTTAAATTGAATGCAAATAACTTAAGTTAGATTGAAATTGACCGCGAAAAATGACCATGAACTAAGTTAGATTAAGAGGTAAGACGTGATTATCGAATTCACCGACCAAGAGTTAAATTGACCTCGATCAATTCTTCAACTTCGATTGTGTTTGATCATTAAGTGTAACATGAAATTAAGACGTGATTGATCCTAACACCTCATTAATGAAATTGACCGATAACTACTTCAAATTAACATTTTGAATTGAGTTAAATTGATCGCGAACATCGTGGAATTGACCAAGAACTAAATTAAATTGACCACGGGCATCGTGAAATTCACCGCGAACATCATGAAATTGACCGCGAACATAGTACAATTGAATACAAACTAGCTTAAGTTAGAGAAATTGACCATAAACTGAGTTAAAATGACCATGAACTAAGTTAGATTAAGAGGTAAGTGAGTCTTCTGCAGATTATCAGGGACCAATCAAAGTCCTAGAAAAGTTCCAGTTATTAAGTAAACCTTGTCCCCGAGGAAGTCTAATTCGGTGAAGTTTTAGGCTATATAAGGACCTTAAACCCTTTCTTTAAAAATAAATATCTTGTCAATTTCAAGTAGTTATCGGTCAAGATGACAGTTTCTTGCTCCGCCGTCGAATACGGAAGCTTGTGAGTCAAATTTCACTTAGTCCTCGATCATTACAGATTCAATTCCATTCACTTCGAAATCCTTGATTGAAAAAATGATGTTAAAAGAGATTTAACTCGAAGCAAGGAACGCGATCATTTCAACTCGATTTACATGCGGTCATTTTGTAACATCCCGTAATTTTTGCCAACACTGGATTAGACGTCCTTAGGCAATGGGTTGATCTAACACCTCATTAACTTGTCGAATCATCCCCAATGTCCCACGAATTGCTGGAACTTCTTCAAATTTTACCTTTTTTGAAATTATATGATTTTACACTCAGAAACAGGATGAGCAACCCATTTCCTTCACAAATCTCACCCTTCACCACCTTGATCTTCCAATTTTTCTAAGAACTTTCACCCTTGACATTATCTTAAACTAGCTAAGTAGTATAACTTGGATCACTTTATATACAAACTACAAAGGACTAAGTACCACCTTGAAAGAAGACTCCACTTTTAAATCACTTAGGATTAAATCCTTTAGAAATGAGATAAAGTAATTCTCTAGAAGTTGGAACTATCACTACATGGGACCAACCGTGCCTAAGAAGTTCTTAAATAAGTTCTTCCTAAGTGCTAAACTAGATTAGCTATGAAATCCTCACCATGTTTGAATCGCTTTAAATACGATCTGCAAGACCCAAAACTTGTAGAATCATTATTCAGACGCTGAGGTTACCCTAAAATCTAGGATCAAACTCATTACCCGACAAGGAAAGTTGATGCTCGCTTCTCGGGAGCGTATTGAAACTCCGTGGAAGATCCCGATCTGGACCGCACATCGGGAGTCCGAACAATACGAGGTTAAGGACTTAGGAGGACCATCTGCCTCCCATGCAACCGCACCTCCAAGGGGCTTGACAACATCTCGAAATCAAATCCACAATAGTGTCCCACTCTTGAGGATACACTTCATCTTTTCATGCGAAACTTCTTTCCAAAAGTTCGGAGCGAGAGAGTGTGAAAACACTTGTTTTCTTTAAAAATAAATATCTTGAATAGTAATTTGAGACTCGTCGCAAGCGTATTGATAACTGCGGATCGGTTTTTCTAAAACAACAAGATGAAAGCGGACCATCATCAGAAAGTCGACCAAATTACACCCTCGGATCAATGGAAAAATTTCATACACATTTACATGTACTCGAATCTCCGATCGAGACCTACTTGACCGAAAGTCGAAAATCGGCTCCATGAAACTAGTCCTCCTAAATTTAGCCACGCGTGATCATTTCTTGCGGAAATCCGACTAAAATGAAAACTTAATAGATGACGGACTTGGCGAGTAAACATTACAACCGGCGATAGATCCAGGTGCCCCGGGTGTTATTGAGGATGTCGGTTGATAAATTTTATTTTCCAATGGATTTCATAGTCATTGATACTCGGCCAAAAAGTTCCGCTTTGGTTATAACCTAAGTAAACCTTGTCCATGAATATTCTAATTCGGTGAAGTTTTAGTGCATATATAAGGACCTTTTGAAACCCTCTCTCATTTCTTTGACATCCATCCATGAATTTGAGATTGAGAAAAATGAGAGCGAAAGTGGAACCTCTTCATCCCTACGAGAGAGAAAGTGAGGGAGAAGTGGGAGAATCTCCCTACTATCGTTCCAAATGCCATCACACAAGCCGCACCACCTCTGCTTTCTCATCGCTTTCCCTTGCGATACCGACTCCGTTTCTAGGTAAGAAACCTAACCCTAATCTGTTTTGGCCCGTAGATAGTTGTAGGTTATGAAATAGCTAACCTATTTCATTCTATAAACCCTCACGAGACTACAACTCGTCCAAGGGGGGTAACCTAGGGGTTTAAAAATTTGGATGCACTAAAATCGAGAGCACTGAAAGTGGTATAGGTAGGATTTTCTTTTATTTTTTATTTTATTTTATTTTATTTTTATATTTGCGAATACGGATTTTTTTTTTAGAAAGCTTAGCAAACTTTCCATCGACTCTTTTATTCTTGTTGTCCCATGTGCATTGCTTGCTTATTTCTTTTACATTGAGGACAATGTAGATTTTAGGTTGGGGTGGGAGATTAGGTTACTACGACTCTCGAGACACGTGAGGACTTTAGGTGTATAGGTTATGGTTTTCAACGCTTTCAATATCAGATAATGATAGATTCATGACCTGCATGCAATTACACATGTACAAGGTGCTTTCTGTTTTCTGTTTCGATTAAAATTATAGAATATGGAATTTCGCATATTCTAGGTATTCATATAAAATACCGTATACGTATTTTTTTTGAAAATGTGTTTGACATATTTATTTGTCGTATGGATATACGATATATGGATAAAATACTTATTTGGCAAAAGGATTCGCCTAAATACATGTTTACTAATATACACTATGTATGTAGAAATACGGTATTGTAAGAAGTAACGTATACATGTATATTTTAGCGATGTGTTTGCCATGATTAATTGTTATATAAATATATTATGTGCGCATAAAATTATTGCTTGGCGAAAGGACTCGCCCTAACACATGTTTGTTAACATACGCTATGTATGTCGAATTAGTGTATGTGAAGTGTTTGTGGAAATGCTAGGGTGAGTAAGTATTTGAATGTTGATGCCTTAGGAGGGTGTTGAGATTGGATTCTCAACTACCCTAGCAACATGTATGATTACCTCTATGAGGTTGATCACTTAAACTGCTTACTTGCAATACATGTGTTTGTATTCTTATTGATGTAGTGCTTTACAACATGCTTTATATCATGCTTTATAACATGCCTTATAACATGCCTACTAGCATGCTTGAACTACTTTGTTTATCATGCTTTACTCTACATGCTATGGATGAGAATTGACTGAGTTTGGGACTATGTCTATAGTCCAGACAGTCAGTACCAGATTTGAGATCGTGGTTGAGGTTCATGTCGCCACGTGGGATGTGTTTGACGAACCCGAGTCGTACGTCAGTTGGCGACAGTGGTTAGGCCACGCGAAGTGCTTATGCACTTCATGTCGTCTAATTGATTGTGCGCTCGAGCTAGTCAGGCTCGTCAAGTAACCCGATGTGTCTAATGTATGTTCACCATGTTTGGTTGCTACTACTTGAACTTAGGGTACCAAACTTACTAATGAAAACCCTTTTAACCATGGTACCTCGATCCGCTAAGACTCATGAGCCGGGCATGGTGGTATGGGACACCGTGGTCGAGCTGTCGGCCTACGCTGGGGCCACATGCCTCCCCGTAGTGACCAGGTGAGCAACCGGACTCGTGAGCCGATTATGGTGGTATGGGACACTATATTCGTGTTGCCGGCCTACATTGATAAGGTGATGGGGAGTGGTGCAACGAATGCGAGCAATGCCACAGCCCCTTTGTAGTGACCTCGAGTATACTCTGAAATCGCGGTGAGCCTTTAGAGTTTTTGCCGCAAAGATATGAGTATGAACTAGGCCTGTTTACGTATAGTGATGAATCGTTTAAGAGGTGATGGGGAGTGGTGTAACCTTTGTGCGTAATGTACCGGCAACCTTTGCAGAAGTGACCTAGAAAATACACCATCGTCGATATTAACTAGGACTGACGACCCTAGAATGGATCATGTTTGGGAATGATACAAGGGAGGTACCTTAGTTTCCCAATCCTGCTATTTGAAATGAACTAATAACAACTCGGTAATCATACTCACCATGCATTGCATGTGCCTGGAAGATGTGGAGCACTGAGGGAAGAAAGCATGCCGCAAACGTGAGATGGTGTCGCACGAGGGAGGGTGTGGTGAGGGCATACATCATGTCATTTATACTTGCATTAATAAGAGTAGTTAGGAGTGTTTGATTGTACTGCTTTATCATTACTGCTTGACTGAGTCGATAACATGTTAACCTATGCTTTATTGTTCCACTGAGTTAGCTACTCACTCCCACGTTATGAGATGGTGTTTCGAACACCCACCAGACATTGTCTGATTTCAGATGGCGACGCTACTTCTAAGGCAGAGCCGGACCTTTGCAATGACTACAATGCCTGCTTGTATTGGTTGTCTTCTGACGGCTTCTGTGAGCCGTGTCCTGATCGACAGGGCTTTCTAGGATATTGACTAGAGGACCTTACACATTTGGTATATTTTAGGATTGTACTTGTAATTATTTAACCTGGTAATGTTATCACACTCTGGAGACTCATCATAGTTTATATATTTTATCTATCTATCACAGTCTTTCGCTTGTAAATTTAACTGTCTCTGGAGTATGATATGTTGTTTTGGCTTAATCTCACTCATGTTCACTACTCTAATACAGTCAACATTCAATCATCATTCATTTTGTTGCATAAGTGATATTCTGGAACTCGAGAGTTGAGTTACTACTTGACCCTCGATTTTCGGGATGTTACACATTTTAATTTAGTGCGCGGTCAATTCCATTCACTTCGCAGTAGATTTAACTCAGTTCGCGATCATTTTAACTTATGCGCGGTCAATTCCATCACTTCGCGGTAGATTTAACTCAGTTCGCGGTCATTTTAACTTAGTTCGCAGTCAATTTCATTCACTTCGCGGTCATTTTAACTTAATGTACGATCAATTCCATTCACTTCGCGGTAGATTTAACTCAGTTCATGGTCAATAAAAATTAGTTCGCGGTCAATTTAACTCAGTGGGTCTTCAATCTATTAACTCAGTGGGTCCTCAGTCTTTTTCACTCGGTCTTCATTCAGTTTCACATCGGTCTTCGTTCTTTGTTTCAAAAACCCTCAATGTGGGCCATTTGAGCATTGAGTTTGCTCATTTATCGGGACATGTCATACCATTCAATGTTTTTTTAAAAAAAAAAGTGGATTGTGGACCGTGCGGATATATCATATAAAATACAGTGGGGTCCACAAAAAGAAAGCAGAGATTTCAAATATACCTGCCATTTGAAGCTTCTTTGATGGGGAGACCATTTTCGTCCTATCTTAGGTTTACAAAAGTCGAAAATGACGTGTGTGACGTGTGTATTCTTGACCAAATAAAGGTATATCGAAAATGAGGGTTTTACTGCTGTAATGCCCTGAAAATCGGGGGTCGAGTAGGAGCCCAACTCCCGAGTTCCAATGCATCACTTATGCAGCATAGATAATGATGATTAAATGTTGTCTGTATTAGCACATTAAATATGAATGGTATTACACTAAATCAGCATATCATACTCCAGAGACAGTTAAATTACGCAACTAAAAGACTGTGATAAGTATATAGAACGTATAAGTGGTTGTAAGTCCCCAGAGTATAAACATGATACCAGGTTAAATAATTACATATTTGGTTCCAAAATATACAAAATGATAAAGTGTAATGTCGTCTAATTCATGTCCCTGTAGCCCCAGTGACGCAACTCCAGGTATACATAGACCCGACCAAGAGTTGCAAATAGGAGAACTCCTCGTCATCATAGAATGCAGGCTCCGTCTCGTAAACCTCGCCATCATCTGAAACTACAACAGAGTCTGGTTAGTGTTTTAAAACACCGTCCCAGAGTGAGAGTGAGTGATTAACTCAGTGGAGCTATAAGGCAAAGGTTAACATGTTATCAATTCAGTCAAGCGGTAATAATAAAGCAATACAACAAGCATTCCTAAGTACTCTGGTTAATGCAAGGATGATATGTATTAATGATGTATGCCCTCGCCTGCACTCCCTCAGAGACATCATCTCACGATCGCGCATGCAACACTCTTGGTAAACATGTGCTTCCTCGCCAAAGCACATGTAATGCGGTGCACGATCGTGTTTAGCCAAGTTCTTAATTAGACTTATTCATACAGCAGATTCGGAAAGCTAAGGTACCTCCCTTTTATATCATTTTCCAAATAATGATCCATTTAGGGTCGTCAATCCTAGTCAATCACACACGATAGACATATTTCAGGTCACTACGGAGAGGCTCGTCACCTCAGCGCAGGCCTGGTTTATACTCGAGGTCACTACGGAAAGACTCGTCACCTTAACATAGTCCTAGTGTATACTCAAGGTCACGACAGGAAAGGCTCGTCACCTTAGCGTAGGCCGACAGCTCGAATACAGTGTCTCATGCCACCATATTCGGCTCACGAGTTTAGATTGCTCACTGGTCACTACGGGGAGACTCGTCACCCCAGTGTAGGTCGACAGTTCGACCACGGTGTCCCATACCACCATGCTCGGCTCATGAGTCTTAGCGGATTGAGGTACCAAGGTTAAATGAGCCTTTCACTGGTAAGTTGGTACCTTAGATCAAAGCAGTAGCGTCCATACATGGTGAACATATATTAGGCCAATCGGATTGCTTAACAAGCTCGATTGGTACGAGCGCACGTTGACTTAATCGACATGGAGCGCGTAAGCACTCCGCGTGGCCTAACTACTATCAACAAGTCATCGTACGACTCGGATTCGTCGAACGTATCCGTCCTGGCTAAACAGTTCAGCCATCGATCGTAAACCCTTACCGATTGCTTGGACTACATCGTAGCCCCAATCACACCCCAAAGTAATAGCATTCACATGTGATAGCCAAGGACAGCATGTGACAATCAATCCAAATATAAATCTCATTTGAGCATTTTAACAAACACACAGTGTAGATGTTATCATACATAAGCATTTCAACCATAAAGCACGTAGTAACGATATAGGTTACATGAAGGAAACTGTAACTATAGATAAGGTAATTGAGAACCCTATCTCAACACCTTCGTTAAATACATTTTAACACACATTTTCTCATTCAGGCATTTTATCAAACACTTAGACTACATATATCAACATACATGTAATAAATTAGTTATAACATGTATTATAGCAAATCCTTTCACGAGGGAGTCGTCACACGTACAAAAATCATATATTCTCAATCAATAATTATAACAAACACAAATCATAATTCCACATTCATTCAAACATTTCAACAAACACATATAATGCATTAAAATCAACATAATTTGTATATATGTGTAATATACGGAAGACATCATATCTAAGCATATGTGATAGCAATCAAGTCAGTCATAAATCATTAACTGACATTGAAAGCCTTGAAACTATAACATAAATGTTTATAGTCCGCACCTTTCGTCGATATACTCGTATCGAACTCAGTTTGAACACCAAGTCTTCGTCTACGGCACAATGACAACCTATAACATGAAATAGGTTGGTTATTTCACCATTTACTCTATTTGGATACCTAAAATAGGTTAGGGTTAGGATTTCTTACCCAATAACGGAATCGGAATCGCCGGTGTAGCGACACGAGAGAGGCAATTCAGCACGTGGAGTGGTGGGATCGAATCCCACCAACGATCTCTCAGATCTCTCACACTTCTACTTACTTTCTCATTCTCTTTTGTCTCTTCTCTCTCTTAGGGTTTGAAAATTCGTATGGAATGAGAGAGGGGTGAGTTTAGGGCTTTATATAGGCCTAGAACTGATGTCAATGGCCCCAGGGCCATGGTATACTTAGGATATAGCCCAATGGCGGCTGTTTCAGGCCAACGGAGTTCATCTGGAAGCCCATTTCTTGCATACGGTCTGGAGAAAGTTCCCTGACATTGGATCTAGGTCAGGTTAAGACTTCGGTCCGATCGAATCAGTGGATCGACCGTGGAGGACCTGTTTCAGTTCAACGGTCACCGGTACTCGATCAGGGCCACAAGTGCACTGATAAGTGTAGGAAAATTTTCCTGATCTGAGGGTGTATTTGGGTCAAATTCTGACGGTCTGAAACTTTCAATTTGTCCTACAAGCGAACAGCCCAATTTACTTAAATCTGAGTTCATTTTCTAAAGATATTCGTGTTTTCCACGCACTTCACTTCAGACTCAAGTTGTGTGTTTCTAGATACTATTAGGACTTGATTTCCGAGATGGTTGTCAAGTCCAGCAAGGCAGTCATAAGCGTATAGTTTCGCAGTCATTGGACTTTCGACGTACGGTACAGGTCCGATACGGAGTTTCAGTGTGCTCCCGAGAGCAATTAGGTTTTGAGGTTGATCCTACGTTTTTAAATAATGTAGCGTTAGCGATTCTACTAGTTTTCGGTCTTACAGATCGTATAGAAAGCAATTCAAGCTAATCTACCGATTAATTCAGTTTAGCACTTAATTAATTTTTGTCTAATTTTTGTCTTTATATGGATTTTTCTAAGACGTTACAACTGCTAGGGTGGACAATCACAAAAGGGGAGAGAAGAAAGTAGTAAAATGAGGGTTTTACTGCTATGGTGGACAGTTACAAAGGGGGGAGAAGTAATCAGAAAATGGGATTTTTCTACTAGGATGAAGGATCAGGAAGAGGAATGAAGAATCAGTGAAATTTTTGAAGGAGATACAGCCTGCATCTTTCGAAGGTGCATCTCTTGGAGCAGGGGCATTTTGGACCTGTGAAAAGTCGTCTGTACAGTAAGGGGGGTATTCTTGGAAGGTAAGAATGGGAGGGCTTAGTAAGGTGCGTGGCTCATAAGTGAGTCGTATAGTAGGAAAAAGCTCCTATAATATTATTGAAAGTATAATGACAAAATTTATGTTGCGTGTGGTGATAGAGGAAAGCTAGGGCCTGTTTGGATTCACGGATAAGGGTGTATTGTATTGTATCCAACTACTGTTCATGTCTACGTTCAATCAATTTCAGAATACATCCAAATCAACATACGACAATATTTGAATAGGAGGTATTGTTTGGGCAAGTATACAGATTCTTCCTCCGATCAATGTTTGGATACGACATATAAGGTTGTGTATTGTATATACGTATAATATTGATAGCACTTGTACGACGGTGGCTATTTTTAAGTTCTCAAAATGGGAACCCAGGTGGGGCCCACTGTCATGTTTGTGAATAATCCTACCCGTCCATCCGTTTTGTGATTTCATTTTAGTACATGTTGCCAAAATTGAACCGTATCAAAAGTGGGCATGAGTGTAATCCAGGATAATTAGACGTCTTCAATTGAAATAGGGATGGGGCCACGGAAGTTTCGATTCATGCTAATATTTTTGTTTTCAGTTCATCCCAATAGGAATGACGTTATTAACGGTATGGATGGCATCTCTGATGGACGAGGAGGATTATTCACAAACATGACAGTGGGCCCCACCTGGGCTACCAGCACAGGAACTTCCTGTAAAAGGTGTATGCAGGAAATCCGGGCGCATGGTAGAGTAGAGTTGATTCTCGGTTTTCTGTGTGGGTCCCTCAATGAGGTCCGCGCTCATCCACACCGTCCATCTATTAGGGCCAAACAGCAAATCGATTCCGTCCGATCAGAATTTTGTCCGTATACACCACATCAATGAGGGGCCTCTTACATTCTAAGAGGGTCATGCAACTTCTAACCTAAATCGGCTCATGGTTACAGGATAGATGCATATCACAGTACGATCGGGAAGGGAGATATTCGTACCCGAAAGATCGGCTTTCCGCCGGATGATTTGGCGAACAATTGCCCAATTTGCCACGATCCAACATGGTAAGAAGTGTATTTCCAACTGTATTTTCAAATTAGACATTTGGAAGAGAACTTTCTCAGCTGAATGGCCACATGCAGAAGGTCGGAGATTATCTAAGGTGCTCCCGGAGTAGAAATATTAGGTCTTCCTCAGATAGAAAACCCTTTGCAACAGACTCTACCTCTATCACATGCGAATACAACGTCTTGAATAGGCTGTACTGAAGGAAACAGAGTCGATTGACAATACACTACCGTCGTTTGAATTTTTTGAAAAAAAGATGTATTCGTGTGCATGGTGTTCGACGGATCTCAACTCCAAATCAAACACTGTATAATGTATTTTAACCCATTTAATACAATACAATACACCCTTATACACGAATCCAAACAGGCCCTAAATTGACAGTATAATAGTTGCAACATCAGTTAAAGTTTATCATTCTATGCTATCGTCAAGCATTCAACGGAAGGCACCTCGTGTAGCAATTTTCCTATATTTGTTGGACTACATTCCATAGTTCAAAAGCTGGAAAACTCGATATCCAGCCGGGTCAGGCAGATTCAAAGAGATGACTGAATCTTTATTTGACTCAACTCGATAAAATTAATTAAGTGATGTCTAAGTTAATAACGAGTATTTAAAACAGGGGCAAGCATTTAAATGAGCAAACCAAATAGATTCACAATGTTGCTGTGTTGGTAGAGCATGGTTTGACACTCACCTGAGGTTGTGGGCTTGATCTCCATGCCTTTTGACTTTTTTCTATTATTAGAATGATGGTCTGGCTGCTGAGTGACTAGGCCAAGTCATGTCGAGTGGCATTTAGTCAGACAAGTTTTTAAGCCAACTCCATGAGTCTTATTGAGACTCGACTGAGTCAGGGTAGTCAGGAAGTTTCCATTAAACTCGGCTCGAAATCTGGCCAAGTCGAGTTGACCCACGGAGTTTTAGAACTATGCTACAGTGCCATTCTACAGTAAGTGAGACACTCCTTCGATGTTGCTATCCCATCATTGGAGAAAGGTTTAAAGGCATTGGATTTTGGACTAATAATAAGAAGTCGTCCAAAATCTTTGATCGTTCAAGATGTTACAGGAATGATATATTAACCATTTAATGCACAAATACTTAAGGTGTCATATGTTACAGGAGTGCTGGTGTTCTTGCCTGCACTTAAGACTGTTAGCAGCATCTCATGCCTATGTTCTATTCACCAAAAAACATGATGGTTTTTAAGAGAACAAACCAACAGGACAAATTTGGATATATGTGGGTTACCTTAGCATCTGAAAGCTAGAAAGAAAAGTCCCACTCTTTGCAAAGTTCCCCAACATTGCTTGGAAAATCATCAAGGAATGGTGAGGTGTAGGGTGGCTCTAATGGCATTAGTTGTGATGGAGAAGTGTAGCAGAGAGGGGTAGCAGTGGTACAGGATCAGAGAGGGTGGCTGTGGTGCAGTAGGGGAGAAAAAAGAAATGGCCTGTCTTTGTTTTTAATTTTCTTTTGTTTTCTAATAACAAGGGTATTTTTGGTCAATTAAGTGTTTGGATGATGTTATGAATTATCATGCGCTGATGCATCAAGACACATACCCATACTAGTAGGGCCCATGATTTGGTGGTTCAGATTTTAGAGTATTTACCTGATGGGTCTCAAAATGGGTGGGGATACCCAAAATTATTCCATATTGGAAGATCCTAGCCACTAGTATTTGGCCCTTTTTCTCCTGATTGTTTCTGCGTTGTTTCTTAGCTATCTGTAATCTGCTAATCAAGGGGCATCTTCGAATCTGTGTGACTTTTGGGGAATACACATTCACAGGGAGGCCCATCAGATAATAACTTGGAATGTCAAACCATGGGCCCCACTTGCAGAGACTTGCAGATCAGGGCACTGTAAACTTCCTTATGCATCAGGAATCTATAATTCCTCTTCAATATGCTACTCCAGCATGCCATCCCAGAACTACCATCTAAGCCATGCATTCCATCCTAGAAGTCTTTTTCATCATCTGTTCTATTCCTTGTATCATTTAATATGGGTATAGTATTGGTTTTTCTAACTGTCCATGATTAAATTTCCTTGTATATGATAAGTAGGATCGTTGTCTTGATGTCATGTTTGGAGTTGGCCTATTCAGGAGGTAAACATAGATTGAATGGTCTGGATAAATTATGGGACACAGTCACAGTGCAGTAGATTGTGTTATTATTCCTCAAAGGGACAATCTATATTGAATCAGGAACATCCAATGGATGGACTGCCTCTTGAATGGACCATAAACCCAAATACCACAAACTGTTGAATCAACACTCAGAAGTTTATTGACTTCTAATGGGTGTACATTTTGGACAAGGCCTTATCAATGAGAAGAAGTATACATTGGATGGTCCAGATGAACGAACATATGGCCCGATGAATCATCAACATGGTGTATTTATTTATTTCTCTTATTCGATCACACGACTGTGATTACTACTATTCACATTTCCTTCTCTCTTTTAATGAAGCTGCGGGAGTACGTGGACGACACCGAGGATTATATAAACATCATGATGGATGACAAACAGAATCATCTGCTGCAGATGGCAGTGATGATCAGTACAGCCATCGTGGTACTAACCTTGGCCGATATTACGATGGGCGTATTGAGCATGAACATCGAAATCAAAATATTTGACGCTACACAACCACAATTCGTCGAGATGGCCTTCGGGATTGTAGGCTGCTGTGTCGTTCTATACATCATAGCCATTGGATTGGGAAAGAAAACAGGATTGTTGGGATGAAGCAAATGCTCCTGGTGGGCCAGAGGTGAATCTTTCTTGCTTTGTTCGTTTGTTCTCTGATTGGATGTTGGACTAAGAGACTTTGATGATGTGTGAAAAAAAAACATTGATGCTTTGTTAAATACACTAAAATCTACTGTTAACTTTCAGCAAACAAGGCATTGTTAAAAAATAAATGGTCAGGATTGTCCTGGTGGGTTGACCTTTTGCATCATGAGGTATGAGCCATCAACTTATGCCCGCTGGATGAACGATCCAAATCGCCAAGGGTCTCCCATGTACATTTGAGATCCAAGAACTGTAATTAGTGATCCAAAATCACTATGGTCTTCAATCGTACAGCGGTCCATCGAGATACAAATTGTATGGCCCGCTTCAGGTGGGTTAATCGACAAACAGTTACATTGATATGATTATCTAAATGGCTGATCGGGCAACATCTAACGGATGGTTAAGATGGAAATTGTCAATGTTCCATATTCAAAAAACAAATGTCCATAAATCATTGGCTAGGATCATAAAATCAGTCTGATTTTCCAGTAATGACCTTGTTAAGAAGTGGAGCCACATTTGGCAGCGCCACTCGACCAGTCGAGTGTCTACTCGATTCAAAGTCTAGCGATGAATATTGATTTTTGGTCCATGATGCTTGACCGGTCGAAGGTCCGCTCGACTAGTCGAGGAGCCTGCTCGATTAGTCGAGGCTACGCAAAATCTTACACGAATTTCACACGGACTACGGAAATTTGAAGCGATTTCGCAAGGGTGCAAAAGGGAAGTTGCCAAAACTATAAATAGGGGTTTCTAGGGTTATTCTAGGGTATAAGAAAATGGTTTTCTAAGCTAGACTAAGGGTTATCATTATGCATGAGAGCTAGGGGTGTACACGAGTCGATCCGAGTCGAACTGGGCTCAACCCGGCCCGGCCCAGTCACCAACCAAACTCGGCCCGAACCCGGCCCGGCCCGGTCACCAGCCAAACCCAGCCCAGTCACCGGGCCAACATGTCCAGCCCAAACTCGGCCCAGTCAGTAATCGGGCAAGTTCGGGCCAGTTTCAAACTTTACAACAAGTTCATGGAAAGGGCTTTGGCAAGTAATCCGCGTCCCATTACAAGGCCCTCGATCAACAGTTTAGATAGTTAAACTATAGACTCCACAAAAAATCTAACTAGTCAGGACATTATAATTCTTTTTTATATTTGGATGAATCTAGGTCGTTCAAGTTATACATCTGTGAGGTGGATGAGTCACCGTCACTTCAAAGATGGACGATGGACTATCCCAGAAGGGTAAAGGGGAAAGGAACAGGTAGGGTTTTAAATACACACACACACACACACACACACACACACACACACACACACACACACACACACACACACCACTTGACCGAGTCGGGCCAGGTCAGGCCGAGTCGAGTTCTGAGCTGAACTGGGACCTATCCGAATTCGGCCAGAACTCAGTTTCGGGCCGAAGAAAATGGTCTGTCCCAACCCGAACTCAGTTCCGGGTCGGGCTGAGTCGAGCTTTTTCGGGACGAGTCGAGCGAGTTAACCGGGCTAGCCCGGTTCGTGTACCGCCCTAATGGGAGCATCAAAAGGTTAGTGTATTACTTGTAATCTCCATTTCTCTTCATAGTAGAAGTTTGCATCTGTGGTTTTTTACCCTTGTTGGGCTTTTTCCACGTATATCTTGTCTTGTGGTTTGTTTGGAATGTTTTGATTCTACTTGTAGATTATATTTCTTCTTGTTTATTGTTAGTGAGTAAGACCGGAGATCAGATCTCGGTTCATTAGCGTTGTTGGCATGCTGCGCAACAACTGGTATCAAAGCTATTAGTTTAGTTTAAGTGGGAGCGATGACGGAAGAATGGAATACTAGAATTGAGAAGTTTAATGGTTCAAATTTTGCCTTCTGGAATATGCATGTAACGCCCTGAAAATCGGGGGTCAAGCAAAAGCCCAACTCCCGAGTTCCAACTCATTACTTATGCAACGTAGATAATGATGATTAAATGTTGTCCGTATTAGTGCATTAAATATGAATGAGATTATACCAAAACAGCATATCATACTCCAGAGACAATTGAATTACGCAAGCGGAAGACTGTGATAAGTATATAAAGCATATAAGTGATTGTAAGTCTCCTAAGTATGATCATGTTACCAGGTCAATTAATTACATGTAAAATTTTTAAAATATACAAAATGTGTAATATCGTCTAGTCAGCATCCCAGTAATCTCCGTCGATCAGAACATGGCCTACATAGACCCGCCTGATAGCTGCATATAGGAGAACTCATCTTCATCATCATAAAAGTTCAGCTCCACTACATAAGCATCGCCATCATCTGCAACTACAATAGGGTCTGATTGGTGTTTAAAGCATCATCCCATAACGTGGGAGTGAGTGATCAAATTAGTGGAGCTATAAAGCAAAGGTTAACATGTTATCAATTCAGTCAAGTAGTAATGATAAAGCAATACAACACTCATGTCCTAAGTACTCTTATTAATGCAAGGATGATATGTGATAATGATGTATGCCCTCGCCTACACTCCCTCTACGACATCATCTCACGATCGCGGCATGCAACACTCCCGCTGTGCTCAACTCCAACGCCAAAGGCACATGCAATGCGGTACCTATGCGTGATTAGCCAAGTTCTTATTTAGACCCTTTTATACAGCAGGATTGGGAAGCTAAGGTACCTCCCTTTATATCTTTGACCCAAACATTGATCCATCTAGGGTCGTCAGTCCTAGTTAAGCACATACGATAGGCAAGTTCGAGAGTTTACATACTAGGTTGCTATGAGAAGCTCATCACCGTCAGCGTAGGCCTATTTTGTACTCAAGGTTATACCACTAACGCCCTACCAACTAGCAGTCTATTTTCGAAGGCTCGTCACCAACCCGACTGGGGACCACAGCCGGGCTGCGCCGATGGAGGCTGACAGCTCGAATACAGTGTCTCATACCACCGTATTTTGCTCACAAGTTTAGGTTGTCACTGGTCACTATGGGGAGGTTCGTCACCCCAGCGTAGGCCGACAGCTCGACCACGGTGTCCCATACACCACCATGTTCAGCTCATGAGTCTTAGCGGATCGTGGTACCAAGGTTAAACGGGATTTTCACTGGTAAGTTGGTACCTTAGATTCAAGTAGTATCGTCCATACATGGTGAACATACAATGGGCCAATCGGGTTACTTGACAAGCTCGGCTGGTACAAGCATACGTCGAGCTGATCGACATGGAGAGCGTAAGCACTCCGCGTGGCCTAGCCACTATCGACAAGTAGCGTACGATTCGGATTCATCGGGCATATCTGTCGTGGCTAAACTGTTCGGCCACCGATTGTAAGCCATTACCAATTGCCTGGACTACACTGTAGCCCCAATCATTCAAAAACACAATAAGCATTCATATTTGATAGGCAAGATAGCATATAACAACCAGTTCAAATGTAAATTTCATACAAGCACTTCAATGAGCACATAGAGAACATGTTAACATGTACAGGCATTCATCCATAAGGCACATAGTAGTAAGATAGGTTCCATGAAGGAAACTGTAACCATAGATAAGGTCCTTGAGGATCCTATCTCAATGCCCTCATTTCATGCATTTTCAACAAGCGTTTCCTCTCTCAGGCATTTTATCAAACACTTTGGCTACATATGTTAATATACATGTAATAAATTAGGTATAACCTATATTATAGCAAATCCTTTCGCTAAGAGTTGCCAAATGTACAACAATCATGTCATCCCATTCAAATAATCATAGTCAGCACAAAACCAAATTCCATATTCATTCAAACATTTCAACAAGCACATGAAATGCATTGTATTTAACATAGTTCATATATGTGTGTAATGTACGGAAGCCATTGTATCTAAGCATATGTGGTAACAATCAAGTCAGGCATAAATCATTGCTGACATTGAAAGCCTTGCAAACCATAACCTAAACATTTATAGTTTGCACCTTATGCTGGTAAACGCGTAACGAACTCAATTTAAACACTAAGTCCTCATCTACGGCACAACGGCAACCTATAACATGAAATAGGTTAGCTATTTCGCCATTTATAACTCCATTTAAAACCCTAAAACAGATTAGGATTAGAATTTCTTACCCAAGAATGAAACCGGAATCACAGGAATAGCGATGCAGGAAAGCTGATTAAGCACGTGGAGTGGTGGGATTGAATCCCAGGAACGATCTCCCACTTTCTCTCCCACTTTCTCTCTCTTTCCTTCTCTCTTTGCTCTCTTCTCTCTCTTAGGATTTGCAAATTCGTATGTGAAGGGAGAGGGAGGGTTTAAGGCCCTTATATAGTTCCAGAACTGATAAGAATGGCCCCAGGGCCATGGTATACTTAGGTTATAGCCAAAGAGTGGCTGTTTCAGTCCAACGGAGCACATTTGGAGGCCCCTTTTCTGCATACGGTCCAGATCAAGTTCCCTGACCTTGGATCTAAGTTAGATTAAGTTTTCAGTCTGATTGGTTTTGTGGATCGACCGTGGCGGACTAGTTTCAGTTCAACGGCTGTCGTCACTCGATTGGGGCCACAAGTACACTGACCTGTGTAGGAAAATTTTCTTGATCCGAGGGTGTATTTGGGTCAAATTCTGACGATTTGAAACCTTAAATTTGGCCTGCAAGCGAACGGCCCAAATCACTTAAATCTGAGTTCATTTTCTAAAGGTATTCGCGTTTTTCACACACTTCGCTCCGGGCTCTAGTTGTGCATTTCTGGACACTATTTGGACTTGATTTTCGAGATAGTTGTCAAGCCCAGTAAGGCGGTCATAACCGTATAGCTTCGTAGTAATTGGACTTTAGACGTGCAGTCCAGGTCCGTAACGGAGTTTCAAGGTGCTCCCGAGAATAACTGGGTTTTGAGATTGATCCTATGTTTTTAGGTAATATAGCGTTAGCGATTCTGCTGATTTTGGGTCTTGCAGATCATATTTAAAGTGGTTCAAGCTAATTTCACAGATAATGTAGTTTAACACTTAATTAATTTTCGTCTAATTTCTCAAGGATTTGGTCCTTAGTGATTTCTGCCTGAGGTGGTACTCGGGTCTTTGTACAGATTTTTCTGAGACATTACAATGTCGATGGAGGATTATCTGTATCAGAAGGACCTCTATATTCCTCTAGGAGGAAAAGAAAAGAAACAAAAAAAGATGACAGATGATGAATGATTTTTATTGGATCGGAAGGCTTTAGGAACGATCCGACTCTCTTTGTCTAAGAGCGTTGCTTTCAATATATCTAAGGTGAAGACCACAAAAGAATTAATGCAGGCTCTAGCTACGATATATGAAAAGCTTTCAGCGTCCAACAAGGTTCATCTTATGAAACGACTATTTAACATGAACATTGTCAAATGGTGGGAGTATGGTTGAACATCTAAATGAGTTCAATACAGTCACGAGCCAATTGGAATCCGTTGGCATTATTTTTTAAGACGAGGTTAGGGCATTATTGATCTTGTCCAATTTGTCAGACAGTTGGGATGGTTTACTGATTGCTGTGAGCAATTCTTCAGGATCGACAAAGCTAAAATTCGATGATGTGGTTGGTCTAATTCTCAGCGAAGAATCTAAAAAAAAGGCATCAAGAGTTTCAGGGGATTCAGGGAATGCTCTAAATGTTGAAGGAAGAGAAAGATTGTTGAGCAAAAGAGGCAATAAATACAGACGTTTTAAGTCAAGGAAGAAGTCTAAGGGACCTAAAGACAAAGACAAGTGTTGGCATTGCGGGAAGAATAGGTACATGAAACGTGATTGGAGGGTGCTTAAGAAAAAAGAAGGAAGCTCTCAAGGCAGGAAGGATTCAGTTAATCTATATGAGGAGAGTGACATAGAAGCGTTGATCTTGTCTCTTGATTTGAGGAATGAGTCTTAGGTCATAAACTCGGGTGCTTTATTTCATGCTACTTCGTGTAAGGAAGTTCTGCGTGTGTCAGGTGACTTTGGAAAATTCTACCTGGGTGATGATGAGCCGTGCGGTATTATTGGAAAGGGAGACATTCATATAAGTCAGAGAGATGAAAGGGTTTTGAAATTAAAGGATGTCAGACATGTACCGAGTTTGAAACAGAACTTAATCTCAGTGGGGCAGTTGGCCGATTCTGGATATGTGACGACATTCACCAGTGATTCTTGAAAGATCACAAAAGGTGTCTTGGGGATATCTTGAGGCAAGAAGGAAGGCACTTTGTACGTGACTTCAGGATCGTATAGTTCACTCACAGTCGCATCAACTAGAGTGAATAGGCAGTTATGGCATCAGAGATTGGGACATATGAGTGAGAAAGGGATGAAAGTGTTATTGTCAAAAGGGAAGCTATCAGAGCTAAAGTCTATTGACTTGGAATTCTGCGAGGACTGTATATATGGCAAGCAGAAGAGGGTAAATTTCAAGAAGACAGGACGCGCTCTAAAAACGCATCTGTTGGAGCTTGTACACACCCAAAAATGTATCTGTTGGAGCTTGTACACACTTATTTTGTTTCTTTTATTGATGATGCTAGTAGAAAACTGTGAGTCTATTTCTTAAAGCATAAATCTGATGTATTTTATGTATCTAAGAAGTGGAAAGTAATGGTAGAAAACAAGACAAGTAAAATAGTAAAATGTCTCAATCAGATAATGGGGAAAAATACTATGACAAGAGGTTTGAGGAGTATTGTGTACCGAATGAAATAAATCATTAGAAAATGATTCGATTCCAGGAATAGCCCATTAACAGGACCATCATTGAAGAATGGTGTAGGACGTTTTGGGCAGTAACGCCCATTAACGAGCACTCATCATTGAATGCGATGATTGAATGTTGTCCATATTAGTGCATTAAACATGAATGAGATTATACCAAAACAGCATATCATACTCCAGAGACAGTTGAATTTCGCAAGCAAAAGACTGTGATAAGTATATATAAACCATATAAGTAATTGTAGGTCTCCTGAGTATGATCATGTTACCAGATCAATAATTACATGTAAATTCTCAAAATATACAAAATGGTAATGTGTAATGTCATCTAGTTCAAAACCCTTTAGCCCCGTTAGCGCAACTCCAGGTCTACATAAACCCGCCAGAGAGTTGCATATAGGAGAACTCCTCTTCATCATAATAGTCTGGCTCTACCTCATAAGCATCGCCATCACCTGTAGCTAAGACAGAGTCTGGTTGGTGTTTAAAACACTATCCCAGAACATGGGAGTGAGTGATCAACTCAGTGGTGCTATAAAACAAAGGTTAACGTGTTATCAATTCAGTCAAGTAGTAATGATAAAGCAATACGATCAAGCATCCCTAAGTACTCTAGTTAATGTAAAAATGATATGTATTAATGATGCATGCCCTCGCCTGTACTCTCTCTGCGATCTTCCTCTTACGGTCGCCGCATGCACCCCTTCCTCTGTGCTCAACACCAACGCCAAAGGCACATGTAATGCGGTGCATGAGCGTGATTACCGAGTTCTTATTAGAACATTTCATACAGCAGGATTGGGAAGCTAAGGTACCTCCCTTATATCATTTTCCAAACAATGATCCATTCTAGGGTCGTCAGTCCTAGCTAGTCTCATACGATGTTGCGGTTCCAGGTCGCTACAAAGGGCTCGTCACTGCAATACAGGCCTAGCTTATACTCTAGTTGTTACGGAAAGGCTCGTCGCCTCAGCGCAGTCTCAGAGTATGCTCGATGTCACTACGAATGGCTCGTCACCTAGTCGTAGGCCGACAACTCGAATACAGTGTCCCATACCACCGTATTCGGCTCACGAGCTTAGGTTGTTCACTGGTCACTACAGGTGGACTCGTCGCCCCGGCGTAAGCCGACAGCTCGACCACGATGTCCCATACCACCATGTCTGGCTCATAAGTCTTAACGGAACGAGGTACCAAGGTTAACGGAGTTTTCATTGGTAAGTTGGTACTTTAGATTCAAGCAGTAGCGTCCATACATAGTGAACATACATTGGGCCAATTGGGTTACTTGACAAGCTCGACTGGTACGAGCGTACGTTGAATTGATTGACATGGAGCGCGTAAGCACTCCACGTGGCCTAACCACTGTCGGCAATTTCTGTACGACTCGAATTCCTCGAACATATCCGTTGTAGCGAGGCTAATTCAACCACTCGTTCGGGAGCTATTACCGATAGCCTGGACTATGTAGTAGTCCCAAACACATTTAAACAAAATAGGATAACATGTATGATAGGCATTTCAACATTAAACAATTAATTCGAAGAACGTAACCATTTGAGCATTTCATAAAATATAAAGTAAGCATGTTTCGCACATATGCATTTCATATTAAATCACACAATTTTAAATCTAAGTTGCATGAAGGGATTTATACACATAACTAAGAAAATTGAGAATCTCACCTCAACACCTTCATAAAGTATAAGTTTCCGAATACTTACTCGTTTAGACATTTTTACAAACACTTAGACTACACACTTCAACATACATGGCGTATGCTGGCCATAACACGTATTAGGGCAATTCCTTTCACCAAGGAGTGGTCACACGTGCAACCATCATGTATCCACAACGGATAATCATGGCAAGCACGAATCCAAGTTTTATACTCATTCAGACATTTTTACAAACACTTAGACTACACATTTCGACATACATGACGTACGTTGGCCATAACATGTATTAGGGCAATTCCTTTTACCAAGAAGTGGTCACATGTGCAACCATCATGTATCTACGATGGATAATCATGGCAAGCACAAATCCCAGTTCTATACTCATTTAGACATTTTCACAAACACTTAGACTACACATTTCAACATACATGATGTACGTTGGCCATAACATGTATTAGGGCAATTCCTTTTACCAAGGAGTAGTCACATGTGCAACCATCATGTATCTACGATGGATAATCATGGCAAGCACGAATCCAAATTCTAAACTCATTCAAACATTTTAACAAACACATGGAATGCACTATACTCAACATAGTTCATATATCTGTAAAGCGAGGGAAACATCACATTTAGCATGTGAAATGGTACCCAAGTCAGTTATAAATCATTAGCCGACATTGAAAGCCTTGAAAACCATAGCCTAAACATTTATAATCCGCACCTTTTGCCGATAAACAAGTATCGAACTCAGTTTATATACCGAGTCTTTATCTACGGCACAACGGCAACCTACAGTATGAAATAGGTTAGCTATTTCATCATTTACACTATTTAAAATCCTAAAATAGATTAGGGTTAGGTTTTCTTACTTAAGAACGGGATCGAAATCATTGGAATAGCGATACAAAGGTGATAGTTAAGCACGTGGAGTGGTGAGATGGAATCCCACAAACAAACTCCAACTCTCTCCCTCATTTTCTCTCTCTTTCCTTCTCTTTCTTCTCTCTTCTCTCTCTAAGGTTTGGAAATTCGTATGGCATGAGAGAGAGAGAGGGTTTAAGATCCTTATATAGGCCCAGAAGTGATGGGAATGGCCCAAGGGCCATGGTATACTTAGGTTATAGCTAAATATTGGTTGTTTCGATTCAACGAGACACTTCTGGAGGCCCCTTTTCTGCATGCAGTTGGACTTAAGCTCTCTGGCATTGTATCTAGGTCGAGTTAAGTTTTCGGTCCGATCAGAGCCACAAGTACACCGGCGACTGGACCAGCTTTGAAAAATTGTCGCTCGACTTCTCGAGCCACAGGGTGCAAAATTTCCACGGTGAGGGTCGATTCTAACGGTCTGAATCCTTATATTTGGCCTGCAAGCGAATCACTCAATTCACTTAAATCTGAGTTCATTTTCGAAAGATATTCGCATTTCTCACACACTTCGCTCCGGGCTCAAGTTGTGTATTTCTGGATAGTATCTGGATTTGATTCCCGAGATGGTTGTCAAGCCCAGTAAGATGGTCATAAGTATATAGTTTCGTAGTCATCGGACTTTCGACGCACGGTCCAGGTCCGATATGAAGTTTCAATGTGCTCCCGAGAGCAACTAGGTTTAGAGATTGATCCTAAATTTTAGGGCAATGTAGCGTTAATGGTTCTATAGGTTTTGAGTCTTGCAGTTCGTATTTAAAATGATTAGTGCTAATTTCACAGGTAATCTAGTTTAACACTTAATTAATTTCATCTAATTTCTAAAGGATTTGGTCCTGAGTGATTTCTGCCTGAGGTGGTACTCGGGTCTTTGTACGGATTTTTCGAGATGTTACAGGGCAGATGTTATGAATACTGTCTGTTATGTCATTCCATCTGCCAATAGATCGAGGACGTAATGAATGTAACCACATCTTAAGATCGAAGACGTAGTGAATGTAACCACGTCTTAGCTTTCTCTTTCAAAGAAAATGGAAAGAGTTTTAACCTGACCGTGTCATTAGACACGTTAGGAAAGTATAAAGTAGTTATGATCTCATCAAACTCTTTCAGATGTAAATATGAATTTTCTGACTCAAGCCCATGAAGTTTAGGAAGGAGTTGGATTACCCCTGGCTTAATATCCATGTGTCCTGCATTCTCAGGAAAAACATGCATAAGGGCGTACTCACCCCCGCTAGTTGTAAATAATCTCATAAAGTATGAGGTGGGGGTGCTTGATGCACCTCATTCCCATCCTAGATGTCTTCCACCTGTACCCTTTTCTAGTCTAAGCTCCTAGAGTCACCTTGCAACACAAACACGATTAAAATAAGACGTTAAGCATTATCATGTTCATACAATCAGGTAATAACTGGGGTCTAATATGGAATATTTGACCCTCAATACTGTCACATATCTTATCAATAGAAGTCCTTTAGCACCATTGGATGGTGGGCTACCAGAAGAAACGTTGATTGGGAAAGAGTGAACCTTATACATCTCAGAGTGTTCGGTTACACTTCATATGTTCACATTGATGCAAAGCATAGAAATAAGTTGGATACGAAGTCCAAGAGGTGCACATTTATAGGCTACGGGCAGCATGATTTTGACTACCTTTTTGGGATACAGAAAACAAAAAAATCATCAGAAGCAAAGACATAATCTTCAATGAAAAGGTGATGCATAAGGACAATGAGCAGCAAAATAAGGCCCATGAGAAAGAATTCGTAGAGTTGGAAGAGTTACTGGACATGAGTGTTATAGTGCCACAGGATGATCATGCACATGAGCATTATGAGGCAGAGCCGCAGACACCGGTTGTGATGAGGTCTACTCGGGAGAGGAGACCCACGGTCCGATACTCACCCTCCTTATATTATCTACTGTTGATAGATAACAGTGAACCAGAGTGTTTTGAAGAGGCATTACAATCAGATACACGGGTTAAGTAGGAGATGGCCATGGATAATGAGATGGACTCTCTTGAGTCAAATCATACGTGGGAGTTAGTCACTCTATGTAAGCGTAAGAAAGCTCTTCATAACAAGTGAGTTTACAGACTGAAGGAGGAGCACGATGGTTCGAAACGATACAAGGCTAGACTGGTTGTGAAAGGGTTCCAACAAAAGGCAGGTATCGACTTCACTGAAATATTCTCGTCAGTGGTGAAAATGTCTACGATTCGCATGATCTTGAGTATAGTGGCTACAGAGGACTCACATCTAGAGCTAGATGTTAAGATAGCTTTTCTTCATGGGGACCTTAAAGAAGAGATATTTATGCATCAGCCGACAGGATTCATGGCACCAGGAAAGGAGAACAAGGTGTGTAGACTGAAGAAGAGACTATATGGCCTGATGTAGGCCCCAAGGCAGTGGTACAAGAAGTTCAACAATTTCATGTCGAGAAACAGTCTTAGGAAATGTCATGCATACTACTATTGCTATTCGAAGAAGTTTGATACGTCGTACATCATCATTCTTCTGTACGTTGATGATATGCTTGTGGCCGGATCAAACATAAAGGACATTTCATATCTTAAAAGACAACTGTCTAGAGAATTTGCCATGAAAGATTTAGGAGCTGCAAAACAAATCCTAGGCATGAGGATAAAACGTGACAGGGAAAACATGAAACTAGTTTTGTCACAGGCAAAGTACATAGCCAAGGTACTTGATCGATTCAGTATGGGAGGTGCTAAGCCGGTTAACACTCCATTGGCCAACCACTTCAAGCTTTCTAAGGAGCAAGATGTAAAGACGCAGGAGGAATGAGACTACATGACTAAAGTCTCATACGCGTCAGCTATTGGGAGTCTCATGTATGCTATGGTGAGCACGAGGTCAGACATTGCTCAAGCAGTAGGAGTTGTTAGCAGGTTCATGAACAACCCTGGGAAGAAACATTGTGAAGCTGTGAAGTGGATCCTTAGATACCTAGTAGGTACTGCGGATGTATGGCTGTGTTATGGAGGATCGAAAATCAAGCTACAAGGCTACATAGATTCAGATTTGGCAGGAGATATCGACAACAGAAGAAGCACTACAGGTTATGTCTTTACTGGGGTAGTGTCTTTGATCCGCTTGGGTCTCTCGATTACAAAGATAGTATCTATCGTAAGACAAAGTAAGGGTAATATGTCAGCAACTATAGAAGCATGCAAGGAGATGGTATGGATGCAAGGTTTTATGGAAGAATCGAGAAAGAAGCAAGCAGATTGCAAGCTGTACAGTGACAGTCAGAGTGTAATACACTTGGCTAAGAATTCAGTCTTTCATTCAAAGACTAAGCATATTGACATCAAATATCACTTCAAATGTTCGTTACTAGAAGATGGATCAATTGCTCTAAAGAAGATCTATACAGGTGAGAATCTTGTAGATATGTTGACCAAAGTGGTCACATGGGAGAAGTAGAAGCTCTGTTCAGCTTTGATTAGTCTTCAGGCTTGAAGACGGGGAGGTGGTACACTTCGGATGTAGAAGACGAAGGTTTATGGCGATGTGTCTCCAAGTGGGAGATTGTTGAGAAGTGGAGCCACATTTGGCAAAGCCACTCGACCAGTCAAGTGGGCTGCTCAACCGGTCGAGTGGCCCACTCAACTAGTCGAGTGTCTACTTGACTCAAAGTCCAATATTGATTTTTGGTCCGTGATGCTCGACCGGTCGAGGAGGCTACTCGACTAGTCGAGGCTACGCAAAATCTTACACGGATTTCACACGGACTGCGGAAATTTGAGGCGGTTTTGCAATGGTACGAAAGGGAAGTTGCCTAAACTATAAATAGGGGTTCCTAGGGTTATTATAGGGTATGAGAAAAGGTTTTCTAAGCTAGGCTAAGGATTATCATTGTGCATGGGAGCATCAAAAGGTTAGTATATTGCTTGTAATCTTCATTTCTCTTCATAGTGAAAGTTTGCATCCGTGGTTTTTTACCCTTGTTGGAGTTTTTCCACGTATATCTTGTCTTGTGGTTTGTTTGGAATGCTTTGATTCTACTTTTACATTATATGTCTTCTTGTTTATCGTTTGTAGGTGAGACCGGAGATTGGATCTCGGTTCACTAGCATTGTTGGCGTGCTGCGCAACAGACCTCTCTATGGTGGGTCCCGGTACTTTGAACATCACAGTCTGCTGAGCATCAATTGACTACCCAGAGGATGTATTTAGCCCTATCTGTGTGTGAGCCGAATTGTAGGATACATGGCCTGCATCTTTGACGGTGTATATTAGAGTTTTTAATTTGGACAAGTGGGACCCATTATAACAACTCTCAGAAAAATTCGTATAAAGACCCGAGTACCACCTCAGGCAAAAATCACTCAGGACCAAATCCTTTAGAAATTAGACGAAATTAACTAAGTGTTAAATTAGATTAGCTGTGAAATTCACTTGAACCACTTTAAATACGAACTGCAAGACCCGAAACTTGTAGAATCATTACGCTACATTACCCTGCAATCTAGGATCAATCTCTAAACCCGGTTACTCTCGGGAGCACCTTGAAACTCCATATCGAACCTAGATCGCACGTCGAAAGTCCAATGACCGCGAAACTATACGAATATGACCGCCTTGCTGGGCTTGACAACCATCTCGGAAATCAAGTCTTAACGGTGTCCAGAAACGTACAACTTGAGCCTGGAGCAAAGTGTGTGAGAAATGTGAATATCTTTAGGAAATGAACTAAACCTTAAGTGAATTGAGTCGTTCACTTGCAGGTCAAATCTAAGGATTCGGACAGTCAGAATCTGACCCAATTACACCCTCGGATCAGGAAAATTTTTTAACACATGTCAGTGTACTTGTGGCCCTGATCGAATACCAGTGACCGTTGAACTAAAACTAGTCCTCCATGGTTGATCTATAAATCCAATCAGACCGAAAACTTAACTCAATCTAGATCCAATGTTAGGGAACTTAAGTCCGACCGCATGCAGAAAAGGGGCCTTCGGAAGTGTTCCGTTGAACTGAAACTGTCGCCCTTTGGCTATAACTTAAGTATACCTTAGCCTTAGGGCCATTTCCATCAGTCCTGGGCTTATATAAAGGCCTAAAACCCTCTCTCACCCTTCACATACGAATTTCTAACCTTAGGTGAGAGAAGAGATAAAAAAGAAGAAGAAAAGAAAGAGAAGGAAAGAGAGAGAAAGTGTGAGGGAACGTTAGGGTTTACTGCAGAGATTCTTCCCTTCCGCTCTACGTATCGAATCACTGCTACCGTATCGCTATACCACCGATACTGGTTTCATTTTTGGGTAAGAAATCATAACCCTAACTTGTTTTAGTCCTAACCCTAACCTGTTTTAGGGTTTCGAATAGAGTAAAGGATGAAATAACTAATCTATTTCATATTGTAGGTTGCAGTTGTACCGTAGACGACGAGTTAGAGAACGAACTGAGTTCGTTACGTGTCTACCGATGTAAGGTGTGAACTATAAACATTTAGGTTATGGTTTTCAAGGCTTTCAACGTCAGTCAATGATTTATGACTGACTTGAGTGCTATCACATATGCGTAGTTAGGATGTTTCAGCATATTACAAATATATATAGGTTAGGCTATTTTCAATGCATTCTAAGTGTTTGTTGAAATGACTGAATGAATATGAAATTGTGAGTTGTACCTGCCATGTCTATGGAATGCAAATACATGATTGTTGTGTATGTGACAACTCCTTGTTGGAAGGATTTGTCCAAATATATGTTATAATCAACATATGTTATGTATGTTGATATGTGTAGTATGAGTGTGTGATAAAATTTTGTATGAGAAGTTGTTAGATGAACTGTACTTAATAGGGATGTTGAGATAGGATTCCCAACTACCTTAGCTATATGTATAAATTCCTTCAAGTAGTCGTAATCTAAATGGTGGGGTTTGTGTAGAATATGTTTATGTAGAATGGCATGTTATATGTGTTTCATTATACGTTCAAATGCTATCCATGTTTGCATTGGTTGTTAAATGCCGTATGATTATCATGTGTACATATTTCTCATATCAGAGTGTGTTTGGGACTATGATATAGTCCGGGCAATTAGTAACGGGTCCTGGTTTGGTGGCTGAGGTTGTTTCGCCACATAGGACGTGTTCGATGAATCCGAGCCGTACTTTGGTTGTCAACAGTGGTTAGGCTACACGGAGTGCTTACGTACTTCATGTCGATCATCTCGATGTGCGCCCATACCAGTCGAGCTCATCAAGTAACCCAATTGGCTTGATGTATGTTCACCATGTATGGACGCAATTGCTTAAATCTAAGGTATCAAACTCACCAGTGGAAACCTCGTTAACCTTGGTACCTCGATCTGCTAAGACTCATAAGCCGGACATGGTAGAATGGGACACCGTGGTTGAGTTGTCGGCCTACGCCGGGGTGACTGTAACGACTCAAAAAATTCCGTACAAAGACCCGAGTACCACCTCAGGCAGAAATCACTCAGGACCAAATCCTTTAGAAATTAGACAAGTTTAACCAGGTGCTAAACTAGATTAGCTGTGAAATTCACTTGATCCACTTTAAATACGAACTGCAAGACTTAAAACTTGTTGAATCATTGATGCTACATTACCCTGAAATTTAGGATCAATCTCATTACCCAGTTGCTCTCGGGAGCACATTGAAACTTTGTATTGGACCTGGACCACACGTCGAAAGTCCGATTACTACGAAATTATATAATTAAGACCACCTTGCTGGACTTGACAATTGCCTCGAAAATTAAGTTCAGACAGTATCCCGAAGCTATTCGCTCGAGCCCGGAGCGAAGTGTGTGAGAAACGTGAATATCTTTAGGAAATAAACCCAAACTTAAGTAAACTGAGTTGTTCACTTGCAGGTCCAAATATAAGGATTCTGACCGTCAGAATCTGACCCAAATACACTCTCGGATTAGGGGAAATTTCATACACAGGTCAGTGTACTTGTGGCCCTGATCGGTGATCGCGGACCCTTGAACTGAAACTGGTCCGCCACGAGCGATCTGTAAATCCGATCGGACTAAAAACTCAGCTTGACCTAGATCTAACATAAGGGAGCTTAAGTCCGATCTTAGGCTCAAGGGGGGCTTCGAAAGTGCTTCGTTGAGCTGAAACAGATGTTCTTTGGACATAACCTAAGTATACCTTGGCCCTGGGGTCATTCTCATCAGTTGTGAGCCTATATAAGGACCTTAAACCCTCTCCCTCTCACTTCATACAAATTTTCTAAACCCTAAGAAAGAAAAGAAAGAAAAGAGAGAGAGAAGTGGGGATTCTTCCTAGGATTCGATCCCGTCGTTTCACGCACTTAGTTACCCTACCTACATCGCTATTCCGGCGATTTCGACGTTACACTTGGGTAAGGAAACCTAACCCTAATTTGGCTTAGGGTTTCTAATAGTGCTAGTTATGAAATGGCTAACCTAACTCATGCTATAGGTTGCAAATCCGCCATTTACAAAAACTTAACGTCTAAAACGACTCCGTTACACGTTTATCGGTGTAAGGTGCGGACTATAGACGTATAAGTTATGGTTTTCAAAGCTTTCAATGTCAGATAATGATAAATTCTTGATATGGATGTTATTTCACATGCAAAATGCGATGTTTGTTTTGCGTTTCAGTTATATATGAAATTTGTGGAGTTTAGCGTATTCTGTGTATTTGTAGAAAATACCGTATACGTATGAAATATGAAAGTATGTTTGCCATGACTAACTACTGTGTATATATGCTAGTTATATGTGTAACAACTCCTCGGCGAAAGGATTCGCCCTAATACATGTTTTGGCCAACATACGTTATGTATGTTAATACGTGTAGTCTAAGTGTTTCTAAAAATGCTTGTATAAGTAAGTACTTAGTAAATAGTGCTTTGGGTGGGTGTGAGATAGGATTCTTAACTACCTTAGTTAGTTTAATCACTTACTTATGAAATGTATGTATTTGGATTTCCTGTTTAAGTTGTATTTTATAACATGCTTGTTAACATGTTTGAACTACTTGGTTAATTCTGCTCTAACTACTCCACATGCTTACTGGTTAAAATTGAATGTGATTGGGGCTATGTTATAGTCCAGGCAATCGGTAACAGGCTTTGAGTTCGTGGCTGAGATTTATTCACCACGTAGGACGTGTTTGACGAACCCGAGCCGTATTAGAGTTGTCGACAGTGGTTAGGCCACACGGAGTGCTTATGCACTTCATGTTGATCAACTTGTTGTGCGCTCGTACTAGTTGGGCTCATCAAGTAACCCGATTAACCCAATGTATGTTTACCATGTTTGGACGCTCCTGCTTGAACCTAAGATACCAAACTCACCAATGAAAACCTCGTTAACCTTGGTAACTCGATCCGCTAAGACTCATGAGCCGGACATGGTGGTATGGGACACTGTGGTCGAGCTGTCGGCCTACGCCGGGGCGACGAGTCCACCCGTAGTGATCAGTAAGTAACACCACCTCGTGAGCCGAATACGGTGGTATGAGATACTGTATTCGAGCTATCGGCTTACACTGATAAAGTGACGAGCCCTTTGTAGTGACCTCGAGCATACTCTGAGCCTACATTAAGGTGACTAGCCTTTCCGTAGCAACTAGAGTATAAACTAGGACTACACTGCATCGAAGCGACGAGCCCTTTGTAGTGACCTAGAACTGTAACATCGTATGAGAATTGCTGGGACTGACGACCCTAGAATGGATCATTGTTTGGGAAATGATATAAGGGAGGTACCTTAGTTTCCCAAATCCTGCTGTATGAAAAGGACTAATAAGAACTTGGTAATCACGCTCATAACATCGCACTGCATATTCCCCGGGTGGAAAAGCACAGAGGGAAGAAAGCATACCGCGACAGTAAGATGGTGTCGCACAAGGGAGTGTAGGCGAGGGCATGCATCATGAATACATTTCATCCTTGCATTAATAAGAGTATCTATGAATGTCTGATATGTCTGCTTTATCATTACTGCTTGACTGAGTTGATAACATGTTAACCTTTGCTCTATGATTCCACTGAGTTGATCACTCACTCCTACGTTCTGGGACGGTGTTCTGAACAGCCACCGGACTCTATCTTAGTTGTAGATGACGATGCGACTCAGGAGGCGGAGCCTGTTTCCGATGGCGATCAAGATGCATTCTTGTATATGCAGTTCTCCGGCGGTTTCGCTTAGGCCGTCCTGATCGACGAGGCTACAGGGCTTATCATTGTAGTTGAACTATTTTTGACATTTTGACTCTTGAACTATTATATGTATATGATGACTCAGTGATGTGTTCATACTCTGGAGACCGATAGTGATCCTTTTGGGCTCATATACGTTTATATACATCTTTCGGTCTTCCACTTGTGTTGTATAAATTGATCTGGAGTATGAATTACTGTTTTGGTATAATCTCACTCATGATTAATGTACTAACACAGACAACATTTAATCATAAGCATATATGTTGCATAAGTGATGTTTTGGAACTCGAGAATTGAGTTGCTACTCGAACCCCGATTTTCAGGGCGTTATAGTGACGAGCCCACCCGTAGTGACCAGTGAGCAACCTAAGCTCGTGAGCCGAATACGGTGGTATGAGACACTGTATTCGAACTGTCGGTCTACGATTAGGTGATGAGCTATTCATAGTGACCTCGAGCATACTCTGAGACTGCGCTGAGGCGACGAGCCTTTCTGTAGCAACTAGAGTATAAGCTAGGCCTGCATTGAGATGACGAGCCCTTTGTAGCGACCTGGAACTGCAACATCGTATGAGACTAGCTAGGACTGATGACCCTAGAATGGATCATTGCTTGGGAAATGATATAAGGGAGGTACCTTAGCTTCTCAATCCTGTTATATGAAAAGGTCTAATAAGAACTTGGTAATCACGCTCATGCACCGCATTGCATGTGCCTTTGGCATTGGTGTTGAGCATAGAGGAAGGGGTGCATACCACGACCGTAAAAGGAATATCGCAGAGGGAGTGCAGGCAAGAGCATGCATCATTAATACATATCATGTTTGCATTAACCAGAGTACTTAAGGATGTTTGATTGTATTGCTTTATCATTACTGCTTGATTAAATTGATAACATGTTAACCTTTGCCTTAGAGCTCCACTGAGTTGATCACTCACTCCCACGTTCTGGGATGTGTTTTAAACACCAACCAGACTCTGTCTTAGCTGCAGGTGATGGCGATGTTCATGAGGCAGAGCTAGACTATTGCGATGACGAGGAGAAGTTCTCTTATATACAACTCTCTGGCGAGTCTATGTAGACCTAGAGTTGCGTTGACGAGGCTACAAAGTTTTGGATAGAGAACATTACACTTTCTTATTTTGTACATTTTGGAACTAGACTTGTAATTATTTAACCTAGTGACAATCATACTCTGAGGGCTTGTTATTACTTTTATACAGTTTATATACATATCACAGTCTTTCGCTTGTGTAATTCAAATTGTCTCTGGAGTATAATATGCTAATTTGGTATAATCTCATTCATGTTTAATGCACTAATATGGACAACATTCAATCATCATTAATTATGTTGTATAAGTGATGTGTTGAAACTCGGGAGTCGGGTTTCTGCTCGACCCCCGATTTTCAGGGCATTACATCCATGGTTATGTAATCCATACCATTGGTCTGTTGAATTCCATTGGGGATGGAACATGCTCCAAAAATCTCTCAAGAATGGATATCTAAGGAAAATATTGGGACCTTATTCATTCGAATGCGGACTACTATTGTATCTCTCTTCTTAACCATCTATCTTGTAGGCCACAAATCAAAAGGTTAAGATTGTCCACTTGAATTTTCTCAATCTGCAAGTGGGTTAAGTGGATCACGCATGCACAAAAAATAGAGATTTCAAAATAATGAAGCGAGTGGTCTACATTCAAGATAGATGGGTTACCTAGCCTTAAATATCAAGTGGTTCGGGCAGGCCTAAGTCAGGTTGGCCTAAAATGATTGGAGCCCAAGCCTAACTAAACTACTTTGAGGTCCAAACCCAGCCCATGGTCAAGCTAGTAAGTCTAAGCCCAAGCCAAAGCTAGGTCAGGCTCTTTGGTCAGGCAATCTACCAGGTAGGGTTGGGCTGCCTGGCCCAGCTGTGTGATGTAGCACTGGAGGTCTAGGGCTTGGCCCACTTAACTTGGCTCATGGGTTGAAGTTTGAACTAAGCCCATTGTTCAAACTAGTCTGAGCCAGGGCCAATGATGAATAGCCCAGAGCCCAGCCCGAATAGTGTGTTTAGATATTAAGCCCTAGCCTAGCCCTCGAGCCAAGTTTAGTGGCTAAAGCCCTCGTTCTTAGGGCTGGGTCACTCGGGCCATTACCACCCCTACTTAGGGCTGAAAGTCGGGCGGGTTCAGCCCGACCAACCCATGACCAACCTGACATTGGGTTGGGCTCGGGCAGGATGTATCGAGTTCGGTCTCAGGTTTGGGCTATACAAACACCAACCCGATAAAAGTTGGGTCGGGCTTGGGTTGGGGTCTTGGGTTGCTCGACCCAACCCGAACTCGATCGATATATATATATATATAAGTTACTTATAAATTATAATCGAGTGTGGATTGTATGTGTTGAAGGCACACGAAATTCCAATGCCATTGGGTTTCATTGGTCCACGTTGTTTTCGATGACTCGAGCCAACAAGATACGCCATATTTCTCTCTCCTAAATAGATTGCGCGCGACACAACATAACTTTTAAAGGAGTAGTTGTTCTATATATTTAGCTTATTTGTTTAGAAAAAAACTGACGTTCTTTACGATAAATAATTATATATATAATTAATAAAATCATATGTAGAAAAGATAAGACGTGTCTTGAAAATATAATAGACTAATGTAATAACGAAAATATTAGCATGTATGCACCCGACCAACCTGACTAAGTCCGCTTGGGTTGGGTTGGGTTAGGGTTGAGGTATAGGAACCTTGGGTTGGGCTAGGGTTGAGCACCAACCCGACCCAACCTGCCCAACTTTCAGCCGGTCCTATTACCCATCTCTCCACAGGACACGGGTTGACGTGGAAATCGAGTCTACCCATATGCAAGGCCATACAATGGATGGCTTATATCTCAAAAATAATTCCTATCAAATAGTCATATCCATCTGATCTTTTCCACTAAAGTGATAAACAGTCATATCCATCTGATCTTCTCCACTAAAGTGATGTTGGAAATAAAAACCTACGCCTTGCAATCCGTTTAGGTTCTTTTCAATTACCCTGAATAGTTATGTTGATAGGACTCCTATTCGATCGGGGACGGATGTGATTGTTTCCTGAGTTGTATTTTGAAATGTAAGCCATCGAGCCTGTTGCCAGTACATGGGTGGATCAGATGGGAGAAGATTAGGTGTGGCCCCGGCCTCACCCAAGATTGTGCGGCCCTAACTTGGGCCACTTTGATGTATGTATTTTATATCCATGCCGTCCATCTGTTTTGACAACTCATTTTATGGTCTTAAAAATGAAGCAAATCCTAATCTTTGGTGGACCATACCACAGGAAATAGTGGTGATTGACCATTAAAAATTTCTTGCAGGCCACAAAAGTTTTGGATCAAGCTAATATTTACTTCTTCTTTTTTTTTTTTTTTTTCCCTTCATCCAAGCTTCTATGATCTTATGATGACAATAGTTACAATGGTGGGTTTGTTTCCTATAGTATGGTCCACCTAAGATCTTTATTTGCTTCATTTTTGAGATTATGTCATAAAATTATCAAGAAAAATGGATGGATGTAGAATACATATATTAAGATGGACCCTACGGTAGAGGTCGCACCATATTGGGCGAGACCAGGCCACACCTAATCCTCTCCCTTTCCCTGACTAAAACAACTCTTTGGCATTGGACGCCTATCATTAAAAACAAGCTGTTTAAAGGTAATGTGGAGTGCACCACTTGATTTTAAAGGTTTTAAGCATAATTTTACTTGGTGTGCCTCACCACCGTAGCTTTGGATCACCCTAACTTTTAAGCTCCAAAGAGAACATGAGGGAGATAATATGAGAGGTAGAGTGGATGCGGGTGATACATCACGAAGGGTCCCACTTGTTGGTCTCCCGTTGTTAGTTGCTTTTTTTTTTTTTTTTTTTTTTTTTTAAATGTGGGCTTGCTAGAATTCATATAGTAGATCAATTTAAACGAATCAACTTTAATCCCAAGCGCCAAAATAAATAGATGCGTCCAACATGAACATATATGACTAAATTCTGAAAAGATTGGTCACCTACTCAGCCACTTGTAAAATTTGATAACGATCAGGCAGTAATCGAATGGTGGGATTCTTTCTCCGAATATGGATTACCTTGTACCTTCTACAATAAATGACTTTTCAGAATATCAGTGTAAATCAAACAAATGAAAAACTCACAATCGGTTTGTCACGCCTCAAAAATTGGCACCGAAGACTCCTATCACAAGTTCTCGGGTGTGAACTTAACAAAAATGCACGTAGGCAAGTTCCCACATGCCTGTGCAGTCCGGTTATCGTTCACTTATGATCAACAATTAGAGTAACTTTAAATCAGCGACATCAAAAGTTAAGCAGAGATAACTAAACTTAAAAATAGATAGCTAATATTCAAGCGTACAGTTTCAAAAGTAGTGTACATCCAAATGTGAACTATATAAGCCACAATAAACATTAAACAAAACAACTAACGGAGTTCACCCAATTAGGGACTCTAAAATACAAATCCTCATAATGTAAAAATAAAAAAAAAATAAGAGAGGTGAGGCATTCTGCCCAAGCTTGCTCATCTGACAACTAGAAGTATGGGGCGCTGTCAACATGGTCAACTATGTCTCATCTAATATATCGTTCTCGGTGGTACATGCATCAATAATATTGTCTACTGGTGTTTTAAAACACAATCCCAAATGAGAGTGAGTAACTAACTCAGTGGTTACATTTTCTATATTACACATACTATCAATACAATTAAGCATAGGCAATAATAACATTTCAAAACAAATAATTCCTAATTTAATTATCTAAATGCATAAATAACATGATGATATGTGCAATAGTTGGCCCACAACACAACCCAACAATGTTTACAATGATAATGATCGGGAGCACAATAGTCATAAACTGTACATACCAATGCTATTGCTAGCGAAGAAATCAACATATGCAAAATGGTTAGCATGAAGCACAATCCAATAATGTAATGATATGCATAATTAGCTAAGTAATTATTTTTTCTGGTTTAAACAATAAGTTGGCAAAGCTAAAATACCACTATCATATTGCGGGTCTTTACCGGGACCACATGGCTCGTTGCGGTATTAGGCGCTCACCAATGTCTCTTGATCCAAATTTGAATTCATCATCCAATATATAGTCTATATAACTTAATCAGATTGATAGTATGACTCCTTGTGAAGGACATTCACAATTAGGGCGAAGGTCATCACCCAAGCCCCAAATGTGGAAAAGACATGCGATGTAAACTATTAATAACATGGTAGGATTGTAACATTCGTCGATGATACTCGGTAGTCACTATGAGGATGCTCGTCACCTAATGTTTTACCAACATAATGGGCTCGTCACTCAATATTTTACCTTTGTGGTAGACACGTCATTTTAGCATAGGCTGATAACTCAAACACGGTGTCCCATACCACCATGTCCAGCCCTTAATTCTTGTCGGATCATAATGCGCTAATAGTTATAAATGAACTTCATTTGCTAGTAACAAGGTATTTCAAATTCTATTTTGTGTCATACAATCACCAAACGATCGAGCCAAGCATTAAACCAATCTAATTCACCAACTGATATTCTAGATAAATCGGTCTTAGGTGCAAGCATCCAATATAATTCTACTAATGTGGTTGCTCCCAATTTTTTAAAGGAGACTAGCTGGGCAGTGTTAGAAGGTGGTTTCAAGCAGGGCCATTTTTCACCCGTGAAAAAGCTGTCCGTACAGCTGGGGCTGATTCCAGGGGCTAAAAATAAATGACGCGGATTGCGTCATACCCCACCCCACCGTAATCAGTCCGGGCAGGGCTCTCTGCGACCCACCGTGATGTGATAATTTTATCCATGCCATTGAGAGTTTTTCTCAAATCATTTTAAGCTATGACACGAAAAATTAGCCACCTAGAAGGCTTAAATGGACCACAAATTAGGGATTAAACGTTCACCATTAAAAACTTCTTAAGAGCTAGAGAAGTTTCGGATCAGCTGATATTTATGTTTTCGCTTCATCCACGTCCACGTGACCTTATGAATAGGTCGTATAGTTAAAAAACATCACGGTGGCCCTTAGAAATGTTTCAACGGTGACTGTCATATCATTTCAGCTTCCTTTGGTGTGATCCACTGGAGCTGTGAACCTTCTTCATTTTTTATCTCAGATCTTAAAGTGATTTGGGAGAAAATCTCAACGGCGTGGATAAAATTATTACAGCACGGTGGGTCCAAGAGAGCCCTGCCCAGACGAACTACCGTCCGGGCGGGGGTAGGACGCAATCCGCGTCCAAAAATTAGTGGGCTTAAAATGGTTCCGGGCCATAAATGGGTCGTACAGCAGGAAATTTCTCTTTTACACGCTGCCTGAGACAGATGTTTCAGAGGATATCGGTCCACGTCCAACGACGATAGTCCCTACAGACTGTTGAGTTTGGTAAGGTTAATTAACTGATCCAGACCGTTGAAAAGATGGAGCCTTCCATGGACGGGGATGCCTAAAAAAATCGTCCCTGATCGAATGCTACAGCCCTTCTAAAGTTGTCAATCAAACACGCGTTAAGAAGCCAAAGATCGGCTTGATGTGAGCTTCCAATCAGGAAAAATTTTATTCTATCATCTACTCATGAAGATTTATCAGCTCAACGGTCTGGATCACCGATATCTGATCGTTCAGTTCCACCTTCAAAAACTGAAAACACGATCACCCTATGCATGTCCTCGGGCCGAGGAGCTGGAAATTAGAATCCTACGCGACACCAGTGTTTACGTAGTGCCTAAAACAATCAAGTACGTGGGGTTCACCATGTGATATATACAAAATCCAATCCGTCTATCAGGTTTTATTCTCTATGTTATGTCTTCAGTAAAAATTAGGATATATACAACTCATATTAGCTACAACAGAAGGAACAACGAGGATGGTGTGCCAACGGTTTATGTGCTGGCCCACTATTTTACATTGTTCCCATTGGTGTGACCCACATGATATTTTAATCGTTCTTATCCTATATATTTTCGTTAAAAATGATGGTGCTCACATGATGGACGGAGTAGATTTTACATAAACAACATGGTGGACCCCACAGAGCTTAGGTGTTTCACGCGCTGTACTGTATATGCGACTCGGATCCCCGTTCGAGTATCATTATAACTCCTCTTAACGGCCAGCCTAGCAATTTGGCGGCAAACCGTTTCTATTTCTTCTTCTTCTTCTCTCTCTCAGACTGGAAGAATAGAAACTTTAGGAATCGAATCCCAAGAAAACCCTAGAAATTCCAAAGCATGAGGCATTCTTCAAGAATCGCATCCGAAGAAGATCTCAGCCGCATTCCGTTCATCCCACCGCACCAGGCCCGGCGGAAAGGTGCTGGGATCCGCACATGGCTCGTTGTTACGGACTCTGGGCAATCGTACCTGGAGAATGTCGGGAAGCATTCGATCATGCACCGGACGGGCCTCCCGGCGCGGGATCTCAGGGTCCTGGATCCGATGCTCTCGTACCCATCGACGATCCTTGGGAGGGAAAGGGCGATCGTCATCAGTTTGGAGCACATCAAGGCGATCATCACAGCGACGGAGGTCTTCGTACTCAACTCGAAGGATCCGATGGTCGCTCCTTTCATTCAGGATCTTCAGCATCGCATCTTGAATTCTCATGGTGTGGGGCAGTCGGTAATCTTCGTCAAATGCCTTTTCTTTTACTCTTTCTTTTATTATTATTATTATTATTGGGAATGCTGCTGATGGGAGATAATCTGGACCATTTGATTTTGGTGGGATATCATGCGCGTGGGCCCTGGTCTGAAAATCAAGGCGATCGAATTATTTTGTTGTTTCTATGATGCTCTGCAAATGGTCGGTCTAAACCATAGTTTAAAAACTCGAAAATCAACTTTGTTGAGTTTAGTCGACTTTGTGTAAGTCTGACTTTAAATGCTCAAAAGACTTATTATTTTGAAATATTTAATATGAAAAATCATTATTAATTAGGAAAAATAGTGAGACATTGAAAAAAGAATTAATGCAAACCCCCAAAGGGGAAGCAAATAGATCAAAGAAAAGAAGAAAGAGATTGTAGGAAAGGACCCAACAATCCTCTAGCTGAATGTTAGAGATTGCGAATGCAGGACCATGAGTAAGCTCAACAGTCCTCTAGTCTTAAACTAGAGATCAATTCCCCCATTCAACAACCGGTGTTTGAAGTATCGGTATCACTACAAGTTTCATTGGCCGGAGATACGGAAACTATATCGATATAATTTTCAGCGAAACTTCAAGATGTTAAAATACATATATTTGCATATTTAGGAATAAAAAAATTTGCAAAAAGAATGTATGCATAATAAGTTTTCATTTAATGGGGGCCTAAAAGCATGTGTTGTCGTAAGAAACAGTTTAACCATCCCATCCATCCCATCTAACCATCCAATCATCCATCCAACCTTCCATCCAAACATCCATCGACATTGGAAAATAATGATATTTTGCGAAGAAATCATCAACAACTAGAAAGGAAATGAAAGATTGCGGTCTCGATATTGCGCATGTTGCGATAACAATAATATGGAGATATTATCAATATTATTAGCGACAAATTAAACACTGAATACAACCATGCTCATAAAAAAATTTGAAATAGAATTTTTTTTAATAAACAATTTTTATTTTTTTTTGGGGTGATATCTTTATGTTGGCAATATTATTGAAATATCACTGATACACTTGTGATACAAGCGTCACCTAGAATTTACACAATTGAAATTATTGGCGATATCGATACACTTGTGATATAAGCTACACCTGGAATTTACACAATTGAAAATATTGGCGATATCGACACGTTGGCGACACTTAATGATACATTACTTATATATATATAATTTTTTATACTACCCGTGCTATCAATATCGCTACCAATATTATTGGTATCGCCAAGCTGGAGATAACGATAATATCGGAGATAATTTGAACAATGATCCATACATACATCCATCCATGATCCATCCATCCATCCATGCATGCATATACACGCATACAAACATGCATTTCATCATAGAACCATTCACCCATATAAAATTTTTGAAATGGAAATTTTTTTAATAAAAGATTTTTGGTGATATTATTGCAATATAGTCGATGCATTGGCGATACAAGAAATACCTAGAATTTACAAAGTAAAAAAATCATGGGCGATACATTGGCAATACTTAGCGATATATTGCTGATACATGGAGTTTCTGATACTGCCTGTATTATCGGTATTGCCGAGCTGGCAATACTGATAATATCAATGATATTATCCGTAATATCGTCAATACTTGGAACACTGAGTGTGCATAATGTCTTTAAGAAAGTTAATGCCTTTCTTATTTCCCTTACAGGAATGGTTTTGGCCATGGGTTGAAAACCAAAAGTTAAACTTGACTGAAAAGTACTAGCTTGGGTTTAGCCAAAGATTTAAGGACTTAATCATTAATAATGATTCTTAAAATAGAATGTATTATAAATGCAGAATTTAATAAAAAGATGAAAATCTAGGAAACTTGACTCGAGTTGGTCAAGTTTTTACTCCACTTGAAAGCTCAATAAATGAATTTTCTCATCGAGTTGACTCGATCAAGTTTGAGTTAACTTGTTGAGTTTAAACTATGGTTATAGCTTATTAGCATTGTGGAAATATAGTTCTCCTTTCCAAATGTGTGGCCCATGACCAAAGAACCATAATTCTACCAAACTCAAGTCAAATAAGTTTAATTGATCATTGTTCAGAGTTAAACCCCCGAAGCATACATATCACCGTTCCGAATTAACCCCCTAAAGCATACATACATACATTAGGGGGTCAAGTTGAAAGGGTTAGGTCGAGTTGAGGGTCAACCCAAGCCCAACCCAACCTCAAGAGGAGTCGACCCAAGCCCTAGCCCAACCCAACCTTAAGAGGAATTAGCCTTAGACCCAACCCAAACCAAGGTATTGAATACTCAACACTATCAAAATTTGGGGTGGATCGGGTTAGCACCTGCAACTAAAATGAAGCATCTAACCATCAAATTGATATCATTAAAAGAACACATGTAATTACTGAAATAACATTAGCAAAACAAACTCATACAATCACCACTTATAAACAAATAAACTTAAAGAAATGGGCTTAGTGGATGTCACATGTATGAAATGGTGGACCCCACAGAGCTTAGATGTTGTTTGTATTGCGTAAAATAGGTTATAGACGATTTTGACCTTTCTATCAGAGTCGTGACTCATGAATATTCAATAAAGAGCATCTAATGTGAGGTGGTGGAACAATTGTGAGAGATACCGATAGACGACATGAATGTCAAAGATCAGTGTGACTCATCAAGTAGTGCACCATGCAAACATGCTATGGACCAAAAATAATAATGATCCGTTGATCATGTAGGTCAAACTTGCATGAACCCTATTTTCTATCTAGGCAATGGTTTTATTTTTTAATCACATATTAGTCATGAGATATATTCCAATGCTCTCATTATGTTCAATAGTCATTTCATGGGCTACCATGCAAAACATCACACTGATCTATAAATCTTAACAACTGATCAATAGCATTTAATATTGATGGTCAAGATCTTTTACACAAAAATAGGCCCAATTAACTATTCAATCCATGTATATGTTAGGGCCCATCATGGTTTATGATTGCAAAGGATCAATTTTTTAGGAAATCCTAACGATTGCGTCCATGGCTTAGAAAAAGGATGGCTACAAAAAATAAGGCAAAATGGGTTTGACCATTCGTGTAGTTTGATTTTCACATAGTAGTCCATGGAATATGTTCTAGACTTGATGGACATTTTTGATCAATCGATTGAACTTCCAAATAACCCAGTGCAACTACGAGCACTGTAACTTATATGCTTTGAGAGCACTAAAGTGTTTCTCATTAGTCACAATTCAAATATGTTATGCATATAAGGTCGGGCTTGGGTTGATTTGGGTTGCCCGAGGCTTCGAACCAGTCAGGTTGAGGATTTTCAACCCAAGCCCAACCCAACCTCAACCCAACACCAATCAAAGTTCAAGTTGAGCTAATCGGGTTCAAGTTGGCCCAAGTTCCACACCTAACATATAGCTACACATGCATGTGAATCAGACAAAGTTGCAATCCAAAATTGTGTTTTAATTCCTTGTGTGTGACTATGTGCATACTATCATCAATGGTATATATGGATGCTAATTGCATGTTTCTAGGTATTTCTCATTTAAGTACACTCGTAGTCAATACATGATGGGATGTTGGCAACTCATTAGAAATTGAACTTTGATCAATAGTAGCGAAGCTTATTCTTTATTTTTTTTTTGACTTGCTTAATTATTGTTTCCACTCATTGATCTCATATGTAACATGTTTCCAATGTAAATAATGACAATTTTCATATATTTGCACCAACGATAGTAGATTTATTTCCTGTAAGTGCTTTTAATTGTAGGATTGAGAAAGTTAACAATTTTGGATTTTAATATAGTTCGTTTGATGATAATGTAGATTAAGGGGTTGTTTGGATTCACTGAAACATAAATTGAGGAAATGCCATTTCCATGAAAGTGGCATTTCTGTTATTTATTTTTGTAACTTTCTTAGAAATACCATTTCCATTCCCTCTCAATTCCTAAAATGCACCTTTACACAGTGTTCGAAATATTGGTATTGCATCCTTAGGATACAGATATGTATCAATTATCATTAAAGGTGTACACGAGTCAAACCGAGTCGAGCTTGGCACAACTCAAATCGGCTCGGCCACTAGCTGATTCCAGCTCGAACTTGTCTCGGCTCGGTCCTCGAGCCTGATTGGCCAGCTCAACTTGGCTCAGTTCGCAGCTTGGGCAAGTTCGAGTCGAGTTCGAGCCAAGATCGAGTCGAGTTCGCCTGTGCAACATTTTCACAAACACATGGACTGCACTTTCAAATTCTCACTGTATGTAAAACAGCAGTGGCGGTTTTACAGGTATTTCATCAAACACCTTGTAGGCAACATCAAAATCAAGAAAAAAAGGGTCTTTGTTTCATATACATACCTTCCTTGCCACCAGCCCACACTTCGTTGAGTCATTTCATCAAACACTTGGTGAGCAACATCAATATCAAAGTAACCGAATCATCAAACTGGTTTGATCCAAGTTTGATTCGAGTTGGGGTTCGATTTGAGTCGAGTTGAGCTCGGGCGAGCTCGAACTTGGTTCGAAATTTTTTCAGGCTCAAATTTTTTTTTCGAATTGAGCCTTTTAAAGTCGAGTCGAGTGAGGTAACCGAGCTAACTGGGTTCATGTACAACCCTAGTTATCGTATGGGATATATCGTTTGTATTGAGTAATTTATCACACATTTTGGGAAACATTGGGAAATTTGTCTAATTTTTCAATGAAACTTCTAGGATTGTTAAAAACGACCTTAATACACACTTTTCTTTGAAATGACCTTAATAACACTTTTAAATCATCACATCTCAAAAAAGAAGTGCAAATAATAGGTTTCCTTTGTATAGGGTCCTAAGCTATGCATTGTTTGATTGAACTAATGCAACTATATTCAAATTGAATGCATAACATTTCGAGTGTATGTGATGATCATTTCATCAAACACTCCTAAATACTTCAAAATTAGTCTCAATTGACCGCTGTTGAAGGAAAATTTCGAAAAAAATAAAATTTGAAGAACATGAAGAACTAATGGATATCGAAATCAAAGCTCCAACTCCATGATTTTTCATGCAAAACATGAAGAATCAATGGATTCGTAATCATTTAACACTGATTTAACATAATTTCAACAAAAAAAAAGGATCGGAAATTGAAAATGCTCACCGGATCAAACATGTGGGATATATCGGCATTACCTATGCGTTTCATATCACATAGGTGGGATACAAGATATATCGTGGGATATATCGGTCAATATCGTCGATATTTAAAACCAATGCCTTTACTTTTTCCTCGCCCATGCTTAAGAAACACCATTTCCAATTAACTGAAGGAAATGAGAGGAAATGATCCTTCTCTTTATAAAGTGCCCCGCATTGTAGTCACATGTACCCCCACCCATCTTCTAGTGCCCCACATGTGCAATCGTCCATCTTCAAGTGCCCCACGTGTGCCAATATGCCACCATCCATCTTAAAGTTCCACACTCACCAATGTGCCACTACCTACCTGTTAGTGTCCCATGTGTCCATGTGCCATACACCCTAATGTGCCACGTGCAACATGTGCCAGTGCCACCCTCATCTTCATTGCCCCACATGTGCCAATGTGCCAAATGTGCTTCTGAGCCACATGTACCACATGGCCACCATCCATCTTTTAAGCACTTCACATGCATGATATGTGTTATTATCCAACACGTGCAACATGTGCCACGAACCACCTTCAACTGTCCTGCATGTGTGCCACATGTGCCACAATCCATCTTAAAGCACCATAGATGTGTGCCATGGTGCCACATGCATGACATGTACAATTGCCCATCTTCAAGTGCCCCACGTGTCAATGTATCCACATGCTCCAACTGCAACATGCGCCACCCTTGTCTTCATACACCCCACATGTGCAATGTACTGTTGTTCCACATCTGCCACACGTGCCACCACCCATCTTTATGTGTTCCACATGTGCTACACGTGCCAACATGTCACATTGGCAACATGTGCCACCATCCATCGTCCAACAGCCTATGTGTGCCAATGTCCTACATGTGTCAATGCATCATATGTGACCGTGCGACGTGTGCCATAATCTATCTTCAATGTACATGTGTCACCTTCTCTGTTCAAGTAAAATTTCATGAAACTTTTCTTTTCCTCAGACAATATATTTGGAAATGGATGAAATTTTTTTAAGAAAATGTTGTTGAAAAACAATCAAGGGAAAATGCTTTCTTTCTCACCATTTTCTAGAAATGGCATTTCCCAAGAAACACCATTTCCTCATTTTCTTTTTCCACGAATCCAAACAGGCCCTAATCCATTGATGGGAAGAGATTAATCTTGTTGCACCAAGACTTTTTTTCCCTTAAAATATCATATGTTTGAAACGAAATCAGCTTCTTGCTTTAGTAACTTGTTAACATTGTTTTGAATTATGGGCTGATTAATTTTTTGTGTAAAGGGAATTGAGAATGATGATACTGAAATGGAGGATAGGATCAAAGCTGCATGGGGCTCACCCTCATTTCATGCACGTCATGAGTCGGTGAGATCTTCTAGCACAGGAGTTTCTCAACAGTTTAATGCCTCCCCAAAGACCTCTAGGGTGATGCCTGAAGCAAAAGAAAGCAGTCCCTGGTCCACATTGGATATGCACATAGTTGGGGGTCCCAAGGTGTTACCTTTTGAGTTTAGAGTACTTGAAGTTTGTCTTGAATCCACGTGCAGAAGCCTTGAAATTGAGGTATGTGTTTTACATTTAGTCATTCTTCACAATATCTTAAAAAATATGACTCATTTAGTTTCATCATAATGTAGGTATCCCATCCAAAAGTTCTTATCTTCTATTACTTATTGGTATGTGATAACAAACCAATTGTTTGGCAGTGTTTTGAAAGATGGATTGTAAAATTGCAAGAGGGTTGAAATTGTTAATTTTTACAATCACAAATTGTAAAATCATAGGATTTTTTTCAAAGGCGATGATTATTATTGCTGGGCTGAAGCCAAAAGAGTACAACGAACAAAAGAAAAGAGATACAAAAAGTAGAAAAACTATCGTATAGCTTTAAAAGCTAATGCCCATTTTGATATATTCGCTTTAGTCCTTTTGAAAACATCCAATACCTGGCTTTTTTATTTCAAAAACACATGTTGTTCCTCTCCTCCCATATTACCTAAATACCAGCCACCAAGGTAATCTTCCACACTTCTCTCCCTGCCTTCCCAATGCCACCACCATGCCAAGCTTAGGAAAAAAATTTCAATAGAACCTGGCAATACCCACAAGATAGCAAACTTTGCGAAGAACTCATGCCAAAGTTCTCTTGCAAAAGCGCAATGTAGAAATAGATGATCCATTGATTCTTCATTTTGCATGCACATTAAACATACATTCGGCAAGATCATATGACGTTTTCGAAGATTATCGGCCTTTAGAACCTTGTTCCTTCCCACCAACTATGCCAAGGCCACCACTTTGGGGGAGCTTTATAATACCATACAAACTATGTGTGACTAATTTGATTTCCTGATGAAGACCCAAATGAACTTGTAGAACAATTTGACAGAGAATTTTCTAGATTTCTTTTTCGTCCAGACCATAGAATTCCGCTCACCCACCACTGGTGCTATAAGGTGAAGCCTATCCAACAACTTTATCATCTCTTTAATTTCTTCTTACAATAGATTTCTTCCACACAAAGGGGGCCCAAATCACATCATTTTTTTACAACGAGTAACATCGAGCAACCAAAATGTTCAGTTCCATCGAAACTCTGTCCAATTTTGGGAAAATCTTCTTGAAGAGGCTCACCTCCTGTCCAAACATCTTCCCAAAATCGAATGCTACTCCCAAAGAAAAGCCGACACCCTCCTTGAATTTCTACCTTAGATTTGCTATCACTTTCCAAGCCCTCAAGGCTTTATAAAGAGTGGACTTTCTTATCCATCTACCTCCTTCCTCTACTCCGTATTTCTTTACTATAACCTGTCTCCATAGATGATTTTCCTCCCCACCAAGTCACCATAACCATTTTCCCAAAAGCATCATAGTAATCATATCCAAGCTTCTAATCCCAGCTCCATATTCATGAAAAGGCTTGCATACTTCCTCCCAATTCATCAAATGAAATTTGTGCTTTTCTTCGGCTCCTTTCCATAAGAAGTATCTTATGCATTTATCGAAGTGATTAAGAACCAACTTTGGGTAGCTGAACAACGACATATAATAGATCAAAATGTTAGACATTGTTGCCTTTATCAATGATAACCTACCTCCTAGAGGCAAATGTCTTCTTTTCCAACTTAATAGTTTCCATTCGAATCCTTCCACTACCTTATCCCACAAGATTTCAGCCCTCTTGCCTATACATAGTGGCAAGCCTAAATATGTTAAAGAAAAAGACCCCGGCTGACATGCAAAGACTCTAGCAAACTCATCTAACTCCTCTTTGGATAAATGGATTCCCAATAATTACTTTTGTTAATATTCACTCTCAAACCAGAAACTGCCTAAAAAACAAGAGACTATCTTCCTTAAATTGTCCACCTTGATCACATCCACATCGCAAAATAATATCATGTCATCTGCATACTACAGGTGAGAAACCTGAAAAACTGATCTATTCACCCTAAAGCCTTCTATAAGATTTGATTCTACACCTCTTTGTAGCATTTGACTAAAAGCCTCCATCATTATTACAAATAAATATGGAGACAACGGGTCTCCTCGTCTTAAACCCCTCGAAGTCGAGAAATAGCCCCTTGGAGATCCATTAACCAGTATTGAAAACCTGGCTGACTTGACACATATCTGTATCCACCTTCTTCATTTTTGACCACATCCCAAACATTCTAATATGTAATTAAGAAAATCCTAGTCCACATAGTCGTATGTCTTTTCTACACCCAATTTGTAAACCACCGCCTTTTTCTTTTCTCTGTGATGAGAATCAATCACTTCATTCTCAATTAATACGCTATCCACAATCTGCCAATCTGCCACAAAAGCTCCTTGTGATTTGGAAGTAACCCCATTCAACACTTGCTGAAATCTTGAAGCCAATGTCTTTGCTAGTATTTTATACTGACTTCCTGATAAACTGATGGGCCAAAAATCTGGCAAACTCTCCACCCCTTCTTTTTTTTGGAATCAAAGCTAAACCGTTGCACCCAATTCAGTCGTTGTTTTTCCCATGTTATGGAACTTGTTAAAGAAAGCAACGCAATCATCTTTCAACTTTTCCCAAAACTCTTGATGAAAAAAAAAAAAAACTATTAGAAAACCATCTGGACCTGGAGCCTTATCCTTTCCTAAATCAAGTTGACTCTATGTTAAATGTCTGTGTGTGTGTGTGTGTGTGTGTGTGTTTTGCTAACGTCCCCACCTTCACAGGGATGTTAGCAACATCCCTGAACCTTTTAAATAGCACACGGAGTGACCTATTATCGATCCGAACCATTCATTCATTCATACAGCTAGGAGCAAGCCATGGTGCAAGAATCATGGCAATCAGATGATCCTAACCCTTTGAATGGGGCCAATTTGTTACAACCATCCTTTGTTTATGAACCATAAATCACATGGTTAGAATCATCAAATCAAAGTGTTACTTTAGAATTATAAGAAATACAAGTTGGGATCTATCTACTAGATGTTTCAAGATGATGATTGGACATATTTGGTTTCTCCAGTCATTTTTTATTGTCCACTTCATGCTATTGAATGGAAGCTTACGGTTTAGATCAACAATAGGTTACCCCCTGCCCTTTAAAAGGTTAGGGGATATTGCTAACATGTGTGTGTGTGTGTGTGTGTGTGTGTGTGTGTGTGATCGACAATAGGTCACTGTGTGTGCCATTTAAAAGGTTTGGGGATGTTGCTAACATGTGTAATACATTGGATATGAAGACCATAATCATTTCTTTCTGTCTTCTATACTGAAAATGTTGAAACCAATATGCTCTTTTTGTTGGGCAATGAGAAAATGAGTTTTGCAAAATATATTAAACTTACAAAAAGGGCCTTCCACAATAACAAATTGATTGAAACAACAGCACATGGCATGGTGCGAATATGATTGCACTTATCAAGGCAGCTTTGTCCAACCTACTAGTTCACTGTGTTCATCAATAATAATTTTATTAATGAAATCAAGATGTCCAAACAAGTTTGTCTAGAGCAGCAACTACTGGCAAAAGAGATTTCATTATCAAATGTCAAGTGGTTTTCAGATGAAGAGTGCAGTTAGCAATTGAGAGTTCTAGGTTTCAATAAAAGGGATGAGATAGAGGAAAGAGAAAGATTGAAGGAAAGAGGCGGCTGATCATGAGAGCAAGCCACAACATTTATTTATTGAAAAGATAGAAATATATAATCTTTTTTTAAATCATTGAATGAAGTTTAAGCTGTGGCCCAAAAGGGTCTACTGATCAAATCCACGGCATTCTAGCTACCTCATTGTTTGTATGATTGAATTCCACATTAGTGCCTGCTAAACTTGTCAGTGCCAAGCATTACACCAACCAACTGGTCTAGTTGGTACAAGTTTACAAGTTTACTATAGAGGTTATCTTATACCAATTGTGAGATGTTGTTTTGTGCAACCATTGTTTGAAGTATCCTTGATATTATCGAAATATCCCCCGATATTATCCATATCTCTAGCTTGGCGATATTGATAACACCGGTAGCGATACCGATAACACTGGCAGTATCAGAAATTCCAAGTATCGACGTTGTATTTACTGTGTAAATTCCAGGCGTTGCTTGTATCGCTAGTGTATCGGCGATATTTCAATAATATCACCAATGTATTAAAATCATCAAAAATATGTTTATTGAAAAAAAAAAAAAAATCATTTCAAATTTTTTATGGGTGTATGGTTGTATGCAATGTTCAAATTCTCGACAATAATATCGCGATATTATTGTTATCGCAACATGGGCAATATCGAGACAATATTCTTTCATTTTCTTTCCAGTTGTCGACGATTTCTTGGCGAATTATCGTGTGTTGTCAATATTCTGAAATATTGTGGATGTTTGGATTGTAGGTTGGATGGTTGGTTGGATAGATGGGATGTGCGGATGGATAAATGGGATGGTTGGACCGATTTTTTACAACAACACATGCTTTTAGGCCCCCATTAAATGGAAACTTATTATATATGCATTCTTTTTGCAATTTTTTATTCTTAAATATGCAAATATGTGTATTTTAGTCTCCTGAAGTTTCACTCAAAAATCCCACCATTTTCCCTGTGTTTCCCTGCATTTCCAGTCATCTGCGATGTTATTGGCGATACCGTAGCGATTCTGATACTTCGAACACTGTGTGCAACTAGGCAGCACAGATTTGAAACATTTCCATCATATCTAACTATCACTACTAATCTATTTTTTGACATCTCCTTTAGCTATTTTATGCTGAGAGATTGTTTATTGCCTTTTGTATTTCACTGGTCGTGAAGCTTTTATGCAATCTCCATTTCTGTTTGGCTCCAGATCTTCTTTACATCTGTTTCTAAACTGTACATTCCTTACATTTATACTAGACTTCTACATTGGAGCTAGAGGCGTATCCAGCTTTGGATGAATTGACCTCTAAAATCAGCACCCTTACACTCGAACGTGTGAGACAGATAAAGAGTTGTCTAGTTGCGATATCTGGACGTGTGCAGAAGGTAATAATGATGATCTGTTGGCTGTAGTCGCTACCTCGAAAAATGGCTAAAGTTGCAAAAAACTTGATGAATTGATAATTCAAAATAATCTTGTTTGTGCCATGAGTATTTTGATTGATGAAGCATATGGTTAATGAATGAAGTTCTTATTTGTGGATTTTTTATGAACTACTGAAGCATGTATTCATATTTCTATATTTTTTTTTTCCTTGAAATCTTTGGTCAGTTATGTAGTTCTTTCTGTTTTCAGCTTTTTTAGTTTGATCCATTTAGTTTTGGTGGCCTTTCGCCCAAAATGTACAGATGGATAAACAGTTTGAAATAGAGGAAAATAACAGAAGAGTTATCAGTCAAATGCACTAGATGAAAATCAAAATTGTCTTAATGTTCAAAGTTTTGATTTGTAAAATATCTTATTTTCCATGTTTAGTTATTTTTATTGTTTTATGAGAAGATCAAAAACTATCTTCCACTTGTCACTGGACATGGGGTTCAATTTGATCCAACTATTCTCTCATGATTTATGATTAGATAGTAGATTGAAACATCATCTTTATATCTCAAAAGGACTATAGAAATCTGTGGCCGAAAGTTTGTACCATACCTTTTGGTCTTTCAGGTTGAATAAGTGGGGGTGAGTGGAGATCAGTGTTCAATGATCCAAACATTTGATATAATGGGCCCTATAGTGATGGAACATGAAAGCATTTGATATTATGGGCTCTGCAGTAGATGGTCCATGGACAAAACCCCCTTGGATTTGAAGAAACTCAACTCTTCAATAACAAATGGCCAACAAATAGATGACTAAGAGAGAAAGAGAGGGTTCACGTTCAACTAAGAAAAAGGCTAAATTGTATACAGCTAGGATCCTTCAATCTGGTGGATCGTTGATGCATCAGCCATCCACTGGGAGGTCTGTCGTACCAATGGTTTGGATCACTCAACCAATTGCCCTACTCATAGAAATCTAAAATCTGAACAATATTGTGCAACCTTTTGGCCCAAGCATTGTATTGTTTTCATCATCATCTTAGCCATTCTCCTAGCAATTTCAGATTCTCTTTTATATGGTAGATTAGCAAAAATTTTACGATCAGCTGCCCATCAACCTCCATCTTTTACCCAGACTTTGGAACTGACCATGGAAGGGGCTCACATTAGCAACACCCACATGCTGACATGATCCTGCCTGGTACTAACCCCAGCCCAACTACTAATACATGCACACCACAATGGGCAATCTTGCAAAGAAGGGTCATGGACTTGTCAAACATGCACTGAGCACAAGCCAAAGACAGCGGCGGCAATGAGTCAGGTTTGATTTGAGTCAGGGTCAGCTTGAGCCCAATTCATTTACTAAACAGGCAAAAGAATTTCGTCCCAATCCCGACCCAGATTATCCATAGGCCCACCCATTGTATTGCAGTCAGGCCAAGCTTGAACTGGACCAAACTGGATTATGGATTTGTAGCACCTGTTGTGGTTGAAGTGATAATGAAGCCTTATAAACTTTTGAGGGTTGAACAATGAAATTTCTATACTAATATTTGTTTCAGGTTCCATGTTAATATTTGTTTCGGGTTCTGTGTTGAGATGGGATATCTGGCCCAGGCCCACAGATAACATATGTGGGCTCGGGTCAGGTAGGGTTCAACCTGAGCTTGAACCATTTACTTAAATGGGCTGCATTTATATGGCCCAAGCCCAACCCACTTATTTAGAATGGCTCTCAAATCTGGTTCAGAAGTGGGTCGAGCATTTGACCAGTGGGCCAACCTGACCCTACACAAATTCTTCAGCATTAAGAGTTCAATAACTGGTCAATTAATTAATTTTTGTAGTGAGTGGTGGGACCGAGTTGGCATGTGAGTGGTATCAATATGAGCCTCTACTTGGCATGTACCAAGAGCTTGGATGAAGAGGAAGGCAGATGTACGATGGGCAGGCAGTCTTAAAACTTTTGCCTTCCTACCATTTAAAAGCCAACCTGATATTGGCGGGACAAAGGCTAAGATGATGATATGTAGTAGGACAAATCCATCTTGAATTTAGGGAAGGTTCTAACCTACTCACGATGTCTTTATTGCATAAAGAAAAATGATCACATTTATATTGGCAACAAAAATCCATTGTATATACTGACAAAATATCAAGAGAAAGAAAAGAGTGAGTGCATAGAGGTATTTCTAGCCCCAGCTGCCCCAAATGCACCTCTACACATTGACCAAGGTTACCCAGATCGCAGGTCACTTTCTTACATGGTACAGGAATGGGTATGTGGTAAGTTACTTCCACTAATTTATGATATGTTAGAGGTAGGATCAAGTGGGTCATTCCATACATAATACCAAGTATAGGCAATATAGTTGTATATACAAATCAATTTTGTAATTTATATCTATAATGATGAAAATATTATTATTGTAGATCCCACATGCATAATAGTTTGGTAGTTTGGTATTCCCAATATTGCATGAATCAAAGTATAATTTCTACATTCTTAATAAAATTTACATTACAATTAGATTTACTCTAAGAGTGGAGAATCATAATTTTCAGTTGGTAAAAATAGTGATCCAGATCATAACTGACTCATAATGAGGATTATGTGATTCAGAATAGAAAATATGAAGGAGTTGACGATCTTGGTAACATTGATGCACACAAGTGCAAACGTGGCACGAGTATGGGCATTCGACCCATCTGTCAGTGAGAAAAATAGAAGCATCAATATGTAGGCTTCACACCACAGGTGCACAAGTTAGATCTTGATGTCATAATATTCCACTCCAAGTTTTACATGTATGAGCCATTTTCCATATGCATCACAGCTTGTGTTTGAGATTTTGTGGACCTTACCAAACACAATTTATGTGGACATGTATTCCATCTGCTGTTTGGCAAAGCACTGTGGAATAATGGAACAATATCTGGACTACCTGAAGCAAATGTGTGCCAACTCCAGTTAAAAACCGAGTAAAAACTCAACAGGATTAGATTTCCATCCCTTTTAACTTTGCTAACAGTATAATGCCTCCATGCCTAATTTCACTCCACCAATGGTGGTTTGTTTTCCATGTGGACCAGAACAATGCATAGTCTTATACACCTAACAATAAATATTAGCATTTCAATTTATTTATTTATTTTTTTTTATATACTTTTTTTGGCTTACTGGAGTTTCTCATTCAACAAATTTTGGTTCTCTCAGTGGAAGGACTATGGAGTTTGTGGCTTTGAAATTCCAATTTCTAGCCTATTATTCTTTTTTTTCCCTTTTACTTTCCAGAATATCAGCACTCTCATTTCTTCTAATTTTAATTTGTTCTTCAGGTGAGAGATGAAATTGAACATTTATTAGATGATGATATGGATATGGCTGAGATGTATTTGACAGATAAGCTTGCTCATCAATCATCAGATGCCGCCTCCTCGAGAGATGAATTAGATATTGGTGCATTTGAATTAGGTAATGAGAGGTGAGTTTGTCATGACATATGGTGCATAGATATTTGATTTGATTTTTTTGAGTCGTCATTTACAATGTTTACCCATATCTTCCTTTATTGAAGTATTGATTGCAATTGTCTTTTGTGCATACTAGTTTCTTTCTTTCTTTCTTTTTTTTATACCTGCCACAGAAATATTTAAACTCATCAGTCATCAAGCATAGTGGTTTATGTTTACTTAACAAAATCCTAAATATGATTTTCATTATTTTATTATTGTTTTCAACCACCTAGTGTGATGTGCCAGCTAGCCCCCGTCCCAACTAAGGAGGGTCGATGTCTAGTAGCAGCCTGTTATGTACTTCTGCCCAGCAACAACAAGAAGATTTAGTTGGGGTTGAATGAGTTGAGGTTGGATAATCATAGGTGAGAATAGAGAAGTAGAGTTTTGAAGAAATGTGTTTTGTGTGTTGGTGTTCCAAAAACCGTAACACCATTTTTATTATCATGCTATAGCACATATACATACTCCTCAGGATAGCCGAGCATTGTGCACATGCAAACACCCAAAAGCCCATACAAAAAAAATAAGAATCCACATACACATACACCTTACTAAACTCTCTATACTCCTCAAGTTGGAGCATAGATGTTGATCGTGCCCAATGTTTAAGTTATCAGCGATATTATCGAATTATTGCCGATAATTTCGGTATCGCTGGAGTTCCGACACCGAAACTCCCTTTTTTCGTTTCTCTTCCTAATATCGCCGATTTTTCGGCGATTTTATCGATTTTTTGTGAAAAGTCCAGTTGTCAGTGAGAAATCGTGGGATAACTGTAGTAAACAACCCATTTCCAATGATAAAAGGACCGATAACATCGGAGTATTGCGTAAATACGCAAAATATACCCAAAAAAAAGGAAAAAAATTGGAGAAACTTGTGGATTTCCGTAACTGTAGAAGAGGAGGGCCAATCGTAGAAGAGGATGGGTGAACGGAAATTGCGATGGGCCAATTGATTGATCGGTGTGCCGTAAGCGCCATCCAATCTCCACTTTCCACTTTTTTTCTTCGAATACTCAAAAATTCTACACCTAAAGATGATTTCGGTGAAGAATCTGCTGAAGATTAAGGATTTGGAGAGACTTTCTTTCGAAAATTTAGGGTTTTGAGGGTTCCGTTTCGAAAACCCTCTTCCATTTTCGAAAACCCCCTTCCGTTTCGAAAAACCTCGGTTTTACGGGCGCGGATTGGCTTGACGACAGATGAGTAGCGGATCGCCACTAAGTGACGTCACTAAGTTCTGTGGGCCCCACCATGATGTATGTTTTCTATCCACGCCATCCATCCCTCTGGAGATATCATTTTAGCGTAAGATCCAGAGAATGAGTCACATCCAAAGCTCCAGTGGACCCCACCATAGAAAACAGTGGGGAGAGTGACACCACCATTAAAAACTTCTAAAGGCCCCAAAAGTTTTCGATCAAGCTGATATTTGTGTTTTCCCTTCTTTAATGCCTTTGTTAACTTTTGAACAGGTTGGATTTCAATAAAACATCATGGTGGGCCTTAGGAAGGTTTCAACGGTGTACATCAATCTTCCCACTGTTTTCTGTGGTGGGGTCCACTAAAGCTTTGGATCTGCCTTATTCTTTAGATAATGCCTTAAAATAATATCTCCAAATGAATGGACGTTGTGGATACAACACATACATCATAGTGGGCTCCACGGAAATTGGTGACGTGCAGCGAGTCTCGCTACTCAACCGGTTATAATCTAATCCGCGTCCGGAAATCAGATTGCGTACTGAGTTATACTGAGTAAACTTTGTTAGGCCCACCGTCAATGTCTCTGGTCTATCCACGCCGTCCATCCATTTTTCCATCTTATTTTAGGGGTTGAAACCAAAATTTAAGCATACCCAAAGATCAAGTGGACCATACCATTGGAAATAGTTGGAATAATAACTTCCACCGTTGAAACATTTCACGGGCCCAAAGTGATGTTTATTTCTCATCCAACCTGTTCATAAGAGCACACAAACATGGATGAAGGGAAAACACAAATACAAGCTCAATCCAAAACTTTTGTGGCCCCAAAGAGATTTTCAACGGTAGGTGTTCAATTCACACTATTCCCATCGTGTGTTCCACTTGAGGTTTGAATATACTTCATTTTTAGGCTCAAGCCCAAAAATTATCTATTAAAATGGATGGACGGAGTAGATAAAATATATAAATCACGGTGGACCACGGTGGACCCAACAAAGTTTACTCAGTAGGCTTAGCCTACTGAGTTACTCGGTACGCAATCCGCTTCCTTTTGTGCGGGTGCGAACTTCAGTGGTGTCTGGACGTCACCAAGTTCTGTGGACCCCACCATGATTTATGTGTTATATCCACATGGTCCATCTAATTAGTGAGATGATTTTAGGTAGTGAACCAAAAAATGAGGCAGATCCAAAGTTACGGTGGATCACACCGCCAAGGCAGTGGGGAGAATGATTTTTACCGTTGAAACCTTCCTATGCGCGATGGCTCACAGTGGTGTTTATTTGTCATCCAAGTTGTTCATAAGATCACACAGAGATGGATGAAGGTAAGATACAAAAATGACATGGATCCAAAACTTTTGTGGCCCCTAATGATTTTTCAATGGTGGCATGTTCAATTCACCTTGTTTCCTCTGGTGTGGTCCATTTGAGCATCGGATATGCTTCATCTTTGGGATCAAGCCTTAAAATTATCTTGTAAAATGGATGGATGGGGTGGATAAAATACATAAATCACAATGGGCCCCACACAGTTAACTCAGTATGATAAGCGTACTGATTTATACGGCGCACACATGTCACTTGTTTATATCCGTGGATTGATGGGTCGATGTTATGTGGGGCCATCATAATAATAAATATTTTATCAATGTCGTCCATTTATTTTGATAGATAATTTTAAGGCATGAGTCCAAAATGAGACAGATCTGCATGACTGTATCTCAAGTGGACCACACTAAGGGAAATAGTGGTGATTAATGCTCACCATTAAAAACTTCACAGGGCCATTGTAATGGTTTTTTTTTTTTGCCATCCAACCTCTTGATTAGGTCACACAGATCTTGATGAAGCGAAAACACGGTTTAGATTATGTTAGAATTTGCCACATGTACCATTTTCAAATACTAGGTATCAAGTGTCATACGCAGCCAGAGTATCAAACACCACACTGATTGGATAATCTAATCCATCTTTGATTTGACATCTTTAAGTTAATTTACTTTTATATGTCTTAATTACTGTATGCCAGCTGCATTTGTATTATATAAACTCATTTTGGTTACTATTTGAATGACTTCTTACAAGAACGCATGCCTTTTGGCCCCCATTAATGGAAACTTCTAATTTAATGCATTCTTTTTGCAATTTTTTCATTCCTAAATATGTAAATAAGTGTATTTAGGCATGTCCTGAAGTTCCACTAAAAAATTCCACCATTTTCTCCATGTTTTCCCCTTTTTCCCTACATTTCTGGTTATCGGCGATAACGATATTATATCTTTATCTCTGGCCAGCGAAACTTGTAGCGATACCGACAACTCGAACACTGATCATGCCGAACTTGCCAGTGATATGACGAAGAGCATTCAGACTTAGAGATTTAGTGAGAACATCGGCTAATTGCTCATTAGAGCGAACAAAGGAGGTGGCAATTTCCTTGTTAGCGACTTTCTCTCGAATAAAATGACAATCAACTTCAATGTGCTTCGTGTGCTTATGAAACACCGGATTGCTAGTAACGTGAATGGTAGCTTGATTGTCACAATGCAATGGAATGAGACCTGAAGGAGAATAGTCAAGTTCATGGATAAGGGTGTGAAGCCAAACTAGTTCACATGTTGCATGAGCCATTGCCATATACTCAAACTTGGTAGAAGAAAAGCTACAATGGACTGCTTCTTGCTCTTTCATGTGCCAAGATTACCACCGATGAATGTACAATACCCTAATGTAGACCACTTATCATGTAAATTGCTAGCACAATCAGCATCGAAATAACCGGAGAGATGGAGATGACCATGCGGTTGAAACAATAATCCTCCTCTGTTAAACCCATGTGACGATCTTGATGTTCTAATACCAAGATGAAATATTAAAACCTTTGAAAGAATGAAAGAAAAAGGAAGAGGAAGAGGAAAAAAGAGGAGAATGCGGAGATGAAAATGTGAATGCTCTCTCTTGTCTCCTCCTTATTTTATTAGAAAGTCTAATCACAGGAAAATGTCAGAAATACCCCCAACTACAAGGATATTCCATTCACACACATGTACGCATACTTACTCATACACCCAAAATATGCTTACATCTCAACATCATGAATGTTTGCTATCTTATGGCTGCATTTCTCAGTTCAGCTCCTCCAACTTCACTCAGTGTGTTTGTTTGTTCTTTGTTTGGTATTCTTCTACCTCTAGGGATGAAGATACTAAGAGCAAATCCAGAAGCTTTAATGAAAGCTCACGTGGTTTTAAACCTGATATTGAGGAGTTGGAGATGCTTTTAGAAGCCTACTTTGTGCAGATCGATGGTACCTTACAAAAACTATCCACGGTACGTGGTGCTTCCTATTTATTTATCATTGCCCAGACTACTATTTGGAAAAAGAAATTCTCATGGTCTGATTGAGCATCTTATTAAATAACTTCATAAAGAATCAGTTTATGTAGTGATTTTTTGCTATCCATGCCTTTGCTAGGCACATGGTAAGGGAAGCTATTGTGTTCTTTTCTTCAATCCAATTGTTATTGCAATCACCTCTCCTTGTAATGCTTTGATTTTTAGGTATGTACATGTCATGGATACTAAGCATTGTCTCCAGGTCCAAAACTGAGGCTTGAATGGCTATTGTTAACCACGGTGAGATCAAGTCATCAACCGTTTCATGTATAACATGTATACTGAGCATTTTCTCCAGCTCCAAAACCGAGGTTTGAATGGCTATTGTTAACCATGGTGAGATCGAGTCATCAACCGTTTCATGTAGTGGCCTTGTTACGAATATATTTACTCCAAATAAACATTAACTAGAAAAACTTAGATTGTATTCTATGATGATGGTTGTCTTCATCTTAGCCTTTCTCCCAGAAATTTGGGATTGGCTTTTAAATGGTAGATTGATAGTATTTTTATGATTGGTTGCCCGGCAAAAATCAATCTTCCTCTTTTACCCAATGATGCAATCAAAATATAAACATCCACATTCTAAATATTAGTTCACGTTACAGCTTAATCAATGCTGAGGGTATAAATTTATTTATTTTTTGGTGCTGAGCGTATAAAAACATAAGAATGTTGGCAATTTATGTAACATTTGGTATTGACCCACATGTTCCCTCCCCTTCAGACTTTTAAGCAAGTCAAAACTTTTTCCTTTGATGTGAGGCATAGCCTATGGAAACCCATTGGAATCCTGCTCTATCACCCGATAAACAATTAGGTCTGAGTGCAATCATTGGATTGCCCAATCTATAATCTGGTATGGACTGAGCTGTCTGACCAGCCTTCCATTGCCATTTCAAGCATCAACTCTTCATCATGGAGAACTGTTTATGTAAACAGGTAGTTTATTTTTCTTCTGAGAAAGTTTGTGTTTGGATTATTATTTCTGTGTGAAGTTTTGAGAGAAAACTCTGCTTCAGGATGAAACAGGAATTATATTATCCTTGAGCTAAGGATATGAATTGCATACTCAATTTTTCAGTTGTACTAGTGGGGTGGTGTCCATGGTTCTGCAACCCAGTCTGTTGTACTGATGGACCCCACATGGGATGGGCCTCATCCTGTAATGTAAACATTGTTGATCTAGATTTTGAAAGGGACGTATCTGGGAATTAATAATTTGTTTCAGGTTATTTTTGTAATTTGTCTATTCAGGACTTGTTTGGAATTTTAGTTATTAAGTAGGAGTATTAGAGTCAAATGAGTGTAGTAAATATGGTCATGTCTAGAAAAACTCAGCACCTTGAAAGTCTAAAAATTTCTAGGAAGTTGCATGCATTAGTAACTTCCCTGTTTGGAACTTAATTTATAGATGTGGGGCCCATGGTTGATTTATCAAGCCAGATTGATTAGCAGCCCCCATCATTGATGGACAATTCCCCCAAAATCTCCCAAATTGGAAGATCCTAGCCATTGATTCTTTGGCCTTTCCTCTAGTGAATGTGGTTTGTTTGTTCATTTCCTTTTAAGCCTGTATTTTTGTGCTAACAACAGGAAGGTTAGAGTTATCAATTGAGAGTACATTCTAGGAATGGTCCATCCATGATGGGAGCCATCAGATCAATGGCTTGGATAGACCAACCATGGGCCCACATCTCTACCATCCAAATTCCAAACAGGGGAATCCTCTATTAGGAATGAACTGGGAATTTGTTCCCATGACTAAAATACCCCTAAATTTCATTACAATGATGCAACTCCTCATTAAATCAGTCCTAACTTGCCCAATTTAATGAGAATTACATGACCTTGGACTTGTTTAAAAGCTAACTAAATACTCTTTCAAATGGAACCAATTTCATAGGATGTCGTTTATGACCCAAAAACTGACAAAAATAAAGATACTATAAGTTGTCGCCCTAGCCCTTTTGATTTCTTCTCTTTTGGCCTGCATCTTATTGTATCACTGCTGATACTTGAGCTTTTTCTTTCAACAAGAAATGTCCAACATGATTTAGATCCCCAACAACTATGCCAATGATTTTAAGCACCCTATAAATGACATTCTTGGCTACAAGAATTTTCTTGAAGTTCATTGATCTGTACATTTTCCACCTTTCAAGCTATTTGAGTTCATCATTTTCATCTTATTCTCCAGCACCGATTCTATTGATGGTTCCGATTCTTTCTTTTTTGTTTATGCAAAGATGAGAGAGTATGTGGATGACACAGAGGATTATATCAACATCATGTTGGATGACAAACAGAATCAGCTACTACAGATGGGAGTGAAGCTCAGCACTGGGAACCTGGTATTCAATGCAGGCATTGTCGTGGTGGGTATATTTGGCATGAACATCCATATTAATCTGTTTGATACAGGGCCCAGGCAATTCTGGGAGACTACTCTTGGTACCACATTAGGTTGTGTGGTTTTATATGTCATGGCTCTTGGATGGGGCAAGACAAAAGGACTGTTTGCTTGATGAAAATCTTGTTGCTCAATTGCTGGTTGGAGGCAGTCTTTCTCCCTTTTAATTCGACTAGGGATGAAAGTAGGTGAATGTTACATGGACGTAAATAAATTTCATTTTCTAACAAAAAAGGAAACGATTTTGTTGATTCTACTTGCGAATAGCTGATCACAGTTGTTAATCTGTTTTTTTACTGAATTGATGGGTTATGGTTCTAAAATCGCAACAATTGGACAACTCCGGTGGTTTGTTTGTATTGGTTTTGATGGCTGGTATGCTATTCTATTGATGTTTGAGATGGTAGAGACACCCATTCTTTTTGTTTCTTCAATGTGGTCTGTTCATTCGTGATCCCACTCAGTCAACACCATGGAAGGAAGTAAGAAGTCTCTAAAAATTCTCAGATTCAAGATCCTAGCCCACAATCTTTCAACTTCTTTTGGATGTATATGGACTGATTTTTATTATTGATCCATAACTAGATTTTTTTTTTTTTTTCTTTTTTTTTTTTTTTCAAAAGGATGATTGTATTTCACAAAAGAGGAATTTACAGGGCCTTCGGGCAGGCATCACAAAAAGGATGATGCCTCACCTATCATATAGGGAGCATGAGCTAAATTCCTCTCAAGTATCCTAAGCCTACTCTATCAAAAAGAAAAGACTTGTAGCAATATCCGGAAGATTGGTCTCGGCTGAAAACGTGGAGTTGGCACGTTATCCCATGAAGACAACGCTCCCCTGCCTCTCGACATGTCACCTGCAATTGCGATGGCACAAATAAGGCTCTTTTAAACTTTCTACAATGGTAAGGATCAAATGAATAGACCAAGGTTACCGGATGGTTGAACCATTGTCTCTAGTTACTGAAAGTGGAAATTTATTTATTTATTTGTTAATTATTATTATTATTATTATTAATTTATTTTCTTGCAAGGCACTACCTCTCCTAGCCAGGTGGTTGGCTATGGCATTTGCCTCCCTAAGAGTATGCTAAAAGGAAATGTGTAAGAGGCCACATAAAGCTCCGACTCTCGAGCACCAATACTGCAGGGACCACGCAGGACTGAAGTTGGTTTACAGGATCTGAATAGTTGATTTGGAGTCGCTCTCCACCTCGATCCTAGAATAAACCTAGCTCAACACATCTCGTCAGACCTTCCCAAATGGCCCGTAGCTCGGCCTGAGAGCTTGAGCCATTACCATAACCCGACGAGAAGGCAAAAATAAATTTGCCTTCCCAATCTCTACCCAGACCACCTCCGACCGATTGCCCTGGGTTTCCATAACTAGATTGAATTCAGTGTAGTTGAATGTAAATCATAATTTTCATTTTTGCTATAATAGTGCCTAATTTTTTCATGATCTCCATAACTAGATTGAATTCAGTGTAGTTGAATGTAAATCATAATTTTCATTTTTGCTATAATAGTGCCTAATTTTTTCATGATCTTAGACAATTGCTCTGTTGGGACGTACCATGGATATCCCATATTTTCACCTACAATGCTCCCTGCCTCTCGACATGTCACCTGCAATTGCGATGGAGTACATGAATACAACAAGGCTCTGTATTAAACTGCATAAAGGTCTACGATTAGTGGTAAGGATTTGAAGAGAGTTTTGGGGGGCATTTTTTTTTTTAATGAATCCAATAGACCAAGGTTACAGATGGTTGAACCATTGTCTCTAGTTACTGAAAGTGGAAATTTATTTATTTATTTGTTAATTATTATTATTATTATTATTATTAATTTATTTTTATTTATTTTTTGCATTGGATCAGTCATTTGCTTGCAGCAATTGTCCACTCATTCAATGAAACAAACTAAACTTTAACATTTGCAGATAAAGGAACTTAGAGATAAAAGCAACTTGCAAGCAACATTTGTAGGCATTAATATCGAGAAACCCGATGGAGTGAAAATGAAATCTCTAAAAAAATTGCCTTCCAAAAATAAAAAATTATCTTAAAAAAAATCTCTAATCGCTGTATTTCACCATTGGTCTGCATTTAGTATAGACATGAAAACTTCATATTATCAAAACCCACAGAAAATGCACTTTGAGAAATGAACAAGGAACATGTGTGACAAATAGCATATCTTCGACGAAACCTGTGTGGGAGTTAAATTTTAACCATTTGTATATCTTATATCTCCATTTGTGTTTCCAACCTGATGCTAAACATTCAGCAGGCTTAATCCATCATGGACTGGCCCACTCATCATGTGCGTAAGGAAAACAGACACTTGAGCAGAATTGACTAATTGTATATATTAAACATGAGTTTTTATTAAACACCCGGAGCATGGATGGCGCCCCTTTTTTTTTAATTAATGGTTCTCATGCACACGAGTGACGTAGTGCGTTGCCCAAAACATCCACTTTGACCTCTTTTTATAAAAATCTTTAACATGGCTCATCTTTCTTATTTGGAAAAATGTATACAAGAGCCGCATATGGTTGTCCATCTATCCTGGACAATGGTGTTTGAGAAACAACCATAGTACAGAGTGTATCCATACAATCCTATCCAAATAGGCCTTAGGTGGATAAAATTGTTTAGAACATCCTATCTCAGCAAACCTTTGATAGGATTGTGCTTCAATCAAGTGGTATGAATCATATTATAAGATTGTCTAATCATTAATGTAGACCATCCATCTTGTGGTTCTCACAGCTTGAAAATGAATGATTCGAATTTATGTATACAGTAGCAAATGGATCCATAAATTGAGCCTTTACCGCACACTCCACTTAAAAAAACAAACAAACAAACACTTTTGACAGATGATTCTTAACCATCATTAATGGGGAAACAGACAGTACAAAGCAGTCTAATCATTGGTCTAGACCATCCATTATATGGGTCCCACCCTTGATCATCACCCATCATTGTAGAAAACCACTTTTTTTAGGGGATCTTAACCATCCACTCAGTTGTTAGGAAAGTGGATGGCCATATTGATGGTACTACAGAAATTTGCTCATTGATGTAGTAGACCATCCATCATAGTGGGTGCCACCTTTGATTGCCATCACCATAAAAACTATTTTTTGGATGATCTCACAACTGCCCATTCAATGGTCAGGGAAATGGACCGCCTATATTTATAATACTACAAATGGTTCCATCATTGATATAGACCGTCCATCATGTACTCCCACACTTGATTGCCCATCACTTTTAAGCATCACCTTTACTAATGATCCTAACCTCCAATGGTTATTCATCATTAGGCCAGGCCTAGATTTTCCCTAACACTGGGTCTATATTTCACAGGCTGAGTCCTCATGTCAAGTTAGGGGCCCTGGGACGCGGATCAGGTGATTTTGCCCATACCAACTCAAGTAGTGGTGTGATTATGTCTTAGGCGCTGTGGAGCTTACCATGATGTATTTGTTTTATATCCACACTGTCCATCCGTTTTTCCAGCTCATTTTAGTATTCAACACCAAAAATGAGGCAGATCGGAAGCTCAAGTGGACCACACCACTGGAAGCAGTGGTGATTGACCGCCCACCATTAGAAATTTAGCGGGGGCACAAAAGTTTTGGATCAAGCTGATATGTTCGTTTTCCCTTCATCCAGGTCTGTGACCTTATCAACAGGTCGGATTTAAAATAAACATTATGGTGGACCTTGGAAAGGTTTCAATGGTGTGTGTCATTATCTCCACTGTTCCTATGGTCTGGTCCACCTGAGCTTCGGATCTGCTTTATTTTTGTCTTTAATTCTTAAAAGTATCTTTTAAAAAAACAGTTGAATGGTGTGGATATAAAACATATACATCACGGTGGCCCCACTGCGCCTAACACTACTACTGGGGAAGCAGATTGTGTACAGGGCTACCATGGATGTATTTGTTGCCCATCCGATTTTTTTTAGATCATGTAATGCAAGGGCATGAACCTAAAATTCAAGCATATACAAATCTTAAGTGGACCACACCACAGGAAACAATGGGGATACGTCCACCATTAAAACCTTTCCAGGGCCCACAGTTATGTTTATTTGTCATCCATCCTGTTCATAAGGTCACAAATATACTGATAAAGGGGAAAAAATATCAGCGTCATTTAAAACTTCTACGGACCTCAAAAATATTTCAACGGTAGGTGTTCAATTCACACCGTTTCCTATGGTGTAGTTCACTTGAGCTTCGGATATGCTTTAATTTTAGTCCAAAATGATTGGAAAAAATAAGTGGACAGCTTATTATATTCATTAGTTTGTGGGCCGAATTTTGCATTGGTTGTGTTATTATAGACATAAGGGCACACATGATGGAGCTATTATATATCAATCCGGACCGCACATTCCCGAACGGCCCATGTTTCGGAAATCATGGCCATCAGATACTTCAGGAGCTCATTTTCATTCATTTTCAAAGCACCTAAGGTTGACCATTAACAAATTTTGTTTCTACTGTCGCTTTGCCGTGCACTGATCATATCGTCTAGGATTATCTTATCACTGTGCATCTTCAAGTAGTTTCCATCTTGAGTTAGGGTCCACTAGATGAATGGCTCTGATTGCTACAATATCCGCCACGTGTACCCTGTCTGAGATGGATCTACCAGATGACTGTCGAGCCCATCTCGGGCCCAACGGCCTGTGGGCCCGATTGGTTTATGAACCTAATCTAGCACGTGTCTAATGTACATGGGCGCGGATTGGATACTGACAAGGTTAGTAGCCAAATAGGTACTGAAGTGACGTCACCAAGCTATGTGGACCTCACCATGATGCATGTGTTGTATCCATACCGTCCAACCATTTTTAGAGATCGTTTTATGGAATTACAAAGAAAATGAGATAGATCTAAAGTTCAAGTGGACCCCACCATGGAAAATAGTGGGGACAGTGACATCCACCGTTCAAAACTTCTTAGGGGCCACACTAGTTTCCGATGAAGCTGATATTTTTGTTTTCACTTCATCTATCTCCATGTTAACTTATGAATAGGATGGATCTCAAAAATACATCACTGTGGGCCCTATAAATGTTTCAACGGTGGGTGTGACGGCTGCCAAGGTTTTCTGTGGTGGGTCTACTTGAAATTTAGATCTATCTTATTCTCTTTGTAATGCCATTAAACGATCTCTAAAAATGGTTGGACGGTATGGATACAACACATGCATCACGGTGGGGTCCACAGAGCTTGGTGACGTCACTTCAGTAGCGATTTGGCTACTGACCTTGTCAGTATCCAATCCGCGCCCATTTACATGGGTCTACCCGATTGACTGTCGGCCCACTTCAGCATTGGATTCGGATCATTTCTATCCTTAAAAGTCCTAAAATGAGCCCACAAACAGTACGAACCTAATCCGCGTCCTTTCCGAGTTCTATAAATAGTAAGCCACGATGTGTTCTGGACAGAAAACCACGCTCTGTGTTGCTTTTCGGCGGTGAGAATCGGGAAGCTTTTCTTACTCAATTCTAACCCGTCGATTTGAAGAGATGAGCAGAAAGACGCTGATGAACGGCAGGAAGGAGGAGATGGGGAAGAAGGATATTGCAGCTATTTTGCTGTCCGATTGGATGCCGTACCTGTGCGAAGGGATGTGTGGAAGATGCAGTGATAGTTTGCAGATTCGTCTTCAAAATCTCGCTTCTTCTGGTAAGGATTCTAGTCTTCTTCTATTTCAGATAATTGGAATCGATGGTCAGGATCTATTGTTCTCTTTGATTTCGTTTTTTAGTGGTAGATTAGATATTAGGTTTTTTTTTTTTTTTTTTTAATAAAATTATATTCAATAGTTTGAAGGGTAATATTGGAAACCAAAATTATGAACGCAACCAGTCATTGTTTATCGGTGCTCGGGGTTTCTGGTGAAAGGCGGCCTGAATGGGTAGGCCCACAGTATCGATGGTCTACACGATCTTGGGAGTCCAGTGGTCTGCCTAACCTCTACGGGAGCAGAGAGGTCTGATCACTTCTCTGATTCTATGGTTAAGATGTCCAACATCTACTGTTACGGTTAGGGTTTGGTGGAGGTATAATGACAATCTCATTCTCTTTGATATTATCAGCAAAATATAGTTGAAAGTAAAATATTTAAAAAAATATATTTTTTTAATTGGTAAATTATTTCAGAATTTAAATATACAAGAATAAGATGAATTCCTTTAACTTTCAGGTAATTACTCCATTAGAACCGCAATAATTTCACAATAAAATTGCGGAAGATTAAAATCTATTATTATCACGATAATCTCATATTACCAATTTCCTGCAAAAAATATTCTGAGATTTAAAAATCTCAATGATATTTGTCCACAGTGGGTGGAAGGAATTGATATTTGCACCCGCATCTTTTGTTGCGCTGATCCCCTTTTGTACTCTTGGTACTAGTATGAAATTGCATGATGCACTGGCGCAATGAGAACATATTCCACATGTCAGTGTAGAATGTTTGTACAAGGTCCAAATCGTTCAACAGGTGGGCCCACCTTGTATGTGTCTTGATCCAAAATCTTGACAGTATATGTTGGCCACACTTGCGTCAAAGCCCCATCATTACGATTTTACAACCACCAAACCAAACATGGGAATCGTCAATCAAATGCAATATTTTTAGGAGATGGGTAAAGGAATTTGTTGTCATTGCAATTTTGCATTGCATTATAGTGGAAATCTCAAATCCAAACATGCACGTCAGTGTATGGATATGAGGATTTGACATTGAAGTATGGATTTGAGGATTTGAGATTGAAGTAATGGTTAAGTGTCATCATTACCATTTTACCATGAGAAACCAAATACGGGAGATTGTCGATCAAATGCAATGTTCTCTACTAGAGACTGGTAAAGGAATTTGTAATCGTTGCACTTTTACAGTACATTACCAAGGTAATTGCAATCCAAACAGGTGCTAATGTCAAATGAGATGAGTACTTTGTACAGGATCTGGGGCAATTCATAGATGGGATCTGCTCTTAAGATGATGTGGCCCAAAAATCAATCATGACCAATCATCAGGCAGTCGCCAATCCGACATGTGACCTTCATGGTGATGCTGGTTTTTGGAATTGGGCACTTGGATTCTGATTCACCCTAAGCAGAGTAGCAGACCTCCTTGGCTAGTAAACCTTGATGATGGTGATGCTGGTTCTAAGTGAAAATAAGTTGGTCCATTCGTTCCACTCAATGGGAGTCATCAGACATCTTTCTTTGGTGGTCCAGCAGACTATGAAACTGAACCTTGTCTGGGTCAAACGATTTGCGCTTGTTTTAGTTGTTTCCATTTAAGCAGGAGCAAGTTCGATTGGATCTTGCTTGCAGCCAGACGAATGCATAATATTTCTCAATTGGTTTTGATTAAATCATTGTTTGGTTTTATCTGAATTTTGCTGGATCTGAATTGGCATCAACCAATTCTCATTTTACCTTTGATTTGTCATAGGAAAAATCAATGAACTGGAATTATCAAATAATAGTGCTGAGAGTTCGGCGGATTTTTGTTCCGTAGACTCGGACTTGTCTTCTTCTGATAAGAGATCCATTTCATCAACTAATGGGTATAAGGTGAACTCCCAAGGAAGCTCAACAAGAACTCCAAATTCTGAGTTGTCTACAAGGTGGAGGCATACCCGCAATTTCTCACCTGCTGCAAGCAGCCAATATTCGGTTTCTGAACAATATCTTGGAGACGATTTCAGTGAGGGATCATCAGCAGACAGTCGATTAGCTCATGATTCGGAAGTGCAAAATGGATCCAGTTTGACAAGAGAAGAGAGGGAACAGATTCGTTTTTCACTAGTTGAAAGGAAAAAGGATTTTATTTTCATTGAGAGGATAAATGGGAAGCCAGTTAACACTCTGCAGGGGCTTGAGCTTCACACCCGCGTTTTTAGTGAAGTTGAACAAAAGAAGATTGTCAATTATGTTTACAACCTTCAGCAGATGGGGCGGGAGGGGCGGCTTCGAGGTACATATGGTTTTGCTGCTTATTCTCGAATAGTTTGTTCGTTATTTATGGGTCTTTTTGGAAATTACTCACATGGATCTGCGGTTTGTTTTCTCTTCTTTACATCTCATTTCGTCATATTCAAAGGGATGTTTTTAGATATTGTGTTGAGTTTGAATGAAAGCTTACATATATGTTTGAGGATATAAGCAAATGTGTCTAGTATCAACCACATACTGAAATGGTAGTTTGTGTGGTGTTGAATGTAAGATTGTTGAAACTAGAAATTGGCAAGATTTGGGCATCTATCATTCATTCTGGTACGTGCATTACAGCAAGCTGTTTTGTTAGCCAAACTTGACTGAGCTTACCTCACTTCTACATGCAACCACATAACATTTGTGTGTGACGTTGGACCATGATCAGCCGGGCCCTAGTGTTTTGATGTTCTGACCCAGCTAATTGGGGCAAACGTGTGGAAGTGGTGGAAGGTTTTAGACTTCGTTTGTGTGCACAAGGCAACATATGCCTGGAGCATTTCTGATGAGTGCACCAGCATGAATTTTAGGCCAGATCATCTTCACATTGGGCCCACCACCAGATGTATGTTCAAATATCTATACACATGGGAGGATGCCAGCCATATTTAGAGAGGTGTCAATGGGCTTACAGAATCCACAATTACTAGAACTGCTGAAACATTTTACTATTGCTGGAATGTAACTGAAGATCTTATCACCATATGCATTCGAAGAACTACTCTCTCTCTCTCTCTCTCTCTCTCTCTCTCTCAAGAGCTAAGCATCTCTTCTCTCTCTAGAACACCCTTATGAATAGCATAGCTGTTGCTGAATGGAATATTAGACCTCATGACTGTCAACATACTGATGGTTGAAAATGTGAATTCTCTCTCTTCTGTTGCTTGTTCATTTCTTTTTCTGTAGAATTCTTGCAAGGAGGGGAAGAGAAATGAGAGACCACAGATTGAATCCAAATTTTCAATAGTGTTTTTTTTTTGTTTTGTAACACTATTATAGCATAATTATTAAATGCCAAGTTGCACATCTAAAGTCTCATCTGAGTGAGTCTTCGGTTGGTTTTTAAACTGTGCTGCTAACTTGCTCCTTGTACTGCCTTGAATTTTAGGAGATGCAAAATATTTTAATGTCTTATTAAGCTACAATAGAATATTCATACATTCCTCCTGGAGTTTTAGATCTTACTATCTGATTGATCTAAACAGATGGTCTCATTTTCATTTTTATTTTCCGCAGCACGCACATATTCAGAACCAAGGAAATGGATGCGCGGTAAAGGACGTGTAACTATTCAGTTCGGCTGCTGTTACAATTATGCAGTGGTTAGTCTACAATTGGTCGTTACAAGTCGCAAAATTCATACTTCCTCTGTAACCATTTGCTGATTCTGTAATCTAATTGGCAGGATAAAAATGGGAATCCCCCAGGCATTATTCGAGATGAAGATGTGGATCCTATTCCACCCTTGTTCAAAATGATCATCAAGAGATTGGTCAGGTGGCATGTCCTCCCTCCCACATGTGTTCCCAACAGCTGCATCGTCAACATCTACGATGAAGGAGACTGCATCCCTCCTCATATTGACCACCATGATTTCGTCCGGCCTTTCTGCACTGTCTCATTCTTGACCCAGTGCAATATACTGTTTGGTTCTAACCTGAAAATAGCAGGTCCCGGAGAATTCTCAGGTCCTGTTTCGATACCTCTGCCTGTCGGGTATGCATTCGCACCTCTTCTCCTGAAATATACCATACTTCTTGAGAATATAATGATTGAAAATGGGAATGTATTTCTAACATGATTTATCATGGCTTCCTTTTATGTTGGCTTTTTTTCCCTTTCTTTGTAATGAATCTTGGCCTTTCTTCACTGCTTTGCTGTCAGTACATCTCATCTTCTTTTTTCTTCTCAAGCCTAAAAGGAGAGACTTTGATACTTGGTAGGGTGTGATGGATGATACACTGGCAAGTAGAAATTACTAGTGAGTTGCATTCATGGATTACAAGCAGTTCAAATCAAACTGTCCAAATTATGAGTCCTAGGTAAGATGTATCATAGCCCAAAAATTACTCTTATTTGATAACCTGACTATCAGATTGGTGGACAATTGTTGGACGGTTCAAATTGAAAAATATACAAGTACTATTTCAACAAAATATCCACAAATCAGATGTCATGTTAGGATTGTTCCTCGAATCTGATTTTGGGACTTTTACCTAGTGACTGTGAATTCCACGATGTAGTTCGATTAGTTTGAGTTGACGTGCAATTTCTGAGTGCTTGCATATCAAGTGTGAGGCGCAGCTGGAGTATCAAATAACTCCCCAGAGATCTTGTTTTTCATCACCACTGTTGATTATTTAATAATTAAACTTAAATGTTTGTAATCATCATGTTGCTTGGTGACTTTTGTTCAAATTATTTTTAATTTTTTATTAGAGCATTGATAGAGAGTTCCAAGCATGGGAGTGTGTCCCTATCATTCTTTAAAGCAAAGTGCCATATAAATGGATGATGCCGGGACAAATCTCTGGTGCACAGCACAGGGCGTGGGCCACTTTTCTATCAAACCTTTTGTTGATGATTCAGCAAACTAGACTTCTATTTTGTTATTGCTGTTGGCTTCTCATTTACATTCTGGGCTTTTGATCTTGTGACATCGGTCATTTTTTACATTGCCTCTGTTATGGTTGCAATAGAGTTTGTGACTTACAGTAGTCTGATGTGTGAATCTGGCTTGGGGTTAATGGGTCGAGTTATTATGATAGAGGCGCACTCTAGTGGTATCAATACCACTGCAATCTTATGGTGGTACCCAGGCAGATATGGGCTGCATGATTTATGTATCACATCAAACCCATCCATCGAATGCGCCCCTCAGGTCACATTCAAGGCCTGAAAAGCAGCTCGATCCAAAACTCTAGTGGGCACAGAGCACAGGGAACAGGGTGGGAGTGGATGCCCACCCTTGATTCTCAATGGGGCCCAGCTGAGTTGCAGAACATCCTTATTTTTGTCTTGAACCTTCATCCTGGGCAGATGAAATGTCTGGACAGCATGCTACTAACATGTTGGCTGCCCACACAAATCAAGGGTGAGTGTCCCCTCCCAACTTGTCCCCTCTGCTGTGGCCCACCTGAGATTTCATTTGGGCTGATTTTTGGGCCCTGAATGTAACATAAGGAAAAATCTGATGGACGGGTTGGATGTCATAAATGCATCACATGGGCCCTACTTCTTGCCAGTACAACCGTGGCTTACAGTGGTACCAGTACCATCAGAGCTCACCCCATCATAAAATATTTGGTCTGTAAGTTAATACAGTACGTTCAGCTTTGAGTTTGTCCGAGTGTGTTGCCAATGGTCTAGTGATCCAAAATGTGGGTACTTTGGATGTCCTACACGCCAAAAACCCATCGGTCATTTTTTTTTTTTTTTAAATCCTGAATTTTGTCTATTATACATTTAGATTTCATACTTATAATCATCCTTGTCATTTTTTCTTGCAGATCAGTGCTCATCTTAAACGGGAATGGTGCAGACGTCGCTAAACACTGCGTGCCGGCTGTCCCTGGCAAGAGGTATTTCTTTTTAATGGTCCTTATCGTGCACAGTGTACAATCATAGTTGGTGCACACATTTATCCCACCGTCCACATATTCCAAAAGTGGATTCTCCATCCCAAAATACGTTGGGATTCATGCCAACCATCTTTGGATGGTGGGAGATTGGCCTGCTCTAATTCTCTATGCAAACCGTGACCATAGTTTAAAAACCTGAAACACATGACTCCACTTGATGTTCAGCTCAACCCAATCTAGTTCCAAGTAATACATAACATGAGAAAGCATCAACATTACATATATGACATACCTCTCTGGTTAAAGTCATTGCCTCCCTTGGTTGAGGTCTCGCAGAGTCATGTTAATTCGACTCAACAAGTCTTTCCAAGTCCAGCCGATTCGGGCCCACTACAGAGTTTTTCCCAGTAACTCAGCTCGAAGTCTGGCTGAGTTGAGTTGACTCAGACAAGTTTTGAGTTGTGTCAGTGGGTTCTAGAACTATGACTAAAAGTTCCATATTCTTGCTTAACCATCTTCTCTTTTACTTGATTACAGGATTTCAATAACTTTTAGAAAGATGGATGATAGCAAGCTTCCATACAGGTTTAGGCCCGACCCTGAGTTGCAAGGCCTTCAGCCTCTTGTGCCTACGACTGTCAACAAGTCACTTAATCAGCAAGTGGCCCAAATTTCACCGCCCCAGCATCGCAGCAATCAACGGCCCAGCAATGATACAAGCATTAGCCTCGGGCAAGATGATTTTCCCCCACTTGGCGCATTGAGTCTTGGGAGCAAGACGAGGGCCAAATAGGAGCGATGAAAGCATTAAGTGTTATTGTTGTTTGTTACGGCTGGAAGCCTTTTTTTGTCTTTTTTTCCTTTTTTTCTTTTTCTATTCTGGTTAAGTTTTAATGAGATTTTGGGTATTGTTATTCTGTAAAGTTGTCATGTATACTAACACATTCATTATTCAATTTTGCTGATATATTTCAGTCTATTATGATTGATGGATGTCTCTCTGTGTTTTTCACTCCACGATCATGATCGAACTGTGATGGGCCACTCAAGTCCCTCGCCAATGATTTGGTGAGCAAGCCCAAAAGTCCATCAGGCGGGGTGAGACTTGGGAGGGGGCTTCATTTTCTCCTTTTCCATGTGAAATGTGTCTTTTGGTGGATTATCTCTTAGGCTGCGTTTGAAAGTACTTATATTGCTATTTGCTAGAAATGCGATTAGGTAAGTTGGAATGGGTGATGTATCAAGTTGTAGAAAATAGCTTTGTTTAATACTCAATTAGCCCAACGCAACGGTCCAATATTCACTGTGGTTCACTGGAAGTACACTGTATCGCCAAACTGCAGTGAGTATCAGTTATTCAAATTGTGTATTGGCGAACCGTAGTGTCAAGTTTTTTAGGCAGAAACAAGGATTCTGTAGTAATTGAAAGAAAAATAAATAGATTAGTGCAAGGACTTTATTAAATGCGCAAGGACTGGGGATCACCGATGTTAAATGTGGATCATTGATAATAAGTGTGGATCACCAATAGTCAGTGTATTGAAGATCCATAGATCATATCGGTGAACCTCATATAATATCAGTGATCCACAATCCTTATTGGTGACCGCAAAACTCTCCACCATACATACACAATCCATACAAACATAACATTTTCCTCCCTTCTACAAACTCTAACCATTCAAGCATGAAAAAGACAAAGGAGATAACCACACCCTCCACCCTTTCAAGAACTATCACTATTGATAGCCACCAACAATTTAAAAATAAAAAAAAATAAAAAAATAAAAAAAAGACAATTCACAAAAAATTACATTTAGACGCCATAGCTTCTAGAGAATGTGACTGTATAACTTTAAAATAAAAATAAAAATAAACCATTCTTTTCCACCCAAAACTTCCTGGGGGCTTTGTGGAGATTGGCTGAAGTTTGTCGTCGTCGTGAGGAGTGGGTTGTCCGTCTATATGACTACCAATCATCGATGGTGATTCAACTCTTTGCGGTGGTCCCCTACTCGTTGTGTGGTCTACTACACTGAAGAATGAGAGAGAGAGAGAGAGAGAGAGAGAGAGAGAGAGAGAGAGAGCCAAAATGGCATTTCAATCCAAGCCATCCATATGAAATGGGTTTTAATTTCATGTCATATGTCGAAGTTTGAGTGCAAAATTCATGACAGGTGGACCACACTGGTGGAAACAGTCCGAAATTGGCGCTCAATACTCGTATAGTTGTGGGCCACAGATAGCTGCATTTTTTATTTTATTTTTTTGAAATGACCCTATTATGAATTCATGGCTGTCAGATTAAAGTAAAATGGATTAAATTGGCTGATAGTGTGGCCCCAATCATCCATTTAGTTGGGCCCATGCCCCCATTTTCAAGAGTCCCTCTCGACTTCCGCTACACACTAGCACTATCATTCATTTGCCTTAAGGCTGCAAAATCCGCCCTTCTAGACGCTACATTAAGATTGTAAACAAAACGATCGATGATATTTGGGAAAGTTGTTCCCTAAGTTTTGATTCGATGGTAGTATAATGACGTGTATCAATCTAACGCATCACCTTTCAAATTATTTTAAATTTTTTATTAGAGGATTGACAGGGATTTCCATGCATGGGAGTGTGTCCTATCATTCTTTTAAGCACAGTGCCATACAAATGGATGATGCCGGGACAAGCCTCTGTCCACAGCACAAGGCGCGGGTTGCTTTTTTGTCAAAACCTTTGTTGATTATGTAGCAAGTTAGGCTTCTGTTTTGTTCTTTCTGTTGGCGTCTCATTTACGTAATGGAATTCTGATCATGTGACATTGGTTGTTTTTTACATTGCCTCTGTTATAGTTGCAATAGAGTTTGTGACTTACAGTAGTCTGATGTGTGAATCTGGCTTGGGGTCATTGCCTTCAGTCATATTGATGAGAGTTTTTCTTTTCTTTTCTTTTTCTGAATTTTGTCTATTATACATTCAGATTTCATACTTAATAATCATCCTTGTCATTTGTTCTTGCAGATCAGTGCTCATCTTAAACGGGAATGGTGCATGACAAAACCACAACACACAAAACAGAATACTACAAACACAAGAAGAATGTTTGTGGTGAATTTTTCTCCCCTCAACTGAGAGCTTTCCTTTCCATAATATAGATATTCTACAGCAATCTAGTTCCCCAATTTAAGGGTCAGTTACATCAATCTAGATCCCCAATTTAGGGGTCAGTTACATCAATCTAGATCCCCAATTTAGGGGTCAGTTACATACCTTATTTACAGCAATCTAGATCCTTAAGTTAGGGGTCATATCGTTGACACCCCCCCTCAAATTGATGCTAGAGAATCAAGGAGCATCAATTTGTTTACGAAGAACTGATGCCGAGCGCGAGGGAGAGGTTTGGTGAGAATATCCGCAATTTGAAGATTTGTAAAAATGTGAGGAAGGGTAATGAGGTTGTTTTCAAAAGCTTCGCGGATTGAGTGACAATCAACCTCTATATGCTTGGTACGCTCGTGGAAAACTAGATTTGCCACAATCTGAATAGCACTCATGTTATCAGCATGCAAGGGAGTAGGGACAGTTTGTGCAAATCCCAATTCAGAGAGCAAGCCACGCAACCAAGTAATTTCGGAACATGCCAAGGACATAACACGATAATCAGCCTCAGTGGATGATTTGGAAACTCGATCTTGTTTCTTACACTTCCAGAAAATTAGTGCATTACTCAGATATATACACCATCCAGTGGTGGAGCGATGCGTATCGGGGCAGCCAGCCCAATCAAGATCACTATAAGCAATAAGTTGAATAGGATAACCCGAAGGAAAGAATAGCCTACGAGTAGGAGAACCAAGAAGATAACGGATAATGCGTCAAACTGCAACCATATGTAAATGACGTGGTGAAGTCATGAATTGACTCACAAGATGAACAGCATATGAGATATCCGGCTAAGTAATCATTAAGTAGACGAGGCTCCCAACTAGTCGCCGATATAATGTAGGGTCGGGAAGAAGATCACCATCATCTTGGTGAAATTTTACATTAACTTCCATATGAGTATCAACCGGAACAGAGTCTTGTAAGCCAGCCAAGATAGTAATATCTCTGTTGTACTTCTACTGATTTAGGAAGAGGCCTTTGACACCTTTATGAACTTCAAGCCTTAAGAAATAGGTGAGGGAGCCAAGATCTTTCATGTGAAAGGAAGAATGAAAGGAAGCTTGAAGTTGTTGAATCAATACACTATCACTACCGGTGATAATAATATCGTCCACGTAGACAAGTAAATGATGATACCCAAAGATGTCTTGCGCAAGAATAGAGAATGATCATACTGGCTTTGCACAAAGGAGAGTTGAAGAAGTGTTTGCCGAAACTTCTCAAACCAAGCACGAGAGGCTTGTTTCAGCCCATACAATGAATGTTTCAAGCGACACAGCGTTACCACTAGAACCAGAAATACCTGGGGGAGGGTGCATATAGATTTCTTCTTTAAGATCCCCATGAAGAAAAGCATTTTTGACATCCATCTAGTGGAGAGTCCAATCCTGAGAAGCGGCAATAGCGAGAATTATACGAACAGTGGTCATTTTGGCCACCGGGGCAAAGGTTTCCTCATAGTCAATGCCATATTCCTGACGATTGCCAAGAGCAACAAGGCGAGCCTTATATCTGTCCAAGGATCCATCAGATTTTAGCTTGACAGAGTAAACCCATTTACAACCAATGAGCTTGATTGATGATGGACATGATACAATGTCCCAAGTATTATTGTTCTGTAAAGCATCGAGTTCCTCCTGCATGGCTTCTTTCCAACACTCATGTTTCATAGCCTAAGAGTATGAATTAGGTATAGAAATCGATGGCAAGGTAGCAACTAAAGATGTATGAGGAAAGATGTACCGATCAGGGGAGTAACCATAGTGATCAGGAGGATGAGAGAGGCGAGTGGACCGTCGAAGAGGAGTAGCCACTGTGTCGAATGCAGATGTTAGAGGTGACTCTTGAGGGGTACCATTAGTAGAATCGTCATGCCTTTCTCGCATTTCATACATAAAACCAGATAACCATGTGATAGTGGGGGAAGGAGTAGACACATCCTCAAAGTCAGGTAAAGAGCATATAGGTGTCGGGTTGGAAAACTCCATATGAGAGGCAAAAAAATATTTTTGTTCAAGAAAAACAATATTCCGAGAAGTCTGAATCCTATGAGTGACAGGATCATAACATAGATGACCCTTTTAATTTGGAGCATACCCAAGAAAGACACACTGTACAGATTGAGCGGAGAATTTGGTGTGTTCGATGGGAGGGAGATGAACAAAGAAAACACAACCAAAAAGATGGAGATGGGTATACTTAGGTGGCCTTTGATGAAGAAGAAAAAACGGGGAGTGGTGATGAAAATTAGAGGAAGGAAGGCGGTTAATCAAGTGCACAGCGGTAGAGAGAGTTTCAACCCAGAATTGAGGTGGAATGGATAACTTAAGAAGCAAGGAACGAACCACATCAAGGAGGTGACGATTTTTCCTCTCGGCTACTCCATTTTGTTGAGGAGTATATGGACAAGTCCGTTGAGAAATAATCCCCTTCTGTTGGAGAAAATCCTAGAATTTGTTGGACATGTATCCCCCCCCCCCCCGGATTAGAACGGAGGATTTTGATGTTGGTAGAAAATTGGTTCTCAATTAAAGCTAAGTATTTTTGAAAGTCATGAAAAACTTCAGATTTCCTCCTTAAAAAATATATCCATGTAAAGCGACTGTAGTCGTCAATGAAGGTAACGAAATACTTGAAATTAGCATGAGAGATCACTGGTGTAATCCCCCATACATCACTGTGAATCAAATTAAAGCAATGAGTAGAAGGAGCATCATGAGTTGGAAATGGAAGACTTTTGCTCTTTCCCAATTTGCAACTAGAGCACTCAAAATTAACATCTTTAAGAGAAAATGGGATTTTATTATCCATCAAACCAGAATTTATGTAACGCCCTGAAAATCGGGGGTCGAGCATAAACTCAACTCCTGAGTTCCAACGCATCACTTATGCAACAAAATGAATGATGATTGAATGTTGTCTGTATTAGAGTAGTGAACATGAGTGAGATTAAGCCAAAACAACATATCATACTCCAGAGACAGTTAAATTGCAAGCGGAAGACTGTGATAGATATATAAAATATAAAAACAGTGGTGAGTCTCCAGAGTGTGATAATGTTACCAGGTTAATGAATTACAAGTACAATTTCAATTTATACTAAAGGTGTAGTGTTATCTAGTCAACATCCCTGTAATCCCGTAGATCAAGACACGGCTCACTTGAAGCCATCTGCATTAAACGTACACGAACAAGCAGCATTGTCATCATAAAGGTCCGGCTCCGCCTCAGGAGTAGCGTCGCCATCTGCAATCAGACAAAGTCTAGTGGGTGTTCGGAACACCGTCCTGTAACGTGGGAGTGAGTAGCTAACTCAGTGGAACAATAAAGCATATGTTAACATGTTATCGACTCGGTCAAGCAGTAATGATAAAGCAGTATAATCAAACACTCCTAACTACTCTTATTAATGCAAGTATGAATGCAGTCATGATGTATGCCCTCACCAACATACTCCCTCGTGCGACATCATCTTATGTTCGCGGCATGCTTGCATTCCTCAGTGCTCCACATCTTCCAAGCACATGCAATGCATGATGAGCATGATTACCGAGTTGTTATTAGTCCATTTCAAACAGCAAGATTGGGAAACTAAGGTACCTTCCTTATATCATTCCCAAACAATGATCCATTCTAGGGTCGTCAATCCTAGGCAATCTCATACGATGTGTGTTTCTAGGTCGCTTCAAGGGCTGCCAGGGCTGTTACACGGAATCGTTACACCACTCCCCCATCACCTTATCAATACAAGCCTAGTTTATACTCTGCTACTACGGGAAGGCTCATCGCCTCACCGCAGATTTAGAGTATGCTCGAGGTCACTACACCAGGTACGGTCAGGGCTGTCAGGGCTGTTACACGGAATCGTTGCACCACTCCCTCATCACCCATCAAGTAGTGTAGGTCGACAGCTCGAATATAGTGTCTCATACCACCATAATCGGCTCACGAGTGTGGTTGCTCACTGGTCACTACGGGGAGGCACGTGGCCCCAACGTAGGCCGACAGCTCTACCACAGTGTCTCATACCATCATGCCTTGCTCATGAGTCTTAGCACATCGAGGTACCATAGTTAACGGGATTCCACTGGTAAGTTTGGTACCCTAGGTTCAAGCAGTAGCAATCAAACATGATGAACATACATTAGACATATCGGGTTACTTGACGAGCCTGACTAGCTCGAGCGCACAATCAACTGAACGACATGAAGTGCATAAGCACTTCGCGTGGCCTAACCACTGTCGCCAACTGAAGTACGACTCGGGTTCGTCAAACACATCCTACGTGGCGAAAAGAATCTCAACCACGAACTCAAGTCTGGTACCGATTGTCTGGACTATAAACATAGTCCCAATCGCAATTAATCCATATTCAAAGCATGTGGAGTAAAGCATAATAAACAAAGTAATTCAAGCATGCTAACAAACATGTCATAAGCATGTATAAAGCATGTTATAAAGCATGTCATAAAGCACCATATAAACAAGAATACAAACACATATATTTCACAAGTAAGCGGTTTAAGTAAACAACCTCATGGAGGAAATCATACATGTCTCTAAGGTAGTTGAGAATCTCATCTCAACACCTACCTAAGGCATCATCATCCAAACACGTACTCACCCAAGCATTTTCACAAACACTTAGCATAAACTATTTCAACATACTTAGTGTATGTTAGCAAAACATGTATTAGGGCGAGTCCTTTCGCCAAGCAAGTATTTTACGCACATATGGTATATTCATACAACAAATAATCATGTCAAACACACTTCCAAAGTATATACGTATACGGTACTTTCTACAATACACTATTTCTACATGCATAGTGTATACTAGCATAACATGTATTAGGGTGAATCCTTTGCCAAATAAGTATTTTATCCATATATCATATATTCATACAACAAATAATCATGTCAAACACATTTCTAAAATATATACGTATACGGTATTTTCTACGAATACCTAGAATATATAAAATTTTATATTCTACGTCTTTAATCGAAACAGAAAACAGAAAGTACTTTGTACATGTGCAATTGCATACAGATCATGAATCTATCATTATCTGACATTGAAAGCGTTGAAAACCATAACCTATACACCTAAAGTCCGCACCTTTCACCGTAGAGTCACAACAAATACGATAGGTTTGCCAAGCTTCCGTATTCGGCAGTTTGGTAGCCTATAGAATGGAATAGGTTAGCTATTTCATAACGTACAACCCTTACAACTCCAAAACTGATTAGGGTTATGGTTTCTTACCTAGAAACGAAGCTAGAATCGCTGGGAAAGCGATTAGAACGAGGTGGTGGAGCTTGTAGAGTGGCAGGGAAACAAGGCAGGGAGATGCTCCCACTTCTCTCACACTTTCTCTCTCTTTTCTCTCTTCTCTCTCTAGGGTTTCTCTCAAATTCGTATGGCTGTGGAAGAGAGGGTTCTAAGGTCCTTATATAGCCTAAAAACTCTCTGAAATAGACTTATGGACAAGGTATACTTAGGTTATAACCAAAGTATCTCTGTTTCAGCTCAACGGAGGACTTCTGACGGGTCTCCTTGAGCCAAAGGTCGGACTTAAGCTCACCAACCTTGGATCAAGGTACCATTATGTTTTCGTTCCAGTCGGATACCCAGATCATAAATGGCGGACCAGTTTTAGTTCAACGGTCAGCGGATCTCGATCGGAGATTCTGAGTACATGGATATGTTTATGAAATTTTTCCTGATCCAAGGGCGTATTTGGGTCAGATTCTGACGGTCTGATTGCTTAATACTGACTCACAAGCGACAAGTCTCAGATTGCTATTTGAGATGTTTATTTTGTAAAGAAAATAAGTGTTCTCACCCTCTCACGCTTCGGACTAAAGCGAACAGCCGTGGGACACTGTTTGGGTTTAATTTCTGAGATGGTTGTCAAGCCCAGCGAGGTGGTCCTAATTCCTTAACTTCATGTTATTCGGACTTTCAACGTGCGGTCCAGACCTGATACGGAGTTTCAAGATGCTCCCGAGGGCAACCGGGTAATGAGTTTGATCTTAGACTTTAGGGTAACCTAGCGTCAATGATTCTACAAGTTTTGGGTCTTGCAGATCGTATTTAAAGTGGATCAAGAAGATTTCATAGCTAATCTAGTTTAACACTTAGTTATTTTGTCTCATTTCTAAAGGATTTAGTCCTATAAGATTTCTGTCTGAGGTGATACTTAGTCCTTTGTAGTTTGTATATAGAGTGATCCAAGTTAGCTAGTTTAAGATAGTATCTAGGGTGAAAGTACTTAGAAAAATTGAAAGAACAAGGTGGTGAAGGGTGGGATTTGTGAAGGAAAGGGGTTCAAAAGCGGCTTTAGGCTTTGGGATTGAGTTCTGACAGGTTAATAAGGACGTCTAATTCCAGGTTGGCAAAAATCCGGGATGTTACAATTTAATACAGAGAGAAGTGTCCTAGAATTTGGATGGCCTAACCGATTATGCCACAATTGACATTGACTCTTGATGAAGGTACAAAATAGAGAGAGCACACTTGAATCCCTAGGTTGTGTATGGAAGCGAAGAGGGAAGAGTAGCCCACATTTAGGCCCCTTCGCGATTGTCTTCCCTGACACCTGATCCTGCACAATGCAACCAGAACGAGAGAAGAGACATGACAATCGGTATCAACTAATTGCCCAACAGAAATAAGATTAGCAGATAATCCAGGCAAATAAAAAACATTTTACAAGGATGGAGAAGAAGAGATATCACCGACGGTGGTGATGGGAAGACAGTTCCCATTGGCGGTATGGACTTGCAAATTTCCATCATACTTTTTTACATTGACAAGATTGTCAGAGGAAAAGGTTATGTGATTCGAAGCACCAGAGTCAAGAACCCACAAGTCAAAGAGAGATTGATGTTTACCGGTGAGACCAAGTGCAGAGAATGCAGATAAGATCATCTGCTGGATTGTTTCAGGTGTGAGAGAAGGTGCGGTTGATTGTGAAGGCATGGAGGCTGTAACATCTCGAAAAAATTTGACAAAAACCTAAGTACCACCTCAGGCAGAAATCACTAAGGACCAAATCCTTTGAAAATTAGACGAAATTAGCTAAGTGCTAAACTAGATTAGCTGTGAAATTTACTTGAACCACTTTAAATACGAACTGCAAGACCCAAAACCTGTAGAATCCTTAACGCTACATTATCCTCTAACTCAGGATCAATCTCAAAATCCAGTTGCTCTCGGGAGCATCACGAAACTTCGTATTGGATCGGTACCACGCGTCGAAAGTCCGATTACTGTGAAACTAAACCGTTATAACCACTTTGCTGGGCTTGACAACCATCTTAAAAATTAAATCCAAATAGTATCGAGAAACGCACAACTTGAGCCCGGAGCAAAGTGTGTGAGAAACGCAAATATCTTTTGAAAACATACTCAAATTTAAGTGAATTGAGTCGTTCACTTGCAGGCCAAATATAAGGATTCAGACCGTCAGAATCTAACCTAATTACACCCTCGGATCAGGGAAAATTTCATACACATGTCAGCGTACTTGTGGCCCTAATCAAGTATCAGTGACCGTTGAACTGAAACGGGTCCGCCACGATCGATCTGTAAATCCGATCGGACTGAAAACTTAACTCGACCTAGATCCAATGCCAGTGAGCTTAAGTCCGACCTCACGCAGAAATGGGGCCTCCAGAAGTGCTCCATTGAGCCGAAATAGATGGATTTTAGCTATAACCTAAGTATACCATGGCCTTGGGGCCATTCCCATCAGTTATAGGCCTATATAAGGGCCTTAAACCCTCTCACTCCCTTCACATACAAATTTCTAACCCTAGGTGAGAAAAGAGAGAAAAAAGAGAAGGAAAGAGAGAGAGTTGGAGTTCATCCCTGGGATTCAATCCCATCACTCCACGGGCTGAATCAGCTTTTCCGTATCGCTATTTCGGCGATTTCGATCCTGTTCTTAGGTAAGAAATTCAAACCCTAATCTGTTTTAGGGTTTCAAATAGTGTATGTGATAAAATAGCTAACCTATTTCATGCTGTAGGTTGCCGTTGTGCCATAGATACAGACTCGGTATACAAACTGAGTTCGTTGCTTGTTTACCAGCGAAAGGTACAGACTATATACGTTTAGGTTATGGTTTTCAAGACTTTCAATGTTGGTTAATGATTTATTACTGACTTGGGTGTCATTTCACATGCCAAACGTGATGTTTGTTTTCGTTTTACGAATACGTATGAACTATTTCAAATATAGTGTATTCCATGTATTTGTTGAAATAATTGAATACGTATAGTTTTTGGGTTCGTGGTTGCCATGATTATTCGTTGTGTATATATGTCTATTATATGTGTAACAACTCCTTGGTGAAAGGAATTGCCCTAACACTCGTCATCGTCAACATGCGTTACATATATTATAGTGTGTAGTCTAAGTGTTTGTTGAAATGACTGAATGAATAGGGAATTTGGATTTATGCTTGCCATGATTATTAACAATGGATATATGCTTGTCGTGTATGTGGCAACTCCTTTGTAAAAGGGTTTGCCAAAATATATGTTATAACTAGTCTAATACATGTATGTTGAAATGTGTAGCCCATGTGTTTGATAGAATGCCTCAATGAGGAAATACCTGTGGAAATGCATGTACCGAGGGTGTTGAGATAGGATTCTCAACTCCCTTAATTGTGGTTATAATTTTCCTTTATGTACTCTATAATATTACTACATGCTATATGGTTGAATGTCTAGGTATGCTAACATGTATGCTATGTGTTTGTTAAAAAGCTCACATGAAACTTATATTTAAGTTGGTTGCTACATGTTGTATGGGACTAGCACATATGTATTCCTATCTTACTTGAGTTGTGTTTGGGACTATGATATAGTCCAAGCATTCGGTAATAGATTCTAATCAGGTGGTTGAGGTTGTCTTGCCACATGGGACATGTTTGATGAATACGAGCCCTACTTTGGTTGTCAGCAGTGGTTAGGCCACATGGAGTACTTACGCACTTCATATCGATTAACTCGAGGTGCACTCGTACTAGTCAAGCTTGTCTAGCAACCCGATTGACCCGATGTATGTTCACCACGTATGGACGCTACTACTTGAACTAAAGGTACCAAACTCACCAATGAAAACTCCGTTAACCTTGGTACCTCGATCTGCTAAGACTCATGAGCCGGGCATGGTGGTATGGGACACGGTGGTCGAGTTATCCACCTACGCTAGGGCGACGAGTCTCCCCGTAGTGACCAGTGAGCAACACTGGCTTGTGAGCCGAATACGATGGTATGGAATACTATATTCGACCTGTTGGCTTACACTGATAAGGTGACGAGCCCTTTGTAGTGACCTCGAGCATACTGTGAACCTGCGTAGAGGCGATGAGCCTTTCCGTAGTAACTAAAGTATAACTAGGCCTACACTGCATTGAGGTGATGAGCCCTTTGCAGTGACCTAGAACTGCAACATCGTATGGGATTTACTAGGACTGATGACCCTAGAATGGATTATAGTTTGGGAAATGATATAAGGGAGGTACCTTGGTTTCCCAATCCTGCACGAAAAGGACTAATAAGAACTTGCAACTTGCACGCTCATGCACCGCATGTGCCGTTTGGCGTTGGGTAGAGCACTGAGGAAGTGACTAACATGCGCGACCGTGAGATGAAGATCGCAGAGGGAGTGTAGGTGAGGGCATGCATCATTTATACATACCATTCTTACATTAACCAGAGTACTTAGGAATGCTTGTTGTATTGCCTTATCATTACTGCTTGACTGAATTGATAACATGTTAACCTTTACTTTATGGTTTTACTGAGTTGATCACTCACTCTCATGTTATGGGACGGTGTTCTACACACCAACCAGACCCTGTCTTAGTTGCAGGTGGTGGCGATGCCTATGAGGTGGAGCCGAATTTTGAGGATGATGAGGAGGCATTCTCTTACATGCAGTTTTCAGGTGGGTTCATGTGAGTCGTGTCCTGATCGATGGGGATCTCTTGGATGTTGATTAGATGCCATTACACTTGTCATTTTGTCTTTTTGAAACACACATGTAGATTCATTTTTGGTCCATTTTGGGAAGTATACATGTATATATTTAACCTAGTAACATGTTCACACTCTAGAGACTTACAACAGTTTATATATGTTACATATCTATCACAGTTCTTCCGCTTGCATAATTTAACTGTCTCTGGAGTATGATATGTTGTTTTGGTGTAATCCCACTCATGTTTAATGTACTAACACGGACAACATTTAATCATCATTATCTATGTTGCATAAGTGATGCGTTGGAACTCGGGAGTGGAGCTTATGCTCGACCCTCAATTTTCAGGGTGTTACAAGTTGGTATCAGAGCATGATTTGGATTAAACTAGATCTGGGTTATGGTAACATGACGTACGCTACGCATTTTGACTAAGGAGGGTTCGATAGAACATAAAAATAAGCATAGAATTCCTAGTTTCGTCAATCGGCGAAATTCACCGAAATCAGCCGTCGAGATCGGGCCCGTACACATCCGTGATCATGTGAAGTGATCCCGAATCACCCCTAGACTTTCAATCGATAGGTTTAGACTATGATTTACCCCACCCCAGCCTTCAACAATCGATAAATGCGAATATACATCAGAAAATACTCGAAATGACCCAAACAACTCAAAATGGAGTCGGGGGCCTAACGGGGCATGTCCAGAGGGACCCAAAGTGGGTCCCACATGTTTTTAGGGTTCAAGGGGCAGGAGGACGTCGCCCCACCGGTGACCTATCGCCGGTTTATCTAGAGATCAGCGAGGACCTCACCGGTTCCTCCAGGCCTCGTCGCCTGGCGGGCCTGGCCGGGCGGGCTGGTTTGGGTCGACACCTCTAGGGCGTTGTCTAGCCCACTAATGTGTGTTGGGTTGGTTTAAATCCCTCCCAATACTCCCTCTCTTCATAACCTACCCCTCCAAGCTCTCTTTTTTTCAAGAAATCACCCAAATCTCCACTCAAACCCCCTCTCCAAGCACTTCTTCTTCCATTTTCATGCACCACCTACACCACCCCTTCAAAACCTTCTTCCATAGTTGTTGCTCTCCTTCTTTCCCTTTCATTTGAGCATTCAAACCCCACTCTGTGTCTCAAATCCGTGGGAACCCAAGAAACCATCCCATTTCCCTATTTTCTTCCTTTTTCCATGGCCCTTTTCGAACTTATGACGGCCATCTTCTCCATTTCCATGCTTCTTTCCCTCATGGGAAAGAAGAGGACTCCTACGGATGAGGCCGGGCCTAGTCGCCCTACTCGTTCAAGGAGGTCAAGAGACGCCGTCGCAGGTTCAAGCGTTGAATGAGAGATACAGACTAAGCGGGACCTCGATCCGCAGACTCCTCTCCCAAGAACCTTTCTGGCTGATTTGTCCCATGGGAGATATGAGGGCCTTAGAGTTCTCTTTGAAGCATACGTGGATGAGCGACTCTTTGGGGAGCATCTGTTGATGGACTGCCTGGTGGAGGCTAGGTGGGGTCCGATATTTGAGGGTGAATACCGCGCAAATGTGGGCACTGTCCGAGCCTTCTACTCCCACATTCGAGAGCTTACGCTGGAGCCCTTACAGTTCAAGATCCTAGTAGGTAGAGATCAGGAGGCCGCAATTGATGTTGGGTTGATAACTCGACTTATAAAAATGCTTCTTGGCGAGGTCCATGCAAGCGAGAAGAATCTGAAGAGTGCATGTGAAAGGGATCGCCGCACGCGTTTCCTTTGTGGCTGACTGGTTCATTGGCAACCAAACAACAGCCTCCTGGCGACTAATATGACAAATGACTTCCACCTGCTTCACCACATTTTCATATTCAATATCTACCCCAGGTGGAGCAATCGCAGCGAGTGCACGCGCCTGATGGTAGATTTCCTATACCAAGTGGGACAGGGAGAGAAGTTGTTTGTGCCTACGTATGTTCTGCGACAGATAGTTCTTACCGCACGCTCTACTAGAATATCTGATTCGCTCTCATTCGGCCGACTCATATGCAAGATTGCATGCGAGTTTGGATACAGATTTGGGGCGAAAATGCCAGTGTCGATCCATTACATCAACGAAACTACTCTCAATCAGATGAAAATTGGGCCACGGTAGCGGCAAGCCCGACTTGATGAGAGTAAGGATGAGACAGCTAGTGAGGAGTATGGAAGCGAGGAGAAAAGCAGGGAAGAGATAGAGGAGGAACAGGAAGAAGAAGAGGCTCAGGACACGGATGAGAGCTCCCCTCCTATGGCACTGGAGCATGACATTGATCGGGCTGCTCAGGAAGCCCGCTTAGCTCGACTTGAGGAGGGCCAAGGTGCCCAATGACAGGAGATTATCGATACCTGGGCCCTTGTGAAACACAAGTTTAAGAAGGCGACTTGCACCTTGAAGTCTATCCTATGCTGCCTGCAGGATAAAGGTGCCCCTCCTCCATCACCAGACTCAGATGTCTAGTCACCCATGTCGTCGCCCTGTAGCTTGTTTTGTTGCTGTTTTAGGATGTCTGTGTTTTAATGTTGATGGGCCTAGTAGTGTAGTAGGTAGAAAGTGTGTTTGTGTTTGGTAGTTTGGGATTAGCATAGCCGCATGCGTTCCTGTCATAATTCATGTAAAACTTTATTCCATATATTGTGACAAATTTTGTTAAATGAAATGCATGTCATTTCTTTTGCTATAAGGTGCATTGAATGCTTAAAGAATTGAGTATTGTTATGTTATATCTGATACGGGTTGCACCCTATGTTTTATATAGGGCATGCCACCTAAGGCCGCACGGACTATGGCATGTCACACTCCTGGCGACTCGCTTGACGGGGCTCCTCCCCTAAGTGATAGCCAGACCGCCCCTAGTTTGGGCTCGAATCACAATATTATGCCAGATTCTCAGCCAGCCACTGGCTCCACTAATGGGCCGACGCCTGTGCCCCCATCTACTGCACACCTGTGGCATTATCTGCGGCACCACTCGTTGCGCCACCAGCCCCTGAGCAGGCCCGTGCGTCTTCTTCGATGCCGTACGTGCCTCAGATGGCTCCACCTACTGATAAATTCGAGTAGATGATATTGCTGATGCAGCAGCAGCAGCAGCTCTTGGCCATCCTTGGGGGAATCTTTGCCCAGGGTATGGGTGTGGGTCCACCTGCACATTTCGTACATCCTGCAGGAAATGCAGGTGCCAGCGGCCACTTTGAGTGATTCCAGCGCTTACGGCCTCCTACATTTGCAGGTACTCATAGACCCGAGGAGGCTGAGTATTGGCTTGAACGCATCTCTAAGGTGCTAAAGCCGCTGCATTGTACTGAGGCAGAGCAGGTTGAGCTAGTCACCTTCATGTTTGAGAAGGAGGCCAGCTTATGGTGGGATAGCATTCTCTGCACCATTGCAGTCGGATATGTATGGACGTGGGCAGACTTTAAGACCCACTTCTAGGAGAAATACTATCCCGTCACTTATCGCCACGAGAAGGAGAGTGAATTCCTTCACCTCCGACAGGGAGGGATGACAGTGGCAGAGTATGAGAACAGATTCACGGAGCTGGGCAGGTATGCTCCATTGATATTGGCCGATGAGCCGATGCGTATGCGGCAGTTTTCTAAGGGTCTGCGACCCGAGATCCGCTCGAAGATGTGCTGCGCTAGTATACCTGGTTATGCTGAGCTAGTGAGCATGTCTATGCGATCGAAGTAGGATGGGGACAGGCAGTCCCGTATGCGAGCACCTATGGCTCCTAAGCCGCCTCCTGATCTTCCGAGCAGACCGTTCCTCGGTAAGAGGCCACGTACAGATTTACCGCCGAGGCTGATGGCTTCACCTGCCCCAGTGAGGCGACTTGATGTGTGGTGTGCTTATTGCAAGAAGCCTGGCCACATAGAGGTGAACTGCTTCACCAGGATGAGAGATAGCGGCTACTCACCACCCTAGAGGATCAACCGCTAGCTCCCCATGTTATATCAGCACCACCTCTACGGTCGACACCAACTCATCCATCATTCCGGCCACCCGCACCTCGATCTAGGCCACCTCAATGACCAATGGCACCACCATCGAACCGTTCACAGTAGGCTCAGGTGCACTCACTTACAGCTGAGGCATCCGAGGCATCAGATGTCGCACCTGTAACTTTCAAAGTCACTGCACAGTTCCAAGGTACTCTAATTTTCATATTGGTGGGTACTAGGTCCACTATCTCCATCGTTTCATGCATGGTAGTCAAACAGCTATCATTGGTTACTGCTCCTATGAAGGGAGTGAGGATTACTATGGCTACAGGGACCTTTACAGATGTCACTCGGATCTTTGAGGCTTACTCAGTAGATTTGGGTAGTAGGACCGTGCGTGTCGATCTGATTGTGGCCCCATTATGGCACTACGGCATTATTCTCGGTATGGATTGGCTCACCAAGATGAGGGCAGAAATAGATTGCTAGGCCGGGATCGTGACAACCTGCGAACCTGAGGATGCAGTCTTTACTTTTCCAGTGTAGGTCAGTTGGCCCTGTCGTGTTGGTTGTTACACTACCTTACTAGAGCATGTTGATGGGCTGATGTTAGGGGATACGCCAGTAGTTCAAGAGTTTGAGGATGTGTTCAGGGCAATTCATGAGCTACCTCTCAGGCACAAGATCGACTTTACTATCGACCTGGCACCTAGTGCGACACCCATCTCGTTACCCACGTATCGCATGCCTCCATGTGAGATAGAGGAGTTAAGGAAACAGATTGATGATCTATTAGATGCCGGCTTTATACAACCCAGTGTGTCTCTGTGGGGAGCACCTGTGTTATTCGTGAAGAAGAAGGACGGTTCACTGCGATTATGTGTTGATTATCGCAGGTTGAACCAGGTGACGGTGAAGAACAAGTATCCGTTGCCTAAGATAGATGATCTGTTTGATCAATTGAAGGGGGCACGATACTTCTCGAAGATCGATCTACAGTCAGGGTATCACCAGTTGCACGTCAGAGATGAGGACGTGCAGAAGACGGCTTTCAGGACCAGTTTTGGGCACTATAAGTTCCCGTCATGTTGTTCAGCCTTACGAACGCACTAGCCATATTCATGGATCTGATGAACAGGGTGTTTTGGCCGTTTTTGTTTCGATTTGTCATCGTGTTTATATATGACATTCTGATATACTCTAAGAGTGGGGAAGAGTACGAGGAACACCTGCGAGCAGTCTTAGCTACTCTGAAGAAGAACCAGTTGTTTGCACAGTACAAGAAGTGAGACTTCTGGAAAGAAGAAGTCAAGTTCCTGGGACATATGGTGTCCAAGGAAGGGATAGCTGTGGACCTTACTAAGATAGCCGCAGTTCAGGACTGGGAGCAGCCCGGTTCGGTTACTGAGGTGAGGAGTCTTCTTGGTCTTGCAGGGTACTACCGTCGTTTTATTAAGGACTTCTCCAAAGTTTCCAGACCGCTATCTCAGTTGACATGAAAAGATCTGAAGTTCGCCTGGAATGAGAAGGCGGAGGTAGCTTTTCAAGAGCTGAAGGACAAGCTAATGTCCGCCCCTATGCTAGTATTGCCAAAGCAAGGGGTTAAGTATACTATATACACCGATGCGTCTCGTGTTGGTTTGAGTTGTGTCCTTATGTAGAAGGACAGAGTGATTGCTTACGCATCGAGACAGTTGAGGAAACACGAGGAGAACTACCCTACACACGACCTAGAGTTGGCAGCCGTCATCTTTGTACTGAAGCTCTGGAGACATTACCTCTACGGAGAGGATTTTGAGCTCTTTTACGACCAGAAGAGCCTCAGATATATATTCACTCAGCGAGACCAGAATATGAGACAGCAGCGATGGATGAAAACCTTGAAGGACTTCAAGTTCGAGGTTTTCTACCATCCGGGCAAGGCTAACCTTATGGCTGACGCGTTAAGCCACAAGAAGACCATAGAGTTTGCGGCTCCGCTAATGGTGGCAGAATGGGGTATGGTAGAGTTCGTGCGAGACTTCGAGCAGAAACTCACCGTGGAGGAGTCGTTCGAGAGCGTCGTGCACATTCGTGTACGGCCACTTATTGATGATAGAATCATTGAGGCCCAAAAGGACGATGGACGATTGTCTGAGCTTCGAAAGCAGGCTAGCGGCAATGAGGGCACTGAGTGGAGAGTTGGTATGGAGGCTTACGTTAGCGTGGCCGCCTATGCATCCTAAATCTTCCTGATTTGATAAAGGAAGTTCTCGAGGCTGCTCACAATTCAAGGATCGCAATGTATCCTAGCAGTACAAAGATGTACCACGACATGAAGAGGTCATACTGGTGGGACAACATGAAGGCCCACGTAGCAGAGTATGTATCACGCTATCTCACATGCCAGCAGGTCAAGGCTGAACATCGCTGACCTCCTGGACTGCTTCAGCCCATGCTCATTGCGGAATGGAAGTGGGACTTCATCTCTATGGATTTCATCTCTGGGCTACCGAAGACGAGGAAGGGTCATGATTCCATTTGGGTGATCGTAGACCGGTTGACGAAATCGGCTCATTTCCTCCCTATCAGAGTTTCGAACTCTGCAGACGAGTTGGCCAGGTTATATATCAAGAAGATCGTACATCTGCATGGAGTTCCCTTAGAGATCGTGTCAGACCGAGACATGCAATTCACATCTATCTTCTGGACTCGTATCCAGGAAGCCATGGGTGTGAAATTGAAGTTCAGTACCGTGTTCCACCCACAGACTGACGGGCAAACAGAACGGGTAAATCAGATATTGGAGGATATGCTGCGAGCCTGTGTGCTAGATTTTTAGGACAATTGGGATGACTATCTTCCTTATGCAGAGTTCGCCTATAACAACAGCTTCCAGGAGAGTATTGGCATGGCTCCTTACAAGGCACTGTATGAGCGTCCGTGTAGGGCACCACACGGCTGGGCAGAGGTTAGCGAGAAGAACCTGATTGGCCCAGAGTTAGTTCAGGCAACTTCAAAGAAGATTGACATTATCAGGCATCGGCTTCTAGCAGCACAGAGCAGACAGAAGAGCTACGCTGATACGAGGCGGCAACCGCTAGAGTTTGAGGTCGGGGACCACGTATTCCTGAAAGTTTTCTAGATGAAGGGAGTGCTTCAGTTTGGCAAGAAGGGAAAGCTTACGTCGAGATTTATTGGGCCATTCCAGATACTAGACCGAGTGGGTGTGGTGGCCTATCGCCTTGTTCTACCCACACCACTCGTTGGCGTAGACAACGTATTTCATGTATCCATGCTGAAGAAATACGTTCCCGATCCTTCCTGCCTTATCAGATGGGAGCAGGTGCAGTTGAGCGAAGACGTTACTTATGTACTGCGACCGACGTATATCTTAGGCAGGAAGGAGTAGGTGTTGCGCAGTAAGGTGATTCCACTGGTGAAGGTACTGTGGACACATCACACGGAAGAATAGGCTACTTGGGAAACAGAAGCCAAGGTTCGAAAGAACTACCCTCAAATTCTCGAGGAGTACGAAAAGGTACTAATTTTGAGGATGAAATTTTTCTTTAAGGGGGGTAGATTGTAACGTCTCAGAAAAATCCGTACAAAGACCCGAGTATTACCTATGGCTGAAATCACTCAAGGCCAAATCCTTTAGAAATTAAATGAGGAATAGTTACTGTTAAACCAAAATATCTGTGAAATTAGCACTAATCACTTTAAATATGATCTGCAAGACCCAAAATGTGCAGAATCATTGACGCTACATAACCCTAAAACTTAGGATCCATCTCTAAACCCGGTTGCTCTTAGGAGCACCTTGAAACTCCGTATCGAACCTGGACCGCACATCGAAAGTCCGGTTACTGTGAAACTTGACAACCATCTCGGAAATCAAATCCAGATGTATCCAGAAACGTACAACTTGAGCCCAAAGCAAAGTGTGTGAGAAACACGAATATCTTTAGGAAACGTGCTCAGATTTAAGTGAATTGAGTCTTCACTTGCAGGCCAAATATAAGGATTCAGACTGTCAGAATCTGAGCTAATTATACCCTTGGATCAGGGGAAATTTCCAACACATGTCAGCGTACTTATGGCCCTGATCGAATGTCGGTAACCTTGAACTGAAACTGGTCCGCCACGGTCGATCTGTAAATCCGATCGGACTGAAAACTTAACTCGACCTAGATCCAATGCCAGGGAGCTTAAGTCCAAACGCACGCAGAAAAAGGGCCTCCAGAAGTGCTCCGTTGGATCAGAATAGACGCCCTTTGGCTATAACCTAAGTATACCATGGCCCTGGGGCCATTCCGGTCAGTTCTGGGCCTACATAAGGGCCTTAAACCCTCACCCTCTCTCTTCATACGAATTCTAACCCTAGGTGAGAAAAGAGAGAAGAAAGAGAAGGAAAGAGAGAGAAAGTGAGAGAAAGAGTTAGAGTTCATCCTTGGGATTCAATCCCATCACTCCACCGGTTGAATCAGCTTTTCTGTATCGCTATTCCGGCGATTTCGATCCGTTCTTAGGTAAAAAATCCAAACCCTAATCTATTTTAGGGTTTAAAATAGTGTATGTGATGAAATAGCTAACCTATTTCATACTGTAGGTTACCGTTGTGCCGCAAACGCAGACTCGGTATACAAACTGAGTTCGTTGCTTGTTTACCGGCGAAAGGTGCGGACTATATACGTTTAGGTTATGGTTTTCAAGACTTTCAATGACAGTTAATGATTTATTACTGACTTGAGTATCATTTCACATGCCAAACGTGATGTTTGTTTCATTTTACGAATACGTATGAACTATGTCAAGTATAGTGTATTCCGTGTATTTGTTGAAATAATTGAATACTTATGGTTTTTGGGTTCGTGGTTGCCATGATTATTCGTCGTGTATATATAGCTGTTATGCTGTGACAACTCCTTGGTGAAAGGAATTGCCCTAACACCCGTCATCGCCAACATGCGTTACGTATGTTATAGTGTGCAGTCTAAGTGTTTGTTGAAATGATTGAATGAATAGGGAATTTGGATTTGTGCTTGACATGATTATTAACGATGAATACATGCCTGTTGAGTATGTGGTAACTCTTTTGTAAAAGAGCTTGTCAGGATATATGTTATATTTAGTCCAATCTGTGTATGTTGAAATGTGTAGCCTATGTGTTTGATAAAATGCCTCAATGAGGAAATACCTATGGAAATGCATGCACTGAGGGTGTTGAGATAGGATTCTCAACTCCCTTAACTGTGGTTATAGTTTTCCTTTATGTATTCTATAATATTACTACATGCTATATGGTTGAATGCCTATGTATGCTAACATGTATGCTATGTGTTTGTTGAAATGCTCAAATGAAACTTATATTTAAGTTGGTTGCTACATGTTGTATGAGACTAGCACATATGTATTCCTATCTTACTTGAGTTATATTTAGGACTATGATATAATTCAGGCATTCAGTAATAGATTCTAATCAGGTGGCTGAGGTTGTCTCGCCACACGGGACGTGTTCAATGAATACGAGCTGTACTTAGTTGTCGACAGTGGTTAGGCCACACGGAGTGCTTACGCACTTTATGTCGATTAACTTGAGGTGCGCTCGTACTAGTCGAGCTCATCAAGTAACCCGATTGACCCAATGTATGTTCACCATGTATGGACATTATTGCTTGAACCTAAGGTACCAAATCACCAGTGAAAGCCCCATTAACTTTGGTACCATGATCCGCTAAGACTCATGAGCCGGACATGGTGGTATGGGACACCGTGGTCGAGCTATCGGCCTGTGCTGGGGCGACGGGCCTCTCCATAGTGTCTAGTGAGCAACACTGCCTCGTGAGTCGAATACGGTGGTATGGGACACTGTATTCGAGCTGTCGGCCTACACTGATAAGGTGACGAGCCCTTTGTAGTGACCTCGAGCATACTCTGAGCCTGCGTAGAGGCGACGAGCCTTTCCGTAGCAACTAGAGTATAACTAGGCCTACACTGCATCGAGGTGACGAGCCCTTTGCAGTGACCTAGAACCGCAACATCGTATGGGATTTACTAGGACTGACGACCCTAGAATGGATCATAGTTTGGGAAATGATATAAGGGAGGTACCTTAGTTTCCCAATCCTGCTATATGAAAAGGACTAATAAGAACTTTGTAACACGCTCATGTACCGCATTGCATGTGTTGTTTGGCGTTGGGTAGAGTACTGAGGAAGTAACTGACATGCGCGACCGTGAGATGAAGATAGCAGAGGGAGTGTAGGCGAGGGCACGTATCATTTATACATACCATTCTTACATTAACCAGAGTACTTAGGAATGCTTGTTGTATTGCCTTATCATTACTGCTTGACTGAATTGATAACATGTTAACCTTTACTTTATGGTTCCACTTAGTTGATCACTCACTCCCACGTTACGGGACGGTATTGTACACACCAACTAGACCCTATCTTAATTACAGGTGGTGGCGATGCCTACGAGACGGAGCTAGATTTCATGGATGACGAGGAGGCATTCTCTTACATGCAATTTTAAGGTGTGTTCATGTGAGCCGTGTCCTGATCAACGGAGATCTCTGGGATGTTGACTAGATGCCATTACACTTGCCATTTTGTCTTTTTGAAACACACATGTATATTCATTTTTGGTCCATTTTGGGAAGTATACATGTATATATTTAACCTGGTAACATGTTCACACTCTGGAGACTTACAATAGTTTATATATGTTATATATCTATCACAGTTCTTCCTCTTGCGTAATTTAACTGTCTCTGGAGTATGATATGTTGTTTTGGTGTAATCTCACTCCGATCATGATGTTGGGGCGGATATTTTCAAACTCATGTCGTAGTTTCATCAAAAATTGGCCTTGCTGAGTAGTTTGATTAACTGTTTGAATAGCTTCTAGAGCATTATTGGGGACTGACGCATACACGATGTCTGTATATTCAGTCCATAAATTGATAAAACCTGAATAATACTCCTGAATAGACATATTTCCTTGAGTATAGTTGGCGATTTCATACTCCAATTAAAATCTTTGAGCCGAACTATCTTGATTATACACCTTCAAATAATCCCACATAGCTTTGGCTGTCTTATATGGTCGTAGATTGAGAATAATGGTGGGATCCATGGAGCTTAACATCCAGCTCATAATACGAGCATCCTTTGCCTCCCATTGAACGGCCTTTGTTAGATCAATGGGCTTAGTGTCGGATCCATCAATATGCCCCCATAATTTCTTCCCCTTAATATAAATCTGGAATTGAAATGCTCAAGCAAAATAATTCTTACCCGAAAATCTGATGCACACGAACTCAGATTTCTCCATAGGCGAGTTGTAAACAATATCAAGAAGAAAGAGAATCAGATCAAGTGAATTTGATGCTGCCCAAGAATGTCACAGAACTAACGGTGAAGAACCTTCACCCCTTGCCAAGATCCAAATTCAAAAAAGCCAAGAATTGGATACTATGAAAATACCCCAGAAGACGACCTCTTTATGCCCAACGAAATCACAAATCGAATAAAGATTATTCTAAGACGATGGCAAGAGACCGGGCTCTGATACCATGACAAAACCACAGTACACAAAACAGAATACTACAAACACAAGAAGAATGTTTGTGGTGAATTTTTCTGCCCTCAACTGAGAGCTTTCTTGTCCATAATATAGATATTCTACAGCAATCTAGTTCCCCAATTTAGGGGTCAGTTATATACCTTATTTACAGCAATCTAGATCCCTAAGTTAGGGGTCATATCGTTGACAGTGCAGATATCGCTAAACACTGCGTGCCAGCTATCCCTAGCAAGAGGTATTTCTTTTTAATGGTCCTTATTGTGCACACAGTGCACAATCATAGCTAGCTGGTGCACACCATTCACCCACCATCCACATATTCCAAAAGTGAATGCCTTCATGCCAACCATCTTTGGACGGTACGTGGGAGATTAGCCTGCTCTAATTCTCATGCCATAGATTAAAAACCGGAAAAACTCGACTCCACCTGATGTTCAGCTCAACCCAATTTAGTTACAAGTAATATATAACATGAGAAAGCATCAACATTACATTTATGACATACCTCTCTGGTTAAAGTTATTGCCTCCCTTGGTTGAGGTCTCGCAGAGTCATGTCAATTCGACCCAACAAGTCTCTCCAAGTCCGGCCGATTCAGGCCCAGTACTGAGTTTTTCCTAGTAACTCAGCTCGAATTCTTGCTGAGTTGAGTTGACTCAGACAAGTTTCGAGTCAAGTCAGTGGGTTCTAAACTATGACTAAAAAGTTCCATATTATGAAAGGGCTTTCTTGTTTAACCATCTTCTCTTTTACTTGATTACAGGATTTCAATAACTTTCAGAAAGATGGACGATAGCAAGCTCCCGTACCAGTTTAGGCCTGACCCTGAGTTGCAAGGCCTTCAGCCTCTTGTGCCTACGACCGTGAACAAGTCACTGAATCAGCAAGTGGCCAGAATTCCACCGACCCAGCATCACAGCAATTAACGGCCCAGCAATAATGCAAGCATTAGCATCGGGCAAGATGATTTTCCCCCACTTGGTCCATTGAGTTTTACAAGCAAGAGCAGAGCCAAACAGGACTAATGAAAGCATTGAAGTGTTATTGTCGTTTGTTACGGCTTGAAGACTTCTTCTTCTTTCTTTTTTTCTTTTTTTTCTTTTTTCTTTTTCCATTTTGGGAAGTTTTCATGAGATTTTGGGTAGTGTTATTCTGTAGAGTTGTCATTTATACTGACACATTCATTATTCAATTTTGATGATATATTTCAGTCTATTATGACTGATGGATGTCTCTGTGTTTTTCACTCCATCTGATCATGATCGAACTGTGATGGACCACTCAAGTCCCTGACCAATGATTTGTTGGGCCAGCCCAAAAGTCAATCAGGCATGTTGGGACTTAGGAGGGGGCTTCATTTTCTCCTTTTACATGTGAAATGTGTCTTTTGGTGGCTTATTTCTTAGGTTTATTGGCACAACTCAGCATCTCGGCGTGAATTGTGGGACTCAAAGGAGTGATAAGGTTGAAATCTCCGACAATTCATGCTACAATAGTTGAGAGACGTTGAAGGATGAAGGGGTATCAACGGCAACAACTTCAATCCAAAATGGTAGCTTGACTAATTAAGGAAATCTCAACAAATTGATTGAGCACATCTTGGATCATATCTTGGAATGTTGACACTGCATATCTCAAAGACGAATCACTCCAGATTTTATGCCACAAATCACTCCAGATTTTATGCTATCAGTTATACGATAATCAATGTAATTTTGCTATTCCAGTTTTTGAATGTAACGTTGTTATTCTAGTCTTTTGGTGTTTAAATAGAGGATGTATTCCTCAAAGAGAGTAGTTCAGAAAAAAAAGAGATCAAGAAATAAAATAATTTCATCTTCAGCTGTGTTCATGATCTTTTCATCCCCAGTTTTAATTTCTCTTCTTGGTATCAAAGCGGCTGTGAGCACGGCACAACCCAGCATCTCGAATAGCCTTCAAATAACCATGATTTCACTCTCACTCAACGTTGGCAATTTTATCACTCTCAAACTCAGCCCCACAAATTATCCATTGTGGCGTGAACAAGCCTTGGCCCTTGTAGAAAGCCAAGAACTACTTGGTCACCTTACTAATGAAGATCCTGCATGCCCCACCTAAATACACCATACCAGATTCCAATAATACTCCAAATACAGAAACTTCTGCACCAAGACTTACTAAAGCATACATCGCATGGCGAAAGGCGGATCGTCTTCTTCGAGGGTGGATAATTGGAACACTCTCTGAAGA